>CM070606.1:3262896-5847474 GCA_036346395.1 Hsuehochloa calcarea
GGGGTGTAAGTTACAAACAATATTTTGCACATTGGGCATTGTTTCACAACACTCCCCCTTGGCCAATGTGTCTTCATATGATCTTCTAATTCATCATCTTGGAAAAACTCCTCCAAAAACTCTGTAGGAAAAAACATGAGGAGAACCGATAGAATAGATATACCATGAAAAACTCCTTTAAAACCCAGTGGGAAAATTTAAGGAGAAAAGTTGATATGGCATATATCTGTTCATATCTTCCTAAAACCCCTGTGAGGAAAAGAGATATATTAATGATTATGTTGTCATATTGCCTCATTAAAAACCTTGATGAGAAACTCATAAAGGAAAAAAGTACAATATTCTATCTGAACGGGTTGAGTCTTAGGATATTTCTCCCCCTGACATCTGCAAATCACGTAGTCTTCGCATACCAATTCCATGAACACATTTTTGGAATGCGGAAGTTGGTAATAACTTTGCATTTGAACAACGCAAGCAGCATTATCTTCGTAGATAATGGTAGGTGATGAAATAGCACCTATATCACATGACTGTTGTATGTGATTAATCATTCTGCGAAGTCATACACATTCACGTGATGCTTCATATAATACAATTATTTCAGAATGATTAGTGGATGTAGCCACTAGGTCTGCATTTGAAGACTTCCAAGAGATGGTCGTTCCAGTGTAAAAACACAAAGCTGTTTGAGATCGGCATTATGGGGATCGATAAATAGCCGACATCTGTATATCCTATTAAATCCATATTTTTATTCCTTTGAAAGAATAGACTGAGATCTTTAATGCCTTGAAGATATCTAAGGATATTCTTCACTCCTACCCAATGTCTTTTGGTTGGAGTAGCGCTGTATTTAGCAAGTAGATTTACCGCAAATGCAATATCCGTAGGGTGCAATTTGCAAGGTACATAAGCGCTCGATAGCAGACGAGATATGGAACCTCGGGTCCCAATAGCTCTTCATTGACATCTCGGGGTCTAAATGGATCTTTCTCCTGTCTAGAGATCGAACAACCATGGGGTTTTCGATGGATATGCTTTGTCCATATTGAATTTTTCTAATATTTTCGGACATAGGTGATTGATGCACTAGAATGCTGTATGAAGGTGCTCAAGTTGTATACCTAAGCAAAATTTGGTTTTACCGGATCCTTCATTTCAAATTCCGTCTTAAGATGATTGCGTGATTCATCTATATCTTGTGTGTTACCAATGATATTAAGATCATCAACATACACGATATAATGCAAAATCTGTTGAGGATCTTTTATGAATACACATGGGCAATCATCATTGTTGGAGTATCCCTTTTGGTTAGGAACTCACTTAGTCGGTTGTACCACATTCTACCCGATTGCTTCAAGCCGTATAAAGACTTGTTCAACTTTACACAATACATATTGCGATTTGCGTTTGGATTGAATTGAAATTCCATCGAACTTTCATGTATATGTCCGAATCGAGTGACCCATAAAGATATGCATCACTACATCCATCAACCGAAAAGCTAGATGATTTTTAATCGCCAATGAGATTAAATATCGAATGTTATTCCACTCATTCTTGGAGAATATGTTTCATTGTAATCAATCTAGGGTCTCTGCGTGAACCCTTGTGCTACAAGCCTTGCTTTGTATCTCACCACCTCATTGTTTTCATTCCGTTTATGGACGAAAACTCATTTGAAACCGACGGGAATACTTTGGGAGGTGTATGTATCACATTGGTGAATACATTTCTTTTATTGAGCGAGGCTAACTCGCTTGAATTGCATCCTTCCATTGGTTCCAAATCAGAGCCTTTGTTTGCACTCTGCCATGGTCTTAGGATCTGGATCATTTTGAAGGTTGTTTGCA
This sequence comes from Hsuehochloa calcarea, assembly GCA_036346395.1. NCBI lineage: Eukaryota > Viridiplantae > Streptophyta > Magnoliopsida > Poales > Poaceae > Hsuehochloa > Hsuehochloa calcarea. The sequence goes on from CM070606.1 coordinate 3,264,756, forward strand.
ATTGTTGTGGAGAAATAAATGTCGACAATTGCGATCTTACGATCATATGATTCTCGGTAATCATTATAGTTAGTAGAAATTTCTTGGACCCCTGGTGACTCAATGTTATTTCCCAAAACATTTGAGTCGGGGTATTCGATGTCCCGGATCGATGAATTGAGTGCCTTTGTTGATCCGGGTTCAAGGATCCTTTGGTGTCTATCAACTTGAGGTTGATCTGCATTTACATTCTTTTGTTTCCTTTGTCGCTTGTTAGAAGTCAGATCCGCCATTTGTGCCGTACTTCTCCCCTCTTATTTTGAATGGGAGTTGAGTGGTATTTTTCGATACCTCCACTCTTTCGAGCACATTTACGCAAGGTTATAGGATTTTGTGACACCTTATAATCAGTAAATGCATCTGGCAGACTATTTGCAATATTTTGCAAATGAATAATTTTCTGAACTTGAAGTTCAGTCTCTATAGTACGTGGGTCTGAGGCAGGAATGCCTTGAACATTCCAATTAATTTCCTGGCATTCAGTTTGGTACTTATTGTCTCCCCTAATGCCGGAAATGCTCCTCATTGAATATGCAATCGTTGTCTTAGGGTAGTCAGAAATGTCCCTGTTAGGGGTTCGAGGTATTTTATGATTGACGGTGATTTATACCCAACATAGATCCCAAGTTTCTGTGCGGTCCCATTGAGGTGCATTTGCGGTGGTGAGATCGATGCGTATGTAGCGCAACCGAACTTTCGCGGATGGGAAATATCCGGTGGATTTCCACGTACTAATTGTAGCGGGAAGTGCTATGATATGCGATTGGGCGCAATTGTATTAAGTCGGCGTGTAAGGCGCATGACCCCAACATGATGTTGGTAAGTTGCAATTCGTAGTAATGGTGGTGCAATGAGCTTGATTCTCTTGATAAGAGATTACGCTAAACCATTTTGTGTATGAACATATGGAGCAGTGTTGAACTTGTATCCCAAGAGCCATACAATAATCATTGAAGGCATAGGATGAAAATTCAGCAGCATTGTCCATTCGAATTGATTGAATTCGATATTCAGGATGATGTGCTCATAATTGGATGATTTGACCAATTAACTTAGCAAATGCATGGTTTCGTGTGGATAAAAGACACACATGTGACCATCTAGTAGATGCATCAATGAGAACCATGAAGTACCTGAATGATCCACACAATGGTTGTATAGGACCACATATATCTCCTTGAATGCGTTCAAGGAATTTAAGTGATTCAGCTTTGATTTTAAGATAAGAGGGTCTTAAAATCAATTTTCCGGTTGCACAGGAAGTGCACACAAAATCTGAGGATTCCGGAAATTTTGTTTTGAGATATGTATGACCAATAGAATTGCTAATAATTTTCCTCATCATTCCAATGCCTGGGTGGCCAAGGCGATCATGCCATGTTTGGAATGTATTAGTATTTTGGAAAATTACTTTGTACGCAATATGTTGAACGGATTTGATGTATGTATAGTACAATTCGGAGTTTAAAGATGGAATTTTCTCTAGTACTTGTTTGCCATATCCGTTATTTTTTGTTAAGAGTAGATATTCCTCTTTGTTGTCACTTTGGGTTTCAATATGAAAACCATTACGACGGATATCTCAGAACTAAGTAGGTGCGTGTTGAATCGGGATACAAGAGTGCATCCTCAATTTCCAATTGTGTACCCATAGGGAGAGTGATAGAAGCGCGACCAGAGCCTACTATCGTTGCATCGCGTCCAGCGATTGTTAAAATATTTCCTTTTCTCCTTGTAAGGGTTAGGAAATATTTTATGTCCCTAAGTATAGAGTTTGTGGTACCGCTATCCACAAGGCATAATTCCTCCTCCATTGGATTGACTCCAAAATCTCTTGTTGCTTTCTCTGTTTACTACTTGTGTGAGAGCAGGGTGCTGATAACGGGTTGTAAAGTGATTGAGAGAAAACAAAAGTGTCTTTATTTTGATCTTGTACATGTATATATACATGATGAAGGGGTAGCAATAAAGTAAGGGGTGTCATGAAAGGGTGGCAATAAAGTAAGGGGTGTAAGTTACAAACAATGTTTTGCACATTGGGCATTGTTTCACAACACATGGCATGGGCAGCGCACGGGGACACGACAGGGTAGGCATAGGGAGGGCATAGGCTCGGGGAATACTAGGAGTGGCTAGCCAAACCAGGGGCAGCGAGCTACGTTGGCGCCAGTGCGCAAGGCGCGTATCCCTGACGTGGCACGCATGCAGGGCACAGGCAGAGCAAGGTGGAGGATGAAGCTTGCCTTGTGGGGCCCAATAGTCAGTGAAAGGGAAAAAGAAAAATGGATTTCCAGAATTTGCTAAAAAGGGTTGAAAGCATTAGGCAATTATTTGACATAGAAATATAGCTCGAAAAATTCTGAAAATTTTAGGGAGGGCTTCTGACATATTGTAAACTTTTACGTGATTAGAATTTTATGTTCTCTATGCATTTCTAAAAAATTCTTTTAAGTTCATGTTTGTATGTATTGTTATTATTCTATTTGAGAAAAGTTTGTAAAAACATGTTTTTAAATATTTTCCACTTTGTTTACAGAATCATTATACCAAGTTTGGATTTTTGTTTATCATATTTTGTTTCAATTTTTTTTAATCCCTAATTAGTTTTTGTATTTCCATATATAGGTTCTTAAATTTCTTTATTAGACAAAAAACTTTTCAACAAAATCCAAGAAAGTAAATGCCACAAGATCTACCAAAAAGTTTTAAATTTTCACATTTTTCTAAAGTTTAAAACATGCCCAAATTTTGGTATGTTATAGATCCACCCCCTTACAAAGAATCTCGTCCCCAAGATTCCTGTAGAATGGACAAGAAGGATATGAGACGGGAAGAATGGTGGAGTAGTGTGAGATGTTGACGCGCTTATCGTTGCTTCATCAACTCTTATCGTTGCGAGATCCCCAACGGCTGGAAAGCTTGGTGGTTGTAGTTGGGGCCCTTCCAAATGCGTTCTTCGGTCGACTGAATGGGGTCGTGGTTTGATGTGTCGGAAGTATGTTTAATTCAAGAAAGGAAAGGTTGAACAAAGCAATAGAAAGGTACCATGTTACTTTGTCAGGATTTCACAGCTCTATCTTTTTTGAAGGAAATCAAGACAGCAGATGAAAGGAAGAAAACTCACATGGAAGTAGGTTAAGGATACATAAAGGATCGATAAGGTAGAGAAATAGGGAAATTTGGCTCTAAGGCGGTCTTCGCATTCCCACGTAGCTTTGTCTTCTGTGTGGTTGCTCCACTGGACTCAGGGGCGGATATGGGCTTCGGGCCGGTTGGGCAACGACCCGAGGCCCAGAAAAAATACCAATGAAATTTTTTTAGTATATATACTAGAGAAAAATCTGATAAAGGCCCTAGCCAGTCAGCCACCCAGGCCCAATCGCCACCGCCCAGCTCCCCGCCCCATCGCCTCCTGCCCCTTATCCCCCCTCGTCCCCTGACTCCCCGTTTCTCCCCCCACCGCCCCACATTTCTTCCCCCCAATCCCCGTTCCCCCCCACCCCCCACATTTCTTCCCCCGCCGCCCGTTCTCCCCGCCTCCCCGGCCTGCCCCCCATTTCTGCCCCGCCCCCCGTTCTCCTCGGCTCCCCCCCCGTGCCCGGCCCACTTCATTTCTCCCGCCCCATTTCTCCCGTGGTGGCTCCCCTGCCCGGCGCCTCGACCTCTGGTGGTGCCCCCAGGGCGCCTCCCGATCTGCTGCGTGGCGTCGAGGTGATGAGGTGAGGTCGACCTCTGCCCCCTCTCGGCGCCTCCGTGGCGCCCCCTTCTAGCGTCGCGCCTCCTCTCCTCACCCGGAAGCCGGCGCCACCCCCATCTCCTCTCCGCGGCTCCACCACCCAGCGCCGGCTCCACTGCCTCCTCTCCTCACCCGAAGGTCGTAGTCGCCCCCCGCCTCCTCTCCACGGCTCCTTTGCCACCGGTCGCCCCACGAATCGGCCGTGTCCCCATGTGAGGAAGGTGCCGTGGATTTGCTCGAGGATGAGATCTTCGTGTCGAGATGCTCGTCAGAGGACGCGTTCTGGCGATTCTCCCCCGAGTGCACAGGGTTGTTGCCTGTTGGGCTCACTGGTGCTCGGTGGTATACTAGATTTTGGCACACCGGTGTCGGAAATGTCCGAGACAACACTGTCATCGGGATTTCTCCCTGTGCAGAAGACACTGAGCACTGGTGACAGCATTAGTCCCTTCTCTCTTATTGTGAAGAGGGCATCACAGTCCTCTAGACTAAGGTCTTTGTGTGCCCAGCAAGGACTAGGCAGCTACCGCTATGGCTCGGCAGCGGATCCGGCACCAATTTCCGGTAGAGTCATGGCCTGAAAATGTCAGCAGCAACATGTGGCTTTGGCTCTGTTGAGTTCAATTGTAGTGGTGGTGAACTGAATAATGATAGTAAGCCCTCTTAAAACCTGTTTGATTTGCAGTTGCAGAATCTATGAGAGTAGAAGGATTTGAGCTCGTATCGTCCGATGACTCGGATTGGACTCTCTTCTACCAGAATGACTTGTTTGAAAGATGAGCTTATCTGAAATGGAGTGGGAGTTTCTTTGTTCAGATGTTGTGTACTAATTGTACCATGAGAACCATTGCAGACACAGGAGTTTGTGTTTGCCCCGACTTGTACCTTTTTGGCATATGAAGTTTCTCTTTATATTCTTTGGCGGCACATGTAAATTATGTGGTAGATAGATTTGTTTCTAGAATAACCAATTCGGTTCCTTTTAATCCGATGGTCACAATTGAGAGCTACATGAGTATACAAGAAGTATTCATTTTTCGCTCGATGATATTACGAATAACTCCTGCGTCGAAGCATGAAATCGAGAATCGTCAATGTTAGTCTTTGTTAGTGATACTATAAATCTAGACATTTTGTAATTTGCATTAAAAATAACGTTGTGGTCTTGTGTCCCTAATTTATTTATGCAATTTCATCTTTGCAGGTTCTCGTTCTTGTACTATTGTTGATGAATATATGATAGGCTCAAATGAACCAAATCTTTGTTAATTAAGAAGAAATTACCTCGTGCTAGTGGTACGTTACATTCTCTTTTTTTTTGCTATGTTTTATTGTGGATTTCATGGGGATATGCTCCAGATCTTAGGATGATGTGACAATTGGCAATGGCGTTTACGGTTTGTCGTTTCACGCGTTTTCGACAAAGTTCTGAGCTTCTTCTTTCGGCGGTCCGACCGGTCCTTGCAGCGGTCCGACCGGTCCCATATCGGTCGGACCGGCCATCCGGGCGATCGGACCGGCGATGACCAAAAGTGTTCAAATCGAGTGGGCCAAAAATAGGTGTTGTAGACAAGTAAGGGGATCCCAATGCACTTGGTCTCATGATTTTGGAGCCTCGGTGAAAAGTTCTATTGGTTTAAAGTTTCGGAAGGTTTGGATTTTGGGAGCTTGAATTTCGGCTAAGTCCCAAGGCGGTCCGGCCGGCTCACGAGGAGCGGTCCGACCGCCATGGGCGGTCGGACCGCTCACCGGGCGGTCGAGACCGGTTTATACTTGAACGTCGGCCAACTTCGTGGCGATATTATTTTGTTAGGTCAAAGTCATTGGTATTGTGGCATATGATTTGCATGATGCATGTTTTGACTAACATGGGTCAAGTTGTGAAGAACTTGTTCCCGAATTCGTGTTTTCTTATGCGTGGTTGTGCGGTAGCTTGGTGGTCAACGACGGTCAACGGCAAGGAGAATCGGGACTAGACTTGAAGAGTTGAGGTCCAGAACGATCGACGATGCCGGGTGAGGTCAACGACTCAAGCGTTGTCGGTGTATTAGAACCGATCTTACGTAAAGATTATTTGATTCGGGGGGTCTCCTAAGGATGAGATCACGCAGAGTGGATTGACACGGGATGTTTAGACAGGTTCAGCCTTCTCCGAGAGAATAATAACCTAATCTGTGTGTATGGTATTCTTGATGATCCGACAAAGGACTAAAACTATTACGAGGAATAGTGCTTATGTTTCTACTTGACTAGCCCTTGTTTGTCGTTGTTCCTCTCTCTCCCCTTTGTCTCTGTTTGATGCCCTTATATAGTCGTGAAGAAGTAGCCGTTTTGCCCTGCGGGAGATGTGCCTAATTAATGTAGTAACGGGCGCATGATGGCAGTAATTACCGGCGCCTTGACTTCTTCACGCCATCTGGCAATTATCTTCCAGAGATAATGGGGTATTTACACACCATTAATACGCGGAATAATAGTGCGTGTAGACCGCTCGATTCCTTAATCAATTGGACCTACTCGTGCAGTAGGTTTGATTATAAGGTGGTCGTAGTTTTCACGGTCGTAGAGGACTTACAACGGTGTAGCGATCGTAGAAGAACTTACGACTATGTAGTGGTCGTAAAAGGACTTACGACTATGTAGTGGTCGTAGAAGGACTTACGACCATGATATAGTCGTAGCAAGGCTTACGACTATGGGGGTGATTGTAGAAGAACTTACAATCACTTGTTAGGCCTCTCCCTTATAGATATAAGGGGTACTTCTGGGGACTATGTGACATCATATTTACCCATAATAAGAATTATAGATAAAAGATAAAATGAGGATTATTAGATCCTCGTCATCTAGCCCCCCAGCTTTAAGTGAAAGTAACTTACTTGGTAAAGGTTTACGAAATGGACTTACGACCATGAACATGTCGTAGAAAGATAGTCGAAGGAAAACTCTTCCGATTGATACTTCCTTTGACCAGAAAGATTTGGTCAAGAAAGTAATTTTACTTGGAGGTGATGAAACGAACCTAACTTTCCCGAACAGGTCATCTGGGGAATTGCAAACAATCTCTACAGATCTGTTGATGAGACGGTTCGGCGATTGCAATCGTGAAGATTGCTTACGACTATCAAAAAGTCAAAACCCCTACGACCGTCGGTGGTCGTAGTAGAAATCGGAGAAAAGCCTTTCGATTGATATTTCCTTCACCGAAAATACTTGGTCAAGAATGTAATTTCGCAGGGGTGACAATACGCACCTAATTTTTCTCGAGCAGACCATCTGGGAATTGCAACCGCTCTCACAGACTTGTCCGATGAAGCGGTTCCGGCGGTACAACCAACTCCTACTGCACCTATAGACGAGACGGTTTCGGCGGCGGAGATCGTCTTGATTATAAAAACTTACGGGAGGTAGACTTGGGTTTTACTTTTCCCCAAATCACTCCATTGTTCTTGAGCTCTTGCTTTCTTCGTCCTCGACTAGGTTTCATCTTCTCCGCCAACCCAATCAAAAAAACTTCTTATTCGGCGAAATGGCCAAGAGAGTTTACGAATGGGAGGAATCGGAGATGGATGCGCTAAGATCAAAATCTTGGTCGATCTGGGAAGATCGAAGAAGGCTCGGTGAAGTGGATTCCGGCTGTCGGCGTATCGCCATCGGGGAAAATGGGCAAATCCGCCTTCCAAGCGTAGAGTGCGCCTTCGACACCGATTACACCCCTTTCTTCTGATGAGTACTCGAACACTTTGGGGTGGAACTGGTGAACTTAGGTCCCAATTCCATTACCATGTTGAGTGTGTTCGTGTATCTGTGCGAGGCATACCTGGGGATTCCGGCGGATCTCGAGCTGTTCCAATATTATTATGGGATGGCTCGACAAACCGAATTGCTTAAGTCATGATCGAAGCTCCACGACTCGAAGTCGAAGGAGTACATTCAGAGCTTTACCCGGTCTTCGTGGCCGGGCTGGAGGAAGAGGTGGTTCTACTGGAAGGTCACCTCTGAAGACAGCCTTTCTTTCGTGGGGAAAGCTGCTGAAAAGAAATCTTCATGGGATTCAACCCCTGAAGATATTAGCCGGATTAGCCCTTATATTCAAGCCATTAAGGACTTGAAGGAAGAAGGGCTGACCGGATGGCATGTGGTGAAAGATTTCATCACACGCCGAATTAGTCCTCTGAAGAAACGAGCATCTCCTATGTGGAGGTACTCGGGAAGAGGAGACCCCACCAGAGACTACGAGGAGGGTAAGCAATTGTTGACTTAACTCTCCGTTTGGTCTTTCTCAACTTTGTCTAATATTTTTATCTGTTTACACAGATCTTTCACAGGCTGAGGTTGACTCAGTCAGACTCATCTGTGAGAAGTCCCCGCCACTCCGAGGGTGGTTCCTCAAGTCATTGCGGTTTTGTCCGCAGATGAAAGGATAGAGCGCCTAAAGGTAATCAGAAATCTGATTCTCTCTTTAGGACTTTATAGTCGTAGAAGATACTTACGACTAATGGTGATCGTAGAATATCTTACAATCAAGAAAAGTCGTAGAAAAACTTACGACTTGGTACTAGTCGTAGAAAAACTTACGACTAATTAGTGATTCTTCTTTTACTGCTTTGCTTTACGTAAAGTAGGCATGGAAAATCGCCAGACGACGAAGAAGTCGCTCGATGACTATTGGCGCCGGGTTGTCGAAAGACAAAGACTCGGCTCCTCCTCAAGAGACGCCGACTTGTAAAATCTGCCGACAAGGGGGAGCAAGTTCGAGTTCGGTCTTTCGACCAAACCCTCTACAAGGCTGCGGCGCGGCACCGTAGTTGTATCTGGCCGAGGCCGCACTGGCCGGCCGAGGAGGTTGAAGCAGTTGAACCTCTCAAGCGCAAACCTCGCAAGGCTAAGGTACCCTTCTATTATGACACGGAATCTTTGCAGATTGGTGCCACTCCTAGTTTTATTAAACAACCGGAAAGGAGAACCTGGAAGGATTTTATGTCTTTTATGAAGGACGATGTCGATCGGACAACACGCAATCGAGGCGATCTTTATACGGAATGGTCGAGACACCTCTCGTCCATCCAGAAGATCGAGAAACCGAGCTCGGTTCTGTTCAAACTCTACGACTGACGTGGTCGTAGCCGAGCTAAATGTTGAACCTCGACCAGGGCGTGGTCGTGGAGAAGAAGAGGTCCTCCGCTGGGAGGATTGCTCCAAAATTCTGGTTAAGACCAGGTGCGAGGTATGTGAAATGTACCAAGTGTAAGAAGGACATTTACCTTTTCTTTTCACAACCTGATTTGCTTTTCTTTATTTCAACCAGACTCCTTCAAATTTCAGAATGCTTCCACGAGAAGTCCATTGCCATCCCTTCGCCATCGGGAAGTAGCAATGAAGGTGGTCGGCATCACCTTTGGCCCGGTGGCCGAGAAGTCGAGACTCCAGTGTCTCCCACATCTGTGAAGTCGTAATTCACGACTCTTGAGGTAGCGGCCACTTGTTGAGGTGGCCGCTCGACTCATCAAGTCGTAGAAACAACAGAGGCATTGTGGAAGCCTCGTCAAGGTGGTGACCACCACTGCACCGCCTGGGAAGGAAATCGTAGGAGGCGTTCCTTCCCTACCCAAAGAGAAATCACGAACCGTAAGGAGAAAATTTCAACTTCGTGGTGACTTCTTTGGCCCGCCTCCATCGTGAGGGTCTTACCACAAATCTGTGACCGAGTCCCCATCCCAAAGATATTCCCAATACGGATAATACTTTTGACAACGAGCGCCTCGAGAAGGTGTGGTGGGACAAAGTCGCGAGGATAGATAAGCTGCAGCACCCGGACCTTGTATATTCGATTTTTGCTAGAACGACTATGAATGTAAGTATCTTCAGAATACTTATATATGTGGCTTTCCTTCCCTTCTCACTGCTTTTCTTTTTGCGAGAAAGCTCGAGCAAATTGTCGTTGTCGGTGAGTATCATCGACAACTTTAGAGCTAAGACAAGAGAAAGAACTACTCTCTGCAGAGGCGCAGAGGTGGTAAGTCACTTATAATTCATAGTTGTTTTTGACTTAAATACTCGTAAAAGTTTCACGAGAATAGTCATGGAAGAAACTCATGACAAAGTATCAGTCGAAAAGAACTTACGACTATTTACGACCAGGTAGTGGTCGTAGAAAGACTTACAACCATATCTTAGTCGCAGAAAAACTTACGACTAGGTCAGTGGTTGTAGAAGTATTCACAACCATTCGGTGATGTTTATCTTCGTTCCTATTTTTGTAGGTTAAGCAAGTGATCACGAAGACCTTAGTGACTCACTCATTGTGAAAAGAGGAGTCGAGGAGGCTAAGGAATGAAGTATTAGTTCTCTCGGATAGACTTGAGAGACTGCCTCGCATCTAAAAGATTGCAGGGAAAAAATAAACGAGAAGTTCTCAACTTAAGATCGCTTTTGGTCTTTAACCTTTACTCGACCCTCCTTTCTTCTCCGGATAAAGAAAAGAGATGCACGGAAGCTCGGATCAAGTTCAAGAAAAATCTTTGGTTATTCAGAGTTTTCCGCATTACATGAATAAGGATCAAGAACTCGAGAGTTTTAGAACTCGATTAACGGTAAGTAAATCTTTACCGTTATTCTTTTGAGTATCTTCCTTTTCTAATGCCAATTTCTTGTTCGAAATTGTTTGCCCAATTGAGAAGCCTCGAGGTGAAATCCAAGCAAAGACCTTAATCGCAATGAGTCCGTCGCATTGCTAAGATGAATCAGAGAGGACATCGAGCATGGGAGCAAAAGCATCTTTGAAACTATTGCTTCCCATCGAGAAGAGGTCAAGAAATTGGATTCTCAATTACTAGGTAAGAAAAGCTTTTACCTATAATTATCTTTGTGTTATCTTCCTCTAGAAGTATATCTTTGTTTGACCGATATTATTCTTTTGAACAAGTGGTCGAAAACAAGAAGCTTGAGGCTTCGACTTGTACCCAACAGAGATGGAGTCGATGAAGACTAGTCTTCAAGGCAACATCACTCTCTGAACAATGTGCTTAATGAGCTACATTCGAGGAAAAACTCCTCGAGAAGATACCATAGCCGCTCACACAAGTACCATTGGGGAACAAGTCGGAAAATTGCAAGAAATGGTGACCACTCAAGACTAATCAAAATTTGAATCGATAAGGGAAGCGATGAAGTGCGATGAGTTACGCTTTGGCGAAACTTAAAGCTCAAGACCCCGCCTTAATGTTAAACCAATTGAAGCCGACTTGATCGTCTGAATCGAGAGGCAAGTCGTCGATTGAGGAAATGCGGTCGAGTTGGTAAAAAGGTGGCGAGGAAATGCAACTAGGCTCTCCCCTTCGAGTAATCTTGTAACTACTTTGTAAGGCGGACAATTTTGTTGATGAGTAATATATGATCCGCCTTATTTCCTGAAAATCATCTTGTCGAGTAGTTAGTAACTCAAAAGATAATAAACGAATGAAAGACGAATGAAAGACTAAGAATTGAAGTCAAATTAATAACTTTATCCTAGCCCCGAGCTATTTGTTTAGATTGTTTAGACAATCTAAATAAATAGTGTTTAAAACAGGGTTTTCAAAACAAAGAGAGGTTTATTTAACTTATAGCTTTTGTTACGGGTGTCAAGCACTGGTCGAAAGAGTTAAAAACGACTCGTCACTAGGAAGTTCCTTCTAGTGGGCAGGACCACGTGCAGAAAGGAAAGGCTTCGACTAGGTGATGTTTTCATTTCCGACTAGTTTAATTGAACCAAGAACAGCAACTTGAGTTAAACAGACGTCTTAGAGGACTTTAGTAATTCGTTCGTCCTTTTTTGGTGGACTTCGATAAGTCTTTTCCAAAGAGCAAAAGTAGGAGATCGAAAGGCGCTAGGAAGTTTCCTTCTAGTGGGCGGGACCACATGCAGAGAGGAAAGACTTCGACTAGGTGTGTCTCTTCCTTCACCGATTAAAACAAATCGAGTACATCAAAGGTGGTCGAACAAATGTAAGAAAGTGTACTCTACTTAGAATATTTTTTGAATTGACTGAAAAAATAGACTAAGATTGAGAGAGTTGGCTTTGAGAACATTTCGACTGGATAGAACCCGGGCTCTTTGTACTGGCAGCAAAATGAGTAACGAGTCAATGCTTGAAATTCCTTCTAGTGGGCGTAACCACATGCGAGAGGAGAAGTTTCGTCCGGATGACGTTTCTCGCTTTTCGCCGGTGTAAAGAAAAGCGGGTGTTCTCATATCATAGTCGAAAGATTAAAAAGCACTACTCAAAATAAGGCAAAAAGAGGTAGAAAGAACTCGACTTTTATTGCTTGAGAAATCGGTCACACATAGAATTTGCGTGGCGGTCGATGTTCCAAGAGTTTGAGAGAACTCGCCCATCTTCCATTGCTAGTCGTCGAGGCCGCCGAGTTACTTCGACCATCGTAAGGACCTTCCCATTTAGGGAAAGTTTATTCCGTTAGACTTGGATTGGCGAGCCTCAATACCAAGTCACCTACAACAAGGTCGCGAGTTGGACCTTACGATCATAGTATCTGCGCAGGCTTGTTGGTAGGCTGCCAACTAATTAAGGCTAGGTTTCTCCTCTCTTGAGTAGGTTAATGTCATCTGCTCGAAGTTGTTCTGATCCGAGTTGTTGAAGGTTTCAACTCGTGTCGACCGCAATTTTAGCTCCGGAGGAAGCATGGCTTCGCTCCAACACTAGAAAAATGGTGTTTCTCCTGTTGCTCGATTGGTGGTTGTCTGAATCGCCATAATATGGAAGGTAATTCTTGTACCCAAGCCCCGGCGCTTAACAAGTCGGGTCAAGACTCGAGTTTTAATTCCTCGCATTATTTGGCCGTTTGCACGCTCAACCGCCCCATTACTTTGGGGATGTGCAATGAAGCATAGCATAACTTGGTACCCAACTCGCCGCAAAATTCACGAAATTTTGCACTTGCGAATTGTTTACCATTGTGCGTAATTATCCGACTTGGTACTCCAAATCGACTAATTACGCTTCTCATCATGAACCTTTTGTCGCTTGTTGTTATCGATTCTGAGTTCACTTGATCCATTTTGTGAACGTGTCAATAGCCACAAAAGGAATTCAAACCTCCGGAGCTTTGGGAAACGGTCCTAGGATATCAAGCCCCAGTCGCAAAAGGCCAAGAAAGAGGTATTGTTTGTAATGCTTGAGCCGGTTGGTGTATCATCTACCATGAAATTGGCATGGACACACTTTTAACCACCTCTTTAGCATCGTGCAGGTCAGAGGCCAAGAAAAACCTTGTCGAAAGGCTTTACCAACTAATGTTCAGAGGAAGCATCGTCCCACAGATGCCATTGTGTATATCGTGAAGGAGTGTTATTCCTTCATTTTGCGGAATGCATCGCATGAGTATCCCTTGGGTTCCTCGTTTATAGAGGACTCCTTCAACCAAAGTATACATTTTGGCTTTTCGGATAATCGATCGCCTCAAGATCATCTTGCACGGAACCCTTGCAAAGATACTCGTAGATGGGAGTCATCCGTATCCTCGTAATCTAATGAGGCCATCTCAAGAGGAGGTGCCTCGGTTCTTCGACTGAGAGACGGTTTTGGAGTTGCTCCAAGAAAACTCCTTTTGGTACTATGGATCGGGAAGAAGCCATCCGAGCAAGTTGGTCTGCGAGGAAATTATCCTTTCGAGGGATAAATTGTACCTCGAAACCTAAAAAATGTTTTTCTAGCTTACGTACTTCTGATAAGTACCGAGCCATTGTTGAGTTAGAGCACTGGTACTCTTTCCCAATTTGATTCACGACTAGTTGAGAGTCTCCTCTTACGAGTAGTCGATTTAATCGAGAGTGCTTTCGCACTCGTATGCCAGCTAGCAAACCTTCGTATTCTGCCACATTGTTAGTGGCCTGAAAGTTTAATTGTATGGCATACTTTAAGGTTTCTCCGGTAGGAGATACCAGGACCACCCCAGCCCCCGAGCCACTTAAAGTGAGTGACCCGTCAAAGTACATCATCCACTGGTCGTGGGAATCGTACTGGGGATCCTGAACAGGTTCAGGATTTGTCCATTCGGCGACAAAGTCTGCCAAGATCTGGGATTTTATGGCCGTTCGGGACACGAAATGGAGGTCGAACTCCCCAAGTTCGACTGACCATTTTGCCATGCGTCCCGCTGTTTCCTTATTATGGAGGATTGCTCCCAAAGGAAACTCGACAAGACACTGATTTTGTGCGCTGAAAATAATGCCGCAGCTTCTCGAAGACATGAGGAGGGCATACGAAGTTTTGGACACGAGGGTGCGCTCCTTAGGCCCGTAAAACTTCGCTACGTAGTAAACCGGTCGCTGTATGCGCCACGCTTCTACGACCAATCTTGCGCTTGTCGCCGTTGCTGTGGCGTGGCGGCTAGGTAAATTAAGAGCGTCTCTTCCGGCTTTGGAGAAACCGAGCAGAGCACTCGAAGATACCTCTTGACATCCTCAAAGGCAATGTTTGCCTCGTTCGACCACTCAAAACCTTCATGTCTCCCGAGAAGTTTAAAGAAAGGTAGTCCTTTTCTCCTAGTCGTGCGATGAAACGACTTAAAGCCGCCATGCACCCAAAGTGAGTTTCTCGACTTCCTTTTTGTGTTTGGAGGTCGATCCGAGGATGGCCTTTATTTTTCAGATTTGCTTGATTCCTCGTTCGGATACTAGGAATCCAAGCAATTTTCTGAAGAAATTCCAAACACACACTTCTCTGGATTAAGTTTTAAATGGTGCTTTACGAGGTTGTCGAATGTTTCTTGTAGGTCGCTGATATGATTAAGTCTCTTAATGCTTTTTACGACTAGGTCATCAACATAGGCTTCCAAATTCGGCCTAATTGAGATGAAAAAGTCGATTGCATTAAGCGTTGAAAAGAAGCACCGGCATTCTTTAGACCAAATGGCATTTTGATATAACAAAAGGTACCAAATGGAGTAATGAATGCGGTCTTTTCTTCATCGTTTAGACACATATTGATCTGGTGATATCCAGAATATGCATCTAAAAAACTTAATATTTCACAACCCGCAGTAGAATCAACCAAACCGATCAATACGAGGTAAAGGAAATCATCTTTTGGACAAGCTTTATTAAGATCGAGAAAGTCTCGCATACGCCATTTGCCGCTTGACTTTTTGACCATTACGAGGTTAGCCAACCACTCGGGTGATTGACTTCTCTTATAAAGCACCGCCTTAAGTAGCTTATCCAATTCGATTTAATAGCATCTCGTCGATCGGGGCAAATCTCCGTAATTTTTGTTTTACGGTACTTTATCGGTAGTAAAGCTAGCCTTTGTGCTCGATCACCTCCAGGGACTCCGAGCATGTCGGATGCTTGCCACGCGAAGACATCTGCGTTAGCTCGGAGGAAGGTAATGAGGCGTCTTCCTATTTGGGATCGGAAGTCTCCCAATGCGAGCAGTCTTGAGGGTTTCTCTGCGTCGGAGGAACCTCTTTGACTTGGTCGTTCGGCTTTAGTGCGACTTTGAAGCTTCGACTTGCTAGTCGAAGGTGACTTTCATCTCGAGTTGGTATTTGACCAACCATCTCGAGGATCGCGATCGCACTATCGCCATCTTTTGTCACATTGAATTGTGATCACTCCTTTGGGACTGGCATCTTAAGACATTGATACCCATAATGAGTAGCCATTAAGAATTTTGCCAAAGTTGGTCGTCCGAGTATGGCGTTATATGCCGATCGAAATCGACCACATCAAAGGAGACTTTCTACGTCACGAAATTACTTGGCGAGCCAAATGTTAAAGGAAGAGAAACTTGACCAATGGGTTTGGCGAAGACCGATGCGATTCCATGGAAGGAATATCGTCATCGCCTTACCTTTGTCCTGGGACTTGCATCTCATCCAGGGCTTTGGTAAATAATATGTTCAAAGAACTACCACCATCAACTAACACTCGATTGACCCGACAGTTGTTGATGGTGGGTTCGACCACAATCGGAAACCGACCTGATCGACTCATAGTGATCGGACAGTCGTCCTTCTCAAAAGAGATGGTAACTTCCGACCACTTTGGTAATTTATTGACAAGAGGAGTATGTATTGAATTTACCTCTCGTCCGTGACTTTAAGTTGTCGTTTGGAGTCGTATGTCGATGATCCTCAATAGATATGCTCAACGGTATGGTGCGGATCTTGGAATGGCATCTCCTCATCATCGACGACTTGACCACTCGTATGTCCTACCCTTTCGAGAGTAGGGGCGGTGCTTCTTGTTGTAGTAGTCCTCGAGCTTTCTTTGGAAAACTCGGCAGTTGCGAAGGTCATGTCCTTCCTTTTTATGAAAAGGACACCATCTTGGTTTGTCGTTCCTACGATCAGGGCGCTTACCTTTGCCTTGATCAGGGTTCGACTTGGTGGTTTGGGGCTCTCTATCTTTTACGGCCAAAACCTCCTTGAAACCACTAGTTTGTGGCTTTTGACTTTTTATTTTCTTCTTGGACTTTTTTGCTTTTTTGTCCTTACCAACCTCACCTGGCTCTCGAAGAGCGTGTGTTTCTCGATCGATAGTGTTATTCCACTCGACTGCCTCAGAAGCAGTTGCATATCGATCGGCCATCTCAAAGAGCTCGGCAACGGTGTTGGGAGGATTTAAAGCAATATCCTCTGTTATTCTTCTACTACGGACTCCTTGCTTAAAAGCCACGATCACGGAGGAGTCGAAATTTCGGAATCGAGTTCTGAACCCGACTAAAGCGTTTGATGAATTGACGCAAAGTCTCGTTGTTGTTCTGTTTGATCGGTGCAAGTCGTCTTCCTTTCGAGTGGTTGTATGTGCCTTGGAAATTTGCTGTAGAAGATCACAGAGGTGTTGCCAAGAGTAGATCGACTCGAGTGGTTGGTTTAATAACCACGATCGAGCGGATCCTTCGAGCACAGTTGGAAGGTAATTCGCCATTACGTGCTCTCCTCCTCCTGCTGCTCGGACAGCTGTTGTATAGATCTGAAGAAACTCGATGGGATTTTGAGATCCATCAAATTTCTCCATGTTCACTGGTCGAAAATGAGGTGGCCAGCGAACTGCTCGAAGGTCAGGCGAAAATGCCCGGCATCCGGTAATTACTTCTTGACGCCTTCTTTGTAGGAAAGAAGGGTTAATGTCGCCAGGTGATCGTATACGACGATACCCGGCAACAGGCTGACCTGTTCTGTTGTAGGTCTCAGTTCTTCGAGGGGAATACTCCTCGTAATCCACCCGTTGTGAATTTCTTTGCCGGAGTAGTGATTGATCACCTCCCCGGAGGGCTACTTGATCATCAGCCGATCGAAAAGTATTTCTCCGAATAGGAGATCGATGTGACTTATGACCGTGTCGATTCCTACGCAGAGAAATATTCGATTGACTGGTAGCTGAAGAAGTCGCATTGCTACGACTACCTGAATGTTGTTGACGAGGTACTTCCAGTCTTGTCATCACAGTTCGAAGCCTTTGCGCAATCTCCTCAGCAAAGAGATCGTATCCTGGCGTTCGAGCAAGCTCTTGATTGGGATTCTCAAGCAAGTCGTTGATGTCCTGGAGTTCTTGTACCTCCTGTGACTGATATTGAATGCGCCCAGGCAGGTTCTTCTGGGCTGCAATTTTCTTTCTTCGGATGTCCTCAAAATCCTCCCCGTCAGATCTTTGAGGCCTTCTCAGTGGAGTGCGAGAATGTCGAGGATTTCTCTCGCGTTCATCAGAGTGTTGGTTCTCTCTGTCGCCGGTGGTTCCCTTGCCATTACTACGAGGAGGCGCGGTCGTGATCTTGGGGAGGTTCTCATTTCGCCTTCCATGAGGTTGACTCGATTTGAGGAAGGGCGAAGACCTCCGTTGATGATTCTCACTTGCGCTTGAGGCCTCCCGCTTGAGGAGTGCTCGAGAGACACCATCTGGCGACTTGGAGTAATCCCCTCCAGGTAGGGGAACTCCGGTTATAATCGCCTCCGTCATAAATGAGATCTGCGGAGAGACGGTCGATTTGTAGGAAAAGCATGCTTGATCCCACTATCTCCGGAGTTACCACGAGAGATAGGATCACAAGATCTTGGTGGAGTCTGGAATGGTGGCTTCCGGACTTGTCTCACCAGTCGGACCGCCTTAAGGAACTTGGACATTTAGAGGAAAACTCTCATTGTGTCGTGAGTCCTCCCAGGTGCGGTTACGGTCGGATTGACCCTTGTCCTTGGAGGGAATTGGCTCCTCTGTTGGACGTATCGTTGTGGGGGATAAGGATCCCTCCTCAACTCCATTGATGGGATGGTTTCCTGGAGAATAATCTCCGGAGGCAACATCACCATCAGCGGATGCATCACTCGGCTCGTAGTCGAAACCGCATCCATGTCGGCGTCTGCGTGTCCGCCAAGTCGAACCAGCTTCTCCTCGTTCCATTCTCCTGCCATGCTTGCATGAGATTGGAAAAAAGAGAGTATGTTGACAAGAGATTACCGGAAGATCCCCACGGTCGGCGCCAACTGTCGGTGTATTAGAACCGATCTTACGTAAAGATTATTTGATTCGGGGGGTCTCCTAAGGATGAGATCACGCAGAGTGGATTGACACGGGATGTTTAGACAGTTCGGGCCTTCTCCGAGAGAATAATAACCCTAATCCTGTGTGTATGGTATTCTTGATGATCCAAAAAAGGACTAAAACTATTACGAGGAATAGTGCTTATGTTTCTACTTGACTAGCCCTTGTTTGTTTGTTGTTCCTCTCTCTGTCCCCTTTGTCTCTCTCGTTTGATGCCCTTATATAGTCGTGAAGAAGTAGCCGTTTTGCCTGCGGAAGATGTGCCTAATTAATGTAGTAACTTGCGCATGATGGCGATATTACGCGCGCTTTGACTTCTTCACGCCATCCGCAATTATCTTCCGGAGATAATGGGGTATTTACACACCATTAATACGCGGAATAATAGTGCGTGTAGACCGTTCGATTCCTTAATCAATTGGACCTACTAAATGCAGTAGGTTTGATTATAAGGTGGTCGTAGTTTTCTGGTCGTGAGGGACTTACAACCAGGTAGCAGTCGTAGAAGAACTTACGACTATGTAGTGGTCGTAAAAGGACTTACGACTATGTAGTGGTCGTAGAAGGACTTACGACCATGATATAGTCGTAGCAAGGCTTACGACTATGGGGGTGATTGTAGAAGAACTTACAATCACTTGTTAGGCCTCTCCCTTATAGATATAAGGGGTACTTCTGGGGACTATGTGACATCATATTTACCCATAATAAGAATTATAGATAAAAGATAAAATGAGGATTATTAGATCCTCGTCAAGCGTGACACAAGATGGACAAGGGTGACCTATTGGCGAATCCATAGCACATGGTGAAGCGGTTTAGGTCAAAAGTGAAAGACGGCGCTTCGCGAAGCGTGCGTATGTGACCCGTTTGTTAGTGGGCCTTAACGGGAGCCCAATTAAGTCAAACCCTAAGAGTTTTAGGCCTCCACTATAAATAGGAGGAGATGGTGGCTGCACCTCCCTCTCTCTCTCTCGCCTTTTATGTTTTCAAAACCCTAATTGTCTTTAGGGGAGTTGAGGTGGAGGCTAGGGCTCTTTATGGTTTGAGGAGAATTTCGTGATCTTGGATTGACCACTGATCCATGATGGCGTGGGTGTAAACCAAATGACGATCACGTTCTTAATCAATGCAAGGTTTGCTTGAGATAAGTCTCTTTCGTTCTTGCTTTCAATTTCGTGATTTTAGGGCTTTCTTTGATCCACGAGTTTTTGATTGATTCTTTCACGTGGATTAGCTTGCTGTGATGTGTGGGAACCCATCTAGGATCAATTTGATCATCAATCACCCACGAGCAAGCGATTGGATCTAGTTTTCACTTTTGCCCGGTTTTGCACCCTTCTTCAATCAGATCGTAAAAGATATTTGTTCGTCCAAGAATTATCATAATTGTTGATTGGAATAGGTCCTTAATATCATAGAGAAGGTGTGTGCAAAGTTTCGTGAAGTTTGGAGTTGAGAATCAAAAGTTAAACCTAATTGCAACTTCATCGGGCCGCTTTTTTCTGCTCGAGCTGCCGGTCGGACCGCCCCACACCGAGGTCGACCGATTTTGGTGCCGGTCCGACCGCCCCACACCGAGGTCGACCGATTTTGGTGCCGGTCGGACCACTTGATATAATGGTCGACCGCCACCTGTTAAGATTTGATTCTTAGCGATTTTGTCGCATTGCTTAGGGGTTTAATTGGATTCAATACTAGTCTTCCATTTGTCTCGATATATTGATCTTCATAGCTTCATCATAGCTATTGGAGTGAAATTGTGTTGAATTCATATTTTGTGAAAAAGTGGCGTGCTCCTATTCACCCCCTCTAGTCGCCTTTTCGGTCCAACAAGTGGTATCGAGCCTTGTTAGTTCAATCTTGATCTTAACCGGTCCACCGAACTTTGGCGATGGATAGATTCACTACAAAACCGCATATGTTCAATGGACAAGACTATGCCTATTGGAAGAATCGTATGCGAGTATTCCTTGAGAGCGAGGACAAGCTATATGGGACGTTGTTCGATCCGCTCATTATTCCTGAGGTTGAAACTCCTGCTTCTGTGGTTCTTTTGGCTAACAACAACAAGGCCAAGAATCTTTTATATGGTGCACTTGGTAGACAAGAATATGATAGGATTTGCAATTTTGCGACTGCGCACGAAATTTGGAGCACTCTCAAACATATCATGAGGTTCGTCCCAAATTAAGAAAGTCGTCAAACAATCTATAAGCGTGATTATAACAAATTTGAGATGCGTCCCGAGAGAGCATCGATGACATTTTCGATCGTTTTAATAAAGTGATTAATCAAATGAAAGTTTGTTGATATTGAATATTCTCAATCTGAAAATGCCACCCATCTCTTGGTTGCAATCAACACCAAGGAGTGGGAGATGAAGGCTCTTGCTATAGAAGAGAATGTTGATCTTTCAGTCTTACTTTAGAATTGCTTTATAGTAAACTCAAGACTCATGAAATTAAAAGAGTTGATCATCCCAAGAAAGATAATTTAGCTTTGGTAGCAGATCCTCACAAAAGGCTTTTGATGACTCTTTTGAATCTTCTTACGGATTTTCATTTGCTTGCTTATCTGCGATTTACGAGGAGGAGCTTGAAAATATTCACGAGACAGTTAGCCCTTTTAGCTAAAAAATTCACACGGGCTTACAACAATGTGAGAAATAAAAAGAGAGGTGGTCCCACACTTGCTATGAGTGTGGAGAGCTTTACCACATCCGACCAATTGCCCCAAGCTAAAAGGTAAGGGTAAGCACGGGGAGGAGAAGACGACTTGGAAGAAGCCTCATGAGAACAACTCGAGTATGATCTTTGTCAAGCTCATAAAGGCCGCTCACGGGTCCTTGCCGCTTTTGGAGAGCAATCCATTAGTGATGTGGACTCAGGAGCGAAGAGGAAAAGAAAGGGAAGGCCAAGGACTTTCTTGGCATGTGCTTCATGGTGACAAGCGACATTGATAATGATGAGGTATCTTTTTCTTATGATGAGCTTTCGCTAAATATAATTCTATAGTTGAGCAAGTGCTTAGTCAAGATGAAGCGCTAGAATTTGTCATGACTAAAAATAAGAAACTAGAGTCAAAAATTGGTAAACTAAAACTAGAACTTGCAAATGTTAAGACTCTTGAACTCGATGAATGTTTATCTTGTCATGATATGCACTCGAATTGGCTAAACCGCAATCTGCTCACAATATTGCTTTACAACAACTTGAAAATGCTAGAACCGAGCTAATTGAAATTAAATCGCTCCTTGTGAAAATGTTTAGAGTCTAGCAAGTTGATTGCTTCGATGTGATTGATTCTAGCCCTTGCACTTCATGCTTAGAAAAGAACGTGAAATCAAAGATATCTTAGAAGTCGCTAGAGTCAAATATGCTAAGCTTAAGGACAATATTGAAAATACTACTTGTGCTTCATGTTCCGCTCTTAAGCTTGAAATTGCTTTGTATAAGGAGAAATCAATGGATAAAACTTGTGATGCTTGTGTTAACTTGAGAAAAGAAAATGCTTACCTTCATGATACATTAGAGAAATTTTCTAAAGGTAAGAAACAATTAAACATGATTCTTGACAAGTCTAAATCTCCTTATAAGAAGCAAGGTTTAGGATTCAATTCTTTTCAAGACAATTCAAACCCAAAAGTCATTCAAGTCTTGGAAAAGGTTTAATTGAATTCAAAACCCAACTTTGCAAAAACATCTTTTAAATCTGCGAGTTTTGCCCAACCTTGTATTAATTCAAATGGTGCTTCTTCTAGTGGTACCAAGTACCATTGTACTTATTGCAAGAAAGGTGGGCATTTGATTGAATTCTGTTGGCGCAGGTTGAAAATGATAGGAAAAATCTTGATAGAATTTCATTCAGGCAACCTAGAGCTTTTATGAGACATAATAACACTGAAAGGAATAAACCTGGATTAGGATTTCTCTCACATGCTAATCATCATGTTTCTACATATCCTAATTCTCATGTTCTTGAGTCACGGCCCGATCATTGGTGGTCACCGGTCGACCGTTTTAGTCGCCGGTCGATCACAACTGTAACGCCAGCCGATCAGCCGACGATTTAATTCCCATGTTAACTTAAACATTGCTCATAATGTAATTTTAGATGAAATCAAGGATAACATACGCTTTGCATACTACTCGCAGACGTGTGTCTCGATCTTTGATTCCCAAGTCTTGTTTAACTAACCCATGTCGAGACACATCGTTCTTCTGTGCCTTGATTTTTCAGGATTGCCGCGGAAAGAGGAAGGGCACGTACTTTGTCGACTCCGACTGTTCACATCATATTGCCGGAGACTCAAGATGGTTCACCTCCTTCATGCGGTCGACGGGTTTCAAGCATCTCCGAGAACTTCCCATCGCCAGGCCGTTAAGCTCTTATTCAGGTACTTACACTCTACTCTCTTTGTATGGCAATTGATATTCCTGTTCTTTATCTTTGTCCATTCGGGGGTTTTTCTTATTCTAATTGTGCGGGCTGTCGGCTAGATAGGAAGAGTACCTCAGGCGCTTGTCACCCACTAGATTCTTCTCTTGTATCTTGTTTTTATCCTCACCAAATCTTTAGACCCAATGAGGTTTGCCACCTTGAGAAGCGAGTTAGGGGTTATTTATCCTTATGGGTTGGTTTGAGGGGGAGTTTGATCTTTTCTGATCTTTCCTTGTTCTTTTGATCTTTTATTGTTCTTTTACGAACTTAGTGATCTTTTGAACTTTTAAGTTTTTAGGCTTTTATTTACATCTCATTGTATCATATTGCATTCATATGAAAAATCCAACAAGTGGTAACAACAAGTGGTAACAACAAGTGGTTACAGCAAGTGGTATGAAAAATCCAAAAAGATGCATTGTAATATAAGATTTTCTGCTTATCTTTTGAAATTGATGAAGCTTTGCCTATTACCCTTTGGAGCTTTTGTATTTCAATTCTTGCTCAATGTCATGTCTAGTTCTTTGACTTGCTAGAATTATCATGCTTTTACATGTGTAGCTAAGTCTTTGCCATATGAGCTAGAACCTTTTAAAACAACTCAAACTAAGAAATTGCAATTTGTGGATGTTTTAGCGAGTTGCGTAATTAGTGCTCCTCTTGTGACATTGGCCCTGTCAGAATTGCTTTGTTAGCTCTTTGATCTAAAATTGACCATTACTTGAGCTTTTGTGTTCTTGAGATTCTAAAAGCTGCTCTTGTGAAAATGAAAATCAAGATTGTCTTATGCTTAAATTGTGCCAAACTATTCTTACGAGACCGCTTGTCAAATGACATGAACTTGGAGATAGTTTGATGAACAGACGATCTCATGGGGACCGCTTGTCGAAATGACATGAACCTCAAGATTTGTCGCCGGTAGAAGCTTAGAAAGAGTTTGTGGATGGCTCCTAGTCCGGATCTTCTTTACTAAGATATACCTTTAATCAACTTTTGGTCAAGCTTAGGATGAGTTTGTGGATGGCTCCTAGTCCAGATCTTGTCACTAAGTTAGATCATTAGTCAACTTCAATATTCAATGCAAATGAGAAAAATATTGACAAATGGGCGTTTACAAAATATTGAGCAAAATGATTCAATACGGGACTTGATTGACTCTTCTTGTGGTCTTTGTTAGATTTTTGATCTCACTTTGACAGATTTGACATGGCCAATTTCACTTTAGGATCCTGTTGATGAACTTGTTGAATTTGAGCGTTGCTTAAATTGATAAAATCTAATGCTTTACTTTTGAGCCTTTGTGCTTAGCTTTGATATATATGTCTTACCATGATCTTGCTAGCGTTGTCGGGCTTGATATCTTTGTTTGTGCAATATTAGAGAAACTATATTGTTCTTTTGGGTAATCTCCAAAGCTTCTTATCAAAAATTGAAAAATACAAAAATTGAAGCCACTCCATTGCACTTCATGCATATTCCTCTTTATGCTTCTTTTGTTTACGCTTCTTTCTTTATTCTCTATTTGTTATTCTGGATGAGAGGAAGGCATGATTCCTTGATGAATCCATTGTCAAAGGGGAGAAGATGTGTTAAATGAAAAGATATTTCTTTGGGAGAAGATGTGTAATATTTCTTTGCTAAGATGTGTAATATTTCTTTGCTACTCTTATTTGGAGAAGATGTGTTAATGAGAAGATTGGGGAGAAGTTTATACAAAGGGAGAAACGAAAATTTGAAATTTGATGATCATAGTGAGGGGAGTTCTTGAGTTGCATTCTTATTGTCTTATTGAATATTCGAACTTGAATTGCATTCTTTTATACTCACAATGATCATAGGTCAATTGAACAATTGTTCTTTCATATGGACCTCATGTGAGAATTTTGACCCTTTTAAAATCAAAGTTTTATGCTTTCTTTTGCCTTGTCTCACATGCCTATACTATTCGATGCCGCTTGGTCATGTTCATTGCTTTTTCTTGCTTATGGACCAAGTTGTGCCTTTGTCTAAAAACCGCTGAGTAAACTCGTTTTCAAACCTCTTACTTACATTTTACGGATAATTGCCAATGTGTTCATCAAGGGAGATTGTGGATTTCATGGGATATGCTCCGGATCTTAGGATGATGTGACAATTGGCAATGGCGTTTACGGTTTGTCGTTTCACGCGTTTTCGACAAAGTTCTGAGCTTCTTGCTCGGGCGGTCCGACCGGTCCTTGCACGGCGGTCCGACCGGTCCCATATCGGTCGGACCAAGCCATCTGGGCGATCGGACCGGCGATGACCAAAAGTGTTCAAATCGAGTGGGCCAAAAATAGGTGTTGTAGACAAGTAAGGGATCCCAATGCACTTGGTCTCATGATTTTTGGAGCCTCGGTGAAAAGTTCTATTGGTTTAAAGTTTCCAGAAGGTTTCGGATTTTGGGAGCTTGAATTTCGGCTAAGTCCCAAGGGGCGGTCCGACCGGCTCACAGGGAGCGGTCCGACCGGCCATGGGGCGGTCCGACCGCTCACCCGAGCGGTCGGACCGGTTATACTGAACGTCGGCCAACCGTGGCGATATTGTTTTGTTAGGTCAAAGTCATTGGTATTGTGGCATATGATTTGCATGATGCATGTTTTGACTAACATGGGTCAAGTTGTGAAGAACTTGTTCCCGAATCGTGTTTTCTTATGCGTGGTTGTGCGGGTAGCTTGGTGGTCAACGACGGTCAGCGGCAAGGAGAATCGGGACTAGACTTGAAGAGTTGAGGTCGAGCGATCGGCGATGCGGGTGAGGTCAACGACTCAAGCGTGACACAAGATGGACAAGGGTGACCTATTGGCGAATCCATAGCACATGGTGAAGCGGTTTAGGTCAAAAGTGAAAGACGGCGCTTCGCGAAGCGTGCGTATGTGACCCGTTTGTTAGTGGGCCTTAACGGAGCCCAATTAAGTCAAACCCTAAGAGTTTTAGGCCTCCACTATAAATAGGAGGAGATGGTGGTTGCACCTCCCTCTCTCTCTCGCCTTTTATGTTTTCAAAACCCTAATTGTCTTTAGGGGAGTTGAGGTGGAGGCTAGGGCTCTTTATGGTTTGAGGAGAATTTCGTGATCTTGGATTGACCAGCGATCCATGATGGCGTGGGTGTAATCCGGTGACGATCACGTTCTTAATCAATGCAAGGTTTGCTTGAGATAAGTCTCTTTTCGTTCTTGCTTTCAATTTCGTGATTTTAGGGCTTTCTTTGATCCACGAGTTTTGATTGATTCTTTCACGTGGATTAGCTTGCTGTGATGTGTGGAACCCATCTAGGATCAATTTGATCATCAATCACCCACGAGCAAGCGATTGGATCTAGTTTTCACTTTTGCGGTTTTGCACCCTTCTTCAATCAGATCGTAAAAGATATTTGTTCGTCCAAGAATTATCATAATTGTTGATTGGAATAGGTCCTTAATATCATAGAGAAGGTGTGTGCAAAGTTTCGTGAAGTTTGGAGTTGAGAATCAAAAGTTAAACCTAATTGCAACTTCATCGGTATTTTTTTTTGCTCGAGCTGCCGGTCGGACCGCCCCACACCGAGGTCGGACCGATTTTGGTGCCGATCCGACCGCCCCACACCGAGGTCGACCGATTTTGGTGCCGGTCGGACCGCCAGATATAACGTGGTCGACCGCCACCTCTGTTAAGATTTGATTCTTGCTGATTTTTGTCGCATTGCTTAGGGGTTTAATTGGATTCAATACTAGTCTTCCGCTGTACTGATATATTGATCTTCATAGCTTCATCATAGCTATTGGAGTGAAATTGTGTTGAATTCATATTTTGTGAAAAAGTAAGCGTGCTCCTATTCACCCCCCCTCTAGTCGCCTTTTCGGTCCAACATTTATATATTTTGTCATATCGTTAAACATGGAATTCAAATTTTATTTCGATTATGCATTCGTGTTGTACCTTTGTTATGTCTCAGTGTTGATAGTATTCGACGTTAGTTATAGACTTATAGCACCTTAGTTTTGTGCCCGAGGTTTTGTAAAATCCTAGCTCCGCCACTGACTGGACTTGTAACGTCTTGATCGCATGGCTACAAGTGTGTTGCATGGCTTCATCTAGAAGTTGAATCTGGTGTTCCTGATAAGAAAGATTTGGTTGGAGGTCAGTGCTCTCCAACTGAGTGAGTTTGGCAGGGATTCGAAAACAATTCTTGAGATACGATATGTGGAAGACGTCATGCACATCCAAAAGTTGAGGTGGCAACTCTAATTGGTATGCTACATCACCTTTCCTTGAGAGAATTCGGTATGGACCGATATACCAAGTGTTAGTTTCTCATGGGTTTGGACATAGTGAATACCTTACCGGGGGGGGGGGTTGAGATTTTTAGATAACGAAATTGTTTACTTCAAAGCTTAGCTTTTGGCGGAGCAGAGCCAATCATCAACATCGAGAGGGTTGATTGCTGATGCAAAGGTTGGAGGCTAAGATTGCATGAACACACCTATCCTGGATGATGGTTGGTTGGTAGTAGCTCCGTTTCCTCTGGCAACTGTGCCGACGGCAACGGTATTTTGCACCAACTATTGGAGCAAAAGATTGCTGGTTTGCCGCCCTTACTCGATCATGGCCAACACTTGTGTCGTGATGGGAGGTGTTGGCAATCCTTCGGTTCTTTGGTAGGCGTGGGTTGAGATTCCTCACCAAGGCGTCGTTGGAGTAGAAGAATGTTGTGGTTTTAGGTTGCCAAGGTGTAGGAACTTCGCTTCCGAGTTCTTGTAATATGAAGGTGGCTCGTTATCATGAGCTAACGAACATAGCGCGTGGAGGAAGCGAGGAGGTGGGCGCCATTGGCGGTAACCAGCGGTTCTCGGTCGCTGCCGCCGTGGCTACGTCTGTGCGTGCGTAAGCTAAGCCCGTGATGGGTTAACTAGGGGGAGGTCGGCAACTTGTGGTGTGCGGAGCACGTCGGATCGTGACGCCCTCTGCCATGGACATAGTACCATGCCTTCTCCCGTTTCGTTGCCGCTCTGATACCTAGCTACCATTTATTATTGGGTTCCGCGCTTCCGTTTCTTCTTCTTCTCCTCCTCCTCCTTTATCCTTCACTGTATGCACTACACTATCAGTCGATCCTCATTGCGATTAGTCTCTTATATTTCTTCTCCCTCCTCTTTACCACTTTCTAGCGAGCACGATGTATTGTAAGGTAGCATTTCTTGCGAAAGTAACATCAGAATGCAAAAAGATGGCCTCTTCTTCCACGTTACCATTTTGTTTCTAGAACAGGTTGGCTAGTTGCGTCAGAAGTTAAGTATGCTTGAGAACTCAGGCCTTGTTTGTTTAGGCTTAGGCTTTTTGGCTTATAGCTTAAAGCCAGCTTTTCGGCTTAATCGGCTTATAAGCCTCTCAGCTTTTAAGCCAACCTTTGATGTTTGGTAATCTGGCTTTTTGTAGGATGTTGGCTTATTGAGTTGTGTGTGAAGGATAAAAAATCTGAATTGTGCTTGAGGGTTTGAAGGATGTTTTTAAGGATGAATTTAAACTTATTTTTGTATGAGATTTGTAAATATGACGATACGTGCAAGTTGTAAATATGAAATTAAAAAGATTTTGCTCGTTCGCGCATGTATTAATTTTGGACATTGCGTAATGAAAGAAATTAATATAGAAACCCAAAACTAATCTGTCGATTGCAACTATCATCAGTTTTAATGCCTAATACCAATTACTCTACTGAAACCCAAAACATTACCACCCGTCATACATTAGAATTCAGAGGTATCTAAAATGGCAGCAGAAAATAAAAGATACACAGAAAAAGAAATAGACAAATAAAGGTAAGGTGCCCAAAAAATATCAACATGGTATGCAGTATGTTTCGGATTACAGAACTAGGTGTATCATCTCAACTCAGAAATTACATGTTGAAGATATTTGAATGATTTTGCGTAGCTGATGAAACCCATAAACCAAAAATCAAAGCCGTCAACAGTGACTACATCAATGTACTTCTCATCAGGATTGTACAAATTTTCTCTCACTGCGGCACTTTTTATCCTCTTTGCAGGGATGAAGACCTGTGCAAGGTACATAATTTCATCAGATTTTTCTATCCAGTTAACTTAAGCTATTTAGTATTGACCAGGAGATTTTAATTCAATTACCTTGTATGGCACCCTTGTGATGCCTCCTCTGGGCGATGTTAAATCCAAAGGCTTATCACTATGGAAGGCAATCTTTTCAGTTGAGATGAAAAGCATTCCAGCTATTGGGCCAGCTGTGGTTGAAAGATAACACTGGAAAGCATTCTAGTAGGGAAAAGTAGATAATAGATGAGAATTGTTGCCTAATTAATGTAACACAGCCTCTAGTAGGGAAAAGTAGATAATAGATTGAATACTTACTGTGTTCTTTGAAGCCCTGCAAATACTTACTGTGCTAGATGATGACCAAACGAGAGGACAAAATGAAGAAATAATAATTCTCTGTATTAGAGATGCGTCTGTCTGGACCTGATCATAAAAGTACCTAATCCAGGTAGGGCATAAATGGGATTTAAACATAAACGAGAGGGCTGAACACTGGGATGATTAGATAAAGCATAAATGGACAAGCATTCTGCAATTGTCAATTTACAAATATTAACAATTGCAGACGACGTCAAAGTCCCTGCCATATTATGAAAGAGCACCAGTATTCAGTGACATAACGCCCCTGCCATCTTTAAGAGTATATTTAGCAAAATGAGTATCAGTATTCAGTGACATACCGCACCAGTATTTGTGAAGGTAACTCAAAAGTAGGATTATCAATATGATTTAAACATGCAAAATGGAATGCCATGCAAATTGGTTTCTCATTATTCTAACATAACATACAAAATGGAATGCCATGGTATCAATGTTGCTAAGTATTCAGATTCAGATTCGCATACTTTTGCTCAAGTGAACATCTATACAAAATGGAACAAACTTCGCAATACAAGTGAACATCTCCAGAAGAGAGTCTTTATCTGTTTCAATAACATCAGATATTCATATTCACATCAATGAGCACCAATGAGCATCAGAGCATCACACCAATGAGCACCAATGAGCATAAGAGCATCACACTAAACCGGCAGATTCACAAAGGGGAGCCGGCGGCGGTGGGGAGCACATTGGGGAGCCGGATGAACCATATACAGATTCACACAATCAACATACAGATGAACCATATACAGATTCACATACCAAATTCACAGAGGGGAGCCGGCGGCGGTGGGGGAGGCGGCGTCGGTGGGGGGAGGAGATGGAAGCTGGCGGCGTCGGGTGGAGGAGATGGGACTCGGCGGCTGAGGGGGCAAGAGAGGGGCGGTGCAGGTGGGGGAGGAGAAGGGCGACGTCGGGTGGAGGAGATGGGACTCGGCGGAGGGCAAGAGAGGGCGGTGCCGGTGGGGAGGAGAAGGGAGGCGGCGTCGGTGGGGGAAGAGATGGAAGGCGGCGGCGTCGGTGGGGCAAGAGAGGAGAGACGGCGGCGGTGGGGGAGGAGATGGGAGGGGAGGGGAGGCGCCGGCGGTGGGGAAGGCGGCGTCGGCCGGTGGGAGCGAGCAGGACAGGACGAGACGGGAGGGCAGGGGAAAGGGGTGGGAGCGGGGGGAGACTACGGGAGGGAGAGCGATAGGGGAGGGGAGGGGGAGCGACGGGAGGGTGAGAAGGGCGTAAAAAACTGAGAGATTCACGTTTACATATGAGTGATATTTTGTGGGTAATTTCAGCGAACTCTAGTGGCAATCGGTTATTCTATTCCGCAAAAGCCAAAAAAGCACGTCTTGCTTGGCTTATGGCTTTTAGGCTTAAAATGACTTAAGCTTTTTATAAGCCAGATAAAAAAGCCACCCCTTTGTTTAGACTTAGGTTTTTTTGTTTATAAGCCAGACAATAAGCCTAAACAAACAGAGCATCAGAAGGGTCGAGTTGAGTTTTGGATACGATGAGCAGTGCTAGTTCAGTGAGAGTTGAGTTTTGGATGGGATGAGCAGTGCAGTTTAGTATATTCAAATATATATCTATATCTAATCTTCAATTTGATTTATTTTTAATGCTGTTATATATTCGCCCCCACCTAATATTAACCACCTTACTTTAAGGTTCATAAACTTTTCTAAAAAAGGTGTACCGAAGCAAAGCCGGTATTTTTATCCAAGTTGATTAAGTTTGGATAACGAATAAATATTCTACATTTCAATACAACATAGTTAAATTTTTACCCAAATCCAAGGTACTTCCTCATGACTTGGACATTAGATAAAGTTGGACAGAGACAACAAAATCACAGTCCCTTGAGGTTCACAAGTGAGCAAGGAGGTAACAATACATGATAAAAATGTAGTCCACCAAATTCTTGACATATCCCAAACAACGGTTTTTTAGTACGACATGACCTGAGCCAATTCAGTAGGTTCCACTGCTGCAGTTCCTAGCTGAGAGATCGTACGAGGATAGTATGCATATTGTCGTACGTATAGCAGGCCTGTTTTTTTTTTTTTTTTTTGGCAAAATGTAGACCACTTTTTATCAGAGAAAGAACTACTACAATGGCAGCGGATGACAAAATTCAGGCAACCTGCGTGCGCATTACAATCTGACGCCATTTGTTAGCAAAGAAGCTCGCCTCCCTTCCTTCAGTTGTGCCCACTCACCATGTTGTTGACGAACTTGGGGATCTGAACCTCGAACCCGAACAGCGTGATGTTATGGGGCATCTGCGGCATCTTCGCCGACGGCATCGGAGGGAACGACAGGTCCGTCAGCCCTGAAAAGTCCGGCATTTTCGGGATCTGCGGGAGGTCGGCGGGCACACCGGACGCTGCTGCATTCTCGGCCCCGGGCAGCCCTGGCTGTTTCGCGGCGGCGAGGCTGGCCAGCATCTCAGGCGGAACGTTCGCCGGCAGCTGGCCCGGCATGGTCGCCGGGAGGTTGGCCAGCATCTCCGGTGGGACGTTGGCCAACATCTCAGGTGAGACGTTGGCGGGAAGGTTGGCCAGCATCTCCGGTGGCACGTTGCCTAGCATCTCCGCTGGAACGTTGGCTGGGAGGTTCGCCGGAATGTTTGCCGGGAGGTTGGCTGGGATGTTGGCTGGCAGGTTTGCCGGGAGGTTGTCCGGAATGTTGGCTGGCAAGTTTGCCGGGACATTGACCGGAATGTTCGCCGGCAGCCCGGTGGGAGGAAGCGGCGCCGGTGCACCTAGTTGACCATTTGGAATCACTACTGGATTTTCAGCTAGGAGGCGTATGGATGTACAGAATTGTACGTTGATAGACAAAATGGCCAGGAAAGTCACGTAGCAGAGGGATCTCATTGTGACTTTCCCTTGGAATTGAGATTCCAAACCAGGCAAAGAGAGAAGGATTGCAAGAACAAAGGTGATGCATTGTTGCTGATATATAACAAATCCAACTGAAGAAGACCCTAAATTTGGTCAGATGGAGAGAGGTTTGCCAGAACAATGTTTATTGGCCATGCTGCAAAAAATAGCGGTTGCCTGGTTGGTCCTATGTACTTTTTGTTTGCACCTTACAAATAGTTCCAACATGTAGCAAATTCTTCATGCTTTAGAACATAAAGCTAAATATACATGTCCCGATTTGCTATGAATCCTAGTGTATTACTCCCTCCAGTCACAAAAGAAAGTCATTTTAGATATCGATACGGTCCCTAAGATACAGCTTTGATCACTAATTTATATTGTGATATATTTATAAAATGTAATAAAATTATGATACTATGAACATATTTTTCAAGGCAAATCTACGCATATCATTTTTATGTGTTTAGTCTAAATATTCACAAACATATTGATAGCCAAAATTTATAATGTTTGTTTGCATGTAACCTAAAACGACTTCCTTTTGTGACCAGAGAGAATACTACCCAGCCATTCGATGCTACAGATAGTTCTTTTCACCTAGTTTGATGGTGCAGTTGACTGCTGATCCCATGCCAAGTATAGCGATATTAGAAAGTCCAGAAAACGTTGACCATGGTTAAAAAGAGGAATTCATGGGGATTTGCATTCTATTCTCACACGAGTATATAAACAGAGATAATTTGTCATGTGTAAATTCTCAAGATCAAGACCACACCAACAATAGTGACAGGAACTATTCTCACTTTGTGCATAAACAACCCTCAGTTGGTATACTGCATTCTGATTCAACTAGACTAACTGGCTTTTAGCAGGCAATACAGAATTAAAAACATCAAAAGTTCACAACTAGGTAATAGCTATACCCTGCAAGGTGTTTTGAAGACCTCAAAAAACAGTGTTTCGCTGAAAGCTACATCCTCTGTTTTCTTTCTCAAAAGATCAAAATATCAGTGGATAGGCCACGCTTCCCTTGTGTTTCCCTAGTCCCCAATCCACACACATGGCTCCAAGAAGCCTGCAAATGAGCTAGCTAAAACCCAACTCAATCACTGATTGAAGCGCAAAAGAAGCAAGAACCCAAGCCAAACCCAACCCCACACAGCACTTGGACCCAACCCAATTACACTATCAATCATGGGACTTCAACATTGCAGTCAGTAGTTCATTACCACTTGTAATGTTTCAGCTAGAAGAAAGATATCTTACATGGGAACTACAGAAAAATGTCAGCTGTTCATGTCAGGAGAAAGGAGCTTCATCATCACATCTCCTTGTCTTGAATCTCTAAAGGATTAGAATTCTGAATTTCATGCATATCACGCTGTGGATTGACCTTTACTTTTAATTCTCGAAGGCCGTCCATCACCAAGTCGTACAATTCATCTGATGGTGCCGCCTTCTCTGCCACTTCATAGAAGGATTTGCATAACAAGTCAAAACGCCGTGCAACTGGTGAATTGGCCATATCATCATAGAAACACGTAATAGAACTGTGTCTCCGCTCTAAATCCTTCCTCCACCGCTGCAATACATATTTGGAGGGAACTTCTTTTATCTTCATTACAGCAAGTACAGAAATGATGTGGCTACACAAGATTCCCTGAAATTCAAAATGACGGCAGATGCATTTGACATCACATCCATCTCCATTAAACCAAACAGTGAAGTCCAAGCTAATCTGTTGCTCCCTGATTTTAACATCTTGCAGGACCTTGAATATATAAATTGAACCTTCCTGTTTCAGAATAGTTGGGTAACAGTATATTTTACCTTTTAGCAGCTCCTGAAATTCTGCAAACTTTTCATTTGTATACGCTGTCTGGAACTGTTTTTCAATATCATAATGAGTGATGCATGGTACCACCTCTTGGAAAGATTTACAATCAGCGTTATTTTCCTTCTCAACCATGTCTCTTATTGCATTACCGTACTGCTCCAGAAACTGTTTCAGTGTTGTGCAAGAATTGACATATCCATCAAAGAAAGCAGTGATACTTTCACTCTTCTGTGTGCAAGACATACCAGCCCAAAAAGTATCTTTCACATAAACCGGCACCCATTTTTGCCTATTACAGTATAACCCATTAAGCCATTCGCTATCTTGAAGGCCAAACTTGCCGATTATCTCCATCCAATCTTTTTCAAAATCACTCTGTGTCAATGAATCATACACCACATCGGTCAAATTGATTTTAATATTTTCAAACCCTGAGAAGCCACTGAGCTTTTCAGGAATCTTCCTCATGATATGCCATAAACACCATCCATGACAAGTTTGAGGAAAAACTTCCTCAATAGCATCCTGGATTGCTTTGCACTGATCAGTAATTACAGCTTTTGGTGGTTTGTTTGACATACAAGCTAACCAGGATTTGAACAACCATACAAAAGTCTCTGTGTTCTCATCCGACAGTAGTCCGCATCCCAACAGAATCGACTCCCCGTGATGATTTACACCAACAAAAGAAGCAAAAGGTATGCCGTACTTGTTTGTTAGGTATGTACTGTCAAATGTCATGACATCCGAGAAATATTCATATGCAGCCCTACTTCTTGCATCTGCCCAGAAAACATTTCTCAGCCGGGAGTCCTCATCGAAGTCCATGACATAGAAAAAATTAGGATTCTTGGACTGCATTTGGAAGAAGTAATGATAAAGTGCATGTGCATCTCCGGCGCCAAGCTTCAGCCTTCTTTCCTCTTGCAAGTTATCTGTGGGCTCCTTTTGACCAACTTGGTGATTTTCATAGCCTCCAGCTTGCACGCGAGGAGAATTGGACTTCTTGTTCGCACGATTTTCTGTTCTACCATTTGACACTCGTCTTCTTTTAGCGGACAAGTCAGGTTTCTTGTTACATATAAGAACACTAGTTTTAGTTGTTTCACTTGGACTCAGATCATGATTGTGCTCAAGCGTAAGTGAAGATAAGCGGAACTTGTCGTCAGGACCATAAAGAGCCAAATTTATTTTGGCTGGACATTGCATTCTTATGGAGGGGTGAGGCTTCCATGTATTTTTTGAGGAGTATTGAGCCTTGCCTTGTCTGCTGCAAGCGAGGGTGAAATATCGCAACTTTTCATCCGCAGTTCTGGAGCTTCTCCTTGTTATAGCAAATCCCTTCTTCCGAGCATATCTCTTATAGAACACAATAGCATCATTCTCACTACCAAATATCATTCCCTTCTTCGGCTCCATGATTTCCGAGTCTTTTTCTGTGGCTTGGTCATCAGAATCACTTCCAAACTCCTCAATGACAAAGTCATCCTCGTTAACCACTGTTAGTAGACCTGCATTTTCTTCTTGCACCTCATCTAGGGATTCATTGGTTGCCATTACCTAAAAGCGTTAAGAAATTAAGAGAGAGTTAGAACCGAATCAATAAAAACCTGGAATAGAATTGCTTCTCTTGAGGTCTTGACTTACCGTGGAAGAATTTATAACAACAGCAAAGACATTAATCAAGTTCTGTTTTTTTAGTTCCGATGCAGAACTCTTGCCAATAGGAACCACGTGAGCTCTGTTTGCACTGCCTAAGGCCTTAGGAACCACGATTTTTTCACTGCACCAAGAATAAGACATCACTCACATTGTCAAATAAGTGTTCATATGGGAACAACAACAGGTTGATCTTATGAACATTGCATTTCCTGATAATGTAGCAAGGCATTTACACTCCAACAGCAGAACAACCTATCTTTAGCTCTGTGATCCCACTCATACCAACAAGATTCTAGGAAACTAATCGGCAACATAATTAAGCGCTCTAAAAATCTAACACACATCAAGAACCCGTGTTGTTTACTCTATCCCCTTTCTTGTTCGATGTCCCAGCAGTTTACTTTTTACATGGATCCATCCAAGCGCCAAGAGAACCAGATCTACAGCTGTGCCGCATATCAAACCAAAGATGGAACCAAGGGAAACACACCCGCTCCAGAAGATTAGGCAGGATCCTGATGCCGCCGCGGTGGAGTCGGGCCACCGCAAACGCTCCTCCCGTCGTCGCGTCACCCCTGCGATCTCAGCCGGGGAGCCGGGGACGGAGGGGCGGAGGAGACGGAGAAATGCGACAGAGGAGGAAGGGGGTGGTGTTTGCCGGGCGGGTGTGTGGCCGCGGCGGCGCCGGGAGCGACGGTGGTCAGTTGGTCACTGACTCACTGGTCGTTGAGCAAGTAGCAGCAAACCCAAGCCAAGCCATTCTATTCGAGAAGAATTTTGATGTGGCCCATTTAGGCCCAACCTGCGTCGGCCAATGAAGAAGCCCAACCCGTTTAACCCGTTATAAGGCTACGGCCCATACAACATGCAACGCTTCTGGGATCATATTGGTCCGGGCTGAGTGTCACATACCCTAAGTCCTCTCCTCTTCCCCTCGCGACGGCGGCGGCGAGCCACCAGTCGGCGCCTCTCCGCCGAGCACGCCTCTAGGCCTCCTTCCACCGAAGCACGCCGCCTCGAAGGAATTCTGCTCTCATAGTCATCCTCCCCCCTCTACCGGACTGCCGTGGAGTGGAGATCGACTCGCACTTGGATTGATTTCTTCTTGCTGGTAAGGAAGCCCTAACTTGCTTTGGATCGCTCTAAGAGTTTTGTTCTGGTTATTTGTTTTGCTGTGAGCAATCTAATCCAAAATCTTTCTTTCTATGATGGGTACTCCAATCCATCCAGTTTGCTGCGGATTTGTTTGCTGCGTGTTGGGAGTACTAGTAGCAGTTTATTTTTCAAAACAATTTTTGGGGTTCAACTGAATTTTTGTCCGCCCCACGTTATTGTCCACCCCTGGCTGTATCTGCGCAGTTTTAGGGTTGTTTTAGTAAGGGCTGATTTTTTGTGCTACTGCAATGCAAACCAAATCAAGTGAACCGAAGCAAAGGGTTTATAGTTAATTATATATTTCACTGCAAACGAGAACATGACGACAGTTTGGATAACCATGTTGTATATTAGAAATTACTAACAAAATTTCATTTATTTCGAATGATCCATGTTCGTTCTACAATAATATCACTCACTGTGCCTATAGTTTTTCAGAGTGCCTATCCTGCCACTACATATTAGGTGTAACTGAGCTGATTATCCTCTTCAATAACTTCTCTTACTAGGTCTAGCTTCGGAGCTCTTGCTACTGCTGGGAAGACGGGCCAAGATCATGGTGAGTTCATTTCAGCCCCTATCAAGTAGCTTGTGCAAAATTAGTATTCAATTTTAAATTTGCAATTTCTTTTCTTCTGTTGTCGCATGTCTCATTTTTCTAAATGGTGCCACCTCACAGGCAAGCCTTGCTGATTCTTTCTTAGCCGATCTTGATGAACTGTCAGACAATGAAGCCTATCCTGTGAGTTGATTTCTATTTCTGCCATATAACCAGATTTTATAACAGTACATTTCTTGAGTAATTGTTAATTTATTGTCAAATTTTCCAGGAAGAAGACAATGCCGAGGCAGTGGGTATGGACGAGGATGCTGATGCTGATATGCCTGATCTTGAGTCTCTTAATTATGATGATCTTGATAGCGTTTCAAAGCTGCAGAAGACACAACGATATAATGACATAGTGCAAGTACGTGATCAAACTCTTAAATCACCACTTTCTTTAAGATAGTTTTCCCTCTTGCCTATATAGACTGATCTTTGTTTATCTGGCAAATGGAATACCGTATTCATGTGGTTAGACGAAACACGGACAATTATACTTGCACAATGTTTTCCACCGGAACATTGTTTACTAGTTTAAAAAGAAATGGTAATGCTAACGAGTTATATGGAGTCATTTTAGTCTGGTTGCCTTTTCTGCCAATTTCCAAGGCTTGTGCAATCCTCCCTCTTCTTACTTCATTGCTCTTTTCATGTCATGATTCATGAATATAGCTTTACAAGCTTTATTGGATGTAAGGGTGCAAATAAAAAAGATCTTTTGCTGTACTCAATGTTACAATGGTCCGTGCCAAAAATATGTTCCTGTTATATTTGGCTTTGTAAGGCAGGCAACTCTGTTCATTTGTATTTTAGGCCGCAAAAGTCTTCCACTCGCACCATGCATGGCAATAGACAGTTCCATTTGTTTGTTTGCAGAAAGTTGAAGATGCACTTCAGAAAGGCACAGACTTCTCCAATCAAGGGTCCATCCTGGAAGAGGATCCAGAGTACCAGCTTATTGTTGATTGCAATGCTTTATCAGTAGATATTGAAAATGAGATCATTATAATCCATAATTTCATACGTGACAAGTATAGGCTGAAGTTTCCTGAACTGGAATCCCTTGTTCATCATCCGATCGATTATGCCCGTGTTGTTAAGAAGATTGGAAATGAGATGGATTTAACACTTGTAGATCTGGAAGGGCTTTTACCTTCTGCAATTATAATGGTTGTCTCAGTGACAGCATCAACAACTAGTGGGAAGCCTCTTTCCGAGGAAAATTTGGTAAAAACCATTGAAGCATGTGACAGAGCCCTTACTCTTGATGCTGCAAAGAAGAAGGTGCTTGATTTTGTAGAGAGCAGAATGGGTTACATTGCACCAAACCTTTCTGCCATTGTTGGCAGTGCTGTTGCCTCAAAACTGATGGGAACCGCTGGTGGTTTGGGAGCACTTGCAAAAATGCCTGCTTGCAATGTTCAGTTACTTGGAGCAAAGAAGAAAAATCTTGCTGGATTTTCTACTGCCACATCTCAGTTTCGTGTTGGCTATCTTGAACAAACTGAAGTATTTCAGAGCACCCCTCCAGCCCTGAGGACCCGTGCTTGCAGGCTTATAGCTGCAAAGTCAACTCTAGCAGCAAGGATCGATTCAATTAGAGGTGATCCAACTGGAAAAGCTGGTCGGAACTTGTTAGAAGAAATCCGTAAGAAGATTGAGAAGTGGCAAGAGCCGCCTCCTGCAAAGCTTCCAAAACCACTTCCTGTTCCAGACTCCGAGCCTAAAAAGAAGAGAGGGGGTCGTCGGCTTCGAAAAATGAAAGAAAGGTAAGCTGTTCTCAACTTTCTTTTTTTGGGAAAATACATATTAAACAATGTTATGTTTAAGTTGTGTTAAACTACCTGTTAATTTGTCTTGTATGCTGAAACTTGTTTCATCACGTACACTGTATTGTATCTTGTATAAATTTGGGAGCTTGATTCTGCAGGTACGCACAGACTGATATGATGAAGCTTGCGAACCGAATGCAGTTTGGGATACCAGAAGAGAGCTCATTAGGTCAGTTAGTGTTGACATCATGGTTTGAATAAACATTTTGTTGCTTAGTTTCACCATGCCTTAAGATGGAAATCAGTACTTTTGACATATTCATATCTTGCTGTCATTAGGTGATGGTCTGGGGGAAGGTTATGGCATGCTCGGACAGGCAGGAAGTGGGAAGCTACGTGTCTCAGCTGCGCAAAGCAAACTTGCTGCTAAAGTAGCCAAAAAGTATGCTATTTTGATTCTCTCTGTAGTATGCTATTTCCCTGCCATTTTACTTTAAAGCAACAAACGTGGGACTACTTCTTAGTGCTGTAATGGAGGTGCAGCTTGTGTGCTTTTACTCCAAAGAAACATGGGATAATATCTAGTGCAAAGTGCTCTTTCTGACTGTTTTAATCCAACGCAAGCAGGTTCAAGCTATAAGAGAAAATGTGCAAAAACATTGGACTTCGGATAATCCTCAACTTTAAGATTATCAGGACATACAACAATAAGAAATAGTTCTTATAGCTTTCCTTTCGCAGTTTCGCTATATATGTCCACTCTGATTCCCAGAGCTTAATATTTTCAATGTAGTGCTTTATGCCTTTATACCATCCTCATCTCTATGTTTCCCTGCACAAATTTTAGGTAGTTTAGACATTTTCACGCATTTTGTATATCAAGGATAATTTGCACTACATGCCAGTTCCAGTAGGCCAGCAGCGACTATTGTTATGCATGCTGCCGTAACTCTCTTACATTATCTGCACAATGTTGCTTCTATTTCAATTCTGGACCTCTTTCATCTACTGCAACATCACTTTGATTCCATATTACTTTCTAATGTCAGATTCAAAGAAAAGAGCTATGGT
Source organism: Hsuehochloa calcarea (assembly GCA_036346395.1). Lineage (NCBI taxonomy): Eukaryota > Viridiplantae > Streptophyta > Magnoliopsida > Poales > Poaceae > Hsuehochloa > Hsuehochloa calcarea. The sequence goes on from CM070606.1 coordinate 3,304,942, forward strand.
AGCAGTGGTGCGACATCTGGTCTGACATCTAGTTTGGCCTTTACACCAGTTCAAGTGAGTTCTTGTTATTTTGATTTGTCTATCGTTCGCTTTAAGATAGATAATTGGTGTCATGTATGACGTTTAGCTGATCCAAGCGTGGAACATCTGGGATTGTGGGTACTACCAAGTCTAGATTGCTGTTATTTTTTTTCCTGGTATTTGGATAGTTCTTTGACTTGCTCATATTTGAGGGATTGGAAAAGGTTGTGTGACATTGTTTGTTTCACTTTGCTCCACTATTAGAAAGCTCCTTTTTTTTTTTTGCTTTGAAGTCATCAACCATGAATTTTGTCATGTAGTTAGTTCCACGCCATGGTACCACACGGCGTTCGTTGCATGTTCCTTTTCTTTCCTGAAAATCAGGCGCTGTTTGGTTTGCTCCACAGTTTCTACCATGATTTCATATACTGAGCACCTTGTACAGATAGTAATCAGTAGGTTCTAATAGATTTACAGTTGCTTCGAAATCCCTCTTTTGTTTATTTTCGAAAGATTAACCGCATAAAAAGCCCCTGCCATCATTTGGTCTTTGTAATGCCATTGTTTTCTCGTACAGGGAATAGAGCTGTCGAATCCACAGGCCCACGGGAACGCGCTTGGAAGTGGAACCCAAAGCACCTATTTCTCCGAGACCGGAACATTTTCGAAGATCAAAAGAACATGAGGAGGGAAGCTGGTTCGTTCATCCCAGCCATTGCTCCCATTTGCCCGCGACTGTCAAGAGTCCTTGTTGGAATGCACTGACAGAAAGCCAATTTGTACTTTGTACTTTTGTAAATCTGATGTCTGAGGTGACACACAGATTCCAGGTATGATAATACCCAGGGAAGCACTGGAAAAATCCATTCTGAGACATGCCTACATAGCTACATGCATATCGCTATGTTAGAATCTCCCGATGTTTTGCCAGCTTTTGCCCCTGGATGCTGCATGCGCTCTGTTTGGTTGGAGGCATGTGGATTCCATTCGATGCCCGGCCTGGATCCCTCCTGCTTCGGGACGTCATTGGCCAGAATCAGGCGTCCAAGATCGGACGCCGGACTCCAGGCACGCGTAATCAGCAAGCCGTCGCTAGAGGCAGATTTGGTGAGAGGAGCCATCCAGGGGTTCACGAGATGCACGGATTTGGGGATTCCTGTCCTCGCTGCGTCGGGCAGAGCCTGATCCGTGGTATGCCTAAAGAGCTGAGGAGCTCAGTTTTTGTTTCAACGGAATTGAGGATCGATCCTCTCCTTTCTTTCTTTTTATTTCTGTTGCTTTTCTCTTCTATTCTTTTTTGGTGAAGGTGAAATTGATAGATAAAGAGATAGATGGGTGTGAGACCATGAGATGGTTGAGAGAATAATCGGCAAGCTCATCTTAAGATTCACAAAAGAGAGAGAGAGAGAGAGAGGAGGAACTGTGGTCCTGGGTTTATTGAGGTGTTTACTTCACCTCTGAACTACAAAACAGTCTAAATAGCCTATTTAAACTATACAAAACCGTTTAAATAACCCCTAAGGTGATTTTGCCACCGTGAAAACACATATATGGTTTCCCTGGAGGAGGGGTCGCCAACGGCGTGTGGGCCATCCCCATCGCTGCAGGCGTGGGTGCCGCCGGCAAGGTGTGCCGTCCTCTCCTCACCCTGAGGCATGATGGGTCGCCGCACCACACCCTAAGGCATGATGGGTTGCCACACCGCTCATGATTGCCATCCCCTTGTCGACGTAGTAGAATGCACCACGTATCACGCGCTACTCAGGGGCACTGCCGCCCTCGTTGCCAGGAGCAGCACCAAGGCCATTGTACCGTGTGGTGTTGCGCCTGTTGTGTCGCTTTCTTTCTCCTCTCTCTAGCTCTCTCAAATCTGGTGGTGCTGGAGTTCGAGGCGGCGACACTAGGGTGGAGAGGGTGATCGGCAGCATGATGGATGGGGCGGTGTTGGGGATGGATGACAACAGAGGAGAAAGGAGTAAGAAGTCATTAACATGTGGGCCTTACAGGGTAATTTTTTTATAGTAATTTATATATATATATATATATATATATATATATATATATATATATATATATATATATATATATATATATATATATATATTTTTAATTTGCTAACTCACTACCGTGTATTCTGCCACGTCATCCGCCAAAGTGACAAAACCACTTTCAAAACTGTCTCAGGGGTTATTTAGATGGTTTTCCATTGTTCATGGGGCTATTTAGACGAGTTTATAGTTCAGGGGTAGAGTAGACTTAACTCTATAGCTCAAAGGGTTGAATAGACTTTTTCCATAAGGTAATAATAAATGTGTAATACTATTTTTAAGTTTTCTCGGGTACAGCTGACCAACCCTGGTCAAGCAGAAATAATCAAAATCACCGGCAACTCTGTGGCACACTTTTCTCAAGCACACTTGAACAGCGCGGCACGCCAATTGAAGAAGCTGATGCTGCGCTGACATCTCCAATGTACCTCACACCCACCCCATCGCCCTCCTTGGCATACTCAAATGGAGAATTAATGGAAAAATATTAGTACATGATGTTAATGTTAAATTTTGCAATCTGATAAATGTTTGACCATTTTAAAAAATTTCCCGTGTTTCATTAAAAGGTTGCTTTTAAAATCAAATTGAATTGTTTAAAAAGTTGCATAAAAACAACAACAACAACAACAACAACAACAACAGTAATAAATAAATAAATAAAAATTAATATTAAATTGAATTATTTGAAAGATTGCATGTAAATTAGATTGTATTGTTTCTTGTTTTCGCATACATTTCAAAACTGAAATCATATCATGTCATTCATTCATATAGTTGCCCCCATCTCCAGTTCTACAGCCAGCAAACAAAACACTTGCGTGCCCAATTCTATTCACTGCCAACTCAATCTAACATACAAAAGCCTCATTTACTGCCATTTCTTCCCCCAGCTGATTCACTCCTACCAACTCCTCACTATCATTTTCTTCCCAATGAACAACACCCACTTCCTTTCTTCTCTCCGTGAGCTCAACTCCTTAAATCTTCTCTCCTCACAATCACCACCAAAAACCAATAATCCCGCACTACATGCTATACCATTGCGATCATCATCGCAAGAGCAACCCATTTTAGTGACTAGTTCCCACATGCGAGTTCATTCGAGCTGGCTCGCTGTGGCCATGGCGACATCAAGCTGGCACGTTGCCAAGGCGGTGCAAGCATGCGGTGCACGACCGACGCGATGCATGCATGCATGTGATCGGGCTCGACAACGTCGGCCTAGCGATGTCGCAGCTGCAACGACACATGCATGCGTGCGGCGGCGCCCGATAGCGTGGCAGAAGCCGTGCATGCAGTGGCTTGTGCGAACATGCATGCGGCGACATGGCTCGCAGCGCCGTCGAGGGCGACGGTGCCGAGGCGTCGTGAGCCGACACGGCATTGGCGCGGCCGAGGGAAGCCGAGGCACGACACTGAGGGGCATGGTCGGCGTGCCTCATGCAACGCCAGGGGCACGGTGCGTGCGGCGTGGCACGACGCCGAATGTAGCTGACGAGGCCGGCCAGCAACAAGGTGCGCAACACGGTGGAGCGTGAGGTCGAGCCCGACCATGCATGCGTGCGAGGCATGCATGCATGCACGCGGAGTGGCAGCTCTGTGCGGCCAGAGACACAGACGCCAAGGCTCAGCCGAGCGGCAGCCAAGCCCGGTGCGGCTAGTGCGCCTGGTGCGGCGGCTGACGTAGGCAACGCGCTGGATCCGGGGCAGCATCCGAGAGGAAGAGAGAGGGACGTCAGCGCGGCAGTGGCCGGATCCGGTCCGGTTCGATTGGGGAGGAAGAGCAGAGGAAGGGAAGAGATAATTCTGGAGGTAGAAGGAAGAAAGAGAGAAAGAGGGAGGAAAGAAAAAGAAAGAGGGAGGAAGAAGAAAAGGGGTTGTTGGCTGGGAGAGAGAAAAAAAAGAAAGGCAGCCGGTTGGAAGAAGAAAAAAAGCATAAAATAAAATAAAATAAAGAGAAGAGAAGAAAACAAAAGAGAAAAGAGAAAAAGAAAAGAAAAGGAAGAGAAAAGAAAAAATAGGAGAAAAGAAGAAAAGACACGAGCGCAAGTTCGGCGTCGAAGAACCGGTGATGACGACGGATGTAGACGAGAGGCCGAGCGGGATGCGAAACCGGCGATGATGACAGCGGATGCTGACAAGTGGCCAAAAAGACGACATCTGGTGGTGATTGGCACGCCTAGTGTTGTGGTGAAATCCTTAGTGTTAATTGTGTTACCACATTTATATTATTAGCTGTGCATGTTGCATAATCATCATAAGCATGACATCTTTTTATGCGTGATTAGTGTAAATTGTCCCTTAAGACCGGTGTAACTCACTGGTTGGTTCTTAATTGTGCACATGTGTGATATGTAGTGTATGTCCGTGGATACAGATAGTTAGATCGTTGTAGCAGGATATGCGTATTGTCGATCAGTGGATGCGAATAATTAGATCGATGTAGCGGAATATGTGTATTGTTGATCGGAGGATGTCAAATTAAATATATTATTGGATTAATTGATCGAGTACAATTATTTTGGAGTCACATGGAAATTTGTGGTGGTCTTTGGATGATAAATTAATTGGAGCTTTTTCCTCATGTTGGATTAGTGATTTTAGGATTTAGGACGTATAAGGATTTTATAATTTATTACCTGGTGGATAGCTCATGTGATGATATTTAATGAAATATGGAGGTTGAATCGGATGATTTATTTAATCATGCACAAATTGATCGGATGCCTTAAGTAATAGTTATGTTAGTCATATATGCTAGAATCAGGAGAAGGTGGCAATGGATTATTTGATTGCGGATAAATATTTGGATTGCCATGTAATTAGTAGATAAGTCCTATGTGCCGAGTTGATGGAATTGTGCCCTCAATTGGATTAGTAGATAAGTGATTATTAGTTGATCGTAGAGGCACATATGTGATTGGATTGGTAGATGTCATACACGACTAGTTCAGTGATATGAATATGAGTGAACATGTAAATAAAATAGAAACCAAATAACATAAAAAATATCAGAAAAAATTACAAACAAGCAACATATAAGTTTGAATCTATATAAAATATTCCCAGCTATGGGTATTACTATATTTTTAAAATAAAAGACAGTTTGTATTTTTGAGATAAAGAAAGTATATTTGCAAATTGAATTTTGATAATTCTTTTGAAAGTACCCCAAGCATTCTAGGAGCATATGAGGTCTTACTATTGATAATTTGAATACCAAAATAAACATTCTTGAAACCTTTTTAGTTTTACCCCAAGTTCAATTTAAGCTTTTGAATTGGAGAAGGAGCATTGGATTACTAGGTTTTAAATTCTAGTCTTCAAATATCATAGGATTATCAACATATGGGTTATACAAAAAGTTTTAAAAAGTTCAAAATTTCATAAATGCATATTAGATACTTAACTAATCTAACTTAGAGATTTTGGACTGTTACATGCGCCCCCTTATTTAGAAGGAAAGGGTTACCTTATTTAGAAGGAAAGGGTTGTATATATGGAATCACTTTACTACCAGGATTCTAAGGCACGAGCAGTTTCTTATCAAGTTTCTGCCAAATGTCATGTGGTTCCTTCTTCTGCATGGGTACGGTAAGGTCAATGGCAGTAATGAAAAATGTAGACGGTATTTTGGCGCTCCCAATACTTTCTATGTAATAAAAACAGACGTCCAAGCTCACCCCTTTTGCCATATAGGCAGAGTGACGATCGGCACAAATCAACAAGCATTACTTGGGTTAATTCTGAAGGACAGGCATCACCAACACGGCAATAGCAAAATGTCACCACGCGTGTGGCTCCAAGAAGTTTATTGAGCCCACAGCCCAATCGCCAGCAAGTCGCGTGGCGTGGCCACCTATCTATCTCTTTCCACAAAACTAATTGCTCTTCTTCGCCTAACCTTTCCAGCTTTCCCCTCTTCTCTAATCAGCTAGCTCACCAAAAGAAAAGAAAAAAGAGCTGCCTCATCGCCACCTGCTTCTTGTGAATTGTGATCATCGCCGGGTGATTAGGACTTCTACTGTTTTTTCTTGGTAAATTCATCTCTTTGTCTGCTCACCTTTCCCCTTTTGTTTTGAGGTATTTCCTTTTACTTGTTTCCTGTGGATTGGAATATGCAGCGTCTTTTTGGTTTACTTTTGTGCTTAGAATAAAGAATTCGGCGGTCTGGTTAAAACAGGGGGTGGAGCTCTTCAAAAGGTTCAGATAATTTGAAGATGAGATGATATGATATGGCCCCTGCCTTTCTTGGTCTGTTCATCAGTCTAATGGTGACTTGATGGTTTACAGTGATCTAATAATCTTTTTTCTTGTTGTTTTTTAAAACAAAAATATCTGAAGATTCTTCACGGATTCTGTGAAGACTATGTACCTTAGCTAAATCTTGATTTTATTGGAGTGATCTCATTCGCTCAAAGTCAGGAAACAACCTTGATGAATATAGCAGCTTAGACTGAGTAATACAAATACTTGCTTAATCTGCTTGACTGAATAGAGCAAGTAACTACTAAGAACGAAATGGCTCTGAATCTGTTTTGAGGAAGAAACTGTTGTGTTACTGAAAAAAAAAAAACTGAAGGAACCTTCATTTGAGGTGCTCAGGTTTCATGTTAGATGAAGGTGCTACTAACTTGTATTTCTATTGAAACGAATTCAGGGTACACAAATTAAAGATGCCGGAGCACTCTGAGAATGCGACGGGGAACATTATGAACAGCATCGTGGATACCATTGCCGAGAACCTCCCTAAGCAGAAGTCGGTCAGATTCGACGAGGGCTCAATCTCTGACCAGGCTAAGAAACTGTTTGGTGGTCAGAAGTCTGTGCACCACATTCTGGGTGGTGGAAAATGTATGCGACTCCCTGATATATGCTTACACTTGCCAACTACATATATACTATCTTTGATGATACATTGATATGTGATGGCTGATGCATGACGATTCTTGCTTGTGATCGCAGCCGCCGATGTATTGCTGTGGAGGAACAAAAAGATATCCTCAAGTGTCCTAGCCCTTGCAACAGCTGTCTGGGTTTTCTTTGAGTGGCTTGGCTACCACTTCCTGACGATTGTATGCTTTGCGCTCGTTCTTGGAATGGTTGTCCAGTTTGCTTGGTCAAGCTTTGCAGGGATGCTTAATGGGTATGCAACCTCCAGCCATATCTACATTTTGTGCTGACACTTCACTCGATAGGCATAATCATAGCAAGCTCATATAATGTCTGAACTTTCAGGTCTCCTTCTAATGTACCTCGCGTCGAGTGTCCGGATGAGCTGTTTGCGAAGATCGGTGCTTCAGTTGGCACCCAAGTGAATAATTTCCTGGGCATCCTTCAGGATGTGTCATGCGGAAGTGACTTGAAGCGATTTCTCCTGGTATGTATGCAGCTAAGCTGATGACTGTTCGTTCTACCTGCTTGTGCCCCATGAGCAGAGCACTTGCAAATATCAGATCAAGGTTTCTTTCAGGTGATCGCCGGGTTCTTCGCGGCCGCTATCATTGGGAGCTGGTGCAATATCCTGACTGTCATTTACATCGGTACTTGAACTTCACTTCATCTTGTCGATCTGGCACTTTTGCCACTGCATGCGAGGACTGAGGAACAATTACACTTGAAGCTCTCTGTTATCTCACCACTCCTTTGATTCTCTTGTTCAGGATTTGTCTGTGCACACACTCTTCCGGTGTTGTATGAGAAGTACCGAGATCAGATTGACGAGTTCCTCTACAACACCCTTGGCCTGCTTCAGAATCAGTATCAGAAGCTCGACAAGGGCGTTTTGAGCAAGACACCTAAACTTAAAGGGATCATCAAGTTTAAGAAGAGCGAGTAGTTCAATTAGCTGACTCGTTTGATGACCCATTTGTAACTTGGATATGCCTTTTATTTGTGCTGAACTGAGCAAAGGGACGTGGATATTGAAGTGTACACTGTACAGTGAAGAACACCTTGTGTACGTGATGCTTTTAGGCAGCTTTACTGAACAAAGGGTGCTGGTATTGTAGTCCCTCCAACGGTGTAATTTTCCAACTGACACATGTTTTATGCTGCTCAGAATGAAGTCTCAGGTTCGTTTCTGTCCATGCAAAATTGATGTACTAATGGTGATGTAATGATTCTTAAAAGTGTGTGGGAGGATTGGGCATGGGCAAGCTGTTTTTAGTCCTAATCGCTTGTTTGTTTGGTATGTGATGAGAATTACAAGTGGGAATTTAAGAGGGAGTTATTTTCCCCTCTTTGGTTCGTGGGTTTGGGCATGGGAATAAAATACAACATTACTTAAATGCCCATCAATCGTTTCTTTTTCTTTTGCCCAACTGACGCAACTAACTCGGATTAAACACGTGCCGCAGTTAGAGTGGGCCAAACGGGCTGTGCTGGCAGCCTGAGGTATTGTATTGTTGGCTCGGTACAAGCACGGTATGGTCCGCACTATTTATGGGTCATACAGGCTCGGCACGACGGCCTGTGCCATTCTTGGACCGACACTCAGGCACGGTGGGTCAGTCCGGCACGACACGAACAGTGTCGGGCCGTGTCAGACATGGTCCAATGTAGGTATGGCCCACGTGGCTCGAGGAGGTCTGTGTGAGCCGCGATCGCTTGCAGCGCAACCGCTGGCCGTCGGAACTTGGAGGGAGGGATGAGGAGTGGTGCCGGCGGCTAGCCGGCCGCAAGGGAGGGAGGAAGGAGGAGTCAACGCCGGCGTGGGGGAAGGAGGAAGGAGGCCAACAGTGGGTGGCATGGGGGAAGGAGGGAGGAGGATCGGTGCGGCGAGCCGGCGAGGGAGGGAAGGAGCCGATGAGGCAGTGCAGGCCAGAGCTGAGAGAGGAGTCGAGGAGGCAGTGCGACACGGCCATGCGGAACAATGCGGAGGGAGGAGCCGAGGAGGTGACGCGAAGGGAGGGGGTGGCGGCGCGGGCCGACGCGGCGAGAGGAAGCGGTGAAGGGGCTCTCGCGGCTCGGGCGCGATGTGGGCGGGGCTGCAGTAGTGCGATCGCTGAGTGCCGCATCACGCACGCACGCAGCGAGCGGGGTTGCGGGATGAAGACAAGGGACGAGCAGGAGGTCGAGCAGCGCGGACAGGTGTAGAATCAAGGATAACCGACTAGAGAGGGTGGATATGAGGTTTTTTAAAATTCTTCAACTAATTAATAATTTTAAATAAGATTATCTTAACAAAGCTTCCTAACACAAATGTAATGAAAGAACTACTAAGCCTTTTAAGACAATTATGAACTTGTGTCAAAACTAGATACAATTCTAACTAGACAATTCTACACAAGAAAAATTCTGGAATTGTAAATGCGGAAGTAGTAAAGACAAGAAATAAACCACAGTAGAGATAATGATATTTTTCCTGTGGTATCGAAGACTTGCCGGTCTTCACTAGTCTATGTCGAGGAAACTTGAACGAATCAAGCCGGCTCTACGAATTAAGCTCAACCCTCGATCACTAGAGTTGCTCTTCCTCCGCTCCGGAGTTGGTGAGCACAATACCAATCACAATCTTGCTGGGACTTCACAATCTTCTTGAAGAGCTCACCACACAATTCCTTCCTCCAAGCCGTCTAGGTGCCACCAAGCACCAAAAGTAATAGACCACAAGTTTTGCTTGAGGAAATACAAGTGACTAAATGATCAACTAATGAATCAATGCACTTCAATGCTCTCAACTACATCAAGAATGAGAAATCAATGCAAATGAGTAGTTGAAAAGTGTATATAACCTCAAGATACTCCTCCGCAAGATAATAATGCTCAATGGTCTCAAGAGTTCTTGCTAGAAGGCAAGTGTGTGTGTGTGGGGGGGTATTTATATCTGTCACCAACAAATCTAGCCGTTGCAACCTCTTTCCTGAAAAAATTAGGATTTGCGATAGTACCGCTGTTGAAACCTGGTACTACCAATTTTTCGTTCAACGGTCCAAATGGTAGCATTTAATACTCTGAACTAGCCGTTACTCATAAAGTTACGGTACTACCGCCAACTAGAAATCGGTACTATTGCAGCACGGTAGTACCGCTCGGCTACAACGGAACTACCATTTTCCAGAGCTCGAGAATTCTCAGAAAATACCTTCTCTATAAAAAAACATATCGCCATGAAAATATCGTTACTACCACACTTCGGTAGTAGCACTCAAAAATTTACGGTCATACCGATTCTTAAGGGATATCACAACTCTGAAAAACACACTCTCTGTAATTTTCGTATCGCCATATAAATATCGGTACTACCAACCTGCGGTACTACCGCAGTTAAAGTGCGGTCGTTCTGATTTGCAGAGAGGATCAAAACACTAAAAAACATGCTCTCTAGAAAATATGTACCGCTATGTACATATCGGTACTACCGACCTACGGTAGTACTGATTTTCAAAACAGTTTTTCAGAAGCTCAAATCAAGGCAATGCATGAACCCTAGTTGATCATAATGACACAAAAATAGTATCTCAAGCTACTAGGCATAATCTCTCTTTATAGTACGACGTTTATCCTACAACCCAGTCTTTTCTCCAAAGACCGAGAGTGGTAAAAACTATAAAAGGGTCATTTGGCTATATAATATATTGTCTTGATCCATGTTGATCTTTCATCACATTAGCATTGCCAATAACCTTATCATCAAACAATCATCGGGGTTTAATCTTTAACACATCTTAGCACACATGTTAGTCCCTTAACATAATATTAACATTAATTACCAAAAACAACTTTGATGGCCTAGATACTTTCAATCTCCCTTTTTTGGTAATTAATGACAACCCTACCAATATAAAAGATATGATAGATTTTGAATATACACAAGGTTGTATACTCTTGTTTTGGCATTTGATTTGCAATAATTTCTTGAGTTGAGCTCAATGGAGATGAAGAATTTGTTACTTTTAAAGTCAATCAATAAATAGAGAAAGCTTCCCCTAAATATGCGCATCAAGGTTCATGAAGTGATTTTCATGCACATATCGATTATTGAAAATTTTGACAGAGTTTCTTTTATTTATTAAATATGTGGAACAATATTCACAATAGATCATTCAAGCAATAATAGATGATAATTGATAAAAGATGCTCGAGATAACATTAAACATAAGCATTCAACAAACAAGTTCAGCATAACAAGTCTAGAGAAAAACCAACAAGACATTTAAAACAAACATAGACAAAAAAAAAATATTATTCCAATATAGATAATAGCTAATAAGATAATAGATAGACTCTCCAAAAACTAAGCTCCCCCTAAATCTTTCAATCTTAATATTTCTCCCCCCTTTGGAATCAAGGATCAAAATGTATCAATCTTGTGCAGAGGGATCTTGAGGAGGAGTGTTGAGGCGACGACGGCGTCCATAACGGGCTGGAGTAGATAAGGTTTGCTGGAGTGAATGAACCTGATCTGTCAAAGCAGCAATCCTATTGTTTGTTTATGTCTGAGCCTCCTTCAATCTTTGTTGATTTTATTCCAATATTTGCTGAGAATCTCTAATCTCCATGACCACTGAGAGTATTTGAGAAAGCGAAGTTGGATCTGCTGGAGCCTGAGGAGGTGCTACTGGAGCAGGAGGTGGTACTGCTGCAAACACTGGGGCCCCTTCCCTGGGCTTGTAAGGCTTGTGCACTCCTGTCCAACCTCTTCTAAACTAAGTCAATATCAATATGAGAGTCATGATATATGGTGCAAAGTAGATCCTTTTGACTGTGTCATTCTTGAATGAGCTAATCTCTCTTATTATCAAATCAACCACATCAAACTTTCTGCCATGCATAATATTGACAATGATATTCCATGTGTGCCCTCGAATGGATTCAAAGTTTCCACTATTAGGAAAGAAAGTATGGTTGATGATTCTTATCCAACGGGGCTCGCACGCTTACTAATGGGGCTTGAGGAGTCTCATCCTCTACCATCTTTTGGTGGTCTTTCTGGTGACGAGTCCTTCGCTGGCGCCGATAGCCCAACTGTGGGCAAAGGCAACACATATCTTGGATCACTCTTGTAACAATGGGTCCTTCCCCTCCCCTCGCCTACAGTACCCATATCTGAGGACACACTAATATTTCCTGCTCCCATAGAAAGCACCAAAATTAATTAAGAATATATATGCCACGATCGATGAATTCCCCAAGGCCAAGAACAATTAATTAATTTCTTTGGAGCTTTCTTTAATGAAATAATGATCATTCACTCAATTATATAATCCAGATGAAATGGTATGGAAGTGAGATCGAGCTTAATTAGGGTACAACATTACAACATTAACGGATAGGTTGCACGCACATGAGGAGACAACAAACATGATGCGGTCGCACAAAGAAACCCCTCAGTTCGCGTCTGGTAAAATGATGCACCCATGTGATGGTGAAGCATGTAAACAATTTGTTGGACCAAAACAACGACTAGAGGGGGGTGAATAGGAGAATGATCTCTTTTTCATCTTGATCAGATTCAACATATTTTTTCACTACAATAGCTATGAGAGCTATGAAGATCAATGTACAAGCATAGCGGAAGACTTGTATTGAATCCAATCGAAATCCCGAAGCAAAACAACCAAAGTCACCAAAAACTCAATTCACAATGAGTTGGGCGGTCAGACCTCTCAGCCTAGCAGTCTGACCTCTCCATGGGGCGGTCTGACCTCCAGTCCGATGGACAGTAAAATCATCCCGAACTCGAAATCACAAATTGGTCCAACTTTTGATCCACAACTCCAAACTTCACGAAACTTGAAACATACCTTTTCTAGGATGTCAGAAACCTATTCCAATCAAGTATCATGAGGATCAATACCAAAGTTATGATATTTTTCCATTTGAGTGAAGGTTGTTTCAAAATTGAGTCAAAACCAAAATATGATCCAAAAAAACTTGCTTGTGGGTGATAGATGATCAAGATGATCCTAGCTGTATTCCCACATGTCACAACAAGCAAAATCCAGGCCAGAAACTAAAGGAAAACAGAAGGATCAAAGAAATCCCCAAAATCACAAAACAGAGAGTAAGAACAAGAAGAGACACATCTTGAGAAATCTTGTTTAGATTGATTCGAGATTGATGTTGGTTTACAGCCACTCCATCCCGGAGGACAAAAGCTCAACACTTGAGCACACAATCAATCCAACTTTGTAGAACCCCAACCTCTCCACTTTCCTCTCCCTAAACACAAACTAGGGTTTCTTCAATACAAGGGTTGGGAGGTGCACAACTAACACTCTTCTCTATTTATAGTGGAGACTAGCTTCTAGAAGGACATCCCTAATGGGCACCTATTAAGCCCACACATAAACGGTTTACACTCACGCCCGCATTTTAAAACATCATCTTCATCTTATCTTGACCTAAACCACTTCTCCTTGCGCCATCTTGCGTCGCGGTTTAGACAAAAACAATCAAGGCAGTATTTTGGTAAAATTACCAAAATACCCCTTCTCGATTATTCTCCAAAGACCGAGTCCAAACTTCATGAAGCAATCACATGCTTCGCCACGTGTAGGTTGATCAACGACTCTCTTCATATCGGCAAGTCTCTCCCATCTGGCTCCCACTGAAACCACCATGGCACTTGCACCGACCCCCGCGCCGCTTGATGCAACCCGTCGCACCGAATTTTCCGTTCGGTCATCCTTGTCCATTTTACATCATACTTGAGTCTATTGACTTCACCCGACATTCTCAATTGTTATAAACCTCAACTCTCCAAGCCTAGTTTCGATCATCCTTACCGTTGACCATCGTTGACCTCCAAACTTCCTGCACAACAATAGACAAAGAAATCGATTCCGGAAATAAGTTATTTGCAACTTGACCCACGTTAGTCAAAACATACATCATGCAACACATATGCACTAAAAACCCATGAACTGAACCTAACTTACAATCATCGTCGCCAAGATGGCCGACGAACAAGTCAAAACTGGTCAGAACGCCACCCATGGCCGGTCTGACCACCCATCAAAGGAATTTTGCCAAATTTCCTCTTTAGAAATCGAAAACCTCTCTGAAAATTTCAAACGAATAGAACTTTTGACTCGAAGCTCCAAAAATTATGAGACCAAGAGTAGAAGAAACCCCTCTCTTGCCTACACCCTCTATTTTTGGTCCGATCCAAAATCAGATGAAATTGTACTTCTCCTGGCTACAAGAAGAGACGGAAGCATGCCCAAGAATGTCGCCTAAAATCAGATGAAATTGCACAAAAAATTGACATTAGGAGGGACCAAAAAATACTTGGTAAGTTGTGAGTTCCAGATTCCAATCAATAGGTACTTCTTCATATAGGACTGGAGTACTAGAGCCTAGTGAATTTTTTCTCATTTAGGTTTTTCCATCCATTGAAGGGGGAAAAAAGCAAGCAGCACCTATTTGAATACTTGTTGATGCATGAAGCCAGGCGTGAAAAATTGTGATAGCAGTGGAAAAAGCGGTCCGATCAGCACCCAAAAGTCCCAGAAGAATGCATGATTACTATCGCAGTCTCCAAGCTGAACATATATATGAACGACTTTTTCATAAAGTCGTCAAATGGTGATGTAAGGAAGGCCAATAACGTTACTGCAATTGCCAAAGAAAATAATGTAATAAGGCCATGGAACTCCATGTCGATCGTAGCATGCAAGGCGTTGTGAGGCGGAACGAGCGATTGGAGAGAACAATCAGAACACAACTATCTTGAGCACACTTGGTACGACACGGAGTTCAATGCCATTGTCTGTGCAACTTAGCTAGCATAATGCAATAGGACGGTCGGCGAGACAACTTTGCACATGAGAGAGGGGATGACCCCCTCCACTCACACCACGACGGAAGGGATGACAAGCATAAATAAGCCGACAGCAGCGCCGTGACTCTCCGCCACGGTCGGCCTGCTCTAGGGCACAATCAAACAGCGAGCCCCCGCTCGCTGGGCCTCCTCAATGGTGGCCAGCCTACTCTCAGGACAAGGACAGACAGATGAGGAACCCCCAACAACGGCAGACTGACCAGCCCTACTCTTGATGCTCACCGCCGCAAGCCGCGCCACCCGACTGCCGTAGCGACATATATAGCGGCTGACCCGACGATGAGGAGAAGGCGAGCGTGGTGGCGCCAAGCGCAACGGGAGAGAACCTCCTAGCAGCTAACAGGCACCTCACTTTTCGCCCCCAGCACCCTGCTCGCGCCGCCGTTGCAATGCCACCACCGCCGAGCGTGGCCACCAGGCCCGACCAGCTGAGGAGGAGGCGAGACCGACCGGCACCAGTGAAGAACGGCGGCCAGATCCAGATCTGAGAGGAGGCGGGTGAGGCACGAAGCGAGGGGGTTCCAAGCTGTGCTTCAGCTCTACAGCACACCAAGACACCCAATTTTCATTGACCGGGCCAGCCTCCGTGCTCCAAACAATGTCCAACCGACGGAGTTCAAGGCGTGCCGCTGACGGCCGACCGGGTAAGCCGTGAACGGCAAGCGCGGCGCCGCTCGCCGGCGATGTTCTGCCTTGCCGCCTTGCGCAGGGCGGCGCTCGCTCTCCTTTCGGTTCCCAAATCGGGTGAGTCACCGATTAGTGTTGGAGATTAGGATTGGGAGATCAGAGACTAGGAGAGTAGAGAGTATTTGGACCTACCGAGCCCAGTGATTGAACTATTGGGTCAATAAACATGATTTATCGAGGATATTATCTTTACTATTTTTTTAAAATGGGGTGCCGGTGCATACCCGCACCTCCTCGCTCGCCCCTGCTCCCATCGCCCAAACCGGCTGCACCGGTGCGCGTTTCGCTCGAACGAAGGAGAGAACCCAACCTCAACAAGCAGATCTGAACATCGCCGATCTCAACAAAACCGGGCATGAGAGGAGGAGGAAGGAGAGGGTGTCGGACGCAGCTTGAAGGGTCCCGGCGCCGCGCCGGCTGCAACACGAGGACTGGTTTCGGTCGGGCTCGCCTCGGGAGTGGTCGGGCTTTGTCGCCCGAGTCACCCGAGGGAGCTGACCAGAGGCTTTGGGTTCTTTCCAAGATGCATAAATATAGCGATTTTAACAAAGAAGCTATAGGTAATCGGAGAAGTCGAAAGAAACTAAGAAAAGTAGGTCTCCAACCGCACATCACTCGATCCATCCTCTAAGCTCAAGCTAGAAATCCCAAACTAGCCCAAGTAAGTAATCATGCGAGGAACATGCACTAATATTTTTGAGGTAAGGTCTCTCCTCGCATGGGTAGGAGGGGCAATTAGGACCTTGGCTAACCTCGGCATTGAGGTGAGCTAGGTGACCACGCATCACGCCCCGCAGCCTATGCCCCAAGCTTTGGAGAGGAGCGGCTTGACAGTTGCAACCCTTGCTCGCCCAATGGAAGAAAAGTCGGGCTCTCCAGGCAAGCAATGCACCACCGTTGATGCGATGCATCGAAACATCGCGCGATGGCGATTATTCGCTGCACACGCGCCGACATCGCGCCGCCGCAGCTACGCCACCGGTACATGGAGGATCCTGAAGATCACTACACCGCCGCCACACATCTACGCTATGTGGTCGACTTGTGGTTTCGGTTTGGTCTACACGAAGAAAGGTTCCAAGTTGGCGCCGACAGTATAGAGACAAGGAGATATGGTCGGGACCTCGATGGCCTAAGAGCACTACCGGTGTATTCTTCCTTCGCCACAATCCAATCTCCCGCAATCCTAGAAGCAAAGAGTAGTTGCACTCTCCACTTGCAGGCGTGAGTACATTGCCGCAAAGCCATCGCAGCCTGCCAAGGAGTTTGGCTTGCTCGCCTGCTACGCGAGCTCACAGCGAAGATCTCAAAGCATCAAGACTGGTGGACAACAACCCGCCATATCTCTCAAGAAGAACCCACCTCCACGATCGGAGTAAGCATATCGATACTGCTTTCATTTTATTCGAGATCGTGGTCGATGGAGGACGATTGATCTCGATAATCGATCGCTGCACGCTCGACCATAGACGCGACAAATGCACTCATCAACTACAAAGAAACAAAAGAAGCAACGGATTATTCTAACAAACTCCCCCTAATGTTGCTGCTCCTTTTTGACCTCAATCACGCCGATTCTAGCGCGTAGCTCCAGAAACCGAACGCGACCAAGGGGCTTGGTGAAGATGTTCGCGAGTTGTTGACCGGTTTTAACAAACTCGAGATCAATTGCCTCCATCGGCTACGCCTCAATAAAATGAAACGAGTATCGATATGCTTACCCGATCGTGGAGGACTGGGTTCTTGCTGAGAGATATGGCGGATTTGTTATCCACCCAGAGTCTTGGTGCGCTGAGATCTTCGCCGGTGAGCTCGTGTAACAGACGAACGAGCCAAACTCCTTGGCAAGCCGCAGAGTTGCAAAGAATGTACTCCGCCGCAAGTGGAGAGTGCAACTACTCTTGCTTCGGGATTGCCAGAGATTGATTGTGGCCGAGAAGGAAGAATACACCGGTAGTGCTCTTCCGGCCATCGAGGTCCCTCAACCATATCACGCCGCTATACCCCGTCAGCGCCAACTTGGAACCTTTCTTCGTAGACCAAATCAAACCACAAGTCCCACCACATAGCGTAAGATGTGCTTGACAATGTGTAGTGATCTTCCGGATCCTCCATGTACCGGCCGACGAGCTCCATGGCGAACGCGATGTCCGCCGCAGTGCACTGGGAGAAGCGCACCGCTAACGATGCTCGATAGCACGTCGCGATCAACAACGGTGCATTGCTTGCCTTGAGAGCTTCACTTTTCTTCCATTGAGCGAGGCAAGGGTTGCAACCCGCTGCCGGGTCCTCTCCAAAAGCTTCGTGGCATAGGCTCACCGACGAGCGTGATGCCGTGGTCACCTTGGCTCACCTCAATGCCGAGGTAGTAGGTGAGCAAGCCGAGATCGCCATACGGAATAAAGTCAACATCTCGCGCTTGAACTCGTTGATGGAGGCTTGGTCGATCCAAAGGATGATTAGATCATCAACATAGACGCCGACGACCACCGCCCCCCGTCCGCACGACGGCTGCGGTACTGAGCGCGCTCATCGACATTTGTCGAAACCCGCCGACGGAGGCTCGCGTCTAGCTTGGTGTTCCACGCACGGGGTGCCTGGCGCAACCCGTACAGAGCCTTGCGCAGCTTAAGCACCTTGTGCTCTTGGTGTTCGACGACGAACCCGGGGTTGCTCCACGAAGACTCTCCACGAGCCTCTGCTCAGAAGGTCGACTTCACGCCCATGTGATGGATGATCAGCCCTTATGCAGCGCCACTGCTAGCAAGATCCGCACCGACTCCATGCGCGCGACGGCAAACACATCCTCAAATCGATGCCCTCGCTGCATGTAGCTTCGCCACAAGGCGAGCCTTGTGCTTCACCACCACCGCGTCCCGCTTGACTTTGAACACCCACTTTAAGCCAATCGGTGGGTCGACAAGTTCCCATGTCTTGTTATCTTCGATCGACGCCATCTCCTCTAGCATCGCCCGGCGCCAAAGATCGCCTGCTCACTTCGCAATGTTGCTTGCTCCTTCCGTGACCGACCAAGTGCAGCTCGTGGTCGCCGAATTCCCGAACCGCTAGTCCGGTGGCACGGCCTCACCGAGGAGGTCGCCGACGCGAGCACGGAGCGGCGCGCCATCGTGTTTCTCGTCAAGGTGTTGCCGCGCGATCCGCCGGTGGGCGTGACGGCGCGGTGGATGGTGCCTCCCGTGTCTCCGAGCAGGCTTGGGGCACTGCAGCCGGCGTGGCGAGAGTGCGCTCACCGCCGTGCACTGGCCACACCTTGGTACTCCGTGTACTCAATGGTGAAGGTGCCGCCGAGGCTCGCAATGCCGGATCGCTAGAGGCCTCCCGGCCCCAGCTGGCATTCTCGCGAAGATAACATCGCGTGAGACGTGAACTCGCGCTGCGGCGATCATAGAGCTCAGACGCCTTAGTTCCCGGTTCGTACCCGAGAAACACCATTGGAGTACTGCGATCTTCAAGCTTGGACAGATTTGGCCTTGTTACCTTTGCGTGTGCAACACAGCCGAATGTGCGCAGGAACGACATCGCTTCCTCCCGCGCTGCTTCAAACGGCGCCACGCCACTCAAGCTCTTCGTGGGGAGCGATTGAGCAGAACACGCGTGGTTACCGCCACCCCGTAATCGCCGCATTCTTCGCCTTGAGTAAGCTCCTCGCCATCCCAATGATGGTCTGATTTCGCCGCTCCACAACACCATTCTGCTGTGGTGAGTAACTTGCTGTGAAGTGGCGATCAACTCCTGGCTCCGCGCAGTACTGCCCGAACTCAATCGAGGTGAATTCACCACCACGATCAGTCCGTAGCACACATAGTCGCCACTCGGTCTCCGTCTCGACGCGCGCCTGGAACTCCTTGATCGCCGTGACCGCCTCGTCCTTGTTGGTGAGCAGACGCAGCCACATGTGGCGATCGTGGTCATCCACCAAAGAATAAGAAGTAGCGCCGCTCGTCGTGGTGTCGCTAGAGTGATTGGCCCGCACATATCACCGCACGAGATCTAGAGGACCCGCCGCAGTAGTTGGCCACCGCGAAAATGGAGTGCGACGCGCTGCCGCCGAGGCGCTATCACACACTCCCGATGTGATCGATCATCGTGAGACCGCGAACCATCCTGTGGCGTCGGCGAGCTTCAACGCTGCCGAAGTTTAGGTGCCCAAATCGGCATGCCGAGCCACGCCCGTCGTCGTGGTGCGTCGCCGCCAAGCACACCGGCTGTGTCACGTTCAACTTGATCATGTACAAGCGATTCTTAGCGCGCGTTACCTTGGTGAGAATATGTCGTTGCCGATCACGGATCCTGAGAACTCCTCGATCGCGACTTGGCAACCTCGTTCATCGAGCTGGCCAATGCTAATAATGTTGCTCTTCAGCTTGGGGATGTAGTAGATGTCAGTGATGGCGCGATGTTCGCCGTTCTGGCACTTGAAGAGAACGGTTCCGCGCCCTCGGATGTCCACGAACGATCCATCGCCGAACTTGACGGAGCCGTGGATGGCGGTGTCGAGCTCCGAGAACGCGTCGCCATTTCCAGTCATGTGATTGCTGGCGCCCGTGTCCAGATACCACACATCACTTCGCCCTTCGCCTTCGTGGCCGAGGTTCATCTGCGCCTGGGTTTCATCGAGTTCGACCCGATTCGACAGAGGTATCTCGGTCGCAGGAGCACGCACACTGCGCATCAAAGGGGCCGCCTCCGTCCCTCGTGCTAAATGAGCTCGCCGACGCTGCGGTTGGCGGCGCCCCAGCCCAATGGCCGCTTCCGCAGCCCGCACTTGTCACGGCTCACGTCGCGCGCCATCCTTGTTGCGTGACACTACCATGGCGCTGATTCGCGCCGCCGCCCCGCCGGGTTGGAGGACCCGCCTGGTGCCGCTCCTTCATGCGGGCCACCCATTCCTCCTCCGTGAGGAGTAGTTTCCCGTCCGTGGTCGCGATGTGACCGGGGACACCGCGATCCTCCGCCGCCTTGAGCCTCCCAAAGACCTCCTCAACGGTGAGTGTTGAGAGGTCGAGCAACGCCTCGATCGCCAAGGCAACTGATTGTACTTGTGAGGTACAACGTGAAGGAATTTTCCCACTACCTTTGGTTCCTCGATGTCGCCGCCGAGAGTCTTCGTGTTGCTAACGAGGCCGCTTGAGGCGCATGGCGGTCGTTGATGGACTCGCCATCGCGAACGCCATCGCCAACTCCTTCCGCACCGCCGCGCTTGGCCTTGCGCACGCGTCGCCGCCGACATGCATGGCCTTCACCGCGCCCCACGCCTCCTTGGCGCTGGTCTTCACGACGAGCGTCGAGATCATCTATGCCGGCACCGCACGGAGGATGGCCTCCATTGCCATCCGATCCTCCTGGAACTCCGCATCGCCGATGTTGATGGCGTCCCAGAGTCCGCCCGCTTGCATCATCACTTTCATCATCAACACCCAGTCGCTGTAATTTGTCTTCGATAGGATCGGTAGTTGGTAGCCGCCACCTCCTTCACCACCCGCTGCACAATCAGCTCGCGCCACCGGCGCCCCGGCGGCCGCCACGGCGCGGGAGGTGAGGGAGAGCGACGGCGACCACGCCGCCCAGGGCTCCTGGAGCCGTTGTTCGCCGGAGCCGACATCCCAGAACGGTTTTCAGCTCTGCTCTGATACCACTTGAAAGTCTAACTCCGGCGAGAACACACGCGTACACGAAGACTCACTCACACAGACACGCTGGGGAAGAAGAAGAACAGAGATGCATCAAGAAATTTGATCTGATGAGAACGCCTACCCATATCTCGGGTTCTCTTTTATTTATAGCACCAGACCTCCTAAACATAGCTGCATGCACTCCTAAACGCCCGGCATGATCTTCAGTTCGTGCGCATGAAAGCACGATCCTCCTTTCATGCCACACGAGACCCGGACTCGACGCACTTCCGATAACTGACTGTTGCACGTTCGACCATAGACGCGGCAACAGACCTACTGAACTACAAAGAAACAAGAGAAGCAACAGATTATTCTAACAAGATAATATTTTTTGAGGTAAGGTCTCTCCCTGCATGGGTAGGAGAGGGGCAATTAGGACCTGTTTGGCCAAGCCTAGCAGCCGCATAAGCTGAACATCTTGGCCAACCAATCCGAACTTATTGAGGCTTAAGTCCAGGAAGCTGAAGCAGCCAACAGAGTCGTACAGGTTGATATATGATCGAGATTCTACCAGATGATCGATCGATCGATCTACAATTAATCCTAGGCTAGGCATGGATATACAAGAAATCGATCATGCAGTAGTAGTACATGTAGCGATGACATGCGGGGGCCCGACGATCCTCAGCTTCCCGGCCAGGCGGCGCAGTGGCACACCACCAATCAGATCTGGAGGAGCAGACAGGCCAGAGGCGGCTAGGGCTTCTTACTCGGGTTGTTTACTCTCCTGTTTCTTCGAACCAGGTGGAAAGTGTTGTGAGCCAGAGAGAGAGAGAGAGAGAGAGAGAGAGAGAGATACTACAAAACCCTGTATCCTTTCTTCCAAAACCAACGTTAATTCCGACTGGAAACATTGGAAGCTGTAGATCGTTGCTTCCTTTGTCCTTACCCATTAGATCTTTCCTGATACACGAATTTGATCAATTCATTACCTCTCCTCCAAGTCCTTTTGTAACAGCCCGATTCCGCCCAGCCCACGGCCCGCTTTCTTCCGCCCGAATGGTCCGCCCAGCCACGGCGCTCTTTTTCCCATGCCCGAACCGGCCATCTCTCTCTCCCCTTATCCCCTCGCTCCCATCGCCGCTTCGTCTCCCCGCTTCATCTCCCGAAGCTGCCGCCGCTTCCCCACTCACCGCCTCTGCTGCTTGCCTTCCTCTCTCTCTCCTCGCACCGCCTCTCCGCCTCCCACTCCTCCCCGCCCACCGCCCACTGGCCCATCCCCACCGC
Source organism: Hsuehochloa calcarea (assembly GCA_036346395.1). Classification (NCBI taxonomy): domain Eukaryota; kingdom Viridiplantae; phylum Streptophyta; class Magnoliopsida; order Poales; family Poaceae; genus Hsuehochloa; species Hsuehochloa calcarea. Next base: position 3,327,414 of record CM070606.1, read on the forward strand.
TTCCTTCGCCCACCTCCACTCGCTCCACGGCCGACGCTTCACTGGCCCTCACCGAGCGCCGCCCATCCCTCGCCGCTTCACCGACGCTATCGCCTTGGCCGGCCGCCCTTCGCCCCCGCGCAGCCCGCCTGTCCAAGCGGGCGGCACCGGTCCGAGCCGAAGGCCGCCTCGTCCGTCGCCTCCGTCGGGCCGCCAACGCCTCGCTGTTCTCGCCAATCGCCGCCATGGACGCCACGCCGCCGCCCACTGCCGCCCATACTGCGCCCCATCGCGCCATGGCCGCTAGATCCGCCGACATCATCACCCCAAGCAGCCTCCTCTCTCCACCCGCTATAAAAGCCTCGCCTCCCGTGCTCTCTCGCCCCGCCTCTTTCCCCTCTCGTAAGTCCTCTCCGAGCCACTTACTTTTCCTTCCTTCACCAAGCGCTCTCACCGCTTCTACGCCTGTTAGCTCTAGTCGCCGGCGCTTGAGGCGCCAATGCGACACCCTGAAAGATCTAGACCCGCCATTATGAGTTAATGGATTATTTTGGTGATTAATGACAAATCCAAATATGAGACTAACTCTTTATCTAGTAATATCTTGTGTAGTCTCATTTGGATATAAAGGTGAAATTCAATGAGGTATGCAATCGACATCTTAATCTTATATATTGTTGCATTCTCGAATCCAAAATATAGGTTGAACTCAACCATAAGTTAAACTTGAATATGTGCATATGTTCTTATTACACATTTGTGTATGCACACATTTAGGGGAGTTCACTCTATATTTTGTGGTTTCATAAGTATTGATCCATATTCCATTCTCCTCATATATTAAGGATCATTACTTTGAAACAAATCCTTTGAGTATATAAAACTTGTGTAGTTCATATATACTCATATTGCTTTATATTCAATTATTTGCAATTGTGTTGTGGGACTAATGTGTGTGCTAAGATGTGTTCAAGGCTTAGTCCCTGAGTCCGAATGAAGACATGAAAAGGAAATGCAAAGATGGTAAAAGATCAACTTAGGATCATGCATTGTCTTTTGGTTTGGTTTAAAAGCAAAATCTTTCTTCTCTCAGGCACAATCGAAGTTCCGCGTATACGCATGGGAAGTTCCATTATCGGACGTCCGATTTCCAATGCTTGATTTTTCCAGAGCATCCGCTTCGTGACTTAGCCGATTTCTCGAGGCGGAAGTTCCGCAATGATAAGAGCGAAGTTCCGACATCGGATGGTCCAAAAATGCGCGGTTTAATTTTTTCAGAGAGTACCATTTTTAGGACTTAGCCATTTTCACAAGTGCGTAGTTCCGCAATGAAATGAGCGGAACTTCCGATAATCGAACTACCGCGATGATAGTTGATGTAGTACCGCACCCTTCTACAATAGTTTGTTTAGAAGCATTTGTTGCATGTATATCTTGATAATTATTGTTAATCATTGTGGGACTAACATTTTTCATGAGTTGGATGAATAGGCTATGTTCTAGGGTGACGAAGACTTTGATGACATCATGAGTTGATCGTCATCAAGTCAAGGTTCAAGAAGAGGATGTATCGTGTGTTGATGCATAACAAGATCTCAAGAAGGAGATGATCATGAGTTGATCGTCAAGTCAAGAGAAGACCCATCATGTGTTGATGGAGGTCATAAATGATGCATCATGGGTTGATGCATGTCAAGACGATGACCCGGACTTGAAGTGAAGATGTGCGCCGCCAAGCTTCAAGAAGATGCTCATGGCAAAGGTATGACTAGCTAGGGCTAAGGATGTGTTCCTAGTCTTTACCGGTCTTGGTGTTTGGTTGGAAGACCGGATTGCTAGTATAGGTTGCCGCACTATTAAGAGGGGTCTTGTCTAGTAGCTTGAGTCTCATCATGTGTTGATAGCTCAATCTTACTTGCTCTAGCTCTACATGGCATGATGCTATTATTTGCGAATGTGTTTTGCAAATAGTTGAGGCTTATGCGCTAATCCTTGTAGCATGTGACTATACTTTTGCGAATGTGTTTTGCAAATGGTTGAAGTCCATGTTCCTACACCTTGTGGCATGATCTAAGTTTGCAAATGTGTTTTGCAAATCGTTGGGATTCATGCATTTTCCTTGGCATGGTCTAAGATTGCTTATTGCTATTTATTTGGACTTAGATCATGATAGTGGCTCTTTGAGTTGTGCTTTTGATTTGATCAAATGTGTTTGAGGTCAATCAAATAGGTGGGTTGTGTAGCCCTCTGAATAAGCTTTCCATAGAGTCCGAGATCACTCAATTCGACATCGGAGTCAAAAGTTATGATATTTTTACCGAGTATCGTCTGTGCTGAAATTGGGCTGCGGAAGTTCCGATTTTTGTATCATGGAACTTCCGCACCAAACTTTTAACGGCTAGTTTTTGAGCCGTTATGCACCGTGACGCCCATGAACAGTAGAAAACGGTAGTTCCGCATATTAGTTGGCGGAACTTCCGATTTCCCGATTTTTCGCAACTTTGCCTCCAACGGCTAGTTTTTGTGTGTGGGCTATATATAGCCACCTTGGCCGGTTGGGAGAGGTTGCTGGTGCCCATATTCATTCTATTGAGCTAAGAGCAAGCCTCTCATCTCTTTTGTGCATGTGTTGCACTTAGTGAGTGTTGAGAGTAAACCCTAAGTGCATGTGTTGCCTTAGGTAGTGGATTGAGTATCCACTTGAGCGCTTGACACTTGATTAGTTCAAGTGATCGTTGAGACTTGTTTCTCTTGGTGTTTGCCGACACCTAGACGGCGTGGAGGCGTCGTGCTTCGTGACCTTCTCAAGAAGCTTGTGAGAAGGCCCGACGGTTGTGAGTGGTTTGGTGCTCGCCATCTCCGGAGTGGAGGAAGAGCAACCACAGCTTGAGCGAGGTGTTGGTTCGGTTTGGAACCGGTCCAAGTGTTGGACTTACCTCTGAGGTGTGTGCTCATTTGAGGAGCCGGTCCAACGCGGGTTGGGCTTACTCAACGTGATTAGGGAGACCGCAAGTCTCCTAACACCACGGTAAAACATAATCGTGTCATCTTGTTTTTACTTGTGCTTTACTTTGAGCTATTTACATTCTTGCTTTAATTGCTTATATATCTTGTATGATTGCTCATATTGTATTGTGTTCATATTGTCTCGTGCACTTAGTTGAGCCTAGTTGTTTTAGGTTTTAATTGTGCAAAACCAATTCGATATTAGCTTCGTGATTTATATATTGGTTTAGCGCGATACGCTTTTAAACCGCCTATTCACCCCCTCTAGTCGGCCACCGATCTTACACACCCCGTGCCTCCCCGACCACAAATGCAGCAGTCGCCTCCTGGACCACCGCCGCCAAGCTCCTCCCGCACCGCCTCGACTCCTACCTTCTCCTGCTTCCCGCTCACAAAACGCTTCTGAGCTCCCACCTCCTCCCTTCCTCTCCCTCTCCGGTCTCCATTGCCCCGGATGGCCGCCGCACCCACCAACTCCCCCGCTGCCGCGCCTACCGCACCACCCTCTCCAAACTGCCGCCACCGATACCCCAACCGACCACCCTCGGCCGCCTCCCACCACCCTCGCGGCGCTCGCTTCCCTGGCCGACTGGCCGCCTCAACCACCAAACCGCCCACATTCCCCATCTCCTCTCGCTCCTTGGCCAAGCTTTCCTTTCGCCGATCGCACTCTCCCCGTGGCTTCCTCGATCCGAGTATAGACAACAATGGCAAATAAGTATAGTTGATCCGTCCAATTGAGATCGCAATGACAATGTTTGATAACAATTTGATATTAGTATTGATGGCGTATTGATTGTTGTTGAATATCGATATTGTAGACAATAATGTGTGTTTTGTATTTGTTGTATATGCTAATTTGGCAATTTGAAGTATCCGTGGCAATATTGAAATTATTAGCGTGATTATTGTTGTATGAGATCATAAATCATCCGTATGATAGTGGTTAGAGTAATATGTCAATTTGAATCTTGAATGTTTAATCTTGCAATTGAAATCTTTGTTTGCACTCGTCAATTGAAACTCGCTAGTAATCTTGCAATTGTGAATTGGTTCATTAAGTCAATAGTTGTTGGTCTAGAATTGAAAGTCGTATGATTGTTGTGGCAATAGATTGAGTATCGCATTTGGAATTTCACAATTGAGTTGTTGTGTCGAGAGGTCGTGATTGTTTGTTATTCATCCGCTTCGATTGTCTGCATTTGATTCATAGTTGTTTCCGCTCAGAAGCGGTAGCATTGAGGTTGCAATCGATCCAACGATTGAGAAATGTTGCAATAGGGTAGTAGGGTGTTTTGCTAGTAGTAATTTGATTGTTGATTAAGTGTCCGTGATTACTGATCATCAGTATAAGTGTTTTGGCTGTAAGTTAAATTGTTGCTTGTGATCCTGATTATTAGGGATAGCTTGATCTTCAGTGGCATTATTGTCTATTGGATTTGCTAATCAATTATTAGTTGTTGGTTAGTGCTTCGTCCGTAGGTCAATGATTGTTGGAAGTAATGATATTTGGTGAAAGCCGGAAGTATTGATTTGATCGCTTTATCAATTCGTATTGTTTGGAAATGATTTGTGGTTTGGCATTAGAATATTTGTCTTGATTTGGTAGTAGGTTGTAGTAGTAGGTTGAGTAGCTAGCATTTGAATCGTTGAATATTATCTGGCAGCTGAGTTTGGTATTAACTTGCCATTGATTTTGTGTCGATCGAGTATTCTAGATTAGTATAGAACCCGTAGTCAAGTTGCCTTATCGCCTCAGAGTGGTATAGTCTTGCCGCCTTCCAAATCAAGCAGAGAGCATTCCAAAAAGCTCATTCGACCTTACCTCCTTTGAATCCTCCTCCGCGTAAATTCACCGTCATTCCTCCTTTCGCTTAATCGACGCTTGACTCGCCAAACATTCCAAAGTGTTGCCCAAACCCTTCTCTCAAGCCCGCCCTCCGCAATCTTTCCGAGGCTCTTGTGTTTTATTTGGTCTTTGGATTCTTTGGATTTATTTGGTTTTTCAATCGTTATTATGCGTAATTAGAAATCAAGTCCAAAAGAATCGACGCCTCAGCATCCAAGATTCAAGCAAAGACGTCACCAAGAGTTCCAACCTCTGCTTAATCAAAGCTTTGAGTAAGATCAAGGCTACGGTAAAATAGCCCAAAGTAGTCAACACTTGATCATATTGATCCCACATTTTATGCAAATTATATTCTTTTAAAGTATCAAATTGCATGCTTTAATTTTTTTTATGCAAATGTATGTCAAACACTCTAAGGTAGTTAAATGCATACTTGATGACTAAATAATTAGTATACCAAATCCTTGAAAGTTGAACTCCCAATACCCTTGTCACCCTAGTAAATATATGGTAACTTACTAGTTATAGGTCGTACTTAAACGCCAAGCTAGACTTGTTTAAGTACCGGGGTAATTCCACCCCAAATCATCATCCTTTAATTATCATCAATTGTTTCGGGCAGTCATTGGGGAGAATGACTGAGTTGGTTGGATAATTTGTTTATACTTCTCCAAAACTCTAAAATTTGCTAGTACTCATCCGGGCGGATGGTGTCGGAGGGTATATGGTTGGGTGCTAATGTAGCCCAGGATTAATTTTTGTGAATGGCATGTGGTAAGAACCGCCCAGATGATCTTAAGGACTTAATCCTGTGATGACCTCCTATTGCAAAACAGTACAGCCGCAAGTCTATACTGATTGGTGATCTTCGGTACGAGCTGCACCATTGGAGGGGCATCCCTTCGCCGTGAGCCCACGAGGCTACGGTTGGGGTATGCGACTTGCGGAACCTAGGCGTAAGTCGATGGCGCAAGAGGGGTCCGGGCGTAGTGGTTGTCGTCCCACGGAACGAAACCCCGCCAGTGAAACCTTAGCGTGTGTGGCAAATATCGAGGGATGCCTTGTAAAGACCTTGTGATAATCTCCCCTTGATTCACATGTCCAAGGAAACATGTGTACATATCAAGACGATTATTTCTTGTGGGTAAAGATGTGCAATCTCTCGCAGAGAATAAAACTGCTCAATGTACTGCGTCACACGGTCAAGGGCTGCAAATGAACTTACAAGATATAGTTCTATTTCAAAACTTTTGTGGTTGGGATGAAATTAAAGTGGGCTCACCTAGCCCTTGATTTGAATTTTCCGGGTACTCTTACCCAAATACAGTAATAGGTGGGTATGACCACCAACAAAATATAAGCATGAAGGTGGAGGTAGCCTCTCGCTTATTATTTATTGCACAATTAATCTCTTTAAAATGCAATTTGGTTAAAATGCTAAGTAGGACTTTCTAATATCCGTATTTACAAATGTCGCTTACGCAAATAAAAGAACCCGAGCCATCCTTGTTACACCTTGCATGTATATTATTGCATCTGTAGTGTTTGCTCGTGAGCACTGTGAGTTGTGCTCATCCTCGCTCTTTCCCTAAACCTCGTAAACAGAACCCTGAGTTCTCAATCGCAACAAGGATCCGTAAGTCCAAGATACAGGAATCGTTGAAGCGTAGTTTAGTCCTTAGCTGTTCTAGTCTCACCCCAGTCTAGCTGACTCCGTCGGTACTTGTGTACCTTCTATATTGTCCGAAGTTTTCGGATAATATCGGGTGTACACGGGTTCCCCAGTCACTTGCCTGTGGTAAGATGTGCCCTCACCCCTTTGCTTCCGTTGTTGTTTTCGCTATTTTTTGTAATATATTCATTTGGCCTGTCCGGCCCTTATTGTAAAAATTGGCCCGAAGCGGTCTATGTAAACTCTGATGTGTAAATTAATGAATGAAATAATTTTGCGCCATGTATGGTTTGATTCAGCAATGTACCTGTGGAGTGCTATCTACTGATCCAGGGAATAGCACAGTGATTCCACAGAGGATCCGGATGCGGAAATCCGGGGTCCGACACCTTTCCCACTCACGCATCCACCTCTCTTTCTCTCTCTGTCTCTTCCTAGGAAATTTCACCCGTAGGGATATGGTGAGAGGTTAGTTGCTATGGCAAGTGGGCGGGCGTACGCCGCAGAACTTGCACGACTACTGGGCAACAAGTGGTGTCGTCTGCATGGCAGCCTACTTGAGCGCATTTGCGGCCGGCAGGCGACGAGCACGGGCTTCCCAAGCGTTGCGATGGGGTGTGATGCAGACATCCTTAGCTATGTTGTTTCATATAATATTTTTAATTCATTAAATACCTCAGAACAACATGAGCTTACTAAGAGAGTTGAAAACAAGAGAAGCTTATCCAATGTGTGAATCTGCTTCACGAATTTCCTTTAAATTAGATGAGAATTTCATACTACCTAAAACTAGTATTTTGCTTGTGCTCGATTGGAAGATTCAATAATGAACGGAGATGAAGGATATGAGTTTGTTCTTGAAGAAAGGACATCACAATGGAGGAGAAGCTCGTGGAGACAAGCAAGGAAGAGAAGTCCAAGAATCCAAGTCAAATTCGAAACTTCCACAAGCCCAACCAAATTCAAATTCGAATCAACTCATAATTCAATTCGGATTCGAATCAGCCTCAAATTCGGATTCGGAATCAACAGGACAGTCCGGATTAAACGGCCATAACTTTTACAAACGGAGTCCGATTCGAGTGTTCTTGGGCTTGTTGGAAAGCTAACTTCAAGCCCGATCCAACGGATCCTCCTCACTCCGAAATTCCTTCAGGATCAAAAGATATGATCGAATCAATGCGACGGTTGTAAAATCAGAGTTTCCTTCTGTTTTGGAATGTGTCGAATTGGAGTAGGACTCAAATTCGAATTAGAATAGAGTAGGGCCTCTTGGCCAGCCATGAGGAGGAGTAGGGCACTATATATAGAGGGTAGACCCCATTGTAACCTCGCACCACGCTTAATATATTTTCAAAGCTTTTGCTTGATTCTACTCACAGCTTATAGCCAAAACAGAGGGAATTGGGCATTGAGAACAAGGGGTCGTTCTTACTTTTCCACTGGAATTGAGGGTTCGACGATCTTCGCCAGTGGTCACGAGGATCCAATCAAGTGTGTGTTTGGGCGAATTTCCATAGAGTTGCAAGTCCGCATTGGCGCGGGGATCACCGTGGTTCGTCAGATACACAAGTTATCTAGAGGTTCTACGTCGAGAAGATCTGCACCCCGCATCGTGGTATCGAGCTCCGCTGACTCTGTGAGGATCTTTATCCAGCTATCTATTTTTTCCTATACACGAAAAAGCCATACAAAAAAAAATTCACCGTAGTATTTAATTTGTTATTCTAGTGAGTTTTGTTAAGTTTTTGTCCATTAGAATCAAGTTTAGTTTGTCGATCTTGAATTCTTTTATGCTGCTTTTTGTTTGAGCCTAGTTTGATTTTTTTAGTCGTGTTTATAAAAAATAATAACACAAAAAAGAAGCGAGACATCAATTTATCCTTTGTGAAACTTTCAACTTTGCGAATACTTTGAACCTATTTAAGACTAGCTAAATCGTTGCTTAGGGTCAGATATTAATATTTATGTTCTTGCAATTGTTCAAAGATCAAAAGGTGGAAAGAATTTTGCTCATTTTGGTAGAACAAGAATTTTGGCAATAGTTCAAAAAAAGGAAAGAAAAGAGAAGAGAAAAAAGAAAGAAGAGAAAAGAAAAGAGAAAAGAGAAAAGGAAAAGAAAGAGCATAGCCGAACCATAAACTTGAGCAAAAATCCCACTCATTCTTGATTCAATTGTTAGAATATCAATATTTTGTGCAATCTTGTGCCCTAGTTTTATTATTTGCAACTAGCTAGCGCCTTTCTATAACTTGTGCAATACGAGCTATTTTGTTCTTCACTTATATCTTACATAGCTCATTCCTTGATTGCACTAAAGTTCCAATATCTTTATGCAGTGAGTTGTTTTGATTTTCACTTATATCCTTGTGATCGGCAACTAGGCATTGAATTCTAGTTTGATATTTACTTAGCCTTACAATACCTAGAATTTTCAAATTAAGTAGGTATCCATACCAAACTCCACAAAACACCCGTTGTCGTGCTTTGACTTGCTCTTGAAATTGGCCACACATCACCTTGTGGTTCCCGCCGCTCAAGTGTAAGTATTGTTGATCTTAATTCTTTCAAACGGTAAAGAAACTTCACCTTGTTAGGATTGTGAGTTGAGTGACCTCTACATATCCACATACACCTACATACATATTCTTTGCTTTGTCGCTAACAATGGCGATCGCGAGTATACGATCTTCCTTCTATGGTAGTAATGATCCGAGGAGTATCTTGAGTGGGTACAAGACATGGAGTTCGAGCTTGAATCCCATAAGTTCGAATCGGCCAAGGAAGTGAGAGTGGCCACTTTGTTTTTTACGGACTATGCCTTTAGTTGGTGGCAACAACTAGGTGGAAAACGATTTATTACATCTTGGGTCCGCTTAAAAGCATCATGAGAAGAGAATTTGTTCCATCCTATTATGAGCGGAACTACTACGACACGTGAGAGCATTAAACAAGGATGCAAAGTTGTCAAAGATTACTATATTGAGTTGAATCATGCAATGCGCCGTACAATATCACTAGTCCATATCAAGAAAAGACATACTTCAAAGCAAAGCTTGAATTATCGATCGTTGTCGCACTTCAAGATGAATATTTTCGTAGTCCGCAAGATCTTGTGAAATTTGCTATGAAGGCGTAAAAGAGACTTAAACACATTCAAGCACATCAATTAAATCACACGGCTCTTTAGTTCTAATTCATCCAATCGTGTGTCACTTGAAAAGAAGATCGAGCATCGGAATTTTTCTTCGACCGAGGTGATGAGTAGTGTCGCCTCACACAACCCGCAACACGTGAGGAGGTCGTGGTTGGTGGTAGTTGTGCCCTTGCCGCCTACGGTCTTACAAGGATGAGATGTATCAAAACCCATGTGAGAATGAGAGCCACATAGCCAAATTGAGTGAGAGTGATAAAAGAGTGAGCTGTGAGTCCACCATACGCGAGGTTGAGAGCATCCTAATTGAGAGTGTGAGAGATACACCAAAAGAAAAGGGAGAGATAGATGATAGGATAAATAAGATTATTTTTGAACCTAACAACTTACCTCTATTTCTAGTGTTGTATCCCACATTCCGCAGTGGACCAAGCAAATAAGGAGTTGGAGATTCAAGAGCCCTCACCATTGGAAGAGAAAGATAAAGAGCTAACCATAGATGGAGAGGGAATACCTGAAGATCAAGGTAACACTATTTGTACTGAATTGGTCGTTTATGAAAACATGGTGCGAAACCGAGAACTCCATTATTCATTTAATGATTCCACGTTCTAAATTTGATATGCTTAATTTGCATAATGTGAAATTGATTACTCAAAAGAAGTTCTTAGTAGAATACACATTAATAATTCTTTGTGTTATATCATATTCGATAGTCCTAAACATGTATCTAGTGTGATTAAGAAGGTTCTTGAAATTTCACACTTAAGATCACTAGTAAATAGCTACATACACACATATAAATTCAATTTGATTGGTGATGTTGGTGTAGACAACATGTTTCAAGTTTATCAAATATACATTACCTATGATAATCTTGTTGATTTACAATCACATGTTTTACGCAAACCATCTATTGAGCAATGTCATGATATCTTTAAGATGGGTTTAAATACAAGTGTCTATTGTTTAGAATGCAACATGATGCCTACTTGTTTATCTCTTAAATGTATAACTAATCGTAGTAGCGCAGCTTGAATTATGGAATGGTATCAATTGGTTTTCACCCACTTTACTTGACTTTGGTATTGGGAAGGTGAAATTTTATCATATGAGTCAGTTGTGCAATTTGAAATGTGATTCCGAGCTATTTATTGTACAAAACAATGCGAATAACACAACAATTGATTCATACATATATCACGTATATACGTTGTTCTCTTTGTTTAATACATGTTCGGCAAATCATCATGCGCTACACGGAACTTGTTTGGATGATAAATACATATACCATGCATATACGTTGTTTTCTTCACTAGCACATTTTCAGTTATCAAAAGCCGAGGACGGCTTTTTTGAAGAAAGGGAGGATGATGCGACATCCTTAGCTATGTTGTTTCATATAATATTTTTAATTCATTAAATACCTCGTAACAACATGAGCTTACTAAGAGAGTTGAAAACAAGAGAAGCTTATCCAATGATGAATCTGCTCACCGAATTTCCTTTTAAATTAGATGAGAATTTCATACTACCTAAAACTAGTATTTTGCTTGTGCTCGATTGGAAGATTCAATAATGAACGGAGATGAAGGATATGAGTTTGTTCTGAAGAAAGGACATCACAATGGAGGAGAAGCTCGTGGAGACAAGCAAGGAAGAGAAGTCCAAGAATCCAAGTCAAATTCGAAATTTCCACAAGCCCAACCAAATTCAAATTCGAATCAACTCATAATTCAATTCGGATTCGAATCAGCCTCAAATTCGGATTCGAATCAGCAGGACAGTCCGGATTAAACGGCCATAACTTTTACAAACGGAGTCCGATTCGAGTGTTCTTGGGCTTGTTGGAAAGCTAACTTCAAGCCCGATCCAACGGATCCTCCTCACCCGAAATTCCTTCAGGATCAAAAGATATGATCGAATTAATGCGACGGTTGTAAAATCAGAGTTTCCTTTTCTGCTTTGGAATGTGTCGAATTGGAGTAGGACTCAAATTCGAATTAGAATAGGAGTAGGGCCTCTTGGCCAGCCATGAGGAGGAGTAGGGCACTATATATAGAGGGTAGACCCCATTGTAACCTCGCACCACGCTTAATATATTTTCAAAGCTTTTGCTTGATTCTACTCAGCTTATAGCCAAAACAGAGGAATTGGGCATTGAGAACAAGGGGTCGTTCTTGCTTTTCCGCTGGAATTGAGGGTTCGACGATCTTCGCCAGTGGTCACGAGGATCCAATCAAGTGTGTTTGGGCGAATTTCCATAGAGTTGCAAGTCCGTGCATTGGCGCGGGGGATCAGCTGGTGGTTCGTCAGGATACACAAGTTATCTAGAGGTTCTACGTCGAGAAGATCGGGCACCCCGCATCAGGGTGGATGGTGAGTGCAGGTACGACTGCGGGGCGACGAGCGTGGCGGTCATAGGCTGCCCCGAGCACAACAGTAGATGGTAAGCGAGGTGAGGAGGCCATGGCCTCGCCCGAGCAGGGCTACGGACACCGGACGTGGAGTAGGTAGGCGGCTTTGGTGCTCGTGGCCAGCGAGGTCGTCGGGGTATGCCCAGATTTGATTCTCGTGGCCAGCGAGCTTGGTGGTAGGTGGGAAGGCCAATGACCGCGACACCTCGGTGAGCGCAGAGCTGTGGCGGTGAGCGGTCGTGCGGCCGCAGGTGAGCACATCGGATTTTTTTTGCCCTTGTTGAAACGTTTTTGTTTGAAACATGTTGAAACTTTAGTTCCAAAATCTGAAATATTTTGAAATTTTTTTGTTTGTAACTTGTTTAAACTTGTTGAAACTTTTTGTCTGAAACTTGTGTTCCATAATCCGAAACTTGATGAAATTTAAAACTTGTTGAAACTTGAGTTCCAAAATATAAAACTTGTTGAAACTTGGGCTTCAAATTTTCTTTAAATATTCCGAAAACTTATAGAAATACGCGAACCCACTGAAATCTAAAACTTTTAAAATATTTTTCGTGAGATTTTTTGAAACTTGAGTTCTAAAATTTAAAAATTAGGCTTGAAATTTTATTGGAATCTTCTAAAAACTTTTAGAAATCTGAAACACGTTGAAATCTAATCAAAACTTCAAACTCGAAATATAGAACTTTTAGACAACTAAAACTTCACGAAACTTCCTTTGGCTAAGGGAAGGGAGGCGAGCAGCTCCGTATTATTAAGGTCTCCTTTGGCTAAGGGAAGAGAAGGGACCAAAGCAAACCAAATCGTCTCAGGGTCTCCGTAAGTCCGGACTAGAGAGAGAGAGAGAGAGAGAGGGGGAGAGAGAGAGAGAGAGGGGGGGAGAGATGTATTTCTTCCAGACCGCCACGACGCCGGCCGGCTGACGAGAGCACTACATATGGCCCAGCAATGGAGTTATTCGGGAGCTATGCTACGTGCGAAACACTTGCTTTTTCAAGAGATCGAGTTTTGCCCCTAATTTCACAAAACACTATATATACTTAGGGAATACTTTTTCACATAGCACATGCATATTACATGTTGCAGAAAACGCCAGATTTCACTATTTCCCTCTTAGCCCCAGCGGAACCAGGATAGTAGGTCCCACATGTCAGCGATTTATTTCATAAACCCGTGCCGCTAACATGTGGGGCCCAGTGGCACCACGGCAAGCAAGGGTAAATAACAAAGCCCGGTGTTAATTTTCTGCAACAAAGATGCAAATGTACTTAGTGTTATACAAAAGTATTTTTTCCAAACCTGGTGTGTGTGTGTTTTTTTTGTTTGTGAAATTGACTGATGATGAGCCAGCCCTAGCTAGCCCTCTACTGTTTTTACTGTGATCTACTGTAATTTGGACACGCCTTTAGCTGTGCTGAACAAAGGGATGTTGATATTGTGTATACTGTGCAGTGAAGAACACTGGAGTACTTAGGATGTCAAAAGATTTGCTTGAATTTTGTCAAAAATTGTATTTTTTTGAATTTGTTTTTTTGCTAAAAATAATAAAATCCGAAAATTTCTCTTTTTTTTTTTCGTTGAAAATATTCGTTACACACCAACCTCTTATGCATGGGCTGTGGTACAGTTAACCCGCCAGGCCCAGGGCGGCGAAAGCCATGGGCTGCGGCCGTGAGTTTACGTGGCTTAGTGGGCTGGACCGAATGGCCCATGCGCATTCCACCGTGGCGCGCGCGTCGAGGCGCATGCCGGAGCCGGAGGGAACGTGCATGGCCGGGCGTTTCCACGTGGAGACCGTGCCCGGCGGCCGCTGGCCATGAGACCGGTGAGCCCTGGTCGCCACGTCGGACGCCCGCGCCGAAACGGTGGCCGGGAGCCCTGATCTCCTGCTCCATATCACCATGCTCTCTGTAGGCTCTGCCTGTCTATAGCTTAGTTAGCCGGCAGCTTCAGTAGTACTTCCTGGCTAGCTAAGCTTGATTACCATGATTGGTCTACCTGTACATGCTAGTCGTCGTATATAGCCTGAATTAATGCAATGTACGTAGCACCAGCTACGTACGTGTGAGTATATATATGCTTTTGACAAGTACTCGTGGTGTATGTGCACTGGATCGATCTGTATCTATATACAGTGGGGGATCTGGAACGAAATTGAGCAGGATCATTATTCGTATCATGACATGTGTTTGAAGCCACTGAAATTAAACTGCAGGATGCACGTCTATGCATATATGAATTTTAATAAGATAAAACGACATTAGGCGGTCTGGTGTCATTGGATCCACCCATGTATATATAATACATGATCATGACACACTACTACAGAGAGGATCATCACAGATGACTCCAAACTGTCACCACAGACGGTACGGCTCCAAACTGTCACCAACCGTCTGTGAAAAAGTGTGTGATGATATGAGGTCATCACGCATGCTTTTTGAAAGCTATCATGCATTTGCTCAAACAATAACCGCTCAGGAAAGCTATCACATACGGTTCTAAATAACAACCGTATGTGGTAATTGATTATCACAAACGGTTCTTGTTCAGAACTGTCTGTGAAAAATTATTGTTTAGAACCGTTAGTGGTGCCTTTTTCTATTACAAAAAAACAAAATAAATTTTGAGGTCGCTTTGAGGCCCTAAACGACCTTGGGGGGGGGGGGGGGTTCACTTTGTTTGGAGCCTCCCAAGCTTCGCGAATGAATTTGATATGGGGGGAGGCTGAGGCGAGGTGGAGGAGGCCGGGGGTGACGAGGTCATGGGAGGCTGGGGCGACGAAGTGGAGGAGGCCAGGGGGGCAGTGTGAGGAGGAGGCCGGGGTGATGTGAGGTGGAGGTCGGGGGCGACAATGTCGAGGGAGGCTGTGGGAGATGAGGATGGGGGAGGCCGGCGACGACAAGGCCGGGGCGAGGCGGAGGAAACCAGGGGCGACGATGTCGGGGGAGCCCATGGGCTATGAGGCCGGGGCGAGGTGGAGGAGGCCGCGGGCGATGAGTTCGGGGGAGGCCGGGGCGCAAAGTATGAGGAGGAGAGACGACAGAGGAGGAGATGGAGGTGTGAGGTGTGAGGAGACTCGGTTAATATAAAGCCATTTCGACAGACCGCCCATTAAGACTAAATTTTCGTTTTCTGCCCAACAAAACAAAAGTATCAGAGACTGTTTTTATTTGGAACCGTACGTCTGTGATGTAAATAAAATCATCTGTGATAATTCACATGTCCGAGATTATCACATACGGTTCTTCTTAAGAACCGTCTGTCATGTGATAGTGATACATCACATGCGATTCCGTCTGATATAACCTGTTTTGGAGTAGTGACAGTCACGGAGATAGCGTGTACATGCATGGTGCTTTCACTTCACACATGCATATATACCACCCATACAGCAATGTGCATATGTACACACACACTATATATATATATATATGCCACTGTAGCTCGCACAGGCAATCCAACGCCGTGTCGCCACGTCAGATGTCCACGTGCGCCCAGGCGTGCATGCCGTCAGCCGGCTGGGGTATCTGTTCTCAGCCAGCTTTACGGGCAGACAGATACAGGGCCCGATCGCATGCCGGCCGGCTGCGAAAGGTAAATCAAGCCCATCCATGCATCGTCTTCCTTCCGGATATCGGATCTTGTTATTCCTGCTAATTACGTAGGTACCTTGCTCTGTGAAGCATCTCGACCTCTAGCCCAGCCAATCTGCGACGTGGCGCAGCAGCTAGCAACCGTAGAAATAAAGCCACCACACCGCCGGCCGGCCATTATCTATCTGCAAGACAGGAGAACATACACACTGGCTATAAATAGCCCTACCTGCTCCCAAAACCTTCATCGACGACCTAGCAGCTTCATACGGCCCCTAGCTCCTCTTCTTATAGCTAGCTAGCTTGACGGTGCATACAAGGTATATATGGCTGTGGCCAAGTCTGAGTGTGATCGCCTTGCGTGGGCATTGCTCCTGGAGAGCAAACTCGGCGACCGTGGCAGCAACGGCGACGGCGACGGCGACGACGACGACGACGACGTCGATGTGGCCCCAGCAGCGTGATTAATCGATCTAGAGTGTGTGCCGCGAACTACGTACTATGCAGTAGTTGTGGTAGCTGGTATACATGACTGGTGAGTTGAGTGTACGTAGTATATATTAAGGAGGTTTTGAATCAATAAGCGTATGCTAATTAAGGTACTGATCATGCATGCCTCATGTAATAGTATATAGCTAGATGCTAATAAAGAGGCATAGTATCTGGAGTGCAGCTAGCTGGTACTGCGCTAATTAACTATGCTAATAAAGAGGCATAGTATATAGCTCGACGGTGGCTTCCACTATCACTATCGCAGACGGGCTCTTTGCCGAGTGCTTAGGCACTCGGCAAAGCCCCTATTGCACTCGGCAAAGGCTTTGCCGAGCGCGCACTCGCAAAGAACCCGCCGGCAAGAGTTTTTTGCCGAAAGTGCCACATATCGGCACTCGTAAAGCCTTTGCCGAGTGTCACGTCAAGACTCGCAAAAAAACCCGACGTTAACTTCGACGTTTTGCCGAAAGTGCCACCTCCGCACTCGCAAAGAATTTTTCTTTTTTTGAAATTTTTGCCGAGTGCCATACTCTTGCACTCAAAAGAAATTTTGTCGCTTTTTTAAAACAATTTGCCGAGTGCCATCGCTATGGCACTCTAAGAAGTCTCCCACTTTGCCGAGTGTCATGGCACGACTCTCAAAGCCGAAACTGGTTTCGTTTCCACTTTGCCGAGTGTTATGGCACTAAGACTCGCAAAGAGGGAAAATGCTATTTTTTGGGTTTTGCTTTCCATCAAGACAAACAAAGAAATCACATATATATATATCCACACACAAAGACATGATATATCACATACACATCCATATTCCATCACATACACATCCATAACCCATCGATACACATCCACCATCCATAATACATCACATACAAATCCATTGTCCATAATCCATCACATACATTCGCATCATCCATGACAATATCCATCACAATATATATGTCTCTAGTACTAGTCCAACATAAGGCTAAGTCTAATACAAGTCCATGCAACATGAAAAGAAACAAATAAACGGTACTCCATCGCCAACCTCCCCACCCGAGTGTGAATCGCCACCTTGAGGAGGGCCACACACCGGCTCTGTGGAGAAGGGCCACCTTGAGGAGTCGGGTTCGAACCCGCCGACTGTGGCTGCACAAAGGAGAAGCGAATTCATGAGTATCTACAGGAGGGCTGCACAAGCTAAAGGAATAAACAACCATATATACTCACCGGAGTCCCTACAGGAGGAGGAGCTATAATCGAGCGAGCAATGATCGGGCACGACCACACTCGCAAGGCTCAAGGCTCGCCATGAAGCCAACATGTCCTCGCAGCCTCGCTTCTCTGGGCCTCTCGGGCTTGTACACCTCCATCTCCAGACGATGGCCTCCGCTGGCCGTCATTGGCCTCCAACCTCCGCAAAGTCGGCTCGCAACATTCCACCCGCAATGTTTAAACAATGCAAAGGCAAGGTAGATGTGTAAAAGCAATGAACGATTTAATAAAACAAGATTAACTCGAGTTCCGCCATCTCGCCGTGAGCTCACGCCGAGAGCGATGGGAGGAGGAGCTCGTGCTCCTTGCTCGAATCTCGCGAGGGTGGGAACAGAGGCGAGTCGATCAGGCTGTCCCGCCATCCAAGACGGGCCGTGCCGCTTCCTCCTCCCACCTCATCAGAGGTCTCAGGTCTGTGGGCCGGGTGGCCGGATCGAAGTCCTCCCATGGCGCCATGGCCGCCGAGGTGTACTCGCTAAGCTTGCCGTGGACGCCATACAGGTACGCCGGCCCGTCCGCCGGTTGTAGGTGACTTCCGGCCGCCGCTTGCCCTTGTGTGCCGTATGCACAACCATGAACTCGCTGCATTCCCGCCTTGTGCGCCTGGACTCGCGAGGAAAACACAAAGATGATTACAAGTAATGAGAATTGAGCGTTAGAATAAATAAATAAAGATGAAAACACAAAGAAGATTACCCATGTCCGGGCGCACGCTACCGAGGCTCCGCTGTTTTGGTGGTGTGGCGCCCACCCATCCGCAGCGGCATCCCGACGGATGTTGTGCTTCTCCGCCCACCTCCGAGAGCCACTGCCCACAATGGCCTCCCAAGAGAGGCGTGCTCGCGCACCAATCAGACATTGCCGCATGCCATCAAGTTATTGATATGTCGAAGATGAAATGAAGCCTACCTATTCTTCATGGAAGGAGTCAGATAATGTTTCAGACTTACCGAGAGGTATCGCTCTTGGTGAGCGCCCCGGTCCTCGCATCGCCTTCCTCACCACCGACCAAGGACGCCGGCGCAGAGTTGATGATGCACCGAGCCGCTGCTCGTGGTACAGTCCGAGAGTCGGGACCTATGCACCTTGTCCTCGCACTCGCGCGCCCGGCCTCAAACCCTTCGTCGCACCTAAAGAAGTCCCGCATACATACATCATGTATCGCTTCATTATTTCAAGAACGACCAATGAATGCGTAGTATTGACCAATTTAGTGCGATGAAGACTCACCTGTAACTCGCCTTGATCCGCGCCGCAACGGTGCCGAACTCGCCGCCCCTACGGCGAGAAGTGGTCCCACGCCCATGGCGGTCACCGAGGCGAGGTGAACATGCCAGTAGTGCCGCCAATCGTAAGGCCCAGGTGGCATTGATGTGCCGCTCGTCCGACACAACTTCCCGCTTGCGCAAGAGTCATTAAGAAGAATTGTTAGTCTCTAGTTCGATTTTTAACATGTCATATGAAATAGTAGTGAAATAATACTTACTTGTCGCCGCTGGTCGAATCACCGGGCGCCGGAAGTGGATCGGCCGCGGAGCCGCGAGGGCCCGCGCAAGTAGACTCCGACGAGGTAGAGCCAGAGGCGCGCAAGTGGAACCCATCATTGCCGATATCGCCGCCTCGTGGTCCGACGAGTCGAGGAAGTGCCACCCTCCTATGTGCAGCCCACCGCTCGTCGCCCTCGCCCACCGACGGGTGGCAATGGCCGCACTCGCCCCTGACGGCCGCAGGGCGCCGCCTCGCCCTCCTCCTCGCCGCGGCCCGGCAGGGGTCGCCTCGCCGGGTGGTGAGCGCCCTCATGTAGAGGGAGTTGACCTCGACGGCCCGCCTCCCCCAGCATTTTGTCGAGTGCCCGCACTTTCAAAGAGTAAACCAATTAGCACAGCTTAAATTACAAGTACTTATAAAGAGATGCAAAATGAACGAAACATAATTGCAATAATAATGTAGTATTACATGAATTAGAAATATTCTTCACGATCGGCAATACCGATCATAGGTGTCGCCATCACTATCAATATTGTCGAGTAAATCGCTCATCTCCATCGTTGTCATCATTGTCATCGCCAACCGTAATCGCCAAGCATTTGTAAGTCCTTAACATTTTGCACCTCTTCTCCGTCGCCCTCATCTCCATCGCCCCGATCAATGTCATTGTCTACTTCCATGCCCATCAAAAACATGTCTATATCAAACCTCCCTTCTAGCCCCTCCGTTGATAGAACTCCCGTGTTTGGGTCAAAGTTGTAATCCTCATCGCTTGGGACATGTGCAGCCATCGCGGCGATACCAATCGCACAAGGTACCAACCGATAAGATTGGGGTCTTTGGCACGCCCATGGGAGATAATAAACTTGCGTGGCCTGTTGAGCCACAATATAGACATCCTCTCCTTGATAGACGTAATCCTCGTCGAATTTCGACTTGTCCAATCTCGTGGGCTGTTCTCGTGACATTAGGATCGAACCAATGGCATTTGAATATGATCGATTACGAGCTTTATGACACTCAAAATTGAGCTCAGATATTTCTTCTACTATGCCGTAGTAGTCGCGCCATCGTGCCGCGCGCATTTAACTCCGTGATTCGTGGTTTTCCGATTGGGCCGACTCCGTAGTTTCTTGTGTGAAAGCGATAGCCATTCACATCATAAACGGTGAATGACTTGACCTTGTAGGCGGCCTTTGGCGAGCCCTTTCAACTCAAAGATCCATTTCGCATCCTTGCGGGCCTCGCAAGGTGAGGCCGATAGATCGTTACATTACTCGTCAGAGGAGCAAAGTGGGATGTCAAAGATTGAACGAGGTAAATTGACTGGTACCTTCAGATCGAACTGTGATATGAAATCGGCACACCATCTTTGAGAAGACTATCTTCTTCTTGAGGGAAGGAGCCCTATTCCTCTCCTCGTATTTATTCGTAAATTCTCAAAAACAAGAGATAAGGGGTTGGATAGATGGAGGATAGTGACAAGGGCGTATGTAACAAGCTCGTTGAGAACTTATCGCACATAAGGCTTCACTTCAAGGTTCAACAACACATACAAGATGATAGTGCGCCACTCATCATGCCGCAAGGTCTTGGTGCCCGATGTGCTTGCCTTCCGAGTTGCCCTTTGAAAAGGCCGAGGTTCGATGAACTCGTCCGCTTGTAACGAGGGGACGACAGTACGCTGGGAAGGCCATCCTTATAGTATGTCGTTGTGAAGTTTGACACCTCCTCCGTAATGAATGCCTCGCCACGTAAGCCTCAATTTTGGCTTTATTTCTACACTTTTTCCAAGAATCTTTAGACATCTCTCAATTGTATAGCACCAACGGGCTCGCACGGCCCCCATTCGTGCCTCGTGACGGAGGTGCAAAATCGATGTCGTGACGCCAGAAGAAGCCGGGTGGGAAGATCTTCCAACTTGCGAGCAACACAAAGCCACTTTCTCCAAGTCATCAATCACGCCCCGAGATAACTCTTGGCACAAAGTCATGGAAGAAATAGCTCAACTCGCCAAAGACGCGCCACACATGCTCGTGGACGATCCCCGTCATCGCAGAAGGAGCCGCCAATCCATATGTGGTAGTCATGACTCTTCATCCCTAAGACTCGCATAGTGGACAAGTTCACTCCCTACTCAAATTCGCCAGATGCCCATCGTGGAACATTAACGTCAATCCACCGCAGATTTCCTTCCTTTGGTCCTTTTTCAAGACGAAATCGACCGAGTCCTTCTCCATTTCTTGCCGGGCGCGGAGGCTTCATCACTTGCTTTGGCCTATCGCACATCGTTGTCGTCCAATTTAGCCTTAACGTTGTCCTTTGTCTTATCAGAATGTCCATGAGTGTTGCAAAAAGCGCTCGCGATATTCTTTCTCGTGTGCATTACATCAATGTTGTGTGGAAGAAGAAGGTCATTGAAATAGGGAGCCTAGTCAAGCCCGATTTATGAGTCCACCGTGTTCCTCACCATATGCAATAAAACCACCTTTCTCTTTATCATCTTTGAGAGCCTCTATCTCAAAGACGGACCTCAAGACCGGCCATCATCCGAGGTGCGTGGTCGGTGACTTGAACCCTTTCTCAAGTTCTTGACGCCTCGTCTGAATGGATGGTCAAGAGGAGGAATTGACGATGTTGGTCAAACGAAGAAAACTTGCCACCCTCTTCACCAAGTGAACCTCACAAACTGCCTTGCATATTGGGCATGGGAACTTCCCGTGAACACACCACGCGCAGTAATATGCCATACGCCAGAAGTCATGCAGGAGTAGTGGTACCACACATGCATTGTGAAGTTCTTCTTTGTAGCTCTGGCGATGTCAAGACTCTTTTCCCAAGCAAGGATCAATTCATCAATGAGAGGCTCCATGAACAAACCCATCTTGTTCCCCGGTGTCCAGAATTATCGTGACAAGAATACGCTCTGGGTTGAAACATGACGCCGGGGAGATTGAGAGGATCACGAACACGGCCAACAAGTGTACGGGCCGCCAAAGAATCCATAGGGTTGAACCCATCTGCTGCCGCTACACGCATATTCCGAGCATCCTCGCCTTTACCATGATGTATGCCATCGAAATGGGTCCATGCATCGCCATCCGATGGGTGTACCATCTTGTCAAGATTGTATCTTTTGCCATGTTTGTGCCATGTCATCTGCTTCATGACTCCGCTCATGTACACCGCTGATCCTCTAGATGACAGAAGGTACCAGAGACCTTCGCGGGATACCAAGTCGCTCCTTCTTGCCATCACTAGTGTCGACCTCCGATACCTAGAGGATTTGCACTTTGGACAAGGCGCTGCTTTCTCGTGATCTTTCCTAAATAGGACGCAACCATTCTGACAAGCATGGATGTGCTCATACGGCATCTTAAGGGCACGAAGAAGTTTCGTGACTCGCATAAGTTCTTCTGCATCGTGACCTCCTAAGGTGGATCCAACAACCGCCAACATACCATCGGTTGTCTCGACTCATGCTACATCATGCGACTTGAACGCCATTAGCGCCCAATGGCATCCAGCTATAAACCATCGTCTTTTCGTGAAGGGGCTTCGTGTCAAGACAAGATATCGTAGTACGCCTTTGCGGATTCTTCCGCTCGCCCTCTAATCCTTCACCAACCGCGCCTCCCGAAAGTCATCCATCCACCGCTACCAAGATCTCCATCAAAAGCCTCGAGGCGTGGTCTCACCACCTCCTCTCTAATACGATCGGCTTCACCATGGTGGATCCAAGCAGTATAGTTTGGCGTGAATCCATACTTGCAAAGATCTTCCCCACGCTCTTCCTATTCTTTCTTACACGGTTGTCACATTTGCCGCAGGACACGCAGATCCGACTCGACCTCTAGCAGCCGCCAAATGAATGCTCCAAGAAAGCATTAGTCTTAGTCATCTATTCTCGGGTCATACTTGCGTGGGCCCGTACATCCAATCACGCTTCTCCATCCTCCGCATATACATATGTAAGCGAGTAATATAAGCAAGAATTGCATCCGCACGCGCTCCTACCATCTAATAGGTGAGGATAGGTCCTATTCACTCATGATGCGTAGATGAGGTCGGGCCACGTTCGCCCTATCCGAGATAGATTTCGGCAAGATTCATCACGCTCTCCCGATACACGCCCCGCAAGGAGAGTGTGTATCCGAGAACAACAGGAGGTGATGCCGAAAGTCCGCCTCGCATCGAGCGAACCATGGAAACTAACCTCATCTACGCATCCGCGGCTGTCCAAAATACGTGATAATCCGAAGAGATACGATCGCAGATATGCAAAGATCTCGCATACCTCCGACCGTATCTCTTTCGAACGGAGACGCCTAATCGGGCTACGTGACCATATAAAACATGCATGCAAAGGAGGAGGGGTTATACCTAGGTGGCGATGGAGTCAGCTAGCGGGTAGTGGCGTGTCGGCAGTAGTGGCGAGGCGATGCGGGCAAGGGCGTGTCGGTGCAGCCATCGCAAGGCAATTAAAGCTATCCCTAACAATCAGATCACAACCAATAAGTCAATTTATCGCCCAAAACTCTTATAATGATGATCAAGAACTACGCATAATTAAGCCATAATCAATCTTACTACTATGCGAGAGTCTTAGGCATATAGCTAGCTATACTATGCGAGAGTCTAAAATATAGCATGTATATACTAATACTCCATCCTTTTACTTGATGTTTTTGACTTTTATGGTCTTCTAGATATGACTTTGCCTATTACTTTTTATAAATTTACATTAAGATATACTAATAAACTATAATATTATGAAACTATTGTTAATGACTTAATCTAATAATATAATTTTTATATAAACAATCTAGATAGTTTTAAATATATTGGCAAATAAATTTTAGAAGTTTGACACTGCTGATTTAGGACGAAAGTAAAAAAAAATGGAGCGAATATCGAGCTAAAACAAAGTTATACATATTATAAAGCAAACCAAGAGCACAGAAGTCGATTCTCATGCAAGCGCAAGACAACAGACATGCATTCATTCTATGGAATATATATTAATAAACTTTTTAATTACACTTCCAACTTCTTGACCTGCACTCCTGATGCTATTAAGGATTCTAGGCTCTATATATGTGTAGTCCGTCTAGCTATACTTGTATTTTGTTAAACGAGAGGCACCTCTTGATAATTTCCTAAAACACTGATATATATATACCTTTTATTAAGAGGTCCGGTTAGCATAACGACATTGCTATATATGATCAAGGACGACTCAGAATCCCAAGTACATATATTGGCATGTAGAAAGAAATAAATCTCACGAAAATGAAACAAGTATACATAGAGCCTTCTAACTATACTACTCGAACGCATTTGCACCTAGCTTGCAACTACATTCATCATTAGTGATCTAAAAGAAGTTATATTTTCATCTCAAATATGTGCCAAGATTATTGGAGTTAGCAACCAAGTGATTAAAAGTAGTAATTGGCGACGACAAACAAATTTTGGCACTTCCATGTATGCCGTTGTCCGCCTCGAATCAAGAGACCGATCGAGTCTGTAATATGAAGAATTATACCTTGAGCAAGATCACCACCACCTTGTCCGCCTCGGGAGCCATGGATGCTAGCTTCCGGAGCCATGGATGCCGCTTTATATCATATGATGATGAAGACGAAAAGACGCGAACCAACGAGGGAACAACAAGGAAACCGAAAAATCGGAGAAAAGATCGAACGCTACAAGACACACGCCGACGAGGGCGCGCGGTGGTCGCCTCAGCCGGCGGGCGCTGGCGCTCGATCCCCGTCCGCCGCCGTCCGTGTGTTGTCAGCTGCTATCACGCGGGGGGGCGTGGCGCCAAGGGCGGCGCGAGGCGCGAGGGGCGGCGAAGGCGGCGGGCGCGCGCGGCGGGAAAGCGAGCGCGGGGGGCAAGGGGAGGAGAGAGAGAGAGGAGAGAAATGAGAGAATGAGAGAAAGAGACAGAGAGCACGCCTGCAAGCGGTGAAGGGTTAAGGCGCTTTGCCGAAAGCCAGATCGCGCACTTTAGCAAAGTTAAATTTATTCACGAGTAAGAGTCGTGATCAGCATTCGGAAAGAATTTATTTTGCCGAGTGCCGAATAGGCACTGGCAAAGTTATTACTTTGCCGAGTGCCAACCCCAGCACTTTGAACTTTTTTTTTTTGTTTGTCAATTTTTTTTTTTTAGTACATTTACAAACAACATGTTTAAATTTGGGACATTTTCATTGCCTTTTGGCATATTTATAGTTTATTTTGTTTGTTGAATTTTCCAAAATGTAAGTTTCCATATGATCAATAATGGATTACATTCGCTCAAAAATGTTATCCTTGTTTAGTAAATTTGTTAAATCAGACGTGACAAATTCAACATGCTCAAACTTTGGTTTAATTTTTTCCATGAACTTAAGTTGCGCCAGATCGATATGTACGCGGAAAACTTGAAAGCTTTGTTACGTCACGCACGATGCTCACAAAACAGAGATCTCCAATGTGATCACGCTGATCTCCCGGTTTGTGAGCATCGACGCGACAAAACCAAACTTTTTAAATTTTTTCCACTCGATACGATACATACGTTGATAACTCGAAATTTCATGATTTTCAAATTGCTCGCATTTTATACAATTAAAAACCACTCCCACGTTAGTTGGCTCCAGAAAATTTAGCCTAAATTTACACTAAGAAACAAGGATAACATTTTTTGAACGAATGTAATCCATTATTCGATGCACTCTAGCTCAAACTTACATTTTTGGAAAAATTCAACAAAACAAAATAAACTATAGAAATATGCCAAAAGGCAATGAAAATATCCCAAATTTAATCATGTTGTTTGTCGAGTGTACTAAAGCTTCAAAAAATTGGTGGCAAAAACCAAAAAAAATAGTTTGCCGAGTGCCTAGGGTTGGCACTCTAAGAAAGTAATAACTTTGCCGAAAAGTGTCGCCTCCCGCACTCTGAAATAAATTTTGCCGAGTGCCAAACGGGGCACTCGCAAAGAGGACGCCGGATGCCGTTAGGCCCCCGCCTAACTTTGCCGAGTGCCTAACTTTGCCGAGTGCTCGCACTTGGCAAAGACGCCTTTGCCGAGTGTAGGTATTTGCCGAGTGCCTGGCACTCGGCAAAGTCCTCTTTACCGAGGGCCATATTTTGCCGAAAAGCGGTACTGCAAGAATTAGATCTTTGCCGAAAGTGTCCAAATTGGGCACTCTAAAAGAGTTTTACACTCGCAAATTACATGTTTCCGTAGTGTATCCAATGCTATATTTTCCTCATACTACAACACACACTTTTCACCGCCACAACCAGACAAATCAATAACTTGGGCTACAACTGGCCTTTTCACTGGCTACAACCAGACATATCAAATTCATGGGCTACAACCATCACCTTCCATTGAATATAACCAGAAAACCAAACATCGGTCTACAGCCCAACATTTCATCGCTCCCACAAGTAGCTTTATAAAAGCCGAGACTAACTAAGCAAGTTCTCGCATCACCCATGACCGTGGTGCGCTTATTCAATAATTTTCACTCGCAGAGGTTGTACAACTTTACCAATAAGAGACGATCATCTTGTAATGTCAACACACTACCGTAGGCGTGGAACTAAAAAAATTATCACAAGGTCTTTACAATGCCCCACCCCAACGCAGCTCCACCCGAGTTTCAACCGCCAGGGGCTACAACTGATCTGGAGGCCCCCTCTTGTGACGTGTGGTTTTCATGTGGCTACAACCACGCTGCATTCCGCCGGATGGTGAAACTAATGTTGAGGCAAAGAAAATTAATTAGCTAGCTCAACACCATTATAGACTTGTGGTTGCAATCACATCGCCTCGGAGGTCATCATAAAATTCGGTTCTTAATTGACTTGGGCGGTGCTTTCACATTACCCACTCTCGTGCTTTTATCCACACCTGCCCGACTTACCATCTTCCCAAGTCTAAAATAGTTTTTGAGTTTTTGTTTTGAAAATCGTTTCTAGGATCAACATTCCAGCCACCTTCATCCCATGGCTGTTCAAATCAAGTTTTGATGTTTGAATGTTGTCGGGGCAAATTAATGACCACATGTAAATGTATCTAAGCAAGACTAAGTATGCCACTTAGATATATACTTAATAACAAATTAAGTTTACCTAGGAATAAAGGATAGTATCCAAGATCAAGAAAGGGAATTTAATAGCTCACTTAACATTAAGGCATTAACTACGAGCTAATGACAACATATTTGTAATAAAAGCATACAATGCAATTTTGTAATTTAAGACAAAAAAATTTGTATTCGAAATTGAGGTTCAGCATGATCAAAGTGATGACTTGCCTTGCTCAATGTTTCGATAATCTAGGTCTTGTCCTTGCTCGAATTTGTTGCCCCTTCAGGACTTCAAATTCTAATTACGCAAACACGATCGAATTCAAGAAGGCCTGCAAATAACCAAATGAAACCAAATAAACTTAAAGGCAATCAAATAGATCCAAGGAGAATTCAAACCAACTCAAATAAATCCCAAAATCCATACATTTGGTATGAGGGCATAGATTTGGATTTTAGATGAATTTAGGATCAGGAATTGTTTGATTTGAAGTTAGGACGAGTGAGATCGGGCCCTCTAAATGTTCATCAGAGGAGAATGTACGGAGAAAGAGTGATT
Organism: Hsuehochloa calcarea; assembly: GCA_036346395.1. Taxonomy (NCBI): domain Eukaryota; kingdom Viridiplantae; phylum Streptophyta; class Magnoliopsida; order Poales; family Poaceae; genus Hsuehochloa; species Hsuehochloa calcarea. The sequence goes on from CM070606.1 coordinate 3,354,976, forward strand.
AATTTAGTGAATACTCCTCTTAGGTCATTTGGATGGGAGATTATGTTAACAGGTAGAATTTGTTGATCTTTATTTATTTTATGAATTGTTCTTCTATTGGAAGCGGATAACAGTGGCTGATATATGGGATCAACTTGACTTCGATTTGTTTTTTATTTACTATTGTTTCATTTAATGATTTTCTTTATTAGTTTCTATTTGTCGAGGAAGTTCCATGAGTGATTGGTGGGAGCTACTAATAGTTACAAGGGTCCTCCTGATATACTATGTAGCTCTTAACTAATTATTATTATTATTATTATTTAAAAATTACATTGATGGAGACAACGCTAGCAATCGTGAGCTCTTAACATATAACCCTTACTAGTTTTTAATTGGCATCTTAAACTGCTTGACATAGATACTAATGGGCCTTCGACTATCACCTCGTGAGACAAGAATTATCCATGGTAAATATATAACACTAACAAATTTGGGTTAATCATCTAATTAAGGGTCCTAAATGTAATTGAATTATTAGCAAAACAATTGCATTTAACCTAATAACAAATGTAGTACTTAACTAAATATTACTAATTAAGGTGTAGGTCCTATGTGTTCATGACACATTAACAATTCCAAGTTAACTTTTAACTAAATTATTTATTTATTGGGTTCATTTGTCATGGAGACAATTGCATTTAAATAATTTCAATAAACTCCAAAATTCAAGTTATTTGTGTTGTTAGGTAGGGTTTGAATTTAGAAATAAGAATCGTTGAATTTGGATTTAAAAAGAGAGAGAACGAGCTCTCCAAAATTTTAAATTCAGGAAAATTCCAAACATAAAAGAGGAAAGAAGGTATCTCGAACTAACAATAGGGGCCCACTGAATTTTCATTTTCATTTATTTTTCAATTATAAATCCTTAGAGTGACTAACAGGTGGGGCCCAGGGTATTGAAATTTCTTTCTTTATTTATTTTCTAATTGGAAATTGCTACGATCGCTGACAGGTGGGGCCACTAGGGTTTTTATTTTCTATTTTAATTATTTTCCTAAAGGGGATTCATGAGTCACTAACAAGTAGGACCACAACCCACATATCAGCGGTATAGGTCTACAGACCGGGTATGTAGATTACATTTTAAAGGGTGGGGCCCGCATGTCATAGGCTCAGAACCTAATTTAGATTTTTGTTATATTTTCTAATCAACTCTGCCCACATGTCATAATCGACATTAACCCTTAATTAATCGTGGTTAATCTACTTACTAATGATGTCATTATTCCTTATTGACGTGTTATAGTGAACTTCCCCAAATCCAACCTAATAAGGAAGACCACAATGGTCATGGCTGGTCGAGCTCGACACTGGCGAGCTAGTCCCCGAGGACACGCAGGTGCCCCAAAATGGGTTCCCATGTCCTCGGCAACCCTAAGGGTGGTGGCAGCGAGGACGGTGTTGGCCCATAGTCGCGGGCATGGCCGCATGAGGCGCCAAGGTGAAAACCAATGACTAATCCGCCAATCAAAGGCCATGAGCACCTACACCCCGAAGGGGTTCTAATGGTACCATTTGCACAACGTGAAAAGCTCTATGCACAGCTACCCATGGCGACTGACGTTGGAGACGAAGGGCTACAACGCGGTGGCTTCGTGCTACCCTACAACTTTAACCGACTAGCCTAGTAGCTTCGCCTAGACATCGAACGAAGGGTGATGCGAAGACTTACCAACCGTGGCCTGGAGAGTGAGGTCGAGTGTTGGAGAAGGGAGGCAGTGTGGCATCGGGTCGATGACGTCGAGGGATAAGGTGATGGTACTCTAGGTGATTCCGCGAGAGTGAGGGAAGAAGAAGATGAGCACTAGACGAAAGAGACCAAGGAGAAGCTAAGGAACACAACGCCAAGGCGAGAGCTCCCCGAAGGAGTCAACTCTCTCTCTCTCTCTCTGGTGCGTAAGGGAGAAGAAGGGGTGGTGAAGGATGCGGGCGGTGAGGCGAACGCGACGCACGGCTTAAATAGGCAAATGAGCTGGTGCTGGTCAAGGGTGACCGGGATTCGTGCGGCGACAGACGCGAACTGTGGATGATGCGGGAGCAAGGGGCGTCGTGTTTGAGCGGGTGAGTGGTGACACAAGCGTAATGAGGGCGTTAGCTACGGTGGCACAAAGGCGCCGATGCAACATGGTTAGCAGGGTGGATGGCCGCTCATGTGGCTGGGGCGCATGGCAGGGGAGAGCACAGAGGCGGGGGGCGAAGGAGAAGGCTGAGCAAGCCAAGCGAGCTGGGCCAGGAGGGAGAAAAAGGAGGTCGGGCGTGGGTGGGCAGGAGGGAAGGAAAGGGAATGGGCTGGCCTAAAAATTAAGGGAAAGGAGAAAAGGAAAAGGGGAGATGGGAGATGGGAGATGGGTTGGCGGTAGGGCCCAAACTAAAATTATCGTTTTCAAATCCTTTTCTATTTGATTTGCTTTTAAATTAAAATTTCAATTCACATTTCTAATTTGGTTATTCAATTTCAAATATCAATTTGATTTAATTTCATACTACTTGACTTTAACCAATTTGCACTATATTAAATGATTTTGCGAACTTCAAAATGCGGCAAAACTCCAGATAATTCACAGGAATTTCAATTAACTCCAACATGCATAAAAATTCTAAAAATCCTGCATTTTCATGTTTAGGGATTTAGGTTACAAAATTTAGGTTGTTAAAAATATCCCTTTTATAATTAGAAACCAACTCTATGCGATCGCAATTTTGGCAACCTTGATTGTCCAGAAGAAATCAGTGTCACATGTATGCTTTGGGAAATTTTAGCTCAAGTTATTTAACCAAGAAAGTACGCTGACCGGCAAATAGTTAAATATCTAAAATATAAGGTTAAATGTTAAATAGTTAGTGAAGCTGACATTGTTTTCAATGATCTTCAGTTGTAAGCCAATGTCCTACTCCGTGCTAACTCAATAAAATTACTGCTACTTCTCATTGAAAATGTTATAGTCTGTCCCTTTATATGATAAAACACTCTCTGAATGAGCCAGATAGGAAACTTAAAGCTGCTAAATGAAAATTTGGTGCGAGTATTGATTCTTGAATAACCTTATATGACATCGTCAAGTATATGGAGTAGGGTAAGAACCTAGCTAGCTCATGCTTTGTTGCTCATTCCTAGCTCATTTCAATAAAAAATTTGACATCACTTTTTGATTTTGATGTTATTTAGGTATCTGGAGCCATAAATTCAGAAAGTTTATTGGGAAGGTATATCATGTATCCTGTCCAACATTCCATATATATGATAAGGTTCCACATTCTACAACGTTTGTTATAAATTCTCTCTAATTTGCATAAGATTCATTAAGGAAAGGCAACAAAAAGAGCAGATCGACATGGCCAATGCAACAAAGTTTGCAGCTCTTCCATGGAGGCTTGGCCAGGGGTGAAGAATTTAAACCCGCCATTATGAGTTAATAGAGTATTTTAGTAGTTAATGAGAATTATCATGTGGACTAACATTTTTATGAGTTGGTGAAACAAAGTTGAGTCTCATGATGATGAAGACTTTAGGTTGCGACTTTGGGTTGCGCCGTGAGTTGATTATCATCAAGTAAAAATTCAGAGTAAAGGAAATCTTTGTGTGTTGATGATTATCAAGACAAAGATCCCTAAGTGAAGAAAATCATCATGTGTTGATTATATTCAAGTCAAGAACTTGGAATTAAAAAAATCATCTTGTGTTAATGATTATCAAGTCAAGAACCCAGACTTGGAGTGAAGATGTTCATCATCAAGTGACCACTCCAAGATGGATGTTCAATGTAAAGGTATGACTAGCATAGGCTAAGAATTTGGTTCTTAGTAATTTTACTAGTTTCGTGTTTGGTTGGAAGATTGGATTGCTAGTATATGTCAGTCGATTATTAAGAGTGATTTTGTCTAGTAGCTCGAGTCTCATCATGTGTTAATAGCTCATTTCGCTTGCTCTAGCTCTTCTAGGCATGATGCTATTATTTGTGAATGTGTTTTGAAAATAGTTGAAGCTCATGCATTAACTCTTTTTAGCATGAGACTATAATTTACAAATGTATTTTGTAAATAGTTGAAATACATGCACCTACTCCTTGTGGCATGATATTGAAATTTGCAAATGTTCTTTGCAAATTGTTGAAGTTCATGCATAATTCCTTGGCATGATCTAATATTTCCGCTGCTCTTTCTGACTTAGGCCATGTGTTGGGTTTTGGAGTTGCACTTATTGATTTGATCAAATGTGTTTGAAATCAATCAAACAGGTGGGTTATGTAGCCCTCTGAATAAGCTTTCTGTAGAGTGCAAGATCATTCAATTCCGACATCAGAGTTAAAAGTTATGACTGTTTTTTCGAGTGTCACATGTGCTGAAATTTGGGCCTGGATTGTCCAGAAATCCGGTCCGACCGCCCTTATAACGCCGGTCAACCTTTTCCAATAGGCATGTTTTTTTTTGTTTTCTACCACCTCAAGCTCGGACTGATCGGAATTGTCCGTAACAGTTTGTGTTATAGTCGTTGCATTGTAGACTAGTTTGATCGGTCGTTGGTTGGCGGTCAGACAGAGTTTCGTTGTTTTTCAGCCATTTTCTCCTCCAACAGCTAGTTTTAGTGTGTGGGTTATAAATACCCACCTTAACTGGTTGGGAAATAACTTTTGGTATCCCATTTCACTCTCTTGAAAAACAACGAAACTCTGTCTGACCGCCAACCAACGACCGTGCACAGGAAGTGTTCTTTCTGCGCTGAAGGGCTCACTGTCCCGCCTCGGTGTCTCGTTAGTTGAGCTCTACCAACTTCATTGGTTGGTTCATCATCTGTTAGCTCCGATGTTATTTGCCATCAACTCTTTTTGATTCACTAAACTTTTCTTTTTCATCTCCTTTTCAGGCCAGGGACATGGGGGCAACGAAGGTATCGAATAAATCTACCCGTAGAAATGTTAAAAGATCATGTTTAAACTCAAGTGCAGCAACTTCATTGTTCTTAGCTCTTACATGATCCAGGTTACCTTGACGGTCTTGCTGATGCTTATGAACAAGGTCTTGTAAAATTTGTTGGAGTCTCAAATTTGTTGTAATCTGACTTCTCTTTTCATCCGGCCTAATATGTTATGCTAGTTGCTTATTTTCAGCAAAGCTCAGTTAAAATCACATCCATTACCAGAAAAGCGTCTATGAGATGCTTACGAGCGTCTCAAGAAGCGGGGACTTCCACTTGCTTCAAGCCAAGTAAATTACAGTCTGATATACAGAAACCCTGAGGAAAATGGGGTGAAGGCAGCTTGTGATGAGCTTGGTATTACTTTGATTGCATATTCCCCAATAGCCCAAGGTAGAATTATGTTTGTTTTCCCCTTCACCCTTAACGTTTTACTAAATCAAAAAAAAGAAAGATTTTTTTTGGGTTAAAACATGAGATCCATTCTATGTTTATATGATGTATCTACCGTTTTATCTAAGTTGATAAACTGAAGGAAGCTAACTAGGTAACACTCACATAATACATATTTGATGCTCATCGCTCTTCCTAAGTAATACCTATCTGATCTATGTTCATATATTTCCCTTTATTCAGGTGCTTTGACAGGGAAATACACTCCAGATAATCCCCGAAGTGGGCCTCGCGGACGCATATACACTCCTGAGTTCCTGACCAAGGTTATATACTTGTATACACTTCGAACCATTAAGCCTGTTGCATTTTGGTCCTAGCTTGAACTCCCTCACCCGTACATCTCTGTTCCAACTCTGCTCACTGGAGCTCTTTTCATGCCATACAGCTCTAACCACTTATTAACAGGATTAAGGAGATCGGAGGAAGCTATGGGAAGACCCCAACTCAGGTGTTCTGTCTATGCTCAATTATACAATGTTTCTCCTTACTAAGTCTACGTTAGGGGTGCAATCGGAGTGGATTGGAGCAGATTGAGTCAGAGTCAGACATTGATAATGCCAGATATACATTTCTCCCTTCCATATTTGCTTCAAAAGACTTCCGTCGAACGGAAATTATTTGCTCCATTTACACCCCTAGTATATGTGTTGATAAAGAAATGCACATGTTCAGACATGTCTTAGAAGGAGCTAACTAGCATAATGAAACCAGTTCCTCCAATACTGATGACCAAAAAAAAAACAGCAATATCAACTGGTTCCTGTGAAGTTGTAAAACATGATGAGCAACATGGAGATTAGCAAGATGCTATTCACCTAGTACCAAAACTGAAGCAATCCACTCACTCTCTGAAGTTGAAGAACTTTGTGTGCACTCTACTCAAGTATCTTCCTGATATGAAAAGCAAGTATTTCCCCTTAATTTTTCTGTCCTTTCTTCAGGTGGTTCTGAACTGGCTGATCTCATCTGCCAAGGCAATCTGGTGCCTATCCCCGGAGCAAAGAACGCCGAGCAGGCCAAGGAATTCGCCGGTGCGCTCGGGTGGAGCCTGACGGATCAGGAAGTCGAAGAAATGCAGTTCATGGCGCGCGAGATCAAGCCGGTCATCGGGTTCCCGGTCGACAAATTGTTATCTGTACCGAGAATTTTTTGTCACCTCATGACACCCATGCATACAGTGATCTAGACATAGACAGAAATAGGCAAAGCTAGCGTGTAATTTTCCCATGAAAAGAAACAGTGGAATTGAGAAAGATGTACTAGAAAATCGAAATTTACAATAACTTTCGGTCTGCAAGAGCACAGGGTAATCGAAGAAATCATAGGAGCTAGCTAGGGATCTCACCAAGAACCAAAGTTTTTGTGTGTGTGTGTGTGTTGTGACTGACTCCTGAGTGGTGAGATGCGTTAGATACTTGGATGTGCAAGACTGCAGTTTTCAGGTGGCATGCTGCACACCACGGGTCTGAATGCAAGAAAAACATTTACTCGTCAGTTTTGACTTTTACGAATCAAGTTTTGATGTTACTTTTTAAACAATACAAAAGCAAACAACTTTTAATTTAGAATACTAGTAAAGCATTTTTTTATTATAAATCTAATAATACTATTTTTATATTACATATCTATCTATCTATATCTATACTATTTTGAGGTTTTCCTAGAAGCTCTCATATTAATCCTAGGAGGTAAAAAGGTAGAGATTCTCACATTAATCGAAGAAAAAGAAAAAAAAACCTAAAAATTCCCACATTAATCAGAGAAAAGGGGAAAAATCCTAACCATCTAATCTATCTATACTAATTGAAGGCTCTCCTATAAGCCACTATATTAATCATAGGATGTAAAAATGTAGAAATTTCCACATAGCTCCTATATTAATTCTATGAGGTAAAAGGTAGAAATTCCCACATTAATCGAAGAAAAAGAAAAAAAAAGGCTAAAAATTTCCACATTAATCGAAGAAAAAGAAAAAAAAAAGACAAAAAATTCCCACATTAATCAAAGAAAAAAATAAAATAAAATCCTAACCATCTAATCTCTCTCTCTCTCTCTCTCTCTCTCTCTCTCCACACAGCTTGCCATGTTCGTCGTGTCAAAACTGCCAAAACGAGCCAAAACTGTCGGTGCGATGCGGTGAAACGTGCGATGTCTCCTGCAAAAGTGCACAGCTTGCCATGTTCGACGTGTCAAACCGCCAAACGAGCTAAATCGCCGCATGATGCGCGAACGTATGATGTCTCCCGCAAAGTGCACAGCTTGCCATGTTCGTCGTGTCGATGCGCCGTGCATGACAGCACGAGTACCAGCTTAGGTCAGCATCGATCGGAAGAGAAGAAAAAGATAACGTACACCATGTGCATAGGGACTCGCGGTTTGGAACTTTGACGAGCGAGCTTTAAACTAGCCGTCGTTATCCCTGCAGTTTATTGGATTTGTGAAGAGACACACGTACTCTACGCTATCTAATAACTTTAAAAAATTATTACGAAAATTAGAATACCATACAAATAAAAGATCATAAATTGTTACCATCAGACACGCAGTACAGCAGAAGAAGAGTTGAAGCAGCCTGGTCCAACAAAGAACGCGTCGGTGTAGTGGTCGTGGTCTATAGTTCACTGTAGTCGATTGTCTCCTCGAGCAACCGATCGTTTTTCTTGCAAAGTCGCGGATCGTCCTCAAGTGCAACAAAGAACCGCAGAGCGCGCTTTACTAGTATCCACACGTCCAAGGCAGGAACGCCGCACGTTGGTGTGCTAGCACCAAGTCGCACGAGAAGGCTCTCTCAAGAAGATGGCAGCTGGGGTTTAGAGCAACTCACGTGTTGTCTGTTACACCATTTCCTCTAGCCTTAAGTATATCCTTATATAGTGCCTATGACGGATCCTCTCCAACACGCTTGACGAATCGTATCCGCGGGTTTGTTCCACCCGCTAAGTGTGTAACCTCAGAGGTCCATACGTAGTTCGGCCAGACTGGAAACCTTTTTCGACCGCGAGTCATTAGTGGTACCTAGCAAGACATAATGATTCCCGAATACACACAAATTATATCGGACAAACCTTAATGCTATATGATATATGACTAGGTGCTTATCACTAACGACCAGCTTGTATCTCTATACGATCTGCTCATTTTTGTATCGATCACCAGAACTCCTCACGACTGTGTTTCGATCACCTTACGACCACTTCAGATTCTATACGATCAGATTATATTTGGTCTCGACCAGCCAGAACTCCCACGACTATGTTTCGACCACTCGCTGATCATGTTCGACCACTTACGACTAGCTCAGATCTCCAAACGACTCGGCATCTGATCGAACTGAACAACCAGCTCTTGTATCTCCCTTTACCTTACGATATCTGGTTGAACTCCAGGTGAGAGGTTGTATCATCCATTGACTGTTCAATACTTTCTTGATCGAGTGTGGGATAACTTCATGTGGTCGAACACTTCGACCACCAGTGGCATGGCCATGCACTTTCTTTATCCGACCACATCGAGGGGCCCAGAGACATTTCTCCTGTTATGTTAGGAGGGATAAATCTCATATTCAACCAGTCACATTCCTCCACATGTTTCATAGCATACCAGAAAGCTACCTTTTATAACTACTCAGTTACGGAGTAGCATTTGGCAACCCCAAAGTGTACTATTACACATGTCAGAAACCATGTTGATCTCAGATCTAACGATTATACATCATCATTGCTTGAGACCAACTGATGACACATGAAATCATAACAATCTCAGTAGTGTCTCAAGGTGAGTCAATCCAACACCATGTTATCTAACATGTGTCCACATTATTGATTCGATATCCCCATATCCATGACCAGTGAAATATACTCATCAATCAATATATGTGTTGGTCGATAGGATCACTAGTGCTCCGACTAGTGATATACGACCAGTGATACATTTATAATGGCATCATCATGAGCTAAAAGAGCTTCACCAACGTGTCACATACTCGATAATCTTTATAACTGATGATTCATTCAAGGAACAGAATAACACTTATTCAATAACACATAAACATAGACATGATACAATCATCTCTATTATTGCCTTTAGAGTATATCACCAACAGCCTCCCACTTACACTAGAGTCAATCATATGGATATCTTATATCCATCGCTCTTCTCGGCGCCTCATGCTTAGGTCGCGGGTGAGGCTTTGTCAACGGATCAAATCTACACAAACTCGGTCTAAGACTTCACCACCCTCATTGCGATCCGAAATCATGCTTGTCGGTTTGGAAGCTAGCATCGTGTAACCATTTACGACCACCTTTTCCTCACCACTATACACAAGGAATGCATTCTTAATTCTTCACAAGTACATAAGGATATTCTTGAGTGCTATCCAAGAACCTTCACTCGATCCGATAGATATCTGTCAGAACACTTAGAGCATACGACACAACCGTTGTGTACATAGCATAACATACATGATAGATTCAATAACCAAGCATATGGAATTCTACTAATCTTGTCTCACTCATCGCTGGTCGAGAACACCGAATTTTGCTAAGATTAATGCCATGCAAAGATGGGCATCGCCCACGACCACCAGATCTCCACACGATCGGTCCGACTCTATCGTATCACCATACGAGCTAGGGGCACTAGTCCGATCCGGTCGTATCCCTATATGACTAGTCTAAATCCGGTCATATCACCATACGACTATGTACATATCCTGATTTAATCCAATTATCCTTTTAGATCTATATCTATTGATCCTTATACCAATTAGAGTATATGCTGCATCTCCTAAATCTTTAATTGATAAACTATTTCTTAATAAAGTTTTAACAGAATCAAGCATTGGAATATCATTTTCACCAGCAAAGATGTCATCCACATACAAGATCGTAAACACAAGTTTGCTCCTACTAACCTTCTTGTAAACATAAGATTCTTCTCATGGCTTGTAGCCATGACTCAGAGTTTGAGTCTACCATCGCTTTTGCATAAGTTTTAGGCTCATCATTATTCAATAATAAAATATAATGCACATACCTTATAGGCAATTGACGTGGCCTTTTTGATCTCCTTATATAGTGCCCATGACGGGTCCTATTCGAACACATTTATTCTAATTCGTTAAGTGTGTGACCTTGTAGGTTTAGGCGTAATCGGTTGTGACTCGAAAAGCCTTTTTCGACCACGAGTCGTTAGCGGTTTCTAGCAGAACATAACGATTCCCAAATACACACAAATTATTATGATATATGAGTACATCTTTATCACTTACGACTAACTCGTATCTCTATACTAACAATTCATATTTGGTCCTGGCCAGTTCGTAACTCCTTACGACTAGCTTGTATCTCCATACGACTAGTCCGTATTTGTTCGAACTGAAAGACCTGCTCGTGTATTCTCCCTTTACCTCACGATATCTGGTTTGAACTCCATGTGAGATAAATTGTCATCCATGGATTGTTCAATACTTTCTCGATCAAGTGTCAGATAACTTCACGTAGTCGAACTCTTCGACCACTAGTGGCATGACCATGCATTTTCTTTACCTAGTCACATCGAGGGGCCCAGAGATATCTCTCTTGTTATGTTAGGAGAGGAAAATCCCATATCCAACCAGCACATTCCTCCGCATGTTTCATAGCATACCTGAAAGGTACTTTTATAACTACCCAGTTACGGAGTAACGCTTGGCAACCCCAAAGTGTATTATTACAAATGTAGGAAACCATGCTGATCTCAGGTCTAAGGATTATACATCATCATTGCTTAAGACCAACTAATGACACATGAAATTATAACAATCTTAGCAGTGTCTCAAGGTGGGTCTATCCAACACCATGTTCTATAATATGTGTTCATATTATTGATTCAATATACCTATATCCATGACTGGTGAAACATGGTCATCAATCAATACATGTGTTGGTCGTTGAGTCACTAGTATTCCACCGCCACATCCACAGTAGATACATTTAGAATGATATCATATAAGTTAAAGAGCTTCACCAACAAGTCACACACTTATTAATCTTTATAACCGATGATTCATTCAAGGAATAGAGTAATATTTATTATATAACTCATAAACATAGATGTGATACAATCATCTCTATGATTGCCTCTAGGCATATCACCAATAGCATGGAGGGTAAAATGAAGGCATTGGAATCAACATTCTCAGATGTTCGAGGACTCTACCACAACCTCCCGGCTACTAAGAGTCATAGAAGACAAGAATCCCTGCACTCATGTCGGCATTCAAGATTCCACGATCCGGTGGGCCAATAAGAGGGTACGGAAAGAAACATTCTTCACCTTTGGTCCATGCATGAATGCATTCTGGCACTGCCGTACAATCTTGTGCGTGGAAGACACATTCCTAACTGGAAAGTACAAGGGCCAGACACTGACTACAATAGTGACAGACGGGAACAATCAAGTTCTACCCATGGCATTCGCTTTTGTTGAAAGCGAGAACATAGATAGCTGGTTGTGGTTCCTGAGGAACTTGAGAATTTCTGTTGTACAAGACTGTCCTAATATATGCGTCATACAAAATAGGCATGCGGGGCTGCTGAGTGTAATAGCTCAACTACAACAAGGAGAAAATAAATCACTTACATGGTCGGATCTACAGAGCAGGTAGTGTATGAGGCACTTGGGTGCACACTTCTACAAGCATTTCCACAACAAGGACTTGATGAACATATTCAAATGGTTGTGCAACTAGAACCAGCAGCGAAAATTTAAAGCACTCTAGAAGATTCTGGATGAGCAGACCCAAACGCACAGAAGGGATGCAGCGAAAAAGGCCACCCTAAATGTTGAACAAACCCTCGAAGCATTGCCACAAGTACCCACAGATGGTCCTAGTGCGGCGAAGAAGACAGGGGTGCAGGTAAAATGTTTCTCGGACTGGATTGAGCACGAGTCTGAGGAGAAGTGGTCGCTGCTACATGACAGGGGTGGTGCACGATATGGTGTCATGACAACCAATCTAGCCGAGGTGTACAATTGGATCATGCATGGCGCCAGATGCCTCCCTTTGGTTAGTATTTTGGAGGCAATTCTCCGTGGTACTACATATTACTTTGCTGAAAGAAGCAACAATGTGCCGCTCGCCATGACAAATGATATAGTACTCTACTCTGCCATGATCACCAAGTACATGGAGGAGAAGTGTGAGAAGGGTAAGATTCATCGGACATTCAAGATGGGCACAAGGGAGCTTCGCTTCAATATAATGTGCAGGGATAAAGGAGGACGTGGCGTGAACCGCGAGATAATCACCCATGAGTGCATGCTACGCCACGCTAGTTGCGTATGCACTTGCAACAAGTCTATTCTTCTGCATAGGCCATATTCCCATGTCATGACCGTATGTTTGACGGTGGTGCAATATCCAAGCCAGTACCTCTCTGACTATTTTATCAAGGAGGAAGTGATGCGAACCCGGAGTGCAAAGATGTATGGTTACGACATGATTGGCCATCCGACCGGGGAGCAACTTATCTGGGCCGTGGACATTGATAGGTTCAAGGGAAAGGTTGACCGGCGACACGTACAGCGTATCATGAACGACATAAACGAAGCAGAAGCCTGGTGTTGCACGAAGAAGTGCTCCATTTGCAGAGCATGTGGGCATCATTGTATTGATTCATATATATATTACAAACATATCAATAGTTTCTATCTATACAAGATATTTAATTCTATCTATACAAGATCACGAAAGATGTTGTCGATTTATAAACAGTGATCTCGAGCGTCGCGGACGATCCCTTCGGGTGAAACAAGCCAGAGGATATGGTTCTCGTTGAGTTACACGTACACACGAGTAAATTTCCCAAGCAACCTGGTGGTGCCGTCGAAGAAACACTCCGTTCGACGAGGTGTGCGGCGGAAAGGAGATGGAGTGGCGATCACTGTTCAGCGTACGTTGCCATGGGCTCGAAGACCCATGCATCCATGCACGCCCTCGCCGGGGTAGAGGAGCATATGCGTGCAGTGCAGGCGGTGACGCATGTGTTGCCAACTATGGAAAGCTGTGAAGTCATTCACCCCGGACGGCCTCGGCCGCCGTGCGCGCGCAACCTTTCGTACGGCCTGCGCAGTGCTGGGTACGGGCTCTCGTTCAGCGTGCCCCAGAGGCTGTTCGAGTTCTGCTGACTTGACAAGACCGCTTCGTGACCCTTTCTTTCTCTCCTGGTAGTACTAGTACAGCAATCGGCAATTGGTGGCGTCCCTGTACTGGTAATCCTTTTCTTTTACCTCCGAGCTGCCGATTCCCAGGTCTGACATTGATACATCCCAGGCCAAAGATATCCGACAACGATGTCAACCCATCCTCCCCTTCCGTACAAATGCATGCCACACAACTCTCTCTCTCTCTCTCTCTCTCATTTGCAGAGAATCCAACCGAAGTAGGAGTAGCCCACAGGTTCTTGTTCTCTCTGAAACTGAAAGAAAGAACCGAGTTTGTGGCATTGGTTTGAGCTGCTGATCAAGAGCAGAGCAGAGCTCTACAAGGAGAGGTCAGCTCGGTTCTCTGTTCACTAGTCGATGCCATGATCGCTTGTTCTCTGTTCTTCTTTCTGATTCCCGTATGAATGCTAGTAGGCGGAGTATCTTCGATCACGGGGACTGATCAAGAACCGCGTGGCCGCCATGGACGGGAGTGCAAGATCGGCGCCGAACCAGAAGACACCTCTCCAGTAATTTGAAAATTCATCACAGCTTCCTCTGATCGATCGATTTCTTGTGTGTTGTTGTGTTTTGTTATGGTTCTTGATCCTTGTAAGCGAGCTTGTTCCGTTCGCATGGCGCAGCCCGGACAGCGAGCTCGTGGAGCTGCTGTGGCAGAACGGAGGCGTCGTGGCGCAGGCGCAGACGCACCAGCGATCCTTCGGCCGCGGCCAGAGCGGCGGCAACCAGGGCACGAGCGGCGTCACCGGGGAGGAGACGGCCGTCTGGTTCCCCGACGGCGACGCGCTGGACAGGGACCTCTACTCGCAGCTCTGGCACAGCATCGCCAATGTCGACAGACATGGGGGCAGGGACACGGACGCGTCCGCGCAGCCGCCGGCGAGGAGCGGCGCCGGCGAGGTCGGGTCGAGCTTCTGCGGAGCAACATGGTGACGGCGCCAGCGCTGCGCGTGGACGACGACATAGACGACGCGGCGCTGCCGCCGCCGCCGGTCGAGCCGGGCGCGCGCGCAGGCGCTTCCTCCTCGGGCGGGTCGGGTAGCCATGCGCTGTTCAAAAGGGGGAGAGACGAGTTGGATAGCCGCAGCGAGGTTGTGTTCTTTGTTTCCTTCAATGGGTTAAACCTGCATAAATTCGGTTGAATTATCGAGGGAAAAGAATTTGCAGGACGCCGACGACCGGCCGTCGAGGCGGCCGGGGCCGAAGCGCAGGACTCGCGCCGCCGAGGTCCATAACCTGTCGGAGCGGGTAAGGCCTTAAGAATCAGCCATAGCCGGAGGTGCTATTTGCAGCAAAATTAATCTTCTTGATTTGTTTATCATGTTTCTTGCCGCAGAGAAGAAGGGATCGGATCAACGAAAAGATGCGAGCATTGCAAGAACTTGTGCCTCATTGCAACAAGGTAAACAAACATTTCACAGCATGTTCTTGTCCAATTTGAATTTTGATGCACTAGTAGTGATTCTAGCTATTTTTCAGACTGACAAAGCATCGATACTAGACGAAGCAATCGAGTACTTGAAATCCCTGCAGCTGCAAGTTCAGGTTTGCGATCACTTTTCCCCACTTCCCCACATGTATATATGTAACATTATAGTCCTTTTGGATCAATCAATCTTTGTTCTGGTTCAGATTATGTGGATGACTACCGGGATGGCGCCAATGATGTTCCCCGGTGCTCACCAGCTCATGTCTCCGATGGCCATGGGCTTGAATTCGGCGTGCATGCCTGCTGCGCAAGGCCTAACTCAGCTGCAAAGAGCACCACTGTACATGAACAATCCTCTCCCAAATCAAATGCCGCAGATCCCATCTCCAGCTATCAATGCGCCCAATGTGGCAAACCGAATGCAAAACGATGGCATCTGCGAGCCAACAAATTCCTTCCTTCATCCTAATGACACACTGACAGCAGCAACTCAGGTTATTGTCAGACATTTCAGCTCTACTTATATATTTCAGATTTTCACTCCGGTTAGCTTACGGTTTTATCCTTTTTTTTTGCAGGTGCCTGGTTTGTTTCCCTATGGATCTCAAATGGCACAACAAAATGAGATTCATGAGTTACTGGCTAACACTGCCGTTCCAGCTTCAAGGGCCCAGCCACCGTCTTCCTCTGACGGAATCGGAACATAAGACCACCAGGTTCCTCCAGTAAGTTGCTTTACTGGTCAGTACAATGTTTTGTTATTTGTAAACTGAAATGCAAATAGGCTTGTGGATGGATCTTCCTATTAATGCACAAGCACACCACTTTGTTGAATTATCAATCAGGTGTACATGGCATCGTTCTTTTTAGCACTTAACTAATTAGCGCATGGAACCTAGTGAATTGTCGTCATTTGATCTAATACCATTATCGGATGGATCAGTTTTGACATTTAGTTCCCTTTGGCATCTTCGAGCCCTATCCTATCAATAGATGAACTCTGGCTGCGGTTGTACATCCATTTCATTCTTTCGCTGTTACATTCAATAGACTGTTTTGTCAGATTAGCAAAACAAGTGGACTAGTTCACAAACAGTTGGGTTGAGCATCGCTCTCTTGGTGTGGACAGGATAAGGAATGCAACAAGGACTTGCATGAGGGCAGCAACTAGTGAAAATACTACTAGTAGCATGATGAGCAATTTGCTGTTTCTCTCTCTCTCTCTCTCTCTCTCTTTCTTCCTGAATACCAGTTGCTGCATCCTTGACGCTGTCCTGTATATCTCAAAACCAATGTCTGCTTACCATGTTCTCTGAAAGTATTCGTACTGGTCTGATTTATAGGCTAATGAATATCAAATAAGGTTTCACCATAGGACCTCTGGGATCTGATACCAGTTTGGGCCCCATATATACTTTCTTTAGATTGACTGTTTACACCGTAACTTAAGATGTCAGGGAAAACGGACATATTGAATATCTCTTCAGCATATAAAATTCGCAGGCATTCCCTAGAAGATATACAATACTAGTGGGAAAACAATGCCTTGCTCGTTTCTTTTTCTTATCATCTTTGACACGTCTGTTGAATTGTTGTGCAGCGATCAACCAGCAAGCAACTAGGGGGGATGAACAGGAGAAGTCAGAACAGCTGGTCCTAGAGGATCTGACAGTGGCAGTTTCACTCATCTTTTGGCTGATGTTACACCACTGTGCTTCAAGATGCCTAATGGGACTCGCATCTGGTGAGTTCTCACGGGACTTGTCCACTCACAGGAAATCAAAGATCAATTTTGCTCGAACTATTTCAGCCATTGATTTTTCGATTGGACGGACTGAATAAACGCCTTAAGGGTTCAAGGGTAGGCGGCAGAATCATGTGCTGTCAGTCAGGACACATGGCACATCAAGATTGCACATGATCTGAAGCAGATAAAACTCTCAAGGGTGAACAGAATCATGTGCAATTCAGACATGTGGCACATCAAGATCATTGGAAATGCGCAAATATCGCCAGGGATTCTGCACCTGAACCAACGGCTGGCACATCCGGATCCCCTGGTACTCGTTGTCCCATCCCCGTTGCTTTCGCCTTTCCCTTAATCTTCGGGACTGTACTGCACGTAATGCTATACTGTTGCTTTGTCCTAAGTTAATTACGACAGTGACGACCATCATTAGTTCTTTCTTTTTTCTGAATGAAACCGCCGGCGGAAGGGCTGCCTGTTATATTAATAGAGAAGGGGGCGACCATCGTTAATCCATCGCCGTGTAATTAATCCCTTAACGTATCTCCATCTCTGTGTTTATCGTGAGTCAATTTCAGTCGCCGTCGGAGGAGATTGGAATTTTGCTTCACATTTATAGGTTGAGATTTTGTTCTCATGCTCAAGTTGGGTGCATGCTGTGGCTCTGAGACCTGCAGGCTTATTGTTGTTACATGGTTCGAAGCAAGGGAAAAGAGCTTCTTCCCCGACCCTTCTTGAGAGAAGATTTTTGTTTACTTTATTCGTATCACCATGATTGGTATAAGATGTTTGGCAGTTTAGATGACATGTTTTTCTGTAGTTTGCAAAAGTGAATATGTTCCTTGTCTTCTCCTTTTCTTTTTTTGTTGAAAACAGAGTGGAAATAACAAAAAAAAAAAAATCATAATAGATCAATCAGTTTGGACAGTGCAAATTTGTGGGATTGGAAGGGGGAAAAAAAGAGAAAACAAAAACACACAGCTTTGGACATACAAATTTGTGGGATTGGAATGAAAAATAATAATAATAAAGTGGCTTCGCCCGGGCTCGAACCGGAGACCTTCAGTGTGTTAGACTGACGTGATAACCAACTACACCACGAAACCGATGCTTTACTGCTTATACTATTATGCTTGATCAAGTGATAAAAAGGGAATTATTTTCTGTCAACTCAAAAAGAATTTTTAGTCTTATTTGGTTTCGTTGTGCTTATACATGTAAACAATTAATCGAACTAGTAATTTGTAGTTTCAAACCCAGTGCAAGGCCATGCTATGCTCCCTGTGTACGTAAAAATAGTAGCACCTTGGTGCTTATTTTGGCAAAGTCATTGGTGTCAACCAGTTTAGGCACATTATTGTTTCTATTAAATCCAAAAGAGCAGCATTATAAATCTTATGGAAAGAAACTCGAAAGAAAGGGACGGAGGGAGGATAAAAAAAACATCGCCAAATCGTCATACATCTCTCTTTCTCTAGTTCAAAAGAAAGAAAAAATAGTACGCAAAGATAAGCTGTTTAGGCTCGCAAAGGTGACCAAAATTTGTGTTAAAGATAAGCTGTTTACGCAAATTGCCTTCTCCTGTTTTTTTTACTTGTCGACAAACACAATAGAAATATTAATTCATGCAAAATTCTAAAAAGAATTGAAAATATTAACACAAAATCAATCTATCATATGTCACAAAAATTCAAATCTACGTTCTATTCCTTTCCAATTTTCTTTGTCTAAACATCGTTTGTCCTCACATTAACATATATGAATACCTTTTATTCTGAATTATAGGTTGTTATCTCAACTAAAAGCCCAAGATTAGACAAGCAATGTCTGGTAAAGAGAAGCAGATTCTTGTTCTTACACTATCAGGAAGAGAACCCCCCCTAGATAAATGCATTCCAAGGGGAACTTGTTTTTGCCCTCGTCTTAAATACATAAATTCATTATACATAAATTATAATAAATTATTCATGTAATTTTTGTTCTTAGTCGCTGTAATTATTATAAAAATTCTTAATAACTCATATTTCCATCACATTATTCAAAATCTAACACATACCTTGAGAGGTTGAGAAAAAAAAAACAAAGACAAAAAAATAAAATTTTATACCAATAAAATACTAAGAAGTGGTGAACCCGTTATGTTCTCAAGAAAAAATCATAATAAATTCGACTCAATTCATCAGACGAGAAGAAGTTCAAATCTCAAAGCATATTGGATGAAAATTTGACTATTTTTACAAAAGAAAACAATCGAATGTTATTTAGCAAAACCGAAAAATATAGGCGTATTTTGTCTTGTATATAGACCAAGGAGACATTACAGAGAACTAAACCACCCCTAATTATTATCTTTAAATACTATATTCAATGCATGTATTGTGTGCAGCGAATATAAAGTAGACTTGGGTATTTATTATGCATGGGCATAGAGGGAACAACACTTGCATTGGAATATGAAATACACCCTACATTTGTGGATAAGACTATTAAAAAATACACCCAATATTTTTGGATGGAAGGAGTATTTGAATGGCATGGTCTTGGAAAGCTTAGCACGCCATGCACAAGATGGGTCCACATGTCATGTAGACACAATAAGACATGTTTCCTATTTTTAGAAAAGCTAAAGAGGCATGTTTTGCATGCGAGAGATTATACAAGATCTTATATGTCATACTTCTCCTTTTGAGTGGAGATTACCTAATTAAATCCAATGGTTATGATTTAGTCATAAAGAGGGCTCACAGATTATATATATATATATATATATATATATATATATATATATATATATATATATATATATATATATATATATTAAGGGCTAGATGTTTTCCTTTTTTTATGAGAATCTCGCAGCTTTTGTTAGCGGTTGTAAAACGTTTGTCATCAACTAAATAGGTCTAAATTTTCCATTTATGCCCCATTTTAACTGCATAACTTTTATCATTTTAGCATGATCAAAAGGAGTTTTGGTAACCCACAAGTGATTTTAGCGATGAATTTTTCGAGAACACGTACGTACGTTCAATATGTCTCGCTCCGCGTTGTTTTGACCGCCCAGGCGGGCCAGCGCGGCGGTAGGGCTCCGCCGAACGCCTAGCAGAACCCTGACCACCAGCCCGCGTAACACAATTTGTCAGGCCAATTTTCCCAAGTATACATATCTATTCATTTCGTCACCCAAAAAAAGGAAAGAAAACAAAAAGAAGAGTAAATTGGGCTTTATCCCAGACATTTTAGACATGTGTAATTTATTTACTAAATAAATCTCATCTTCTTTAGTTATTACCAAGGTTGTCATCCTGAATCGGATCTAAGGATGTTCAGACCGAACGGTTAATCATATAGGATCGACGTAGTATTTAATATTCTATCTGATTCTACCAAAGAAATATATTTTTTAATATGCCTTGTATTTTAACACTTCTACATTTTTAAAACTATATTTTCAGAACTTTTGTTTACTAAAATGCAGTGCAAAGGTAATATCATTAATAAAAAGTAAAAATTTACAATAAAAGGGACACATGCAAATAATTATGTATAATAAACCACATGAATCGGGTAGGATCGTATGAAAAAATTTGATCACAATTTGTCAGGACCCTAAGTATGTAACCCCAGGACCCTCTGTGTATTCTAAACTAGTCTCATGATCAGTAGCTAGTCCACACAGTCGCAACATAGATGAAAATCATATCCATACAACAAAACAACTAAAGGAGCAAACAAGACAATAATACTTAACTAGTCTCTTGGTGTGGACAGATAATATTCATGTAAGGCTTGATAAGGATAGCTTTATATTTAGTTTACAGAAAGCAGTATTGGCTGTAAATACAGTAAGTAGATTGAAAGCACTATTTAAAAGATTAATACATAAGTAAACAAGTTATATTTGAAACAACTCGTGAACACCCTGTTCACTTCCCAAACCACTCGAACAATCCAGGACAATATTTTTGAGAAAATCTACCCCTCGTGTGAAATCACCAGACATTATCCATAACCGAAGACACGGCTATTCAAATAGTTTTACACTCTGCAGAGGTTGTACAGCTTGACCCACTCGCTGAAATATTTAGTAACCGGTGGTTACCGGTTCTATTGGTGGTGCCTGATAAAATTTCCCCACCGATATAATTTTTCCTACTCGGACACAACCGTGTCATCTTTTGTTTGATATTAAACTAGTAGGGTACTCATGCATTGCAATGTAACCTCGAAAGAGAGTGAAAAATATCAGCAGACGGGATCCTAAAACGCATAATAAATATCAATTTTTTCTTTTACACACATATAAACATAAATATTAACTCCATCTATTGCATCACCTGCTACTATTACTACCCAAAAATTAGAAATTTGAGCTCATAGATTGTTTACGTTTGGAAATTAAAGTTTATGTCGACTTTTCTCTACGACACGCTACCCATTTTCAGCCACCGTCCAGCAAGGAAGATGGCTACACATCGACCACCACCTCCTTCCACCCTGAACCCAAGCCATGACTTCCACTACTCCAAAAAGTCTAATACTGGACACCTCATCACAGACGGTTTTCCAAAATCGTTAGTATTAAATACAATCACAGACAGTTTTAGTTTAACTACCATCTGTGCTACTAGCCGCACTAAGAACCATATGTGAAGAGGTCATATCACAGACGGTTCATGTTTAAGATCATCTGTGAAGTATCACAGACAGTTCATGTTGAAGAATCGTTTGTGCTATTACTAAATTCAGACGATTATTTATTGGAACCGTCTGTAATGAGAACCATGGCTACAGGAGAAACAACAGTGGGCATGATTTGATGATCGATAGAAGCACATATTACAATCAATGTATACTTGATGTCTTCATATGTAACTTTGATCAATGTAAGAAAGCATAAGTATACTTGTGACGCCTTAATCGAAAGTTACACATCATAGACAGTGAAGTGCTCACCTGATCGTAGGGATATTCTTCTACCAATGAGACCTTTAAGAAGAAATGAAAGTAAGAAAAGATGGGAAGTTTGTGAGTGAATATTTTTTCCTAGATAATTCTCTGATGGTTATTTATAGGCCAATAACTTGTGACAAAAGATATATTAAACGAATAAAGATGGAAGTCCGGCAAATAGGATTTATTAGAATCCACTCCTAATAAATTGTTGGTAACCAAAGCATCACCGTCTTTATAACTCAGGCCTCATCACATACGGTTTTTAATAATAACAATCTGTGATAATTCAATGCTCAGACGGTTTTAAATAATAACCGTCTGTGATAATTCAATGCTTCGGGTCCTGCACGATGTGTCTCTTCGTCTCGCGCACCGAAGTTACGATGCGTCTATTCATCTCGCGCGCCAACGTTATGCGTCGCGTCGCCTCAGTCTTGGCGAACTCCTTGTTTTATAAAAATAATCATCGCGCGACATGGCGAGGACGCACGATATCGATCAATAATATGTACGCAGCTAGCTAGCTGCTAGACGTCGATCGTGCGCCATGGTGAGCACGCGGAGCATGACGATGAGGACTAAGGCGAGGAGGTCGGCGATCGCCGCCGCTCCTCCTCGCGAAGTTGTCACCGACATCATCGACTGCGTGACCACAAGCTCTCTTCAGCCCATGGCTGACCTCTGCAGCCTACGACTCACGTACGTATTTGGCCTTTTAATTTTCTCTTATGGATTAATTATTATGTTATAAGATTATTCGACGCCTTGAATTATGTACGATATTGCGCTTGTAAGCCCATATACGCAAGGCCCAAGGATGGCGTCGTGGGAGGCACATGGTGCCGAGCGGAGGGGGAGATGAAGTGGCTGGACAACGAGTGCTATCTCGCCATCGTCAACCACTTGGCCGACGCCAGCAACCCAGAGGCATGCTTCATCGTCGGCCTTGCGCTCATCTTCGTGCACCAACCAAGACATGTAGCGAGGCCTTGTGTGCCTACGTGCTTGGGGTCCTTCTCTACACTATCGGCGACGCGTGCTACGTTGGGCAAGCCGGCCTCCTCCTCAGCCAGGTCGAGGGCGAGCGGGCCGGCGGCGGGTGCGAGATGGCCACGAGGACCAACCGGGAGTGTAGGCGGTGTCGGAGGCTCGCTGCGGACGCGGTCCAGGAGGTGAAATGGAACATGGCTGAAACGCAGGGTCGGGTGTTGGCACGAGCACCGGCTACGGCATGACACAAGGGTGGGACGACTACGCCATCTTCTACAGTGATGACTATAGAATTAGACATGAGTACACCAAGTTCTTTTGCACAGGTGTAATTAAATTACTTATCATAAAATTAGCGGTTTTAGCATAGTTTTAGAAAATATTTAGATATAATTCCTCACTATTTTGGTCAATATTCTTCACTAACTAAATATGACAACTGCAAATCAGACTTTGAGATCAAACTAATGCTTTACGAATATTCAGATATAATTCCTCGCCATTTTTGTCAATATTCTGAATTTGCATTTATGTATATGAGAATATTTACTATCACAAACGTTATTTATTGGAATCGTCTACGATGTATACTTATGACAGACGGTTTTACTTTTAAACCATATGTGACGTGTATTTATCATAGACGGTTCTACTTTAAATGTACAACCCTATTTATATTCGGACTCTAGGGTTTGTGCTCGCGCCTCACACTCAAATGATTAAGTTTCTCCTCCCCCAAGCACGTCTCCACGTCCTCCTCGAGCTCGGCGCGCCTCCTCCCCCGAGGTTGCTGCCTCCTCCTCGAGCCTGGTACGCCTCCTCCTCCGAGCCCACTGCCTCCTCCCCGAGCACGAGCCGCCACCTCCCCGAACCCAGTGCCCCTCCTCCCCCGAGCCAGACGCACCTCCACCCCTCCCCGAGCCCATCGCCACCATCCTTAACGCCGCCTCCTCCTCGAGCTCGGCGCGCCTCCTCCCCGAGCCCGCCTTCTCCCCTCCCCTGAGCACGCGTTGCCTCCTCCTCGAGCCCAGTGCACCTCCTGTCTTGCTTTGAGGTGCACTCAGCCAGTGCATCCTTAGTGGTTCTTGTCATCTATTCGTGGGTTGTTTCTATTTTCAGAATTAATTTACTTTACTAAGTGTGATGTGCTAGTTGTATTTCAATCTATGTTGACTAGCACTGGGAGACTTGGTATTGTGTTGGACTCTAGTAATCACTTGATGAGGATAATTGTCATATTATGATATTGATGTGATAGCAATACAAGACTTGGTCTATTTGGATTGCTTCTCATTATCAATTTGTACTAAGCAGTTAGTTCTGATATTTTTTATTTTTAGTTGAAACTGGATAGATTTTTGTGTTTGCTGGTTTACTGACTTACAGAAATGACATGTTTATATGTTATCTTCGTTAATTATTTCTTTGAACCTAGCACCCCTCCTCCCTTACATCCCAAGGTCCTACCAATATTCTATTCCTGAACTCTTCTCTATGAAATATATATATATATATATATATATATATATATATATATATATATATATATATATATAGTTCGTAGTCCCTTAGCAGCTAACTCAAGTTCTGAATTCAGCTAGCTAGCTCGCTCCTTGGGAGGGGATTTAAGAAGGTAGGTGAGCAGACTGTAGGTTGTAGTTAGGATTTGGTAGATGATGAGGTGGGAGATCGTGGGCAGACATTCAGTTTTGGGACCAGAATTGATTCAACGTGCCGTGAGCCAGAGAAAAAATTGGTTGGGGCCACCTGTCGCGCACGATGAAAGTAAATGTGGGACGATTCCTTCCACCGCGTGGTGGTAAACTCATTCTTTTATTAATTAAGACTAAAAGGGTGCCCGTGCGTTGTGACGAAATCCCATAGTTTGAACGAAACAATTTTCATATTGTATGAAACGTACGTACAAAGTTGAAGCTTTTTGAATCGCCTTCCACTGAAAATTTTTAGTAGTAAGGAATGCAAAACAATTCTACATTGCATTCCATGGCTGGAAAATTGTTTGAACACATTCTCAAACTATTGTTCAAAGCAAGAAAAAAAAACACATATTTATATTGAAAAATTGTAGACACACATTTGAAGTTAGACCAAACAATTCTAATAGCTTAAATCATACACACATTTGCAGTCAAAACTCAAAATCAATGATGTTTTTTAGGTAAATCAACCGTAACATGTCAATGAATAAATTGATTCCTCATATCATCGTGTCTTAAGTTGATACTGTGCGCTGCAAACGGATAAAAAATCGTACATGAATTGGACACGCCCACGAGTGAGCGTATGGGAGGAGAAGGAACTAAGAGTCATGGCGCGGGAGGGGGACGCACACACGGCCGAAGGTGCGGTTGCGGTAGGAGGTGAGGAAGGAGGCGATGCTGCTTACTCCCCCGACGATCGCGTTGTCATCGATGAGGACCGAGAGGTCTAAGTGCGCCTTCCGCGCGCGGCGAAGCTGGCCCTCCTGGACCTCCCCAGGCGCGAGCAGCATGAATACCATGATTCCCAGCAGTGCACCAGGTCGACGTCGTCGCAGGCGACGTAGCAATGTCGTGGAGTTTTGTTTAGCAGTTTTCTCCTGTTTTTCCATAACGGTTTTTTTAGGCCGGGAGGGTGCAGAGCAGGGGGGGGTTGGTGGTGGGAGGAGTCGGTGCGAGGTTTTTTTTTTCCGAAGTTGGGAAGATCGCCCCGCTGCACGAGAGTAAACTACTTCTTTTAACAGTTAAGATAAGGTTGTAGGGTGAACAGTCAAGCAATGCATCTCCAAAGAATCAATCCGCTAGTGATCAAGTGAAGACCAGATTTGATGGATTGAGTAGCGAAGAGGCTTTACAACTTCTCTGTAAAGAGACGGGCAGGTTTAACAAAGAAACAAGGTAAAAGCACCAGCTACCGAGATTTGATGATAAACTTGGGAAATATGGAACTAAAGGAATCGACGTATTTTTGACAATTAGCAAAAACAGGCCAGTGTCCCAATTACCGAGATTAAAGAAGAAGCCAGCTGGGCTTGGGGTACTGCGGGAGCGAATAACATTCAAGAGATTGCAGCAAGCGCCTTGTAATTCTGCTAGCCTAAGAAGGGCTTGTAAAGTGTTTTTTCCTCTCCTCTTCCTTTTCAGATTTTGTACAGTTTTTCTCCTACTGAAATGAATCACTAGCAGTTCTTCTGCTAGGTTTTCGAGAGAGAAAAAAAGGCACTAGCTACAGTTATTCCCATATGGTTTATACTAGCTCAAATGATTCAAACGCGTATATGCTTTAATTTCTCCTTGTTCTCTTTGGAAGGTTGGAATATAAGGAGAGATAAAAATCGCTCTTAACAACATCAAGCAATACAGTGCTGTCTACTCTTGCAGGCCTTGGCCTTGGGGCATTTCTTCTAGCATGTGATCTTGCTTTGTTTAACTAGCGGAAGCTGCAAATATTCAGTTTACCGATCTAGGTGTTGACTACTCTTTCATGACATGTGTTATGTAAGAACATGCGTTTTTTTTTTGGTCATAGTAACGACATGTCAGGATTATATACCTTTTTATAACTGAACTAAACTATTTATGCTGGTTCATGTAGCACTGCATTCACACTCTTGTACTTATCGAGTGCCTACTGCATGCCTAACATGGTAATTAGATGCTAACATTACATTTGATTGGAGATTCCCATTATTTCAAGTCTCGCTTACTTATTTCTCGATACCATGCGAGAACTATGTAGTGCAGGAGGTGCCGTGGAAAAAATCTATCATCGAAATTTCGATGGTTATCGGTGGGGTTTGGTATATTTTATACCGGACAAAATAAAAAGGATTAATTTAATTTTTATCCAAATTCAAAATTTATTTGCTGATTTGTTACGTGATTTGTTTGGTGACGTGGTATTTGTCTGAGTCAAAATATCTTCGGAGTGGGTTGAGTGATCTGGTTTTATTAGCTGGAGGTTGCGGTGCAGACGATTTTAGAGCCCGAGATTGTTTTTCTGACCGATGCCACAGTCGAGAGTTGAATAGTAAAGTCTTGTTCCGATAAAAAATTCTCATGAACTATTCCACGAATAGAGATCGTCTTGTGGCATGAACTCTAATAATTATCAGGTACTTATAAAGTACTGTTATCGTGAGGACATAGTGGGGTGGTGGCGCAGTTGGCTAGCGCGTAGGTCTCATAGCTAAAAAACGTGAGTGATCCTGAGGTCGAGAGTTCGAGCCTCTCTCACCCCAATTTTTTTCAAGCCTTGAATATCTTCTTCTGTCTGGCAAATAAAATCAAGAGATTCTCTAGAATTCCCATATAAGATCTCATCCCGTTTTTTGCATTCAATCTTCTTTATATTTTGTTAGCTTCAGATTTTTGCCAACTAGCATGTAAAATAAAGATATTCCTCTGCAATTCGCACGTAAAATCGTTTGCTCCTAACATACTGTACCATTAAGAAAAACACAAGTCAGGTATCAAATATCAATTACATTGCACTATAGGGGTGTTTGGAACGGTTTTAGCTTCGGCTTTTCGCTCAAAAAACTGAAAGTTGTTCCCAACGCCTTGCTTTTCCCTGAAGCTAGAAGTTGTTATGGCGCACGGAAGCCAGAAACCGCACACGGGGAACTTTCCACGAGCCCCCATTCCATCTTTGCCCCTAAAGTTCAGAGAAAATTACCCGTGTTTGCCACGAAACAAAACCCCCCTCACAACTCCTCCCGCACTTGAACCGAGTCCTAGCGCCATCCCAGCACCAGCCCGCCCGTGTCCTCCTCCCTCCTCCTCTGTCCCGCGCCGCCACCCCGCCCCCGTCCTTCTCCCCGCGCGCGGCGCCCTCCCTTTCTCCTCCTCCCCCAAGCGGCCGCCATCCCCTTCTCCATGACTTCAACTATTCTAGATGATTCTTAGTAGGTAGTTCATTTCTTGGGATGCCAATCCTTTTATCCTTCAAACTCTGTGATGTATATGTCATGCTTCCTAACTTCTCACACTTCACCTTGATTGGTGGATAAAGCGATACATTCAATCGATCATGCTGCATGTACAAAGCGGTACAAAGGGCTTCAGCCTTTGATGACTCATGAACAAAGGGTTCTAAAAGGGTTAAACGCCACAGAGAATTGGCTGGATTGCTGAAGTATACAATATACTGGAACTTCTCTATTTTAAGATCTCTAATATTTGTATAAATATTGCAAATAAATAAAATTATTTTCTTCGAAGTAAGAATTGCAATGTAATGCACCTCAAGTTCCATTGCGTTAATTGTAATCAATTGTGGTAATTGTAGTCATTTGCGTTAATTGCCGTAGTCATCGTTAATTGCAGTCAATTACATTAATTGTAGTCAATTGTGTTAGTTGTCATTAAGTATCGTTAGTTGTCATTAAAATGTTGTTAATTGCCATTAAATGGCATCAAACAATTCATTACTTGCCTCAGGGGCATTTCAAATATTCCTTATCTCAGAAGCTACAGCCAGACTACCTAAAAGCCAGACACCCAAACACCAAATCTCTTCAACCCACCCGTTCAGCCCTCCAACCCTGCCGAAAGCCGCTTTTCAGAAAAGCTACTGTTTGACCGAAACGGCGACTAGAAAGGGGGGGTTGAATAGAAGCACTATCTCTTTTTCACTTTGATCGGATTCAACACGGTTTTTACTCCAATAGCTACGAAGATCAATATATAAGCATAGCGGAAGACTTGTATTGAATCCAATCTAAACCCCCAAGCACAACAACAACAAAACGCAAAAGCGCGTTGATGAACAGTGTCAATGAATAGTACTAGTAATACCAGAGAACAGTATCATTATTACCACGGAGTGGTAATACCGGTGAACAGTAGCGGTATAACTGGGTGAATAGTAAAAAAACATCACAATGAACAGGGAAATCAGCTTGAAACAAAAATCCAAATTTAGCGCAACTTTTGATCCACAATTCCAAACTTCATGAAACTTGAAACATACCTTATCTGGGATGTCACGAACCTATTCCAATCAAAGATCGTGTAGATCATTACCAAAGTTCTGACATTTTTCTGTTTGAGTGAAGGCTGGTCCAAAACTGGACCAAAATCAAACTTTGATCCAAAAGCTTGCTCGTGGGTAAAGGATGATCAAGATGATCCTATATGCATTTCCACATATCACAGCAAGCAAGATCACCATAAGAAACCAATGGATCATCAAAAATCCAAAAGTCACCAAAGAGAAGGTAAGAACAAGAAGATATTCATCTTGAGAAATCTTGTTTGGATTTATTTGAGATTGATGATGGTTTACAGCCACTCCATCATAGAGTACAAAAGCTCAACACTTGAGTACACAATCAATCCAACTCTCAAGAACCATAACCTCTCCACTTTCCTCTCCTATCCCTAAAACACAAACTATGGTTTCTAGGTTCAAGGGTTGGGAGGTACACAACCAGCACCCTCCCCTTTTATAGTGGATACTAGCTTCTAGAGAGACATCCCAAACGGGCACCCGTTAATCCCACACACAAATGGGTTGCACTCACGCACGCTTCTCAAAGCGTCATCTTCATCTTCTCTCAACCTAAACCACCTCTCCTTACGTCGTCTTGCGCCGCGGTTTAGCCAAAAGCCATCAAGGCGGTATACCATTGCCAATTGTATCATCATCCTAAGATCATAAACATATCCCTATGATATCCATAGTTACAACTATGCCAAACAGGTCGTACATATACATATTGCAGCGGTGGATCAATGTTGTAGCTTCTGTCTCATGGTAAAACATCTCAACAACTTGTAGTCTTGTGTTAATATGCTCACTTAACCCGCATATATTCAGCATCCGCCATAAATAAAAATATAGGAAGAGCTATGTCCATAATCCACGAGTTTGCCCAGATATTCTTAGGCCTTGCAAATGTACATTTTGGTATGCAATATGCTATCGGGAACCCGGACCACTGGATCCGAGCCCTCCGTGTATTATGAACTAGTCCCAGATCAGTGGCTAACTCACACAGTTGCAACATCGATGAAATCATATCCATACAACGAAATATCTAAGAAGCAGACAAATTAATATTACTTAGTAGCAAAAGGACCTTATGGTCCAGGTTATACAGAGTTTTCCACACAGGGTTTAACGACAACAGAGTAAACTTGCAGCGGAATAAAATAACTCGTGGTAGCCATCCGACATACCCACAAGCATCCGTAACAAAAAAATGTGCCTCGAGGATTTCCTTGCGCACCCCTTTCTGCGATCACTCAATCGAGTATAAATCATTTTGTTCATCCAAGCTAATGACAACCCTGCTATGGCACAAAATTTTATAACAGCGGCATCGCACCAATTCCATATATCATTAGGTCAAATCTAACCATTTATGAACATGTGATCATGAATCCCACTGTAACTGAGCATGACTAAGCATACTACGGTACCCATGTTGGTAATTAAATATGTCCAGCTAAGATTAACCCAACATATGGTGTACATGGATACATGTCGACATCAATCATTCAAGGTGGCATAATGTCAAATATGACTTTAACTATTCCCGAAATCAGTAATTATAAAACTAGCGACACATATTGATATAAAATAACATAATTTTATAAAATAGATATGCCATAATCAAAGGTCTACGACTTGCCTTCGTTGAAGGTTTGAGTTGTTTCAGTCATCGGGTCCAAGAATCCTTCGGAAACCTCGGAATCTATACGTGCAAAAAGAGCAAATTAAATAAATAAAATTCCAAATAAAATCCAACAATTCCCAAACTAGAACCAAAAGAAAGGCACTAAATTTAGAAATTTAAATCCCTGGAATCGGAGCTCGAACGAAGGAGAACGGACTCTCGAAAGATTGAAATCACATGAAATGATGAAATTGGGATTTTTGGAATTAATTTTCAAAGGAAAATCAATTATTGCATCATGATGAGCGTCGATGGTTGGAATCAGATTTTTGGCTAAATTATTTTCCAAAAGGAAATTGTTTGGGCATCGACATGTGGGATCGGGTCCATGAGAACACCTAGATCCGGTGTCTTGGGCATTCGGGAATAGCGTGGCGCCACTGCAGGCTTGACACCTAGGTTGCCCTGTGAGAAAAGCCGGGTGCGAGAGTAGCATGGCCAGGGGCCGTGAGGTGGCGTCGCCACATTAGTAAGCGGCAGCGGTGGCTCGGGGCGGTGCTCGTCGGCGCTACATGCCACGGCAGCGGTGAGAATAATGGGAGGGCGAACATCTAGCTCACGCTCATGTCAAAAAAGTCGAGTGCATGGTTAGAAAGCGGAGGGTGGACTCGTACTCGAACAGAGCCTGTGAACATGCTTCCAGTGAGAATCGCTAAGTATCGCGCAAAATTGTCCAGTTGAAGCAATATAAATTGATCATATGTTTGAACCTAAAACTAGAGAGTTCAAAAACCGCTTTTCATTCCGCGTTCTTACCTGATGACACGTTATCCACGTGATGTTTTTTATTAATCGATTTGAAATAACAATTGATTCCAAGCTCAAGTCAAGAGGTTTAAAATCTCCTCATCAATGTCATAAGGATCGGTAAGCATCATTCGACGAAATGCCTCTGACCGAGGTTTCACGCAAACTACGATGGAGGAAAAACAGAAAAAACGAGATTTGGCCTTTGTCGAGCCAAATGGGAATCGCAAGTCGCAGTCCACGGCCTTGACGCGCACGAGTGCCCCACGACTCCACCTCTCTCTCTGCCGTCCACCAAAGCGATATGGGTCGCTTGGGAAGGAAATGATGAAGGTTGCTATATTATAGGAAGTGCAAACTTTATCTTAATCCAACGTAAACAACCATCCACTTATCATACATACTATACTTTTATAACCAACTATTAATTTACAATAATGCTGTATTACATACTTAAATGCAATACCAGTAAATCAGATAGCATTACAGTAAAACGATCTAATCATATCATCACGGTTGAAGTTATCCATCATTAAAAATATGAAGATCAGTTTTATAAAATTATGGAAAGATTACAGATATTTGTAAGAATCTAAGAACAAAGAAAACTATATCAATATCACTCTGTAGACATGTATGAAGTATCACAAAGCGGTTATTTTTAAAACCGCATGTGATAATGATGTATCATAGACGGTTCTAGCCATCGCTAGTAACATAGATAGTCACACTTGTAAAACTGTTTGTGATAATTACAACACTGACGGTTTGATGAGGCATCTAGTATAGCCTATTTTGTAGTAATGACAATGTCGATGGATAGGCTTCACGTGGCTGAGTCGACGGTAGATTCAAAACTCGAATAGCGGTGAGGTGAGGCGAGAAAGGGGAGTTGGGGAAAGAGAGAGGAGGAGGAGAGGCGCACGGGGCTCCATTTAAAGGGGGAGGATGGCCATGCGAGGAGGTTGGCTTGGCGGATTCGGCGGCGGCATGGGAGTCACGGCGGCATGGGGGCGTAGGGCATGGGCGCACGACAGGGCATGGCGCTGCGGGGTAGCGCGACGGCATGGGCGGGATGGGCGAAGGGATGGGGCGCGGTGAGATTCGTGGAGGCGTTGACGCGCTCGGCATGGGCGCGAGAGAAGATGACGGGAGGAAGAAAGGCCTGACAGCGAGGCCCGCCTGTCGGTAGGAGGAGATAGGCACGGAGAGGACTAGCGTGGTGAAATAAGCCGGAGTGGGCCGTGGAGAGGAAAAGGTAGAACGGCATGGGAGATTCGGCTTGGAGAGAGAAAAAAGATTTTAAATACAATTTGATTTACAAAAATACAAGAAAATCAAAAAGGCTTTTAGAAAATAGTAAATAAAGTTTTAAAATTCTAGAAAAATACACATAAATTCCTTGAATTAATTAGAACTTAATAAAAGTATTTATAACTTAAACTTGGCTTTTGATTTCGCACATAATTTATTTTTAATTTCAGGGAATAGGAAAACCCTTTTTAAAATCCAGAAAATCCAAGAAATTAATTAAAATAATATTTTTGACTTTGAATACCAGAAAACCCAAATAAAACAAATTTTGAATTAATTGAAGTTTACTTTATTCATATTAAATTGCTTTTTATTTCTAAAATTTCAAATTAAGCTGTAACAATTTAGGAAAATCAAATAATTATTTTTATTTCAAAATTTTCAAAAAAAAAACTAAAAAATTAGGATGTTACAGTACAAATATACCTTTTTGCTACTAGCTACTTTTTTTTTTTCTCGAACACGCCAAAGCTTTGTATGTAGATGCAGATGGGGTATAAAAAAATCAGTACAACGACCCACAAAGGGCCTAGCGCAAAACTGAAAAAAAAAACAAAGGAAAAACAGGGAAAGCTAGCTTGCTATTACAGAAATAACTAATGACCTTCGTAGCAAACATGACTGCATCACAGGCCCAGGCTTCCTAGGTGCATTGCCCCGGCTAAGAGCCCAAGACCCAGAGTCTAGCTAGCCTTGTTCCTGATGGTCACTGGTCAGCATGCATATATACTAGCTACTATATATGTAGACTGCAAACACGCACCGATACTCTGACCAACAGCGTACTCGTATATTGTACGGCTCCGATACGCGCCGAGATGTATCGAAAACATTTATATTTCAAAAAAAAACCTGATACTTCCCGATACTTTAATACGACCCATAATCCAAGCCAAGCCCACTTGATATGTCTGGTTGCCTAGTTTTGAACTACATTCAGTGCTTTGGGTACATAATTTTATTGCTTGAACATATATTTAGTATTAAGAGAACTAATGATGTAAATGTTATTTAGGCTTATACATACGTTTGGTATTGCCCCTTGTTAAGCTTTCATAATGCATATCTTACATTTCAATTGGAGAAAACAATTTGGCAATGCACATGAGTAAAAAAAACATTCTTGTTGTTTTGAATATTTCATGATCTATAGTATATTATGTGACCATCCACTAAAGTACTCTGCATTTTAAGAAACTAAATTGTAGCTAATCTTGTAGCATGATTTGAGATGGTTTTTTGCTCACGGTTCTGTTCTATTGTATTGTCAACTAATCTTGACTGAAACTTATCAAGTATTATATGATATATTTGTACTATATATATATAGAGAGAGAGAGAGATTGTATCGGTTTTTTTTTGGGAAATAGGGTATTGCCGTACTGGTATTGTGTATCGATGTATCATAGCTTTTACGCATTAGTTTCACCATTTATAAAGACTTGAGCAGCACAGCCACAACGAATGAAACAACCCTACTAATCCATCCACGAATAGATACAGATCATAAAAGATAGCAAATCAGCGGCTACAGCATTTCCAAACTACAGAAGTACAGAGTTCAGTTTACTACTAGAACAAGAGTCAAGAACTGTGTAACTATTGTTTGACATGCTGTGATGGGAAGTAGGTGCAGTGTAGCAACACATAGCAATCACAATTCACAAGCGCACGACTTGCATACCTCAAGCCGAAGTTCTTCAACTGAAGGGGAAGTTTTGAGTGGACAAGCCACCGAGCAAATGCTCTTTTTCCAAGATGTCAAGAGACAGCACAATTGCCGTCAAACCAGCGAATCCTACACTGTGTTTCTGTGCACGAGATACCTCGAGAGCGCCCAGAATAAGGAGATGAATACCTGTAATTGCGAAAGAAATTGCAAGATCAGCGTTTTCAGCTTAGGAAGTGCACCAATGCAGTCTAAACTCTAAAGGGCATTCATTCTTCTTCACAAAAAAGACTGTTGAGTTGATGGAGGAATTTTTTTATAATGTTTTTAATTAATAATTAAAAGTTAAATAGTCCAAAACTTTTGCAAATTGGCATCCGACGCGATGAAATGACGACAGTGTGAGGTAGAGAAAATTTATGAGTTTCGATGTGATCAAATATATTTGGAATGCATTTTAGGCGCAATATAAAAAATAACCCCATTCGCGACGCAATATTATAAATAGCCTCATTCGGCATAATATCAAAAATAGCCTGTTGCAATGTGAAAATACACAAAGGTACTTTAGTAACGGTGAAGTCATTTCACATATAAAAGGCTAGAACTAGGGTTGTGTAGGTGTCGCGACATCGACTCTCACACGGTTACCTATGCACAACAAGAACAAATAGTATAGAAACACGAGACTAGCATAATGTAAGTTGTACATAAATTAATATTTACATAACAAGACCGATACATTTACTTACGGCCCTCTTAAGGTGTACCCACGTGTGGCCCCGGCCTTGCTCAAGGCGGTCTTCTGTGGTGCGAGTACGTCAAAAGCTCTAGCGCCGAGGTACCCTACGACGCGAGTAGCTTGAGTGGGTGTCGCGAAATGGGGAGTCCCAGAGGGTGTCCCAAGGTGTGTTGTATTGGATCGCTCACTTCTAGCGCATCGTCATGTGAAGCCCCAACGAGACTTGCCTACTCTCGCCGTGTGAAGGCCCACCACGCTCGCCGTAGCGCCAACTCCCGAGCAAGGTCATAGTCCCAGTCGCTCCCTCCCACGACCCGCTCCTCGTCCGGTAGGGGTCTACGACCTGTGGAACAACACGTTATACATGTAAACAAGAAGTAAATACTGAAATAGTATTTATGCGTGTAAACAATATAGACATACCTGATTGATGCATCACAGCAGATAGCTCTGCGTAGTCTTGCCCCTGGTATGGACGGTACTTAGGACCCGCCAAAAGAAAATGTCGTTAGTAACTAGTTGAGTTCGAAATTAACAACCAGACATAAGTGTTTTAGGTGTACTGCGAATCGAGCCGAGCATTGAGGTACTCCTACCGGTGCCACAAGGACCGCTGCCACATCCGGTGAGGAGCCGTGGGGCGTGGCGCCGTGGTCCACCCTCCGTCCACGAATAGCTGGGTCCGCCACGTCCATCATATCGACGGCCTACAACACGACGTAAACTGGATGTCTCGCCTTGTTCTCTCCATGAGCTCTCTGATCTCCTACGTCGTCATGCTGAAGCACTCCTCGAGTGTCTGAGTACGCACAGTGATGAGGACATCACTTCTAAGCATACAACCAACACTCCTCATAATAGATACGAACCTACACACTTGTAAGGTCCAATCACCAAAGCTCGTGCACGTTAATTGAACTATCAGGTAAATTCATTTCTAGGAGTATATTTTGTTTCTAATAAGAATATTATGCTACCTAATGCATGTGATGTTCTTTTAATCAGGAACTTAGGAGCTGATCATGAAGGGGAGCATTTGGCATCCAATTCGGCCTCCGGAGATAGCACTGACTTCAAACATGCATAACTTTCACATATGAGTTTCAATGTGACCAAATATATTTGAAATGCATTTTAGGCGGCACAATATAAAAAATAGCCTCATTCAGCAACGCAATATTATAAATAGCTTACTCTGATAGCGTAATATCGAAAATAGCTCCATTCTGCAACGCAATATGAAAAGCTGTGGCGTGCTTGCGGATAGGGTGTAGTCATTTCATGTCGAAAAGGCTAGAACAAGGGTGGTGCGGGTGTCGCGATCTGACTCCCAAAGCGGTTACTGACGCACAACAAGAACAATAGTATCAAAATACGATACTAGCATAATGTAAGTCGTACATAAGTTAATATTTACATAACAATACTAATACATCTACTTGCGGGCCCTCTTAGGGTGTACCCACGTTTGGCCCCGGCCTCGCCTGGGCCTGCGACAGTGTGCGAGTACGTCAAAGGCTCGGCGCCCAAAGAACCCTACGCGAGAGTAGCACGAGGCGTGTCAGGAGGGTGTGTCCCAAGTGGGTGTTGTATCGGTGGCTCACTTCTAGCGCATTGTGCGGATGTGAAGCCCCAACAGACCTACCGCTCTCGCCGTGTGAAGACCCATCGTCGCTCGCGATGGCGCCAACTCGAGCGAGGTGATCATAGTCCCGAGTCGCTCAATCCGCAACCCGACTCCTCGTCCGGTAGGGTCTATGACGTGGAACAATATGTTATACATGTAAAAAAGAAGGACATGTTAAAATAGTATGTTATATGTGTAAACAATATAGACATACACGATTCTTTCATCGCGGAAGACTTCAGCGTAGTCATGCCCAATCGGATGATACTTAGGACGCCAAAACAAAATGTCATTAGTAACTAGTTGAGTTCAAAAAATAACAACGGGCGTAAGTCTTTGGTGTACCTACGAACGTAGCCGCTCGGTACTCCCGACCGCAGTGCGGAGGGCGTGCTGCCACATCTCGGTGAGGATCCGTCCACAAAGCGACTTGGTCTACCACATCCCTCGGTGGCCTACGACCGACATAAGCTAGATGGCTCGCCTCATCCTCTTCATGAGCTCTCGATCTCCTCCGTCGTCATCTTTGAAGCACTCCCGAGCGTCCAGAGTATGCCGAGTCGCCATCTCGTGCATCTCCCATAAGAGATTGTTCCAAGAATTAGCAAGTTAGAAACCGGAAACATGTGTAGGAAATAAGAACTATAGACCGTACAATACATACCACGATGAAATTCACATTATATTAAAACAAACCAAGTGTTGCTTTTGCCAGTGCCCATAGCAGGGGCACAACTATTTAAATAGATTATATACTCTCGAGAGGTTGTACTTAGGGCGTGTGGCGGAGATGATCATAACAAGACTTTTCAATACTCGGTCCAGCACTTGGCCCCTCCTACAGAGAACCACTCAACACTAGGGCAGTGGTATTCACGGTTACCCCGAATGCTCGTTATGGGACACATTTTCAATAAGGAGCCCTCCGTTGTTAGGGAGTTGCTCGCCCTTCTCAATATATAAAATTACCACGGTCGTGGGGTTTATATGCGACCGAGTAAGGTAATTGGCTAGCTCTATCCACACAAGACTTGTGGTTGCACAATTCATTAGTTTAGAAACACAACACATGATTCATGCCTTAATCAACTCGGTGAGAGCTGTCCACAAACCCAACTCTCGTGCATGCCTTGCCGATCTTAGACTACCAAATCACTCACCCAAGTCTCCACTATTTTAAACAACATTTTCCTATTTCCAGTGGTAACCCACGTTACCACACTATGATTCACAATATATCCCAAATTTTTGTAATGATAATGTTTGTTTCAAATTCAATTCAATAACTAAGCAGTGTCTAAGCACAACCAATAGTCATTATTGATTAACCATGGAAAGTTTTACTAATGTAATAATTAACCTAGGAGGGGAGTAATAATAATCAACTTTTGACATACCTAGGTATCAACCTTTAACATAGAATTTCATGAATAATATTAAGCATGCAAGTAGTTGTCGGACCTGAATTTTCTAATCCCGAATCCTTTGTGAAAACACTGTGCTATTCTCTGGATTAGTAGATAGCACTCACAGGCACATTGTTGAATCATTTTATACATGGCGTGAACTCAACCATCTCAGTCATTTGCCCATAATGACTTCGGAAAACCACTTTTATGTTTAAAGATTGTGATTAGGAAATTTAATGTCCCGGTACTTAAGCAAGACTAAAATGTTCTTTAAGTACAACCTATAACTAGTAATTACCACATAGTTACTAGGGAACACGAAATAATGGATTCAACTGTCAAAGGATGGCATAATAATTAATTAATCATCAAATGAGTGTTTAACTACCTTAAGCTTTAAAATATATTTGATTAAAGAATTAAAGCATGCTATTTTGGTAATTTAAATGAATATAATTTACATAAAATGTAGGATCAATATGATCAAAGCATTGAATCGCCTAGATTATAGGTAAGAGAGTCTTGATAGTCTTGTGCTTGATCAAGTTGGCGGTCT
Source organism: Hsuehochloa calcarea (assembly GCA_036346395.1). Lineage (NCBI taxonomy): Eukaryota > Viridiplantae > Streptophyta > Magnoliopsida > Poales > Poaceae > Hsuehochloa > Hsuehochloa calcarea. Next base: position 3,393,464 of record CM070606.1, read on the forward strand.
TCCGCGTCTTCGAATTATATTCGGACGAACATACCGGAAAAAGAAATAAATAATCAAAGAAAGTAAATAAATACAAAAGGAATTAATAAATGAATTTTGAATAAAACAAGACCAGTGCCATTAGCAAGATCTTGAATTTACAAAATTTTAGAAATAAATTTCATAATTTTTGGAGTTATAACGAGGAGAACAGAACTTCTGAAGTTTGAATTAGAATTAAATCAGAAAATTGAGAGAGAGTGGAGAGAGAAACTCGCCTACTAACATGTGGGACCCATCAATTGTGCCTGGTGCATGTGGATAGTGCATGGGTCGGTAGGTCAACATGCATTGTGGACCGGTCCATGGTGCACCGGGTGCACACTGTATGTGGGCCCACCTATCATTGAGTCACTGAAAAACAAAACCGGCAGTTACTATTTGTGGGCCCGTCGGCGAGTCAATGAAGCTTTTGAGCCGACAGTTAACACGTTAATTAATCGCTAATGACCGCTTATCCTTAATTGCCACGATAATCTCGGGGTTAAGCGCGCATAGTGTCGGACACCGGACCACGGCGCCGGGGCACGAGAAAGGCCCGACTTCGTCACCGCGGAGGCGTTCACGGCGGAACAACCAAGTACCAAAGCGAGAAGGTCTCGGCGAGAGAAGTTGATGGTGTCGGTCGGCGGCGAGAGGATGGCGGAGTGGCGGGCTTTTGGTCTAAAACCGACAACGATGGTTCGCGACCTTGCAAAAACTCAAGGGAGCATGGGCTAGAGGGAACTCAAGGGACTCACCAAGCCAAAGAAGGGGCGGGAGGAGGTAGATCGGACGGAGAAGAAATTGGTCGGAGGCGGGAAGGAGACCGAGTCAGTGGCGACGGTGGACCAAAACCCAATCCACTTGGGGATGAGTTCCTTAGCTTCAAGGGCACTCGGTGATCGATGGGGTCGGTCGTGGTGGCATCGCTAGGGCGCTAAGCGTCGGAGGAGGCTTGGCGAAAAAGGGGACATGAGGAATTTCTTTGGTGGAGCTTCAGGGGCAAAGGGGTGCGGGGAGGTCCGAGGAGGAGGAGGGGCCTCTTATTGCCGTAAGGAGGAGCTAGGAGCCGTTGGGGAGGGAGCTTGGTCCAGGCGCACGACATGGGGCTCGCACGGACACGACAGGCGGAGCTTGGCGTTGGGTCAAGGAGCGAGTGGGCTGCAGTGCTTGCAGATGGGCGAAAGACGAGGGGATGAAAACTTGAGGGCTTGCGATGCAAGCGGCGTCGGTGATGCGGCGCATAGCTCGAGCCAGGCGACATGGCGGCATGGGTACAAGGCAGCGAGAGGAGGCGATGTGGTCTTGGGTGGCAGAGGAGTAGGTGGGAGCAGGTGGCGGTGTCGAGGCGGGAGGCTACGAGAGGGGCGTGGTGGTGGCGGGCGCGCGGGATGGCACGGTCGTGGGCGCTCGGTGGAGGCATGACCCGTCGGGAAGAAGGAAGCAAGCGATGGAATGCTTTGGGCCAACAAGGCCGAAAGGAGGAGTGGCTAGGTGGAGTGGGCCAAGAGGTGGGACGGAGACTGGCGGCCCAAGAAGAAAAATAGGCTGAGCCCAAAACAAGAGAGGAGGGCAAAAGAGAGAAAGGGCCCAAAATCCTAAAAGAGGAATTCAAACTTGAATTTTGAATTCGAGAATTGCAAGGAGGTTTGAAACACAAACCCGAGCTTAGCTAAAAGCTAGAAGATTTGAAATTACGGCTAATTTGAAATAAATTTTAAAAACCAAGAACCGAATGTAATTACTATTCACCATTTCAAAACAGGACGTTACAGTAGTACTTTGAAACAAAATAATTTGAATTTGAAAGTTGGTTCAAGACAATCAATTGTAAGGACTTGCAATGCTCAAATGTGGATATTACTGGGCCTTGGTCATGTCTAGCGATGGAAGTCTTAGACATGGGAATCTATTTAAGTGCAAAATACGACTTGGATTAATAAATGCAAATAAATTAAAATTAAATTAAAATGAACTGAAAAATTATGATTTTGAGTGCGATGGAAAGATCTTGAATTTATATGAATTTAGAAACAAAAATCAAATTATTTGGAGTGGCCAAAGTTTGATCCCGGAGAAATTATGAAATTTCGATAGGTGAATCTGTTGGATTTTAATTTAATTTTATTTTATTAGGAAATCATCTGCGACTAATAGGTAAGGTCATTGGATTTTAATTTCTTTTCCATTTAGTTTTATTTGGGAAAACCGAGAGCCTAACATGTGAGACTGCGGTCCACATAGACTCGGTCCACCCGCAGTGCACGTGGCCAAAAGGTCCACACGTTAGTGGCTTGGTCTCTGACTAAGTCTACGCATGGAGAAATTAAAGGTGGGCCCGCATGTCAGAACTTTAACTTACCATTTAATTAGTTTTTCTAATTACTGGGCCCACATGTCATACAGACATTGAGTACTTAACTAACGATTAACTAATTAATAGTTAACCTAATTACCTAGCCACCTGTCAAGCTCCATGTCATCTTCTTCCTCCGCACGGGGATGAAACAAGGGCGCCATGGCCAGCTGAGGGGTGAGCTTCGTGGCGACAGAGGGGTCTACGGCGACTCTAACGGTTCCGACGGCACAGCGGGAGATGGACCGAGGCGGCGACGTGGCGGCGAGGTCGTCGGCAACAATGCTGCACACTGGCACCTACCGAGCGAGACAAAAAATAGAAATCAGGTCTCGTGTCAGCATCTAGGGGTTCAAGCGAAACTAAGGGTGCTCTCGGTGCTCCAGGGATGGCGGCACAGCTAGATTTTCCATTGCTAGCTCATATTTTTCGTCTTTTGCCAACCAAAATGTCATGGAATCAAATCCCGGAAAATCCACGATGAACCCACTGTTTTTATATGCCCATTATGCATCAACGAGAATCCCTTTATATGGGTAATTAATGCTGGAAGAGGATTATATGTAGGTTCGTTGTTGTTTTAGGCAAACGATTATAGATATAGCACGGCATTTCATCTCCTTCGTAGCTATTTTTGTTGTTGGTTTCCCCCTGAATCTCCAAGTGGCAACAAACAAACGCATGGTCTTGTATTTTTCCAAGCAATACTAAGAGTGAGCAATCACCTGTCCTCTCTCTCGAAAAGAAGGAAGAAAACCGAAAGTTTAGACGAACCTGTAACGGTTTCGTTGGTACACGTACGCGGGCTATGCAAGCAGCCGGCCCATGCCCAGAAGCCATCTTTTACGGGCCCAAAGGGCGCGTGCCGAGGCCGCCCGGTTGCCGCGTGCAGTGCACCGGCGTTCGCCAGCAGCTAGCCGGCAGCCGGCCACCGCCAGTTGCCCAGGGCGCCACCGCGAGACGCCACCGAGGCACCCATGCACGGAGAGGTGACGGCTAGGTTTGAGCGGCGCTGCACCAAGCCAGGTAAGGATTGCCTCTCTTCAACATGTGATTGACTGATTGGTGAAGTTATCTAGTATATTCAAGTACGAGACTATGTGGACTGTGGTCAGCTACTCAACTGATCATGTTACTCATGTTTCCTTCCTGTCATCCTGTGTTTTGTACTTTTGCCTGCTGATCATAGTTCATAAGGACACTTGTTTCATGTGTGATATATATCACACATCATGGATCATGCATGCTGCGCTGAAAAATGTTGAACAGTACCTGTGTGCTTATATGTGAACTGCAAATACGAACGCTAGCTAGCTCAAATCTTGCCTGCTTCGAGGAGCTAGATCAAATCATTCCATGTACGCGGTCGGGCTGAACCTGAAAACGATCGATAAGCCACTTGGCGACGCATTTCGTACGAACTGAAACGGATCAGCTCATCAGAATGAAACAAATCTGCAGGAGAGAGAGAGAGAGAGAGAGAGAGAGAGAGTGAAGGTCATGCTTGGCCCCTCGCACGCCAGCCGCAGCGGCCAACGATGAGCTTCGGTTGGCAGCCATGCGAGTGGCATACAGGGAGCCAGGCATATCCCCTAGCTTTTCACCTCTTTCGTTCTCCTGCCGCCGCGCCATGCCATATTTCCATTATGCAAACTATGAAATGAACGCCCATTCTCCGATTAATGCACATATATCAGCGCATTCCCTATCCCACACACAATGGTATACTCCTCCGGCCAATTAATACTCTTTCTTTCTTCCTCACACGCACATCTGAACAAATGCATGGGAGGAAGGAGGCCAGGTGGCTAGCTAGGATGATGAAGGAGAGAAGATGAATGGTGGTGTGCTATACAAAATGGTCTTTGCTGAGAGGAGGGAGGAGGGCCTATACATATGACATATCCACCACTGGACAGTCCACTACTACATCCACTGCCTAATGCATGCCTAGCTAGCCAAATATATAGCTCCAAACCCCAAGTCCTCAAAGTGCCCTAATCCCACATCCAACACAAACTTGCATTGCATTATTTTTGCATGGACACACTCCTAACACCATTCACCAAAACCCTAGACCTTCTCATTGGGTATACGATAGTATATGCAGCACACACACACATCATTACAAGATGGAATAAAGGGAGGGAGCACTAGGCACCAAAGCAAACCCTAGACAAGAGCCCTAGCTGGCACTATGCCAGGAGGGCTTCTTTTCTTGCTGCTCTTACATATAGGGGTAAAAATCTTGTGTTTGCACAAATATATATTGTACACAGTGGACTGCACAAGTGCACAACATATCACCAAATTGAAATGTAAATATATAGTAGGGTCTTCCTTTTAGTACACCTCTTTTAGAAAAGTATACAAATAAAGCAAAGTGGTTAATATTAGGTGTACTGGCAAATACGTATAAGCGCAAAAAAAATCAAATTGAATATTAGATATAGATATAGATTTCAATATTAAGTGGGGGTAAATCTTTGATTTGATTTTTGTAAGTTAATACATATTTGACCCCACCTATATTGAGTATTTTGCTTCAAAATTCATAAACTTTTCTTTAAAATGTGTACCAAAGCATACCCCCTATATAGTATACACCATTGAGAACTTTTTGAACTTTTGTGTGGATGTTTGTATGAAACTCTCTCTCTCTCTCTCTCTCTCTCTCTCTCTCTCTCTCTCTCTCCTTTGCAAAGAGCTGGCTTTCTGGACTGGGCATTGTCTCCCAGTGCTTGGCAACAAGTAGGATTCCCCTGTGCATGGATGTGGTGGACCAAACCAGCTGTGTGGGTCAAACTAGTCACTGCTTCAACTCTTGAACACCCCCGGGAATAAAAAGTAAATAAATGACACCCTGCAAAAAATATTAAAATAACCGCAGGGCGCCCAACTGCCCGCAGCTCCCCCCGCCCATAATGTAACAAGAAAACACAATTTAAAAACATTTTAAGCCAATTAATGTTGGGGAATTTACTCCACAGTCCGGTTTAAGCCCTTGTCTAAAATCAGGTAAGATGCCATGTATTTTAATCTAACCAACCAGCTCTCAACCACTTTAAATTTTTCGACCCTACCAATTTTAATTTTAATATAAAGACATTTACGAATTTAAATACGGAAAATTCGACTTAATTAATAATATTTACCACTTAAATGTTTATTTGAACCTTCCATAAACTTTTTAATTGAATTACTTAAAATTTAACAATCTGGAAAAGTAAGGAATATAAATTACTATTAAATTTAAATAATTTGATTAAAATTAAAGAAATATGATTTAGGTCCTATTAAAAAAAAAAAAAAAAAAAAGATAAAATTTAAAAACAAGCTATATTAAATTTAAAATTATTTTAAATATTATATAAAAATGGAAAGGCCATGGGGGATGGCGGGCCCTAAAAAACTTTGCCCCAAATCAATAACCTATCAGTCGCGCCAAGCCGGCAACACAAAGGATTTGCGGGGGTGAAACAGTCAAAAGGGGGGGAAGGCACAAAGGGGAAATGGGGAGCGGCAAACCACTGGGTCTTAGGGGGGGGGGAAGGGTGAAAGGATTTTTGGTGGGAAGGGGGGCGGGGGGGCTTCAGGCGGGGTGCCGCCGGGCGGGGAGGGAGAAGGGAAATGGTGCGGGGAGGGGTGGGGGGGGGGGGGGGGGGGGAGGCGGGCCGGAAGAAGGGCAAGCAAGGGGGGCAGTGAGCCAAAAAAGCCAAAAGGAAAAAAAAAAAAGATAATATTTATATAGGTTAAACTAATTAATATTAAAATTTAAACAACAATTCTTAAATATTAAAAAATTATTAATGTAAATAGTAAAGTGCTGCAAAATAGGATTAAAATGTAAAAAAATAAATAATAAAAAAATTTTGGAATATTATTAAAAAAAATTTCAATTCCAATAATTCGTTTATTATTTTTTTAAAGAGTTTATTTTCTTTTTTTGAAACCAGCGCCCGGGCAAAGCTGTGAGAATAGGCCATTATCTTATTTTTATCCTTAATAATATACATCCCACTTCCGGAAAGGCGCGGGTGGGGAGTCGGGGCGGGGGGAAGCCAAAAAAGGGTAAAAGGGCGGGGTTTCTTTTTTTCACAAAGAAACCGAAACACCTTTTCCTAACCTTGGATAGAGTGTTTTTTGAATGTTCTTTTTTTGTTCACAGAAAAAGTTTTTAAAACCAAAAGAAAACAATTACAGTTTGGGACGCCCCACTTTCCAAGCGCCCGTCCGTCCGCGCCCTCCGGCCCCGCCGGGGTTGCACGAGCTATTGATTAGGATTTCTCCTTTTTCTAGTTTGAAATACTAAAAAATCTGCAATCGGGACAAAACTGTTAAAGAAAAAAAAGTGCCCCGCATGTGCGGCGCCTTTCTTTCCCCCTTCTAAAAACCTCTATATCCCACACACAATGGTATACTCCTCCGGCCAATTAATACTTTCTTTCTTCCTCACACATCTGAACAAATGCATGGGAGAAGGAGGCGGTGGCTAGCTAGGATGATGAAGAGAGAATGAATGGTGGTGTGCTATACAAATGGTCTTAATTTGCTGAGAGGAGGAGGCCTATACATATGACATATCCACCACTAGACAGTCCACTACTACATCCACTGCCTTGCATGCCTAGCTAGCCAAATATATAGCTCCAACCACCCCACAGGCGTGTGTGCGTGTGCGCTCTAGGTCATAATGAGAAAGTTTGCCGAGTGCCCGAGATCCCAGCTCTAAACAATTTTAATTTTTTTAATTTTTAATTTCTTTGCCGAGTGTCGGATCAGAGGCACTCGCAAAGAGCCAAGTTCGTGATATGATGGAGAGTTCTTTTAAAAAATAACAAAACCCCTTTGCCGAGTGCCACCTGTGGCACTCGGCAGAAGACACCTTTGCCGAGTCTTAGTGCCACTCGCACTCGCCAAACGCTTCTTTATTTTTTATTTTGGCCTCTAAATTTTTGTCTTCCCTCCTCTGATGCAGTACTTTATGTTAGATTTGGTACATTTTGTGGCTTTTTGTTATATTTAGTTAATTTATTTCATTTACTATAATTATTTGAAAAATGCAAATTTGAATCAACGATATCGAATAATGGAATTTAATGATTCAAAATGATAGTCATGTTATTGAGTGTAGTGTGAGGTCGTATCAGAACGGACCAAATTTGAACATCTTGTTGACGAAACATGACCGTGAACTTATGTGCTATATTTTTAATTCTATAAAAAGCAAACAAAGTCTCAAAATTATGAAACTTGTGGAGATGTCATGATATCATGTGTGGAGTCCGTGATAAAAATTTAAGAAGGTTTCGTGTAAGTTGTCAAATACGATGCTTTCAAACCGTGACGCTCCATCCGAGATATAAGTATCACATGTGAGATGTCCCGGTTTGTAAGCATCGACGTGACAACGCACTAAACCTTCTCAAATTTTTTCATACCCACATATGATATCATGACATCTCCACAAGTTTCATAATTTTCGACTTTGTTTGCTTTTTATAGAATTTAAAACACTTCGCTCACGGCTCACTTGGCCATGTTTTGTCAACAAGATGTTTGAAATTTCGGTCCGCTCTCGATACTACCACACTACACTCAATAACATGACTATCATTTTTGAATCATTAAATTCCATTATTCGATGCACGCAGCTCAAATTTGCATTTTCAAATAATTATAGTAAATAAAATAAATTAACTAAATATAACAAAAGCCACAAAATGTACCAAATCCTAACATAGAGTACTGCATCGTGAGGAGGGCTGCACAAAAATTTGGAGGTCAAAATAAAAATAAAAAGAAACGCTTGTCGAGCGCTAGGGCACGGCGACTTCTAGAAGGTGTCTTTGCCGAAGCCGATGCCCGCACTCGGCAAAGATTTATTTTGCCGAGTGCCAAACGGCGGCGCAAGAAAACTTGACGCCATGAGTCACATACCTCAGCCGCTTTGCCGAAGTGCCCTCCTTGCCGAAGTGCCCGCACTCGCAAAAGTGCGCTATCGAGTGTTATCCTTTGCCGAGCGCGCACTCGCAAAATAGCTATTTGCCGAGTGCCCGATATTTGGCACTCGGCAAAGAGTTTTGCACTCGGCAAAGAAGCTGAGTCCGGTAGTATATATTACAATACTCAACTTGAAATTTTTTGGGATTAACTAATTCCGGTGTGATTTTGAACTCATTAGAGCAAGATCTAAGGCCCCGAGCCTCTTCCTCCCATTCTTGTACATCTGCAGACTCGCACGCGCCTCCATCCTCACTCGCACGCGCCGTCGCCGTGGCGCCCCTCTTTGGCTCACCGGAGCCCCATCGCCTCCTCCTGGACCATTGCTAGCGCCAGTGACAAGATGAGCACAACCTCCCCCGTATCGGAGGCAACCAGTGGTGGATCCGGAACTCAAATGCTGTGGGGGATCAATTAGTGATTCTAAAATCTTAGTCTTTTTCGCAAACTAATTAAACATGCGGGAGTGGACCCCACAGCTATAAGCTGCCTCTGCCATGCCACCGGAGGGAATCCTTTTTATTATTTAATCTTTTTCAAAAAATTATTTTATAGATATTTTTTTAACTTTATTTTCAATTCTGACCCTTTTGGTCACATTATGACCCGTGGTGTGATCAAACTGTGCTGTCACGCCACCGACAGTGGCGTGATCAAACTGTGCTGTCACGTCAAGAGAAGTGGCGTGACAGGACTTAGCCCAAAAACGGATACGTTCAAAAGGGTCGATGGCGTGACAGTACAATTTGGTCATAACGCGGTTGGTGGCGTGACAGCACAGTTTAGTCACGCCGTGGGTCATGGAGTAATCAAAGAGATCAGAATTAAAAATAAAGTTACGAAGATGCCATCTTTAAAATATTTAAAAAATATTTTTTAAAAAAAAAGCTCCTCCGGAGGCAACCCACAAAAGAACCTAAATCCAAGGAGGATGCACAAAAAAAACTAAATCCAAGGAGGACACAAGAGACGGGTGGAGGAGGTGGAGGCACATTCATGTTGTTTTCGAGCAAATCCAACGGTTATAAATAAGGCATAAATAATAAAAAAATTTGTTGAGTGTTGTTTAGTAATTTCGATTAACGTACGTATATGTTTTAAGCAGAAATCAAAATTAATCTAAGGTATTTTCTTCTAAGGGTATTCCCATTGCAAACATTTCGAAGTCATTTCTTAAGCCGTCCATGTCATTTAAGGTGCATTTGGTTGGTGGGATGAGGTTGAATGGGATAGGATGGTACAGGTAGGATGTGATCGTCCTGGATGAGATGATACAAGTATGGTATTTGGTTGGTGGGATATGATGATACATGATTTTGTTTGGTTGGTGGAATAGGGTAGTTCTAGATAGTTCAAGATGGTATTTGGTTGGTGGGATAGAATGGTCCGCATGATATTTTTTGCACTAAAATATGCCAAGAGTGGTCTTATTTTGTTGATTAAATGACAAGGAACACAACGGTTCAATCGGATCGCAAATTGGATACTCGGTTTAGGAATTATGATCATTTGAAGCTCGTAAATCAAGTCGCCACATCACCAAGCGCCTTGGAATTCGAGTGAACGGTGTGGTTCAGGATTTTTTTCCCGAACGGGATGATACAGTATAAACGTGGAATATTCTTTTTTCTTGAACCATCTCATCCCGAATGGTTTAGTTCTATTCAACCAATCAAACACCTGAACGAGCTCATTTCCCGTACCGGATGGTTCATGACCACTCCATTTAACGAACCAAACACACCCTAAGTAGCAGCACTAGATACAACCACAACCACAAAACACCAGTTGCTTTGTTGCACTGGCCCACACATTAATTTCTACAGTTATTTCTTTCTCCCCGTATCTCTCCCCACCGGCAGTTCACCCATCTCCTTCCTCACACGGCCGCCGGGAGTCCTCACCGCCATCCACCACCGGCGGTTGTCACCTCCTCCGCCTACACTCTCCGTACTTCCTCTATCTCCACCCAACTCTGCCGCCTCCGTCCTTCACTTCCTTTGCCTCCCCCTCCGGCTCGATCTGGGCCTATGGCTCCCGGAACTGAGCACATCGCGGTGGCTTGGCGCGAGACGTGAGGCGCGTCACAGAGGACCGACGCGAGACAACGGCGAGGGGCGGCCAGCGTTGTGGCTACCAACGGCGAGAAGGCGTGGTGGCCTGGTGTGGCAGCACAACATCTGGCGGCCGGCCGACGAGCAAAGACAACACGATTCTCCTCACTGCTGCGCTTCTCCTCCTTCGGCGCGGCTCTGCCTCACTATTTTCCTCTATCGCTGCCGTCCACCGATGCCTCCATGTCGGCGCTGCCAAAATCCTGCTGAGTCCGACATGGATCTGTCCGACGACAGTAGGCGGGGCGGTGGCCATGGCAAGGTGTGCTACTCCAACGGTGGCCTAGCTAGCTAGCTAGCTGGGCCTGGCCACCGCGAGGTCAGGTCAGGTCATGTCATGTCATCCACGTAATTAAACCGGGCGCGGTCCGGTGCGTCCGACGTGTATACCGCACTTCCACGCAGCTTGACCGACGGTCAGATACCGCGTAAAAATTCCAAAATCGCCCTCAGATCGTGGAAATTCCGTTTGGCCACTCGCCATGCGGACGGCAGCAGAAACTCTACTCGTCGCCGACCACAAGCAGTGGCGATGCCCTAAGATCGTTAAAAAATTCCTGCAAAATCTATTTAATAATATTTATTTGAGGAATTTGTAAATATAATAAATGAGCTCCAAAAATTATAAATTTTTTTGTGAAACCTTCTGGCATAGTATGCTTCATTGTGTAATTTTTTCGAAATTTTATCCATTTTTATTTTCTCTGCAAAATTATTTTAAGTATAATAATTGTAGGAATTTCTAATATAGAAACTGAGGTCCAAACAGTATGAAATTTTTTTGTTAGACTCCCTACACATAGGAATTGATTGTGTAAATTTTACGTAATTTTATATGCTCTGAAATTATCTCAAAAAATTTGAGGTTTAGGATCTGAAAAATTAGGACGAGACGTTTCAGAAATTAGTGTTTCATGATTTCATGTGACTTGAAATGCGTGAAGTTTACTACAACATGACTACTCTTGGTCGCTATGGTTCTTGATCATATTTTCGAAGATGCTGAGAACTTTACTGAAGGGGCTGAGAACGTTGTAGTTACGAAGATGCCCTAAAACATAGTATTGTTTTGATGGAACTGAAGGGGCTGTAATATTCGTGGGCATTACGATACTGTGATGTCAGTACAAACGATAACTCTACCTCCCGATTTTAACTTACTAAACCGTAAAGACATAACGCCATACTGCCCCGCGATACCTCCTCGGCCCCGCTGCCTCACAGACACGAATTTTGTTCAACCCAATTGCAATTTACTGGCAGGCTATATATATGGATGTTTTGGCTGCGATTCCCCTCACTCTTCACTTCCTCTTCTCCTTTCTTGCAGTCTTGGTTTGCCTTCATTTGCCTATACACGGGATGTCTACGGCCTCGTCAAACTTTCGAGTGAGCAGCCAATTAGAAATACTACGGCAGCACTTGGTTTGCCCTAGTTGCACGGATCCGGTGAATTTGTTCACCTCGCAAACGCCAACCAATCCATCGCGAGTGTTCATGAAGTGTTCAAATCTTACGGTAACTTGTGTCTGATCATCCCCAATGAACTTCTTTCCAGACAGTATGTTTTTTTCACTTGCAGTTGTAATTCTTTTTACAGAACACAACATGTCGGGCTAAGGCGTCAGGTGATGAAGCGAGGTTTGAGGTTCGAGATATTGCAATGCAAATTGTGGCCTTGCAAGTAGACACTCGTGGTGTTGCTGCTTTTCGTCAAGTGTCATGACCCTCTGATCAACCAGTAGAAAATAAAGATAATGTGCTTAAAAGACTAGATGAAAGGATGGAAAGGGTTAAGAAAATACTTCAAAAATTAGTTAACATAGCCAGTTTTGCAGTTTTGCTTCTATTATTTCTTATTCTTGCCAAGTAGAAGTTCAATTCTAGTAAGATTGTAATATCTACTCTTTATCTATGCATCTTTGCACTACGTGATGTATGCCTTTGCGATGTTGTTGTACTCCTTTGTAATGATGTATGCATATGTCTAATTCTGTTATTAATACTTTGTGTGCAAATTAATCAAACCCTAATTTCAAAATCGTACTTTCCAAATTTTGGAGACCTACATCTGTAAGGTTGCAGACAATTTCATAATACTTACACCCACGCAATGATAACACTCTGCCTCGCCAGTTTTTTCAGACCAAAATGACCACACTCTGCAAAGTAAGACGTGACAACACTCTGCCTCGCCGGCTTTTTCAGACCGAAATGACCGCACTCTGCAAAGTAGGACGTGACAACACCCTACCTCGCCAGCTTTTCAGACCGAAATGACCGCACTCTGCAAAGTAGGACGTGATAACACTCTGACTCGCCAGCTTTTTTCAGACCGAAATGACCGCACTCTGCAAAGTAGGACGTGACAACACTCTGCCTCCCAGCTTTTCAGACCAAAATGACCGCACTCTGCAAAGTAGGACGTGACAACACTCTGCCTCCCAGCTTTTCAGACCGAAATGATCGCACTCTGCAAAGTAGGATGAGACAACACTCTGCAAAGTAGGACGTGATAACACTCTGCAAAAAGATAAGACAATACTCTGCCACACCGGCCACTCACATCAATTTAACCACACCAAGCCAACCATGTGGCCTATAAAAGGAGGTGGAAGACATCTACTACACGACCAAACCCAACGCTACACCAGAGCTTGCTTCGCCACGCCGGGATGAACAACAGGCAGAAGCAATGGGACGAGATCCGCGAGCTAGCACGGGCTTTTACGGCACGGGCCGAGCAAGCTAGGGTCGCCGCGCCCGGTCCAAAGAAGAGGAGCTTGCTCGGCCGGCGACTCCGCAATGAAGCCCCCAGTAGCAAAGAACCCCTGCTAGAATATTCCAATCGAGCGCTCGCCGCAACACCCGCCAGAGGGGGAGACTCCGCCCCTCTGTTGGTGCAGGGACACATGCAAGTTCTTCAAATTCAAGCACCAGATCAGCCTCGACATGCGTTACTGGGGTTGTCTGAACTACTCCTCTAACTATCCCGACCGCCGTTGGGATACGAGCAGCTATTGGTAGCAGGTATGGAGTACTTATAGTAAGTTCCCGTACCAATTCTCTTTCAGAGCACGCACTAACAATCTCTCCCGTCTACCCGTAGTCCCCGGAGCCGTTATGTGGCTTTCGCAAGTGGATCGACCTAGAGATCCACCCACACGACCAGTGGCAGCTCGACTTCGAGGAGTGGAATGGCCAAAGGGGATGTGAGATCCGGGAGGAGGAGCGTCGGACTGAATAGCACAACGAGCGTATCCAGCGGGAGACACATGCCCATCTCGAGGCGTGCAGGCGTAGGGAGCGCGAGGCACGCGAGAGGGAGCGCTAGAAAAAGCAGAAAATAGCGGCCGAGGCCAGGGCGGCCGGCGAGGAGTACAACGCCGAGCTCGGAAGGAAGGGCAAATGGCCCCGGTCCACGCAGTAGGTCGGGCCATTCCATAGTAGTCCCCCTCATACTCGCCATATTTTTTACTATCCCCTAAAGGCATGCGTACTTACATGGTCCGGAGGCTTATGTCGCAATGTACCGTAGTAGTAGCGTGCGTGACTAAAGCAATTAGCCGAACCCTCATACCATGTGACCACATGTAACGTGCTTCTGTCCGCGGACTGCAATGTAGTTCTGGTTCTGTGCCTCCGCTGAGCCATCAAAATAATACTATATTGTAAGTATGCCTCTTCTGGTGGAATCTCAGAAATAACCATTCACAGCCCCTTCAGTTACCATCAAAACAATACTATGTTTTAGGGCATCTTCGTAATCACAACGTTCTCAGCCCCTTCAGTAAAGTTCTCAGCATCTTCAAAAATGTGATCAAGAACCATAGCGACCAAGAGTAGTCATGTGGTAGTAAACTTCACACATTTCAAGTCACATGAAATCATGAAACCCTAATTTCCGAAACGTCTCTTCCTAATTTTCCAGATCCTAAACCCTGAATTTGTCGAGATAATTTCGGAGCATATAAAATTACTTAAAATTTACACAATCAAGTCCTCTGTGTAGGGAGTCTAACAAAAAAAATTCATAATGTTTGGACCTCAGTTTCTATATTAAAAATTCCTACAAATATTATACTTAAAAGAATTTTGCAGAGAAAATAAAAATGGATAAAATTTCAAAAAAATTACACAAGCAAGTACACTATGCCAAGAGGCTCCACAAAAAATTCTATAATTTTTAGAGCTCATTTATTATATTTACAAATTCCTCAAATAAATATTATTAAATAGATTTTGCTGGAATTTTTTTTGAACAGTATCGGGGCACTGCCACCTGCTGCCGTTGGCGACGGCAGCAGGTGGGTGCAGGAGGTCAAAACGGGAATTTCCACTATACAAAAACCAATTTTGCAATTTGTCAGCGATATACGATCAAATCAGTCCAAAATTCCTCTACGCCCGGACGTGTGTACACGACACTACGTGCGCGTGCGGTTGTACACGGCGGAGCGGGAGTTTCTGACTCGCCGTGGCCGCTAACCAATAACTGCGGCTGCGCGCTGCATGCAAATTAACTGCGGCTGCGCGCGAGCGGGAGTCGTAGTACTAGTACTGCATCACTGCAGGTGCAGGTTCTGGTTCCGCCTGGCGCCCAGCTCGCTCGTGTCCATGTTCCCGCCCGGCTGCCAAGTGCCAACGTACACCAAACACTAGCTGGGAGCTCCTCCGGTGTGCCTTTTTTTTTCCTTCTTTCTAATCGGCACTAGACCTTCGTCCGTCGCGCCAGGAGCGGGAGGTGACTTCCACTGTCTGATCGCGGTTGGGGAAGAAGCGCACGCTGCCGCCGCCGCCACTCGCCTGCTCGAGGTCGAGGAAGGCGTACGTCGCAAGATCGAGGAAGACGTCGCCCCGCGCCGCTCGATTCGACGCTTCCGCCTCCGCATCGAGGTCGTACCGAGCCGCCACAGCTGCCTGCCCGTCTGAGGTCGAGGAAGACGCACGCGCCGCCGCCACCAGATCGAGGAAGAAGTCGCGTTGCGCCGCTCGATTCACCGCTTCCGCTCGCCCCGCGATCGAGGTCGTGCCGCCGCCACGCACAACTCGGCCGCCGAATCGAGGTCGCACACGCCCGACCGTCGTCGCCCCTTCTACCGTTGCTGAGGAGGTGGGCATACAAGAATTGGGATAGATGAGAGTGGTGGGTGAGGAGAGAGATGGATTTTGTTTGTTTATTCAACGTGGGTCCTACCTGTGGAGATGAAAGGAGGAACCAAACATCAAAGGGAAAAGCTAAAGTTAGCACTGAAAGGAAAAGGTAAAGTTAGTGCCTATTTGATGTGGTAATTCTTAACGTCGTTGGAGGTACTTCTCACTATGAATGCCCTTAAGTGCCTGTTTGGTTTATGGCTGCTAAATGTTGCTTCGGGCTATGTCCCAAGTAGGAAAAGTACTTACATACATGGGTGTGTTCAATTAATGATCAAAGCGTGTACCCATGCTCTGTTAGATTTAGGCATTTGCTCTAGTTAAACATGTGGATGTACCCACGTGTGTCAGTTGGGCGTGCATATAAGGTGTGTAGGTTGTCCTTCGTACTTTTTTAAAAAAGTGATTCCTAGGGCATCGTGCTCCTTCCGCGCTACGAATGACCGTTGTCGAAGACTGTACTCAACTCCAGCTAGATTCTGGTCCTTCAAACCATCCCTTGCCATGGTCGTCATCTCGCCATCGTAGTGTGGCGTGTTGTGTGTGAGAGAGAGAGCAGGAGGGTGTAGGGCATATTGCCATGGAGCTGGTGTGTCTTGTGCCTCTGTTGCCACGTGTCCACCGCATATGAGTTGCTGGAAGCGGAGAACAACAGTGACTACAGTACACTGTATGGAGTTGATGCTTCAAATCCTAGGTTTACGCCGGAACCGGAGATCCCGGTAGGTGCCAGGATCACTGTAACTCCCGGTGATATCGCGCATTTTGAGATGTTTTTTTGTCCTTTTGAACTCTACTTGCTTTTTGATCTTGTTGGAAGTTAAAATTTGTTGAAAGTTTGAAATATAAATGAGAGAAAAATGAAACCGGGATTGAAGTTTGTTTACCAGCTCCGGGCCAAGATCCAGCAATTTTTTTAAAATCTGTCCTTGAAACTTTGGTTGATGTTTGGGGCCTTCCATTCCAAATGATAATCAGATGGTTGGATCTTCTTTCAGTACATGTTATGTAGCACTGTAAAGGTTAAGTATTATATATGCATATGTAGAGATCAATGTACAATTCCATAAGCGGTCCACGAACCGAAATGAAGGGTTAACCCTTTTTTTTTAAAAAAAATATATATATATGTTCCTTCGTAGAAAGTGTACAGGGTCAAAACATACAAGTAGCCACGTACATCACAAATACATCACAAATAATAGCAGGGGCTTCAAACGGATTCGGATTATCTGTTTTATTCGACATTCGTATTTAAATAGTAGCAAATGTGGTAAGCAAAAATGCATTCGAATTACGAAATGAATACGAATTCGGATAGTATCCGGATTTTTTTATCGAATACAAATACGAATATAGTTTGCAAAATAGGTGTCGAATCAAATACGAATCCAGATAATATCCAGATTCAACGCAATAACACCTAGCTATATATTACATATATTTTCCATTTGATCTCCAAATTGGGCATATTATATATGCATTTTGACCATCTTGAGGAGGTCCTCGTCACGGTGAACTCTAATTTGGCATTTGATTTTTTTTCATTTGGGCACATCCCCAATAAAGCTTTTTGTATACTCTTTTAGCCAAATTCACATATTTATAACCCATTTATTTATAATATCTCTAGAATTGGTTAAGTCTAATGGTAAAAATAGAACTAATGATTACATGACAAGTGTTACTATAAAACTAGTGCCAACTGGTTAAACTTTGTTATGCCGTACGATATTCGAATCCGATCGAATTGAGTAGGTATTCGATTCGTATTTGTTATAATATTTTATTCGTATTCGAATTTGTATTCGTATTCGTTTGAAAAATATGGATACAACTATGAGAAATTCGTATTCAATCTGTTGACTTGACACCCCCTAACAAATATACATATATATGCAACAACCCTAATACAAACGAACTACATAGACCAAGCTCAAGAAAATGCGACTGGTGATCTCATTCATGGAAAAGAAACACATGAAGTCAAAAGGCTCAAAACTGTACAAAAGTAAGTTCTCTGATCAGTTGGAATCCTTGAAACTGCCTGATTTGCCGAAATATGAGGTGCCAAAGCCATTAGAACGTTTGCTATGACGCGAAGAGCCTGAATGATCAAAGCTCCTGGAGCGCCGAAAGTCGGGGTTACCACTTCTGCTGAAATGGCCTTCTCCAAAGTCGCCAAATCCATCAGACCGGTCGAAACTAGACTTGCCAAAGCCATTGGAAGGTCGAGAAGGTCGTCTAAAATCTCCAAACCCACCGGGATATCTTGAACCAGCGTCGTGGGATCCACCAGCACGATCAGGGGAACTACCGAAGACATCAAAATCACCAAAGCCACGTGAAGGGCGTTCTCCAAAGCCACGATAGGCTTCGTGGCCAAAAGAGGACCCACCGATTCTTCTTCTTCCATCTGATTTAGAGCGAGTATCTCTCATAGCATTAAACATGTCTTCAGCCTCGTCTGCAACTGCAATCTTAGGAAGCTACACATAGTAAACACAAATCATCAAATGAGTTTTCGTATTTCACCTCAGCTACAAAATGACTTTATTAGTGTCAAAATGCACCATCCTAAAGTGATTTACCTCTGTGAACTTGCATCCAATATCTTGCTCAATGACCCTTACAGCTCTAGTTTGCTCATATGTGTACATTAAAATTGCACTGCCTTTCTTCCCTGCTCGTGCAGTTCGCCCAGATCTGTGAACAAATAACTCCGAGGTGTTCGGTATTTCATAATGCACCACCTGAATAGATAGGAAGCATAACATTTTTCAGTTAAGCTACTATGCACATCAAACAGCTAAGCAATCATATTTTCAGGGCATTGAAAAGGTTCTTGTGCAGATAATATCCATAAAAAACACGTCAAGCTACTTACTAGATCAACATTGGGTATGTCTAATCCACGGGCTGCGACATCAGTTGCTACAAGGATGTTAAAGCGACCATCTCGAAATCCTGACAGTGTCCTTTCTCTCTGATTTTGTGAAATGTCTCCATGCAGCGGCTGACATGCATAACTCCTGCCCATGGCATATGCCAACCTATCCGCTTCTAGTTTAGTTTGAGTAAACACAATGCATTTCCCACCATTAGCATGCTCCTGAGGAAGTGAAAGGAAAAAAGTGATTATGTAGAGTTGTTGACAATGCAAACCGTAAAACACATCATATGCAGTCAGGAGAATGCTCACTTTAATCAATGAACGAAGAATTGATGGCTTCCCGTAGTTCTCAGATGCAATTGAATAAAGAGAGATTTCTTCAGGTAACTTCTGGTCTGAGTCACCGACCTGAGAAGAAAAGTAAATGTCAGAATTCTCCTAAGAATCTCAATCGGATGCTCAACTGACACCTCCAAAAAATCAGAGAAAGTTCAAGTTTTACTTCGGTATTCACGTCAAAAAGTGTTTCTAATCCTGGTAAGACAGTCCACTTAGCACTTCATACATACATGATACAGATGAATTTTGCTTTCTGAGGTACTTCTATCCAGGATTAAGATCTCTCCAATTCACCACACCACACTCTCCTCCGATCTACCTTTATCTACACCCCATTCATCTACACATTTAGTTTAATGCTTCACAGTTCATATAAATGCATTTGCATATATCGATAATAAGGCCCTTAGGAAACTATACAAAGGAAAGAGGTTAGAGAAAACATTTAATAATGAGCTATGACATGGACTTTTCTGTTAATGATTCATTGCTCAAATATACACTTGTATAGAAACTAGAAAAGGGATGCCTGATAAAAAGCAATATAATTCACGGGGCAAGTAAGATCAAAAGTAGGGAAAATAAGACAAAACGTCACTCACAAGGTCAATTATGATGGGATCTTTTAAGTACTTGTTTGTAATTTTTCTGATCCAACTAGGCATTGTTGCAGAGAACAGCATACTTTGACGGTTTTGTGGCAACTTCTCCATGATCACCTCAACATCTTCATCAAAACCCACAGCTAGCATCTGATCGGCTTCATCTAGGACCACAAATTGGATCTCCGAAAGGTTTAAAACACCTCTTCTCAAAAGATCAATAACTCGACCTGGAGTTCCAACCACAATGTCTACGCCATAATTAAGAATTCTCATTTGCTGACTTATGGGAACACCTCCATAGACACAGAGAGTGTCCAAGGGAGCAGATTCTCTGAATTCCTTCTCAACCTGTCGAGCGAGTTCTCTAGTAGGAGCCAAAATGATGGCTAGAGGATTCCTACCGCACCTGCATGCACCACACTATAAAAATATTACAATAAATTCTATCCGTCCGCAGATAAATTAGAAGAATTCCAAATGAGAAAGAGAAACCAACCCATTCTTCTCATTGTAGCTAAGAATCCTATCCATGATAGGAATGCCAAAAGCCAAGGTTTTCCCAGTTCCAGTTCGAGCACGGCCAATCATGTCTTTTCCTTGCATTGCTGGCTCAAGAACAGCCCTCTGGACAGAGAGATGAGGTAAAGCCATCACTACAACAAACGAAAAAAAACTAGGCTAGCAAGTAGAATCAAGCAAATCATATCGCAAACCGACATAATTACAGGAAAAACACCTTCTCAATTGAGATGACACAAACAAATAGGTACAGACATATAGCTCTTCTTACTCTAATCTTGCACATTACTTAGTGAATGCATGAGTTATCTTTTGCATATTTACTGAACTTGTAAAACATTAATTCCTTGTAAAGACAATCCATATGTTCCTTTTCAAATAACAAGGATTCTTAAGATCAACTCTCTAGTACAGATCAGTTAGCACCAGCACTTGGCTGTTTTTACTGGTATCGTACAGTAACTGCTCGACTACCATATGTAACACCAGGCCACATTGCTGGCTGGTCCAGAAATTGAGGACAGGGAAAAACAGCGAGCTTGCTCTGCATAGTAGTAGTTATATCAATTTTGGTATAGAGCATTATTTCCTTTATCACAATATTACAAAAGTGTATGGATGTTTTTTTTGGGGGTGTAAAATTGCAGGGATTAGATATGAATTCAGTAAGTCACCAAGTAAATATATAGAACTGTTCCATGCATGCTGCATTAGGTACACACCAAATGGTTCTGGTTAGATTCCAGTGGCACTTAAGGGCTTCAGCGATTTGCAATTTCCTTTTCTTTTTTAATATGGTGAAGCTACATGTCTAGATGAAAGAACTTAACCCGGTCAGAATCAATAGGCCTCGTTCACAGCTCTTACTAAATTGGCACAACAAGACTCCGTTCACTGAACTTTAACCCGATAGCTCCGAGCAACGTTCTATTGGCTTCTCACCTGACCACAAGCATTTCGTCGAACAAAATTCTACCCGTTCCAATCAAAACCAGCCCAAATCAAACAAACCTATGGGCCTGCAGCTTCGAATTAGCACGCAGCAAGCACTACCTGGATGGGGAAGAGCCTGGCGATGCCCCGCGCGGCGAGCCTCTCCACGATCCGGCCCGAGATCCCCAGCCTCGCGATCTCCAGTCCGTCCTCCCCCACGGCCACGCCGGCCCACGACGCCGGGGTGGCCCTGAACCCCAGAGGGCTCGGCGAGGCGTGGAACGCTCGCCTCGGTAGCTCCGGCGGCGCGGGGGCCCGGCATGGGTCGGGAGGGCTCGCCGGCTGCGAGAGGAGCGCGGCGAGGAGTGCCCTCCGCAGCGCCGCCGGCGACAGGGAGGAGGCGGAGAGCGCGCGGCGGAGCAGCGTGATCATGGCGACAGTTGAGACTAGCACGTGTTGGTGGAGTGGTCAAGCTAAAACCTCGGGGCTCGGGACGGAGGAATCCGACGGGATTTTTCTTCTCTGGCGTCATGGAGTGGGCTGGGCTGGGCTGGGCTGGCCTGGCCTGGCCTGGACATTGAGCCCACGACGCACTGGGCCCGCATACGGTTAGTCAACGCTCAATTTTTTTTTAAAAAAAAATCTTTTTCTTCTCATTCCCGTCTCGGTGAGTAACATCACATCACATGTAGTACTAATCAAGGATTGTTAGCATTCATTAAGGGGAAGATTTAGGAGTTATTAGCATAATGATATTTTCTAACGAAAAATAAGTCGTTTTGAGGTGCGTGCAATCAAACTTTATAAACTTTATCTATTGATATTTTTAAAAATATTTAGATTAGATACATCAAAATCAGATGTGTAGATTTATCTTCTAAAGTACTTTCATAATATTATAATTCTATTGAGTTTTACAAATATATTACAATAGTAATTAGTAGTTAAAGTTGTATTTTTTGAAGACCATATCGATATCTAAAACGATTTATTTTTTGAAACGTAAGAAGTACCACATATTTTTATACTTACATTATTGGTACAATCCAACTAAACATCACCTTATTCTCACCTTTGCCAGTGTCGATGATCAAATCGTCGATCTTATGAATATATGAAAAGAAAGAGAAAAATGGCACGTATCTCCTGAAAAGTAATGTGACTGCTCTTTATTGCTATGAACTTGCAATTACAATGGGTGTCTGTAACCTAGACTAAAGACTAATTCGGGAATACAATGCTCTTCTGAGAGTGTTTCCCAAATGATCTTCACTGTTCCGGCCCCTTCCACTTCGGTTCGCAGTCCTCCTTATTTAGTTGATGAAGCGTTGGCAGTTGTCTCTGGGAGAGACGTCTGTTGGAGAAGCAGCGTGTCTGGTCGGAGAAGGGCGTCAGTTGACAATGTGTTAACTGTTGTACGGTTATATGTCAGTGAACCACTTAACCGTATTCCTGTTTCTTAGAGTTACGTATCGTCGCGTGGTATGGAATATACAACACATGTTCTATTCTTCACACGATAGAGGATATATCTAGCGCTAGATCCAGATATCAGTTCAAGGCTTTGTGAGCTTTTGACTGATCGGAGACAAGGTTGGGGACCTTCTCCGACCAGGTTAGATATTGTGTAACCTCTGGAATCCTCACGGCCAGTGAGGTCGTTAGCCTTAGGGGTTACAACCACGAAGATATATGATCCTTTATCTATTAAATAATAAATAGAGGTTTTAATCCTCGTCAGCTAGCCCTCGAACTTTAAATGAATTGGTCGTATAAACGCTTACTCCCGATGCAATCGTATCGGGCAGACCCCTCGTTAAATGGTGTGGTATTAGAGGTGGTCCGTATTCATTTTTTAAGTTGAGAAATTGCCTTGGAAGTTGAAAAGAACTATTTGTCCACTGGTTAAAAGGGATTTTTTTGCCCATTGGACTTTTTCCCGAAGCGGTTACAGTGTTGCGGCCATAAAAAGGCCCTTAGCATTGGGTGTTAGGGTTTATACGCCTTTTTACTTTCCTCTTCATCTTCCAAGAAACCATCTCCGATCACCTTTGAATTCTTCACCCGAAAGAAATCACCATGTCGGATCTTATCACCAACTGATCGATCTCCGATCCGAGTGAGAAGAAACTTGAAGGTTTGGAAAAGGTTGGGCTACTACCCGACATAAATCTGATCTTGTGGAGATCAGCATTTGGAGAACATTCTCCAAGCGGCGAGGATGGAGAAATTCTAGTATTTCTCGCATATATCGAATGCGGCTTCAAACTTCTAGTTCACTCATTTCTTTCCCAAGTTTTGGAGTATTATGGAGTAGAATTGATCAATCTGGCCCCCAACGCCATAGCCAACCTCAGCATCTTCGTCTACCTCTGCGAAGCGTACCTAGGAATTCCAGCAACCTTGGATCTCTTCAGGTACTACTACATATTGGTGAATGCGAAGAAGACGACCGGTCATGGAAGAAGAGTTGGTTTTACATGAAGATTACCACTACTACAAAACAGGCCATAGAAGACGCCTCATCACAGACGGTTCTTGGAAACCGTCTGTGATAAAGTAATCACAGACGGTTCCAAGACGAACCGTCTGTGGTATGTCACTATCACAGACGGTACTCTGCCGTGGTAGGGTTTGGCAGCCAATCCATTGCCGCGGTAGGGTTTGGGTAGCCAATCCTCTGCCGCGGTAGGGTTTGGGCAGCCAATCCAAACCCTACCGCGGCAAAGGATTGGCTACACAAACCCTACCGCGGCAGAGGATTGGCTGCCCAAACCCTACCGCGGCAGTGGATTGGCTGCCCAAACCCTACCGCGGTAGTGGATTGGCTGCCCAAACACTTCCGCGGCAGAGGATTGTGTGCCACGGCAGAGGATTGGCTACCCAAACCCTACCGCGGCAGTGGATTGGCCGCCAAACCCTACCACGGCAGAGTATTGGTTGCCATGATACGAACCGTCTGTGATATGTTATCACAGACGGTTTTTGTATAAAACCGTCTGTGATACTTTGGTTTCAAGAAGGAAAACGAAAATTTGCACATAATGGCGGCTCTCGAAATCTCTCTATATTAACAGAGTCATTCATCTCCCTTTGCCATCTCCATCTCCTCCTTTGCCATCTCCATCTCCTCCTCTGCTGTTTCTCCTCCTCTCACATTTCTCCTCCGCCTCACCTCCCGCGCCTCCTCCACCTCCTCTACCTCGCCCCACCTCGCCGGCCGGCCCCCACGACCTCGCCGCCCCGCCTCCTCTACTTGCCGCCTGTCCTCCTCGAGTCTGTCGCCATGGCCTCCTCCACCTTGCCCCGGCATCATCGTCACGGCCTCCCATGACCTCGTCACCCCACCTCCCACGACCTCACTCTCTACTCCCCCTTTGCTCTGTGATGTAGATTACTACCGTGATGTGTTAGTGCTCGTGAATTATTTGAGTTGATGCTACCGTGATGTGGGTGATGCATGTCGTGTTGTTTTTAGTGCTCGTGAATGGATTGAGTGATGCTACCGTGATGCTCGCTATTGTGGGAAAGCTAGCGAACCGAAAATCAATATCGATTCATTCGTGAGGCTCTGGAGGCTCCATACGAAGTGAAAATCTGTTGCTTTTTTTACTATAGAAAAAACTATCACGCATTTGCTCTAAATAAGAACCGTCTGTGATAGTTTGTTGGACCGAAAAGGCGACTAGAGGGGGGGTGAATAGGAGCACGCTCACTTTTTCCCAAATAATGAATTCAACACAATTTCACCCAATAGCTATGATGAAGCTATGAAGATCAATATACCAAAGACAAATGAAGACTAGTATTGAATCCAATTAAATCCCTAAGCAAAATAACAAAATCAACTAAGATTGCAAACTCACAAAGACAAAGGGTCGATCACTGACCCAACCGGTCGGACCGATTGTCGCGGTCGACCGGCGTTGTCAAGGCGGTCGGACCGCTCAAAATCGGTCTCGACCGGTGATGACGCGGTCCGACCGGCCGACTCGAACCGATCCGCAATGAAAAAATCACCGATGACGGTTGCAATTAGGTGAAATTTTTGATTCTCAACTCCAATCTTTATGAAACTTTGCACACACCTTCTATATGCTATTGAGGACCTATTCCAATCGAATATTATGATAATTCTTGGAACGATCTTGAGCAATTGCCAATTGATTAACAGAAGGTCTAAAACCGGGCAAGAACGAAAACTTGATCCTAATGCTTGTTCGTGAGTGATTGATGATCAAGATGATGCTAGATAGATTCACACATATCACAGCAAGCTAATTCACGTGAAAGAATCAATCACAAACTCGCGGATCAAAGAAAGCCCTAAAAACACGAAATTGAAAGCAAGAACGAAAAGAGACTTATCTCAAGCAAACCTTGCATAGATTGATTTCGTGGTTGATGCTGGATTACATCCACACCATCATGGATCAGTGGACAATCAAAGACCACGAAATTCACCACAAACCATCAAGAGCCCTAGCCTCCACCTCAACTCCCCTAAAGACAATTAGGGTTTTGAAACATAAAAAGGCGAGAGAGAGAGAGAGAGGTGCAGCCACCATCTCCTCCTATTTATAGTGGAGGCCTAAAACTCTTAGGGTTTGACTCTCTTGGGCTCCCGTTAAGGCCCACTAACAAACGGGTCACACACGCACGCTTCGCAGCGCCGTCTTTAACCTTTTGACCTAAACCGCTTCACCATGCACCATGGATTTGCCAATAGGTCACCCTTGTCCATCTTGTGTCACGCTTGAGTCTTTGACCTCACCCGGCATCGCCAATCGCTCGACCTCAACTCTCCAAGTCTAGTCCCGATCCTCCTCGCCGCTGACCGTCGTTGACCACCAAGCTACCCGCACAACCATAGACAAGCAAACAGTATTCGGAACAAGTTCTTCACAACTTGACCCATGTTAGTCAAAACATGCATCATGCAAATCATATGCCATGAAACCAATGACTTTGACCTAACAAAACAACATCGCCACGGTTGGCTAACGTTCGTTATTACCGGCCCGACCGCCCAGTGAGCGGCCGGACCGCCTCTTGGCCGGTCGGACCGCTCCTCGTGAGCGGCCGGACCGCCTTGGGACTTAGCCAATTTCAACCCCAAAATCCAAACCTTCGAAACTTTAAATCAATAGAACTTTTATCGAGACTCCAAAATCATGAGACCAAGTGCATTGGGATCCCTCACTTGCCTACAACACCTATTTTTGGCCCACTTGTTTTGACCACTTTTGATCACCGCGGTCCGATCGCCCCACATGGCCGGTCCGACCGATTTGGGACCGGCCGGATCATTGCAAGTAAGGACCGGTCGGACCGCCTCGCCCAAAGAAGCATGTAACTTTGTCGAAAACACGTGAAACGACAAACCGTAAACGCCATTGCCAATTGTCACATCATCCTAAGATCCGAACATATCCCCATGAAATCCACAATCTCCCCTTGATGAACACATTGGCAATTATCCGTAAAATGTAAGTAAGAGGTTTGAAAACGAAGTTTACTCATGCAGCTACCAAAGGCACAACTTGGTCCATAAGCAAGAAAAGCAATGAAAATGACCAAGCCGGCATCGAAATAGTATAGGCATGTGAGACAAGGCAAAAGAAAGCATAAAACTTTGATTTCCAGAAAAGGGTCAAAATTCTCACATACGGTCCATATGAAAGAACAATTGTTCAATTGACCTATGATCATTGTGAGTATAAAAGAATGCAATTCAAGTTCGTAATATTCAATAAGACAATAAGAATGCAACTCAAGAACTCCCCTCACTATGATCCTCAATTTTCAAATTTTCGCCTCCTTTGTACAAAACTTCTCCCCCAACAAAGAAATATATTCTCATTAACACATACACATCTTCTCCCCCTTTGACAATGGATTCATCAAGGAATCACGCCTTCCTCTCATCTAGAGATAACAAATATAGAATAAAGGAAGAAGCAGAAACAAAAGAAGCATAAAGAGGAATATGCATGAAGTGCAATGGAGTGGCTTCTTTTTTTGTATTTTTCAATTTTTGATTACAAGAAGCTTTGGAGATTACCCAAAAGAACAAGCTAGTATCTCTAATATTACACAAACACCATATCAAGCCCGACAAATATTAGCAAGATCATGGTAAGACATATATATCAAAGCTAAGCACAAAGGCTCAAAAGTAAAGCAAGAGATTTGATCAATTTAAGCAACGCTCAAATTCAAAGAAGTTCATCAACAGGATCCTAAAGTGAAATTGGCCATGTCAAAATGTCAAAGTGAGATCAAAAATCTAACAAAGACCACATTAAGAGTCAATCAAGTCCCGTATTGAATCATTTTGCTCAATATTTTGTAAACGCCATTTGTCAACATTTTTCTCATTTGCATTGAATATTGAAGTTGACTAATGATATAACTTAGTGACAAGATCCTGACTAGGAGCCATCCACAAACTCATCCTAAGCTTCACCAAAAGTTGATTAAAGGTATATCTTAGTAAAGAAGATCCCGGACTAGGAGCCATCCACAAACTCTTTCTAAGCTTCTACCGGGCGACAAATCTTGAGGTTCATGTCATTTCGACAAGCGGTCCCCATGAGATCGTCTCGTTCATCAAACTATCTCCAAGTTCATGTCATTTGACAAGGCCTCATAAGAATAGTTTGGCACAACTTAAGCATAAGACAAACTTGATTTTCATTTTTCACATGAGCGCTTTAGAATCTCAAGAACACAAAAGCTCAAGTAATGGTCAATTTTAGATCAAAAAGCTAACAAAGCAATTCGACAGGCCAATGTCACAAGAGGAGCACTAATTGCGCAACTCGCTAAAACATCCACAAATTGCAATTTCTTAGTTTGAGTTGTTTAAAAGGTTCTAGCTCATATAGCAAAGACTTAGCTACACATGTAAAAGCATGATAATTCTAGCAAGTCAAAGAACTAGACATGACATTGAGCAAGAATTGAAATACAAAAGCTCTAAAGGGTAATAGGCAAAGCTTCATCAATTTTTAAAATAAGGTAAAATCTTATATTACAATGCATCTTTTGGAATTTTCATACCATTTGTTGTAACCACTTGTTGGAGTTTTCATATGAATACAATATGACACAATGAGATGCAATTAAAAAACCTAAAACCTAAAAAGTTCAAAATATCACTAAGTTCAAAAAGAACAATAAAAGATCAAAAGAACAAGGAAAGATAAGAAAAAGATCAAACTCCCCTCAAACCAACCCATAAGGATAAATTACCCTAATCGCTTCTTAAGGAGGAAAATCTGGTTTGATCTAAAGGCTTGGTAAGAATATCCGCCAATTGAGCTTCGGACTCTACGAAGTGCATCACAATATCACCTTTTTCAACATGATCTTTAAGGAAGTGAAAGTGAATGTCTATGTGCTTAGTCCTAGAATGTTGCAATCGGGTTTTTAGCAATATTAATAGCGTATGTTATCACGTAAAAGAGGAACACTAGCAAAGTTTAACCCATAATCTTTCAAAGTGGACATCATCCACAAAATCACTCAAAGAACTAGCAAAGCAGCCTACATACTCCGCTTCAAAGAAGGGATTGTGCAATGTAAGACCGCTTCCTAGAGGACCAAGATACAAATGTAGTGCCTATGAAGTGACAGTGCCCGAGGTACTCTTCCTATCTAACCGACACCGCAAAATCGAATCAAAACCTCTAATGGACAAAGTCAAGAGCAGAATACCAAATGCCATATAAGAGGGTAGAGTTGTAATACCTCATTTATCCAAATTAGGTTGTATCGTTTCAATTATCCGGGAATTTTATTCAAAACGAGATTTACAACTTTCCTAATCGAATCGGTAAAAGAAAGAAGTCTGGAGGAGTAAAAGAAACCTCTTTCGACGGATTTTCCAAACAGCGGGGTAATTGTATTTAGAGTCACAACTTGGCCGCAGTCGCGCCCAGTGGCCCAAGAGGCCGGCCGGCCCATGTAGGGGCCGCCAAAAGGGGGCACCACTTCCCCCAAACCCTAGCCGCCCTATCTCCTCCCCTCCCTTGGCCGCCTCCTCCTCCCCAAGCCGGCCTCCTTGCTGCTCCATGGCGCCTCCTCGCGGTGATGGTGCTATCCCGGTGATCCCGTCGCTCCTCCTCAAGGGCCCTCCATCATCTCCATTCCTCTTGCCGCCGACGCTGCTCGTCGTCATCGGGTGGCCGTTCTTTGGAGAAAGAAGGGAGGAGAAGAGAGGAGGATCTTCGGGCAGCGGATCATAGTCGTTCTACGGGTCTTCAAGGGTAACGAAGGTTCCGGTTCGCTGTTTGTATTAGTTTTGTTGCTCTTTTGTTCGTTTGATTTGGTTTAGTCTGCGAATCCAGATCTGTCCAGTTTAGAGCAGTAGGTTGCACGGCAGATTGAAGGCCTTTAGAGACCGAATATCAGGTCGATGTCTTCTGGAGATATGATCCTGGTCTCATTAGCTTTCTTTTGGCACCTAGATCACGAATTTTCACCCAGTAGATTAAAAGTTATGACTGTTTTACTACGTGCTGGTCTGTCTGTCAGAAATGTTGGATATAGTCGGTTGCACCTAGGTTTTGATCTAGTTAGAGTCAGAATCAGGTCGGACACCCAACTAGGTTTATGAAGATAATTTCACCATCTTTCCAGGATGATAAAGATCACTTTATTTGGATCAGTGGTTTAAAAGTTAGAGCCTTTTCTTTAGGGCTGTTCTGAATTCTGGACAGACTGCAGTTATAGTTTTTCATTGGATGGTTAGACCTCTGTTTTGGCCGAATTAGAGTTTACCATCAACTAGAGTTTCGTAGCCTGTTACGTTAAGAAAATCTGGGCACTGGTTTCGTGTCGTTTCGAGTTCCAGATAATTAAATATGCTTTTTCTCGTACCGCTGCTCATAAGGGCTGAAATCTGGCAGAATAGTTTATTTTCAATTTGGGTCTATGCGGTATATTGAATAGTCCGGGGTTATTGTAGAACATCGGTAGCAGTGTTATATCATTGTTCTTATTTTGGGAACATGCTTGTGTAGGCGGTGAGACATCCCGTGTGGGAACACCTCCGTTGCCTGCTAAAGAGTCACTACGCAAAAGCAAGTATCAGTATGCATAATGATATGTTGTTTACATGAATGTTTTGTGCCTTGTTCATGATGTTGATATACTGCAAGTACCTTGTATACTATGTTTGATGCAAAAATGGGATGTGTGAGTGAATGATTATATTTGTTCGTACTTGTAGATGAATGCCATGTGTTTCTTTTCAATTATGAGTACTATTCAATATTGCCATGGGATCACATCATGACATGCATAAAGTACATTTGTAAGACCCATCAATTCCAAAGATGGGCATTTAAAAATCCCATCAATTCCGAATGGGTACATGAGTCCACCATTCCAATGTGGGCCATGTTACATGAGTCCACCATTCCAATGTGGGCCATGTTACGTGAGTCCACCATTCCAATGTGGGCCACGTTGACTGATCGTATGAAACGCTCTTCATACGATTACTTTAAGTGAACACCGACGGTGTTTCACTCGCTATACCAGATATGCCGCAATATGTCCAATTCCTTCAATGCATCATTCCACTTCATCCATTCATAAATTCGCTTCAAAGAAATGTTCAAATGATGATTGTGATATATTGCTCATGGAATGTTTGATTGTTACCTCAGCTTACTTGTCGAGTCTTTGGCTCATTCTTGCTTTATTGTCTTATTTAGGTAAATGACAAGGAAGAATGATCTTGTGGAGGGTAGTTCATCACGTTGCACTCACTATCATATATCAAACAATTTGAGGACTTTTATTGTCGTTAGTTATGATTAGTGTTGCATTGTAATAAGCCATCATGGCCTTGTTTACCATATCTTTCTGAATTGTTTACTTCCATTTCGTTGATTAAGACTTGAGGATGAATACTTGTTTCCATATATTCTTAATACTTGCTTCATCTTATCATGCGATTTGATGTTATTCATTTGAAGAGTAGTGATTGTAGGTGACATCTTGACTTCCTTATAGTCAGGGTGTTACAGTTGGTATCAGAGCGGGCTTTAGGTCCGTGGTAAATAAGTTATTAAAATGACACACTGTGCACAGTAGGTGGGGTTTGGGAAATCCATTGTTTTCGCATTTCTAGTGATGTTGTTCATTAGGTTTTATGGTATAGAATTGCTTCTGTACTATCTTTCTTGTTATTAAGCTATGACGTGATGCGATATCCTATATATCTATGAATTATTCTATGATTGTCATGAGATGATCCTATATATTCATAATTGATTGCATTAGTTATGCGATCGGTGGCGACGCCGAGCGCTTGAGATCGTGGTTGTCGTCCGGGTTTTACTGTGCTACACCATCGCTCGTGTTGTAATAGTAGAGAAGTTCTTACCCTCGTCCCATAGTTACGTGTTGAGCCCGAGCTCATTGATGAAGTTGTTGTCCTTCTCAAGTTTGTATCCGGTTTTTCGTTTGTAGTTTCATTAGATCGTGAATTTCTTTTGAATGGAGGGTTATAATGAAGTGGGCAATCTCTAGTAGATTTCGATCGCTCTTTGAGACAATTATTGTTCTTTCTACTATTGTGATATTTCGCTCCACGTGAGCGTAGTTAAATTGCAAGATTTATCTTTTCACCAAGTTCTGCTTTTACCCTATTGGAAAATTCAACCCGTGTTCGCTGGGGTTTCGGCATTGGTAGATTTCTTTTGCAAGTTCTTTATCAAGTGCACAATGATCTTGCATATTTCTTTTGGGATGCTTTAGATGAGGTTCTCTTCCTTGATTTTTGATTTTGACAAATTCTTGTCCTGTGGTAGTTGATGAATTTCTCTTAGGTTCATGATTCATGGTAGTTGATGAGATCCAATAGGTCTTTAATGATTCTCTCAAAATATTATTGTTTTTCAGCTTGTTGAATTTCTTTATTTTAAATGATCTTCGACGCTTGGCAATATTGATATTTCCATGTTTGTTCCTTCCTTCTCATTGGAAAATAGCGACTGCTTACTCGCTTGATAGCTTGTATAATGAGAGTTTTCATTGTAAGTTCGTTAACACGAGGAAGCATTGGCTCCATGTATTTATTTGGATCATTCCGTGTCTTGAAGTTTAACGATCTCTTTCTCGAGGATTCGTGTTAAAACCCTTTTGGGGTGCCTTGTGGTGATTAAGTCTGAGATGGTAATCAAACAAATTGGTTGGCTACGGTTCCTATTGGTCCCTAGATGTTTTTCAAAACAATTCTTGTCTTTCTGATTGCTGAGCTCTCTTTGCTACTTGTACACGATATTATTGACAATGTCATTCTTTTTGTAAGGGTCCTATCTCACTTGTTGATTAAGGGGACCAGTTAACTGCTTGGTATTTTGGGGAACGGAATTAGCTTTTACAAAGTTTGTCAAAGAAAGTCTTGACTCTACTCGTTTCTTTTGGAGTAGTTGGAATGTTGGAGTTTGGAACCTCTCTTAAAAAAAAATTGTCGAACCCCTTTTCTAATGTTATGGTGGAGTTGTGTGAGAGGTTTGTTTCAGCTTTGTGGTTTTCGTACTAAGTTTCCTTTCTAGAATAAGTTGTTATTACCATTCCATTTGATGCTGAAAAATTTCTATAACACGATTTGCCATGTTCCTTTAGAAGGTTTATTGACATGATCAGTAATGTGATGGCAATGTTGATTCCTTTATAAAGAAAGAGAGTTGTCCGCCTTTCGTAACATTTCTAAAACGATCAAATTTCCAGTTTTGGTGTTCATGCTCTTTTGGGGAATTCAAGTTCTTTGTGGTAAACATAGTTTGTCGAGTAAAGCGATATGTTGAAAAAAAAATTATAATAGTTCTTCCATGATGCGGGTGTTTTGATCTTGAATACCCGTTTGTTCCTAACGGTTAAGGTCGGATATTCTATTTTTGTGAGGCCTATGTTTTCAACTGTGGACTTCCCATAAGTTTTCTGAGTTCGTTGCCTAATTGGTTTTCCCCTGAGTTCTGTGTTCCTTGCGAGTGGTAAGTGATTTTTCAGTTGGTAAAGATCGTTTCTATTTGTCTCTTCTTTCGAGAAGGAATCAACCCATTCATTCCACGTGGGTCTTCCGAAAAGTTTTCTAAGTGTTGTTATGGGCTTGATGTTAATACCTGTAGTAAATTGATCGCCTTTAGTGGCAACGTTCAAATAAGAATATTTCAAGTTTACCTTTCACGGTACCTTGGAGCTCGTGAATCAACTAGTAACTGAAATTATTTTGGGTAACTATAGGAATTGGATTAACCTATTGTTTCTTAAAGATTTCGTGTGATTTAGTACGAAAGGCTCCTTGGTTTGAGTTCGCAAAGTGAGGTTGCAATAAAAGAATATTTTCGTTGATCCCTTCGAGACGAAGTTAATCCGTTTGTTTTCCGTGAAATCCTGTAAAGGGAAATGTTTCGAGTTTTGTGGCTGAGAACATTTGGATCTCGTGTTTCCCAAGTAGATGAACTGTTTCGAGCAAGTTGTCCTATTGAAGGATCTTATCGATTCTTAATTAAATCTTGTGGTTATTTGAAGCGTCCCTAAATTTGTTGCTCTTTCCGCCAAGAGATGGCGAATTTCAAACGTAATATCTTTCTTTCGTGTCATTTGTTTTTTGCTATTCTCTTTGAGGGTGTGCCTCCAATTATGAACTTAGCTTTCTTTTCAAGATCACCTTTATCGTAATATTTCTTTTGGTTTTCGCGTCGCCGTGATGAGCAACGCCTTTCGTGTGAATAAACTTATCTTTGTTCGCCTCTTCCTTTTGAGAAAGGATCACGCTTTGGGTTACAAAGTGTTCGCAAAGGCTAAGTTTGGCAACCGTTGGTGGTAGATGAGTAATCGTAGCGGTGATATTTTGCTACCAAGTTACTTGGAGGAGTAGTAGAATGTAGAATGGTTTTGATCTGATCTCTTGGGAAAAAATTAATTCACATGGAATGCTTGGTTTCAAGTAAGTCCAAAAGTGTTTCAATTGAGTAGAACCTATGGTATAGTGAAACTTCATAACTTCAGTTCATGATTGAATGGTCGGTGATTATCGAAAGTATGGAAACCTTGATTACTTCTATAAAGCAACGCAATTGGATAATGATGCGAGATTAGGCGAGAAATTTCTAAGTATGCAAGTGAGTGAGTACGTTAGAATTGGGGGAAATGTTGGAGAGTCAATCCATTGATTTCCCTATGTGTTATAATTGAAATTTGTGGTAGAGATCTTGGAGGTTAAGTTTGGGTTTGCATTGTTATGCTAGACCATTGGTTACACGATGATTGTGCGTAGAGGAAGTGGGATAATAGAGTTTCCTGAGCCATGAATGGTCTTTGATAGAACTCTTCTGATGTAGTACATGTTCGTGCGTGCTAAGGATCTTGAATTGTTGTTATTGGAAATTGAAGATAATGTGATTGCGTGGTGCCTACTATTGTGGTGTTATGGACGCTTTCAATCAAATCGATTACAGATACCTAGAGTATCCAGTAGATTTCATAGAGTCTCTTCACAATGGTGTGGATGATTTAATTCAGTTTGAGTATAATTTGAGGATGTTTAACTAAGTGGTTTTAGCTCATGTGGTAGTCAGTGAATTCGAATTTCAAGGTTCGAGAGAAATTCTATTCCTAGAAGAGAGAAACTGTGGAAAGGTATGTTCATCGGATAATGAAGTGTTTTCTTGATTCTCGTTTGAGTTTTGTGTCGTTGACTTGTATTTCCCGCAATTTGAGTTGGCGCTGTGTTGGCGTGTTGATTCTTTCCAAATTCAGACAAACTGCCAGTGTTTGGTTTGGGCGATCCAGTAATTTCTCCTTCGTTTGTAGTGGTGTTCATTTGTAAACTGCCTATTTAGAAAATGGATTTGTTTTAAGATGAATTATCAAATTTGGAATCTAACCTTTTGGTGAGAGTTACCATTACGTGGATGCGATGAGGACTCTCTATTTCTAGTTGGATTCTCTTCGTTTTTGAAAGTTGTAAGAATTAGGACGTTGGCTTATCGCGTTGAACGTCCTGGATCCTATCGCGGCACGCAACGTCCGTGTGCTCGAGTGTTGCGAGTATCCGAGCAATTCCAAGCTTGAATTATCGTTGTTTCATTCCAGACGCAGTTTCCTTTCGAGTAGATTGGTGCGTAGATTCGAGGTCGAATCTTTTCTAAGGGGGATAGAGTGTAATACCTCATTTATCCAGCTAGGTTGTATCGTTTCAATTATCTCGGGAATTTTATTCAAAACGAGATTTACAACTTTCCTAATCGAATCGGTAAAAAAGAAAGAAGTCGGAGGAGTAAAAGAAACCTCTTTCGACGGATTTTCCAAACAATGGGGTAATTGTATTTGTCACAACTGGGCGCAGGTCAGCGCCCACGTGGCCCAAGAGGGTCGGCCGCCCATGTAGGGGCCGGCAAAAAGGGGGCACCACTTCCCCCCAACCCTAGCCGCCTATCTCCTCCCCTCCCCTTGGCCGCCTCCTCCTCCCCAAGCCGCCCTCCTTGCTGCTCCATGGCGCCTCCTCGCGGTGATGGTGCTATCCCGTGATCCCCGCTCCTCCTCAAGGGCCCTCCATCATCTCCATTCCCGCCGCCGTCGACGCTCGTTCGTCGTCATCGGGTGGCCGTTCTTTGGAGAAAGAAGGGAGGAGAAGAGAGGAGGATCTTGAACAGCGGATCATAGTCGTTCTCACGGGTCTTCAAGGGTAACGAAGGTTCCGATTCGCTGTTTGTATTAGTTTTGTTGCTCTTTTGTTCGTTTGATTTGGTTTAGTCTGCGAATCCAGATCTGTCCAGTTTAGAGCAGTAGGTTGCACGGCCGATTGAAGGCCTTTAGAGGACGAATCTCAGGTCGATGTCTTCTGGAGATATGATCCTGGTCTCATTAGCTTTCTTTTGGCACCTGGATCACGAATTTTCACCCAGTAGATTAAAAGTTATGACTGTTTTACTACATGCTGGTCTGTCTGTCAGAAATGTTGGATATAGTCGGTTGCACCTAGGTTTTGATCTAGTTAGAGTCAGAATCAGGTCGGCCACCCAACTAGGTTTATGAAGATAATTTCACCATCTTTTCAGGCTGATAAAGATCACTTTATTTGGATCAGTGGTTTAAAAGTTAGAGCCTTTTCTTTAGGGCTGTTCTGAATTCTGGACAGACTGCAGTTATAGTTTTTCATTGGATGGTTAGACCTCTGTTTTGGCCGAATTAGAGTTTACCATCAACTAGAGTTTCGTAGCCTGTTACGTTAAGAAAATCTGGGCACTGGTTTCGTGTCGTTTGAGTTCCAGATAATTAAATATGCTTTTTCTCGTGCCGCTGCTCATAAGGGCTGAAATCTGGCGTAATAGTTTATTTTCAATTTGGGTCTATGCGGTATATTGAATAGTCCGGGGTTATTGTAGAACATCGGTAGCAGTGTTATATCGTTGTTCTTATTTTGGGAACATGCTTGTGTAGGCGGTGAGACATCCCGTGTGGGAACACCTCCGTTGCCTGCTAAAGAGTCACTACGCAAAAGGCAAGTACTGTATGCATAATGATATGTTGTTTACATGAATGTTTTGTGCCTTGTTCATGATGTTGATATACTGCAAGTACCTTGTATACTATGTTTGATGCAAAAATGGGATGTGTGAGTGAATGATTATATTTGTTCGTACTTGTAGATGAATGCCATGTGTTTCTTTTCAATTATGAGTACTATTCAATATTGCCATGGGATCACATCATGACATGCATAAAGTACATTTGTAAGACCCATCAATTCCAGTATGGGCATTTGAAAATCCCATCAATTCCAGAATGGGTACATGAGTCCACCATTCCAATGTGGGCCATGTTACATGAGTCCACCATTCCAATGTGGGCCATGTTACGTGAGTCCACCATTCCAATGTGGGCCACGTTGGACGGTCGTATGAAACGTTCTTCATACGATTACTTTAAGTGAACACCGACGGTGTTTCACTCGCTATACTGCATATATGCCGCAATATGTCCAATTCCTTCAATGCATCATTCCACTTCATCCATTCATAAATTCGTTTCCAGTAAATGTTCAAATGATGATTGTGATATATTGCTCATGGAATGTTTGATTGTTACCTACAGTTACTTGCTGAGTCTTTGGCTCATTCTTGCTTTATTGTCTTATTTAGGTAAATGACAAGGAAGAATGATCTTGTGGAGGGTAGTTCATCACGTTGCACTCACTATCATATATCAAACAATTTGAGGACTTTTATTGTCGTTAGTTATGATTAGTGTTGCATTGTAATAAGTCATCATGGCCTTGTTTACCATATCTTTCTGAATTGTTTACTTCCATTTCGTTGATTAAGACTTGAGGATGAATACTTGTTTCCATATATTCTTAATACTTGCTTCATCTTATCATGCGATTTGATGTTATTCATTTGAAGAGTAGTGATTGTAGGTGACATCTTGACTTCCTTATAGTCAGGGTGTTACAAGAGTGTAAATACCTGAATATGCGCTTAACGGCTTGGCGATGGGAAGTTCTCGGAGACGCCTGAAATCTTGCACAAAGGCATACCGTGAAGTGAATGTCCGGTCTCGAGGTCACAAATACGTAAGGGCCAATCATGTCATGCAGATACTCGCGTTGATCCACGACTTCTCCTACCTCATCCGGATCCAAACAATGGTTGCCATGGGAGTGGAAATTGGCTTGCAATCACCCATGTTGAAGCGCTTGAGTAGATCTTTAGTGTACTTCGTCGATGGATGAAAGTTCCTTCCTTGCATTGCTTGATTTGAAGTCCCAAAAGTAATTAAGCTCTCCCATCATACTCATCTCAAATTCCTGGACATAGTGTCAGAAAAGCTGGAAACAAGAGCATTAGAGGAACTACCAAAGATAATATCATCCACATAAATTTGAGCAAGCAGGAAGTCTTTGTCACGTCTAAGAATGAATAGAGTTTTATCCACTTTACCCATTTCAAAATTATTTTTAAGCAAGAAGGTCTTAAGTCTATCATACTGTGCTCTAGGGGCTTGTTTAAGACCATACAATGCTTTAGATAGCTTGAAAACACGATTTGGATATTTAGGATCCTCAAAACCAGGGGGTTGCTTAACATACACTTCCTCATCTATGAAACCATTTAAAAAGGCACTTTTAACATCTATCCGATATAATTTAAAACCTTTTGATGCAAAGAAATGCAAGCGAGAATGCGAATAGCTTCTAGTCTAGCAACAGAGCAAATGTCTCATCAAAATCTAACCCTCAACTTGGTCAAACCACGAGCTACCAATCGGCCTTGTTTCTAACCACGTAACCATCCTCACCTTGTTTATTCTTAAACACCCAACGGTTCCTATAACATTATGACCACTAGGGGTTCTACTAGGTTCCAAACTTTGTTTCTTTCAAAATTTTCTAACTCCTCATGCATGGCATTTACCCAAATAGAATCGATAAAGCATGTGATATATCACGGGTTCAAAAGAAGCAACAAAAGCCGAATGAGAGTAGAGATTTGGATCATTATACCGGAGCGAGTGACTCGCTCATGTAGATTACCTATTATCCGCTAGGAGGATGCTTTGTCTATGAATGCGAAGTGGAGCGCCGGGTGAGATACTGCTTCTTCGACCTCCGCAGTATCTGCGATGATGAAGATGCAGCAGAGCCTCAATCAAGGTGAAGTAGACGTGGCGTGTTCTTGTATCGAGATGGGCGCTTCAAAGAGCGCAGATGAAGGAATGATATTAGCTTCGTCCTCATCTTCCTCCACAAAAATGCTCTCTGTCACCTGTAAATCATCTGTACCAATAGATCTAGCTCCAGGGCTAGTCTCATCAAAAGTGACATTACAAGTCTCTGAATAATGTTAGTCTCGAGATTAAAACCCGAAAACCCTCGAATGAGCAGATAACCTGAAATAACCCATCAAAAGTTCTTGATTCAAATTTATCTAAGTTGCTCTGTCTTAAGAATAAAACATTTTGATCCAAAAACTTCGAAAATGCGAAACAGAGGGTTTTCTACCAAAACGAAGCTCATAAGGAGTCTTGCCTAAAGAAGGTCTCAAAAGACACGATTTGCAATATGGCAAGCGAGCAATAGCTTTGGCCCAAAATCTCCTGGTGTGTTATACTCGTCTAGCATCGCCCTAGCCATTTCGACCAAGGTCCTATTCTTCCTTTCCACCCACGCCATTTTGTTGAGGGACGTGTGGAGAGGAGAACGATGCTCAATACCACGCCAAAGACAAAAGAAGCAAAGAAGCATTTTTGAACTCCGTGCCATTATCATCGCGAATCGCTCTCAAAGCACCGTGAAGTTCGAAGCCAAACGAAGAACAAGGTCATGAAAATAACCAAAAGCTTCATCTTTTGAAGTAAGAAAGAACACCCAAGTATATCTAGACGGATCATCGACTATGACAAGAATATACCATTTTCCACCGATCGATCGGACTCTAGCAGACCAACAAGATCCATATGAAGCAACCGTCCCGGTCCGTCACCATAACCATAGTCACGTAAGGGTGTGAGGCGGCAACTTGTTTGCCATGCCTACTGAGGCGCATACAAAGATCCTTGATCGACTTTGAGTTTGGGCAAACCTCTCATGAGATCAAGGTTGCTAACTCGTGTCGATGATCAAAACCAATGTGCCCTGCCGTCGGTGCCAAAGCCGTAAATCAAGAAGATGTAAGCAAACATTTAAGAGATCCAAAGAAGAGATTCGAAAAATCAGCTCAAAAATTCTACCAACTCTAGAGATTCCAAACACAAGCTCACCAAGAGAATCAAGCACACGACAAGCATTTTTCTTAAAAATAGTCTCATAACCATCATCAAGAAGTCGAGAAACGAAAGAAGATTATACCTAAGCTTGTCCACAAGAGCGACATTCTTTAGAATGAATTTGTTGTTCACCCTAATTGATCCTGTTCCTTCAATTCGCCCTTGTGTATCATCTCCAAAGGTGATGAAGTCATCACCGCTGCCGCGTGAAAGAGGTGAACCATTTTGAGTTTCCTGTCATGTGGCGTGAACACCTGAGTCGATTTAACCACGTGTTCTTCCCTTTCCACGGTAGTCCCGAAAATCAAGGAACAAAAGAACGATGTGTCTCAACATCAAGTTAGATAAACAAGATTTAGGAATCCAAGATCGAGACACACGTCTCAAGGAGTATACAAACCGTAAGTACTATCCTTGATTTCATCTAACATTCGGTTATGAGCAATGTTTAAATTAACATGAGACTTAAAGCGTCCATGGGCGGTCGACCGGCGTTGTCTTTGTGATCGGGCCGATCATGACCAAAACGGTCGACCGGTGACCACGTGGCCGACCGCCATCTGATAAACTTTAGAATTAGGATATCTAGACACATAATGATTTGCATGAGAGAAAATCCTAATCCAGGTTTATTCTTTTCAGTGTTACCTTGTCTCATAGAAGCTCTAGGTTGCATGAAAGAAATTCTATCAAAATTTTTCCTATCATTTTTCAACCTCGCCAACAGAATTCAATCAAATGCCCACCTTTCTTGCAATAAGTGCAATGGTACTTGGTACCACTAGAAGAAGCACCATTTGAATTAATACAAGGTTGGGTAAAACCTGCAGATTTAAAAGATGTTTTTGCAGGTTGGGTTTTGAATTCAATTAAACCTTTTCCAAGACTTGAATGACTTTTGGGTTTGAATTGTCTTGAAAAGAATTGAATCATAAACCTTGCTTCTTATAAGGAGTTTTAGACTTGTCAAGAATCATGTTTAATTGTTTCTTACCTTTAGAAAATTTCTCTAATGTATCATGAAGGTAAGCATTTTCTTTTCTCAAGTTAACACAAGCATCACAAGTTTTATCCATAGATTTCTCCTTATACAAAGCAATTTCAAGCTTAAGAGCGGAACATGAAGCACAAGTAGTATTTTCAATATTATCCTTAAGCTTAGCATATTTGACTCTAGCGACTTCTAAGATATCTTTGATTTCACGCTCTTTTCTAAACATGAAGTGCAAGGGCTAGAATCAAATACATCAAAAGCAGTCAATTTACTAGATTCTAAACATTTTTCACAAGGAGTACTTTTAATTTCATTTAGTTCAGATCTAGCATTCTCAAGTTGTTGTGCAGAAATATTATGAGCAGATTGTAACTTGGTAATTTCTGAATGCATAGCATGACAAGATAAACATTCATCAGGTTCAAGAGTCTTAGCATTTTTAAGCTCTACTTTCAGTTTGCTAATCTTTGACTCTAATTTCTTATTTTTTGTCATGACAAATTCTAGCGCTTCATCTTGACTAAGCAATTGTTCAACTATAGAATCATATTTAGCAGAAAGCTCATCATAAGAAAAAGATACCTCATTATCATCAATGTCGTCCGTGTCACCATGAAGCACATGCCGCTGAAGTCTTTGGCCTTCCTTTCTTTTTGCCTTGAGGATCTCCTCCTCCTTGTCCTCCTCACTCCCGGTATCCACATCGCTCAAGGATTGATCCTCAAAAGCGGCAAGGACCCGGTGAGCGGCCTTCACAAGCTTATTAGCCTCATACCTTGATTTGTTGAAAGGATGCTTCTTCCAAGCTGGCTTTCCTTCCTTATGATTGCTCTTACCT
The DNA here is from genome assembly GCA_036346395.1 of Hsuehochloa calcarea. NCBI lineage: Eukaryota > Viridiplantae > Streptophyta > Magnoliopsida > Poales > Poaceae > Hsuehochloa > Hsuehochloa calcarea. Next base: position 3,435,025 of record CM070606.1, read on the forward strand.
TTCGACTTGGGGCAATTTGCGGATATGATTAAGCTCACCACATTCATAGCATGTCACCGACCACCTCTCTTTTGTTTCTCACATTATTGTAGGCCGTGTGATTTTTTTAGCTAGAAGAGCTAACTCTGTTTCAGGAATACTTTCAAGCTCCTCTTCATGAATAGCAGATAAACAAGCAAATGAAAATCTAGAAGAAGATTCAAAAGAGTCATCAAAAGCCTTTTTGAGAGGATCTGCTACCAAAGCTAAATTATCTTTCTTGGGATGATCAACTCTTTTAATTTCATGAGTCTTGAGTTTACTATAAAGCAATTCTAAAGTAAGACTTGAAATATCAACATTTTCCTCTATAGCAAGAGCCTTCATCTCCCACTCCTTGGTGTTGATTGCACCAAGAGATGGGTGGCATTTTCAGATTGAGAATATTCAATATCAACAACTTTCATTTGATTAATTACTTTATTAAAGCGATCAAAATGTCATCGATGCTCTCTCAGACGCATCTCGAATTTATTGTATTCTCGCTTGTAAACTGCTTGGCGACCTTTTTGATTTGGGACGAACCTCATGATATGTTTCGAGAGTGTTCCAAATTTCATGCGCAGTTGAAAGAATGCAAATTCTATCATATTCTTGTCTACCAAGTGCACCATATAAAAGATTCTTAGCCTTATTGTTGTTAGCCAAAAGAATTGCGAAGCGTGTGTAGCAATTTCGGGAATAACCGAGGGGCTCTAACAACATCCCAAATAGCTTGTCCTCGCTCTCAAGAAAGACGCATACGATTCTTCCAATAGGCATAGTCGTGCCCATCGAAAACATGCGGTTTAGTAGAAAACTTATCCATCGCCAAAGTTCGGTGACCGATTAAGATCAAGATTGAACTAACCGGCTCGATACCACTTGTTGGACCGAAAAGGCGACTAGAGGGGGTGAATAGGAGCACGCCACTTTTTCCCAAATAATGAATTCAACACAATTTCACTCCAATAGCTATGATGAAGCTATGAAGATCAATATACCAAGACAAATGGAAGACTAGTATTGAATCCAATTAAATCCCTAAGCAAAATAACAAAATCAACTAAGATTGCAAACTCACAAAGACAAAGCGGTCGATCATTGACCCAACCGGCGGACCGATTGCCAGCGGTCGGACCGGCGTTAGTCGGCGGTCGGACCGCTCCAAAATCGGTCGGACCGGTGATGACGGGCGGTCGACCGGCCGACTCGAACCGATCCGCAATGAGAAATCACCCGATGACGAAGTTGCAATTAGGTGAAACTTTTGATTCTCAACTCCAATCTTTATGAAACTTTGCACACACCTTCTATATGCTATTAAGGACCTATTCCAATCGAATATTATGATAATTCTTGGAGCGATCTTGAGCAATTGCCAATTGATTAACGAAGGTCTAAAACCGCAAGAACGAAAACTTGATCCTAATGCTTGTTCGTGAGTGATTGATGATCAAGATGATGCTAGATAGATTCACACATATCACAGCAAGCTAATTCACGTGAAAGAATCAATCACAAACTCGCGGATCAAAGAAAGCCCTAAAAACACGAAATTGAAAGCAAGAACGAAAAGAGACTTATCTCAAGCAAACCTTGCATAGATTGATTTCGTGGTTGATGCTGGATTACATCCACACCATCATGGATCAGTGGACAATCAAAGACCACGAAATTCACCACAAACCATCAAGAGCCCTAGCCTCCACCTCAACTCCCTAAAGACAATTAGGGTTTTGAAACATAAAAGGCGAGAGAGAGAGAGAGAGTGCACCACCATCTCCTCCTATTTATAGTGGAGGCCTAAAACTCTTAGGGTTTGACTCTCTTGGGCTCCCGTTAAGGCCCACTAACAAACGGGTCACACACGCACGCTTCGCAAAGCGCCGTCTTTAACCTTTTGACCTAAACCGCTTCACCATGCACCATGGATTTGCCAATAGGTCACCCTTGTCCATCTTGTGTCACGCTTGAGTCTTTGACTCACCCGCATCGCCAATCGCTCGACCTCAACTCTCCAAGTCTAGTCCCGATCCTCCTCGCCGCTGACCGTCGTTGACCACTAAGCTACCCGCACAACCATAGACAAGCAAACACGATTCGGGAACAAGTTCTTCACAACTTGACCCATGTTAGTCAAAACATGCATCATGCAAATCATATGCCATGAAACCAATGACTTTGACCTAACAAAACAACATCGCCACGGTTGGCCAACGTTCAAGTTATTACGGCCCGACCGCTCCAGTGAGCGGTCGGACCGCTTCCTTGGCGGTCGGACCGCTCCACGTGAGCGGCCGGACCGCCTGGGACTTAGCCAATTTCAACCCCAAAATCCAAACCTTCGGAAACTTTAAACCAATAGAACTTTTCTCGAGACTCCAAAAATCATGAGACCAAGTGCATTGGGATCCCTCACTTGCCTACAACACCTATTTTTGGCCCAACTTGTTTTGACCACTTTTGGTCACCGCCGTCCGATCAGCCCCACATGGCCGGTCCGACCGATTTGGGACCGGCCGGACGGCCGTGCAAGGACCGGTCGGACCGCCGCCCGAGAAGCTCAGTAACTTTGTCGAAAACACGTGAAACGATAAACCGTAAACGCCATTGCCAATTGTCACATCATGCTAAGATCGGAACATATCCCCATGAAATCCACATAGTTACTATCACGCATTTGGTTCTTTTTAGAACCGCTCGCGGAAAATAGAATATCACTGATTGGTTCTATTCATGAACCGCTGCGAAAATAGACTACCACAGCATTTTCGTGAATAGAACCGAATGCTCGTGATAGCGACTATCACAAGCGGTTAAAAAACCGTCTGTGATGACCTCGTGTCATCACAGACACAAAAATTCAGACGGTTCAAAAACCGTCTGTGATGATGGTTTAGAACCGTCTGTGATGAGCTTTTCTGTAGTAGTGTACGCAGGGCGATGGCCTTTATTACAGCGGTAAAAAGGCTATCGAGAACCCGCAATGGCGTTCCTCCTCGAAGGAGGGGAAAATTGCGAGATGGGTTGAAGCCATACACCTCCTAAGTGTCAGGGGTTTAACCTCCTGGCACGTGGTGAGGGACTTCTCCATGAGGAGAATCAGCCCTTTAAAGGCCAGAGCTCATTCGATGATCTGGTATATTGGTCGTGATGATGCGACAAAGGACTCTAGGGAAGGTAAGTTCCAGTAAGAATCCGATTGGCATACCTTTCTGGTTAAATGCTTTTATAATCCTAAGACCTCTCTTTTTTATTCTGACCTTGTCTTCGATGAAATCGTGGTTTGGATCGTAATGATCTGTCTTTGGAGAGCCTAATGAGAAGGCTGGTTTCCCTTTGATCTTAGCAGTTATTACTGCTGAAGAGAGGGCTGAGAGACTTCGGGTAAGCATGATTATTATTTTTCACATTTACAATCCTTTTCGATCGGTATTTACCTAAAAATCCTCTTTAATATATAGTCGGTTAGTCTAAGAATTGATGAGGCCACGGAGACATGTGAGCCAATGGAAGAACCGACCAACCTTACAATCACTAGTGATCGTGTAGAGGTAGGTAACCGAAGGAAATACCTTTTTCTTAGATGAAAAAACATGTTCACCACCCGACTAACTTTGTTTGTTGAATCAGGCGGCAGTCATTGAGTCCCATACAGTTGCTCAAGATTTGCCAAGGGCTGTTGAAGCAACTACTTTGGTGACCAATGAACCTACACCTTCCGATCCAATGATCAGGGATTCTACTCTCAACCAGTTGGTTGAAAGTATTACATCTGATCGTTCATTGAAGGATGTAGATGGTACAACCAACCCTACCAGTACAAGACTGGAAAAATTAGTTGAAAAGAAAAGAAAAACCAACGCTACAGACTTTAAGCCAGCGCGCTTCAGAGTCAAGATAAAAACATAACTTGGTATGTTGTAAATGAAATTATCATATGAACGCATACCTTTTATATTCTTGGCGAACTTGAACTCTGAACTTCCTTTTCTTTACGCAGACCTGTTGGAGTTCCACGTGCCCGATCGAGTTATTCCAAAGAAGTCGTGATCGAGGGCACCTCCGACCAGGGCTTTTCTCAGGCAAGAAATCCTGAGGAGGAAGTGGTTAGGGAAGCCCCCGAGCCTGTTTCAGTGTTGGAATCTGATTTGAATCCTGTGGTGATTGTTACTCCATCAGGGGAGGTAGGCATCTCTCCAGATCCACAGGAGATTCCAACTTCTAAAAGGAACTCCTTCCAGACTAACAAGTTCCCTTTCTCTCCTCGATTTATCGAGGATAAGGACCTTGATGATGCTTGGAGGAGAGTATCAGATCGTCTTGCAAAGGCGAATCCTGATAAGATTTTTGCCTATTATAATGATGTGGCAATTCAAGTAAGTGTCCTCAACCATTCTTATAGTTTTCCTTGAAGTTCACAAGAAACTTTAAAGAAAAAAATGCTATTCATACAGCATATGGTTGAAAATTTTGCTACGATCGAAGGACTATCCGATCGAATTAAGAATCTAGAGCAAAAACACTCTGAACTAGAAAGTAAGAACTTTCTTCTTAATTTGTCTTTTTTGAAGACTTTCCTTTCTTCCTAATATTATTCTCCCTTATCAAATTTGATAGATTTGGAGAAAATAAAAGAAGAAGCTTTGGCTAAAAAAACCAGAAGAATAAAGCTTGAAGAGAAAATTCAAGCTAAAAACCGGTCGATCGAAAACTTGACGACCAGGCATGAAAAATACCTGGAAAAATCCAGGAAGAAGGCCGAAGGTAACTTTAGTCGTAGACTTGACTTAGTATTTTCTTCTAATCCTTCTTGCTTAATGTTTGCTTTGTTTATACAAAACAAAATCAAGCATTAAGCAGAGCACAAAAACTTTGGAATTTGAGCAAGAAAAAGGGGCAGCAGTTATGCTTAATCTTGACTTAAAGATTACTGCACTCAACAAAATGATCTTTGATATGGGATCAGGATCAACGTTGCCTTCCTTAAGTGATCCAATGGAAAAGGTAAATTACCTTGGCCATCTTTTGGAGGACCTTAAGGGCTTGCTCAAAACTACAAGAGAGAATTACGCACAATCAATAAAGGAATCTATTGCTAGTCTCGCTTTGGCAAAACTGAAGGTGTCTGACCCCTCTATCAATCTTCAAGCTATTGAAGAGAATTTTAACTGCTTACCTGAGGAGGCGACCAAGTTTCTCAAGAAAGTTAAACCTCTTGGAGACAAGGTTGCAGAAGAAATAGAGGTCGGATCTCCATCCAGCAGTGACTAATGGAGGGCAATCTCTAGTAGTAAAAAACCCTGCAAAAGAAAGAGAGAGTATGCAAAAAAAATGTGTAAAAATTTACCTTTCTCTTATTAATGAAAAAAGAATTTTTATTTATCTGTCGACTTATCATATATTACCTAGCCCCCGACTGTATTATAGTAGAACAAATTTACTATAAAAGCACTAGGCCAAGAATATGAACTTAAGTCTCAACCATTGTTTGAAAGTATGTACTGATTGTTGAAAAAACTGATCGTGATAATACTAGCAAACCTTTTTGGTCGGAACCAGTGTTAGGTTTTGACTAGTTGTAAATCTGTTTTTCGTAATCAAAGTACTTACTAAGACAATATATGGTCGGAAGGAAAAAATAATTTTTCTTGACAAGAGGAAATTATATGCAAAGATATATATAATAAATGAGAAGTGGTTTTATTTCTATGCAGTGCTCAATGCTGGTCGGAATGAACTTGCTAAGAAATGAAGATATAGATTGTATTTCGCAATACGTGTTCATGCTCTAGTCCGACTGGCAGCGAGGATCGTAAGAAAAGGACCGTCGCTAGGAAGCTCCTTCCAGTGGGCGGAACCACATGAGAAAAGGAAGAGACTTTGACTAGGAGGTTTTCCGTGTCCCGACCAGTAGCCAAACAAGAGTAGAACAGAATTTTAAAATAAAAAATATAATCTCCATAGTCTTAAGCATATGAACCGCAGTCGACCAAAGCTAGGCTCTGTCATATAAATAACATCACTTGCTTTTTGGATTATTTTATTATTTATTAAACTGAATGGAAAAGAAATAAAAACAAAACGAAAAACTTACGCAGTTGGTCAATATTCCAAGAATTAGACAAAACACTGCCGTCTGACATGGCTAATCGTACCGAACCTGGTCGGGTGACTTCGGCCATAGTATGAGGACCTTCCCACTTGGGAGAAAGTTTGTTGCAATTAGCTTGGCTCTGAATTTTTCTGAGAACCAGATCACCTACAGCTAGGCTGCGAGGTTGCACGTTACGACTGTGGTACCTTCGCATGGCTTGTTGATAGATTGCTGAATGCAGTAAGGCTTGGCTTCGTCGTTCCTCAAGGAAATTGACGTCGTCGGGTTGTCTTTCTTCCTGATCGTTTTCATTAAAACAATCAGTGCGAGCAGAACCAATTTTTAGTTCTGGAGGAAGCATGGCTTCGGCCCCATAGACTAAAAAGAATGGTGTTTCACCGGTCGCACGATCGTCGTCAGATCTGTTCGACCCATAAATGAAGGAAGTTCTTGAACCCAAGCTCTGATCGCTTTATTAATCGGTCGAATACCCGGCGTTTGACCCCCTGCATTATGATACCATTGACACGCTCAACTGCTCTGTTACTCTGCGGATGAGCAACTGAAGCGGAATGGACTTTGATACCAAGGTCATCGCAGAATTCCTAAAAATTTTTGCTGGAGAACTGGGTACCATTGTCCGTGATTATACGACTGGGTACACCAAATCGTGTAATCACGTTTTTTGTGAGGAACCTCTTAGCAGCCTCAGTTGTAGTTTTAACAACTGGCTCGGCTTCGATCCACTTTGTAAACGTATCAATCATGACGAAAAGGAATTCGAAGCCCCCGGGTGCTCTTGGGAAAGGTCCCAGAATGTCTAGTCCCCAGGTTGCAAAAGGCCAAGAAAGAGGAATTGTTTGCAGAGCTTGTGCCGGCTGATGTACTTGTCGACTATGAAACTGACATTGTACGCACTTCGTCACGAGCTCTTTTGCATCATGAAGGGCAGTTGGCCAATAGTATCCTTGCTCAAGGCTTTACCACCAGCCAGTTCTTCAGAGGAATGATGTACTCCACAGACTCCTTCATGAATTTCGGTTAGCAACTTAATGTCATCTGAGTGAGATATGCATCTCATCAACACACAATGAGATCCCCGTTTATACAACGTACTTTCGATTAGAGTTATGATTTGGCTTTTTGTGCTATACGATCAGCCTCTACATTATCTTTTGGAATTGGGTCATGCTGAAGATAATTGTAGATCGATGTCATCCAATCTCTACCATGATCGTCACCAATCTGTGGAGCATCTATGTGACCAGAATTAATTGGATTGACCTGGTGTGAACCATTGATGTTCTCGGAAGGCTCGATTACCGAGGGTGAATCAGTTGCTCAAGAAAAACTCCCGGCGGGACGGTTGACCAAGTGGAGGCCATCCGTGCCAACTGATCTGCTAGAAAGTTTTCCTTTCTAGGAATATGTTGGATCTAAAAACCGAAGAAGTGCTTTTCGAGTATTCGTACTTCCGCCAGATAAGATGACATCTTGGTGCTAGAGCATTGATACTCTTTCCCTACTTGATTCACTACTAGCTGAAAATCGACTTTCACTAGTAATTTGCGAATCCTGAGCGAATGAGCTGCTCGAAGTCCTGCCAGCAAACCTTTATATTCAGTGACATTGTTAGTAGCGAAAAAGTTAAACTGGATGACATACTTAATGTGCTCGCCAGTAGAGGATATTAAGATGACTCCAACCCCCGATCCTTTAAGCATTAATGAACCGTCAAAGTACATTGTCCACTCATCGTGGTACTCGTACTCGAGTTCCTGCTTAGGTTCTGGGTTTGTCCATTCGGCAATGAATTATGCTAATGCCTGAGACTTTATAGCTATTCTGAGATGAAATGGAGGTCGAACGTCCCTAGTTCAACTGCCCATTTTGCTATTCGTCCTGGTGATTCCCTGTTTCCAAGAACTTGACCTAGGGGATATCCTGTAGGTACGACCACTTTGTGGGCCTGAAAGTAATGCCTTAGTTTCCTTGAAGCCATAAGGAGACCATAGAGCAACTTTTGTACCTGTGAATATCTTTTCTTTGGTCCATGTAAGACTTCACTTACGTAATATACCGGTCGTTGAACGTTTTCACGTTCTATGACCAATACACCCCTGACAGCCTGCGGCGTTGCAGCCACGTAAATCAACAGTGTTTCTTCCGGCCTTGGAGAGACTAAGGCCGGGGCGCTTCCAAGGTACTCCTTGAGTTTTTTAAAGGCTTCGTTGGCTTCTTTCGTCCACTTAAAACTACCATGCTTCCGAAGAAGTTTAAAGAAAGGTATTCCCTTCTCACCTAACCTGGCTATGAAACGACTTAGCGCTGCCATACAACCAGTTATCTTTTGGACCTCTTTCTTTGTTGTCGGGGGACGCATCTGATTGATGGCAGTTATCTTAGCCGGATTTGCTTCGATACCTCTAGCCGAAACTAGGAAACCAAGAAGCCTTCCAGCGGAAACCCCGAACACACATTTCTCCAGATTCAACTTGAGGTTATGTCTTCTCAAGCTGTTGAAAGCTTCTTGTAGGTCAAGAATATGATCGCCAGCGTTGATGCTTTTCACAACCAAGTCATCTACATAGGCTTCTAAATTTTGACCTACCTGCGGGCTGAAAGTTTTCTGCATTAACCTTTGAAAAGTTGCACCAGCATTTTTGAGAACGAAAGGCATCTTAACATAACAGTAAGTGCTATATGGAGTGATGAAGGAAGTTTTCTCCTCATCTTCTTTACTCATGTTTATCCGGTGGTACCCTGAATATGCATCTAAAAAACTCAGTAACTCGCGCCCGGAGGTGGAGTCTACAAGCTGATCAATGCGAGGAAGGGGAAAATCATCCTTCGGACAAGGTTTATTAAGATCTGTGAAGTCTATACACATTCTCCATTTTTCATTATTCTTTTTAACCATTACAGGATTGGCAAGCCACTGAGGGTGATGGACTTCACGAATAATTCCAGCTTTGAGGAGCTTGTCAATCTCCGATTGGATTGCTTCCTTCCGGTCAGGTGCAAAATGCCTTAGCTTCTGCTTGACCGGTTTTTTGTCAGGCTGGAGAGCTAGCCTGTGCTCGATCACTTCCCTAGGGACTCCGGGCATGCCGGACGCCTGCCAGGTGAAAACATCATGGTTTGCTCGGAGGAAAGAGACGAGCGACTCTTCCTATTTAAGGTTGAGCCCTTTTCCAATCAGTGATTTCGGAATGGACCTGTCGGTGTCTCCCAACCTGGCGTCTCTCGGAGAAGCGCATTTATCGAGTAGCACCTCTTTTTTCTGATCGGAGGGTTTGGGTGTCAATTTTGGTATGGAGTGCTTGACCTACATTGCAAAAGAGTCAGTATTTCTGGTCGAAAGCTCGTCGACCAGTTCTAAAGATCTTCGATCGCAGACATAAGCCATCTTTTGCTCTCCCCGAACCATGATGACACCCTTTGGTCCTGGCATCTTCAAACACTGATAACCATAATGCGTGGCTATCAGAAATTTTGCTATAGCCAGAAGGCCAAGGATCCCGTTATAAGCGTCTCAAAATTAACCACGTCAAATGAAATCTTTTCTGTTCAGAAGTTATCAGGACTTCCGAACGTAACCGGTAAGGACACCTGTCCTATCGGTTTGGTGGTAGAGCCAGGGACTATGCCATGGAAGGCATATTTTACTGGCTTTACCTTTGATTTAGGAACCTGCATTTCTTCCAAAGCTCCCGAGAATAAAATACTTAAAGAGCTACCTCCATCTATCAAGACTCTATTGACTTTACAATTATTAATGGTAGGCTCAGCTATAATAGGGAACCTACCCGGTCGAGTCGACGAGACGGAGCAGTCTTCTTTGCCGAAGGAGATTACAATGTCCGACCACCTCGAAGGCTTGATGTTGACCGGAGACTCTGCTAGGTTGACCTCCCACTCCACGGCTTTCAGATGACATCGCATTCATGGTACTCCAAAGATCATGTCGACTGTGTGCTGAGGTTCTTGGTACTCCATCTCCTCGTCGCCATCTTTGTCCTTTTTAGAGCTTGTTCCCCCTAACTCTTGTATTGAGGGAATGGGGCCTTTACCTGCACAATAATCTTCCAACTTCTTTTGCCAGACACGGCAGGTGCGCAAATCGTGCCCTGCCTGTTGGTGAAGTCTCTCTTACCTTTGGTAAGCTTTTCTGGGACCGCTAAGACCTCCTTACCATCCATCTTGCGATGCTTCTTCTTCTTGAGAACTTTCTTATGCTTCTTTTTTGACTTTTCTAAGCCAAATTGAGGAGTTTTATCTTTTCGATCTATAGCTTCGCTCTAATCGACCGCTTCACTAGCGGCTGCATATTTATCCGTCATATCGAATAGTTCGGCGGTTGTTCATGGGGGATTCATAGCTATATCCTCTGTAAACCTCCGGTTCCTCAATCCTGCCTTGAAAGCCTGAATTACAGAAGATTCTGCAATCTCGGGTATGAAATTACGAACCTGGATGAACCTCTTGTTGTACTGGCGAAGAGTTTCTTTTGGGTTCTGCCGGATCCGATGTAGATCATCTTCCTTCCCTGGGCGGTCGTACGTACCCTGAAAATTCACGATTAAGAGATCGCAGAGCTGTTCCCAAGTGTAGATTGATCCGATCGGCTGGTTAAGCAACCATAACCGAGCAGATCCTTCTAGCACCATAGGTAGGTAGTTGGCCATCACGTTTTCATCACCACCGGCCTCTCTGATGGCGGTGGTATAAATCTAGAGAAATTCTAACGGGTTCTGAGACCCGTTGAACTTGTCCATGTTGATCGGTCGAAACCGACTAGGCCAACGCACAGCCTGGAGCCCTGCAGAGAAAGCTCGGTAGCCTGTGACTGATTAATGGTGCCTTCTTTGAGAAGGTGTCGGATTGTGATCGGTTGGAGACCGGTTCCTTTGATTAGCAAATTGGGGCTCCGGCGTTCCGATCTGATCGTGAGCATTATGACGCCCTTGATCACCTGCCCGGTTCAAACGATGTTGAAGATCGTTAGGACCAAGCGAATAACCCTCTCGACGAGAAGAAGGTGTATTTGTTCGAAACAATCTTCTTCCCTCATGACTCATTGGTCGGAATCGTCGAGGTGGTTGTGGTATCGATTGATTCCCAACATACCCATGTTGCCCTCCGCTGAGGGAAGAACGCTGGGACGAAGTCATGGTTTGAATTTCTGGTGCTCTCCGTTCTCGGTATTCTTCCGCACGTTGTACGGTTTGCTGGAGAATCTCCGACACATGTCCTACCAATTATACAATACCTGGAGCTTCTGCTAAAGCAGGATTAGTATTATTTAAAATATTACGAATGCGCTGCAGGTTTTGTACCGTTACTGAAGGTCTCGGGGGATTCATCGAGGTTGTTGGCATTCGCAGATCCGAACCTTCTCTTAACCTCGTACCTAGCCGCCCTTGACTCATCATCCTTCTTTGCCGAACTGATTTAATTAACCGATGGGCGTCCATAAGTTACGCTGCCTCCGTAGTTGGTGCTTGATTGCCCACGCCATCTCCATCAGTATGTGGTGGTGAGGCAGCGGGTGCAGGACCGTACATGGCACTGCGATCAGTATTTCCAATTGCATTGACCTCGTGTTTCCAGCATCGATCCTCCGAAGAGCTTCCACTGTACTCAGTGGAGAGCTTCCCAGTGCTTCTACCAGATATTTCCACAACGGAGACCGGTCGGAGATGAGCACCTCTTGAGGCCTCCGAGGCGGACTCACCGACACGCGAATGCCGATCGTATGCTGAGCTTTATCATCCCCACTCAGCCCATGGCCGGTGAGGGTTTCATCGACACCGTTACCAGATGTCGGTTGGCTCCTCGAATTTTCAAAAGCCGTGGGTGAATACCTGTCAGCCATGATGGTGTCGAGAGTGTATTGACTCTCGAATTGTAGGGCTGAAGTCTCATCACCTTTTTTGCCGGTCGAAAGGACCAGGCTTGGAGAGATTCTTGGATGCTCCGAACTGGTCGGAGTGGCATGTCCCTCAGGAAGCGCCACTTGTAGCAGTGGTGCATCCTCATCCATCTGCTCGACTTTGGCGTCGTTAGCGACTTGCGAACCGGCAGAGGAAGAAGAGGACGACATCCTATCACCCTGCATGGCCTGGATGCAGGCGTCCATGTCGAGGTTGGAGTAGTCGTCCAGATCGAACCAATTCTCCTCGTCCCAAATTCCTGCCATGATCTCATGAACAGAAGGATGAGCGAGGATTTGGTGAGCAAAGAATTCCTTCAGAAGATTTGCGCCTACTTCCCCACGGAAGGCGCCAGCTGTCGACGATCAAATCGTCGATCTTATGAATATATGAAAAGAAAGAGAAAAATGGCATGTATCTCCTGGAAAGTAATGTGACTGCTCTTTATTGCTATGAACTGGCAATTATAATGGGTGTCTGTAACCTAGACTAAAGACTAATTCGGGAATACAATGCTCTTCTGAGAGTGTTTCCCAAATGATCTTCACTGTTCCGACCCCTTCCACTTGGGTTCGCAGTCCTCCTTATGTAGTTGATGAAGCGTTGGCAGTTGTCTCTGGGAGAGACGTCTGTTGGAGAAGCAACGCGTCTGGTCGGAGAAGGGCGTCAGTTGACAATGTGTCAATTGCTGTACGGTTATATGTCAGTGAACAACTTAATCGCATTCATGTGTCTTAGAGTTACGTATCGTCGCGTAGTATGGAATATACAGCACATGTTCCATTCTTCACACGATAGATGATATATCTGGCGCTAGATCCAGATATCAATTCAAGGCTTTGTGAGCTTTTGACTGATCGGAGACAAGGTTGGGGATCTTCTCCGACCAGGTTAGATATTGTGTAACCTCTGGAATCCTCACGACCAGTGAGGTCGTTAGCCTTAGGGGTTACGACCACGAAGACATATGGTCATTTATCTATTAAATAATAAATAGAGGTTTTAATGCTCGTCAGCCAGTGTGATCAAGCAACTCTTAAGGCAGATAGGCGCAGTTAATTTAACCAAACGGCAAGCATCCAAACTGTCCTGCATATGTGTTGGCAAGTTTTACTACCACGACATGGATGTTTCATGTACTCGCCAAGGCGGCGGCCCCTTAGCCTTCTTCAGTAAACCCGTGGCGGCACGCCACACAAAATTAACCGCTTATGAACGAGAACTCATCGGGTTGGTTCATGCAATTCGACAATGGCAGCCATACCTTTGGAGTCGCTCCTTTATCGTGCGGACCGACCACTACAGTTTAAAATTCCTATTGGATCAACGGCTCTCTACCATCCCTCAACATCGCCCCGGCCGCTTAAATGTTGTCGCTGATGCACTCTCACACTAAGAAGGAGACTTGGTCACGACATATGCATTATCAGGACCCTCTTTCTCCCTCTTTGACGAGCTGCACAAGGTTACGCTTACCTCAACCGAAGTGCAAGCTCGTTACACTCAGATTCAATCAGGCGAGTTGGGGGCACCTTGGGCATGGATCGATGGATTGTTGCTACATAACAAAAAAATTTATGTTCCGACCGCGTCTCCATATTTGCTAGCCATACTCACAATAGCCCATGCAGGACACGAAGGCTTCCAGAAAACCTTACATCGGCTTCGTTCTGATTTTTATGTGCTACGTGCATGCAAGGAAGTTCAGGATTTTGTGCGAGCATGTATGATTTGTCAACGCAATAAGACCGAGCACCTCCATCCCGCTGGCTTACTTCAACCACTAGCAGTTCCTATCATAGTTTGGGTTGATATATCAATGGACTTCGTAGAGGGGTTGCCTTGCGTTCACGGTAATCGGTCATCCTTTCGGTTATTGACCGTTTCTCAAAGTATGGGCACTTCATTCCATTGGGCCATCTGTATACGACCACAACCGTCGCTCGTGTTTTCTTTCATGAAATTGTACGTCTCCACGGAATTCCTCATTCGATCGTTAGTGATCGTGACCCTGTCTTCACCAGCGCCTTTTGGCAAGATTTATTTCGTTTTACGGGTACTAAACTTCATATGAGCTCAGCATTTCACCCACAGTCTGATGGACAGACACAGGCAGTTAAGAAAGCAATCGCCATGTACCTTCGGTGTATCACAGGGACAGGCCTCACAATTGGGTGGAATGGCTGCCATGGGCGGAATATTGTTATAATACATCTTATCATACGTCTCTTCGAGATACTCCATTCAAGGTCGTCTATGGACGTGCACCCCCTTCACTGACAACATATGACACCGGCATGGCACAACTGGCTGCTGTCGAAGCCCAACTTCACAACTGAGATAACTTCATTAGCGAGGTCTGTGACCGTTTGAAGGATCTATACCCGCCATTATGAGTTAATGGAGTGTTTTGGTGATTAATGACAAATCTATTTGTGAGACTAACATTTTTATTATTATATCTAGTGTGTAGTCTCATTTGGATATAAAGGTGAAATTCAACGAGGTATGCATTTGACTTTATACTCTTATATATTGTTGCATTCCTCGGATCCAAAATATTGGTTGAACCCCACCATAAGTTAAACTTGAATATGTGCATATGTTTTCATTACACATATGTATATGCACACATTTAGGGGGAGTTCATTCTATATTTTGTAGTTTCATTAGTATTGATCCATATTTCATTCTCCACATACACTAAGGATGTTTACTTTGAAACAAATCCTTTGAGTATGTAAAACTTGTGTAGTTCATATATACTCATTTTGTGTTACATTTAAATTGTCTACATTCAATCATGTGCAATTGAAGTGGTTATCATTAATTACCAATGAGGGAAAGATTGAAGTATCTTGTCCCACCATTATGTGATAATGGTTCGTTATGGTAACTAATGGTAATCACATTGTGGGACTAACATTTTCCATGAGTTGGATGAATAGGTTATGCTCCAGGGTAATGAAGACTTGGGATGACATCATGTGTTGATTGTCATCAAGTCAAGGTTGAAGAAGAAAAAGATGCATCATGTTTTGATGCATATGAAGAGCTTGAAGAAAAAGAAAATCATCGTGTGACGATGATGTTCAAGAAGAGGAGATGATCATGAGTTGATCATCAAGTCAAGAGAAGACCCATCATGTGTTGATGGAGGTCTAATGAAGGATGCATCATGCGTTGATGCATATCAAGACTTGGAATAAAAGATGCTTCATGGGTTGATGCACATCAAGTCAAGAGAAGACCCAACATGTGTTGATAGAGGTCAAGTGAAAGAATGCATCATGTGTTGATGCATATCAATACTCGGGGTGGAGAAATCATCATGTGTTAATGATGTTCAAGACAAGATCCCGAAGTGAAGAAGATCATCATGTGTTGATGATTATCAAAGTCAAGAACCCGGACTTGAAGTGATGATGTATGTCATCAAGCTTCAATAAGATGCAAGGCAAAGGTATGACTAGCTAGGGCTAAGAATGTGTTCCTAGTCTTTTACCGGTCTTGGTGTTTGGTTGGAAGACCGGATTGCTAGTATAGGTTGTTGTACTATTAAGAGGGGTCTTGACTAGTAGCATGAGTTAGTCATGTGTTGATAGCTCATTGTGTTTGCTCTAGCTCATCTAGGCATGATGCTATTATTTACGAATGTGTTTTGCAAATAGTCGAGGCTCATGCATAACTCTTATAGCATGTGACTTTAGTTTGCAAATGGTTTAAATCCATGTACCTTATTCCTTGTGGTGTTAATTCTAAAAGTTGGCAAATGTGTTTTACAAGTTATTGAGAATATCACCTTTAAATGTTGATTGGATTGCACTCAAATTGGAAAATGTGTTGTGCAATTTGAGTTTGGCAAAGTGCAAAGTTTCTCTGGAGTCTGGCGGTCTGACCGCCAGTACCAGCCGGTCTGACCGGTGGCATATCGATCAGATCGCCATGTGTTGGGCGGTCCGGCCGATTGCTTCTTGAGCTGTTTTTCTGTGCGGAAGTACTGACATTGAGAATATGGTACTACCAGAGATCGGAAGTTCCGGCGCATCTCGCGGTACGTTTTTTTTTCAGAGAAGCACCTTTTGGAATTGCGCTTATTTTCCTTGGGCGGTCGAACAGCCCACCCTTAGCGGTCTAACCGGTAAAGCGGCGGTCCGACTGGTCGGCAGTTGGCAGTCCGACCGACAGAGAGTCCAACGGCTACTTTTATAGCCGTTGGCGCATGGGCGGTCCGACCGGTCATTAGTTGGCGGTCAGACTGGATAGTTTTTGTGTGTGGGGTATAAATACCCACCTTGACTGGTTGGAGGGTGTGGTTACTGGCATTACAAAGGTTGCTAGTGTTGCCAAACATTCTTTTGAGCAAAGAGCAAACCCTCTCTTCTCTTTTGTGCATGTGTTGCACTTAGTGAGACTTGAGAGCAAACCCTAAGTGCATGTGTTGCCTTAGGTAGTGGATTGTGTATCCACTTGAGCTTAGACACTTGATTAGTTCAAGTGAAAGTAGAGTCTTGTTACTATTGGTATTTGCCGACACCTAGACAGCGTGGAGGCGTCGTGACCGGTGATCTTCTCAAGAAGCTTGTGAGAAGGCCCGGCGTGGTTGTGAGTGGTTTGGTGCTCACCATCTACGGAGTGGAGAAAGAGCAACCCGAGTGGAGCGAGGTGTTGGTTCGTGTTGGAACCGGTCCAAGTGGTTGGACTTACCTCGGAGGTGTTGGCTTAATTCGTGGAGCCGGTTCAATTCGTTTGGGCTTACCTCAACGTGGATTAGGGGAGACCGGCAAGTCTCCGAACACCATGGTAAAACATAATTGTGTCATCTTGGTTTGTTCTTGTGCTTTACTTAAGTAATTTACATTCTTTCTTTAATTGCTTCTATATCTTTGTATGATTGCTCTCATTCAATTGTATTCATATTGTTGGTGCACTTAGTAGAGCCCGGTTGATTTAGGTTTTAATTGTGCAAAACCAAGTGTTATTAGCTTCCACATTATCAATTGGTTTTAGCCAAAGAGTTTTAAAAAAACCGTCTATTCACCCCCTCTAGTCGGTCTCCTCGATCTTACACCGTTTACTACAGGCACAACATTATGTCAAACACTACTATGATAAACACCATCGGGAAATTATTTTTGAGGAAGGAGACTGGGTGTGGTTGCGTTTGCTTCATCGGCATGCGAACTCCTTGCCGGGCTGGTGCACTGGCAAATTGGGACCGAGGTTCTACGACCCTTATCAGATTTTAGCTCGCATTGGTTGGTGGCATATCGTCTTCAGTTACCTGAAGGATCACGACTACATAATGTGTTCCACGTCGGCCTCCTAAAAAGGTTCCATGGCACGCCACCCTCGATAATGCCCAGTCTACCACCAATTGAGAATGTCGTGCAATTCTAGTTCCTGCAAAGATATTGAAAGCTAATCGTCGCCGGTATATTTGGCATGTTCTGGTACAATGGGTTGGTTTGCCTGTAGCTAATGCTACTTAGGAGCCCGCGGATGATTTCAAGATGTCTTACACTACATTTCAGCTCGAAGACGAGCCCGTTTGACCAGGCAGGGAGAGATGTCATGTGGAGCATCCCTTACCAACGGCGCAACTCCAGGAAGACGTCTCAACCGAATCAACAGGCATGAAGGATAGCAACTCTTCAACAAGGAGAATCAGGACTAGTTACGAATCATAAGTAGATATGTATTCTTAGTTATATTGCTTTCTTTAAATAATAGATAGGATTGCCTTATTTAGAGCAAATTGGATTAGAAAAAAATAGATGGATTGTATCGATAGAAAGGGGAGCCTTACTATTTTATTACATCAATCAATCAAATAGTATTCTTCTCCCAAACCCGATTTCTCTGTTCCTCATCTTCTGCTTGTCGACAACAATCGATCATCACGGCGCCCGAACGTCGTGGTGTTCGGCCGAGATCGTCAGTTGATCACAGCTACTACCTGTGTTCCCAGAGTCTTATCATATTACCCATAGCCTCAACACCAGCATTCAACCGTGCAACCCCTTACCAGCTCGTCTCCTTGTTTCTGGCCAAGTTGATTATCCCATGTAACATTCCTTGTTTCTGGCCTCTAAAATGTTAGAATTGGACCCTTATTTGTAAAGGCTCATTCATTCTTAAATTCGAAAGCATGCATGGTTTAGTCCCATACTGCCTAGCCAAGTGGTGGGAGAGCAATTTATAAGGTGGAGTTCTTGTCACCCCTTGATACATGTGATACATGTCATGGGGTGACATGAGGAGGACTATAGCTAAAGTCACACATACGCACGCGCGCGTGTTTATTCGCGTAGCAACCACATGACTTGTGACTTGCGATGCACGACCATGAACGTGTTGTGAAGCAAGTCCACCTTTCTTTTACTGATCGTGCATTTCTCTCTTCTCAAAACATGTGTCCCATATGACCAGTGAGAGTTTTCCTTAGACCTCTTCAGGAGATCCTCTTGGACCTCCCTTGGAGATTTCTCTTGGACCTCCAGGAGATCCTCTTGGACCTCCAAGAGATCTTTTGGACCTCCCTTGGATCACTCCAAGAGAGTGTGGTCAGAACACTATAGTCTCCTTGGACCTCTTCGGGATATATTTTAGACCTCCTTTGGATCACTCCAAGAGGGTGTGGTCGGAACACTGTGGTCCCATTGAACCTCTTCGGGGGATCCTCGTGGACCTCCATTAGAGATTTCTCTTGGACCTCCCTTAGAGAATGTGGTCAAAGTTGTAGACCAGTGATCAAAACTGAAGACCAATGTGTAATCAGGATATAATAAATACTGCTTAATTACCATTAATTGGTTTTAAATTAGCAGTTATCAGTGTTCTGATGTGTGCTTTATTGAGCAGTTACTAGAGAGTAATTGACTCGACCCTTAAAAGTTTTTTGAGAGGTCCAAACCAGATGAGATAATTTTTTCATTCCAATTATTCTTCCTCCTCCTCTCTGTTCTCTTGTGCTGAAGGGTTGTGCTGTTTGAACCAAGCCATCCCTTTCCCTCGGCGTGCACCGGGAAGGAGGGTGAGCAGTATCTCCGAATTATTGTCGCAGAGTTCACTTGCAAGGGGCGGCAATAAGATTTCTGGGCAGCGCATCTACGCGACCGCTTGCTACACTGCGACGTCATCGAGTATGCACTGCTTCCTGTTCTTCATCGACCTATACTGTAAGTTGTGTGTACGTCCAGTATATTTTGTTATAATTATGATATTGAGTATGTTTAGAATTGCAATGTGTAGCCTGCTGTTGGTATCGATTTATGCATCACTAGTTATTTATGATCTTAAACAATCCAGAAACCTTATTGTTGGGACCCAAATATGCAAATCTGGACCCTCTGTGTATTCTGCACTAGTCCAGGATCACGCTAGTGCACACAGTGTCAACATTAATGAAATATCACATCCATACAACGAATATAAGAATAAACGAGTACCTTTAAATAACAAATAACTGTTGGGACCTTACGGTCGAGTTTTACATTTATTAAGCCATGCAAGGCTGACAATAAAGAAATAAACCGCAGTGAAACGAAATAAACTCCGTGGCTCCCATCAATTTACCACAGCAACCGATCGATCAAGACCCTAACGCTCAACCTTCGTAGAACTCTTCTTCAAAAGCAAAGACGACTCCTCCACTTCGTTGATTTGTTTAGCAAGAGTGAGTACACACCGTATCGCAAGTCATACCACGTAATGCAATTTATAGATGATGGCTTATTCCAAAGGAATGGCTTCTGTGGTTGTTTTGCAGAAATGCAACATTTGCAATTGAATACAAATAATAGATTGAAAGCATAATTCAAAACAAATAGACAATAATAAGTTAACAATTGATTTCACAAAGGACACACAGTCTAATCAAGTTCTTTCACACAGCTGAACGAGTTATCTCACACAGCTGACCCTTCCCAATTGTTTTATGAAAGTCTACCCTCGTGTGAAATTCTGAGCATGTCCATAACCGAGGACGCGGCTATTCGAATAGATTGGTTTAAACACTCTGCAGAGGTTGTACACTTTACCCACACGATGAAACCAACCGGATCAGAGTTGATCACAACAAAACCTTTCAGAGACTTCATCTCAAACAATGACACTCCTGGTGTGCTTTACTGCCGTCCAATTTGTACACACAGCCCTTGGAACGACACACACCATTGGACAGGGATGCAGCGAACCGTCCCGCGATGTGACATATCACACCTCCAGCCCATCACATAGCTTAAATACAACCTGAGTTGTCAATGTCAAGACTCCATAACTTACTAAGTTAGGCCCAGCCCATACTAGGCATGTGGTCGTACAGTAAGGCCCAGTTCAATGGCGCACAAAGTTAAGTCCTTAATTGACCAAGGCAAAACTTCCAGTTTTAACCCAAATCACAAAGTTTAATAAGCACAGCTCCACCATTCACACAGAATCCACCACTTGCCTCGGTCTAAATCTTTTCCCACCACGTTGATTAAGTGCAACACATGCCATCAACGAGTAATAGCACACAAAGACACACAGATTCATCACACGCCCATAATCACTTAGTCAAGTTTATAATTGCAACTCTCACATGAAATGATGACTCGTGGCATGGCTAAGCAGTCTAATCGTATCTAACCAACCCACGTTGGTGCTACAATAATACCAACTAATAATTAATCAACCTAGGGTGACAAAAGATCATGGCATACAATAGACAAGGTGACATAACAATTTGGATTAATAACTACACCCAAAAGCATTTAAATAAATACTTGAAATAGAATGCAATACATTGAAACAAAGTATTTTGAAAACTGGGTTCAAAATGATCAAAGGTATAACTTGCCTTGGAATAGATCTAGATATTGGTCTTGGTCTTCGTGTGCTCCTTCTTCTCGCAAAATTCCCAAGTATCGACGCCTACTGTAAACGAGACAAAAGAAATAAAACAAATAAATAACAGAGGCAAAACAAACTCCAAAAATTAAATAAAATTCACCATTAAATAGATCTTAATTTTATATGAATTTACAAATTTGAATGGGCTCAATTGGACTTCGGATGCAAAAGATATGGGCTTTGGAAGATTGGAAAATCAATTAAACCCTAATTTGGATTTTCTCGAATTTCCCGAATTATTTTTATAAAGGAAAATCGGATTATTGCGCAATGCTTGCGTCAGCCGAGAATTTCCGGAAAAAGAATTAAAATAAAAATAAAAGCGGCGAGTGGGACCCATCGTCGACCTCTCTCACGGTGGACCAAATCCACCGAGCCGAGGAGAACCAATGGTGGGCCAGGCGACGTGGCTCGACGTTGCGGCCACGCAGCGACACGCCAAAGATGAGAGGGATGTGGTCGCACACGCGGCGCCCACGGAGGCGTAACGACGGCGACACTCCGGCGACTACGGATCTGGCGGATGACGGCGCTCGGCGGTGGCGAGAGGTGCGCTCGGACTCGGTCGACCTGGCGATCTGGTGACGCGGTCGCTACTCACGGAGATGACCGAACGGCGGCGACGACACGAGGAGCGGCGGCGGTGCGGTGATGGCGGCGACGGCGAGTAGGGCTTCCCAGGCAACGAACGCAGCGCGTAGGGTTGCCCTGGCGCAGGCGAACTCGAGGTGGGCTCGGTGGCGGTGAAGCTCACCGGTGGTCGCGCGCAATCCGGCGAGAAGCTCACGGCGGTCTTGAGGTTGGAGCTTCGATTCGCGAAACGACGGCGATCTAGGGTTATTGGTACGTGGGGAAAGGCGGCGGGGTGGATGCGATCCTCGTGACACGGCGCGGCTTTAAATAGGTCCAAGAAACCCTAGAACCCATGTCGAGGGCGGCGCGCACAGCGGAAGAATCGGAACGAAGTCCCGACGGAGATGATGAACAAGTGTTTGGTGGGACCCACTTGTCGGCCAGGCAATGCCGAACGAAGGTGTGGAAAGGGCGACACCTCGGCGATCCCACTTGAGAGAGAGGCGAGGCGCGGCGAAGCGGCGGCGGATCGACCAAAAAGTGACACGCGGCGAAGATCCAATGGGGCAAGCGAGGCGAACTCATGGCGGCGGCGGCGGCCGGCGATCTTGATCCAACGGCCGGGAGTGGTCGGAATAGTGTTGGGCTTGACCCGAAGATCGTTCAAGGATTTAAAATAGATTTTCTTTTAAATAAATCCAGAAAATGCAAATAGCAATTAGAAAAATAGCAAATGACTTTGGAAAAATTCCGAAAATTCTATAAAATATAACCAAGCATATAGAATCTAAATAAAATAATTTTGGCAATTGTTGGTGTTGGGATTAAGCACATTAAATCAATTTGTCCTTAAAGTCCATATTAAGCTTTTTAATTTAATATTCAAATAATCCAAATGGTAAATTCTCTTGCTACCAATATTTAAAAGATTTTTAAAGCTCTGAAATTTGGGATGTTACACTTATTCTGGATATTTTTGTGATCTAGTAATGGCTGGTGCTTCTGATGCTATGAAACCTGAGAGGTTTTATAATCAGAACTTTCGTAGATGACAGACAAGGGTCAAGTTTTGACTCATGTCTTTGGGGTTATGATCGGTGATCCTGTAACACCCCAGCCTAGCATATGGCCTAAGGTGTTACTCAACAACCTTACAACAACATTTTTCTTCAATTTACTAAAATATTTTTCAGTAGAACATACAACTACGAATGACTTAATTTAAATCAACAAGAACTAACACAAGCTTCAAATAGACTGGGATATGACTACCACAAGTCAACCAATGAATACTTAGGCATAGCTCAAACTATTTCTCATCCAAACCAAACTAAAAGGATAAAGGAACATAATGAGAGTAGCTCCTTATTAATTAAAACTAAATCATCAAGACTCGCTAGAAAAACGAGGGGTGAAACTAATCAAGACGTTCATGTTATTCTATCAAACGGAACTAACAAATCAAAACTAAGATTAAAGCATCAAATGAAACATCCGCCATAATTCTTGGCTACTACGAGTACAAGTAAATACATCACCGCGAAGGGTGAACTCAGTCCGAAACATAAAAATACTAGCAAGAGTATGAGACTTGGGTAAACAATCTAAATTATTTGCCATGAGTGAATATAAGTGAAGTGCACCAAACTACCCCTTCCCATGCATGTCGTTGCCTCGAGAGGTACCTAAAAGAAAAACAACAACAAGCGTGAGTCCATGACTCAGCAAAGTACAACGGGGATAATGAACAAAACATCATGAGTAGCCAACAAGGATTCAATGCATCACATAAACATCAGCAAGGAACCATAAATAAATCTCTTACACTGGAATGCAATGCATATGACATGAATGTTCTTTCTTTCTTCTTTGCAATTACCGGTAATATCAAGTAGTGCATCCGTCGATGCATACCCGAGCCTGTGCCCTCCGGCACAGGGACCTCAAGCCCACACTCCACGAGTGCGGGGACCCATGCTCATCCAATACATAACGAGGATCTCATGCCCGTCCAATGTATGACGGAGACCACAAAAGAAACAACCCTTGGCTACCACGTAGTCTAAGGTTTAAGAATGAATGCCATGATGCAATTTGAACTTCACAATCTCAATCCATCATGAGAGTGTAATATTCAACGACATTAGCATAGAAGTAAAACTTATAAGTAAACCATGGCATTTATTATGAACGATTCAAACCAATTCATTCAATATTATTTGTACTTGCCTCAACAGTGAGAGGAACGATGAGACGGGAAGCCTTCAACCCAGGTGCTCACCACCACCTGGCAAGCGTAAAGTATACTAAATATATGATTAAAAAATGCACAGCACTGTAATGGAACAAAATGAAATCAATCGCTCCTAATCGCAACCCGAACTTAACCAATGCACTCCAAATCACAATCTGTCCAAACAGACAACTGTCAAAGAAAAATCCATAACTTTTGAATCAAAACTCCAAAAGTCATTAATCCAACTTTCCTGGAATCTACACAAGCACGGCTACAATTTCTCAGGTGATCGAAAGATCAAATTACCCCATCTGAAACTTTGTTTTTAATTCCGAAGACCATTCTTTCATCTTCGGTACTACTGACTTAGGAATTTCGTAACTTTATTTGGTACATCCAAATTCAATGGTCTAGGACTCTCTGGAAATATAAAAAAATTATATACAATAACTTATTTGGCGAGATTCTCTAATTCTACCATTAATATGATCTAATTTACCGTTGAAAACTTGAAGTCAGAATCTGACAATATGAAGGAACAATAGTACAAGAAAAATCCATATATTTCAAATGCCTGAACTAAAATTCATGATCTTTATCAATGTGGAAAGCTAATAAAATTTTCTACGACAGTTGTGTTGGGAGACCTCCTGAATCGTCTATTATCTAAACCTTATCTATTAAACAAGATGACTGTTATAATTTCGTCAGGGTTCCTGGACAGCAGTAAAGAAACTAACGTATCTCCAAAACTACAACTCCGAATTGGGTGATCTCAGACTCTATGGAAATCTGAGAACAAAACCTACAAATCTCTAGGAGACCCTAACCTCCAATTCTGATTTTAACTATGCGAAAACGGACGAGCAAACAGGGTACAGATTTCTAATTCTAATCACAATAGTTCAACAATCCTCTAATCGATAGCAATTAAGGATCAAACCGGCTCCAAACAGCGGGGAGATGATCGTTACCCCTTGAAGACGCTACTGAAATGCGCTGAAGATCTCTTACGAAGAACTCCGTCTTCCTGGTTCTCCTTCCCCTCACCTTTGGTTGTGCGCAGCCCCAGCTTCTCCCTTCTTCTTAGCCTAGGACAGCAGTGAGGAGGAGGCACCAATGGAGAGGAGTGGCGCCAGGAGGCTGCTAGACAAGGGGGGAGGCGTCCTTGAGGGAGGTGGAGTCGCAAGTGGAGGGGACAGGGACAGGGGCGTGCGGCCAAGGGGAGGTGGCGGCCACAAGGGTAGGGCGGCTAGGGTTTAGGGAGGAGGAGAGGAGCCCCCCTTTTGGCCGACCAATCTTGGGGCCCCTGGGCCAAGGCTCGAGGCCCAGGTTGGCAGACAAATGCCGAAAAACCCCTGAACAAAACTTTTATTCTCTTTTTGCATGCTTCCTTAGAAAAAATAATCGGCGTATTACATTCTACCTCATTTAACAGGATTCGACCCCGAATCTAAACACTGGCCTACACGAAAGAAAACTACGACTGGAAATTAATGACAGCAACACGTACCCGCTGCGAATAAATCCGGATACTGTTCACGCATGTGAGACTCTAGTTCCCAATTGGCCTCTCCATCCGATTGGTAAGACCAAAGCATCTTGACATATTTCAACGTCTTGTTCCTGATAACTTGCTCTGACTCTTCCAAAATTTTCACTGGCCAGGACTCAAAAGTGAGATCTTGCTCAATTCTCAATGGCTCTAATGGAATAGCATGTTCTGGATCTCTCAAATATTTTCTCAGCGTGGAAACATGGAATACATTATGCATGCCACGCATGGACTCGGGAAGGTCCAAACGATATGTCAACCTTCCTATTCTTACCACGATTGAAAATAGTCCAACAAATCTCGGGCTAAGCTTCCCTTTGGTGCCAAAACGCACGATGCCTTTGGTAGGAGACACTCTCAGTAGAACCTGATCCCCCACTTCAAATTCTAAATCTCGCCTTCTCACATCCGCATAACTCTTCTGTCAGCTCTGAGCAGCTAACAGATTCTTCCTAATCTCTGCTACTCTGGCCACAGTCTGTTGAACCCAATTGGGACCCAAAACTACTCTTTCTCCAACCGCATCACAGCACAACGAGGATCTACACCTTCGCCCATAGAGGACCTCAAATGGTGCAGCTCGAATACTAGTCTGCTAACTGTTGTTATAGGCGAACTCTGCCAAAGTTAGGTGATCCTCCCAACTTCCTTTCCAAGACATAACACAAGACTTGAGCATGTCCTCAAGTATCTGAATTGTGCGCTCAGACTGACCATCTGTCTGAGGGTGGAATGCAGTGCTAAGACGAAGCTGCGTGTATAAGGCACTCTGCAGACTCTCCCAAAACTTAGAGACGAACTTGGCATCACGATCGGATATAATAGTCTTAGGCACACCATGCAACCGCACTATCTCTCGCACATAGATAGGAGCCAAGTCACTCGCTGAATTTGTGGTACGAATGGGAATAAAATGCGCAGACTTGCTGAACCAGCCCACTACAACCCAAATAGCATCATTTCCTCGCTGCGTGCGAGGTAGACCAACCACAAAATAATATCATCCCACGGCCAAACTGGGACCTCCAAAGGCTGCAACAATCCGGTTGGACGTTTATGCTCGGCCTTGACTTGCTGACAAATACCGTAAGACGCCACATACTGAGCAATATCAAGCTTCATTCTTTTCCACCAAAAACTCTTTTTCAAATCCTTATACATCTTGGTCTCACCAAGATGTACGGTGTATGGAGTACGATGGGCTTCCCTTAGAATTTCATCCTTGACCTGGGCTCCCTGTGGTACACAAAGGCGGCCCTTAAACAGCAATGTACCAGACTCGTCAATGCTGAAATGACCCTGTTTGCCCTCATCTAGACGCTTCCTCGCCCGCTAGAGCATTTGATCATGATGTTGTGCTTCTCATACTCGATCTGGAATAGCTGACTCAAGAAGCAAACGAGTTTCAGTCTGGGTGGTGCCCGCAAAACAGAAAGAGATATCCATACGCTCAAAATCAGAACAAGACAACTGAGAGCAGAGAGTGTCGCCTTGCGACTTATAGCATCTGCCACTACATTTGCCTTGCTAGGGTGATACTGAATAGTGAGGTTATAATCTTATATTAACTCCAGCCACATTCTTTGTCTCAGATTAAGATCTTTCTAGGTAAAGATATACTTAAGCTCTTGTGATCCGTGAATATATCACAAGATTCGTCATACAGGTAATGACGCCAAATCTTTAGAGCAAGAACCACTGCGGCCAGCTCTAAATCATGAGTGGGGTAGTTTTGCTCGTGTTTCTTCAAATGCGTCGAAGCATAGGAAATCACCTTGCCCTCCTGCATAAGCACACAACCGAGCCCAACTCGAGATGCATCTGAATAAATAGTGAATCGCTTTCCAGGTTCAGGAAGGGTAAGAATAGGAGCAGTCACCAACCTATCCTTGAAAGTGCAGAAACTGCGTTCATACTCATCTAACCACTGAAACTTGACGCCTTTCTGAATTAACTATGACATCGGTTTGGCAATGATAGAGAAACCCTCCACAAAACGCCAGTAATAACCAGTTAAGCCCAAAAAACTCATCACTTCCTTGACATTGTTTGGCATCTTCCATTCAACTACGATCGAGATCTTGCTAGGATCGACTGAAATGCCCTCTTTATTAATCACATGACCCAGAAACCTAATTTTAGAAATCCAAAACTCACATTTCTTCAGCTTGGTATAAAATTAATTTTCTCTCAAAGTCTCAAGAACCAGCCTCAAATGTTGTTCATGATCCTCCTTCGTCTTAGAATAGACCAAGATGTCATCAATGAACACCACTACGAAATCATCAAGATACCGATGCAGCATGTTGTTCATTGCTTCCATGAAAACTGCAGGTGCATTTGTTAGTCCAAAAGATATAATTTTATACTCATAACGACCATACCTCGTAGAGAAAGCCGTCTTCTCAATATCTTGTTCCCGAACTCAGATTTGATTGTATTCTGACTGAAGGTCAATCTTGGAGAACACTTTAGCTCATTTTAGTTGATCGAAAAAAATCCTCAATACGGGGCAAGGGATATTTATTCTTTATTGTTGCTTGATTGAGAGCCCATTGGACCTCTTCGGGAGATCCTCGTTGATCAATTTCTCTTGAACCTCTTCGGGAGATCCTCTTGGACCTCTTAAAGAGAACGTGGTCAAAGTTGTAGACCAGTGATCAAAGCTGAAGACCAACGTGTAATTAGGATATAATAAATACGGCTTAATTACCATTAATTAGTTCTTAATCAGCAGTTACCAGTGTTCTAATGTGTGCTTTATTGAGCAGTTACTAGAGAGTAATTGACTCGACCTTTAAAAGATTTTCGAGAGGTCCAGACCAAATGAGATAATTTTTTCCATTTCAGTACTTCTTCCTCCTCTCTGTTCTTTTGCGCTGGAGGGTTGTGCTGTTTGAACTAAGTCATCCCTTCTTCTCAACGTGCACCGGGAAGGAGGGTGAGCGGTATTTCCGGATTATTGTCGCAGAGATCACCTGCACAGAACGGCAATAAGGTTCTAGACAGCGCATTTGCGCAACCACTTGCTACACTACGATATCATCGAGCCTGCACTGCTTCATGTTCTTTATCGATCTATACTGTAAGTTGTGTATACGACCAGTATATTCTGTTATAACCATAGTATTAAATATATTTAGAAGTGCAATGTATAGCCTACTGTTAATATCAATTTATACATCACTAGTTATTTGTGATTTTTACTTTATAATAAAATCTAGAATCAAAATATTATCTACATTTCAAACATAAATCGGCTAATCTACGTGCAAAAGGAGATTCCATACACAACGAAACCGCAGAGGAAACACTTGAGCAACTAACGAGGCGTGCCATTTTAACTTGCAGGCATCAAGGTGAGGCCATACACTTGCATTTCCTACAGCAACACTAGAGTTTTCAGATAAAACACACTCAACACACGCAAGAGTATTAATCTAAAGCTAGAGAATGAGGCTAGCTAGATTGATGAAAGATCCTCGTACACAGACTTGATCCCAGGTCTCTCAGAGACCGTCCGGATGCATCTCAATGCAATGCCCAACACCTCCTTCATGCCTTTCACAGCCTGTGGGTTCTCAGAATCTGAAGCCATGGCCGGATCAAAGCAGTCTGATCCTCGGCCTTCCGCCACATGCAGCCGAACCCAGTCGGTCAGGTCCACGCCGCCCTCGGACCCCGAGACAACATCCCCAGCGCACCTACCAGTCAGGAGCTCCAGCAAAATGACACCGAAGGAGTACACATCCGACTTGAACGAGGGAGACGGCTTCTTCGACGCTGCTAGCTCCGGGGCACGGTAGCCCAGCACGCCCAGGTCAAGGATCTGCTCGACGACACCGGCCTGGGTCATCAAGCGGTGCAAGCAGTAGTCAGCGACGCGGGCGTTGAGGTCAAGACCGTCCAGCAAGATGTTGGTGGCCTTGAGGTTTCCATGAGGCATTGCGCGGTCGAAATGGAGGTAGTTCAGGCCACGCGCGACATCAACTGCGATCTTGAGCCGCTGTGCCCAGGTAAGTGGAGGACCTCTCCTTCCTGGTCGATCTGCATGATTTCAGAGAAACATCTCAGCTGAGCAAGCCTACTAGTAAGACGTTATTTGGATTTGAAAATGGAGTATGCAACATCTCTATATCCGAATAATGCAACTGCAGAAATGGGAAGTTAGTAAACGAGAGCATTACCGTACAAAAAGCTAGCAAGACTTCCCGGGGAAACATAATCCGACAGGATCAGTTTCTCATGTGGTGTTGGGCCCCAGTAGTATCCGCGCAAGCCAACCACATTAGGATGCCGGATGTTTGCAAATTTCTTGGCCTCCTTTGAAAACTCTTTCTTGGGTCTTGCGACACCTTCCCTCAGCCACTTCACTGTCAGGAAGACACCGTTCTCCAGTGTTGCCCTGTACGAAGTCCCATGGCTGCTCCTCCCAAGTACTTCAGCTGGTGCCCTTGACAATTCCTCCGGTGTTAGTGTGATTGTTTCATCTAGGAAGTGCAACTCCCCTGCTAACCTGTCGGGTGATCTGACATCCAACCGTGCCAGGCCTTCCTGAGCATACGCCTCTCCAGAGTCCGGTGACCAAGAGAAGCGACTACCCTTCGATGGTGAAAATCCCCCCACAGCTGACAACTTTTCTTCTTGGCTTAGTGCTTCAGATGTAGTGCCCTTTCGAGAAGCAACAAGATCATCTGCTGAGACCACCAAACCACCTTTGTTATCCTTTCCTTTCATACTGGCAATATCTTTAGTGGCCCTGTGGAGGTTCTTGTCGGTGACCTTTTCTGAGCTAGGAAACTGCCGTGAGATCCGCTTGTAGTGGCACACAATAGCAACAAGGATAAGGATGACAAGAACAACAATACTAGCCGCTACAAGTGCTACTTTAGCAGCTGTGCTGACTGATTTGCCACCTCCTGAACCAGATGGGGAATTGCCGGATCCAGGTGAGCTAGCAGGATACTCTAATCTTGAGTTCCCGGATGGAAACAAGATTCTGAAACTTCCTCAAGTTCACTGGCACAACACCAGATAGGTCATTATAGGAGGCATTGAAGGATTGGAGGGTATCTGGAAGTGCCTCGGGCAATGGCCCAGTGAACTGGTTAGTTGATATGTCAAGAGCAGTAAGTGCTTCAAGCTTAGTGATAGCAGCCGTAAAGGACCGGATAAATTGTTTGTAGATATGTCAAGAACTTGGAGGCCAGATAAGGAGGCTATACCATCAGGGAGGCTACCATTAAAATGGTTTCCAGAAATATCAAGCACTTGAAGACTCA
This sequence comes from Hsuehochloa calcarea, assembly GCA_036346395.1. NCBI lineage: Eukaryota > Viridiplantae > Streptophyta > Magnoliopsida > Poales > Poaceae > Hsuehochloa > Hsuehochloa calcarea. The sequence goes on from CM070606.1 coordinate 3,465,620, forward strand.
AATTTTTGGATGAGGAACCCGGAAATGATATACCACCAGTAAGCATGTTATCTTGGATGTAGAGCTCTTGCAGCATGGAGGAAGTGAGTAAATCAGCCGGTATAGGACCACTGAACTGATTGGAGCTGAGGTCAAGGACAGTAAGTTTGGGGTACTGAACAACAGCTTCAGGGATGGTATGAGCTAGAAAATTATGAGAAAGATTCAGGTAGTTCAAGCGAAGGAATTGAGAGCTCACATCAGGAATTGTCCCAGTTAGATTGTTCTGGCTAAGGTCAACATATTCCAAATCATTGCTCCATTTGGCAATACATGATAAATTTCCTTTAAATTTGTTATTTGATAGATCTAACACAGTGCAGCTTCCAGCAAGCAATGGAAGATCCCCAAAAAGATCATTTGAGGAGAGATTAAGGATCTGCAAGGTAGTTGATGTGATCATATTGATATGTCCTGCGGAGAACAGAAAACTACAGTTAGTCCAAAAAAAACAAACACTTAGAAACTAATGGACTGATACTGACAAACTGTCATCGACTCATCGCAGAGAAACGTCATGCTAGCATTTGCATATGTAATTTTCCTGCTCTTTCTAATGCATTGAGTTCTAGGAAAGAAGAGTTTACTCAAACTTAAGCCACAAATCTGCAAGGTATCAGGTACCAATGCCATAGTTATGAAATGCAATTGTTCAATACAAATACAATAATAGCTTATACAGCTGGTAATCATGTGTATACAATTGGCCACCTCCTGTTAATACTTGCTGATTTTAGAGAAGTCCACAACATTTAAAGCCAACATCACATGACCTAGTTCTTTACTGTGTAGGCCATTCTGTCTATTCTTAAAGAGGGGGAGGGGGGCTATCTTTTGCCAAGCTTAAGAGTGGTAAAGGGTCTAACAAGAAAGGTGAAGACACATTGCCCTGCAACTCTAGGAAATTAGTCCAGCAGGAGATAAATGTAAAAAACAACAGAAGAAATACACATCGCAGGCTACTTTCATGCATTATGTACTCAAAAGAGAAATGTGTATTGCAGCTTAACTAAACATAACCATGTGTATGGTCTGTCGTATTATCCCCTTCCATCAATTATCGATCATGTCATCAGGATATATAAGCCTAGCCTGCTTCTCTGCATTCAAAAACTACCTACCTAATTATCAGCAATCTATTATGTAGAATTCTGGAGAATAATTGTGTTGGATCCCCACACCCTTTATTTATAATATCAAATATTAAAGTCCGACTCTAACACGACTTGAATTTTTACCTAAACTCTGGACTTTCCTAATCTCTGATATCTCCAACACTCCCCCTCAAAATAAGCATGAGATAACCACCATAACCATCTTGTTACATAATGCAATACCATTACTAGAATCTAGTAAAACCTACCATCCATCCACTCCATAACCAATACCATCAAAAAAGTTGCTAACCACCAATACTACCAGGGACGTCACCAAATCCATCTCCACCATCTACAACCTCCCCGACCTCAACCTCATCTTCCTCTACCCTCATGCCCCCGACCACCACCACTCTGCCCACACGCCCCCAGTCTCGGCCTCCATCACCTCTACCTCTGTCACTGACCATTACGCCTGACTCCCGTCCCAATCCTCTTTCGAACATTTCCAACAACACTATCTTCGGCACCCATACAAACACCACCGCATGACATAGCCTCCACTGGATCTACCACCAGCTCCTACTTCGTCTTCACCATCATTGAGCTCATCACCATCATTAACGCAACCACCAGAACAGTCTTCTCCCCCTGTCTTCCATACCTTCCGTCATAACTTCTGATACTGCCACCACCAAGCAACACAGTAACTAGAACTTTCAGCAAACACATCATCCTCTCCTTTCCCCAACGCAGCACACACAACCACACCAGATCCTCCACCGATCTAGATCCACACCAGATCCTCCTCAACCACAAACACACCATCCTCCTTTCCCCAACACAGCACACGCAGCCACATCAGATCCTCCACCGATCTAGATCCACACCAGATCAGATCCTCAACACCAGATCAGATCATCAGATTTTCACACCAGGATCAAAAGATCCTCCACCCTCAAAGTACCCACACCAAATCAGATCTCCACCCTCGAAGCATCCACACCAGATCAGATCCTTCACATCAGATCCGAGATCCACACCGATCTCACCTCCACACCATCAACCAACATCCATCCTCTTCCCTCTCTCTCTTTCTTTTTTTCTTTTTCCCTTCTCTTCCTTTTTTCCTCGCCTTCCCTTTTTCCCTTTTCTTCCTCCTGATGCCTATCCTCCTCGCCTCTCTTTCTTCCTCCCCTGTCCTCCTGCTTCTCCCCGAGCGCCATGCCTCCCTCCTCAAGCCGCCTCCGGCCCCCGAGCTCCTTCCTCCTCTTCCGCCACACCAAAGCTCCTCTCCCGAGCGCTGCCAGCTCCTCCTCCGAGCGCCAAAGCTCCTCCTCAAAGCGCCGCCCCCAAGCACCAGCTCCTTGTGCCAAAGCTCCTCCTCTGAGCGCCGCCTCGAAGCACCCGCTCCTCCGCATCTTCCTTCTACCTCCAATCACCTCCTCTCTTGCCAACCTGGATCCCCCTGATCCCGTCACACCGCCAACTGTCGTCTCCACGCAAGCCTCCGAGGTCAGCTCTCCTCCTCCATCGGATCGAGTGCCCACCTAGGCCCGCCAACTCCCCCTGTGCCCTCCGTCACTCTCTTCCTCCCCACCGTCGGTTCAATCCACACCAGATCGATCTCCTTCTCCCTCCATTCCAGATCAATCTCCTTCCTCCACGCCTCCAGGACAACCTCCCCTCTTCGATCTCCTTCTCCCTCCACACCTCCGGGACAACCTCCCCTCTTCGATATCCTTCTCCCTCCACGCCTCTAGGACAACCTCCCCTCTCTTCTTACTCCAACGGAGCTCCTCTCCTACTCCCTCCCCCAATTCTCCTCCCACGCCGCGCGGGGCCTGTACGCAACCCGGCCGGCCGCCGGTCCGGTCCTGTGCAACACGGTCACGGAGGACCACGCACAACGAGACAGCGGCGGCCAGCGGATCGTCGACGACGACGGCGGCGGCTGTTCCAAAGTAAGGGTTTTTTCTTGGCTTAGGGTTTTGAGTAGGCTATGATACCATGTAGAATTCCGGAGAATAATTATGTGTCCCTCTTGAGATCCCCACACCCTTTATTTATAGTGTCAAATATTCCAATCCAACTCTAACACGACTTGAACTTTTACCTAAACTCTGGACTCTTTCCTAATCTCTAATATCTCCAACATATTAGCTTTTCTACCATGCATGAGATGCATATCATTAGTAATTTCAATGAAACATAACTATCTGTATTGTCTGTACTGTTATCCCCAGCCATCGATTCCCAATCATGCCAATGAGATATATATGCGTAACAACCTGATTCTCTGCATGCCCAAAACTATATCAAGCTAGCAATCCCCAATCCACTAGCTGTGAGGAGAAAATCAATGAAGTTTGTAAGCAACACCATGATAGGCAGCAATATGAGCAATGATTTGCACAAAGAATCTTTAAGTCTAAATGGAATAATTCAAATATAGAATTGACATAAGGCAAAAATGCCAAATGAGCTATACTGATGCAAACTCAACCACAGATTAGTGAGTTCATCTTGTTTCACGTAATCAGCAGCTTAGACCATAATTGACATCAGAGAAATCAGTTCACCTAAAGAATGAAACATGCGAAATGCAAGATGACAATTCAAAGTTTTACACATTCTGGGGCTTGATCTTTTGTGAAGAAACAGATGAAACTTTCAATAATTTTCATAATCAGAATGAACATTGCATATCATTCAGAAAAAGGAACAACAGGAGGATAGTAAACTGCAATTTGTAACTAGCACTAATACCTGTCAGGTTATTTGCACTTAGGTCCAGCTCGCTCAACACCAGAGAATCTCCCTTCAGAAGTCCACTAGGTACAAACCCAGTGAATGCATTGTTTGCAAGTCGCAAAACCTCAAGATCGTAAACATAATTGAACCCTGGAAGGTCTCCAGATAACTGGTTATTGCTCAGATCAAGCACCTTCAATCTCCCAAAAGTCGAGAGCTCAACTCCATCGATCAATGACCCGGTCAACTTATTGTTGCTAAGGTTCAGATATAGAACTGTCTCTGAAATATCTGCCAGAAACTTGAGCTCTTTGGGGGTGGTGCTGGCAAGCAAGTTCCCGCTAAAGTCAACATGAGCAACAGTTGACTCAATCAAGAATTTCCAATCAACACCACCATCCAATTGGTTCCAGCTCAGATCCACAGACTGGAGGTTCACAAGGAGGCCAAGCCCAGCAGGAATTCCCTTCGTGAAGGCATTGTATGAGAGGTTCAGAGCAACCAAGCTCCGGAGGCCTTTCAAAGCTGCGGGCAATGGACCAGACAAAGAATTGCCGCTGACATCCAGCGACTGAAGCAACGTAAGCCCATCGATGGACTCAGGCAGTGTCCCTGAGAAGTTGTTCCAGGCAAGTGACAGGTTCTGCAAGCTTCGGAGATTGCCAATATCCTCAGGGATTGGACCGAGAATCGATTATTTGAGATATCCATGAACTTCAAGCTCTTCATACTACCCACATTGCTCGGGAGGCTCCCGGAGAGATTGTTATTGGCCATCGAAAGCTTCACAAGCATCGTCAGGTTTGCGAACACAGAGAGATCGGCCACACCCGATATTTCATGGCCGTCGAGCACAACCCCCGCCACGCTCGCGCCATTGCACACAATGCCATTCCAGGAAGCTGGGCAGCCATTGAAATCGATAGACTCATCGTTCCACGAGTCGGTGATGAAGCCGGCAGGGTCATGCGTGATCCCCTTCTTGAACGCAAGGAGCGCGAGGATGTCCTGCGAAGGCAGCTGGCCAAATGCAGGGCCGGCAACCAGGAGCAACACCAAGAAACCCCCAAGAATCCCCATCGTTGTCCTCCACAAGAGAGATTGGAAGCTAGTAGGCCTGAAGAACACACATCACCTGAGGCATTTCTTGGAGTAAGATGAGGTGAGCGAGCGTGGAGTGTGCCTATCACACGGCTACTGGAGCACAACACTGCTACTAATAGCCACAGCACTTGTCCCTTTCAGCTGGTCTGCACAGCTGCCCACATCGCCACAAAACCCCACTATCTAACTCCTCTAAACCTGAAATGAGCACAGAAATGGCAAGTTTAGCACAGATTCCTCCTTTAAAAATCCCCTAAAGGCCGAATCTTTGAGCACCCAGGTAGCTAAAAATCTGCCTTTAAGCCTTCTTAACTACCAAAAAAACAGCAACTTTAAGGATCCAAACAGTTAAAACCCTCAGATTTTAACTTTCTCAATCATGCAGGTAAAACTAAAAGTGGAAGCTTTGCACACTAAAACAGCCAACCACCACACTTCAACCATAAAAACGGCTCAAAAGCAGAAACTTTGCCCATCCAAGCAGACAAGAAACTTAACCCCAAATAATGCAACAACCAAAAACAGCAGTGATTATATACATATACATCTCCTTACCTGGCAATGAAAAGCGTTGCTCTCACGCATTAAGACAAGCACCGGTACCAGCACGCAGGACACCTTGGAGAATGATTGTGCTGAGTTGGGTTGCAGGGGAGGAGGGCAACGCAAAGCGATGGAGGTTAAGCGAGCGCAGTGGAGGCAGGGGGAGACGGCCAATGCGGAACCCTAACCCTAGATGGGGATGGATTCTTGGCTGCTGCTGCTGCTGGGGCGGAGGAAGGGGGAGGGGAGGCTGCCTGCAAGCGGCGGCAGCAGTGGGGAATGGGAGTGTCTTTTCTCTCTGTTGGCGCAATGAATCGCCTGCCTTTTCGTTTCTCCTCGCGGTATTTTATTGTCACTTTGCGTTGTGGTCCTCCCAACGGACTGTAATTTGGCTTTGGCCCTCATCCCGTGAGTGAGTAGTTCTGTTCTAGTGTGATTTAGGTTGGAACCAAACTTTAATGGAGAAAAATATATGTTAATCTGTAGGTGTAGGTGTAGGTGATAAATTGTTTTGGTGTACTCGTATTTTCCAAACAGTACTTTGGATTGATACCTCTACTAATGTATCACCAAATCTTGTTGGCATCAGGATGCCTGGGGATCTAATTTGTTTTGAGGATACACCACCATGTACTTTGGTTGTAATCATGGACACATTGATTGTAAGTATAAGCTCACCGACGAAAGTACAATTAAAACGATTACATACCACATGAAAGAGCTGCCTTAACCAGACAAAAAAGCATCACGGTGTTCTACGTTTGCCGACACGCGAGAGAGCGTGCACAAGAAAATACGCGGCAATGCAGTTTTCTTTTTTGTTTTTTTACCCGGAGAAAAGGAGGAAGCCATGATAATACATGAGTTGGGAGGGGTGGGGACGCAGGATGGCAAAAGTTGCCATTTCTTTGTGTTTTCGGGCCTTTTCCCGCTATTTTACCCCCAACCGCACCCGCCAAAACGGGGGGGGCAGCACACCAGCTCGCCTCGGGTCCCTTGCGCTCTCCTCGCGGACCCCAAATCGCAGCTAAAATGCGGCGAAAAGCTCAGCCTCCGGCACGCACCGAAAGCTCAAGAGGCCCCACGACAGGCAGCGCGCGCGCCTGGTCTCCGTGGTAGCTCCCATCGTTTATTGATGGCGCCTCGTGCGCCGAGCCTAAAACACAACACAGGTGCGTGTTTCCTTTCCCTGCGCTGCGCCACCGCGGCCGCGATCTCGTGCGGCTGGCGCTGCGCGACGCGAGATCCCTCCGCGCCCGCGCGGGGGTTTTGCGTTTTGCTGCTTCGTTGCCGCCAACGGCCAACCAGGGCTGGGCTTCCTTTCTCTCTTCTCTTCTCTTTTCTTTTCTTTTTTTTAGAGATAAGAGGATCATTTATTCCATTACATTTTTCGGAGTTGACGAATGACTTCGTACGGTACAAAATCAAATGAGTGTTTTTAACCCGTTTAGCGTGATTTCGAATCGAAATAACAAAAATAATTCCCGTGAATAAATGAGCAAAAAAATGGCACTCGTACGCGCTCAAATTGTACAACAGAGGCCCCGAGCCACCATCGAGCGGTAGGTGGCGTTGGTAGGTTATCTGCCAGTTGGTGGTGCAATTTTTGTCCATTTGTTTTATGTTTTTTTTATTTTGGTTCAAAATCGCGTTAAATAAGCCAAAAGAAATCTCAAAATGACGTTACACCAACAAAAGTCTTTGAGAATAGTTCTCACCTTTCCTCCAACACGCACCATCACTTGTACACCATTGTTGAAAACTTTGAAGTATATTTTCACGGAGTCGAAGAACATAAAAAAGAACTTAAACTGTGGTCATTCAACGGATGACATTCTGTGCATCGGGCACTAACTGAGAGGGGGGTGTCGTGCTCATCTGCTAAGTCATCACGACCTAGCGAGTTCGGCCGGTATCGTAGCGCTTCCTGTCGGTCATCTGCAAGCCAGATCGGCGAGGAGGTAAGTTATGTACAAATCTACGTTATATTTTTTGGTTATACCTTATGTTCCACTAACATCATGTCGTTCTCCCATCGCAGATCCGTTAGGATGCATCACTTCTACCGTCCGCGTTCGGTACATAGACTAGCGCTTCCCTCAGTCATGTGCATTGCACATCCAGAAGGTACGAGATTCTCAATTTACGCTCAGAGTGTTTACTTTGACTAACATCATTTCGTCTTGCAGCCTTCGGTTGACCGTAGGAGTGACAGCAAGTTCACGTCCACCGATGATAAGGATACGAGCCTCCCAACTCCAGTTAGGGAGTAGTACACCACGCTTGGGTTTCGATAATAACAGTCAGGGTTTGGAGCGTACACAGGGCAGAGCTCCTTCGGATTCACTAGCACACTGTATATCCAAGGCCAGAGCCCATTCACACGACCGGAGTTGCAGACATCGTACCTTGCAGCGGGCAAATCGGGAGTGGATTTATACAGTTCGTTGTTCATGAATTTATTGCAGGTGCCCCCTGTTCAGCATGCCTCAGTAGGACAACATGTACGCTTACCAAACTCAGCTTACTAGTGCACCTCCGCCCACTCAATATACTTAACGGTCTCTGTACCCCCTCTGATCTGACACACACTCTTTGGACCAACTGATGTATCCCACGGGACATGCTCGACGCAAAACATTTAAGCGCACGCGGACGTAGACGTAACGAGCAGAGAGTAGTGGCTCAGACGAGTTAGCCATATTGTATCCCGTATTATATGATTATATTTTGGTATATTTGTATTTATATTTTGTTTTGATACATTTGTATGCATAATTTGTATGTTATGTGTATATTGTTGCGCCATATTGTATATCGACATTTCCAGTAGAATTTCAATGTATCTTTTTTTTTCTTGTCAATCTTTTTCAATACATTGCATTTTATTCCTTGCTGATATTGGCATCTACCAGTCATCAGGTGACTTTCAGTCTTGTGTAATCAATAATTAGGCTTCCAATCTTGTGTAATCAATAACTAGGTGTTGTCGAGGTGCAACACCACGAGGCAAGAGGGGATAGTAGCGACGGGGCGACAGATATGCGGATGAGGGAGGTCAGGAGGTGGACTAAACCCTAAACGAGTGTCTCTTACCTAGAGTAAACATGTGGTACTATACTTTCAACATTCCAAGTTACCTGAAATCACGAAACCATAATTTTTGAAACCTAAAATCCTAATTTTTGAGACATAAACCCTTAATTTTCGAGATAATTTTAGAACATATCAAATCATAAAAAAATTACACAATCAATTCCACTGTTTAAGGAGCCTTCAAAACAAATTTTATGATGTTTGGATCTCATTTTCTATATTAAAAACTCCTACAAACAATATACATAAATGATTTTTTGAGAAAATTTCAGAATATATAAAATTATGAAAAAAAAATGACACAAGCAAGTACACTGTGTAAGAAAACTCCATAAAAAATATATTTTGGGGTTTATTTTTTATATTTAAGAATCCTACAAAAAAAACTATACTTAAATGAATTTTCGATTTTTTTTTTAAAAAAAAAGGCTACCGCACGGTGGCCGTGCTGTTTTGGATGCCACAGTGCTCCATCGCACGGTGGCCATGTGGGAGGGAGGGCGAGTGGCGGGAGGGAAGGCTGGGCCGCACACCTCCACCGTCCAGTGGCTGTGCGACACTAGGTACGTATTCTGTCACTGGTGCGTTCGTGCTGTCTAGAACGCTATTTTTGTAAATACCATAGTCGATCGCCATTTCCGCAAACCGCAAATCCGAGCGCAAAACATGTCGATACGGACAAAACCTCGGCATTTGGACAGTAAAGGTGACCGGACACCACGCGAAAGTAGCATCTCCCGACTCTGTCCTATCTTACAACTAGAGAGCGAGAGGGTCGAGAAAAACAAGCATCACTGGACTGAACCAAAGTATGGAAAATACAGAGAGACACAGATACTATAGGTGCTCATCACACCACATGGAACCCGGACCCAGAGGATCCCTCCCTTCGGCTATGCGGGCCTAACCCTGGCTGAAATGGGGTCTCTACTCCCTGCTCATCACTTTCAGTTGTCTCACTGCAACTCCCCAGCTAAAATGCTTCTACAGTCCTACTCGTATTAAAAAGTTGGAACCAGCGACCACCAACACAGCAAACAGGCGAGATTCCCATGCCCAACCTCCTACTAATCGTGCTCGTCATACGGTCAAACGGTGGGTAAAACTAGTTGCCATGTGCGACGGGACAGCTAGTAAAAACCCAGCAACCCTTGACCCCATTTAGATCAACTGTATCCGTATCCACCAACCTGGCTGCTCTGCTCATCAATATTACAAGCACATGTACTATTCAATCTTTGCACCAGGACACACCGGCTGAGGCAGTGGAATCCTATTAGTTGGAACAGTAATTCTTCTTCTTCTTCTTCTTCTCCTTCTTTTATAGCACAGATTTACCCTTTTCAGTGCACTTTGACTCAGGGCTCTTGAATATGTTCTTTGGGATCAAGACTTCAGTCCTTAGGTCACCCAAGTCGAACTAATTAAGCACTGCTCCAGTTTATGTTACTCTTTAAAATAAAAGCTCCAATTAAGCATGGTTAGTTTGTTTGTTATAGAGAATATGGTAAGTTGGAGACTCACAGGAATGGTCCATGTGTGGTGCCAAATAAATGGGAATGCAATTTTGTACTAAAGTTTATTTTACTAGAGCTTTGTCTTATTTTTCTACATTTTGTTTACTGAGTAAAAAACTCTCACATTGCTCTTTTCAGGAGAGGATGCTCACTCTCGCTTTTATTACCCTACTTTTATTCCCTCTCTTTTTTTTTCATTTTTAAGCAAACAGGTAGTCATCTTTCTGCCATTAAGTAAAGTTGCCATGTGTATTTTGACCCCAGCCAGGCAGGCACTTGTGATCTGCCATAGTTTATTCACTCTTGCACGCTAGTGCTACACAGATTTGAAATTCCTACTGTCAAAAAAGATACTACTACATTGGAGATCAGATGAGCTGAGATTTAAACTACAAAATGGACCACCCTCCTTTCAGCAAATGGAGTAATGGATTCTTTCTACTCCAGATCTTAAGCTTGCAATTGCAAGCACCACACCAGCCAGACAGACGGTGGTTAGGCATTAATAAAGGGTCAAAGGCTCAACAGCATCCAAAGGTAAGGCCCAAAAAGTTCCGGTCTTCAAGACCTGCACTCTCTCTCTCTCTCTCTCTCTCTAAGTGCCAGCTGAAGCATGTACCATGATTGTTCACTGCCCGCTCACTGCTGGCATGCAGGAGCTGGCCCAAAGTTGCTGAGTTGATGCTTTAGAGGAAATGCCTGCCACTTTTGCCAACTTTCTTGGTGAACTTAACTGTAACAACCTAGCTTTAAGCACTTTGTTACAGCTTGATCTGGATCCTGTAACTGTGAGTGTTACTTTTACCTGCACATGTAGTGGTAACAATGTATTGTAGGGTGTTCAAACAGTACAAACTCGGCCAATTACAAGAGTACAATCAAGTTCAGGTTATGGTAAGGCACTGTCAAAACTTGTCAAAGCAACTACAGATAGTACAAACAGTAAAGGATAAACAGTTGAAGCTTGAATGGATTAAGTGGGGACAGCACCTAACTTGTACAAAAGCATTCAGTTCTCTCTTTGACTCAGCTGATTCCATTGGTTCCCTAGCTCATAGAGATCAAAATAGGACAGTGAAGTAAGTTAGGAGTAGAGCTTCAAGTGCTATATTTCTTTGTTAGAATTTGCAGCTAACTATGCTTATGACTTATAGAATAAGCTATCTAGCTAATGTTAGTTGGTATGGTCAATCAAGTGCCCATTATCAAAAGGCATACTCATGTCCACTCCTCTTGTCTGCTGACAATATGGATGGTAAAAAAGAGAGAATAAGTGCACAAAAACATATAATCTGTGGCCTTATGTGTTTGGTTCAGATGACTTGTAGTCTACTAAAACAAAGAGCATGTTTAATCCTAATGGACCCACTCTAGTGGTCACAACAGAACAAAATTGCAATTAGACATGAGTGATTAGGACACAGTGGAACTGCTCACTTTACATCGGTGCATGCTGCAGTTGTCTTTACAGGGTGGATCTACAGTATTTTACCCGGGTGCACAGGACATCGGGTCAAAAAATCATTTTTCTTTAGATATAGTCATGTATATACAGCATGGGCACCCCTAACTTAAGATAAGAGGACACCTCAAGCCAAAAAATTATACATGTTTGATATGTATGAGAAGTGAGGACCCCTGATCATTTTCGTTCTGGATCCGCCACTTTTTACAACAAAGAGAGCATGTGAAATGCCCAAGCTTTGGTGCATGGAACAGCTTGCAGTTTGCACTGAGAATTCCTGGCTAGAAACTTAGCTCCCCTTTGGCCTCTTGAGTTTTGGTTAGGTACATATTTTCTTTATTATTGTAAAAAATGTATTTGGTGATGATGATGAGTCTGCGAGCTACCTCCTCACTCCTTAGTTGGTGGGAATTCGTGGATAGATATACACATGCATACATATTTATTATAGAGATCTTCTGTGATAATTAAATCATATATGCATGTGGTTTGTGTTACGACTCTTTGTAGCTTGCTAACTGAATGCAAATTCTATATGCAACTTTTGGATGTATGGATTACCTATGCATATTAGTTTTTTAAGTTTAGAACTTATATATGTTTTATTTGAGATTCATTGTAATGCAAGGACACTTGGCCAGTAACGTAAGATACCACCATGTTGCAATCGTGAATACTCCATCCTGATTGCTAACTGCATACCAACTAGGAGTAGATTACAAAACAAATGAAGCAAAGACCTACCTAAAGGAAAAAGGGCAGCATACTCAGCAAGGGCTCAAATTTCACCATTTGTAACCAACCAAAGTACCGTACATTTTCCATGTCCTCTCCTTTCTCTGTGTTGTGTGTAAATTATAACCCTTTTTACTAGTACATCCAACAACACCTTTTGTGTGTGTGTGTTGTTCATGAAAGAAAGAGTGTATACTCATGCTTAACCCTTCCAACACAAAATACACTCTGATCCAAGCATGGACCAAGATCAAGCAAATAATGATGAAAACCCCAATAATATCACTTTTTTTAACCAACACTTGTGTATGTTGCTTGCTAGATATGCTCCTTTTGGTAGACTACACGAATTGTAATATTTCCACATCAGAAAGGTATCATTATCATAAGAGGTCCAGTTAGGGGCAGTGATCACTAAGATTTAGGACTAATTATTCTAACACTACTACATCTCAATCCATTGGGAGACAAAATAAGTAACTAGCAACGGAGTGATTAATGATTGCTCTACCCCATCCACACCAGCATAAACCCTACACATATATACACCTGTGCCTGCACAGGGAAGAAAGATGCAACTCCATTGCCTTGGTTGTTGCAGATGCTTACGGGAGGAATCCTAACAGTCCATCATGGCAAATGAAGACCTGTGTTGGTTGAGCTCATGAAGATCAAAAGACCCATGATGCTAGCTTTCCATTTTTAATTTCCTTCTGAAAAACAAAAAACTTGCTACCTGTGTGTCTGGTATGTTTTGGTTAGGTAGCAAATGCTCAGCTGATCAATAGTATTAGCTTGTACCTGCAACCAACCATGTCATTCCACAAGACAAAAGGGAACAGTAACTGCAATCAAGAGGATGTTATTAGATGTATTATTACCTGTGTATTTCCCATATTTTATAAGGGATTATCTGCATATATGCCATACATGTACTTGTATATATATTAACTCATTAGCCTTATGATGAATACAAACGTTATTCATAACATGGTATCAAAGCCAAACTAGGGTTAGGGTTTTCTCACATGACCGACGCAGGCCTCTTTAGCCACCGGTTGCCACTCGCCGGCCCCCGTTGCCTCTGCTCCTCACGCTCCCGAGCTCTTCTCCCGACGTTTTGTCTTCGCTTGGGGCCGCCCGAGTTTCTTCGCTTGGTGTCGGTGCCGCCCGCGTGCCTCGCCGTTCGCCTAGGCCCGAGTTTTGCTTCTTCTCGGACGCTGCCTCCCCGGACCGCTGCGCCTCTGCTTGGATCCACCCCGAGCCGCCACCGTCGTCATTCGCCGATCCGGAGTCGGATCCGTCGTCGTCGCTCGGATGAGACTCTCTTCGCTCGGGTTTCTTCGAGTGCCGCCCGAGCCCGAGCTGAGCCCGGACGATTCTGCTTAGATCCGCATGAGCCGCCGTCGTCGTCACTCGCTACCGCCGCCGCCAGGGGAACCCTAGTTCCCCTCCCCTGCGTGCGCATTCGATCTCACCAAGCTTTTTAGTGCGAGCCGGTTCGGCCCGAGGAGAAAAGGAAAGAAAAAAATGTCGCCCTCTTCTGGCACTATTTCTGTGCCTCATTGCCCGGTGATCTTTGATGGTCTCAATTACCGGGACTGGTTTCAGCACATGTGCCCCCACATGCGTGGTCAACATCTTTGAGATTTTCTCACGGCGAGCTCACGTCGTCGCCTCGACCTATTCTACTGTTGCGCTCGTGCTCCCGAAGGATGCTTATGAAAACACTAGTAAAGAGGCAGCTGATGTTTTTTATGATACTATGGATACTTTTTAGACTTAGTATGCTGCCTACAAGATATGGATTGATGAGGATATCCGTGCCTCTGCTATTCTGGTTGCTAGCATGGAAGTGCATCTCACTGGGGATGTGGTTGGTTTGGCTTCAGCACAGTTGATGTGGGTGCATCTGCGCAACCGCTACGAGTCGTCTGGTGATTCCTTGTATCTTGCTGTTGTGCATCAGGAGCAGTCATTGCAACAAGGAGATGCCACTGTGGACGAGTTCTATGCATAGTTGTCCGCGGTATGGTGTCAGATTGACTCTTTGAGTCCGGATGTTTACCACACTTGTCAGTGCTGTCAGCGTCAGTAGTCTCACCTGGAGCTTCGTCGCATCTACGACTTCTTGACACATCCCCGGGCTGAGTATGAGCAGACTCATGCTCAGTTGCTGACGCGCCACCCTTGGGTGACTCTATTGGAGGCCCTTGCATCTGTTCGTGTTGAGGAGATTCATCTTCGTGTTGCGGGTCTGCTACCATCACCATTGTTTCCTTCGATTCTGGCGGCTCCTCCAGCTTCTACACTAGTTACTCCTTCACAAGTGGCACCTTCACTAGTGATAGCTGTTGTTGGTAGGGGCCTACACTACACCTATTACAACAAGGATGAACATGTGGAGCAGTTCTGCTATAAGAAGAAGAAGGATTTACGTCGTGGTGGCCGTCCTCCAAAGGGCACTGGTGGTTCTTCCTCTCAGGGGAGTTCTGGTGCTTCTAATTCTCAGAAGTTTCTCACAGTACTGTGTCGTATGACTGCTTTTGCACCGTCTGGTTCTGCTGCACAGTCTTCTAGTGAGAGACTACCTTCCACTCTTTCTTCCTCAGGTATATCACCTTGTATTCTTGACTTTAGTGCTTCCTTTCATATGATATCTGATTCCACCAGTCTCACTTCTATTAGTCCTTTAGCTGCTTCTATCACTATTCAGATAGCAGATGATACATCTCTATCTGTCGTAGGACAAGACACTCTTTTGAACTCCTCTTTTCGTGTTTCTGCTATTTCTTATCTTCCCAAACTAACCATGCAGCTCATATCTGCCAGTCAGCTCACCGATCATGGTTGCCGTGTTATTTATCGATTCTGATTCTTATTTTGTTCAGGATCGACACACGGGGACTCTGGTTGATACTGACCCTTGCCATCGTGACTCACGACATCTCTAGGAGCTTGACTGGCTTCATCTTCCTTCCGTTGCCTCTGCCAGTCTTGTTGCCTCCATCACCGCCTCCGCTTCTGCTGCATTATCTACTACGTCTTTTGCTCAGTGGCATCATCGTTTGTGACATCTTTGCGAGTCGTGTCTATTTTCTTTACTTCGTTGTGGTCTTTTAAGATCTGTGTCTGGTGATGCTTCTCTAAATTGTCAGGGTTGTAAGCTTGGAAAACAACTTCAACTCCTCTATCCTTCCAGTGAGTCAGTGTCACATCGTCCTTTTGATCTTGTTCATTCTGATGTATGGGGTCCGGCTCCTTTCATTTCGAAAGGAGGTCATCGATATTATATAATTTTTATTAATGATTTTTCTCGACACATATGGATATAATTTATGTCATCTCGTAGTGAGGTTCTATCCATCTACAAGAATTTTGCCACCATGATCTGTACTCAATTTGACTCTCTTATTCGTGTTTTTCATGCTGATTCTGTAGGGGAATACTTATCAAGAGTTCTTTGTGGTTTTCTTGCTGAGCAGGGCAATCTCTAAGTTTTCTTGCCCTAGTGCCCATGCCTAGAACAGTGTGGCTGAACGGAAGCATCGTCATCTTCTTAAGACTGCTTGTGCTCTTATGCTTGCTTCTGCTGTCTCACCACACTTCTGGGATGAGTATGTTTCTACTACCACTTTCCTAATTAATATCCAACTTTCTTCTTCTCTTCAGGGTGGGATCCCAGTTGAGCGTCTCTGTGGCAAGACTCCTGATTATTCTAGTCTTTGCCTCTTTGTGTGTGTGTGTGTATGTGCTATGTTCTTCTTGCACCTCGTGAGCGCACCAAGCCGACTGCTCAGTTTGTGGAGTGCGTTTCTCTGGGCTATAGAGCTGAGCATAAGGGATATCATTGTTAGGATCCTGTTGGGCGACGGATGCGTGTTTCTAGGGACGTCACTTTTGATGAGTATCGTCCTTTCTACCCTTGCCCTTCTCCTTCCACCACTCCAGTATCACTTGTCGAGCCACTTTCTTTCCTAACTTTTTCTGCCACCCCCATAGCCACCACACCTCCATCACAACCTTTGTCCTCTCCAGTGCCTCCTTCACCGTCTCCTCCTGGCCTTGGTCATTCTTATCATCTCTACTACACTTGTCATCTGTGAGTTGATGATTCTTCTGATGCGTCATCTTCTCCCGATGAGTCATCTTTTTCGGCCTCGCCTCCTCGATATGCTCTTCGTGATCGACAGTCTATTTAGCCTACTGCACGCTTTTGTTTAGCAGCTCTTGCCGAACCAATTTCTTATCGTGATGCTGATGTTCATCAGGAGTGGTAGCATGTGATGACAGAGGAGATTACTGCCCTTGAGTGTACTGGCACGTGGGATCTTATCTCTCTTCCCGCGCGTGTTACTCCTATCATGTACAAGTGGGTCTACAAGGTTAAGACCCGCTCTGATGGTTCTCTTGAGTGCTACAAAGTTCGTCTCGTGGCACGATGTTTTCAGCAGGAGCATGATCATGATTATGATGATACGTTTGCTCATGTAGCTCACATGACCACTGTTCACACTCTTCTTGCTATAACATCTGTTCGGGCATGGTTCATCTCTCAGCTTGATGTCAAGAATATATTTCTCAATAGTGAGCTGCGCGAGGAGGTTTATATGCAGCCACCACCGAGGTATTTTGTTCCTGGGGGTATGGTTTGTCGCATTCGTCGATCTCTTTACGGCCTCAAGCAAGCTCATCGTGCCTAGTTTGATTGTTTCTCTTCTGTTGTCACTGCATCTGGTTTCTCTGCCAGTGCTCATGATCCTGCTATTTTTATTCACACTTCACCTCATGGTCGGATGCTTCTCCTTTTATATGTTGATGATATGATCATTACTGGAGATGATTATCAGTACATCACTTTTGTCAAGGAGCATCTTAATGAGCGGTTTCTCATATCTGATATGGTTCCTCTTCGCTACTTCTTGGGGTTGAGGTTATTTCTACGCTTGAGGGCTTCTATCTGTCCAAAGAAAAATATATCCATGATATTCTTGATCGTGTTTCTCTTACTGATCAGCACATCGCTGAGACTCCTATGTAATTTAATGTTCATCTTTGGCCCACTGACGGTGAGCCTCTTACTGATTCTACTCGCTATCGTCGCCTCATTTGGAGTCTTGTTTATCTGGGTGTCAATATCCTGACATTTCATACTCGGTACATATCTTGAGTCAGCTTGTTTCTGCTTCCACTCAGCTCCACTATAGTCATCTTTTTCGTGTTCTACGATATCTTCGTGGAACCATCACTCGTCATCAGTTTTTCCCTTGCTCTAGCTCTTTACCAGTGGCGGACCTCGGATTTTACCACAGGGTATGGCAAAAAAAAATTCTTATACAATTCGGTAAAACCATATTCTAATTCGATAAAACCAAATACATTAAAGAACATGATAAGCCTTAAATTCAAAAATTAAGCTAGAAACGACGACAAATCTTGATATAAATTGTTCAAATGAAATACAAATAATTCGAAATATAGCCATAGAAAAGACTTACAATATTACTTGTTTATCCGCCGCTTTCTGAATGACATGAATGTCTCAATTATATCATCTTCATCAACTTGGAAGAAAATATCCCGCTCAATGAATGTGACTAGACAATCATTCAAAACACTATCACCTAGCTTATTCCTTGACTTTGTTTTCACTATAACCAATGCAGAAAAAAACCTTTCAACACTAGTAGTTGTCACCGGTAAAAGCAATATCAATTTGAGAAGCAAGTAAACCATATCATACACTTTATGCCTCTGTGTTTCAACAAGCTTAACTGAGAGATCAACAATGTTGTCTAGACCTTGGAAGCGATCATCTCGTTGCATGTCATCAATATAATTATCAAGTTGCAATTCAAGTTTTAGCAAATCATTGTTAGAGAAATCCTTAGGATAAAATTCAGCCAAACTACGTACCTTCCGTGCATCAAAAGAAGCAAAGGAGTGGGAAGGACTAAAGGCTGACATACAAGAGAGTAGCTCCATATTGATCTCATCAAACCGATTATCAAGCTCTTGACTAATTTGATCAATGACACCAATGTATACTTCTCTTCCAAATGGTCATCATTTGTTTGGTTTCGCACGGGCATACCTTGCTGATTTTCCATAAGGCACATAAGCCCCATCCATAGCAGAACTTCAACATCATGTGTAATGCAAAAGAAGTGACCTCTCAAGAAAATTATCCCAACCATCGACCTCACCGTTGCATTCTACTCTTTGCCACATTAACAAGTGAGATTGCATTAAGAATATCTTGATCCCTTCTCTGCAAACACTCGGATAACTCATTTGTGTATCCAAGAATAACATACATTAAGTGCACAAAGAAAACGAACTCAAAGGTTTCAAATGCTCCAAGCACAAAATGTATCTTTGTCCAATCATCTTTATGTGAAATATCATCACTAAGATCAATGAGCACATCATGAATTGAGGAATACATAGTGATGATGCTACATATAGTTTTGTAATGAGAGCCCCACCGAGTCTCACTGTGCCTAGGCAAACCCATCTCTTGATTTAATCCACTCCCTGATTCAAGCTCACCACACTCTAGTGCTTTCTTGACATTCTCAAGCCTAGCATTTCGAAGCATACCATGACGCTTGCAAGAAACCCCAACAATGTTCAACAAGATAGATACTTGATCAAAAAAAGTCTTACAATCAGTATTTCCCTTGGCAACAGCAACAAGAACTAGTTGGAGTTGATGTGCAAAGCAATGAATATAATACGCAGAAGGTGATTCTTGCATGATTAATGTTTTCAGCCCTTTAATATCTCCTTTCATATTGCTAGCCCCATCATAACCTTGACCTCTAACTGAGTCATACTCAATCCATGACTAACAAGTAAACCTTCGATAGCTTCCTTAAGTGACAAAGAGGTAGTATCATCTACATGAACAACTCCAATGAAGTGCTCACAAGGCCTTCCAAGTTTATCAACATAACGCAAGCAAAGAGCTAGTTGTTCTTTATGTGATATATCACTAGACTCATCGGCTAAAATTGCATAGGGCTCATCACCAAGTTCTTCAATTATTTTCTTTCTAGTTTCTATGGCACAACAATGAATAATTTGCTTTGGTATCTTTGGGCTAGTTAAAGTGCAATTACCTGGAGCATTGTTCAAGACATACTTGTTCACTTCATCACTATTTCCGCAAGAAACTTCAACAATTCAATGAAGTTGCCTCTGCTGCTAGACTCTTCACTTTCATCATGTCCACGGAATGCCAATCCTTGACGCAAAAGAAACTTGATACATCTAAGTGAATATGTCAACCTTTTCTTGTAACGACGAAGATCCTCATCAGTCCACTTCTCAATGTGATAATCAATTGCTACCTTGGGATTCATAAAACCAATGTATCTCTCCGAAATGCATTGTGTGCCACGTAACCACTATGTTTGAGAAGTGCTTTGTTTCCTATATTTCAATTATTCCATCCATCAACAATAAATGTATTTGACCCAGTACCTTTCTTGAACAAGTAACATATAAAGCAAAATGCAGAATCCTTCTTTATATTATATTCAAGCCACTCATGATTATACATCCATGCTAAATTGAATCGACGAGGTTTGTCTCCAATATATCTTGATGGAAAATCATGTGTATAAGGTTTGCATGGACCTTTAATAATATATGCTCTTCGGATTGCATCTTGATCATTAACATGATAACTTATAATGGGTTGCCTTTCACCTGGATCATGTGGAAGGCGATTGATGTCATAAACCGGCGGCTTTGATGCGGGCGGTGGCGGTGACAGGGGCGAGGGCACAGGATCTTCAACCACCACTCTATCTTGCTCTTGATTCTGCTCTTCAACCGGAGGTGGGGCAATGTTTGAAGCCGCAAATGCCTTCTTTCTTTGCGTGTTTTGAAAAAGAGACGCAATGTCTCCACTTCTCTTCATAATTGAACAATTCGGAAAAAAAAATTATGTAATGTAAGTATGACAACTAGCTAGACAAATAAGATCAAAACTGCACTTGCGATCCCGCAACTAAGTCACGGAGTGCCGATCATCGAAAGCGGCGGCGGACATGGATGACCCGCCACGGACAAGACATAACCAACGTTACTGCGATATAACCACGGACCCGCCACGGACAAGACATAACCAACGCCACCTAGCACCTTGGTGAACACTACTATCTATGCATAACTTACGAAGACATAACCAACGTTACTGCGATATAAGGATTTTGCAATGATCCGACTCACCAAATTAAGCAAACACTTCCCATCGACTTTCCTATCTACAAGACTACTAAGCTAGCAAAATAAACTACAGAGAGGGCAAACGACGCGAATTAGACAAAATGTTAAAGTACACCACCGGATCATTTATGAAGAGAATTCAACTTGAATAAAGAGAAGGCTAGAAACCATAATCTTGATGGACCGAAGCGAGAACTCAACAATGGATCAAGACCAACCAACACTCTCGCTAGTAACATGTCCCGATATTTCTACCACAAACACAAATGCTAAGCACAAAAATCGCTAGTTTATATAGAATCCACAACTAGCGTGCAACACCGCGCCACCAACGCAACCAAACAAGTCGCCAACTAAACCAACGTCGCTCAAACAAGGTCACGCATCCAAAGACCACACGACGCTTGCAACCCCTAGGAATGCGCCTAAAAGAGAAAACCTAGTTCTCGCAGAAAGATCGCAGCGCATCATACCGGTGATGGTGCCGTGGGCGGTGGTGCCGTTCTTGAGCTCGATGGTCACCGCCTCGTTGTTCACTTCATCAAGAACTCGCGACAGCACACCGCCAAATCCGAGCCAATTTCGGGGGAAATTGCACAAAACGAATCAGCAAAAAAACGGTGAATCGAACCAAATCGGAAGAAAAATAGGGAGAAACGGGAGCACTGGTTACCTGACGAATCAGCTTCCTCTTTCTTTTTTTTTACATAAATTTTTTCTATTATGTGTGTATGACTGCTGGACCCCAGGGTATGCCGTGGCCCACCCGGCATACCCTGTGGGTCCGCCCCTGCTCTTTACAACTCTAGGCATATTCTGATGTCACCTGGGCTAGTGATCACTCTGATTGCCGGTCTCTCTCTGCCTATTGTGTTTTTCTTGGTAGTTATCTCATTGCTTGGAAGACTAAAAAGCAGACAGAAGTTTCTAGTTCGAGTGTTGAGGCTGAGTTGCGAGCTATGACTTTGTTGACTGCGGAGGTTACTTGGCTACGGTGGTTACTTAAGGATTTTGATGTTTCTGTTTCAGCATTCATTCATCTTTTGTCTGACAGTACAGGTGATATTAGCATTGCTAAAGATCCGGTGAAGCATGAGCTTACCAAGTATATTGGTGTTGACGCTTCTACACGCGGACATAGGTGCAAAATCAGGTTGTTGCTCTTCAATATGTGCCTTCAGAATTTCAGTTGACAGATTTTTTCACAAATGCATAGTCTAGAGCTCAGCACAACTTCTATCCCTCTAAACTTCATGTTGTTGATCTACCACAAGTTTGAAGGGGGAGATGTGTTAGACGTATTTATTACCTGTGTATTTCCCCTACTGTATAAGATGTTATCTGCATATATACTATACATGTACTTGTATATATATTGACCCATTAGCCTCAGAACTTTTTTTATTATTAACTAACCATTTTTAAAATTTTATTTTAAAGTTAACCATCCGCGAACTTTATTATTAATTCTAACCCCTTTGGTCACGTTACCACCCGTGGCGTGACAAAATAACATTGTCACGCTATAGGATAAGTCCGCTAAAATATCACTTTTTGTCACGCCACTAGTGGTGGCGTGACTAAACAATACTGTCATGTAACGGGTGGTGGCGTGACAAGAGTTTGCCCAGATACAGACTGACGTGACAGTGTTGTTTTGTCACGTCACGGGTGGTAGCGTGACTAAAGGAGTCAGAATTGGAAATAAAGTTCGCGGGGAGTTAACTTTGAAATAAAATTAATACAAGCGTTATTCATAACAGATACCACACTGTGGTAAAAATTATAGAACTGACTTGGAAACATAGATCTTTTGTTGGACCTGGTGAGTAGTTCATGCCCATTTTTTAGCCCAAGGAAACTTGGTCAGCCTTTTTTACTAAGATTCTGGAGGCCCAGACGGGGAATTATTTTTCATTAGGATTTGATGTTCATACCTGGAACTGTTTGTTAGGTAGAGTGAAATTTCCATATCTGCACACCAAAACCAGTTTCCTGCTTTGATCTGTATCACCAAAAAAAGTATATCCAAAACATCATGGTCTACGCCATTTACCCTTTTTACCACAGAAATGTGTAAATTTTACTTACAGATATCATTGCTCTATTCTGATGATGCTGGCCCTGTTAGGGATAAGATCTTCAGAACACGTATACTCATCAGAATTGACTCGTGAAGAGACACCTGAAATTTCTCAACCAGGGAAACAATTGAACAAGGGAGGAAACTCTCAGTATTATCCATTCACCACCAACTAGATGCTTGTTCCAGATTTCATAAGTACGTAATCTCTAATCAGCCAAGTAAAAGACAAGGATTTGTCACGTGGCCATGGCCCCATGACACTGCATTATAGCTACTGTCCAACTGACAATTGACTTAACAAATCCTAGTCACTCCCTGTCTGCTACTGCCAACCTCCCTGTATTTAAACCAAGCATTGCTTACGATGAGTTAGCTAAGAGAAATTTTGCAGTAAATTCAAAGAGAGTGTTGTCACATACAAATGGCTGCCTCTGTCATGGCGTCTCTGGCTCTGAAACCATCTCCATCTCCGTTGCTAGGACGGTCGAAGCTCAGAGGCACACGGCAATCGGCAAGGCCATCGTTACTCATTGTGGCCAAGAAAGCGAAGAAGATCCAGACTTCCCAACCCTACGGTCAGTACATGCAGTAAAATTCAGAGTTGGAAACTGTAAACATTAGGCTTGGAAGCAACTAACTTTAACATGAAATGCATGCCCCTGTTTCATGCACACAAATGCATAAGTTAGTCTCTTAAGAATCTTCCTTTTTCATATGGAAAGGGCAATAAAAAAATTGGTAGTGCACAAAACTATGTATTCTACCGTTCTTTTTAATCTAGTTGCATAAATAACAAACAAGTCATGCACAAACAAATAGAAGTCACAACTCAACACAATCCATATCAGGGAAACAATGTACTCTATGAAGTATAAAATATGAGGTACTCATCTTTGCTTAAGGTTATAAATCTTATGACTTCATTCGAATCCGTAGAGTGAACACTTCAGTAGTTCAGTATACCATAACTTTATAAGCATATGTAGGCACTAGTATGTTATAAAATTATATTGTTATGGGCTTATGTCTCTTCTGTTTTCTTGGCAACAAATTTGCGCAACGCTTATTTATGGTATGACAGTGTTCCTTGGTAATGAGAGTGTTATCCTGTTCACAAGGAGTAGCACTCTCCATGAATTTACCTTCTCACAAATTTATGGCATGTCACCATCTAGGGCCTGCTGGAGGAGTGATATTCAAGGAAGGTGTTGATGCATCTGGAAGGGCAGCCACGGTCAGTGATAAGCTCAAACAACAAGAAGCATATTGGACAAAATTATCATTGTTCATCACTTAATATTGTTCCACTTTAATCAGGGAAAGGGTCTTTACCAGTTTTCCAACAAGTATGGAGCAAATGTTGATGGGTACAGGTAAAAACTAGCCAACCCAATAAAGAACAATACCGACAATTTTTTCAAAAGGATAAAGAAGAAAGCATGTGAATGAGTATAAGGAGAAATGCAGAGATCTAGATGGACGATGAAAATGGAAACACCTACCCATGGATAGAAATCCCGGCGGCAACCGCCGGTTATCGGTTTTACCCGTGGGTACCGGGATTTAGAAAACTGGACGGTTTTTTCCCAGTTTAGCAAATTCAAATTCCAGATTTTGAATTTCGGCCGGTTTTTAAGCAAATTCATATTTCACTTTTCAAACTTCGGTCGGGTTTTTTCCGGGATTTCCGGTTACTGGCTGGTAACAGAGAAATGGCGCAGGGCGGTATTTTATCTGGTACCGGGATTTTGATCCCTGCACCTACCTATTGTCAGTAAAAACAAATAACTATAAAATTCACAGATCATCCATCAATTTCAATTTTCATGACATTAAATTGGTTCTTACTGTATCGCAGCCCAATATACACCCCAGAAGAATGGTCTTCAAGTGGTGATGTTTATGTTGGAGGTAAGTATAAACTGATACCTCGAAACAAGAATGTTAATATTGCAAACTGCTTCTTTCAATATGTCAGAAGATGTCAATTATATCTCAAAACATATATTTACCTTCCTTTCTTGGTTTACACAGGAAAGACAGGGCTGTTTCTCTGGGCAGTCACTCTTGCTGGAATTCTGCTGGGCGGGGCTCTTCTTGTCTACAATACTAGTGCCTTGGCTTCTTGAAGCCTAGGTACAGCAAACTATGTACCAAATGATGTATATATAATCTAGATTAGAACTGTAACCAATTATGTACCTGGACTTAGGTACCAGAATGATCAATGAATAAGACCGATAAATAAGTAATGTTCTAAGTAGCTGCATGGTGCAACCACAATTAGGTAGCAATAGAATGCTCACTGGTTCTACTGGCAAATGTTAGAAGTTCTACACACTTGGCACTAGATTGATTATATAGTTGAACAATTTGTTCTGTTAGTAAAAGGGGAAAAAAGTCCTGCTAGCATATCCTCAAGTATTGCATCTCATTTCCTCGACAAAAGGTATTTCGTATCGTTCTTGAGTATTAAGACATAATTAATAAAATCAAGTATAATAAAGCATTGTGTACATCAGAAGTACAAACCCAAAAAAATTAATAGTCTCAATAAAATATTCATAGTCTTGACAACGCCAAAAAAGATACTCTGTTGTTTTACTTTCCAAATGCTGTCCAGGATGCTTCTCCTGAGAATCTCAATTGTTCATCATGACGTTTGGGTTCAAGATCAAAAGCCTAACGACGCTCTCCATTTTAATTTTACCTTTTAGAAAATTTCCTACCTACATGTACACTACTCTGTGTTAATTATGTTGCAAAATGGCAGCTGGTCAAGAAGTGTTGGATGTACATGCAACCTGCATGACTATTCACACAAGAAACTGGGAAAAATAAACAGTGTCATCATGATATCACATCATAAAGGACTCTTCATTGTGACAGAACTGTCTTACCACTTATCATCATGAGTTTGTCGGCAGGTCATAACACATGAAAACTTAATTGCCCTCTTAAATGAGAAATCAAGTTGCTTTACAAATATTAAGAACTTGATCCCTACTGGCACAAGTCTACAACAATTCATACATGTTAGTTCAGATATTAAGAAAATATTCGGATTATGATTGTAAAATTGGAGATAAGATATTCATGATATGGCTTATGTGGAAGAAGGTAAGGATAGGGCTCAGATTGTCCTCAACGCCGGCAAAGCTTGGTCCTTGTGGCAGATGAGGTTCTCATCAGGCTTAGAGAAACTTGATGAAATAACAAGACGATGCAGATAGATTAGGAGCCTCCTAACAAGACGATGCAGATAGATTATCTTTAACTAATGTTTTTGTTATTTCAGGTTTAATACTTGATAAAAACAGTGATAATGATTTTAGCAAGGCTGCTGCCGAGAAGGAGAAAAGAAAAGAGGCTTCTGTCCATGCGGTTGCTAATGGGGTTGAAACCCTAACAGTGAATAGAGTGCATGGGAGTGCGGCATATGGGTTGGTGCATGCAAATGCTACGGTGCAAAACAAAGCAAGAATCCGAATCAAAAGGGAGTCCTCCGCCATGTTTCCAAGAGATAAAACAAAATCACCTCTGATTAAAAGACAAGGAATTAGGGATAATCTGTTCGGATTGGAATCGGTACATGGGAACCTTTCTCTACGTGAGTTCCTTTCCTTGTGTGCCTTTAGTTGGGGGCCACCGACTATTGTAAAGAAGACAAGTTATGATTTAGATAATAAAATTCAGAAAAGCTGTTTTGGCACATATCATGTGTTCTTGAGATAAGTTGAGATTGAGAGAATGATCAAGAGCTTGGGTACTGTTTATGCATGTTATTGTTCATACGTGGGCACTGTTCACCGAGGCTATTACAATACTTGCAATTCAATCTATTAGATTGGTTTGTGAGTGTGCTGATTTTCTTGTAATTCAATTCAACCGAATTGGTTTGTGAGATAGTTGTTCCACCGTGAAAGATCGGGCAACTATCAAATTGAATCTCATCTAGAGGTTTGATCAACATCACAAGACTTACTAATTACATCCTATCCATTGTTGTAGGTGTAAAAACCAAACACGAGTGAGGGGGTGGACGTCGGCCGTCTGACGGGCCATCGTCCATGAGAGTTGTCGGTGTATTAGAACCGATCTTACGTAAAGATTATTTGATTCGGGGGGGTCTCCTAGAGATGAAATCACGCAGAGTGGTTGACACGGGATGTTTAGACAGGTTCAGGCCTTCTCCGGAGAGAATAATAACCCTAATCCTGTGTGGTGTGGTATTCTTGATGATCCAGTAAGAAGCTAAGACTATTACAGAGAATAGAACTTGTATTTCCACTTCCTTCGCTCCCCTTGTTCTGTCTCCCTGATGCCCTTATATAGTCGTGAAGGAGTAGCCGTTTTGTCCTGCGGAAGAGGCGCCTTAATTGAGCCAAGAATGGGCGATGATGGCGAGAATTACCGGCGCATTGGCTTCTCCACGCCGTCCGGCAATTATCATTCAAAGATAATGGGGTATTTAAGCACTATTACTACGCGGAATAGTAGTGCGTGCAGACCGTTCGGATTCTTTAATCAATTGGACCCACTTGCCTGTAGGTTTGATTATAAGGTGGTCGTGGTTTGCCTGGTCGTAGGAGAACTTACGACCAGGTAGTAATCGTAAAAGGTCTTACGACTATGTAGTGATCGTAGAAAGACTTACGACCATGTAATAGTCGTAGAAAGACTTACGACCATGTAATGGTCGTAGAAAGACTTACGACTAGGTAGTAGTCGTAGTAAGACTTACGACTATGGGGGGTGATTGTAGAAGATCTTACAATCACTTGGTAGGCCTCTCCCTTATAAAAATAAGGGGTACTTCTGGAGACTATATGACATCATATTTACCCATAATAAGAATTATAGATAATAGATAAAATGAGGATTATTAGATCCTCGTCATCTAGCCCCCACTTCAAGTGAAAGTAACTTACTTGGGAAGGATTCGCAAATGGACTTGCGACTATGAAAATGTCGAGAACCATAGTCGAAGGAAAACTCTTCGACACTTGAGTATTACTTTGACCAGAGTTTGCTTGGTCGAGAGGTTGCTTACGACTATCGTAAAGTCATAAAACCTCTACAATTGTGTAGTGGTCGTAGTAAGGCGATCGGAGAAAAACCCTTCCGATCGATACTTCCTTCGCCGTAAAGACTTGGTCAAGAAAGTGATTTTGCTTGGAGGTGACAAACCGACCTAACTTTCTCGAACAGACCGTCTGGGAATTGCAAACGAATTCCACAGATCTGTTGATAAACGGTTCCTGCGATTGCAATCGTGAAGATTGCTTACGACTATTAAAAAGTCGTAAAACCCCTACGACCGCCCGATGGTCATAGTAGGGAATCGGAGAAAAACCCTTCCGATTGATACTTCCTTCACCGTAAAGACTTTGATCAAGAAAGTAATTTTACTTGGGGTGTCAATACGCACCTAATTTTTCTCGAATGCACCATCTGGGAATTGCAACCGCTCTCACGCACTTGTCCGATGAAGCGGTTCCCGAAGCGGTACAACCAACTCCCATAGACCTATAGCCGAGACGGTTTCCGAAGCGGCGGAGATCATGCGGTTATAAAAACTTACCAGGAGGTAGACTTGGGTTTTCCTCAAATCACTCTGCTTTCTTCGAGCTCTTGCTTTCTCCGTCTCGACTAGGTTTCATCTTCTCCGCCGCCAACCCAATCAAAAAAAACTTCTTGCTTCTGAGCGAAATGGCCAAGAGAGTTTCTGAATGGGAAGAATCGGAGATGGATGCGGCTAAGATCAAGATCTTGGTCGATGCCGGGAAGATCCTGCAGAAGGCTCGTAAAGTGGATTCCGCCATCGGGCAAGATCGCTATCGGGGAAAATGGGCAAATCCGCCTTCCAAGCGTATTGTGAGTGCGGCCTTCGATTGCTCGCCCATCCCTTTCTTACGAGAGTACTCGAACACTTTGGGGTGGAACCGTGAACTTAGGTCCCAATTCCATTACCATGTTGAGTGTGTTCGTATATCGTGGCGAGGCGTACTGGGATTCCGCGGATCTCGAGCTGCTCCAATATTATTATGGGATGGCTCGACAAACCGAATCGCCGGAGTCGTGGTCTCAAACTCCACGACTCAAGTCGAAGGAGTATATTCGAGTTTCACCCGGCCTTCGTGGTCGGGCCGAGAAAGAGGTGGTTCTACCGAAGGTCACTCTGAAGACAACCTTTCTTTCATGGGAAGGTCGCTGAAAGAAATCTTCATGGGATTCGACCCGAAGATATTCACGGATTAGCCCTTATATTCAAGCCATTAAGGACTTGAAGGAAGAAGGGTTGACCGGATGGCATGTGGTGAAGGATTTCATCACACGCCGAATTAGTCCTTCAAGAAACGAGCATCTCCTATGTGGAGATACTCGGAAGAGGAGACCCAACCAGAGACTACGAGGAGGGTAAGTAATTTGTCGACTTAGCTCTCGCTTGGTCTTTCTCAACCTTGTCTAATATTCTTATCTGCTTACGCATCTTTCACAGCCGAGGTTGACTCTAGAGTCGACTCATCTCAGAAGTCTCCGCCACTCCGAGGGGCGGTTCTCAAGTCATTGCGGCTTTGTCCGCAGATGAAAGGATAGAGCGCCTAAAGGTAATCAAAAGTTGATTCTTTCTTTAGGACTTTATAGTCGAGAAGATACTTACGACTAATGGTGATCGAGAATATCTTACGATCGTGAAAGAGTCGAGAAAAACTTACGACTTGGCACTAGTCGAGAAAAACTTACGACTAATTAGTCATTCTTCTTTTCTCGCTTTGCTTTACGTAAAGTAGGCATGGAAAATCGCCGACGACGAAGAAGTCGCATCGATGACTATTGGCGCCGGGTTGTCGAAGACAAAGGCTCGCTCCTCCTCCAAGAGACGCCGACTTGTAAAATCTGCCGACAAAGGGGAGCAAGCTCAAGCTCGTCTTTCGACCGCACTTTCTACAGACTCCGCGGCACCGTAGTCAGATCTCAAGCCGAGGCCGCAGCCATCGGCCGAGGAGGTTGAGGCACCAATCTCTTAAGCGCAAACCTCGCAAGGCTAAGGTACCTTCATTATGACAAAGAATCTTTCGCAGCTTCGCCATTCCTAGTTTTGTTAGGCAACCGAAAAGGAGAATTGGAAAGATTTTGTGTCTTTATGAAGGACGATGTCGCATCAAGACAACTCGCAATCGAGGGCGTCTTGCTCTTGGAATGGTCGAGACCGATCTCGCCATCCAGAGAATCAGAAACCGAGCTCGTTCTGCTCAAACTCTACGACTGACGTGGTCGAAGCCGAGCCGATTGTTGAACCTCACCGACGTGGTCGTGGAGAAGAAGAGGTCCTCCGCTGGGAGGATTGCCCCAAAATTCCCGGTTAAGACCAGGTGCAGAGGTATGTGAAATTTACTAAAGTGTAAGAACGACATTTACCTTTTTCTTTTCACAACCTCGATTTGCTTTTCTTTATTTCACCGACTTCTTCGGTCCCTGTGAATGCTTCCGCTGAGAAGTCCATTGCCATCCCTTCACCATCGAGGAGGTGGCAATGGAGGTGGTCGGCATCACCCTTGGCCCTGTGGCCGATGAAGTCGAGACTCCAGAGTGACTCCCACATCCGCCGAAGTCGTAGCTACGACCCTTGAAGTAGCGGCCGCATCGTTGAGGTGGCCGCCACGATCGCCGAGGTCGAGAAACAACAGGCACCGTGGAAGCCTCGTCAAGGCGGTGACCACTTGTGCACCGCTTTGGGAAGGAAATTGTAGGAGGCGTTCCTTCCCTACCCAAAGAGAAGTTACTGTAACTGTAAGGAGAAAATTTCAACTTCGTGGTGACTTCTTTGGGCCCGCCTCCGTCGAGGGTCTTCACATAGCTCGTGACCGAGTCCCCATCCCAAAGATATTCCCAATACGGAGAATACTTTTGATAACGAGCCTCGAGAAGGTGTGGTGGGACAAAGTCGCGAGGATAGATAAGTCGCAGTAACCCTGACCTTGTATATTCGATGTTTGCTAGGACGACTATGAATGTAAGTATCTTCAAAATACTTATATATGTGACTTTCCTTCTCTTCTCACTGCTTTTCTTTTTGCGTAAAGCTCGAGCAAATTGTCGCTTGTCGGTGAGTACCATCGACAACTTTTAGAGCTAAGACAGAGAAAGAACTACTCATGCAGAGGCGCAGAGATGGTAAGTCACTTATCATTCATAATTGTTTTCGACTTAAATACTGTGATAATGTTTTACGAGAATAGTCATGGAAGAAACTCATGACAAAGTACTAGTCGTAAAAGCTTACGACTACTTACGACACTGTAGTGGTCGAGAAAGACTTACAACCATGTCGTAGTCGTGAAAAACTTACGACTAGGTCGTGGTTGTAGAAGTACTTACAACCATTCTAATGATGTTTATCTTCGCCTCGTTCTTGTAGGTTAAACAAGGATACGAAGACCTTAGTACAAGGCCGAGCGCAAGGGCTATCGGTGGATCCGCTGGTCGACGGATGCGGATTTCTGATGTGACTTTCGACGAGTCTCGCCCATTCTACCCACGCCCGCTCTCCTTCGCCTCGTGGAGTCTCGCCTTTTTAACTTTTCCGGATACACCTATCTATGTCTTGCCCTTGTCCACCTTCCACGAGTCTCCACATATTTCTCCGTGGCCTCTCCGCCATTATCACGCCGCTTTCCGGCTCCTTAGACTTCCCACTACACTCGCCTACACTCGCCGACCGATTGAGGATCTTCCGATGATCCTCTTCTCGATGCTTCATCTTCCCCGATGGGCCGCTTTCTCGCTACGCCTCCGCGATCGCAATGATTCGCCCCTTGCCCGCTTTGCTTTTTGCCGGGCGAGCTACCGTGAGCCCGCCTCCACGGATTCAGATCATCCCGAGTGGCAGATGCCATGGCCGAGGAGATTGCGCCTCGAGCGCATCGGTACTTGGGATCTTGTTCCTTTTCCATCTCACTCGCCCCATCACATGTAAGTGGGTCTATAAGATTAAGACTCGCCCGATGGTCTTTGAGCGCTTATAAGGCTCCTTGTTGCTCGTTTTCCAAAGAGAGCATGGTCGTGACTACGACAGATTTTTGCCCGTGGCCCACATGACCACCGCCTGCACTTCTTTTTCGGTGGCGCCGTCCATCGGGTCGCTTCTCGCTTGATGTGAAGAATGCCTTTCTTAATGGCGAGTCGCGTGAGGAGGTCTCATGCATCCGCCACCGGGTATTCTGCTCCGAGGGCATGGTCGCCGCCTTCGCCGCCTCTCTATGGCCTTAAGCAAGCCCTCGTGCTTGGTTTGAGCGCTTTCTCGTGGTCACCGCCGGTTTTTCAATGAGTGATAATGATTCTGCGCTTTGTCCACACTTCGCCTCATGGTCTGACTCTTCTTCTCGTATGTTGATGATATGATCAAGAGATGACTCAGTACATTGCCTTTTCAAGGCTCGCTTTGAGCGAGCTCCTTATGTCGGATCTTGGTCATCTTTGCTTCCTTGGGATTGAGGTTACTTTCACCCGGATGGTTTCTTTATGTCCCAAGAGAAGTATATTCATGATCTTCTTGATCGCCTCCTCATCGATCAACGATCGTTGAGACTCCCATAGAGCTCAATGTTCACCTCTGACCCTCTGATGACGAGCCTCTTTCTGATCCGACTAGCTATCGTTATCTTGTTGGGAGTCTTGTCTACCTTGCTGTTACTCGTCCGAATATCACTTATCCAGTACACATTCTGAGTCGGCCGTTCGCTCCCACTCAAGTCCACTACACCACCTTCTTCGAAGTTCGCGATACCTTCGTGGACTATCTCTCGCCCTCTTCTTTCCACGCCCACTGATAAACTTCAGTTTATTCGATGTTACTTGGGCCGATCCCTCGATCGCCGATCTATCTCTGCCATCGGTTTTTCTTGGTGGTTCGCTTATTGCCTGGAAGACAAAGAAACAAACTGCAGTGTCCCGTTCGAGTGCAGAGGCTGAGTTGCGAGCTATGACTCTCTTGACAGCAGAGATTACTTGGCTACGGTGGTTACTTGAGGATTTTGGTGTTTCATTACACCGACTCTCTTGACAGAAAGTGGCTATCCGATTGCCGGATCCCGTGAAGCATGAGCTCACCAAGTATATTGGTGTTGATGCTTCCTTATGAGGTCTTGTGTGCATGATCGTGGATTGCTCTTCGATTGCCTTCGGAGCTTCAGATAGCGGATTTCTTCACGGGCCTAGACTGAGCACAAAAGACGCTTCCTTTCCAAACTCATGTTGTTGATCCACCATGAGTTTGAGGGGGTGTTAGAGATATATGTTAGAGATATCTATGTGTTAGAGTAGGACTCTAGTATGATTTGATTTTCTTATCCAGAATTGTATTTGTGTATATATTGACCTATGCCCCGATAATACAAGTTGCTATTCCTAACCCGCCACCCCACTGAGCTTGGCTTGCTCGCCCCGACCGCTTGCCGCTACGGCTCACCCGGCTCGCAGTTGCAGCGCGCTCGAGGGGATCGCCGGTCGGCCCACGAGGTGATGCCGCGCTGTGGAGGGGTCCAGTAGCTGGTGCCAGCGCACGCGGCGTAGGTTCGCCTTGAACACAAACAGCCGGTACACATGCTCATCAGCATCCTTGTATGCCTTCTCGAACCTCAGCACGAAGTTGGCGGTGGGACTCCATGTTCAGCTCCAGGTCATCGTCGCCGGCATCAGCGTCGCCGATGACTTGCTGGATCAGTGGATCCTCGTCTCCCGCGGTCGCCGCTGGACAGAGAAGGAGGCTGAGGAGCAACATGAGGGGAAGGAGCGCACTGCCTCATCGGGAATTTCTTGCTTTCCCTTTGCTTGTTTGGATTGACTGGCTCTGATTGTTGCTTCGTGTAAACCATGATTGAATGATTCCGAGCACAAAACCAGTTGTGCCTTGCCTTTTACTTTTACTTTTTAATTTATTTTTTGCTCCATCAGTGTACTTGTGGTAGCTGGAGGTCTTCTTGATGTTTTGTAAGATGAGCATGGGGTCGTGCTTGTAGTGCGTGAAGATAGGGCGCTGGGCGACGACGGAGCACTAGAAGACCAGGGCGCTGGTGCTAGAAGGCCAGGGTCCTGGGCGCAAGGAGGCCAGGGCGTGGTCGCTATTTGGCAGGGCGTTGTTTTGATAAGGCGCTGTTTTGACAGGGCATTTGTTTGCTAGGGCGCTGCAGCTCCCGGCGCTCCTGGGCGTTCAGGTGGCAGGGCGCCGCGGAGCCGCAGGGCGGGTGCGTTTGAGTGCAAGGAGCATGAGGCGCCATGGCCGATGCGCGAGGGCACCGCGAGGGTGCGAGGCCACGAGGACGCCGAGTCGCCGAGGGCACTACGAGGGCGTGAGGCCTTGAGGTGCTTGGCAAAAGGCCCCGAGGCAACGCTGGAGGGCGCGAGGGCTTGACGCCGAGAGGGTGCGACGCCAGAGGCCCCGAGAGCACCATGAGTGCACGAGGGCAAGGTCTCGGCGCGCGAGTGCCACGAGTGCGAGGGCTCGGTCGAGTGCCACGAGTGCGAGTCCCAGAAGTGAGGGCTCGAGGTCCGGAGGGCACCATGAGGGTGCGAGGCCCCGAGGGTACCACGAGGATACCACGAAGGTGCGAGGCCCCGAGGCCCCGGCGGTGAGGCCCCGGAAGTGAGGCCGGCCCCGGGCATCACGAGGTGCGAGGCGCGAGGCCCCGAGGGGCGACGCTAAAGGGCGCGAGGCTCGACCGAGGGCGCGGCCCCGAGGGCATCGCGAGTGCGAGGGCGCGAGGCCCGAGGTCCCAAGGGTAAGAGGGCACCTTGAGGGCGCGAGACCCGAGGAGATGACACTGTGAGGCACGAGGTCGCAAGGGCGCCCGCGAGGCCATGTAGAGGGTGCCGCAAGGGCACGAGGGCACCGCGAGGCTCGCAGAGGGCGCCCGCGCGATGCCGCCAGGGCGTGGGCGCTGGCTGCCGGGTGTTGCACCAAAATCCTATCTGTAACTTAGCGTGCGTATGTGAAGATAGAACCGAAAGACATGTCTAATGCAATATTGTATCACTTTGCACCAGCCCATTTGATTTGGGCATACCAAGCTGGCCAGCTGATATCACGAACCCATGCACAGATGCCACACTAATTGGCACCACATTAGCCCATGGTATTGGTGTCGCCTGCATGGGCATGTGCCGCCGGTTTAGTTTGGTTGGTTCTTAGGCCGGTACAAACTGAACTGGACTCATTGTATCATGTATGATTAAGGCCTCCTAAGAACTGTCCCAAACTTGTAGAGCTGAAAACATTGGACGCTACTCTTCCTGTTCGCTGTGGCGAAATGTGTAGTTGATATTTGATAAACCTAGCTAATTTCAGGACTTGTGTCAATGTACCAATCAGGTTCCAGTTGCCCAACAAAAGAGATACGGCCATTTTCTGTACTACACCATGGGTCCACGGAGGAATCCCACTTCCCGCTCCGGTGGGAGAGCACCGACGACCAGTGGTGGTACGCGACGCCCATCGACTGGGCAGCAGCGAGCGGCCACATCGATGTCGTCCAGGAGCTCCTCCACCTGGACGCCAACCTCCTCATCAAACTCACCTCCCTACGACGCATCCGCCGCCTCGAGTCCATTTGGGACGACGACATGAGCTTCGTCCACATGGCCAAGAATCGCGCTATCGTCGCCCGGTGACTGCTCCGTTGCGAGTCCCGCGGCAAGGCCAACAGGCTCATCAGGGCCGGCTACGGTGGGCGGATACCTGCACGGGACGCAGTGGATTGCTGGTCTTCTCATTGGGTGCTCGGGCGTGCGGAGCGCACGAGCATAGGGTATAGTCAAGGACGTCCACGCAACACACGCGTGCAGCGCACGAGTATCCAGCAGGCCTCGAACCACTTCCAGTGGGCTGGTGGCCAAGCTCCGGGCAAGGCTCACGTACACCCTTGTGCAGACTTGTCAAATTATAGAGTATTTTAGACGGATGCAGAGACTTCCCGACACTACCCCGTCCCTTGGGTTTGTCGGCGCCGAGGGGCATAGAAGAATGTTGAGGTCTTGTATCCCGTTGACTAATATGCTTTCGAGGTATGTCGGGCAATTTTTGACATGCACTTAGCATGACATTTTTCCGTGGCACCAAAGACTTGGCCAAATTCCACTTGACGTAAGGCGATGCAAGAGGGTCGAGGAATACGCAAGGGCACCTACGACTTAGCCAATTTTATTTAGGGCACACCGGTGCCCAAAGACTTAGGCTTATTTTGTTCTTCATACCGAAAGGGGCTTGGAGGTAGGGGTGAAACGGATCGGATACTGACGGATAATGGCTCACATATTTGTTTTCATATTTTTTCGATCCGACATGAATACGGATACTCCGGATACGAATACGGATATAATAATATCGAATACGAATACGCTAATATGAATTGAAACGAATACGATCGCGGATTATTTTTAACATGAAAACCCTTAAATTGTATGCCGAAATTAACGAAAACATATAACTAGTTCATTTGATGCAACACATTCATGAATTATTCATATTTTCAGCAACCACGCATAACATTGGCACTAACAAGTTGCATTAACTAGTTCATCATAAACATAATACTTAGTTTACTATATTTAGCTTATAAGTCAGAACTCACAAAGTCACAAGCCATCACACATTCACACTTAGCTTATCACATACATAAAACTTAGTTCACACTAACATTGATGAGGCTATATAGTTAATCTATACGTAAATGACTGTAACATCCCAAAGTATGTTACCAAAAATAAAATTAATAAAGTTATTAGTTTATTGTATTTTTTGAGATTTAAAAGAGTTTTCTTGGTTAAAAAGAAAAAATAAATGAAATAAAGTCAATTATTTAATTTCCTAGTTTTCAATGTCAAAAAAAATTATTGAGATTTCTGGGATTTTATTGCATTTAAAGTGAAAATGAAAAATAATAATTAATTTCTTGAATTTTTGGATTTTAAAAGGTTGTTCATATTTTTAAATTAAAAATAATTTATGTGCAAAAATAAAAACTAACTTTAACTTGGAATTAATTTTATTAAGTTCAAAATAATTTAAGGAATTTTTATGATTTTTCTAGAATTTTTAACTCTATTTGCTATTTTCTAAAAGGCTATTTGATTTGTTGCATTTTCAAATTCGAAAATCAATTAAAATCTCATTTTCCTTTTGGGTGAATCCTCTTCTATTGGGCAAACCGATATCCGAACTTGTCTTATCCGGATAATCCGTATCCAGATCCGTATCCGCCGGATAGCATGCCTACCGTATTCGCTTTCCGCTTCCGACAAAAAATCCGAATCCGTATCCGATCCGAAAATTATCCGAGAAAATCCGATCCGAGACAATCCGAATCCGCTGTCCGGATCGGCTTGAAACTATCCGATCCGCTTTCATCCCTACTTGAGGTGGCTAGGCGGTGCCCATGTCCGAGCCAAAGCGAGTAGCGAGGTGCCCATGGGGCATGAAGGTGTGTCGAGGCGAGGCGGCAGCGAGATGGCGGCCCTTCGCGCCGTCCGAGTCGCCCGGAAGGGCCAGCTCGAGGTCGGCGCCGATGCACGCTAGAGGATTGGAGCCACGTGCCTTGCTCAAGGGTTTCGCCATCCTGCATGCGGGATGGGCTTGTAGTGCTTCGCCAAGGTGGGCTCTGGCAGGGTGCTTTGATATTGTGTCAAAAACACTCTGCTTTGGGTGTTCTTTGGGTGTATGAGTGAGTGTTTCAATAGCGGTGAGTTATTATGATCTTCAACCTCTTAAGTTGTTCTTTGAATTGCTCTCACAACTCAACGAGCGCATCCGAAAAGATGTAGAAGTATGAATTTTCTTCTATGTCGCAGAGCTCACACCACGTGAGGCCGGGCTTGGGCGAGGCGAGGCGGCTTGAGGCCGATGGAGCGCGCGCCAAAGCTAGCGAAGTGCCCGAGGTCGGGCTCGGCGAGGCAGGAGGCCCGACGCCGACGGAGGCGTGACGACGCCCATGGTGGTCGACAAAGTCGGGCGTGAAGGTCATTCATACACAATGCGAGGGTGCACCAAGGTCGAGCTCAAAGCTCCCATGAAAGTGCCCTTAGGTCGAGCCTCGGTGGAGGCGAGTTGGCCCAAGGCCGACGAATGCGTGGCGGCTTCACAAACCGGCGTGAAAGTGCCCCAAGGTGGTAGGATTCTCGAATAGTAGCCTCGTCCCTTGGGTGCTGCTAGGCACCCGAGGGCATAGAAGAATGCCGAGTTCTTGTATCATGTTGACGAATATTCTTGCCGTGGGCGTGTTGGCAAATTGAACATGTCTTCATATCGCGTGAGTGCTCCACGCGAGGGCGGTACCAAATTGTCGCTCGCTGGCCCTTCGTGGGGTGGTTTTTGTTGTTCCATTCCAAGGTGCAGATCGAATGCCGAGCCGCCCACCGAGGCACAACCTTCAAGCTGGGGTGCGTCTCGAACGGCTATGCGTGCAAAGTCATGGACGGTGGCCGCCACCGAGGCACGCTTCAAGACGGTGGTCGCGTCGCAAGCCTCGTGTAGGTGAAGTCGGGACGCAGAGATGCCTTGTCGAGGCATAGCCTTCGAGGTGGAAGGCATGTTGAGCGGCCTATGTAGGCGGTCGCGGATGCGAGGTCACCGAGTCGAGGCATAGCCTTCGAGGTGGGTGGTGCGCCGAGCGAAGCTATGTAAGTGAAGTCTTGGACGCGAGGCCACCGAGTCGAGGCATAGCCTTCGAGGCGGTGGCGATCGGGCAGCCTATGTAGGCAAAGTCGCGACGCATGGTCTTCGAGGTGGGCGGGGCGGCGTTAAGCCCGTGGTCAAGTCGCCCTTCTTGCACCGCGATTGATGAGAGTTGTCGAGCAGAACCCCTCGTAATCGCCTCGCTTTGAGCTAGGAACGCTGGGACGTAGATAACACGAGCGCCCGCGTGAAAAAGAGAATGATCAACACTTGTTTCTTGTAGCAAGGTAACATTCGCCAACATGACAGATAATTGAAGCCATTGTCATGGGACAAGTAGTCCCATCACTTTAGGTAGTAAGATCTTCGAGGTGATAGCCTTATGCGAGCATGATAGTCCTTGATCGACATTCGAGCGTGTAGATCGGAGATGATTCAAGCCATGAGACCGATACATGGACATATCGAGGGCACCCATGAGGCTAAGCCATAACGGAGTTTGGTGTATATTGTGAGCACTCGCCTTGATATTGCTTATGTTGTTTATATATTGAGTCGCTTTATGGCTCGCCCTACACATCTTCACTCATACCACCTTCTTCGTGTTCTTCACTACTTACGTGGACTCTCGTCGCTTGTTTCTCTCACTACAATCCGCTCATGTGCTAGCTCCACTCCACTACAGCCTTCAAAGCGATCTCGATGCGACCTGAGCTAGTGATCCTTATGATTGTCGTTTTCTTTTTTCTTACTGTGTTTTTCTTGGCTCCTCCCCGATTGTCTAGAAGACAAGAAGCTGCATCGCAGCTTTCCGCTCGAGTGCAGAGGTTGAGTTGAGAACTATGGCAACAGTGACATCAGAGGTTATTTGCTTAAGGTGGCTACTTGTATATTTTGGAGTGCTTGTGACAGGACCTATGACTCTTTTGTCTCACAGTACATGTGCTATCAGTATTACCCGTAACCTAGTAAAGCATGAGATCACAAAGCATATTGGTGTGGATGCTTCATACACTCGCCACGAGTGTGGAGGGAGTACTTGCTTTACCTTTGTGCCATCGAGTTACAGATTACGACTTTTTCACGGCCATAGACTAGGTACAAAATTTATATTTTTCTCTAAACTCATTGTGTGTGATCCACCATGAGTTTGAGGGGGTTGTTAGAATAAGAATCATTTTGTATTTACTTATCTGTATTTTGTATGTTCTCATGTGTATATGACATATCTCTCTTGTACTCCCTATATATATTGCCCATTGAACCTCATAAATATACACATAATATTCATAACAGATTGAACCTCTCTCTCTCTCTCACACACACACACACACACACACACACACACACACACACACACACACACACACACATAAAAAGGTGAGAATGTCTATAAAATTTAACATGGGGCACAGCTGATAAAAGAATTGACAGTTCATTTTCTCTTAGCACATCTCCAACTAATGCTCTGTATTGCATGCATATGGTTCCAGAGTGTTACAAAAGAATCAATCAAATGGACATCATAAAGCATTTTGTACATCAGCAGAAGTACAAAACAATTTTTTCCCTACTGTACCTAAAGAATTTCGGTACATTGTAGGGACATCGATATATGGTGTTACAGTAGTACAGATGATAATGCATCTAGGCATGTTACTAATTGGACACTCACCCTATTCATTTGCTTGAAAGCCCTAATTCAAAACAGCCCTTCCTTATCATGGCACCTCAATTTTGACATCAACAGTTTCCCCATTTTCATCCCGAGAGTCTGCACGAGCGGATTCCTCAAATTCTTCGATGCACCCTATATTAATAGATGCATCAGCGAGCTTCAGCTCAGGCCCTGAAAAATCATCAGCATTTGCACTTTGCAGATGACCTTGGTGCAACTGCAAAGCACTCTCTAGGTGCCACAGGACTTCACCCATCGAAGGCCGGTTCCTCCCCTCATCTGCAAGGCATTTTTCTGCTATCTCACTGAATATCTTTATGGACTCTAGTGTGTAATTTCCATCTAATCGAGGGTCAATTATGGTCTCAAGTAACTTCTGCCTTTGCCATTTGAGAGCCCACTCTGCAAGGTTTATCTGATCTCTTGGCAAGGTTGGATTTATGACTGGTCGAGCACATAGCACTTCAAACAGCACAACACCAAAAGAGTACACATCTGAACTTTGAGTTAACTGCTGTCTCCTGTAGTATTCTGGATCAAGGTAACCAAAACTCCCTTTCACAGCAGTACTAACATGAGTATGATCTAAAGGTGGACCATCTTTTGAGATGCCAAAATCTGCCATCTTTGCAACAAAGTGGTTATCCAACAAAATATTGGTAGTCTTGACATCCCTGTGAATTATACCCCTGTCAAGTCCAGTGTGAAGGTAGTGAAGCCCCTGCGCGCCAATACATATTTCAAGCCTTTGCTTCCATGTAAGAGCAGGAAGGCCACTTCCATAAAGATGGCTCCTCAAGGTGCCATCTGCCATGTGCTCATAAACTAAGATCATCTCATTTTGCTCATCACAATAGCCAGTTAAGGACACAAGGTGCCGGTGTCGCAGCCTTGAGAGCATCTCGATCTCAGTTTCGAATTCCTTCACACCCTGATGAGACTCCATATGCCCTCTTAATTGCCACCAGAGTGCCATCTTCCATTTCACCCTTGTAGACCTTGCCAAAACCTCCAACTCCAATCACCAAGGACTCGTCAAAGTTCATGGTGGCTGATCTGATTTCTGCAATGGTGAACCGCCTGCTCCCAAATGCTCCAGCTGTTCGAAGGTTTGGGGAACGGGAATTTGTAGCAGTTGTTGTAGCACCATGGAGCACAAGTGGCCGCCAACCCGGCGGGTTATCCTTGTTTTTGTTAGCTGAAATCTTTTTCTTCCGTTGCAGATAGAAACAGATAGAAACAGCACCAACAAGTGAGATAAAAAATACCAGACCTGCAGCAGCACCAATTAGTACCCACATGGGGTTCCGTTTTGGTTTCCTCATGCCACCATTGATACCCCTAATTCTCACAGTTGGATGAGCAAGATTTCCATTCCGACTGACCTTAAAGATCTCCATGCCATTCAGAAGTGCATCAGTAGCCGCAGCACCTGCTGAGGACTCAGAACCCAACTGAACCCAGAGAGTGTCTGTCTGCGGTGAGGCAGCATCAAGGAAGTCCTCATGAAAAGCCTTGTTCTTCCCCCTGCTCTCGCAAACACATCATAGTTCTCTGCAGCAGTCCTGTTGTTTATGTAAATCTTGAACTTCCGCTGCTCAGCCTTGTCGTACTCCAGCTCGCAGAAATGCAGCCGGATCAGGTAATCAAAGCCAGGGTCTATATTAAAGCTCCATGATACATTGAATTTCTTCCCCATGACGGAACTCTCCGTCATCACCCTGGCGGTTTCATAGAGCCTCAAAGGCGCTTGATGCAGAATCATCACTTGACACATAACTTATGTTGAAG
Source organism: Hsuehochloa calcarea (assembly GCA_036346395.1). Classification (NCBI taxonomy): domain Eukaryota; kingdom Viridiplantae; phylum Streptophyta; class Magnoliopsida; order Poales; family Poaceae; genus Hsuehochloa; species Hsuehochloa calcarea. Next base: position 3,507,430 of record CM070606.1, read on the forward strand.
AGTTAGAGATGGCATGTGCAGCATTCAGAGAGAATATGAAATGTTCATCTGGATCCCACTTCCTCCACAAGCCCGGATCCTCTTTCCTTTCTATCTTGCCACATCCCACACATAACCTATACATCGTCTCAATGCCGCTGCCCCCGAGGCTGAAAGGGTCCTTCAACCCATAACCACCCACTTTGTTAACCGAATCAAAAATTGAGTTGCCAGACACAGGTACAACCTCCATGGCATTGATGAAGGCAAATGATCCTGCATCAGGAGTGAACTCAATCTCCAACTTACTGGAGGTAACATTGAGAAGGTACTCCTTCACAATGATGCTGCTAGTGGAGTTGATCTTGGAGTTCCTCCAGTAGATTTCTCCAGGGACATTAAGCTTGGAAAGCAGCTTCAGGCCATTAGCCGTGACATCGAAGAGCGATTCCTTGGCACTGAGATTGGCCAACAGCTGACAGAAATGGAGCCGAAGGAAGTAGCTCCCGGCGGAAATGCCGAACTTGTAGCTTGAGGATGAATCGAAGATACGAGCAGTCTTGTACAAATCTCCATACAATTCTTCTCCATCAACTTCTGGAGCCGAGGCAATGGTTCCGGGGAAGCTGAGTGTGAAGTTATTGGGAGGAATCCCCCACCCATATCCTACCGTCAACATCAGTACTGGAATCCGAGCCGCAGTTGATTAGGATCGGTTCGGGTTGTGCTCGCACATTCTCCAGGATCAAGAATACCACCAGGATCAATAACAATTTTGGGAAAGATTTCATCTTTCTCTTGGACGATCCTTGGTGACCTCCGGAGCCGCAATTTTTGAAGCGAATAAACCCTACTCGGATCACCAGAATTCCTCCTTGGTCAAGAAATCGCAACCTGCGAGCACCGAGCCAAACGGGCATTACCTTCCAGAAAAAGCTTCAAGAATAAAAAAAGACGGAAGAGCCAAATTAAGCCTAAAAGAACAAGATCAAGAACATGAACGGAGCGAAGGGGAGGAAAAGTCGCAGATTTTTTTTCCCTGAATCAAAGACAGAGAACTCGAGACTTTGGATGTTTGGTTCCACTCACCTGAGGAAATCTTGGTTCTTGCTCTATTGGGAAACCAGTATCAAGGGCGCCGCCAGAAGAAGCAAGAACCTCCAAAACCATAAAACACCAGTGGGGAGAAACTTAAGAATGAAGAATTGCAGTACAGCACAACAAATGGCAACTCCTCCTTAGCTCAAAGACCTGAAGAAGAAATAATACTGCTCCTACTGCTAATAATATAATTCAGCAGTGTGCTGCAGGCTTTTAGCCGATTGATTGAAGTGCGGCAGCACAGCACAGCACACACAAGAAAGTGGGATCCGGCACTGTGTAACAGTGATGCGCGTGTGACTGTGGCAACGGTAGGAACAACTAAATATTTAAAAAAGCGATTTCATGTAGGCTGCATCTGCATTTGTTTTTCGGAGACAGGATGAGATCGCTTTCTAATATACAGTACAATAAATTATCTGTATTGAAACATTCAAAGCATAGGATCTATTTTCAAAAAGTGAGAGATATTAAGTTTTTACTAACTTTGCCCCTTTTTGAAACGCAATAGAAAAACTAACCTCTCGCGAACGAAATAACACTCCTATCGTGTGAAAATACCGAGGCAGACCATATGCTCACGGCAGGATATGTATCTAGCTTCAATCGGCAGCAGGAGGCATACCACGATCCTAACCTACGGTAGGAATGTGTACAAACCACGTTCGATTCTTCTCTGAATTTGCATCTCCCACATGAGGTGTGGACCTGTGGGCTGTCACCGTGCGAAATCAGGAATGAGCGCGCTTGTTAGCTGGATGATGCAATGCAGTGGCCGGCTGGGGTCCATACTGGGATTCTGCTTTGCAACACCAAATTGATTTGTCTGAATGACTGGCACTTGATGGGAGGCAGCTCGATCAGATATTCTGGGCTCCTCGAGAAAACAATTCTGGGAGCACATGCCGCTGTCTCTTGTCAGTGCCTGATGCATCTGAAAATTTCCAGAGTATTCTAAACGGATCGAGCATGGTCAGTTTGGCACCGCTCGTTTTCAGTAAACGATGTGATTAGAGTAGTATTAGGCAAGCACGGCGGCACTCGTCATTATATATGCTATTAGCAGTAATGAAACGCGCGTGTCTCAGGTTAATTGTTCGTCGATCGAGGTCGATCCATGTTAGTAATGTTTCTGTTATGTAACACCTCGCTTTTCGATAGCATTATCGCCGATTTATTTCAATTTTGAGTTCTTTGATTTTTCGCTCGCCACGAAAATTTCCAAAATTCTCGAGCCCTCTTAAAGCTCGGTTTGTGTTTCAAACCCATCCTCAAGTTTTCAAAATTTAAAATTCAAGTTGTATTTAATTTCTTTGATTTTGGATCCCTTTACTTGCCTCCCTTAATGGTGACCACTCAAGGCTAACTGCTAAATCAATAAGGAGGCAATAAGCCGAGTAAGTTACGCTTTGGCGAAACTTAAAGCTCAAGATCCCCGCTTTAATGTGCAACCAATTGAAGCCGAGTTCGATTGTTCAATCGAGGCAAATCGTCTGATTGAGGAAATGCAATCGGTTGGCAAAAGGTGGCTGAGGAAATGCAACTAGGCTCTCCCTTCGTAGTAATCTTGTAACTACCTTGTAAGGCGCATAATATCTCATTGATGAGTGATATATGATCCATCTTATTTCTAAATTTATCTTGTCGAGTAGTTAGTAACTCAAAAGATAATAAACGAATGAAAGACTAAGAATTGAAGTCAAATTAATAACTTTATCCTAGCCCCCGACTATTTGCTTAGATTGTTTAGACAATCTAAGTAAATAGTGTTTGAAATGGGGTTTCAAAACAAAGAGAGGTTTGTTTAACTTATAGTTTTGTTATGGTTGTCAAGCACTTGGTCGAAAGAGTAGAAACGACTCGACACTAGGAAGTTCCTTCTAGTGGGCAAGACCACGTGCAGAGAGGAAAGGCTTCGATTAGATGATGTTGCCATCTCCGACTAGTTTAATCAAACCAAGAACAAGAACTTGAGTTAAGCAAACGCCTAGAGGACTTTAATAATTGTCACTCTTTTCTCGATGGACTCGATAAGTCTTTTCCAAGAGCAAAAGTAGGAGACGAGCAAGCTAGAAGTTCCTTCTAGTGGAGGTGACCACATGCAGAGAGGAAAACTTCGACTAGGTGTGTCTCTTCCTTCACCAGCTAAAACGAAACGAGTACATCAAAGGTGGTCGAATAAATGTATCAAGTGCACTCTACTTAGAATATTTTTTGGAAATCATCAAAAATAAACTAAGATTGAGAGAGTTGGCTCGAGAACATTTCGATCGGATAAAACCCGAGCTCTTTGTATGTAAAAAATGAGTAACGAGTCGATGCTAGAAATTCCTTCTAGGGGCGTAACCACATGCAGATAGGAGAAGTTTCGACTAGATGATGTTACTTGTTTTTCACCATAGTAAAGAAAACGAGTGTTTTTGTATCATAGTCGAAAGATTAAAAAGCACTACTCAAAAAATAAGGCAAGAGAAGTAGAAAGAACTCGACTTTTATTGCTCGAGAAATTGGTCACACATAGAATTTGCTGAATCGGGTCGATGTTCCAAGAGTTTGAGAGAACTCGCCCATCTTCCATCGCTAGTCGTACGACTCGCCGTTACTTCGACCATCGTAAGGACCTTCCCATTTGGGGAAAGTTTATTCCGATTAGACTTGGATTGGCAGAGCCTCAATACTAAGTCACCTACAGAAGGTCGCGAGGTTGACCTTACGATCATAGTATTCGCAGCAGGCTTGTTGGTAGACCGCGAACGGATTAAGGCTAGGTTTCTCCTTTCTTCGAGTAGGTTAATGTCATCGCCGAGTTGTTCCCGGTCCGAGTTGTTGAAAGTTTCAACTCGTGTCGACTGTAATTTTAGCTCCGAGGAAGCATGGCTTCGCCCAATACTAGAAAAATGGTGTTTCTCCTGTTGTTCGATCGTGGTCGCATTTAACCGCCATAACACGGAGGGTAATTCTTGTACCCAAGCCCCGAGCGCTAACAAGTCGGGTCAAGACTCGGTTTTAATTCTCGCATTATTTGGCCGCTTGCACGCTCGACCGCCTCTGCTTTGGGGATGTGCAATGAAGCATAGCATAATTTGGTACTAACTGCCGCAAAATTCCTAAAATTTTGCACTTGCTAATTGTTTACTATTGTCGTAATTATCCGACTCGTAACTCTCAAATCGCTAATTACGCATCTCATCATGAACCTTTTGTCGCCTCGATGTTATCCCAAGCATGTGTTCACTTCAATCCATTTTGTGAACGTGTCAATAGCCACAAAAGGAATTCGAGACCTCCCGAGCTTTGGGAAACGGTCCTAGGATATCGAGACCCGTGTCGCAAAAGGCCAAGAAAGAGGTATTGTCTGTAATGCTTGAGCCGGTTGGTGTATTTGTCTACCATGGAATTGGCATCGACACACTTTTAACCACCTCCTTAGCATCATACAGTATCAGAGGCCAAGAAAACCTTGTCGAAAGGCTTTACCAACCAATGTTCAGAGGAAGCATGTGTCCCACAGATGCCATCTGTATATCGTGAAGGAGTGTTATTCCTTCGCTTTATGAATGCATCGCATGAGTATCCCTTGGCCTCGCTTGTAGAGGACTCCTTCACCAAAGTATACATTTTGGCTTTTCGATAAACGATCCGCCTCAAGATCATCTTCGCACGAACCCTTGCGAAGATACTCGTAGATGGGAGTCATCCGTATCCTCGTAGTCTAATGAGGCCATCTCAATAGGAGTTGTCTCGTTCTTCGACCTGAGATGGCTTTTGGAGTTGCTCCAAGAAAACTCCTTTGGTACCGTAGATCGGAAGAAGCCATCCGAGCAAGTTGGTCTCATGAGGAAATTATCCTTTCGAGGGATGAATTGTACCAAACCTAAAAATGCTTTTCTAGCTTGTAACTTCCGATAAGTATCGAGACATTGTCGAGCTAGAGCACCGTACTCTTTCCCAACTTGATTCACGACTAGTTGAGAGTCTCCTCTCACGAGTAGTCGATTTAATTGAGAGTGCTTTGCACTGTATGCTAGCTAGCAAACCTTCGTATCGCCACATTATTAGTGGCCCGAAAGTTTAATTGTATGGCATACTTTAAGGTTTCTCCAGGGAGATACCAGACCACTCTCACTTCGAGCCACTTAAAGTAAGTGACCCGTCAGTACATCATCCACGGTCGTGGAATCAGATCGGGATCCCGAATGTTCAGATTTGTCCATTCGCGACAAAGTCCGCCAAGATCCGGATTTTATGGCCGTCGACACGAATGGAGGTCGAACTCCCAAGTTCGATCGACCATTTTGCCATGCGCCCGCTTCCTTATTATGGAGGATTGCTCCTAAAGGAAACTCGACGCATACCTATTTTGTGCGCTCAAAATAATACCGCAGCTTCTCAAGACATGAGGAGGGCATATAGAAGTTTTTGGACTCGAGGGTAACGCCCTAGGCCCGTAAAACTTCGCTAACGAGTAAACCGGTCGTTGTATGCTTTCACGCTCTACGACTAGTATCGCGCTTGCGCCGTGGCGTGGCAACTAGGTAAATTAAGAGCGCCTCTTCCGCTTTGGAGAAACCGACAGAGCACTCGAAAGATATCTCTTGACATCCTCAAAGCGCGCTTGCCTCGCTCGACCACTCAAAACCTTCATGTCTCCCGAGAAGTTTAAAGAAAGGTAGTCCTTTTTCCCTAGTCGCATGCGATGAAACGACTTAAAGCCGCCATGCACCCAAAGGAGTTTCGACTTCCTTTTTGTGTTTGGAGGACGATCCGAGGATGGCCTTTATTTTTTCAGATTTGCTTCGATTCCTCGCTCGTATACTAGGAATCCAAGTAATTTTCTCAAGAAATTTCAAACACACACTTCTCTCGATTGAGTTTTAGCGTGCTTTCGAGGTTGTCGAATGTTTCTTGTAGGTCGCTGATATGATTTAGTCTCTTAATGCTTTTTACGACTAGATCATCAACATAGGCTTCCAAATTCGCCTAATTGAGATGAAAAGTCGATTGCATTAGGCGTTGAAAAGAAGCACCGCATTCTTTAGACCAAATGGCATTTTGACATAGCAAAAGGTACCAAATGGAGTAATGAATCGGTCTTTTCTTCATCGCTTAAACACATATTGATCCGTGGTATCCGAATATGCATCTAAAAACTTAATATTTCACAACTCGCAGAGAATCAACCACCGATCGACACGAGGTAAAGGGAAATCATCTTTGGACAAGCTTTATTAAGATCAAAAGTCCACGCAGATACGCCATTTGCCGCTTGACTTTTTGACCATTACAGGTTAGCCAACCACTGGGTGGTTGACTTCTTATAAAGCCCGCTTAAGTAGCTTATCCAACTCGATTTAATAGCATCTCGCCGATCGGGCAAATCTCCGTAATTTTTGTTTTACGGTACTTTATCGTGCCGTAAAGCTAGCCTCGGCTCGATCACCTCCCGGGACTCCGCATGTTTGATGTTTGCCACGCAAAGACATCTGCAGTAGCTCTGAGGAAGGTAATGAGGGCGCTTCCTATTTGGGGTCGGAAGTCTCCGATGCAACACCTTCGAGGGCTCTTTCGGCCCGAGGAACCTCTTTGACTTGGTCGCTCGCTTTGGTGTGCTTTTAGGCTTCACTTGCTAGTCGGGTCGACTTTCATCTCGAAGTTGGTATTTGACCAACCATCTCGAGGGATCGACGGCCGCAGCTTATACGCCATCTTTTGTCACATCAATGGTGATCACCTTTGGGATCCGCATCTTAAGACATTGGTACCCATAATGAGTAGCCATTAAGAATTTTGCCAAAGTTGGTCGTCCGAGTATGGCGTTATATGCCGATCGAAATCGACCACATCAAAGGATACTTTCTCGTCCCCGAAATTACTTGGTGAGCCAAATGTTAAAGGAAGAGAAACTTGGCCAATAGGTTTGGTCAAGACCCTGCACGATTCCATGAAAGGAGTATCGCATCGCCTTACCTTTGTCATGGGTACTTGCATCTCGCCCGTGGCATTAGTAAATAATATGTTCAAAGAATCGCCACCATCAACCAACACTCGATTGACCCGACAGCTTGTTGATGGTGGGTTCGACCACAATCGGATATCGACTGATCGACTCAGAGTGATTGGGCGTCATCCTTCTCAAAAGAGATGGTAACTTCCGACCACTTCGTAATTTATTGACGAGAGGAGTATGTATGGAATTTACCTCTCGTCCAGCCTTTGTTGTCGCTTGGAGTCGATGCGATGATCCTCCGTAGATGTGCTCAACGGTATGTTGCGGATCTTGAACGACATCTCCTCATCATCCGACGACTTTTGGCCACTGTATGTCCCACCCGCCGAGTAGGGAGTGGTGCTTTGTCGCTAGTAGTCCTCGAGCTTTCTTTGGAAAACTCCTCAGCTATGGAGGTCATGTCCTTCCTTTTATGAAAAGGACACCACCTTGGTTTGTCGCTCCTACGATCGTATGCTTACCTTTACCTTGATCGGTACGACTTGGTGGTTTGGGGCTCTCCATCTTCACTACTAAAACCTCCTTGGAACCACTCGGTTTGTGGTTTTGACTTTTATTTTCTTCTTGGACTTTTTGCTTTTTTATCCTTACCAACTTCACCGCTCTCGAGGAGTGTATGTTTCTCGATCGATAGTGTTGTTCCACTCTGATCCGCCTCGTAATGCTTGCATATCGATCGCCATCTCAAGAGCTCAAAATGTTGTTGGGAGGATTCAAAGCAATGTCCTCCGTTATCCTTCTACTACGGACTCTTGCTTAAAAGCCCCGATCACAGAGGAATCGTAAATTTCCGAATTGAGTTACTAACCCGACTAAAGCGCTTGATGAATTGACGCAAAGTCTCGTTGTTGTTCCGCTTTATCCGGCAAGTCGCCTTCTTTCCGTATGCGTTGTATGTGCCTTGGAAATTACGCTCAGAAGATCGCAGAGGTGTTGCTAAGAGTAGATCGACTCGAGTGGTTGGTTTAATAACCACGATCGAGCGGATCCTTCGAGCACATCGAAGGTAATTCGCCATTACATGCTCTCTCCTCCCGCCGCTTCGACAATTAGATAGATCTCAAGAAATTGATGGGATTTTGAGATCCATCAAATTTCTCCATGTTCATCGGCCGAAATGAGGTGGCATAACCGCTCAAGGTCAGCAAAATGCCCAGATCCGAATCACTTCTTGACGCCTTCTTTGTAGGAAAGAAGGGTTAATATCACCAGTGATCGATACGACGATACCCTGTGAACAGCCGAATTGCTCGTAGTAGGTGAGTGTGTGGATTTCCTTCGCCAACTCATGTACCACAGGACTACAACCGCAAGCCTATCTTGAGAGGCCGAAGACTCAAACCCAGACCAAGAGTCATGGACCATGGAGGTTTTCCTCTATGCTAGAGAGGGTGAGTTCATCGCCACACCTTCACTCGGACTACTCACAAGTGTGTGGACGATGCGCTCAAGACGCAGGCGTGCCCGCCGCAAACGCTCGACCGGATGCACATCGACCTTCTGCGGAATCGCCTTTCTACTACCATCGCCTCTCCGGAAGGACAATCCAACCTCAAGTCCGCGTCTTCGTGTGGGAATAGTTAGGCTAGTCTAGGTTAGCTTGCAAGCATTGCATTAGCAGTCCCTTGGTTGCAAGTGCTTTTGTTTTCCTCTTTTGTAGACGTTGTGTCTGTACCCTGTGTCATGGCTTCGTATGGTCTATATGCTGTACTGTAAAAGTCGTGTAACACTTAACCCCTTTAATATAATGCAGCCATTCTAGGCTTTGTATTGTATTTGATTATTCTCCTCGTTCGATTTTGAGTTTCTTGATTGTGCCTTAGAGGGCGGTGAACCCTCATATAAATCCTCCTAACCTAGGTTGTTCTCTCGGATGGCACCAAAGAGATCAAGAAGGAAGGAAGTGGTGTCAGTTTCCAAAGAAAGAAGTCAGCAATCCAGCCACCAAAGGCTTCAACTTCAACTCCAACACCGCTTTCCAATGGGAGTAGTCCTGCTGGACAGCCTGCAACGGTCAAACCCGCGGCTAGCTTTAACTGCTTCACCTGCGGAGAAAAAGGGCACTATGCTAATAGATGTCCTCGTAAAAGCTTCGTGCAAGTGGTGCGAGAGACGGCAAAGCGCACCACTACTGCCGTCAACCTCAAGAATTACCCAAGGACGATGGTACCGTTACACCAGGAAGACCCCTGAAGGACAACATCTGTTTCCATTGCAAGAATCCGGGACACTTCGCCAACAGATGCCCCCAAAGAAAGCAAGACCAAGGAATCAAGTGTCACTATTGCGGCAACTCAAGACACCGCAAGAACAGATGCCCCAAGCGGAAACATGAAGAGTCAACGAAGAACATCATCATCACCGACCTCAGCCTTAGCAATGAAGAGTTTCTCAAAGGTCCCAACAAAAAGCAAGTTGTACCTGCTAAAGTTCTACCAGAAGACCGGAAGCCCATAAACTGCTTGTCTTGAATGTGGCAAGTCGTGACATCTTTGCCCAATCATGTCCTCCATTAAGACAAGGTGCAAAGGAGCATGCTTCACATGCGGGCAATATGGACACTATTGCTACTCATGCCCGATGCCCTCTCGTCCCATTGTGAGAAACACCATCAATCGTAAGATTGCCCCATGGAACCGATAGCTTTGCATGCGTTGTGGAGAAAAGGACATCGGTCGGATCAATGTTTCAACCGCCTCTAATCGTGGTAAGGATCACGGTCGGTGATTGCCCGATGAGTAAAGTCACGTGCTTCCTTTGTGAAGGACAAGACCACTGCCCCAAAGATTGCTTCTTGCGTCCGATTCTGACCAAAGCAATTGAGTTGCAAAGGACAAGTCTTCAAGTTGCTGCGAGACTCGTCGTAAGTAAGGATGGCAAGGACAACCACCATCTGACCTTGAAAAAGGAAAATCAGGTTGTGCCAAAGTGTCAGAGTACCTCAGAAGAGATGGAAAGAAGTGAAGATCTTCTTCGCCTTCCCAAGCCTGCAGTGCGAAACCCAATCGCTCATCTTCGTTGTTTCAACTGTGGAGAAAAAGGTCATTTCATCAATAAATGCCCTCAACCACTCACCCCTGTGAGATTCAACTCGTAACTACACCACTCGAGGACCGATTTGACTTCAAGCAAAGTCATCGATTTACAAGCCCAGGCCGCTTCCATGCCAAGTCAAAACCAAACCAGTGGTGTTGTAAAGGACAAGTTTCCTGATCGCTGTGAAGCTCATCATGAATGAAGTTAGCAAAGACAGCTAGTTTTGAGCACCCTTCATTTTAAGGTGGGTAGCTGATCCGTTCAGAAGCATCAAGGATGTAATGAGTATGCAAAATTTGTACCAGCGCAAGTTATGCTGGAGTTTTGCCCTCTTTTGTATCAAAAGAAGCTTGTTGTAAGGCTATTTTGCCAACCCCCTTAAGTTAAAGGAAATTGTGGTACCTGGTTCACCCAGAAGACCCTTGTTTGCTACCTCAGTAAAATCCCCGAGCAAAGATCGTTATGAAAATTTCAGATTTCTAGCCAGTCTCCAAGTGCTGCAATCCAAACTTTGGACTTCATCCTAGAGATGGATTGGTTGGCCAGATGCCAAGAGATGTGAAGCTGTACCAACAGAAAGTGGTACTCACTAAGGACCGCTCCCCGGATTGGATCATGCAAGCCATAACCTCAAAAAGTATCATTGGAATAAACACCTGTAAGTTCAAGATCACCCGGAAGAGTTTGTCAGATACCAACAACCTACTCCGCGTCTCTCAACTCAAGAAAAGCCTCAGAGTGTTTGAAGAAGCAAGCCAAACACCAGGCCCTCCGTCCCTGCAAGTTCAGTAAAGCAACCCCTCAGATCGAGAAGCCGCTTGAGAGCCGAAGACCATTTGAAGACCGACCTCCCTTGTCTGTTTTTCTGAGCCACCCGAATCTCGGGGACGAGATTCATTTTAAGGTGGGTAGGTTTGTAACACCCCGCTTTTCGATAGCATTATCGCGATTTATTTCAATTTTGAGTTCTTTGATTTTTCGTTCATGCACGTAAAATTTCCAAAATTCTCGAGCCCTCTTTAAAGCTCGGGTTTGTGTTTCAAACCCATCCTCAAGTTTTCAAAATTTAAAATTCAAGTTGTATTTAATTTCTTTGATTTTTGGATCCCCTTTACTTGCCTCCCTTTTCATTTTATTTTTACGGGCGATTTTCCTGTTCCTTCATTCGCCACCCGCCTCCGCTTTCCACGTTTCCCAACCATGGCGCCCTTTTCCTCGGCCGCCCGCTCGTCCGTTCCTTCTTTCCTCATCACCTCCATCGCCGTCTCCTCTCTCCCTTATCCTCGCCTCCTTGGCGCGACGCTGATTCCTCTCCCAAAATCCTCTCGCCGCGTCGCCGCCGCGCCCCCCTCTCGCTCCTCGCGCGCCGCCTGCCGTCTCTCTCGGCCGCGCCGCCTCCACCGACCCTCCATCTCCTTCGCCCGATCGCGCCTCCTCTCGGCCCGGCCCATCAAGCGTCGCCCACCTCCACCGACTCGCCTCCACTGCTCCTCGGTCGCGTCACCTTCATCGGGCCCACCGAGCGCCGCCCATCCCTGCTTCGCCCCCACCGCCGTCGCCTCAATCGCTCCCATCGCAGTCGCCGCCCATGCCTCCGTGTCTGCGGCCCGTCCGCCGCCACGCTGCCGCCACGCCGCCGCCCATACCAAGCGTCCCCTCGGCGCCATGGTCGCCATGACGCCTCCGTCATCCCTCGGCCGGGCTATAAGAGGCCGAGCCCTCTCGCCTCTCTCGCCCTCTCTTCCTCCCTCCTCGTAAGTCTCTCCCCCTGCTTTGCCGGTTCCTTCCCCTCTCTGCCCGACCGCCTCGTCACCAGCCTCGGCCGGCCGGCTCGCCGTGCTGAGCGCCACGCGACGACGCTCCCGAGCCTCCCAGTGCGCAGCCACGCCTCCCGGGACCACCTCACCAAGCTCCTCCCCGCGGGCCCTCCGGCTCGGCCGGCCATCTCGAGCCCCTCGCCTCCACAGATCCCATGGTGAGCCTCCTCCTTACCCTAGTGCTCCTGCACTTCCCCGATCTCTCCCCTCTTCGCCATTGTTGCCTTTGGGTGGCCGCCACACCCGAAAGCCCCGGCCGCCGTCGTCTCCTACCCAGCGCCACCTCCCCGGTGCCCTCTGGCCCTTGCCCGCCTTCGGCTGCCGCCGCCTGAGCCCGCTCTCTGCTCCCTCTCTCTCAGCTCTCCCCTCGTAACCCCTCTCGCCATGGCCGAGCTTCCTTGCCCTCGTCCCTCTTTGCCTTGGCCGAGCCCTCCCTGCTCCTCCCGCCGAAGTTCACTCCACGTGGCCGAACCAAAGAAGAATGGCGATGGGTTGATCAGCATTTGTCAAGGATCATCAGTGGATCAGTGACTATTGTTAGTGATTTGAGCATCAGTATAGTTGGCTGTGTTGTTTGTGGTCTGTGTTGTGTTGCTCCTCAGTTCTTGATCCGCTGGCGAGATGAGTATGTTGTGCATCGCAAATGAAAGACCCTCGTGTTGATCTATCTATTGAGATTTTGTGATCGGCAGTTTAAAACTACGTGGTGTATAAGTTGATAATTGAATCCATGTATTGAGTATTGATTCCCATGTCAAAATTGTTGTGATATTAATTGATGTCTAATGCTCATTAGTTCCTTGATCATTGGATGACAGTGAACTTGTGATTATTGTCTGTATTTAATCCAGTCTAGAGTTTTGTCAAGAATCATTAGTATTGTCATTTTGAAATTGTGTGTAAACCGGCAATGAAATCAATTGTGGGTTATTATGTCATTCGACAAACTAAAGCGATTGAATTGGTAGTTGTGAATTGGATTATTAAGTCAATAGTTGTTGATCTAGAATTTGTTAATCATATGTTTCGATTGTCATTATGTGATTCGTAATTGCTTCCCCGGATCGTTGCGATAGAAATGAGGTTACCACCGATCCAACGATTTAGAAATGTCGCCATGGATTAATAGCATGTTTTGTTGACAGTAAGTTGATTTTGATTAATTGTTTGTGATTACTGATCCTCAGTATAAGAGTCTTGATAGCAATTGAGTTGTTAATTGTACTCGCCTTTGCGGGTTAGTCTTAATCTTCTGGTAGTAATCGCTCTATTGGATTTGTTAATCAATTGTTAATTGTTGGTTAGTGTGCGTCAGTAGGACAATGATTGTGGAAATAATGATTTTTGGTGAAAGCTGGAAGTATTGATTTGATTGCTTTGTTGGAAGGGAATTGTGGTTTGGCAATGATTAATAATCTGGCAATTGTATAAGTGGTGGTTGGATTTGTATAGTTGGTAGTAAGTTGAGTAGCCAGCAATCGAATCGTTGAGTGTTATCTGGTAGCTGAGACTTGGATTGAATTGCCATTTGATTTTGTGTCAATCGAGTACTCTAGACTGGTATAGAACCGGTAGTCAAGTTGCCTTGTCGCCTGTTTGATAGCTCTGCAGTCTTTCGAATCCACAGTAGAGCATTTCGGCAAAAGCTACTTCAACCATACCCTCCTTGGAATCCTCCCTCATGGCAGAAAATTCTCTGCCATTCCTCCTTTCGCCCAACTGGACGTTTGACTCTGTCAAACATTCCGGTGTCGCCCAAACCATTCTCTCAAGCCGTCCTCCGCAATCTTTCCGAGGCTCTTGTGTTTTATTTGGTCTCTTGGATTCTTGTATTTATTTGGTTTTTCAATCGTTATTGCGTAATTAGAAATCGAAGTCCAGAAGAATCGACGGCTCAAGCAGATCCAAGACTCAAGCAAAGACGCTGACCAAGACTTCGAACCTCTGTCTAATCAGGCTTTGAGTAAGATCAAGGCCACGGTAAAATAGCCCAGGCGAGTCAACACTTTGATCATATTGATCCCACATTTTTATGCTAATTATATTCTGTTAAAGTATCAAACTGCATGCTTTACTTTTTATGCAAACATATGTCAAACACTCTAAGGTAGTTACAATGCCTATTTGTTGAATAATAAATTAATATGCCATTCCCTTGAAAGTTGAACTCCCAGTATCCTTGTCACCCTAGTAAATATCTGGTAACATACTAGTTATAGGTCGTACTTAAATGCCATGCTAGACTTGTTTAAGTACCGGGGTATTACTACCCCAAATCATCATCCTTTTATCATCATCACTTGTATGGGCAGTCATTGGGGAAAATGACTGAAATGGTTGGATAATTTGTTTTATACCTCTCCAAAAATCTAAAATTTGCTAATACCCATCTGGGCGGATGGTAAGCTGGAGGGTAAATGGTTGGGTGCTAATGTAGCCCAGGATATTTTTGTGGAGGGTATGTGGTAAGAACCGCCCAGATAATCTTAAGGACTTAATCCTGTGATGACCTCTTATTGTAAAACAGTACAGCCACAAGTCTATAATGGTGTCGACCTGGCTAACTAATTGGTGTTCACCGTGCACGAGCCGCACCATCGAGGGGCTCCCAATGCCGTGAGCCCAAGAGGCTACGTGTTGGGAATGTAACTTACGGACCCTAGGCGTAAGTTGCATGGCGCAAGAGGGGTGCAGGCGTAGTGGATGTCGGGTCCCACGGAGCGACACCCGCTCAGTGAAACCTTAGCGGGTGCAAAGAATATCGAGGATGCCTTGGAAAGGCCTTGTGGTAATCTCCCTTGATTCACATGTCTACTAAACGTGTGTACATATCAAGTGATTATCTCTTGTGGGTAAAGATGTACAATCTCTGCAGAGAATAAAAGCGTTGAACAGTAGTGCCCAGGTCAAGGGCGAGGCGGCGAGCTCATAAGAGTTAGTTCTATTTCAAAACCTTGGTGGGTGGGATGAAAAATGTGCGGGCTCACCTAGCCCTTGATTGGTTTTTCCGGTATTCTTACCCTGTTGGTAATAGGTGGGTATGACCACCAAAGAAAAGAAGCATGAGACAGAGTTTCCGATGGAGGAACCTCTCATTATCAATTATTGCACAATTAATCTCTTTAAAAATGCAATTTGGTCCAAATGCTAAGTGATAGGATTTTCTAATATCTGTATTTACAAATGTTGCTTTACGCAAATAAAAGAACCCGAGCCATCCTTGTTACACCTTGCATGTATATTATTGCATCTGTGTGTGTGGGCTCGCGAGCACGGTAGTTGTGCTCATCCTCGCTCTTTCCCCAAACCCTCAGAAACAGGAACCCTGGAGCTGGCAACCGCATCAAGGATCCAGAAGTCCGAAGACCCGAGGAATGTTGAAGCGTAGTTTAGTCCTTAGTTGTTCTAGTCTCACCCATCTAGCCGACTTCGTTGGTTCTTGTGTGCCTCCTATAGACAAGTGCTGCAGGACGTAATAGATTCTGTTTGGACTAGTGCTAGTAACTAAGGATGTTCGAGAAACTGGACGTAATAGATTATGTTTGGACTAGTGCTAGTAATTAAGGATGCTTGAGAAACTGAGTATGTTGACTTGCCAAATTGGTAGACAAAGGAGTGCATTGTGCATAGCGCATTTAAAGATCAATATTAGGATCCATTTGGAGCGCATAATTGAATTATAAAATTCTTGTGCAAAGCCTGTGCTCCAAATAAGGTTGGGATTGCATTCAGTTCAGTGCAGTGCAGGTACGTGTGGACGCGCGGTGACGCTGCAGGCTATGATTAACCGGGGACCCCGAAGCAGAAGAAACTTTTCTGCGACGAGCTTTTCGCGCCAGTGCCATGGTGCGTGCACGCATGCGATGCGATGAGATGCCCCCGCCCATCGAGCTCACGAGTGACAGTACCTGGGATGCGTGGGATATATACATCATGTCGCAGATCTAGAACAAAACTGATCCAATGTTATCATATATTAGGTTGTGTGTATCCTTGATGCATGTATATTACCATATACGTATAGAGTTGTTGGTTTCAAACGTGATGCAGTGTTCCGTACACGCATGTAGTTATACGTGGATCCACCCTGGATGCAACTCAGGCGCAGGGTGCACTGCTCTACTGTGAAAAAGGCCAATTCTGCTGCCCTGATCCGTTCTTTAGTGAATTGTAGCAGCAAAGGCACAAAGAGAACTAAAGTTGGGGAATGATTAAAGCTTAAAGCAGTGTTCTAAATAACGGCCGTTAATGTATATAAACGCTAGACAAAATGGTAAAAATCCCGGTCCGTTACGTTTATGGACATTTCAAGGTTTGTCCGTTTTATCAAACTATTTATTCGGTCCGTTTAACGGGCCCGTTTATTAGGTAAAGTTGCAAGATTGGCATATGATGATATGGGATATTATAACATACATAAGATGAATGTTAGCTTTGCTTTTCATTACTACTTGAATTGTTCATTCGTTCGATTATGATTCTTTAATTACAATCATATTATATAATTTTTTTTCTTTATGTCATTGCTGTGGACAATTGTTGATAGTCTGATATATAGTTCCATTCTATATGCATGAAAGAAGATAGATTAGGTGCTTATTTTGTTAATACAAACATGTATATAGATTTATCTAAATTTCAAATTATAAAACTATTTACAAGGTCGTTTACAAGACCATTTACCGTATAAACGCTAAAAAGGTGGTGTGACTGTTTGTTAACCATTGTTTAGAACATTGGCATAAAGACACTCGTACTACAGCTATCATTGGGAAAATATTGTTTTAGCGTATCTCTTTGTCGCGTTGGCTTTGATTCCTAGGCGACATTTCCCGTCAAATGCTCGTAGTAAGTGATAGTACAAAGGTGATCAGGTGAATATACCATTAATATAGGTAAAATATGTTTATAAAAAGCAAAACAAAATACCTCATGCTATGTGCATGAGACCAGGGCAGTATATAATATTTTAGAGGTCTTGTGCTAAAAAAAAATACAACGAGACCTTATATATAGAAAAAAGTTAACATCAGTGTCGATAATGTTACCGTTAAGTTTAGCTAGCCTATTAAAGATACTCATCAGCATGGTTGAAAAATTGAACACCACATATATGCACATATACAAGAAATAATTACAACAATAAGTGGAGTGGTGTTAAAATTTAGGAAAAAACAACTAGCACATCCGCAACCGATACATATGGCTCCCAGAGGCCCCAAAGCGGCACGAAAGACCCACTGCATCGACCAAGAAGCATAGTATAAGAACCCAACGATTGCGATGCACAAAGATGAAAAGTACAAGACATCAACGCAAGGTTGAGAGGAATAGTAGTGTGCTTGAGCCATTGAACTCACAAAGAAATCCAAAAGTAATTCACACCAATGTCCATATAAAAATTAAAAAGGGAAGAGTTAATTTTGATTACGAGAATTAGGCGACATTAGTAGTTGTCTTTGTTAGACAAGGTAAGGAAGCGAGAGAGAGAGAGAGAGAGAGAGAGAGAGAGAGAGAGAATGCCAGGGGACATGGATGGGTCCCAGTTTTGCTCACTTAAGTCTGATTTAATACTAAAATTAACCAATTGATAATCAAAGGTTAGTTCGAAAATAGGACCCTTTACTTAGTAGGGTCATGTTCAGTAGATCATGCTGCACATTCTTCCATCCGGGCTGAATGAGACTAAACCGACGTGGAAAAATCTAACAACAACAGGGCGCTCCGAGGAAATCATCAAGGGTCGAGAGCCGAAAGGAAGGAGAAATGCATCTGTTGGGGCTGTCACGGTGCCTTTCTGGGCCCAATTCAAAGCTTGTCGGCAGGCCAATCACACTGGACGAACTAGTTTTAAGGTGGAGGGGATTCCTCCGTTGAAATTCACGTTGATGCTTTTCTCCAGAGTAGGAGGACGCACGCCACTCGCACTAAAAAACGCGTATGCGTTCGACTACATAGGTAAGGATTGTGGAGATCCAAGACCTCCGATGCTACTCCTTCCCCTTTTATTTTCGGGAACATAACAATTGGTATCAGAGTCACCGATCTTACTGCAGGAGACAATATGGAGAAACCCAAGTATCAGACGCGAGCCCAAAGAAGTCGCCGGCCTTGGAGCAAGAACTAGCCACACCCACTTGAGCGATCCAAGCAGCAGAACATCAGCATCCAGACGTTGGTGGACTTCTGTGGCCAATGAAAGCCGATGATGGTCGCCACAGTGGATGATTTGCGCAATGAGGTGGGAGAGTTGCGCGATCAGGTCAAGTAGATGACTCGCGACTCGTCCCTAGTGTCCAAGACGACGGGGTTACCTTCGTTGCTGCCGATCCTGGAGCACCTGAAACCCAAGGAGCCCAAGAGGAGGATGATAACAGTCACGGGCCAAATGGCCACAACGCTGCAACTCAAAACCGGGGAAAAGCCATGGGGAATCTCAACCCAGAGCTACCTCCGGGCAATGGTACGTATGGATCGCATCCCCTACCTATTCCTCCTTTTGATTCCGGAGAGTCGACTAGTCGATCTCCTAGAACGTACCACCATCACCCAGCACCACCGAAACTGGATTTTCCTCAATTTGATGGAGAAAATCCAAGGGCACGGAGGCTGAAATGCGAAGTGTATTTTCGAGTGTGCGCGACTCGTTCAAATTTATGGGTTAGTGTGGTCACCATGCATTTTGTGGGGAATGTGGTTTTATGGTTACAATCAACTCATGCTCATACTAGATGCACGAGTTGGGAGGAGTTTGCCGATGATGTTTGCTTGCGTTTTGGTCGGGAAGATTTCCAGCAACAACTTTGCCACTTTAACTGTCTTAAGCAAAGTGGAATAGTCGCAGAGTTCGCTGAGAAATTCAATGAATCCATGCACAATCTCATCGCTCATCACACTTGGGATCCCCTGTTTTCTGTGACACAGTTCACTAATGGATTACAAAGTGAAATTAGAGCTGTAGTGATTTTGCACCAACCAAAAGACCTCGATACTGTTGTTCCCTGGCTTGTTTACAGGAGGAGGTCCTGGAGACGATGCGGCGAGAGACGCGCCAGCTGGAGTTTCCGATTGGGGACGACCACAAGCACGAACGGCATTGCCGTTACCTGTACCGCTGGGAAGGCCGTTGGGTTTAACCAAAAATCGAGCAGATGACCGGAGAGGTGTGGATGGCGCTCGAGTGAGCGGACCCGATGACAAGATAACAGCCCTCAGGGCGTACCGGTGAGCCAAAGGCTTGTGCCACACCCACAGTGAAAATGGAGTTGGGAGCATCGATGCAAACCCATCGTTCAACTTCATGTTGTTCAGGAGCTGTGGGACTGGGTCAAGGAACCAAGTTCAGAGGCAACACCGTGATAAGGTGGGAGTTCGCACGGGGAAGAAGTTCTGGCAATTTCAGTAGCAGTAGTGGATGTCTCAAAAACACCGAAGACAGTAAGGCTCAAGGGCAGTGTTCAAGGGCTTGATATCACCATCTTAATCGATTCTGGGAGCACCCATAGATTTGTGGGAGAAGCCTTGGCAGACAAACTGAGAGGAGAGCAAAAGCCACAACAAATGATGAAAGTCAGGATTGCAGACAGAGGTACCTTGACTTGTATAAGGGAGTTCCCGGATTGTCACTGGTAGGTGCAAGGGGTGGAGTTCATAACAACACTGAAGGTACTGGCACTCGGTTGCTATGACATCATTGTGAGAATGGATTGGCTAGAGCAGCACAGCCCGATGACTATACACCGGTGCAAGAATACTTTATCGTTTTTGTACCAAGGCAAAAGGGTCTTGTTATAGGGAATGAAGGTGGATACTCCTCGCTGTTTGTTGGTGACGACACAAATGGAACAATCACCTGGGGAGGATAGAGTTTATCCATGTTCGGTGGAGACTGAACAACCCCTGATGTTGGACACTATTCAACATCTATTGCCGTAATTTGCATAAGTCTTCGAGGAGCTGCAAGGTCTGCCGCTGACATGCGAATTCGATCACACGATCCCATTACTTCCAGGAGCCCAGCCTATTAACCTACGACCTTACCGCTATCACGTTACACAAAAGGACGAAATGGAGAGAGAAGTAATGGAGATGCTTAGACAGGGAATCATCCAACCCAATGTCAGTCCATTTGCGTCGCCAGTGTTGTTGGTGCCAAAGAAGGATGGAACGTGGTGCTTCTGTGTGGACTATCGCCATTTGAACGCTATCACCGTGAAGAATCGTTACCCACTGCCGATCATTGAGGAGTTGTTAGACGAATTGGCAGGTTCATAGTGGTTCACCAGTTTAGATTTACGTGCGGGTGTAAGATCGAGGGGGCCGACTAGAGGGGGGGTCAATAGTCTTTTTTAAACATCTCAAAGGCAAAAACCAATTTCTAATGCGGAAGCGAAAGTTAATCCGGTTTTGCACAATTAAAACCTAAAGATTTTAGTTTTCCTTAAGTGCACCAACACCCTAATTATAAGTCAAGGTTTGTTGCAATCCATGTATGTCATTACTTCTTGTCCTTTATGTACCTCCTTCGTGACATATACCATCTTGCGTGCTATCAAAGCCATCCGGTGAGAGCCATTCTGTTCCCGCTCGAGAAGTAGCCAAGCAGGGTGTATACGCCTATAGTGTTCAAAGAGTACAAGGAGACCTACTTCTCCAGTATAACCTTGCACATAAGGGCGGACACAACCCAAGTTGTCTTATTCCTCGTGTCTCACGGGAAACAGTCTACGATGTTCGTGTGGCCGCAGCACGATTTCAAGGTGGTGGCTCGAGAGGAAACATGTACATACAGTTGTGAATGCAAACACTGGGAGCACACATGTACTTTTACTGTCTCTCAGTTAGTAGATACTTTTCAAATTATTACTTTTGCTGTCCAGTGTGTATAGTCTGTTTACTATCGTCGATGTGTATTTACTGTTAATCCATATTCTGTTTACCGCCCATAGGGCTGTTATGCACACACCTGGTGCGGGCGTTCACCAACTTGCAGATCGAGAGTATCCCCAGCCGCTACGTGCCCTGTAGGTACACTAGGAATGCTAAGGTGGATATGTTGTACGATAGACACGACCTCATGCAAGTCGGACCTGATGGAACAACTGTGATGTATCGATACACCACCTTACTGACGGAAGTTATGACCGCGGTGAGGTCAGGGTGCAGATCGAGTCTTGCGTATGATAGAGCCATGGAGGTCCTCAAGGAGCTTCGCATGCAGCTTGATACCGCACCCAACGACGTTGGCCTAGTGGCTGATGAGACCGCTGAGCCCGATGAAGCGGACGACGATACAATCAACCCATCAGTGCATCCTCTGTCACAGACCAAAGGTCACAAATGAGCCGATGACGAACCAGAGCAAAGTTCTACATCGAGAGGGAAGAAGATGACAAGGGCGTGCAGCATATGCGGCCTGAAAGCTCTGCCGATGATGAACCAAAGCAAAGTTCTTCCGAACCCTACCCCAAAATAGAGGGCGAGGGGGCAGGAGTGGTAGTGGCAGTGGTAGGGGAGGGGAGAGGGAGGAGGGGGCGAGAAAGAGGAAGGTTTGGTACACGCCACCAGCTGATTTATGTGGACAAAACAGAAGATGACGACGCTAACAAATGATTGTCTTCTCGCAGGGTCGGATAATAGTAATACATGCTGAATAGCCATGTTTTTTTAACTTACATTTCAGTAAATCGTTTAGTGCATTATCGTATGTGTGTTACTGTGGTGCATCTGCTAACTGGAAAACAGAACTCGCTATTCGACTCGCCTTGCATGTTTTACTATATATTTGAACACTCTTAATGCAAATATCATGTGGTATTACTACTTGTTTTTTTTACTGTGTTGACCATAATCTATTACCGTCTTCTGTATATTGGTTACATGCTGAATAGCCATGTTTTTCACTTCCATATAGTAACACATTTAATGCATTGTCTTATGCGTGATACCGTGTTGCATCTGCCAACTGGAAATAGAGTGCGCTATTCGGCTCACGTTGCATGTTTGTATTTTTCTATACAAAGTCTCCTGCTGTAATATCATGTGGTATTGCTGCTTCTTTCTACCGTGTTCATAGTAGTCTAGTGTTGTCTTCTGCGTAGTGGTTACTTTTCTTTATTTGGTCGGAGAAAGAATGCAATCATCAGTGGCGTCGTCTTCATGTACTGCTATGTTGTATATATTTTACTGTATAGTGGCAAACAACATTACTAACATTTGTTTTTATTTGGAACTACTGTGTGTGTGAAAAGAATTTACTTTTAAAATGTAACACTGTCGCTCCGTCTCCCAATGCGTCTATGTACATCAACCTGCAAAGGTTTAATTTAACACAAACCCACGCCTTCCCCTCACTGAAAAAACTCCAAAACACACACACAAACTCAAAAACACAACACAAAAAGGAAAAAAAATACCTTCAAACTCTTCTTCCGCTCCCTTGCAAATGATGATTCTATCCCACCTATCGCTCATATATCTGGGCGGATCCTGATCGAGGCCGCGGACCATGATTATGTCCACGACCTCCTCTGTGCTCCGTCCCTGTGTCTATCGATGAGGGTAGCTGCCATCATCTGCACGCTGCGTCTCCTGCTCAGTCAGACCAATATCCTTGTGTCCGACATCCGGCGAACCAACCTCATCCTGTAGATCGTGCTATCGAGCTACGTGGATCGTGTCAAAACGTCGATCCAGAAGCTCGATGACTACATCGAAACACAAAAATCGACATCGCTGAGACCGTCGAAGAGAGGAGCCACCTCATTTGGACTATCATCAACAAACTTCCTTCGTGTGATCAGAGCGAAGCTCGACTCGCCACCGCAAAGGAGTAGGTGGAGATGTTCCTCCACATGTTCCCAAATTCAGCCCCCGCCGAAGTCCACGAGCGGGCTTATGAACGCCTGAGATCTGCGATAGGGTCATGCATTGGCCACTAGGGCCCCTTTCTATTTCTCCTTCTTTTCTTATTATCATGCAATGTAAAAAAATACGAACGTCCACGCTATTTGGCTGAACCCCTCAAAATATATTTGAAAAGTTTCATCTTCACTTGTTACTATTATGTATATATATAATTACTGTAGTGTTTGCTTCGTTTTACAATATAAAATATAAAGGGACAAAGAAAAACACATTTACTATTTTGTACGTCTATTTGACTGTTTCATGTATGCGCTTTTATAGTCAAACTAACATTGTTGAGCATATTTGTACATCCCTGACTAGATGGTATGTGAGAACTCTTTTACTGTAAGATGCGCGTGAAAATACTGACCTCCATTTTGGTAGTAAAAATGATTCACAAATTACTGTCACATATCATATTAATTACCATCGCAAAAGAATCCCGCGCAAGTGCGAACGTTTCTGGCCCGCCGACTGGGTCGGTTCATGCGCGGTGGGCTGGTTGGTCGTAGAATGACTATTCTATGCTCGACTACAGAATAATACACACACACACACACACACACACACACACACACACACACACACACACACACACACACACACACACTATTCTGTAGCCGAACGTAGAATAGTTATTCTACGCCTAGGCAGCCCACCACCACGCGTGATCCAGGCTAGGTGTGACGCGTGGACGCGTAATCCCATATGACCAGCCCACCAACTACAGAGGTAGCCCAAAAATGTTTGCGACTGCGAGGGTCTCGATCTGACGGTAAATATCAGGTGTCGTAGTAGTAATACGCGTATCCCTTGTACTGCATGATTTTGGGGGAACACATTTTTTCTGAGCTCCTACGCTAGTTAGTAAAACTTCACGTCGTACACAGTGGTCGACTTTCCTTCTTTACCACCACTTTTTTGCAATCTTTTTTAAGTAAAAAGTTAGTGTCGTGATTGTAAACCCTAGCTATCGTGTAATGTAATTGCATTGGAGGTACCGAGTAGGTCCAATGAAGCAAACAGACGTTTGTAGAATAGTAAACAGTTTCATTGTAGACAGTAAATGGTTTCACCGTAGACGGTAAACACAAGTTCAAACCAGATATATCGTGAAGGTAGTAATATAAAATATGCCACACAGTAAACTGTTTAATTGTAGACAGTAAATATAAATTCAACCTTTTTATTTTTGTATTTATATATGGACAAACAGCGTGGCCAATTGCTTCTTACAAATATTACAAAAAAAGTAGAAACCTAAATAATCATATGCCCCATCTCCTTGCACTTGCAACACTTGATATTCTTTATGCTCCTTAACTTTGATATGGATTTACGCCTTCCAGATCTCTCCTTGTCTTGTTTCCTTCCACGACCACCCTTCGTATACAAACTATCACTCTAAGAACTCTCCCCCGCGTTCAGCTTCCGTTGATTATGCGCCAACAGGGCCGCGATAATCTCATCAACCTTGATAGTATGTTTATCGTATGTCAGAATGGTGACTAAGTGTTCATAGGAAGGTGGCAATGAACACAACAGAACAACCGTCTTGTCTTCATCTGCAATCTTCGCCTCAAGATGCCTTAGATTAGTGATTACCTGATTGAAGATATTCACATGCTGTGCAAGATCAGAACCCTCTTGCATCTTCAGCACGTACAACCTCTGTTTCAGATACAGCTTGTTCGTCAGGAATTTGGACATAAACTGGGTCTACAACTTATCCTAGATTTCTTTCAGTGAGATCATATCCATCACATGATACATGACCTGATCCGAAAGACACAACCGTATGATCGCGACTGCCTCCTCCTTCAACTCCTCCCAATCATTATCCTCCATTGTCTTCGGCTTTGCTTCGCACAACCCTTTGGAATAATCCTGCTGAACTAACAGATCCTTCACCCTGGTCTGCCACAATACGAAGTTATCAGTCCCATCGAATTTCACCACTTCGAATCTAGCACCCAGCGTCACCATTTCAACCTTACTCTGATACCAATTGTTGGAACCGACGATAACCGTTTGCACGAGAGAACAATCACAGTAAGCATACAAGAAAATAATAATTTGTTTACAAGGTTTGGCAAAGTATACGTCCCCGGGAGTCGAATCGCGGCGACTTCGTCCGTTTGAGGAATTTTTTTCATTCTGATTAGGGTTACAAAAGGTCGGCGGTATATATTTATACCCCGATTACATGTTCGACTTGGACTCATAGTCCGTACCGCGGGGGACTTCGGCCCCGCACCCTCAGCCCACAACATTTCATAACCCCACGCAACTGTGTCTCCCCTGTAAGGGTGTGTGCGAAAAGCGTACGTTGTACTCCCGCTTTTCGGACACAACCCTTCGTTTCACCTTGTTATATATAAATCATACACAACAAATAGGGACTATAGCATATGATTTCACCGGTGGAGGGAAGCTCAAGCAGCAGGTGCAGGACCAGTTCTGGGTGATGGGCAGGTTAGTCACGTCCAAGTTCTACTATCTTTCACATGGTAATTCCGCTACATACTCTACAAATATACACAGCTCAAAGGTGTGCTTGTCAAAAGGGACATGTTTTGTAATGTATGAAAGTAATCTGATGTGGTTGGAAACAGTTTAAGAAGCTTATTCATGTCCATTGTGGCTGCCATAAGTTCATTTCTGTATCCAGTTAAGCGGCAACTGCTGATTCTACCTATATGGCATATGCAGTGGATATGGGATTTCTGCACAGGCATTGACAGCAGTTGTGAGGGCATACGATGGTCGGGGTCCTGAAACAGTACTTACAAATAATATCCTTGACTTCCTTGGACTCGCATCACCAGACTAATTGATAGGGTAATCCTTTTAGCTCATTGAACTTTTTGGTTTTACTTCATGTGAAAATAGTATAATTCTGTTACCTAGGTGGTGAAGTTTGTTTGAGATATGTTAAAAGATAGGAATATCTTTGTTTTCCTTATTTGTATAGGACATACACCCCTTATACACCCTATATATATTGCCCATTGAGTTTCTGAATATATACACACAATATTCATAACATGGTATCAGAACAGTGTTAGATTTAGGATTTCCTATAGCCGCCGACTCATAGCCGCCTCTCGTCTTTCGCTGCCCCTGGGGGGACCTTCTCCGCTCCCGGGGGCGGCCTCTCGTCACCGCCCGTACTCTCCCGCCGGGCTGTTGTCGTCTCGGGCGTCGGCATCTTCTTCATCCGGTGCCGGATCTATCAGTCGCTTCTCGAAGCGACCAGTTCCATGCGCACCTGTGGCGGGAGATCGAGATCCAGCACGACGGCCTCGACGCGGCGTTGACGACGAGTCCCATCTGGATCTCCCGTGGCCATCCGAGGTCGTCTGCACGAGCGCCCGAGGTCTCCCGATCTCCGTGTCGTTGAGCTGCTGCTCCCGCATCTCCGCCTCTCCAGCTCCATCTCGGTGTCCCGCTCCTACGCCTCCCGAAGGCCCGCCACCTCTTCTGCGCCACGAGAGCCCTCGGTCCTGCTACTGCGAGATCTTGACTCGCTTTTCCTCACGGGTTGTTGCGATTAACACTATTGCCACGAGATGCTGCATCTGCTGCAACTTTAGCTGCTGGCCTGCTGCTGTGGCTTTTGCCTCATGATGTTTCCGCGAAACTTGGTGTGTATGCCAGACTTCATAGCAACATTACAGACTATGCAGATGGACTGATGCTTGCTATTAGTGATTGGAGGAGAGATGTGATTGCCTGGTGCTTGCTATTAGTGATCAGAGGAGAGATGTGATTGACTGTTGATAGTATCTGCTGCTAGTTTCACTTGAGTTTTTTTTTCATTTCTTCCGTTTCGTCCATCCAAATCCGTAAAATATTTTATCTTTGAGTTCGTTTAAGCTATATGAGTCCACAAATTTATTATCAGTCATAGAAGTATAGGAATTTCTTTGCATGGCAGCAGCCGCTGTTCTTTTCTTCTAGCCGCTGCAAATCCGTCGACCCAAGCTTTTAAGGCTGCCACGTTTCTTATGCACCGTGTCTCTATTGTGCTTCCTATGCACCGTGTCTCTGTTGCGCTTCCTGTGCACTGCGTCTCTTTTGCGCTTCCTGTGCACTGCATCTCTGTTGCGTTTCTTTTGCACTGTGTCTCTATTGCGCTTCTTGTGCACTGTGCCATCGTCGTCTTGGGCTTCGATTTGCGCCGCCATGCTTCTATCTATTCCTATTCGGCTTGATTTAACAGTTTTCTCTATTTTTATCGGTTTCATCATCTTCTTTGCTATGTTACTGCAGTCGACTTTGCTCCTGCACCTTGTGCTTTATGGGCTGTCGCACGACCCCGGATGGGAGGAAATCTTTTATCGACATATTTTTCAAGAGCTGCATGCTACGACGACATTACCAAACTCGGACTTTGGATTTTTCATATTTTAGTGTCAACCCATTCCAAATGCAATGCTATTACATACGCTTTGCATTCGAGAGGGGTGTTAGAGATATGTTAGAGATAGAAATCTCTTTGTATTCCTTATCCGTCTTTTGTATTGTCCTATCTGTATATAACATGCACCCTTTGTACACCATATATATATATATTGCTCATTGTGCCTCTATTGCTCATTGTGCCTCTGAATATATACACAGGATATTCATAACAAAGTTGACATGTAAAGATTCTGGTTACCAAACCTATACCAAGCTCAAATATCAACCCGCTGACATTCCGTGAGCTTCACATGATGCTAACTAAGATTGAAGAGCACAGAATAAAATATCACAACGAATGCACTAATACGCAAACGACAGCCTTTACTAACCTGTTCATTCTTCTCACAACAGATGGACATATGAAGACCAATCTTGGGCTCGTATTGCTGACCTTCCGGTTGTGGTAGAATCTGCTGAAGGTGGTGATGAAGTAGCGAACAAGATCTTACACAATTCAGTTGATGAACTAGCTTCTAGTGTCAAGGCTGTAGTGCAAAGACTTGGACTGAGTGATGAAGATGAAGTAGGAACTTCTTTCTGAATGACATGCATAACAGGCCTAGCACAGACAGAGTACTTTCAGATATAAAAAAGGCAAATGACAAATAATTTGGTGTTACCATAAAAAAATAAACAAAATTTTCAAATTGTCTTTATTGGCTTAACTCATGAACAAAGATTTCAAAATGTTTCTGCTTTTGTAGATGGAAAAGATCTATTTCCGCTTGTTATGGTCGTTAAAGTGCTTGAGGCAAACAAGAGGTGGGACATTGGGAAGGAAGTGATAGCTTGTGTTACCAAGACTAATCCAGGAGCCTATCCAATACACCCCAAGGTGAACAGAATTACACCTAAAGTCTGCTTCAGACTATAATGTATTAATGTCTACTAAGGAATATTCTTCAGATTATACCATCTTCAAGAACTAAGTAACAGATAAGTGAAAACAAACATTTAGGTGAAGATTTTATTGGCACGAGGAAACAAATTTCAAGATCGGTTAAAGAAAAGATACAAAGCCTAAATTGTGTGACATATCTTTAGACCCTAAGACAAATTTTAAATTGATTTTCATGAGCTTATATCTGCTTGTACCTGCAGGTGGAACCAGCCGTTGGTGCAGCATCTTTAGCATGGAATGCTATAGCAAGTGAGGTAGATGGTGATCTAAGGACTATTGCTTAGACTGAAATCTCCTATCATATTCTTGTATATTATATTAGAGTCACACTGTTACCTAATGTTTTGCATTTGTTGTAAAAACTTGCTTTGAGTATGCTGTAATTGCGTAAAAAAGGTTTATATCACAAGTATGAGAAAAAGAAAGAATGGTAGTTTAGCTGAAAGTTCTTTCAATAGAAAAAAAAGGTGTAATCGAAAGAAAACTGAGGAGCTTATCTGCGATTTGCTCCAACTGAGAATTTCAAATTGTCATCTAACTTTAACAGGATGCATGCACAGAGATTTAGGTACTTCAAAAGTCAGCAATAAGCAAAGTGATAGGACTTACTTCAAATGCAGTCAAATATTGCTAGAGCAAATAGCCAAACAATGACTGCAACAGTGATAGCAATCAACCATGCACATATCGTACGTGTACACAGTAACCAATAACCATGGAATTTTAACAACCGGGAAAAATTAAATGGAGTGTCAGTCATGACTATCAATTGAACCACTTTATATATCTCGCTTTTATATTCAAAATATAAACTATGGCCCTGGGGGGAAAATGCTTCCTCAACAACCAGCAAGTGTAGTACATAATAATATTCCATACAGGCTTATAAAACCATTATTACAACCAGGATTTACCCAATACACGTGGACAAAAAATAAGTAGCGAACTAGTACATATATAAAATCTTCAAGTTGTGATTGCTTACATGCAATTATGATGTATCGCTAGTATAAGAGCAACATCATTTCTATACAGGCTGCTGGCAAAAATACTATCACCCTTGTGGATTATGAACTAAGCATGTAGTAATTTGTACATTAGAAAGCTATCCACTATTCACTTATATATACGCCATACAGAATGTGAATCTACCCAATGATCTGTGGAGTGAACTGCCACGACAAAACTGCATCCATTACCCATGTGATGTTTAGAAATCTACGTGAAGTGCAATTGCCTTGACTTTCATATCCTAGGATTTCAAAATTGAGTCCGGTAGACCCCCTCAACTTCATAATGGCTGCAGATTTGCTGAGCCAATTCGGTCATGAAGTGATTTCAGATGCTTGTATGCGGTATTGTTCCTCCACCACGACATCAATACCTTTCTAGCACCTCCTAAGCCTCTCTCAACTAAATTCAGAACCTAAATTATCTGTAAAATGCCAAACGTAAATCAACAGTAAGCACCAGTCAACACACTTCATAAATTATAATATATAATGGAAACATAAACAGTGACTAAAATTTAGAGTTGAGGCTTATAAAAGTCTGATTCCTACATGCCCACACATTAGGTGCCAACTACATATCCCTGATATTCCAATAAGGCAGTGATGATACAATGCCTTTGTAACCAAACAGGATGGTAGTGTAGGGGGGGTTTGAGGTGGCTTATATTGATTACACTACTTAGACAAGCCCACCAGAAGTAGCATGCCACACCTTTATCCTGATAGAGATTAGAGAATGTGCTAGGTGGTTACGATTAACTACTTCAATTGTCCCCTAAAAACAGTTAAGAAGTTACAATGTAATATGAGACATAGAAGTTAACAATAAGATAGTTTCTAATGGATATTTTGCAGAAATCCAACCGATTGGGTTGGAGTATTCACTGTTATGAAATTGTCTAATGGATATTTTGCAGAAATCCAACCGATTGGGTTGGAGTATTCACTGTTATGAAATTTACAACTTGAACGTATCCATTTAGTGATTTATAAGAAAGGCCATCTCACCTAGCAGCTCCGACTTATGTTATATCTTGTAAGTCTCTTTTTGTCTACTTCTTAAATCAGCGACAAGCTTGCATGTCTTCAAGAAGGCATCTAGTAACTGCACACACACAATTAAGTATGAATCATATTCTGACATTCTGACTATCAATGGTGTCAAATTCAACAGCTCACCCACTAAGTATTCAAAGCAAGTAATTTGTATGTAAATAAACACCAATGCTCAAGGAGTAGAAAGTTAAATGATTAAAAACTAGGGAAGATGACAAAATTAACATTGGCCACATGCGATACTTACCCCAGGATAATGCTGAAATACAGGAGAGTAATGTTCAAAAGTTACATGTATCTTTTCAACAAGACTTAAGAGTGCATTAACCTTGTTTCCCAAAATGTCAACCTGGATCAAATAGAAAAACATTTAAACAGGTTATAAGATGAGTTTAGAATGACATGTGTTATTGCAGTCAAGTAGAAGCTTACTCAAACAAAGGAACTAACACGAATCAATATCAAATCGAAGGGGTTAATATCAGAAGTGATTCACTTGCATGCCAACAAAAATGTCTAATGAACAATGTCTTATTTGTCAAACAAATAGGAACCTCTTAAACAGTAACAGAACGAACATGCTCAAGTAAATATCTAGCACTTACCTTTTAGTCCGAAAAAAATCTAAGAGAAAAATAACTGGATGAAAAAAAGGAAAGGGGCTCAGAAGGGATCAAATTAATTTGATGCACCTGGCATAAACACTGCAGTTAGCTTACAAATGAATGAGCATGAGAACGCAGTACAGCTTCTTGCATTTATTCATGTATCATTACAACCAAGAGAATTTCTTTTTCACTAGATTATATAGCCAAAGATATGAAGTACAAAGAAGTACCTTATTTGAATAGATTACACACAACATAAGACCAAGGGAAAAGGGTCAATCCCTGGTTTGATGGTTTCAAAAACACACAACATTAGACAAGATCAGGAAAGAAATACCTCAGCTTCAGCATTTCGGAGCTCAGAACGTCTTCTGCCAAGCATTTGCTTATACCAGAGGCCCTTCTTTGTTAGTACAATTGCCTGTTGTACCATATGGTTGCATTGATCACTCAGATTTTCCGACCTGAATTCAACACTCGTATCAATTTGTGCTAGCATGTGAAGACCACAGATTTTATAGGGAAGCAATCCCATATTACAGATTGCAGTCATGATTATAGACACTATTTGACACCCAGTCTCAACATTCAATGATGTATGTTTGGATTTTTGATATTACCAAGTCATAAAGCATATTATATCATCATAAAAAAACATCATGAGCTGTTTTACTTTGTGTTCTGAAAGAAAAAATGAACACTAAACAGCTAAGGAGAGAGCAATTGAGAAGATAGATGTGCATACCTTTCCTCACTTCCATTGATATCTCCTGAAATTTTATGTTCAATGTCCACAAATTCTTTCGACAAATCCATAATAGACACCAGAATGCAATCTAGTTGTTTTTCTTGCTTATTTTTACCCAGAATGCCATTGTAATCCAATTCTTTTGTTTCAACTTCCTTCAAGGCAGTTGAAGCGATCTCTAATGTCTGGTTCAGTTTGATGAGCTCCTCATACTGTGTATTCTGCTCAGAAATCCCGTATGATCTTCTTGGTAATACATGAGGTTCCATCTCAATATCACGGAGTATCATTTCCTCATTCTCTTGCTTGACTAGCTCTGGATCTTCTTGATTATTTTGGATGAAATGCTCCTTTTCTAGCATTGACAACTTTTCCCTTAACTTCTGATTTTCTTCATTGGCGAAACACAATGCCTTCTCCTTTTCTGAGAGTGTAGCTTCAAGTGAGGACAATTTTGCTTGAAAATTTAGTGTAGTATCCTCCAAGTTGTTCCTATAATCATCAACCAATTTTCTTGTAACAGTTTGGTATACTTCATCTCTAATAGTGCTTTCAACATAGAGATCCTCGTACTCTCCTTTACTGTTGCCAACTTGTCTCAAAAGTTTTTCTTCCGATGACAATTGAAGTGACATTTTCCTGCTGGAATTAGATATCTGGCACGATAATTCTTTAACATCCTTCATCTTCTCTGCGAGCAAACCTTGAAGATGCTGGTTTTCACAGTATAGTGAATCGATTCTACTATTCAATCTGTTCCTTTCATCAAGCGCCTCGATAGTTCTGGAAACTATAGGACCCCTTATGGTATTGGACATTATTTGGTCAATACTCGAAATGATCTTAGGGACTTTCTTTCTTAAAAGCTCAAATTCTACATCATGCTTAAGGGCCAATGACCCCTTCTCTCGTTTGAATTTGAACAGCTCTTCTGTTTTCTCTTGCAAAGACAATTCATGCAGCCTCTTTAATTTACTAATCTCAGATCTGAAATACTTAATCATTTCTTCTCTAGTCATACCCTTCAGATGCCGGAAGTCAGATTTTTCTGAAATAACTTCATTGGGACTTATAGATTTCTGTGTTGCAGAGTTCCCATGTTCCTCACTGGAAGATGCAGACCGTTCCTCCCCTGTTCCCTTTCCAAAGAAATTGTATTTCCATCTGTTACTCCTGTTACCCAAATTTTCATGCTTGCTGTGCGAAATATGTGATTCTTCTTCTGAAGGTAATAGCAATAGCATATTCGAAATAGCAATCAGTTCTTCACGGATGGCACCACATTGAACCACAGTTTCCTCCCAGTTCTTTCTTAGATTGTTCAAGATGGAACTTTGCTCATACAATTTCCTCTCTAGCTCATCCTGAAGACCTCTAATGCAGTCCCCAATCATAATGCCGGTGACCTCTAATTGCAACTCATGCTCCCACTTAAGATCACGAATTGAAGTATTCACCAGGCTGAGCATCTCCCTAATTTGTTGGAACACTACAACCAGCAGTAACTTCAAGCCATTGAACTCCTCATCTATCTCAATCAGCTTCCCATCAAAACATATCACAGGGCATGAACCATTTGCATCACCATCATGGACAAAGTTGTAGTTTTTCAAGACCCTTATATCCTCCTTGAGCTTATTAAGCTGCTGATCAACTTCCAATTTCATCAAATCTAAGTACTCTGTGTAACTAATTTCTACATTTGCATCCAAAAGGTGTTGACGTAGCCGCGACACTACAGTTGCAAAAGCTTCAAAGTTGCTCCCAGTGTCACAGCTGCAATTTCGGGACAACAACCATTGTGGTGGCAGTGTTGTATCTTTAAACTTGCTAGATCCGTCATTCCGCTTTCCTGGGGAAGGTCTTGTGTCAAGAAAAGGCCCATTGAACAAGGATAGACCATTCTGAGCAGTACATCGTGATTGGCTACTACTGGCTGGTATATCAAACCTACCAACAAATAAGTCCATTCTTTCATCCAAAACCTGCACCATTTCACATTTTAAGATTTAAGAGTTGACGGCAAAGGGGAACTCATAAAGTCAATCAGTTACTTACAAAAGGAATTTTAAAATTCATGTAAATAAACTTAACACATGCTATGAAAACTAGTGATGCAACTTCATAGGCAAGGAGATTAATAAGCATGAATCCATGATCATACAAGTTTTTGTCACAAGTCAAAACAAAACATAGTTTCTGTGTGTAGGAAGTAGATAGGCCAGAGGCGATTCACCACTAACCTTGAAAATTGAAATTAAGTAGTACTTACATGTTGACACAAATAGTTTCTTTTAAGGATAATGTTACAGTCCAGTAGTTACAGAAAAACAGTCAATAATCCCTAGAGTGCAGTGTTGCCTCAATCGTACCTCAACAACACACAAGTATCTACTGGTATTGTTATCATATTTTCAGTAGCATAGTGTAAGGAACTAAGGATCTGTAAGGAACTAAGGATCATCTTATATTACTGTCTATCATATGTTATGGGATTTGCAACACTTAGTAGTCAGTATGGCCTAACATCATGTTGTGTGAGTACTTAAGATGCTGCTGCACTAGTTCAAATAAAACACAGTGTGGGGTACAAACATGTTACACTTAGTAGTCAGTGTGGGAAGAATTTAATAGAACCATTAACCAATAGCAGTAGGAGTTTCTGTGTAACTCGCGAAATGAACCGACATAATGATGCATGTTAAATGGGTATAGAGTTCTCATTAATGTGCAACATCATTTTAACGAAACAGCATTTCTAACTGATGTAACATTCGTTTGACCTTTTGTAACACTTTCCCTGGAATCAGCTCAAACTGTAGGATTCTCAAAACTGGCAATTCAAATGCATCAGTGTTCCCAAACGTAACAGGTATCACAATCGGTCCTAAAATTTTCAAACACCAAATCCTTAACTTTTCAGCAAAGAAACAGTTCAGAGCAGCAGAAATGCACGCGAAGTAACAGCCCACGACAATAACAATAGCAGAAAACACAACGCCCATACCAAAATTAACTATCCAATTCCAGTCAATCCATGCCCACAACCAGCCACAGTAAAAAATGTACGGAAGTATCCGCAGTTCAGAGTACGGTGCAGAGCAACAGCAGTTGCAGGTTCACCCTGCTCTTCCACCTTACTAGATTCGCGCAGAACCCTAACAGAAATGGCCAAGAAGCGTCTCCAACCCACAACCCCGCGCGGGTCACACCCACTCCGAATCGCACCGCACCAAGCAATTCAAAGTTTCAAACCCCACGGAGGAAGGATTACCGCGAAACTTGACAGCGCAAGGAAGCAAACGCAGCGGCGCGGGAATCACTTACTGGATGGATCCGTGCCATGGGCGGTAGTCGCCGCGGCGGCTCGAGCTCCGTCCCCTCGTGGCTCGTCGTCGTCGCCAAGGGCGGGGCGCTCCTCTGTGAGCGTCGGCCGCTGAGGAGGATATTGCTAGGGTTTGGGGATAAGGGCGGTAGGAGAAGCGGAGGAGGAGGAGAGGTGGTGGTGAATCGGAGAGCGGCAAATTGGATTGGTCGCTCGCGGCGATCGCGACGAGGAAGACGACGCAGCAGTAGCACTCGCCGTCGCTCTCCGCCAACGAGACGAACAAGTCGCCACCTCCTCACCGGGACCGGGAGGGTGGTAAAGGAATAAACGAATAGATAAATCGGCCGCGCGCGCGTTGGTAGTCGCAGGACGCCGCTGATCGGTGGGTCCCACGTGACGGTGGGCCCACGCGGCCGTGGGGTGGGCGACGATGGGATGTGTATCTCCCGTGCGGTTAGGGGTTCCACGCGTCGGCGGGGCGGGGGCTGAGCTGGATGGTCCGTTGGAGCGAGGGAGATCTGGGGTGGGGGTTCGTGAGCTTTAGGATGCGTGCGGGTTTGAGTGTGGCCGTCGGATCGGCCGGCTCGGGGTGTGGGCAGCAGTGGGCGCCGAGTCCAGCTGGTCTTGGAGCTGCCGAGCTGGTCTGCGGTTTCCATGGCTTTGACAACTGGCAATTTTGCTGAGAGAAAGGAAAAAAATTCAAGGTCAAATCTAAGGGCTTGTCGCAGAAATTTCATGGGACATTTTTTTGGAGGAAACAGAATGCACATAAATTCCATGGAACTTTCCAGATTCCTACAGTTCTAGTTCTAAACGCAAGGAACTTGCAAACATTAGTACAAGGATAGGAAAGGACTTGGAGCTGTAGATCCGCTCATCCTGACTTCGAATCCTTGTTCAGTTGCCGCAGGATTAGGAATATGTGGAAAATTTAATCTGGGATTGCTGCAGAAATTTTGTAGGAAATCACTCGTCCACTTTTATATTATGACGCATTGTCTTTGCACAATGTAAGTTCAAATCCAGGTTTCACCTCTGTTTTTTTTATATAAAAAAAAAAATCCAGGTTGCATTCCCTCTCTCTAAAAAAAGCTGAAAATAAAGTGATGCACCATAACAAAATGTCCATATGTAAATTTGAGCATCACAAATGTCAAACTGCTTGGCAAGCAATAGGTAATGGGAAGATATCTGAGATGGCGTGTCCTTAATTTTTCACGCATAAAATACTGGATTTGGATCTGATATGTTAGTTATTTGATCGTAGATCCAGAGACTTAACCAAGTTCATATTGGCAGTTGAGACAACACGAGCGACACGAACCATGTGTTTTTTTATTGCGAGTATGTAGAGCTTTCATCAAATGGATACGCTTAGACTTCCATTTCCCCCTTTTCTCAAACACAAAACAATTGTAAGATAGTGGAGTGAGAGTTCACAATTATTCTTCATGGAATGAAGAGGAAACAATCCACTACCGGAGACGACTTCTTTGCCGAGTGTTCCAGCCTTTGCCGAGTTCTTTTTATTGGGCACTCGGCAAAGAGGCTATTTGCCGAGTGCCAGATAGAAAGAACTCGGCAAACATCTGGCACTCGGTAAAGACATGGTTTGCCGAGTGCCGAGCACTCGGCAAAAAATTACACTCGGCAAAGATCATGTTTGCCGAGTGTCGGGCACTCGGCAAACCAGAACACTCGGCAAAGGGCACCGTTGTTAACGGCCGGCAGCTGCCATTAACCCTTTGACACTCGTCAAAGAGGCTCCTTTGCCGAGTGTCATTTGTTGACACTCGGCAAAGAGGCTTTTTTGCCGAGTGTCATGTTTTGACACTCGGCAAACCATATTTTTTTTTTCCACTTTTGACCTCCAAACTTTTTCTGCAGTCCTCATACAATATCTGGTACTCCATGTTCCAATGTGGCACATTTCTCAAACTTGTTCTATATTTCTTTAATTAATTTCAATTAATTGAATTTTCTTGGATAATTCAAATTATAACTGCTAGTCATTCGAATAATGAAAAAAAAATGAATGGAAAAATGATATTCATGTTATTTAGTATAATGTGAGGCCGTAACCAGGAACAGACCACCAATTTCGAACATCTTGTTCACGAAACATGACCACGAACTTGCGATCGAGTTGTTTTTAAATTGTATAAAAAGCAAACGAAGTCCGAAAATCATGAAACTTGGGAAGATGTCATGATATCATATGTGGAGGCTGTGATAAAAATTTGAGAAGGTTTCGCGCAAGTTGTCACGTACGATGCTTGCAAACCTTAGAAAAACAGAAGAATATGTGACAAGTTCTTCGGAGATTCTTCGGTTTGCAAGCATCGTACGTGACAACTTGCGCGAAACCTTCTCAAATTTTTATCACAGCCTCCACATATGATATCATGACATCTTCCCAAGTTTCATGATTTTCGGACTTCGTTTGCTTTTTATACAATTTAAAACAACTCGACCGCAAGTTCGTGGTCATGTTTCGTGAACAAGATGTTCAAATTGGTGGTCCGCTCTCGTTACGCCTCACACTATACTAAATAACATGAATATCATTTTTCCATTCATTTTTTCATTATTCGAATGACTAGCGCTTATAATTTGAATTATCCAAGAAAATTCAATTAATTGAAATAAATTAAAGAAATATAGAAAAAGTCCGAGAAATGTGCCACATTGGAACATGGAGTACCAGGTATTGTGTGAGGACTGCAGAAAAAATTTGGAGGTCAAAAGTAGGAAAAAATATGGTTTGCCGAGTGTCAAAAATGACACTCTAAGAAGAGCCTCTTTCTTAGTGTCGAGAAGACACTCGGCAAAGAATTTTAATTTTTTTTTAAAAAAAACCCCTCTTTGCCGAGTGCCAGATCGGGGGCACTCGGCAAAGGGGGGATTTAACCCCGCCTTTCACCTGGGCCGCATCATCTCCCTCTCCTTCTCCTTTTCCATCGCCACGGCCGCCTCTTGTCCCCCCGGCTGGCCTTCTTCTCCGCTCACTCGGCCTCCATCTCCTTCCCGCGCTGCCCACCCTCTTCTCCCCTCCGCTAAGATCCGCTCACCCTCGGCTCGCCCCACACAGCCCCTCCCGCCGAAGCTCCTTCCGCCACGGCCGTCCTCCTCGTGTCGCCCGCCAACCAGCTGCACCAGAGCACCCCTCGGCGCCTCTCCGTCCCCCTAGCCGGCCGACGCCTCCGGCCGCTAAGGACCCCTGACCGTGCTCCCCCGTCTTGCCCTCGGCTCCGTCGCCGCTTGCTCCGTGCTTCCCGCCTCACCGATGGCATGGTAAGCTTCCCCTGCATTGCCTTGGTGCTCGTGCACCCCTCCTCTCCCTCTCCCCTCCCTCCAGTCATCGTCGCCGCTGTGGCCTCCCCACCCGACCTCCTCGGCCGTCGCCACTCCGTACCCAGCGCCGCACCAGCCCTATTGCCACCTCCCTCAGCCTCCTCTCCGCCACCACATAAGTATTGTGGCATACTTTGTTCCGTCCCTTTGCATTTGTGCTATGCTAGTGATTCATTCATTCTGTGATTGTCAATCTCTAGTACCAGGAGAAATTGCAAAGTAGTAATGGTGGGTTCAGTTGAATTGCTCTGTGATGATTGTCAAATCTGAAATCAAATTGATAATAGGAAACGATCTTGAGCTAAATCCTTTTGTTTTCTGTGGTCAGTTATAATCAGTAGCTTTGTTAATTACTTTCTAGTTTTCTGTTCTATCTGAATATAGATTATCCTTGTATACTAATAGAGCTAGTTGATCTTCTATGAGATATTTGCATTGTTATCGATCAATTTGTAGATTAGGCTTATTCCTGATATATTCTTGTGAATTATCTTGAGATCACTTGCTCTGTTGTTCTGTTTTGATAATAGAGTGTATACTGTTTTCTT
The DNA here is from genome assembly GCA_036346395.1 of Hsuehochloa calcarea. Classification (NCBI taxonomy): domain Eukaryota; kingdom Viridiplantae; phylum Streptophyta; class Magnoliopsida; order Poales; family Poaceae; genus Hsuehochloa; species Hsuehochloa calcarea. Next base: position 3,546,304 of record CM070606.1, read on the forward strand.
TGTGAATTTATTCACTCTGATGGCCATTTGATAATCTGTAGACAGGAAGTTTAATCTACTACTTTGTGATAAAGTTGACATTTTAAATAGGAAAGCTGTAGTTTAAGCTCAAGATCTGTTTTGTAATTATCAAATTGGTTTGGTGAAGATATATTGACTGATATGCTGTGATGGTCAAGATTTTATCTCGTGCAACTAGCATTCTGAGAGCAATATTCAGTTTTTTAAATCTGAGCTTTGTGCTGATTTCTTCGGTGTACATATGGTATTTGTTGAGCATATTTTTCATTTTAAATGATATGCAGAAATTACATTTGTATGTGTTGATTTGATCATTTAAATGCTAGTGGATGTATGCTTTGATATCATCTAAATATGCTCGAATTAAATCAGCATTTTCGCTTTTTAATCAACAGGTGAGGCGGAGAGTAGGTAATCGCATTCCGAATCAAGGAGTGAAGATGTACCTTGTGGGGTGGGGTACGAGTAGTCAGGGTCAGCATATCAGCTAGTCAGCGCACGATCGATAGTCAGGGTCAGCATATCAGCTTTCTGCATATCAGCGCCGCTATGACTTATCTCATTTCTGCATATCAGCTTTTCCGGACGAGTGGTCTGTGGCACTCCGAGCGTGTAGCTCTGGCGTACCCAGGAGCGAAATCCTGGGCGTACTCAGGAATGAACCCTGAGCAGTCCCAAATATGTGATTTAGGTGGACTCGAGCCAGATCTCGAGCGTGCCTGGGCGCGTGGATCCAGGATAGATGTAGGTTCGCACTCAGAGGCAAACTCTGAGCAGTCTCAAACCTGTGGATTTGGGCGGTCTCGAGAACGGGATCTCGAGCGTGACTGAGCACGATAGACTCAGGTAGTATAGGATTTGGATCTTTTTGCATCTCTTTGTTTCTTGGTGTTATTTGCTTACTGTGTATGGCATAGCAACTCACCCTCGGGTTAGTCTCTGTTAGATAAATATGATACACTCTTCCCTACCACAAATCACTGCTGAAGAAGTAAGAAATTCGTACAACCCATAGAAAAACTCGTCAAATTAACGTACGAATCACTGCTGAAGAAGTTTCGAGCACGCTGTCACGTACTATGCTCTTTTTACTATTGAATGCTTGCTAATTGCTGTGTTTTTTTTATACGAGCGCTATTGCTGCCGTTTTTTTTATACGATTGGTTACCATCCCAGCTGTCACAGCAACCAATCGCGCTTGAGGTAACCTACGGCTCATTTGATTTAATATTCTAGGTTTCAAAGTTCCTCCATTGGTTGTGAGATAAACCTGTTTCGTTGTTTTAATACACCTTCTGCATTTACCTACAGCAAAGGTAGAATTAGTTGTAGTGTCTTCTTCCATGGCCTCTCAAGTCTCTACTCCCAATTCCCAAGGTGTGTATGCTGTGCATTGCCTTCTAAGGCTTCCTCTCTACAGGTGCGTCCGGTGAGCTTAATGAACTATACAACCACGTACCAAACAGCGACTTTATTATACTCGAATCAAATCAGTGGAACAAGAATGCAAAATTAAGAAGAATACATTTGGGCTGGTTGTTAACCAGCTAGGACTGGGTTGATATGATTGAGGCCTACATGGTAAAGCCCAACGGACCAACCGTAGAGATGGCAAGGACAGAATAACTAAAGCCCTACCAAATTCCTCTTTTTTTGAGCATAAATTTCTCTCAGTTAAAAACAAGCACGATCTCTTTTTGATCTTCTTTTCATCAACAGAGTCAAGGTTTTTAGATGCCCTCTGTTTTGCCATGCTAGCTGTGGTAAAACTTACCATTTCAGGCATTGATCCTGATGCTGTCTATTTTGAATGTTTTTTTTTCCATGAAATATCAATTGAGAGTTCATGGCATATACTAATTGAAATAAATAAAATTTTGGTACCGTGTCAAAATCAACAAGTAAATTTTGATACCTTGGTACGGGTAGGCAAAAAAGTGAAATGATCCTTTTGCTCAAAAGACTGCCGCGGGGTATATATGGAACTGGTAAGTGGTAAGTGCGTCTCCTCTAACTATTTGATTCAGGCCAGGGTTCTCACTTCAGTATCACATGACCCTGCAAGAGAGAAAAAGGTGTCACATGACATGACCATACTCTTCGTGGTCGTCCTCTTATTATGAGAAATCAGATTTGTGATATGCCGGACTTCAATTATATTCATTGCACTAGCTGATCCCTTGACAAGTGCGCTATATATAATTAAGCTAGCTTCGAAAAGTGGCTGATGTGATACAACTAAGAAAGAGATGGTGAATATAGTACATAGCTAGCTCAGCATGCATGCAAACATCAATTATGAGCGGAGATTTTTTTTTTTTGTTAATTTTCTCCTGAGCTTAGGTCACTGAATTGAAGTTGAAGATGTTGAATTGCTACAGCTACAGCACACTTTTTGACATTCTAAGTTCATTCGGTTGACATTTTTGCTGTGTTTCTACTTCTATTGGTTCCTTTTTTTTACCATTACTTAGTTTAATTTGATCTCTAGCTAGCTTTTTTTTAAAGCCGTTTGATCTTGTTTGACGTCCAAACTAAACTTGCACGGGAAGCAGGAGCGTCGCCATGCATGCATATGTTCTACCAAAACAAGAGAGAATATATATATATATATATATATATATATATATATATATATATATATATATATATATATATATAACTTTCGACAGATTTTAAAGTTAAAACTGTCACTTGTCTATTCGTTAGATATACTTCATCAAAAAAAATGATGGATTTTGACCAAATATTGAATAAATAATTACTGAAGTAGCTCATTTTCATTCTACAAATAGTGAGAATTTAGTGGACCAGTGATCATTGTATACACATGTTGTAAAGGTGTAGATTTACTTGGCTTAGTCTATGATGTTTTAGTGACATATATATCACTTGGTTATATTTTATAAAAGATGCTATTGCTATACTGATGTGTTAATGTTCTAAAGAATGAGGGGGAGTTGAATGCCATATCTGATTGGTATATCACTTTGTTATTGCTATATCACTTTGTTGAATGCCATTCTCTGATTGGTCGGCCCAGTTTATTCTCTGGTTAGGCGTAACCTAGTTAGGCGTCTCCCGTTCGAAAGAGATACGGTTGGAAATATGCAGATCTTTGCATATCTATAACCGTATCTGCTTCAATTGTCCACGTTTTGATTACCAGGATGCGTAGATGGGGTTAGTTTCGTGGTCTACTCGATCCGTGATGAGTTTGGCGAGATCTCCTGTTGTTCTCCTGATACACAATCTCCCCGCCAGACGTGTATTTGGAGAACAATGGGAGGTGCTTCTTGATTCTCGCCTCTGATAGGAGTAGAGCATGGAAACTAACCTCATCTACGCATCCTCAAAGGGATTAGGACCTATCTTCACCTATTAGATAGGAGAAAGATCGTGTAGATGCATTTGATTCTTATATTACTCCCTGATATGTTAGAGGATGGATGACCGTGAGTGGATGTACACGGGCCGCTCAAGTCAGGGTTCGTTGTCCGATGAATGGATTGAGAAGACCGATGCTTTCTTGGAACTAGCATTTGCCAAGGTTAAAGGAGCGCGTGCCACTTGGTGTCCCTGCAGCAGATGTGCAAACACACGTCGACAAACAAAGGAGGTCATGGGTAAACATCTTTGCAAGTTTGGATTTACGGCAGACTATACCCGGTGGATCTACCACGGTGAATCCGATCGTATGAGAGAGGTCGTGAGACCACGCGTCGAGGATTATGATGCTGATGGCGGGGTAGGAGACATGTTAAATGACTATCATGAAGCACACTTCGCTGAAGGACGTAGGGAGGAGGAGCCAGAGGCAACCGCAAAGGCGTATTACGACATGTTGTCTGCGGCACAGAAACCCCTTCACGGCCAGACGAAGGTTTCTCAACTGGATGGCATTGGACGCGTAATGGCCTTGAAGTCCCAGTTTAGCTTGAGTCGAGACGCCTTCGATGCTATGTTGACAGTTTTTGGCAGCATGCTTCCGGAGGGTCACATTCTGCCAAAGAGCATGTACGAGTCAAAGAAACTCCTTCGTGCACTTAAGATGCCATATGAGCGTATACATGCTTGTCCGAAGGGTGCATCCTATTTAGGAAAGAACACGCGAAGCAAAGTCTCGTGCAAAGTGTGGATCCTCTAGGTTCTGGAGGTAGACTCGTGATGGTCGAAGAGGCGACTTGCGATCCCGTGAAAATCCTACGGTACCTTCCGCTCATACCGAGGATCCAACGGCTATACATGACAGAGGAAACCGCGAAATGATGACATGGCACAAAAATGGACGCCGATACAATCTCGAGAAGTGGTACATCCATCCGATGGTGAAGCATGGACCCACTTTGATGTGATTCATCGTGAGAAAGTCAGAGGCTCGTAATGTACGTGTTATACGGCAATGATGGGTTCAATCCTTATGGAATGATGGCGCCCCATACACTTGTTGGCCGTGTTCGTTATCCCCTCAATCTCCCCGGCGTCCTCTTCCAACGACGAACATATTCTTATCGTTGATAATTCCCGAACACCCGGGGAATAATATGGGTGTGTTCATGGAGCCTGTGATTGATGAATTGGTCCGTGCTTGGGAGGAAGGGGTATGGACCACTACGTCGCCTTCCCCGATTTACCAGATCGGGATGGCAGGGTATTCGCCAACAAGGCGGCGCGGGTGACGGCCGAGCTGTGGGTAAGTCTTCCTCGCACTACATTGCTCAATACATCGCATTCATTGGACATTCTTGAAATAATGACTGGATACATCGCGTCTATATGCGTGGATTTCTTGGATGCCGGGAGGATATGAGGCCAAGGCGGCTAGTGTGGCTCACAAAGCTCGTTATAAACTCGTGAAGGACATGCATTACGAGGCACACGCCCGTGCCATCGTAACATACAACGCTACCTACCTTGGTTCGAAGATCAACAAAACTCAAGCAAGAAACATGAGGTCAATTGACCCGCTGACCCGGGAAGAATACATACAGGTAAATATAGAACATTAATACTGATTTTTTCTGAGATTAAGTACGCTTAATTTGATCTTCTTATATGTCATATACTTGATGACATGTAGGTGCCTCCGTGGTGGTGCGCCAAAGATCTCCATCTTTGAGCACATGGTGGACAAGTGGTGCGCCGAGAGTGGGAGGAGACGCTGGCAACGCTGCGGAGCGGCGTTTGATGATGCCAGTGCACCACACCATCAAGGCAATCAGAGCCTCGACGAATTCGCGGCTACATGGGTACGCGAATTCATTTCTTTATTATAACGCTCAATTCAGCATAATTTCTAAGCATCTTGCTGTTTTTTTCGCAGTCGTCGTCACATGGTGGCCAGCCTTGCTCCCAGTTCAAGGCATGGGCTTTGGCTCACAAGGGCAAGGCGACGTCCGACGCCGACTACAACCCGGAGGACCCGCCTCGGTGTCTGAATGCGACCGCCCACGGCCGCCTCGGTGAGTACACATCGATGGCAAGGGCGGTCCATGGGCCAGAGTACGATCCGAGCACCCAGGATCTTGATGGACAAGTCGTCATGAGGGTGGGAGGAGGCAAGAAGCATGGGCGGTACTGGATTGGCGACAACACACTCGACACGGCCACTACTCCCACTCTCTCCCAGATTCGATCAAGGAGCACAAGCTCAAGCCCGGCCATACGCCCACGGCCGGACACTTTGCCAAATCCGGATGGAGGCACTCCAGTTATTTCTGCTTTATTCGCTGCTCATTAATTTTTACATACCTTTGCTTTGCATTGTAACATTGGGGTGGAATATTGTAGGCCCAGCTGGAAGAAGAGAAGAGGCTACGGGAGGAGATGGCGGCGAGGATGGAGGCCGATCGGCAGAGGAATGATGCCGAGCGGCAGAGGATGGAGCAGATGTTTCAGTGGATGCAAAGTCTTGGCGAGAGGATGGGTCAACCTCTGCCACCGGAGCTATTCCTCCTCCACCTCCTCCCGCAACTACTCCCGTGAGTTTGCCTTCTCTACCTTGAGCTCTTTACTTACCATGTTTATTGCTTTTGCTTGTGCTTTGCTTTACCTTAAATCTTGTCTCACACATGCAATCTCTTCTCCTTTGTGCAGAATCAATCGGCGGCTTCAAATGATGTGCCTCGTGACTCATCACATCAGTCGGGGTGGCCAACTTGGTGAATGATGGACTATATGTGATATATTGTGACTTGTGATATGTGATATATTGTGACGTGTGGTGATATATGTGATATATTGTGATTTGTGGTGATATATGTGATATATTGTGGACTATATGTGATTACTTGTGGTGATTACTTGTTGATATATCTGTGATATTGTGACTTGTTTGAGTGGGGTGCAATAAACAATTAAAATAGTCAGTTTTTGGCCACTTTGCCGTGTGTTACACTCGGCAAAAGGAGGCTTTGCCGAGTGTCATGGTAAAAACACTCGGCAAAGTAACGTTTCTGAGCATTCTGGGAACATAGTTTGCCAAGTGTTTAATCTTTGCCGAGTGTCATGATAATGACACTCGGCAAAATGATGTACTTTGTCGAGTGTTTTACCATGACACTCGGCAAAGAGTAAGATTTTGCCGAGTGTCGTGATAATGACACTCGGCAAAATCTTAATCTTTGCCGAGTGTCATGGTAAAACACTCGACAAGTATATCACTTGCCGAGTGTCATTATCATGACACTCGCCAAAGATGAAGGCATTGCCGAGTGCCATTCCGCCCGGCACTCGGCAAACGACGCCACCACCGTGTTCTCACACCACCACCTTTTTTTGCCGAGTGTCGGTTCGGCGACTCAAAAATCTTTGCCGAGTGCTCGATGAAAAGCACTCGGCAAAGAGGTTTTTGCCGTCAGAAACTATACCGTGTGAGATATACCGTGGGTGGCACTCGGCAAAGCCTTTGCCGAGTGTTTCTCGTGCTTTGCCGAGTGCCACCGCACTCTAAGCAAAGTCACGAGCCCAGAGTGATCAAAATGGTCCTTTGAAACCTGACAGTGATGCATACTACCATACTCGAAACTCGTCTGCTCGACAAGATTTGCATGAAGACTGGAAAAGGAAAGAAAAAAAAGGAAGCTGAAAGGCACAGCTTACATAAATTTACCATCAGAACACCTGAACCTGTTGGAAGATTGGTTGCAGTCCCAGCTGACAGCCTTTACAGATCATTGAGACTAGGAGATGCAGTGGCATCAGGTGAAAGAAGAAAATGTACCTGATAGTGACGGTAGGATCTTCTTGTCATGCTAACTTTTAAGTTGCTAACCATATAATCTTTATCTCTACCACTATTCTATATTTTTTTTTGCGAAAAAGATAATTTCGGGTGAACAGTACCCCAAGAGATATTTTTCAGCATTTTCGAGAAATTTAATTTTCAAACTGCTATAACTCTCACATACTAAATCCAAATGAAATAATTCTTTCACCTAAATTCATCTAAAATCATAATATAGTTGTTGTACAAATTTCATGCATGTTTTAGTATTTTGAATTTTCCAACTTTTCTCGATTTCTATTCGATGTCGTTTTTATATAGATTCCGAAGTGCTCGATATATACTCCTACGCTACGGAGAGCGAGCAACTCGAATACCAGAAAGTCAAGCATCATTTGAACTTTCTTTTTGCATCTTGTTGATTCCAACTTTTGATTAGTAGTATTTTGAAATGCAATGATATTTGCTTGCATGCTATTTCGATATGTCATTGTAGTGAGTTATGTCCTACTCTTGAGGTTATCCTTGTTAAATTTTAGTACATATATGCTTAAGGATAGTTGGATGTGATGATATTCTATTTTGTTTATTGAGTGCTTAGCCATGCAAGTCTAGAAGGTACATTAGTACAGTTGACAGCATTAGCTCGTTGATCATGGGAAACACCCCACACTTATCATTTATGATTTTTGGTCCAGAACGTCGCATCTAGTTATTGGAGTCTAAACTTTGTAATTTCAAATGGTATTATGTCTGGACAAGAGGTTGTTAGTAAGGGTGCCTTTGTGCACGAGACTCGGGTATGTGATAGACTTGTCTGGACTATTAAGGACTGAGCCATGGGTTATTATTCCAGGTAACCATCGTACTACCACACGCGGGTTGGGAGCCGCTTGGTCAAGTAAGGAGATGGTTTTATTGGGTTAAGTCCCAGGTGGTGTGAGTATATTTATGTTTGATCATTTCTTCGTAGGATCCGATGCAATTTTCTATAATGTGCATGGGAGCGCTATTTTTTTATTTACATCGCATCGGTATCTCCAACATAACTTGTGAGCCCGCTTAGCAAACGCTCATCCTGGCTTCGAATCCTTGTTCAGTTGCCGCAGGATTAGGAATATGTGGAAAATTTAATGTGGGATTGCTGCAGAAATTTTGTAGGAAATCACTCGTCCACTTTTATATCATGACGTATTGTCTTTGCACAGTCTAAGTTCAAATCCAGGTTTCACCTCTGTTTTTTTTAACAAAAAAAATCCAGGTTGCATTCCCTCTCTCTAAAAAAAGCTGAAAATAAAGTGATGCACCATAACAAAATGTCCATATGTAAATTTGAGCATCACAAATGTCAAACTGCTTGGCAAGCAATAGGTAATGGGAAGATATCTGAGATGGCGTGTCCTTAATTTTTCACGCATAAAATACTGGATTTGGATCTGATATGTTAGTTATTTGATCGTAGATCCAGAGACTTAACCAAGTTCATATTGGCAGTTGAGACAACACGAGCGACACGAACCATGCGTTTTTTATTGCGAGTATGTAGAGCTTTCATCAAATGGATACGTTAGACTTCCATTTCCCCCTTTTCTCAAACACAAAACAATTGTAAGATAGTGGAGTGAGAGTTCACAATTATTCTTCATGGAATGAAGAGGAAACAATCAAAATGGTCCTTTGAAACCCGACAGTGATGCATACTACCATACTCGTCTGCTCGACAAGATTTGCATGAAGACTGGAAAAGGAAAGAAAAAACAAGGAAGCTGAAAGGCACAGCTTACCTAAATTTACCATCGGAACACCTGAACCTGTTGGAAGATTGGTTGCAGTCCCAGCTGACAGCCTTTACAGATCATGGAGACTAGGAGATGCAGTGGCATCAGGTGAAAGAAGAAAATGTACCTGAAAGTGACGGTATGATCTTCTTGTCATGCCAACTTTTAAGTTGCTAAGTTCGGTTGCATGTCCAGAACAGCAGTGGAAAAGGTAATGAAAGGTAAGGGAAGTTTGATTTGTTACTACACTGAACTGTTAAAAAGCGTAGTAATAGCAGAAATTCAATCAACCAATCATCGCAAAATAGATGAACAATTAGGGAGATAATCCATAAAGACACAATATAGAAAACTTTTTTTATTAATAAATTAACATTTTTATGAATACAATAAAATCTTATTTAAATATTAAAACTCACCGAAACAGTTTCGGACCAGAAGATGACACTACTACAAAAGAGGCAATAGCAGACGGCCCATCACAGACGGTTCCAAAGGAACCGTCCGTGTTGGGTCTGTCTGGGCTTCTTCGGCCTATCACAGACGGTTCTTATTTTGAACCGTCTGTGATAGTAAATTATCACATACGGTTCTTATTAAGAACCGTCTGTGATATTACACAGACGGTTCTATTTAAGAACCGCGCGATAATTCAGAAATCGCGACGGTTTTAATAAGAACCGCTCATAATATCACTGAGCGGTTATTAGTAAGAACCGCTCGCGATTTCTGATTATCGCGCACGGTTCTTAAATAGAACCGCTCGATACTATCACGCAGCGGTTCTTATTGGGAACCGTCTGTGATATTTACTATCACAGACGGTTCGGAACTAGAACCGTCTGTGATTTCCTGGGCTTCATATAAATTGAGCGGACACATCCCTCAGCCGCACTGCCGCTAGCTGTGTCCACTGCCGCACTGCCACTGCCGCACTGCCGCTGCCTCTTCCACTGTCTCTACCGCTCCAGGCGCCACTTCCCTGCCCTAGCTCCTCCAACCTGCGGCTCCTCCTCTAATACTGGTATGAGCTTGGAGATGCTTGTGGACTTGGCATTTTATTGTGTGTTAATGCATTGACTAAAAGAAAGGAGAAAAGATAGTGTAGATGCTAACTGTGAATATTGAGAATGGTGTTGTTACTATTGATTTATTACATACTTGCTGAGTCACCGCGTGTGGTACATAACTAGTGAAGAGTATGAGATGATGCCTATATTTGGGTTGCATGATTGTTCAATTGAGATAGATATCGGTGTCGAGAGGTAGGGATCATGGTTGTGGCCGTAGGCATGGCTACGCTATGCCACCGCGTGTGGTACATAACTAGTGAAGAGTTTTCTTTCAATAACCTTAGATGCAAATGTTGGAGAATGAGTTTAATTATATTGCACATTTTCGTTCTATTAGGGAGTTATTGTTTCTCCTTGTACATAACTATTTAGGTATGTTTGGTAAATAGGAAGCCCATTGTGCCCCCGACAGAGAGGGAAGGGAGGAGAAGGTGAGGATTATCGAGAGATATTAGATATTTTCTTCGTGAGCTCCGAGGGTAACGATCTATAACCCTTTATGTTTGCTATAAATTAATCGCTAATCAATTTGACACTAATTTGTTACATGCGTAGTGTAGATGGATCGAAACTGGATGTACGGTGTGAACCGTGTGAGTCAAGAGTACATTAATGGCGTGGTTGATTTTAGAAGAGCCACGAAAGCGTGATATGTTGAAGAAGGGATAAATTTTATGTACTGTCCGTGCATTGATTGCGGTAATCTGAAGATGTTTAACAACGCGGCGCAGATCGAAGCGCACTTGATTCGAAGGGGTTTCAAAAAGGGTATACATGTTGGACCAGTCACGGTGAAGAGCAGATTATACCAGAAGTTAATAATGACGACATCGCCGAGGAAGTCAACGATTTGCCGGATGTGGACTGTGCTTTTGATGAGGATAGGGGGCACGATGACAATCTGGATCAGATGCTACGCGATGCAGAAGAGAACTACAGTGGGAGAGAGTTTTGTAAATTCGAGGGCTTAAGGGAGGACTCGGTGAGACCTTTGTTCCCTGGCTGCAAGCCGGGATACACAAGGTTGTCAACCGTGCTTGAACTGCTGAAATTGAAGGCAAGCAATAGTTGGTCCGATAAGAGTTTCACGACGTTGTTAGGTCTCCTAGCGGACATCCTTCCGGAGGGAAACGTGTTGCCCAGCACCACCTATCAAGCAAAGAAGGTTATTTGCCCATTGGGAATGGAAGTAGAAAGAATACATGCATGTCCGAACGATTGTATCCTCTACCGTAAAGAGTATGCAGACATGCATGTATGTCCCGTGTGCAAAGCATCCCGATACAAGCGTCAAAATACTGCTAAGGTGAAGCAAGGACCTCCTGCTAAGATGTTGTGGTATCTGCCTGTAATCCCACGTTTGAAGCGTTTATTTGCGAACCCAAAGGAGGCAAGATTGCTGCGTTGGCACTCAGAGGAGCGTAAGAGAGATGGAAAGCTAAGACACCCTGCTAATTCTGCCCAGTGGAGAAACTTCGATCAGAGCTTCGAAGAGTTCGGTGCGGAACCGAGGAACATAAGGTTAGGGTTGAGTACGGATGGAATGAATCCTTTCGGTAACATGAGCAAATGACATAGCACTGCCCGTGAATCTATGTATGTACAACCTTCCTCCTTGGTCGTATGATGCGGAAGTACATTTTGATGTCACTACTTATCCAAGGGTCAAGCAACACAGGAACGATATTGATGTGTACCTAGCACCATTGCTGGAAGATCTTGTGACACTTTGGACCGAAGGGGTACAAGTATGGGATGCGTACAAACGAGAGAACTTCACTTTACGCGCCATGTTATTCTGCACCATCAATGATTTTCCTGCCCTTGGTAACTGTCGGGTTCAAGACAAAGGAGCCAAAGCTGTCCGCACCGCTTAGATGGTACCGAGAGTGTATGGTGAACAACTCGCGTAAATCGTATATCGCCACCGTAGGTTCCTTCCTGTGAGTCACCCATACCGCAAGATGAAGAAACAATTCGATGGACATAAGGAGAACGGTTCAGCTCCAAGGGCTTTTAGAGGGAAAGAGGTCTATGATATGGTTAAGGATATTGATGTTGTGTTTGGAAAGGGATCTAAATTAAGAACCCCTCAGAAAAACATCTGGAAGAAGCGGTCAATTTTTTGGGACTTGCCTTATTGGGAGCACTTAGAAGTTCGCCACTGCATCGACGTCATGCACGTGGAGAAGAATGTATGTGATAGCTTGATTGGTCTCTTACTGAACATCAGTGGCAAAACAAAAGACGGCGTTAACGCACGACGTGACTTGGTTGATATGAACATAAGAACCAAGTTAGCACCGAAAGAGACCGATAAAGGATTTAACGTACCTTCCCCGCTTGCTACACTTTGTCCAAGGCCGAGAGAAATGAACTGTCAAAGCTTGCATGGTGTGAAAGTTCCGTCCTTACTTCGCCAATATTAAGAAACTTGTTTCCATGATGATTTGAAATTAATTGGTATGAAGTCTCATGATTGTCATGTCTTGATGACACAAATGCTTCTGTGCGCGATTAGGAGTATCTTGCCGAACAAGGTCCGAGTGGTAATATTTAGGTCGTGTTATTTCTTTAATTCAATTGCTCGTAAGGTCATCGATCCCGAAGGACTCGACGCTCTGCAGCCGAGGTGGTGACGACTCTATGTCATCTTGAGATGTATTTCCTCCGTCATTTTTCGATATCATGGTCCATCTCATTGTTCACCTTGTGAAAGAGATAAATATATGCGCCCTGTGTTCCTACGTCATATGTACCCATTTGAGAGATACATGGGAATTCTCAAGTCCTACGACGGAATCGATCTCGGCGGAGGGCGATATCGAAGGTTATGCAACCAAGAGGTCATTGAGTTCTGCGTCGACTACATGGCTCGTGTGGAACCGATAAGTGTGCCTCTATCTCGCCATGAGGGGAGACCGGAGGGTATCGGGACCATCGGAAGGAAAGAAATCACTCCCGATCTAAATACGCACGCAAGCCCATTTCACGGTCTTGCAACACATGACCCAAGTGTCCCCGTACATCGACGAGCACAAAGACATGTTACGCAATGTAATCCGCACGGTCGGAGGTTTGGATCACGCGAGAGCACAACCGCGGTTCAACGAATGGTTAAAGATGCGATTCACCGGGAGGACATCAAGTGATGAAAGCGCCGCTATGGTTGGCCAAAGGACCAAAATTTACAATTGTGACATGGCAAGGATACGACATAAATGGGTACACATTTTATACGGCACTCGTGATATGAAGAGCACGACCCGTAATAAATGTGTCCGCATCGATGCATTTCACGAGGGTTCAATACCGCGGGCACGCGGTTGAACTCGTACTATGGGTTCGTAGAGGAGATTTGGGAGCTTGACTATGTACTTTTCAAGATCCCCTGCTTCGATGTCACCGGGTTAAACTTCCGCAGGCGTGAAGGTCGACAAATGCACGGTGTCACTCTGTGGACCTCAAACGTGTCGGATACAAGGACGAACCATTCGTACTCGCTAAGCAAGTTGTTCAAGTTTTTATGTAACGGACCCAAAGAAATAAGAACCGCCACGTAGTTCTTCATGGGAAAAGAAGGATTGTCGGAGTTGAGAATGTCGTGGATGAGGAAGAGTACAATCAATTTGACGAGTTGCCTCCTTTCGGAGACGGCATCAGACTGGTGGAAGAACCCAGTGAGGAAGCTAGCTATATGCGCGTCGATCATCATGAAGGACTGTATTTCAATTAAGCATGTATATATTCCACTGTAATTAATTTGATGTTAACATGGAAACGCGTCACGTGTTATGGGCCAGTGCTAAATCGGTCAATTTGCCTCGGTCGGTCGTGTGAGACCCCGGTTTATCAGACTTGTAATGCAAAAGATATATATGAGAAAATTAAACACCTCATTTGGAGCTATGGTACAGTGAATCAAGCACCTCCTGAGATGAACAACCCAATTGGATTCATCTCATTTGGAGCTATGATGCACTTTCTACGATTTTTCAAAGCCTTGAAATGAGCAAAAGTAAAATGCATAAGTAACTTTTCTGGAAATAGTAACATGTTCCAAACTAATTTTCACAGTAAGCTCATTAATAGAGGAATCCAAAAAAATTGGATTCACTCAAAAATAGTTTACAGAGAAAAAGTTATGTATTTTTGAATTAAATTGTATTTTTCAGATGACAAATAAGCCTTCTCGGGAAAATCCAAAATTAAATCGACGTGGATGAACTTGGATCGTTGATCTAGCGATGGACGGTTCACTAGGAGATATCACAGACAGTTCTATAACAGAACCGTCTGTGATACTTAATATCACAGACGGTTCTATTAATGAACCATCTGTGATATCAACATATCACGATTTGGTTCGATTATGGAACCGCTCGTGATATTAAAATTAGGGTTTCCCTTTCTAAGTTATCACAGACGGTTCCATAATAGAACCGTCTGTGATAGTTAACATCACAGACGGTTCTATTATGGAACCGTCTGTGATGCATTATCACATAGAACCGTCTGTGATATCCATGTATATAAGTCTGTTCTATCATCGAACGGTTGTGCACACTCTGCTTTTTTCACACTTCTCTGCCGTGAGGGTTTACCAGGGCCGCCTCCCTTCGTCCCCGCCTCCGACCAGCGCCGCCTCCCTTCGTCCCTGCCTCCGACCAGCGCCGCCTCCCTTCGTCCCTGCCTTCGTCCAGTGCCGCCCCCGCCCCCGCCAGCACCCGGTGAGTAAGGATGAAAACCAAAGGTTGCATTTGGGTTAGTCTAGGTATCTTGATCCCTGATCCCTCCCATTGCTCTGAGATGAACTGATGAATGCTTGATACTCTGGGGTGTGATTGGGGAATGATAATGTTACTGGGCTGTGGTGTGGTTGCTACTTGTGCAGTGGGTAGTTCATAGTGGTGTATGAATGGGGTTACCTTCTACCGGCCTCCGCCTCGCTCGTTTCTTCTGCTGCTGCCTTTGCCTCGCCTCCGGCCTTACCGGGAAGGAATGGGGGAAAAGGGGAGAATGGCCGTGGGGAGGCTTGTGTGCTGGCTTTGCTGGCTTGCTGGGGGATGAACTTGTCTTTCTCTTTGGCTTGTTTGGGGATGAACTTGTCTTTGCATCGGCTTGGGGAAATGAATCTGGGGGCTGGCCTGGCTCGGCCGGGGAATGTATTGACTGGCCTTCTCTCCTAGCTGTGCACTCACCTTCTTACCATTGCCTCCTCTCCTATTGCCCTGCAGATATTTCTTGGCCCTTGCTATTGCTTTGGCTGAATGATGAAACCTACGGGAATAAGATAGCTTGGATTTACTTAGGTTAGTCTAGGTATCGCGGTTATCCAGGTGCCGATTGATTTGGGTTAGTCTAGGTATCTTGAGAATCAAGGTGCCGGTTAACCTAAGTTGGTATGGGTAGCCTTGGTACTCAGGGTGCTGACTAATCTAAGTTGATCCGGAAACAGCGATGATCCCTATGGTACTCTGACGGCAATTCCTTCTTTGCTCTTACTTTAATGGGTGTGCTCTATTCTAGATGGTCTTTTGGTATTTGCGGCAATGCATGCAGGGTTTGCAGAATGATCAAGTAACTTGTGATGCCATATACTTGTGATATACATAGTCTTGTGGGTATCTTTGTATTCAATTATTGAGTATCACTTTGAGTATATATATGCTGTACTAAGTCAAGTCTGAAATTGATTTGTTAGTACTAGGAGATATATATATTGCAAAGTGAATTTTGTGGGCTCTGTTGGAATTGCTCTGTGATAATAATTGTCATATATTCAAATTGATGTGATAGCATATTCAGATTTGAGCTCTACATGTGATAGCATATTTCTTCTTGATTTGGCAATACTATAATCAGGAGATTTATGTACACCTCCAAGTATACACATGTATATGCTTATGAACGTAAACAAGTATATACTATACACATAGAAGTTCCATTACTTTTGTTGCAGTGAATTGCATGCCTCCACACCATACTTCAGTTTATTCATGCATCTGTGATGAAGCATCCAGGATAACATGTTTTGTACTAGTGTATCGACAAATATTCCTATGTAGATCTTCTTTGCATACCATTTTACCTTATTTATGTTAGGACCCTTCAATGTTATGTGCCTCCTATGTTGCCACTCCACATGCCACTGTTATGTGCCCCCATGACCCTCATGTCTGTGACACGTGGATTGCCATATATATATATATGAAAAATCTTTGATAGAATAGATGGGTTGTAATACCATAAAAATTACCTAAAGAAGTAACATAAGTGTTTTTTTTGTGAGGTATCAAACATTAATTTATTAACAAAAAATATCATTTAAGGAAAAACTGTTTTAGAAATTAGATGACATCTAATATTATTTGTAAGATCATGGCCAACAATCAAAGGGGGTAAGGGAGGGGGATGAGAGCCTAAAAATATCATTTAAGGAAAAACTGTTTTAGAAATTGCATGCCTCCACACCATACTTCAGATTATTCATGCACTGTGAGATATATGAAAGTGCACTGTAAGTAATCATTGCGTACGTAACTTATATAGATAGCAAGTTAGCGAGATGACAGAGGCACCGTCTTCGCCGCCGCCGGCCGACGCCGCCAAATGCGTCTGGATCTCCGATCAAGGTGGTACAGGCGAGATGGCGAGGAATCTCTAAATTGCCGTCCGGCCGCATGACGATCACGGAGGTCGGTGATGTCGGGATCCCGCCGAGTCCCAAGAACGCACCGCAAGATTCCGGACCGTCTCGGGGTACTTGTAAGGAACGGGTCCCCATAACCACCCCAACTCGAAGTGTCCGACGGATGTACAGAGAGACCGGTTGTGGATCGAGCTTTGCCTCGCTCACTTTCCCCGGCGTACCAGACATCGCAGTGCGATGGCACGCCGCCGCGCGATGTGCCACGCGTGGAGGACCTTCAAGAGCTCGCTTGTCACGCGAAGACGTGAACACGGGTCGACGCCTTCACGGCATCCTTTCTTGTCGCGGATACATGGGATGCCTTCGTGCGAGATGAAGACGACGGCCGAATTTCAGAGCAAAGTGCGCGCACCTGAGCTCTCGTGCCCAAAACACTCACCCCACAAACTCGGCACCACTGGTACGCGGTAAAGCCAAAGTGGCGGCGGCGGAGGACGACCGCCGCACGACCATTTGTGGGATCTCGACGAGCGCGCCGAGCCCGGTTAAGAGCGAGGGCATCGACCACGCCGGGCAAAGATCTCTTTCGCAAACCAGCAGACGAGGCGTGTCCCAACGCTTGGTAAATATGTCGAACCACTTAGTTGTTAATAAGTCCATAACTTCATGGTGTCTATAATAACATGATGTCCTCTTGCAGAAGCATTGACTTCGCATCTTCCCAAGGTTCCTCGGTGGACAGGAGAAGGATGTACTATCTACGCCCCGGGAAACAAGGAGCACCTGGTCGCACGCGAGGCGTTGGGGTTTACGTACCTTGGAGGATGAATTCCCACACGACTCCGCCACATATAGGAGTAGGAAGAGATCCAAGGACCAAGACGACGCCTACCGAACATGTCATTATTAAAAATTTCAAGGACAAATAACAAGTTTACGTAACCAAGTAAATGAACTCATGAGGCGCAAGCCGCCTCGTTAATTTGGGAGCAAGTCCTCCTCAACATCGGAGATAGCGCCGCGTCCACACATAATTCGACATGACGACGCAATTACCGATCGACGACATCGAGGTAATGTACATCTCGGAATGCTCCAAATATAGACATATAGGACGCCTTAGCTAATTGTGTACCGCTTTGTAGGAGCCGACGCCGCAAGCTCCAAGTGAGGATGGTTGGGTCGATTGCTATTGAGGTCAAGGGGGTATGGTGTATCCATACCAGAAGAGGCAATGCGAGACGGTGCCACCGGGCGCAGGTTACGCCAGGGTGCAGGTGGACATGGTACATGATAATTTCATGGCCATCCCGTTGGAAATTCCCCCGAACGAAGAAATCCCAACACTAGGGGATGCCGTGCACACTTTTATCCAGTGGCCCAAGAAGGACATCGCCCTGGACCCTGCAGTGACGCGATATCGTCACGACCCGCCTGCCTCTCCAATAGGACCCTAGATGAGTCCACCCCAGCCTTCGCTTCAGAAGCCCGCCTCATCGGTTCCCGTCGAGAAGACGCCGAAGGGACAAGACAAGCGTGTCACCATATCAGTCCCTGAGTCATCTCCAGAGAAGACGTACCGCAGGCGTCTCGTTACGGGCAAATCGATATCGAAGAAAATTCAAGCGCCTGCCAAGCTCGGGCAATACTCCCTTGGATATCCGTTGGTCTCTGACAAAGAACTAACCGGCTCGGGACTAGCTTGTCAATCTTTGCATGAGTGGTACATGCGCAAGACCCAAGAGGAGGGGAGTCATACTGGAATCAGCGTCAGATACGGGAGCGAGCATTTTCATCACGAGGCGGGCCACTTTGTCGTGGGCTTCGAGGACTTATTCAACCTATACAACCTAACTGCCCTCGACGCCTCACTTCTACGATGTTGGACACTGTAAGTGTGTACAATCAATTTCTACACTCACGTGATAGCGATAAATATCACAACTCATTCCTTACGTACAGATACATTATGAAATGTGCCCGTCGAATCAACGAACCGGTGGGTTTCCTCGACCCGCACGTGATCTTAGAGCAAACAATAAACCAAGACACATCCTACGTCGAGAATTACATAAAAATGGGATTACTTGCTCAGAACGGCAAGGAGTACATAATGGTGCCGTACAACCAGAAGTAAGTGCTTCACTACTTGCTACACAAAATTCGTTTGAACATATATAGGTTTATGACTATAGCGACATACATGAGTAGGTTCCACTGGATTTTTGTGATTATTGTGCCAAAGAGGAACATGGTATTGTACCTTGATTCTCTACTCAACAAAAACCATGACTTCACCATTCTTAAAGGAATACTCGAAAGGTACGATCATTTCCTCCGCACATAATTGTATTGTAGTCTTCCTTCATTTGAAATGGACGAGGATAACTTTTTGGAATCATGTAGGGCGTTCATCGGCTATGTTGCCGAGGGAGGTTTATACAAGGGAACGAGCGCCACACTAACCCACAAGATGCGATTTCCGGTACGCGATACAACACAATAATAATATATCATACTCCGTAAATATTGCGTCTCGAATCGATCGTACCTATATATGTATATCCATTTTTGCAAAGTCACCAAAGAAAAACAAGATCACCTATGCGCATTCTACGATGCCATCATATGCGCTATTGATTAATTCCACGACACACGATCCCGTGTAGGTCAATCTCGCTATAGTTATTTTCTAATTATAAATTTAAATATATATTCTTACTACTTTACTCTTGCTAGCGACGTGACTTGAACCTAGAGTTAAAAGCACTCCGTAAGAACGAGGTCACACATGTTCGAGGGTTGCTCTGCAGCTTCATCAAGTCGGAAATCGTTAACCCCGACGGAGAGTTTCACGTCGTCGACTAGTTGTAATTGATTCAATATTGTAACTCACTTTGACTAGTTGTAATTCAATTTGTAACTCTAGCGACAATACTTGAAACATTCTTTTTTAATTGATTTTGAGTTAAATGAACACTTTGAGTTGTCAACAATAATCTGTGATGTCGCTGTTTCTGCTTGTTTGTTTTCAGAGGGCATGGCTAGCAATTCCCGAGGCTAGTGAAAATACGACAAAAACTAGTTAGTGGAAGGACATATCACAGACGATTTTGTTCAAAACCGTATGTGATACTAGGTAATCACAGACGGTTTAAACCAAGAACCGTCTGTGAGCACAGACGGTTCTTAGCTCAAACCGTCTGTGATTATGTAGTATCACAGACGGTTTGGTAATAGAACCGTCTGTGATACTTCAGATTCACAGACGGTTCTATTAAAAAACCGTCTGTGTTAAACTTATCACAGACGGTTGAAAAACCGTCTGTGATAACCGCCTGTTATTACAGACATAAAAATTCAGACGGTTCAAAAACCGTCTGTGATGACGGTTCCGAACCGTCTGTGATAAGATTTTCTGTAGTAGTACGATTACCTGGTCCCGGTGTATAGCTGCTTCCTTGACACGGCTGCCTAGTGCCTACACGGACCACCGAAACATGATGGACTTCTCGACCTGAACCAGGCCGCCCAGGACGTGCAGGGATGTCCAGCAGCGGCTAGGCAGGCGGGAAGACCCGCACGATGATGATGACGATGACCGCAGCCACCAAGGTCGCCGGCCAAAAGCTTGGGGCCAGCGCCTCTTGCCATGCCCCTTTCGCTGGGACCAAGGTGAGCTCCTGCCGAGCACAGCGAAGCTACTCCCCGCAGGGCCGTGGGAGGGGTGCTGGGAATCATCGCCGGTAAGCCGACTGTAGGTCCTCGTCTCCCCCAGCCCGAATCCCATGAAGTCAGTCACCTATGCCTAGTTGTGGGCATTTGACCGGTCCAGCACGATACGAATTCGCTGTGTTTCGAGCCGCGTCGTGTCGTGTTGGCTCGATTCGATCACCTCAACACGACACGGCAGCGCTTTCTTAACTTCTTTATATATAGATTACATGCAACCGAGAGCTTCTAACTACTAACCATGCAATCGTGCTGTTACATGCAATCAACTAACAGCTAATCGTACTGCCATGAATACGCACGACTCGGATGACAAACTCAACAGCCTACTAGATAAACATGCGTGACTAGATAAACAAAGAGCACACTACGTGCACAGCTCCCTAACGCGACTCAAACAAGCAACGGACTCGTGCGGCAAGCGAACGCAGCTTCGTCTTGCGTTGCACGTAAACAGACTAAGCGATTTCGTTGGACTCGGTTTCAACTTGACTCACGCGCCCATGACTAGAGACGGTGATACAACTCAAACACGCCTCAGACTCGACTCTGTTACAATATTAATTCTAACATTCACCCCTATAATCTTGTAACATCAACTAGCTCTAGTTTAAGACACATCTCTAACTTGTTGAAGCAGTCTGTGTCAACTACGATTTACTCAACTGTTACTTGACACAAGACAGCGAACCCATCTCCTGTCACTGTCCCAAGTTAATTAATGATAATTAGTATGCATATCATTAGCATGCATATTATTTTTTAAGCATTTGCATCATTTATTGCACTTGTACAATCTTAATCAAAGATTACACTTTAAAATAAATCAACTCCTCCAAAGAAAGCAAAAATAAGTCCTTACAAAGACCTCTGTAAAATAATTTATTCAATTTCTATAATATTTATCATAAATTAATATGAATTTTCCCAATTTTTAAGACACCAAGTTGATCTCGAGAAAATTCAAAACCTTTGTCTAATGATCCTTTTTTTTAACAAATAAAAATCAGTGAATAGTACTTTAAAAGTGGGTAAATAAATTTCTTGTATCAACTAAGTCACCTCAGGACCTTCTCTAAAAAAATTCAGAATTTTAGGAGTTATTTGCTATTTTTAGTACCCAGTCAAAGAAGAGGAGTTGGTTTAAATCCCAGTCAAACTTTGGACTCAACCCAAACAGTGTTGTACTCAATTTCGACCACCTACTCGATTTCGACCAGCTTACTCAATTTCGACCAGCCCACTCGATTTTGACCAGCCTACTTGATTTCGACCACATACTCGATTTCGACCGGCCCACCCGATTTCGACCACCTACTCGATTTCGACTAGACCCTCCGACCAAGTCCGACCCAGCCACCTAACTAGACCGACCCGAGCCACCTGACTTTGCTGAACAGCCTAACCGCACCGCGCCACACTGGAGTCCGACTAGCGCCGCACCTGAGTGGCTGCCATCCCGGGCCCACTCGCGAGGCCCTCCTACATCGGGTAGGCACGCACAGGCGCCAAGCCCCATGCGGCCAACGAACTCTGCTCTATGCGCAGTGACATCGTCAATCCGCCGCCCACATCGACCAATCCTAGAGCATCGCCATCTCACGCCGCCTCCACTCCGTCTTCTCCCTGCGCTTAACCCTCCCTCCATACCTCCTTTCCCCTCACTTTTCCTCATTTTCGTCGAGGAAAGGGAAGCTTACTCTTGCTCACCTCTCGGGTAAAACTCCGCACCTTGGCATCCTCTCTCTTCTATGTTCGACCTTGTATCCATTTTTGCTAATGCCAGCCCTTTTCTTTGCTTCTAGCGCTCGGAACGTGGAAGTGTCATCCTGAGCTCCGGGATGCGCACCAAAAGCCACCGTGTGACACCACCGTGGTTATTTCGTCTCCGGTGGGTATTGTCTTTCCTCTTGCGCGTCACCTTGTGTCTTTGGATGAAAGAATAGTTTCCCCTCAACTCATTTTCTCGATGCATCACAGGAACATGAGAATTTTGAGGTTGCTCCGTTTCCAGCTTCCAACCCTATTCCTCTTCTCCAGCACCGGCCAGTAAGGAATTACTTAATTCCCTTCATTTTCACCATCTTTGTACCTCCCTTAAGCATCTCCGACAGCTGTTTGCTTCGCTCCTTCTCCAGGTTGACCTCCCCTCGTGAAGCTTGACGCCGCCGTCATGTTCCTTGACGTCGAGCTACCTCCAGCCATCCACGACCACTGCTCTTGCTCAGGTAGCATCCCTGAGATTCACTGATGCTGTGACACCCGCTTAATTGGACATTGCGGAGTGCTATTTGCCCATGCACGTTTGTCGTAGCTTTAGCGCTGCCCCTCTCTGGCGAGTCGCCACTACAGGCCACCCCAGCACTCGTGACCGGTACTGGTAGAGGCGCAATGTTATTAGGAACCCATTCATGCCCTTGTCCGGTGCCTCCGTGGCCAGAGTTGCCGACAATGCTCTGGTCAAGCTCGCGGTCAAGCGAGCTCTGTTGTCGGATGCTTTGACCAACACTTTAGCTGGGTGATTAGGGTTAATCCAGATCAATTAACTGCTAATCATTGCTGAATAGTTAATGAATATCTTAAGGTAGTTAATGTGTCACTTACAAGTGGGGTCTTGAACAGAAAATGAGGCCTCAAATAACGGTTTAGATCAGAGAATGACATGTGGGCCCGAGGCACTTATGTTGGAAATATGCCCTAAAGGTAATCATAGAGATGATGATATTTCATTATGTTTATGATTTTGATAATATGTTATCGTGTTCCTTAAATGAATCATTTGTTATAGATCAATAAGTATGTGACTTGTTGGTGGAACTGTTTAACTTATATGATGTCATTCTAAATGTATCCCTGGTCGGAGGTCACTGGTCGGAACACCAGTGACTCTATGACTAGCACATGTATTGATTGATGACCTTGTTTCACCAGTCATGGATATAGGGATATCAAATCAATAATGTGAGCACATGTTAGAGAACATAGGGCTGGGTAGACCCATCATTGAGACACTATTGAGATTGTTATGAATATATGTGTCATTAGTTGGTCTCTAGTAATGATGATGTATAATCCTTAGACCTGAGATCAGCATGGTTCCCTACATGTGTAATAGCACTCTTAGGGGTTGCCAAACGCTACTCGTAACTGGGTAGTTATAAAGGTAGCTTTCGGGTATGCTATGAAACATGCGGAGGGATGTGGTTGGTCGAGATGGGATTTGCCCCTTCTAACATAACAAGAGAAATGTCTCTAGGCCTCTCGTGGTGATCGGATAAAGAAAGTGCATGGCCATGCCACTAGTGGTCAAAGTGTCGACCACATGAAGTTATTCGACACTCGATCGAGAAAGTATTGAACAGTCCATGGATGATACTACATCTCACCTAGAGTTCACCCAGACATCGTGAGGCAAAGGGAGAATGCATGAGTAGGTCGCTTAGTTCGATTAGTTACAGACTAGTAGTATGGAGATACGAGCTGGTCATAGATTGATCGACCGTAATCACAGAATGGTAAGAAACTGGTCGTAAGGAGTTACAAACTGGTCGGGACCAAATACGATCTGGTCGTATGGAGATATGAACTGATCGTAAGTGATGAGGACCTGTTCAGAGATCATATTACATCAAGGTTTGTCCGATATATTCTATGTGTACTTGGGAATCGTTATGTGCTGCTAGGTACCGCTAACGACTTGTGGTCGAAAAAGAGTTTCCGAGTCATAACCGATTACACATGAACCTGTAGAGTCACACACTTAAAGGACCAGGATTTGATTTGGATGGTGATCCGAATTCATATAGGCCACGAGTTCCTAATGGGTCTCAAGGTCGAGACCCATCATGGATGCCTATATAAAGAGAGGCGGTGGCATGGGGTGCGGAAGTAGATGATCTTTGGAAGAACTCCCGAAACCCTAATAGCCACGCATTCTCAACCACGATGTCGGTGCTAGCACTCCAGCGTGTGGTGATCCTGCCTCGTATGTGTGGATACCTCGGAGGTGTTGTTGCGAAGCATCAGCACTAGGATGATCCGCAACTCGTGACGATCACCGGAGTCGGAGGAGAACTCGCGTGGTGAGTACGACCACTCGGAGGAGCAGACGTGCGGCGAGTACGACCACTCAAAGGAGGAGACGCGTCGTGAGTACGACTACGACTGCATCAACTCGCTACAACGACTCTACTTCCGCTACGAGTCGGCGCATTTAGCGGTAATCTTGTGATCTATTACTAGCGGTGGTTCCTTGGTTGTACGGTAAATTTTTGTTTGTGCTATCATAGCATTGCCACGATCCCTTCAACTTAAGTGTCCTGTGTACTAACAGGTGAACCATGGACTAGATTCATGGACCGACGGTCTATGCACTGTTGCGTGGACCAGTGTCTATGACCTACAGGCCCCACCTGTCAGTATACATTAATTCAGAAATTAAAATAAAAATGGCACTGCGAAGTGGACCCCGCTTGTCAGAGATTGCGGATAGTATAGCGCTCGGTGAGAAAAGTATTAAGTGCATTTATAAATTTTAAAATGATTTATTGTTGCACTGAAAAATCATTTAACTTCAAAAATGCATAACTAATTTATTTTAATTTTAATTCATGTGAAACCAATTTTGATAATTTTAATTTTAAGTGAACTTTATTTAAAATAGGATTAAAATATGCCTCTATATTAGAAAATATAGTTTTTGAAAATTGATCCAAAATCAAATTATTTTTACACCAGAAAATGCTATTAACTTTAAAAATTCATAACTAATTCATATGAACTCGAAATAAGATGAACCAAGTTATTTTGGTCTTATAATTTTATTCTCTATCCAACCATATAATCCTTATATCCACCATTGTTCTATAATTTTTTGCAAAAAAAAGATAAGGCCTCCTTTGCCCCCTTGGATCGTCTAGCCCCACGCGCCTTGTTTCGCTTTTTTCACACCGCACAACTCTGGTAGTCGTGCCCGAAGTTCTTGCAATAATTGCACTGAATCCCAGTTGGTGCAAAAACAGGAGCGGAAACAGACACTTGAGGAGGGACTGTTGTTGAAGCAGAAGTCGTCGGTGTAGTCGAAGAAGAAGGGGTAGCAAGCATAGCCGGAACAAACTGTGCTGCTAACCCGCGGCAAAGCTCCTCAGCACGAAGCGTTGAAAGAGCCTCGACGACTGTCGGTCGTGGTGAGCGGCTCAACAGTTGAGCCCTAACAGGCTCAAACTCTGGGCGAAGACGACAGACGAAGTCATAAAGGCGAAGGCGATCACGATCCGTCTTCTACACCTTATGACACTCTTGGCTGAGCGGAGAAGCCACCTCGTCCAGCTGATGCTAGAGACTGGCCAGGGCTTGGAAGAAGTCGTCGACGGAGGAGTCCTCCTAGCGAAGCATCTCCAACTCACGTTGAAGCGAAAAGAAATGAGCATCGCTGCTTTGCTAGTATCGCTCACACAAGTACTCCCAGACCTGGCTAGTAGAACGCAGACCAACAATGTCTGGCTGGATGGAGTCGTCGACGCTGACCACCAGGATGGCGCGAACACGGGCCTCATCAGCACACCAGCGCTCAAAAGCGTCTATGGCATACTGAAAGGCCTCATCAGCAGTGTCAGCAGCAGTAGCCGCCTCTGCCTCCTTGGCGGCCTCATCTTCTGCAGTAATGCAGAACTAGGCTGTCTGGGAGGAGGCTGAACTGGCGATGGAGGACAGGGTCAAGCACCAGTGAATGTCCTGTAGTTTGTCCCATGAAGTTTTGTTCCCGAGAATGAGATCGTAGCTGATGGAACAGAAGCCATCGGTAGACGGCGCGACGACCAAGGTAACGCATTCTAACAGGCGGTGTTGGATGGCGCAGCGGTTAGATCGGCATTCTTTTTTTTTAGTTTTTTTTGTGGGTCAGGCTGGCTTTCTTGGCTCACACTAAAAAAAGGAACAGGCCGACGATGACGGCCCGTGCGAAGAGCATGAAGTGAATGAGCACGCACGAGGGAACTAGGGTCCCCCCTGCTTGCAGTGGTGGCGGCGGCCAACGAGCGGCGTCGTCCTCCTCACGTCGAGCTCCCAGTCGGAGATGCATCCTCCTCGCGTCAAGTTCCCGGCAGCTCCAACGGCGGCATCGGTGGCGAATGAGCGGCGTCGTCCTCGCGTCGGGCTCCCGGTCGGTGGAGATGTGGTGGACGCGTCAGGCTCCCGGTCGGCCGAGATACGTCGCCCTCGCGTCGGGTTCCCAACGGCTCCAATGGCGGTGTCGGGATCGGGGCGGCAGCGTCGGCCGGCTGGAGTGTGGGCGGTGGCGGGCATAGGCGGCACATGCGGCGGCCGAACTGGACGGCGACCGTGCGGGCGGCGGTGGCGGCGTCAGGATATGGATGGCAGCAGAAGGAGCTAGGTTGGTGCCCTAGCTCTGATACCATGTTATGAATATTGTATGTATATTCAAGAGGCCCAATAGGTAATATATATAAGGAGTAGAAGGAGGCATGCCATATACAGATAATGATACCATATACAGATATGGAAACAGAAAAGGACTCCTATTCTAACACTTGAATCAAACTAGCATGCATATTATAACTCGTGAAAATGGTTGACATTTTCTGTTGAACCGAACATAATATAATTGATAAATCACTAACTTTCTATTTCCACAAATGTGGAAAAAAAATCATTTTAGTGAGATCAATATGATATAGAATTGAGCAGTGCGGTGTTTCCTGAACATGATCTTTTCTATAGGCTTGTACGCTGCATCCTTGATTACCTCTTTATTATTGGGATATGAGATGCAATGCGTTTTTATTTGTTCACCATGTCTATACTTTCGTCATCTTCATTGAAGTTCTTGTGTATGCTAAAGAAAAAGATAATTGGTTTAATGTCTATTCCAATATTTAACCCAAACTTGAAGGTCAAATTGCACTTTTCTTGATGACTGTTGACATCCATTCTCATTCATAGTGATAAAATATGCAATATCTATGAACAGTGATATTTGGTTTTAACAGGAAAACCTAAAATTGAAAAACTGGAAATTGAAGGAAGAGGTTTCCACACTAACCTGCATGCTATTCGGGGTACCTATAGTGGTGGCAAAGAAGGCAAGAGCAAAATCCAATGGCTCAGGTCGATGGTCGGAAGTCCTGATCTTATCTCCTTACCTGGTATGATTATTTTGTGAATCTTTAAATTTAGCAGCGTCGGCGTGTACCAATTTTTAACAATTTTTAACAATGTTTAAATGTTTAACTCCTAATTAATGGACATGATATTTTACCCAATTGATTGTGCTGCTGTACTTGTGCTTAAAATGGTCTATTAATTGTACTCGACTTCTTGCACAGGTGAAGTTGGACGAATGTATGAAGCTAATGTTGATGATGTAGGGTATAGACTTGTTGCAATTTATACTCCTGTGAGAGAGGATGGAGTTGAGGGACAACCTGTTTCTGCTTCAACAGAGCCGATTGCAGTTGGTATAGTCAAATCACTCCCACAGAACATGAACTCGTTGGCAGTACTTCATGTCATCATGTGATATTCATGATAATTGTCTTGGGCTCTTGTCTATTCCGGTCATGATTCTTTTACCCCCTTCACCAGTCTGTTGTATTAATGTTTTCTTTCATCTTATGCAGAGCCCGAAATTTACAAAGAAGTGAAACAGAAGCTTGATGATGGTTGTGTCAAGTTTGAGGTGCTTGTCATTTCATTTCTGAAATTCCCTTGTTGGTAGTCTAGAACTGTCATGAATAGCTGGCCCTCTATTCGGCAAACTGTTAAAAGCATCTTGGTTTCCTATTCACTGATGTTGCTGAGAAATAAGTTTCCTAGTTGGGTATTTCCCCTGAGTGCTGAGAAATTCCACATCAGAGACATATTTCAGTTACCACTAACTACTTTTGGGCCATCTTCACAGTAATGCTATAACAATACATTGTGTTATCTTTAATGAAATGTATTCTTTGTTTACTAAAAAGAATTAC
Organism: Hsuehochloa calcarea; assembly: GCA_036346395.1. Lineage (NCBI taxonomy): Eukaryota > Viridiplantae > Streptophyta > Magnoliopsida > Poales > Poaceae > Hsuehochloa > Hsuehochloa calcarea. The sequence goes on from CM070606.1 coordinate 3,574,770, forward strand.
ATTAACTTTGCATCGAACAGGTTTTGTGTGACAAGGATCGAACACCAAAAAAGGTATTCCCCCTACTTTCAAGGTTCCCACACATTGACAATTCACCAGCATAGTAAGCACTACAAATGACTACTTTTTTTTAAAAAAAACAACAGGCACAAGTAATGGGATATTTGGAACGGAGAATTTTGGAAGTCAACAGAAAGAGTATCAAAGTTGTGAAGCCTGGATCCAAGACATCATTCCCAACTACTGAAGTGCGAGGAACATACGCTCCTCCCTTTCATGTAAGTTCTTACCATGGAATGAACAGATTTGCTATTTATAATATGTAGCCCTTAGTCCTTACACACATGTAGAGATGAGGCTAACAGTGAATTGAACCTTGCAGGTTGAGCTATATCGCAATGATCAGCACCGCTTCAAGATCCTTGTTGATGGTGATAGATAGAGGCATGAAAATTGCGTTTCCCACCTAGTATACCCAACAGTGTAAAACCAATTAGGAAAGTTCTTCAATACCAGTGTTCTAATTATGTGTTCTAATTATTGGTTTAGAGTGTGTAATATTTAGTAGGATTTATAGCGTGGCAGTGTGGACCGTGTGGTTGAGTGGTACAGTTTCCCCCCTAATTTTTTTTTTAATATATAAAAATCAGGACCTGGTTGCTCTTCTGACTGGTTTTTCCATGACTCATGAAATGTACATAGGGCTGTCAGTGAGAGTGGTCTTGGTGACATGGTGTTGTATCAGTATACAGGTTGTATTCAATCTCAAATTACGTCATACTATTGATAATGAAGCATATACTTGTACACACAGCTCGAAACTGACATTTGGATGAGTGATGGCTAGATTGCTAACTCTTTAGTGGTACTTTCTAAAGTAGTATTGCCATGATGTCGGTTTACAACAGTAAGATGCATCATACAATGATCGACATTTTGCAGATTCATCTCTGTTCTGCATATAAAATGATGTTTTGTTAGGGAGAAGGGAAAGAAAATATTACTCCAATGCATACACGGACTGATGATTCTTGTTTTGAGTCTTGCTGGAGTGAATTCGGTCCATGACTTCATGACACAGGTAAGGCAAGGATCACTCTTTTCTGTGGTTGAAAATGGGCAGTAGAGTTTTTTTTTACTGCTTCATTTCATTTCTTCTGCACAATTCCTCTTCCTGGTCTTGTTCACCGTGCTCGTCACTTCACCGAAACAAAACGTATTTATCATTAACATTTGCAATTGCAATTGCGTTACCTCTACAGGTGGTGAAGGCAGTATCTTATCCGAAGTGGCAGCCTCGAACGAGGGGATGCCACATCAGCAGCAAGGATCTGAAACCTATCCATGAGTGGCCACTTGAGGCCACAAGCTCCTGCTCCCCATGTGGCTCCCATTCCACATCTCCCTTCTCCAAGCTTTAAGAAAGGCACTCGTTAACCCTTCGCCATTGGAGAATCATAGCATTTCTAAACAGCACCAGCAAAGGACCTGACACAGCCGCCATGGCCTCCCAGCTCTCTGCCGCAGCGGCCATGACCTCCGTGCCGCGGTTCCACGGCCTCCGGAGCTACTCCTCACCTAGGTCCATGGTTAGTATTTCCACTAATTACTCTGCACGTGGCAATTACTCTATCGGGTGACTCTAAACTTCAATATATGGTGCAACAAGCTCTGCGTCTAATCGCGCTTTTGTGTCATTGGTTTGTTGGAATATGCGACATGCGACTTGTATTATCAGGGGCCAATTGGCCAGTATATATACACAAACATGTTACAGATAAGGAAACCAAATCAATCATATCTCTAACTATATCTCTAACTTATCTCTAACACCCCCCGTCAAACTCATGGTGGATCAACAACACTGAGTTTGGAGAGGTAGAAGCCGTCTTTGTGCTCGAGTCCGGCCCGTGAAGAAATCCGCTATCCGAAGCTCAAGGCACATATCAAGAGCAATCACCGATCATGCACACAAGACTCATGAAGGAAGCATCAACACCAATATGCTTGGTGAGCTCATGCTTCATAGGGTCACGCAATACCGATAAGCACTGATCGTTCGACAAGAGAGGAGTCGGTGTAGAAACAAAACACCAAAATCCTCAAGTAACCACCGTGGCCAAGTAATCTCATTGCCAAGAGAGCCATAGCTCGCAACTCACCTCTGCACTCGAACGGACACTGCAATCGCTTCTCCGCCTTCCGTGCAATAAGCGAACCACCAAGAAAAACACAAGAAGAGAGATAGACCGCGATCGAGGGATCGGCGGCTCAAGTAGCATCCGAATAAGCTCAAGTCAGAACGAGCCGGAGCGTGGAAAGAAGAGACGCGAGAGATAGTCCCACGAAGGTATCGCAAAACTCAAGAAGGTGGTGTAGTGGACTCGAGTGGGAGCAGAAACAAACCGACTCGAATGTGAACCGGATAAGTGATATCCGGACGAGTAATGAAGAAGGTAGACAAGACTCCCAACAAGATGGCGATAGCGAGTCGGATCGTAAAGAGGCTCGCCATCGAGGGTCGGAGGTGAACATTGAGCTCCATAGGAGTCTCAACAGACGCCGATCGATGAGGGAGGCGCGATCAAGAAGATCTCGAATATACTTCTCTTGGGACATAAAGAAACCATCCGAGTGGAAGTAACCTCAATCCCAAGGAAGTAACGAAGAGGACCAAGATCCGACATAAGGAATCGCTCACTAAGACGAGCCTTGACAAAGGCAATGTACTCAGAATCATCTCCTGAATGATCATATCATCAAGATACGTAAGAAGAAGAGTCCACCACGAGGCGAAGTGTGGACAAAGAGCGCAGGATCATGATCACTTGTCAAAAACCAGCAGAAGTGACCACAGAGGAGAAACACTCAAACCGAGCACGAGGGGCTTGCTTAAGGCCATAGAGAGAGCGACGGCGGCGCAGACCATGCCCTCGTGACGTAATACCCAGGTGGCGGATGCATGTAGACCTCCTCACGCACTCGCCATTAAGAAAGGCATTCTTGACATCAAGTTGAGAACATACCAATGGCGAATGACGCCACCGAAAGAAGAGCGCGACGGTGGTCATGTGGGCCACAGAGCAAAAGTCTCGTCAGAGTCACGACCATGCTCTCGCTGGAAGCCACGAGCAACAAGACGCGCTTTATAGCGCTCAAGAGAGCCATCGAGCGAGTCTTAATTTTATAGACCCACTTACATGTGATGGGACGAGAGTGAGATGGAAAAGGAACAAGATCCCAAGTACCAAGACGCTGAGGCGAGAATCTCTCGGCCATGGCATGCTGCCACTCAGGATGAGTAACAGCATCCCGGTAGGAGGCAGGCTCACAAGTAGCTGTGCCAGCAAAGGCAAAATGGGCAGGAGGCCGAATCGACTAGCGATTGCGGAGAGCGTAGCGAGGAGAAGACGGCCCATCAGGGGAAGATGAAGCATCAGAAGAAGATGAAACATCAGGAGAAGTGGGCTCAGCTGGAAGATCCTCAATACGAGGTCGACGAGTGTAGACAAGTGTAATGGGGGGAGCCTGAGGAGCCACAGGAGACGTAACAGGCGGCGACAATGGCGGAGAGGCCACATGAGAAATATATGGAGACGAGATAGGTGTATCTGGAAAGGTCAAAAAAGACAGAGACTCCACAGAGAAAGTCGAAGGAGAGACAGGACGTGGGTAGAAGGGACGAGACTCGTCGAAAGTCACATCCCGAGAAATCCGCATCCGTCGACTAACAGGATCCCAGCACCGATAGCCCTTGTGCTCGGCACTGTATCCCAGAAAGACACACTCAATGGACTGAGCAGTCAGTTTGGTGCGTTCTCGAGGGGCGAGGAGAACGTAGCAAACGCAGCCAAATGCATTTAAGGCGAGTAGTCGAAGGAGACCACAGAGACGCTCAATAGGGATGGCGCCCTGAAGAGCAGAAGAAGGCTGGATGTTGACGAGATAGGTTGCAGTGGAAACAGCCTCGGCCCAAAAGTGAGGTGGAATAGAGGCGGCAATCATCAGTGCACGAGCTGACTCAAGGAGGTGACGATGCTTGCGCTCAGCAACACCATTCTGAGCATGAGCACCAGGACAAGAGAATCGAAGCGAGTGCCTCGCCAAAGAAGGAAACTACGCAGGTGATGAGAGAGGTACTCGCTAGCAGAGTCAGCACGAAAAACACGAATAGGAGTGGAGAACTGTGTGTGAACCATAGTGGCAAACTGTTTATAGATAGACAAGACCTCACTACGAGAAGACATGAAATATATCCAAGTGTGGCGAGAGAAATCATCTATAAATATGATATAGTATCGATGACCCCTTTCAAACGAAGGGAGCGGACCCCAAACATCGTAATGAACAAGATCAAAAGGACGCCGAGACACCGACTCACTATGAGGATAAGGAAGTCAATCTGCTTGCCTAACTTACGTACGACAATCTAAAGAGACGCCACCGAGAGATCCCGAAGACCACGACGAACTAAGGATGACAGACGAGATCCACACAGATGACCAAGACGGTGATGCCATCGCCGGAAAGAACCGGTGACGGAGTAGCCAAGCAGAGAGGCCGCGCTACGGGCAATGGAAGGAAGATGAAGCCGCCAAGCTCCCGAGACGCCGAGAGTCAAGACGCCGAGGCCGAACCAACCGTAGCTCCGTGTGGCGGTCCCGAACACAACAAGAGTCGAGTCGAGAATGATCCGATAACCAAGGTCGATGAATCTCCCAAGAAAAGAAGTCGCATGGATAGGCGAGGAACATGAGCAATGTAAGGAACATGAAAAGATGAGTTGCTAAGAGGTCCTCGACCGAGACAGAAAGAGAGGTACCATCGCAGTAAGTACACCGACGGGAATCAAGAGGTGTAACAAAGATAGAGTGGAAGAATCGAAAGTCATGTGGAAGGATGCTCCTAATCAAGGATCCACGGGAAGTACTGTCTGTAGGAGGTGGTTTCTCGGTGCTCAAAGAGTCGATCCGCAGAACTCCGCAGAACTCGCCGAGGAAGACCCAAGCGGCAAGCGATCGTCGAAGTCCGCTATCTCCCGCCGCTGAGAAAACACTAAGTAGTCGATGCGCACGCCGATGTAGAAGTACCGGTGCGGTCGCGGAGAAGAACGGCGTGAAATATGCCGCTGTTTCTGGTAGCACTGAGACTCAATGTGGCCGATCTTGTCGCAGTAGGAGCAGCGAGGACGGCCACCGCCAGATGGAGGGCGGCCACCACCACCTGTGGCAGCCACTAGAGGAGGCAGCGTACTGAAGCGTGAAGCAGTCGGTGTAGCAGGTGTACGGGCGGCGAGCACAGAGGGGAGTGGCATCAGACCGGCACCACTCAGACGAGTCTCCTCTGCATGTATCACCGGGCAGCGAGGAAGGGAAACGGTACCCATTGGTAGGCGGCGCTGGACGCGCGCGGCGACCAAGGTAACGTGGTCTAATAGGCGGCGCTGGACGGCGCGGCGATCAGACCGACGTTTTTCTTTTTCTTTTTTTCTCTCTCTCTCTCTCTCTCTCTTTTCTTTTAAATCCGGCCGAAACCGGCCTGGCCCAAAAACGGCCTGGCCCAAGTACTTTGGGCAGCAGGGGCGGGGGTGTTTAGGGCTCCTCCCCACGCGTGGCAAGCGGCAGGCGACGACGCTTCGGAGGCGCGGCGCGACGACGGCACGGCGCGGCAACCAAGACAACGAGGTCTAACAGCGGCGCCGACGGCGCGGCGGTTAGAACAACGTTTTTTCGGCGGCCTTTAAAGGAGACGGCGGGCCGCTTTACAGCCCATCGCTGAGCGGGGAAACCCTAGTTAGGGTTCCCCCTTGTGTGACGGCGGCGGGGGGTAGTCTCCGTGCGCGCCGCCTTGTGCTTTCAATGGCGGGCGGCGGCGGCAGTCACGGAGGCCGCAGCGGTGGCGATCACGGAGGTCGCAGCGGCCGCCTCGACGAGCGAGAGGTCTCAGACGGCGGCGGGCGGCGAAGGTGGCTCCGAGGAGACGAAGCAGACGGCGAAGATGCCGGGAGTCCGAAGGTGGCTCGGCGGCCCTAGCGTCCGGCGGCGCGAAGGTCGAGCGGATGATGAGGCGGCTCGGGAGGTCCGGCGGTCTCCGGCGGGTGGAGGGCTCAGCGGTAGCAGATCCGCACGGCGGAGGGATCCGGCGTGGGAGGCGGCGGCGTCCTCTCTCGCAGAGCAGCCGGGCGGCGGTCCTCTCCGTAGGAGCAGCCGGCGGCGGTCCAAGCAAGCGGTGGATTCGGTGTTTGGGATCGACGGAGGGGCGGCGGCGTCCTCACGAGCGGAGGAATCCGGTGCGAGGCCGGCGTCGGCGCGCGAAGAGGAGCCGGCGTGCGGCGATGGCAGGCGGTCGCCCGAGGTGGTGGTCTGCGGTCGCCCGACAGCAGCCCACGACGGGGGAGGAAGCCGGCGGACGGGAGAGGCCGACTGAAGCGGCGACGGTGGCGGCTAGGTCAGAAGAAAGGTAACCCTAGCGCTCTGATATCATGTTGGAATATGCGACATGCGACTTGTATTATCAGGGGCCAATTGGCCAGTATATATACACAAACATGTTACAGATAAGGAAACCAAATCAATCATATCTTTAACTATATCTCTAACTTATCTCTAACATGGTTCACCATCTCTTTTCACTACAGGTGACCCTGCCGTCAGTGAGGATGGGCAAGAGGAGGTCCCGGGGCATCCGGTGCGACTACATCGGCTCAGCCACCAACCTTGTAAGAATAAATTCGATCTGCACCGTACGCATAGTGTAGTGTGCATGGTTTGCTTTTACGAAGAGGAGAGCACGTAGTTAAGTCTTGATGTGCGTATGCTGTTGTTTGGATGATGCAGATCATGGTGACGACGACGACGCTGATGCTGTTGGCGGGCCGGTTCGGGCTGGCGCCGTCGGCGAACCGGAAGGCGACGGCGGGGCTGAAGCTGGAGGCGCGCGACTCCGGGCTGCAGACGGGCGACCCCGCCGGGTTCACGCTCGCCGACACGCTGGCCTGCGGCTCCGTCGGCCACATCATGGGCGCCGGCATCGTCCTCGGCCTCAAGAACACCGGCGTCCTGGACCAGATCATCGGCTAGATCCACCATCCAGGCCACGCCATGCATGCGTGTAATGGGATGCTCGGTGCCTATGTGATATTGTGATGTAGTAGTGTACATTGTGCGTGCATGTAGCCTGCTGTTTCAATGGAACGAACGTACAGAGCTGCTTGGCTTGCGATTCACAGAAGTTAGTACAATGCGTAGTATTTCAATTCGTTGGTTGGTTTCTAAGTTTTTTTTGGGGGGTACATGCATGTTCTGTGATGCTTGCGTGTATTGGAGGATTCCATGCTTCATTTTGCATGTGTTTTTGCTGAGCAAATTTTTGCAAACTTTGGAAAGCAGAAGAAAGAGAAGCCACCAGACAAAGGGAGTATACAGCACAGGATGACATAGCAAAAGAAAACAAAGGAAAGAAGAGCAAACTAGTAGTGCAGATATTAAAGCGACGAGTCAGAATTGGAATGACAGTCATCAGCGATCCGCCACACGGACCAGTCATTACCGGACTCAGCTTCTTTGCCGAGTGCAAAACTCTTTGCCGAGTGTCAAATATCGGACACTCGGCAAATAGCTATTTTGTATGGTAGTTGTATTTTCATTTGTTGTTCACTTGGTGATGGACTTGTGATATACTTGTGATGCACTTGTCGACTGTGATGAACTTGTGGATTTGTTTGGATGGACTTGAGCACTTATTGTTATATATGTGATATATGTGATGGATGTGATAAATATGTGATGGATGAGATATATATGTGATGGATGTGATATATGTTTGGATGGATTTGTTTGTCGCGATGGAATGTAAAAAATAAATAAAAAATGCAGTTTTGCGTCACTTTGCCGAGTGCAACACTCGGCAAAGGACCCCTTTGCCGAGTGCCATGACTATGGCACTCGGCAAAGCTGGGAATGTGGGCGCCTGAAACCCCAGTTTTTCAGCTTTGCCGAGTGCCAGCCATCCGACTCTCGGCAAATAAATTTTCAAAAAAAAAATTTAAAAAATCTTTGCCGAGTGCCGGCTGGGTTGGCACTCGGCAAAGCGGCCGTCAACGGGGTCGGCGCCGTGACTTGGCCTTTTCTTTGCCGAGTGCTGACTCGGCACTCAGCAAAGCCTTCGGCACTCGGCAAAGCCTTTACCGAGTGCCCGACAAAAGGCACTCGGCAAAGGTTGCTTCGCCGATAAATTTTTTCCCGAGTGCCCTTTGCCGAGTGTCGCACTCGGCAAAGCTTTTGCCGAGTGTAAAGGAGCCTTTGCCCAGTGCCTGAGGCACTCGGCAAAGAGCCGGAATCCAGTAGTGAGTATGTACTGGCGTCAGTGTACTATCTTCATCCTCCCCTCTTTCTCTCTCTCTCTCTCTCTCTCAAAGAAGAAAAAAATGGAGAAGAAACAACCGATCCGAACAGAACGGAGCAACAATTCGACTTAAAACACAACAAGAACACCAAAATCTTTTTTAAATGACAAGAACAGAAGCTCAATAACAAGAGAAGAGAAAGAAGAAAGATGCCACGACCATATATATCCAGATGCGGATGACGCTGCCCGCATAACCTGCTCGACGCTGAGGACATCACGATATCATCTACGGCCACCAGGAATGTCAACATGCCGGCGTCGGTCTTCACCAAACCTTCCGCTACCATCCAAGCTCTCTGCTCAGCTATATGCACTCAAGATACCATGTCGTCGTCACCAAGCTCTCAAGATTTGTCTCCACCAAGCACCATCACCGCCTGCCGAGCCGAGCCGAGCGACGGCTACTACGTCTACTCCGTCTGCACTAACAACACTTCTACAAGTGTACTGGCCAAGCACTCCACTCTACCGACATGTCAAGTACCGATGAAGCAAATTAACTACCAATTGCCGGGCACTGACGAGGCGAAGGCAAACTATCCAGTTCGACACCAGCCAAGCGGACACTCCACAAGGCCAGGCATCGACGAGGCGACGGTCATCCCGTCAACCCATCTGAGCTAACGAGGCCAGACATGCACCTGCAACATCGGACATCGACAAGCCGGAGGAGCATACCCGTTCGAGACCGACGAGTCCGAATGCTTCCGGGTAAGCATTGACGGAGCAAGGATGTACCGCTCCACCACCACTTCATTGTAGCTGACGATCGAGGCTATGAACCCGTACCGCATCGTCATGCATCTGCACCGTACACATGGAGAAGACGAGACTTGAAGACGGCGAACACGCGCAGCTTAATCGGATGTATCTCGCGGTAGTAATTAACCGGGAGTCTTACAAGACTTCGGGAAGCAGGAGACCACATCACTAAGTCATGGAGTGCATAATAATAATAATAATAATAATAATAAAGTGCTTATATTTTGTAATTCCATGAGAATTAATGAAATGCATGGTTCCTTAACCTTTTGTTTCTTGTGTTTTATTTATTTTTGTGTACCTTGTGCATTGGCACGCCCACAACTTTAATCTCCACGCATAGAAATCTTAAGCGATTTATAGTGTCAAACAGGGGGCCTCACAGGGCCTGGACAGGTCCATAAATATCACCTTGAATTCTCTCCAGGAAACTAGGTGATTCATTTCTTAGTTTCATATAAGAGGGTCTAGTAATTAACTTCCCTTTGGTATAAACAGTGCACATGAAGTCTTTAGGTCCACGAAAGTCTTTAGTTTTTATGTTATGTCCAACATAATTAGTAATAAATTTTTGCATCATACCCAAACCAAGATGACCCAGACAATCATGCCAGATCTTAAAATTTTTTTTGGGTGTTTAAAAATTGTTTTCATCGCAATATAAATTTCAGGTTTTATATAAGTGTACTACAATCCTGATGAGAAAGAAGGGAGGTTTTTTACCACTTGCTTCTGGCATCCATTAGACTTAGGCCCTGTTTGTTTAAACTTAGACTTTTTGGCTTAACCAGCTTATAAGCTCTTCAGCTTTTAAGCCAAACCTTGGTGTTTGGTAATCTGGTTTTTTATAGGATGTTGGCTTATTGAGTTGTGTGTGAAGGATAAAAGGATAACAATCGAATTCCCGGAGGGTTATTCTGTAAGAATATATAAAAATTAGAAATCCGTCGCAATTTTTCGTAACTCCAGGGATTTTCCGCAACAGTTGATGTGTAATTTTCATAACTTCGAGGGTCTATTTGCAAAAAAAAAGGATTTTTTTCTTCGCGATTTTTTCTCTCCCGTTTTTTTCCTTCTTTCGGTTGATGGCGCAGGCCAGCCCACAAGGCCACCCGTCCTGCTCGCGAATGGGTGTGGGGTTTAGGTTTTCCCTATCCCTATGCAGGGAGTGGTGACCGCTGATGCAAGCGCGGCGCGGCGGCGAGCGGGTGCGGTGCACGCGGCAGCGCGTCGGGCACGATGCGGCTAGGCGGTGCGTGACGCCGAGCGTACGTACAATGCGACGGCTTTAGGCCGGTGGTGGCATGCCGGCGGGGTCGCGCACGGTGGGCGCCGGCGTTAGATCGGCAGCGGAGGTGGTCGGCTCTAGACCGGTCGACAGATCGTGAGAATTTTTTCTTCTTCTCTCGTGAACAATACATATTCAGTCTAATTGCGACAATTAGTAGTAATTAATCGTAGAGCCCTAATTAGCAATTAACAGATCTAATCGGGTTCAAGAAAAAAATAATCTACCATATTAATTCGTAGCGAAATTAGAGATTGAAAGATGGAATCATGACGACATACCGATTCGGTCATGTAATGCGATTCGTGTTGATAACGTGTCGAAGAACAAAGTCGTCGTAGGAACCAATCACCAGACACAATATGAGAAATCTCTTTATTAATTGATCGATCTCTTTCTGAGTGCAAGGTGATTCTATTTAAAGACTAAAACCCACTGGAGGTAGTTTCGGTATTATATCTATTAACCCCTAATCCAGGGTTTCTTAAAACGAGAGAGAGAGAGAGAGAGAGTAACTAAGATCCACTGGGGCAACCAATTGTTAGGGGGCATAATTAGGACAAAATTTGAATTCGGCGAAGAAATCTGGAGTTCTATTCGGCAAAAGATGTGTGTGTACATTACATACCATTGTGATTTCTCAATTGGTGACGTATAGAACTGTAAAACCAGAGTTCGAAAGACGACGCCACACTGCGTAGCAGCAAGACAACACTGGAGATTTGACAGAGCATATACGGGGCCTAATCATAAAAAATGAGACCTGTAGGATCCGATTGACATGAAAGAGCAGAACAGAGGGGTCAAAAAGAAAGAACTTGGGGGCTTATCTGTAAAATAATATATATATATATATATATATATATATATATATATATATACGGAACGTATCTAGTGCTGATGGGTATATATAGAACATATCTAGTGCTAATGAGTAATTCAGTGCTAAGGTGCTAATATCAATCCTGACCATTGGATTTGAATTGAACAACCAAAATTAATGTGGGCTATCACCTCTAAACTATTTAATCACTTTGCATGCTCCCACCTTCAATGCACCTTCGTTAATACGTTTTCATTAAATACCATGCATGCTCCCACCTCTAACGGTCAAGATCCAGATCCAACGGTCAAGATCCAGATCCAACGGTCAAATATGTTCCCAAGGTCTCAAGTGCAGTATATATATATGGAACATATCTAGTGTTGATGGGTATATATGGAACATATCTAGTGCTAATTAGTAATTCAGTGCTAAGGTGCTAATATCAACCTTGATCGTTGGATTTGAATTGAACAACTAAGATTAATATGAGCTCTCACCTCTAAACCATTTAATCACTTTGTATGCTCCCACCTTCAATGCACCTTCATTAACACATTTTCATTAAACACCATGCATGCTCCCACCTCTAACGGTCGAGATCCAGATCTAACGGTCAAATACGTTCCCAAGGGCTCAAGTGCAGTGCTGACAACAACCTGTGGATTCATATATTTGCATAAGGAATCTCCGAGGATGATATTGTGGGGAAAAAAATTGGAGTGGAAGGGGCAAAAAAAAAAGGAACAGGTTAGGGGCACAAATGTGAGCAAAGCCAGGGGCGCCACGGACCAGAGCGTAAATTCTCATGCTCCCACCTCTAACGGTCAAGATCCAGATCCAACGGTCAAATACGTTCCCAAGGGCTCAAGTGCAGTGCTGACAACAACATGTGGATTCATATATTTGCATAAGGAATCTCCGAGGATGATATTGTGGGGAAAAAAATTGGAGTGGAAGGTGCAAAAAAAAGGAACAGGTTAGGGGCACAAATGTGAGCAAAGCTGGGGGCGCCACGGACCAGAGCGTAAATTTGGACCATTTCTCGATTTGTGCGTGTCATCCTTGCGCAGGGGCCATGCTAATCTTCTCTGTATCGTTCCAATTTTATCAGATGTCTCCGAAGAGACAGCACATTGTGTAGCGCTGCAGCTTATAAGCTGTTGCTTCTTCGCTTGACTGCTCGATGTGGTACTAAAGTGTCGGGCTTCTGAGTGCGCGAGTGGCTTAAGAGGCCGTCCAGATCTTAACCTACGGATAAGATCGTATCTCCTGGGCCACGTGGGAGCGGAGCAGCGCTTTGCGGTCGGGGATCTTCTGCGGGCTAGTTTGGACCGTGTGGACCTCAGAATGGGGCCTTCCATTGTTGAACATTTCTGGCCACTCACGAGTATGGCTAGTTTTTTTTTTTTTCGCGAGGGAGCGTATGACTAGTTCTTTCAGCAAAGATCAAGAACGAAACATACTCTAATCCTCGACGAACTCCTGCTTACTATTATTTCTAAATATGCACCACTCCTAACACATAATCTCCACACAAAATTACACGAAAAGGTAGCGCTGCTCCTTACACTAAATTTCACTGGGAATATTATTTTAAATGCATAGTATAGTAGGATCAAATATAGCATATACTCAAATGAGCTAAATAAACGGTATTTTTTATTCCACCGTACGGTCGGCATTGTCCGGTATCGAAACCGGTATGACCTGTATCAAGACCGGTATGGAACACATGGCTATTCTGTAATGTTTTAGATGCCGAAATGGTATATACCAACTAGTACCTTAACAGTATAGTTTGATCAAGACATCCACCGACACGGAATATGTATCCAGGCACAGCACTGGGCATTCGGTTCACAAAACTGGGAAAGCTCTCAGCTGAATCGCCATCAAAGACGCGGCACAGGTCATCCACACCCTCCCGACGTCAGCGCTGAAGCAGCACAAGTCACCAACGCAACAAAAATTATCCGTCCTACGAATCGCTTAATATAAGCGAGACCAACGGAACATTTGCGATTAATGGGCTGCACTAACTGACACGCCAGGAACTTGCATGATCCAAAAACTACCAAGAACACAAATACACACTATCATAAACGTCTTTTGTCCCAAGTGTTTATTTATCTCCCGAGTGTATTACCTGAAACACTCGGTATTATCCCGAGTGCTTACAGAGACACTCGAAAAAATACAAAAACACTCGGTGGACATTAATCTCCCCGAGTGTCTTATATAACACTCGGGAGACGACGACGGGGCAGCACTCATCCGCCCGAAAACGGGGCAGCTCTCATCTGCCCCGAAAACGGGCTCGAAAACGGGATATGGACACATTCAGAACGGGGTGAAGAATATTCCTGAGTGCATATGTATTTATACACTCGGGAAAGAGACGAAATGTACCAATTAGTAGCGGCGCCAATTTTTTTTCCAGCCGCGCGTAGTGCTAACCCTAACATTTATCCCCGCCTCCATCGCGGCTTATCACGCCGCGACACCCTCCTACCTCCTCCACCGCCTCCGCCTCGTCGCCAGATCCTCCTCTGCCGCCTCCGTCTCGTCGCCACAACCGACCCCACCGCCTTTGCCTCGTCGCCACAACCGACCCTGCCGCCTCCGCCTTCGAGTCGTCGCCACACCCGACCCCGCCGCCACACCCTCCTCCACCGCCTCCGCCTCGTCGACATACCCTCCTCCGCCGCCTCCGCCTCGTCACCACACCCGACATCGCCGCCATACCATCCTTCACCACCTCCCTCTCAGATCCTGCGCGTGTCCTCCTCGTCGCCACACCCGACCTCGCCGCCACACCCTCCTCTGTCGCCCCCCTCCTCCACTGCCTCCGCCACCATCACATCCACCGCCTCCACCTCGTCCATTGCCTCCGCCGCCCCCTCCTCCACCGCCTCCGCCACCGTAGCAGAGCCACCCAAATCGGGGCCACTGCTGCACCCGCCGCCGCCGACCTCTTCGTCTGCCGCCACCGCGCCCGTCATCGTCGTCCCGCCCCTCCTCCGCCGTCTGCGTCGTCGTCTGCCGCACGCCTCCATTCCCGACAATGTCATCCTCCTCCTCCGCCGTCGCATCCTCCTCGTCTGTTGCTGCCGTAGCAGCCAAGGCCTCCATCCTCCTCCTCATCCGCCAACGCTGCCGCAGCTACGGACGTCGGCTACCTCAGGTAAGGCTTAGCTGAGCCTATGGGAGCCTTATTTAGAGACAGTCTCAGGTATAACAAATTTAAGAAGAAGACTTGGTGAATAGTCTGCTTTTGAGTCCATCTTGTTCACATCACATAGGCATACCCAATTCTTTACAAGATTGCATCCATCCCTACCCCTATTATGCCACACGAGAAGCATGTTATAGTTTACTGCCATAATCAATAAGTTAAGTCAACGTTGGGTATGCACAGTGAAATGCTCAGTGAAAATGTAAGAGCAAGACCCGTATGATCATAATAAGGTCCAAAGCCACTCTATATTTTTTGAGTTGTGTCAATGCGCATCACAAGGTGCTCCTACTAGCTTTTGATATCAATAAGTTAACACTTCCATTTTTAAGTCCTACAGAAAAATAAGATGTGCATGTTCCTATCATTCTTTTTAAAAGATGCATCTTATGTTGGCTGTTGCATAATGGATTAATGAACACCTTTACATTACCGTCACGCAAAAAAAAATCAGATGCATCATGCATGAGAGGTGTTTGTATTAGCCAATTCCTTCCCTATGCTTCAAAATTATATTTCAGACAAACACAGAGCTTGAATTAATTATAAGAAATAAGTGTTTAAATAGTATTACTTCCAATTCTGCATTTATGACACGAAGATTGTATGGTGTTAGAATAACAATATGTAGTTCCAATGTTATAAGCATAACATGGATTACATGATCTTGTAATACCATATGTTCCAATAGGCAGGCTAGAATGGTCTTCCAAAGTATGAGTTTCCATGAAACGAATGTAGTAATATCGACAATAAACTGGCAATATAATTGGATTATCTGTCGATTACAAACCAATTTTTCCAAAGCTATTAGAAAAGCTAATATATGCATCAGAACCTATGGAAGCAAAATGACCAACCGAAATATTGAAGTCTTACCTTGAAGATATTAGAGTACAATGAACTCAAAACAGGTGCTAAATGCTAGCTAATCCTAAGTAAGCAGGTGTGTCATACCCATATGTTCTTTTTCATATTCATTACTTTTGGTTAGTAGTCTACAAATACTCACATGCCTATCATAGCAGGTACAGCTTCCACTTGTAGCTATCTAACTTTTAAAGGAACTTTATAGCTATCTTCTACTTGTGTATCTCTCTTTTCACTTTGCCATCACTTGTACATATACACATGAGATCCAGCAACTCCAAACAATTACCAATATAAGTGTTGCACCCTGTAATTTTGTAGCATTCGCAAGGTTTATTAGCCAGGTAAAATATATACTTGCACTGTGCACTTTCTATATGAAAAAACTATTTCTTCTGAACTTGACAACATTTATTGAAAAGAATGATATTTATAATGTTCCCATAACAATAATGTGGTAGTAACAGGACTATTAAGATTTAACTGAAGACAGTGGCTGTGGTGCCCTAGCTCAACAACAAAAGAATTGGCTGGTGAGGTGGTCCTTCTGATGCAGCTTGGTTAGTAGTTGGGAGGTAAGCTACTAACTCTATGTTATGATTATGTTGTACGCTTGTACTTTCATGTGAACTAAGATATGAACAAGTTAGAGCACTGTCTAAGGGTGTCCTTGTTGAGGCAACCTTTGGAACTAGTAGCGTAGGGTGTTCTCTTGTAATGTATATCCCATGCTCTTTACATGGTGCTATTCCTGTTTTCCAATGTGAGCTATGGAGAAGTACCATATTATACCAAACCTATATCATTCTTTGATTCCATGCAATTTTTTGGCATATTTGTAGGTAGCAGTGGCTATAAATGGTACACCAACTTTTACTTTCGTTTGCACGCCACTTCCTCGCAGCAGTTATATATAATTCACTTATTAAGCATAGAGCCGTTGATCACTTCACAGCAAGTAAATTACACATATAGAGAAACCATCATTAGACTCGGGACAACATTTTCTTTCAAATGTACTCATCCATATTACTCTTCTTGTCCATTTGGTGGCACAATCTTGTGAGCACAACACGTTGTTAATAAATTATCTTTTTTTTGCACACTAGGATGGCCGAGGATCGTAGTTGGATGTACACTGGGCGTAGAAAGATGGGTGAGTACAGCCAAGAGTGGATGGAAAAGACCACCAATTTTGTGGATCGAGCATTTGTTAGGAGTAAGCGACTAGGTGGTGTGTTGTGCCCTTGTTGTCGTTGCTCGAACACACGGCCACAAATGAGGGCGACAATGATCGCACACTTGTGCAAGTATGGATTTAGGCCACACTATACCGTGTGGGTCTACCATGGCGAGTCAGAAAGTAGTAGATCGGACGTGCAACACACAGAGGATGGCGGCCACAATGAGAGTAGGATAGAAGACATGCTAGATGATGTACGTGATGCATATGTGCCACCTGTAGAGGAAGAACCGGAGTCTGCAACAAGGGCTTTCTTTGATATGTTGTCCGCAGCCAGTCAACCATTTCATGGGCAAACACAGGTGTCCCAATTAGATGCCATCACACGCCTGCTTGCTATCAAGTCCCAGTTCAGCACAAGCATTGCTTGCTTTGATGCATTCTTAAGCGTGTTTAGCACCCTTCTCCCAGATGGTCACAAACTGCCCGCTAACTTGTATGAGGCCAAGAAATTGATAAGCGCACTAAATATGCCATATGAGAAGATAGATGTTTGTCCAAATCATTGCATGCTATTTAGGAATGAGAATGTGGACAAAGATCACTGCGATAAGTGTGGTGAGTCTAGGTTTGTTGAGGTTGACTCCGGTGATGGTCAGAAGAGGCAGCTTCCTATTGGCAGAAAAATACTTCGCTATCTACCATTTGTGCCACGAATCCAACGGCTATACATGTCTGAGGTTTCTGCCAAACAAATGATATGTTACAAGTATGGTCGTCGGTACCATGCTGACAAGATGGTCCACCCATCTGATGGTGAAGCATGGAAGCAATTTGACCGAGACTATGTACAGTTAGCCGCGGAGCCTCGGAATGTTTGAATTGCAATTGCAACTGATGGGTTTAACCCATTTGGTATGGGGGCTGCGCCATACAGGTGTTGGCCTGTGTTTGTCATTCCCCTTAACCTTCCACCCGGCGTTTGCATGCAGAAGCAGAACATATTCCTTTCCTTGATAATCCCTGGTCATGAATACTCGGGGAAGAATATGAGTGTATTCATGGAGCCAGTGGTGGATGAATTGTTACATGCTTGGGAACAAGGCCTAGTAACATATGATCGGGCACCAAAACAGAACTTCACCATGAGGGTCGCGTACCACACATCCATGCATGACTTCCCGGCGTACGGGATATTCTGTGGGTGGTGTGTACATAGGAAGATGCCATGCCCAATCTGCAGGGAGGCGCTGCGTGGCTGTTGGCTAAAGCATGGTCGCAAGCACTCCTTCTTCGATTGTCATCGTCAATTCCTTCCAATTGACCATGAATTTAGAAGTGACACAAATGGATTTAGGGCCAATATTGCTGTCCGCAGTGGACCACCATGTCGGCTGGCAGGTGAGGAGGTTCGTGCACGGCTAGATGTTTTGAAGCCTCTTGACGATGGAGATGGGTTTGAGAAATATGGCGAGGAGCACAATTGGACTCACATTCTAAGCTTGTGGCGGCTACCATACTTCCATAAGCTCATTCTTCCCTATAACATATATGTAATGCACAATGAGAAGAATGTTGCAGGGGTCATATTTAGCACATTCTTTGACATTCCAGACAAGACGAAGGACAATGTCAAGGCTCAACTTGATCAAGAGGAGCTTTGCAACAGGCCTTGGCTGAATATGATCCACAAGTCAGCTACTGGCAAGTGGGAGAAGCCAAGAGCTAGTTATTGCCTAACTAGGGTTCAAAGGAAGGAGATTTTGGAATAGTTTCAGACCCTAAAGTTTCAGACCCTAGAGGAGTGAATCTAGCTACCATGCGCATCAATGGCCTAAAGAGCCATGACTATCACATATTCATGGAACGCCTTTTGCCTGTGATGATTCGTGGCTATGTCCCTGAGTGTGTTTGGCAAGTGATGGCAGAGTTGAGCTTTTTTACCGACAACTATGTGCGAAAGAGATATATCCCATGGTGATGTCAACTATGGAGCGTGAAGTACCTGTGTTACTTTGCAAGTTAGAAAAGATATTTCCACTTGGCCTCTTCAATCCAATGCAACATTTGATTCTCCATCTCCCCTATGAAGCTAGGATGGGGGGACCAGTGCAAAACCGGTGGATGTATCCAATTGAGAGGGAACAAAAGGAACTACGAGGCAAAGCAAAAAATCGATCGCGTGTTGAAGCGTCCATAGCGGAGGCGTACATACTTGAGGAAATTTCCCATTTCACATCAATATACTTTGCTGACAATGTTCGCGCGGTGCACAATCGAACCTCACGATACAACATTGGCATCCCTCAAAATGATTGCCACCTTAGTCTCTTCACCGGAAGAGGTGACACTTCAAGCGGTGGTACTTCCAAAGTTTTATCGTGGGATGAGTGGTTGACTGCGATGTTGTATGTTTTGACCAACCTCTCCGAAGTGGATGATTACATTAGGTATGCAACAACTATCTTTTCCCTAGAATTGATGCATGAGTGTTTTAATGTTTTTATCTTGTTGCCAATAGGGAATTTGTTAGGAACGAGTGGAAGCAACGTCGAGATCCATCCGAAAAATAAATTGAGTCCCTTCTTAGGAAGGGTGCTGGGAATTGCAAACCGAATTTTCCAACTTGGTTCTATCAGAAAGTAACTTCCTTATTATCTAGTCTCCTTTGCACATAATATTTGCTAAGTAAAGATGAACTAACACATGAAACCCATCCTATTTATCCTGTAGAGCTTGAAGGACAAGTCTATGAGCAGCGAATTGAAGCAAGTTGCTCAAGGATGCCACACTCGGGTGATGTCCTATAGTACGTACATGTGAATGGGTACCGCTTCCGAACATCGACACATGAGAGAGAACGGCCTAATGCAACAGCAATTAATAGTGGATTGGTGACTATAGGGCAGGATGGGAGCAATACAACTGTTGAATACTATGGAGTAATTGAAGAAATAATTGAACTATATTTCCATGGTAGCATACCTCTCAAAATTATGTTATTCAAATGTCATTGGTTCCATCCATTTAGGGGAGTCAGACGGGACACATCACATGGGCTGGTTGAAGTTGCACATCAATCAGTCCTACCAGGTAATGATCCATTTATTGTGGCTCAGCAAGCCACCCAAGTATACTACATCCCGTACCCATGCAAAACGATGCGTAGTCTAGTGGATTGGTGGGTAGTACATAAGGTGCAACCATATGGTAAACTACCTACCCCTAGTGAGCAGGACTACAACATCGAGACCAACAATGGTGTTGACCTATTCTTTCAAGAAGATGGGCTCCCAGGTACTTTTCAAATAATAATTGGGGAAGAGGACGATCGCATAGAAGACATTCTAATTGATGCTGAGGAGGTTGTCAACGAAGATGATCATTTGGAAGTACTTAATCGCTTAGACATTGATGGAACTGAAAGCGATGAGGTCGAGTCAACACCTCATGATAGTGATGATGACTTTTTAGAGGGCCAATCCGCGGAGGATCCCATTGTAGACGACTACTTCTAAGCATGATCTTCTTGTACGTATTTTATGTATTTGCTGCATGTTTTTAATTTTTTGTATGAGCTTACTTGATTACGCTATATTACGTCTTTCTATGAGCTTAGTTGATTGCACTATATTAATTGATTTATTTTATTTCATTTCATTTCAAGACACCAAAAATGAGTGGCGTCAAAGAGGCAGCATACTCTAGTCGAGGTAGACGTCTATCTTCCAAAGTGGCAGCACCATCTCATGAAGATAGAGGGACAGCCGCGGCCCCTCGAGGAGGCAGAGGGGCAACCGCGGCCCCTCGAGGAGGCAGAGGGGCGGCCATAGTCCCCAGAGGAGGCAGCGTGGGGTCTACCTCTACTAGATCAGGCTCCTCTGCCCCACGGCCCTCTCGTGCTGATCATGTGGATAGTGATCAGCATCCCAGTGAGAAAGAGGGTGAGGAGGATGAGTACCCCGAGGCGGAAGACAGTACTACAACACAAGATTTTTGGTTGCGAGGACCTGCGAACTTGCCACCACAACCAACCCAAGAGGCGGACAAGACTGTCATCGTTCCTGTTGGCGACACGTAAGAAATTGTTATCACTTTCACTAATTTAGCCCACTTGCTTGCATACCTCAAAAAAACTAATGTGTAGGCAATGGCGAGAAGAATGAGGGGCTGAGAAATGTAGACTTCCAAACGGCATAATTGGTGTGTTGATTTGATGGCACTTCCCTGGCTTGGTCATCTACAGAGGAAGGCGGGAGCCTGCATGGACATGGCACCACTACAAGGCCGCTGAAGATACCGCTGCTGAAGGAGAAATACAATTTGACAATTGTTTGCAGCGGGTGGAGGAAAGTTTTTGGGTAAGTGACTGAGTATTCAAATCTGCATCTATTTATGTATTCATAAATATTTGTGAGGGCCATGAAACCAGGTTTTGTTAGGGCAAGGCAAAGGCTGGTTCAAAGAAATTGCAGACAATTTAGAAAAGTAGAATCAGTTATACCATCCAGAATTGATAGATACACAACTTTTCTTCCTATGATTTAACTTGGGATTGATCTCTAATTTAACTTTTCTTCCTATGATTTAACCTTTCTTACACATTATCTTGTTATTATCTAGTGGTGGTTTAGATGGGCTGAGGGACAAGAAGCTGATTCTAGGAGAGTGGTGCGCAATGTTGTTAAAAAGCTGATCCCACAGATGATCTATGAAGCACGCATCCAAGCGGTGATCTATTACCACACACAAGTGCTTGGAAAGAAAATTCACAGGGCCGAGGCTTGCCAAACTCATATCACTTTGGAGGACTATATGCAGGTAACCAACTATACAAACGATGTCCTTGATTACAATCAATTCTAGTTTATTCATATTGAACACTTGGTTAAATTAGGCAATACCTTGGTGGGCCCAGAAGTGTGAAGATGCATGGCAGCAGATTGCCCAAAAGAGGTGGTGTAACGAACAATGGTTAGAGGCCTCTCGTGCTGCTAGGGAGCGGAGATTGTTGATGGGCGGGGTAGCACATCATCAAGGCAGCTCCTCCATGGCTCGTTACAAGAAGCACTTGGTAGGTCAACATCTTCATATTGATTGTATGTTGCAGATACATATTTATTTACCTCCGTGGTTCTTTTTGGGTGCAAGAAAAGAAGAAGCAGAGGCCTGTCTCTGATGTAGAAGCATATGTAGAAGCTAGGAGGGGTGATCAGGAGGGCACCCTATGCAGTCAGTGCGCAACACAGAACTTGGTACCATTTCTAGACTATGATTTTGTCCCTGATGATTTTCGCTCATTGATGATTTTGTCCAATAGGATGCATATACAGAGGCTGCTAAGGAGATTCATGGTCAGGACTTTGACGTAATGAATTCACCACTGGATGCGACTGCTGTGTACAAGGCTGGAAAGGGGAAGAAACATGGTCGTTTCTTGATCGGTGCCGGCTACATTAGCACACCGACAACCCTCTCGGAGGTTCGAACAGCAAGTACTGGATCAACGGATGATGTACACCCTCAAAGACGAGCGCGACCATCATCTGATAGGGTTTCTCAGCTTGAGGCCAGGCTACAAGATGAAATCGAGGCTAGGCAGCGGTTGGAGCAAATGATCCAGGTTTGTTGGAGCGTGGCAGTACAATAACAAAGTAATATTATATATATATATATATATATATATATATATATATATATATATATATATATATATATATATATATATGTGTGTGTGTGTGTGTGTGTGTGTGTGTACTTGGTAATGTATGTCAATGTGCAAATAAATATGCAGGAACTTCAAACTCGACTTGATGGCACTACACCGGGGGCACCACTGCCTGCATTATCTAATCCGGTTAGTAACTGGACACTGATTATTACATTGTTAATCTCTTACGAGTGCTTGAGAGCTCACTAAAATTGACAATGCAAATTACCTCTTTGTTCAACGTATTTGTTGCTAATGTTTTTAGTGTTTTATTCAAATGCAAATTTCAGCATACGGCGGGATCAGTGGCAAATCCAGCTGCTTCCAGTGCTGATGCTGGAGATGGTACACATGTTAGCTGCCCAAACCAAGATCATGTGGATAAGTCCAATGTCGAGAGGCCACCACCAGGTGCTTGCTATTTCCATGTGGATGGACCCCAATTTATTTACTAATGTTGTTTTCATGTTGACATTCCTGTACTCTAGTTTGCTTTGTTTAGTTGGACATCAAGAACTACATAAAAGGAATTTTGAGTAGTGAGCTATTTTTGTGACATTCTTTATATGGTGCTTGATTACCTTAGTACTAATCACTTAAATTAAATGGCTCAGCGGCAAATAACTTAGAGGCCAGTTCCAACTCATTCTCTGAAACTCCAGCTCCAAATAGATGCCAGCTCCAACTTGTACAAATGAACGATCATCTTAATTAGGTAAACACAAACTCAAAGAAATCAGCCAAGTTGAAATGTGGCAGTAGTGGTCTCCTAGAAAAGCAGATTTCTTTTCTAACACACTTCTGGATAATTGTTGAAACTCAATTCAAAATAAAACAGTGGCTATTCACATTTCAATTATAGTCATCTGACTTGTTAATAAGAGCAGCATCAAACCACTAAGGCACACCTGTCTCCATTAAATGTCCAAGTACTTGATCTAACGGCCAGCAAATTCAACTTAGCTTTTTAAAATAACACCGGACACCTGATAGTTAGCAAAATCTGTTATGTTTTTTAGATAGCTTCATTGACAGATTTTCAGTAGAGTTCTAAAAAACCAGGCTTTAAAGAGGATAGCCAAATGGTACAATCCATGACCTTTCTTGGGGGCTCACGGAACCGACCAGTAAATCGATGGACAATTTAAGTATAGACTTCCCTGAAAGCAGAATAAGTTCACACATATGATATATCATTTTATGTATTTCATTTCGAGCATTCTGATTCTAGTATGTGGGTAGCAATATCAAACCTCTCCATCCAGTGAGAAACTCAAAGCTGTTATCAGTATGGTTCATGCTGTATTTGAAGTACAAACTCAATTTTGCAGTAGTTTGTTTCCCGTGTATTTACAATTTTATTAGTTTCATTTTGTCTATATATGTTGAGTAGTAAACTGAATTGTTCTCTTCATGACAATGCAGTGGCCTGAGTTCATGGCTTAAGGCTGCTACGGACTCTGTGGTGGGAAGAAACTTTTCTCGCATTCCTGTTGATGCAGAGATCAGATGAGAAGACCATCTCTTTACTAGAATCTCATGTGATAGGAGCAGCTCTAGCTTAAGCCTAAATTGATCTGTACTGTTATATGTACCGTATTGCATGCCTGATGCGTAGATTTTTAAATTTGAACTCGAATGTTGTGAGTTTGGGGAATTATGTCAATATTGTTGAATTTATATATGTCAATATCGTTGAATCTTGCTCTTGAATGGAATGTATTGATGAATCTGGATGTGGAATGTAGTGCTGAATCTGGATGTCGAATGTACTGCTGAATCTGGATGTCGAATGTACTGCTTTATCTGGATGTATTGTTGTTGAATCTGATTCAAATCTAAAACTGGTTACAGCCTGTTTTGTTTGACCTACACTCCCGAGTGTATTATTTGACATACACTCGGGACAAATATATTTTTCCCAAGTGTAATAGGTCGGAAGACACTCGGGCAAGTTTCGCGATGAGTCAGGTAGTGCTGGCCACGTCGTTCTCTTTCCCGAGTGTTGACACTTGGGGAATGACTAGTGGATTTTCCCGAGTGTTCACGACGCGAGATTTCCCGAGTGTAAACACTGGGGAGGCAAAAACATTTCCCGAGTGTCAACACTCGGGAAAGTATTCCGTTAAAGTGATTACGCTGATCGGACAGTTTTTTCTCCCGAGTGTCATATGTTTCCCGAGTGTAACTATTTACACTCGGGAAATTATTTTGTCCCGAGTGTAACACTCGGGAACCAATAATTTACCCGACTAAACTATCCCGAATGTTTTTTTCCCGAGTGTTACACTCGGGAAATAAGTTCCCGAGTGTTTTTTTGTATTTACTGAGTGTTTCGGGCACTAGGGAGACTAACGGATTCTGGTAGTGACAGATTAAAATCTCTGAACAATGCGTTACGTGTACACTGTTCGATGGAGCAGAAAGTTCTTTTCTTACTTGTATCCCTCTTGATGGTGGTTCCTGCGCCGCCGAAGTTGCAGGCGATGCCTGAGTTGCCGTTCTGCTGGTAGAAAGAAGATGTTGAAGGCGTCGACAGAGCGTGTCGGTCGGTAGCACCGCCGCCTTACCGCAACGGCGATCGCCGCGCGCGCCGCCGCCGCCTTGACCAGTAGCGTTTGGAGGTCCTCCCACGCCGCCGAAGTTGCAGGCCATGTCCGAGCTGTATTCAGCTTCCGTGCTTGATCCTCGTTGGAACAGACTCGTTAGAAGAACTTGATCGGAAGAAGAAATCACACTCGGCAGTATTTCATGTTTGGCAGAAGCACATACACACGAGATCATGCTGATAATTCTGGAACACAAGAATAGCTTTTTTTGTGCTGCCTAGGACAGCTTTTCTATTACTTCTTTTCTCTTATTCTTCCAAATAAAGTACAAGACCATTATATAGTCTGTAAACTTCTCGACACACGTACACACTCCTAAAAAGAGATGAACTCAGTTTCTTTACAACTCGGATAAGGTAAGCACTAAACATAGAAACTAATAAAGATTATCTAACAATCACTCCCTAATCTTTGTGTATGTACTTATATTTCATATGTTGTCAGTTGGACTCAACTTCAACATGACTCCCACACACTCGGCCGAAGACAGTGGCACAACTCGAACACGTCTTGGACGCTGCCAGTTGAACTCGACTTCAACTTGACTCACACTTACTTGTCCGAAGATGGTGGCACAACTCGAACACGTCTTGGACTCTTACTCATTGAGGTAGTCGGTCTCATCTACGACTTGCTCAACTCGTACTCGGACTTCAAGTTGGTCACGACTTCAACTTGAGTAACACACGGACTCGACTCAGCATGACGAACACATCTTCTCAATATCCCAGACTTAACACTACTTACTTGAATCAGGACGGCGAACACATCTTCTCAACATCTCGGACTCCACTCAGTATCATAGCAGTGTTGGTTCATCATCGCTGAAAGCTTCAGCAAGAAGCACTTTCTCCTTCTTCGGCTTGCTGCATTTTGAAGCAAAGTGTCCAAAATCCTAACAATTATAACATCTCATATTTGTCTTGTCAAATTTTCAATTCTTGCGGCCTCGGCTACCACCACCATTAGAGCCGCCAAAAAAAACCTCACCTTTGCCTTTCGATGATCGGGCCTCTCACTCGGCGCGAGTTAATAGCAGGTGCTCATCTTCGCTGCTACCAGATCCTCGGATCCGTTCCTCGTGCGCCTTCAAGCGACCAATTACCTCCTCAACCGTCATCACCTTGAGTCGCCAAACTGGTCAATGGCGGAGACGATTTGGAAATTTTTTTCAGAAACAGCTCGAAGGAACTTTCTCACAATATAGTTTTCTTCCATCTTGTCCCCCAAGACTCGGACCTGGTTGACAATCGCCGTCAACCTCATGGCGAAGTCGTCGATCGACTCCATCTCTTTCATGTGCATTCCCTTGAACTCGCTCTTAAGAGTTTGTACTCGTGCTTCCTTGACACGATCGTCACCAAGATGCATCGTCTTCAACGCCTTCCACGCAGCTTTGGTCGTCTCCTTTTCGGCCAGTAGGAAGAGCGTTTTCTCTGAGATGCCTCCATAGATTGCCATTAAGGCCATCTGATCCTTGTGCACATCGACGTTGTCGTCCTCGACCGTGTCCCACACTCCTTGAGCGCGCATGTACACCTTCATCTTGATAGCCCATACTGCATAATTGCTCTTGGTGAGCATCGGATATTGCAGCAAAATAAAACTCTCATTCGAATCGCTTAGTTCCCCGTCCTTCGCCATAGCTCTGATACCAATTGTTGGAATAGACTAGCTAGAAGAAGTTGATCGAAAGAAGAAGTCACGCTCGACAGTATTTCACGCTTAGCAAAAGCACATACACACGAGATCACGCTGATAATTCTAGAACACACACATAGCTTTTTTTGTGCTGCCTAGGACAATTTTTCTATTACTTCTTTTCTCTTATTCTTCCAAATAGAGTATAAGACCATTATATAGTTTGTAAACTTCCTGAGTCAAGTCCGAGGCGTTGAGGAGATGTGTTCACTGTCCTGAGTCAAGTCTGGGTCCCAACACATAAGAATAGTGATATTCTTGTTGTGCAGTCTAATCTGTCTCATGCAGCTTCTCCAGAAATTTCGGAAGAAGCAGCTACCGCAGATGCAACCGCATCTGCTACCTGCAGCTGCTACCTTGCCAACCACACCAACCACATTTTCTACAGCACCAAGTTTTTCTGCCATGGTAGCTGAAGGCAGTGCCAACTGTTGGCCCAAACCGAAGATGAAGTTTGCGACGCTCGGCAGAAACACATGCATACACTGAAGGAATCACACCACGTGTACTGGAGGCAAGCTATTAAAGATAAAGACGCATCTGAACAAGCTGGATGCTCAGAACGCAAGAAGCAATAAAGGCTTTTGGTGCTGCATACACGCAGCATTTCTAGTTTGTCTTCTATTGCTTCTCTTCTCTCGTTCTTCTCACATCGCTTGTGTTCTGTTACATAGTGCTAGTACTAGTTATATAGTACCAAACGTATGTATGTAACTCAGACTCGGAACTTGGATACAGAAGCGGTAAGAGGAAACTAACAAAGATTATCTAACAATCACTCTCTAATCTTTGTGCGTTTACTTATATTTTGTGTACTCGGCTGTCAGTTGGACTCGACTTCAACTTGGCTCACACAATCGTCTAGAGACGGTGGCACAACTCGAACACGTCTTGAACTATTACTCATTGAGACAGTCGGTCTTAACTACGACTTGCCCAACTCGTACTCAACTCAGGACGGCAAACGCATCTCATAACGTCCCGGACTCAACTACACGGACTTGACTCAGGACGGTGAACACATCTCCTCAACGCCCCGGACTCATCTCAACTTCAAAACAATGCTTCGTCGCCAATTCTGGCAAACTCCAACGACCTTCCGTGCCAATACCAGTACCGGTATGTGCACAATAACTTGTTCTACTCAGTGCGTGCATCCGCCGCCGGTGAAGCGCCGTTGTTCGCCGTTGCCGGACTAACCTGAGCCTCGCTGTTGTCTTGTCGAAGTGTCGTACCACCTCATCGGCTAAATCTGCTTGTGAGCACATATGTCGTGCCACATCAACTCGTGGGCACACTTGTCTGCCACCTCACCTGCCACGTATACTCGTACCGCCCACGTGTCTGCTCGGTCGGCCACATCAGCACCTCGTAACTCTAACCCAGATCTGATCTGGTGTAAACCCAGTTCACCATACACCATGTGCATGCCATATGGGGTCTACCAGCCAGATGACTGTTTCGTGAACACGTAGGACCTTCCACAGCCAGGTAGTCGTAACCTTCCATGACCAGGTAGTCGTAGCCTTCTACGACCATGCAGTCGAAACCTTTCGACCATGTGGTAAAAACTCCTTCTGAGTACGCCTAGTCGAAAGTGATGAATAGTGCTCGATAAACAGTGCTTGAATTACTTTTTGAGTATTTTCTTTAGATTTAGAACTTCTAGAAGTCATATCTTCTTCATTCGAACTCCCTTTTAGCCTATTCAAATTCCTAATTTCATCTAAATTCGAGATCTATATTTCTGTGATTTTTATTTAATTTTTGGAGTTAGTTTTACTCTCTGTTTTTATTTATTTTATTTATTTATTTTTGTTTACGAGTAGACGTTGATATTTCGGAGAATTTTGAAAAAGAGTTCACCAAGATCAAGACCAGTATCAGAATTTATTTCAAGGCAAGTTATACCTTTGATCATGTTGAACCCAGTTTTCAAAACTACTTTGATTCAAAGTATTGTATTCTACTTTAAGTATCTGTTTTACATGTTTTTGGGTTAGTTATTAATCCTATTTGTTTATATCCACATTGTCTATTGTATTATCATGATCTTTTGTGACCTTAGCTTGGTTAATTATTTAGTTGGTATTACCATAGCACCAACGTTGGTTAGACGAATATTATTGCTTAGCCATGCTACGAGTCTGTAGGACCGTAAAGGCGACTAGGGGGGTGAATAGGCGCTTTCTATACTTTCTCGCCTTAATCAAATTCAACACGAACTTTTCTCCTTTAGCTATTAAAGCTAAGAAGATCAGTACACGCACAGAGGAAGCCTTGTGCTGAATTCAATTACCCCCTCAAACCACAATACACAAATGTGGAGAATTAAACTCACTGAGCTGGTCTGGACACTGGCGGTCTGACCGGCTGCCAAAGGGCGGTCCGACCGATTGAAATCGGTTCGACCGGCCGTTAACAAGCGATCGAATGTCAAGGCGGTCGACCCGTTTATAAATCGGTCCGACCAATTTAGTCCAGAACCGAAATACCAAGCCCAAAACCAAAACGAAATTTGGTCCAACTTTTGAATCAACCAATGAAACTTAACCAAATTTGGAGCACACCTCCTTAAGGATATCTAAGACCTATTTCTAGCGACGATCGTTCAGATCCACTTCGTAGAAACGATCTCTTAAGGTTTTACAAAAGAAGTGCACAAACCCTAGAAATATGAAAATCTTGATTCAAGACTTGCTTGTGGGGGTTGATGATCTAGATGATTCTAGGAGTATTCCCACACATCAAAGCAAGATAAAATCGGTCAAGAGACCAAGCATAAACACTTGAATCAAGGAAGCACCAAAATCATCAAAAGAGAGAAGAACACAAAGGAGACAATCGATCTCTTAAGCAAGCATCACAAGATTGATTGATCCAACAAGATGCTTACAAAGCCACTCCCTCAAGGAGGACAAGATCTCAAACCAAAGAGCACACACAATCTCTCCAACCCTAGCTTCTCCTCTCCTCTCCAAACCCTAGAAAAAGGAAGAGGGATCCAAATGAATGCTTCCAGGGGTTTTACATCTCCCCCCTGTCTATTTATAGGAGAGCTAGGATTTCACACATGGGACCCACACACACATGGGACCCACTCACACAAATCTGTTGAAGCAATCGCCTGCTTCACCACGTGTTGGTTGATCAGCGGCTATCATCACATCGCCAAGTCTCTCCCGTCCGAATCCCATCGGAACCTCCCAGAGACTTGCGCCGACTTCCGCACCGCCTGATCCAACCAGCTGCACCGAACTACCCGTTCGATCCATCTTGCCCATTCTGCACCATGCTTGAGTCACACGACCTCACCCGGTATCCATGATCGTTCTGGACCTCAGCTCTCCAAGCGTAGTCCCGATCCACCTCACCGTTGACGTCGTTGACCTGCAAGCCACCTGCACAACAATAGACAAACAAATCGTCTCCGGGAAGAAGTTCTTCACAACTTGACCCACGTCAGTTCAACAATGCAATATGCAACAATAAAGCATTGAAATTCACACAATAAACACAATTAAATCACAACAATGCCAAAAAGGCTAACCTTCAAGTGATCGGCGGTCTGACCGCCCCCACACAGCCGGTCCGACCGATTTCAGGCCGGTCGGACCGATTCCATAACGGCGGTCGGACCGCCCGAAATGACTTAGCCAAATTTTCATCTTGAAAATCCGAAACCTTCTGGAATTTTCAAATGAATAGAACTTTCGACTGGGAGCTCCAAAAATAATGTGACCACATCCAGGAGACTCCCCTCACTTGCCTACACATCCTATTTTTGGCTCAGCTCCAAAATCCACTTTTAACCAAACCCGGTCGGACCGGCAACCACGGTCGGTCGGACCACTCCACGGGCGGTCTGACCGCCCCTGCCACCGGTCAGACCGCCTGTGGTCTGACAGACCTGAAGCAAAACCGAAAACGCGAGATTTTGCAAACCAACAAAGCCATTGCCAATTGACTCATCATCCTAAGATCATGCACATATCCTCACGATATCCACAGAGTCACACATATCATTTGAGCTACAATTATAAATTTGACTAAGTGACTATAGAACTTTGTTGAAAACTGTGTGCTATGTGTTATTACTTTGTGATAGCATGTGTTGCACTTAACCAACAGGGTGGAAAAGGATTTGGACTGAGGAAAGTGGTGGATACTAAGTGATATAGTGGAACTTTGTGAATGAGAATGATAATCTTTGTGGCATAGTTAGAAATTAAAAGTTTTACCTTGATCAATTAAGGACTTAACTTTGTGTGCCATTGAATTGGACCTTCGTACAACCACATGCCTGATGGGATGTGACTAACTTTTTGTGTGTCATTGAACTGGACCTTCGTACAACCACATGCCTGATGGGATGTGACTAACTTAGTAATGTTATCGAGTCTTGACATTGACAACTCAGGTTGTAGGTTAGGAGCTCAGTGATGGGTGGAGATGTAGACTACTAGGTAGATCACATAGCGGGATGGTTCACCGCTTCCCTATCTAACGATGTGTGTCTTACCAAAGCACTGTGTATGGGTTAGACGATGGTAAAGTATACCGGGAGTGCCAATGCTTGAGATGAAGTTTCTGATGGGTTTTGTTATGATTAGTGCTAACTACACTGGTTATATCTTGTGGGTAAAGTGTACAACCTCTGCAGAGTGTTAAATAATCTATTCGAATAGACACGTCCACAGTCATAGACATACTTGGGGATTTCACACGAGGGTTAGATTTTCATAAAATATTTGAGCTATGTGATCTAAGTCATATGGCTATGTGAAATAATTTGTTAGACTTTGTGTCTTTGTCAAAACAAATTTTAAACTACTACTGTTTATTTATTTTAAATATGTTTTTAATCTATTATTTCTATTCAATTGCAAATACTGCTTTATGCAAAATAACCATAGAAGCCATTCCTTTGGAATAAATCATCATCTATAAATTGCATTCTGTGGTATGACTTGCGAGTACGGTTGTGAACCCATGATTGCTATAATTTGTGGATATCATGGGGATATGCTCTAGATCTTATGATGATGTGACAATTGGCAATGGTGTTTACGGTTTGTTGTTTCATGTGTTTTTGACAAGTTTGAGAATCATCACGCGATAGAATCGGCCGACCGTAGCGTGGCGGTCGGTGATCCCAAATCGGCCCGGCCAGGCCATAAGCGCGGTCGGACCGGTGACTTTAAAAAGTGTTATTTTGTGCTGAGCCAAAAATAGAGTGTGTAGGCAAGAGAGGGGATTCTATTGCACTTGGTCTCATAATTTTTGAAGTCTCCATTCAAAAGTTCTATTGATTTGAAATTTCCAATAGGTTTCGGTTTTCAGAGGTTGAAAATCGGCTAAGTCATTATTGGCGGTCTGACCGGCTAGTAGCTGGCGGTTAGACCGGCCAGGGTGGGCGGTCAGACCGGCCCTGGGGCAGTCTGACCGGTTTTCACTTAGGTTCGTCGCCCGTCGTGGCGGCGATATTCATGTGTTAGATCAAAGTCATGAGTTTCAGGGCATATATGGTGCATGATGCATATTTTGACTAACATGTGTCAAGTTGTGAAGAACTTGTTCCCAAATTCGGTATATTTGTCTATTGTTGTGCAGGTTGCTTGGTGGTCAACGACGGTCAATGGCGAGGATGATCGGGACTAGGTTTGGAGAGCTGAGGTCTAGAATGATCGACAATACCGGGTGAGGTCAATGTACTCAAGCGTGGTGCAAGATGGACAAGGGTGACCTATTAGCTAATCCTAGGCGCAAGATGGCGCTAGGTCTAGCTAGTTAGGTCAAGAGGAGATAAAGACAACGCTTTAAAATGCGTGCGTATGTGTCCCGTTTGTTTTGGGCCTTAACGGGAGCCCAATAGGATCAAACATCTAGAAGGTCTAAGCCTCCACTATAAATAGGAGAGGGTGGTGGCTGCACCACCTCTTCGCCTTTATGCTATTTTGGAAACCCTAATTTTCTTAGGGAGAGCTTTGGTGGAGGCTAGGGTTTAGAGAGTTTGATGTGATTTTTGTGCTCTTGCATTGGGCATTGTTCTCCATTTATGGAGAGGCTGTCAGCCCAGATCATATCAAATCAATCTAGAGAAAGTTTGATCATGTCTTGCCTCATTACGTTCTTTCTCTCTATTTGATGATTTTGGGTCTTTCTTTGATCCGTGAGTTTTTGCTTGGTTTCTTTATGTAATCTAGCTTGCTGTGATATGTGGAAATCTATCTAGGATCATGTTGATCATCAATTACCCACGAGCAAGAGCTTTGACCTAGTTTTCGTTTTGACCCGATTTTGAACATCTCTTCAATCAAATCGAAAAGGATCTCTATTCTTCAAAGAATTATCACAATCTTCGATTGGAATAGCTTTCTGATATCATAGAGAAGGTGTGTTCCAAGTTTCATCAAGTTTGGATTAGTAGATCAAAAGTTTCATCTATTTTCATCTTCGTCATCGGGACTGTTCTTCTGTTCTGGAGGAAATTGGTCAGACCGCCCAAGGCCAGAGGTCAGACCGCCAGGGAATCGATCAGACCGCCCAAGGTCAGATGTCAGACCGCCAGGGAATCGGTCAGACCGCCCAAGGCCAGAGATCAGACCACCAGTGCATTGAATTGTTTCAATCTTTGTTGTTTTTGTCACATTGCTTAGGGGTTTTAAATTGGATTCAATATTAGTCTTCCGCTGTACTGATATACTGATCTTCATAGCTTCCATAGCTACCGGAGTGAAATATTATTGAATCAATTATTTATGAAAAAGTGAGTGTGCTCCTATTCACCCCCCTCTAGTCGCCTTTTCGGTCCAACATAATCAATCAATAGAAGTGGAGGAGTCTTTGTCTATCTTTGAGGAAGAGTTCTATGAAAGTGTTGATCGTTAGGTCTTGATCCCAGTCGGTTGCCTGTGGTGAATTGATGTGATTCCGCTGAAGTTTATTTGTTTCGCTGCTTATTTAATTATTGTTAGCTCTGCAAGGCTTAATAAATGTAGACTCGACCATAAGGTCAAATCCCTTATTTGTTATTCAAATTAATCATTTATGCTATTATTCGTCTTGTATGGGTCGATATTCATCTATGTTGACACTGTGTGCACTAGTGTCATCCTGGACTAATGCAGAATATATGGAGGGTCCCGAATTGTATTTTTGGATCCCGACAATAATATACCTAGATTCCCTAAAGAGAGCCGCACACGACTTCATAATTATCTGATAATTAATCGACAGGTAAACACATTTCCTCCATAGATAACTCTATTGTAGTCTTTCCTTCCTTTGCAATGGCTAAGGCTAACTTCTTGGAATCACGTAGGTCGTTCGCCATGTACTTTGCTAAAGGGGGGAAATGCAAGGGAAGGATCCTGCGACATGATCTAAATTTCTCGGTATTCACTAGTACACATTAATCCTATATAACATTTCGTAGTAGTACCTCTCGAACTAACCAATTCTATTTTTGTTGTTCCACCAGCAGTCGCCGACCTACAACATCTATGGATACTATGTTTGCCACAACATGGAACTACTCGTCGGTTCTGCGACGACCAATGATCCTCAGATTTGTTAATCTTGCTATAATTATTTCATACTTATCAATTTATATATGCACGAATTTAATCTTCCTAGCGACAGGTTGCGAGCATTGATACAACTGCATTGGAACAGGGCTAGCTCATAAACATTCAAGGACAATTTGCGTCATTCTTGAACCGTGAGGTCATAAATCCAGATGAGAAGTTCCACAATGTAGATTGAACTTGATTGAGATAAGATTGAACTTAATGTTACATGTGTGTAAATGTACATGAATGATTAATTTTAGTTAGTTGATTTGTGAATTGATGTGCTTGTTTCTGAAATGAGTGTGAATTAGGTGTGCTTGTTTATGAAATGAATGTGAATTGGACGTATACATGTACTTGTTGTGTTTCGGCTTGTTTCAGAGGGCATTTCCTAAGGCTAGCCAATAAACAAACATAGATTTAGCAATCCAAAAGAATATTACAGACGGTTCCTTAGGACATACCGTCTGTGATACATCAGCTCTCATAGACGATTTCATCTACAAACTGTCTATTATAGTCAACTATCACAGACGATTCTAAGTTAGTAACTGTCTGTGATAGTCTACATCACAGACGATTTTTGAACCGTTTGTGATGACCTCATGTCATTAATAACCTCTAAATTCAGACGGCTCATGAAACCGTCTGTGATGACATTTTTGAACGTCTATGAAGACCTTTTCTATAATAGTGATAGCGCAGCATGGGCACGTGAAGAAGATAACCGCGGAAAAAGGAGAGAGAGAAGAAAAGAAGGAACAAAGAAATAGGAGAAAAAGAAAATAAATTTAGAAAATCCAAGAAAACTCTATAAAATTCCTTGGAACCTGGAAACACCAAATAAAATAATTTTGGATTTAATTGAAGTTTGTTTTAATCATTTAAAATGTTTTTCATTCATAAATTCAATTTAAGATTTATTTAATTCAATAAAATGCAAAAACTCCAAAATAATTCTCCACTTTAAATTAAATAAATTAAATTAAATTTCACAACAAATAAAATAATTTTTTGGGAAAACATAAAATAAATCACGTTTGCAAGAAACAACAAAAACTTGGAGAAAATCCAAAAAAATCCCAAAAATCAAATAAGCTAGTTTTATTTAATTCAAGTTTGATTTACTCACATTAAATTATTTTAAATTTATGAAATTTCAAATTAAGATTTAACAATTAGGAAAAATCAAATAGTAATTTTTATTTTGAAAATTTTAAAAAGATCTAAAAATTGGGATGTTACAGTACAACATCTAACAACATACCACATGTTTTTTTAGTAACATAATGCTTCTCAGCATCCTGTCGTTGGCGCATGTGGTGTAGGTTTCCTTCTCTCAGCCGTGCAATCTTCAACAATGTAGAGACGATGATGGAAGAAGATGTTGTAAACTAGGCGGTGCTTGATTGCTGAATGCATGGTGCAGATGGATTGGGTTCAAATCCAGTGGTCAAGATGAGATAAAGGGATAGGATGGGATTATTTATATTTAGTTAATTTTGCTTAATAATCTCCGTGTTGTCGGCCATGCACGTTTTATCACACAAGAAACACAACCCCCTCCTAGAGACGTTTTTCAATTTGTCTCTAAAATAAGGAGTTATATAGTTTGGAGGTGCTTTTTAGAGATACTTTAAAAATTGCCTCAAAATTTTGTATGCTAGAGACGGTTTTGATATGTTTTCGAGACAAATAGAAAATTTTATCTTGTAAAGATATTTTTTATACTCTCTCTAATTCGCCTAAAGGTTTTGTTGTGTAAAGACATTATTTTGAGATGTTTTTTTAACTCTTTAGATGTGTTTTTTCGGTGGTTAATATGTGTTAAAAGAACTACATATAAATATTACAACACACAACTAAACACGTGAGGTTGTGAGGTTGGTTGCTAGTGTGACAAGTCTAATAGATGTATTTCCCATGAGGTCTAGAGTTCTAGTATCAACCTTTGCAAGAGTCCACACATTTTTTATATTTTATTTGTTGAGGTGTAGTACAACGTCTCTACATAACGCTGCATATCCTGTAGAGATGCTTTTAAAAAATACTACTACTGTCATAGTGACGATACATGAGAGGGCATTTATGAGGCGTTTTTTAAAACGCCTCTACAACTACCTAGAGGTTTAAAAAACGTCTCTACTATTCAAAGAAGTCGCCTCTACGTGCCAGTTTTGTTGTAGTGTCGTCCCCAGTGGCGAAACCACCTCCCAACATTATTTGCTCCTGTTCAGGAAGATTAGGGGGTAGAAGTTCAACGGTTAAAATAATTTAGATACAATGTCATATTTCATGTGATAATATAAGTTTATTAAAAGGGAAAAAATTATATACCACTGCAAAGTTTTCAGATCCCTAAAATGGCATTGCAAAATCGGCGTTCCGTTATTGGGGTCAGCCTTGGAACACTCTTTTATGTCATATGTTATTTCGTAGCATCAGAAAATCGTCGAGAAGTATTCAACTAAGAAGTATCCAATTAAGTAGACATGGGTTTGGTGCTCCTTTTAAAAGCATGTGCATCCCTAGGTGCTAAGGTAATGCTAGGGGTGAGAGAATTTGCTTAGCATTGATGCCAACAAATGAAGGAGTGGGTGCTAAGCTTGGATTGTATAGCACCAAAGCAAACCTTGAAAGCTGGTGCTAAATTCATAAATATTGATCGTCCCTCTAGCTAAGTATGACTTTAGCACCTACAGGTGGTTCTAATGGTTAAAGTAAAAGTAGCTTATAATTGCCTTGCAGAGAGAGGTAGAGAGATATGGTGTGCTCATAGTAATACCTACTTTAGATGCTAAGTGTCGGACCGGAAAGGCGACTAGAGAGGGGTGAATAGACATTTTCTTGATTTTTGACTTTAATCAAATTCAACATACACTTTTCTTCAATAGCTATGAAAGCTAAGAAGATCAGTAAATGCACAGAGGAAGCCTTGTGATGAATCCGATTACCCCCTTAAACACAAGATTCAAGAATGGAGATTTGATCGCACTGGACCGGTCTGACCGACGGCCAATTGGCGGTCTGAACGCTGGCGGTCTGACCGACGGCCAACTGGCGGTCCGAATAGCTGGCAGTCTGACCGCCGTTGTGGAATCGGTCGGACCGATTCAGTCCTGAACCACTGCAGACCACCCGAAACCAAAACGAAAATTGGTCCAACTTTTGATTCAACCGAAGAAACTTGACCAAACTTGGAACACACCTCCCTAAGGATATCTGGAACCTATTCCTAGCAACGATCGTCCAGATCCATGTCAAAGAATTGATCTTTTTAGGTTTTACCAAAGGAGTGTCCAAAACCTAGCAAAATGAAAAACTTGATCCAAATCTTGCTAGTGGGGGATTGATTATTTAGATGGTCCTAGGAGTATTCCAACACATCATAGCAAGGTAAAAGAGGTCAAGAGATCAACCAAAAACAACCGGATCAAGGAAGCACCAAAACCACCAAAAGGGAGAGGAAAACACATGAGACATCATCTTAGAACAAGCATCCATTGATTGATTCAAGATGTTACTTGCAAAGCCAATCCCTCAAGGAGGACAAGAGCTCAATCCAAAAGCACACGCACAAATCTCCTCTCTAGAGCCTAGTCTCTCCTCTCCTCTCCAAACCCTAATCCTAACTAGGGTTTTTACAAAAGAAATGCTTGGAGGGTTTTTCAACTCCCCCTTTCTATTTATAGGGAGGCCTAGGGTTTAGAGAGAGTTCACTTAATAGGCTCCCGTTAAGGCCCAAAACACACGGGACACACACATATTTCAGTTGAAGCAATCGCCTGCTTCACCACGTGTAGGTTGATCAGTGGCTCTCATCATGTCGTCAAGCCTCTCCCGTCCAAATCCCATCGGAACCTCCAAGGCACTTGCACCGACCCCCGCGCCGCTTGATCCAACCCGTACAGAATCGCCTGCTCGAACCATCTTGTCCATTCTGCACCATGCTTGAGTCACACGACTCCACCCAGCATCCATGATCGTTCTGGACCTCAGCTCTCCAAGTTTAGTCCCGATCCTCCTCACCGTTGACCGCTGTTGACCTACAAGCCACCTGCACAGCAATAGACAAAGAAATCGTCTCCGGGAATAAGTTCTTCACAACTTGACCCACATTAGGTCAACCATGCAATACGCAACATTAAAGCACTGAAACTCATGCATTACACACAATCAAAACACAACGCCGCCAAGAAGGCCGACGAACAAGTGGAATCCGGTCTGACCGCCGTACCTGACCGGTTTGACCGATTTACAATCGGTCTGATCGATTTTATAATGCCAGTCAGACCGCCCAAAATGACTTAGCTAAAATTTCATCGTGAAAATCCGGAACTCTCTGGAATTTTCAAGTGAATAGAACTTTTGATTGGAAACTCCAAAAAATATGAGACCAAGTGCAGGAGACTCCCATCTCTTGCCTACACACTCTATTTTTGGTATAACCCCAAACTCCACCAAAGATTCTGGCCGGTCGGACCACCGCACATAATCGGTCAGACTGCCACTCGGCCGGTCGGACCGGCACTACTGCCGGTCGGACCGATCCACGGGCGGTCTGACCGCCAATGCTGCTGGTCTGACCGCCTGAGGTCTGAACAGCACAGGAGCATTTCTGAAAACGCAAGATTCGTCAAACCAACAACGCCATTGCCAATTGACTCATCATCCTAAGATCATGCACATGTCCCCACGATATCCACACTAAAAGATGTATATGCTCTTATGGCAATGTGATAATATAAGAGCACGTAACGTCGTCTTGTTAACAGCTTGTCGTGGTTGTAAGGTTGACCAAGGAAAACCTATTTACGCTGGTTTAAGTTGTCGGGGCTGTTAAGGTTGCGAAAAGAAATCATGCTTACGCTTATTGAAGTTGTCATGCTTGAAAGTTGGACATAAGAAAACATATTTTGCTGGCTTTGCTTTGCCGTGATTGTAAGTTTTGAAGAAAGAAACCATGCTTTGCCTGTTCGGCTTAATTCTTGCCTGAGTTATTTGCTCACATTCTCCCCCTTAATTCTGGCATGGGTTCAGATCACATACACCAATCAGTTGTCGCATAGCACCCAGTTTTACTCCTGACAATGCTTTTGTCGACGATCACCGTTGTTGTCCGTGTTGACAAACTCCACCAAGATCTGCTTCCTCTCCACACACTCTAATAAAATGGAATCTTGTATCTATATGCTTGCTGCGGCCGTGGAATACTGGGTTTTTCATAAGAGCTATTGCTGATTTATTGTCAACAAACAATGTAACTGGTTTTACCTCCGTTCTAGTCAGCTCACTGACAATACTTCTTAGCCATAACGCTTGACAAGCTGCAGCAGTAGTCGCCATAAATTCACCTCACAGATGACAAAACCACCATCTTACGCTTCGGAGTTCCAAGTCACCAAATTCTCATTCAAATAGAAGATCATACCACTTGTGCTTCTTCTCCCGTCAAGGTCTCCCGACAAATCACTGTCAGAATACCCGAAAATACTCTCTTCACTGTTTCCTTTCACATAAGAGAGCCCGAAGTGAATTGTTCCTTAAGTACTGAGGATCTGCTTCACGCCTTTGTGATGCAAAAGTTGTACGCCTCTCCATATACCCTTGCTATTCCGATCGCATAAGAGAGATCCGCCGTATGAAACAAGTATCTAAGACACCCGATCACGCTGCTGCACTCCTGGCGTCAATCGTGCCCTTCGTAGTTTTTGTGCACTTCGTCTTGGGCTCCATTGGGAATTTTGTGGCATTGCAGTCTGCCATTCCGAATTGGAGTAGTATTTTCTTGGAATAGGCTGACTGTTTGAGCACAAACTTTCCCTCCTACTGCTCCACTTCAATTCCCAAGTAGTAAGAGAGAGTGTGGATATCGTGGGGATATGTACATGATCTTAGGATGATGAGTCAATTGGCAATGACGCTGTTGGTTTGCCGAATATCGCGTTTTCGAAAAAGCTCTGTCTTTATTCGGACCTCAGCGGTCGATCCGCGGCATTAGCGGTCGACCGCCTGTATCGGTCCGACCGGCAGCACTGCCGGTCCGACCGCCTTGTGGCAGTCCGACCGGCTATGTGCGGCGGTCCGAGCAGCCAGAACCTTTGGTGGAGTTTGGGGCTAGGCCAAAAATAGAGTATGTAGGCAAGAGAGGGGAGTCTCCTGCACTTGGTCTCATATTTTTTAGAGCTCCCAGTCAAAAGTTCTATTCAGTTGAAATTTCCAGAGAGTTTCGGATTTCCTCGATGGAATTTTGGCTAATTCTTTTAAGGCGGTCTGACCGGTGTTATAAAATCGGTCACACCGGTTGGATATCGGTCAGACCGACCGGGTATGGAGGTCAGACCGGTTTCCACTTGTTCGTCGGCCATCTTGGCGGTGTTGTGTTTTGGTTATGTCTAGTGCATGAGTTTCAATACTTTAATGTTGTATATTGCATGGTTGAGCTAACGTGGGTCAAGTTGTGAAGAACTTGTTCCCGGAGACAATTTCTTTGTCTATTGCTGTGCATGTGGCTTGCAGGTCAACGACGGTCAACGGTGAGGAGGATCGGGACTAAGCTTGGAGAGCTGAGGTCCAGAACGATCATGGATGCCGGGTGAGGTCGTGTGACTCAAGCATGGCGTAGAATGGACAAGATGGTTCGAACGGGCAGTTTGTTGCAGCTGGTTGGATCAGGCGGCGCGGGGGTCGGTGCAAGTGCCTTAGAGGTTCCGATGGGATTCGAATAGGAGAGACTTACCGACATGATGAGAGCCGCTGATCAACCTACACGTGGCGAGGCAGGCGATTGCTTCAACTGTAATGTGTGTGTTTGTGTCCCGTGTGTTTTGGGCCTTAACGGGAGCCCATTGAGTGAACCCTTCTAAAACCCTAGGCCTCACTATAAATAGAGGGGGTGGTTGAAAATCAGCCCCCAAGCACTTCATTTGTAAAAACCCTAGTTTGGGTTAGGGTTTGGAGAGCAGAGGAGAGGCTAGATTCTAGAGAGGAGATTTGCGTGTGGGCTCTTGGATTGAGCTCTTGTCCTCCTTGAGGGAGTGGCTTTAGCAAGCAACATCTTGAATCAATAAATGGATGTTTGTTCAAAGATGAGGTCTCATTTGTTTTCCTCTCTCTTTAGATGATTTTGGTGCTTCCTTGATCCGGTTGTTTTTGGTTGGTCTCTTGACCTTTTTTACCTTGCTATAATGTGTGGAAATACTACAAGGACCATCTAAATCATCAATCTCTCACGAGCAAGATTTGGATCAAGTTTTTCATTTTGCTAGGTTTTGAACACTCCTTTGGTAAAACCTAAAAAGATCAAATCTTTGACGTGGATCTGGACGATCGTCGCTAGGAATAGGTTCCAGATATCATTAGGGAGGTGTGTTCCAAATTTGGTCAAGTTTCATCGGTTGAATCAAAAGTTAGACCAATTTTCATTTTGGTTTCGGGTGGTCTGCAGTGGTTCTGGACTAAATCGGTCCGACCGATTTCACAACGGCGGTCAGACCGCCAGTTGGCCGTTGGTCAGACCGCCAGCTATTCAGACCGCCAGTTGACCATCGGTCAGACCGGTCCAGTGAGATCAAATCTCCATTTTTGAGTCTTGTGTTTAAGGGGGTAATCGGATTCAGCACAAGGCTTCCTCTGTGCATTTACTGATCTTCTTAGCTTTCTTAGGTATTGGAGAAAAGTTCATATTGAATTTAATTAAAGCAAAAATCAAGAAAGCGTCTATTCACCCCCCTCTAGTCGCCTTTTCGGTCCTACAGAGAGAATCCAGATCACTCATCTCAAATTCAGTCATCATCTGTTCTTTGAACTTCAAGATCTCATTGGTGCTGCTTCCTGTCACGATGAGATCGTCCACATACACACCTAGGATGACTTTGGTTGTTCCTTCTCCTTTTGTATAAACTGGTTGTTCTTGAGTGCATTTCTTGAAGCCCAAATCCTTCATACTTCTGTCCAACCGAATACTCCATGCTCGTGGAGCCTGTCGCAGCCCATATAACGCTTTTGTCAGTCTATACACCTTGTGCAGCTGGTCTTTCACTTCAAATCCCTCTGGTTGAGTGACATAGACTTCCTCCTCTAATTCACCATTAAGAAAGGCTGACTTTACATCCAAGTGATGAACTTCCCAGCCTTGATTAGCAGCATGAGCAAGGATAACTCGAATCGTGTCAAGTCCGCAACCGTGCAAAACTTCTTCGAAATCAATGCCATGCCTTTGCACATACCCCTTAGCAACCAATCTTGCTTTGTGCTTGACAATTTGACCATTTGAGTCCTT
Organism: Hsuehochloa calcarea; assembly: GCA_036346395.1. Taxonomy (NCBI): domain Eukaryota; kingdom Viridiplantae; phylum Streptophyta; class Magnoliopsida; order Poales; family Poaceae; genus Hsuehochloa; species Hsuehochloa calcarea. The sequence continues at coordinate 3,617,215 of CM070606.1, forward strand.
TTTCAGTTTAAACACCCATTTCAATCCAATGGGTCTGTGCCCTGCAGGAAGTTCGGTTAAAGTCCAGGTTCCATTCTTCTCAATGGACTCTAGCTCCTTCTCCATTGCCTCAAACCAGCAGCCGATCGATGCTTCTTGAAATTTGAGGGTTCTTCACACATTGCCGAAGATCAACTCCCTCTTCTTCTTCATCGGCGCCACTTCTTCTTGAGTTGGCATAAATGTCTCGCAATTGACCGAAATCTCACAGTGCATCAAGTGACTCGACGATGACCATACCGAGTTGAAGTGGCTGTACCAACACTCATTTGTGGTGTAGAAGGACTTGGCATCTCGGCTGTGGATGACATGTTCCCTGACCTAGCACCTGCTGCAATGGATGGAGAGTTTCCCTGAGCTTCTCCTGTGATAGGCATTGCTTCTCCTGAACCACCACTCACATTTGTAGTATGACAATCGTCCGAGCAGAGTATCAAAACAACCAAGTGGTTCTTGTTCTCCACCATTGCTTGCATCCCACCTCCACTCAAGATTTCCTTGAAATACAACATCTCTGCCTTTGCACTTTACATACGATCGGGGATCAAACAGACAGTGCTTTGCAATTATCTTCAACACCCAAGTACACCATGGGTGTACTCACCTTCAAGCTTCTTGAGGTGAGGTGATGTATTCTTCGCGTACGTCGTGCAACCAAATACTCTCAAATGTGCAAGATGAGGCTTCCTTCCTTCCCAGGCTTCAAATGGAGTATGTTCTCCTAGCGCCTTAGTTGGGAGGCGATTCGTAAAATAGACAGCGTGTCTAATCGCTTCCCCAAAACCTCGCTGGTACTCGCATGCTCTTGAGCGGTGATCTTGCCATAGCCATCACGGTGCGATTACTTACGCTCTGCAACTCCGCTTTGCCGAGGCGTGTAAGGAGTCTGTGAGATGCCGCCGATCCCACCTCTTCGCAATATCGAGTGAACTCGACAGAAATTCACCTCCGCGATCCGTCCGGAGTGTCTTGATCCTGTGCCCAGTCTTGTTTTCAGTCAGAATTCTGAATTTCTTGAATACCTGGAAGGCATCACTCTTTGCTGGAAGCGCATACACACACATCCACCGAGTGTAATCATCGATGATCAAGAGGAAGTATTTGTTACCAGTAAGTGTACAAGGAGAAATCGGTCCACATATATCAGCATGGAGTAGCTCAAGAGGCCTCTCCGCTCTGAAATTCGCTTGCCTTGAGAACGGCAACCTTGCGTGTTTGGCAATTACATAATCTTCACAGAATTTGTTCGGCTGGGACATCACGGGAACTCCAACTGCCATCTTCTTCTGCCCCAGAAGTTTTAGATCATGGAATTTTACATGGCCGAGCCTCGCATGCTACAGCCACGTTGGATCATTAAGGCTAGTCAACAGACATACTGATTTTTCAGTCTTCAAACTTATCTTGTACAGGTTGTTTTTTGTTCTGTTCACCTGCATCAACAGTTTGTCGTCTCTGCCATATACTTTCATGGTGTCACCTGCCATATGCACCTTATTCCCATCTTCTGTCATTTGCCCAATGCTTATGATATTGCTACATAACTTAGGAATGTAATATACCTCTTGGAGAAGCTTCTGATCTCCATTCTTACATGTGAAGGCAATTGTTCCCTTTCCCGATCCGACAAAGGATCTGTCCCCAAATCTCACTCTCCCAGTGGTGGTCTCATCCAATTCCTTGAACTTCTCTCGACAACCAGTCATATGATTGCTAGCACCATTATCTAAGTACCAGATATCCTCACAGTCTTCAAGTTTGTCGCCTCGGTAAAACTCTGGGAGTACTCGTTCTTCATTGAGCAAGACAACAGCTTGTCTCTCCCGCCCAATATGTGCCCCCTCCTGGGACACAGCCAGCATCAGTGCTGGCTCTTCGTCAACGGTACAGATGAGATGAGCTTCATCGTCTTGCCGCTTGCTCTGGCACTCTGCCGCAAAATGCCCCATGTTTCCGCAGCTGTAACACTTGACGTTGCTCTTGTCTCGTGTTCCCCGGCCACCGCCACTGGTGCTACAAGTTTTCTCTTGGTTTGATGCCCCTCGGCCGCATATTCCTCGCCCATGGCCTCGTCCACGCCATTTTACCCGATTCAGGCTGCTGGATCCTTGTCCTCTTTGTGAGACCCCGGTTTATCCGGCTTGTAATGCTTAACTATCCATTCGGTCCTAGCATCACAAATCAGATAATCCGAGACTCGAGACATGTATACTTCCCAGAAATACAGTATACACACCTCTTTACAAAGTTAATGCATCAATTACATTCATTCACATAGAACCGAAGCAAGAAACAGAACAGAAGTTAACATAAATAAAAGATAGATATTACAAAAGAGAGGCCGACCGGCTAATTACATACATAGACAAAAGAAATAAACAGCGGAAGTAAAAGTGTCATAAGATGGCCATAAACAAAAGAGCCGACCAGTGTGCCTTTAACCCACAAGGCAACCGACCGGACCGCCAAGCTAGTCGTCGAATCCACAGCACATTTCACAAAAATGAGGCCCTTGGGGCTCACCTTCCTCCTCAGAATAAAGAGCCCAAAGAAGCCGGGTGAGTACATGGAATGTACTCGCAAGACTTACGTGTAGAGTAACAGACCTGTACATAACTATATGCAAGCTTTTTGAGTGGAGGCTGTAGGTTTCATTTTCAGCACAAAGCAATCTTTATTTGCAATAATGTAGTACATTTAAAAGCAAGTTAACAAATCAGTTTTTAATGTTCAAATAATCGGAAATGACAACAATATAACAGTAGATAGGAGACAACAAAAATCCTGGAAGTGACTAAACCCTTAGTCACCACAACAATAGCATGAATTACCCATTCATACCAACCATGTCAAATTTTAGTAAAAAGGTTGTAGTCTAACTCTTGGAAGACCTCCCTAAGCGTGTCCATAACCTAGGACGAGGCTATTCGAATAGTTTTATCCCTGCAGGGGTGTACCAATGTACCCACACGCCAGACCGTCTTTTTGCCAAGCTCTTAAGCACACTTTCGTAGGTATGCCGGCACGGCTAAGTCCTACGAGACATTTCCAATATTGTGCATTACCCCTCGAGCCGCCCGTATGGATAGAAACACATACGTTGTGTCGGAGTCATCGTAAAGCCTCGGTCAACTACCCTTCCCGGGTAAAGCCTTGGACAACTACGACGCTCCTCGAGGTGGAGAGCCTACCCGGAATCTCCACCACCGCACACCCAACACAAGAACACGACCACATATCATGTTTCACACAACACACACCACCCCCTCCTGCGACTCGGAGATAACACACGCCAAAGTACTTAGTCAAGAGAGGTCCCATATCCCTCTCGCGTGGTTAGCACGCAAAAATGCTTGGTTTAGTGTAACAAGATGTTCGGTCCTTGTTGACTTAGGCAAGACATCCACAAACCCAATAACACACCATCCGACCACTTGCCCAAGTCCAAATCAGTTTTCCATTTTCATATTTTGACTTTACAAAATAACAAAGCACAAGTGTTGGTCGTAATAGCATAATACATAAGTGTGTGATCAAGATCATCGACTACAATCGATGATCGCCCAGTACTACCGAAACTAAGCATTTCTAAGCAATTTCAAATCGAAAGCTACTAAGTGACAAGAGTCCATCCATCGAACTCTGACCACAGCAAATAACCTAAGCTCATGGTAGTAGAGGATAAACAAGTCCTACAGATTATGCAACTATAGGATACTAACCATAATTTGACAACAAAATAGCAATGCATACATACGAGTTGAAATCAATATAGTAGACTTGAAAAATAATAGGATTAACATGATCAAACTACTTGCCTGCTTGCTGTGGGTTAAAATGTTGCTGAGGATCAGTTATGTTGTCAATGTGCTCTTCGGATCCTAACGAGAAGGCGAAACAGAACCAATAAGAACGAAGAAAACACAAAGACTCAACAGCAAACTTTCTCCAAAATTTCTGAAAATATTACAGTGGCAAGAGAATAATTTATAAAGAATTTAGCAACAAGAACCAATTGATTTGGATTCTTAACGCCAAAGATATGCCCAAAAGAAGGTCTTACGACCAGGTAGTGATCGTAGAATAACTTACGACCATGACATAGTCGTAGAAGGACTTACGACTGGCTACCAGTCGTAGAAGACTTACGACCGGGTACTAGTCGTAGTCGGACTTACGACTAGGTACGAGTCGTAGAAGAACATAGGGCCCTGACATGGTCGTAGTAAGACTTACGACTAGGTACAAGTCGCGACAGAACTCACGACTGGGTAATGGTCGTAGAAGGACTTATGACTACGCCATAGTCGTAGTGAGACTAACAACTATGGGGGTGATTGTAGGAGAACTTACAATCACTCGGTAGGCCTTTCCCTTATAAGTACAAGGGGCACTTCTGGGGACTACGCGACGCCATATTTACCCATCCTAATACTGCATCTGGTCGAAACGACCAAGCTACAGTGGCTGGTCGGAATCCCGACCGCGAGGCAGCGCCTCCCGCACACTTTGCCAGTGGCTCGGCGGCTTCTCCGACCACAGCGGCGACAGCCAAGGGCAGGGATGAGTGTCTAAAAGTTCAATGGTCCTACCGGCGGCCAGTACTAGTCGGAGTATGGCTGCGACGGCGGTACGACCACGGAGTGCGGTCGAGTAGGTACGGCTCGGGAGAACTCCCGAACGGACGATACCCAAAAGAACAACGAAAACACACCTAAGCTCCTACAGGGCAATGCGAACTTACCTGAGCTGAAGAACGACCAGAGGCCCACGGAGTGGCTCCGGCGACGAGTGACCGAACGGCTGCGGTAAGGTTCTCACTAGGCCACAGCGACCTGAGCAAAGAGAGAACCAAACCGAGCGAGGGTTAAGCTCCAGAGAGTAAAAGGGGAGCAGCGGGGGCGAAGACTTGAAGAAGAAAACCCCTGCCGCACCGCCTCCACCAAAACTCCCAACTCAACAATGGCGGTCGAGGAAATTACGAGGAACTGCAGCTCAAGCAAGCTGGTGGGTGCTAGCTGGAGTTGCGAAAGTGCTAAAGGAAGCTAAGGGTGAAGCAATGTAGTTTAAATAGGGCAATGGCAGAGAGCAACGGCCGGGTTTTCCAGTCGGGTCAACACTGCCATGAGAGCACTTGAGAGCGATGGGAGCAGTTGAATCATGACCTTCTGAGGGATGAGCGCGACAGGCATTTAATGCGTGCAGAGCTAGCCGTTTAAAGGTGACCATAGAGTGGACTGCACGCCAGTGCTTTTCTTCCTCTGCGCACGCCATGGCAGGGCTCACGCGCGCGCGGACAGAGGAAGGAGACGACTCGTTGGTCGTCGGATTGAAATCGAACGGCTGCGCTAGATCGAGCGGATTGAAACGATCCCAGCGTTCGGCTGGTCGAAGACCGTTCGATGCCGATCCAACGGCTGAGTCAGATCGGGTGGTTTACAACGACTCCATCGTTCGGCTGGTCGAAGACCGTTCGATACCGATCCAACGGCTCACGACCCTAGCGCCCGAACGACCGAGTTGGCACAGTTAGTGGACTGGACCGAATCAAGTGGCTCGAGCCCGAGTCCGATTCGATCCTACGGAATAGTGCAAACCAGTTAGGGTTTGAACCCTAACATCTGATTTTCGAGGAATTATTTGAGGTAGCAAGCAAACTCCAAAATTTGTGAAATTTTAACTGGAGCTTGCTGACAGCAGGAGGAACCTCCCATAAAAATTTCCAGAGATTTTAATGTACTAAATTTCCCTCCAGAAATTCCAGAAGGTGCGAGCTATGGTTTGACCAAGCTTTGACTCGCCTCCGAAATTTATCAAATAATTTCTAAAAATCATGAGATAATTCAGAGGTGTTGCCAGGCCTCCCTAGAACTCAGGGAAAAGATTTCCCAGGGTTTGGCATGAGACCTATGCCAAGGAGGTTTTTGATCGTAGTCAATTGAGGATTCTGATTGTGATTTCCATAATTCCTTAATCAAGAATTACAGAAATAGTCAATGACTTCAAGATGCAAGAAAAGTTTTAATTTCTCCTGATTTTCTTACATTTGAAACACAAATCCATTTTTGGGATGTTACACTCTTCCTCCAGTTGAAGTGCCGCCGCTATTACCTTTCTGTCGTGCATGCCATTCGACATGTGTAAGCAGAAGTTGGCCGTCAGTGCTGTTGGAATTTCTTTGCATCAGCAAAACTCTTTCTTCATACGCCTTTAATCTCCCAATTGCCTCCTCAAACGCCATTGTCTCAAGGTCATAAAACTGCTCAATCCCGGCGACAACAGTGATAAACTTGTCGGGGACGGAATCAAGCAGTTTCTTGACAAGGACTGAATCTTCAAGTGTGGTGCCTAGAAGAGTATATTTGCTAGACATTGCACTGATCTTACCGGCAAATTCATCAACCGTTTCATTCTCCTTCATCCGAAGAGCATCGAACTCACTCTTCAGCGTCTGCAAGCGTGCCTTCTTCACCCGACCGCCTCGGTACCTCGTCTTGAGGCCGTCCCATATCTCCTTGGACGTCTTCTTCTTAGCGATCTGAAGCAAGACGTCTTCGGGGATGCTTTGCAGAAGATATGCTCGCGCCATCTTGTCCTTTCTTGCATCCACCTGTGCTCCCTCTGCTGGCTCCATCTGAAGCAAGACATTTTCTTCCGGGTGACTCGGTCTTGCACTTCCAATTCTCCCATGCCTGAGTTATTTGCTCACACGCGCTGGCGGTAATTCTTGGTGACGATCTGGGTGAGCTCCTCGCGCTTGATGGGGCAGCCGGAGGTCTGTTGCATCTTGAAGAGCACATAGCGCGTCACCTCGCCCACCAGCTTGTCCTTCTCCTGTGGTTTCGGTTGGGTGAATCAAAACATCGAACACCTTGCATGCATCCCTGTGCAGAACTCAAATCCGAAGAAGGAGAAGAAGGGTGTACCTCCGTGGAGATGTTGTCAGCACCGGACCTGATTCAGTCTGAAGAAGAAGAAGAAAGCTGGAGTTCATAGTATTAGCTGAAGAAGATGAATACGGACGGGAGATCTAACGGTCCATTTTGACTGATACCCCTTCGTTCGAGATCAACGGCTCATACTGATTTTCGCTACTTACTGTGTAGCTTTTCCATTTTACCCTGAACAGTCTTTAGCTCGGTTGTCAATGCTTTGTAATTATCATTTTCTACTTTTACAGTGTTGTCGAAGCCTTTTAAGACCAGAAAATGGAATGGAAATGACATCTCCTATTATGCCAAACAATTAGTTTTAGCCCTAGCCGTAGAACCTCCATACACTTTCCCCATTTCTGTTTCACCCAGATTTAGGATTTGACAGATGTCGATCTGGGCGTAGTCGTCGCTCGTCGCCATCCGACCTGATCCGAACGAAGAAGAGCAAAGGAGGAGAAAAGAAAAGAATGGGAGAAAATGCCCCCAATTGGGAGAGGAGCATAAGAACCCTAGGTCGCAGGAAGAGGTCGGTTCGCGGGAGAATGGCACGAGAGAGAGGGGAATCGAAATCGCTTCGTTTCGATCGGGGGAGGAGGAGACGCGCGCGCACCAAGGCCAATTAATTTCGTTCGTGCCACCTCGCTGGGCAATCAGTCACCGAATGGGTTGGCGCCATTTTGGACTCATCCGACCAGTGGGGTAAAAAAAATCTAGGATGCATTTGGATCTTAATCTAGAAATTTTTCTAGCCTAACCTGCCAGGTTTTGTGTTTCGAACCAATAAAAAGCCCGAGCTTTTAGGGGCAAGGTAGCTTGTGTTGGCTAGAAAAACCTGGCTGCAAAATCTTGCTCTCAAAAGCTAGGCTCTCCTTGCATTAGAGTGTCTAGCGTCTAGGCGGTAACGCAGATCAGCCACATAAAGATCAAATAAGAGGGATAAAAGATAAAAGAAACTAAAGACATTTTGACAGTTGGGCTCCACCCCATGATGAGTGCCTTACCTCTACGAGTCCATCATGCCTCAACCCTAACTATCTCATCTTCACGTTGCCTCAACTCCATCCCACACCGTTGCCTCAACTCCCGGGTCGCATCGGCAGCGACAGCGGCGAGCACCCTCCTTACCCCACCGCAACTGCTGGTCGCAGCGGCGGCGGTAAGGCTGCAGCGACGGCGACGACTGTGAGTAGCGACCTTGGCGGCAGCGATGGTTAGCTCGATCATCTCCCTTCCTCATCCATCTCCCCTCTGTCCTCTAGTCGCCTACCCCGACGCTCCCGCCGCTCGCCTAGGCCACTGCGCTGAGCTCAACCCAGGCCGCCCAGACTTGCCTTGGACTGGCTTGGACCGCCTAGGCGGGGAAGCTGCCTAACTCGCCGACTTTGCCGAAACCGCAGAGGCCAGCCGTTTAGATCCGATTTTTAGAGCCTTGATTAGAACTGAACAATGGCCTTCAAAAGCAACGTAGCCAAATGTGACCTGGGCAAGTATGGCTTAGCTAAAATGAGGTAGTTTGCCCATTTAAGCTATAACTTAACTAAGCTAATGATCTACCCTTGAAGTACGATGGTTCGTCTACTTAGACCCCTGAACTATAAAATCAGGTATTATACCTCCTCAACTTACAAACACAAGAGAAAATAACCCTCGAGTTGGTTTTAGAAGCAGTATTGCCGTGGCTAGTGACGTGGCAATAAATAAAAAATCACATAAATAAAATATGCAAGCTCCGAGATCTAGACAGAGCCCCGTCCCATCTCTCCCGCTCTCTCTCTCTCTCTACTTGCCACCTGCCTGGCTGCTACTGGCTGCATGATCTTGCCAAAAGCTCCCTCCCATCTCTCTCTTTCCCCCTCCCTGGCTACCTACCTCCATGGTTGCTGTTGTACTATGTGATGGCTAACTAGGCCCCTCCCTTGCTACCTACTTCCATTGCTGTTGTTGTCCGCGAGATCTGGACGCTGGGGAATCAGAGGAGGAGGTTAGTCTGACTGGCCGCAACGAAGGGGAGCTCTCGGAGGACAGTGTGGATGGAATGTTCGAGAGCTACCTAATGCAATCACAGTCGCTAGTCACCGGAGGGATAAAGTGCGCTTGGATCTTAATCGTCTTCCATGGCAGACGGAGAGAGAGAGGGGTCGTCGGGGGGAGGAACAAGAAAGGCAGTATGCCACTTACATGCGGGCAATGTTATCTAAGCTTTTTTATATTTAATTTGCTAGGTTATTGTCACGTCTCCTGTCATGTCATCCGTCACACAATATCACCTCCCAAACTGCTTTTTATCCGTCAGTCAAATTTTAATTTATTTATAATTTCAATATATTTATGTAATTTTTATTCTTTCTCACTGTAATTTTTTTTTGAAAGTTTTAATAACTCATATTTCAATCATATGATTCAAAATATAATGTATGCTTTGAGAGATTGAGCAAAAATAAAAATAAAAATAAAGACAAAGACAAAAAATAAAATAAAATTTTATACCATCAAAATACGATAATGTGGTGAACCCGTCATGCTCCAAAAAAATATAATAAATTTGGACCCAATTCATTAAATGAGAATAAGTGCAAATCTCAAAACATACTGGACGGATGAAAATTTGACTATTTTGACTAAAGAAAGCAATCGAATGTTGTTTAGCAAAAGCGGTTATTTGCTTTGTTTTTTTAATTCTAGGGTATAATACCTGGTTTTATAGTTTATGGGACTAAGTAGACGAACCATCTTACTTCGGGATCAACTAGTCCTTTTTCTTTTTTAAAAAAAACTCTTTTTCTTTTCTTCTTATTTTTGAGAATCTCATGCATGTTTATGATGAGTCTTTTTCACACAGATAATAGAAACGATCGCTAGTTTGCAATTTGCAATTGCAAGGTTCCTGTAACACTCTAGCCCATCCTGTGGGCCCAAAATACTGCCATTAATACACCATAATCTTCCCAAACTTTGCGTAGCTAATTTAACAACTAAATATATTACAACAAAAGTGGTTATCTAGGGAAACCAATTTACAGTAATAATAGCATATGACGTGGTTGTGCTATTCTCTCTTCCCGATGTATGTCATTATCATCGTCCACCTAAACACAAAAATAAACAAGGGTGAGTCCGAAGACTCAGCAAGCATATAATAGAAATGATAAATACTGCCACACCAAATTAGCCATATCATTATCATCATCTTCTCATTAATGCAATGCACCCATATTCTACATGCTCATTTGCTCATATGCATCTCATCAGCTGATACAGGTATCGCGGAGTGTTCACCCGTCGATGACACACTCTTCCCTCATCTTCGTTAGGATGGGGTCCTTACATTGTAGGACTTTATCAAGTCCCTACAGATGTAAGACTTTATCTAGAGCACTCCGAATTAGTCATGTATCTTTCTCACCGACCTCGTCGGAATAGTTACATGACTTTCTCACTGACCTGGCTCGTGCATTCTTACCATGATGCAAAATGCATATGTCCATTGTCATCATTAACAGGGTAGCATCATTGCTCACCCCATCCCATCATCAGTGTCATTACCATAAATATCATCATAATACAAGAATATCGCGTTTTTATACCATTTGCATGATATCGCTCTACCATGCACTTGTCTGTTAACCAAACAGAGCGGAGCAACGTGTGGATGATGCTGTTATGGAACCTCCACCTATACAGGCAGTCAACCAAACTTAATACATGATTACATGCACACATACAGTCATCATCATCCCTATACGCAATCCGACACGAACAAAACCCATCTCACCAGGCACGATTCTACTGACCTGGTGCCCAAAATAATAGTAAAAAAATGGGTTAGGGATCACGTCGTGTAGACTCACGAATAAAATTTATCTGTGCACCCATAATTTATTTTCTTTCTTTCATCTTCTCTTTTTCTCTTTTCTTTCCTTTCCTTTCCCTTCTTTCTTTCCGGGCCGACACTCAACCGGACGAAGGCCGGCGCATGGCGCCGCCTCCCCCGGCTTCCGGGCCAGCGTCGCCACCGTCAGTGTCGCCTCCTGCGCTCGCCACCCCTACTCGGCCTGCACGGCTCTTGCCTGTCGGCCCCGCTCCTCCGCCTCCCCTCCGGCTGGGTCGCACCTAGCGCCGCTACCGCTGTCAGCTCCCCTTGGGCCGCCTCGCCCGGACGCGCCTCCTCCCTCTAGCTTCCCCCACCTCGGCTGCAGCTCCAGCGCCACCCCCAACGGTGCCTCCTCCTCTGGCTGTGCCCAGCGCTGTCCTGAGCCCCCTTGGGCTCGGCGCCGCCCCGAGGTTCCTATTGTGCACGGCTCGGCCTTCGGCCACCGTGCGCCTCCTCTACACGGTGTCACCTCCTACAAACTCTACCCTTGGGATGGTCTTCCCCACTCCCCTTTACCTTACGCATGATAGTATTTCCATACTTGCTCGACTGTGATGGATGGGGGATTAAGGTGGGTCACCTCAGATGCTGGCTTGGTGTGGTTCCTGGTGGCGGCTTTTAGCTCTAGTCAACGCTATTGCTGTACACGCTCTGTCGGTCCTCCCCCTTTGCCTTCTCCAACTCGTCGTGCTCCTCCCCTCCAACTCTCTTCTAAGCACCCTTCTTGGCTTTACTTTCGACTTGGCTGTGGGTTCCTTCGGTCTGGGAAGAAATGGGGTGGGAGGAGATGTGGGCTTGTGTGGCTTTGCTTCTCTCTGGTGCTTTGCTTGCTTCGGCCGAATGGTGGCTCTGGTCTTATTCCCTTTCTCCTTCACTATGGTGAGCTGGTCTTATCCCCTCTCTAGCTCCGCTTGGTGAAAAATGAGGTTTTACCTCATTGCCAAAAACTCGTGAGTAAAATAAAATAATATTTCTACTGCGGAAGATAAGATGGTAAAAATCATGGGTTTTTATATTTTTATTGCCGAATAATGATGTTCACATACGTGAGAGGCGCCGACCTGCCGCGGATGGTCTGGGAACCTCAGTGAATGATAAATTATTCGGTATTTGTAAAGCCGAAGGGTTCTGACGGCAAAACCCCTTTTATTCTCTCTTGAATTGTTCTCAATTTTTACTTTCTTTCTGCGTTACAGTTCCAATAAATTTTGAAATCGACCAAATAAGATTATTTTGAAATCGAACAAAAAAGATTCTGCATTACCAGAACAAATAAGCCTTGACAGCAGTCAACACCAGAGCGGCAAAGCTAACCATCGTATGCATGTGACGCAGTAGCGTCGTGTCACTACCGGTTCGCGCGCGCGCAACATTGCATGACATGTATCTATAGCGCTCACACGCCGCCACTCTTACCCCTCTCCTTGCCGTCGTCCCGCCGCTCGTCGCCGCCGCCGCCTCGCGCAGCCCAGAACCTGAGCCTGAGCTCCCGTCTCTCCAGCATCTTCTCCACCTCCTCGATGGGGAGCCCCTTGGTCTCCGGCACGCAGACGAGCACGAACGCGAGCGCCGCCACGGACAGCCCGCCGAAGATAAGGAACGTCCACGACGTCCCGATGGCCTCCGTCAGCGACAGGAACGACTGCGCCACGGCCAGGTTAGAAACCCAGTTCGCCGTTGCCGCCGCTCCGCCGCATACGCCGCGGTGCCGCAGCGGGTAGATCTCCGAGTTGACGATCCACGGCACCGTACCCATCCCCGGTGAGAAGAAGATGATGTACAGCGCCAGCCCCACCAGCGCCAGCCACCCGTACCGGCTTGGGCACCCGCGCGTGTACCACAGCCTCCCCTCGCCGTGGCACGCGTCGCGCACCGTCGAGTTCGACAGCAAGCACGCGCCGGGGAGCAGCATGCCGGCGCCGGACGCGCAGAAGCCGCACTCGGTCGGCTTGGCCTTGAGGCACCGGGTGCAATCCCAGGAGCTGCTCCCCGCCGCCGGCAGCAGCGCCCGGTAGTCCGGGCACGTCAGAGAGCCGTCGTAGTGTCTGGTCTCGACGGCGCCGACGGCCGGGGAGTGGGAGGTGGTCTCGTGGAAGACGGCGGAGAGCACGCCGAGCGAGAGGATGACGCCGGCAAGGCTGATCACGAGCAGCTTCCTCCGGCCGGTGCGGTCGATGAAGTAGATGCTCACGACGGAGCCGAGCGCGTTGAGCCCGGAGGTGACCAGCGACAGCGCCAGCGCCGTCTGGTTGGACGCGAACCCGGCGAGCTGTACGATCGTCGGGCTGTAGTACATCACCGTGTTGATGCCCACCAGCTGCTGGAACACCTGCAGCCCCACGCCGGCGACCAGCCCCCGCCGCACCGTCGCCGTCCTCACCAGCGTCGCCAGGCCCACCTTCTGCGACGAGCCCCGCTCCCGCGCCTCCGCCTCCACTGACTCCCTCAGCTCCTGGATCTCCCGCTCCACCTCCTCCGCCGAGTATATCTTGCGCAGGATCGCCTCTGCTTCTTCCTCCCTCCCCTGAGCTCAATAACAACAAATTCAAAATCATAATTAAGTAAGCTCGATCATGTGTAAAGATTAAAACTTCTTAGATGAAAAAGAAGTCTAATTAGCACAAGTACTCAGAATTAATTGCAGGAATTGGTTAACCTTTCTGTAAAGCCATCTTGGTGATTCAGGGAGGAAGAGCATTAGGACGAACTGGACCACGGCAGGGAGCCCGGCAATTCCTAGCATCCATCTCCATGTCCCCGGCGCCTTGGTGAAGGCGAGGTTGATGAGGTAAGACAAGAACTGGCCGCCGGTGATGAGGAAGCCGTTGGTGCTCACGAGGGCTCCTCTGATCCTCGCCGGCGAGGCCTCGGATATGTAGAGCGGGGACGTCATGGAGGCCATGCCGACGCCGAGGCCGACGAAGACGCGGCCGACCACGAGCTGCTCGGGGCCCATGGCCGACGCCATAACCACCGCACCAGCGAAGAAGAGGAAGTCGGCGACGAGGATGGACGTCCGCCGACCGAACCGGTCAGTGGCCCAGCCACCGATCGCCGCGCCGATGATCGCGCCGGCCACCGCCATGCTCACTATCATTTCCTAAACCAACCATTTCAGTATTATTTCAGAATTCACCAGCAAGCTCTTGTCACTACCTAGCTTGATCATGTCCATATGGAGTATATTGGAGGAAGTACAAGATTGCATCAGGCAATTTGAATAAGAATTTCTTGGCCAAGGAGAAGAAACTGATTGTTACCTGAAGCCATGTGTTCCTGTCAACCGAACGGAAATTGTCACGGATGTAAAGTAGTGCTCCTGAAATAACACCTGCAGAAACACAAGCACCACAGCTTGATCACGTCACTAACCATCAGAAAGATTACTCCAGCTACTAATCAGTGGAACATGATCATTTGAGCCCTTTCAATCAAATGTTAGCTCAAAAAGGCGCAATTACATGAACACAAAAAAAATCATCTTTTAGCTGAACTTCTGATGTTACAAGAACCTGAACAATTTGGCGATCACCGAATCACACAAATTCTGGACTTGTCTGAAGCTTCTCTAGAAGGAGCAAATTGATAATCAGTTGAATGGATTACCGGTGTCGTAGCCGAAGAGGAGGCCGCCGATGCCGGCGGAGAAGGCGAGCCTGAGTACGTAGGGGTTTCTCCATGAGAGGGAGAAGCACTCCTTGAAGGTTGAGCCGTCGAACTCGTGCACGCCGCCCTCCATGGCTATCCCTCTCTCCCTATCCTTGCCTCTTCTATTGCTCGATGCCTCTATGGTTACAAATGACTAGTCCGCGTTGGACTGATGATACACACACGCATAGCATAGCCCAGCCCCCACATTAAAACTTATGTCATGCGCGGACGACAAGAGATTAATTGATAAAAAAGGAGAAGATTTGTAGGACCGGGATGATAATAAAAGGGGTGAATGATTCCTTCAAAAAAATTTCTAAACATTCACCTGCTTTTCACTCCAATAGCTATAAAAAAAATGAAGATGGAGAATCAAAATTTTTGAAAATCAAACTACTACAATAATTTCAGATCGTAAACAGTGAAAAAAAAACAACACTATTTCAAATCCGAAAATCCATGTAACTTTTGATTCGTAGATCCAAAAGATTTGAAACTTGAAACAAGGCTAGGTCATGATCTTAGGAACCTGTCCCAACAAAAAAAAAATCTAAAATAACTTGAGAGAATTTAGATCTTTTGGTTCGTAAAGCTCTGCTGCCCCAAAATCGAGTTAAAACTAAAAATTGAGCTAACTCTCAAACCAAAACTCCAAATGATTTGAAATTTGGTATGCACCCTCTCTATGATGTCAGAAACCTGTTCCACTCAACGATCGAGAAAATCATTGCCAAAGTTATGATATTTTTCTGTTTGAGGGAAAGTTGCACAAAACAGGGCAAAAACCGAAGATGGTGAATATGACTTGCTCATGGATGGATGATGGCCGAGATGGATCTAGATATATTTCCATATATCACAGCAAGTAAAATCACCAAAGAAATTGAGGCAAAAATAGCTGAATCAAGAAATCACTCGGAGAGGCCAAATTTAGCAAAAACCGGGTTTCTTCGTAAATCTTGCCATGAAAGTGCTTAGATGGGTGGATATTGATTTCCAGAGGTTATCTCCATATCTTACACGTCCCTGGCACAACAATATCAAGAAGGAAAGAAAGATGGGGAAAAACCAACCAAATCAAGAGCAAATCAATCAACACAAAGAGATTCATGGAGATGAACAAAGATTGATCTATTTCTACTTGAGGATGAGGATTTTACAACCACTACACTTGGAGGACAAGAGAGCACACCATAGCTCTCAACTTCTCTCAAACTCTAACTCTATAACTCATGAACCCTAGGTCTCAAGAGAGGATGGTTGGATGGATGACCACAAGTCTCCATCCCAACCCCTTAAATAGGTGGGCTAACCAGCCACATCTAACCCTTAGTGGATACTATCCACTTAGCATAATGGGGGAAACCCGATAACTCCCCATATACGGGTTTTAACTCACACTGTACTCTTATGCACACTTTTCAAAGAGCATAAGCTCGAATCCGCTAAGTCCTTAACCTTGATCCAACTTGATCGTACCAGCTTCTCCATGACCTAAACCGCCTTTTCAAACGCCGGTCAAGCGTCGCTGTTTTCTACCGAAGCGGTTTCTGGTATTTTGGTCAAACTACCAAAACACCCTTCCTTGACTCGGTCTTCTCCATCCATTGCAAGCAATCGCCATGCTTGCCACGTGTAGATGCACCACTAGCTTGCCGCGCGTCGGCAAGTCTCTCCCGTTCTGGTTCCACCAGACCACACCTCACTTGGACCGACCAAGCCACATGGTGCAATCCCGTCGTTCGAACTTCCCTTCAACATTTCTCGCTTTTCTCGTGCTATGCTTGAGATCACCACCTCACCAGGCATCCTTGATCGTTCTGGGCCTCAACTCCTCCATGAGCTTAGCCTCGATCCTTGCCGTTGACTGTGGTTGACTCCAGGCGACCCTGCCCATCCAAAGACAAAGAAATCGTTTCCGGACACATGTTCTTCACAACTTGACCCACGTTAGCAGAACATGTTTCATGCAACCTATAAACTCTGATAAATTTGCAAATCAATTTTTCGATCTTTCCAAATTGCAATGGTTCAACACAACATAATCCAGGACCCTCTCACATGGTCCTTAAAGATTCAAGTAGGGAATTGACTTTAACTTTTTTTTTTCTCCATGCCTTGTTGTGGTGATGCTCTGGTAGTGATGATTAGTTGTGGACAAATTACAGCCATTAAGTGATTGGTACTGTTAATCCAATAATGTACAGGAGAAGAGAAATCATTGTCATAAGTTTTAACGTGGCTTCGATTTGGCTCGTCTGCCAGATGGAAATCTGGACACTTTTAGCCCCATAGATCACCACAATTCCAAATATAGCCTCCCCAACAACGAAATTCCACTTCTAGCCCCTCGGCCACTGTTCTTTGCGCTTATGGATGACAAGTCGCTGCCGTCCCGCACGACAAAGAAAAGCTCTTGGCAACCTTGTGCTATAGTAGCATTGGGTACAATATGATCGTTAGCAATGTCAAACAGCCATTCATCATCTTCAGGTTGATCAGGATTGACTGTTCCGTTTTCATTGTACAGTGCACTTATTCGGTCGCCATAGCGTATCCGGTCGCCCGAGCGCACTCCATATCAACGACGTGAGTTATGCATAATTTGCATCCTTGTTATATTTTTCACTGTACGGTGTACTTACATCATGGAATCGCAGGACATGGACGACTTTGACAATCAAGTCCAATGTGTAAGGAGTCTGAAAAAATTCATAATGTTTAGACCTCATTTTCTATATTAGAAAATTCCTACAAATAATATACTTAAATGAATTTTTGAGAAAAAAATCAGAACAGATAAAATTTTTCAGGCAGAATCATTCGCACCGACATCGAATCCTCCATGTCCGCATAGCCAAATGCAACTGTAATGACCATATGAAAAAGAGAGGTGGATCAAACACAAGTAGGTGAATAGCGAAAACTAAATTAAAATGACAGACTATTACAACTTGTAACATAAGAGTGCAAGTTCTAGAGCATAAAGAAGCAAATATATATTCCAGATTGTACTATTCATTGCAGTGCACGAAGAGTATGAAACAACAACATTTCAATCTAACATTTTAGGGCATCTTCGTAATCACAACGAGCGTTCTCAACCCATTCAATTGCATTCTGTAGAAGCTCCATGAAGTACTCTGCTTTAACTCTACCATAGTGTAGTAATGCGATGAAGAACCTTAATGTTAATGTCCTTTTGGGTTGATTGTTGAGCAAAAATGCAATGATTTATTTCTTGTGAACCAAAAGAAACTTAATACGAATTAATACAAAACCTCCCTATGTTGTTACCTTATTTGTTAAGTTGTATAGAGTAGTTGTGAAGAGATGTTTTCTTTTTACATGATTGTTATGAATTACTACTCAATACGTGAATTTAGAATCCACTATGGAAATTCTACTACGATGAGGTCAGGCGCTGGAAGATTTATTGCCCTATGCTGCGTGACAGCAGAGGACAATAATAAGTTAGCACTCGAGGATAACGATCAACTTCTACTTACTACAATAAGCTTTTTATAGGTTTGGCTTGGCGGTTTAGGGTTTACCTATAGTGCTGTGACACCGGCTAAAACTTGTGCCTGACCATAAAAAAGGGTTCCTAATATGTTTGGTATAATTGTTTGCTTGGTTAATAACTTATAATTTACAGGAAGGGGTCGTAAGTAATTCATATATTTTGTATATGCAATATATATGTATTTATATGCACTTGAAGTATGTATTTATCTGTATTTAAATGGACCAGACATGTTTGCAAGATGAGTTCCTAATATGTTCGGTTTAACACCAGTGTGGCGCTGCGAAGCGTCACACAACACCCTTACTGGTGGAGGCGCGCAAGTGAATTAATCGGGAGTCGAGTCCAGAGATTCGGCACGCCATAAAAGCGAACACTGCAGGTAAGAGGGGACAACAGTGATAGGACGATAGATGTGTGGAGGAGGGAGTGCCTCTTACCTAGAGTAGTCATGTGGTACTAAACTTCCCACATTTCAAGTCACATGAAATCATGAAACCCTAATTTCTGAAACCTTTCGTCCTAATTTTCGAGACCTAAACCCTTAATTTGTCTAGACAATTTCAGAGCATATAAAATTCTGTAAAACTTACACAATCAAGTCCACTGTGTAAGTAGTCTGAAAAAATTCATAATGTTTGGCCCTCATTTTCTATATTAGAAAATTCCTACAAACAGTATACTTAAATGAATTTTTGAGAAAAAAATCAGAACGGATAAAACTTTTAAAAAATTACACAAGCAAGTACACTGTGTCGGGATGCTCCACAAATTTTTTTTTATAATTTTTTGAGCTCATTTTCTATAGTTAGAAATTCCTTAAAAATATTCTTAAATTAATTTTTGAGAAAACTCGCTACATACTTGATTACTACTGAGCTTTTGTTGTCGTGTGACACGACAAAGAATCAGTCTTGTGAGCAGACCGCCCGAGGGGCTAGAAGTGAAATTACGGTGCTAGAGAGGTTATATTTGGAATTGTGATGATCTATAGGGCTAAAAGTGTCTGAAACGATGGGATAGGTTCTATCGGATGAAGAACCTGCAAAATGGATAGTGAGTGAGTTGGATGACTTGTTTCCTGTCCATTTCTTCATGCCAAGTTAATATGTCTTGCTTGAAGCAGAGTTACAGTAACTGGTATCAACATTTTACTGCTGATCCGGTAGGACTGGTTTAACCAAAAATCAGAAATTTTGGCAAGGCAAATTTCGGCCATAATTTTCAAATCAAATTTTGAATTAAAAAAATCGGTCAAAAATTTGAAAATAAAGTTCGGCACAAATTTCTTCTATATTTGACCAAATTAATGTAAAACAAATTTTTTGGAACTACTTCGAAAATTTACTGAGGGTCCAATAAAAATGATTTTCTCAGATTTTCGATAATAACCGGCCAAAATTGTGGTCAGAAAGAACCTAACGTCTCAGTTTCTGTCTCTATGCATAATGTTGTGTCCTGTAGGCCGTATCGCACCTTCTTCTCCATTGATCCAGTCCCATTTTGGATCTTTCCTCTTGTGCTATTGTACGTGTCACCCTTTGCTTGGTTGCAAAGTTGACATGTCATAAGCAACTTCGCACTAGCCTTTTTTTTTACTATAAAGTTTACTGGTATATTCTACTAGTAGTATATAGTAGTGGTATAAATTAAATTTGATCATTGATTTGTTAAAAGTATAATATACTTTTCTTTGTATTTATAATTTTATTCATGAGGGTATTATGAACTTTTTCAACTAGAGTTGAAAATATTACTCTTGTGTCGTACGATCTCACTTGGGTAATTACAATTCTATCCTTATCGGGATTCCACTACTCATACTAACATGTGTAGTATAATTAAATATTAATTAATCTGAATCATTAGATAAAAAAATAAACGACTTGTATTGAATTAAATGTACCGTACGTAAAATAGCTCTTTTCAATTTAACTCGTTATTTTCCTTCTTGGAACGCTCAAGGTACACCAGGATTCTGGAGATGGAACAGTACGGAAGAAAGCCATCACTGCACAGACTACTGGTCTGAGTGATCATGATTTGTGAAAAGCGAGATAATGGAAAAGACGATCAAGCCAAGCAGGTGGACAGTGTAAAGCAAACCACAAACTGTACGATGGGCAATTCCAGTCTCGAATCTCGAATTTCCTGCATATTGGAAAGGACTTGCACATAGAAATATAAGGTAGGCATGTTTTTTGAGTGAGAGGAAAAAAAAACATGTAGATTAGACTGAAAAGTGATGGCAAGGAGCATGCAGTGTTGGGAATTTAGGTCGAATATAATTAAACCTAAGGTTTTGTGACTCGTGTGATGGAGATATTGCCTTTCATTCATCTGATCAGTGGATGGTAGTAGCTAGAAACCAAGGACGAGTGGGAAAGGTACATCCATGCCTACCATTCCTGCCTATCAACATCTCAAGTTCTCATCATGGTCGACCCGGAATTCGTGCAAAAAAAGGGGATTCCAGTTCATCCAATCTATATCATGCACATCCCCAAAGATGGACAGATCTTTGAAAGACAAATGCAAAATGCAAGCTAGAGTGAAGGCACCACTTCTGTCACAAAATGCAAGCCAAGTCCTGTTGCTATCACGAATTTAGACAGCTAATTAAAACATATTAATCAGGAAGCGCTGTATATTACCTTGCTCAGGCTTGCAATATCCTTTTCTGGAACAACTGTAAGCTTGAAGCTTCAGTCCGATAGGCTTCCCGTTACATTAAATTTGAAGAGATGTGTTCAACTCGGGCCTAAGAGTTGGCCTAGGGATTTTTTTTTTTTCTATAACAACTAGCTCTCGTTAGTTCCTTCTTTTTTTTTTCTACTGTCAATTAACCTAGTTAATCTAGCCAAACAATATTTTAGACTAACTAGGTTTGTTGTCGAAACACAAAAAATGGAGTAAGCTAATCTACCTGGGCCTAGTTAATTAAACCCCGAACCAGTCTAAGCCTAACGATTTTCCTAAAAAAGCATTTAGAGTGTCTTCTTTCGGTCAAAAAAGCAATCAGTATCTGGTATTAAGCCTGAAGTCTGAACAACTGCAGCGGGAATACATCCATGTATATATAAACCTCAATAGTTGGCCCTGTAATAAGGTGTTTTGACATCTTAAGCATCAACTCCAACGTTTGGCAATAGAAAGAAATATTCCTTGGTCATTTGTAAAATCTACTGATCATATAGTTTAAGAAAAGGATTAATTCTCGAGGAATGTGCAAAGCTACTGTTCATGGAGAGCGATCTCAGGGAACAGCTCACTTGCGTAAACAAGTGTCAGCTTCCGCTCTTGTATTTGTATAGCTGTATCTGTATGCATGGCACGATGTACTCTACACCTAAACTCAATTCTGAAGTCTCACCTGTTGGATAGAATGTTTGCAGAAAGCTTCTTATAGCTTGAAATACAAGACGGCTTGGAAAGATTGAATGCAGTACCAAAATGCAACCATCAAGGCGCAAGGAAAAACACAAACGTTGGATCCAAAAAAAGTGCCCAGACAGATTCAATCGGGCCAGACAGCCCAAGGATTGAGGTCAATACAAGACAACAACAACAATTCAGATGACTATCTATATATTTACTCACAAGATAGAGGATGCTTGTTTATTTATGCATGCCATTTTGTATCATCATCAGCTTGGCAAGGAAAAGTGCACATTAATTTCACAGCCTTTTCATCGATATCCTGGCATACTCTTGCCTCATGTGTGACGAGTGTTGGCTTTCGTGTTGGCTGCTTGTCTTCTTAGAACAAGTATAATGATATAACAATTATAGATAATTAATCTGCATGAAGCACAGCAAGATATTAATCCAAGAATAAAGAACCAATCGAAAAAAGTCTATTGAATGAATATTCAACTCCAACCTGTCATCTTAGGCTATTCAAAACTACCAAGTCCTAAATATAATTCATCACTCTATAATAAAGATTCTCATGTCCAATGAATCAAGTAGTTGAGCGTGGGTTTTTGTTCTAAGTGCGTTAGCCCTTCCCAAGTGGAATGTCGTTAATGGTCACCTAAAAACAACGATAAAGCAAGAGTGAGTTCAAGCCTCATTAAATACATAATAAAGTCATAAACAACCGTTTATCAACCATAATCAAGGTTATCATCATCATCTACCTACTTAATGTCATTCTCATACTCAAACAAGAAAGTCATATTCTAGATAGACAAATTTGCATAATTTAACAATTTACTCATATATGCTAATGCATCATCATGCTAATGCTCATATGCATCTCATCAACTGATACTGGTATAGCGAAGTGTTCACCCGTCCATGACACACTCCATCCTTCACTCCTGTGAAGTCCCTAGTGAAGTAGGATTTTATTTTTGAGTACTCCATATTAGTCTTGTATCTTTCTCACCGATCTTACTAGAGTAGTTACATGACTTTCTCACTGATCTGGCTCGTGCAACTCCCGTCTTGATGAATGTAAATGATGCAATATCTCTAATTATTCATCAACATAATTCATCTCATTAACTCAATATCTCATCCTCATTAACTCAATATCATAATCACATTCACTCAATGTCATCAATATCATATATAAGAATAAGCTTAATGAAAGTATAATAAATAGCATGATAAGTAATATCAATGACGATGGTGAACAACGCGAACAACTCGTTGTTCACCACTCTACCTTGTACTTGCCTCAACCGTGTGACGAAGAATGACGAGTAGAGGGTCTTGCGCCTTGATTCACACCACTACCTGAGCATTCATAAAACACACTAAAAAAATTATCCAAGAGCAGTGCAGAATTACAAAAGATATAAATAATACCACTAAGGCCTAATCGCAACCCAAAACAAATTTGATTTCCTCTCTGAACTCAGTTCTGTCCAAAACAGAATAGCTAACTTTCTAAAATCATAACTTATTATCTACAACTCCAAAACTAACAAACCTTACCACTGCGAACATGTACAGAGAATTATCTACAACTTTTTAATTATGTGTATTAACAGATTCTCACAATAAGGAACCCTAAATTTCGACAACTGCTTCAGGAGAAAGTCTAATTTCGCACAGCAGAGATCTAACAGCCATAACTTTCCAACCGTTGATCCAAATTACATGTTCGAGCACTCTACGGAAAGCTATCGAGATCCTCTACAATTCTCTAGGAGGTGAAATTCCCAAATTTCGCACCAAAAGTATCCAAAACTACCGTGCAACAGAAACAATAGAATACCGATCTACTAAACGATTTCTACCGATTGCTAAACAGAAAAGAAGTATTAGAATCATCACCCTTGGAGATCAAGATGATGAACACAAGATCCCAACGAGACTCCTCCCTTTCCTTCTTTTTTCCCCTTCTCTTCTTCTTTTTTCTTCCCTTCTTCTTCCTCTCTTTCTCTCCCTTCCTTGCTTCCTCTTTTGTCATCGCAGAAAAATCAGCAGTAGCAGCAGTAGCTTTTCCCTTAACCCTAGCTGTTTGACTTGGATGACACTAGCTGTCCTGATTTGGTGACACAAGCATGTTGAATTAAAAACCTTTTATGCAGAGAGGAAGCTCTGGCCCAAGTGATCACAATCTGCAAAATTAAAATACATAGCAATCCTTTGTTGAAGGCTTTGGACGCTTGGTCACATCACTAGACTTTGTTGCCTGATTGTTAAGTGCACAAACAGGAGACGTTTAGTTTGGCTGACTCCTCTGTTTCTGTCTATCAGACTAATTAATCAAGTAATATGACGGCAATCGAGATGGAGGATTGTTGGGTATGTACAGTCTCTGGATCAGAGGTATTAGCTATCTTGAATGCTGAAAAAGTTAATTAAATTTTGCGTATCATGTTTTTGAAGGGAATACTAGGAACACACCACTTTTTGTGTGCCATGGGTGGCATTTAAGTAGATTGATGATGTTAGTATTTGTTAAGAGCAGATCAGATGGTAGAATTAAAACAGTACTAAAATGTGGGTTTTTGAAATTAGTTTGTGCTTCTCTGCGTTTCTGGAATTATTGTAACAATGCATAGATCGTTTTTTTTTTCAACATTTCTGACTTTGTAGGATCAAAAGTTAATTAGAGTAACTGAATTCCACTGAACTTTGATGAAATTGAACAACGATCCGATATTGAAGCACCTTTATTATTATTATTATATGGTATAGAAAAGGAATGCGAAGAACACACGAGTGACGCAATGCAGGGTAGAGTAGTACGTAAGCATGTTTTGTAGCTGGGGACAGAGACCACGCATGCAGGTGATGAGGTAGCTAGCACTGACCAAGCAAGGCAGCGCAGAGGGGTTTCGGTAAAAATCAGCAGTCCATCGTCGTCTGTGCATGCTAGCGGATCGATCGCGCCCTCTGTACTCCGTATGCCTAGCTACGTAGCATACGGTTGGGGATCCAATGCAAAAGATTTATAATGATTTTTACCGTCCGATGAAAAAAATAAAAATCCAAAGTGTTTTTCTACAGTAAATATTTTGCTGTTTAAGCGGTAATCGTTGCAGTGTTACGGCAGAGTGCTGTTTATATTGGACCCCGGTCTTTGAATACCCTAAGCTATCGTGTGTGTACCGTACTAATCTCATGATCAGTGGCTAGTACACATATCTACAACTTTGGCATACGTATCCATACACAATATACGTACAACATGGAAGAAATACGGTGCTTATCGTAAACTTTTACATCACATAATATGATACACGGCCGACTGGCCAAATAAAATAACAAGTATCAGAAGTAGTGAATTAAACAGCAGAAACATAACATATGTATAAACCGAAATCCAGCAGTATGCCCAACCAAACCCTCAGGCAACTGACAAGAAACAATTCCTGGAAAGACCCATCACCGAACCCTCCGATATCGGATGCAAAGAACGTGTCATCCAGCATAGGCTCATACTCTAGCTCTCAATAACAATTTAAGCAAAATTGAGTACATTGCGTACTCAGCAAGACTTGTATTGTATCATAAAATTTATATATATGCATGTCTAACGAAGGATAAGGCTCTATGCAACAAGTTATTTTCAGCATTAAGCAAGTTTTATTTACAATATCAATACATAGCACTTTGCAACAAGAGTTTAAATAGCAGTTAAATAGATAACAAACAACAATTGAGTACTTGAATAAATAACAAATCGCAACCCTCCTCAGCGGCGATCAACATCTTATTTCCAATCATAAACATGGCACTCAACTCAAATATAAACCAACAACTATTCCCACATTTTTCCAACAAGAGCTGTTTTTATAAAAACCAAGGCTATACCCATTAAGATTGCACTTAGCACGGTCATGACCGCGAGCACTGCAGAGGTATACAACTTTACCCACATCACACGAATTCTCTAGTTTATTTGGCATCCGTCGATATCACCGCTCACTATCCTTTGGTAAGCAGTATAGAACATGTATCGAAGCCTTTACATCATCTAGTCCTAACCTTGCACTAGCCCGACGAAAGAACACCCTCACTTCACCCGGGTCAACCCCCTGTCTCAGTGAGATATTCCCCTACCAACATGTAAGGCTAGTTTTCGATGACTTAATTAACTAAGGTCATCTCATACCGGCACATGTGGTTGTACGCTTAGGTTTAGATAGGACTTGCTAACGTTCAATCCTTAATTGACCCGGGTGAGGATCTCTCCCTATCTACTTATGAGATACACCTTACTTCTCATAATATAATATAACTCGTCTGTGTCACAAACTAAGTTTTTCATTTTCATTTTTATACAAAATAATAGAGGTAAACCCCTCTGGACCATCATTTAAAAATCTCCCAAATTCATGTTTAACATTTCATCCATTTTTAAATTTTAGTAAATCTAGAGCCAGACTAAGCACTTGTGCGATATTCGCACTCGAAATACCCAAATCGACATCATCTATTGTCTAAACCATAACCTATTGGCTACAAGAGTAGGGATACCAATATTTCAAGGAGAATCATGCATTGAATAGGAATATAACTGTCGTTATCCTAAATATAGCAATTTTAAGCAAACATATACACGTACATAATATATTTTGTAAAAAAAGTACAATAATTAAAATAATAGGATCAACATAGTCAAACAAGGTGCTTGCCTTGCTCTGGTTGCTCTGAATAAGAGGACGAAGGATCGTCGTAAATTTCGTTTGAGGTATCGACGTCTATTAAAAAAGACCCGATAGCAAAGTAAATATAGAAAAATAATTTCAACAGCAACAAAAGTCCAATATTTTTGCATATTCAGACAGAGCATGAATTTTGATGAATTAAGAAAAAAAATCATTTGATTTGGAATTCATATGCAAAAGTTATTAGCATTTCAATTTGCTTTGGTTTTGAAATACCAAAAATTAATATAAAAAAGGTGATGTCGAAAGCGTATTCTCTGAGGTTTACGCTTTTCCAACAACGAAAGAGTATTTTTGTCCAAGTTCTACTGAGGTTTACACTTTTCATTAGACAAAATGTATTTTTCTCTAAACTAAAAGCGTTTTTTTCTCATTTTTTTTTTGAATTTTATTAACTTACATGTGGGGGCCTACTTGTGAGTGACTCATAGTTTTATTTTCTGAATTTTTATTTATAAAATATAAGCGGTCCCACATGTTATAGACTTATTATTTATTAAATAATGATTAAACCTATTTTGATTATAATTAGCTAACAGCTGAGGTCCACATGTCAGCGACACATATTCTAAAAATGTTTTAAATTTGGTTTCTGTTAACTTTTCTACCAGTCCCACTTGTCATAGATTCAATACTTTTAAGCTCTACTAATTAGCACTAAACATCTCCTAATCACCTGAGCCAACTAGTATAGAGAGGGGGGAGTAGCGGAGCTGCGCCCATGGTCGAGCGCCATGGTGAGCTCACCGCCAGCGAATGGCGCATCAACTCAAATCAACCATGGGAAAAATGTGTTCCTCTCTCAACGGTAATTCCACCGGATTTTTAAAATTAAGATTTTTAAGATGTTACGGTTTACATAGTGTGTAACTGCAGAGAATTTGGATCCATACCATACGATGTGCCGGCCCTATTCTCGGAAACCAACCACGGCATCCTCGCGTCGCGTATATATATGGATGCATGCTCCCTAGTTCTGACTCTGCAGTATTGACTAGCTAAAGTGGTAGCCACTTTACTTTGACCAGACGGTACTCACTTCAATTCTGACCACTAGGACTACTCTACCACTTCAATTCCGTATTGTGGCCTGTAACTTGCGAGCGATCGAGCGCTCTCCATCGATTTGTACACAACGAGCTAGCAAGCAGGGCGCGTGCACCCATATATATAGAGAGAGTAGTACACCCTCCTTGGTATAACTATTTTTAAGGGTGTGATCAAATCAAATACAAATTGAATAGTTGGACTTCTTGTATTCGTATTCTTATTTTCTAAACGACTACGAATTAGAATATTGTCGAATATGAATGGAATGTTGTAACGAATACGAATACTAATCGAATTTCTACTTAATTCGGTTGGATTCAGATATCCTTGTAACTTACGTAATGACAAGATATTTACGATACTTTATCGTCGTACATAGCACACTTAATCATTCTAGTTTATATATTTCACCTGAAAACATGAATTCACATTAAACTAAAAATATTCATCCAACTAATTAGCCATACTATAATAAAAATATGTATATTGTTTTATCAAATTCGAATACGAATATGAATAATGTGGATAAAATAACATTTCGAATGGCAAAAGTGCATACCATATTCGTATCCATATTCGGATGGCAGAAGTGTGAGAGGTGTATCTCACAAGTAGATAGGGGGACTCTCACCCGGGTCAATTAAGGACCGAACGATAGTATATCTGACCTAAGCGTAAGCGTACAACCACATGGGTTGGTATGGGACGACCTTAGATAATTAAGTCATCAAAAATTAAATTTACATATTGGTAGACCGTAGTAGTGCGAACATGTGTGATTGCTCGAAGGGACTCCCTTCACCACAGTGTTGGGAACAAAGTTTTCTGACACAATGGCAAAAGCCTCACTGAGACGAGGGTGTACCCAGGTGAAGTGAGGGTGTTCATTCACCTTGCTAGTGTAAGTTTAGGACTAGATGATGTAAAGGCTTCGACGCGTGCTCTAGACTTCTTACCAAAGGTTAGTGAGAGGTGGTATCGACGGATACCAAACAAACTAGAGAATTTATTTATTGTGGGTAAAGTTGTATACTTCTGCAGAGTGTAAATATATTTAAATAGTCGTGCTTGCGGTGATGAGCGTGCTAAGTGTATAGTATTTCTGGGTATAATCTTGGTTTTCATCAAATAAGCTTCGTTGGAAAATGTGGGAAATGGTTTGTAGATTTCTATTTGAGTTGAGTGCCATATCTATGGCTGAAAATAAGATATTGCTCACAGCCGACGAGGGTTGCAAGTTGTTATTTATTCAATTACTTACTTGTTGTCATTTATCTATTTAACCGCTCTTCAACTTCCCGATGCAAAATACTACATAATGATATTGCAAATAAAATTTGCTTGATGCTGAAAACAACTTGTAGCATAGAACCTCATCCGTTGTTAGTCATGCATATATATAAACTTTGTGATACACTATAAGTCTTGCTGAGTACGCAATGTACTCAATCTTACTTAAATTGTTGTTCATAGTATGAAGATGAGCCTACGCCGGACAACGCTTTCTTTAAACCCGATACCGGAGGGTTCGGTGACTGGTTTTTCTAGGACTTGTCTCTTATCAGTTGCCTGAGGGTTCGGATGAGCATACCGCTGGAAATAGTTTTGGGAGAAGACATGCTCTCTGAAAATAAGTGTTTTAACCATATATTAGGGAATTAAAATATAGCCAAAATGTTTTGGAAAAGTCCCTAAAACATCCTAAATAAAGATATTTTGAAAACCACTCTTAACCTAGCAAAAATGTCACCCGAGATGGCCTTTTATGAAAATTTCAGAACCTAGTTACATTCTGAAAATGATGTGATGTACTAATCTTTAAACCCCCTCCTACCTTCATTTGGTGTTAATTTGACTGGATATTATAAAGGTCTATCTATACATAAAGACCATGGAGTAGTATGACCTGAACATAAACCGTAGATGTTGGTTAAATATTGTTGAGAGCTAATAAAAATTTGTACTACAATTCTTTTCTTGTCTTAGTGTTATTTCTTATCTATGTCTCTTATTATGTGTAGAAATGTTCACTAACTTTTTCTTTTCTTAAAATGTAGATGCCAACCTACTGGGAGTCGCAGTACAATACTAGCGCCTTTGAGGAGGGTACGCTGTAGCACACCTTGTGGTAATGCTACAACATATCGACTGGCCATACACGCTTCAGTATACGGTCTTCAGCATGCCCTCCACTGCGGCGCCCACCGAGTACCTTATCCAGGTGCTCATCCAGGGGCGTCACTTTGGAGACCCCACTTTCCGTTACTACGGTCGGGGCTCTTGCGTCCTAATGTCGCTCTACGGTGAGGCGTACGTCGTCATCGTATGCCTGTGACACGAGCAACCGGAATTGGAGGATCCGCTCTTCTACTTCCCCGCGCGGATAGTGGATATGGAGGAGCACACCTATCAGGTGGAGGGAAGGTCATTCCTCACTCCCCACCAGCACCTCGCCGGCCTCGTGGGATCACTCAATGGATACCTTTGTCGTGTGACCCGCTAGCTTCTGGAGGCATGCCGGAGGATCTCTACTCTCAAGGACAGCATCACGCCGATGGTGGCCCAGGGGCTCTTCTCACAAGAGCTACTGTATGGGGAGGATGCCGCACTAGCACTTGCTGAGGAGCTGCCAGAGCCCACCATCCGCATCCAATTAGTTGCCCGACGTCCCAGCATGTCGGCTAGCGGTCATCGCCGTCGCGTGATGGCCATCTACTTGGAGGTAGAGGAGCCCTCGCGAGTGGTGCAGCGACACCTTCTTTTCCACGACGGGCATAAGAAGGTTGAGTACCGTGGCCCTTCATCCTCCACTGCACCGGAGTCTTCACATGCTGCACAACACGATCACGACGACTAGATGGAGACTAGCAGTCGAGAGCTCACTTATAGGATCTTAGTGTGAGCACTTTTGGGTATTTTGTAGGCTTAAATTTATGTAAGATGCTGTTGTATGATGATTGTAATTAACTACTTATGGTGGTTTAGTTTCTTTTTGTAATGCTTAAGCAACAACCATGTTAACCATATAAAATTTGACTAGTATGTGGTCCAGAGGGGTGTACTAGCCACTTATTATGGGACTAGTATGTTACACACACGAGGATTTCGGGTATTCAAAGCCCGGGGTCTGATAGTCAGTTGTTACTAAAAGGATTTATTTCCATCAGTTGTCTAAACATGTCTAATTCTGTAGAAACCGATCAAAATCTAAGCATGCTAGTGAACCTAAAATTATTTCCATATTTTCACACATAATTTGCAACAGCTACTACAGAATTATGCTAGCGAAAGTACTAAAATGTTTTATTTGAGACACAGACCAATAGGTAATGCAGTTTGGGTAGTTCTTACTTCTTAGTACCTTTCTCAAACTTACTACTTAACTAGTTGCTAGCCACCACACCCACAGAAAATGGTACAGATTCAACATCATCCTCATCATCTTCTTCATGTAAAGAAAAATGGTAATTGAGTTAGATATAGTATTAATAAACATGATATCGAAGAGGACAACTGTTAGTATGGGAAAACGTACCATAAACATTGGAGGTATCATGTCATTTTGAGAACCTCGTATCCAGCTAGAACCGCAAACTAATACCTCAACCATAGCTGGGCGCAGAGCACTACAATAATCATCAAGAACTCTACCTCCAACACTAAAGGCTGACTCCGAGGATACGGTGCTCGCAGGTACAACCAAGAATTTCTTGGCCATCTTTGACACAACAGGGAACCTATGAGCATTCAATCTCCACCAATCAAGCAATTTAAAACTCGTGTCTGCTAAAAGATGATTTGGCTAATCTGGATAGATGAGTAACTATGATTTAGATGGCTCTGTAGAAGTAGATTGTAGAAAGGTATGGAACTCACCTGAAACTGAGACTAAATGGATACTCATAGACAATTATCATCTTAGCAATTATTCTACGGGTTTCCTCATGATCATATTCAGTGGGAGTAACTACAAGAGATGAACCTGGCTTGTCTGGGTCATAGTTTAGTGTACCTTGAGCTTTCTGCCTCCCCATTTTGTTCAAATTGGGTGTGCACTTTGGTATATGCCTTAAGAGACTCGAAGTTCATCCCCCTGGCTTGTAAGAAAAGAGCCCGTAGCAAAATATGCACTTCACCTTGGTCTCAGTCTTCTATTTCGCCTTCTTGGATGGAACGTTGGTCGCCTTAAAAAGATTCCAACAATTTGAACATAGTCCTCTACTCTTTTGAAAGAAGACACTGAAATACACTTCTACCTTTTTTATCTTCTCTTTGGCTTGGGAAACCCATACACACCACCATCATTTGACACATCATCTTCTTCCTCATCATTCCTTAGCATGAGTTGCAGAATCAATCGACACATGTGAAGTTCATCCTCACATGAACCATTAGGCATGTCGAAATCGCCATATTCTGAGTCCTGCATAGACATAGATCATTTCTATTTATGAGCTACACAAGAGATTTACTGCATCACTACAAGAGATTTGCTGGCATGCTGAATGCAGAGGGGCGGGTGGAGAAAGAAGCCTGGGTTAATTGCAAAATTTGAACGATTATATTTCCTAAACCATTTATCATTTTTACAATCCGTTTGAAGCGTTTTGCTGGAAAAAAAATGTGCATAACAAAAAGAGATCCATGGTAAGTATGTTTTAAACTTGTAAAAACATACTGCACCGAAAGTTTGAATTTACTGTACCTAAGCCAATAAATTACGACATCGTCTAGGCATGGCGCGATCGACCGTAAAACCGTGCGTGCCTCTCAATCCACCACCCTACCCCTCTCTTCTGACGCCCCCCTTTTACAACAACACTACAAGAGATTTACTATGGCCTCATTGTGCCCTTTACCGCAATATCTTTGTGGTTTTATTGAAGCACTATTAGAGATTTACTGGAACATCATTCTTCCTTTTACTGCAGCACTACAAAGATTCACAACGACCTTATTCTGTCTTTTACTGCAATCTCCTTGTGTTTTTACTGCAACACTACAAAAAAAGTAATTTACTGCGACCTCATTGTTCTTTTTATTGCATCACAACAAAAGATTTTACTGCGATTTGGTTGTGCCTTTTATTACAGAACTACAAAGAGATTTACCGCCATGTTGAGTGTAGAGGGACGAGTGGACAGAGAAGTGTGTGGTTGATTATAAACTTTGAATGACAATATCTCATAAACCATGTATCCTTTTTACAATCCGTTTGAAGCGTTTTGCTGGAAAAAAAATATTCTTAGAAGAAAGGGATCCGTGATTAATATATTTTAACACTGTAAAGAACAATTAATGCACCAAAAGTTTGGATTTACTCTACCTAAGCTTGTCAATTATTGCATCGTCGGAGCATGGAAAAGGTGGGTGGAGAGCGACATAAGGGTTGAACGGGGAGGTGGTGGGTGGTGGGTTTTCTTTGGCCAGCCTTTGACCAAGGTGGAAAGTGTGTTTTGTCCCACGGATGATGGCGATGGGACTTAGAATAGCTAATCTACACTCAGCTATATATATACATACCTTTATTAACTAATTTGTAGAATATTACCGCCAGTACTAGTCTTTCTTTTATCTTAGACGACCACATGATCGAGTAAGAAACATCTATGGTGTGCAATTTAGCCATTACCACGGGAGGAGAGAGAGAGGGCATGAAAGCAGCACCACACATTGAAGCACACGGTACCAAACCAATAAACAATTTGTTGAGCTTACTTGTCAGCATCACTCGCCGATATAGCGGGTTGCACGCCATCGTGCCCTGGCACACCGTCCTCCATCGTCGGGCGGCCAAGGTGGTTGACGATGCCGCGCTGTCGATGCTACCACACTATGAGGAGTCATCACCTTGGCCAGTGCTGCACCACCACCGCCTGGCCGAGGAGGACGTTGTCGGATTGGGGACAAGGAAGATGCCGCCAAGCCAAGGAGGACGCCGCCGGATCGAGGCTGAGGATGCCGCCGCCGGAACAAGGTCTCACACCGTTGCCACCATGCCTGCCATTGTTAGGCTAAGGAGGATGTTGTCGGATTGAAGATGAGGAAGATATCGCTGAGCCAAGGAGGACGCTGCTGGATCGAGGTTGAGGAAGATGTCAACGAGCTGAGGAGAACGCTGCCGGATCGAGGCTAAGGACGTCGCCGCCGGATAAAGGCCTCACACCGCCACCTCCACGGCCGCGACAGCCCTCTGTGTCCACATCCGCTGTTGTTCCCCGCCCGCCGTCACCACGAAGCTATCCTAGCCGCCTCAGGATCGTTGCCACCATGCCAGCCGTCGCCTCCAGATCCGGTTGTGGAGATGGTTGTCGTGGGAGAGAAGGGGGATGTAGATGCTGCTGAAATGGGAGAGGGGCTGAAGAGGAGCACGTAGACCTTGCTGGCGATAGTAGAGGTCACCGGAGATTGTGGAATCGGTAGTGACGATGGTCTGGCTGGTGAGAGGAGAGAGAGAGAAATGGTGAGAGGGGAAGGGTGGGTGGGTGAGGAGAGAGGTCGAGGGAAATTTTTTTTTAGTTTAATAATTGTGGGTCTCATTTTTTGAGATGAAAGGAGGCACTAAGCACTGAAATGAAAAATGTAGACTTAGCATCACTACCGGGCTCAGTAGCTTTGCCGAGTGCCGGTGGCACTCGGCAAAGCACGAGAAACACTCGGCAAAGGCTTTGCCGAGTGCCACCCACGGCATATCTCACACGGCATAGTTTCTGACGGCAAAAAACTCTTTGCCGAGTGCTTTTCATCGAGCACTCGGCAAATGATTTGCCGAGTGCCGAACCGACACTCGGCAAAAAAAAGGTGGTGGACGGTGAGAACACGGTGACGGCGTCGTTTGCCGAGTGCCAGGACGGAATGGCACTCGGCAATGCCTTCATTTTGCCTAGTGTCATTATCATGACACTCGACAAAGATTAATATTTTGCCGAGTGTCATTATCACGACACTCGGCAAAATCTTAATCTTTGCCGAGTGTCATGGTAAAAACACTCGGCAAAGTACATCACTTTGCCGAGTGTTTTTACCATGACACTCGGCAAAGATTAAACACTCGGCAAAGTACGTTCCCAGAATGCTCAGAAACGTTACTTTGCCGAGTGTTTTTACCATGACACTCGGCAAAGCCTCCCTTTGCCGAGTGTAACACACGGCAAAGTGGCCAAAAACTGACTATTTTAATTGTTTATTGCACCCCACTCAAACAAGTCACAATATCACAGATATATCAACAAGTAATCACATATAGTCCACAATGTATCACATATATCACCACAAGTCACAATATATCACATATATCACCACAAGTCACAATATATCACATATATCACCACACGTCACAATATATCACATATCACAAGTCACAATATATCACATATAGTCCATTCACCAAGTTGGCCACCCCGACTGATGTGATGAGTCACGAGGCACATCATTCGAAGCCGCCGATTGATTCTGCACAAAGGAGAAGACATTGCATGTGTGAGACAAGATTTAAGGTAAAGCAAAGCACAAGCGAAAGCAATAAACATGGTAAGTAAAGAGCTCAAGGTAGAGAAGGCAAACTCACAGGAGTAGTTGCAGGAGGAGGTAGAGGAGGGAATAGCTCCGGTGGCAGAGGTTGACCCATCCTCTCGCCAAGACTTTGCATCCACTTAAACATCTGCTCCATCCTCTGCCGCTCGGCTTCATTCCTCTACCGATCGGCCTCCATCCTCGCCGCCATCTCCTTCCGTAGACTCTTCTCTTCTTCCAGCTGGGCCTACAATATTCCACCCCAATGTTACAATGCAAAGCAAAGGTATGTAAAAATTAATGAGCAGCGAATAAAATGAGAAATAACACAGAGTGCCTCCATCCGGATCAGGCAAAGGTGTCCGTGGTGGGTGTATGGCCGGGCTTGAGCTCGTGCTCCTTGATCGAATCTGGGAGAGAGTGGGAGTAGTGGCCGTGTCGAGTGTGTTGTCGCCAATCCAGTACCGCCCATGCTTCTTGCCTCCTCCCACCCTCATGACGACTTCTCCATCAAGATCTTGGGTGCTCGGATCGTACTCTGGCCCATGGACCGCCCTTGCCATCGATGTGTACTCACTGAGGCGGCTGTGGACGGTCGCATTGTTTGTAGACACCGAGGGCGGTCCTCCGGTTGTAGTCGGCGTCGGACGTCGCTTGCCCTTGTGGGCCAAAGCCCATGCCTTGAATCTGGAGCAAGGTGGCCACCATGTGACGACGATCGCGAAAAAACAAAGAAGATGATTAGAAATTATGCAGAATTGAGCGTTATAATAAAGAAATGATTCGCGTACCCATGTAGCCGCGAATTCGTCGAGGCTACGGTTGCCTTGATGCTGTGGTGCACCTGGCATCATCAAACGCCGCTCCCGGCAAGCGTTGTGCGTCTCCTCCCACTCGGCGGCGCACCACTTGTCCACCATCTGTGCCCAGCACTGGAGATGCTGGGCGCACCACCACGGAGGCACCTACACGTCATCAAGTATATGACATATAAGAAGATCAAATTAAGCGTACTTAATCTCAGAAAAAATCAGTATTAATGTTCTATATTTACCTGTATGTATTCTTCCCGGGTCAGCCTCATGTTTCTTGCTTGAGTTTTGTTGATCTTCGAACCAAGGTAGGTAGCGTTGTATGTTACGATGGCCTGGATGCGTGCCTCGTAATGCATATCCTTCACGAGTTTATAACAGGCTTTGTGAGCCACACTAGCCGCCTTGGCCTCATATCCCTCCTGGCATCTGAAGAAATCCTGCATATAGACGCGATGTATCCAGTCATTATTTCAAGAATGTCCAATGAATGCGATGTATTGAGCAATGTAGTGCGAGGAAGACTTACCCACAGCTCGGCCGTCAC
The DNA here is from genome assembly GCA_036346395.1 of Hsuehochloa calcarea. Lineage (NCBI taxonomy): Eukaryota > Viridiplantae > Streptophyta > Magnoliopsida > Poales > Poaceae > Hsuehochloa > Hsuehochloa calcarea. The sequence continues at coordinate 3,653,293 of CM070606.1, forward strand.
CCGCGCCGCCTTGTTGGCGAATACCCTGCCATCCCGATCTGGTAAATCGGGGAAGGCGACGTAGTGGTCCCACGTATAGGCCGGCTCCTGCCCACCGCCAAACTCAACCAGGCCAGGGAAGTGTAGCCTGCACAAAAGACCCAGGATGCCATTGACATGGCGTTTGTGATCACCTGCAGCCCTTTGCGTCCAACCCCTGCCCAAGTGATTAAGATAAATTATTAGTTTCTATTGTGATTTTCAACATATCAAATGAAAAGGTAGTGATAACACTTGAGTTACTTACCTAGCCCCAGTGGGTTGAATCAGCGGGCGTCTCTCACGAGGTATCGGTCGCCTCAGGAGGGTCGAGGGACCTCGCAACCAGACACCCGACGAACCAGAGGAAGCGGAACCCCCTGCCGCCTCCTCCTCCTCCTCCTCCTCCTCCTGCTCCCGCTCCTCCTCCTGCTCCCGCTCCCGCTCCTTCTCCTCCTCCCGCTCCCGCTCCTCCTCCCACTCCCCCTCAAGAGTGCTCCTGCTCCTGCTCCTCCTGCTGCTCCTCCCGCTCCTCCTACTCCTGCTCCCCGACTGCTCAGCTGCATCGGGCCGTCTTTGGTAAAGCGACCTTACGTTCCTCATACCGCCCACCATCTTTGTTCAATCACCTGCAATTAAAAAGAGTAAACCAATAAGCACAGCTAAACAAGACGTACTTAGAAAGAGATGCAAAATAAACAAAACATAATTAGAAAATAACAAAGTATTACATGTATTAGAAATAATCAGAATGATCGGGATTAGTTGGATCATAAGTCTCATCATCACTATCACCATGTCCATATAATCAACACTATTCGAAGGAGCAATGTTGTCATCACCGCATTGCGTAAATGTAATCGCCAAGTAATTCTAAGTCCTTCACATTTTGAACCTCATCTCCAGTAATTTGTCAAGGCGCGCGCGCAAGCGTGGCGGCGGGCGCGTGGGGCGCGCGGCGTCTTGCGCGGGCGCGGGCAGGCGGCGGCGGCGCGCGGCTGTGCGCGCGGCGCGGGGCGCGAAGGCGGCGCGGCGTCTTGGGCGCGCGGGCGGGCGGCGGCGGGCGTGTGATGTTGCGTGTGTGATGTTGCGTGTGTGGCGCGCCATGCGCGCGCAGCGCTCAAGTTATATGGTTTGTTTGCCGAGTGCCCGATCCGCACTCGGCAAAGCCCCCCTCTTTTGCCGAGTGTCGCCCACAAAACACTCGGCAAACAACTCATTTGCCGAGTGTCGCCCGCAAGGCACTCGGCAAACAATTTTTTTTTAATAAAACTTCCTTTCCTCTCTTTCTTTTCCATAACGTGTTTTACAAATTTGTTCGAATGTACTTCGAAAATACCTTGTCAAATTCACTCAACAATGCATATTCGATGCTTCTACGAACATTAGACCATTATTTCATGCAGTTATAGCTCAAATTCAATTTATATCATTTAAAATTCTATAATTGCAGTTTAAAAATTAAAATTATCAAACGGATCCGAAAAATTACCAAAATTTCACATGAAACAATCTCTTTTGTCTATTGCCTATACAAAAACTTTTGTAGTCAAACCACAATTCGACCGTCACTTTGACTCCAAATCTTACCGAATCCTTCTCAACTCTACGCTTCTTCTTCAGAAATGCTTCGGTTTGTAAGCATCGTACGTGACAACTCATGCGAAATCTTATAAATTTTTAACCACAGCCTCCACGTATGATATCATGACATCTTGACAAATCTCATGATTTTCAGACTTTGTTTGCTTTTTTAAAAATTTAAAAACCATTCGGCCAAACGTTCGTGGTCGTGTTTCCTAAACAAGATGTTCGAAATTCCTTTTCATTTCACAGGTAAGGCCTCAAACCGGGCTGAATAACATGAATATCATTTTTCTACTCATTTTTTCCTATTATTTGAATCAATTGCAGTTCAAATTTGACTTGATTCAAAAAATTGCTTGAAATGCAATTAATTAATTAATTATAGCAAACAAATAGAAAAATATACCAAATTTTAACATGGAGTACCATATGTTGTATGTGGAGAGTAGAAAAAGTTTGAAAGGTAGGAAAGGAAAAGGTTTTTATTTTTTTGCCGAGTGGCGCAAACAAAACACTCGGCAAAAAATCCTCTTTGCCGAGTGTCAACAAATGACACTCGGCAAAGGAGCCTCTTTGCCGAGTGTCAGGAGAAGACACTCGGCAAAGGGTTAACGGCGGCTGCCGGCCGTTAACGGCGGCGCCCTTTGCCGAGTGTTCTGGTTTGCCGAGTGCCCGACACTCGGCAAACCTCGTATTTGCCGAGTGTAATTGTTTGCCGAGTGCCTGGCACTCGGCAAACCTTGTATTTGCCGAGTGCCAGATGTTTGCCGAGTTCTTTTTCTCGGGCACTCGGCAAAGCCTCTTTGCCGAGTGCCCGAGAAAAAGAACTCGGCAAAGGCTGGGACACTCGGCAAAGAAGCCGTCTCCGATAGTGCATCTATGTGATTGGACAGTGATATATGTTAAGTCTGAGTAGACACCCCCACATCGTGGATGCTCCAACTGCAGATCGGTTTGTTTGTCGTCACAAGAACCGTGCTTGCAGCATCTAGTCTAGTCTTTAGGCTCTTAGCTAAGCTCTTACCGGTACGTCGGCCATGACCAACCAGTACCAGTGTAGTGCGTCTACTGCGAGAGAAAAGAAAGAGAAAGGCCATGTTTGGTACAGCTTCTGCTTTGACTTTTTGGTGAGAAAAGCCAGAAACTGTACCAAACGGTTGGCTTTTTTTCTGGCTTTCACAGGAAGCTCAAAGCTGTCAATACATATGGAAGCCAAAAGCGAAAAGCCAGTGTTGAGGTGCTTCCCACCGCTTCCCACCGCCAGCGTTCCAAAAATACCCCCAGACTTCGCAGAAATTACCCACCTCATACCTAGTATTTAAAGCAATCTTGCATGTTCGCCTTCCCACTGGCTCCTCCCGACTCCCCCTGCCACGCTCTGGCGACGCCTCCTCGTGAGCCCCCCCCCGGCGTTGACTTCTTGCCCCCGCCGCTGGTAGTACTTGCCAATTTAAACTATGTATAAGGGACTGATCTTCTAGTCCAGATTATTTTCACATGCTTTATGAAGTTTTATTGTTAAATACTGTTAAATGTTCTTAAATGCCGTTTAATATTGTTAATTTAGTTAAACGACATCAAATAAGTTATTACTGTCCTCATGAGCATTTCAGACATTTCATATCTCGGAAGCTGCAGCCAGCCTACCTAAAAGCCAGACAGACAAACACCAAATTAGAAAAGCCTGACCATTCACCGCAAATTGAAAAGCCTACAAAGACAAATTAGGAAGTCGCTTTTAAGAAAACCACAGCTGTGCCAAACAGGGCCAAAGAATCTCACAACCAACCACTACAGGTTCACACCTTTGAACGAAGCAAAAGGGGAGAAACATTTCAAGGCTGCTTGCTCGATCTGCATGCATCTCTGCGTGCCAGTACTACGTTCGTACCTACGACCGCATGCACCATCTACGCACGCATCCCCCTGCCGAGGGAGGTTCTCATGCGAGGCCCCACTCCATTCACCGTCAATTCCTCCGAATCACCATCTACTGTGTAGGCAGTAGCACACACAAGTGAAGTGACCCGTATGGCTAATTAAGCTTTGTTAATTATATCTACACCTCACTGAAGCTCAACACAACCCGCGCGCTGCACGCGCGCGCCCATGCATGCAAGCATCGCACACTAGGCAAGGCACGATCGATCATGGAGTCAGCTCAGCTCCGGTGATGCATGGGATGGGAGCCCGCTGAGCTCAGAGCCAGAGCGCGCCGGCCTGCTTGAGGAGCGGGACGAGGGTGCCGTTGATGTGGCAGGCCATCACCTTCTCGACGCCGCCGAGGAGCCTCCCGCCGACGAACACCACGGGGGGCCGGTGGTGGCGGGGGCGGAAGGCGCGCCAGCCACGGCTGGATCTCGCGCCCGCAGCGCGGTCGGCGAGCTAGTCCAGATCGTGAGCGGTGGGGCGACGCCGAGGCCGAGCAGGAGGCGCTTGACGACGTGGCACATGCAGCAGCCGCTGGCGCTGAAGACCACCACCGCGTTGCCGCTCGCCATCCGCGCCACCCGCTCGTACACCCCCATCGTCGCCTGGTCCGCCTCCTCCTCCACGCCGCCGCCCTCCACCACCTGCATCCTCATCTCTCCCTCTCCTCTTCCTCTTCCTCTTCCTCTCCTCTTCTTCCTAGCTAGTGACTAGTGAGAATATGTAGTGGTGAGTAGTGTACTACTCGCTAGCTTCGATCTTGGCACAATGCAAGTATATAAGGACTTGGCAGCTGAACAAAGGGTGGAGGCTTGTCGGACCCGGATTTTCAAATCCCGGATCCTCAGTGAACATTACTGTGCTACTCCCTGGATCAGTAGGTAGCACTCACAGACTCATTGCTGAATCACATCATACAAGGCGCGAATTAAGATATTTAATTAAACAAACATCAGAGTGACATAGACCACGTCGGGTCAAGTTTTACATAAGGGCCACCAGGCCAAATGGATTACATTACACAAAAGCAGCGGAAAACAAAAGGGAGGGTGGAGCTCATCTCTCCACAGGCAAGTGACTGGGGAAACCTGTGTACATCCGATATTACCCGAAAACTCAGATAATATAGGACGCACCTAGGTACCAGCGGAGTCAGCTAGACTGGGGCGAGACTAGAACAACTACGAACTAAGCTACGCTTCAAGAATTCCAGGGTCTTCAGGCATCTGGTTCCTCGTAGTACGCGTAGTCTCCTTGCTCGCATCATCTGGAGGGTTTGGGGAGGAGCGAGAGAGCACAACTACCGTGATCGCGAGCCAACACACAGTATGCAATAGTATATATGCAAGGCTTAACAAAGATGGCTCAGGTTCTTTTATTTGCCAAAGCATCATTTTCAATTATCATAAGTACAATTCCTGACGACTTAGCATTTTAAACAAATTGCATTTTCATTTAAAGAGATTAAGTGCAATATTAAATAACAACGAAGGCTACCTCCACCTTATGCTTAATTTTTGATAGTGGTTCGTCCCACCGATTATCAACACTGGATAAGGCTACCCAGGAAAATTCAAAACAAGGGCTAGATGAGCCCAACACATTTCCATTCCACCCACAAAGATTTTTGAAATAGAACTAACTCAGGTTAAGTTCCCATGTCTGCCTTTGACCAAGGCGCAGCTGTTTAAACAGTTTAGACTCTCAGAGAGGTTGTACACTGTACCCACAAGAGATAATCATACTCGTTACTCCACATGATTCCTTAGTCATGTAGTTGAGCGATCGTCACAGTAACGTTTCAATGTATCTTGCCTCTTCCGTCATCTCACTAGTATGGGCTAACCCCACTTGCGGTGGGTCCATAAGTTGTGCGGGATGTCTGCCACCACGACTTGCGTAGCTGGCGACTTCACCCTTCCTTTGGTGTCCCATTCAAGCTGGATCGAATCCACTACTTGCACTATCTTGCTCTACCACCGATGAGATGACTTCCAAGATTTGTTACATTTACTAAGCCAAGTTGCACTTTGCAGACTTGCGGTTGTACTTGTTTTACACGGGAGGTCATGACAAGATTAAGTCCTTAAGGTTATCTGGACGGTTCATTTCAATGTTAACCACGTTCCCTGGGCTACATTAGCACCCATCAACACCCCATTCCTCATACCATCCGCCCAGACAGTAACAGCAAGTTATTAGGGTTTTGGGAAGGAAAACCAATTAACACAACACACCAGTCATCTTACATCCAATGACTGCCCAAAACCATTTTTCATGTTTAAAGGATGATGATCGGGACAGTTATTGTCCCGGTACTTAAGCAAGACTAGCATGTCGCTTAAGTACAACCTATACTAGTATTACCATATAATTACTAGGGTGACAAGGAATACTGGATTCAATTATCAAAGGATGGTTAAATAAGTAATTAATCAACAAATAGGTATTTAACTACCTTAAGCTTTAACATATCATTGTTTACAAAATTAAAGCATGCAACTTTGCTATTTTAAATAAACATAGTTTGCATAAAATGTAGGTTCGAAATGATCAAAGCATTGACTCGCCTGGGTCAGATTATCGCGGCCTTGATCTTACTCAGGGCCTTCTCTGCCAGGGGTTTTGAGTTCCGGGATCTTCGTCTTTAACCGAATCTTGATCCTGCTTGAGTCGCTGCTTCTTCTGGACTTCGATTCCTAATTACGCGATACAAGCAAGAACAATAAATAAATCCGAAGAACTTCCAGAAGACCAAATATAAACAAAGCACTTTAAATAAGTTTCGCGATGAACGAGCTGAAGAGACGAGATTCAGCGAGGCGGGGATGATTGACAAAGTCAAACGATTAGCTGAGTACACGAGACGAGGGCGGAGATACTCTGCCGAAGGAAAACAAAGGGGAGACAAAGTCGAATGAACTATCGCAGGGATACTTCACTTTTGGAGACCGCTGATCGGCCAAGATTAGAATATACGATAAATTAACAATACCATAAATCATTTCATTAAAGACGACTTTTGAACAGGATAAAAGGAATAAACAATATTTAGGCGATTTAATCTTTGAAAGGATTACAGTTAATATATAGGTTTTCAAGGTAAGCCGTCGAGATTAACAGGTTAATCGCGAATAGCCTTCCAAAATATTTTGAGAAGACGCAAGTTTATTTTAAAGTATTTTACACCACGCAAGGAATTTGAATAAATATACTTTAATTAAAATAGACACGATTGCAGAGACGATTACGAAGGTCATTTGCATAACCTCGATTTCCCGAGATTTTGCAAATTGCGCTCTTAATCGATAGCTCTCAACTAAAATCGAAATAGATAATTCTACTAGTACTTGTCGATCGACGAGTTAACCACTAATAACGGTTAATCGATTTCAACACAAGTCGTAGTACAATGAACGAGAGCAAATACTTTGGAAACATTTTCGCCAAAAAGGAAAACTACTAGTCGCTCGAGTCAAACAAGACAATACATACACAAATGCCATACAAAACACAATCGATAAACAACAACTTCCAGTACACAAATCGATACACAATCTTTCTCAACATAAACTCAACTACTGCTCCATAACTACCCTGCACAACACACACAACCTATTCGCAATATCGACATACCAATTCCAATACACAATTTTAAATGCCGACTCCGCGTCGATTCAAAAGCATACACAAAATAATCATACACAATATACATACAATCAAATCTCAATACACAAAACACCAATCTACTGCTATTCTATTACACGCTTAGAGAGAGAGAGAGAGAGAGAGAGAGAGAGAGAGAGAGAGAGCAGAGAGCAGAGAGAGAGAGAGAGCGCGAGACAGAGGCAGAGGAGAGAGACAGAGAGAAAGGGAGCAGAGGGCGGCGGTTGCTTGAGGCGCCGGGCCAAGGAGGCTGAGGAGGCGTGGTGAGACGACACCGGAGGGGAGGGAGACGGCGGTGGGGCGCCGGTGACACGGCCGAGCAGCGGCGACGATGACTGAGCGCACGGCGCGAGAGAAGAACCGGGAGGGAAGAGAGAAGGGCGCCGGGGAGGCTCACCGAGAGGGGGCGGCGGGGAGCACTGGAGGAGGCGGTGACGGAGGCGGCGCAGAGGAGCTCGGGGTGACGATGGCGCAGCGGGCGGAGCCGGGCGAGGAGCGAGGAGGCGCGGCCGAGCTCGAGGGCGGTGAGTGGGCGAGCGCCGAGACGAAGGGAAGAAGGGGCGGCGGCGACACCGAGACGGGGGCGAAGGGGAAGAAGAAGGGCTCGGCCCTTTATGGCCGGGAGAGAGAGGGGAGGGGAAAGCCGGAGGAGGAGGCGGATCCGGAGAGAGGGAAAGCCGTCTGCGCGGAGAGGCGGTGGAGACCGGCGCACGAGGCGGTGTCGGCGGACGGCGCGGAGAAAGCAAAGCCAAGGCGTGGGCGGAGCACTCGAGGCGGGGAGAGCGATGGCGACACGCGGCGCCAAGCGGCGGGAGGGAGAGGAAGGGGTCCGGCGGCGCGAGCGAGAGAGAGCGAGCGAGCGAGAGAGGAGGGGAAAGAGAGGCGGCAAGGTGAAGGGAAGGGAAGGGTAGGGAGAGAGAAGGAGAGAGAAAAGAGAGGCGGGGGTGGGCGATGGGCCGAATGGGCCGGAGAAAAATGATGGTAGGGAAAACCGCCCAAAAGAAGAGAAAAGAAATTGGATTTTTGATATTTTTGAAAATAGAGAATTCAAATTGATTCAAATCAAAATTTGAATCCAGGATTTTGAAAGAAAGATTTGAAACACAAACCGGGCTTAATCAAGCTATGAGTTTTGAACTTTTAAACCAAAATTTTAAAATTGAGCAAAAATCAAAATCAAGATAATTACTATTTATAATTTGAAAAACGGGACGTTACAAAACCTACCCTCCTTAAACGGAATCTCGACCCCGAGATTCGGCTACCCAGATGAGACGGGGAGCGTACCTCTCAATACTTCTGAAGTTGCTTGGGCTTCTTCAAATGACGACGAGGTTCACTTGGCCTTGGTTACGGTTTGGCGCAGGACTACTCAATACTGCGATGTTGGATGACTTTGCTTGAAGTCAAGTCGGCCTTGGTAGTGTGGCTTTGAAGTTGAACCTCACCGGGTGATCTGGCCGCAGATTGACCAAAGAGGAGTCTGCGAGAAATCTTGATCACGAGGATAGCTATCTTGTGATCCTTGCGTTGACAACTCCCTTTTACAACTGGCACCATTTCCTTGGGCTGTTGGCCTCTTTGGTGCCATCTGAGGAAAACAACTCAGATAAGATCGAGAGGAGATATATGAGGGTTCACTGGCCCTCTAGAGCACAACAAAAGAAATTTAAACCAACCAAGGAAAATCGATCAAGTACAATACAAAGCCTAGAATGGCTGCATTATATTAAGGGGGTTAAGTGTTTACATGACTCCAGAAAACACAGCATATAGGCTATGCTAAGTCACAACACAAGATACACACACATCGTCTACAAAAGAAGGAAACAAAGAGTGCTTGCAACCAAAAGACTGCTACAGCAAGCACTGCTAGCTAAGCTAAGCTAACTACTCCCACATGACGACGAAGACTTCGGGATCGGTCTCTCCTTCCCGGAGGCGGCGCAAGTAGAAGGGCGCTTCTCGCAGAAGATCTAGATGCATCCGGCTCAGGCGGTTGAAGGCGAAGCGTGCTGCGTCTTGGACTGCTTCGGAACAACTGCTCTTGGAGGTCTCGGGTCTGAAGGTGTGAGCGATGAACTCACCCTCTCTGGCATAGAGGAAAACCTCCATGGTCCATGACTCTTGGTCCAGGGTTTGAGTCTTTCGACCTCAAAGATAGGCTTGGAGGTAATCCGGTGATGCATGAACGGTGGAGAATATCCACGAATTCAACACCGCCTTCTCCATGAGAGCAAAAGTCCCACGGGCATCGGACGACAGTGGTTGCCATCTACAAATTTTTTGAAACAGACGAGGAATCGATCGAGTACAAACTCAAGTGAAGTCGAAGTGAAGAACTAAGATAGACGAGTAAGAGCAATAAATACATTATATTTTGCCAAAGCTTTTCATAAATTTTTAAAATAGGACTCAAGTCCTTAGGCTCGACCAGTCTAACTAAAGATCCTACAGTCAAATGCTTTGATACACTCTGTCGGACCGGATTTTCAAATCCGGATCCTCTGTGAACATTCTTGTGCTACTCCTGGATCGAAGAGGTAGCACTCACGCACTCATTCTTTGAATCACATCATATAAGGCGCGAATTAAGATATTTAATTAAACAAACATCAGAGTGACATAGACCACGTCGGGTCAAGTTTTACATAAGGGCCACCAGGCCAAATGGATTACATTACACAAAAGCAGCGGAAAACAAAAGGGAGGGTGGAGCTCATCTCTCCACAGGCAAGTGACTGGGGAAACCTGTGTACATCCGATATTACCCGAAAACTCAGATAATATAGGACGCACCTAGGTACCAGCGGAGTCAGCTAGACTGGGGCGAGACTAGAACAACTACGAACTAAGCTACGCTTCAAGAATTCCAGGGTCTTCAGGCATCTGGTTCCTCGTAGTACGCGTAGTCTCCTTGCTCCGCATCATCTGGAGGGTTTGGGGGAGGAGCGAGAGTGAGCACAACTACCGTGATCGCGAGCCAACACACAGTATGCAATAGTATATATGCAAGGCTTAACAAAGATGGCTCAGGTTCTTTTATTTGCCAAAGCATCATTTTCAATTATCATAAGTACAATTCCTGACGACTTAGCATTTTAAACAAATTGCATTTTCATTTAAAGAGATTAAGTGCAATATTAAATAACAGCGAAGGCTACCTCCACCTTATGCTTAATTTTTGATAGTGGTTACGTCCACCGATTATCAACACTGGATAAGGCTACCCAGGAAAAATTCAAAACAAGGGCTAGATGAGCCCAACACATTTCCATTCCACCCACAAAGATTTTTGAAATAGAACTAACTCAGGTTAAGTTCCCATGTCTGCCTTTGACCGAAGGCGCGGCTGTTTAAATAGTTTAGACTCTGCAGAGGTTGTACACTGTACCCACAAGAGATAATCATACTCGTTACTCCACATGATTCCTTAGTCATGTAGTTGAGCGATCGTCACAGTAACGTTTCAATGTATCTTGCCTCTTCCGTCATCTCACTAGTATGGGCTAACCCCACTTGCGGTGGGCCCATAAGTTGTGCGGGATGTCTGCCACCACGACTTGCGTAGCTGGCGACTTCACCCTTCCTTTGGTGTCCCATTCAAGCTGGATCGAATCCACTACTTGCACTATCTTGCTCTACCACCGATGAGATGACTTCCAAGATTTGTTACATTTACTAAGCCAAGTTGCACTTTGCAGACTTGCGGTTGTACTTGTTTTACACGGGAGGTCATGACAATATTAAGTCCTTAAGGTTATCTGGGCGGTTCATTTCAATGTTAACCACGTTCCCTGGGCTACATTAGCACCCATCAACACCCCATTCCTCATACCATCCGCCCAGACAGTAACAGCAAGTTATTAGGGTTTTGGGAAGGAAAACCAATTAACACAACACACCAGTCATCTTACATCCAATGACTGCCCAAAACCATTTTTCATGTTTAAAGGATGATGATCGGGACAGTTATTGTCCCGGTACTTAAGCAAGACTAGCATGTCGCTTAAGTACAACCTATACTAGTATTACCATATAATTACTAGGGTGACAAGGAATACTGAATTCAATTATCAAAGGATGGTTAAATAAGTAATTAATCAACAAATGGGTATTTAACTACCTTAAGCTTTAACATATCATTGTTTACAAAATTAAAGCATGCAACTTTGCTATTTTAAATAAACATAGTTTGCATAATGTCACATCCCCAAATTAATAAAGAGGATTATTATGCATTTCATTAGCATGCATCATGATTTCCAGCATTTATATTAAATATTGCATTTGGAAAATCTGTGAAAGGAATTAAACTTATGCTATAATTGGAACTACAAATGAAAAACCAAAACAAATGCTATTGAAGTTCCCCTGGAATTAATTTATTCAAATACTACATTACTTATCATGAATTAATATGATTTTTCCCAAATTTTTGGGAAGAGTTTGAACCCTGATAAAATTCAAACACAACCAAACAACATAGCTTAAGTTTGAATTTATAAAACACAGAATATATCATAAACAGTATGATATTATAATTTTTATGGGTACTAGGTCACCCCAGGAACCCCTCAGAATTATTTCACATTTTTATAAATTTTATTGCTATATTTTAGAGCCAGGTCAAACTAGGAGGTTTAAAATTTAACTGGTCAATTAGGAGCACTATTCCTGCTCAAACCCATCGCACAAGAGTCCGACCGAGCCACTTGGCGAGCCGTCCCAACCAAACCCTCTCGGTTGCTGACCCTCCGATCCAGATCCGACGGCTGGTCTCCTCGCGCGCGCGCCCGCTTGTTCCGTCTCTCTCTCTCTGCCACTGGGGCCCACCTCCTGTCGCCTTCGTCTACCTCGCGCTGGCGCTCGCGCGCAGGCTGCGCCACGCGCCCGCCATGCTCTGTGAAGCTCCGTCGACGCCGTGACCGCACCGCCCTTCGTGACCTATCCTGGGCCATCGCCATCTAACGCCGCCTCTGTTCCGTCCCTCGGCTTCGTTTAAGCCACCCTGTGCCCCTTTCTCTTGGCCATTCTTCCTCTCGACACCAGAGGAAGGAGAAGCTCGTGTGCTTCGGCTCTCGGGTAAGCCTCGCGTTTTTCCCCTCCCTCTTCAATTCCGACCTATGGCCATTCCCTTTTTTACTAATGCCAAGCCTTACCGTGCCTTGTAGCTTCCGGAACGCGACCGTGTCTTCCTCAGCTCCGGTTCACGCTCAGAGCTTGCACCCGAGGACACCGCTGTTCTATCTTCGCCTCCGGTGAGATACTTGCTAACTCCAGCGCGTCACATTATGTCTTTGAGTTAGAGTATGAGTTCCCCTCACCCAATTTTGGCAATGCACGACAGGAGCTCGTGAATTCGAAGATTAGTTCGTTTTCGGCCAAAAAGGAAACTCTTCGTCTCCCACTTGATCCGGTAAGGCATTGGTCATTTCTTTGCTACCTGAGCACACCCTTTAGATCTCTGAGCCATCCCGAAGCTTCATTATCTTCCTTGTTGCTTAGGGTGTCGCCTCCACGTTGAACCGTACCGCCGCCGTGGACCTCACCGTCGCCAAGCTAGCTCCGGTCATCCACTCTTCTCTCCAGCTCTCAGGTAGCTCCCCAGTAGTCCCTAGATACTCAGGCACCCGCTTTTGAACCGCGGAGCATTATCTAGCCGCTACACGCTTGCCGTGTTGTACACCGCCGCCTCTCTCCGTGAAGCCGCAAGACAAAGCCACCTCAAGAGTCGCCACCACCACCCAAAGTTGCGCAGGGTTATTGCGCAGCTATAGCCGCCCTTGGCCGGCCTCGCCGTGGCGCGTAGCGCCGGCGAGCCGCCGGGCAATCTCACGGGCGCATTGTCGGACGCGTCCGACAACTGTAGCAAAGTCATTAAGGTTTCGATTCGGTCATTAATTGCCTAATGATTGATTACTGTTATTAATGGTGTCTTAAGCGAGTAGATGAGTCTATTACATGTGGGCCCGTACAGAAAACGGAAGGGATAAGCAGCGGCTGACAAGTGGGCCTAGTCACTTGCGTACACTCACCGTGCGAAGAGCGATCCGTGGACTCGTGGTCCATGCACTATGTCAGAAGCCGCCTCGCTTATACGCGCCCCGCTTGTCGATCGGAAATTAAATCACCGGGGTAAATGAGAAATGACATCATTACTGGCCCCACATGTCGATGCAAAGTGGCTAGGTGCAGCTCGGTAAGAAAAGTATTAATCGATTAAGAAAATCGAATGTGTTTATTTATGAACCTAAAAATATGTTTAACTTCCAAAATGCCTAACAAATTCATTTTAACTCAATTGGGATGAAACCAAAGGTCGTAATTTTTATTTTTGATGAACTTTATTTCAAAATAGGTTGCACATTTATCTCGGTAACAGAAAAGATAGATTTGGAATATGAGTATTTAATTGATTATCTTTACAATAGAAAAATGGCTATAACTTTGAAAATTCATATCTTTTGCTTGGAAACTCCAATTAGGATGAACCAATTTTAGTGGACTCACAATAATATGACCTAATTATCTATAAATTCAATTGCCTTCCTCTGTTCTACAAAATTTAGCCAAAACATTAAAATTGGATAAAGCGCATTATCGGGACATACAAACTTCAATTGACCATAACTTTCACCTCATCAATCCAATTGGAATAATTCTTGTCCCTATATTCATCTCATGGCATAAAATTTATACTGTAGAAAAATCATGCATGTTGGAGCACTTTGATTTTGGGTTATTTCTCGATGTTTATCGATTTTCCGCTCTATAGATACCGCCGATTTCAACGTAGATTCTTACGCTACCGAGAGTGAACAACTACTCTTCCAGCAAGGCAAGCATCCTTTGAAATTTCTTTTGCATCATATTGATCCCGCTTTTCTTACATTAGTATTTGAAATGCAATGATATTGCTCGCATGCTATTTTCTGTATACCTTTATGTTTGAGTAGATTAGTTATATCCTATGCTTGATGGTTATCCTGATATTTCACATACACATATGCTTAAGATAGTTTTGTGATGATATGATTGTTGTGTGTCTATTGCTTAGCCATCGCGGGTCTAGATAACGCAGAGATCAATTGGCGGGACTAGCTCACAATTGTGGGAGACACATAACAACTCTTATTCTGTTATTAATTTTGTCCGATTGTTATATCTGGTTACTTTGGTTCAAAACTTGTTGTTGTTAAATGGTTTTGGGTCCGACAAGTGGTTGTTAGTGTGGGTGCTTTGTTATGCACGAGATTCGGTTTGTGGTTGCCTTGTCCGGACCATTAAGGACCGAGCCATGGACGTTACACTCCAAGTACCGAGCGCACTATCACATGCGGGATATGGGTACCGTCTGCTTAAGTAAGGGAATGTTTTATTGGGTAAGACCGCAGGCGGTGTGGGGACATAGAGACCGTGAAATCCTATGTTCCTTTGGAACCCCAGTGTGATATATACTGTGCTTAATGAGCACGATTACCTATGTTGTGGGATGCAACATACTAACTACCTCACACTGCCACTCCAATTACAACATGTGTGCCCGCTTAGCATTTGCTATATGCTTATGTCTAAGTTGGGATTCCCACATATGGGTGGTACATCCCAATAAGATTTTCTTACTAAAATGATCAGATCTCGATTCTCCCTACGGCATACCTAAGGAAGTGTGCTATATTCGGAGGCATCTGGAGGCTTACGGGCTAGTCGAGTCATGTGGGTAAAGTAGTACACCTCTGCAGAGATAATCTATTCGAATAGCCGTGTCCACGGTTATGGACAACACTTGGTTTAAGTATGCTTCATCGTTAGACTTCAAATATTAAAAGTTGACATGGTTACAATTGGTTTCGGCATGAATGGGATGTTCATGTACTTTAGTTTATCAAAGTGGACAGCCACCTTGATATTGGTTGATCCATATTATTATTACATATGTCTTGTGAAACCCTCTCTTGAATAAATGATTTATAACTTGGCTTTCGAAAACTAGATGGTCTAGGAATGTAAGATGTTGCGTTTTATGCAAAACTAGAACCACTAATGCTATCCCTTGATTGCCCAATATGCATAACTACTTTTCTTTGTGTAAGACTTGCGAGTGCACTTGTACTCAGCCAGATGTTGGCTGGCTTTTTTGTTTTCCTTTTCAGGTGAGGACGATGTCGAGCCCGATGAGCTCGTCAGTGCCGATTTAGGCGACACTGACGAGTAGTGCTATCTTTTAACCCCAGTCGGTTGCCTTGGGTTATGGGCATACCTTGCTGGACTTTTGGTTTATTTATTTTGTTTCCGCTGTTATTTATCACTCTTATTTGAATTTGGCCGGTCGGCCGTTATGTAATAGTGTAGACTTAACTATTATGTTGTATGTCTTTTGGATTGATAATGTACGTTGTTGTATGGATGTGATTAACGTTGAATGAGAGTATGAGCGTGTTGGTCGCTGATCCTGGGAGCCAACACGGCCTCATACTCGCTGTGATGAACCCCACTTTAACTTGTCTAAGTGTTGGCTTTGACCGTTTGGAGAACCGATAATCATGTGGTGCTTGCAGAGGAGCAACTCGCATGATCACCGGGGCTCTAGTTTGATCGGGCTCCTCACTTGGATGGAGTTAAGGTGGAATTCATTTACTTGAGGCTCAGAGTTATTTCCTTAAGACCGTAAACCTCGGTCTTACGGAAATAACCCGGGTCCTCACAAATGCTGGTATCGAGCCATCTTGATATAGGTTAGAAATAGCATGGGCGTTAGTATTAGTAAGCCTCTTTGAGTCAAAATATTTTTGACCATCAAATTATTTCATAAAGATAAGTGATAATCTCTTTTATTCCTCATCCATCTTAGCTTCATCCCTCACCTTACTCTCATTTGATTTGCAAAACTAACTTACAGGTTATTCTTGTCTTTAGATGGGACATCGATGTCACAGTCGAGAGACTCAAGTCAAGGTGTGGATGGATACCCAAACTTCTTGAGATATGATGTGGAGGGCAAACTTCACATACCAACCCGTATACTTCATCTACCGTCGAGATCTAGGTCCCGGGATGGAAGACTACCGGCCTTGATCCATATCGTTGCAAGACAAGTTACGGGAAGTATCCCGTACCGCTTTCAGGCACATGGGACTTCTGAGGCCATGGCTTTACAAGAGGTGGCCCGTATGGCCATGAGTCGCCTTCGTTATGACTTAACGGAGTTGTCTCAGCCACCATACGACCACTTCCCTATGCAAGCACATGGCATGGAGGTGAACACCTTCGCTGGGATACAGTACGGGGAGGATCCCCAGGTTCGGCAACTCGCGAGGTTGGTTCGCATCACGGACCAGATGCGCCGATGCGTCATTCATGAGCTTTGGGAGACGCGGCGTCGTCTTCTTGTAGCTTAGGAGCATCTACAACCCCTATGCGTTATGGGACTTGTAGCCCGACATGTACTTTATGGGGGAAACGAAATCTCCCCCTATGCCTCTGCGCCATCAGAGTACCGTCTCCCTGAAATTGGAGGGCGAGCTCTCAATCAGGAACAACGGCGTCAGGCTCGCATGTCGGTGGGTTTTTCCCGCACTCAAAGGTCGGAGCCTGCGGAGGGACACATCATAGGATCCCCTTTACGCCTCACCAATCCACATGACCACGATGATACGGATCTCCGGGTATCACCTTCGGATGAGTTTCCGTGAATTTCGATCGTGAAAATAGATAGGGTGTTAGAATAGTGCGCCACGCCCTTACGTGTGTCCAATGAGTATGTATCTTTCTATTTGTACTGTCGATTAGTGGTTGTTGATCCAGATGTGTTTCTTTTGCAAAGACTTTAGTTCAGGCAGTTACCATTCGCCTACGGGCCTCTTTGATGTTATCACTCTTGAACTCTGCGAGTTAAGTATTGGATTTCGTACTGGCCTTAGTGCTTTTGTACCCTATTTGACTGTGAGTTCTTGTGCCTCATTTACCCTCCTGCATGAATAATTTCTCATAAAATGTTTGTGTCTTTAATTTGGATTTCCCCTAAAAAGTAAGTATCCTAGCCCTTTACTCTAACTCTCCTTGTCACCTCAGAATGACAGGGCCTAACACTCGTTCAAGGGCACAACAACAAGAGCAAGGGTCACCACCTCCGCGGGCTCGCTCTATCGATGAGCTTTACGCCCAGGGGAGGGTTAACGAGCCCCCTCATTGGCAAAATCAGCCAGATGACCCGGCAGAAGAAGTGCCTCCACCACCTCCCACAATGGCAGAAGTGCTGGCTCAGATCGAGAGGAACCGCATGGATCAAACGCGGATTCTCGAAGCCATTGCTTGCAACACCTCTCCGGCTCCCGTCACATCTGGGGGAGCGGGAGCATCCAGGACACGTGGAGGGCTCGCTGATTTTCAGCGAACCAATCCTCCCACCTTTTCTAGCGCTGAGGATCCCATGGAGGCGGAAGATTGGCTCCGCACTGTGGAGAAAAAGTTAACTATCGCACAGTGCACCGGTGCGGAGCGGGTCCTTTTCGCCAGCTATCAGCTGGAGGGCGCGGCAAGTGCATGGTGGGATAACTTTTCCACCATGCAGCCCGACGGGGACGTCCCATCATGGGATGAGTTTAAGGTGGCCTTCCGTGAAGCTCACATTCCGGAGGGAGTACTGTTGATCAAGCAGCAGCAATTCCTAGCCCTCAAGCAAGGGAAGAAAACTGTCACAGAGTACTTACACGAGTTCAACTTCTTGGCTCGTTCGCCCGATGATGTCTCTCTCGATGCACGACAGAGCCGGTTCACCAACGGCTTGACAGAAGAAATGCAGTTAGCCCTCGCGGTCCACGATTTCCGCAACTTCCAACACTTGGTCAATAAGGCCATAGTGGTGGAACACAAAAGCATGGCCGTGGAAGAATCAAGGAAGAGGAAGAGGGCCACTCAAATTTCAGCTGGCGGCAGTTTTTCTAGACGGCCTGTCGGACAGCCCCAAGCACCCCGAGCTCCAGCTCCAGCTCCACCGAGACCACCAACCTTTGTACCAAGGCCTCCCCAACCTTTTGTGCAACAAAGGAGCGGGAGCATGCAGCCCCCGAACAGCGGCCATGTCCGGCCAAGTGTTACGTGCTTCCATTGTGGACGCCCGGGGCACTATGCGCATCAGTGCTTGGCAAAAGCGCGTGGGATGCCGCGGGTCTATAATGGTTCCACCCCAACTCCTACCTCGGCCCCGACGAGACCTTCACCACCGCCAAGGGCTGCATCCACACCTCCCCAAGGCACGACACGTGGCCGCATCAACCACGTCACTGCCGAGGAAGCAACAGACGCACCGGACGTCATTTTGGGTACTCTCTTGGTTAATTCCAGCCCGGCTACTGTCTTATTTGATTCTGGGGCATCTCATTCATTTATCAAGAAATCATTTGCTGCACTCCATCAAATTGAAATGCATACCCTCCAACCACCCCATCGCATACAGTCTCCGGGATCGATTTTTCATACCGATCAAGTCTGCCGGGACATAATTGTGCAGATCCAAGAAATTGACTTCTTGGCTAACCTCATAGTGATAAATTCAGTAGGCATTGATGTGATCCTAGGAATGGATTGGCTAACCAAGAACCAAGGAAAAATCGACTGTGCTAGGCGGTCTATTTCCGTCACAAACAAAGAGGGCAGTCAAGTCATGTTCTCGCCCGTTCTGGACAATTCTCTTCTCTATGCCTTGGAAGTTAATATCCCTTTGAATTAGGGAACGTACCAGTGGTATGTGAATATCCCGATGTATTCCACAAGACCTTCCTGCATGCCTCCCGACCGAGAAGTGGAATTCGTTATCGAACTTACACTGCATCGCGCCAATTTCAAAACGGCCATACCGGATGCCTCCAAATGAGTTGGTAGAATTAAAAGAGCAACTCAAGGAGCTCCAAGATAAGGGGTTCATCAGACCGAGCTCCTCCCCTTGGGGATGCCCGGTTATTTTTGTTAAGAAGAAAGATAAGAGTCTCGGGATGTGTGTAGACTACCGCCTGCTAAATGAAGTCACTATCAAGAATAAGTATCCGCTTGCGGATTGACGATCTATTTGACCAATTGAATGGAGCCCAAGTATTCTCCAAAATTGATTTGAGGATGGGTTACCATCAAATTAAGGTCGAGCCAAGATATACCAAAGACGGCTTTCTCCACTCGTTACGGGTTGTACGAGTACATCGTTATGTCCTTTGACCCACCAATGCTCCTTCCTACTTTATGAACCTAATGAATTCGGTTTTATGGAGTATTTGGATCAATTTGTTGTCGTATTCATTGATGATATCCTTATCTACTCCAAGTCCGATGGAGAGCACGAGCAACATCTGCGACTTGTGTTAGAAAACTTCGTCAACATCAATCAGATGCTAAATTTAGCAAATGCGAGTTCGCTTCGCAAGTCGCCTTCTTGGGTCATGTTCGTCCAAGGGAGGTGTCATTGTCGATCCTAGTAAAGTCCAGATGTGTTAAATTGGGAGCAACCCAAGAGCGCCACCGACATCCGCAGCTTTCTTGGGCTTGCGGTATTACCGCAGTTCATCAATAATTTCTCCGTATTGCCGTGCCCATGACCCAACTGTTGAAAAAGGAAAAGAAGTTCGCCTGCGTCGCTTTGGTATGCGCTTAGCTTTCGACTCTAAAGACCTCTTAACCCGAGCACCGGTGCTTATCTTGCCCGATATTCACAAGAGCTTCGACATTTATTGCGATGCTTCTCAACACGGATCGGATGTGTCCTTATGCAAGAAGGTCATGTGGTGGCATATGCGCCAAGACAATTGAGACCGCATGAAGCCAATTATCCCACCCATGACTTGGAGCTTGCGCAGAGTCCATGCACTAAAAATTTGGCGGCATTACCTTATTGGTAATCGCTTGCGAGATCTACACCGATCATAAGAGTCTCAAGTACATTTTCACTCAGCCGACTGAACACGAGACAGAGAAGGTGGCTTGAGTTAATCAAGGACTATGATATGGGGCTCCATTATCACCTGTGGAAGGCCAATGTGGTGGCCGACGCGCTGAGTAGGAAAAACCAATGCAATCGCTTGTCAGAACTCCTTTTCGGCAAGGTTGTGTAATCGACATGCAACGCTTTGCACTGGAATTATTAGGAGGGTACCCTTGCTGCTCTCAAGGTGGATTTCACCTTAGAAGATCAGATCAAGGAAGCTCAAAAGACCGACATGGAAGTCGCCCAAACCGGAAGAAATGAAGAAGGGTAAGGCCAAATGTTTCAACCATGATGCCGAGGGCACCCTACGATTCGAAGTCGCTTAGTAGTGTCATTCAATGACAACTTTGGGAGTTGATTCTTAAGGAAGCTCATGATTCGCGATTCTCTATACATCCCGGAGTACCAAGATGTACCATGATTTGAAGAAACGATTGTGGTGGAGCCGATGAAGCAACAGATCGCGCGAGATGTCGCCGAAAGTGCGACGTATGCCAACGAGTCAAGGCCGAGCACTTAAAGCCACGGTACTCAGAACCCTTACCCATTCCCCGTGGAAATGGGAGGAGGTTGGGATGGATTTCATTATCGGGCTTCCAAGGACCCAAACGGCTCCGATTCTATATGGGTGATTGTCGATCGTCTGACAAAGGTTGCCCATTTTATTCCTGTCAAGACCACTTACACCGGAGCCAAACTAGCAGAGTTGTACATCTCCAGGATTGTTTGTCTCTATGGTGTACCGAGAGTGATCGTTTCGGATAGAGGTCCTCAATTCACATCTCACTTCTGGAAATGCTTGCATAACGCCATGGGGACCAATCTATCTTTCAGCTCCGCTTACCACCCACAAACGGATGGACAAACCGAGAGGGTGAACCAAGTTTTAGAAGATCTTCTTCGGGCATGTGTGCTGTCCTATAGCAAGGATTGGGAAAATGTTTACCGCTTATGGAGTTCTCCTACAACAATAGTTTCCAATCAAGCTTGCAAATGTCACCTTTTGAGGCGTTGTATGGAAGAGCTTGTAGGACACCCTTGAACTGGTCCGAAGCCGGGGAGAGACCAGTCTATGGTCCAACTTTAGTGGAAGATGCAGAAGAACAAGTTCGTGTCATCCGCGAACGACTTCGGACGGCTCAATCACGTCAGAAGTCGTATGCCGACCGCCGTCGTCGCGAACTAAGCTTTGAGGTGGATGATCACGTCTATCTCAAGGTCTCTCCAATGAAAGGAACACACCATTTTCAAGTCAAAGGCAAATTGGCACCTCGCTACATTGGACCATTCCGAATTGTAGCGAAGATGGGATCGGTAGCTTATAAATTGGAGTTGCCGCCATCACTTTCAGATGTGCATGACGTGTTCCATGTTTCACAACTAAAGAAATGTCTCCGCGTCCCAACTGAAGCAACTGAGTTGGAAGCACTCGACTTGCAACCCGATCTTTCTTATCAGGAGCACCCGATTCGCATTCTTGAAGAAACGGAGCGCAAGACGAGAAATCGCAACATCAAGTTCATCAAAGTTCAATGGAGTAACCATACTGAAGATGAAGCAACATGGGAACGTGAAGACCATTTGCGAACCGAACATCCAGATCTTTTTCCTTCTGCTTGAAATGTCTTCGTATCAAGAAAGGAAAGGTTAAGCAAAACAATGGAAAGGAAAAATGTAAAAGCCATTCCTTGTGACTTGATAGGATATCTTAGCACTATCTTTGAAGGAAATCAAGACAACAGATGTTATGTTTCCTTTAGAACTTTTCTATCCATCTTTAAGTCCTACCGATCTCGGGGACGAGATCTTTTGTAAGGGGGGGAGGTTTGTCACATCCCCAAATTAATAAAGAGGATTATTATGCATTTCATTAGCATGCATCATGATTTCCAGCATTTATATTAAATATTGCATTTGGAAAATCTGTGAAAGGAATTAAACTTATGCTATAATTGGAACTACAAATGAAAAACCAAAACAAATGCTATTGAAGTTCCCCTGGAATTAATTTATTCAAATAATACATTACTTATCATGAATTAATATGATTTTTCCCAAATTTTTGGGAAGAGTTTGAACCCTGATAAAATTCAAACACAACCAAACAACATAGCTTAAGTTTGAATTTATAAAACACAGAATATATCATAAACAGTATGATATTATAATTTTTATGGGTACTAGGTCACCCAGAACCCCTCGAATTATTTCACATTTTTATAAATTTTATTGCTATATTTTAGAGCCCGGTCAAACTAGGAGGTTTAAAATTTAATCTGGTCAATTAGGAGCACTATTCCTCGGGCTCAAACCCATCGCACAGTAGTCCGACCGAGCCACTTGGCGAGCCGTCCCAACCAAACCCTCTCGGTTGCTGACCCTCCGATCCAGATCCGACGGCTGGTCTCCTCGCGCGCGCGCCCGCTCGTTCCGTCTCTCTCTCTCTCTGCCACTGGGGCCCACCTCCTGTCGCCTTCGTCTACCTCGCCGGGCCACAGGCTTGCCAAGCGCCACGCGCCCGCCATGCTCGTGAAGCTCCGTCGACGCCGTGACCGCACCGCCTTCGTGACCTATCCCGGGCCATCACCATCTAACGCCTCTGTTAGTCCCCGGCCGTTTAAGCCACCCCGTGCCCCTTTCTCTTGGCCATTCTTCCTCTCGACACCAGAGGAAGGAGAAGCTCGTGTGCTTCGGCTCTCGGGTAAGCCTCGCGTTTTTCCCCTCCCTCTTCAATTCCGACCTATGGCCATTCCATTTTTACTAATGCCAAGCCTTACCGTGCCTTGTAGCTTCCGGAACGCGACCGTGTCTTCCTCAGCTCCGGTTCACGCTCAGAGCTTGCACCCGAGGACACCGCTGTTCTATCTTCGCCTCCGGTGAGATACTTGCTAACTCCAGCGCGTCACATTATGTCTTTGAGTTAGAGTATGAGTTCCCCTCACCCAATTTTGGCAATGCACGACAGGAGCTCGTGAATTCGAAGATTAGTTCGTTTTCGGCCGAAAAGGAAACTCTTCGTCTCCCACTTGATCCGGTAAGGCATTGGTCATTTCTTTGCTACCTGAGCACACCCTTTAGATCTCTGAGCCATCCCGAAGCTTCATTATCTTCCTTGTTGCTCAGGGTGTCGCCTCCACGTTGAACCGTACCGCCGCCGTGGACCTCACCGTCACCAAGCTAGCTCCGGTCATCCACTCTTCTCTCCACTCTCGGTAGCTCCCAAGAGTCCCTAGATACTCGTGCACCGCTTTTGAACATTGCGAGCATTATCTAGCTGCTACACGCTTGTCGTATTGTACACCGCCGCCTCTCTCCGTGAAGCCGCCGACAAAGCCACCTCAAGAGTCGCCACCACCACCCAAAGTTGCGCAGGTTATTATACAGCCTATAGCCGCTTGGCCGGCCTCGCCGTGGCGCGTAGCGCCGGCGAGCCGCCGGGCAATCTCACGGGCGCGTTGTCGGACGCGTCCGACAACTGTAGCAAAGTCATTAAGGTTTCGATTCGGTCATTAATTGCCTAATGATTGATTACTGTTATTAATGGTGTCTTAAGCGAGTAGATGAGTCTATTACATGTGGGCCCGTGTACAGAAAACGGAAGGGATAAGCAGCGGCTGACAAGTGGGCCTAGTCACTTAAGCGTACACTCACTGTGCTGTGAGCCGGTCGTGGACTCGTGGTCCATGCACTATGCTGTAAGCCGTCTCGCTTACATGCGGGCCCCGCTTGTCAGTCGGGAAATTAAATCACCGGGGGTAAATGAGAAATGACATCATTACAAATTTCACATGTCGATGAGCGTGGCTAGGTGCAACTCGGTAAGAAAAGTATTAATCGATTAAGAAAATCAGAATGTGTTTATTTATGAACTGAAAAATATGTTTAACTTCCAAAATGCCTAACAAATTCATTTTAACTCCAATTGGGATGAAACCAGTGCTGGTAATTTTTATTTTTGATGAACTTTATTTCAAAATAGGTTGCACATTTATCTCGGTAACAGAAAAGATAGATTTGGAATATGAGTATTTAATTGATTATCTTTACAATAGAAAAATGGCTATAACTTTGAAAATTCATATCTTTTGCTTGGAAACTCCAATTAGGATGAACCAATTTTAGTGGACTCACAATAATATGACCTAATTATCTATAAATTCAATTGCCTTCCCTCTGTTCTACAAAATTTAGCCAAAACATTAAAATTGGATAAACTGCATTATCGGGACATACAAACTTCAATTGACCATAACTTTCACCTACTGAATCCAATTGGAATAATTCTTGTCCCTATATTCATCTCATGGCATAAAATTTATACTGTAGAAAAATCATGCATGTTGGAGCACTTTGATTTTTGGGTTATTTCTCGATGTTTATCGATTTTCCCGTTCTATAGATACCGTCGATTTCAACGTAGATTCTTACGCTACCGAGAGTGAACAACTACTCTTCCAGCAAGGCAAGCATCCTTTGAAATTTCTTTTGCATCATATTGATCCCAGTTTTCTTACATTAGTATTTGAAATGCAATGATATTGCCTGCATGCTATTTTCGGTATACCTTTATGTTTGAGTAGATTAGTTATATCCTATGCTTGATGGTTATCCCTGATATTTCACATACACATATGCTTAAGATAGTTTTGTGATGATATGATTGTTGTGTGTCTATTGCTTAGCCATCGCGGGTCTAGATAACGCAGTAGATCAATTGGCGGGACTAGCTCGTCAATTGTGGGAGACACATAACAACTCTTATTCTCATTATTAATTTTTGTCCGATTGTTATATCTGGTTACTTTGGTTCAAAACTTGTTGTTGTTAAATGGTTTTGGGTCCCACAAGTGGTTGTTAGTGTGGGTGCCGTTATGCACGAGATTCGGTTTGTGGTTGCCTTGTCGGACCATTAAGGACCGAGCCATGGACGTTACACTCCAAGTACCGAGCGCACTATCACATGCGGATATGGGTACCGTCATGCTAAGTAAGGGAATGTTTTATTGGGTAAGACCGCAGCGGTGTGGGGACATAGAGACCGTGAAATCCTATGTTCCTTTGGAACCCCAGCAGATATATACTTGTGCTTAATGAGCACGATTACCTATGTTGTGGGATGCAACATACTAACTACCTCACACCGCCACTCCAAGACAACATGTGTGCCCGCTTAGCATTTGCTATATGCTTATGTCTAAGTTGGGATTCCCACATATGGGTGGTACATCCCAATAAGATTTTCTTACTAAAAATGATCAGATCTCGATTCTCCCGTGGCATACCTAAGGAAGTGTGCTATATTCGGAGGCATCCGGAGGCTTACGGGCTAGTCGAGTCATGTGGGTAAAGTAGTACACCTCTGCAGAGATAATCTATTCGAATAGCCGTGTCCACGGTTATGGACAACACTTGGTTTAAGTATGCTTCATCGTTAGACTTCAAATATTAAAAGTTGACATGGTTACAATTGGTTTCGGCATGAATGGGATGTTCATGTACTTTAGTTTATCAAAGTGGACAGCCACCTTGATATTGGTTGATCCATATTATTATTACATATGTCTTGTGAAACCCTCTCTTGAATAAATGATTTATAACTTGGCTTTCGAAAACTAGATGGTCTAGGAATGTAAGATGTTGCGTTTTATGCAAAACTAGAACCACTAATGCTATCCCTTGATTGCCCAATATGCATAACTACTTTTCTTTGTGTAAGACTTGCGAGTGCACTTGTACTCAGCCAGATGTTGGCTGGCTTTTTTTTGTTTTCCTTTTCAGGTGAGGACGATGTCGAGCCCGATGAGCTCGTCAGTGCCGATTTAGACGACACTGACGAGTAGTGCTATCTTTTAACCCCAGTCGGTTGCCTTGGGTTATGGGCATACCTTGCTGGACTTTTGGTTTATTTATTTTGTTTCCGCTGTTATTTATCACTCTTATTTGAATTTGGCGGTCGTTTATGTAATAGTGTAGACTTAACTATTATGTTGTATGTCTTTTGGATTGATAATGTACGTTGTTGTATGGATGTGATTAACGTTGAATGAGAGTATGAGCGTGTTGGTCGCTGATCCTGGGAGCCAACACGGCCTCATACTCGCTGTGATGAACCCCACTTTAACTTGTCTAAGTGTTGGCTTTGACCGTTTGGAGAACCGATAATCATGTGGTGCTTGCAGAGGAGCAACTCGCATGATCACCGGGGCTCTAGTTTCGGTCGGGCTCCTCACTTGGATGGAGTTAAGGTGGAATTCATTTACTTGAGGCCCAGAGTTATTTCCTTAAGACCAGGTAAACCTCGGTCTTACGGAAATAACCCGGGGGTCCTCACACATAAAATGTAGGTTCGAAATGATCAAAGCATTGACTCGCCTGGGTCAGATTATCGCGGCCTTGATCTTACTCAGGGCCTTCTCTGCCAGGGGTTTTGAGTTCCGGGATCTTCATCTTTAACCGAATCTTGATCCTGCTTGAGTCGCTGCTTCTTCTGGACTTCGATTCCTAATTACGCGATACAAGCAAGAACAATAAATAAATCCGAAGAACTTCCAGAAGACCAAATATAAACAAAGCACTTTAAATAAGTTTCGCGATGAACGAGCTGAAGAGACGAGATTCAGCGAGGCGGGGATGATTGACAAAGTCAAACGATTAGCTGAGTACACGAGACGAGGGCGGAGATACTCTGCCGAAGGAAAACAAAGGGGAGACAAAGTCGAATGAACTATCGCAGGGATACTTCACTTTTGGAGACCGCTGATCGGCCAAGATTAGAATATACGATAAATTAACAATACCGTAAATCATTTCATTAAAGACGACTTTTGAACAGGGATAAAAAGGGAATAAACAATATTTAGACGACGAATACTGGAAAGGATTACCAGATTAATATATAGGTTTTCAAGGTAAGCCGTCGAGATTAACAGGTTAATCGCGAATAGCCTTCCAAAATATTTTGAGAAGACGCAAGTTTATTTTAAAGTATTTTACACCACGCAAGGAATTTGAATAAATATACTTTAATTAAAATAGACACGATTGCAGAGACGATTACGAAGGTCATTTGCATAACCTCGATTTCCCGAGATTTTGCAAATTGCGCTCTTAATCGATAGCTCTCAACTAAAATCGAAATGGATAATTCTACTAGTACTTGTCGATCGACGAGTTAACCACTAATAACGGTTAATCGATTTCAACACAAGTCGTAGTACAATGATCGAGAGCAAATACTTTGGAAACATTTTCGCCAAAAAGGAAAACTACTAGTCGCTCGAGTCAAACAAGACAATACATACACAAATGCCATACAAAACACAATCGATAAACAACAACTTCCAGTACACAAATCGATACACAATCTTTCTCAACATAAACTCAACTACTGCTCCATAACTACCCTGCACAACACACACAACCTATTCGCAATATCGACATACCAATTCCAATACACAATTTTAAATGCCGACTCCGCGTCGATTCAAAAGCATACACAAAATAATCATACACAATATACATACAATCAAATCTCAATACACAAAACACCAACTGCTGCTGCTATTCTGCTACTGCCTAGAGAGAGAGAGAGAGCAGAGAGAGAGAGAGAGACAGAGAGCAGAGAGAGCAGAGAGAGAGAGCGGAGACAGAGGCAGAGGGAGAGAGACAGAGAGAGAAAGGGAGCAGAGGGCGGCGGTTGCCGGAGGGCGTCGGGCCAAGGAGGCTGAGGGAGGCGGCGCCGTGGCTGAGACGACACCGGAGGGGAGGGAGACGGCGGTGGGGGCGCACGGTGACACGGCCGAACGGCGGCGACGATGATCGAGAGCGCACGGCGCGAGAGAAGAACCGGGAGGGGAAGAGAGAAGGGCGACGAGGGGGAGGCTCACCGAGAGGGGCGCAGCTGGGAGCACTGGAGGAGGCGGCGCAGAGGAGCTCGGGCCGACGATGGCGCAGCGGGCGGGCCGGGCGAGGAGCGAGGAGGCGCGGCCGAGCTCTGGGCGGCGAGCGGGCGGAGCGGCGCCGAGACGAAGGGAAGAAGGGGGCGACGGCGACACCGAGACGGGGGGCGAAGGGGAAGAAGAAGGGGCTCGACCCTTTATGGCCGGGGAGAGAGAGGGGAGAGGGGGAAAGCCGGAGGAGGAGGCGGCGGATCCGGGAGAGAGGGGAAAGCCGTGCGGCGCGGAGGGGCGGTGGAGACCGGGCGCACGAGGCGGTGTCGGCGGACGGCGCGGAGAAGCAAAGCACACGGGGCGGAGCACTCGAGGCGGGGAGAGCGATGGCGACGCCAGGCGTGGCGGGCGGCGCGGGAGAGGGAAGGGGGGGTCCGGGCGGCGCGAGCGAGAGAGAGCGGAGCGAGCGAGAGAGAGGAGGGGAAAGAGAGGCGGCGCGCGTGCGGGAAGGGAAAGGGGTAGGGGAGAGAGAGAAGGAGAGAGAGAAAAGAGAGGCCGGGGGCGGCGTGGGCCGACTGGGCCGAATGGGCCGGGAGAAAAAATGATGGGCCGGGAAAACCGGCCCAAAAGAAGAGAAAAAGAAATTGGATTTTTGATATTTTTGAAAAATAGAGAATTCAAATTGATTCAAATCAAAATTTGAATCCAGGATTTTGAAAGAAAGATTTGAAACACAAACCCGGGCTTAACTGAAGCTATGAGTTTTTGAACTTTTAAACCAAAATTTTAAAATTCGAGCAAAAATCAAAATCAAGATAATTACTATTTATAATTTGAAAAACGGGACGTTACAAGGCTGTCGGTTTTTATAGGTCGGAGGGGTAGGCGGGAGGGATGAATTGAACTGAAAGGCGTGCTTTGGTATGTGTGTGTGTAGAGAGAGAGAGAGAGAGAGAGAGAGAAGGGACTTGCTTGGTAATGGAGATGGAAAGGAAGGGGTGTGAGGTGTGGGGGGAGTCAAAGCGACATGGATCGCTTTTTGCAGTGCTGGTCGCGAGCTACGCAACGAACCCGGCCGGCCGGCACTCTCTGACCACTAGTACTCCATCCCTTCCACTACGCTTATCAGGTTATGACTTATGAGAGAGAGAGATCATAGAGAGAGAGAGAGAGAGATGAGAGAGAGATGCATGCAGTAGTAAAGCAAGGAGGAATTTAAAGTGACTGTTACGAGCTAGCTTTTGTGGGTGAGAGAAGCTGGACGAAAGGAAATGCCAAAGGCGCCCGATCGAGAGTCGGGAGCTGGCCATGGCCGGCCTAGATGCATCATGCATGCCGAGCAATTAAACATGCATACACAAGGGGAAGAGCCAGGAATTAGTCATAGAAGGCCAGAAACCAAGACAATCGTATAATGATACGGGAGTACTTTTGATAGCAAATTAGTCTACTCTATGATTTCCACGTTATAAATCCAAAAACTTTTGTGCATATTAAAATTAATGTTGATTAAACACATTCTAAAACAACATCTATTTGAGAATGAATAGAGTGTATATTTATTTAAACTTAGCTCTCCATCTCTCAACGCATCATCATGGTATAATATTTGTAACTTCTCATTGCTACCTAACTTGGTTCAAGTTGTTGTCTACCAAGAATACAATTGAAAAAGTGAATGGTTTAGAGGAACACGAGTAGGATCATCGTACTGAACACGAGTAGGATCGTAGTATAATGGGTCACACTGTTCATATCAATTCCTGCAAAACGAGTTATGCATAGAATCCAATTCTATAGGGCGATATGAACACAAACTACTATATAACGCGGCTACGACCACGACGGCCCCGCTAGCCGGTTAGCGGGCGGGGTTCGAAGGGGCAGCACCCCTCGCTGGTCGAGGGTGGCGCTCTCGAATATTTTTTTCCTAAGACATGATTCTTATTCACGTAACCGGACCTTGAAAATCATCGGATTAATCATATTAACCCTATTCCGATCCAATCTGATCATTGCCTTGATACGACACGCACTGCGGTATACTCCGATGGCGGAATTCCGACCGGTAGGAGTATTATGCAGTGTGGCCGTGAACAAGCGTGGTAAACTATCTGGTCCTTATAGCTCACACCTCCTCGTAAACCCATCTACTACCACCGAAAACCGATCAATCTTATCGACCAGTGCCTAGATCGTTCCATCGACATGAACCAATCTAGGTTACTAGACCTGACCAATAATAGATCCAATCTACTACTACCGTATATCAAGTATATGCGATCGATCTAGATCAAAAACTATGCAGGATGGCTCTGATACCACTAAATGAATACAGATAGGCTACACTAGCAATAATTCAAAATTTCTACCACGTAAACCAGGAAGCCAAGCAAGTAGATGATCACAAATCGTTACCACTAGACACACAGTGCAGCGGAAAAGGAGTTGGAGCAGTCTGATCCAACGTAGAGCACGTCAGTGAAGTGGCCGTAGTTGATCGTCCACCATAGTCGATAGTCCAACGTCGAGCACATCGATGCAGTGGTCGTAGTCGATCGTCTAGCATCATCGCGAGTCGATCATCTCCTCCAGCATACAAAGCATTCATTGCATCTCTTCAGACAGTGCATGTTCCAAAAGATTGGCAAGCTGCTAAGTAGGATTCTAAGTGGAAGGATGTCATGAAGGAGAACTTAGTGCACTTCAGAAGAACAAGACATGGGATCTTGTTCCACTTCTAGCAGGAAAAAGGGTGGTAGGATGCAAATGTGTGTTTACGATTAAGCAAACTCCCGAAAGCAAGATAGAGAGACACAAGGCATGGTTGGTTGCAAAAGGTTATAGTCAAACATATGAGATAGACTATGATGAGAGCTTTGCACCAATGGCAAAGGTGAGCACGATAAGAACGCTGATCTCATGTGCAACTAACTTTGGATGGCCCCTACATCAATTGAATGTGAAGAATAATTTTCTACATGGTAATTTACAAGAGGAGGTATGTATAGAGATTCCTCTAAGCTTTGAGAATAGGCAGACTGGGAGGAAGGTGTGTAAACTCAAGAAATCTTTATACGGTATGAAGCAATCTTGAATGGCATGGTTTGATAGATTCAGGCGTGCGGTCTGTAGTATGGGATATTCTCAGTACAATGGAGATCATAATGTGTTTTATAGACATAGAGGATCACACATCACCGTATTGGCAGTCTATGTTGATATTGTGATTACTAGAGATGATACCGAGGAAATCGAGTCCTTGAAGAAAAAACTAGGAGAGGCATTTGAGGTGAAAGATATTGAACCTCTTCGATACTTTATTGGGATTGAGATTGCCCATTATTCGAATAGTATAGTTCTGTCCCAGAGCTCTTGATCTGCTGGCAGAAACAGGTATGCTGGGGTGTCACCCTATTGCTTCACCTATTAATAGAAATCACAAGCTATATGCTGAGTCGGGAGATCCAATTGACAAGGAAGCTTATCAAAGGCTTGTTGGGCGTCTCATCTATTTGTGTCATACATGACCTGATATTTCATATACAGTGAGTGTGGTTAGTCGATATATGTATGATCCTAGAATAGGACATATGGATGTTATCTATCGAATCCTGCGATATTTGAAGAGTAGCCATGGGAAAGGCATTTGGTTCAAGAATAATCAACATCTGAATGTGGACGGGTATTGCGATGCTGATTGGACAAGCAGTGTGGATGATAGGTCTACCTCTGGATATTGCATTTTTGTGGGAGGTAATCTTGTGTTATGGAGAAGCAAGAAGCAGGAGGTTGTAGCTCGGTCTACTGCAGAGACAGAGTACAGAGCAATGACATTGAGTGTGAGTGAAATGATATGGATGAAGGGTTTATTGTCTGAGCTTTGAGTATGGAGGAATAATCTCTTGGTGTTGCATTGTGACAATAAATCTACAATCAATATTGCTAATAATCCAGTACAATATGATCGTACCAAGCACATTGAGATTGATAGGTTCTTCATCAAAGAGGAGCTCAATGGTAGGATACTGAAGTTGGAGTATGTCAAGTCTAGTGAACAGTTGGCTGACTGTTTCACTAAAGGGTTATGTTTTAGCGAGTGTTCTACAATATATAATAAGATATGCATGATTTATATCTTATGTCCATCTTGAGGGGGAGTGTTGGAGAGTTTGTGTTAGAGTGTAATATAGAAATTGTATTAGAGTCGAATTGTGTCTTGAGACTATAAATAAATGGTATGGGGGTCCTGTGGGACTACACACAATTATTCCTGAAAAGTTCCACTGTTTCGAACGCTGATTGCAGTTTTTAGAACCTAGTGATGACTAGTGTTGTCTGCTTTTGTTGCATAACTATATGTAGATGACCGTCTGGATACTGACATCCTGTTTGGCCAAAACGATTCTCTTAGGTTTCTTGATCATACTCTAGCTCTAAACTCTAATACATGCTCTACTGATTTACATCAATATAAGCACTAAGTTTGGTTGCCTTTTGTAGGTGTGACTTCTCTGCAGATGCTTCAGAGCCCCGAAATTAAATAGAACTCACTTTTTTGTGTCTATCAGTTTTCAAATGAATGGTATGAAGCAAATTTCTCCGTTCTCTGCTTCAGAACATGGTCCATATTTTCCCTAAAATTCATGTTCAAGTGATTCCTTCCTTATTGAATTGTTGAATGCAAAATTAACCTGCATAATTTTTAGTGTAAAATACTAGCATTACTTTGTAAAAAATTATAGAAATGTGACAAAATTATGTATGAGACGATGCATCTTGCAACAAGAAAATAAATGCATTTGCCATAACTGCTCCGTTCGTGGTGATTTGAATGCAAAAGCATTGAGGTGGTATGTATGTATTTTAGAAATGAATTTGCCATAAGTTCTCTAGTTATAAAGAAAATATATTGTTTATTCAACTTATGATGCGCTATTTTCTGTTTTGTAGTTTAAGGTTTAGCTAGAACTAATCATGGCTATCGAGGTTCTCACTCAGTGGTCACGAGCTCACAACAATATTAGTGCCAGAGACCTTCTCAACGAGGAGAGAGCTGCTTACTATCACTGAGATCTCTATCTGGTAGTTGAGCTGCATGGAACTCACTGTGTTAGCTTATTGGTGTATAGAGATGTAGTTCATGTACATCAGTTTCGTTTGTTCATGTTGATATTGTAGTGATGATTGATGGGTGTATGAGACTTGCAAACTGGTAGGAGTCTTGATATGTATTCCTTGGACAAAGATAAATAGAACTCTAATTGACAACATTTTTTTATGATGAAAAGGTGATCATACATGCATAAGATTGCTTGAGTGCATGTGCAACAAGAGTGTATCTTGGTAATCTTGTCTGAGTTATTGTTCGTTTGTTCATTTCTTTTTCCATCTTATCCACGTTACGTATTCGGATGATGCAATACAAATGAATATGCGAAAGTTCAAAGCAAGGATCTCATACATGTAACGTTTTGTTTTTAATACTTGGCAATTGAGACTTTAGTATGTTTCATTTTTAAATTTACATTTCTATGCGAACATGATTTTTTAAAAAAAATATCAAATTCACTCATAATGTCTATTAAACGACATCAAGCAAGCCATCATTTGCTTCAGATGTATATTAAACATTTTTCAAGTCAGAAGCTCTAACCAAACTGTCAAACACCAAACGTTTTCAGATTAGCCCTTCATCCCAGCCGGAAGATATTTTTCATAAAAGCAACAGTCATGCCAAACAGGCCCTTAGTGTGGTTGCGGTGCTCTTCGCAGACCAGACATCGGGTGCGATTTGGCGGTGCTGCAACCCGTCGCCTCTGGGCATGGCGTCCCTAAGTGACTTCGGGACAGGTGAAATACTCCTGACATCCCCCTAAGCTCTACTGAGCCCTTGTCCATAGCTCACTACGTCCAGCAACAACGAGCATAGGGAGATCTCGGGTGATGCTCGTCCAGGAGACGGTGGTGGTGTGCCCCGCCTCTTGCTTCGAACTCGTCTCGTTGCCACCGGTCACGTCCATCCTTCGCCATGTAGGTTGTTGCAGGTGTTTTTCTCAATTTGCTACATCACTTTTATCAGTTGTTGCACAAGGTTTTTCGCTTTGTTGTTGTGTGTACTCTCAAAATATTGCAGTAGGTTGTTTATGTTGTAATTGAGTAGTTGGTTTGTTGCACTCAAGCACTTGTTTCATTGCAACAGGAGTTACATTTTGTTGTTGCACTCGAGCATTTGTTTTGTTGCAACAGGAGTAACATTTGTTCTATCGTCTTGTTGCCATGGATTGTTGCAACTAGAAGTAATCGATGGTGCGTTTGCTGTGATTTTGTTGCATCACTGCGAGGATATAGATTGGTTGGCTGGGAGACTTGTGGATAAGTAAGGTCCAACGGCTGCCCAGGCGTCTGA
This sequence comes from Hsuehochloa calcarea, assembly GCA_036346395.1. NCBI lineage: Eukaryota > Viridiplantae > Streptophyta > Magnoliopsida > Poales > Poaceae > Hsuehochloa > Hsuehochloa calcarea. The sequence continues at coordinate 3,687,764 of CM070606.1, forward strand.
TCCTAAAACTCAGATCGGACGTCCGGACGCTAGTTGCACCTAGAGTTTTTACACGAAATTATTTGGTGGAAAAAAAATGTGTTCATATGTGCAATGTGCTGTTTTAATTCTCAATTTGGTCGGTATCTCGTTGTCGTTTTTTACTCATCTGCTAGGCTGTAAGAATAAGATGCTAGTACTGATAAGTTGGCCTTGGTTAATCCCCTTGTGATGCTATTTCTTGCATTTAGTGTAACTGCAGCAAGCTAAAGCTGAACATTCTGATCCTGTGATATATACCCAGCACCCGAACTGAAGTTTAGCAATATCTTGACACATTCTGTTGCTGCAGGTATGCAGTCATTGTACTGCAGATGCGCTTAATCGCGAGTGTCGCCGCATCTTGCATGCTGTATAACTGCTGCGAGGTACCAAGTCTCCTCCATTCCGTTCTGAGACGAAGAAAGCCTAACCAATTATTGCATCATAACAAGAAGAAGAGATCGAGAGATAGGTGCAAGCCAGGTAGATATGCAGAGATCTGGCTAACTTCTTGGCTACTGCATTTTGGTGAGATGAACACATCAAGAGGGCAACTCAGTGGACAGTGCCCCGGGCCGTACCTTGATCTTTTGAGTAATGGAATGCGGACATTAAAGTGTAAAGCTATCAAATTCCAATTGTTAAGTGTTTCAAGGTAGAGTTGTTGATGTTGTTTGATCAAAAATGACACCATGGACGCACCCGGTGGCGTTGCCACCTCCCTCCCGCGCCACCGAGGAGTGGCAGCTCCCTGCCGCAGGTGCCTCGATTCAAGGACGACAACAACTAAAGTGGTCCTTGTTCATTATCTCAACTATGCGATTATTCGTACATATCATTGTGTTCTGATTACTGAACTATGCTCTACTATGATATTAAGAAAGTTGAAAATGGTATTAGTAGGAGCACAAAAATCTGATAATCCATATCAGTGTAGCCAAGTTTCAGGCTTATATGACATGAAACATGATAAATTTTCCTCTGTAAACCGCTCTATCCTGTCGATAAACTCACAATGCATAACCGTGAAGCTTTCTGACAAGCATCCAAATCCAACATTCATCTTCTATCAGAAGCCCTCCGTGCCGATCGTTCGTTCGTTTATCGTCACGTTTCTCGCGTTGCTGTTGCCCGCTGAAAGTTACCCGGCACCATATAGCATCCTTGAGGCACACTTGTTGCTCTAGCTTAGCTTGGTTACATGCGGTGGTGCCAAGCTAAGCCAAGGCTGGCTGATTAAGTTCTGCTTCCAATGGAAGGCCTGATACCGTTCGTGTACAGAGCCATAGTGGAGTATAGGAAGGCGAGGCAGGTCGCTCAGGGGAGCCTCATGTACAACGATCAGCCTCCTTGCGCGTCGTCGCCTTCGCACGCGCTGCTGTTCTGCGACTCCGGCCGGCTTTGGCTCCGTCGCCTGGTGCGTCGCCGCCGGCGAGAGCCGGCAATCTGGTGTCGCCTCTCCTCCGCTCGGCGTCGCGTCGCCATTGCGCAGGTTAGCTGCAGGGTCATGGACGACCATGGACTGAAAATGTTGTTGAGCTGTGAATTGTATATATATGTAGCCAATAAAAGGCTGTTTGGGACACATACACAGGTTCCTTCGATGGTTAAAACGTATGTCTGCATTACGTGAGGTCTAAGTCTCCACTCTAGATTAGATGTATGTTTAGATTACACCCATACCCATACGTGTGTATGAGAGTGTGCGTGTGTGGATGTGTGCGTTAAATAGGACACGTCAGGCCTGTAGAGGGAAACAAAACCCAGTGCCTTTCAGAGTCCACATGTAACCAAAGAAGATTCGATTGGATCTTCTTTTCTTTTCTTTTTTTGAGTTCATCGATCGTCATGTCGGGAGATCAAATTAACCATTTGGAGTCGCAAGGATGTCGTGAGAGCCAGTGCACGCCTACTGCCTGCCCTAGCTGCAACTTCCAACTGACGGAGAGGGAACACACGGCACATACACTCACTGTCAGTCAGTACCTGCCACCGCAATGCCAATTATGCCGATGTGGCAACTAATACAGCTACGCAAAAGAAGATGGATGAGCTCGTGCAACCACTAGCATTCCACCCGGTGTCTTGCGCGTCGTGCACGCATGCATCCTCTTTGAAGAAATATATATCGTCTCTAGTAGAGATCTAGCTAACGGCACACAGGCTTAATCTGTGCAAGATGTTTGCATTGTCTCCTTTAATCTTGGCATTGGCAAATTATCTCTAGCCCCAAGGTTCACCAACGATCTTCAGTAAGCGTGTGCGAAACCCTGTTTGATAGGGCTCTGCTTCTCATTTTTCAACTCTCAATTGTATTTGTTTGGTAGATACAAAAAATGCCACGCTACCCTGGTTTTAACACTTCAATTGTATTTGTTTCTTACGTCTTTCTATTTGTACACAAATTTCTGAAATTTATCTGCAAATTTCCCAGGGGCGATCGATATTCCATTTGAATGCGATACCATACGAATGTAAAGAGACGAATGCATAAAACACGGATTCAATTTCCTCAGCTTCAGTTTCTTCAGCACGGCATAGTCATTCTTGAGTTTATCGCATTTGTTCTTAAATTGTCTCTTTCGGTAACGCACGCAAGTATTCTCATTTTTTTTCTCCATTACGGCGCCATAACCAACCTAGTTCAAATGGGTGTTTTGGTGATTTTCAACCCTCACTTGTTCAGCTGTTTGGGCTATTTCTAGCCCGCACTTGTTCTGCGAACTGCTCACAAACCAACCTAGCATTCTCGTCACTTCACTCAATGTTTCCTGCCATCTGTTTTTTTTTTACTGAACATCCATCAACTCTGGTACAATCTAGCATAAGCACTCATTCATCCATGGATTTATGGACAGAGTATGAACCAACACCACAATCATGCGTTACTGGAACTGAGGCATGAACACATACAAGCACAAGTAGGAAGTGTTAGAGATATATTAGAGATATGAATCATTTTGTATTCCTTATATGTCTTTTATATTGTTTTATCTGTATATGACATGCACCCTTTGTACACCCTACATATATTGCTCATTGGACCTCTTTAATATACACACAATATTCGTCACATGATATCAGAGCCAAGGTTAGGGTTTCTTACCAGCGCCACCTCCTAGCCTCTACCCGTTCTTTACTGCTACTGCCCCTAGGAGAACCGATCTTTGCTCCCGGGGTCAGCCTCTCGTCGCTGCAGATCCAATCGCAGGCGTCGGCATCTTCTTCAGCATCTTCTTCGGCACTCGCTCAGCGGCGGCTGGAGGATCCGCATCTCGCTCGGCGTGCGTTAACCGCACCGCGTACACCACCCCGCTCATCAGCGGCTGCTCGAACACCATCCTCTCCACGTACGTCGTATTCCCTGAGAGCATATCGAAGGAAACGACATGCTTGTAGGTGTCCTGCGCGAAGATGACGGGGGCGTACTCCTCAGCCAGCTCGCGTATCTCCCCAGCGGTGGCGTCCCCCGGCCCTGGCGATGGCTTCTTGGATGAGTGCATCTTCTTGATGCTCCACCCCTGCAACCGCTCGAACTGCTCCCGCTCGGTTATTGGGAGGCTCGATTGTGTCAGGTCATCAAACTACATGATTCTGATGCTGCTAGCTATTATTTGTGTCGTTTCTTCTGTTGCGTCCATCTAAGTTCGTAATTCTATATCTGTGAGTTCGTCTGAGCCATACTAGTTCACAAATTTATTATCAGTCATAGAAGTATAGGAATTTCTTTGGCATGGCAGCAGCCGATGCTCTTTTCTTCGAGCCGCTGCAGATCCGCCGCCCAAAGCTTTTAAGGCCATCGCGCTTCTTCCACACTGCGTCTCCATTGTACTTGTTATGCATTACATCGTGCTTCTTTTGAACTGTGTATTCATTACGCTTCTTGTGCACTGCGCCGCCGTCGTCTTGGGCTACGATCTGCGCCGCCATACTTCTATCTATTCTATTTGACTTGATTTGACAGATTTCTCTATTCGTCGGTTTCATCATCTTCTTCGTCATGTTGTTATGGTCGACTTTGCTCCCGCACCTTATGCTTTATGGGCTGTCGCACGACCCCGGATGGGAGGAGATCTTTTATCGATATATTTTTCAAGAGCTGCATGCTACTACGATATTATCAAAACTCGGATTTTGGATTTTTAATATTTTAGTGTTAACCATTTCCAAATGCAATGCTATTGTATACGCCTTGCATTTGAAGAAGGGTGTTAGAGATATATTAGAGATAGGAATCATTTTGTATTTTTTATCTGTCTTTTGTATTGCCTTATCTGTATATGACATGCACCCTTTGTACACCCTATATATATTGCCCATTGAGCCTCTTCAATATACACACAATATTCATAACAGGAAGTAGTAACAAATTTGGAATAACTCATGATTCATCAAGCCAAACTCAACATTTTCATCAGTTCATTGAAAATGTGTGGTGAAGATAGTGCATAAGTAACGGATCCGACCACCTTCGTCGTCTTCCTCTTCGGCTTCCCTGGGCGCATCATAGGATCCAGCAACCCCCGACTCGTAGACGGCGGCGAGCCGAGCCGATCTAACCATCCCCGGTCCGGCGACGCCACTTCCCCAGCTCCAGCGACGACCGAATCCAGCTTTCACCTCCTTCTCCGGCACTGGTCTCCTCCACCTCTTCGTCTCCCGCACCGCTGGCCCCAAGTCCACCCTTCTGACAGCCTTCCCGGCGGCCTAGGAGGTCAAGTGCGTCGTGGGCAAGAAGGCATCGACAAACATCGCTAGTGTCATCCTCAACCGCATCGGCCTCCTCAACCTCACCAGCCTCCAGATCCAGTGGTCTCCACACCAAACTTGCAAAAGTGAGGACATATCAACTTGGCAACAACGGTGGTGGTAGAGAGCGTGCAACTGGCATCATCCTTTTATGCTCCAGTGACCGCACCGGCCTCCTCCACCTTGCACCGGTGTCCTTAATCGTCGGCGATGAGGGCGCGTAGGACTGAGTGTGGCAGCGAGAGGGAGGGCTGACTGCGGCGTCAAGGGGACCGATGGCGAAGGGCTCCTAGTTGGCGGCGTTGGTCTCCCGAAGTGGTGACAAATAGGGAATGGATACCATGCGGGTCAGAGAGATGAGAGACGTGTGACGCGCGTGAGAAATGGCTGGTGAGAGCCGAACGGGAGAGGTGAGGGGTGGTTTTGTGTAATGGCAAATGGTGGGTAATCTCTTCTCAATTATAGAAGCAGTTATGTAACTAGTGGATTCTTGCAGGGAGTAATCCCAACATTGCTTTGCGAAAATGAACTACGGGCTGCTCGCTCCTCAAGTGATCTTGATTCTGAAAAACAAGGAGTCGATGTGTTCGGCTGGCCTCATGCTGCTTCGGTTGAGAATATGGGAGCAAGAGCCCTACCAAACAGGGCATAACTGACATGAAACCACATGTTGCTGCTACTTACTCCCTCTATTCTTTTTTAAGTGTCACCCTAAAATATGTGTCATCAAACTTTCTAAAGTTATGTTTAGAACTATCTGATTGGCTGCATGAAAACTATATCATTAATTAGATTTGTCGTTAAAAATACTTTCATAATATTATAATTTTACTAGTATATAATAAGATAAAGTTACAAAAAGTAACGGTCGAAGTCACGTTTCGGAAACCGTGAAAAGTAAAAAACGTCATTTAAAAAGGAACAGGGGAGTAACTACTAGTATTATCTACTCTCTTCGGACACTAAAGAGTGACATTTTGGATTACGCGTGGTCAAACTTTGTAAATTTTAGCTATCGGCGTTTCGATTAATATTTAGATTGGGCATGTGAAAATGATATGTTTATATTCATCTCAAAAAGTACTTTCATAACACTATAATTCTATTTGATTTTATTATTATATTACAATAAAAATTAGTGATTAAGATTACGTTTTGAAGGCCATGTCTTCAAAACCATGTCAATATTCAAAACATCACTTTTGTTACCAGAGGAAGTACTTACTTGATTCATGTTACTTTTGCGATTATAAAACCCCCAATTATTACATTTTAGTTTATCCGCGTAAGGCTTCCAAGTGTCAAACCAGCCGGTGCCTTGCAGCAACAACATCTGGGGAAGGTCGTTACTGATAATAATAATAATGCACTTCAAAAATTGTTGTAATCATTGGCAGTTTAATATATGTATGCATGATTGCCTCTGAATATTCAGCTAGTAGTTAAACAAATATTTGTAATAGGATAAGGTAGCCTGCCTCATTGACCAGCTGCAGTTTGATCCATTATATTCTCGCTTAATATTTAAAAACCTCCTCTACTTGCTGATTTGTTCCGACAAGTTACAACCTAGATGACCAGTTTAGCTCTAGTTGCTGCCCAGCTATATATTAGTGATCACTGCTCAAAGTTAAAGAAGTTTGATAACACGTTTTCTAAAATATCGTATATTTCTGAACTGAGGAAGCAATTTGTTCCGATAATATTATGTCATGGACAACTTACCAAAAGATGCCTGGAGCTGAATACATCCAACCAGTCTCTATTAATCTACTCGGATTTTTGTAGTGTTATATGTCGCGTCATGTTAATTTGGATCGGAAGGGACGCAAAACTATTTCCCTCTAGTAATAATTAACGACATAGACAAAAGATAACCACATCAAAGAACGAGTTTTTCTAATGGGAAGTTCATAATATTAATCAAAGCAAGGAATAATCTGAAGCATATGCTTCTGTTTAGATCCTAAGCGACACGTGAAATGGGATCCGGTCATACGAGTAGTTCGAGAGTTAATCAACGAAAATGCTCCACTGACGAAATTGTTACGTTCATGTTCAACCAAATACAGTTTACAATGGAGTCTACCTGTCAGTGACTGTTTGTTTGTGACAAACAGCTCGGAAGACTAATTTTGTGCTAGAAGCAGGGTTCACTAATGAAACTTGACATATATGACCACTTTTAGGTGGTGAGTAGGTGTTAATCGGATACGAATTATCTGTTTTATATGGTATTTGTATCTGAACTATTTGATACGTTGAGACCTAAAAATGCCAATTAGATCTTGATTATCCATTTTATTCGATATCTGTATCCGTATCCAGATTATTCGATTAGTATTTACCGTTGATAATAATAATGTGTTGCATATCTTGAGATAAGGCAAAGTGAAGCACCAGATTTTCAACAACGAATGGTAAGAAGAGCAGTGGAAATGTGGAATGTTCCAGCCATTTCCACTTAATTTGGGCTAAGTTCTTCTCATATTTACCCCTATGAGGTACATAATATCTTGCCAACCATGGTACGGTATCGCCTCGGATGTAAGATTTTTTTTTAATTTAGCCCCTGTTGTAATCTTAAATGCCAAAAATAACTTGTTTCCTAAAATTTGCAAATCTACCCCCCTTCCAAACGTGAAAGCACCTGAGACTAACACGTGGCTCATCATGCAGTTAGAGAGCGCATGAGGTGGCCTGGCCCACCACCTTCCGCGCCACCGGAGTGTATGAAGTTGCCGGGCAACGCGAAACCAAACGCGGAAGGTGACGGGCCCAACCATCTCATGCGTTCCCCGACCGCATGAGGTTGTCGGTCACCTCATGCGCTCCCTGACCGCATGATGAGTCACGTATCAGGCTCGGGTGCTTTCGCATTCAGGAAGGGGTTAGATTTGCAAATTTTAAGAAAAAGAGGCTATTTTGCATTGAAGGTGGCAAGGGGGGGGGGGGCGCTAAATTAAAAAAAATATCCAGATGTAAACTTGTAAATGGATGCAGATTGGTACTACAGAAGAAAACATTTTCTGAAACTCAACGAGCATGTAGCCATTCGGGAATTAATCGGGCCATTTTATATCCCGTCTTTCAACAGACAAGTATAGACAGACAGGTGGAAAAAAATATATACAAACCCTGTTAATTAGCGCCTCCTGATAATCTCTGCTTTATAGCTCCTACTATTCAGGTAAATGTCTGGTTATGTTGCTAGTCATTAGTAGTAATCTGTATCTGCCATAGGTGACACAACACCTGTCAGACGGTGCTGTAGATCTGTCTGCATCAGCTAGCTGACTAGAACGCTCTGCACATATCGCTCCAGCAACACTGCAGGATTAATTAGAACTAATCCTGGTCATTATCGCTTTCTTGTCACGCTGCAATCCGTCTCCAATCGGGGCCGTATTTTAGTACAATGATTGCTGCAAATCGATAAGACTAGCGAGATAGAGCAGAACAACGGCACGGGGAGAGGTGGCTACTGTTGTTTTCCACGTTTTTCTAAGGGGAAACAGCAAGGAAGAAACCTACTGTATAATTGATTATTTTATTTTATTTTGTCTTTGTTCACCCTCGAGAGTCGTCTTCAAATTTCTGGTCTTAATTTTAGGTCTTTCAAATTAAGCAAATGCTTATATTTTTGAAGAAAACAAGTAATAGCTAGTTGCGTGTGTACAGGAGCGAATCTACCGTAGCATACCATGATGTACAGGACAACAGATCCAAAAATTATTTTTCTTTGAATATAATCGTGTATATGTAATATAAACACCCCTAACTCAACACGAGGGGACACCCTAAACCACAATTCAATAAACCACAATTCAACCGAACGTAATCCATCTTACCTCAGGAACCTGATCATTTTCCTACTGGATCTCACCTTTGTGCTTAAGTTTGAGTTGATCAATTAATTACACAAGGACTACTTGTCTCTGGGAATGTGGCTGCGGTGTACACGTTTTTGTTCATGTGAGGAATATACATAACAACACTTTATTTACGGGTACATGCATGGTATGTTATTCTTGTGATTAAGCATAAGCTTTGCTCACATGCACCAACGCTGCATTTTGTTCTACGCAAAGTGATTCGCGTGTACGGTTAAGTAGTGTACGTACTGTATCAATAATTGGGAATGGTAAATTATTGGGATTTTTTAAATGTATTATGGGGGGTTTTGGTGGAAATGACAAAGTCCAATTGAAGAAGACTAATAATATATTACCAAGTGAATGGTTGACTGAAACTAACATGCGTACGTATATAACTATTTCAACGCCCTCCGCTGATTGGTTACTAGAACACAAAATATGTGCAGTTCAATCTGGTGACAGTTACTGCATCCAACAGGAACTACTCTTAATACAGGATAATGAAAACACCGGCCTTAGTCGCTAGATCAACTTTGAACAGTACAAATTAATCTTAGGTCGATCGTCCGGATGTACAAGTGTAGAGTGGAACAATTCAGGGGCGGGCGTTTCGAAAAGTGCCTAAGAACAACGGGTTTAGTTGTCTGTAATTTTTTTTTCTATTAATTACCTGTAATTGCACAGTATTAAACTTAAAATTACAGTATCAAGTGGTGTGCAATTTTAGCACAGCTCTACTGTAACTTTTAGTTCTATTTGTTTTTTTTTGTTTTTGTATTTGTAGGGCTCACGTCTAGATTTACTTTTGTCTAGTTTAGGAAAAAAAATTTGTATTTGTAGAGTTCACCTACATTTACTTTTGTCTAGTTTATAATTTTTTGGCCTCAACACGAAAACTTGTAGTATCCATTGGATCAAAATCCTACGGCTAAGAAAGGTGACTGATGGATAAAGAAATTTCAGTTCACCTGAAGCATAGACACTTCCACTAAGAACAAATAGGATAAACTCAAGAACAAAGTGTGGAGTGGAACATTATAATAAATTATCCTACACGGATAAGCAGTGCGAAGTTAACAAATATTCGCACCATTTGATGTTCACATTTCTAAATGCTATAAATACCCGTGTACATTATATTTGGAAAACAAGCTATGATCGACGCGGGATTTTGGTCTAGTCAACACATATATGCGACGTGACAACTGACGACACGCCAATGCAACCCAATTGCCAAGCACTACCATGAACAGGCTAACTCGATCAGGTTGCACATGTATTGTAGTGCTCTACCCTCTAGGGTTGTTGGAAATACCTAGTAAACCCCGATGAATGTGAGCATATATATAGGCTATACTTATAGCTATACCTCACACAAATGTACCAAAATACATATTTCTCTATCGTTACAAGGCAGGAGCAAGAAAGAAAATATCATTCCCTTTTCCTATATATATATATATATATATATATATGGTCCTAAGACACTGTAGAGGACCCATCGTTTTCTTATTTATAATACTACACACTCACTTCACTTCTCGTGCCTTCGAGATCTCTTTTTGCCCAATCTTATCGTGACAAAAGGTATTATATACCCCCATTAACTAGTCATACTGCTACGACAGCTGGCTGGACAGGACGATGTCCAAATAATCTGACTTTTAGGACGCTGGAACTGAAACGTACCCTATGCAAGCACTACACCTCCAGATTCAGACGGAATGGGGAGCGAATATTCTTGCACCGTACGACAGGTAGCCAGCGAGAGCTACCTAGTCTACTCCTGCACGTTACATGCGTGCGCCGCCTTTGACGTCTCAGCCATTGACCTCTCTTTTCTTTCCAAAAGTATGCACACATCAAAATGCCAAGCAGGGAGAGACAAACACCCAACATCGATCACACGATACAGTGATGATATACGATCGAATAAAATCGAGATTGATTGGATGGTTCCTATCCATCCATCCATCCATTCATCCATCCACCTCTGAAACAAAATCGATATATTGCTGACAATAACACAACACCATGGCAAATTATACCTGCAATTAGTCATAATCTATATTACTGTACTTTTTTATATGTAATCTACATTAGTATACTACTTAACCCGAAGTTGGGATCTTCGTATTATGGAGTTTCCACGGAAATGACAAATCCATTAATTCGAAGGGGACTCATAACTCATTTAATATATTTTTTTTGTGAGGTAATAACTCATTTAATTTAGAGGGGACTCATAACTCATATTAATAAGTGAATGATCGAACTAAAACTAACATGCACGCACGTAACTTTGGATAGTATTTTTTTTTAAGACTTGCGCGTATTTCATTAATTGGAAGGGGTTTACAACCAGCCTCACAAAAGGACAAAAATGTGACCAACATTAGTCTATACTTAGAGGAAATTACAGGAGCACCCAATTGACGACCTCGACCAAACAAACAAGGGAAAAGAAAACATCGGAGCTTGAAGAAAGAAACTTTGGATAGTATGGATCTTAGAATGTCGGAATGTAAATGTATAAAATGTAACAATTCAGGTGCTCTTCGGAAAGTATAGGTGGCTTTTGACGTTTGATATGAGCCTTCCCGATACAATCCAAATTATAAGATTGAGAGTAACGATGGTTAAAATCTCTATGTATTACTTTAAATATATAATTAAAATATTATATATTTTTATAGTCGTGAACCTTAAGATTAACAATTTCTGTGGTCATAAGTGTCATAAACCCTAAGACCAACGAACTCGTAGTCGTAGGAGTCGTAACCCTTGAAGCTAACGACCTCTGTGGTCATAAGAGTTCCAGAGGTTACTTATACGTACCCTGGTCGAATGAGGTCCTGTACTTAGTCCCCGACCAGATAACTGCTCGTACAAGCGAAGAACTGGCATCTGGATTCATCTCTAAGCAAATTCTTTATCGTGTGATGAATATAGCACATGTCATATTGGCTCCATACCACACGACGCTTCATAATCCTAAGACACTAGTAGCAAACTACCGTGTGGTTTAGAGTCTCACAGACATCAACCGCGAGATGGTTGATGCTTCATCAGCCGTTGCCTCGCTCCGACCAGTCGCGATATTTCCAACAGGCGTCTTCTCCAAGAGTAACTACCGCCCCTTCAATGGTTATTTAAGGATCGAGCACAGAGGAACGAGGGCAGGAGATTGGAGCACAATAATCAGCATTAGATTCATGTTGCAAGTCTGATTCAATAGCATAGCAAGCATTACACTCAGTGTAACTAGGATTAGTCCACTGCCTTGTCAAGGGCACCCCCTGTAAAGGATCCAGTTCATAATAATAAAGAGCAGTGTCATAATCTCACATGAACTCTTTGCCATTTTCTCTGTTTTATTTCGTAAGATCGGCGACTCAATCGTCGACAATTGGTGCCCACCGTGGGGAAGAAGGCATTGAGTTATTGAAGCTTTACTTCGCTCAAGCATTCCTCATCCACTTTCTTTGCCTTATTTATCGTTCATGCGAACATAGCAAGAACTTGGGATGAGGAAAATTGATTCGACTTGGCGGACTATTCGGACCTCGAAATGGACGCATGCATCCGCGCCATGGAAGAAAATGAGATGTCATCATCATCCTCCTCCACCGGCTCATCAGTCGTAGATATTAGCGAAATCGACCTGATGGATGAAGATACACCGCCGCCATCAATGGCGCTCTCAGAGGAACCGCTCGTTCCAACCAGTTCGGAACGTTTGAACGCCTCTGCAAGCCAAGTCGACCCGACCAGTAAAAACAACAACGGAAGGCCAGCGCTGCAATCAAAGAGTCCATGTACTCTCGATATTGTCACGGGCGATCAGTATTCGCCAACAGGCTCCTACGTATTTTGGGGGTCAACTGACATCTGCTAAGGGTATCGATGAAGTTATCATCGATCATAGCCCAAGTGGGCATGGTGAAACTCAACATACGATCGGCAATCTGCCGAATTAGGCTGAGTCCACCATAAATCCCACTAGAAACGGTAATGTCCGACCGCTCCCCATCATGGATACTTCTTGGAGAAGCACTAGAAAGCTCTCCCTTAACTATAACGGGAGTTCATCGGAAGATCACTGCTGGCACCACGAAGTTAACACAATCAGAGATACCAATCCGGATGCCATGCACGATCCTCCACGGGTTAACTCGCCACCACTTGCTGCTGGAAATGGTAAGGGTGCTCAAGCACCAACTACCGGAGGCAACCAAGCCGATAGACGTGCATCAGTTAATTCACATGTTCCTACCCCAGAACGAGTAAGGGGTCACACAAGGCCCACTGGAAGGTCGAGGGAAAATTCACCTTATCGAACGCCCACTGCAAGTGGGAACCCTCCACGACCTTCGGTAACAATACAAAACTTGCAACGAGTCCAGGATATTCGGAATAATCTAGATTCTGTTTTAGCAGGAACTCTAGGTTATGCTCAGCTTGCAGGTCAGGTGTTGAAGATCCTCCAACAAACCATGCGGCGTACGGTAACGTACCGGGAGTAAAGGAATTCGGAAAGGCACATGATGACTTCATCCAAACGCTCCTCTCTCAGTAGGGAACAACATGGTTGAGTGTAGGACCGATCAACACCAAGACCCCTTCGTAGGTTTCAACCAGGAAATCATGAAGGAAGACGGCTCTTCACAGCAACCACTCCTCCTCCTCATCGAGAGGAACGACCACTTGATTCAGGCGATCTCAGACATCATCTGAACCAACTTGGTGGTCAAAGACATTATCATAACGTCCACGACTAATTTGGGACACCGAATCCTAGGTATGCAAATATGAGGACCCGATCCACAACTAATTATAATCTGGCTCCTTTTCAGAGAAGGCGTCACGATTCCATTTATGGGCTGCCGAGCATTTTTGGCCTGTCTCCAAACTATTCGTTGGCCGGGCAGGTTCCGACCAGCCAACATAGAAAAGTTCAATAGGACCTAGAACCCATTAGAGTTTCTTCAAATTTATACTACCGCCATCAAAGCTGCTGGTGGTAATGACAATGTGATGGTAAATTACTTGCCCACGGTCCTTGAAGGGTCTGCCCGCTCGTGGTTATTTAACCTATCGGTCGGATCTATCTATACTTAGGAGCAACTCTGTGATACTCTAATCGCCAACTTTCAAGAGATGTATGACCATCCCGGGAAGGAGGATGATCTTCACCGGATGAAGCAGAAAACTAACGAAACTCTTTGATAATATATCAAGAGATTCAGTCAGGTTCGAAACTCTATCCCAGAGATTGTAGAATCTTATGTCATTCAGGCTTTTAAAGCAGGGCTGAGAAATCGCCGGTTTATGAAGAATATTGCAATAAATCCTCCGTGGACTACCGTCGAACTTTTCAACATGGCAGACAAGTATGCAGCCACTAGTGAAGCGGTCGAATGGTGCAATGCTATTGATCGAAAAGATAAAAATCCACAATCAGGTCTGGAGAAGCAGGAGAAGAAAAGCAAGAAGTCTCTCAAAAATAAGAAGAATCACAAGCCCGATAACAAGGAAGTCGTTGCGATTCCTGAAAATTTTACCAAAGGTAAAAGAGACTTCACCGGTCGGAACAAGGCTAAGGCTCTGACCAGCGATTACAAGAAAAGTAACAAGTGGTGTCCACTTCACCAGGCAACAGGGCATGATTTGAGCACCTGCCGAGCCTGGTAAAAGAAACTGGATGATTACTACTCAGGTAAAGGTCCCTTCCCCTCCATAACAAAACTCGGAGAACCAAGCTCTAAGAAGGACAAAGATATCGACGAAAAGATAGAGTACCAGGAGCCGCAGCATACAATAGATTTGATTTTTGGTGGATCCTCCTCGTACGAGTCAAGATGCCATCTGAAGGCCATGGAACGGGAGGTGTACCTTGCCGAGTCTCTGATCACCGTCCAGCCGTCTAGGTGGTCAGAAATTGTAATCTCATTCAGCAAAGAAGACTGTCTCATCCCGTCGACTTGACCAGGTAGATTTTCTATCGTAATTGAACCTACTATTAACAATTGTAAAGTTAATCGAGTCTTAATACATGGAGACCGTTCTTTAAATATTTTATTTACAGGAGTATTGGAAGAGATGCAGATTCCTAAGTCCAATGTAAAACCCTTAAAATATGCCTTCCACGGTATAGTTCCTGGGTCTACCGTCAAACTGATAGGACAGCTATCCCTGTCGGTTACGTTCAGAAGACCCAACAACTTCCGAACATAAAATGTTCCATGTGATGTGGTAGATTTTGAAACCGCATACAATGGAATCATCGGTCGTCCGGCTTTAGCTAAATTTTTGATATCCACGCACTACGGTTATCAAAGTTTAAAAATGCTAGGACCAAAGGGGGTTATCACATTTCGAGGAGATCAACAAATGACTTGTGCATGTGATAAAAAATCCTTAGAACTTGTCGATGAGCTTTCAACCAGAGAAACTAATCCGCCTACCATGCAGGTCAATCACTTGAGGCAAAAGATAGCCCTAAAGCCTTCCAGCCAGACCAAGGAGGTACCATTCGGCAAAGGTGCTCCTTTGGAAAGCACCAACGTACCGTCTGGCTCAAGAAACGCTAATGCGTCTGCCCAAAAGGTACTAGTTGGAGCAAGACTCGACCCCAAATAGGAAGAGTCGCTCATCTCCTTCTTCTGAGCAACCCAGGACATATTCGCTAGGCAGGCGTCCGACATGCCCAGAATCACCGGGAAGGTGTTCGAGCACAGGCAAGCTCTTCAGCCTGAAAAAAATGATCAAGCAGAAGCTAAGACGTTTCGCACCTGATCGGAAGAAGACAATCCAATTGGATATCGACAAACTCCTTAAGGCTGGATTCATTCGTGAAATCGACCACCCAGAGTGGCTAGTCAACCCTGTAATGGTTAGAAAAAGCAATGAAAAATGGCGAATGTGTATTGACTTCACAGATCTTAATAAAGCTTGTCCGAAGGGTGACTTTCCCCTTCCACGCATTGATCAACTTGTAGACTCTACTTCCAGGTGCGAGCTGTTAAGTTTTTTAGATGCGTACTCAGGGTACCACTAGATTAATATGAGTTAAGAAGATGAAGAGGAAACTTCCTTCATCACTCCATATGGCATTTACTGCTATGTTAAGATGTGATTTGGTCTCAAAAACGCTAGTGCAACTTTTCAAAGATTAGTGCAAAAAAAACCTTTAATCCTCAAATAGGTTGAAATCTAGTAGCTTACGTTGATGACTTGGTTGTGAAAAGCATCGACGCTAGTGACCATATTACCGACCTGCACGAGACTTTAATAACTTAAGAAGTCATAACCTTAAGTTAAATTCAGAGAAGCGTGTGTTTGGAGTTTTTTCGAGAAAGCTTCTTGGTTTCCTAATTTCAGCTAGAGCTATTGAAGCAAACCCAGCAAAAATATCGGCCATAGATCAGATGCACCCTTCGACCACAAAGAAGAAAGTTCAAAAACTAACCGGGTATATGACAGCGTTAAGTCATTTCATAGCGCGGTTAGGTGAGAAATGATTACCTTTCTTCAAACTTCTTCAGAAGCATGGCAGTTTCGAATGGACTAAGGAAGGAGACGATGCCTTTGAAAAAACTTAAGAAGTACCTTATGAGTACCCCGATCTTAGTTTCTCAAAGATCAGAAGAAACATTACTGGTTTATGTGGCTACAACACCACAAACAGTCAGTCGTGTATAGGTCGTAGAACGTGACAACATCCAACGACTGGTGTATTACGTAAGTGAAGTCGTACATGGACCAAAGGAAAGATACCCACAGGTACAAAAGTTTCTCTATGGTCTCCTTATGTCTTCAAGGAAAATAAGGTATTACTTTCAAACCCACAAAGTGGTTGTACCAACCGGATATCCCCGTGGTCAAGTTATCAGAAAGAGTGAATCATCAGGACGAATAGCAGAATGGGAGGTAAAGCTTGGGCATTCGACTTCCATTTCATCTCACAAACAGAAATCAAGTCCTAGGCAATAGCAGAATTTATTGACGAATGGACAAACCCTGAACCCACCCAAAGGCCCGAGTATGAACATCACGACAAGTGGATAATGTACTTTGACGGTTCCTTGATGCTCAAAGGCTCGGGGGCTGGATTCGTCCTAATATCCCCTACTGGAGAACATATCAAATACGTCATTCAGTTAAACTTTCCTGCAACAAATAATGTGGCAGAATACGAAGGTTTACTGGCAGGACTCCGAGCAGCCAGAGTGCTTGGGATTCGCAAATTACTAGTGAAAGGTGATTCTCAACTAGTGGCTAATCAAGTCAGGAAAGAGTATCAATGCTCAAGTACCAAGATGTCATCATATTTGGTGAAAGTTCGAAAACTCAAAAAGCACTTCTTCGATTTTCAGATCCAACACATTCCTAGAAAGGAAAGCTTTCTGGTAGACCAGTTGGCACAGATGACCTCCACAAGGTCACCTGTCCCGTCTAGAGTTTTTCTCGAGCAACTCAATTCACCCTCAATGGTCGAGCATTTCGAGGACATAGATGTTCCAATAAAGGTCGTACAAATCGATCCTGCGAAAATGGATGCTACACAGGAGGTCGTCACGCACGACCTCGGTAGAGATTGGATGATGTCGATCTACAATTATCTTCAGCATGATATTATTCCTGAAGATGATGTAGAGACTGATCATATTGCTCAAAAAGATAAATCATGCACTCTGATCGAATGTGCCTGGTATAAACGAGGATCTTATTGAGTGTTGACGAGATACATACCTCAAACAGATAGTATTAAGTTGCTATCCGACATTCATGGAGGAGTCTGTGGAGCTTATCATTCCTACAAAACACTGGTCGGTAAAGCCTTCAGACAAGGATACTATTGGCCAACTGCCCTTCATAATGCAAAAGAGCTCATGATGAAGTGCGTACAATGTCATTTTCACAGTCGACGAGTACACCAGCCGGTACAAGCTTTGCAAATAATATCTTTTTCTTGGCCTTTTGCAACCTGAGGACTAGACATTCTGGGACATTTCCCAAGAGCACCCGGGGGCTTCAAATTTTTTTTCGTCATGATTGACACATTACAAAATGGATAGAAGTCAAGCCGATTGATAAAATAACAACAGAGCCTGCTAAGAGGTTTCTCATAAAAAATGTAATCACACGATTTGGTGTACCCAGTCGTATAAACACAGATAACAGTGCCCAGTTCTCTAGCAGAAATTTTCAAGAATTCTACAAGGATATAGGTACCAAGATACATTTCACTTCTGTCGCTCACCCGCAGAATAACGGAGCAGTCAAAAGAGCCAATTGGATCATAATGCAAGGGGTGAAACACCAAGTGTTCGACTAGTTAACGCAATGATCAGGAACTTGGGTTCAAGAACTTCCTTATGTATTATGGGTCGTTCGAACCACGACCAATCGTGCGACTTGTGAAACACCATTTTTCTTATTTACGGTGCTGAAGCCAAGCTTCCTTTGGAACTGAAAATAGGCTCTGCTCGAACTGATTGTTACAACATTAACGATCAAGTAGAACGACGACTCGACGATATCAATGTTCTTGAGGAACGACGAAACCAAGCCCTAATACGATTGACAGTTTAACAACAAGCCATGCGAAGGTATCACAGTCGTAAGGTTCAACCTTGCAGCCTAGCTGTAGGTGATATGGTTCTCAGAAAAATTTAGAGTCAGGCTAATCACAACAAACTTTCTCCCTAATGGGAAGGTCCATACACTATGGTCGAAGTTACCATATCTGGTTCGGTACAACTAGCTATGTCAGACGGGCATATTTTATCAAACTCTCGGAATATTAACCAATTGCATAAGTTCTTTGGGTAATTGTATTTTTTACATTTGGTCATATTTCAATAAAGTTTATCATTTCTTTATTTTCTTCGATAAGTGTAGGACCGGAAAGGCGACTAAAGGGGGGAGGGGTGAATAGGCGCTTTCAAAACATTCTCGCCTAAATCAAAAACCAACACGAACTTTACTCCTTTAGCTATGAAAGCTAAGAAGATCAGTAAGCACACAACGGAAGCCTTGTGTTGGATTTGATAAACCCCTCAACCACCCGACACAACCGGAGAAAAGAACTCACTATTCCTTACTGGGGACTGGCGGTCTGACCGGCTACCACGGGCGGTCGGACCGACGGTCAACCAGCGGTCTGACCGGCAACTAACTAGCGGTCGGACCGGTGGACGGCGGTTCGACCCGGCAAGCCAGCGGTCTGAATACACGGGCGGTCAGACCGTCGTTGAAAGTCCGGTCGGACCGGTAGAGTCCAGAACCTAAAAACTCCACCCAAAACCAAAACGAAATTTGATCCAACTTTTGTTTCAACCAATAAAACTTGACCAAATTTCGTGCACACCTCCCTAATGATATTAGAGACCTATTTCTAGCGACGATCCGTCAGATCCACTTCGCAGAATCGATCTCTCGAGATTTTACCAAAGAAGTGCACAAACCCTAGAAATATGAAAATCTTGATTCAAGACTTGCTTGTGGGGGTTGATGATCTAGATGACTCTAGGAGTAATCCCACACATCAAAGTAAGATAAAGTAGGTCAAGAGACCAAGCATGAACCTTTGAATCAAGGAAGCACCAAAATCATCCAAAAGGGAGAAGAACACAAAAGGGAGAAAACGATCTTTCAATTGAGCATCACAAGATTGTTTGATTACACAAGATGCTTACAAAGCCTCTCCACCAAGGAGGGCAAGAGCTCAACAAGGAGCACACTCCAAACCCTAGTTCTCCTCTCCTCTCCTCCAAACCCTAGAAAAGGAAGAAGGGGCTAAAATGAATGCTTGGCTTAGTTTTCCATCTCCCCCTTCCTATTTATACTAGAGAGCTAGGGTTTCCTTTTGGGGTCACTTACACATGGGGCCCACACACAATAACTCTTGAAGCAATCGCCGCTTCACCACGTGTAGGTTGATCACGGTTCTCATCGCGTCGCCAAGCCTCTCTTGTCCGAATCCCATCGGAACCTCTCGAGACTCGCATCGATATCCGCACCGCCGATCCAACCAAATTGCATCAACCACCCGCTCGATCCATCCCGTCCATCTGCACCATGCTTGTGTCACACGACCTCACCCATCCCGATCGTTCGGACCTCGGCTCTCCAAGCGTAGTCCCGATCCACTCACCGTTGACGTCGTTGACTCGCAAGCCACCGCACAAAGAATAGACAAACAAACCGCTTCCGGAACAAGTTCTTCACAACTTGACCCACGCCGATTCCGCAATGCAATATACAACAATAAAGCATTGAAGTTCATATAATAACACAATCAAAACCAACTCAATGCAACACTTGGCTAACCTTCAAGTTAATGCGGTCGATCGCCCTCGGGGCGGTCCGACCGATTTCATGCCGGTCGGACCGCTCCCACAACGGCGGTCGGACCGATCCAAAGGACTTAGCCAAATTTTCAACTCAAAATTCCGAAACCTTCTGGAATTTTCAAACGAATAGAACTTTTGACGTGGAGCTCCAAAATGATGGGACCACATCCGAAGACTCCTCACTTGCCTACACAACCTATTTTTGGATTAGCCCCAAAATCCAACTTTAGGTCGGCCGGTCCGACCGCCACCATCGCCGGCCCGATCGTCACACGGGGCGGTCGACCGCCCATAACGCCGGTCAGACCGCCTGTGGTCTGACAGCATGAAGCAAACCCGAAAACACGAGATTTTGCAAACCAACAACGCCATTGCCAATTGACTCATCATCCTGAGATCGTGCACATATCCTCACGATATCCACAATCTCCCCCTTGATGAACACATTGGCAATTTTCAAGAAAATGTGGTTTTTCGAAATGAAAAGTAAAAATTCGCCGTTTTCGCATAAAGGCACAACTTGGTCCATAAGCAAGAAAAAACTTAGGAACCGACCAAGATGGCTTCAGAATAGTATAGGCAAGTGAGATAAGGCAATGAAAGCACCAAAGGATTCAATTTCCAGAAAGTAACCAAAAATCTCACTTAGGTCCAAATGAAAGGCAATTTTTCTATTTGACCTTTGATCATTGTGAGTATATTTCAATTACAAATGAAATCAGGAAAAGGCAATAGAACCACAAGACTTAACTCACTATGATCACAAATTTTCAAAAGGTTCAAAATTTTTATTTTATGAAGTTCTTTTATATTAAACCTTGAGTATGAAACCAAAAGCTCCAAGATCATTTTCTTCACAATCTTTCTCCCCCTTTGACAATGAATTCATCAAGATGCATGAAAAAGAAAGAGCATGAAGGAATGACTTTATTTTTGAACTTTAGTAAAAAGGAGCCATGACCATTATACATAGAGACAGTACAAGTATTATACCAAGCCATACAAAGAGTAGACGCTATCTTCAATCATGGCAAAACATGTACTGCAAAGCTAAAACCAAGATAGCAGCAATCTGATATTAACAGAATTAAAATCATGAAAGGTTACTCAATATCATAGATTCACTCCAAGCAACCAAAAATGAGTCAAGCCATGTCTATAAGTAAAAGAGACTCAAAACAAGAATTGAGGCATTTTGAGCATTAAGAGAATTCTTTTGAAGCAAAGCTCAAGCACTTAGCCCTCTTGGGCAAATTTTCTTTTTCTCCCCTTTTTGCTGTGCTAGATCTCAAGCCTTGCCGCGATCATCTCAAGCGATAAGCTTAAAAGAATGATCTAGGTCATCCAAAACTCCCACTGAGTTCATGCCTAGTGCAATGGCAAGTCGTCTCATGAGAAAGGATTGGTGAGATCAGTTTTTTCGCACAGAAAATCTCATTTTTCATTTGCTTGACTTAATAAGATAAAAATCTCATTTTTCAACTCGAATAAGTTCAAGACTCAATTCAACTTTGTAAGACATGGCGAGAGTCATAAGAGGATCACTAGAGCAAAACTAGTCACAAGATCCAACAAGACATGATTTGATTCAAATTGCTCACGATATAAAGCTAGCAAGGCAAAAGCTAAGCTAAACACGAAGAGCCATAAAAGAAGTCTAGCGGACTATCACTTGATATGACAAGGTATAGAAGATGAAATCAAGTCATACAAGGATAATAATCAAAGCTCCACTAATTTTATTATACAATGCAAGACAAATGAATTGAAACATGCATTATGATACAATGAATGCAAAAGAGCAATTTCCCCTCAAAAGCACCCAATAGGACTAATAACCCTAACTCTCCTCGCAAGCGACAAACGCGAAGAGTCAAGAGCCTTAGTGAAAATATCTCGCAAGTCGTTGCTCACACTCTACAAAGTGAAGCACAACATCACCTTTCTCAACATGGTCTCTCGAAAATGAAATCGAATGTCAATGTGTTTAGTCTGGAATGTTGCATTGGGTTTTGGCAATATTAATTGCGAAGTGTTGTCACGAAAAGAGGAACACTTCCCAAAGATAACCCATAGTCTCGCGGCGTGGACAAAATCCAGAGAACACGAGAGCGACCATCGGCGGCTACATACTCGGCCTCGGTAGATCAGGCAATGTAAGACTGCTTTCTAGAAGACCAAGAAACAAGAGATGTGCCCAAGAAATGACAAGTGCCAAGTACTCTTCCTATCAACTCTACACCGTGAAATCAAGATCGAAAATGCTCGAATTGAAAGAGCCAAGAAGAAGAATACCGAGTCCAAAGTCAAGCGTATCTTGAAGATACCGAAGATGCGCGCTCGCTTGACGATGAGAAGCACGAGGAAGCTCGAATCGAGCGCATGGACATACAAATAATTGTGTCGGCCTCGTATTTGTAAGATAGAGGAGGAGCCAATCATCTGCGGTACTCCTTCCGGTCCACGGACTCTCCATCCTCATCGGGGTTCAAAGACGGTGGTTGTAGCAATGGGAGTAGACATTGGCCTACTGCTTCCTATATTGAAGCGCCGAAGAAGGTCCTTTGTATACTTACTCTGGTGAACAAAAGTGCCTTCTTTCAGTTGCTTGATTTGAAGACCAAGGAAGAAGGTCAGCTCTCCCATCATGCTCATCTCGAATTCACCGCTCATAGAATCAAAATCTAGACACCAAAGCATGAGAGGAACCACCAAAATAATATCATCCACATAAATCGAACCACAGAAATCACCGCCATGCACGAGAGTGAACAAGGTTTTATCAACCATTCCCATTTTGAAATCATTTTCAAGCAAGAAACTCTTAAGTCTGTCATACCAAGCTTTAGGAGCTTGTTTCAATCCATACAGGGCTTTAGAGAGTTTAAAAACATGATTCGGGAATTTTTTATTTTCAAAACCAGGAGGTTGCTTGACAAAGACCTCTTCTTCTATGAAGCCATTCAAGAAAGCACTTTTAACATCCATTTGAAAAAGCTTGAAACCTTTGGATGTTGCAAATGCTAAAAGAATGCGAATGGCCTCCAATCTAGCTACTGGAGCAAAGGTTTCCTCAAAGTCTAAGCCCTCTACCTGGGAATAACCTTGAGCTACAAGTCTAGCCTTATTGCGAACAACCAAACCATCCTCACTTTGCTTATTTTTAAAAACCCATTTTGTTCCAATAACATGAGAATCAGAAGGTCGCTCAACTAAAAACCAGACTTTGTTTCTTTCGAAATTTTCAAGCTCTTCATGCATGGCATTGACCCAAGAGGCATCAGATAAAGCATGGGTGATATCTCGGGGTTCGAAAGAACCACAAAAGCCAGAATGTGCATGAGATTCAGGAGAAATAAACCTGGAGCGAGTGACTCGCTCTTGAAGATCCCCAATCATCTGCTCAGGTGGATGTTGTCGCTGTATGCGAAGTGGTGCTCCTGGTGCAGACGTGGCCTCTACCTCATGAGTTGTGGAGGTAGGAACAGAGCCACTCAGATCGTCGGTGGGGATAGGAGGAGGCTGCTCAGCTGAAACTGACGTAGTAGTAGCAGGCTCTCCACCCTCTCGAAGCGGTGGAGGATGATTTGGTTCTTCATCCTCGAATCATCATCGACTAAAATGCTTCCTTGAATTTCGGGAACCTGTGTACCTGAAGCATCGGGTCTAGTACCAGGACTAGCCTCATCAAAAGTGACTTCGCAAGTCTCAACAATTTTGTTAGTGTCAACATTAAAAACACGATAGCCACGAGAATGAGCAGGATAACCAAGAAATATGCCATCAAAACATCTAGACTCAAATTTATCAAGATTGCCATGTTTAAGAATGAAGCACTTGCAACCAAAAATCTTGAAATGAGAGACTTTGGGAGAATGACCAAATCTAAGCTCATAAGAAGTCTTTCCAACCACAGATCTCAAGAAAACCCTGTTGGAAATATAACAAGCGGTAGAGATCGCCTCAGCCCAAAATCTCCTAGGAGTAGAATGCTCATCTAGCATGGTCCGAGCCATCTCTACAAGGGTTCTGTTCTTCCTTTCTACAACACCATTCTGCTGAGGAACTCTAGGAGAAGAAAACTGATGCTCAATTCCCCTATCAGTGCAGAAGGTAGAAAAAGAAGAATTCTTGAACTCTGTCCCATTGTCACTCCTAATGGCTCTCAAAGCTCCAGGTATATCAACAGCAATTCTAAGGACCAAATCTCTAAAGAATCCAAATGCTTCGTCCTTAGAAGCAAGAAAATAAACCCATGAATACCTGGAGTAATCATCCACAACCACCAGCACATACCATTTCCCACCAGCTGACTGAACTCTAGAAGGACCAACTGTATCTAAGTGAAGAAGCTGTCCAGGTCCATCAGTCATTACCAAAGTAAGAGGTGGGTGGGAAGCAGACACCATCTTACCATGTCTACAGGGTGAGCATACAAGATCTCTAACAGCCTTCAGCCTAGGCAAACCTCTAATCAAGTCCTTGCAACTGACTCTAGACAAATGATCAAAACCTATATGCCCAAGTCTACGATGCCACAAAACAAGGTCATGAGAATCAGAGGCTACAAGACACCTAGGACTGGAAACTGAAGACATGCTGAAATTTGCACAGAAGATCTTCTCAAATCTGGAGATCTCAAAAACAAGCTCACCTGAGGAATCTAGAACTCTGCACTCACCTCTCTTAAACCTCACTTCTAGACCCTCATCAAGCAGCTGAGAAACAGATAGAAGATTATACCTCAGCTTACTTACCAAAGCGACGTCTTTTAGCATGAACTTGTCGTTGACGCCAAGACGGTGCCCTTTGCGATCACGGTCCGGTAGAAGCATCCCCAAATATAATCAATTCGTTGCCGGATGCACGTGTGAGGGAGGAGAACCATCTAGAATCTCCAGTCATATGTCGAGAACACCCGGAGTCAATAAGCCATATGTCCTCCTTCCTTGCACGACGGACCTAAAAAGCACAATCAGAAAACATCCGTGCCTCAGTACTGGGGTTAGTGATAAATGATCGAGGGATCCAGTACTGAGAAGCACGATGTCTAGGAGCAGCAGTAGAGGTAGCAGAAACAGGATCAGGAATAAAATCACAAGAATGCACATGAGAACCACCTAGACCTCTCCGAAACGATCTACCAAAAGATCGATACTCCCCCTGTCTAGGTGCTACCCGTGGTCTCTCCTCACGATGTCCTAATCCAACATGCTGCCTAGACCCACCAAAAGAGTCTACAAAGTTCTCTACAAATCTAGGCCTATGTGTGGTGCGATAAACAGGCTGCCTAGCTCTAGAGACTACAGCTGGAGAAGGGACTCCTCTAATGGATCTTAGGACGCTCATCCTCTCCTTTCTCTCAAGTTTTGCTCTCCGAAAGCAGAACTCAACAGTGTGGCCTTCTTTCTTGCAGAAGGTGCAATGGTACTGAACCTTTTGAGAGGCCTGTACAGCATGAGTGAAAGCACCTTTCTTGCCAGAAAGAGTTTGAGCAAAACCAGCGGATTTGAAAACAACCCCGGATGGCTTAGGAGGTTCTAGCTCAAACAAACCATTCTTCACAACTCTAGCAATCCTAGGTGGGTTTTTCTTGGAATGCTCTAGGGGATTGAAACCTAGACCACTATTTTTCACGCTCACCTTGGATTGATCAAGAATCATGTTGAGTTTCTTTTTCCCACTCGAAAACTTCTCAAGAGTCACCTTGAGATAATCATTTTCTTTCATTAGACCCTCACATCTAGTGCACTTGCTAGACTTGATTACCTCATTGTTCTTACTCTTAAGAAGGGCCACTTCCACCTTGAAGGCCTCACAAGACACACAATAGGATTCTCTAATCCTATTCAACTGCTCCTTAAATTTGACTCTAAATGCCTCTTGAATCTGATTAATCATGGTTTCAACTTCAGCTTTTAAAGCACAAGAGTTAGAATCAATAACTTTCTTAGAAGCAGTAAAAGACATGGATCTTTCAATTTTAGCCTTTTCTTCAAGGGTCTTGTTTAAGGCTTCAATCTCAATTGTAAGCTTGGGACAATTTTCACAAGATGCAACTCTAGAGTAAACTAGCATTTCTTTCATCTCTTGCATCTTAATCTTATTATTCTTACAATGAGAGCATGTGTGACCAGCATCAAATTTTTGCAATTCCTTTAAGGAGCTATCCAGTTTTAATTCAAGCAAAGCACAATTTGAGCAAGTTAAAGGGATAGCTTCCATGGCAGTCACATCAAGTGAAATAGCATCTAAGCAAGCAGAACTAGACTTGAGAGATTCTAGTTCATCGAGAGCATCCTTAAGTTGATTAGTGACAGAGGAATGAGCAGATTTCAAGCTTGTCAAGTCATTAAGCAAGCTAGTGCGAGGATTCACAAAATCATCGAATTAATAGATTTTAGCCTAACAACTTCTAGGTTCAAATTATCAATCATAATGTCACCTTCTTAATCATTTTTACTTGGTTGTGCAATTTACATTCAAGAAGCACCAACGCCCTTTTCATGTCGACAATAGAAGGGCATACCTCATCGGGATCACTAAAAGGATCCTCATTGTTGGAGGAGTCATTGTCGTGGTCGTTCTTGGCCATGAAACACATGCCGGTGAAGTCATGCGCCTTCTTCTTGCCACGAGTCACTCTCGTCGTCCTCCGTTCCAAGTCCACATCGCTCATATTTACATTCTCAAGAGCGGCAAGGACCCTACCGACAAACTTTCGATAGTTTGTCTTCTTGGGTTTAGCATCCTCTCCGGAGATGTCTTCGTGTCTCCTTCTCCTCCTTGCCCTTTAGCTTGGGGCACTGGAGCGAATGTGGTTTGGCTCACCACATTGAAGCATGTGATAGGTCCACTTCTCCTCCTATTCCTCACCTTGTTATACGCTCTTGTGAATTTGGTGGAAAGGAGGGCTAAGTCATCCTCGGGCGCTTTCTCTAGTTGCTCATCACTTAAAGAATGTAAAGCGATAATGAAAAACCGGATGAGCTACAATCAAGAGACTCGAAGAACAACCCTTGGATTTGTCGACCACTAATGCCATCGACTCTGTCTTGGGAGACGCGAGATAAAGTCAATCTCATGCGTCTTCAACCTTGAGTAAAGCTTATCCATGGTAAGCTCACTCATGATGATGTTGTCATTGATGGAAGTGATCTTCATTCCCAGACCTTCACATCAAGAGCACCCGAAGTGGCGTGCATTCTCGCACTCGAAATACCAGTCAACAAATACAAGATCATGAAGAATCTTAGAAAATCTTCCCACACTCATCCAAAGACTCACGGGCCTTTGTTCGATCTTTGAGTATACTCTCTTGAGTGGTTCTGTCTCACTTCCTTGATCGCAGTGGACCCTTCATGATAGTCACAAAGAGTCCGCGGATCTCGTGAGCGCGACCGCAAGTGAGCAACACGCTCAAACTCGGATCGACTAAGGCCTTGGATCAAATAATTCGAGCCTTCTTTGTTGGCCTCCACATCCGAGTGATCGTATCGTCATCGGTGGCACGACATAAGGATTTTTCACCTTTAGCCAAATAGCGTGCCCTTGAGCCTCGATATATGCTTGCATACGAGCCTTCCAGTATGCAAAGTCAACTCCTTCGAAAATGTGTGGCTTGGTTGAGTACTTGTCAGTCGCCATGGCTCCAAAGACCGGTTAAGATCTATGAGAAGAGCTAACCGGCTCTGATACCACTTGTAGGACCGGAAAGGCGACTAAAGGGGGGGTGAATAGGCGCTTTCAAAACTTTCTCGCCTAAATCAAAAACCAACACGAACTTTACTCCTTTAGCTATGAAAGCTAAGAAGATCAGTAAGCACACAACGGAAGCCTTGTGTTGGATTTGATAAACACCTCAACCACCCGACACAACCGGAGAAAAGAACTCACTGTTCCTTACTGGGGACTAGCGGTCTGACCGGCTACCACGGGCGGTCGGACCGACGGTCAACCAGCGGTCTGACCGGCAACTAACTAGCGGTCGGACCGGTGGACGGCGGTTCGACCCGGCAAGCCAGCGGTCTGAATACACGGGCGGTCAGACCGCCGTTGAAAGTCCGGTCGGACCGGTAGAGTCCAGAACCTAAAAACTCCACCCAAAACCAAAACGAAATTTGATCCAACTTTTGTTTCAACCAATAAAACTTGACCAAATTTCATGCACACCTCCCTAATGATATTAGAGACCTATTTCTAGCGACGATCCGTCAGATCCACTTCGCAGAATCGATCTCTCGAGATTTTACCAAAGAAATGCACAAACCCTAGAAATATGAAAATCTTGATTCAAGACTTGCTTGTGGGGGTTGATGATCTAGATGACTCTAGGAGTAATCCCACACATCAAAGCAAAATAAAGTAGGTCAAGAGACCAAGCATGAACCTTTGAATCAAGGAAGCACCAAAATCATCCAAAAGGGAGAAGAACACAAAAGGGAGAAAACGATCTTTCAATTGAGCATCACAAGATTGTTTGATTACACAAGATGCTTACAAAGCCTCTCCACCAAGGAGGGCAAGAGCTCAACAAGGAGCACACTCCAAACCCTAGTTCTCCTCTCCTCTCCTCCAAACCCTAGAAAAGGAAGAAGGGGCTAAAAATGAATGCTTGGCTTAGTTTTCCATCTCCCCCTTCCTATTTATACTAGAGAGCTAGGGTTTCCTTTTTGGGGTCACTTACACATGGGGCCCACACACAAATAACTCTTGAAGCAATCGCCTGCTTCACCACGTGTAGGTTGATCAGCGGTTCTCATCGCGTCGCCAAGCCTCTCTTGTCCGAATCCCATCGGAACCTCCCAGAGACTCGCATCGATATCCGCACCGCCTGATCCAACCAGCTGTACCGAACCACCCGTTCGATCCATCCTGTCCATCCTACACCATGCTTGTGTCACACGACCTCACCCGGTATCCCTGATCGTTCTGGACCTCAGCTCTCCAAGCGTAGTCCCGATCCACTCACCGTTGACGTCGTTGACCTGCAAGCCACCTGCACAGCAATAGACAAACAAACCGTTTCCGGGAACAAGTTCTTCACAACTTGACCCACGTCAGTTCCGCAATGCAATATACAACAATAAAGCATTGAAGTTCATATAATAACACAATCAAAACCAACTCAATGCAACACTTGGCTAACCTTCAAGCCAATGCCGGTCTGACCGCCCCTCAGGGCCGGTCCGACCGATTTCATGCCGGTCGGACCGCTCCCACAACGGCGGTCGGACCGGTCCAAAGGACTTAGCCAAATTTTCAACTCAAAATTCCGAAACCTTCTGGAATTTTCAAACGAATAGAACTTTTGACAGGGAGCTCCAAAAATGATGGGACCACATCCAGAAGACTCCCCTCACTTGCCTACACAACCTATTTTTGGATTAGCCCCAAAATCCAACTTTAGGTCAGGCCGGTCCGACCGGCCACCACTGCCGGTCCGACCGTCACACGGGCGGTCTGACCGCCCATAGCGCCGGTCGGACCGCTGTGGTCTGACAGCATGAAGCAAACCCGAAAACGCGAGATTTTGCAAACCAACAACGCCATTGCCAATTGACTCATCATCCTGAGATCGTGCACATATCCTCACGATATCCACAATAAGTGATATTGTTTATATGTTTGTACCCAAACTCTGGTTGCCTACTATTTGTTGTTTATACTGGTCGGAGAAGACCAACTTCTCTCAGATATCCTTTAAAAGGATCTCTGTTACTCTCTGATTCAGACATCTAAGTCAAACGCCACAAAGGTCCTAGTCGTGACCATTACGTCAATGGTTCTCATGCGCGACCACACTCTTTTCTTAAAGAAATGTGCGAGTACAAGGAGTATAGAAAAAACAACTACATATAGTGATTTACATGCTTAAGATTTCAGAGACTATATTTCTTCACTTCAACATTCTGTTGTACTCTTGGTTGGCTACTGGTCGAGACACAGAAAGCCTCCTAGTCGAAGTCTCTCCTCTCCGCATATGGTCCCGCCCGCTGGAAGGAGCCTCCTAGCGACGGTCCTTTTTCTACGATCTTCGCTGCCAGTCGGACTTGAACATAAGCACGTTTCGCGGAGTGTTTCTCATAACTTTAGTTCTTAGCAATCATTACGACCAGTTTGGATACTACATATAAATAAGACCACTTATCGTTTATTGTATACATCCTTCCATATTTTCTTTCTCACCAAGACAAGTCTTATCTTCCGACCATGTAATCTATTATTTGATATTTCGATTGTGGAAAACAGATCTACAACTAGTTGAAGTCACACAC
This sequence comes from Hsuehochloa calcarea, assembly GCA_036346395.1. NCBI lineage: Eukaryota > Viridiplantae > Streptophyta > Magnoliopsida > Poales > Poaceae > Hsuehochloa > Hsuehochloa calcarea. The sequence continues at coordinate 3,718,049 of CM070606.1, forward strand.
TGGTTCCAACCACAGTTGATTTCCTAGTATTAATACGATGAGTTTTTATTATACAATCAGCATATACTATCAATAGTGGTTGTGACTTTTACTCTTATTCTTGGCTTACTGCTTCTTTAGTAAAGATCTTCTACTATACAAGCAGTCGGGGGTTATGAAATATTTGAGTACTTCTTAAGTCGAAAGGATAAACGAAAGACTTTTTTGATGAACGAAAGAAGAGTTTTTTTACATTCATACTTCTCATATTACAATAATCTACTATTTAGAATCACCAGACTGATCCTGCGTGTCAGAGATCCAACCTCTATAACTTTCGCAACCTCATTTTCGAGAGGTGTCATTTCCTCAAAAAATTTGGTTGCATCGTCTCCCGAGCAGTTCAAGTCTTCCTCAACAGCTTGGAGATTTATGGTGGGGTCGGAGGCAAAACTGACCCTCCATTTTTGACAGCTCCAAGTAAAGTTTGTGCATGGTTCTTCCGAGTAGTTTTGAGAAAGCTTCTGAGATCTTCAAGTTGTTGGTCAAGGAAGTTGATATTCTCCATGGGATCTCCTAAGCTGGGCAATTGTGTTTCCGATCCCATATCGAAGAGCACCTTGTTGAAGGCCTTGACCTTCACTTCAAGATTATGCCCAAAAGCTGCTTCCTTACCACGTTCAACCTCAAGAGCTTTTTCTGGTCTCTTTAATTCTTGAGTTTGCTTTACACGTGTAGACTAAAGAATAAATACATACAATTAAAGATAGTACACTGGTCGAGTTTATAACCGGTTATCTTCATCTTTCTTCTCGATAGCCTCAAGGAATTCCTTGTGTCTGGTCATCAAATATTCGATCAACCGGTCCTTGTTTTGGCATACCTCTTTAAACTTGGCTATTATGTCCTCTTTCGCCATAATCTCTTTTTTAAACTTCTCCGAATCTATCAAGTGTGATAAAGAGATAAGTTAATAAATAGAGAAGGAGCTAAATGGTAAAGAAGGAGAGGAGAAGGCATGAAAAAGTGCTTACTTTCTAATTAGGAGTTTTTTTCCTTCAAAATTTTTATTCGATGGGTCAGTCCTTTGACCACTGCGAAGTTTTCCACCAGATGCTACAAAAATAGCAGACTCCTTTGAGTTTTTAAAAAAATTTAAAGGAAAAAGGCTATTAAAAGTGGTTGTGGAAGTTTACCTACATTGCTATATTATTATATTCGATAAAAATAGAATCGGGACTCATCTTTGAGTGACAATTCAATATTCTTCCCCAAGCCTCATTGAGTTCTTTCTTGTCGAAGACTCTAAAGGGACAAGGGAAAGTAACAGGAAGAGAAGACTTTTCAGCAGAGCTCGAGACCTGTTGGAATTCCGCAGATACACCACCTCCATAGGTACGGTTGGAGCCTCCACAAGTTCCGGAATAGGCATTGGCTCTATCACCTGCTCGGGGGTTGGCTCGGCGTCCTTCTCATCAGGAACCTTATCCTAAGGGATGCTCTGGTCAGAAGCGACCGAAACACCAAAGGATCTATAAGGAAAGAAGAAAAGAAGCTCAAAACTCTAGAAACACTAAAGGTAGGTATTTACATAGGTTTCTTTTTCATGTATACATATATTGTTTTCTTAGTCTTGAACTTGAAATGCGCTGCAGCAAAATCCGACGCGCTTGCTTTTCTTTTATTTGCAACCGACTTCACCGATTCCAAATCGGTAGGGTTGGTTAGACCCCTCACATTCGCCGACAAGAGATCCGAAGCAATATCCTCGACCAGCTGGTCGAGAATAAGATCTCTAACCAAAGGGTCGGATTGTATGGTCTCATTGACCTCCAGAGCAGTTGCTTCAGTAGCAACTGACGGGTCGTAAGCGACCACTTGGGAGTCCACAGCAACCGTCTAATTAACAATCAAAGTTAGTTAGGTGACAAAAATTTTTCACCTAGAATATACATTTCTGTTCGATTACCTACCTCTATAAGATTACCTCTCGGGTGGTTGTAGGAGCAGTCGGAGTATCAATCGGCTTACAACTCTCGGTGGCCTCATTAATCTTCAATCTGACTGACTACACATTAAAGAAGATTTACGGTAAACCGATCGGAAAACACATAAATTGTGAAATATAGTTGATATTTTTACCTTAAGCCTCTCGGCTCTCTCTGTTGCAGAAACAATCACCAAAATCCAGGGGAAAATAACCTTCTCATCGGGCTCCCTAGCGCAGATCATTCTGATCTGGGTTCTAACCTCATCAGGAGAAAGGGCTGCAAGAATGAATGAGAGATTTTAGGGTTACAAAAGTAATCAGTCAAGATAAACAAACCAGTCAGAATGTTTTAGGACATGCCCTCCTTGGAATCTTTGGTCGCGTTATCACGACCAATGTACCATAGCATTGAATGTGCTCGAGATTTCAGGGGGCTAATCTGGCGCATAGAAAAATCTCTTACTACGTGCTAGGAGGTTAAACCCCTCATACTAAGGTGTTGGATAACTTCAAACCATCTCCCCACTTTTCCCTCCTTCTTCACGGATGAAAGATCTAGACCCGTCATTATGAGTTAATGGAGTGTTTTGGTGATTAATGATAAATATAATTGTGAGACTAACATTTCTATTTCTATATTTAGTGTGTAGTCTCATTTGGATATAAAGGTGAAATTCAACGAGGTGTGCATTCAACTTACACTCTTATATATTGTTGCATTCCTCATATCCAATATATAGGATGAACTCAACCATAAGTTTAACTTGAATATGTGCATATGATCTTATTACACATTTGTGTATGCACACATTTAGGGGGGAGTTTTGTTCTATATTTTGTGGTTTCATTAGTATTGATCCATATTCCGTCTTCCACATATATTTGGGATCTTAACTTTGAAACATATCCATTTGAGTATATAGAACTTGTGTAGTTTTTGTATACTCATGTTTTGAGTACATAGAACGTGTGTAGTTCTTACATACTCATGTCGTGGGTATATGTAACTTGTGTAGTTCATATATACTCACGTTGTGTTACCTTTATCTAAATTCAATTTATGTGTAGTTGAAGTGGATGTCATTAATTATCAATAAGGGAAAGATTGATGTATCTTGTCCCGCCATTATGTGATAATGGTTTGTTGTGGTAACTAATGGTAATCACATTGTGGAACTAACATTTTTAATAAGTTGGATGAATAGGTTATGTTCCAGGATGATGAACACTTGGGATGATCATGAGTTGATCATCAAGTCAAGAGCTTGATGTAAAGGATGCATCATGAGTTGATGCTTATCAAGAAGAGATGATCATGAGTTGATCGTCAAGACAAGAGAATACCCATCATGTGTTGATGGAGGTCAAGCAAAGGATCATCATGCGTTGATGATTATCAAGTTAATGACCCGGACTTGAAGTGATAATGTGCGTCATTAAGCTTCAAGAAAATGCAAGGCAAAGGTATGACTAGCTAGGACTAAGGATGTGTTCCTAGTCTTTTACCGGTCTTGGTGTTTGGTTGGAAGACCGGATTGCTAGTATAGGTTGCCGTACTATTAAGAGGGGTCTTAACTAGTAGTTTCAGTTAGTCATGTGTTGATAGCTCAATATAGTTGCTCTAGCTCATCTAGGCATGATGCTATTTATTTGCGAATGTATTTTGCAAATAGTCGAGGCTCATGCATAACCCTTGTAGCATGTGACTTAAGTTTACAAATGTATTTTGCAAATGGTGTAAGTCCATGTACCTTATTCCTTGTGATGAGTACCCTAAAATATTAGCAAATGTGTTTTGCAACTAGCTGAGAATATCATCTTTGAAACCTTATTGGAAGTGCACGCAAATGGGCGAATGTGTTTCGCCATTTGAAGTGAAGCCAATGTGTTTGCCTCTGTAGCCTGGCGGTCTGACCGCCAGGGGTCACCGATCTGACCGGTGGCCAATCGGTCGAACCGGCCATATGTTGGCGGTCGGACCAATTTTCCTTTGAGTTGATTCTCTGTCCGGAAGTTCCGCCGTTGTGAAAATGGAACTTTTGATGTGAGGAAGTTTCGGGGTTCGTGCGGAACGTTTATTCCAGAAAGCGCCTGTTTTGGGACTTAGCCAAATTTCCATCGGGCGATCGGACCGATTTGGCGGCGGTCAGACCGGCAATTAGTTTGCGGTCCGACCGGTCGAAGGCCCAACGGCTAGATTTATAGCTGTTAGAGGCACGGGTGGTCCGACCGGCCATTAGTTGGTGGTCATACCGGCCCTGTGCTGATTTGAGGGAATCTTCTCCCAACGGCTAGTTTTTGAGCAACCCTAGTGGAGCGAGGTGTTGGTTCGGTTTGGAACCGGTCCAAGTGGTTGGACTTACCTCGGAGGTGTTGGCTTAATTAGTGGAGCCGGTCCAACGTGGTTGGGCTTACCTCAATGTGGATTACGGGAGACCGACAAGTCTTCGAACACCACGGTAAAACATAATCGTGTTCATCTTGTTTTGCTTGTGCTTTACTTTGAGCAATTTACATTCTTGCTTTAATTGCTTATATATCATTGTATGATTGATCATATTGTTTTGTAGTCATATTGTTGGTGCACTTAGTTGAGCATAGTTGATTTAGGTTTTAATTGTGCAAAACTAATTCGTTATTAGCTTCCGCATTGTTAATTGGTTTTAGAGCCGAAAGATTTTTTAAAACCGCCTATTCACCCCCCTCTAATCGGCCACCTTGATCTGACAACGGAGCGACATTCCGGGTTTTCGACCGTCTTCTTACCAGTATAGTAGAGATTGTCCTTTTGAGTGACCGTCATGTAGAACTAGTTGTTCTTCCATGACGACCACAAAGATTTTGAGTACATACAGATGTACTCATCAGCTTTTCTTTCGTGGAGGCGCAAGGTGCATTCCACAGGTGTCCCCATCATCTTCCCTGACTTCGCCATTCTGTAGAAGTACCTGAAGAGCTCTAAGTCTGCGGGAATTCCCAAGTACACTTCACAGAGGTAGACAAAGACGATGAGGTTAGCAATCGCATTGGGAGAAAATTCACCAATTCAATTCCATAATGCTCCAAGATCATGGGGAGGAATGAATGAACCAGGAGCCTAAATTCGCATTCGATATATGCGAGGGAAACATGGATTTCCCCATCTTCGCTGCTTGGAGAGTGCTCTCCGACCGCCGATCTCCAAGAAAACAGATTCTTGTCCGGAAACATCCCAATCTTCTCCAAGGCTCTAAGCTTCTTTCCGCTCAGAACAGAAAGTGTGTAAGTGTCATAAACTCTAAGGCCAACGACCCCCGTGGTCGTAGGAGTCATAACCTCTGAAGCTAACAACCTCTGTGGTCGTAAGGGTTTCAGAGGTTACTTATAGGTTCCCTGGTCGGACGAGGTCCTGTACCTAGTCCCCAACCAGATAACTGCTCATATAAGTAAAGAACTGACATCTGGATTCAACTCTAAGCATATCCCTTACTGTGTGATGGATGGAACTAGAGGTGGGCATTGGCCGTCGCGTCTTGCGCGCGCGCCGAACCACTGCAGCCGTCGCGCGTCGTCGCGTGCCGGCTCGGCCGGTCATTCCACCGTCGCGTCGCGTCTTGCGCCGTGTCGCCTCTAGTTAGGCCCAAGCACGCCCAAAGCCCGCCGTCTTGGGATCGTCGCGTCTTGCGCCCGGGCCGTTGTTCGTGCGCGTCTTGCCGGCCGCCCACCACGTCTTGCGTCTTGCGTCGATCGCGTGTGCCGGGCCGCCCAAAAAGCACAGCCCAAGTCCCAGCTCTAGATGGAACACATGCCATATTGGCTCCATACCACACGACGCTTCATAATCCTAAGATACTAGCAATAAACTACAGCGCGGTTTAGTGTCTCACAAACATCAGCCGCCGGATAGTTGATGCTTCATCAACTGTTGCCCCACTCCGACCAGTCGCGACATTTCCAACATACATCTTCTCCAGGAGTAGCTGTCACCCCTTCAATGGTTATTTCAAGACGGATCACAGGGGAACGAAGGTAGGAGATTGGAGTACAGTAATCAGCATTAGATTCATATTTCAAGTCTGATTCAATAGCATATGAAGTATTACGTCCAGTGTAATTAGGATTAGTCCACTGATTTGTCAAGGGCACCCTTGTAAAGGATTCAGTTCATAGCAATAAAAAGCAGTCCCATCATCTCTCAAGAACTCTTTGCTATTTTTCTCTGTTTTATTTAGTAAAATCGACGACTCAACCGTCGACAGATAATTCTCATTATTCTTTTCAAAACTAGTTCTCATTTGATATTCCCTGACAATACAATGTCGTCCACGTATGTATTCCAGCTGCAATACATTTATATTACAATAAATTATCTTGCATGGATAAGCCTTTGTGAAATTAACAAATATTCGCATTGTTAGACGTACACATTTCTAGAATGATACTCCATACACGTATCATTGTATTTCAAAGAAGCAATAATTGATCAAAAAAGCAAAACCGCATATACATGGATATGTAATTTTCAGTTCAAATGCAAATAAAACGTGCCTAGCTAGTTTTAGCGGACGACGGCATCCAAAAGACAAATGCAATTTTTCAGGTGCTCGTAGATTACTCATCTCTGCTCAGCCACGTGTCAGCACATGATTGGTCTATAAACAATTCATCACTGGGTAGCATCTGAGATCGAAATTTTCATCTCCCAACATTGTACGAACCAGACAGTGACGTACGTGTGCAAACATTTTTTTCCGTACAGATTAAGTATGTACGCATGAAAAAAAAATCAAGCAGATGGCATAGAGACGAAGACCCAACATCGATCACATGATATAGCGATGATATCCGGTCGAATAAATTCGAGATTGGATGGTTCCTATCCATCTACCCGCTGAAACAAAATCAGATGCTTGATCAAATTGCTTTTAATTTTTTTTTCCTTTGCGATCAGATACTTGATCAATTTGCTGATAATAACAATACCATGGCAAATTGGTGCAGTAGATTATTTGCAAATTGGTGCAGTAGATTATTGCCATGGTATATAATAATCTAATGCATGTATAGGCAATTGGTAGTACGAATTTTTAGTTCACTGAATTTTTTTAATCCATCAGTCACCTACAACTGCACAGTACTAAACATAAATTTGCAGTATTAAGTGATGTACAATTTTAGCACAACTCTACTGTAAATTTTAATCTATTTATTTTTGTATTAAAAAAACAATATTTTTTTAGACAACTTATACTTAGTCATAATCTATGTTGCTGTATTTTTATATGTAATTAATCATTGAAATCTACATTGCAACTCAACCCGAAGTCGCATCTCGAACGTGCACGTGTCTGCTATTCCGCTCTCTGCTGACCGCCCATTCAGAAATCTGAACATACCCAACTCCTCCCGCAATTTGCTACCGGTACCCGGGCGGAGAACAATCCTACCCAGTATACAGCTTAAGGTATCGACGGTCAGTAGAAACTCAATGGGGGAACAAACTAGTGTTAAAAGGTAATTGATATATAGTACATCTGTCAAGTCGAATATATTGTAGTGACTTTGCACTGCGGTATGCTCCTGGTATGCACGAGCACACCCAACGTTTTTGAAATTCATGTATATATCCTTACTAGCCATATGTTTTAATTGAGTTCGGATTTTGTTGATATTTGATAATACTTGAATAAATTATATGCATATTGTATTCCATATCCTCCATTCACATTTTGTAGAACATTTTTTTCTCTACTTATGTGCATGACATTGTGTGAATGGTACGAATGTGTTTTATTTTATTTAGTTCTTAGGAATTTATTTAGTTTCTAACTGAAAAAATCGAGTGTCTGATACTCTATATGTTTGCGTCGTTGCGACCATGCAGGCCATGTGGCATACTAATAAAAAAATTATAGAATGACTATATATATTTAATAATATTTTCATATATATTGAATATTTATTTATTAGTGTTAGTATTTGCCATTGCTATCACCGCATAAAATAAGTTATTTTTACAACTAATTGTGTAAAGTAGCCAATTAATTGAAAAGAAAGCCAAACTAAATATATAGGAATGTAAGTACTATGAGAATACAATATTCATCATAATGCATGGTTTACACAAATCTGTCATTCGATGAGCCGATAACCACTCAACCGACGTCCTTTACCCCCATCTTTAAGCATCCCTTTAACATAAATTTCCTAGCTCCATTACTGTTAGCCTCACATGTTACTTTACGATGGTATGGTCATGACTGAGGATAGAGATAGGCGCATTTGATTCCATAGTTCTAGGATTAACTTCCTTTTAATGTTGCTATATATTTTCTTTCTTTCTTTTTTCTACCATAAGTCCAAAAATAGTCTTGTTTTCAAAATAAGTCAAAGATAGTCTAATTAATTGAGAAATAGTAGTCTTGCTTAGTGACTAATTAAGGAAGTAGAAACTAGAGCCACCATCTTTTTGACAATACGAGGTGCACGAGCTTCTAAAAAAATGCGGCGTAACATATCTAGATGATAGTCATGTCGATAAGTAGGGACGAGAAAATTTCATATATAGATGGAGTACTGACAAGCCATATAAATATTATTCTTTTTTGTTTTATTCACTTTTATGTTTGCACGGATTGTACAAATTAGCACAAACCAAAATCAAAAGGCGTCATCTGTCATGCCAAAGAGCAAAAGTCAAGATGTATCCACATCGACACGTGCATGCGTGAACTGATTTGCCTTTAGTTGGCAAAAGGTTTGCTAGCAGTCCACAAGCTCAGTAGCATTTGTAGATAAACGTCGTACAATTAATTAGCAGTGGCAAAAGATCAAACGCAGATGGAGCACTAAGAGTACGTATAATGGTGTGATATCAGCTGTCTGTAATTTTTATCACGTAAAACACGAGATGGTGTGGAGGAGAGAGTGAGAGTATAGAGATTTGAGTCGTATCTCGTGCACTAGTCGACCGTAACACGATAAATAAAACATATTGTACATAGAGGAGCTGTCTATAAAGACATGTAAAAAGATATTTCATTGTAGAAGTTATCTTTAACGCTGTCTATAGATGACATAAGGTATACTATAGACAACAATTATTTATACTATTGTACATGCCCTAATAGCCCTTCCAACTGTTATGTTTGTTTTACTCACATTTATATATTGACATCAATTATACGGAATAACCCGATAAAAAAAAGAAGGAAAGATATCAACCGTCGTGCTGAAAACAATACACAAGGTGCATGAACGGGAGGAGAGCTTCCAACAAAAGCCATCATAAGTACATATCTAGATGATCGTCATGCGGTCCGCAGCAACAAAAATAATTCAAATACAGATGGAGTCCATCTATTGTATTTGTTCTATTCACTTTTATACATTGATCTCGATTGTAGAAGTTAGCACAAAGCAAAACCAAAAGACATCATATGTCACGCCGACGGGATAAACCACCAACATATAAAACCAACCACACATCATATTACCATCAACCTAGAGTAAAGTCAAAACATGTGGACAAAAATAGCTAGAATAGCCTACACCAAGAAGTGTATCTGTGAATCGATTCGTCTATATGGTTATACAAGGAAAATATTCGACATCCACTGAAAATTAACGTAGCATTTATAGGTGATAATCATGCAATTAAGAAGTGATAAAATACAGATCAAGCCGTCCATATGTCATATTTGTTTTATCTGTTGGCACCAACTATACTGATTAACACAAGAATAAAAAATAATCCTAGTCGGCATCACACACGAAGAACCAGCCGAGGTGTACCAGCTAGAGTCAAAACACACACACACGGGGAGGAAAATTAGGAGGAACTAACGGGGGCACTTCCCCGGTGGTCCCAGTAATTTCCTCCCTCCTCCCGGGCCCACCCCCACCACGAGCGCTACTGCGCTACGCCCCAAAACGAGCACACATGACGCAGGAAGGAATCACAATTACAATTAATTACCATCATTAACCATGAGATAATTACGAGGCTGCAGTAAAAGCCAAAACTAGAGAAGGCTCGCTCGAGGATGCCTCGCCCGCATCGGTCGTCACGCGGAGCGACGCGACGCGACCGCGCGCTTTCTTCCGCCTCCGCCTATACATACCCCCTCTCGGCCTCTCTCTTTTCCTCCCCTCTCCTACCGCCCGCCATTAACCACCACCGCGTCTTCCCCTGTTTGTGATCCGTTGCATGCCTGCAATTGCAGCAGTGCGTGTGGTACACTGAGAAAACAAGGCTCCATGCGGCAGCGGCAGCCCGGGGAGGAGGACAAGGAGCTGTTTGTGCAGTGGAGGCCCTGCGACAAGAAGAGGTCTTAGTCGCCGCCGGAGGCAAAGATTCGGACGCGTCGTGCGTAGAGGTGTCATCTGTTTGATTGGCTGGTTGGTGGGTTGATTCGAGGGAGGAAGGGAGGGAGGAGGATGAGCGTGTCCGGCGGGAGGACGCGGGTGGGGAGGTACGAGCTGGGGCGCACGCTGGGGGAGGGCACCTTCGCCAAGGTCAAGTTCGCCAGGAACGTCGACACCGGCGAGAATGTCGCCATCAAGATCCTCGACAAGGAGAAGGTCCTCAAGCACAAGATGATCGCGCAGGTATTCCGCACCCTCAAATCCAATCTATCATTACCTTTCTTGGTTTCCTTGTGTTCTTCCTTTTTTTTTTTCTTCGGAGATCGCGGTTGGAGCCAAGGCGATTTTTTTTCCCTTCGCGTTTTCTCCATTCATGATTTGATTCCTTCTTCTGTAAATCGAGGTCTTGATTTCTTGCTACGCTCGTGAGTCGTGATTCACTTTTCGATTACATGTTGTTCTTTACTTGCTTCTTGATTTTTAAGGATATTTTTCGGTTGTGACTGGATGAAAGGGAAATCTTGTTCCTTTCCGGTATTTCCATATCCTAGACTTTCCGCCGTTCGGCTATCTCTTTAAATTTTCCTTCTTTGAGATGAGTTGTAATTTGTGAATCTCCTCGAATGATGAGGCGTGAGATTTTTGCGAAACTGGTAGCAATAACAGCCTTCTAAAATGGCGTTCTGCCGTCAATTAATGCACCTACCGAGATTTGACGTTAGCAGGCGAACACGGACGTCTCGTGCGTGTTCGTTGGAACGTGTGATGCGCCGTAATACGCAGAGTTAGATCAAATTTGGCTTCTGACTTTGAAGGTTCCGATTTTGATGTGAATGATGTTGCTATGTTGCAGATAAAGCGCGAGATCTCGACAATGAAGCTCATCAGGCACCCCAACGTTATCCGGATGTACGAGGTATACATATTTCCAAGCATCAATCCTACATACCCCTCTAAAATCGATTGATAAATCCTGTACATATGTTATAAATTTGTGCAGCCTGAAATTACGAAAGCAGAGTAAAAATTGCTCAATAATGAAATTTTCTTTTCTTCCCACTAAGAATGTATTCGTGATAACTTTTGCCTGAAGTCTAAACTATGTCTTCATTGTAGTACTACAGTAATTATGTGTTCATTTCTTGCTTTCTGAAATTTACCTTTTTGTCTTGACTTTATGTCCATGTCCACTGAATGGCTGTGTACTTATGAAGGTGATGGCCAGCAAGACAAAGATATACATAGTGATGGAGCTTGTCACTGGTGGTGAACTTTTCGACAAAATTGTGAGTGGATGGTCTAGCTTATCGACGTCTGAGTTATTCTGTCTGCTGCGCACATGCGATTAATTTGCCGCGGTTCTTGGTTTAGGCTTCGCGTGGGAAGCTGAAAGAGGATGATGCAAGGAAGTATTTCCAGCAGCTCATCAACGCTGTCGATTACTGCCATAGCAGAGGCGTCTATCACCGTGATCTGAAGGTGAGTGCTATTTGCAGTGCTTACTGATATGCTGCATGTGGCAAGAAGTGGCTGATCTGATAGTATTTTATCATTTTCAGCCTGAAAATCTTCTGCTTGATGCTAGTGGCACTCTCAAGGTGTCGGATTTTGGATTGAGCGCGCTGTCTCAACAAGTCCACGTAAGTAAATTGACTGCAGTCTTTTGTTCAAGTTGATGAAAACTATTGTCATAAAAAAACATTGTTTTCCGATATGTTCTGTTGGATTCATGTATTTCTCTCACTTTTGACAATGGTAATATACATATTATTTCAAATCAACCGATAGAATCTTATTATTTTTCCATATCTTTTTGTAAACTTGCAGAAGGATGGTCTTCTGCACACAACCTGTGGAACTCCCAATTATGTTGCTCCCGAGGTTCTTTGTTACATCCATGCCTTAAATTATATACTTGTCTTCCTTCAGGTGAATATTTTGTTCTCATTTTTCAATACTCTTGGATGTGCAGGTTATAAATAACAAAGGTTATGATGGACCCAAGGCTGATATGTGGTCATGTGGAGTGATTCTCTTTGTCCTCATGGCAGGTTACCTTCCCTTTGAAGATTCAAACCTCATGTCACTTTACAAGAAGGTCGGTCACTCTTAACCATGACCAGTGTTGTGGAAAACGGCACGCGCTCGATGGAGGGATGGGGTTACACTAAACGATTAATCGTGATACAGCTGATTAATTGGAATTTAACGGACGATTATGTGTTCTTATTAATATGTTTATTTATATTTAAAATTAATTACAAACCTTTTTTACCCAAAGGTATTGTAAATCATCACCCTACAAAACATTGTTTGCTATGTTTTGCATTTCATTGTTTATACTTCATCCATATGGTACATACTACAAACACCATCACACAATTTTATAAACTAATTTATCGTAATTAGTGAATAAAAATAAGTTGTTTTTTGTGATTAAACGGATGATTAATCGGAAAATGGGCGATTATTTGGATTATGCGGTCAATTAATCGTTCGACGGCGTTAATACACTCCGATTATACTATTCGTGAAGGTTTAGTCACCGTCACCGATTAATCGGCCAACTAATCGGCTGAGTGCTCCGTTTTTCACAACACTGACCATGACAACGTGTGCTTGATTTATGTTTAACCTAATGGATGCTTGAAAATTAATCTGACTGTTTATGCAGATCTTCAAAGCGGACTTCAGTTGGCCATCTTGGTTCTCCACAAGTGCAAAGAAGCTCATCAAGAAAATACTAGATCCTAATCCTAGCACTGTATGTTCTGCTCTTCATTGGCATCATTTCAGTCTCCATTCTTTACAAATATCTGTAGATAGCTCATCTCATATTTATGGCCTTGTTCAGAGAATAACTATTGTAGAGCTCATTAATAATGAGTGGTTCAAGAAGGGATATCAGCCTCCTAGATTTGAGACACCTGATGTTAATCTAGATGATGTCAATTCTATTTTTAATGAATCCGGGGTAAGCTTTTGCACCTTTCAGCTCATATCATGTCTCATAATGAAGTGGATGGACTTGGTAACATTGCTTCCAATGCAGGACCTAACACAACTTGTTGTTGAGAGGAGAGAAGAAAGACCTTCAGTGATGAATGCTTTTGAGTTGATTTCTACTTCTCAGGGCCTCAATCTAGGCACACTCTTTGAGAAGCAAACAGTATGATCATAGTCCTAATTAGTGATCCTTAACTGAAGATGATGAAATAAATCTACAACCGTAAGATTTTCATCTAATTGAATATCTCGTTATGTGCACTAGGGTTCTGTTAAGCGAGAAACAAGATTTGCTTCAAGGCTTCCTGCCAATGAGATATTGTCAAAAATTGAAGCAGCAGCAGGACCCATGGGCTTTAATGTACAGAAGCGCAACTACAAGGTACTAGATTTAAAATACAACACTGTTGTTTCCATTTGATCTGAACATTATTCCGATGACAATTTTCTGGAACTAAATCAGCTGAAGCTGCAAGGAGAGAATCCTGGAAGGAAAGGTCAGCTGGCAATTGCAACAGAGGTACGTCAATATATATAGCTGCAGTTCATAATTGTATTTTGCCTTTTTATATGTTGTGTTCCAACTGTTCTTACCTGGGAAATAATCTGAAACTGTTTCCTTTGTAACTAAGGTTTTTGAAGTCACACCTTCGCTGTATATGGTTGAAATCCGCAAGTCTAATGGCGACACCCTTGAATTCCATAAGGTATTGCTTGTGTGTAACTCCATAGTTCATACTGAGATGTAACACTGAAATTACTCCAAAACTTTGTGCTTCATACTGGGATTAATTTGACACATTTTTCACTGAGTCTGTGCAGTTCTACCATAGCATCTCAAATGGCCTGAAGGACGTCATGTGGAAGCCGGAGGGAAGCATAACCGAAGGCGATGAGACCCCGCACCGGAGGTCGCCATGATTGGCATCAAAGTTTAGGTCAACTAGCAGATAACTAGATAGGAGCTCGCCGAAATTAAAATCTTGTGACTGCTTTTTAAGTTCTATCTATCTAGACATGATTGTAAACAAATCATGGAGAGTATGAATGAAGAATATTGTGCAGGGTTTCATCGTTAACTTACCAGCAATTGTTTGCCAGGGGGTTCATTGGATTGTCATCTGTGTAATAATACAGGTGAAAATAGAAAATTATGTATCGTTATGTTGGGAGCTTGGGGTCTCATCTACAAAACTAGCACTCCCCTCTTCGGTAGTGCATTTTAGCAGCAGGCCTAAAAGTAAGATGTTGCAGGTCAATTACCGCCTCATAGCGCGGGTCAAAACACTAGTTTGAATCTCAAAGTGTAGGTAACTCTCACACGAACACAAGGATCTTGGAGATCCAATGCACTGGAAAGTGAGCATATAAGACAGTTTTTGTAAGTTTGTTTCACAATAAAAGGCGTGCATTTGAATTTATAGATGTTTTTCTTTGTCTGTCTTTATTTATCACACATTTCTCTCATGCATTTATAAGTAACACTCATATGCTATTCTCTCACATTTTCGAAATATTTATAACATGGATAGCAGTCATTTCTTATTGCCTTTCTCTCGGTTTTGCAACATCCTTGATCCCCATGTCAAACCAAAATACGCCTTATAAAAAGAAATGGAGTGAGTAACAGTCACGTACAGCCGTGCAGGTGCCAGCGTCTCCGTGCTTAGATCGTAGGAATCATCATGGCAGCTCCACTGGATTTCCTACTTAGAAACATTATTCTACGGTCAGACGCGAGAATTTCATACAGCACGGTTTAATTTCTGCAGTAATTGAGAAAATTTTCTACGTTCTGAACCAGAGGCGTAGTTAGACTTCAGGCAGCTAAGTCAGTAGCCCGAGATCTACGATCAAAATCCTATAAAAATATCACCCCAAAAATTATCAAAAATACGAGTTGAGCTCAAAAACTGATTGGTCCTGCCTACGTAGAAAAGTAGTATAATTCTTCTATGCTCACTGCTCCCCTACTGACAATGCTGCCCTATGATTCGTGCACTTCAGTTTTTAGTTCTGACAAGGGCGTGAACATCAGACTGGTCATGGGGTAGGCACATTAACACTAGTCAGGCATCAAACCGGAGGACCAGAGACCAAATGGGCTTTTGGCACGACGGGCCTCGTCGCGTCAAGTGACGGCGAGCCCAAAGCTAACGGCCGCCGCTCCGTTCGCTGCACCGTAGTATTCAACACGCGCAGCGTTTGCTTTGCTTTGCTCTGGCTGAGCTCGAATCTTGACCTGACGCGGTCGTAGTCCGAACCCCCGAACTCACCCGCACGCATCGAGAGCGAGAGGCGACTCGGGCGAGCGCCATGCGCGAGGAGGTCAGGAGCTCGTCGGCGGCGCCGGCCGACCCGCCGCCGCGGTCGGCCTCGCCGCCCCCCACCCCGGTCGCTAGGTACGCCGTCCCCCACCTCGTGCCCGCGCCCCCCCGTCTCCTGGTGCTGCGTCTGCGGTACCCTGTGATGTGGCCTTGCTTTGTTGCTGTTTGGTCTCCGAATCGGGGCGTGCGCGGCTTGGATTGGCCGTGTGTTGTTCCGCGAGGTGAAAGTTTTGATTTTTTTTTTTAAATATTATTATTTGGGTTTGGGTTCGTAGCCCTAGGGATTTTGCTTGAGCTTGGGTGGGTAAATAGGTCGGAGTAGGGAGTTTATCAAACCCTAGGGATGCTACATAGTAGATAGTAACAAGAAAGTTCCCCTTTTTTTTGCTGCAGAAGTTAGGATTTGGGCTTCTTAGACGGTACTTGCTTCTGTAGTGGTGGGAGAATTGGTGTTCTGTAGCCTGGTGTGCGGTCTGTGCTACTTGCGCGAGCTTGTCTCCTGGCCGAATGGGCGAATTCTGCAGAGTTAGATTTCTGGTGGTATGATCTTTCTGTTGCCGGGTGTTGGGCGTTTATTTGTTACCGTGGTGTCGAGTTTGCAACTTTTGTAGCATTGCTTTTTACGCAGATGGTATAACTCTCGCTAGCTTGATGTCAAAATTCATGATTTTGGTGTTGTTGCTGGGCTCACACAGTTTCAGCTTAGTACTCGAGCTAGTTAAGACGCCAACAGAACTGATCTAGGAATTCTGGCTTTGGGTTCAGTGTTCTGTTATGAACTTTGAAATTATTTACCGTTCGTAAATAGAATGGATTCTTGGTCTCTCTTATCGACCTTTTGTTATCATGATTTCAATGTAAATGCCAAAGTATCAAATATAGAAATGCCAAAGTATCAAATATAGAAATTGATAACTTTTTTTGGGTTCAAGGGTATACATATAAGGAAATACAAAAGAGGATTCTATTCTAACAATATTTACCGTATATTATAACACTTGATGTTCTATTTAACATGACGAGCACTGCTGTAACTGTCAGTACTCCGGTGGTACATTTTAGAATTTTTTTTGAAATAACATTATTTTAAAATAATTTTTTTTAAAAAAATAAATATTTGATTTTTTTATAACAAAACTAGGCTACTGTCGCCATTTGAAATAACGAAGTTGTCCCATCGCAATTCCAAATGGCGATATTAGCCTAGGGAATGGCGGCAGCAGCCTAGAACAGTGCAGAGAGGTCCCTGTCGCCAGTTGAAATAATGACATGGCCCTGTCGCCACTCCAACTGGTGGTCGTCATTTCAACCGACGACATGGACTTCTGCCTGTTTTTTTACTGTCTATTTTTGACCACATATTTTGTGGATAAATCATAATGATATTACAAAACATTTAGCACAACGTTATCATATTTTTTGTCGACAAATCACAATGATATTACAAAACATTCAGCGCAATGTCCTCATATATTTTGTTGACAAATCACACTGATATCTCAAAGCATTGAGCACCACATATTTCAACAAGACGAATCTTTCCCGTGGTCGCGACCTCAACGTCCGCTCTGTCGACCGCCTCGAGTGGGGCGACGGATGAGGTCCTCGCGGCGCTGTCCGGACTACCTATGTCTCCTTCATCCTATGGATTTCTCGTATGACATTTCTTGAAGGTGTGCTCAGACTCCCTACAAATGGAGCACTTCCTCGTACGACGTGCGGCTTCTGCGTCGTCAATGTCGTTCCTCATATGTTATACCTATCGCTAGGCCAACCTTTCCCTCCAGCCTATCAATGTCTGTGGTTCAGATAAGTTGCTACTAGGTCGGATGGCTAGTGAAATGGCCAACCACACTGTAACCATATAGCTCTGCACTCCAGATTTGCATCATCTCCTTGTTGAAATAATCAGAGAGGTACTGGCTGGAATGTCGCACCATCGTCGAACATGCGGCTATGACATGTGAGTAGGGCCTCTTCATAAATTAATCTTGTTGTCTAAGAGGGTGATTGTTAGAAATTAATGCGTTAGTAGCGTGTATTAGTTAACAGAGTAATTAGCTAATGTATGTAGTGGAGCTAGTAGCCTACGTGCGTGTGTTAGTGGGGAGGTTACATGTCATACTGTTGCTAGTGTGTGCGTGTGCGTGTGCGTGTGTGTTATTTAAGGCATTGTAACTAGTTTGTGTCTATATACGAAAAGCAAGAGAAAAGACAAGTTGTGGTGCCGAAAAGACTGTGTCTGCTCTTTTTCGTGGTGTATCACGTGAAAGTGTGAGTTGTGTCCACTATGTTTGCGTGAATTTTCTTAGTGTGCCAACAATTGGTAATGCAGAAGAAGAGGCTTGTTGCAAGTGCATACACAACTAGCGCGGCGTAGCATGTATTTGTGGGTGATCCTCTCACGGTTGGTCCTGCGGCGCCCTTTATCCCTGCATAGTATCTTGAAGCGAAACTCCTTTGTGCCCATCTTGAATGCCTAATGTATCTCACCCTTCTTGCTCTACCCCTCCATGTACTTGGTGATCATAACGGAGTACAGTACTCTGTTTTGCTATGGCGAGCGACGCGTTGTTGTTTCTGTCAACAAAGTAATTTGTGGTACTGCGGAGAATTGCCTCCACAATACCAACCAAAGGGAGGCACCTAGCGCCACGCATGACCTAATTATACACCTCGGCTAGATTGGTTGTCATGACACCATATCGAGCACCACCTCAGTCATGTAACAGCGTCCACTTCTCCTTAGGCTCGTGCTCAATTCAGCCCGAGAAGCATTTCACCTGCACCCCCGTCTTCCTCACCACACTACGACCATCTGTGGATAGTTGTGGCAATGTTTCGGGGGTCTGGTCAGCGCTTGTAGCGGCCTTTTTTGTTGCCTCCCTTCTATGCGTCTGGGTTTGTTCATCCAAAATCTTTAAGAGTGCGTCAAACTTTCGCTGCTGGATCTGGTTGCACAGCCGTTTGAATAGGTTTATGAAATTATTATTGTGGAATTGCTTGTAGAAGTTTGCACTAAAGTGCTTCATGCACTACCTGCTCTGCAGATCCACCCATGGAAGTAGTTCATTCTCTCATTGTTGTAGCTGAGTAATTGCATTCAGCAGGCCCACATGCCAATCATGTATGACACATACGTTAGAATGGTCCTATACAACATAAATCCTCAAATTCATCAAGAACAACTAGCTACCCGTGTTCTTGCTTTCAATGAATGCAAATGCCATGAGAAGAACTTGATTGTTCCTGTCCGTCGCTATTGCACTCATTATCTGGCCCTTGTACTTTCCAGTGAACAAGCCCACTAGCTTGCCTGACTGAAGGTCTTCATCGATAACATCAGCAACTCCCGGACCTTTGTCTATTGTGTGCGCTGCACTGTGGCTGGAGTCCTTGACCTTTTCTTCGGCATCGCCACTAGGGATAAAAATCCCAGAGGTTAATGGAAATCCCGGTGGTGACTGGGATGAACAGTAACCGGACGAAATTTTTCAAATTCAAATTTATGGTTGCATAATTCACTTCTTAGGTTGGTTTAGTCCTTTTTGTGTTATATTACGTATTGTATGAGGCTATGAGCTAAATATGCTTAATTTATTGTATTCCCCGTCCCAACTTTTTTTTTGCACAACCTTCGCGTTTCTCGACAATGTATTGGTATGAATTGCTACTCCATTATTGTTTTTAGTATGCTACTCAAGTTATTATTTATTACCATTAACTCCATTAAACACTTTCTAATTTATATTTGCATTATTTCAATTGCTAATTACTAATAACCAGTTTTCTCTGTTTTTCCGGTTTTGGTTCCGGTTTGACCGGTTTATCCGGTTTTTGGACGGTAACCGGTTTTTGAATTCCTCAATTTAAAATTCAATTTTTGAATTTCGCCGATTTTTCCGTGCTTAGAATTCACGGCTTCACAACCACCGAGCGGTTTTGTTCGCACGGATTTGGATCCTTGATCACCACCCCCTTCTTGTTTAGCCGCCGATGCAGGAGTGGGTTGGCATATGCCTGGCTAAAAGGACCAAATCCCACTGTTCCTCCCTCGTCCTGCATACATATGACTGCTATGACCTTGTTCCCTTGAGCTGCACTAACTCCCAATATATGCCCTGTGGTGCTCGGTTGGCAAGGCAACCCAATCTCAGATCATACACAGCATGGTCCAAATTGAATGTCTGGAATAACTACCGCATCATAGCGCCCCATGTACGCTGCTATGGTCTTGTTAGGGTCACGGTCGCCGATTGAAAATAGCGCAAATTAATCCCCTCAGGACATTCAAGAATAGTCCTCTGACCGTAGTAAATTTTGAAATTAGCGGTATCCAACATATTTGACATACTGCACCGTAAACAAGATTTCCACTATTAACCACGTATCTAAAACTAAACTATCCACTGAAAAGGATTATGTACAACATACTATACTACGTAACCGTACATCTAAAACTATGTAACCCATTCGGTAAAAAAAATTACCTAACAGGTGGACGACCGGACAGGCAGCGCTTCGCTAGCTTATCTCCTCCCCTGTACTCCTCTCTGCTCCTCTCACTCCCCTCTTTCTTTTTTTCTGAATAAAAGTGAGTTATGCCAGAATTTTGGGGTCTTTTATAGGGTAGATTGTGCTGCCATTTGGAATGGCGACAAAGACTTGCAGGATTCTTGTCACCATTTGAAATGACTATTTTTCTAAAGTTTAATATTAAAAAATTTAGAGACTTGCGGAATCTTTGTCGCCATTTGAATTGACGATTTTCCTAAATTTTAATATTAACAAATTTAGGGACTTGCGGGAACTTTGTTGCCATTTGAAATGACGATTGTTCTAAATTTTAATATTAAAAAATTTTAACCGGGAGATCCCTGTCACCGGTTGAAATGACGACAGGATCCTGTCGCTAGTTCGACTGGTGATAGGGCCATGTCACCATTTGAACTGGCGACAGGGACATGTTTCACTGTTCTAGGCTACTATCATCATTCCTTATGCTACTGTCGCCATTTGGAATGGTGACTGGACAATTTCACCATTTTAAATGGCGGCAGTAGCATAGTTTTTGTTTAAAAAATCGACTATTTATTTTTGTAATTTTTTTTAAAAAATATTACTTCAAAAAAAAATCGTACATTTTATGTAGTATATTCAGATTCCCAAGCAAACGGGGTCAGGTCTAATGTTGCACAGATTTGGAGAAGGTAAATAATTGGTGAAACTAAGATGGAATCATTCAGTTTTCTGTTTAATGTTTCAAATGTATATACTGATATGTATTGTAAATTTTTTGCTTTGTGTTCGCACTAAAGCTCTTTTTTTTTTTTCTCAGCTCTGCTGGTGCCTCATCGCCTCCTGCGCTAACGAACATAGCTAGCATAGATTGGCTAGGTAGCGAGCAAGTATCTAAAGTGGGATCATCATCCCATGTTGCTCCACATTCTTCTCAGCCGTCTCTTAGTACTAATGCTGCCAGAACTGCTTTGGATTTCTCTCAACCATCATGTAGACCATGGGAACGAGAAGACTTACTTCGTCGACTGGCCACATTTAAGCCTTCAACATGGGCTTCTAAGCCAAAGGTCATTTCTTCTCTTGTTGTATCTCTTGGTAATCTGTGTCATTGTATGTTTGTAACTAAAGAATCATCAAGTAGTGATTACTGGCAAGGTGTTAGTCTTGCCTTTTTTCACTTTTTTTCTTTCTCAGAGCAATGTTTAGAATAACTGAATAACGAGAAATGTGGTAAGGTTGGTCATGACAATCTCAGGCCAAGACATAGATTTCCAATTGGAATATCACTTACAACATTATTCTGTCTCGTATATTCAGACTTGACAGTGGTGTTGTATTTCTCCATATCTCTCTCTTTTTTTTCCCATCTTGGTGCTGCTCAATGATACATTTTTTAACATAGTTTTCTTCTTCAACAGTTGGCTGCTTAACTCTTCATATGTGTAGCAAAAATGACATGTTTTCGTGATTGTAAGTTGAAACCCAGTTAATCAGACCAGACATATGTTAACTAATTATTAAACCTGGACATCACCTTTGAAATGTCCAACTTAGTTCGTGGTACCCATATAGAACTTCCGTGCACCGTTTTGATTTCTCCAAATTTAAAGTGGGTGAAAACACACATAAAAAATGACAAGACCCAGCTTGTTTGAAAAGAGCACCAATTAAACGTAATTTTTACAGGCTGCTAGTTCACTGGCTTGTGCTCGAAGAGGCTGGGTGAACATTGACATGGACAAAATTGAATGCAAGTCATGTGGCGCACACCTTATATTTACTGCATTGACATTCTGGTCCCCTGCTGAAGGTATGTCCTGAGTCAATAAGTTTTGTTGTAGATCTTCTCAAATTGGAACTGGCTGGTTCTGCTTTAGGTCTGACTTGTGCAATCGTATTGCATAATTTTAAATTTTCCTCGTCGTCATATGTCTTAGACCTTTTTGAAGTGATAAAAACTCTCTCACAGATGTATGGCATGCATTGTTTCAATTTGAATAATTGTGTCCTCAGATAGTCATGCTTGCTAGCTTCATGAAAATTGTGCAATACTGCAACAGAGGACATCTTATCTACTTTCTTTCTTGTGAATATTTTTCTCTATCAGCTGAATTAGATTACTTTAGTTTGATAATTGCAATAGTTTATATTGGCCAAAATTTTGCCTGTAACATCTGTTTGTATGATGCATTTCTCAACCAGACAATATCTATGTAACTCTTTCATTTAAAGCTAATAAAAGTTAGTTTAGGTTCTCACTACTTCTGAGTAAATTTATGTTATTGATGGAACAGTCAGTATTAACAACTGACATGGGTTCTTTCCTACAATTTTGACAATTCTGCCTGATGTTACTTATGCCATACTAAGTTAAGCTGGTCATGTGTCTGGTAGCATATTTCTCCACAAACTGAAACATGTTCAGCTGTAAACATAACTTTCCCTTTCTGTGATCTGTATGTTATGTTGTAGTTGCAAATGCTGGGGAAGGCTTTGCCGAACAGCTTGATGCATCACACCAGAATGATTGTCCCTGGAGAGGGAATAGCTGTGTTGATAGCCTAGTGCAATTCCACCTTACTCCATCAGCTCTTGTTGGTGGTTTTAAAGATCGCTGTGATGGACTGTTGCAGTTTATATCTCTTCCTGTTATTGCCCCATCTGCAATTGAGAGTATGAAGCTCACTAGGAGTCCTCAGATTGACCATGTCTTATCCCAATCAATTACTATCTTATCTGGGGAGCTGGGCTACAGAACAGACAGCACAACAGGAATTGATATCAATCATCAAGATGAGACCTGTAGCTACTCTCAAGTATATCTCTTTTCATTTATGCTCTTCTTGATGCTTTTTTTTGTTGCTATTATAGTTCTCAGAACTTGTAGCGTTATTTAATCTAGGTCACCTCCATCTAATTTATCTAGGCACAGAAGCTTATAAGCCTTTGTGGCTGGGAACCTAGATGGCTTCCAAATGTACAAGACTGGGAAGAAAATTCAACCCGCTCTGCAAAAAATGCAGCCTCAGCTGAACCAGATGACCAGTTTCATTCCCGCTTTCCTGAGCATCACCAAAATTCATACTCTGCATCAGTCAAGAAAGAGAAGGGGAAAGGTAAAATAGGCGCAAAAGATTCTGGATACAGCATGAGGTCACCTTTGCTGGATTGCAGCTTATGCGGATCTACAGTGAGAATCTGGGACTTCAGATCTGCACCACGTCCTTCTTATCTTAGTCTCAATAATACCGACGAGCCTGATACAGGGAGAAAACCTATGTTGACACGTGGAATTAGTGCTACAAGTGGGATCAATGGATGGGTTGCTGAAGGAACAGGGAGAGATAATGTTGAAGGACGTGATGAGGCAGGTACTGATGAGGGAAAATCACTGTCAAATGCTCAGGTTGACCTAAATCTTACAATGGCGCGAGGTTTGCCGTCAACCCATTCTGCGATGCCCTCGATGCCTGAACATTTCAATGATGGAGGGATGGGAAGAGATCTGATGATCGGGCAGCCTACCGGAAGTGAGATTGATGGCCGTGCGGCCTCGTTTGAATCTCGGGGTCCCAGTTCAAGGAAGCGTAATCTGGAGGAAGGTGGGAGCACAGTTGATAAGCCAATAAACAGGCTTCAGCCTGCTGACAGCATAGAAGGAACCGTCATTGACCGCGACGGTGATGAAGTTGATGATGCTGCACAAGATTCAGATATTCGGAGCAAAAGGCCTCGTGGCTTTAATCCTTTTGATGTCAATCGTCCTTCTTCTTCCGGAGCTGGTCCCAGCAGAAATTTAAGTTTTGAGCTGGATATAGATGCCAATAGATTTGATCCATCTAAAACTGAGGGTCCATCTGCCCTTCACAACCCATCTGCAAGAGACTCTATGAGGGCATCTTCTGTTATTGCGATGGATATCGTTCACGGTGTGGAGGAAAATTCAATGGAGAGTGTTGAATACCATCCATGTGATGATGATGATGTTCACAAGCCTTCTAGTGCTCTCAGGAGTGGTGGAATGAGCGATGCATTGGATCTCAACTATAGCAACCAAGCACAGCAAAGCAGTTTTGTACAACCTGCTGCTGAAAGTAATGCAAGAGAAAGGGGAGGGAGTAGTATGAATGGAGGGGAAGAAGTCCTCAATGCAGAAACAGCTCCTGCTTTTGCTAGGGATCAACTTAGCTTGGGAGTTAGTGGAGGGAGTGTTGGAATGGGTGCTAGTCATGAAGCCGAAATTCATGGAATTGATATTTCTGAGCACAAAACTGATAGCGTTGTTGGAGATGCAGAACCAGTTCCTGAGCTTACTGAAACTATGGGCCATACTGGTGAGTCAGCCCCTGGACCTGGAATGATGGATGAGTTTGTCCCTGAAGATGTTGGTCGAGAAGAGCCTCAGGGTGATAGCCAAGATATGGCATCTCGTTTGGTGGGTCGAGCTGACAGTGGTTCAAAAATTTGTGGTTCAACTAAAGCTGATTCTGTTGAGAGTGGAGAGAAGATGAGCCATGCCATTGGCCATTCTCTTTCTTGCAACGCTAGAGTTTATTCTGGCATTGATTTATCTAAAGATGAAGTGACTCAGACAGGTAAAATGATGATTAATGACGACTATGATCCAGGAAATGATCTTGGTACTTCAGCATCTAACTATTCTCCATTGTATCATTTCCTGTCTTCTTTGTGCTTACATGTTACAGATGCCTGCTTGTGTTGAACTACGTTAATCAAATCTTATATACTTGCTTCTGAATTAAAAATTATACAACATCAGAGGATTGGGCTGTAACCAGCAAGGACCCTTTATTTATCAAACTAAAAGATTTATCATCAAAATGTTGATGACTTCACACAGAGCAGTTTGGCTTCCTATTCTTCAATGAAATGGCTGTCAGGTTGTGGTCCTATCATAGTTACCAGAAACACCGTTCGTCTGAGTCGCGGTATGGGATTCGAATTCGTAGTTCGTCATTTTTTCTTCCAATTTCCACTGCGAACACAAACCTGTACTCTAAACCGGTTCGGATTCAACGAATCCGGTTCGCGATTCGCGGGGTTTTATAGCGAATCCGGTAACTATGGGTCCTATAATCCTATGTAGAATAGACTTCTGTTGCCAAAATATGTGTTTTATTGTTGCGTTCAGATAGTTGTTAATGTAAACATGCTACTTATGTTGTTCTTCCGTTTGTTTGTCAGGGGCAACAAATGGAGAAAATGACTATGAAACAGGCCTTCCAGAATTTGATCCAATTAAGCATCACAACAATTATTGTCCATGGGTAAATGGAAATGTTGCTGCTGCTTGCTGTATCAATACTGGTTCCAGCACAAGTAGTACAGCACTTTCTGGCTGGCAGCTTACAATAGATGCACTCGAGACTTTCCAGTCTCTTGGTCAAGCCCAAAACCAAACTATGCAGTCTGACTCTGCGGCGTCATTATATAAGGTAAGGATTTGGTTAAAATCATACAATGCAGTTTTTTATTTTCTGGATGCTTTGCTAAAAACCAACCTGGATTACTTTCTGTATACTTCAATGAACTCCTTAGATTCTGTACGGTCTGCTTTAGCACTTTACATTCCCTGCCTCTTAGATTCTGTACGGTCTGCTTTAGCACTTTACATTCCCTGCCTCATATTTTACAGGATGATCACGTTACGCCTAGCCGCAAGCTGCTGAAAAAGGGCAAACCATAGCAAATGCTAATTGGAGCGCCTCCCATACAGACGTACATTTGCTAAACTTAAACTTATCCTAGTCGGCAAATTTTTCTCAGCCCAAATAGTTTGACTTTCACAGAACTGGTTTGCTATTTGTAAAATTAGGTTTGGCGTTTCACATACCAGAAGAGCTCAGAAAGCATGATCAAGCGGGAGAAGAAGGAATAAGTTAAGGTTTTTACTTAGTTATTGTAGTGTCGATGGGTCTGCCCGGCATTTTGCCAAGTTGTGTCCTTATAATTGTATTTAAAGATTTACGATTCAGCGAGTCTAAAATTCTCTATCTACCCTATCCTTTTCGTCGAAGACGTGTGCAAGTGAACAACATTTGGCTCAGTTAAGCTCGAATTTTCTTTTTCCATTCTTAGTTTTTCTCGTACTGTTGTGTTTCGTAGTCAAACTATCTTCTATAATTCATCACGATAGGAATGTACGTCTTGGCTACTGATAACGTTTCTTTTCTGCCAATATTGTGCTATAGTTATGGTGTGATTTCATGTTTACCATTTTATATATGATATCAAAACGACATGGATATCAAACCAGCAATTTTTTTTGCGGCAAATAAAAGATGAGAACTGCTGCACTTGTTGAGTCGTCCAGTTGTTTGGGGATGCCCAGTATACGCCCAAATCGAGAAAATATATTTGTGCTTTTAACTTTCAAATTCAAGAGGGCAGGAGCCAAATGTGTACTTCTTCCGGCTTCTACTTTCTGAGGCATTTACACATGTCATTTACACATGTCTAATCTAAATATTTATAAAGATATAGTTAGTTTAGAAAGTTTTACTCAAAGTTTGTTGCTGCTATAATGGTAAGGTCGACATGGCTACTGATCGGACTGATAATTAGCTCTCACCTTTGACAAGCCGGCCGGCAGAGAAACACAAGCCAGTTAATCGTGCCACGCCGGGCTGCTGTTGGGCTGGGCTAGCACGGGCACGGCACACAGCGTTTGTGCTAGATCTAGACGCACCACCGCCGGTGCCGTGCTTGTCCGCCACCGCAGCCACGCGCCTGCCCGCCTCGGCCGTCGCTGCGGTTCCCTGCCTCCGCCCACCTCAGCTGCCGTGCTCTTGCCCGCCTCTGCTCGGATCGGTCACCGCCGTTTGTACAGCCATCGCTGAGACGTGGAGCTAGAGAGAGAAGCCGAGGCGAGACATGAGCGGATTGGGAAGGAGAAGCCGAAAAGAAGAAAACAATATAGGATATATGTCACTCCAAAAGATGGCACTTTGAAAAATGCCAATACAAAATATGAAATTAAAAATTTGCCACTCTAAAACCTGGCTCTTTGTATATTTGTCACTCTCGGACACTTTTGCCCTCACTCCTGCCTTCTTCCTCCCGGTCGGCCGTTGCCACTGCTTCTCCGGCGAGCTCCAGCTGTGCCGCCTTCTCTTCACCGCAAGCTGCGCCGTCTCCTTAGCCGCCACCGTGAGCCGCACCACCTTGTCATCATCGTCGTGAGCCCATCGCCGCCGCTGCGAGCAGCAAGCCATGTTGCCTTCTTCCCCAACACCACTCAACCTCGTCGCACGCTGGATTTGAGATCGCCATCAACGGTCTTAGATAGTACATGGAGTTTTACCATATTTACTCCTTTGTTACTGCATCCATAAAGTACATGGTCTATTACTGCATGTTCTCCTTTGTGTTGCTGCAGTTTCTCTTTTTTGTGTTACTGCATTTTCTCCTTTTGTGTTACAAGCATCTATAAAGTACATGGAGTTTTCCTGCATTTTATCCTTTATATTACTGCGTTTCCTCTTCATAGTTGTTAGGTAATCTTTGTCTAAAGTATTAATTTTCTTCTGTAGATCATCGAGTCCTAGTTGAATTCTGATTTCTAGTCCTATTTCGTTTGTGTAGCTGAGTGTTGGTGCTATATAAGCAAGAACATTGTACTCTAATATGAAATAACTTGAGAAGAAGAGTAGAAAATTATGCTAGTTGTGCCACACTGAAATTTTTTCTTTATTTGTATTTGAGAGTTTTCATCGTGAGTTTATTTATCTTCGGTTCGGAGCCAACAATGGTCACTTGTCTCAGTACTCAAGCGCGATCTGGAATGCAATCTTCCAACGAATAAGGAGCTGTGCCATGCAAGTTTGGGTGGACCTGAACGGCGGATCGATGCGCGCTATCCAAGAACAACCTAGCAATGCTAATCTTACGGAGCATTTGGGGTCGATACATGAGAGGAGGAGGAACAGACGCCATCTTTCAGCAGCACAGACAAGACAAGTGACCCAACGCCATGCTTGAATTCAAATAATTAAATGGCAACGGTAAAGCTAGCCACAAATCAGAACAAATCCGCAATTGATTCTTCCGTGAAAACGAAAGATATTTGAGAGCGTACTTAACATTGTTTACTCCAATATTACAAAGATGCTTCTGCCGCAAATGGCCTCCAAATCAAGAATCATTGGTCAGTCCATCCCTAAACAACTCGTGGTAGAGATCTTTTTTCATGCATCTAATTATTTGCTTAAGAGCATTTGTTCTTAGCTTTAATTTTCCTTTTAGGATGCCCTCTACGGTCGGCTATGTGCATGTGGGCAACATCAAGATACTGACAACGCCACTCGAAAACGACATGGATATGATCACGTACTGGTAAAGAAGAGAAGAGAAGAAGAGATTGGTTAATTGATTTATCAGGCTAAGCACAAGCTTGAGGTATCATCAGATGAAAGCTTCCTACTGGCGCCACTTGTAAGTAAGACAATGAAACAGCCCTGAAAACTTGAAATTTTGAATTTTTTTTGAATCTTTTGGTTTAATTTTGAATTCTTTCCGGTTTTAGAAATTTTCATCGAAAACCGCTTTCCGTTTTCGGAAATTCGCCTTCTCCTCCCGGCGTTTTCTTCTTCTTCCTTCTCCCTTCGTTTCCCCACCCCTGCGTTAGCTCTCGCGCCAACTTTCTCCTCCAGAGCCTTCCTTCCCCTTCGCCGCCTCCACCTGGCCCCGTTCCAGCCGCCACCTCTCTTCCTCTCGGCGCCTCCCGAAGGTTCCCGGCCACCACCTCACCGCAACTGTTTCCGCCGCCATACTATCGCCACCGCCTCTCCCAGGCTATAAAAGCCGCCCCAGGAACGGCTCCCCTCCTCACCTCCACTCCCAGCTCCTCCCCTAGCCCCCACCTTCCCCGGCGCCGGCGAATTCGAAGAAATCGCCGCCTCCTCTTTTCTCCGCCCGAAGCAAGCTTCCGGTAAATCCGTCGCACTCCTTCATCCCCTCCCCTCCCACCTCCGACGGTAGCACCCCCGCACCGCCGCCAACCTTTCCCCCACCTCACCCCACCTCCTCCCTCACCGGAGCTCGCCGGCACCGAGCTCCACCGCCGCCATTTCCACGGCCACCGTCGCCATGCCGCCTCGGTGCGCCTCAGGCCACCCCACCACCTCCATTGTGACCCCCTCCACTCACTGATGCTCCTCCACCCCTCGTTCTCGCCGAAGCGCCGCCACCTCGCCGCCGGCTTCGTCCCCTGCTCCGGACGTGCGCCTCCGCCGTCGTCGCCCCATCTCCGCACCTCCTCCGCCCCTGCAAAACCCCGAAATGGGTTCAGCTCCCTTCAGTGGTGCTTCGGTGCAGCCTCGCCGTCGGCTCGAGGCGGCGCGCGAGCCTTTCGACCACGCTGCTCGAGCCCGAGCGCTCTGGGCTGTCTTGCTTGGCTCGCCAAGCAGTAGTTCGGCCCGGCGAATCGAGCCTCGGCGCACAGCAAAAGGCCGGGCCCAACACTGTTCATTTCAAATTCAGTTTTACTATTCACTGCACCGTAATTTAGTTACTGTTCATCTACTGAAAAATACTGTTCATATACCAAAAATCACTATTCACGTACCGAAAAAGCTTAATTCCACTGTTCATTGACATGAACAGTAGTGTTAGTTACTGTTCACCACCGCCTTTTCATCCATAAATAGTAAAATGTTACTATTCATTATCTATCACTATTCATCCACAAAACCCTAATTCGACATTTTATATCCATTTCATCCGTTTCGAGCCCAAAAATCCATTTCTCTACTATGTTCAGTCCAATTAAACCTCAGATAAATTTCCACCATCCCACGCCACCTTCTTTGTGTTTATTTTCCATTTGTTTTTACTTGCATGTTGTTCCCAGCTCATTCCTTGTCGAACCGAATTTTACTTGGTTTGTTTTATTGTTTTGCTTCTCGTTAGGTCACGATATTGAAGACCAGACTGCAGAAGACATCATACAAGACCAAGATCTACAAGACTTTGTGCAAGAAGGCAAGCCACATTCTTTGATCATTTTGAACCTACAGTTTTTATATTTAATATTACTTTCATTATTATATTTGTGCCAATTACTTCAAATATCGAAACAATACTTTTGGATACCATGATGTTTAGATAATTCCTATTACCCCACAAACAAACCTACCTAGCACTTGTAGGCCATATTCATCTTGACAAGGTTAAGATTTCTTGTAAACCATATTCACCTTGACAAGTCCACATAAAATATTATCTATGCAAATAGCTTTGTCATCAAAATTGTGGTTATCAATCAAAAGAGAGTATTGGCGGTTCGCCAGTGGTTTTGGTGTGAAGTTGAGGGTTGTGTCCAGGAAGTTGGGCAACCCAATAGACTTATGTTGGAAAAACTGAGTCGCAAGTGAGGCCCGGAGGATAGACAACCACGTGGTGGTGTTGGTCTATCGCTTCACTGTGAGACTAGTAAGGACAAGAACCTTGTGCCAAAGTAACAGACACAGAAAACCGCTCAACCATAGGTGTGGTCATTACTCCCTAGCCTAGTACACTACTCTTTCGATTGAATATCTACAGCATCTAGAGTGGGACAGGAGTGGGCCTGCAGGGACACTCGCTGGTCTTCATAACGGTATGGGCCCGTCATTATCGGGGTGAAAGATCCATAGCTGCGGCCGGTGGAGTCTCCCGAGGGCTATATGGAGTAAGAACCTACCGGGTAGAAACTAGAAAGGTTGAGCAGTGAAAAAGCTTTGTTATCTCAGCTCAGTCGCACGCTAACATGTTGCGTGTCTATGATCTGGCAGTATGAGCATGAGGTATCTTGCGGGTAAAGCTGAGCAACTCTGCAGAGTATATCAAATGGTATTCGAATACGTCGTGCTTCCAGTTAATGAAGTTGTGTTCATGGGTGATTCCAATACATGAGGCATAAGTAGAGTTTTTGAGGTGTGAATTTGGTTGGTGCATTTGTTGAGAAATCCCTGTTGTTATTATTTATTATTGTTTTAAAGTTAAAATGCTTTAAATTGTAAAATGCATCCACGGATGCATGTTAAGGTAAAACCTAACCATCCATTGAACTTCTTGCATGTAATTATTTAGCTTTTCCATGTGGCTTGTTGAGTACGGCAGTAGTACTCATTCTTGCAAAATTTGCAATCCCTCCACAGAAGAAGATTGGGAAAATGTTGAGAACCCCAATGAGTAGGATTTTGGTGGCCCCCAGAAGGCAACAACTACTGTTATTAGGTCTCGATCGTGCTCAAGCGTGCATGTGGTGTGAATTTCTTTTGTCTTGTATTATATTAGCTTTGGGCTTGGAAGCCCGTGTCTGCGTCAAAGCTGGTTGTTAGACCTTAATCTTATGTAATAAAAGGTTGGTTTTGTTGTTATCGAAAGCCTGCTTGAGACACTGCTTACTTCGCAACTGCACATCTTGGGCGATTGTGAAGAGTCTAACAGCCCCGGATTTTGGGGCTGTTACAGACAATTAGTGCATTACTTTATTCTTCACGAGATTTTTAGCCTCATCTTAAATCAGAGGAAGATAATTATTGCTTTACTTCGTTCTCAAGGAAGATTAATATCTCTCTGGACCACATATTCAGAAGCTAGTTTAGACTCTACACATGCTTTCCTTCTCTCTTTTTTTAAGACTCTGTTTTCCTTCCTATTTGGAAAGGAAGGAATACTTTTAGGGCCAAACTACTACTAGAAACCACTTAGTTCCTAAGTGGTTATATGTTTCCTGAGTGTTTGGACGAAAACACTTGGACAGATTCTGCGTATTTAATAGAACACTTGGAACGAGAAATCAACACTCGGTAAAATTAACTTTTCCGAGTGTTTCCCGTAACACTCGGGAATTCGAATGCATAGAAATGGAAACACTCAGACCTTTTTTTTTGTCTTCAAGTTCTAACCCTACATTCCCACTCGATATCCCCAATCCCCCAGCTGCCTCCCCGTCCTCCCCACACCCAGCACCTTCCCTCCTCCTTCCGCGCCCGCGCCGCCCTCCTCTTCCGCTGTCGCCGCGGCACCTCCTCCTCCGCCACTACGGCGCCTCCTCCCCCTCCTCCCGACTCCCGAGCGCCGCCCGCATCCTCCCTCCTCTGGCATCGCCGTCCTCCTCCTCCCTCCTCCGCCCGGCTCCCTCCTCCCCCGACGACCTCCTCCTCCCTCGGCCCTGGCCAGTTGATTTCTTTTTCTTTCTTCCTCCTTCCCCCATTTCCTCATTCTCCATTCCTTCCACTGGTGCCTTGCCCCTGTCTATGCTCCCCCATGGCGCAACACCCGGCTCGGCTCCCTGCGCCGCCACCGCCGACGTCTGCTCGCCTACCACCGCCTCCCTCGCGCGTGTGCGCCTCGTCCCGCCCCCCCCTCGGTTGCGATGCGTCTGCATGTGTCTTTATTAGCAAGGTAATGTCTTGTGGCCGAGGTTTGAGCCTTGCAAAAGTTTCACAGCGGATTCAAGTTCCTCCATGGGTCTGTCTATCACATCCGCATTCTTTCGCATATCCTCGCCAACGACTGTCCTCTCACCATAACCTCCAACGACTGAACTTGATATGCGAGCACAACTTTCTTGTACGTGTCTCAATCATCGTCACTCGAGATTGACATCAACAAGGTATGCACATTTGAACCTAGCCCAGCATCATATCATCCCTCCATTTCGACAACAACCCCGGGCTCATCCCATCCAAAGGTCGACTTAATCCTCCTCATAAGAGTTCGAAAGTCTGGTGATTATCGAAATACAAGCACAATAACTTCTATGCTAACAAAGTCAAGAGCACTCCCCGTTTTGCTAACCGGTCCACCAGTACAGACACATACAACTTTATCTATCTACATCCAAAAATGCAATTTTTTTTTTTTGAAAAGTCAGTACTATTGACCCTGCTTGGATAGAGACTATTGGTTTATTTCCCAGGGAAATATATTGATCATGGCTAGAAACATTTTTAAAAGGCTCGAAATACACCAACTGTTTAAACAGGATTGTGAATGCGGCCTGGAAGCAATACTACATCTTTTGCGTGGCCTTGTTTGTTTCCTCACTGCTACCCCTTTGCATATTGTAAAAGTGCAGCTAGCTAGTACTACAATTCAAACGCTGATTCGAACAATATATCCTTGCATTGCAAAATACTTGACAACAATGATCATTATTTGGGTCCCTAAAAATCTCTGCAATTCAGCATAGGATGGTTGGTAAGTGAATGGTTCTTCGGATTTTTCATTGTGTACCCTGATTGACTAACAGATTGGAGCAATTTCCTCTTATTCTGGTGGAAAGGGTCCGACGTTGAAAGGTTTGGAAGGTGCAGAGCTGGCCGATGGGCTTGTTATCAAAGAAAGGGAATATAGGTTGGTGAAGACAAGATTCAGTGCTTTCTTTGCGACGCACCTCGATTCTATCCCAAAAAACTTCAGGAATAAAGAACTTGGTCATTGTTTGTAAGCACTGATGTACATCGATTGATATGTAAGCGACATTTTTTTTGTTAGCTTGATAATTTATTGCTGTAATGTTTGTGTCTTTGTTCTTTAATAACATCATTATCATAAGTGATAACCATTCTTATATGAAGGGTAAAAGTGTCGGGACTAAAAGTGCAGCAATCTTTGCCAAAAAAAAAAAACAAAGATTGATTCCTTTCTGTTGTGCTTGAGAGTTCAATACCACATTGTACAGCATCATGTTACATATGTGTATATATGTGTTGATTTTTTTTCAGGGGTTCAAACACCAAATTGCATTTGGCAGACGGTGAACATCCTCCTCATTGCAGTATAGTAAAAAATGGAAAAAGTTTGTAGTTTTCTTTTCTACAATCACATATTCGTGTATAGCAAAAACAAAAAATTCACAGGGAGAAGGATATCGGTTCTTACCTCCATAGGTCCGAAGATGCAAGCCGATGTAGCGTGTTACGGGGAGGAGGCCGGTGCAGGGAGCCGCGGGACCGGTGAGGAGGCCATCGGGACTGGAGAGGGGCACGGGGAGGAGGCCGGAGAAGGAAGCAGGCCGGTGGGAGGCGAGGACAGGGCTTGCGGGAGGCGTGGCGGCGAGGACGGATTTGGGGAGGAGAGAGAACGCCCGGGAGGAAGAGACGGGTTTGGAGAAAAAAAAATAAAGAACTGGGTGGATGGTGCCACCTAAGATAGCACTGTCACGCCACGCGAGTTGGCGTGACAAGACAGCTTTGTCACGCAATGAGTGCGAGCGTGACAACGGGAATGCATACCCTCCACATTGGCACGACGTACGGATAAGAGCTTAGGTGACAGGCTTGATCATGCCGAGAACAGTAGTGTGACGGCATAGTTTGACCACACCGCGTATTATAGGGTGACCAAATGAGTTAGAATTAAAAATAAAATCGGGAATAAGTTAATTTTAAAATATTATAAAACAAAACAAAATAAAATCTTTAGGTCTCAGGCTAGTGAAGCCCAGGTCGTCCTGTGCCACCGATCCGTCCCTGGCAGCGCGTACAAACCGTTTCGGCGGCGTCGTCGTCGTGCCCGGAGGGGAAGAGAGAGACGCTCGGGTTGGTTACTTAATTGGACGCGACAAGTGGGCGTGTCGGCAGCGAGGCGATCCGTCCCCGCCACGCGGCGTGCTGGGAAAGCGAAACGGGCCCACGCGGCAGCTCCGACAAATTCTAACTTTACATTAAAAAAAAATGCTCCTATATTGCCGCGACCGATGAAGGTTCCAGTTCGATCCCGCTAACTACTTGTTAAGTTATGAAGTTTAAATGATTTTATCTTCTAACCTTTAGGTTATATATCTGAATCTTAAGATAGTTGCAGTAGCCAATTGCCCATGCTTGAAACATAAAGTACAAAATGCTGTGCAAAATGACGAGTATTGAAGCTGTTTGGCTGCGAATTTAAAGTAGAGCAATCGGCACCGGCTGCATTGATGGCCAATCCAAGTCGTACTGGCTTCAGTTGTACTGCTGGTACACATTTCTAGGTTGTACACTTATTGTTCCCTATAAAAAGACATACACACCGTCGTAAAATACAAACATGACAACACATAGTCAGTCAACTTTGCACTGAATTGAACAATACATCTTTTATACATCATAAATACCTTCACTGTCAACTTCTTAGAGTATATACAATGTTGTGCTGGTCAGTTGTTTGTAGTCTTGACATATAAAACATGAGATGATGTGAAGGAGAGAGATGAGAGCATAGAAAATTGAGCTATCTCTAATGCCGTAGTCGGCTGTAACAAAAAAAAACAAGATATATTTATATAGAGAAACTGTTTATAAAGATATATAAAAAAATAACTCATTATAAAAACTATTTTTAATGTTGTCTATATATAATATAAAAAAAATACTATACACAATAGTTACCTATCGCATTGTATATGCTTTGGAAAACACACTACCCAAGTACAATAAAACATCACGGCTGGGAGGGCAAAATGGTCAATAAACACAGAAGTAAAAAAAGAGTGTCGCATCAAGAGGGGAAAAAATCAGCAACAAGCCAGCAAAGCTTAGAAGAGACAACTAGGGGCAAATCAGTCATTTCGCTCATCTCCCTGTCGTTCTCATCCTCCTCCACCCCACTCCCTTTCCTTCACTTGGCAACCTCCACAACTCATTAACTCCCCCACCACGCCAGCCACGCCATGGCAAGCATCCAATGCTTAGCTTCCCCTCCCTCCTAACGCCCCTCACTAATTACTCCGCCACCACTAAACACTACTTAACCCCTTCCTAATCCCACCTCTAATCTTAACCCCAGGGGTTTAGGGCAAGAGGAGCCGGAGGAGCGGCGGCGGGATGGACCTCGCGTCGTTGGTGACGTCGCTGGTGACGTCGTTCGTGATCTTTGTTGCGCTGGTGCTGCTGTTCACGTGGCTGTCGCACCGCCCCGGCAATGCGCCGGTGTACTACCCGAGCCTCCTGCTGCGGGGGCTCGACCCGTGGGAGGGGCGGGGGCGCGGGACGCGCAGCCCCGTGGGGTGGGTCCGCCAGGCTATCGCCGCGTCCGAGACCGACGTCGTCGCCGCCGCCGGGGTCGACGCCGCCGTCTACCTCATCTTCCTCTCCTCCGGTACGGCCATCCACTGTTCAATTGTTCAGTTGAGTGGGGCCGTTTTAGTGTGGGAGTTCGAGCGGTTGTTTGGTTCCCGAGGATGGAATTTTGCGTTCCTATGATGGAGTTTTTGCTTCGAAAAAACTATTTTGTGCAAGATCCCTATGGTCGTATTTTTTTTTGCTGCCAAAAAAAATGTAATTTATTTCTAGGCTTGTTGCTGTTGTGGAATGTGATTTATCTGATGATAGGCGCCCCTATAGTGAATCTTCTTTTGTAAATTTGATTCAGAGATACTGTTTTCTCTCTCTTTTACTCCCTTTGAAAAGGAGGACTTGTTTAGTAAAAAAAAAAGTTTTTGTGTCTGATCGTTCCATGTACCAACATAAAGATATGCCAGCTTTCCTGAACTGTGAGGATAGAAATAATAATCGATGCCCTTAATTTACTTTAAATTCGTACTTTTGCTAATGAAACGATTTTTTTGAGAACAAGTAAGAGCCATACGTGTATTTGTATTAAGAGGAAGAGTTAAAAAGTCAATTACAACGACCACCTGTGCTGAATGCCAGGCTCAACCGAAAGAAAACTATGATGCATGGAGGTTGACTTAACTATGAAATTAGCATGTTACATGTTTTGCTGATTAAGTTTATTGGGCAAAAGGGTGATGAAAAAATAAAAGGGAGGATGCGTTTTTGTCGAAGATAGGTAGCTACATAGGTCATATAGAGTTGTCGCCAATTATCAGATTTTTGACTTGTCTCTGGTGCTCCAGTGTTGTCGATCTTGGTGTTCTCTGGGATTGTGTTGCTTCCAGTTCTGCTACCGGTTGCTGCAACTGACCATGCCCTGGAAAATGCTGCTGGCCTGCGCAATGGCAACTTCTCGGAGATTGAAAGATTAGCACTGGGCAATGTTCACGTAAGCAACCCTTTGATACGAATTTCACGGCTTGTCTTTGTTGCCACGGATGGCTGTAGGGTGTTCTTAGTTCTTACACAGCATTAGTATTCTGGCCTTCTGAGATTGGCTCTTACATAAAAATAGGAATTTTTGGAAGCATGTTCTTGTAACATCCAAAAAATCATGTGGCCCATTTAATCACCAGGTGCACGAGCGGTTTGGAGCATTTATACCGTACATATATTATCAATACCAGCAAATGCATTCTTTGATGAGATTATTAAACGCCCTCGTTATTTATGTGTCACTGTATCAGCAGCTTCTCTTCTTGCTCCTTACTGTTCTATTAGGTCCACCATTTCTGAAGTTTTGATCGAAATGAATTTACGCTGTGTGTCAGTATTCCCCGAATCAGTGTCAGGCCAGTTATAGCTTGATGGTCAACGGCACCAATTGACCAATGTTTGTAACTTTTCTCCAAATAACATTATGGATTATTGATATCTAGAAATCTAAATTAATGTGAAGCTTGGTTGAAATGGTTACAAGCAGTTAATAGCTGCAGTAACCGGTGTTTATTTATTTTAAACTGTCGATAAATAGGATTTCCAGGCTCCAGTTAAGGTTGCCATTGGGGATCCTGCTTGCCATATATCCACAGTGTCACACACAACCAAACTCGTTTATATTTTCTACAGGAAGGAAGTATGAGGCTGTGGGCGTTTCTATTATCAGTCTACTGGGTCTCTTTTGTGACCTATTTCATACTATGGAAATCCTACAAGCATGTTTCGAATTTGAGAGCGGCTGCAAGATCAACGCCAGATGTTAAACCAGAGGAGCTTGCTGTGTTGGTGAGAGATGTTCCTATACCGCCTTCTGATCAAACTATAAAGGACTCTGTGGACTCATATTTTCGAGCACTTCATCCTGACACATTCTACAGATCAATGGTTGTGACAGACCACATGAAGGTACTGCCCCTATTTTTCTATCTTTTTCTCTATACTTGGGAAACATGTATAAACACATGCGCGCGCGCCCACACACACACAAACACACACAGAACAGTTCCCTGTTATCTGATCACACTGCACTTTGCAGGCTGATAAAATTTTCCAAGAGATTGAAGGTCACAAACAGAAAATTGCCCATGCTGAAGTTGTCTATGCAGAGTCAAAAACTGCAAACAAACCTGAGGGCACCAAGCCTACTCATAGGACTGGATTTCTCGGTATTATCGGTAAAAAGGTTGACACAATTGAGTATTGTAATGCGCAGATTAAGGAATTGCTGCCCAAATTGGAGGCCGAACAGAAGACTAGCCTTCGTGAGAAACAGCAACGAGCTGCCATTGTCTTCTTCAACAGCAGATCTGCTGCAGCTTCTGCATCTCAGACTCTCCATGCTCAGATGTTTGATAGATGGACAGTTACAGAAGCTCCTGAACCACGTGAGATAATATGGCCCAACCTTCCAAGGAAAATGTATGAGAGGCAAATCAGACAGGCTGTTATATATTTCATTGTCTTTCTCACTGTGGTTTTCTATATTATTCCTATTACTGCTATCTCTGCTCTTACAACACTGGAAAAACTGAGGGAGAAGCTGCCCTTTCTGAAGGTGGTGGTGGACCAAAAAGAAATTAAGGCTGTCTTGCAGGCTTACTTGCCACAGCTTGCACTTATTGTTTTCCTCGCCTTGCTGCCTGCTCTTCTTATGTTTCTCTCAAAGTCAGAGGGGATCCCTTCACAGAGCCATGTAGTCAGGGCGGCAGCCGGAAAGTATTTCTACTTTATTGTCTTCAATGTCTTCCTTGGTTTTACAATTGCCTCCACTTTGTTGAGCGCTTTGAAGACCATTATCAATAACCCTCGTGAGATTGTGAATATGCTTGCCACCAGCCTGCCTGGAAGTGCAACTTTCTTCCTCACATTCGTTGCACTGAAGTAATGCCTTGTCTCAATTATGCACTTATTCATTGTAATCTTTTTCCAATCTACACATGTCTGAATTTCACTACAACTATAGAATATAACTGTTTGATTGTTGTTCTTGGTAGATTCTTTGTTGGTTATGGGCTCGAGCTCTCTCGCTTGGTCCCTCTCATCATTTTCCACCTGAAAAGGAAGTACCTATGCAAGACTGAGGATGAAGTGAAAGCAGCGTGGGCTCCAGGAGACCTGGGGTATAACACCAGGGTTCCAAATGACATGCTCATCATTACAATTGTGCTGTGCTACTCTGTCATTGCTCCTTTGATTATTCCATTCGGTGTTGCTTACTTTGCCCTTGGATGGCTTATAGCGAAAAACCAGGTAAGCAAGATGTTATTTATTTTAACAGAAGTTAAGCATTGTGGGATTGAAAGAAATTATTATGTATTAACTCTTGGTTTATGCGAGTCTTTAGTGTTATGAATATTGTGTGTATATTGAAGAGACCTAATAGACAATATATATAGGGTACAAAGGGGACACAAGACTAAACCCTAGTACAATAGGAAATACTAGAAATACCCTTAACACTCCCACCTCAAATGCAAGACGTATACAATAGAAAATGGTTGATACTATAATAGGAAAAATCCGAAGTCCAAGTCTTGATAATGTCGTCGTAGCGTGTAGCTCTTGGAAAACATGTCGACAAAAGATCTATCCGGTGTCGTACGATAGCCCATAAAGCACAAGGTGCGGGAGCAAAGTCGACCGCGGTAACACGACGAAGAAGATAAAATCTACAAATATAGAGAAAGTTGTTAAATCAAGCCGAAGAGGAATGCATGACGGCGCAGATCGTAGACCAAGACGGCAGACGCAGTGCACAAGAAGTACAACAAAGACACAATGCAAAAGAAGCGCGACGCAGTGCACTAGAAGCGTAATAATGCACAAGAAGCGCGATGCAATGCATAAGAAGCACAACGGAGACGCAGTGCAGAAGAAGCGCGGCAGCCTTAAAAGCTTGGGGCGGCGGATCTGCAGCAGCTCAAAGAAAAGAGCATCGGCTGCTGCTATGCAACAAAAATCCTGTACTTTTATGACTAATAATAAATTTGTGGACTCGTATGGCTCAAACGAACGTAAAAATTAAAACCTAGTACAATAGAAAATATTAGAAATACCCTTGCATTTAGAACCTAAGTATGCCTTTTGGAAGCGACACTAAATCCATTAGTAGATGTTTGAAGAGGATAGAAGTCAGATGAAGTTGATGGGCTTATCTTACATTCTTACTTTTCTTTCAATGCAGGTGCTGAGAGTATATGTTCCCAGTTATGAGAGCAACGGGCGAATGTGGCCACACATGCACACAAGGATTATTGCAGCTCTACTGATTTACCAGACCACCATGCTTGGTGTCATCGGCCTGAAAAAGTTCTGCTATGTGCCTATTCTCGTGCCCCTCATCCCAATAAGCTTCATCTTCGCCTACATTTGCCATACGCGCTTTTATCCTGCGTTCTCCAAGACTCCTCTTGAGGTGGTTCACCACAAGCTGAAAGAAACACCCAACATGGATGCCATCTATACCGCATACATACCGCCTTGCCTAAAGCCCGAGAAGCTTGAAGATCTGGATGTCTTTGACGATGCTCAGTCGCACACAACCTCCAGAGTCCAATCCATTTAATGTAAGTGCTAAGCACATGTGTCGAATACACAACCATTGTAAACGTATGGATGATCTGAACATCGCCATCGATTTCCGCAGGATTTCTGTTGAATTTCCACACGCTCGATCCTTCCACGTTGGCTGAACCCCTGTGAGGTTGCTGTTTTCAGGATAGGAAACTGATGTCATGTGTCATGTACATACACGTGCGATTGCCTGCTGAGCATGTGTGAAGGTTTTCTTCCTTAATAGGTAGTTGCTGTGGATATTGGGATTTGAGTTTATCTCCGTTGTTCTTTGTGTGAGATGACTGTAGACTCTCTGCTGCGTTGCTGCGCAGCAAATCTCTGAAGTCAGATTGCTTGATGCTCTGTAGCCTTGTTAACAGTTCACTCCATACTCCCGTGTTATTGTTATTTGCTAAAAGGTTCACGCTTGATCCTGCCTGACGTACTGGTACAATTGTACTCTTGACTTGATTGGCTTGCTTATCAGTTGGGACTTGATTGGGAGTAGCTTTGGATCAAACTAGCATGCGGCCGGTGAAATCTGCGGGTGAGCGGGCGGAGTTGCGCACTGGCGAGCGAGGGTGACGTGAGGTGGAAGACAATCTCTGGCAAGCGGGCTCACATGTCAGCGAGAAGGCGAGTGTGCGCGCTAGAGCTGGTGAGGGGATTTGGGTCGGCTCAGTTTTGGCCCAGAGGTAAGGGAAATTCGAGAACAGTTTTTGAATTTTCAATTTCTGTCTGGGTGTTTGCTGGATTTTTGTACGAAACTTTTTTGTGTGGGCTCCTGACCCAGTATAGTTACTTCTGTAGATTCTTATGGGTTTAATATGCTCTCTGGTTTTCCTTAAATTTCTTATAAGTTGATGCTTGTATGAAAATTTTATTATTTGTTGCATACAAAAGGTTCAAAAGTCGTGCAAAAAAAAATAAAAATAGAATAAGCTCAAAATTATTTTCCTATTTATTTTCACTATATCTTCCAAAAAAATAAACATTTTTGGGATGTTACATAGAGGCCGAAATTGCGACGTGGCGAGTAGGGATGACAATTGTGCCCGATTACCCGCGAGCGAATACCCTAATGGTGGCAGGTATGTGCATCTTTCTTTGCCCACGGGCATGAAAACGAACGCAATTCTTTGCCCATCGGGTAAACGGGCGTGGGCATGGTAAGCTCCACCAGTACCCGCTTCGTCCGATTACCCGTAACCTATCCACATGTGTAAGGAAATGTCAGTTTGTATTTTTATTTTATTTGTTGAACTTGATTAATTGTCTTGTCGAACATTATATGTGAATTGTGATGAACTTTATTAGTTGTTGAATGTATGATGCGCTATTGATGTGTGAATTATGATGAACTTGATGTATGCATTGCTTGCAGGTAATGAGCATGCCATGAGCGATGGGTACCACAGCGCGATGCATTATTCATGAGTAAACAGCATGCCGCGGCGACGGGCATGGGCGAGGTTTTTCGCCCGTTGTCCTTTGCGGGTATGCCCGTGGGGGGAATTCGGGGTCGCGGGTATGGGTATGGGTGAGCATTACCCGTACCCGCCACGCCCGATTGCCATCCCAGTGGCGAGTCCACGCGACTCTGCTGTGACATTTTTGCGTTTGATTCGAACGGAAGGCTAGTTTTGTTAATCTACAGTGCAACCGTGTCATTTTAGCCAAAACCTTATTTTCTAACTAGGGTTGAAAATATTACTCTTATGTTATGTAATTCTCATATAGGCAATTATAATTATACCCTATTAGGATTGTACTACTCATACTACTAGGTGTAGTATAACTAAATCATAACTAATGTAAACGATAAAAAACAATGGATGACCCGTAAATTTAATGTACCGTAAAAGAGCTCAGTAGTTAATAGCAGACGAAAGTTTATGTCTCAACGTCGTGCATTATTCTGTTAGTCAACACATGGAGTTTACATATAAGAAAATAGTAGAGAGAAGAAAAAACTTGTGATATAACATATACTTATATATACTCTTTACAAAATTAACCAAGTGTAATTCTATTATTCAGATAGTACTTCCTCTTAACAACTGTACTACTCTGTAGCTCTCGAATCTCAAGTATAGATATCCTTTTGATTAAATGAAGAGCAGTTTGGGGGCGCGAGCAGCCACGCTACCTGGCCGTATTTTTCCTGGCCGTAGGATCTCTGCTCTGCGTGTCTGTGCTTGTACGATCGCATTCGACCCTGTGCTCGGCGTGCGTTCGCTCCGCTCGCCACATGAGGCCGGCTTCCCCAGCACGCAGCTTTTGAACTTCTTTCCTTCTCCTCACGCACCACCCCGTCTTCTCCTCCCGTCCCCCTTCCTTTCATCATCTGATTTTTCTGCGCTCCCGATCTGCTCCCGCACCCATGCCGT
The DNA here is from genome assembly GCA_036346395.1 of Hsuehochloa calcarea. Classification (NCBI taxonomy): domain Eukaryota; kingdom Viridiplantae; phylum Streptophyta; class Magnoliopsida; order Poales; family Poaceae; genus Hsuehochloa; species Hsuehochloa calcarea. Next base: position 3,761,208 of record CM070606.1, read on the forward strand.
CCTCGCCGCTGAGGCTGAGGAACCGAGCCGCCCACCTTTTGCGCTCTCTCTGCTCCCTTCGCCCTACTCCCAGTCGACTCCTCCCAAATCCACTGGCACAAATCACCGTCGCCGCCTGCCCTTGCTGGATCCCCCCAAATCCTTTGCCATAGACTGCCGCCACCTCTGCTCGCTCTTGTGGTGCCTCTTGCGTCGTTGGTCGGCAGGGCACCATCCCATTTAGTGCGTCCCTAGCTTTGCCCTATCGGTCACCTCACTTTTGCCGCGACTATCGCTTTTCCCGAGCCGATCCCAACCCAACAAAGTGCCGGTTGAGGAGGTGGAAAAGACCAACCAACGACCAGGAAGGGGTCTACGCGGTCGGCGCGGCACGGCACCAACAATTCCGCGCCCGCGCCAAGACCCGTGTCGAACATGCTTTCTGGCCTCTAGTCCGCCCGCATGGAGGCCCACTCCACCGACGCCGCCGTCCTCGAGGCCTAGCTCCACTAGATTGTTGGAATTTTCGCTTCAGTCAAACAACAGAGAAACAATGAGCTTAGTCTCGACTTGCACAAAAACGAAGTAGCGTGACTCCCCAGGTCTTCACGTGGAAACTGCCCCCTGGCCCTCTTTACTTCACGTGATACTCCAAGTACCACAGCAGCGCTTCTACCTTGTTTCTTCTTTCTCCACGTGAAGCAACTTCTCGCTCGAGAGAACAGACCAACACAACAAAAACACAATCAAGCGATTTCTCTCGGGAGCTGCTGCTCCTCTTTTTGTGTTTTTATTTTGCTTCTCAACTCACCCAGATACATGGCTCTAGGCTAACTTTTATACCCATATGCACAACCGACTCAGACACGTAGTAAAAAAACCTTCTCCTACTCGGAAACGGAAACCAAAACAGAAACAGACTCAACTCATCTAAACTTAGAAACTTAAACTACCAAAATAAGATTAATCTAACAATCACCCCCTTAATCTTGTTTTTTTTCACTTTTATCATGCTGATCTTCTCTCTCATATGAACTTCCAAGCCTTCCTCTTTTACCTGCACTTCTGTGCGCAGTTCCTTCCTGGGCCGCTACCACCCTACCGCATGTTCTTGCTCCATCCTAAGCCATGCACAAACCAACGCTTGTCGCACCTCGCACCTAGATTAAACTCGTCCTTCCTTGCACGTTCGCCTGGGCTGGAGCACCTACTCCCACGGCTGCCTGGGCTTCGCTATTACCTGAGCCTTTCGCTCCTCCCTCTTGGACCAAGTCTGCCCACTTCCCCGCATACATCTTAGTTGAGGCTACACCGCCTATTCTTCCTACGTCAACTTCGTGTACACTGCACCCTTCATGTGTGTAGGACTCACCACCCCCTGTAGTGCCATGAGCGCCTTGCTGCGCACCATCTGGACCTCTCAAGGATCTGCCTGTTGCGCCTCCTGCGCTAATTGCGTACCACTCCTGGGTTCCACCATGTCCTGGTTTAATACTCCAATTCCACTCTGGCTCCTCCAGACTGCCTTTCACAGAAGCCAGTTTACAGGTTTTTTAGGGAAATTTTATAGAACCGGGTCGGGGATCTTTTCACCTTCATCAACAGATCTTTGTTCTTGTCATAGACACGCAAGAACTCATCCTGCAGCTTCACCCTGCACCCCTGTTCCGCCAACTTCCCGAGATTGAGTATGTTGTTACACAGACTTGGTATATAATAGATTTCAGTCAGCATCCTCTGATCGCCGTTCTTGCATTGTAATAGCATTGATCCTTTGCCTCTTATTTGTACCGTGGAGCCATCGTCAAACTTGATTTTCCTTGAAATCTTCTCATTGAGCTCATGGAACATGGAACGATCTCCCTTTATGTGATTGCTTGCTCCATTGTCCAAGTACCACTCATCAATATGATCATGGTTGCCTCCCTCTGTGTGTAGTTTAGGAACTACGTTCTCCTCGTTCAATATCACCACGACCGGTGTCTCGTTAACACATAAGGAGAAAAGCAGGGTCGGCTCGTCGTCTTCACTAGCTCGAGTGAGGTTTACTTCCACGTTCTTCTTGTTTCGACAATCTGAGGCGTAGTGTCCATCCTTGTCGCAGTTGAAACACTTTATGCCGTTGCGGCACTCCAACGCGTAGTGACCGTATTTATCCCATTTAAAACACTTAATATGTGACTTGTCGTGGGAACTGTCACCATCGTCTTGCCTAGCCCAATCTCCACGTTCTCCTCTACCGCCTCACTCACGCCCGCGTCCACGCTCGTGCTTACGGCTTCTTGATGAGCCACGGTCATCCTCCTCTGACGATTCCTTGTAATATTGTCCGCCACCACTTCTTGTATCCCCTTTTAAAAGCAACACCTGCTCGTTATGTGACTGATACCTTTGCTCGTTACGGGACAGATACCCCCTTAGTAGTTCCTCATGCGCCTTGAGGGAACTGGTGATCTTTTCGATCTTCTTTGTCTCCAGATATCAGGAGTACATGAGCATGGTGACGACAGGTACGAACTTTTCTGGTAGCACGCGTAGATATTTCTTCACTGCAACAGATTCCTCCATCTTGTCGCCAAGAGAGACAATCTGATTGTACAGTGAAGTCAGCTTGCCGGCAAACTCGTCCACCGACTGGGTTTCTCCCATATGGAGATTTTTGAACTCAGTGTGCAAATTTTGGAGCCGCACCTCCTTCACGCGATCAACTCCCTCGTGCATCTTTTGAAGCGTCACCCACGCCTCACGTGATGTCTCCTTACCGATGAGCTGCCGCATAATGGAGTCTGGCACTGCTTGGTAGATGATGGCCAAAGCCATCTGATCTACCTTGTCGTCCACCTCCTTATCCTTTGCCTTCGGATCGACTGCACCCCAGACTCCTTGGGCGCGCATATGCGCTTTCATCTTCATTGCCCATACCGGGTAATTGTCGGTCGTCAGGACAGGATATAGGAGGGAGAACGACCCATCCCGGGTCTTCGCCTTATCGCCCATGATCTTCATATACCACCAAGGTCAGAACGCTCTGATACCAATTGTTGGAATTTTCGCTTCAGTCAAACAACAGAGAAACAATGTGCTCAGTCTTGACTTGCACGAAAACGAAGTAGCGTGACCCCCCTGGTCTTCATGTGGAAACTGCCCCTGGCCTTCTTGACTTCACGTGATACTCCAAGTAGCATAGCAGTGCTTCTACCTTGTTTCTTCTTTCTCCACGTGAAGCAACATCTCGCTCGAGAGAACAAACCAACATAGCAAAAACACAATCAAGCGATTTCTCTCGGGAGCTGCTGTTCCTCTTTTTGTGTTTTTTATTTTGCTTCTCAACTCACCCATATACATGGCTCTAGGCTAACTTTTATACCCATATGCACAACCGACTCAAACACTGTTCCGAAACGACGACTAGAGAGGGGGTGAATAGGAGCACGATCTCTTTTTCTCCAAGATCGGATTCAATACGATTTTTACTCCAATAACCATGAGAGCTATGAAGATCAATGTACAAGCATAGCGGAAGATTTGTATTGAATCCAATCAAAACCCCGAAGCAAAAAATAAAATAAAAAACTCAACATGCAATGAGTTGGGCGGTCTGACCGCCACCTTGGGTCCGGTCTGACCGCCTGGCCGGTTTGACCGTAGTTATGGGGCCGGTCTGACCGTGAGCCCGATGAACAATAAAAACAGCCTGAAAAATGAAATCACAAATAGGTCTAACTTTTGACTCACAACTCCAAACTTCACAAAACTTGGAGCATATCTTCTCTAGGATGTCAGGAACCTATTCCAATCAAAGATAGTGAAGATCTTTGGCAAAGTTCTGACCTTTTTCCGTTTGAGTGAAGGTTCCTTCAAAACCGAGTCAAAATTAAAATATGATCCAAAAACTTGCTCGTGGGTTATAGATGATCAAGATAATCTTAGATGAGTTCCTACATGTCACAGCAAGCAAGATCTCGGCCAGAAACCAAAAGAAAATCAAAGGATCAAAGAAAGCCCCAAAATCACAAAATAGAGAGCAAGAACAAGAAGAAGATCGTCTTGAGGAATCTTGCTTAGATTGATTTGAGATAGATATTGGTTTACAACCACTCCATTATGGAGGACGAATACTCAACACTTGAGCACACAATCAATCCAATCTCTAGAAACCTAACATCTCCTCTATTCTCCCTAAACACCAAAACTAGAGTTTCAACAAGAAAAATAAGAGGTCAAGTGTGCACAACCAGCACCCTCCCCTATTTATAGTGGAGGCTAACTTCTAGAAGGTATTCCCTAATGGGCACCCGTTAAGCCCACACACAAACGGGTTTCACTCACGCACGCATTTCAAAGTGTCGTCTTCATCTTCTCTTGACCTAAACCACTCCTTACACCGTCTTGCGCCGCGGTTTAGCCAAAAGCAATCAAGGTGGTATCTTGGTGAAATTACAAAAATACCACTTCTCGATCCTTCTCCAAAGATTAAGTCCAATCTTTATGAAGCAATCCCATGCTTCGCCACGTGTAGGTTGATCAACAGCTCTCTTTATGTCGGCAAGTCTCTCCTATCCGGCTCCCACCGAAACCACCATGGTACTAAAGGATCGCGGCAAGACTACGATAGCACAAAACAAAAAATTTTACCGCGCAACCAAGGAACCTCCGCTAGTAATAGATCACGAGATTACCACTAGACGCGCCGATTCATAGCGGAAGTAAAGTCGATGTAGCGAGATGATGCGGTCGTAGTCGTACTCGCCGCACGTCTTCTCCTTTGAGTGGTCGTACTCGCCGCGCGTCTTCTCCTACGAGTAGTCGTACTCGCCGCGCGCCTGCTCCTCCGAGTAGATGTACTCGCCGTGCGTCTACTCCTCCGATTGGTCGTACTGAGTTGCGGATCGTCCTGGTGCTGATGCTTCGCAACAGCACCTCCAAGGTATCACGGGGCAATGACACCACGCGCTGGAGTGCTAGCACCGGCGGCGTGGTTGAGGAAGGTGTGGCTATTAGGGTTTTGAAAAGTTCTTCAAAAGATCGTCATCCCACCCCTTGCCACCGTCCCTCTATTTATAGGCATCCATGATGGGTCTCGAACCTGAGGCCCATTACGAACTCGAGGCCTACAAGAATTCGGATCACCATCCAAATCAAATCCCAGCCCTTTAAGTGTCCGATCCTATAGGTTCATGTGTAATTGATTGTGACTCGGAAACTCTTTTCTGACCACAAGTCGTCAGCGGTACCTAGCAGCACATAACGATTCCCAAACGCACATAGAATATATCGGGCGAACCTTAATGCAATATGATCTACGACTAGGTCCATATCAATAACGACCAGCTCGTATATCTATACGACCAGTTCATATTTGGTCTCGATCAATTCGTAACTCCTTACGACCAGGTTCCGACCACTTAGTGACCATGTTCAATCAGCCTACGACCAGCTCGTATCTCCATACGACTAGTCCGTATCTGATCGAACTGAAAGGCTTTCTCGTGTATACTCCCTTTGCCTCACGATGTCTGGTTGAACTCCAGGTGAGATTTTGCATCATCCATGGACTGTTCAATACTTTCTCGATCAAGTATCGAATAACTTCATGTGGTCGACACTTCGACCACTAGTGGCATGGGCATGCACTTTCTTTATCCGACCACAACGAGGGGCCCAAAGACATCTCCCCTGTTATGTTAGGAGGGGCAAATCCCATATCCGACTAGTAACATCCCTCCACATATTTCATAGCATACCGAAAAGCAACCTTTATAACTACCCAGTTACGAGTAGCGTTTGGCAACCCCTAAGAGTGCTACTACATATGTAGGAAATCATGCTGATCTCAGGTCTAAGGATTATACATCATCATTGCTTGAGACCAACTAATGATACATAGAATCATAACAATCTCAATAGTATCTCACGGTGGGCCTTTTCCAACACCATGTTCTCTAACATGTGTCCATATTATTGGTTTGATATCTCCATATCCATGACTTGTGAAACATAGTCATCAACCAATACATATGCTAGTCTTATACATATGTGTTCTCATATGTTTTCGACCAGGGAACATTTAAGAATAATCATCACAGAAATATAGAGTTTCACAATCAAGTCACATACTTGATAATAAATATTATTGATATTATTCTATGAACAAGATAACATATTATCCAATGTTATGAACATATTGAAATATAATCATCTTTTTTATTACCTCTAGGGCATATTTCCAACAGGCACTTGCACCGACCCCCGTGCCGCTTGATGCAGCCCGTCGCTTTGAACTTTCCATTCGGTCATCCTTGTCCATTTTGCGCCATGCTTGAGTCCATCAACTTCACCCGGCATCCTCGGTCGTTCTGAACCTCATCTCTCCAAGCCTAGTCCCGATCATTCTCACCGTTGACCGTCGTTGACCTCCAAGCGTACTGCACAACAATAGACAAAGAAATCGATTCCATAAACAAATTCTTTACAACTTGACCCACATTAATCAAAACATACATCACGCAATTCATATGCACTGAAACCCAATAGATTCCTCCATCTTGTCGCTGAGAGAGATAATCTGATTGTACAGTGAAGTCAGCTTGCCGGCAAACTCGTCCACGACTGGGTTTCTCCCATCTGGAGATTTTTAAACTCGGTGTGCAAATTCTGGAGCCATACCTCCTTCACGCGATCAACTCCCTCGTGCATCTTTTGAAGCGTCACCCACGCCTCACGTGTTGTCTCCTTACCGATGAGCTACCGCATCATGGAGTCTGGCACCGCCTGGTAGATGATGGCCAAAGCCGTATGATCCACCTTGTCGTCCACCTCCTTGTCCTTCGCCTTCGGATCGACTGCACCCCAGACTCCCTGGGCGCGCATATTCGCTTTCATATTCATTGCCCATACCAGGTAATTGTCGGTCATCAGGACAGTATATAGGAGGGAGAACGACCCATCCCGGATCTTCGCCTTATCGCCCATGATCTTTAGGTACCAGAATGTTGGACTTATTGACATATATATATATTGAACCCACTATATGCAGTTAGAGGGAAAACTGGTCGTAAAACATATAGTGGGGGAAAACTGGTCGGAAAACTGCTGATTTTTGCATATATTCTATTGTAGATTATGGCACCTAATATGTTCTCCACACCTACCTTTAACTTGCGTTCTATTCTTGAGAAAGAAAAACTGAATGGAACCAACTTCATTGACTGGTTTTGTAATCTGAGAATTGTTCTCAAATAAGAAAAGAAGGAATATGTTCTAGAGGGTCCCTGTCCCGAGGAACTGAATGCCAATACTACTTGTGCTGAAAAGAATGCTTATGAGAAGTATTGCAATGACGCAGTCGATGTGCACTGTCTTATGCTTGTTACCATGAACTTTGAGCTTCAAAAGCAATATAAGACCACAGACGTTTACAATATGATTGTGGGTCTGAAAGGTATGTTTCAGGATCAAGCAAGGGCAGAGAGGTACAACACCTCTAAGGCCTTGTTTTCTTGCAGGTTGTCAGAAGGTAGCCCGATCAGTTCTCATGTGATCAAGATGGTTGGTCACATTGAGAGCTTAAAAAATCTTGGTTTTCCCCTTAGCCAAGAGTTGGCTACTGATGTGATTCTCCAATCGCTCCCTACGAGCTTTGAGCTAGTCACATTGAATTTTCATATGAATGGCATAGAGAATTGGCATAGAGAATTCAATGACCGAGTTGCATGACATGCTTAAAGGTGCCGAGGAGAGCATCAAGAAAATTTATAATCATGTGATGATGGTTCAAAAGACAACTAACTTCAAGAAGAAGGGTAAGTATCAGGGAAAGAAAAAGGACAACGGAAAGACTCAAGATGAGATCGAGAGTCTCAAGGCTAAGCTTAAGAAGCTCAAGTTGGGTCCTAAGCCTGACACAGAATGTTACCATTGTCATGAGACTAGGCATTGAAAAAGAAACTACAAGAAGTACTTGGCAGAAATAAAAAAAGAACAAAGGAAGTAAAACTTCTAGTTCAGGTATAAATGTTATAGAAATTAATCTTGCCACTTCTCCGACCAGTTTTTGCGTATTTGATATAAGATCGGTTGCTCATATTTGCAATTCGATGCAGGGACTGATAGGGTGTAGAAGTTTGCCAAGAGGCGAGGTTGATGGAAGAGTTGCTGCATTAGCTATTGGCACTTTACCATTAGTTTTACCCTCAGGATTAGTTATGGAATTAAATAAATATTATTATGTTCCAGTCTTAAGAAAAATCATTATTTATGCTTCTTGTTTAGGAGCATAAGGTTATGAGTTCAGAATAAAGAACAATTGTTGTTCAATTTATTTTAAAAATTTGCTTTATGGTCATGCTCCATTGGTGAATGGATTATATATTTTGAATCTTGAGGATATGCATGTCTATAACATTAATGCTAAGCGACTTCGACCCAATGATTTGAATCCCACTTTTATTTCACATTGTCGTCTAGGTTATATAAATAAGAAGCATGTGATGAAGCTCTATAAAGATGGTCATCTAAACTCATTTGGTTTCGAATTATTTAAAACATGTGAATCTTGTTTACTTGGCAAGATGACAAGGACGCCTTTCACAACCGAGAGGTGAGAGGGCAAGTGACCTACTGGTCGTAATACATTTGGATGTTTGTGAACCAATGAGCACTTCAGCCAAAGGTGATTTTCAGTACTTCATAACTTTTACTGATGACTTTATTAGATATTGTTACATATACTTAATGACGCATAAGTCTAAATCCTTTAAAAAGTTTAAATAATTTAATAATGGGGTATAGAATCAACAGGGATTATCCTTGATGGACAAAATATTGTAGAACCTTTAGATGATGCATCTGCCCCATGTAGATCTAAAATGTCACATCAATTACCCATAAGCTATGTGCGTGACATTTTATTATTGAATAATGATGAGCCTAAGACTTATGAGGAAGCGATGGTGGACCCAGACTCTGAGTCATGGCTCGAAGCCATGAGATCCGAGATAAAATCCATGTATGACAGTTAAGTTTGGAACTTGGTTGATCCATTTGATGGTGTTAAAACCATTGAGCGTAAATGGATTTTTAATAAAAAGATAGATATCGATGGAAATATTCACATTCGTAAGGCACGACTGGTAGCAAAGGGTTTCAAATAAATTCAAGGTGTTAATTATGATAAAACCTTCTCACCTATCGCTATGCTTAAGTCTATCCAGATCATTCTAGCTATTGCTGCATATTTTAATTATGAGATATAGCAAATGGATGCCAAAACGACTTTCCTAAATAAAAATCTAAGTGAGGATGTGTACATCACACAACCTGAGGGTTTTGTCGATCTACGGGAAGCTAGAAAGGTATGTAAGCTTAAGAAAACTATCTATAGATTAAAGCAAGCATCTCGGAGTTGGAACATTCATTTTAATGAAGTGGTCAAAGGGTTTGACTTCATCAAGAATAAAAAAGAACCTTGTATTTACAAGAAGATTAGTGGGAGCAAACTTGTGTTTCTGGTCTTATATGTGGATGACATATTACTGATCAAAAATTATATCCCTATGCTTAAATCTGTTGAAACTTCAATTAGAAATAGTTTCTCGATGAAAGATTTAGGAGATACAGCATATATTCTAGGTATAAGGATCTACAGGGATAGATCTAAAAGGTTAATTGGATTAAGCCAAGGTTTGTATATTGACAGTGTGTTGAAGCGGTTCAACATGCAAGATTCTAAGAGAGGTTTCTTGCAAAGTTATATGGAATTAATCTTAGCAAGAGTCAGTGTCCTATGACCACTGATGAGCGAGACAAAATGAGTAGAATCTCATATACTTTGGCTATTGGATCTGTCATGTATGTCATGCTATGTACACAACCAGATGTGTCGTATGCTCTAAATGTTACGAGCTGATATTAGTCAGATCCAGGTGATGGTCACTGGATAGTAGTCGTGAATATCCTTAAGTACTTGAGAAGGACTAAGGATGCATTCCTTGTATATGGTCGTGAGGAAGAACTGGTCGTAAATGGTTACATTGATGCTAGCTTCCAAACCGACAAGGTTGATTTCATATCACAATCTGAGTTTTTGTTTTGTCTTAATGGAGGAGCAGTGAGCTGAAAAAATTCCAAGCAAGGAATTGTTGCTGATTCTACAATAGAAGACAAATACATTACGGCTTCTGAAGCTGCAAAAGAAGCTGTATGGATTAGAAAGTTCATTAATCTACTGGGTGTGGTTGCTAATGCTTTCAGTCTAATGGATCTCTATTGTGATAATAGTGGAACCATTGCACAAGCTAAGGAGCCTAGGTCGTATTAAAAGTCCAAACACATATTTCGACGATATCACATCATTCGTGAGATTGTTGAAAGAGGTGATGTGAAGATATGCAAAGTGCACACGGATTTGAATATTGCTAATCCGTTGACAAAGCCTCTCCCACGACCTAAACATGAGGTGCACACAAGAGTCATGGGTATTAGATACCTATATGGTTGACTCTAGTGCAAGTGGGTGACTGTTGGTGATATGCCCTAGAGGCAATTATAGAGTTAATTGTATCACGTCTATATTGATGCGTTATTGAATAAATGTTATTCTGTTCCTTGAATGAATCATTCATTATAAATATTAACAAGTATGTGACTTATTAGTGAAGCTCATTAACTTATATGATGTCGTTCTAAATGTATCTCAGGTCGGATGTCACTAGTCAGAACACTAGTGTCTCTATTGACTAGCATGTTTATTTATTTATGACCATGTTTCACTAGTCATGGATATAGGGATATCGAATCAATACTATGAACACATGTTAGAGAACATAGTGTTGGATTGACCTACATTGAGATAATGTTGAGATTATTATGATTTTATGGGTCATCAGTTGGTCTCAAGCAACGATGATATATAATCCTTAGACCTGAGATCAGCATGGTTTTTTACATGTGTAATAGTATATTTTAGGGTTGCCAAATGCTACTCTGTAACTAGGTAGTTATAAAGGTAGCTTTCGGGTATGCTATGAAACATATGGAGGGATGTGACTGGTCGGATATGGAATTTGCCCCTCCTAACATAATAGGAGAGATATCTCTGGACCCTTCGATGTGGTCGGATAAAGAAAGTGCATGGCCATACCACTAGTGGTCAAAGAGTCGACCACATAAAGTTATCCAACACTTGATAAAGAAAGTATTGAACAGTCCATGAATGACAAATTATCTCACATGGAGTTCAATTAGATATCATGAGACAAAGGGAGAATACACAAGCAGGTCACTCAGTTCGAACAGATACAGACTAGTCGAACATAATCGCTAAGTGGTCGTAAACTGGTCGTAAGGAGTTGCGAACTGGTCAGGACTAAATATGAACTAGTTGTGTAGAGATACGAGCTGGTCATAAGTGATAAGGACTTGGTTGTAGATTATATTGCATTAAGATTCAATCGATATAATTTATGTGTATTCAAGAATCATTATGTCCTGTTAGGAACCGCTAACGACTCGTAGTCGGAAAAGAGTTTCCGAGCCACAACCGATTACGCATGAATCTACCGGGTCACACAGTTAAAGGGTTGGAACAAACGTGTTAGAATAGGATCCGTCACAGGCTCTATAAGAGGATGCATGAGGCTATTGGGAAAGATAAGAGAGACGTGACAGACAACGTGAGTTGCTCCACCGAAACCCTGCTTGCATGGCATCTTGGTTTACGTGGTAGATTTTTTGAATTGTCAACTGGCGTAGCCTACCGTATCCCTTCACTCATGTCTCTCTGACATAACCGCACAATTTCACCTCCTATCTCTGATAATAGCCGCTCAACGATCGTGCGTGGAAGGATACTAGCTCGCTCACAACAACCGCTGCCCACGTGGGTGATTAAGGAACCAACAAGGTTAGATGACAAGAGGGAGAGATCAGGAGCATAGCCTTAGTTGCACCTTGTTCATCTTGAGCACGGTGCACCCCCATTGTAATATCATTCAATACAAGCACATATGAAGTATGGTTGTTATCCTCTTCGGAGAATGCATGAACTTGTTTAAAATTGTTATCTCCTCTGTCTAATCCCGACATTTGCTTCGTAAAATTGGAAGCAAATCGTCGACAGGATGTTATGGCATTTGAGAGTAAGAGTAAGACTCTGCTTCTTTGATCATAATCTCCGACATAATCAAATTAACTAATTCGGGGAAAAAAATCTACACAAAATACAATACAGACAGTCACAGTTTTTTTTAATTGTAGTAGTGTTGTATTATATGTGGTTTTCAGAAGGCATGAATGCTGCATGCATAATGGTATCCATCACCTGAAACGATACATGCATTTGATTATTATCACTGATGCTTAACTTGGTTGGCATATTAATAAAAGCAGAGTTTGGTGGAGGTGCATGCCATGGCTTGTATTCTAAGCAAATCATTTGTTCAGTCGTTTGGACGACATTGTTGGACAATAAGATTTGAGGATTAATTAAACGGAAGGCATTTTTAATCGAGGTGCTTCCTCCTCATATCGACCACGAGGTCCTTCAAAGGGCCTTCTTCTACAAGGTTGCCTCAATATTGAAAACTACTGCTGATAATATTATTAACAGCTACCTTGTTTTGGGGTAAGAAACAAAATGTATTCGGCAAACATCAAGAACTTGCTAGAGTAAACGTTATAAAAAAACGTAAGCAATAAATTAAGAGGTCGGGCCGGAGACCCAAGTAAATTCATAAGCACATCTAATTCGGTGGTAGATCCGCTCTCTAACAGGGTTCAAGCTCTAACTACGATCCATATATACTCCAGCTGATTAAACCCTTTAACCAACACTTAGGACTACTCACCGATAACTATAATTCTTAACTAATTAAGACGTAAAATTGGTCCCTGGGAGCTGAACTTTATTTAATTTTTTTATTTTAAAGTCAAAACTCGTGAACTTTATTTTCAATTCTGACATCTTTGATCACGTCACCACCCGTAACGTGACAAAACAACACTGTCACATCAGCCCGTATCTGCGTAAACTCTTATCATACCACCACGCATGTCGTGACAGTGTTGTTTGGTCACGCCACCACCAGTGGCATGACAAAAGATGTTATTTTAGCGGAGCGTGATCAAAAGAGTCAGAATTGAAAATAAAATTCGTAGGGTTAACTTTAAAATAAAAAAGGTTAATTAATAATAAAAAATTTAGGAGTTACAAAAATATTCGGTCAAATAACAAGATTAGCATTAGCATATATACCCTAAAGGGTAAAGGCCCGCAGTTTTTTCGGCAGCATAGGCGGCCACGTCGCCTCGAATGTTCTTGGCCTTCGGATCCCGCTCGTCTCTGCCTGGCGTCCGTCCGATATTTTTTGGGTTTTGCGTGCCTTCGTGTCGTCATCCTCGCTAGATTCTTCGGCTGCTTTCCCCCTCGTTTGGAACGTCGCGCCGAGTGGCTACCGGAAGCTGTTCAAGAAGGACGAGAGAGGCATCGTCAACATGGTCCAGCTGCTCGACCCCGGCGTCTGGGCCGTCGACAAGCGGTTCCCGGTGTCAGTACTGCTTGTTAGGATTAACGAAGGAGAAAACTCACTTGTCTATACCTCTCTTGGAGCACATGCACTCAAGATGCGCAGCAACTGCTTTTCTTGCTTTTCTAGCATTTGCTTCATGAAGTTAACACATATATCAATGCTTAAATACATGCTCCTAAGCTGTACTTTGCCACGTCTATGTAACAACCATGACCGATTCCTATGCCATGACTCAACTACTCCTACATGCATGCCACTAACCCGTCTCCAAGACCAATTCCCACGCACATCCTCTGGCCACTAACACGTCCTTGTGGCCACTAACTAATTAACCCCCTAACTACATGCGCTAATTAAAGAACCATCAAGATTAATTCTAACATTTTCCCCCCTAATCTTGACTTGTCGATACTTTGATGCGTTCAACTGGATCGCCTTGCCGCACGCAGCAGCCTCCTTTTGCCACACACAGCAGCATTTTTGCCACACATAGTGGCATCGTCTTGCGCGACACACGCGCTATTGACGGTCTTCAACACTTATCTCCAAGAAGTTCCGCCTTCCCACTCAGCACGGGTTTAGCAACACAAACTCCCTTTATGTGTTGCCAAGCCCACACAGCCGCTTCTCTACCACGTGGTGCACTCTTTGAGGGGCAGTACAGTCGCCCTCGCCACGCAATCACTCTCGAGGGACAATACATTCGCCCTCGCCATTAGCGACCGTGACCATGCGCGCCACCACAGCCCATGCATCTGGTAGTTTTTCTCGTCGGGACACAGAGATGAACAGTACATTCGCCCATCTTGCCTTGTCGGTTGTCGACGACGCTCTTTAGTATCGGGTCTTTGGGAGACATCCCACCTCCACTCTTCACCGCTACCTCTTGGCCGCCACAACTTCGTCGTCGGTGACACGACTTACCGGGCGACTCCGACCTCCGACTCTTCTTGCGACGACGGCCTCCATGCCATCACCGTTGGTCGGCCTCATGCCGACTCGTTTCCCAGCGGCTTCGCAACGCCTCACCTTGCCACCTCCAGCCTCCACCTTTGGTGGAGATTGCCGTCGTCGGTCTACTTCGTGGCAATCACGTCGCCGCCGTCGGTGTGCACGTCACGTGCGATTCCGACACACCGCGCTGGCCTCGTTCTGGCCGCGCAGACCTTCGCCGTCGTGCTCCTGAGCGCATGGTGCTGCAGCCGGCTCGTCGCCGGCACCCATGCACCTCCGCCCGACGCGCGCCGCTGCGCTCGCCATCACGCCGACTGGCGAGTCATCACTAGACAGCTTCTCCTTGCACCTCGCTCTGATACCAATTGTTAGGATTAACTAAGGAGAAAACTCACTTGTCTATGTCTCTCTTGGAGCACATGCACTCAAGATGCGCAGCAACTGCTTTTCTTGCTTTTCTGGTATTTGCTTCGTGAAGTTAACACATATATCAATGCTTAAATACATGCTCCTAAGCTGTACTTTGCCACGTCCATGTAACAACCATGACCGATTCCTATGCCATGACTCAACTACTCCTACATGCATGCCACTAACCCGTCTCCAAGATCAATTCCCACGCACATCCTCTGGCCACTAACACGTCCTTGTGGCCACTAACTAATTAACCCCCTAACTACATGCGCTAATTAAAATTAAAGAACCATCAAGATTAATTCTAACACTGCTTGCCGTCTCGCGGCCCCGGCAGTGCCAAAAGCAGATGGTGGCCGCCGGCGCGTGCGGGTTCCTGCAGGGCCTCCTGGCCGCCCAGGTAGACGGCGCCAAGAATCTCGCCGACAACCTCGGCGGGGGGAAGATGCTCGGCGTGTTCCCACGGGCATGACAGCGATCGTACCGGGCTCGAAACGCCGATTTCGGGAGGAATTTAGAGTTCTTGCGATGATCGATCTTGCGCTGTATGTATGTGCTTTAACCATCCCGCCTCTCAATTTACCACCTGCTTGCTCTCTGTATGATACTTGTGATGATCTTGTAAATGTCGGCGTACCTCGATCTGTTCCATAGCTTAGAGTGAGAGATGGTGAGTGGTTTTAGTGTGCTTAAATCAATTCGAACACGCAAAGCTTGTATTTAATCTTTCATCTGAAGAAATTAAGCTTCATTTGCTAATGTGCATTACTCTTACATATCAAATTATCTGTTTTAAATTTGATAAGCAAACTTTTTTCAGAGTTCAGAGCATATTCATCTGCTGTTATTGTCTAGGTACCGCAGTATGAAATGTATTATACTGACAATTGTGTCATTAGAATTAGTGGCTAACAGTTTTGGTTAACCTCATCTTGTCGGGGGTCAGCATTGCATTGTCTTCCTTAATTATGAAATGATCGCTAGCGAGGGTACAGGTCTGAGACGGTTCATTACTCATAATTCAATGTGTAGACATGGTGCCCATTGAAGGGAACGGGCCAGCCTTGTACATATGGTACAGGTTGGCAGAGCCTACAATAATTTCCAAAGAGCGAAATGGATGTACGGATCTTGAATACCCATTACCTCACGTTTTCCTTTCCTGATTGTGATCATTGGTAAACTGGTAATCTCCTGCCTTGACTATAACTTTAGATTGTCAGTAAGCAAGGTTTTAATAACTTTAGTTAATCCTTAAAATTTACTGAAGAACTACGTTTAATCTGAATTCGCATCCAGACTCTCTTGTGCTTAGCTCCATCTTTAGCTAATGGGTGGTTTATGTTTGTTTCCTTCCATTGCACTACTGATTCCACATATGCATCGCCATTGTTATAGTTCATCATCAGGTCAATTACAGGCTTGTGTAAAGAATTACATTAGTTACAACGTTAAAACCATCTTCAGGATCATTGGTAAATCGCCTATAGAATCACATGGGATTGGGGCAGCTGAGGCAGCAAATATACCCACTCTGGCGCATTCAAGAACCAGCTTAAATGTTACATGGGCATTGTTGCTTAGGAGATCTGTTGCGCCAGATTCGGATTTGAGAGTAACAAGCCAACATCCAAGCATGCATTTTGCAGTCACTAATCATTCAGGAATCATATCATGAGGTGCTGCGTCTCTCTGAGCTCCCTGCTAAGGTGCGCGCCCGCCCAGCTGAGGTGCTGCGTCTCTCGCGTGGAAGCGATTGCTCTGCCTGTCGCTCTGTGCTCCCTGCTGCGTCTGTTCGCTACAATCAACAGGGATTATCCTTGATGGACAAAGGTTCGGGCCATGCATTAAGATTGGTTTCCTAATGTACATCCATTGAGTTTTCCTGCGCCACATGTGTTAATTTTCCAGGAGTAGAGGGTTTGCAGTGACTTGTATTTTATATAGTCATAAGCTTTCTTATAATTCAAGGTCAAATTGATCTCGTTTTAGGCTCCTTTTGGAATGCAGGATTCTCATAATAATTATGTAGGATACCACACATCAAGTAAGAGCATATGTTTCCTTTCCTACTGAATTCTTGCGTTCTGAACTGGTTATACAGGAAAACATATCTGATGGAACAATGATGGCAATCACCCCTATCTCCATTTCCCTTTAAACATACATAGGATATTGTTTTGACTTCTGAATTAATTTGTTGTACTTAAGTAGTTAAGTTGTATCGTCCTTCGTCTCGGGTTGTATCTGTTTTCGGATTGAACAAAAGACCCTGGGTGGTTTGCGTTTCTGCTTGTCAATCTGAGTTGTGATGATGTTTGAGGGTTGCTAAACTATATGGCTTTTCTGAATTATCTATTACCTCCCTTTGTTTGCAAATAGGGATGAAAACGGATCGGGTGCGGACAGATAATGGCTTTGTCATATTTGTTTCTATATTTTTTTCGGATCCGGATACGAATACGAATACTCCGGAAATGAATACGGATACAAATGATATCGAATACGAATACAGAGCGAATATGAATCAAAATAAATACAGTCGCGGATATTTTTGGAACATGAAAACTCCTTAAATTATATGGCAGAAATTAACAAAAAAACATATAACTAGTTTATTTGATACAAATATTCATAAATTGTTCATATTTTCAGTAACCACAAATAACGTTGGCACTAGCAAGCTGCATTAACTAGTTCATCACAAATATAACACTTAGTTTACCATATTTAGCTCATAAATCATAACTCACAAAGTCACAAGTCATCACACATTCACACTTAGTTCATCACATAAATAAATCTTAGTTCACACTAACATTGATCAGGCTGGATGGTTAATCTATACGCAAATGACTATAACATCCCAAAGAATGTTACAAAAAAACACATATTATTTTATTGGATTCTCTGAGATTTAAAAGAATTTTCTTGGTTAAAAAGAAAAATAATAAAATAAAGTTAATTATTTAATTTCCTAGTTTTTAATATCAAAAATAAAATTTATTGAGTTTTCTGGGATTTATTGGAATTAAAGTGAAAACAAAATTTTAATTAATTTGTTGAATTTTTTGGATTTTAAAAAGATTTTTTTTCTATTTTTTAGAAATTAAAAATAATTTATGTGCAAATATAAAAACCAACTTTAAGTTGAAATTAATTTTATTAAGTTTAAAATAATTCAAGGAATTTCTGTGATTTTTTCTAGAATTTTTTTAACTCTATTTGCTATTTTCTAAAAGGCTATTTGATTTGTTGCATTTTCTAAAATTTGAAAATCAATTAAAATATCTTTTTATCTTTTGAGTCAAAATTCGGATATCCAACTTTTGTGTTATCCAGATAATCCGTATCCGTACCCGTATTCGACGGATAACAGGGAAACTATATCCATATTTGTTTCCGACAAAAAAAAAATCGTATTCGTTTCCGATCCAAGAATTATATGAGAAAAATGCGATCCAAGAAAATCTGAATCCGTTTCCGTCTGGATCGGTTGGAAACTATTCGATCCATTTTCACCCCTATTTGCAAATGTCATCTCGGTGTTACCATTTGCGCACTATTTCTAAATGCATGATTAGGAGGTGAAAACATTTTGTCGAAATTTTACCTAATTTTTTTATATAATAAAAACACTACTTGCTGTTACATGCTGCAGCTACAAAATCAATTATCAGTCATGCCAATAGTCAACTAATGTTAGTATCACCTATGCAGTTACAAATCAGATTTTGTTGATTTGCTAATTCTAACGGCCTGCTATTTGCTCTAGCAAGATGCCTACACTGCAACATGCAAAAAAACCAGCATAGGCCACTAGTATATACAACTATGGAAAATAATTTTTTGAAATATTCAATACAGATGATCTATTATGCAGCAGCGTTAGATGTGATTTTCACTGTCCAACCGAAAAAGACTCGAAGCAAGCAGCCGCTGGGGCTCCGAAACGTGTCCCAGCGCAGCCAATCGGAACTGGACAAGTGACGCAGAAACTAGCAAGCAACTGTACCATCCCACTTGGCACATTGGATTACGCAGGTACACAATTACACCGATCTGCTGGTGATTAAACTAGATTATTCCTCGTGCTACTCATCAATGCACGAGCTACCTTCCTCTGGGATCTAAAATTAAGCACATACTTTTAGAGTTTTTTTAAAAGATTTACTCAATGTAATACGGTTGATCTATTCTTTTTATTTAATAATTTAGATTAGTTATAATTTATTTATACTATATCTGATATTACGAGTACTATAATTCAAAAGGATGAAACTGTAATTGGCTACGTAGGGATCATGTGTCACAAGAATAATATTTTTAATCATAGTTGAAAAAACCTATAATATTCTCATAAAAAATTATAAATACAAATAAAAATATATTACACGTTTAACAAATCAATAATTAGATTTAATTTATACTACCAGTATAAAATATACCTAAAATTTCTCGGCTTTTAAGCCTCTTTTAAGCCATTGTTTACTTTCAGGAGGCATGGCCCCCTTAGAAATGATTAACAAAGTTGGAGGCTTGGATTAGTCATTAACTAGGTGCTAAGTGTAGATTTCAGGGGGTGGGGGGGTTAGTTTATGTTCTAATTCATTGGATACCCCTCTTTTTGTTGAGGGCTGGCCATCTTTATCTTGCCTCTCCTGTACGGGGCAGTGCCACTTGTCAAATTTATCTCTTCTCTGCCCTATGAAAGAGGCATGAAATCTTTTGATCTTTCCTCACCAGGGGCAGGGGCAGGGGTAGGGGTGTCTTTTTACATAAGTTGATGTGGATAGAGTAACACATAATTTACCCACAGCATCCTGCTTGGGTGGTGCTGTCACTGCCTCATCTTTTGAAATCGCTGTTTAGAGGAGCTGTAGCCTTTTTGAAAGTTGTTTTTATTTTGTGGGCTGAAAAACAGCTACAGTTGGTGGCGGTAGCTTTTTTTGAGGCGTCGTTTGACACCATGGTATCTTGTGGGAAGTATGTCTGCTTCGGCTGTGGGTGAAGGTTGAAACATCTTAAATACTTTTTAGTGTTGTGAATTCATGTTTGTGTATTGATTTAGCGTAATACGATTATTTTTTTGATTTTTTTAGAAATAAAATATGACTGTTTTTTAGTTTTTTTACAGAAATATTGAAAACAACAATGTATATGCATATTACTATAGAATGTCAAAATTTCACATTAGGGGGTTAATGAACTTGAATTAAAAAATAAAATATATTGCTAAACTTCAAGCCATCTGTCATTCATTGTTATCATAGCTTCCTCTCCGATCCCCTGACCAGTATATCAACCGGAGGAAATGGTTCACCAATTGTTTGTAGTTGAACTCATGAATCGGCAACAAAAAAAATCAAGTAATTAACTCCAGACCACATACACATGAACACACATGACTACACATGAAAACACATGCACACATCATTTTCATCACAAAATCCACATCACATACACATGAACTGAACCTTCGACTAGAAAACACATGCATACATCAATTTCTTCACAATATTGGAGCACCCACTTCCGGTTACCAAATTGATCTACATCCTAACAACCTGCAAACAAGTCCAAAACAACACCAGACCTGAACCAAGATTTATTAACAAGCAAACTACACACGAGTGATTAATAAATTGTTTCACGAACATGAGATATCAGATTCTGTGAAGAAAACCTGATATGCAGTCTGTCTCAATTTAAACCAAACAACTTTTCGAACATTGATCTTTCTCGTTTTCCATTTGACAAGTTCTCACAGAATTAGTAGTATAACAATTTCATAAAGGGAAAATATGTATCTAGTGCAAGCTATTTTTACTCTACAACTAATAAGTTGGGACATCACATCAATGCGTAAGAAAATTTTGTTACAGAGTAATCAATCAGGAATTAACGATCGATACATAACGCCTACAAGAAACTTGCTCTATGTCAACTCAACTAATCAACCTCAAATCAAGTATAAACACCAAGAACAGCTGGGAAGAAAAGAAAAAGGAAAAAAATGTATCTTACAAGCTGCAAGAACCGAGCATTCATCAGGCCATGGATGCAAGCCGCCATGACATTGCTGCTAGCCAGCCTTCCTAGCCTATGCACTAGATGATGGCCGAGCAGCCTGGGAGTAGGGGTTAGTTGGGCCGCCAGGCTGGTAGTTGTAGTAGGACGCGCCGCGGTACAAGCACGTCAAGGTGTTGCGCCGTAGCGCATCGTAGTTGTTCGCGCCCAGCTCCCTCCTCCTAGCCTCACTGCCACCCACGCACTTCTCTACGGTGGGTCGGTGCGGTCCGGGAAGGCGAATCTGGCAGCGGCGTGACCAGAAATTGCCGGATCCAACGTCAGTGCGGTCAGGGCGGTGAGATGCGAAGGGTGCCGGTGCTGGGAGGGCGGCGGGAGGCAATAGGGCGGCGGGGCGGAGCTGGTGGAGGAGGAGGTGCAGGGGAGCAGGCGATGTTCAGGGGTAGAGGAGGGCGGAGGCGACCGGGCGAAAGGGAAGCGACAGGGTGGAGGGGGGCGGCAGAGCTGGCGGCGGGGGAGGCGGAAGGGAGCAACCAACGTCGGCGATCAGGCGAGAGAGGTGGCGGGAGGCGGAAGGGGGCTTGGGAGGGGGACTAGAGAATGATGGACAGAGAGGGGATGCCGATGGCTTTTGTGGTGATGGCATTTGGTGGGTAATTTCCACCAACTTTCCATGGTAATGTTCTAACCTCAACAAAAAAAAACAGGGCCGAAGCAATTTGGTTAGGGTGCAATGGATGCGCTCGTATAAATTATGAAGGGATGAGTTGCGATATGACTTGTTATGATCACCCCGTTTTTGCATTAACCGTATGATCTATTATGGTGTGACATCAGCTGACTGTAAGCTTTATCGCGTAGGATTTTTGCTGATATAGTAGAGAGAAGGAGGAGAGACCCAATATACAATATAAAATACTATTGTATGAGTTGTTGTCTATAGTTAACACTATTTTCATTCAATAATAAAAATGTTGTGAGGATCCTATAGAGATAAACTATTGTAGAAGTTGTCTTTAGTCTTGTCTCTAAATGATACGGAGGAGTATATAAAGTACAACAGTCGTCTACTCTTCTATTGTACATGCTCTTAAATCGGAACTTTTATTGCGGAGGCTGAATAGTTGATACATCAGAATCAATATGTTCCTGACTTAACGCACATTGAACTGCAAAAAGAGCCATTGCACTTTATTACACTCCATTGTTGTAAGGAAATGCATTGCCAAGTTCATAACAGCTACAAATAGCAATATCAACATGCACTTGTTAGACAGCCGATCGTCGTAGACAAACCGTGCATGCAACCACTAACATATGATGTCAGCATTTTGGGGCTCAGTTTTTGCCCACTGAGCTATGTACTCAATGTCGATCGGATGCTTTCTAGATTGGAACCTATGAACAGGGCTTACTCATTATCTTGCACAATTGATTTTGATAAAGTGTTTGGAGATTCGGGACATGGCCCTCTTTACAATAAAAGTGGTGCTCGTACCATGCATGCACATAAACTTTCAGCTCTCTTTATTTCATGTGAGATCATAAACAAATGAATAGAGAACCTAATTAACCTCACCTGAAACAATGTCTTAGTACACAAGTAGCTAGGGTTTTATGACCTGAAGGGGCTATATTTTCTAAGCGTGACACTATAGATAGATTAATCTAAGTACCGCTCCTAAAGTTCCATTCAACTCATCTCTTACGCTGCTTTGAAAGGTTAAGAAAGTTACAAAGACTTTCTTCACAATAAAGTTTCGTAGTCATGTCACTCATCTCTTACGCATATGTTTCTTCACAACAAAGTTACAAAGACTTTCAGTTATGCCACAGGAGTTCAGGAGTAAGGGCATGAACCCCCGCATTAATTTTACCCAGCTGCTAATTTCATTGCAATAAGAAGGGGTTGTTGGACCAGGGAAGGAGGTTGAATAGGTGCCACATAATCGATAATCTTTTTAATTTTTTTTGTCTTAAATTGTTTAATATTTTTTTTACTCCAATAACTACGTGGAGCTACGAGGATCAAAGATAATCATTCAAACAAAAACAAGGCATCAAGAAGATCAAGATTTCCCAAAAAAAACATTAATTAGACCAGTCAGACTGGTGAACAGTGCGAACATACCAATGAACAACAAAATCAGCACAGAAACTGAGTTTCAACGTGATTTCAAAATCACAAAATGGTCTAACTTTTGATCCACAACTTCAAACTTTATGAAACTTGAAACATATATTTTATAAGATGTGAGGAACCTATTCCAATCAAATATATTGAAGATCATTGCTAAAGTTCTGACATTTTTCCGTTAAGAATCAAGCCAAAAGCCATCATGAGCGAAACTCCCAAAATCACCATTTCTTCCACCAAAACAGAGCAAACTCATGAACTTGCAATAGAAAGTACCTAGATGGATGAGATCTGGTCTACAAGAGATATATCTATCACTTACACATCCTAAGTACAAAGCAAGATTAAGAGGGGAGGAAGGAACACCAAAAACTAAGTGAAATCAAGAAATCAATACTTGAGCATACGAGAAGAAGACTTGGACGAATTTGAAGATTTTTTTTTTGGTGGAGATGAATGTTTACATCCACTCCCTTGGGAGGACAAAACCACTAGGGAAGAACACACACAAGTGCGCTCATCTCTGTCAATACATCTTCCAAATCCCAGCCTCCTCCTCTCTTCACTTTCCCCAAATTTCATATCAGGGTTTCTAATGGGCACCTGTTAAGCCCACACAAATGGATCTCACTCATGCACGCTTCTCAAAGCGTCGTCTTTATCTTTAGCTCCATTAGGCAAAATCCATTATACTTTGCCCTCCATAGAGTATCATTAACCTAATCCACTTAGGCCACCGATGTGGTTTCGCACACCACTACTTTTCCAGTATTGGGAAATTTACCAAAATGCCCCTCTACACCATCCATGCCTCACTATCATCCATGTGGTCCTAATGACTTCTCGACAAGCGTCTCACGCGTTCGGATCCCATCGATCTGTCCTCGCTTGCAAACAGGCCCAAGTCATTTGGCGCACCACATGCCTCACCATTCACCATGATCGCATTCAGCTTCCTTGACCATTCTGGACCTCAGTTCCTCCCTAAGGTTAGTCCCGGTCCACCTTGTCGTTGTTTGTCATGTCCATCACTGATAGATCCCACTCCAGTTCCTCTTCTTCTCATCTTGTAATCACCCCACTAGCCTCGAACATCTTCTAACAGCACCTTGATCATTCTAAACCTAAGCTCTCCTAGCTTAGTCTCGGTCCCATCCGCCTCACCATGATGTAGCTCTGGAGTCCTACAACCATCACCAACAGGCAAACCATTGCATAGCACCACACGACACACAAAATCATCAATTTACGCAATTGATGAGTCATGAACACATACCTTCAAAGTTTCGCCCCTAGAACCATCACTTTACCTCAAGAGGTCTTTACTCAAATTTTGCCTTCTATGGATCTTGTCCATCTTGCTCCTTGCTTGAGTCCAACCATCTCACCAAGCATCTATGACCGTTCTGGACCTTGGTTCTCCTAACCAAGTCCCTGCCCAACTCACCGTTGACCATAGTTAACTCCAAACCACTTGCATAACATTATACCAATCAATCATTTCTGGGTATAAGTTTGATGAGGATCTATAAATCCTTATTTAATTATTTATCCGTAATCCTTATTATGGATAATGATGTCATTCTATGATTCTTGAGTATACCCCTTTAATGTTCATAAGGGAGAAGCTGGAGTCGTAAGATCTTCTATCAACGGAAGATGGTCGGATTCTCTCGAACTCTTGGAACATCGACCAGTTATGTAAATTTTATGTGTAACCAACCACCAACATGGTAAAGTATCAGGTTCTTTCTATGTTTATTGTCTTACGTTGAGCAGAGCTTCGATAATTTTTTGACTATCCCCTAGTCGTAAGTTTTTTCTACGACCAGTACCCAGCACTTCTTTACACTTGTCGAAAGGATATGAACATCACCTAGTAGAAGCCTTTCTTTTCTGCACGTGGTCCTGCCCACTAGAAAGAATCTCCTAGTGTCGACTCGTTCCTTACTTTTGCTGCAAACACAAAGAGCTCGAGTTCAACAATCATGGTCGAAATATTTTCAAGTCAACTCTTAGTACCTTAGTTTATTTCTTCATTCATTTTGAAAAATACTCTAAGCAGAGTACACTTTGGTAATATGTTTGACTATTCATGGTAAACTCAGTTGGTTCTAACTGATCGAAGAAAGACACAACACCTAGTTGAAGTCTTTCCTCTCTGCACGTGGTACTGTCCACTAGAAGGAACTTCCTAGCGTCGTCCTATTTCTAACTCTTGCTACCAGGGCAAACCTATTGAGTGCACTCGAAAAGGTCAAACAAATTATAAAGAAACGCTAGACGCTTGTCTAACTCAAGTTGCCGCTCTTGATTTGATTAATCTAGTCGGAGATGGTAACATCACCTAGTCGAAGCATTTCCTTTCTACACGTGGTCCTGCCCACTAGAAGGAACTTACTAGCGTTGACTCGTTACTACTCTTACGACCAGTGCATGATAATCGGGATCATAGACTATAAGTTAGCCAAACCTCTCTTTTTTAAGAAAACCCTTTTAACACTATTTACTTAGTTTATCTAAATAAACTAAAAAAATAGTCAAGGGCTTGGATAAAGTTATCAATATGACTTCAATTCTTAGTCTTAGTCTCTTTTTCCATTCATATCTTATGAGTTACCAACTACTCGACAAGATGATTTTGCAAGAAGAAGAAATGATCATATATATCAAACAAACTTGTCTTTGCAGGTTCCTATTACAAACTACTCCGACGAAGGGGATCCTATCTGCATCTCCTCCATGACTCCCTTGCTGATCAACTGCATATCTTGCATCAACCACTCCGCTTCTGCTTCAGAGCAGTCGAAGTCGGCTTTGACTGGTTGCAGATTAAAGTTGGGGTCATGAGCTTTAAGTTTTGCTATAACAAAACATATTACGCATTCGAACGCCTCCTTTATTGAATAAGCTTGGTTGGTCCTCAGAGTGGTCACCAGCCCTTGCAAAGTCCCGACTTGTTTTCCAATGGTACTCAAGTGAGCAATTATCGTGTCTTCACAAGGAGTGATCCCCTTGGCATGTAGCCCACTAAGGACATGTAGCCCACTAAGGACATTGTTAAGGAGAGAAATGTTGTCATGAAGGTTGATCATCATCGACTTAATCTCCTCCTAATTAAGAGTCAAAGCCTCATGGAGTTGTTTTATTTCGACTGCTTGCTCTGAAAAGAATAAGGCAAGTCGTATAAAGTGACCCCTAAAGGAAAACAAAATTGGTCGTAGGAAAAGATTTGTTTACCTTCCAGTCGAGAATCTAACTTCTTGACTTTATCATCTTAAGAGGCAGTGCTTTTGCATAGTGCTCCTCCCAAGACTTAACCTCCTGATCTTTTTCTTTAGCGATACGAGAAATCTCGTGAACAACCATGGTCTTGCTTTGACCTCGGTTTCGAGCTTTCCCATTTCGACCTCTTTTTCTGAAAAGGAATGAGGGTTAGAAAAAGAAAAGAAGGTTATAAGAGGTCTTAAGTTCAACATTTACCGTTTATTTGTCCCTGCAACTTTTGAGTTGCAGAGTTTACCTCCTGAAGCTTCTTCAGAAGGACCTCTTTCTCTTCCCTTAGCTTTTTGGTCTCGACCTTCTCGTGGTCGAGCGAATCGGCCAAGGACTTATCATCGCTTTTGAACCTACAGAGGGAAAGAGTAGACATGAGCATAGGACAAGCGGCTGTAAGTCTTTCTACGATCAGTACCTAATCGTAAGTTATTCTACGACAATCCTGTAGTCTCAAGTTCTCCTACGACCATTATTCAGTCGTAAGTTTTTCTACGACATTTCCCTGGTCGTAAGTTCTTCTACGACTAGCACATAGTCGTAAGTTTTTCTACGATATTCCTCTGGTCGTAAGTTCTCCTACGATCAGTATCTAGTCGTAAGTTTTTTTTACGATATTTCCCTAGTTGTAAGTTCTTCTACGACCAACACATAGTTGTAAGTTCTCCTACGACAATCCCCATAAGCACTGTGAAAGTGATCGAAACATAAATGACTACGAGTAATAGTGACTTACCATCTTTTTGCCTGCTCGCAGAGTTCCGCCTTCTCCTGTCGCAGCTATACAAGTTGTCTGTTGTACTCTGCAACAGTGACAATTTGCTCTAGAGCTCTCTGCATAAAGAAGGATAGTGAGAGGCGACAAAAGCCACATATATAAATGTTCAGTAACAAGCACTTACGTTGATGCTCGTTCGAGCAAACATGGAATTAAAGTACGTATACATGGTTCTTCAATTCATCAAGCTCTTGAACCCTATTCCACCACACCTTTTCGAGATGCTCGTCATCGAAAACATTCCCCCTACCAAGAACATCCTTGGGGTGTAGGACTCGGGTAAGAGACCTGAAAGCAGAAGACCCCACAACGGAAGCCGAGCCAAAGAATTCAGAAAAGAAGTTAGCATATTCTTCTTCTTCAGATTTGGTGACGACAGCTCCTTGGGGACCGGAAAGAACGTCTGCGGCGACTTCCTTCTTGGCGCGGTGGCCCAACGTTCCATCGCCTTGGCCTGATGCCTCCGCTACATCATACGCCGTTTTCGCCTCAACCTCTACGACCACTCCTGTGGTCGCGGTTGCTTCGGCAGCAACGACCTCTTCCACCACTCGGACGGTGGACGACCCTTCGACCACCGCAACTGTTATTCCTCCAACTACTGGAGAAATAGCAATGGATTCCTCAACAGGAACGTCCTTGAGGGCGGGAGGAGTCGAACTAAGATCACAAAAAGGAAAACGCATCAAATGGTAAAAGAGGTAAATATTGTTCTTACACTTTTGTCTTATTACATACCTTCGTGTGCTAGATTTGATCTTGAATCTGGAAGAAACCTTCCCTAAAGAAGGTTTCTTCAACTTCTTCTCAACCACGACCACGTCTGGTCGTGGGTCTTGAGCAAGCACTACCGCTCCTTGCGCCTCCTGACTCTCCGGATGGCCGAGACCCATCTCGACCATATCAAGGGCAGCACTGCCCTTGACCACAGACACTGCCGGTGCATCGGTTTCCTTCACAAAGGACATAAACTCTTTCAGTTCACTTTTAATTGTTGCTTGACAAAGCCACGGGAGGTAGAAATTACGAAAGTCTTATTATCATAGTAAAATGGTACCTTGATCTTGGGGGCTTTGCGTTGGGTACTTCAGCTGCTTCGGCCACCTTTGCCTTCTCTGTAGAAGCCATTTATGCAGCGAACCATGCAAAAGGCTCGGTCGGAGCAGCAGAGCTCGAGCTTGCGCCTCCCTTGTCGATGACTTTCACAAGCTGGCGCTTTTTGGCCGAAGGAGCCTCGACTTGCTCTATCAACACACCAACGACCATCAATTCGACCTCTTCGTCATCTCGACAGTCTTCCATGTCGACTTTCTACAAATGTCAGAAAAAGAAGTATTACTAAGCGGTCGTAAGTTCTTGTATGACCAGAACTTAGCAGTAAGTTTTTCTAAGACAACCCTCTAGTCGTGAGTTTTTTCATGACCATTCTCCGGTCGTAAGTTTTTCTACGACAAGTACCTAGTCATAAGTTTTTCTACGACTATGAGATCCTAAAGAAGAAATTAGTCTTTGATTACCTTTAGGTGTTCCCTACTATCCTCTGCAGACAAAACCGCAAGGATTTGAGGAGCCGCCACATTTGGTAGCAGGGATTTCTCACAAACGAGCTTGACCTGAGTGTCAATTTTCACTTGTGTGGGATCTGCAGGAGCAAATAAACTTTCAATAACCAAGTTTGAAATCAATAGAAAGAGAGCCAAATTGAAGATTTACTTACCCTGCTCATAATCTCTGGTCAGGTCTTGCGACCCCGAGTACTTCCACATGGGATGTGCTCGTTTCTTCAGAGGGCTAATGCGGCGCATGATGAAATCATTCACCACGTACCAACCAGTGAGCCCCTCCTCCTTCAAGTCCTTTGACGGCTTGAATGTAGGGGGTGATCTGGCCAATATCATTGAGCGTCGAATCCTAGGAATAAATCTTCTTGACGGTGTTCCCGGCGAAAGAGAAGCTGTCTTCACTGGTCGTCTCCCAGTAGAACCACCTCTTCTTCCATCCCGGCCATGACGACCGGATGAACATTTGAATGTACTCCTTCGACTTCCTGTCATGGAGCTTCAGACTATAGCTAACGACAACTCCTGCCTGCCGAGTCATCCTGTAAGAATACTAGAACAACCCCAAGTCGGCCGAAATCCCCAGGTAGGCCTCACACAAGTATACAAACACACCTAACATTGTGATGAAATTGGGAACGAGGTTCACCAATTCTACTCCAAAGTGTTCGAGTATGAGCGTGAGGAAAGGGTAAGCAGCCAATCGAAGGCCACACTCACAGTACGCTTGGAAGATGGGGATATGTCCAATCTCGACCTACCGCCAATGTTGCCCAGAAGTCTCAATCCACTTCACAAAATCCTTCTTTGGGATCTTCTCGGTGGCGACCATAGCTTTCATCTTGGTCGTGTCCATCTCCAATTTGGCCCACTAGGAAGCGGCTCCGACCATCCTTCTCAAGGGGAGGAGGCTTGAGACGTATGATTTGGTTGGTGACGGAGAATGCGAAAGCTTGATGAACAGTTGGAGTGATTGGGGAAAAGTAAGAACCCTACAATCACACCCATGGTAAGTTTTTATAACCTCGCACTGGGGTTAAAGGTGTGGCAACCTAACAGTTGCCACCTCTTCGGGAACCGCTCCAACAGATATGTCTATGAGAGTCGATTCAGATTCATAAATTTGTTTGTTCGAGAAAACCGAGTCTGTCTTTACACCTCAAGCGAAATTACCTTCTTAATCAAGTCTTTTTCTGGCCAAATGAAATACTGGTCGGAAGGATTTACTTCCGATTACCATACTACGACCATTTTGTAGTCGTAAGATTTTCTATGACCACCTTGTAGTCGTAAGGTTTCTTGCAAACTTCTTGACCAAGTCTGTTTCTGGTCAAATGAAATACCAATCGGAGAGTCTTTCCTTCGACCACCGTTCTACAACCATCTTCTGGTCGTAAGATCACCTAATACTCCTTTCCCAAGTAGGTACTTTCACTTGAAACTGGGGGGCTAGATAACGATCATCTATAAATCCTTATTTAATTATTTATATGTAATCCTTATTATGGATAATGACACCATTATATGGTTCTTGAGTATACCCCTTAATGTTCATAAGGGAGAAGCTGGAGTCGTAAGATCTTCTACGACTACCTCATGATCGTAAGTTCTTCTACAGTCACCTCATGGTCGTAAGTCCTTCAACGACCAGGTCAGCTACGACCACCTCATAGTCGTAAATTCTTATACGACTAGCACATGATCGTAAGTTCTTCTACAATCACCTCATGGTCGTAAGTCCTTCTACGACTAGGTCAGTTACGATCACCCTATTATCGATTGAGCTTATAGACAAGTAGGCCCAATTGATTAGGGCATCTAAACATTCAGTATATGCTATTATTATCTGGAATAACTGCATGACTAATCTCTCTATCCTGGGCTCTGGTAACTACGCCATTATCTGAAGCATTGATACACCCTTTGGGCTGGAGAAATTGTCGCCCACTTCGAGCACGCTATAAAAGGAGGAATCACCAGACGGCAGAAGGGGGAGGAAGAAAGACACGATCAAGAACACAAGACATTGCATTTCAGTCTTTCTCTTGATCTGTAACCAACCTACTCAATATAGTCACACAGGAATAGGGTTGTTATTCTCTCCGGAGAAGGTCCGAACCTGTATAAAAATCCGTGTGTCATTCTCTCTGCGTGATTTGAGTCTTGGAGACTCCCGAATCAAACAATCATTAGGTAAGTTCGGTTCTAAAACACCGACAAAGTTCTTTGCAACTTGACCCACATTGGTCCAGAAGAGTATAATGAAAATATATGCACCAAACCCAAGCTCCTAGGACCAACTCGACAAAGCTCACCACCTTCCCAGCGCTTGAACCCCTTCTAGCCGGTCTGACTACCGCCCACGGCTGGTATGACTACTAGTAGGCCGATTTGACCGCCCACTGGTCTAACCACTGACAAATGGTCGGTCAGACCGCTACAAAAAAAAATTCGAGTCTGGAGAGCATCTTCTCTGAAAATTTCAAACCCTATCTAGTTTCGCCTTGAAACTTCATTTTCTATGAGACTTGGTGCAAACATGTCACCTAACACAAGTGATTTTTGGCAATTTCTAAAATTACAACGTTTTCAACTTGGTCAGTCAGACCACCACTTTTAGCCGATCTGACCACCACTCCAGGGCCAGTCAGATTGCCTCTTGCCTGACAGTCAGTAGAAACTTCACAAAAACCGAGAGTTTGAACCCAAAACATCTCGACACCATTGCCAATAGTTTAACATTAATATTAGGATCATCTACACGATCTCCACAGGATCAGTTACAAAAAAAAAAAAATCAAAATCAAAACCCAGAAATCGGTTGCAAAATGAAAGGAACTGTACATTTATGCTCAGTTATAAATCATGCAGATCCGGCACTACCTCACTAGTCACTAGTTCATAACAATGGCAGATCAATTATTGGAAGCTGTACCGATGGAACAGTTAGCTGTACCGATGGAACAGTTCCATTTTTTTTTTTTGGAGGGTCTAGCTTTCTATTAGAAATTTCATACACGGTATTCTTCTGGGAAAAATAATAATAGTTGAGTACTTCAACAGGTAACTACTCCGGTGATACATCTAGCTGAGAAGGTTCAATTACTAGCATCTTGCAGCTTTAATCGCATGCTTAAACCCCTTTTACCTCAGTTCGTCTGAACAAACTCTTACCCATGCAAGTGACAATACTACTAGTCCAGTACACAATATATATCTTCATAATGTCTAATGAGGCAGGCTGTCTCAGCCTCACCTCACCTGTCTCAGTGGAAGGGCAAAAAAAAAAATGGTGTAAACTATAACGCTTATTTTTAATGTGGCTCGGTAATGTAGATTTTGACTTTAACCTATGATTTTCGATCAGACGATGAAGTTGGAGTTCTAACACAATACTGTACATCCTCGGCATCTTGTGAACCCTAATCGACAGTATCTGTTTCCCGAAGGGAGGAGGTGAAAGGCACAGTATTGGGTGATGCAATCAAGCCTCCTCCCCCTCACTTCTCTGTTGCTCCACAGCAAAAATCTTTGCTCCACAAAGGAAGGTATTTTTTTTTTCGTTCAAAAAAGAAAGGAAGGAAGGCATCTTTGTTTGGCAGCACAGCTACTGCATGGAAGAACAAATGCATGTAGTCTGATCTGGCAAGACTGCATATTGTTATTTTTGCATTGTCCAGTTGCATAATGCAAAGTTCACACGAGTTTACAGGTAGAGATTGAACAGCTAATTAAATAGGTTTGCACTGAAGGTTGTACTATATATGCTCGTGGTATGTATGCAATGTCAAGTGGTATTTGCGAACTTATGATTGTTACAATCCAAGACTACAAACAATCTAGAAATGCAGGCTTCGATTAAATCTTTGTGTTCCCAGAAACTAAGTCGGTAAATCAAATTAAAGGCGGTGTAGAAACAGGTCATATGATAACTCACGGTCAGGACTAATTGCTGCTAATAGACTCTTGGATTTCACACATCCAATGAAATAGTTCATTAATTGATTAAAGCTAGAGGCATTGTAGAGGAACTGTACCCTCTCACCCAAATTAAGTAGCTAGAAAAGAAAAGGGAAAATGTACTAGATATTCTCCACTCCTCTCTCTAATTCTCTCAGGATAATAAACAATTAGCTCTCTGTCGCCCTCAAATTCTTTTAGGATAGTAGTTAAAAACACCATGGTCCCCAGTAGCCAGATGCATCTGCCTACACAACCAGACCTTAATTAATACCTCCAAATCAATTATTTTTTGTCCCAAAGTAATATACAAAGATCACAATCTGTCGATATATATAGTACACTACCAAATATGTAAACTACTACTTCCTTGGTCCCATAGGCATGAAGCTTACCAAAAAAAAGTTATAGGAAAAAATAAGCATGTACAGATATGTGAAGTTGGTCCTTTTGTTTAATCCTATCTCCATTGACTTCCAAATAAGTTAATCTGGCGATATATATTAGACAGTGTACAAAAGCAAAAAAAACAAAGAGCATGGCAGTTTAAAATGACCACATTAATTGACTGTTCCTGTTTCGCACCTTATCCTTCTTCTGTACCTTCCCTTTCTTAGCGATTACATTACTCTCTCCGTTCTTTTTTAAGTGACACATGGCAATCCGTGCTGCAAATCTTTTGAAGTTTGACCACTAATATGTTTAAAATTTTTAGATTGACTACATGACAGTTATATTATTAGATTTATCGTTAAAGATATTTTTATAATATTATAATTTTATTAGTATATAATAAAATAAATTTACAAAAATAACTGTAGTCATCTCATGGACAGTAAAAACTCAAAAACTCACTGAGGAAATAGTATACACTAGAAGTAATTCAATTATGTGGTGCCACCTGTCCATTTGAGAAACAATAAAAAAAAACACTAGTGATTTGGTTCCAAAAGAATGTTGTTTCATGAGAGTGACTTGTCACGAACATGAGTGCCCATCAAAAACTTCACAATGCTAAGCTGGCAGCTTTGCATTGCACCATGTGTACTCAAGATTGTAGATAAGGTGAGTTTTTGGTTGAAATGATATGGTTATGAAATGAAATAGCAAAAAAATAGTACTTACCCAGTGAATTGGTAAAAAAAAAATAGCACTCATACTGTGCTTAAAAGCCACAGCAGGAGCCAGCCTACCGCATGCCCACGTCACCTGCCGCTCAGTGAGCGCGGGGTAGGACATCTCCCGCCAAATGGGGACCCGCCATGTGGCTTACCGCGTAGTGGGGGCACGGTAGGCCCCCCGTAGTGGCTTTTGAGCTAGTATGGGTGTCATTTTTTTCAATTCGCTCGCTAGGGCTATTTTTGCTATTTCAGTTCAAAAAACGCTAAATGAGCCAAAAATCTTGATAAGATAAGGTATGTAATACTCTCCCCGGTCATAAAAAATGTTGTATTGGGGTACTTGTAATTAAACTTTCTAAACTTCAGCTATCGATATCTTTTCCAATATTTAGATTGAAAACATAAAAATGGTATGTATAGATTTGTCTCAAAAAAAACTTTGATAAAAGTATAATTTTATTAGGTTTTATAAATCTATTGTAATAAAAATTAGTTGTCAAAGTTGTGTTTAAGAACCGTGTATGTTAATGTCCAAAACGATATTATTTTGTAACCAGATGGAGTAATAATAATACAAGAAATGAACAAAATAGCAAAGCACAAGGATGGCTTCGATTAAATATTTGTGCTTCCAGAAACCAAGTCGGTAAATCACATTAAAGGCGGTATAAAAATAAGTCATGTGATAACTCACGGTCAGGACTAATTGCTGCTAATAGGCTAGCTCTTGGATTTCACATCCAGTGAAATGGTTCATTAATTGATTAAAGCTAGATACATTGCGGAGGAACTATACTCTCTCACCCAAATTAAGTAACTAGAAAATAAAAGGGAAAATGAACAAGATATTCTCCACTCCTCTCTCTAATTCTCTCAGGATAATAAACAATTAGTTCTCTGTTGCTTTCAAATTCTTTTAGGATAGTAGTTAAAATCACCATGGTCCCCAGCAGCCAGATGCATCTGCCTACACAACCAGACCTTAATACCTCCAAATCAATTCTTTTTTTGTCCCAAACTAATATACAAAGATCACAATCTTTCGTTATATATATATATATATATATATATATATATATATATATATATATATATATATATATAACACTACCAAATATGTAAACTACTACTTCCTTGGTCCCATAGACATGAAGCTTACAAAAAAAAGTTAAGGAAAAAATAAGCATGTACAGATATGTGAAGTTGACTTCATCTATACCACCTTTTAATCCTATCTCGATTAACTTCCAAACAAGCTCATCTGACAATATATATTAGACAGTGTACAAAAGCAAAACAAAAAACAAAAACAAAAACAAAGAGCAAGCAGTTTAAAATGACCACATTAATTGAGTGTTCCTGTTTCTCACATTATCCTTCTTCTATGCCTTCCCTTTCTTAGCAAGTACAGTACTCTCTTTGTTCTTTTTTAAGTGACATCCAATAATCTATGATATCAAGTTTTCTAAAGTTTGATCATTAATATGTTCAAAAATTTTAGATTGGCTACATGGACAACTATATCATTAGATTTGTCGTTAAAAATATTTTTATAATATTATAACTTTATTAGTATATAATCAGATAAAGTTATAAAAAAGTAACGGTTAAAGTTATCTCGTAGACCATGAAAAGTCAAAAAAAAAACTCACTTAAAAGAACGGAGGAAATAGTGTGTGCGTGTGTGAGTGCCCATCAAACACTTTACAATGCTAAGCTGGTAGCTTTGCATTGCACCATGTTGTCAATAATCCACTATTGATCTTACTAATGAATATTTAAGGTTTTCTAGAATCAGGACCACATAGAGAAAAACACAAAAATTTAGACAAGTTTAGGCCTTCTACTGAGAGAATAATAACCCTACTGTTGTATTGATGTATTCACTATATTCCTTACAATTAGGAAGAAAACTAATGCTTAATGTCTCCTCCCGATCCGCCTCAATGTCCACTAACTTTTATCTTTATATAGTGTATGAAGGGGTGGCAGTTACTTCAGGCCAAGAAGCGCCTCAACGTTTGATGTAATGCACACGTTGGTGGAAGTTATTTGTAAGAGAGATGACATCCCACGTCACCTTGCGGTAGTTATCCCAGAGAATAATACAGTATATTAACTACTCTGTATTGATCTACACAGTGTATAATATTCCTTAGTCAATTAGGCCTACATGTCTGTAGATTTTGCTAACTATAGGGTGGTCTTTATTGATCTGGTCGTAGAAAGGCTTACTACCATGAGGTAGTCGTAGAAAAGCTTACGACCATGAGATGGTCGTAGAACATATTACAATCATACATGGTAGTCGTAGGATAGTTTACAACCGATTATCTTAACCTTCTTCCTTATGAATGATAAGGGGTATACTCAAGACTATCATGATGATATTGCTATCTATAATAATAATTACAGATAAATAATTTAATTAATTAAGAATTATTAGATCCTCGTCACATGTGTACTTAAGATTGCAGATAAGGTGTTTTTGGCTTAAATGACAATGTTCTAAAGCGAAACTACAAAAATATCCCTCGAGCGAGCGAATTGGCAAAAATAACACTCATATCCTGCTCAAAAACCACAGTAGGAGGCCTACCGCGCCCTCACTGCGCAGTAGGCCACATGGCTGGCTCCCATTCAGCTGGAGCTAGCCTGCCGTGTGCCCACGTGCGGCTCAGTGGGCACGCGGCAGGTCGACTCCGGCCAAATAGGAGCCCGCCACATGGCCGGCCACACGGTGGGAGTGTTGTAGGCTTTTTATCAATTCGTTTACGGGAGCTATTTTTGCTATTTTGGTTCAAAAACACGCTAAATGGGCCAAAACTTCTTGATAACGTATGGTGGGTAATACTCCCTCCTGTTACGAAAAAAAATCGTTTTGTGTGGTTCGTGCACTCAAATTTTCTAAACTTAAGCTATTAATATCTTTTTCAATATTTAGATTGAACACATGAGATATATAGATTTGTCTCGAAAAGAAATTTCATAAAAGTATAATTTTATTAGATTTTATAAATCTATTACAATAAAAATCAGTTGTCAAAGTTGAGTTTTAGAGACCGTATCAATATCCAGAACAATATTGTTTTGTGACCGAATGGGGTAATAATAATACATGAAGTGAACAAAATAGTAAAGCACAGGGATGGCAAGAAGCTGTTAGTAGCATGTCTAGTGTTTGGAAAACCAATGCTACTAATTATTTTCTTTGACAAGGAACAATGCTAGCCCAAACTTTTCTTAGGACAATAATTGAAGCTTGTTGGATGCAATGACCTGATGCCGACTAGATCAGGGAGAAGAAATGTCTGAGTGGGAAAAAGGCAGGCCATGTGCGATGACAACCACACAACGACACACGAATAGCAAAAATTGTTGGCTCCCCTTTTTTCTTCTAACTTAGCAGATGAGAACGAGAGAGCATGCACAAGAACACGGCATGAGCTATTGTTGAGCTCACTGAACTGAACGCTGGTTCTCTAGCTGCAAAGCGATGTGGCGAGAGATTTAAAAAAAGAGTCTTTAAAAATAATATATTTTTTAAAAAATAATTACATAAATAAATTATCAGTTTTTTTTACAAAATTAGACCTCTGTCGTCAATTCAATTGGCAATAGAGACTTCTTTAGTGGCATATCCCCTCTAGACAAAAGCAATTCAGTGATTTAGTCCTATCGTTGTCGTCGTCTCTGTCGGCGACAGGGCCTTGTTCCATGGGCGATAGGGTATTGGCGACATGGAGCTGCAACTGGTGACAAGGAGCTGTCGCCAGTTCAATTGGCGACAGAGGTCTAATTTTGTCCCGTCGCCAATTGACAGACATCTAATTTTGTAATTTTCTTTCTCAATTATTTATTTATTTAATTCTGTTTCAAAACACATTATTTCAAAAAAAAAAATCAGAAAAAAGGCTGTGCTTACCACTGTACTTCGTGCTTCCTACGAGCATGCATCACTGTGTTAGTCACTGTATGTCAGGCTCAGCTTTCGGTTACGAACAGTGAGTGCATAATTGCGCGGTTTCTAGTACATGCATGTTACCTGTGTTGGGTGTGTTATTTGTAAAATTTTCAAGATTAATTTTATCACACGACAGCTTCTTTGTTTCGTCCTTCTTTAATTAAATGGCTGGAGAGAAAACATACGAGTCGTAAAATTCGTCTAACCTTTATATGTTTCTTGAAAGAATCGTTTTGTGCTACTCAAAATTAATGAATGACTAGATATGGAAAGCTTATAATATATCAATATTTACTCTAAAGAAGCAAGAAAGGAACACAAATTCTTTTGTAAGTTTTTATAGTACGTACATTACTATATTTATTACCATAGTACATGGAGAAAAAGGTTGCAACTTTGCTTCTTCTTTTAACGATAAGCTGAAATAAAGAACAAGAGAGTCTGCAAACATGGGCGTAGCCAGCAGGGTGTCAGGTATATCTGTGCACACCTAAAAATCAAAAAACTATACCTAAAAATAGTTCTGTATTTAGATCATATTTATAGTATTTCTTATTGTGCACCCTCTTGAAAGCCTAGCATACAACCCATGACCCACTTGTGCCCACAACCACCACCTCACAACTCACCAACCCACAACCATCTCCATCTGCATTACTCTAACTCCTCCCCAATCTTCAACCCTAAATTCCTGAACCCCCCAATCTCCAACCCTAAATCGCTACTCCTCTCCTCTCCTCCCCACTTGGTCCCTACGGCTCAGTGTCTCAGCAGCTGGCGCAGGGCGAAGAGCAGTAGCAAGCAACTTGATGCGGTGCGAGAGCAGTAGGCGATGTGACACTCACCAGCGCATAGCCACAGTTGAAGATTCTAGGCCTCATTTTAGTATTTTGGTAATTAATGACAATCATATGCTGAGATCTAACTTATTTGGTCAAGTGTTTGATAAGGTTAATCTTGAACAAAGATGAAAGAGTACTAAAGGATCTAATCTAGCTCAAGGTAAATGTATCTAGTTGAATAGGATATTTTCTTAGTTTTACCGTCTAGGTGTATGAAGAATAAAAGACCAGATTGCTAGTTAGGTAGTCGTACTATGAAGAGGGATCAATAGCCAGTAACTTGATAAGCAAAGGATGCCACAAATGCTCAAACTCACTTGGTTTAAGTCTTGGTCTTATTTGTGATAACTTAGCCACAATGCATCTGTGTTTCTCTGATGGGCCGGACCGACCATAGTTAAAGGGTCGGACTGGCCGGAACCCCGGATTAACTATGCGGTCAGCTTTTTCTAGAGACCTCCCTATTTGCATTTACAATGGTCGGGCTAACTGCTGGTGTAAGTCCAGACTAACGGGACCCCGGTCAGGGTTGCGCTGTCAGCTTTTTACACAGACTCTCTCTTAGCTTCACCTTTTCTCTAATTTACCATCTGGACTAACCGCGGTTGGATGGCCGGACTGACCAGACCTCCAGGTCGTTTGACCCGGTCAGTTTTTTTTTCCAAACAAGAGTGTTTTTGTGACTTGCTATTGATTTTCTCAATGCCGGACTAACCGCAAATTTTTACCCGGACTGACCGGACCCCCGGTCATACTGAGAGGTCAGCTTTTTCCAGTAGCATATTTTCTCTGTTTTGGTTTTCCTTGAACCCGGTTTGACCGGACCTAGCATAATGGATAGTTTCTGTAACATTAAATGCAATAGAGTTTACCATTATACTGTAGTCAATTATCCTTGATCCTACAACATTAACTCAAGGCTTAATTTATGGATTTCGATCGAAAAATATCCCTCTCTAAAGGATGAGGGGGAAAGCCAATGCTACGATGGCATGCTTTGGGTCCTTTGATATTTTTTTCATGTCAAACTTTATGCTACTCAACCGGACTAAAATTGGATGGAGACCTTGTTGTGCACACGTCATGGTCGGCAATACATCGCGGCAAAGCGGTGTAGGACAGCCAGTATGGCAAGTGGGCGGTCGGCGACCTCACTAAGGCTAACGGTTTTGCAGGTATGCATGGTGGTGAGTTTATGGGAATAGATCCGTTCCTCACATGTCACATCCATTCATTTCTCCCTCTCTTCTATTGATTTAATATTTAATAGTGAAATGCAGTTACAATACTAAATCAGCACATGGAGCAACATTTATTTTTTTTCTCACGTTCAAATTATCATGCAAGTCCTTTCTAAATTTATTACTATAGTGATGACATGTGAAAAGATGTTAGTAGACTATTACCTCTGTTTTTTTACTTGACGCTTTTGACTTCTAACAGGCAAATTCCTAGCTCCGTTGAGCGATGCGTAGTTTGAACTAATGATACCAGGCGTTGCTTGGTATGTGCACCCCCAACACCAAAATCCTTGCTCCGCCACTAGCTACAAATGATTCAAATGATGCAGTTTCGTGCATGCATGAACGTTGTGCTTTTTTTCTCAGGGGGTGACCCGAGAGATTCAAGAGGGTCATCCATGCATGTCAATAACTACGTCTGCTAAAATATTCCCAAAAAATATTTTGTTCAAAAAAAGTGCTCTACTACTACTTTTTTCCAGCAAAAAAAGGCTCCTTGGATTAATATACTCCCTCTAGTTCAAAAAAAAACAAGTTGTTTTGGAATGCGCGTGGTCAAACTTTAGAAACTTTAATTATCTATGTCTTTTTGAAAATTTAGATTAGATACATAAAAATCATATGTGTAGATTCATCTCGAAAAGTACTTTCATAATTTTGTAATTTTATCGAGTTTTACTAATATATTACAATAGTAACTAGTTGTCAAAGTTGCACTTTGAAGACCGTGTCGATATCCAAAATGATTTGTTTTTTGAACCGGGGGGAGTACTGGCTAAATCCATATATACGCTGGCCTCTTCTTACATATTGCGTGAAAATTTATCTTCCTATATATGCTAGGTTTACTTCTAACTCATAGAATGATTTTGATATTGTATAGGCATATGGAGGAGTACTAGCTAGCATGATGTACATTGATAATGAACAAAATAGTGTACCACAGATAAGTGTAGTGGTGGCTAGATGGCTATGCTAGCCAGGCTGGCATGGCCCGCACTGTTCATGGGTCGAGCCGACATGACACGAAAGCCCGTGCTGTGTTTGGGCCGTCACCCAGGCACGATAGGCTGGCCCGGTATAGCACAAACAGTGTCGTGTCATGCCAGGCATAGCATGAGCCCAGCACGGCCCATGTGGCCTGCATGCGGAGAGGCCGAGGGAGGGAGCCAGCTAGCCTGGAGGAAAGGAGGCGGGCGGGGTAGCGCCGGCACGGAGGAAGAAGGGGCCAGCGCGGAGGAAGAAGGGGGAGGAGAGGAAGAGGAGGAGGAGGGCGACACGGAGGAAGAAGGGGCCAGAGCGAAGGAAGTAGGAGGAGGAGGGCGGGGTGGCACCGGCGCAGAGGAAGGAGGAGGACGGCAGGGCGGCGCTGGCACGGAGGTAGAAGGGGCCGGCGTGGAGGGAGAAGGAGGAGTGGAAGAGAAGGAGGTAGCGCGGCACAGGTCGGCATAGAGGGAGGAGGCCGGGAGGGGGAGGCACCGGCGTGGAGGTGGAGGAGAGCGGACCGCCGGCAGTACGACACTGCTGCATGTGGGGGCGACACGTGTGCGACAGCCGGCAGGCAAAGGGGCAGGGGTGCAAGGCGCAGACAGCAGTGGGACTGGGGATGAAAAGGGGGAGGCCCAAGAGGGCCACGTTGGCACAATGGGCCGTGCCTGGCACAGCACGGCCCGGGGGGAATCTACCCGTTTGGCATTTTTTTTTAATCATTTTTGACCGTTTAGGGCTTTTAAAATAGAAAGCAAATTCAAAAGTCCCAAAAATTTATCTATAAATATCCTCCATACCCCCCTCATTCAGTACCCATCAATTCATCATTCTCTATTTCAAATTCTGGTTTGCAAATTCAAATTTTTGTGAGATAATTTGGCAAAATTCAAAACTTTGTGCTAAATTTTGGAAATTCAATTTTCGGCAGCAAGTCAGCAAAAGAGGTACAATACTATTTATTGCATAATTTTATTGTTAGTATTTGGTATACTATGATGACAGTAATAATAGTGTTAGTTTCAATTTTACTATTTTGGTTATGAAAAATTACGATAGTTTTGTTCTTAGTGATTTCGAACTTTCACTGGAGGAAGTTGTATCTATGGAGGATGCGACTGCCTCAAACCAACTGCAGTTGTTAGCGGAAGCGCAAGACAGACTTCGGTCATCAGCCTCCATGACAGCATCTTCGTCGAGGACCACCGGAGCAAAGAGGTCGAGGCCGTCTACATCGGGAGTGTGGAAGAATTTAGATAGGATAATCAAGCCAAACGCACAAGGAAATCAGGTACCATATGCTATTCGCAAAATTTGTCTTCTGGAATTGTCTATAAAGTCTACAGGAGGGACGGGGCACTTGCAAACACGTGTTACAAGATGTAAGGCCAAGTAAGGATTGGTGATGAGGCAGACGCAGTTGCAGTACAACCCCGACGATACGGTACGTAGCTGGGACTATGATCCTGAGGTAGTCCGTCAATCTCTCTGTCGTTTAATTACTTTCGAGGATTTGCCGTTAGGCTTTGGGGAGTCTAATGCTATCCAAATTTACATTAGAACTGCGTATAATCATATATTATATTTCGTTTCTAGATAGGCAATAACTAGAGATCTAGTAAAATACTACAATGAACATCGTGATAAATTAAATGATGAATTTGCTACATATACATTTTTGGTGGTCCTAACCACGGACATATATATGGAGTGGACACACTAGGGAGGATTATCTTAGTGTAGTTGCTCATTATGTTAATGATGACTGGGTAATGGAGAAAAGAATTATATGTTTTAAATTAATTAATGTAGCACACACGGCTGAGAATATTACGGACTGTATTATCAAAGTCGTGGAAGACTTTGGTCTTACAAACAAAATATTCTCAATTACACCAAACAATGCCACTGCGAAGTCTAAGGCCATGGATATTCTAAGCACTTGTCATATTATTGATCTTATAGCCAAATCCAGTTTGAAGAGGTTGGATGCATATCTTAAATCTTTTCGTGATGCGATATCTTTCTTGAATAATTCTAACGTAAGAATAACAATATATAATAACTTCTGTAGGGCAATGGGTGTATGTCCAAGAAAGTTCGGTTTGGACATGCTGGTAAGATGGAACTCTACTTATCTGATCCTTAAGTGTATTTTACCATATAAGAGTATTTTTCTATTTTTATTCCAATATACTATCAGAGCAACGGTAGTATACTATTGACTGAGCAATATTGGTTCGTTGCTGAGAAGATACTGCAGTTTTTAGAAAAAAAAATTATGAGGCCAGTGTTGCTTTGTCCAGTGTGTACTATCCAACATTTCCTATTGTTATGCATAGTATTTTACAGATTGCTACACAATTAAAAATGTATGAAAATAACTTAGTTTTACACGAGGCTATTGTTGCTATGAAAACTAAATACCTTAAATATTGGAGAGAAATACTTTTTCTATATGCATTTGCATTTGTTTTAGATCCTAGAGGTAAAATTGAAGCATTTGCTAATGTTCTTGATCTTCTTAATGATGCTATAGAGCTAGACTATACTAACTATTTTGTAGAAATTCATTCTTGATTACACGGGGTTTACTAAAGGTATGAAAATAAGTTCAGGGAAGTCCTCTTGCAACGACCTCCAGTAGCCTCCGCCTCAAGTAGCAAAACAAATATGTGGGGCAAGATCTTCGGTGGCTCTTCTTCCAGGTCCAGATCTTCCTCTTCTATAGCGACGTCTGCTCAACCAAAAATAACCCTAGGGAGTGGGGAACTATCCACCTATCTGGACAGCGATACAGTGGATTTCAACTCAGAAGGCTTCGAAATTTTGCGATGGTTGCATACCCATAAGTTAACATATCCCGTGCTATCCATACTTGCACATGATGTGTTAACTGTTCCTATCTCGACAGTTTCCTCTGAGTCTGCTTTCAGTCTTTCTGAAAGAATATTAGAGGAGAGAAGAACACATCTCACGAGTGAGATTGTGGAGATACTTCTATCCGTGAAGGACTAGGAATAAGCTGATTCACAAACACAACACTCTGTGGAAAATACATAGTTTTCGGACGTGTTCGAAAATCTGTACCTCGACAATCACACTTAGAACAAAGATGTATGTAGAGCTATAGGATGTTCTCTTTTTACTTTGCCAAGGTTTTCTCATGTTGAGTGTTTACTCAGCAAAGGTTTTAACGAGACAACCATTTCAATATTAATATAGCTCTTTATTATATTTTCAATATGTTTGTCTCATTTTTTACAACTTTCATATGTATTTATGAATTCTACACATTTTCTATTTTTTTTCCCATTTTTCTAATTTTTTGCATTTTTCTGACTAAGTGGGTTGTAAACGGCCCGATGGGCCAAATGGGCTCGTGCTGGCCCAGCATAGCACAGTTGCCCTTCAGACCGTGCTTGGGCTGCCACCCAAGCACGTGGCTGGCCCGACAAGGCACAAAACTTTCACAGGACGGAATGGACCGTGCCGTAATGGGTTGTGCCTGGTCGGGCCCATGCTAGGCCAAGCCGTACCGACCATTTGGCCACCTGTAGATAAGTGAGGAGCGCATTGCGTTGTGGCTTAGCTATTTCAAAGACTTGGGAGTTGCGATCTCAATTCCGTTGGCAATTGAATTGATTTGAATTGCTGCTATCTTCTGATTGATGGCAACCACTTATTCCCTAGAATCCTTTAACTCGCACGTCGTTCTTTTAACTTTCAAACAACATGCATTTTAAGCATTACCTTCTGTTTTCCAAGCTACATGTGAAAGTTGGAATTTTTTTTTGAACTATTATTTATTTA
The DNA here is from genome assembly GCA_036346395.1 of Hsuehochloa calcarea. NCBI lineage: Eukaryota > Viridiplantae > Streptophyta > Magnoliopsida > Poales > Poaceae > Hsuehochloa > Hsuehochloa calcarea. The sequence continues at coordinate 3,805,789 of CM070606.1, forward strand.
TTGTAAATTTATTTTAAGATAATATTATTTTTTAAAAAAATTTACAAAAAATAAATAGTATTTTTAACAAAACTAGGCTACTATCTCCATTCCAAATGTCGACAGAAGCCTAAGCAATAGCGACAATAGGCCAGAACAATGTAGAGAGGTCCTCGTCGCTAGTTGAAATAGCGACATCACCCTGTCGCCATTTCAACTAACGACATGGACCTCTGCCTGTTTTTTTACTGTCTATTTTTGACCACATATTTTGTGAACAAATTACAATGATATTACAAAACATTTATCACAATGTCATCACATTTTTTATCAACAAATTATAATGATGTTACATAACATTCAACGTAACATCCTCACATGTTTTGTCGACAAATCACACTGATATTACAAACCATTCAGCACAATGTTATCACATAGTTTTTCGATAAATCAAAGTGATATTATAAAGCATTGGGTACCACATATTTCAACAAGAGGAATCTTTCCTGTAGAGGCAACCTCAATGTCCACCATGTCGACCGCTTCGAGTAGGGCAGTCGGATGAGGTCCCCACGACGACGTTCGAACTACCGATGTCTCATTCGTCCTGTGGATTTCTCGTAGGGCATTTCTTGAAGGTGTGCGCAGACTCCCTTCAAATGAAGCACTTCTTCATATGACACCCGGCTTCTGCTTCTTCCATGTTGCTCCTGATACGTCGTACCTGTCACCAGCCAACCTTTTCCTTCAGCCTATCAATGTTCGCAGCCCAGATAAGTTGCTCCTAGGTCGGAAGGCTAGTGAAATGGCCAACTACGCTGTAACTATACAGTTCTGCACTCCAAGTTTGCATCACCTTCTCCTTATTGAAATAATTAGAGAGTTACTGACCGGGATGCTGCGCCACCGTCGAACATGCGGCTATGACATGTGAGCAGAGCCTATGCAGAAGAAGAGGCTTGTTGCAAGTCCATACGCAACTAGCGTGGCGTAGCGTGCACTAGTGGGTGATCCTCTCGCGGTGCATTCTTCGGTGTCCTTTATCTCTGCACAGTATCTCAAAGTGAAGCTCCCTTGCGCCCATCTTGTATGCCCGGCGCATCTCACCTTCTTGCTCTTCTCCTCTATGTACTTGGTGATCATGGCGGAGTACATTACTATCATTTGCCATAGAGAGCGATGCGTTGTTGCTTCTGTCAACAAAGTAATTTGTGTTACCGCGGAGAATTGTCTCTACAATACCAACCAAATGAAGACACCTTGTGCCGTGCATGACCTAACTGTACACCCCGGCTAGATTGGTTGTCATGACATCATATCGAACACCACCCCTGTCATGTAGTAGCGACCACTTCTCCTTAGACTCGTGCTCAATCCAGTCCGAGAAGCATTTCACCTATGCCCATGTCTTCCTCGCCATACTTGGACCATTTGTGGGTAGCTATTACAATGCTTCGGGGGCCTGGTCACCACTTGTAGCGGCCTTTTTCGCTGCCTCTCTTCTGTGTGTCTGGTCTTCTCATCTAGAATCTTCTGGAGTACGTCAAACTTTCGTTGCCGGTTCTGGTTGCACAGCCACTTGAATAGGATCATCAAGTCCTTGTTACGGAACTGTTTGTAGAAGTTTGCACCCAAGTGCCTCATGTACCACCTGCTCTGCAGATCTGCCCATGGAAGTGGTTCGTTCTCTCCTTATTGTAGCTGAGTTATTGCACTCAGCAGGCCCACAGACCGATCATGTATGGCGCATACGTTAGGATGGTCCTGTACAACAAAAATCCTTAAATTCCTCAGGAACCACAACCAGCTATCTGTGTTCTCGCTTTCAATGAATGTGAATGCCACGGGAAGAACTTAATTGTTCCTATCCGTCGCTATTGCAATAAATATCTGGCCCTTGTACTTTCTAGTCAGGAATGTGTCATCCACGCACTAGATTGGACGGTAGTGCCGGAATGCATTGATGTATGGACTAAAGGCAAAAAATGCTCGCTTCGATACCCTCGTATTGCTCCACCTCGGATGCATGGAATCTTGAATATCGACATGAGTGCCAGGATTCCTGTCTTGTATGACTCAGAATTGGCTGGGGAGGTTGTGGTAGGAGTTCTCGAACGTATTAAACCTTGATTCCAATGTCTTCTGTTTTGCCCTCCATGCCTTAGTGTAGCTAATTGTGTACTGAAACCTTTCCTCAATCACCTAAATGATAGATCGTGGCTCAACATCTAGATTATCCGCGATCTCACCGTACATAATGATCGCGATGACGCCTGATGATAAGTTCCTGTGAGATTGCACTGACTCAGCAATGCCGCATGTGTGAGGGACCACTATAGAGCATTTTCAGTAGGTGTCCCACTTATGCTGAAATGCATGCACTCCTCACGTGTATTCCTCTATGTCATACTTCACGTCGTAGCATCTTGGATTAGACTCATGTGTGAGGGACCACTATAGAGCATTTTCAGTAGGTGTCCCACTTATGCTGAAATGCATGCACTCCTCACGTGTATTCCTCTATGTCATACTTCACGTCGTAGCATCTTGGATTAGACTTGACGACTATGAATGTACGCTGCACCGACAAGGCCCAGAATGTGACCGCCTCCTGCAAGACCTCCTTGCCTCACCTCCCTCTACTCGTACTCCCACGACACATGGGAGTCTTCGTTAACGACGAAGTTTGTCGAACTGGTATGTGTTCCACTCGGATGGAACCGCTTGCTGTTCCACAACATTCTCGTCATCGGATCCTTCATCTTCTGACAATACCATGTAGTCCTGGTTTTCGAGATCCATCCTTTGGACTAGAGCTTCCAGCTCCTCACCCTCGTCAGCTAGTCCACTAGCATGTCTGACTGAAGGAACTCCTTCCACATAGTCTTCATCGACAGGATCAACAATTCCCGAACCTTCGGCCATTGTGTGTGCCACACTGTGCCTATAGTCATCAACTTATTTTTCAGCATCACCACCCCTTTCTTGTTTAGTCGCCGATGCAGGAGGACTTAGCATATGCCTGGCCCAGAAGGACCAAATCCCACATTTCCTCCCTCACCCTGCGTAAATATGACTATCATGACCTTGTTCACTTGAGCTGCACTAACTCCCAATATATGCCCTGTAGTGCTCAGTTGGTAAGGCAACTCAATCTCAGATCATACACAACATGGTCCAAATCGAATGTATGGAACAACCACCGCATCACAATGCCCTATGTACACTACTATGATCTTGTTAGGGTCATGGTCGCCGATTGGAAATAATACAAATCAATCCTCTCGAGACCCTCAAGAATAGTCTCCTGACCGTAGTAAAATTTGAAATTGGTGGCGTCTGACATATTTGACATACTGTACCGTAAACAAGATTTTCACGATTAACCACATATTTAAAACTAAACTACCCACCGAAAATAATTATGTACAACATATTATACTATGTAATCATACAACTAAAACTATACAATCTATTCGATTAAAGAAATTACCTAAAAGGTGGACGACCGAACGGACAACGCTTCGTTAGTTTCTCTCCTCCCCTCTACTCCTCTATGCTCCTCTCCCTTTCCTCCACCTCTTTCTCTTTTTTCGAAATAAAATTGAGTTATACCAGAATTTTAGGATGTTCTATAGGGTAGATTATGTCGCCATTTGGAATAACAACAGAGAATTGTGGGATCTCTGTCGCCATTTGAAGTGATGTTTTTTCTAAAATTTTAATGTTAAAAAAATTTAGGGACTCACAAGATCCCTGTTGCGAGTTAGGGTGGTAACCAAAGGGGCCACCAAATTACACATATTAAATGTAGTGAATACTAGTCTTTCTACATGTACCAGTAGTATTTAACACAGAGTTGTCATGTCATGCATAGCTTGTACAAAGGACTCAAGCAGCACACAAGTATGTAACATCATACTAGGCCCCGTACAGTAAATGGGCACTAAATTATTGTTGTACATACATTTTGAATAGTTCTGATACTTCTTCGATTATGGACCTCTCTAGTCTCCTGAGCAACACTAGCAGTGCTACTTACGCATCAGATTTATTCTGCCCCAAATTAAACCCCTTTTTTTCCCGAGATGCCCCAAATTAAACTTGGATAGTAAGGATAGAGTCCGTCTATATAAAATTTGACTGTTTCCTCAGTCCAAAACAATTAAATTTTAATTCATTTATAATTTTATTATACATAAATTACAATAAATTATTTATATAATTTTTTGTTCTTGTTCACTGTAATTATTCTCAAAAGTCTTAATAACTCATATTTCCATCACATGATTCAAAATCTAACATATACTTTGAGAGGTTGAACAAAAACAAAGACAAAAAAAATAATATTTTATACCAACAAAATACAACAATACAATGAACCCGTCATGTTCCGAAGAAAAAATCATAATAAATTTGAACTCAATTCAGCATATGAGAAGAAGTGCAAATCTTAAAGCATATCAGGCGGATGAAAATTCAACTATTTTGAAGAAAAAAAAATCGAATGTTGTTTAGCAAAACCATTAATGATATTACTAATGGGGTGGCTAAAATGAAAGAAGCAATGTGCACATACTTCCTTCTCACTTCAAGACGGTGTAAGAGTACATAAGGATGTACAATGATATAGACAACCGCTATCTATAATACCCCTTTATGTCATCTGTAGATAGCGCTAAAGACAGCTTCTACAGTGGGTTGTCTTTTATATAAACAGCTCCTCCAGGTACAATATGTCTTGTTTATCGTGTTACAGTCGACTACTGCATAAGGGCATCTCCAATAGTATCTTTATTGTCGTCCTTAGCTGTGTCACGTCAAAAAAAATCCTACATGGAGGAGAGAGGGGAAGGAGAGAGAGCACATGACGTCTCCTCCTGAAGACACGGTCGTGCACGTGAAACAAGATATGATAATATAGCATATGTTAGAGACAACATTATCTCTAATTACTGAAGATGTCCTAAGAGATGACACAATTCCCTATACACAATTCACATCATCTTGTATCCCACGTAATATGACTTATACAGCCGACTTCACACTATTCTAACAATTGCAGCAATTAAGCATATAAAATCTGCACCAAAATAAACCAAAGAAAATGTAGTAAATAACATCGCGAGGTCGATGACGGGATACAGACCCGCCGCCGCAGGGCGTCGCCGGTGCGACCGCTGCTTTTTAAGACGTACGATACGATCGAACTCCAGGCAGCCTCCGCGCGCCGCGCGGCAAACGTCGCTCGCTTTACCGAGAACCTCACCGGAACAAGACGGCGAAATATAATGCGCACCCCCCCTGTCGCTGTTAGCCAGTGACTGCGACTGCGACTGCAGGTGATCGCGAGTGCATGTGGGAAAGGTGCGTACCCACCTTTGGCGACGGGAGCAGCTCGCAAGGATTGCAGAATTGACCGATTCGATCGATGCTCGCTGCGATTTCCTATTTTGTACCGCGTGCAACTGGGCCGAATGCGATCGATCGGTGATTGATTTTGGATGGACTGACCGGCTGACATGACGGATTGTTGGACGGATTTTACACGGACACCCCTTGTCCGGGGCGGGCATGAGTGAGAGCAGCGAGCGGCGCACCAGATCAGATCAGATCAGATGACATGACACCATCACAGCTAGCGAGCGATACGTGCGTGCACACTCTTGCGATGCGATCCCTCCCGGCCGGTCGGCGGCGGCAGTAAATGGTGCCGGTAGCTAGCTGTGGCACGTCGTCGTCGTCGCAGGGGCGCCGGCGCACGGTACAAGTAGGCCGATCTAACGGCCGCCCAGACTAGCTGTCTGTGCGTACCTTCGCTCACGCGCGCAGTAGGTGGGCGCGGGCGCGGGCGCGAGCGCGAGACACACACTCGGACTCGGACTGACCGCGACCGCGACCGCGACCGAGAGGAGAGGACGGCGCGGTGCACCGGAGCTGACCGGCGTGGCCTATCCCGATAGATAAGCCCCCTACCGCCTCGTTCCGCACACCTCCCAGCTCATAAAATCCCCCGCACCACGCCAGCCCCCTCGTCTCACACTCGGAGAGTCACAGAAACCTCACCTCGCCGCTCGGCCGCGCCGCGCCGGGCAGGGCAGGCATCCCCCCCGGAAACTCCTGAAAATCACGCGCAAAACAGCAGGAAAATGACATAGCCCACACGCGCAGCGCCGATCGCCCGCTCGCTCGCTTCCACCACCGGCGCCGCAGCAGATCTGAGCCAGCCCCAAACAAGAGCTTCCCCCTCCGCCTGCCGCGCCGCGCCGCAGCGCTCGCTCACTGCCCACTGCTGCTTGCTTCACTAGTGCTCTGCAGCAGCTCGAGGACTCGGCACGTAGCAATGCGCGCGGGGCGGGGCGGGGCGCGGTCGCTAGGGCATGAGAGGTAGTGGAGGGGCGGACGAGGGGCCATCGGGATGGAGGTGGGCGACGCGGCGCTCGGCGGCCACGCGCGGAAGCGGGGCCGGGTGAAGGAGCCCGGGGAGGGCGAGGGGGAAGGGGAGGGGCAGGCCAAGAGGCTGGCGACGGTGCCGTGGGCGCAGCAGTACCCGTCCTCGCGGATCTACCGCGTCTCGCGGGCGTCCGGCGGCAAGGACCGCCACAGCAAGGTCTACACGGCCAAGGGCATCCGCGACCGCCGCGTCCGCCTCTCGGTGTCCACCGCCATCCAGTTCTACGACCTGCAGGACAGGCTCGGCTACGACCAGCCCAGCAAGGCTGTCGAGTGGCTCATCAAGGCCGCCTCCGCCGCCATCGACAAGCTGCCCTCGCTCGACGCTGCCGCCTTCCCCTCCCACCCCGCGTCCGCCGCCAACAAGGGGGTTCGGGAGGAACAGGATGCTGCTGACGCGGAGGCCGATGGGCAGCAGAAGCAGCAGCAGCTCACAAAATCGGGCTGCAGCAGCACGTCGGAGACCAGCAAGGGCTCCGTCCTCTCGCTCTCCCGCTCCGAGAGCCGCGTCAAGGCGAGGGAGCGCGCGCGCGAGCGGAGCGCCGCCGCGAGGGACAAGGACACCGGCGACGAAGCCGGCACGGGCGCCGCCCTCGGGAAACGCGCAGCCGCAAGCACCTCGGCGCAGGCGGCTTCTTTCACAGAGCTGCTCACTGGGATGGCGGTTGCCAGCGCGGTCACCGCCCCGGCCGTCGCCGAGCAAAAGCAGCAGAACACCTGGCAGCCGATGACCGTGTCTGCGACCACTGACTATATCGGGTTCGCGCAGCCCCGGAAAGCCGGGCACGCAATGGCGCACACCTTCGCCTCCCCCGCCCCCCACCTGGGCAACATTGCTCCAATCGCCATGGCGCCGGCGCAGCACTTCAGCTTGGCGGGCCATGGCGCTGGCGCCGGCGAGCCGCACGCGGAGTTGACGCAGTTCTCGTTCTTGCAGGACCACTTCATGCCCATCCATGCGGCGTCTGGTCCAACCGGAGACTACAACCTCAACTTCTCCATGTCCTCGGGTCTTGTGGGTGTCAATAGTAGGGGGACCCTTCAGTCCAATTCGCAGCCGCACCTCTCCAGCCACCACCACCAGCTTCAGAGGCTGTCTGGTCCACTGGATGCTCCAAATATACCCTTCTTGTTCAGCCCGGCCGCCGCGGTGGCCACGCCCACAACGGCTGAGAGCCAGTTCGCGGCGGCCGCCGCATTGCAGCTCTGGGACGGGTTCCGGCACGCTGACATGAAGAAGGGCAAGAACTGATCAAGAACTGCGCAATGCAGCGCTTTGTTGGACGGTAAGGTGATTGAACTCCCCAAAGGTTTCTGCTTTCTTTGCTTTTTGGTTGCTTGTGTTTTAAGGCCTTAGTTTAAGGCTAGGATGCTTCCCATTTGCCAATTTGATATGTTCATCTAGCCTTTTTGGTGGCTCTCGAGGTGGCCTTGTGCCCCTAAATCCCATAAAACACTCGGGCTGTTCTTGCGCAATTGACGAGTGTCAAAGCTTTAGGGGGAGGGAGCATTCAACTCAACTTTACAACAGGTGTCAATTCACTACTCAGTGGAGAGGGATCTGGTTTGGTGTTCTGTCCCCCCAACAATTATTTCATAGGAGACAGGCCAATCGCACGGTTTCTGGTTGCCCAGCATTGGATTTTTAATGCCTTAAATTGTAGTAAGCCCAGGTTACGTTGTCGTATTGCATGAAAGAGATCAGCTATATGATCAAATGCATGAACAGGAAATGGAGGACGAATACAAATACCCAGCTAGGATTGTCGTATAGTCTAAAAGCATTCCCTAAAGGGCTTTTGATAGGTTTAGGTAGGAGTAGAGGCGAGGCGCTGCTGAGCATTCCTTTCCCTATGTTATTTTTCTTATTCAGCAAACATTAGAAAGTTTTCAGAAGAGCTGAATACGGAGCTAAGCTTAACGAAAGCAAACTCTTGTAGTCTTGTTCATGTCATGAATGATATGGTTTTTACTTTTTAGTATTGATTTCGGTTACTTTGCTTGATGTTTGATCTCTACTTCTTAGAACAACAGAGTTATGTGCCTTACCAAGTTAAACTGCCCGTTTTATTAAACTTTTTATTTATTGAGTGAGATGCATTGAAACCTAACCTGAAGAATTGGACTAGATTTTTTGTTGAAATATATAACTTTGTTGTGCTAGAAAATATAGCAAACTCAAATCTCATTGGCAAAAGTACTTGCTAAGCACTACAACATTTGGTACCCAAGTGAAGTGATCTTTCATTGGGTCATTTTTTGTGTGGGAGTTTCATTTGTTATTTGGGAGTTCAGAAGTTGTTGGCCAAGTCCATCAATAGTAGAGATGGGCCATAAGGCATGGGCAATTTATGTGCTGTTGAGCCATCGGTGCTAGAGGTGGAAGTTAGGGGTTAAAGAGTGATATTAATTTCTTTCCACTGACAAGAGGAACTGAGATTATGTTGCAACTGCACAAAGAAGGAAAAAATATTAGAAGGAAACTACCACTATGCATTTCCTGATCAGTGGAAAATAAGATACTTTTTTTAGTCTTGTTCCTAGGTCTAACACTGAGGTATTCAATAAAAAATATCTCATGGTGAGATACATAGACCAAGCAATCAAACATCTATCTCTACTGAAGGGTGAACCAGATGTCTTAATCTTCTCAAATCTCAAGTTGCTGTCAAGGCATTACCAGTTACAAATGACTATGATATGATCATGTTGTCAGGACTTGATTGCCCTTGAAAAGTTTCACTGTGAACTTCCATGTGCTATCCTGGAGTATTGAAAATTGCACAAATTATGATTTAACCATATTCTCTAACATATCAGAAGACCATTCACTCCATGCAAGGTCATCTTTCCTCGCATGATCCATGGGTTCTCACCTCAGTTACACAGTACCTTGTTTACATAGTATTATGTAATCATTTCTGTTGTCTCTTAAGTAAGCTGTAGTTATGTAACTTTTTGGGGGTTCCTTTGTAAAACATGGGATATTTACGCTGAACTTGTGTGATGATAAATGAATTCAGGGATATGGCCCATTAGGGCCTAAGTGCTTAAAAAAAAATCTTAAAATAAGCTAGCTTAACATGGTGGTTTACTCCATTAATTTGCCATCAATAGTAATTAAACATTTCACCTCAAATAAAAATACTTGCATGTGCATAAAGAACAAAGTGAGCAGTAATAAACAATTTCAAAATTTTCACAGTAATCTTGTGCATGCTTATCCAGTGCCTATTCTCATCTGCAAGTTAAGAACAAGGAGAAGTGCTTCTATGGTCCTCCAAACTAACAGGTTAAAGTCTGGGTTGCACGGTAGCACCTAACATCTAGTATGCATAGTTGCATTAAGATTATATATTTTTCTTTTGAGAAAGAATGTACTTAGACCTATGGAAAAACTGAGGCAGCGAAAATTGTTCTAAATAATCCAATTTGTTAGTCTTAATACCTTGCAGCTTGCATTGATAAACATTAGGTATCATGGAAGACATTCTCAGAATTTGTTATTATATTCCTAATGTGATATTCTAGAAAATAAGGACAACTAGCAAAAAGGTGGCTTGTTTTTTTAGCTTAACTATAACTTAGGCCGCATTTCCACAGAAGCTAAGAATAGTAGGGTGGCTTATGAGGCCTCTAAATTTGAATAGGCTTATGAATTGAGTTTACCAAAAAAATATATTCTAGTACTTATGCCCAGTAACCATACTCGTAGGATAAGCCTAATTAAGCCAATCATGCTCTTAGGCCATTTGTACAAAGCTTGAATGAGTGTGCAATTGTCTTCATATCTGTTAAGTTGCTTATGACGCTTAAATTCAGACCTTTCTAGTAAAGTTGGTCGCTACTCATTGGGTCAATTTTTTGCTTTTCACTGCCCAAGAACTATCATGGATTGCCATGGTTTCTTTTAGTAAGATAAGCTGATTTATAACCTTGACGTGGTATACCTGCTAGAATTAGAATCTGTTGTCCTAATGGTCTTTCAAAGCTGTGGTTTTACCACATTCGTCTGGACTCCCAAAATATATTTACACAATAGACAAGCACAGAGCTGCTGTGAAGCATATCTTGGCATTATGCTCAACATGGATCTGATAAGTGAATGAACCTGGAGTTTTAAAGAGGATAATTTTACTCACCAATATAAATGGCTATCTATACTGCTATTGTGTTAACCTTTGGAAAAGTGCCTCCATGCTCTTGTATCGAGATAACTGGAATGACCAAAAGATTGTTCTGCTAAAACAGTTTGGTCCACACTATCCAGTTCTGGTTAAAAGGAAGTCATATAGACTGGAGCATGGATGAAAATCCCGGCCGGTTACCGCCGGTTACCGGCCTTACCGGTCGGGTCCGGTAACGGAAAACTCGGCCGGTTTTTCCCGGTTTAGCAAATTCAAATTCTAGTTTTCAAATTTTGACTGGTTTTTAAGCAAATTCAAACGAATTTCATCCGGTTTTTTTCCCGTAAATCCGGTAACCGGCCAGTCACCGGTAAACTGGCTGGTAACGAGATTTTTATCCTTGGACTGGAGTATCATAGCTCAGCCTCTGTCGGCCTGTCAGCATTGCAAACTATTTGAGTGACAGATCTGAAAAAAACACAGTACAATGTATGTTTCCCCATTGTTGATGATAATAGGTGCACAGCCTTGACCTTTTGACCTTTTGCCCTTTTCATTACATCAATTGAAAAATTGTGCACAATACCCTTTGAGGTTATATTTAGTAGCAATTGCACTACAGATTTATAAATAGCATCCTCTTTTATCTGATGGAATTCATCATTGTTGACAATTACAGGGAAGTGAAGACAACAAATCATTGCAACCTATTATTCCTGTGAGCCCATTCATAGCTTGAAGCTTCGATAAGTGCATTGGGGATGATTCCCTGCTCTCTCAGAAGTAGATCATCATTTGCACATCTACTGTGGTCATCAAAGAACCTCATCATCGTTACTCAGATGGTCTTGTGCTTTTTTTCTGCCTGTTGTTGTATTCGCTTTGACGTGAGAATTTCGGGAGCAAGGCTTGCTGGAGTGCCCTTGTAATCATTTCCATTCGAAACTTTGTCGATGGATGCATGCGGCACCTGGATCGGCTCTTTTGACATTGTGGGATCAGTTATCCCTGTCGATTTTCTTGTTCTCGGTTGTGTGTTGTGAGAGAAGTAGAGAAAATAACTCATTGATCCAATCTACCAGATGAACTAAATCTGTGGTGTAAGTCTGTTTCTACCTTGTGTGCTGAATGCAGTGCTCTACTGAGATGTAAATTTAATTTATTTGCAGTGATTTGTTTATATTGCTCAGTGATTCATCAGAAGTAGTAATGTGTAGTTGACAATGGCAGCTGGTTGCCTGCTGCAGCCAGTCAATTTGCTGAACTTACTGAACAATGTGCTGGAACAATATGCTACAGGCTGCCTCACATACCTTTTATGATAGTTTCAGCTTACAATATTGGTAACATTTCAGTTGGCAGCTTATGAAAAATAGATGCAAGTTTTGATCAAACCAGTTTTTTTCTCATGAGTCTCATTTTCCTTGCATCATTCATACCAAGTTGAGACGTGCTGTGAACATGTCAGCTACAAAGCTTTGCGAAAGCTACTATGATTTTTTTTTTTTGACTCTTCGTTGTTAGGTGTTTGCTGTTTCAGTCTGATAAAAAGCAGCTAGTGCATTTCACCCTGCCTTCGAGCCGTGGCAGCATGGACTGGATCAGCTCACTTTTATCGACAACTTGCAGGAATACCTAATTTTGTGTGCCTTGTTGACTTGCTTGTAGTGCAGGACACAAAATCAAACCCAACAAGAGCTGAAAAGATGGTGAAGACATCGACTTTAGCATTGAGCAGGCTGCAGCTGCAGGCTTGTCCATACCATCGACAAAAAAAAGATTCTGACGGTAGGTAATTTACTTTTTTCCCCATGTTGCAGTAAGTTGGCAAGGACGAAACAAAATAACTAATCAAGAGCCTATTTATCATATTTATTATAATTTATAACCACACTATGGTCTACGTGGTATGTACAATGCAACACTGTCGCAACTATATCAGGCTTAAGTGTGTGAATCTGTATGGTTTGCAGAACTGAACCTATCTGCCTATCTGGAGTATCTAAAAGGAACACACTGAAGTATCTGCCTCCGTTGAAAGAGCAGTCACTGAAGTAAGAATGAACAACTTCACTTCAAATGCTTCAACCAGTGGTTAATCTTGGTAAGAAAGACAGATCTCTTGTTCCCTTGGAAGGTCAGGTTATAGCCACAGCTTCTTGTAGCTCAAAGCATACACTAGACGGTGAATACTCCCCTGATACATTACTTGCAAAATATTGAAGATATCTGCCTGCCAAGCAAGAAGAAACACATCTTCTGAGCACATTTTTTGTCTAATAGAAGATAATCAAATTACATATCATTATTTCCGGTAAAAATGACTAGAAGCTTGGTGGTGCCGCATATATCTTGTAGTTAATGTTAGAATAGGACTCATTTTGTATTCCTTATCTGTATATAGTGTCCTTATATGTATATAGCATACCTTTTGTACTCCCTATATATATTATCCATTAGGGTTTGTAATATATATATATATATATATTATCCATTAGGCTCTCTTAAATATACATTCAATATTCATAACATGGTATCAGAGCTAGGGCACTAACCTAGCTCTTCCGCTGCCACATTGTCGTCGAAGGCTACCGCCGCCGCTCCACAACGCGACGCCGCACCCCTGCCACCCTAACGTCGCGACGCCGCACCCTTGCCGCCCCGACGTCGCCCGAGCTCGAACTTGGCGCTGCCCCGACGTCTTCGCCACCGACGTCGTCTGCCCCGGTCGAGCCATCACCCAAATCGGGCCGCCGCTCAACCACCGACACCGATGTCACCTTCACCGCTTGTACCCGACACAACGACCGAGCGATTGGTGGCGCCGCCGACTCTGCTCTATGCTCGCCGCTTCACCGCCGCTGTTCCTGGCCGCCGCCGTCCCTGGCCGCCGCCGCTCGGTAGGGGGACCCTAAGTTCTCCCGTGTGCGTGTGTCCTGTGTGCGTGTGCTGGGCTATGGGCTTTTAGTGTAAGCCGGCTCAGCATTCCGAGAAAGAAAAAAAAAGAAAAAAAACAATACGTCAATCTAACCGCCACGCCGTCCAGCGCCGCCCGTTAGACTTCATTGTTTTGGTCACCGCATAGTCCAACACCGCCTACCAATGGCTGTCGTTCCATCGGTTGCGATCCTATTATCGAGAACAAAGCTTAATGGGACGAACTACAGGTTGTGGTCTTCACTCATAGAGATCACGCTCGATGGTCTCCGCCTCTAGGGACATGTTACTAGTGCTTGACCTTGTCCGCAGTCGCTGGTTCAACCTTCTCCCAGACAGCCTACTTCTGCACCTCCTGCAGAAGATGAGGCCGTCAAGAAAGAGACAAAGGACGCTATTGTTGATGCTGCTGATGAGATTTTTCAGTATGCTATAGACACTTTTGAGCGTTGATGTGCTGATGAAGTCCATGTTTGAGCCATCCTAGTGATCAGCGTCGATGACTCCATCCAGCCATACATTGTTGATCTGCGTGCCACTCGTCAGATCTGGGAGTACTTGCGCGAGCGATACCAGCAGAGCAGCGATGCTCAGTTCTTTTCGCCTCAATGTGAGTTGGAGACACTTCACCAGGAGGACTCCTCCGTCGACGACTTCTTTCGAGTCCTAGCCAGTCTCTGTCGCCAGCTGGACGAGTTGGCTTCTCCGCTCTGCCAGGAGTGTCATAAAATGCAGAAGGCAGATTGTGATCGTCTTCACCTTTATGACTTCGTCTGTCATCTTCGCCTAGAGTTTGAGCCTATCACGGCTCAACTGTTGAGACGCTCAGTACGATCGACAGTCGCCGAGACTCTTTCGACACTTCGTACTGAGGAGTTTCGCCGCGGGTTAGCAGCACAGTTTGTTCCGACTGTGCTTGCTACCCCTTCTGCTTCGACTACAGTCCCTCTCCAGGTGTCTATTTATGCTCCTGTTTTTGCACCAACTAGGGTTCAGTGTAATTATTACAAGAACTTTAGGCACAACTAACAGCGTTGTGAGGTGCGAAAAAAGCAAAACAAAGCGCGTGGAGGTGGAAGATCCACGGGGCAAGGAGACCCTAACTCCTCGCTGGGAGGACAGACCAGCACATTAAGACCTTCTCAACGAGGTGACTCTGTTCAGTAGTTCTACCAAGTTCTACTTCAGCAGCTCTCTCACAGCTCAGTAGGTTCTGCTAGTCTAGCTCAGACGTATCCTCCAGGTACTTCTTGGGTTCTTGATTCTGGTGCCTCTTTCCACATAACACTGGACTCCACATCTCTCACTTCAGTAGGACCTCATGTTTTTCCTATCTCTGTTCAGATAGCTGACGGTAGACCTCTGTCTATCAACTGTTAGGGCACTTTTTTGTCCACTGACTTGTCTGTCCCAGCTGTTTCCCATGTTCCCCAGCTTACCATGCAGCCTCTCTCAGTGGGTCAGCTCACCGATCTTGCCTGTATGGTTGGTTTTGACTCTCACATCTGTTTCATCCAGGATCGACAGACAGGGATGGTACTTGGGACTGACTGACGCTATAGAGATCGTCATGGTCTCTACATCCTTGATCGCCTCCACCTTCCATCCACTTCAGTTGCTCATGTCACCTCTACGTCTATTTCCACAGCCATAGTTGCCACCACCTCTGGCATTTTTGCGCAGTGGCATTACCGTTTAGGTCATTTGTGTGGATCACGTCTTTCTTCATTAGTTCGTGAGGGTGTTCTTGGATGTGCTACTGTTGACACAGCCATGTTTTGTTAGGGTTGTAAACTAGACAAGCAGCTGCAGCTTCCTTATCATTCTAGTGAGTCATTGTCTTCTCGTCTTTTTGACTTAGTTACATCTGAATTCATTCAGATGTATGGAGACCTACGCCTATTATCTCTGTAGTAGCAAAAACGAGCTATACAGTAAGAGAGGGGGAACCTCGGAGAGACCCAAGAGGGCTCCCGGGGATCCTCGTGAGAGGGGACTAGCCAACGACAAGAACGAGAAACTGTTATTGCTTAAGAATTCGTACTTGTTTTTTCTCTCTCTTACAAAAGGGGGGTGACCCTCTATTTATAGTCCCCTGTGAGGGTTTTGTACATTACCCTCCTGACCCTACAATGGTACTGTATTCGTAGGGGTTGCAGGGACATTTCCCGCCCCTACGCCTAGGCCTTGGTCCATGGTAGGCGCTCATGGACCCGGTCCACCCTGACAGTGCCTCCAGCCCAGGAGCGGTAGCAGGGGCCTCGGGTTCGCCCTGGGGGTCTCTCTGCTCCGGGACTCGCGGGGCTTCGGGGCCCTCTGGGTATGCTTCGGCCCTGCCCCGGGGGTGGCCCGGAGGTCTTGCGGGGCACTCCGGGGGTGGCCCGGGGGTTTTGCTGCTCCGAACCTCACGGGGCTTCGGGGCCCTCCGGGTATGCTTCGCCTGGGCGTTGTGGCCGGTGGGGCCACCCCTACGACAATCTCTAAAGGAGCGCATAAACTTTATGTGATCTTCATTAATGATTATTCTCATTTTACATGGATTTTTCCTATGTCTAATAGTGGTCAGTTTCTTGCAATCTATCATAGCTTTGCAACAATGGTTCGTACTCAGTTTGATTCTCTCATCCGTATTTTTCGCTCTGATTCTACTGGCGAGTACTGTTTTGGCGTGTTTAGACAGTTTTTTTCTAGGCAGAGCACTCTTTACCAGTCTTCTTGTCCTGGTGTCTATGCTCAGAATGGGGTTGTTGAGCACAAACATCGTCATCTGAGTGAGACTGCTCGCACTCTTCTCCTTGCTTCTCACGTTCCACTACAGTTCTGGGCTGAGGCTGTTTTTATGGCTGTATATCTCACCAATATGCAGTCTTCCACGGCTCTTAAGGGTGTTAGTCACCAATATCTCTACTCTTGAGCCCCCCAGTACACTCACCTTAGTATTTTTTGTTGTACTTGTTTTGTTCTACTGCAGCCTCGTGAGCACACTAAACTATCGACGCAGTCAGTTGAGTGTGTGTTTCTTAGTTATAGTTCTGAGCATAAGGGTTATCGCTGCTATGATCCTTCAGCTCGACGGATCAGGATTTCACAAGACGTTGTCTTTGACGAACCTCGACCTTTCTTCTATCGAGATTCGGCTCCTTCTCCTGTTTCCACCGTTGAGTCAATTTCATGGTTGCCTCTTTCTAATTCTTCATCCATTTCTCCACTATCACAGTCTTCTCCTAGTCTGTCTCCGATGGTTACTTCTGTATCTCCACCTCCGGTGTTGCCTCCTGCAGCACCGCCTCTTATTCCTGTAGCACAACCGTCTCGGTTCTCTGGTATTCACTACTCCAGACGTCCTCGTCCTTCACCAGTCTCCTCTTCCGGTATCTTGCCAGCACCAACATCTGATTCTCCAGATGATCCTCCTCGTTATGTACTTTGTGACCAGACATCCATTCGACCTCCTGATCATCTTGGATTTGCTCCGATGGCTCATGCTCTCTCTGTCACTAAGCCTAGTTCTTATCGTGAGGTTGCTCCTCATTCTGAGTGGCAGCTCGCTATGGCAGATGAACTTAATGCTCTTCGACGTATGGATATTTGGGATATTATACCGACACCTGTGTATGCTCGTCCGATCACGTGAAAGTGGGTGTACAAGATTAAGACCCGGTCTGATGGTACTGTCGAGTGCTACAAGGCTTGCCTTGTGGCTCGCAGCTTTCAGTAGGAGTACTGTCGTGACCAATGATCAAAATATCGGTACGGTTTTTCCTGGTCAAATTTCATTAAATTTTGCTTAAAAATAATTCGAAATTCAAAATTCGAAATTTGAATTTGAAAACTCCGGAAAAACCGGCTGGGATTTCAAATCCCGTCGCCCACCGGTAAGGCCGGTTACCGGCGGTAACCGGCCGGGATTTCCATCCATGGTCGTGACTACGATGAGACTTTTGCCCTGTTGCCTATATGACCACTGTTTGCACTCTTGTTGCGGTTGCTTCTATTCGCCGGTGATCTATCTCTCAACTGGATGTTAAAAATGCTTTTCTTAATGATGTTTTGCATGAGGAGGTCTACATGCAGCCACCACCTGGGTATTCTGTTTCTGATCTGGTTTGCGCGTTTTACCTCAATGATTACTGCTGTCGGTTTCACTATCAGTTCCCACGATCCTGCTCTTTTTGTTCATGTCTAACCTCGGGGTAGGACACTGCTTCTTCTGTATGTTGATAATATGCTCATCACCGGTGATGATTCCTCATTCATCACGTATGTGAAGAAGCATCTCAGTGAGCAGTTTTTATGACTGATCTTGGTTCTCTTACGTACTTTCTTGGGATTGAGGTCTCTTCCATACCTGAGGGCTACTACCTCTCCCAGCAGAAGTATGTCCTGGATTTTCTTGATCGATTTGGTCTGACTAACACTCGCACTGCTGAGACTCCTATGGAGCTATCCCTCCAACTTTGTGCCACTGATGGTGATCTTCTTGAGTATCCTACTCGATATCATCATCTTGTTGGGAGTTTGGTGTACCTTATGAGCACTCGTCCTGATATTGCTTATGTTGTTCATATCTTAAGTCAGTTCATGGCTCGTCCTACCCATCTACACTATAGTCACCTTCTTCATGTTCTTCGCTACTTACGTGGGACTATCTCTCGTCGTTTGTTTTTCTCTAACTCCATCTCACTACAGCTTCAGGCGTACTCCGATGCGACCTAGGCTAGTGATCCTTCTGATTGTCGTTCTCTTTCTGCTTACCGTGTTTTTCTTGACTCCTCCCTAATTGCTTGGAAGACAAAGAAGCGGACTGCAGTTTCCCGTTCGAGTGCAGAAGCTGAGTTGAGAGCTATGACAGCAGTGACAATAGAGGTTACTTGACTGAAGTGGTTACTTGTAAATTTTGGAGTGCCTGTGATGGGACCTAGACTCTTTTGTCTGACAGTATTGGTGTTATCAGTATTACCCGGGACCCAGTGAAGCATAAGCTCACTAAGTACATTGGCGTGGATGCTTCATACACTCGCTCATAGGTGCAGGAGGGAGTATTTGCTATACAGTTTGTGTCCTCAGAGTTATAAGTTACTGACTTCTTCACGAAGCCACTGACTAAGGTACAACATTTGTATTTTCTCTCCAAACTCTGTGTGTGTGATCCACTATAAGTTTGAGGGGGTATTAGAATAGGAGTCCTTTTGTATTCCTTATCTGTATATAGTGTCTTTATCTGTATATAACATACCCCTTATACTCCCTATATATATTGCCCATTGGACACTATTGAATATACACACAATATTCATAACAGTTAACTAGCCAGCCTGAAACTTCAAATTAGCAAGTGACTGGTCCACATTAATTTGAGTTTCATGCCCAGCCAATTACTTGGAAAGTTGAGCTGTTGGGAGTCATTGATCAATAGCATATTGTGTTTCACACTTGGACAATGCAGTAGCTACTTAATACTAGTATACTACTAACTACAGAATGAAAATAAGAACGGGCAAGGGCAACGATAAACTGCTTGTTTAACTGTGTTTCAAAAGCTTAAGGTCACTTCATCTCACCTCTAGAGTTTAAAAGATGAATCATCTTCGATAGGCGGCTCCGATGCTGGAGACAAAAATGAGTCACAAGAGGAGGCTCTAGCATCGATCAACATTGATATCACTTCTCGCATGTTAGGCCTATCCAATGGTGATTCACTGGTGCAGAACAATGCAATCTTCAGCACTAGAGACATTTCTTCCACAACTCTCTTTGAGTTCAGATTGAGTCTGCTGTCAAACACTTCGGAATTTGGTGTCATGCTGTTCATCATCCGCCTCACCAAATTGACAAGATCTCCTCCTTTCTCAAGAGGCTGAATTGGAGATTGCCCCGTCACTAGTTCCAATAAAACAACCCCAAAACTATAAATATCGCACTTTTCAGTGACCTTCATGGTGAAAGCATACTCTGCATCACAATAAGAAGCACAGAATTAGAGGTCTTACACACCGCCTAAGAAACTGAACTTTGACAGTGCAATTTTGGAAAGAACAGCTGGATAAATATCATGTACTACTGTGTGTATCAACTTGCAAAAACACATCAAGCTTTGTGCACATGCTATATGATATAGTATATGAAACCAAGTGGACCTAGATGCTGACAAAGCAGATTGAACCAATGAATCAATAACAGATCTAACCTGGTGCAATATAGCCATATGAACCAGCGACAGCAGACATTGTTCTGGAGTTGGAAATGTCAATTTGTTTTGCCAAACCAAAGTCCCCAACATGAGCCTCCATCATCTCATCAAGCAGTATGTTATTCGACTTTATGTCACGGTGAATCACCTTTGGTTTGCAATCGCTGTGAAGATACCGCAGGCCTTCAGCAGCCCCGAGAGCGATCTGGTACCGGGCATCCCAGTCCAGTAGGTATGAATCTTTGCTACCATGAAGCAACTCTCCAAGGCTACCATTTGCCATGTACTCATACAGGATAAGATTGGAGTCCTGATGGGAGCAGAAACCATAAAGCTTGACAATGTTGCGGTGCCTGACATTTCCAAGGGTGGTTATCTCAGCTCGGAAGCTTCTGTCGACATTGGAGCCTTCTCCTTGAGACTTCAGCTTCTTCACGGCAATTCTACGGCCGTCAGGCATGACTGCCTTATAGACAGTTCCACAAGCACCCCTTCCAATCACAACACTCTCTGAGAAGCTGTCGGTGGCTTTCATAAGCTCCTGATAGGTTACCCGCTCCTTCAGAAAATAGTGAGGACCAGAAAACCCTGTCTTGCGCTCTTCATTTGACACAAGCTCTGGTATCTTGGATTTTAAGGACCAGCAAACGAATGCAATCAGCACCAATGAAACCAATGCGATGACAATGGAGGCAATGCTGATGATCTTCTCCCTGAGAAACTGCTTCTGCGCTGCTGCTTCCCTGCTTGCATAGGATGACGCTGATGAACCTGGACAAGCTTTCCCTTTGATGCCACAAAGGCCATTGTTCCCAAGGAAGTTGCTGATGTCCAAGTGCTCGAACAGCATGGTACTGGGAAGCGGCCCGACAAGCTTGTTGTAAGAAAGGTTGCACTCCAGAAGGCTTGAGAGTTCACTGAATGAGGAAGGAACTTCTCCCTCAAGTCCATTGTTGTTCAAGTACAGGTACTCCAGCATGTGCAAGTTCCCTAGTTGCGTCGGGATCTCACCGGATAGCATGTTGTAACTGACATTTAGAGCAATCTGGAGGGCAGTGAGCTGGCCAAGCTCAACCGGGACATGACCGGACAAACAGTTGCCTCCCATCTGCAGCTCAGTGAGCCGGGAAAGGCCTCCAAAACTGCTTGGAATTGTGCCATTCAGGCTGTTGTCGGACAGCTTCAACTGCTCCAGGTTCACTAGTGTGCCGAGCTCCTGAGGAATGAGTCCAGTGAGGGAGTTTCTGCTGAGGTCAAGCCTCTGTAGCTTTGTACACCGTGCCAACTCGCAAGGAATCGGTCCGGTGAGCTGGTTCGATGATATATTGAAGGCGACAAGCTCCATCAGGTTGCCAATGCCAGTAGGGATCTGTCCGACAAAGTAATTTTCCGACAAAATTAGCCTCTCCATGCTCCTGAACTTGCCAATCTCAGGCGGTATCGGGCCCGAGAACTGATTCTGGTTCATCTCAAGCGATGACAGGTTCTGCAGCAGCGACAGCTCAACAGGCAGACTCCCCGTCAGCATGTTGCCCCCCAACCGGAGCTGCGTCAGAGTCCTACAAGCCTTCACTCCTGGAGGGATGTTGCCGATGAGACGGTTCGACCCGAGGCTCAAGAAGATGAGCTTCTGGTATTTGCAGAGGTGAGGAGGGATGCTCCCCGTCAGCCGGTTGTCCGACAAGTCGAGCACCGAGAGATTGCTGCTAGCACCCAGCATAGGAGGGATGACACCGTGGATTTGGTTGTCGAAGAGCTGCAAGTACTCCAAACAGGTGAGGTTCTGAAACTCCATGGGAATTATGCCGGTGAGGTTGTTGATGGACAAGTCTATCTTCCTTATCACACTCAGCTGGCCAAGCTCCGGCTGGATGCTGCCTTGCAGACGGTTCTCGAAGAGGTAAAGCAACCGGAGCGTCGGTATCCGGCCGAGCTCGCCGGGGATGACCCCGACGAGCTTGTTTTCCGAGAGGTCGATCTCCACAGCACTCCGCAGGCTGCCAAGCTCCACTGGGATGGTGCCGTCGAGCTGGTTCCGGTAAATGTACAGCTTGGCGAGCAGGGGCAGCGCCCCGAGCTCCCTCGGGACGCCGCCGGTGAAGGCGTTGTCGTTCAGGGCGACCATCTCGAGGTTGGTACAGTTGCCGAGCTCCGGTGGGATCTCGCCGGAGAGGGCATTCTGCCACAGGATCAATGTGGTAAGATTCTTGAGCCGGGAGAGCTCCCTTGGGAGTGGCCCGGCGAGGTGGTTCTGCGCGAGCCCGAGCACCTCGAGGCTGGCGCACTCGCTGATCTCTACGGGGATCGGGCCGGAGAGGTCGTTGAGCCCCGCACGGATGATGCGGAGCCTCTGGAGCGCCCGAATGGACGTGGGGATCTCGCTGGTGAGGTTGTTGCTGTAGATGACGAGCTCCTCGAGGGCGGCGAGGTTGCCGATGCCCGGCGGGATCTCGCCGAACAGCAGGTTCTCGCTGAGGAAGAGCTGCCGCAGGGACGGCAGGCCGCAGAGCTCCGGCGGGATGGCGCCGTGGAAGGAGTTGGTGCTGAGGTCGAGCACCTCGAGGGCGCGGCACGCGCCGAGGCCGGCGGGGACGGGGCCGGAGAGCGCGTTCTTGGAGACGTTGAGGACGGCGAGGCGCGGGAGCGCGCAGACGGCGGCGGAGAGCGCGCCGTGGAGGTTGAGGCCGTGGAGCGTGACGGCGGTCACCTCGAGCGCACCGAAGCAGGCAATGCCGGCCCACCCGCACGGGCCGCCGCTGCCCGCCGCGTCCCAGCTCGAGAGGCGCCCGTCAACGTCCAGCAGCGCGCGCTTGAACTCCTGCAGCGCCGCCACCCCAGCCTCCTCCGCCGCCACCGCCATCGACGCCACAACGGCAAAGAAAACAGCCGGGAGCAAGAACCGCGCCACGGACGACGCCATTGCCGCAGACGCGCTAAACCGCGGCAAGAAACGAACCCAAGAGCTCTAGGACACGCACTGCCACTAGGACAATCCCTGAACCAAGAAACAGAGTGCCATTGATGGACAGAGCAACCAAGAAGCCAACCCGTCCCCCACGGCCCCACCCACTAGGCCACCACCGAATCCACGGAAGAGTGAGCCATGGGGCGGGGCGAGCAGGGCAAGAGGCAGCGATCGAGGTGGGTGGCACTAGTCGCGCGCGCAATAGGGAGGTGGGTGGTGGCGACTGAGTGGGAGCTGCAGGGGAGGGAGGTAGGGGATCGAAGCTTTAAGAGGAGGCGGGAACTGTGGGCGCGGAGCAGGGGTTAACCGCTGGCTCTGGCATTGATTACTGGAGCTGGCTCTGGCATTTCGCCGAACAGGTGGTGCGCGGGGGATGGCGGGAAGGGGTAGGTGTCCTGGTCCCACCGTCAGAGACTGGTGGCCTTCTCTTGTACACGTCGACGCGTAGAGAGTTGGTGGAACCGTGGAAGGGACGGAATTTGCGTGCGTGTACACAGCGTTAAAGTGCGTGTGTTCGTGAGGATTACGGTTTTCCGTAGCCGAAAGCGCCTTTTGGTTTGGGTTACAAAAGCTGTTTAAACGCAAACGCTCTTTGGTGTTTGGTATTTCGTCTCACCAAGTAGCAGTAAAGAGAGGTGTCGGTGTATTAGAACCGATCTTACGTAATGATTATTAAATTCGTGGGTCCCCTAGAGATGAAATCACGCAGAGTGGTTGACACGGGATGTTTAGACAGGTTCAGGCCTTCTCCGGAGAGAATAATAACCCTAATCCTGTGTGGTGTGGTATTCTTAATGATCAAGTAAGAAGCTAAGACTATTACAGAGAATAGTACTTGTATTTCCCCTTCACTCGCTCTCTTTCTTCTGTCTCCCTGATGCCCTTATATAGTCGTGAAGGAGTAGTCGTTTTGTCCTGCGGAAGAGGCGCCTTAATTGAGCCAGTAATGGGCGCATGATGGCAGTAATTACCTGCGCATTGGCTTCTTCACGCCGTCTGGCAATTATCATTCAAAGATAATGGGGTATTTAAGCACTATTACTACGCGGAATAGTAGTGCGTGCAGACCGTTCGGATTCCTTAATCAATTGGACCCACTTGCCTGTAGGTTTGATTATAAGGTGGTCGTGGTTTGCCTGGTCGTAGGAGAACTTACGACCAGGTAGTAGTCGTAAAAGGTCTTACGACTATGTAGTGATCGTAGAAAGACTTACGACCATGTAATGGTCGTAGAAAGACTTACGACCAGGTAGTAGTCGTAGTAAGACTTACGACTATGGGGGGTGATTGTAGAAGATCTTACACTCACTTGGTAGGCCTCTCCCTTATAAAAATAAGGGGTACTTCTGGAGACTATGTGACATCATATTTACCCATAATAAGAATTATAGATAATAGATAAAATGAGGATTATTAGATCCTCGTCATCTAGCCCCCCAGCTTCAAGTGAAAGTAACTTACTTGGTGAAGGATTCGCAAATGGACTTGCGACTATGAAAAATGTCGTAGAACCATAGTCGAAGGAAAAACTCTTCGACACTTGAGTGTTACTTTGACCAGAGTTTGCTTGGTCGAAAGGTTGCTTACGACTATCGTAAAGTCATAAAACCCCTACAAGCTGTAGTGGTCGTAGTAAGGCGATCGGAGTAAAAAACCCTTCCGATCGATACTTCCTTCGGCGTAAAGACTTGGTCAAGAAAGTAATTTTGCTTGGAGGTGACAAAACTAACCTAACTTTCTGAGCAGACCGTGCTGGGAATTGCAAGCGAATTCCACAGATCTGTTGATAAAGCGGTTCGGCGATTGCAATCGTGAAGATTGCTTACGACTATTAAAAGTCGTAAAAACCCCTACGACCGTCCGGTGGTCGTAGTAGGGAATCGGAGAAAAACCCTTCCGATTGATACTTCCTTCAACCGAAAGACTTTGGTCAAGAAAGTAATTTTGCTTGGGGTGACAATACGCACCTAATTTTTCTCGAGCGGACCATCTGGGAATTGCAACCGCTCTCACGGACTTGTCCGATGAAGCGGTTCCGGCGGTACAACCAACTCCCATAGACCTATAGCCGAGACGGTTTCCGGCGGCGGAGATCATCTTGATTATAAAACTTACCAGAGGTAGACTTGGGTTTTACCTTTTCCTCAAATCACTCCATTGTTCTTGAGCTCTTGCTTTCTCAGTCCTCGACTAGGTTTCATCTTCTCATGCCAACCCAATCAAAAACTTCTTGCTTCGGCGAAATGGCCAAGAGAGTTTACGAATGGGAAGAATCGGAGATGGATGCGGCTAAGATCAAGATCTTGGTCGATCTTGGGAAGATTCGAGAAGGCTCGTAAAGTGGATTCCGCTATCGGCGAAGATCGCCATCGGGGAAAATGGGCAAATCCGTCTTCCAAGCGTATTGTGAGTGCGGCCTTGATTGCTGCCCACCCATTTCTTCTGATGAGTACTCGAACACTTTGGGGTGGGCCCGGTGAACTTAGGTCCCAATTCCATTACCATGTTGAGTGTGTTCGTGTATCTGTGGCGGCGTACACAGGGATTCCGCGGATCTCGAGCTGTTCCAATATTATTATGGGATGGCTCGACAAACCGAATCGCCGAAGTCATGGTCTCAAACTCCACGACTCGAAGTCGAAGGAGTATATTGAGTTTCACCGGTCTTCGTGGTCGGGCCGAGAAAGAGGTGGTTCTCTTGGAAGGTCACCTCTGAAGACGACCTTTCTTTCGCGGAAGGTCGCTGAAAGAAATCTTCATGGGATTCGACCCACGAAGATATCTCACGGATTAGCCCTTATATTCAAGTCATTAAGGACTTGAAGGAAGAAGGGTGGCCGGATGGCATGTGGTGAAGGATTTCATCACCGCCGAATTAGTCCTCTGAAGAAGCGAGCATCTCCTATGTGGAGATACTCGGGAAGAGGAGACCCAACCAGAGACTACGAGGAGGGTAAGTAATTGTCGACTTAGCTCTCGGTTTGGTCTTTCTCAACCTTGTCTAATATTCTTATCTGTTTACACAGATCTTTCACAGGCTGAGGTTGACTCTAGAGTCAGACTCATCTGCGAGAAGTCTCCGCCACTCCGAGGGGCGGTTCCTCAAGTCATTGCGGCTTTGTCATGAGATGAAAGGATAGGCGCCTAAAGGTAATCAAAAAGTTGATTCTTTCTTTAGGACTTTATAGTCGTAGAAGATATTTACGACTAATGGTGATCGTAGAATATCTTACGATCAAGAAAGAGTCGTAGAAAAACTTACGACTTGGCACTAGTCGTAGAAAAACTTACGACTAATTAGTGATTCTTCTTTTACTCGCTTTATTTTACGTAAAGTAGGCATGGAAAATCGTCGGACGACGACGAAGAAGTCGTCTTGATGACTATTGGCGCCGGGTTGTCGAAAGACAAAGGCTCGGCTCCTCCCTCTAAGAGGCGTCGACTTGTAAAATCTGCAGACAAGGGGAGCAAGCTCAAGCTCGGTCTTTCGACCGGACCCTCTACAAGACTGCGGCATTGTAGTCATATCTGGCCGAGGCCACGACCATCGGCCGAGGAGGTTGAGGCGGTGAATCTCTTAAGCGCAAACCTCGCAAGGCTAAGGTACCCTTCATTATGATAAAGAATCTTTCGCAGCTTACGCCACTCCTAGTTTTGTTAGGCAACCAAAAGGAGAATTGGAAAGATTTTGTGTCTTTATGAAGGGCGATCTTTGCATCGGCACAACTCGCAATCGAGGCGGTGTTGCTCTTGGAATGGTCGAGGCCGATCTCGGCCATCCAGAGAATCGAGAAACCGAGCTCGGTTCTGTCCAAACTCTGACGACTGCGTGGTCGTGCCGAGCCGATGTTGAACCTCGACCGGGCGTGGTCGTGGAGAAGAAGAGGTCCTCCGTTGGGAGGATTGCTCCAAAATTCTGGTTAAGACCGAGTGCGAGTATGTGAAATTTACTAAAGTGTAAGAACGACATTTACCTTTTCTTTTTCACAACTTGATTTGCTTTTCTTTATTTGATCGACTTCTTGACCCGGGAATGCTTAGTTGAGAAGTCCATTGCCATCCCTTCACCATCGAGGAGGTAGCAATGGAGGTGGTCAAGCATCACCCTTGGCCCTGTGGCCGATGAAGTCGAGACTCCCGAGTGACTCCACATCTGCTGAAGTCGTAGCTATGACCGTTGAAGTAGCGGTATTCTTGTTGAGGTGGCGCTCGACTCATGAGGTCGTAGAAACAACGAGGCGGTGTGGAAGCCTCAGTCAAGGCGGTGACCACTTGTGCACCGCTCTGGGAAGAAATTGTAGGAGGCATTCCTTCCCCTACCCAAAGAGAAGTTACAGAACCAGAAGGAGAAAATTTTAACTTCTGTGGTGACTTCTTTGGGCCTGCCTCCGTCGTAGGGTCTTCTGCTTACAGATCTTGTGACCGAGTCCCTCATCCCAAAGATATTCCCAATACGGAGAATACTTTTGATAACGAGCGCCTCGAGAAGGTGTGGTGGGACAAAGTCGCGAGGATAGATAAGCTGCAGAACCCGGACCTTGTATATTCGATGTTTGCTAGGACGACTATGAATGTAAGTATCTTCAAAATACTTATATATGTGACTTTCCTTCTCTTCTCACTATTTTCTTTTTGCAGAAAGCTATGGAGCAAATTGATGTTGTCGGTGAGTACCATCGACAACTTTTAGAGCTAAGACAGGAGAAGGAACTACTCTGTGCAGAGGCAGAGAGATGGTAAGTCACTTATCATTCATAGTTGTTTTCGACTTAAATACTCGTATAATGTTTTACGAGAATAGTCATGGAAGAAACTCATGACAAAGTACTAGTCGTAAAAAGCTTACGACTACTTACGACCAGGTAGTGGTCGTAGAAAGACTTACAACCATATCGTAGTCGTAGAAAAACTTACGACTAGGTCAGTGGTTGTAGAAGTACTTACAACCATTCGGCTGATGTTTATCTTCGTTTCTGTTCTTTGTAGGTTAAGCGGTGATCCGAAGACCTTAATGACTCACTCGACTATGAAAAAGAAGAGTCGAGGAGGCTAAGGAACAAGTATTAGTCCTCTCGGATAGACTTGAGAGACTGTCTCTGCATCTAAAAGATTGCGGGAAAAAATAAGCGATGAAGTCTTGAACTTAAGACTTTTGATCTTTAACCTTTACCCGACTCTCATTTCTTCTCGGATAAAGAAAATGAGATCACGCGAAGCTCGGACCAAGTTCAAGAAAAGCTTTGGTCATTCAGGAGTTTTCCGTATTACCACGAATAAGGATCAAGAACTCGAGGTCTTAGAACTCAAATAACGAGTAAGTAATTCTTTACTGTTGTCCTTTTGAGTATTTTCCTTTTCTAATGCCAATTTCTTGTTGAAATTGCTGCCCAATTGAGAAGCCTTAATCTTTGAAATCCAAGAAAAACCTTGATCTACAATGAGTCCGTCGCATCGCTAAGATGAATCTGCAGAGGACATCGAGCATGGGAGAAAAACACTGAAACCATTGCTTCCCATCGAGAAGAGGTTAAGCTGGATTCTCAATTAGTAGGTAAGAAATGCTTTTACCTACAATTATCTTTGTGTTATCTTCCTCTAGAAGTTTATTTTTGTTTGACCGGTATTATTCTTTTCAGAACAAGTGGTCGAAAACAAAAAACTTCGCGAGGCTTCGACTTGTACCCAACAGGAGATGGAGTCGATGAAGGCTAGTCTTCAAGGCAACATCATTCTCTGAACAATGTGCTTAGTGAGCTACATTACGAGGAAAAACTCCTCGAGAAGATACTATAGTGCTCACACAAGTACCATTGGGAACAAGTCGGAAAATTGCAAGAAATAGTGACCATTCTGAAGGCTAATCAAGCTGAATCAATAAGGGAGGCAGTCGAAGCCGGAGTAAGTTACGCTTTGGCGAAACTTAAAGCTCAAGATCCTCGCCTTAATGTGCAACCAATTGAAGCCGAGTTCGATTGCTCGAATCGAGGCAAATCGTCGATTGAGGAAATGCAATCGGTTGGCAAAAGGTGGCGGAGGAAATGCGACTAGGCTCTCCCTTCGTGAGTAATCTTGTAACTACCTTGTAAGGCGGACAATATCTGTTGATGAGTGATATATGATCCATCTTATTTCTGAAAATTATCTTGTCGAGTAGTTAGTAACTCATAAGATAATAAGCGAATGAAAGACTAAAATTGAAGTCAAATTAATAACTTTATCCTAGTCCATCTTGTTTCTGAAAATCATCTTGTCGAGTAGTTAGTAACTCAAAAGATAATAAGCGAATGAAAGACTAAGAATTGAAGTCAAATTAATAACTTTATCCTAGCCCCGATTATTTGCTTAGATTGTTTAGACAATCTAAGTAAATAGTGTTTAAACGAGGTTTACGAAAACAAAGAGAGGTTTGTTTAACTTATAGTTTTTGTTATGGTTGTCAAGCACTTGATCGAAAGAGTAGAAACGACTCGACACTAGGAAGTTCCTTCTAGTGGGCGGGACCACGTGCGAGAGAGGAAGGCTTCGACTAGGTGATGTTACCATCTCAGGCCGGTTTAATCAAACCAAGAACGACAACTTGAGTTAAGCAAGCGTCTAGAGGACTTTAATAATTCGTTAGCCCTTTTACGATGGACTCGATAAGTCTTTTCGGTAGCAAAAAGTAGGAGGCGAGCGGCGCTAGGAAGTTCCTTCTAGTGGGCGGGACCACATGCGAGAGAGGAAAAACTTCGACTAGGTGTGTCTCTTCCTTGACCACCAAAGCGAAGCGAGTACATCAAAGGTGGTCGAATAAATATATCAAGTGCACTCTACTTAGAATATTTTTGGAAATCATGAAAAAATAAACTAAGATTGAGAGAGTTGGCTTTGAGAACATTTCGATTGGATAAAACCCGAGCTCTTTGTATTGGCGGCAAAATGAGTAGCAGTCGATGTTAGGAAATTCCTTCTAGTGGGCGTAACCACATGCGAGAGAGAGAAGTTTCGACTAGATGGCGTTACTCGCTTTTCGACCGGTGTAAAGAAAGAAAACTGTGTTTTTGTATCATAGTCGAAAGATTAAAAAGCACTACTCAAAAAATAAGGCAAGAGAAGTAGAAAGAACACGGACTTTTATTGCACGAGAAATTGGTCACACATAGAATTTGCGTGGCGGTCGATGTTCCAAGAGTTTGAGAGAACTGTCCATCTTCCATCGCTAGTCGTGCCGACCTTGGCGGGTTACTTCGACCATTTGTGTAAGGACCTTCCCATTTGGGGAAACTTTATTCGATTAGACTTGGATTGGCGAGCCTCAATACCAAGTCACCTACAAAGAAGGTGCGAGGTTGGACCTTACGATCATAGTATCTGCGCGGGGCTTGTTGGTAGGCCGCGAGCGGATTAAGGCTAGGTTTCTCCTTTCTTGAGTAGGTTAATGTCATCCGCTCGAAGTTGTTCTGATCCGAGTTGTTGAAAGTTTCAACTCGTGTCGACCGCAATTTTAGCTCGGAGGAAGCATGGCTTCTCCCAACACTAGAAAAAATGGTGTTTCTCCCGTTGCTCATTGGTGGTCGTCTGACCGCCCATAACACGGAGGGTAATTCTTGTACCCAAGCCCCGGCGCTTAACAAGTGGTCGAAGACTCGGGTTTTAATTCCTCGCATTATTTGGCCGTTTGCACGCTCGACCGCCCGTTGCTTTGGGGATGTGCAATGAAGCATAGCATAATTTGGTACCCAACTCGTCGCAAAATTCACGAAATTTTGCACTTGCGTGTTGTTTACCATTATGCGTAATTATCAGACTCGGAACTCCAAATCGGCTAATTCGCATCTCATCATGAACCTTTTTCTTTGCTTAGATGTTATCGATTCTGAGTTACGCTTCAATCCATTTTGTGAGCGTGTCAATAGCCACAAAAGGAATTGAAACCTCCTGGAGCTTTGGGAAGCGGTCCTAGGATATCGAGACCCAGTGCAAAAAGCCAAGAAAGAGGTATTATGCGTAATGCTTGAGCCGGTTGGTGTATTTGTCTACCATGGAATTGGCACTCGGACACACTTTTTAACCACCTCCTTAGCATCGTGACAGAGTGTAGGCGATAAAAACCTTATCGAAAGGCTTTACCAACCAATGTTACAGAGGAAGTATGTGTCCCACGAGATGCCATTGTGTATATCGTGAAGGAGTGTTATTCCTTCGTTTTGCGAATGCATCGCATGAGTATCCCTTGGGTTCCTCGTTTGTAGAGGACTCCTTCGACCAAAGTATACATTTTGGCTTTTCGGGATAAGCGATCATCTCAAGATCATCTTGGTCTGGAACCCTTGCGAAGATACTCGTAGATGGGAGTCATCCGGTATCCTCGTAGTCTAATGAGGCCATCTCAATAGGAGGTGTCTCGGTTCTTCGACCGAGACGGCTTTTGGAGTTGCTCAAGAAAACTCCTTTTGTGCAGTAGATCGGGAAGAAGCCATCCGAGCAAGTTGGTCTCATGAGGAAATTATCCTTCGAGGAATGAATTGTACTTGAAACCTAAAAATGCTTTTCTAGCTTGCGAACTTCCGATAAGTATCGAGACATTGTCGAGCTAGAGCACCGTACTCTTTCCGACTTGATTCACGACTAGTTGAGAGTCTCCTCTCACGAGTAGTCGGCGAATTGAGAGTGCTTCGCGGCTCGTATGCCGGCTAGCAAACCTTCGTACTCGCCACATTATTAGTGGCCCGAAAGTTTAATTGTATGGCATACTTTAAGGTTTCTCGGTAGGAGATACGGGACCACCCGACCCGAGCCACTTAAAGTAAGTGACCCGTCAAAGTACATCATCCATCGGTCGTGGAAATCGTCTTGGGGATCTGAGCAGTTCAGAGTTTGTCCATTCGGCGACAAAGTGCGCCAAGATCTGGGATTTTATGGCCGTTCGGGACACGAAATGGAGGTCGAACTCCCAAGTTCGTGACCATTTTGCCATGCGTCCATTGTTTCCTTATTATGGAGGATTGCTCCCAAAGGAAACTCGGGCAGCCTGACTATTTTGTGCGCTGAAAATAATGCGCAGATTTCCTCGAAGACATGAGGAGGGCATATAGAAGTTTTGGACACGAGGTAACTCCTTAGGCCCGTAAAACTTCGCTAACGTAATAAACCGGTCGTTATGCGTTTTCCACGTTCTCGACTAGTCTCGCGCTTCTTTGCTGTGGCGTGGCGGCTAGGTAAATTAAGAGCGTCTCTTACGGCTTTGGAGAAACGAGCAGGAGCACTCGAAGATACCTCTTGACATCCTCAAAGCGCGTTTGCCTCGTTAGACCACTCAAAACCTTCATGTCTCTGAGAAGTTTAAAGAAAGGTAGTCCTTTTTCCCTAGTCGTGCGATGAAACGACTTAAAGCCGCCATGCACCCAAAGTGAGTTTCGGACTTCCTTTTTGTGTTTGGAGGGCGATCGGAGGATGGCCTTTATTTTTTCAGGATTTGCTTCGATTCCTCGTTCAGATACTAGGAATCCAAGCAATTTTCCTGAAGAAATTCCAAACACACACTTCTCTGGATTGAGTTTTAAGTGGTGCTTTCTAAGGTTGTCGAATGTTTCTTGTAGGTCAGTGATATGATTAAGTCTCTTAATGCTTTTTACGACTAGATCATCAACATAGGCTTCAAATTCTGGCCTAATTGAGATGAAAAAGTCGATTGCATTAGGCGTTGAAAAGAAGCACCGACATTCTTTAGACCAAATGGCATTTTGACATAGCAAAAGGTACCAAATGGAGTAATGAATGCGGTCTTTTCTTCATCGTTTAAACACATATTGATCTGGTGGTATCCAGAATATGCATCTAAAAACTTAATATCTCACAACTGCGATTAGAATCAACGGTGATCGATCACGAGGTAAAGGGAAATCATATTTTGGACAAGCTTTATTAAGATCGGAAAGTCCACGCACATCGCCATTTGCCGTTTGACTTTTTGACCATTCTGAGGTTAGCCAACCACTGCGGGTGGTTGACTTCTCTTATAAAGCACGCTTTAAGTAGCTTATCCAACTCGATTTAATAGTATCTCGTCGATCGAGGCAAATCTCCGTAATTTTTGTTTCTGGTACTTTATCGGTAGTAAAGCTAGCACGTGCTCGATCACCTCCACAGGGACTCGGGCATGTCGGATGCTTGCCACGCAAAGACATCTGCGTTAGCTCGGAGGAAGGTAATGAGGGCGTCTTCCTATTTGGGGTCGGAAGTCTCCCGATGCGAGCAGTCTTGAGGGCTCTTCTGCGTCGGAGGAACCTCTTTGACTTGGTCGTTCGGCTTTGGTGCGACTTTGAGGCCGACTTGCTAGTCGGTGACTTTCATCTCGAGTTGGTATTTGACCAACCATCTCGAGGATCGACGATCGCATGACTATCGCCATCTTTTGTCACATTGAATGGTGATCACTCCTTTGGGACTGGCATCTTAAGACATTGATACCCATAATGAGTAGCTATTAAGAATTTTGCCAAAGTTGGTCGTCCGAGTATGGCGTTATATCTTGATGTCGAAATCGACCACATCAAAGGAGACTTTCTACGTCACGAAATTACTTGGTGAGCCAAATGTTAAAGGAAGAGAAACTTGGCCAATAGGTTTGGCGAAGACCCGATGCGATTCCATGAAAGGAGTATCGTCTCGCCTTACCTTTGTCCCGGTACTTGCATCTCGTCCGGGGCATTAGTAAATAATATGTTCAAAGAATCGCCACCATCAACCAACACTCGATTGACCCGACGGTTGTTGATGGTGGGTTCGACCACAATCGAATATCGACTG
Source organism: Hsuehochloa calcarea (assembly GCA_036346395.1). Taxonomy (NCBI): domain Eukaryota; kingdom Viridiplantae; phylum Streptophyta; class Magnoliopsida; order Poales; family Poaceae; genus Hsuehochloa; species Hsuehochloa calcarea. The sequence continues at coordinate 3,839,228 of CM070606.1, forward strand.
ATCGACTCGTAGTGATTGGGCGATCATCCTTCTCAAAAGAGATGGTAACTTCCGACCACTTGGTAATTTATTGTGAGAGGAGTATGTATGGAATTTACCTCTCGTCCGTGACTTTAAGTTGTCGTTTGGAGTCGTATCTCGATGATCCTCCGTAGATGTGATCAGCGGTATGTTGCGGATCTTGGAACGGCATCTCCTCATCATCCGACGACTTTTGGCCACTCGTATGTCCTACCCGCCGAGTAGGGAGTGGTGCTTTCCGTTGTAGTAGTCCTCGAGCTTTCTTTGGAAAACTTCGGCGATTCTGGAGGTCATGTCCTTCCTTTTTATGAAAAGGACATCACCTTGGTTTGTCGTTCCTACGATCAGGGCGCTTACCTTTGCCTTGATCAGGGTACGACTTGGTGGTTTGGGGCTCTCTATCTTTCACGGCCAAAACCTCCTTGGAACCACTGGTTTGTGGTTTTTGACTTTTTACTTTCTTCTTGGACTTTTTTGCTTTTTTATCCTTACCAACTTCACCTGGCTCTCGAGGAGTGTACGTTTCTCAATCGATAGTGTTGTTCCACTCAACTGCCTCAGAAGCAGTTGCATATCGATCGGCCATCTCAAAGAGCTCGGCAACAGTGTTGGGAGGATTCAAAGCAATGTCCTCCGTTATCCTTCTACTACGGACTCCTTGCTTAAAAGCCCTGATCACAGAGGAATCGAAATTTCCGAATTGAGTTCGAACGACTAAAGCGTTTGATGAATTGATGCAAAGTCTCGTTGTTGTTACTGCTTTATCCGGTGCAAGTCGTCTTCCTTTCGTAGCGGTTGTATGTGCCTTGGAAATTCGCTGTAGAAGATCGCAGAGGTGTTGCCAAGAGTAGATCGACTCGAGTTGTTGGTTTAATAACCACGATCGGCGGATCCTTGAGCACGATCGGAAGGTAATTCGCCATTACATGCTCGGGATTATTAAACATAATGATCGGTCACCACTTGACCCTATCATCATAAGCATAATAACTCGTGTCTTTGAGGCCTTCTCGGTGGAGGAATGTATACTTCCAGTCGATATACACCCTCTCACAAAAGTTCATGCATCAATTCCACTCAATCACATAGAACCGAAAGCCCACCCTCTCTGGAGAACAAAATAAAGACATACATAATAATATTCAAGAGTAATTACAATAAAGAGGCCAACCGAGCCAGCAGATAAATATTACGAGCAGTGGAAGCAAAAGTGCCATAAGATGGCGATAAACAAAAGAGCCCAGCGGTGTGCCTTTTACCCACAAGGCAGCCGACCGGGCCGCGACTAGCCGTCGAACCATGACACATCTCACGAAGTGAAGCCCTTGGGGCTCACCTTCTTCCTCTGCAAACAAAAGCGACCCGACAAAAGGCTGGGTGAGTACTGAATGTACTACTTAAGATATATAAGAATGATAACAGATCTATCGATAACAATATGCAAGCGTATTTAAGTGGAGCGAGCTAGGACTGAAGTTTGCAAGCATAAAGCAAGTTTTATTTGCAATAATGTAATAGATTGAAGGCAATTTTGCAATCTGATTTTATTTGACAAAAGCAGTAGTAAACAAGTATCAACAACGATAAAAGCAGTCTGGTAGTGACTAAACCATTAGTCACCACAACAATAGCATGAATTACCCATTCATGCCAACCATATCAAATTTTAATTTAAAAGGTTGTAGTCTAGTTCTTGCGACCTTACCAAGCATGTCCATAACCTAGGGCGAGGCTATTCGAATAGTTTTATCCTGCGGGTGTACCAACTTACCCACATGCGGACCGCCTTTTGCCACATGATTAAGCACACTACCTTTGGTATGCTGCGCGCGGCTAAGTCCTCTGAGACGTTTCCAATCTTATGTATTAACCCGAGTCGCCCATATGGATAGAAACCCATACGTTGTGTCGGGTCGTGGCCCGACCTCGGACAACTACCCCTCACGGGTAAAGCCTCGGACAAGCTGCGGCGCCCCTCGAGGTGGAGAGTCCATCCGGAAACTCCACCACCGCACACCCAAACACAAGAACACAATTCCTTTTCACACAACACACACAACGCTCCTCCTGCGACTCGGAGATAACACACTCCAAAGTACTAGGTCAAGAGGGTCCCATATAACCCTCATGTGGTTAGTGCATAAAAGCGCTTGGCTTAGTGACACAAGTAACTCGGTCCTTAGGGACACAGGCACCTTTCCTTGTCACACCCAACAATCACACCAACATGCCATTGTGCCCAAGTCAAACCATTTTGTTTCATTTTGGTTTTACAAAACAAAAGCATAAGGTGCTGAACCAAAAATAAACAAAATGATTTGTGTGATCAAGGTCATCGACTAGGTCGATAACAGCCCAATTCTCTGGTAGCTAAGCATTTCTAAGCATGACATCGCAAAAGGCGGTAAAGAGCATAATTAAATCACGGGCTCTAATTCACGTGATGATAATAACTTATGGTTGTGGCGAGGATAACATTTTAATGGCAACAATGCATTAGGAATAGCTACCTCTAAGCAGGCAAAAATAATTGGACACAAAAGCAATGCATACATATAGTTTGTAAACAAGATATTAGACTTTGAAAGTAATGGGACATTTATGGTCAAATATCTTGCCTTCTTTGGCTTCATTGTTTTGCTGCAGAGGATCACTCTCGATATGATCAATATTATGCAACCTATCGAAAGAACCAACAAGAACCAAAAAGGCGAGAAATATCAAAAGATGCAACAGCAAAACTCAGCAAAAGTTCTCAAATTTTTACAGTAGAAAGAACATAATTTTTATGAACTAAAGCAACAAGAACCAATTGATTTGGATTCTCAATGCAAAAGTTATGGCCAAAACAATTTCAGTCGGCGAAAAGGAAAAACATCACTATTCACCTAAGCAATGATTTTAGTGAAATTTTCTAGAATGACACGGCTACTGAAATTTTATGATAAATCAAGCACCTCATAAGATGAACAGCCCCACTGGATTCATCTCATTTGGAGCTTGCAATAATTAGTTATGAGTTTTCTAAGATCCACTATTTTTACATTGTAAAGATAATCGGTTTAAAGCTTACTTTTAAAATAAATCTTTTACGCTCTGCGACAAATGAGCAACCTATCTTTGGAAATAAGTTTACTAAGAATGAAAAATAATGGCCTTTGGTTTTATCATTTTTGAAATTCTGAAAATTACTTATGAATTTTGGAAGATAAAACTATTTTTGGTTGATAAATAACTCTACAGAAATATAACTCGGATAAGCGGCGTGGAAGAACATGGGCGAAGATCATTGATCCAACAGCCCACAGCGCGCGCAACAAGCGAGCAGCGCCAACCCTAAGCATCGGCCGTTGGATGAAAGATGAGCGCACGGATGCCAGGATGTTCGGCGGTCGAGCGTTCACGTCGTGAACCGTTGATCTTGGATCCAGCGGTCCGCGCGGATTGAACCGTTCGGACGGTCGAACGTTCCTCGAGTCTGGATCGTTGATCGAAAATCGGACGACCACGCGCGATGACCTAAGCGCGCGTCCGATCCGCGCCACAAGAATCCGGCGATTGATCTAAAATCCTCGGCTCAAACTCAGCGATAGCAGAAAACTCTCATTTTTCGTCCGACAGCGAAGATCGACAAAGGCAGAGGCAAAGCCCGACGATCGCGGCGACTCAAGAAAAAAAAATAGCGAAATCTAAAACTACTACGATGATCGCAATAGCATGGAGTACCTCTTGAAGCAAGGAATTGGGCGAGATGGACTTACGGGTGGAGAAGACAATAACCAATTTTTCGGCGAAAGAGGAAAAACCAAATTGATAAGATTCTGCGGAGAAACCCAAATTGATTAAGGGTTCTTGATCACCGAGGTGAGAGGAATCGGAGGAGCAAGAATGAAAGGATGAAGCCCAATGGTACGCCTTCAGAAAAGCTTGAAACTTCGGCAATGGCGGCAATGGCGACAGACAAAGAAGCGAGCGATAAAGCTCAAATGGACCTCGATCTGGATGCTAAAGCTCGGTGGTGCTCAAAGGAGGCTAAGGAAGCAATGAAGAAGCTTATATAGGCCGAGAGAACAAAGGAGGAAGCAATGCAACTTTCGGTCAAAAGCTTCTTTGTCGGCGGCGAAGGATGAGGCGAGTGCAGAGGTGAAGGCGACTAGAGGGTCGGTAGCACTAGCACTCAATGCTCAAAGGCGTTGGCGAAGCTTGAGATGACCCGCGCTGCCCATGCTCTGCGATTTTCAACCACTCTTTGTTGACTTCGTCGGCGCGGCGGAGAGAAACACGAAAAGAGGGCGGCCGTTAGATTGCATAGGATTCCAATCGATGCGGCTATCGCGCTCAAAGCGTTCGGCTATTGAGTTTGGTGGCCCGACCGTTCCATCGCTTGTCGACCTCACGATCAAGATCAACGTTGGTTATCGGCCGCACCTCTCGGACGGTCGAACATCCCCTTCCATCGCGGCCGTTGATTTGGATCCTACGGTTCCGCGTTGCGCGAGCGTTGGACGGTCGAGCGTTCGCGATCGTGAGCCGTTCGATGCCGATCAACGGCGCTGCGCTCGCGCCCAAGCGATCGAGCCGATCGTTTAGTTGGTGAACCAAATCAAGTGGCTCGAGCCCGAGTCGATCGAACAGAGAGCAGTGAAAACCGGTTAGGGTTTGAAATTGAATAAGCGATCTTTGGAGGAATTATTTGGGGTAGCAAACAAACTCCAAAATTTATGAAATTTTAGCTGGAGATTGCTAACATGGGAAGAACCTTATATAAAATTTTCAGAGACTTTTATGCACTGCATTTTCTCTAAAAATTCCAGAAGGCTATTTTAGGAGTTTGACTAATGTTTGACTTGCCTCAAAATTATCAAATAATTTCTGAAAATTATGAAATAATTACGAGGTGTTAAACATCTCTCCTAGGTCAATGAAAATTATTTTGAGGGTTGGGCACGAGGTTTCCATTGAGGAGATTTATGACTTGAATTTAATTGGGAAATTTTGAGTTTTAATTTCCACCAATTAAAGGAAAGAGGTTTCAAACAACTGTAACAACACATGAGGCGACAAAAGTTTTAATTTATCCTCATTTTATTACATTTGAAACATAAACCCAATTTGGGATGTTACAAAACCTCCCCCTTACAAAATCTCGCCCAGAGATTTGACTCACTCGGCAAAGAAAGAGGGTAGTGCGCACGCAGACGATCTTCCCTTTCCCAAGTGGCTTCATCTTGAAATGGTTCGACCATTGAACTTTGAGGAACTTGATGGCACGATTCCTCGTTCTTCGTTCGACCTCTTCAAGGATGCGAGCAGGGTGCTCCTTGTAGGTCAAATCTTCACGCACATCAAGAGTTTCCAGCGGAGCTTCCTCGGTTGGAGCGGAGGCACTTCTTGGTGGGATACATGGAACACATCATGCACCCCTCAAGTGCGTGAGCAACTCCAACTTGTGGCGACGGCTCCTTCTTCTCGATGACTCGGTATGGACCGACATATCGAGAGCCAACTTGCCCTTGGCGCGAATCGTGATGACCCCTCAAAGGAGAGACTTTGAGATAAACAAAGTCATTCGGCTCAAAGCTCAACTCACGGCGACGACGATCTGCATAGCTCTTTTGCACGGTGGTACATGCGCAGCGATCTCGAATCAAGCGAACTCGGCTCTCGGCTTCATTGATTGAGTGCAGGCCAAAGAATGGTCTTTCACGGTTTACGCCCAATTCGGTGGTGTTCGCATTTTACGCCATACAAAGCCTCGAAAGGTGCCATTCAAGACTAGCTTGAAGCTGTTATTGTAGGAGAACTTCGGCGAATGGCAAACATTTCTCCCAATGCTTTCCATAGGAGAGAACACAAGCACGGAGCATGTCTTCCAATACTTGGTTGACTCTTTCGGTCAGCCATCGGTTTGGGGATGATATGCGGTCTTGAAGGTGAATGGGTTCCCATCGCCTCTTGCACACTTTGCCAAAAGAGAGGTGAAAAGAGAACCCGATCGAGACAATTGTCTTGGGTACACCATGTAAGCTCACGATCGGGCAATGTAGAGATCCGCCAAAAGACCTACGGAGATCCGTCTTGGTGGAAGGAAGTCGCCACCTTGGTTAGCCGATCAATGACAACCGGATGGCATCATTGCCCTTGGATGTGCGAGGCGGACCGGTGATAAAATCCATCCGATCGAATCCACTTCCATTCGAGGAATAGGCAAAGGTGAAGCGATCCTGCTGGGCCGATGCTCGGCTTTGACACGACGACATCGTCGCGCTCGACAACGAACCTTGCGATTTCCGCTTCATTCGGGTCCACGAAATCTTTGCGGAGGTCTTGATACATCTTCGTGGCCCGGGATGAATAGACAGCGGAGAGTCATGAGCTTGCGGAGAATCAAGTTCCGCAATTCCACGATCTTGGAACAACGGCGTGATCCGAACCAAATGACCCCATGGTGCGTCCTCGAGAAAAGCACTTAGCGGAGCCACTCGATATTTTCCTTGATGTGACTCACACCGACATCATTGTTGTGCGGCCTTGATTTGGTCCTCAAGGTTGGTTGCACAACCAAGCGTGAGAGAACCTGCTCAACCACTCCCAAGTTGAGCGCTGAAATTCTTCATGAAGAGTGTTCTTTGCTCCAAGACCATTAAGGAATTGCAATGAACCTTGCGGTGAGAGCATCGGCCACAACATTTGCCTTTCGGATGATATTGAAGACCCATATCATAATCCTTGATCAATTCCAACCACCTTCTTTGCCTAAGGTTCAGATCTGGTTGGGTGAACAAGTACTTGAGACTCTTGTGATCTGAATATACTTATAGCGATTCTGGATGAGGTAATGCCGCCAAATCTTTAGTGCATGGATCACTGCGGCTAACTCCAAGTCATGGGTCGGATAATTAAGCTCATGAGGCCATAGCGCCTCGATGCATAAGCCACCACAGCCCTCTTGCATAAGAACACAACCGAGCCTGGCGAGAAGCGTCGCAATAGACATCGAAGCTTGGTGGACATCGGGAAGAACAAGAGCTGGGCTGTGGTCAACCTCCTCTTGAGTTCTTGAAAGCTCTTCTATAATCGATAGACCACACATCGTCTGTCATACGGAGTAACTTCGGTCATTGGCTTGGCAATTTTGGAGAAGTTCTCAATAAGCGGCGATAGTATCCCGCTAAGCAGAAAACTCCTCACTTGATGGTGACTTGGTGGACCCACGATAGCACATCATTGACCTTGCTAGGATCAGCGGCGACAGGATCTTTGAAAGAACATGACCCAAGAATGCCACTTCCTTCAACCAAAACTTCGCACTTGCTTGAACTTCGCATAAAGTTGATGCTCGCGAAGTTTCCCCAACACTAACCGGATGTTGACATGCTCCTCAACATCCCTCGAATAGATGAGGATATCATCGATAAAGACAACCACGAACTTGTCCAAATACTCCATGAATACCATGTTCATAAGATTCATGAAAAGAAGCGGGAGCATTGGTCAAACCGAAGGACATAACGGTATACTCGTATAATCCATAGCGAGTAGAAAGCCGTCTTGAATGTCTTCGATCTGATTCGGACTTGATGATAGCCCAACCTCGGATCAATCTTGGAGAATACCCGAGCACGGTCAATTGATCGAAGAGGTCATCAATCCGGCGAGGATACTTGTTCTTCACCGTCCACGGCATTCAGCGGACGGTAATCAACACACATCCATGAGTCTTGTCTTTCTTCTTCACAAAGATAACAGGACAACCCCACGGTGATGAGCTCGGGCGAATAAAACCCTTCTCTTGAAGCTCGCCAAGCTGCTTCTTGACTCCTCCAATTCATTTGGAGGCATTAAATCTGACCTCTTTGAAATAGGGCGATGCAGGAAGCAACTCAATGGCCAATTCGATGTCTCTCACGGGAGGCATCCGGGCGATCTTGGAAACACATCGCTGAACTCACACACCACGGGGACTTCATGAATCTCCATGGTTGGCTTGGCTTCAAGTGCATATAGGTGTGGTTCTTGCAACTTGAGAAAAATTCCCACTTGGCCGTCGAGACGGGCTCGTGAGAAATGAACCTTACAGCGCAATCGATTTGTCCCTATGTTGAGACAACCAATCCATGCCAAGTATCACATCAACTTTACTGACATTGAGGAGAATAAGATTTGCCAAAAATCTCACTCCTCCAATCTCAATCAAAACACCCGGCATTCATTTTGACTCTCATTACCGACCGGAGAATGAATAATCAAAGGAACATGCGAGGATCGGTGAAAGATCACTAAGTGCGACAAAGACTCGATATAAGCGGTGAAAGCCGGAATCAAATAAAGCGTGGCGGTGAGAGTTAACGAAAAGTGTACCCAACACGGCGTCGGGTGCATCTGAGCTTCCTCGGCGAGATAAGGTTGACTCGGCGCTTCCCACATTGGGGCCTTCGATCACGACCACTCCCTTGCCGCGTCCTCCATTAGGGCGAGGGCGTTCGATCTTCTTAGGGCAATTATTAGCATAATGCCCTTGTCGTGGCGAAAAAACATCGACATCCGCGGCGGGGTTGCGGATGCCTCTGGCTGTCCGCGGTGCGTGGCGAGGCACGGCTGCGGTGGGCGTGGAACGAGCGCCGTGCCCTCGGTGGTCTTTGCGATCGGGAGGGGCCTTGCCGGGCTGGTCCGCCATACGGACGAGGAGCAACGGCCTGGATGCCTTACGGGCCTCCCACTTACGCTTGCGAGTCGCCAAGTGCCCTCGCCTTATGCTCGGCGATGATGGCCTTGTCGACCAAGGTGCGGAAGTCGGGAAGTCAACAATAGATAGCTTGTCACGAAGCTCCTCGGACAAGCCATCCATGAACTTCTCTGCTTTGCCTCATCTGTAGGCACATCCTCGAGGAGCATACAGAGAAAGATGGTTGAACTCATGGAGGTACTCGATGGCGATTGCGCCCTGCAGCGCGAAAATTCCTTCTTCTTCAACTTCATCAATCCGGCGAGGACATGAGCCCTCCAGCGGCGCGAACTCCGCCAAGTGATAGCCCGGCCCTCGTCTTTGCATGGCAGGAAGTTCTCCCACCATGAGTCGCCCCCTCCGGTGATGGGAGGCGAGCGGTGCCTTCTCGTGATCACGGCAGCGGCGATGTTGAGCTTCCGCTCAGCGAGGCGCGACCGATCATCCGCGTCAGTGGGTCCTCGGACCTCGAGAAGGTGGGTGGTGAGTCGAAGGAACTCAGAGTCCTCCCCTCTGCGGGTGGCCACCTCCTCCCCGATCCGAGGCACCGAGATGTTGGAGGTGTTCGTGCAATCACCTCCGGGATCCGTGTGCGGTCCATCGGTTCCGCTCGATCGGCGAGAACCTCGACCATGGTCGGAGGAGGTGGAAGTCCCTCATCCGATCCTCTGGCTGCCCTGGCCGCTCACGAGTACGACCGACCATCTGTTGCATCAAGGCGAGTTAGAAGCAATCGAGAGCTATAACGAAGGGATAGCAAAGATAAGCTATCCACTAGGGATTAGTGCCTACAACCCTAAGCCTCTTGTAACACATAACTCGCAATAAAGCGAACTCCAACTAGTTGCAAAGAGGCATAAGATCCATGCAAAACTCATAAGACACAAGATCCAACTTCTCGATCGACTAACTTGTATTGAATGAACAAGTAGTCGTTTTGAGAAGAAAGTTTCAGAACACTACCAAAAGCTTATTGCATGGAAAAATCGGGTAAAGACCAACTTAGAGGCATTAGCCACAAGACATAGGATATCACTTCTTACCCTTTTAGCCCCACAAATTTTTGTTGATTAAACTCTCATTTTCTACCCCACTAGAAACCATCGAGCTTCTTTGTCAGGAAATTGAGGTTCTTTGTGGCGATTTTGCATCAAGCTTCGATCGAAGTCTTCTATTCTAGAAACTTCAAAATCGCACACTTCAATTTGCCAAACTCGGTGGTTCCCAAACCCATTTAATCGATAACACTACCTTTGAAGAGGAGATGAGAGGAAAACAACTTTTAAAACTCAAATTAGAGCAAGATGAGATGAGAAAGCTAAGATAGGTAAGGAGTAAAATCGAGAACTCCTTAAGCTTTCACAAATCGTTTCATACTTGAAAATAGGGTTTTCCAAACATCCTAAAGGCGACCAAGCTAGCGGCTTCTATGGTCGATATGGCTCGATACCAACCTCTTGTGGCGCCCGGGATTATTAAACTTATAATGATCGGTCACCACTTGACCCTATCATCATAAGCATAATAACTCGTGTGTAGGAATGTATACTTCCCAGTGCGATATACACCCTCTCACAAAAGTTCATGCATCAATTCCACTCAATCACATAGAGCAAAAGCACGAACAAAATAAAGACATACATAATAATATTCAAGAGTAATTACAATAAAGAGGCCAACCGCCAGCGATAAATATTACGAGCAGTGAAGCAAAAGTGCCATAAGATGGCGATAAACAAAAGAGCCCAGCGGTGTGCCTTTTACCCACAAGGCAACCGACCGGCCGCAGACTAGCCGTCGAACCATGACACATCTCACGAAGTGAAGCCCTTGGGGCTCACCTTCTTCCTCTGCAAACAAAAGCGACCCGACAAAAGGCTGGGTGAGTACTGAATGTACTACTTAAGATATATAAGAATGATAACAGATCTATCGATAACAATATGCAAGCGTATTTAAGTGGGCGAGCTAGGACTGAAGTTTGCAAGCATAAAGCAAGTTTTATTTGCAATAATGTAATAGATTGAAGGCAATTTTGCAATCTGATTTTATTTGACAAAAGCAGTAGTAAACAAGTATCAACAACGATAAAAGCAGTCTGGTAGTGACTAAACCATTAGTCACCACAACAATAGCATGAATTACCCATTCATGCCAACCATATCAAATTTTAATTTAAAAGGTTGTAGTCTAGTTCTTGCGACCTTACCAAGCATGTCCATAACCTAGGGCGAGGCTATTCGAATAGTTTTATCCTGCGGGGTGTACCAACTTACCCACATGCGGACCGCCTTTTGCCACATGATTAAGCACACTACCTTTGGTATGCTGCAGCGCGGCTAAGTCCTCTGAGACGTTTCCAATCTTATGTATTAACCCGAGTCGCCCATATGGATAGAAACCCATACGTTGTGTCGGGTCGTGGCCCGACCTCGGACAACTACCCCTCACGGGTAAAGCCTCGGACAAGCTGCGGCGCCCCTCGAGGTGGAGAGTCCATCCGGAAACTCCACCACCGCACACCCAAACACAAGAACACAATTCCTTTTCACACAACACACACAACGCTCCTCCTGCGACTCGGAGATAACACACTCCAAAGTACTAGGTCAAGAGGGTCCCATATAACCCTCATGTGGTTAGTGCATAAAAGCGCTTAGCTTAGTGACACAAGTAACTCGGTCCTTAGGGACACAGGCACCTTTCCTTGTCACACCCAACAATCACACCAACATGCCATTGTGCCCAAGTCAAACCATTTTGTTTCATTTTGGTTTTACAAAACAAAAGCATAAGGTGCTGAACCAAAAATAAACAAAATGATTTGTGTGATCAAGGTCATCGACTAGGTCGATAACCGCCCAATTCTACCGGTAGCTAAGCATTTCTAAGCATGACATCGCAAAAGGCAGTAAAAGAGCATAATTAAATCACCGGGCTCTAATTCACCAAATGATGATAATAACTTATGGTTGTGGCGGGGATAACATTTTAATGGCAACAATGCATTAGGAATAGCTACCTCTAAGCAGGGCAAAAATAATTGGACACAAAAGCAATGCATACATATAGTTTGTAAACAAGATATTAGACTTTGAAAGTAATGGGACATTTATGGTCAAATATCTTGCCTTCTTGAAGCTTCATTGTTTTGCTGCAGAGGATCACTCTCGATATGATCAATATTATGCAACCTATCGAAAGAACCAACAAGAACCAAAAAGGCGAGAAATATCAAAAGATGCAACAGCAAAACTCAGCAAAAAGTTCTCAAATTTTTACAGTAGAAAGAACATAATTTTTATGAACTAAAGCAACAAGAACCAATTGATTTGGATTCTCAATGCAAAAGTTATGGCCAAAACAATTTCAGTCGGCGAGAAAGGAAAAACATCACTATTCACCTAAGCAATGATTTTAGTGAAATTTTCTAGAATGACACGGCTACTGAAATTTTATGATAAATCAAGCACCTCATAAGATGAACAGCCCCACTGGATTCATCTCATTTGGAGCTTGCAATAATTAGTTATGAGTTTTCTAAGATCCACTATTTTTACATTGTAAAGATAATCGGTTTAAAGCTTACTTTTAAAATAAATCTTTTACGCTCTGCGACAAATGAGCAACCTATCTTGAAATAAGTTTACTAAGAATGAAAAATAATGGCCTTGGTTTTATCATTTTTGAAGTTCTGAAAATTACTTATGAATTTTGGAAGATAAAACTATTTTTGGTTGATAAATAACTCTACAGAAATATAACTCGGATAAGCGGCGTGGAAGAACATGGGCGAAGATCATTGATCCAACAGCCCACAGCGCGACAACGAGCGAACGCGCCAACCCTAAGCATCGGCCGTTGGATGAAAGATGAGCGCACGGATGCCAGGATGTTCGGCGGTCGAGCGTTCACACGTCGTGAACCGTTGATCTTGGATCCAACGGTCCGCGCGGATTGAACCGTTCGGACGGTCGAACGTTCCTCAGTCTGGATCGTTGATCGAAAATCGGACGGCCACGCGCGATGACCTAAGCGCGCGCGTCCGATCCGCGCCACAAGAATCCGGCGATTGATCTAAAATCCTCGGCTCAAACTCAGCGATAACAGAAAACTCTCATTTTTCGTCCGACAACGAAGATCGACAAAGGCAGAGGCAAAGCCCGACGATGCGCCGGCGACTCAAGAAAAAAAAATAGCGAAATCTAAAACTACTACGATGATCGCAATAGCATGGAGTACCTACTGAAGCAAGGAATTGGGCAGAGATGGACTTACCGGGGCTGGAGAAGACAATAACCAATTTTTCGGCGAAAGAGGAAAAACCAAATTGATAAGATTCTGCGGGAGAAACCCAAATTGATTAAGGGTTCTTGATCACCGAGGTGAGAGGAATCGGAGGAGCAAGAATGAAAGGATGAAGCCCAATGGTACCGCCTTCAGAAAAGCTTGAAACTTCGGCAATGGCGGCAATGGCGACAGACAAAGAAGCGAGGCGATAAAGCTCAAATGGACCTCGATCACGGATGCTAAAGCTCGGTGGTGCTCAAAGGAGGCTAAGGAAGCAATGAAGAAGCTTATATAGGCCGAGAGAACAAAGGAGGAAGCAATGCAACTTTCGGTCAAAAGCTTGTTTGTCAAACGGCGAAGGATGAGGCGGTGCAGAGTGAGAAGGCGACTAGAGGGTCGGTAGCACTAGCACTCAATGCTCAAAGGCGTTGGCGAAGCTTGAGATGACCCGCGCGCCCATGCTCTGCGATTTTCAACCACTCTCGTTGACTTCGCCGAGCGGCGCGCGGCGAGAGAAACACGAAAAGAGGACGGCCGTTAGATTGCATAGGATTCCAATCGTGCGGCTATCGCGCTCTGAAACGTTCGGCTATTGAGTTTGGTGGCCCGACCGTTCCATCGCTTGTCGACCTCACGATCAAGATCCAACGTTGGTTATCAGCCGCACCTCTCGGACGGTCCGAACATCCCCTTCCATCGCGGCCGTTGATTTGGATCCTACGGTTCACGCGTTGCGCGGCGTTGGACGGTCGAGCGTTCGCGCGATCGTGAGCCGTTCGATGCCGATCAACGGCGCTGCGCCGCGCCCAAGCGATCGAGCCGATCGTTTAGTTGGTGAACCAAATCAAGTGGCTCGAGCCCGAGTCTGATCCGAACCCGAGGAACAGTGAAAACCGGTTAGGGTTTGAAATTGAATAACTGATCTTTGGAGGAATTATTTGGGGTAGCAAACAAACTCCAAAATTTATGAAATTTTAACTGGAGATTGCTAACAGTGGGAAGAACCTTATATAAAATTTTCAGAGACTTTTATGCACTGCATTTTTCTCTAAAAATTCCAGAAGGCTATTTTAGGAGTTTGACTAATGTTTGACTTGCCTCAAAATTATCAAATAATTTCTGAAAATTATGAAATAATTACGAGGTGTTAAACATCTCTCCTAGGTCAATGAAAATTATTTTGAGGGTTGGGCACCAGGTTTCCATTGAGGAGATTTATGACTTGAATTTAATTGGGGAAATTTTGAGTTTTAATTTCCACCAATTAAAGGAAAGAGGTTTCAAACAACTGTAACAACACATGAGGCGACAAAAGTTTTAATTTATCCTCATTTTATTACATTTGAAACATAAACCCAATTTGGGATGTTACAAAACCTCCCCCTTACAAATCTCGCCTAGAGATTTGACTCACTCAGCAAAGAAAGAGGGTAGTCACAGCACGCAGACGATCTTCCCTTTCCCAAGTGGCTTCATCTTGAAATGGTTCGACCATTGAACTTTGAGGAACTTGATGGCACGATTCCTCGTTCTTCGCTCACCTCTTCAAGGATGCGAACAGGTGCTCCTTGTAGGTCAAATCTTCCCGCACATCAAGAGTTTCCAACGAAGCTTCCTCGCTTGGGCGCGAGGCACTTCTTGAGTGGGATACATGGAACACATCATGCACCCCCTCAAGTGCGTGAGTAACTCCAACTTGTAGGCGGCGGCTCCCTTCTTCTCGATGACTCGGTATGGACCGACATATCGAGGAGCCAACTTGCCCTTGACGCCAATCGCGATGACCCCTCAAAGGAGAGACTTTGAGATAAACAAAGTCATTCGGCTCAAAGCTCAACTCACGACGACGACGATCGCATAGCTCTTTTGCTCGGATCGAGCATGCGCAACCGATCTCGAATCAATCAACTCGCTCGGCTTCATTGATTGAGTCTCGCCAAAGAATGGTCTTTCACCGCCGCCCAATTCAATGGTGTTCGCATTTTCGCCATACAAAGCCTCGAAGGTGCCATTCCAAGACTAGCTTGGAAACTGTTATTGTAGGAGAACTCGGCGAATGGCAAACATTTCTCCCAATGCTTTCCATAGGAGAGAACACAAGCACGGAGCATGTCTTCCAATACTTGGTTGACTCTTTCAGCTTGGCCATCAGTTTGGGGATGATATGCGGTGCTGAAGGTGAGATGGGTTCCCATCGCCTCTTGCACACTTTGCCAAAAGCGAGAGGTGAAAAGAGAACCCCGATCCGAGACAATTGTCTTGGGTACACCATGTAAGCTCACGATGCGGGCAATGTAGAGATCCGCCAAAAGACCTACACGGAGATCCGTCTTGACTGGAAGGAAGTGCGCCACCTTGGTTAGCCGATCAATGACAACCCAGATGGCATCATTGCCCTTGGATGTGCGAGGCAGACCGGTGATAAAATCCATCCCGATCGAATCCCACTTCCATTCAGGAATAGGCAAAGGTGGCGATCCTGGCCGACGCCGATGCTCGGCTTTGACACGACGACATACGTCGCGCTCGAACGAACCTTGCGATTTCCGCTTCATTCGGGTCCACGTAATCTTTGCCGAGGTCTTGATACATCTTCGTGGCCCGGGATGAATAGACAACGGAGAGTCATGAGCTTCGCGGAGAATCAAGTTCCGCAATTCCACGATCTTCGGAACAACCAGGCGTGATCCGAACCAAATGACCCCATGGTCGTCCTCAGAAAAGCACTTAGCGGAGCCACTCCTGATATTTTCCTTGATGTGACTCACACCGACATCCGATCACTGTGCAGCCTTGATTTGGTCCTCCAAGGTTGGTTGCACAACCAAAGCAGCGAGAGAACCCTGCTCAACCACTCCCAAGTTGAGCCGCTGAAATTCTTCATGAAGGGCTGGCTGCTGCTCCAAGACCATTAAGGAATTGCAATGAACCTTGCGACTGAGAGCATCGGCCACAACATTTGCCTTTCCCGGATGATATTGAAGACCCATATCATAATCCTTGATCAATTCCAACCACCTTCTTTGCCTAAGGTTCAGATCGGTTGGGTGAACAAGTACTTCGGACTCTTGTGATCTCAATATACTTCGCAACGACACCGATGAGGTAATGCCGCCAAATCTTTAGTGCATGGATCACTGCAGCTAACTCCAAGTCATGGGTCGGATAATTAAGCTCATGAGGCCGCAACTGCCTCGATGCATAAGCCACCACCTGGCCCTCTTGCATAAGAACACAACCGAGCCCCTGGCGAGAAGCGTCGCAATAGACATCGAAGCTTCGGTGGACATCGGAAGAACAAGAACTGAGCCGTGGTCAACCTCCTCTTGAGTTCTTGAAAGCTCTTCTCGCAATCGAGAGACCACACATACGCCCCGTCCCTTCGGAGTAACTCGGTCATTGGCTTGGCAATTTTGGAGAAGTTCTCAATAAAGCGACGATAGTATCCCGCTAAACCGAGAAAACTCCTCACTTCAGTGACTGACTTCGGCTGGACCCACGATAGCACATCATTGACCTTGCTAGGATCAACAATGACACCGATCTTTGAAAGAACATGACCCAAGAATGCCACTTCCTTCAACCAAAACTCGCACTTGTCGAACTTCGCATAAAGTTGATGCTCGCGAAGTTTCCCCAACACTAGCTTCAGATGTTCAGCATGCTCCTCAACATCCCTCGAATAGATGAGGATATCATCGATAAAGACAACCACGAACTTGTCCAAATACTCCATGAATACCATGTTCATAAGATTCATGAAAAGAGCAGGAGCATTGGTCAAACCGAAGGACATAACGGTATACTCGTATAATCCATAACGAGTAGAGAAAGCCGTCTTCGTAATGTCTTCCGATCTGATTCGGACTTGATGATAGCCCAACCTCAGATCAATCTTGGAGAATACCCGAGCACCGGTCAATTGATCGAAGAGGTCATCAATCCGAGGCAGGGGATACTTGTTCTTCACCGTCACGGCATTCAACGGACGGTAATCAACACACATCCGCAGAGTCTTGTCTTTCTTCTTCACAAAGATAACAGGACAACCCCACGGTGATGAGCTCGCGAATAAAACCCTTCTCTTGAAGCTCGCCAAGCCGCTTCTTCACTCCTCCAATTCATTTGGAGGCATTCGATCTGACCTCTTTGAAATAGGGCGGTGCAGGAAGCAACTCAATGACGAATTCGATGTCTCTCACGGAGGCATCCCGGGCAGATCTTCGGGAAACACATCGCTGAACTCACACACCACGGGGACTTCATGAATCTCCATGGTTGGCTTGGCTTCAAGTGCATATAGGTGTGGTTCTTGCAACTTCAGAAAAATTCCCACTTGACCGCCGACGGGCTCGTGAGGAAATGAACCTTCCAGCGCAATCGATTTGTCCCTATGTTGAGACAACCAATCCATGCCAAGTATCACATCCAACTTTACAAAGATTGAGGAGAATAAGATTTGCCAAAATCTCACTCCTCCAATCTCAATCAAAACACCCGGCATTCATTTTCACTCTCTCATTACAGAATTCC
Source organism: Hsuehochloa calcarea (assembly GCA_036346395.1). NCBI lineage: Eukaryota > Viridiplantae > Streptophyta > Magnoliopsida > Poales > Poaceae > Hsuehochloa > Hsuehochloa calcarea. The sequence continues at coordinate 3,856,797 of CM070606.1, forward strand.
GAGAATGAATAATCAAAGGAACATGCAGGGATCACCAAAGATCACTAAGTGCAGAAAAGACTCCGATATAAACGGTGAGAAGCCCCTAATCAAATAAAACAGAGCCGGTGAGAGTTAACGAAAAGTGTACCCAACACGACGTCGGGTGCATCTGAGCTTCCTCGGCCGAGATAAGGTTGACTCGCCGCTTCCCACATTTGGGGCCTTCGATCACGACCACTCCCTTGCCCGCGTCCTCCATTAGGACGAGGGCCGTTCCGATCTTCTTAGGGCAATTATTAGCATAATGCCCCTGTCGTGGCAGAAGAAACATACGACATCCGCGGCGGGTTGCGGATGCCTCGCTGTCCCCGCAGTGCACGGATCGGGCACGCACGCTGCGGTGGCGTGGAACGAACGCCGGTGCCCTCGGTGGTCTTTGCGATCGGGAGGGACGATCGAGCCGGGTCCGCCATACGGACGAGGAGCAACGGCCCTGGATGCCATGATTGCATGAGATTTGGAAAAAGAGAGTATGTTGACAAGAGATTACCGGAAGATCCCCACGGTCGGCGCCAACTGTCGGTGTATTAGAACCGATCTTACGTAAAGATTATTTGATTCGGGGGGTCTCCTAGAGATGAAATCACGCAGAGTGGTTGACACGGGATGTTTAGACAGGTTCAGGCCTTCTCCGGAGAGAATAATAACCCTAATCCTGTGTGGTGTGGTATTCTTGATGATCAAGTAAGAAGCTAAGACTATTACAGAGAATAGTACTTGTATTTCCCCTTCACTCGCTCTCTTTCTTCTGTCTCCCTGATGCCCTTATATAGTCGTGAAGGAGTAGCCGTTTTGTCCTGCGGAAGAGGCGCCTTAATTGAGCCAAGAATGGGCGATGATGGCGATAATTACCGCGCGCATTGGCTTCTCCACGCCGTCGGCAATTATCATTCAAAGATAATGGGGTATTTAAGCACTATTACTACGCGGAATAGTAGTGCGTGCGAGCACTGCTCGATTCCTTAATCAATTGGACCCACTTGCCTGTAGGTTTGATTATAAGGTGGTCGTGGTTTGCCTGGTCGTAGGAGAACTTACGACCAGGTAGTAGTCGTAAAAGGTCTTACGACTATGTAGTGATCGTAGAAAGACTTACGACCATGTAATGGTCGTAGAAAGACTTACGACCAGGTAGTAGTCGTAGTAAGACTTACGACTATGGGGGTGATTGTAGAAGATCTTACAATCACTTGGTAGGCCTCTCCCTTATAAAAATAAGGGGTACTTCTGGAGACTATGTGACATCATATTTACCCATAATAAGAATTATAGATAATAGATAAAATGAGGATTATTAGATCCTCGTCAAGAGGATAATTAGAGGAAATAGGGATATTTGCCCCCGATAATAACTCCTTTTTAGGAAAATGCCTCTTAGGTTTAACTCAATCGATTTCACATAGCCGCCCTTGTGTTCCAAACAGTCCCGATCTCCAGGAGAAATTTAGTCCAAAAACATATGACTTCAACTAATTGGTTGTGTGTGGGTTAAATTAGTAGACTCTAGAGAAATGTAACATCCCAAAACATGGTATATTATTCAAATGTATAAAAATAAAGAGAAATTAAAACTTTTGTCGCATCATATTGTTAATTGAATTTTCTGAAAATTCTTTCAATAGGATTTGTGATTTCAAAAACTTATTGCTTTATTTGGTAAGAAGCAAAACCCTTTGAAACTTTCTAATCAAATCTTGTGACCATCCTCTGGAGTTATTTTTCCTAAGTTCTAGAACATCTGTATAGCTCCTCTGAAATTTTTTATAATTTTTAGATTTTAGTTGTTATTTTAAAAGGGCAAGTCAAACCAGTTAAATCTTTGGTCAAACCCTAGGGCTGAACCCTAGAACATTTTAGTAGAAAAATTTACTTCTTGAAAACTCTGGAAATATTTCACAAGATTAATGAGTGAGTCAGGAAGCTTCCATAAAAATTTGAGAATTTTTCGAGCTAATCTTCTAGGTCCACAAAATTTCTAATCATATCAGCCTCACTCTTTCAAAAAAAAAAATCAGCTTTTACTGTTGGGCCGACCGAGCCAATTTGACTCGATTGAACCCAACCAGCTCAGCCGCACCGCCCCTTAGCCCTTCACCTGGATCCGTCCGATTTGGAGCTCAACGACCTGGATTGAATGGCCGATCGGACCGCCCGATCGCCCCATTCTCTTGAGCCGTCCGATCCTGATCGAACGCTCCCGAGCAGCCGCCATCTTACCGTTTCGTCGTCTCGCTGCAGCTGGGCCCGGGCTGTCAGCTCCTTCGTCCACCTCCCGTCGCGTCGCGCAGGAGCTGAGCTCCACGCGGCCGTTGCATGCTGCGCACGTCCGGCAACGGCGTGAACCCCACCGCCCTTTCTGACCAACCCGAGAGCATCACCCTCTCATGCCGCCTATTCCTCCGTCCTCGCTCCTGCTCAAAACCGACTCTATGCCCTGCTCTCAACCCACTTCTCCTCTCGGTGGATGAGGAGAGGGAAGCTCGCACGAGCATTTCTCTCGGGTAAGTTTTCACCCACGGTATCCCTCGACTCTCATTTTCCATGGCCTCCCCATTTTCGCTCATTGGAGCTGCTGTCAGTGCTTGTAGGATCCAAGACAGTCTCGTGCTCCCGCTGTGTCCAGAGCGCGCCCAGAGCTACGCTCTTAGGCCATCGTCGACTCCGGTGAGAATTTTCTCTCGGTTAATTGCGTCATCCCGTGCCCTTGCGTATTCTCATGATATATCCTCGACCAATTTTGTCCATGCATCACAGGGTCATACGAATTTGGAGTTTCCCCAATTCTCGGCCGACAACGTTGTTCCCAGTCCAATTGTCAATCGGGTGAGTCCATTGCCAATTCCCTTGGTTTACACCGTCTACACCACCTCCTGAAGCTCTCTCTCTCTCTCTCGCCAATTTCCAGTTGTGTTGCCCAGGGTGACCCCTTGTCATGAACCGCGTCGCCGCTGCAGCCATTGTCGTGGTCGAGGCATCACCAAGCTTTCCCCCACCTTACTACCCCTCTGGTAAGCTTCGCTGGGTTCCCTAGTAGCCCTTACATACCATGCTTGGATCAATGCGTCATCAAAACGTGGCACCCATTGTTGCCGTGTTAGCCCACCGCCGCTCGTCGTCGGCTGACCGTCGATACAGCCTGCCTCCACCGCTGAAACCACAACCTTTGGGTGCACATTAGTATGAGGAACTCATTCCTGCCCTTGGCCGGCGCCGCCGTGGCCGGAATCGTCGGTGGGGCTCTGATCAAGCGAGCCTCGCTTTGTCGGAAACCGCGCCATCAGAACAAGTCATTAAAGCTAAATCAATGATTAGCATTTAAGTGCAGATTTTTATCGTAAATCCCACGATTAGCCGTTTTAATGATTGGTTAGTGCCTATGACATGTGGGCCCATGCCCGGTTAAGTGGTGGTGTAAATTTGGGTAGTACATTTTCCCTTAAGGAAAATATATTCTTTTTTACACTGAAACCGAGAGTACGTTTTCGTTATCGTTTGGCGTATTTTCAAAGTGCGCTTTCGACATCATTCTTGGCAGGGCTACCGAGGGTCCCGCCTGTCAGTGGTTACGGCTAGAGTAAAGGTAAGTGAGAAAAATAATAATGCATTTAGAAAATGCCGAAGTCTTCCATCCAATGAGACCTTGAGAAGTAAGCATTTCAGGCCAGTCAAGTCAACTCCCGAGTCTTCACACTATTCGTTTTTTGGATCTATCTACCGGCCAACTCGTAGCAGAGTCTTCTCCGAGTCTACTAGAGGGACAACCAGCCATAGCCTGACTTGAGTGTAGTTGATCCACGACATGAGATGCTCATCTTATCTATATTGGAAAATGAGGTCAAGTATATCTGGGATGATAGGCACAGATGGTACGGACCAAGCTAGCTTTTTGGATGTTACTTATGGTTAGTTGAATGTAATTTTTTTTTAGAACCGTGACAGTATAATCTTACTAGAATTAGTAAAGATTCTGCTAACTAATTAGATTTCACAGCGTAGCACACAACAACAACCGCAAACTAACCATGAGAGACTAAACTTCATTGTAGAGCCCTGAAAGTAGTAGCTCTTATGCCTTCTTCTTTTCTTCTTCTTTTCCTACGAATATGCTAGTGAGAAAGATCCCATTGTCTTCTTCTTCAGCGAAGTCCTGCGTAATCAGCTGGTCCATATGGCAGGAACCATCCAGCCAGGAATCCTTTCTTCCTTTTAGGGTTGCAACCGATGTCTTGGCACAACAGATCATTGAACCAAATGTTAATGGTGCTTATGCAGGACCTGACAAAATACTTTCCACTGTAACGATCCTTGTACTTCGCCCACTCTGCTACACTCTCTTCCATGGATGTTATGCTTGGCGACTGAAAGCTTCCAGCCAGGAAATGCGCTACCCAGTTGGCCATTCTCTCCGAAGCATATATGTCGGTAAGGCTCTCAGAGTATCCGACTATCTCTGAGGAATCCCGGGATGGAAGCATTCTCTGTTAATTTCAATCATTTTGATAAATGAGATTAGTGAAACCAGCAAACAGGCTTTAATAAGTAAACATTCAAAATTTATTTTTCACCCAACTTATTATTTCGAATTCATTAAGGTTGTCAGATCCTCAGTTACGCTAACCACGGGTTAATTTTTATGAAACCAAAGTTAAATTAAAGATAGCTACTGTGCTATTCATGGTGTCAGAGCCTTAGAGGCACTCTGTACAAAAACTACTTAATAGCATCAACAGTAGATACATGCTGTTGATATATATATGCTTTGCTAAGATCAATTCCATGGAAATCCTGCAGTAATGCAGAAGATATTTGTTTATTTACTGGATAATTTTCATCTTATATGCAGGCTTCATTTTGGAAACCTTCGCAGTGGGGTTTCCGACTTTCTCACCGCAATACTGATTCATTGTTATTTTTCCTCACATTTTTCCTATTAAGATTGTTAAGTGGTGCTCCAGTTTGGTATAGAAAATGATTTGTCTAGGCACTGGCAGCAATACTATGAAATTGTCGGACCCGGATTTTCTAATCCCGAATCCTCTGTGAAATCACCGCGCTACTCCCTGGATCAATAGGTAGCGCTCACAGTACACATTGCTGATTCATTTCATACATCGTAGACCAAACCAGTCTTAATATTACAACCTCAGAGTTAAATAGACCACGTCGGGTCGAGTTTACAAAAGAGGGCCGATCAGGCCAAATAAGTTCATTACATAACATAGAGAAACAAGTGCGGAAGCAAAATGGGCAAACACGACTCCCCGCAGGCAAGCGACTGCGGCACCTTGTGTACCACCAATGTTATCCAAGGACTTGGAGAATATTGGCTATACACCTGTGCCAGCGGAGCCAACTAGACTGTGGCAAGCCTTAGCCTACGCAACCATCTACTCTTCGCCCTGGTCTTGACCATCGAGTCCTTGCTCCTCGTAGTAGGCGTAATCATCCTGCTCGGAGGCTTCTGGGGTTTGGGGAAAGAGCGAGAGTGAGCACAACAACCGTGCTCGCGAGCCAACACAACAGGTGCAATAATATATATGCAAGGCTAAAGAAGGGTGGCTCGGGTTCTTTTATTTGCACAAAGCAATATTTGGGAATATCATAATTACAGATTCCTATGACTTAGCATTTTAACCAAAAACATGATTTTGTAAATAGGATATTTGTGCAATATTACTCACAGCAGAGGCTACCTCCACCTTATGCTTATTTTTGGTTGGGGCTATCCCCATATTATAACAGTGCTGGATACGACGATCCAGGAAAAACTTAAAACCTCAGGCTAGGTGAGCCGACCTGGTTTTGTTGACCATCCGCAAACCTCAGGCTAGGTGAGCCGACCTGGTTTGTGGACCATCCCCAACCTCGAAGCTAGGTGAGCCGACACAGTTTTTTTCATTTCCACCCAACAAAGATTTTTGAAATAGAACTAACTCAAGTTAAGTTCCCATGTCCGCCTATGACCGTAGGCGCGGTACGCTTAAAACAGCTTTTGACTCTGCAGAGTTTGTACATCAGACCCACAAGAGACAATCATACCGTTACCCCACATGATTCCGTAGTCATGTGGTTGGGCGATCGTCACAAGAACTTTTCGAACTATCTTGCCCCTTCCGTCATCTCACCCATATGGGGTTACGCCCATACGCCAGCGGGATGTTCACCTCGGCGATCGGAGTAGTTGAACGTGGAGTCAACCTACCCTCGGCGGACCGCAAACTTCACCTCTTCTCGGTGTCCCTTTCAAGCCTGAACGCATCCTGCCACTTGCACATTCCCTTTCTCCCACCATGCGAGACGGCATTCAGAGTTTGATAATTTTACTAAGCCAAGTTGCACTTTGCAGACTTGTGGCTGTACTTGTTTTACACGGGAGGACATGACAAGATTAAGTCCTTAATCCATCCGCATTTGTTCATACCACATACCAATCATTCTCGTGCTCGACGGCACCCACCATTCTTTCCATCCGCCTAGACGTGGTAATAGCAAGTTTCAGGGTTTTGGAGAAGTGTAAAACAAATTAACTTAACCACTTCACTCATTTACCCCAATGACTACCCAAAACAATCTTTATGCTTAAAGGATGATGACTGGGGTGATTAGCACCCCAGTACTCAAGCAAGGCTAGCATGGCACTTGAGTACGCACTATAACTAGTAAGTTACCATAATATTTACTAGGGTGACAATGATCGTGAATTCAATTATCAAGGGCAAGGTATAATAAGTAATCAAGTTGGCATTTAGCTACCTTAAGACCATTTACATACATTTGCATAGAAATTAAAGCATGCGGTTTGCTATTTTAAAAGAACATAATTTTGCATAAAACGAGGATCAATATGATCAAAGTGTTGACTACTTTGGGTCAAAGGTTGAAGAGTCTAGGTATCCTTGAGCGTGGTCGGTTGGGGTCACCGGCTTCTTCAGACTCTACTCGGACGATCGCACCTAAAATAAAGAAACAAACAAACAAAGCAAATAAATACAACATCCATAGTAAAGAAATTCAAATATAAATCAAACCAAGACCATAATAAAGGTTTTGAAATTTATAAATTTTTGGGCACAAGTTTCATATTTTTCGAGTTATAACGAAAAGATATGAATTTTTGAAATCGCAAAACGATTTTTCACTAAATAGAAAATCCGAAAATCTGAAATTGGCCACGACACGTGTCCTCGGTCCACAAAGATGCGGTCGTGGACCAGTCCACGACGGCGCGCTGGCCTCACCAGATCGGGCGAGTGGGCCCGCTTGTCACCGCACGGCGATCATGTGGGGCCCACGTCGGCGCCGCGGATGAGATAAGATAAGGCGGCGGCGCGTTGAACGCGTCGCCTCGTCTTCTCTCGCGGAGGAGACGAGAAGGCGGCGAAAAAGAAAGAGGGGAGAAAGAGAGAGGAGCGGGAGCGGGCGAGGCGAGGCGCACGGCGGGGGAGGAGAGGGGAGGAGCGCGGCTCGGGCCGGAGGTGAAGGAGCCGAGGCGGCGGCGGCGACCCGAGACGAAGAAGGCTGCGATGGGGCAAGCGGAGGGGAAAAACGGCGGCGGCCGGAGGTGAAGACGGAGGCGGCTGTTTGGTGGAGCCGGAGGCGAAGAAGGAGGAGACGAAGGGGCGGGGAAGAGGAGGGGCCGCGCTCGGCTTAAATAGCCGAGGGAGGGGAGAAGCGCGGAGGGGAGGCGCGCTGCGCGAGGAACAGAGCGGCGACCGAGGGTGCGGGCGACGAGGCCGAGGCGGGCGCCGCGCGAGGAGAGGCGCAGGGATGGGCGCCGGGCGGGCGGCCGAGCGAGGCACCGCAGGGATGGGCGCCACGGGGCGTCGAGCGAGGCGGAGCAGTCACGGCGCAAAAGGGAGGAAGACCGGTCGAACGGGGTGGGCGGAAGAGGTAAGAAGACAGGCCACTTTCGAGATTTTGGTTTTGCAACTGAGAAATCTAGGAAATTTTTCTTTTGATTGAAAAGCTTTCAAATTGATTACAGAAATGGATGTTACAAAACCTACCCACCTTAAAAAGAATCTCGACCCCGAGATTCGAGCTAATCCGAAAAGAGGTAGGGGTAGTCTAGCTTCAGTTGGTCTTCACGCTCCCACGTGGCTTCTCGCTCTGAATGATGGCTCCATTGAACCTTGCAAAGACGGATGATTTGACGCCTTGTTTGCTTCTCCACAACGTCGAGGATCTTGATTGGGTGCTCTGGATATGACAAGTCCTTCTGGAGTGTGATGGCTTCAACTGGGGCTTGCTCTTCAGGCACTCGGAGACACTTCTTGAGTTGAGAAACGTGGAACACGTTGTGAACATCTGACAGACTTGCGGGTAGCTCCAACTGGTAGGGTGATTGGATACGGTCCTATGTACCTTGGTGCAAGCTTGCCTTTCACCTTAAATCTCCGCATTCCTCGAAGAGGTGATACTTTAAGATACACATGATCTCCAACTTCGAAGGTTAGCCCTCTGCGACGATTGTCGGCATAACTCTTCTGTCTGGACTGGGCAGCTTGTAGACGATCTCTGATCAGTCGAACTTTCTCTTCTGCCTGCTTGAGGGTATCTGGTCCAAAGATATACCCCTCTCCTGATTCTGACCAATGCAGAGGGGTTCTGCATTTTCTTCCATAGAGTGCCTCAAATGGGGACATCCTCAGACTTGACTGGTAACTATTGTTGTAGGAAAACTCTGCATAGGGTAGGCATCTTTCCCAATCCACAGCAAACTCTAAGGCACAGGCTCGGAGCATGTCTTCTAAAATCTGATTTATCCTTTCGGTTTGTCCATCCGTCTGGGGATGATATGCAGTGCTGAAGTTTAGGTGGGTTCCGAGGGCATCATGCAGGCTAGCCCAAAAATGCGAGGTAAATTGAGATCCTCGATCCGAGACTATCCTCTTGGGAACTCCGTGTAAACACACGATACGAGCCATATACAACTCAGCCAATTTGTCTCCCTTGTACGTAGTCTTCACAGGGATAAAGTGGGCGACTTTCGTCAATCTGTCAACTATCACCCATATGGAATCATATCCCGACTTGGTGCGAGGTAATCCGGTGATGAAATCCATCCCAATCTCTTCCCACTTCCATTGAGGGATTTGTAATGGTTGGAGCAATCCTGCAGCCTCGTGTTCACTTTGATTCACCGCACACATCACAACAAGCTACAAACTCGGCGATGTCTCTTTTCATTCTCGGCCACCAGTATAGAATCTTCAAGTCTTGATACATCTTAGTGCTGCTTGGGTGCAGGGTATAAGCTGAGCTATGGGCTTCTTTCAGTATCAAATCTTTAAGTTCCTTCTGGTGTGGAACAAATAGGCGTTTCCCATACCATAGGATTCCTTGTTGGTCTTCTACCATCTTAGGGCTTTCCTTTGGCCATGAGGCTTTTAAATTTCTGGATTCCTGGATGTCCTTCTTGAGCGGCCTTGATCTGCTCTTCTAAGGTTGGCTGAACCTCCATTGCTGCTATGGTGCCGTGCTCTACTATCTCGAGGTTAAGCGCTTCTAATTCCTTATAGAGCTCAGGTTGTGATTCTTGAATCATGATATTATTGCAATAGGCCTTGCGGCTTAATGCATCGGCTACCACATTAGCCTTCCTGTGATGATAGTGCACATCCAAGTCATAATCTTTGATCAATTCCAGCCACCTTCTCTGACGGAGGTTGAGATCGGTTTGGGTGAAGATGTACTTGAGACTCTTGTGATCCGTGAAGATGTTGCAATGATTTCCGATCAGGTAGTGGCGCCAAATCTTCAGGGCATGCACCACTGCTGCTAACTCTAAATCATGGGTTGGATAGTTATCTTCGTGAGGACGGAGTTGTCTGGATGCATAGGCTACAACTTTTCCCTCCTGCATGAGCACGCATCCAAGTCCTTGGCGTGAAGCATCGCAATAAACTTCAAAGTCTTTTTGCATGTCCGGCAAAACTAACACTGGCGCAGTGGTTAGCCTCTTCTTTAACTCCTGGAAGCTCTTCTCACAAGCTTCTGTCCACTCATATTTCTTCTCCTTCTTGAGCAGGTGGGTCATGGGTCTGGACAGCTTTGAGAACCCTTCTATGAAGCGTCGATAGTATCCGGCCAATCCGAGAAAACTACGCACTTCAGTCACAGAAGTTGGTTGCTTCCATTCCAAGACATCTTTTACCTTTGATGGGTCTCTCGCAACTCCTCCTGCGGTTACAATATGTCCGAGGAAGTCGACCTCCGGAGCCAAAACTCACACTTGTCAGACTTGGCATACAGCTGATGCTCTTTGAGCTTCTCGAGGACCAATCTCAGATGTTCAGCATGATCCTCATTGGTCTTGGAATATATCAAAATATCATCTATGAAGACGACAACAAATTTATCCAAGTACTCCATGAATACCTTATTCATGAGGTTCATGAAATAGGCTGGCGCATTGGTCAAGCCAAAAGACATGACGGTGTACTCAAACAGCCGTGCATCGGTGGTAAAAGCCGTTTTTGGGATATCCTCAGCCCTAATCTTGAGCTGATGGTACCCTGACCTCAGGTCTATCTTGGAAAACACCGCTGCTCCTGTCAGCTGGTCAAACAGGTCATCAATGCGGGGCAAAGGGTACTTATTCTTGATGGTTACCTCATTGAGGGCTCTATAGTCCACGCCACATCAAGGGTGCCGCCCTTCTTTTTACAAAAAGTACAAAGTAACCCCGTGGAGATGAGCTAGGTCTGATGAATCCCTTGTCTTGTAGTTCTTCCATCTGTGCTTTGAGCTCTTCGAGTTCCTTGGCAGCCATTCGGTATGGTCTCTTAGCAATCAGGCGATCCACGGCTTCAAAGTTGATCACAAACTCGATATCTCGATGCAGTGGCATACTGGGCAATTCCTCCGAAAACTTCCGTAGTTACGACTCTGGGGTTGCCTCCAATGATGTCTCCTCAAGGTTATGGATTGCATGATCCAAACCAGAGGAGTGGTCCACATTAACCCTTATCGTGGTTCCGAAATCCTTGGTGAGTACCACCTTCCTGTTGGCACAGTCTAACATTCCTTGGTATCTGGCCAACCAATCCATCCCTAAGATGATGTCCAGGGTTTGGGCGTGAAGCACTAAGAGATCCGCTAAGAATTGGGAATTTTCCATAGCAATCTCTACTTGAGGGCTTACTAGGATAGCAGTTAAGGATCCCCCGGGTGAACTAAGTACCACGGGTTTCTTTAGCTTAAAAATTGGCAGTTTAAGCCTTTCAACAAATTTTCTTGAAATAAACGAATGCGAAGCCCCAGAATCAAATAAAACTTGTGCTGGTACTGATTTGACAAGGAACATACCCATTAAGACTCCAGTGGCTTGCTGGGCCTCCTCGGCTGTGACATGATTCACGCGGCCGCGGTTCAGTGTTGAAGCAGGTCTTGGTGCTGGCGGCGCCTGGTGGCTTCTATTCGGCACTGACGTCTGTCCCTGAGCTGATGTAGCCCCTGGCTTGGCCTTCATGGAAGTAGTCTGGCGTTGGGGGCACCGTTGGCGAATGTCCTTCTCTCCACAAAGGAAACAATGGAGATGAGCTGCCGGATTGGTTGATACAGGTTGTCCCACGGGGCGAAGAGCACGGAAACCAGTCCCACTGGGATGCGGAATCAAACCGAGTTCTTGGTGTCGTGGCGGCGCTTGGCACGAAGACGAGCTACCCTGGAAGGTTGGTTTTGGTGGAAAACCACCATGCGGCTTCTGAAAGACCATCTTTCTCTTGCGGCTGATCTCCGCAGTCTTCCTTTCATTCTCCATCAGAAGAGCTTTGTTAACTAGGTGGTGGAAGCTGGGGTAGTCGTGAAGGATCAGCTGGCCTCTCATGTCTTCACGCATCCCTTCCACGAACTCGCCGATCTTCTCCTCCTCGTCGGCGACGTCTGCGGGCGAAGCGGCGAGCCGGTTGAACTTTGTCGATATTCGTTGATGACATATGTCCTTGCTTAAGGGATCCGAACTCGCCCTTCTTAACCTCATCGCTCCAAATGAACGAAATTGGTCCCGAAAACCTTCTTGAATTCATTCCAAGAAATTGAATGCCCGATCGTTCTTCTGCGATGGCCATCCGAGCTTCGCAAATTCTCCAAATGACGTGGTCTTGGGAGCTTAGCATCGCAGCTCTCCTTGTCTGCAGATTCTTCGTCACCATCGAGTCTTCGCCACGTGAGCAATGAGATAGTTCTCCCACCAAGCAGCAGCTGCTCCCTTGAGCTGGTGAGTAGCGAAATCTACTTTATCCTCTTCTGAGCATCTGGCCAGGCGAAGCTTCTTTTCTGTATCCCTGAGCCAGTCCTCTGCCTCTAGGGGTTCTGTGGCGGACGCAAAGGTAAGGGGTCTTGTCCTCAGGAAATCTGCCAATTTAGAGTGACGACCGGCGGCTCCGGTCTGCTGGCTGGCAAGTAGTGCCTGAAGGATCTGCGTTTGTTGAAACATTACTTGCGCCATGGTTGGATTAGCTGGCGGTGGAGGAGGCAGGTCTTGAACTTGTCCACGGCCACGATCATGCCACGGCCAACAAAAAGCACCACGAGGTGGGGCAGCGGCTCTTCGGGGCGGCATCTGAGAGAACAACCTAGGTTAGGACTAAAAGATATATATGAGGGTTTACTAGCCCTCTAAAGCACTCAGAAAGCCATAAACCAAACGAGAAAAACAACCATTGCGATACAAAGCCTTAAGGGCTACACTGCATTAATAATACGAGGTTAAGTGTTTACATGACTTATAATACATAGCATATAGGCTATGCTAAGCCATGACACTGGTTACAACATATCGCCTACAAAAGGGGAACCAGAGAAAGAGTGCTTGCAAACCAAAACACTGCCTAGCAAGCATTACAACTACCCTGAAACTAAGCTCGACTACTCCTCCATCGGGAGCTGTCCACTGCCAGCGGCGCTGCCGCCCGGGGAGCGGGAGCGGCTCGGGGAGCTGGTGCGGGAGCGGTCGCTGCCGAGGCTGGGCGACGGGGAGCAGGAGCGCGAACGGCTGAGACGGCGCCTGCGGCTGGGCCTCCAAGGTCAAAGGCAGGCGGCGGACTAGGACGCCGCACGCTCTTGCGCGCGGTCATCCTCGTGCGGGCTCCTCTGGGGCGAAGTATCCGAACGATCATCCTGTTGCTGGAGGCGGCGTCTGGCTGAGGAGGAGGTGCTGGAGCAGAGCCTGTGGTTGCTGCAGTGATCCGGGCCAACTCCGCGAGGGCGGCATCTCTCTCGCGCCTCATCTCGCGGTGGTCTTCACCTTCCACAAGCAGTTGTTGCGGAGAGTGTCTGAGTGCTCGTAGGCTGGAGGTGAGGAGCATCCGCAAATCGGGCGATTTCGTCTTGGCGGCGTTGAGGGACCGCCATAGCTTGGGTCACCGACTCAGTGCGTCCAGCGGGGTCGCCGCCGTCGCTGGGGTCGGCGACCTCCGGGAAGTGCTCCCCCTCAAGAAGGTACGGGAAGTGACGGTAGGGCGAACACTGCAGGAGACCCCTGTGCATCCCGCACAAAGTAGCAAAGGGCGGCGGCAAGATCTGAGCAGCGTCCGCACAACTGGTTCGGGGCGCCGGGGCGTGGAAGGTGTGAGCAGTGAACTCACCATCCCGGGCATAGAGGAATACCTCCATGGTCCAAGACTCTCTGTCCAAGATGTGGACCGCTCGACCCCGGAAGATGGGCGGACGGTAGTATCCCAAGTACAGCATGAGCTGTCGGAGGATAGCCACATACTGCCCGACTTCCTCTCCATGGGAGAAAAAGTCCCAAGGGTCCGCGGCGGGTGGAGCAGCCATCTACAATTTTGAAACAAGAGGAAGAGTCAGTAAAACACAATGAAAGCAAGGCAAGTATAGAACGAAGAGTGGTGAGCAAAAGCAATAAGTACGCTATATTTTTCCCAAAAATTTTCTTAAATTTTGAAAATACGACTCAAGTCCTTAGGCTCGGCCAGTCTAGCTAAGATTCCTACAGTCGTATGCTCGATACCACTCTGCTTGACCGGATTTTCTAATCCCGAATCCTTCAGGAAATCACCGCGCTACTCCTGGATCAAGAGGTAGCGCCACAAGACACATTGTCGATTCATTTCATACATCGAGACCAAACCAGTCTTAATATTACAACCTCGAGTTAAATAGACCACGCCGGTCGAGTTTACAAAGAGGGCCGATCGGGCCAAATAAGTTCATTACATAACATAGAGAAACAAGTGCGGAAGCAAATGGGCAAACACGACTCCCGCAGTAGTAGCGATCATGCACCTTGTGTACCACCAATGTTATCCAAGGACTTGGAGAATATTGGCTATACACCTGTGCCATCGGAGCCAACTAGACTGTGGCAAGCCTTAGCCTACGCAACCATCTACTCTTCGCCCTGGTCTTGACCATCGAGTCCTTGCTCCTCGTAGTAGGCGTAATCATCCTGCTCGGAGGCTTCTGGGGTTTGGGGAAAGAGCGAGAGTGAGCACAACAACCGTGCTCGCGAGCCAACACAACAGGTGCAATAATATATATGCAAGGCTAAAGAAGGGTGGCTCGGGTTCTTTTATTTGCACAAAGCAATATTTGGGAATATCATAATTACAGATTCCTATGACTTAGCATTTTAACCAAAAACATGATTTTGTAAATAGGATATTTGTGCAATATTACTCACAGCAGAGGCTACCTCCACCTTATGCTTATTTTTGGTTGGGGCTACCCCCATATTTTAACAAATGCTGGATACGACGATCCAGGAAAAACTTAAAACCTCAGGCTAGGTGAGCCGACCTGGTTTTGTTGACCATCCGCAAACCTCAGGCTAGGTGAGCCGACCTGGTTTGTGGACCATCCCCAACCTCAGGCTAGGTGAGCCGACCTGGTTTTTTTTCATTTCCACCCAACAAAGATTTTTGAAATAGAACTAACTCAAGTTAAGTTCCCATGTCCGCCTATGACCGTAGGCGCGGTACATTAAAACAGCTTTTGACTCTGCAGAGTTTGTACATCAGACCCACAAGAGACAATCATACCCGTTACCCCACATGATTCCGTAGTCATGTGGTTGGGCGATCGTCACAGTAACTTTTCGAACTATCTTGCCCCTTCCGTCATCTCACCCATATGGGGTTACGCCCATACGTTGTGCGGGATGTTCACCTCAGCGACTGGAGTAGTTGAACGTGGAGTCAACCTACCCCTCAGCGACTGGCAAACTTCACCTCTTCTCGGTGTCCCTTTCAAGCCGGAACGCATCCTGCCACTTGCACATTCCCTTTCTCCCACCATGCGAGACGGCATTCAGAGTTTGATAATTTTACTAAGCCAAGTTGCACTTTGCAGACTTGTGGCTGTACTTGTTTTACACGGGAGGACATGACAAGATTAAGTCCTTAATCCATCCGCATTCGGTTCATACCACATACCAATCATTCTCGTGCTCGACGGCACCCACCATTCTTTCCATCCGCCCAGACGTGGTAATAGCAAGTTTCAGGGTTTTGGAGAAGTGTAAAACAAATTAACTTAACCACTTCAGTCATTTACCCCAATGACTACCCAAAACAATCTTTATGCTTAAAGGATGATGACTGGGGTGATTAGCACCCCAGTACTCAAGCAAGGCTAGCATGGCACTTGAGTACAGACTATAACTAGTAAGTTACCATAATATTTACTAGGGTGACAATGATCAGGGAATTCAATTATCAAGGGCAAGGTATAATAAGTAATCAAGTTGGCATTTAGCTACCTTAAGACCATTTACATACATTTGCATAGAAATTAAAGCATGCAGTTTGCTATTTTAAAAGAACATAATTTTTGCATAAAACGTAGGATCAATATGATCAAAGTGTTGACTCGCCTGGGTCAAAGGTTGAAGAGTCTAGGTATCCTTGAGCGTGGTCGAAGTTGGGGTCACCGGCTTCTTCGTACTCTACTCGGACGATCGCACCGGAAAATAAAGAAACAAACAAACAAAGCAAATAAATACAACATCCATAGTAAAGAAATTCAAATATAAATCAAACCAGTACCATAATAAAGGTTTTGAAATTTATAAATTTTTGGGCACAAGTTTCATATTTTTCGGAGTTATAACGAAAAAGATATGAATTTTTGAAACTGCAAAACGATTTTTCAGCTAAATAGAAAATCCGAAAATCTGGAAATTCGCCGCGCCGACACGTGTCCTCGTCCACAAAGACGGTCGTGGACCAGTCCACGACGGGCTGCGCTGGCCTCACCTCCGCGGGCGAGTGGGCCCGCTTGTCACCGCCGCGGCGATCATGGTGGGGCCCACCGTCAATCGGCGCCAGCGTGATGAGATAAGGCGGCGGCGACGTTGAACGCGCCGCCTCGTCTTCTCCTCGCGGAGGAGACGAAGGCGGCGCGAAAAGAAAGAGGGGAGAGAGAGAGAGGAGCGGGAGCGGGCGAGGCGAGGCGCACGGCGGCGGAGGGGAGGGAGAGGAGCGCGGCTCGGGCCGGAGGTGAAGGAGCCGAGGCGGCGGCGGCGACCGAGACGAAGAAGGCTGCGACGGGCAAGCGGAGGGGAAAACGGCGCGCCGGAGGTGAAGACGGAGGCGGCTGCTTGGTGGAGCCGAGGCGAAGAAGGAGGAGACGAAGGGGGGAAGAGGAGGGCGCGCCGCTTAAATAGCCGAGGAGGGAGAAGTGCGGAGGGGGGGCGCGCGCGAGGAACAGAGCGGCGACCGAGGGTGCGCGACGAGGCCGAGGCGGGCGCCGCGCGAGGAGAGGCGCAGGATGGGCGCCGGCGGGCGACCGGAGCGAGGCGGCGCAGGGGATGGGCGCTCGGCGGGGCGTCTGGAGCGAGGCGGAGCCAGGTCACGGGCGTGCAGGCGGGAGGAAGACCGGTCGAACGGGGTGGGCGGAAGAGGTAAGAAGACAAGCCACTTTCGAGATTTTGGTTTTGCAACTGAGAAATCTAGGAAATTTTTCTTTTGATTGAAAAGCTTTCAAATTGATTACAGAAATGGATGTTACAGAAATGTAGTGTTGATTGTTATCCAAATACGCCAAGAAAAAGTGTCCAGTCTGTACCTGTATAGAGGAACTGATGTGTCTGATGTTGGATATTAATTTGTTCTCTTGAGATGACAAAGCCATATTGTATTTGAGCACATGCATGCTGGGAAATAATTTAGCTAGGAGCACATGCATGCTGATAGTTGCTGACTCAGAGTAAGAAAGCTCTAGAGACGCATGTCGGCAAGGATCTGAGCTGCAGGGAGTTTTATCGAGAGACATAGCTAGTACTTAGCTAAAGATGAGTTGTGAATAATAAACAATATTATTTTGCATTAGTCGTTTTTAGATGAGTCGGTTTGTAAGTCCTATAAAAGGACATGTACTCATCTTTTGTAATGAAATGTGATATGATCAGTGTAGTTCAGTTGAGTTGAAAACTACTGCTAGCTCTTGCTCTGTTTTCTTGCGTCTCGCTAGAATTAAGTTTCAACAATTGGTATCGTTGCCTTAGGTTTGAATCGTGCATAGCAGAAGCAAGGGTGTAGTGTTTCATGCAGAAGCAGAAGATATTTCCGCTCAAGTTCGTGGGTAGTGGTGACACCTCGGACACGGCAACATCCAAGGCACCGGCGAAGGAGGGATATGGACCCTTCAGTACCCAATGCTCACTGAGACCAACTATGGCCCTTTGGCGGTGAAGATGATGGTGTACATATGCGCTCAAGTAGGGTGGAACACAAGATGAATTGCGCGTTGTCAAGGTGAAAACGTTGTGTTGCTACTAGGCAGTTGCGGTGCCGTATTTGTGTATGTCTGTGGAGTTGAGTTCGGAACGTTGATGAGATGTGTTCACCGTCCCGAGTCAAGTCCGTAGAATTGAGTTCGGAATGTTGAGAAGATGTGTTCGCCGTCCTGAGTTGAGACTGTGGAGTTGAGTCCGGGATGTTGAGGAGATGTGTTCATCATCTTGAGTCTAGTATGAGTTAGAAAAGTCGTAGTTGAGACCGACTGTGTGAGATGTATTGGAGTTATGTCACCCTCTCCATCAGAGTGTGTATGTGCCAAGCTGAAGCCGAGTCCAACTGGCGACCAGAGTTTTGTGTACCAGTTGAGTACATGTTTATGTGTCTTAAGAGATGCAACAGAAAAGTAGATTGTGCAACAGAGATATCTCCAAAAAATAAATTAAGAGGGAGATTGTTGTATATTAATTTATTCTCTCCAGATGACAAACACATATTATATTTGACTAGTGTGAAGTGCATGCATGCTGGGAAATAATTTAGCTAGGAGCACATGCATGCTGATAGTTGCTGACTCAAAGTAAGAAAGCTCTAGAGATGCTTGTAGGCAAGGATGTGAGTTGCTAGTCTCAACCGGAAGTTTTATCGATTGACATAGCTAGTACTTAGCTATGTTGAAAATTAATCTAGACTTGCCAAGTATAGGGTAATCCTGATGCAATCAGTATCAGATCAATTTAGTTTATTTCCTTTGTTAGGTTTTTCATATTTAGTTTTCCATATTTAGTTTTGGTTTCCTAATGTGAGTCCGAGTAGGTTTCCTACTCGGAAACCAAGTTGGATCAAAGAATCCAAGTGCTCAGCCTATATAAGGGCACATATGGTCTTGTAACTTGAACATCAAGAGCAATATGTGTGTGTGTGTTGTGTGTATATATATATATATATGGGAACGTATCTAGTGCTAATGGGTAATTGAGTGCTAAGATACTAATATCAATCTTGATCGTTGGATCTGGATTGAACAACAAAGATTAATGCGGGTTCCCACCCCCGAACCATTTAATCACCATGCATGCTCTCACTTGCAATGCGCCTTCATTAATGGGCCTGCATTAAACACCTTGCTTGCTCCCAAATCCAATGGCCTGCATTAAACACCCTACATGATCCAACGGTCAAAATTGTCATTAGCACCTTAACACTCAATTACCCATTAGCACTAGATACGTTCCCTACACACACACACACATACTTTCTACTCCCGGGTGTAGTTACTTCGACCTTTGATATACCACCCAAAAGAACTTGACATACTCCTTTATCACTTTGGGTATACTCATATACTAATTATAAACCAAAATAAATTTATATATACTTATAAAATGAACTATATAAAATTTTAAAACTACAAAATAAAGCCATATAAGTATTAAAAAATAGAAATAAAATCATATAAATATTAATAAATGAAAATAAAATCATATATGTATATTAAAACAGTGTCGTGCCTAACGGGTCGTGCTGTGTCGGGCCTAGCACTATTCGTGTCATGCCGTGCTGGCCCGGCCGGTGAATAGTTTGAGCCATGTCGTGTCTGGGCCATGCCAGCAGTGTCGTGCCTCGGCCCAGCAAGCACATCCCGTTTAACCAGCTCTAATTTCTCGTATGGTCATGTGCATGGAAAAAAGATAGCCCGTTACCGCCAGTTACAGCCGGTAATCGGACTTACCGGTGGGAACCGGGATTACAATTACCGTCCAGAAAACTTCAAATTCAAATTAAAAATTCCAGCGGTTACATCCCAAATTCAATTTTTTTCAGACGAATTTCGACCGATATTTTCCTAGGTTTTCCGGTTACCGACCGCCTGCTGGGATTTATCCCGGTAGCGATTTTTGGATCCTTGGTCGTGTATATATATATCGATTTTGCTAAATCACATCCACATGTTTTTTTATTATATTTCAGTCGATTTTTGGGCTGGCGGATTTGCTTCAGGATGTGTGTGATGGTTGATAAATAGTCCCGATCTGTGTTATTGGTTGTGTTTGATAAAACCAACCCATTATTGATGTGCATCTGGAAGCCTCCTTACATGGAGGAGCAGGAATCGTCACACGTGCACGCGAGTGAGAGAGAGAGAGAGAGTGTGTGTGTGTGTGTGGGACAAAGTGAGAGATGATCGGCATGGAAGACATGGTAGCCGAGCTACTATTGGTAAGCGCTGTAGCAGGAGAACGACATCTCCAACAAGCATTTTAGGGCAACATAGGTCATGGTATTGATCCCAAATTCGCAACCTATCTTTGATTTATCTCATGAATTGAGCTTTTGTTGCTTCTGATTTGGCTAAAATCATGTGCCATGGGTTTGATTTTGGGCTTTAACAGAATTTATTCTCTTTGGCTATTTCGTGTGTTCTAGGTTTTTATCCCAGTGTGCTCATGCGCTAGTAGCTATTGCCGAACCTTCATTTGGCGTCCCTTTCGCATCGGACGGCCAGCGGCATGAACATCGATTCCTCGTCCAACCGCGTGATGGTCCGTTGGCTTTGACCTCCAGACTGACCAGCGAGATGACATTTGCCCACGTCAACAGCCTCAACTTCTAAGGTGATGATGTGTCCAATATTATGTATTCAACTTCTTCGGAGTTCAGGTTTTTTTTTAATTAATGATCAACTATGAATATCTATTTTTGTTTTTGTATTCGCTAAACCAATGCTTTGGAAATATCACTCGTAAAATAAGTTGCGGCATGTTATAGCATATTTTTTTTGTGTGTAGGAATTCACTAAGACAAGGATAATTTTGTATAGCTTAGAACAATTTCCTTTGTCTTTATCGTTGTCTATCTTTTGTCTGTTTTTCCCCGTTAGATGTCTGATTCAATGGCTTCACATCATATGCATTCCAGCAGAGAGTATAGATATATAGTTCATTATAGAATAGAGTTGGTGTTGTAAAAAAGTCTTCCCTTGAATATTTCATGAATGCCATGCATGACTATTCCTCATGAATGACCATGACTATTCCTCATGTAACCCAGACTATATTGTATCAGCACTGGATACAATCTCATCTTGTGGTAGAGATGTAATGTAAATTTGACTACACATGACAGACAGTACTCTTTGTCTGTTTTCTTCGTGTCCAGACCTCTTCAAGGTAGTTCCTTCATGTTGTTTGTTGAACTCGGCATTCAAACAGAGGAAGAAAATTAAACACTTCAATGTTTTGGGGAGTGATATATCATATTTTTTAGTTACTTTTATTAGTTGTACATTATGTTTCATTTCTTCTGCTCCTTTTTTTTGTCAAGATTAAATTGTGTTCTTTTTTGTTTCTCTTCTATCATGTTCTCAGTGGTGATGCTTACCTATAGAGTAACATCATTTTCAGTAGGACCTTTTTGCACAACCCCCTTGTAACTGTTTTCTTTAATCTGTTGAATTTATGAATATTTTTCCTGCAGATCGCCTGTGGTAATTGGTGGATGTTGCTCATCAATATTCGTAGCTGATCATGATCATGATGTTTTGGTCAATGACAAGGAATTGATTAGGTAATTTTTAGATTTATGTTGAGGCTCGATGTTAGAACATTTTTGTCTTACCTCAAATCCTATTGGTGCTTCCAGCATGTATGTGAACGTTTTCTTTGTCTCAATTTTTAAGTTTAATGTTGGCATTTTCATGCTCACCTTTCCTATATGTTGTCTTGCATCTTGGGTAATACTTGGTGCCATGATACCTTTGCAAATACCTGGGACATACAAACTTTCATATAATTTTACTTAAAATTGCACTTGTAGGTAATGTGTAGCTTTGCAATGTCTTTTGTGCGACTTTCTATTTTCTTTCTATTTGATATGTTTCCCTTTTTATGTTAGTGTGAAAACGCGATTTAGGCCTCAAAAGATTCAAGTCAGCAAAGAGGAATTGTTCCTTTCTGTGAGGGGCTTGATGTGATTGATCGAGCAAGCTAAATTAGGGAGAGGAAATTTGTATTTATGTAACTTAATTACAAGGCACTCAAATATTTTATTTGCAGTTTCTCTTGGTATTAGATGCATTGTCATGTCAAGTTACCTTTGTCTGTCTCTGAAGGGGTTCTAGTGTCATCTTACATGTTTTTATCAGATTTTTGCATTATTAAAATTTGTTCAGTCGTGCAATCATGGAGTTTTTCTTGAGTCTGTTGATCAGTAATTACTTTTTTAGTGAGTAATCCTTTCAGGAATGAATGATTTGTGTGTGTGTCTCGACGGAAGTAAAGTAATATATATATAAATTGCATGGGTTGTGTGTACAATCTTTCTTATTCCTTTTTTTTTGCCTAAGTTGTTTCTTTTTTTTCGTGATCAATGGTTGTAGAATTTAGTTGTAAGTTGACCTTGGAAATGAGATATATTTATATAAATCCTATTCGTTTATAAGTTGCATACTATTTCAATTAAACTTTCAATTTCATGCATGTGCAATTTTCGTACATTGTTAGTGCAATTTTCAGTTTGTCCAAGGTCAGGAATTACACGTCATTATTTTTAGAAAATTTCTTCATTGAGACTATGTTTTGGTTTAATCTGTTGTGGTTCACCTACAACTTCTTTCTAGTTCAATCCATTGATTTGTTCATGTAGTTCTGTTTTGCATAAATCTTGTTAAATTTCACATATGTCATCATGATTCCATAGTTTGTCTATGCAATTTTAGTACATTGTTCTTTATATGTTCTTTCTATGTTTTTAATTAGGTTATTGTATATGGTACCCATTGTTCATCCTAGCTTTGCATTTATCGAAGGATATTTCGGTTTCTAACCGTGGTGATATGATTAGGCCGGGTTTGGACTTTTCATTCATCATAATCTAACTTTTGTGTTTTGTTAGGCTTTACTTAGTTCAAGTCATTTTGTGAATTTTTTATGCTTTTTAAAATTATCTCAAAAATACTTTTTTAGATTTTTTATTTCGTAACATAAAGGAATTTTCTCTACCAGTTCAGTAGCTGCACACTTTTTTTAATTAAAGTTGCAATCCTATGCAATGTGCAATTTTAGTTCTTGTGCAGTGCAATTTCCATGACCTTTCTTTTTATTTTGTAGTGGATTAGTTTTTTTTTTTTGGTTTCTTGTAAGGGTTCACCTTTTTTAGGAAAGTTTTGTCCTTGTTAGAATAATATATGTTTTTGTGCGGATCACCTGGGTTAGGTTATTTCTGACTTTCTTAGAATTATTTTTTTAGTTTATGCATTTTCCTTTTTGCTAGGCTAATGAGGTTTTAAAATGTCATAATAAGAGCAGATATTTGTTCATGCACTCATACCTCCAGCTTCAGAGTTGGCATCCATGTGTGTTATTTTTTTTTTGGTATGCCAATTCTTTTATCTGATCTAATAAACTTATATAACTTTGGGCTTTCTTTTTCTCCTTTGTGTTGTTCTTTCTTGGACAAGATCCAAAGGAATATTGCAAGAAAAATTAATGGATTGAATAATTTTGTCAAGAAGAAAATACGTAATGCAAGGCATCTACTTCATTGCATCTGTTCTGAGGAAGAACAATAATATTGGATTCCATTTATACATATAATCTGTGATTCGAGAATCTGCAATATCCTCGCGTTTTCGTTCTCTTCTTCCGTCCCTTTTTTTTTTTATTTAAAAAAATCTCTAACGTGTTTCTTCTCGTCATTCTTCCCTGGTTCTTCTCTATTCTTCCTTGTTCTTCTTTTATTGCATGATGGGCAAGATCACGTGATTTGCTCGAGTTCTGATCGAGCTGAAAATTGATGGGATGTGTGTTCAGCATTTTTTTATTTTCGCTTTTTATTGGCTGAAATCTTTTGGCCTTGTATTACTTTCATATACTCGGTCTCAAAACTCGATATAAACTGCCCGGCCCTTGATTAAGCAGACTGGTAACGGATCTCGAATTCAGAATTTTGGACCCGTTAAGGATCAAGAAAGCCTAGACCGTGGAATTTGACTGAGATAGAAACAGGGAACACATGTAAATATAACAACCACACGATGGGGATTCAAAGGTTGCAGGATTTGTCTGAAATTTACGAAATTTTCCGCCTGTGCAATAGTCACCCTCGTATGTTAATTTGAGTCTCCACTTGTACTACTCGACTAGAAATCAACCAGTCGTTAATCTGCAGCCGCAATTCAAGGAAAATAACTCTTAAAAAGCGCTGCTTAATTGTCAATTAACTTTGGCCAAGTAGGTCATCACCTGTCATTTCAACCCCATAGCTCGCTAGGTTTCCTGTCGTGTCGGTCTGAGTTGCCTCCATCCCGTAGCTAGCAATGCCCAAAGCCAGTCAAATTTTATATCACATCATATCGATCGAGTCCAAATCACATACACATGTAGTGCTATAACAGTGAACAATTCAGATCGATCGAATCAGCTGGCAATAATTAAACAAGAGGAATTCAGACTCTTGCGATCATATCACTCTCCCTGTTGAAATCTTCAGCACAGTTTGGAAATTGATCCATTTTTGGCTGTATTTTATGGCCCTGCAAGCAAGATTACTTTAATTGATGGCAGAGGAGACATCAACCGTCGAAATACACTTGCCCAGTCAAGAGATACTTTCAAGGTTGGTCACCTGATCACATGGTTTCTGTATCCACTTGTTCTTGATTATATGTATACTTCTTCAGGTTACAAGTAGTATAACAATTGTACTACTATCTATGAGTTATATATTGCATACCCCTATAGCGCATATACTAGTACGTAGTATACTATATAAACATTGGTGATTGACTGGTTTTGCTAAGAGTAAGCATAAAAGTTTGTGCTGACATATCAGCACACATCACTAGTAGGCCAAGATTTTTTGGATCATGCATGCAGATAATTCAGCAGTTGACAGATTATGCATGAGATTCAGTGCATGCAGATGCAGACAGGTAGGCAGTTTGTCCAGGTATATGAGCTTTGATCAGTATCTTGTTTGTCTAGTCAGGTCAATCTAGTGTTTTACATGAGATAATCCTTTTTAAAAAGAGGAGAGAAGCAGCAGTCCTCCTGTTTGGCCAAGATAATTTGGCTGTTCTGACACAGAAAGTTAGGCCCTGAGCAACAAAGGTGAGCTAGAGAATGTATATTCTATGTGTGTTTGATACATGAAACCTAAATAAATGAAAGAAGATAACATACTCTACCAATAAAGCTCTCAACAAACAGTGTTGTTTTTCTAAGTACAGACGAAAAGTTTGATTTTTTTTCTTTGCTGAGCAGGCTAAAAGGGACTTCGGCCTGCTAACTGGCAGAAACAAAAAAAACACGCACGTGCTAGGGTTTCCCCTTGGTGGCGGTGGCGGCTCCCCGACACGACTCCGGCGATGAGGCGGCGGCCGAGCTCGGGCGGAGGTGGAGGGTGCTACTCAGGCTCGAGCGAGCGACGACGGGCAGCGCATTCCAGTCGTCGTGGCGACTGGGCTCGAGCGGAGGCTCACGGCGGCGACCGGGCTCGAGCTCTGATGGACGGCACAGTCTAGGCATGCGATGGTGAAGCGGAAACTCGAGTTGACACCGACGCCGGGTGTAACATCCTCAATTTTTGCAAAGCAATTTCAAAAGAAAAATTCAATTTTTTTTTTGAAAAGATTCAAACTCACCTGGGTTTTGGGCCGTCTCGGCCCAGTCCCCCCCCCCCATGTCCTTCCGCCCTTCCCCACCGGTCGTTCCACCCCCTGCCTCCCGGCTCTCTCTTCCTCCTAGCATCGTCGCCGGCCCGCTCCGGTGCACCCCCGCCTCCCCGTATGTGTGTTTGTTTGTTTGCAATATTTCCTTCCCCTTTGCATTTTTTTAATGCAATTTCATATATTTTATTTACTACGTATCATATATTTAGGTTCAATGGGTAACTTCTATTTGATTATGTAATCATTGCGTACGTAACTTATATAGATGGCAGAGGCGCCGTCTTCGCCGCCGTCAGCGACGTCGCCAAATGCAGCCATCATATGCAGCTATTGATTGCTTCTAGGACGTACGATCCCCAGGTTTGTCAATCTCGTAATAATTATTTTCTAATTATAAATTTAAATGTATATGCTTACTACTTTACTCCTGCTAGCGACAGAGCTTGAACATAGAATTAAATGCACTCGAGATGGACCAGGTCACGCACGTTCGAGGGGAGCTCTGCGTCTTCATCAAGGCAGACATAGTTAACACCACCGGAGAGTTTCACGCCGTCGACACCGATGAACGACCTCGAAACAATTGATTCAATATTGTAATTCACTTTGACCGGTTGTAATTCAATTTGTAACTCTAGCGACAATATATACTTAAAACATTCTTTTGTAATTGATTTTGAGTTAAATGATCACTTTGAGTTGTCAATAATTATCTGTGATATGTTTCTGCTTGCTAGTTTTCAGAGGGCATGGCTAGCAATTCCTGAGTCTAGCTGAAAATACGATAAAAATTAATTAGGTCTAAAGACTTATCACAGACGGTTCCAACCACGAGACAGTTCAAAAACCGTCTATGATGACTGTTACGAACCGTCTGTGATAAGCTTTTCTGTAGTAGTGAAGTCCAAGACGTCGGCGGCTCACTGCGGCAACGTCGGTGGCTCCCCGAGCAACCGAGCAGCAACGGCAACACATCAGCCATGAAGAAATGCTGGCGACGCGCCGAGTGTGCTCAAGCAAGTGACGGGCAAAGCCAGGCGGCTCCCGGAAGAAAAACCAGTGGCAGCTTGACAAGCAAAACCCTAGATTTGGTCTGATACCATGTTATGAATAGCGCTTATATTCATTATGAGACCAATAGACCAATATATATACAAATACAGATGTGACATATACACAGATAACCACTTATACAACGGAAAAATACACATGCAATAATATATATTTAACAGAGGTCAGTGTAGGGAGGCCATGCCTAACAATCACGATGGATGAACAGTAAAGTGTAGGTGTGCAACTTTGAACAACAAGATCAAGTGCACACTGTTGTTACTGACGCACCAACGAACAAGAGGGCAAAAGGGGGGCAAGCAAAGAAACCTCATCCTTTCTCTGTTGAGTGTTACCACTGACCCTCTCATTGGGGATGTCCACTAAGGCACGCAAGTGCCCGGCCGGCATTCATCCATTACCTCAATTGCGACGAATTATTAGGTCCACTGCGTCTGCAAATTGCACCTGAAATGATGCAGGGAGCTTTGCATTCAGGTCTCTCTCCAATCCATGCTATTCATTTCATTTCCAATTGGATATATCATTGGAGAGTGGACAGTAAAGATGTCTAACTGGGGCAGTAGTACCCTTAGTTGTTTGGGGTTGAGTAGGGTTTTACGTACGTTATCCAACGATTTTTTTGGAACAGGCGTAGCAAACATCGATTTTCGTCATTTCTAACATAAAATCATATTCCTCGGGGGAAAAAAATCGAATTATTGTACGTACAGGTCAAGAAAATGAGCTGTTGAGATGACTTTGCAAGAAACTAACTGTACACCACATATGTTTTAGAATATATATACACACACACACACACACACACACACACACACACACAGTTTGCAGCTACAGGTTACAACTAAGACAATTAGTAATAATTCTACAGGCCGGCGAGCAAGCTTAACATCTATACGTGAGGATCACCAGAATGCATGGTGATAGATCACCATCAAACTATAGAGGCAGAGATTTGTGCAGCAAAAGAGACGCTATATAGCGCTACATGTAATATCTAGCCTCACCATCACTACGATGAATACGACATTTCAGACCAAGATTGGTCTTTGGCTTAAAATGACAGGGCAGAGACAGCCACAGGTCCAATGAAACGAATCCCTTTGAGAGATAGCTACCATGCAATGCGTTCATATTGGTCGATCGATCGATCGTTGGAATGAATAATCATCCTCCCATTGAAAGCTTTTACGTGTCGATTACATCAGCTCGATCGATCGATCGTGTACTGCCATGTTCCTTTCATATGGCAAGACAATGTTTATATACTTTAGGCGACACACTTAGCTCATTAATTGCATGTTTAGGTTTAATTTGTTTGATCGATATGCCTCATCGGTACGTATAGCTAGCAAGCAATTAATCAGTCACATGTTGCAACTAAGCTCTTCTGAACAGAAAAACCTAATTTACAAGGACTTTTGTGATCTTGCTTCGTTAGGCAAGGAAGAGAGAGAGAGAGAGAGAGAGAGATCTTAATGTAAAATTGACAAGCTTGAAAAGGTTTTTTTGGAAGGAAGGAAAGCTCAGTAAGGACGTTTCTTAAACCTAGCAGTTCGCTAAGCTTTCGTTCTTTCATCTTTACACGACATATGCTAATGTCAGGAGCTCTTCTTCTTTCTTACATAAATTAACCAGCAAACTTATCTCACTGCAAACTTCGTACGGTGGATGCAACAAGCAATTGACCAAATTAGGCCACCTAAATGCTTCATGGCTATACATGAGACGGTAAGAAAATGAAAAGGTTCTAGCTAGTACTTGTCTCAATTAACACAGTTAAGCACCACACCTACTTAGTTAAGCTTGCTCTCTAGTATTTTCGATCCGGCCGTTTGGCACATCCTCATGATGCCAACCGTTGATCTTTGTCAAACCTCCTCTCTCCTTTTCTCGTGATGAGAGAGAGAGAGAGAGAGAGAGATGGATGTGTGCATGTATGCACGGTGGGTGGAGGGGCCATATATGCATGATACACCAACAAAAGAGACTGAGAGAGTAAGTTAGGTGGAGGCGCATGTAGTCTAGTGTCCTTGCCTGGCCCCTCTCTCTCTCTCTCTCTCTCTCTCTCTCTAGTCGCATGGCCTGTAGTGTCACCATGCATCAACACAACACGAATGCGCTTTGCACTCTCTCTCTCTCTCTCTCTCTCTCTCTCTCTCGTCTCTTCTCTTTCCCATCACGCGCCTGAGAGAGAGGCACACAATTCAACATTACCATCCTAGCATGCATAGTCCTCGAGTGTTTGTGTTGCGTCGTGCTTATTTGCTTTCCGTTTGGCATCTTGCCGCGGATCCATGGATGGTTGGTGGATGCCGCGCGCTTCTCTTGTTTGGTAGCTTTCAAAGTCTTGAAAGGAAGCTAGCTAACAAGTTACGCACAGTATCACCGGTACTCATGCTTGAAGATAAAGAGTAGAGCTATATACATTTTGCATTTCATGGAAGGATCAAAGCAAACAGCTAGCGGGATGCGTATATATGAGGCCAAAGAATACGGTTTTGTGAGATATGGTGTTATTCTTCTCCCCCTACCAGCAAACCCTAACCGCCGTACCTTCCCCGCCCAATATGCTAGTGCCAACAACGGCGTCGACGAGGCCCAGCGGTTAGCAATCCGCCTCAAAGAATGGCTGCTATAACAAGCTTGGTTTTTTTAATCCCATCCATCGTTTTATGCGCTAGTTTAACTAATGGGAAAAAATTATGTCACTGCAGATGTTTCGAATCACTAATCTACTATTGTAAAGTGACATCCTCCTTACATGCCACTGTATTTTCAAAACGTTGTCCCTTTACATACCACTGCATTTTCAAAACGTTGCCCCTTTATGCCACTACCGTCAAGTCTGTTGAATTTTTCCTGTCAAATTATTCCAAAATTCCCATATAACCCTCATGTTCTTCCTCCACCCTCCTCTCCCCCTCCCTCTTCTTCTATCTCTCATACATGTCGTACGGCCGCAGCGATGGGCATCCACACCGTACCCCTCCTCCATGTCCACCGCTAGTGCCACCGGCAACCTCATGCTCGTCCGCACCCGCCCGTGCTCGCCTCCCCTGACCTTGCTACGTTGCTCAGGGAGGGCCAGATCTCACCGCTGCCACTCTCGCACCCTCTAACCTCGCTGCGCCGCTTGGGGAGGACCACATCTCCCTGTCGCCGCGCTCACCCCCACCCCCCCACTCGGTTCGCCGTTGTCCGCCATTCGTGGCGGCCAATGCAACGGTGAGCTCCTCCAATTCCTCCTCTTTCTTCTATTTTTTCTCCATGCATGGATGATGGTGTTGTGGCGATGGTGGGGATCAGCATTGTGAGACTGAGCGGCGGTGGCCTCCCTCGACAACGATGGCCCGCTCACAGCTGGAGGAGACATGGGGAGAGTGAGAAGAGGGAGTGAGAGGAAGAAGAGGAAGACGACAAGGGTGAAATAGTATTTGCACAGCCACCTCATAGCTTGACAGGTTAATAATGATATAAAAGGGTATGACTTCGATTTTGCAGTGGCATATAAGGAAGAGATTACCTTGCAATGTCGACAGATCATTGGACCGGAATATTTGAAGTGTCATATAAAATTTCTTTCCCTTAATTAATCAGTTTGAAGCCGTCGTCGTCGATGGCTCTCAAGCAACTTTTTTTTTATCGACACAAAACCATAAAGCTATCACCTGCCCAAACATCCATTTTGACAGCATTAACCATACTAATACCCCATGATCGAATAGCATTCCAAGCTCAAGAAATTTCCAGGGAGAGGCCGAGCAGCCGTACGTACGTACGGCAGCAGTGACAGATCACACTCTCTCTTCTGCCCCATTAACGGCACCATTACCATCTAATCACCAAGTTAATCAATTACTTAGAATCAAAAAGAGAGGAGCCATGGGGAGCGACTGAGCGAGGAGGAGGTGGTGTGCGTGGACTTTCTGTTTCTGGTGCAACGAGTTCGGGATACGCGCTGCGGAAGAAGCGGGTCGGGTTCGGGTTCGGGTTCGTCGAGGACGACCTCCGCCGCGTGCGCGAGAATCCCTATCCCGATCCACGGCGGCTCCATGAACATCGTCGAGTACGTCGACGACGCGTGGGGCGGCGGCGCCGTTTGCTCCCCGCCGACCCGCTCGAGAGGGCAAACGCCAGGCTCTGGGCCGACCTCTTGGACCAAAAGGTAACTGAAGAGGCCTTTGGTTATAAATTAAATTCCTTTTGGGCCTTTTAGTTCCAACTAGTTGATGCAGATATAATTTTATATATATTCACACGCAGTTTTCGATTTTTCTCTCACATGGAGCGGAGTGCCCTGGGCTGATGCGATGGGTACCTAGTGGTACGGCACCGTTGACCTTGCAGGAAGATCAGTGTACTGTGATGGTTGCTGCGTGCTTGCATCTTGTCTCCTTCCACGACTAATTTAGAGCTGATCGACCGGCTTAATTAATTACCAAGTTTAATTTCTGCACAAATTGACTTTGTACGACCAATCAGTGACAGACATATCGATCGTCAGATGGAACTCACTCGCCCGTCAATCGAGGCATGTACATTTGCCTATGAAGTATACATGGTAAACAAAGGAAGATTTTATTAGTATTCAGATTAAAGGCGGCCAAAATTTAATTTACATGTACTGTGCTAGGAGATTATGTGATTGGTGTCAAGGGCTTAAGAAAAAGGAATTCAGTAGAAGACTACTAGAGGCTGCTCTTCTGTGAGTAATGGCACGATCAGGGTTAAGACTGGCGCGCATGATCAGATAAGAAATCAAGCGCACGAGCAACCCGTGCTAACAAATAGCATTCCTCTCTTTCTTGGGCTCTTGTGCAGAGCTGCTTGTACTCGTTTTCTGGACCGTTAGATGTCGTTATGATTAGGGAGATACACGAGCTACGGGAGACGACGAAAATGGGTTGACGCGTGCGGGGAAAAACTGTCGGAGGATCCAACACCTTGTTTTGTGACTCGTGAAGCCATTAAATAAATTAAAAACGACTGTCACTTCTTGAATACCGCGCCTTTTTTTCCCGCCATGTCTAAGTCTTCCTCATTTCCCATCCATTAACTGTTTGTCAGTTCGTGTATGTATCCATTTTTGTTCCCCATCTGTGCTGTGCTCATCTTTGTTTCTCTCGCCTCCCAGGAGATGGAAAGGGGAAGGTGAAGGAGAGAATAGCAGGAAGGAAGCTTGTTCTTCCCCGCCGAGGTAGGGATTTTGCCCAGAAGTACACGGGAATGAGATAGAGTCGCGTTTTTTGTATCCACAATTTGGGGCTTTTCTCGCGGTAGTGATGTTCGATCTGAACTAGTTTTTTTCATCCACATGTAGTGTTTTTATTTTTGAATTGATGAGTGGGAGGAGTAGTGTTCGATTCCAAACGGGGGTGGTTACAGGTGCATGAGCAGCCGAGTTCTAATGTATCATTTTTTTTGCTTGCTGACATCGTTCTGTATTAGTAGATAATTTCGTTGTTCGGCCTTCTGCGATTTTCCAGTGGTTGATTTTTGTGATTTTTTTTTCTAGTGGTTGATTCTTCCTGGGAGACAGAGGGGGGTTACTCCGATTTGTGGTATAGAGGGAGGGAGAGTGAGGGAGAGAGATGGCTCCATGGCTCTAGGAAGGCCTTTTTTTTTGCCATAATCAAGGTTATAAGCGAAGAGAGTAATGCCACCGTGATTTTTTTGCTGGTTGTGTATGTATAGGAGAATAGAACAATAGGGAGAGGGGAGTAGAGCATGGGTGATTATTTGTTCTGAAACATCATGTTTCTATCATTGAGTCAAATCTTGGGATCTTGGGACACGGTTTTGTGGATATTACTGTGCTTTTTTGCCAGATCTGGCTGGGATTCCCACGGACATATGCAACTTACATTCTTTTTGTTTTTTGTTCAACCAAATATGTTGTAAAATATGCAGTTTTAGCAAATAATCATTGTTACTCCTAGCATTCAATATCAACAATAAAGCATAGTACCATCTTGTAGCAAATGACCATAATAACATGTGTTCATGAAATTCTTCTAAGTCACTTAAATACAATATTATGCCCAACATTAACAGAAGGAACACATCAATAAACAGCATAAAGCACAGATGACTGATGATTGTGTGTGCTCTCAGAAGGAGAGTTGCAAAGGAACAAGCCTTTGCCATCTCAATCCTATTGTCTATACTCTTCATTAAATGATTATGCCAAAATTTCTAATCTTGATTTCTAAGCAAACTTTACAAAACTGTCAATATAATCTATCTGTTAAAGACCACAAAAAAGACTCCCAGACTAAAACAGTATACAAAATGATATCTAGATGACTAATTAACAGTTAAAAGATCACTCTCAACTACAACTGATTAGATTTAAAACTGCAATATACCTCTGGGCTTCAAGCCATAACAGTAGGTCTAAGAGACAGAAGCAAGAAATTCACTAGAACTCAAGATAGAACTAATTGTCATAATCAATTTCAGTATATGACTAGCTTCATCATAGAGCATTAAAAGACCCACCGATTCTTTTGCAATATCTCGAGTACTAGATTCTGAAATCAGAACTAATACAGATCAATGAACCAACTATCACTACAAATTCATATGCAAGAATCAACCGAAGTAACACATAGGGACAATACTCACTGAAGCAGTGGTACTCAAAACCACTGAGATGAAACTGGCAAGGCGTGTCAATAGACACTGTCCCAGAAAAACTATCGCCCTACAACATCAAGCAAAAGTCGAAGTAATCGGAGATACAATGCCTCACACTACTACAAAACAGGCCATAGAAGACGCCTCATCACAGACGGTTCTTGAAAACCGTCTGTGATAAAGTAATCACAGACGGTTCCAAAACGAACCGTCTGTGGTATGTCACTATCACAGACGGTTCTAGAGAACCGTCTGTGATATCTACATATCACAGACGGTTCGTGGTTAGAACCGTCTGTGAACCATCACAGACGGTTCTAACCACGAACCGTCTGTGATACCAAGAGTATCACAGACGGCTCGTGGTTAGAACTGTCTGTGAAGATCACAGACGGTTCATTGTTAGAACCGTCTGTGATACCGAGAATATCACAGACGGTTCTAACCACGAGCCGTCTGTGATGAGATACTCACAGACGGTTCTAACCATGGTGAAACCCTAAAATCACAGACGGTTCTAACCACGAACCGTCTGCGTGATGAGTATCTCATCACGCACGGCTCGTGGTTAGAACCGTCTCGTGATGAGATTACTATCACGCAGCGGTTCGTGATACGAACCGCTCGTGATATGTCATCACTGCACGGTTTTTGTATAAAATCGCTCGTGATACTTTGGTTTCGTTAGGCGGGAAAACGAAAATTTGCACATAATGGCGGGCTCCCGAAAATCTCTCTATATTAACAGAGTCATTCATCTCCCCCTTTGCCATCTCCATCTCCTCCTTTGCCACTTCTCCTCCTCTGTCATTTCTCCTCTGGCCTCCCCTCCTGCGGCCTCCCCTCCTGCGGCCTCCCCTCCTGCGGCCTCCTCCATCTCCTCTACCTCGCCCCAGCCTCGTCGCCGCCGGCCTCCCACGACCTCGTCGCCCCCGGCCTCCTCTACTTCGTCGCCCCCGGCCTCCTCTACTGGCCGCCCGGCCTCCCGAGTTAAATCGCTGCGGCCTCCTCCACCTTGCCCCGGCCTCATCGTCGCCGACCTCCCATGACCTCGTCACCCCAGCCTCCCACGACCTCACTCTCTCTACTCCCCCCTTTTGCTCTGTGATGTAGATTACTACTGTGATGTGTTAGTACTCTGTGAATTATTTGAGTTGATGCTACTGTGATGTGGGTGATGCATGTCGTGTTGTTTTTAGTGCTCTGTGAATGGATTGAGTGATGCTCTGGTTATTGTGGGAAAGCTAGCGAAATCCGAAAATCAATATCAGATTCATTTGTGAGGCTCGGGAGGCTCCATACGAAGTGAAAATCCGTTTTCGTTTTTTTTTGCCATAGAAAAAACTATCACAGACGGTTCTAAACGAGAACCGTCTGTGATAGTAACTATCACAGACGGTTCTTGTTTAGAACCGTCTGTGAAAACAGACTATCACAGACGGTTCGTGAATAGAACCGTCTGTGATAGCATTTTTCACAGACGGTTAAAAAACCGTCTGTGATGACCTCGTGTCATCACAGACAAAAAAATTCAGACGGTTCAAAAACCGTCTGTGATGATGGTTTAGAACCGTCTGTGATGAGCTTTTCTGTAGTAGTATCACTTCCTCCTTTGGAACCGACCAAAGAACGAAGCCGGGGAACTGGGAGATTGCCGCACAAGTCCACCAATTGAGTACTTTGGCCAAAAGCACCAATCACCACCAATCAATCAAACTAGATGATCTCCACTACCGAAACTCACTACAGGTCAGTTGGGAAACAGACTCCTCACACAAAAGTCTAAATCTTCCTTCAGGCCACCAAAACCGAATGGCACAAGAGAGAAGAAACCAAATGTGCAAGGGAGTAGAGCTCAGAACTAAACTATCACCCGGCTTCAAGATCCAAGGCGTCACCAGTAGCGAAGGGAGTGATCCCTAATCAAATCGGGAGAGGAGGCACCAAACAAAAATGGGGGAAATCTTACTATTTTTTTTCTCACCAGGAAGAGCTGCCGACCACTTATTAAGGGAGAGAGGATCGGGAGGACTCACCGGTCACCTCCAACCCCTACGGCCGAAGCGCACGGGCCGTTGAGCTTCTCTTCCCCTCTCGCCCACATCGCCGTCATTATCGGGAGAAGAAAAGCCGAAGGGTCAAGCCACCACGCGCAAAAAGAAACGGCTGCCAGCCACAACGACCTAATCCTTTCCTCTTCTCAGCTGGTAGGTGGAATCACAATGAGAAATTATGAGAATACCCATGAAACAATCAACAAAATATTCTTGCATCTGCAACCTATATGATGAATTTTCTTTGTTAATGCCTGCAGATATTAATACTTGCAAGTAGGGTTCCCGATTTGAGGACATATAGGAGTTGTGATCTGCTGCCATCCAGTTGGATTTCTGTAGGATAGTATACCTGGTACCCCGTTAATTAGCTACTAGATCCATTACTCACATGTTTGTCTTACCGAATGGAAGTTGAGCTTTTACCTCTTGAATATGCACTAGTTTTTGTGTGTCTGTTCGATATGTGAAAATGTGTTAAGCTTTTTTACCTCTGGAATATGCACTAGTTATGTGATGCAAGTGAAAGAGCTGCAATGTCTGCAGTTAGTGCAAAAGGATGGGTCTAGTGCATCTTCATCCTCTACGTCTTTACCAGGAGAGGGGTTTTCTCATCTCTTGTTTTTTTTACTGAGAAAACTACTAGGGCAAAAAGTGCAGTATTATGTATCCATAAAAAACTACAAAGGATAAATTGCTACTGATAAACCTTGTTGTTAGTAATGGTGTTTTATATGGCTCCATGTATTTCTGGCAACATACAGAGAGCCATGAGGTTTCTAAAAATGAACAAGGGTAAAACTAGTGGGTTTGAAGGTAGGTGGTAGTAGTTATTACTCCTAATTGATAGACACCAGGAGAGAGGAGCCAATAAGCCACCTAACGATGCAAATCTCTTTAGAAAAAGAAAAAAATGACATACAACAAGAACTGACCACCCCTTTGATGAGAGAGAGAGAGAGAGTAATAATGTACTAAAGAGAAGAACTGGAGGTGGAGTTACAAGTAGTAGGTAGAGTGGATGCAGAGGGCTGCAGTTGAGAGTTATGAACTAGCAGTGTAATGATCTAATAGCAGTACAACGAACTAGCAATGGTTAATTTCATAGTGGGGTAGTGCAAATTTCAGATGTTTATTGTACCTCAACATTTGTAGTTAGAAGGCAGTCATTGTTTTTGCAACCACCACCATGAAAATTGATAGATATGTATTGTTGCAGTCTTTTATAGATATGTAGTTTTGAGAGATATGTAATTAATTCATAGATATGTACTGTTGTGGTATTTCATATTTATGAACGAATTGAGTAGCCAATAGTAGGTACATCTATCCATCTTGTGCATGATTTTTTTTGGCTGGGTTATGGCTCATATGTGTTTTGAATATATATGTCATATATATACCTTTGAAGATTATAAAATTTGCAATCTTTTTGCCTATACTATTTTTTAATTTCCCAGGTCATTTTTTCAAGTGCCATCAAGGAGGTTGTTGTTCATCATACCAAGGTACACTTAGAGAGATTTTTAGTTTGATCTGTTTTGTAGTTAATTTTGTATTGAAGGTAACATGTGTTTTTTGTAACATAGTTTCTTATACCTCTACATTTAGAGTTAGAAGGCAGTCTTTGCAATCACCATCATGAAAATTTTGGATTCAAAGCAATCAACATAACTAGCATAAAACACTATTTTTACATGAAACATAGACTAGTTTTACATATTACAAGATACGTAAAAATTTCCTTGAATGAAGCATGCCCCTATAAGTGTTTTACCAAAGAGAAAATAACATTGCACTCAAGGTGCAATGTTAATATGGTTTTCTCATATCTATATAGTCAGGTTTAGTTTTTTTTTTTGGGGGGGGGGAGCTCAAAGGTATTATTATTATGAAAGCTGATCTTTATTTTTTTGCAGTAAGTTTTTAGTTTTTTTTAAAGTTTTTTTTTCAGATGAGAGTTATGAAGTAGCAGTGCAATGAATTAACAACAGTGAAACGAAGTAGCAACGCAGTGGTTAAATTACATATGTTTTCTTTCAATAGCAGCAAACATGTAAGAATGGCTTAAGAATGAAATTTGGTTATGTTATTAAAGGACTGATACTAATTTTTCACTAGACCAACAAAGTATGTAATGGTGTAAATCATCACTCAACAATTGTGCAGGTGCAGGAGTGTTACATTTGCATGTTTTGTATTGATGTTTGAGTTTGGAATCGCATCATTTTAAGTTGATGAATATGCATATATATCTTGGTCACAAACCCACCACCAATCTGAATTAGTATTGCAAGATATAACTAAAACTTTTCATGCCCAAACCCTGCATGCACCTTTACATGCTTTATGTACTAAAGTTACTAAATCCAAATCATGTAATTTTTTTGAATTAATATATGTAAATTTATGTATGTTAACCTTTTTTTCTTCATACTGTTAAGTTGCACCTTCAGGGAGGCGGGGGATGTTTTGGTTGATTATCATGGCAGGTTTGGCTTATACCGGCCACTATTTTTGGTTAGCAACAACATTTGTGATGTGCCACACTTTTTATAGCACCATGTTCCACTTGAAGCCAACGTAATTTTTTTTTACAATATCTGTTACTGATGAAATCATTTTTGTTATTTCATTAGTTAGAATACTCTTCGCAAAATTTCATGAGTTCAGACTTCAGAGCATTTTTGTATATGGTGTGATAACAACATATGTAAGTCCTTGACAAGTTACTAAGACGAGACTATCTCATTCAAAATAATGTGCCTCACGCACACCCTTTACTACACGATTACTCGCCTGAGCGTAAATCATTTTGTTCACCTAAACCAGTGACAATCCCTGTCATGGCACAAAATTTTAGAAAAGCGGCATCGTACCGTAACTCGTACAACAGTGACATGGCACTACAATTCCATATATCATTAAGTCAATTTTAACATTATTAAACATGTGATCATGAGCCCATCGTAACTAAGCATGACTAAGCATCTCTACGATAACCCATGTTGGTGATAAAAATATATCCAACTAATATTGACCATCCTATGGTGATAAATGATTCATGGTATTCAAATAATCAATAGATGTGTAGTGACAAATAGCTGATTAACTATTCACAAAAGCAGTTGATATAAAGATAGCACGTAATTTGATATAAAACAATATAATTTTAAAATCATAGGTTCAATATGATCAAAGGGCTACAACTTGCCTCGGCTTTGCTCAGTTACCACACTATGATCTTCAAAGCTTGCTTCTGCTCCTGCTCCTTAAAACAGATCGTCTAACGAGAGAGAACAACAAACAAAGCACAAAGAAATCCAAATACAGTAAAACCAACTCTAAAATAAATAGCTCAATTTTAGATGAATTTAAGAATTTGAACAGACTGAATCGGAGTTCGAACGAAGGAGAACGGATTCTCGGAAGATTTGCCGAAAAAGTAAAACGGAGAAAAGAATCTTCAGGGAATATTCCTTCATCTGGAAAAGAAAAAGGACTGCCAGGTGGGGCCGTGCTGTAAGAGAGAGAAAGAGAGAGGCTTACACACAGGGCCCACATGTAAGAGAGAGAGAGAGAGAGAAAGCTACATGAAATCAGAACTGGGGAAGAAGATGGTGGCGATGGCCGGCGGCAGCGAGGAAGCTGCCGATGATGGCAAAAATGGGTTGCTGGCAGCTTGGTGGTGCTAAGGGAAGTGGCTGCTCAACGAGAGCGACAGCGGAGCGTCAGCTTGAGTTCATGACGACCTTGGTGATTCGACGGCGCCCGAAGAGGAAGGGAGGGAACATAGGGATGGCGGCGGCGCAATGAACGTAGAGATCACCTTAGAGCAACTCGAGGGTAGTCAGAGCGGCGGCGAGGTGGAGGCGGCTGACGACGAAGGAGAAGGGTGGTGGCGGCATGCTACGGCGTCGGAGAGAGAGCGAGAAGGGAAGGGAACGAAGGACGAGGGGCATGAGATGACACGCACAGAAGGGCAAGAAACTCGTCGGAGAGAGAGATCAATGGTGGAGGCGACGGTCGGCGATGGGAAGGACGAGGTTGGCAGTGGCTCGATGACGTTTGGGCGAAGATGATGGGAGAACGACATAGACCGCAGGCTCACGAACTCAACGGTGAAGACGTCTCGGGTGGAGGACGTCGGCATTACGACGGAAGGAGGTCAATTCCAGCAGCTGCACTTGGGGCAAACAATAGAGGAGGTCGGGGCGAACGTTTTGACGTGGGTGACCGCTCTTATAAAGGCTTGGGACGGGGAATTCGAGTGGCGGGCGGCGGCTTATCATACGGGACTCGGACACAGTTTCAGGTGGGAGTCCAGGGGAAGAAGAAGGAAGGGGAGGGAGAGGCTGACAGCACGGGCCCGCATGGTAGTGGAAGAATGAGTAAAGGGAAAAGGTGGCTGGTGGCTGGCTCGGGAAAAACGGGTGGGCCGGGCTGGAGGCAGAAAAATAAAAGAAAAGGGAGAAAAAGAAAAGTAGGCCGACGGGAAAGAAAAGAGAAATGGTTCGAAATAAAAAGGATTCAGCCCACAAGAGAAAATCTGGAAAAAGATGATTTCCGAATTTAGAAAAATAGATTAAATAAAACCAAGTTCAAATAAATAGCAATTAATTTGTAAAAATTCATATAAAATTCCAAAAAATTCTCTGGAACTCAAGAAACCCAAAATAAAACAAATTTTAATTTAATTAAAATTTATTTTAATCATATTAAATTATTTTGATATCTGAAAATTCAAATTGAATTTTTACGGAATTAAAAAAAATTCAAATAGATATTTTTTTATTTTTAAAAGCTTCGAATAAACTTTAAAATTTGGAATGTTAGGAGGCATAAGTTAATGGGCCCTACCGGAGAGGGTGGCAAGTACTGGGACTTGCGGTGGATCGAGGAATTCATGGGCCGCGTGGCCTTCCCTAATTGGATCGCGTTTATTATTCCCGATCAGTTTCCAACTCTGTTGCCGCGTTGCGAAAGAAACAGGACTCCAAAGTCTGAACTCTGAAGGTTGTCTCGAGCACTTCTGCACTCGGATTGAGTGCACCGATCAATCCAGCATTAATTCATCAGCAGTTGAGCATATTCCATTCTCCAGTTTTCATGGCATCTGACGGCAGATTGTGATTAACCAGCATCCACACTCAAAAACCACGCGTTGATCAAAACCAAAAAACACTTGATCAATAATACGCATCGTGCTTGATCGCCCCGACAGGCAACAGGAACCAAACCATCAGAAAAGCTTGACTGATGCCAAAGAAAGAAAAAAAAGGACAAGTCCAGAACAATTTTATTGCTGCGGCATGCGAGAGGACAAAGCCCACCCACCTAGGATGTATGTACTCTCAAGCCTCGATGACAAACTAGCACAGAACCAAACGACAATCAGATAATACAACCTGTCTACTTGGCTCCAATCTTCTCCTTCAAGAGCAGGACGTACTCGTACACCTTCTCGGGGTCGGTCAGCGCCTTGGCGACGCTGTCCCGCTCCTTGCAGCCGCTTGGCCCAGGCCACGACCCCGGGGCAGTGCTCCTCCACGCTGAAGTTGCCCAACTTCTCGTAGGTGTGGAACCAGGAGGTGAAGGGCACGAAGGCGATGTCAACGAAGCCGAATGTGTCACCTCCGAAGTATTTCTTGTCTCCGAGCTCGGCCTCCAGGGTGCGGAGCACCTCGATCATGTCCTTCTTGGCCTGCTCCTGGGCCTCCCCGTTGAGCTTCCACAGGCGAGTCTGGCAGTCGTAGACCTGAACATAAACCAAAATTTCAAGTCACGAAGAGGGGAAAGATCCTTGAGTAACATTGGAAACATGAGTAGATTGGAGCGGAGCAGAGAGGAATGAAGAAAGCGGGGTTATTTTTTTATATACCTTCTTGTCGACGTAGTCTGCCCAGAACCTCGCCTGCGCGCGGGCGTAGGGGTCCGCGGGGAGGAGCGGCGCCGCCTCGGGCCACGCCTCGTCGATGTAGTGGAGGATGACGAGGGATTCGCAGACGGGCTTGCCGGCGTGGAGCAGAACGGGGATCTTCTTGTGGACAGGGTTGGACTTGAGGAGGAGCTCGCTCTTCTCGACGAGGTTCTGCTCGCTGTACTCGTAGGCGACGCCCTTCTCCGCCAGCGCGATCCGGCAGCGCTGCCCGAACGGGCTCACCCATACGTCGAGGAGCACCACCTCTGCCATTGCTGCAAGGAGAGGAGAGGAGAGGAGAGCGGTGGCTGCTTGGTTGGTTGGTAACGGCGATGGGAATGGAGATGGGCTAGTGAGTTGGGTTGGGTTTGAGATTTCGGAGGAGGTTTTTATAGAGGCCATGATGACAAGGGTTTTACCCCTAACTTGGGTCAGCAGTGACGATGGGCTTGATCTCTAGAAATCCCTGTGCTTTAATCGTCTGCCAGTGAACTTCTAAGGGTATGCAGAATTATATAATAATATTTGTCTATAGTAGGATCTCTTTATATCATATATATATAGATAATTTTTTATAATAAATTATCTTTTTATATATTTCTATCTTTCGTGTACAATATGTCTTATTTCTCGTGTTACAGTCGACTACTACACGAGAAACCTCCATATTATCCCGTGATTTACGTTTCAAAAT
This sequence comes from Hsuehochloa calcarea, assembly GCA_036346395.1. Classification (NCBI taxonomy): domain Eukaryota; kingdom Viridiplantae; phylum Streptophyta; class Magnoliopsida; order Poales; family Poaceae; genus Hsuehochloa; species Hsuehochloa calcarea. The sequence continues at coordinate 3,898,591 of CM070606.1, forward strand.
TTATAGGTAACTGATATCGTACCACCGGATATCGTACCACCGGATAAAGCTAAGATTAAATTTTACTATCGGATGATAAGATCTTCGCACACAGCTCGATCAAGGTGCTAATGAGACGCACGCAAATCGGATGCACTTCCGTTTAATAATTGTATAGCAGTGCAGTATCCATCAGTCAGTCTTGGGGTCCAATCCAGGAATTAAAGGTTAATCGGTCGTTCTACTCCAGCTAGGTGCGTATATGCACACCTCACAGCCACGTCACAGCCTGCGTCACCAGTCAGATGGATTCGATCACGGTCCAAGTCTCATTCATTAGGTATTAGGTTAACTATTTTTTGAGTTGAATTAAATGTTTACTTGAACCTTGCGTCACGTGCGCATGCAGCTCAACCAAAACATGTAAAGATATTCATTGTTTTTTTTTTAAAAAAAACAAGTTGTAAGAGATGTAACCACTTCCTTTTATTTGCTTTCTCCATGCAAGTTCGTGTTCACCGGAGGCACTGAATAAGTAGACACAATATCTAAGAAAACTCAATATTATCTGTATATTTGAGTCGAACAAATCACTCAACTTGCATGTTAGCAGTGAATCAGAAAGAAGAGTATCTGTCCAGATGAATTCTCTGTTGGAACTAGGGAAAAGAGGAGTGATACTCTAGTGCTCTTTCTGATTTTCACGACGTATCTGCAATGTACCTGTTGTCCTGTAGACAGTTCCCTTGCAGCTGCGAGCCTGATGAAGTTGGGTTTGCTGGAGGATGCAGTGGTATTTAGGTATCTGTTGTATCTATGTGGGTAAATAATACTTGCCTGAAAAGAGGGGATCAAAATGTGTTGTGTTTCTTTTTACCATCGTTACATTGAGTTGATTTTAACTGAAGTTGGCATTGAATATGCATCAAATGACACATAATGTGACGCAGATATTTTCTCTTCTCATGGTTTCTTTTGTGAACATGTCTGATCACTTGAGAACTACCACGATAGCAAAAACTTGAATTAAAATTGTGCTCCAGCAAATTGAAGTTAAAATATTCATGTCGAATCATTTATATTACCTGACAATGACAGTTATCATACTGAGTAGGCAATATGATCAAATGATCAGGCTGAACACAAAAAGTAACCACCTGATCGTGGTAGAATAGCCAACATGAGATGTGTTATGAAATAGTAGAAGAATCGTTGAACGACAACACGATCACGCAATCAATCAATCACCAACAATACAGGAGACACTAACGAGAGAGAACACCATGAAATCTTTATTAATTTTCAAGGGTCATTATATGGTAGGATTGTCTTTCTATTTATAGTTTAAGCCCACCAAAGGCAGTTATGGTATTTACCCACACCGGAACCTTCTAGGTTTTGTAACACTCCCTTTGGCGAATACCACGGCATGCACATGCCTCATTAAAAACTCATCCCAAAAACCCAATGGGAAAAAGAGTGCATCGCATCCATTTCTTGGATCGCACTTGTTGCCTCATTAAAAACCTTTACGTGAGAAAACTTCAGGAAAAACTCACAAAGGAAAAAGAGTGCAACATTTGGATCTTCGGGATCATGTAAGTCTTCCGGTCTTGCATATGGGCTATGGTTTAGGGATTCACCCCCCTGAACTTTATAACTCACTAAGCCGTCTCATCCCTATGCATCAAACACATTTGTGGAAGCTAGAGGCTGGGAGAGATTTTATGAATAAATATGTAGGTTATCACAAGACTTAGCCTTTAACACCTTTATCTCTTCGTTCTTCTGAAGTTCATGAGGATAAAAGAATTTAGGAGCAATATGTTCGTGATATTACTCTTAACATAGCTCATTTGCATTTGTGCAATACAAGCGGCGTTATCTTCATAGATAATAGTGGGGTCATCGACGATATTTATGTCACATGACTTCTTGATATGACTAATCATCCGCCTAAGCCAAAGCATTCTCGTGAGGCTTCGTATAATGCGATTATTTCTGAGTGGTTGGTGAACGTAGCTACCAAGGTCTGCTTAAATGATCGGCAAGAGATGGTTGTACCACCACAAAGAAATACAATTACTGTCTGGGATTTCACATTATGTGGATCAGACTGATATCCTGCATCTGTATATCCAACCATAGTCATGGCTTGGTTCTTCAGGTAAAATAATCCAAGATCTTGTGTACCCTAAAGGTACCTGAGTACGGTTTTAATGCCAGCCCAATGTCTTCGGGTTGCAGCTGCGCTGTGTCTGGCTAGCAAGTTTACTGCGAAGGAAATGTCTGGCCTTGTGCAGTTAGCTAGATACATTAGTGCCCCAATAGCACTTAAGTATGGAACTTCTGGTCCAAGAATTTCCTCATTTTCCATCCTTGGTCTAAAAGGATCTTTATCCGCCTCTAGGGATCGGACCACCATCGGCGTTTTCACCGGATATGATTTTATCCATGTTAAATTTCTCTAGGACTTTCTTGATATAAGAGGATTGGTATTACTAAAACTCCTTCAGGGAGGTGCTCCAGCTGCAGGCCTAAGCAGAATTTGGTTCGACCCAAATCCTTCATTTCAAATTCTTTAACAAGATAAGAACTTGCTTCTTTTATGTTTTCTGTCATCCCGATGATATTCAGATCACCGACATATACTGAAATAATACAGAATCCATTCTGGGATTTCTTTATGAACACACAGGGACAGTCTTCATTATTAGTATATTCTTTCTTCAGGAGGAATTCACTAAGTCGGTTGTACCACATTCTTCCAGACTGTTTTAATCCGTACAACAACCTTTCCAGCTTGGCTGCACATATTTTGATTCACTTTATTTTGATTCGGAATCTTTACTCCTTCTGGGACTTTCATATAAATATCTGGATCAAGTGACCCATATAGATATGCTGTCACTACATCCATTAACTGCATACATAAATTCATACCTGCTGCCATTGATATTAAGTATCGGAACGTTACCCCACTCATGACAGGAGAATAAGTTTCATCATAATCAATACCGGGTCTCTGCGTGAACCCTTGTGCTACAAGTCTCGCTTTATATAACTCTCCACCTTATCTCCTTCCCACCTCCAAACAATCCTCTAACCCTCCCAATCCTCTCCCGACCGCTCCTCCAGTCTCGGCCTTGACTCCCCCGTTGCCGCCCTCCTCACTGCGCCTCCCGTCCTCCCGGCCCGGCTCATTGCTTCCCTTCGGCTCGCCTGCTTGCTGCTCCTCCTCGGCTCGGTCGCCTCCTCCCTCCAGCCGGCTCGGCGCTGGCGCCGCCGCTGCCTCGGCTCCCTCTTCCCGGTTCTCTCGCCTCCTTCTCTTCACTGGCGCTGCCGGATGGCTAGGCGCCACCATGCGCCACTACTCCTACCGCCATCGCTGCCTCGCCGCTTCGATCTAGCGCGCTCGGCCGGCCGGCCAGCCTCCGGCCGCCGGCCCTTCGGCTCCTCGGATCCGCTTTCGGCGCTCGGCCTCCGTGCTCGATTTCCTCCGCTTGATTGCGCGACGGCACGACGCAACGGCAGCGACTTCTCCAATATCCTCCGCTTCTCCCGGTCCCACTCCATAACCGCGATGCTCTCGTCACCATGGCCGCCGCCTGTGGTGTGCGGCTTGCCGCTCATGCCGCCCCACCTCCTGCCCCAGTGCTCCTTCCAATTCCTCCTCTCCGGATGCAGTGTCTGCTGTCGCCGATGACTTTATTTGTTTCGTGCCTCTACTAGTTCTCTATTATCTGCTGTTTTTACGTAACTTGAACAGATTAATGGAGTCAAATCGGAGACCTCGGCAAGGTGGTCGCTCCTCCATCCGTGCCCCATCTCAGCGACATCTGTGGCGGTAGCTTGAAGCTTCCACTGTTCGATGCATTTCTATTTGCTTGCGTATGTTTGATGAAATGGCTCGACATGTTGTATGTCCCGCTGCGATGAGGGAGTCTGTTCTTCTTGGCGCCGCAAATGCCTGCCGACCTAGGGATTCTCCGGTGAGGAGCATTAAGTGCCTTCAAATCTGTTCCATTCTTATTGTTCCTTACTTCCTTAAGATAAGTAGTCGCTCTTGATGCCTCGTGACAAGTTGTGATTACAAGATGGCTAAATATGTCAAGACCTCAAGTACAATATACTACCGATTGCATAATCTGTAGTCTACAAGTTACGATAGGGCATCTAAAAAACAAGTCATGTATAGGAGAGAGCAATCAACATATACACTTTTTTCAGAGTGCTCAAAACTACCTAGGCTATGTTTGGGCATATCGTTTCTTGCTTGTCGCATCTCTTGGCAAACCCGAAAAGAAAATCTTTCTTTGCATGCCATTACAATGATGTTGCGCTAATCCGCAAACCACTTGTTGTTTATCGGCTAGGACCACTGTGACTTTTCTTGGTCGACTTAAGCACGCCACCCTAAACGGCTTTCTTTTACGGTTTACTTGTATTTAACAGTAGTTGAGTTACAACTTCCTCATTTTTCAAATGATTATGACCCTCGAGATGTTGCAAACTAACTTCCCTTCGGTGATGCTTCCCGACATTATTGCTTATTTCCTACCAAAATACTATATATGGCCTTATGTTTCTTTTAACCATAGTCAATAATATCTTGCTTTTCCCTGATTGTATTTTATTGTCGGTGTACAAGCATATCTTCTTGGCCTTACATTTGCATTAGCAAGATCACCTTGCAAAGACACCTGTTCTTGCTACCATTCAGGATATGTTGCCACTTCAAGAGTATGTGTTACAGGATACATAGTTGGGTTCAATAATTTATTATGTAGCTCAAAGTTCAAAATTGGATAATTGTTTTATACTTTTACCATGGACATAATTAGTAAAGTAGTAACTTGCATATCTGGCATGCCTGGGGAGATGTCTTATCGAGTTCTATTTTCTGCAGACGTCTCCGCGGAATTGAGGCCTCATTCTCTGGTGCTCTCCCCCTCTTCTTCATATGAGGGATTGGAGTGGTTCGATTATCCTTCTGGGGTATTTCCACTCTCTCCGGAGCATTTGCTGCTGGTATGTAAGACTTTGTTACTTCCTTCTGATCAGTGAATGCATCTGGCAAGTTATTTGCAATTTGCTGCAGGTTTATTATTCGCTGAACGTCTAGTTCAGCTTCTTTAGTGCGTGGGTCCAGGGCCTGAATGCTTGAGGTATTCCAATCTATTTCTCGGCATTTATTGTTAGTAAGGTATTTTCCTCCCCCCTAATGCTGAAAAATTTTCTTCATCAAAGATACAGTCGGCATGTCGGGCCATAAACATGTCTCCCGTGGTAGGTTTAAGATATTTAATAATCGACGGGGACTCAAAACCGACATATACTCCCAACTTCCGATGGGGGCCTATGGCTGTACGTTGTGGTGGTGAAATTGACACGTATACAGTACAACCAAAATTTCGTAGATGGGAAATACTTGGTTCTTTCCCACGCACTAGTTGCAAAGGGGAAACTTGATGGTATGCATTCGGTCTTAAATTTATTAGTGCTGCTGCATGCAACACTGCATGACCCCAACAACTGGTGGGGAACCTACTGTTCTGCAGTAAGGGTCTAGCAATTAGCTTAATTCTTTTGATGAATGACTCTGCAAGACCATTCTGAGTGTGGACATGCGGTATAAAATGCTCTACCTTAATACCTAAAGATAAACAATAGTCATTAAATGCCTTAGAGGTAAACTCACCGGCATTGTCCATTCTAATGGACTTAATTCTTTCATCTGGAAAGTTAGCCTTTAGTTTGATAATTTGAGCTATTAGTTTAGTAAAGGCGTGGTTCCTAGTAGACAGCATGCATACATAGGACCACCTAGTAGAAGCATCTAATACCACCATAAAATATCTAAAGGGGCCCGACAGGGGTTGAATAGGTCCACAGATATCACCTTGTATTCTCTCCAGGAAAATAGGTGACTCCGCATCTACTTTCAGGTAAGAAGGTCTAGTGATGAGCTTTCCTTTTGCACAGGCTGGGCACAAGAAATCTTCAGGTTTAGGAAAGGATAGAGTTTTTAAGCTATGGCCAATAGATTTGCATATGATTTTTCTCATCATTCCTACTCCAGGATGCCCTAATCGATCATGCCACATCTTGTAGGGATCTAAGGTTTTGTACTCTATTTTAACGCTACATATTCTTCGGGTTTTATGTAGGTATAATATAACCCAGATGAGAAGGAGGGAAGTTTTTCAACCACACGTTTCTGACCACCGTCAGGCTTAGTCAGTAGGAGATATTCTGTATCCTCATAACTGTCGGTCTCTACATGGATATTATTTCGGCGAATATCCTTAAAGCTTAATAGGGTACGCTTTGATTCGAGATACAAGAGAGCATCTTCAATTACTATTCGGGTACCCATAGGGAGAACAAGTGTGGCTCTTCCAGTGCCAACTATGAGAGCATCGCTTCCAGCTATTGTCATAACATTTTTCCATTTTCTTAGTTAACATTTGGAAATATTTGGTATCCCTTAGGATTGAGTTGGTAGTTCCACTGTCTACCAGACAGATTTCCTCCTCCTTCATCAGATTCAAGAAGTTGTTCTATATAGGATATAATATAGTCAACAATAATTCAACAGGAATAAATCTCCAAAAGAACAGGCAACTCATTTATTCATCAAGAGATAATGTTTAAATCCTAAACAATTAATGGTTCATAAGAGCATGGAAACTTCACTTATTCTTCTGGAATAACCTAAACTGATAAAGTAAACCTAAGGAAACTATGACATTTGGAGTTGCACAGGGAGATAGCCTATGGCCTACTGCAGGTCACCATATGCGTCAACCTCCATGTGATAACCCCCTGCTATGGTGTCAAGCTTCATCACTGTGTTTGGGGCATCACCCTTATCAGAATCAGGTTGACCAACAAAATGTGTCTCTGCAGCCTTCTTTACTAGCACCTTCTTGCCTTTAGCAACTGACTCTTGGTAGAGTTCCACCAGATGTTTCGGGGTGCGGCAGGTGTGAGACCAATGGTCCATGCAACCACACATGTAGCACGGTGAAGGAGGGTATGTCTTCTTTCTACCCAGGTCTGGCTTCTGTTGCTTGCCTCTCCCTTGCCCCATCCAGCAGGGTTTGCAATTTCCCTTCTACACATTCAATTTCTTCCACTGTCTACCTTTCTGCATGGGGCCCTTTCCGCGGCCCTTACCACTGGTCCTCTGGAAATTAGCATGTGCTTCTGGCACTGGCTGTGACCCAGTGGGACGAGTCTGATAGTTCTTCATTAGTAACTCATCATTCTTCTCTGCCTCGAGAAGAGTGGTAATCAGCGCCGAATACTTCTTGTACTTGGCTTGACGATACTGCTGCTGGAGTGTCCTATGAGTAGGGTGGAAAGTGCTCAAAGTCTTATCAATTATCTCAGCATCTGTGATCTTCTGGTTACAGAATCTGAGCTTAGCAATAAGTTTATGAATTGCAGAGTTGTATTCATACACCTTCTTGAAATCCCGGAACCTTATATTGGTCCACTCACGCTGTGCTTCAGGTAGCATGGTGGATCTCTGCTGGTCATACCTCTCCTTCAGGGAGTTCCACAGTGTCAATGGGTCTTCTTCTAAAAGATACTCAGACTTCAAGTCTGGATGGATATGGTGCCTTAAGAAATGTAGTGCCGCGCATTTGGCAGCAACAGGAATGGCAGGAGCCCTAGCCTCAGGTGGGGTTATGGCAGCGGCGAGTGTTCTGGCCGTCAGGTTGATCTTAGCATCCATTTCCCATGTGAGGTAGTTGCTACCGTCCAGGGCAAGCTCAACAAACTCCTTTTTAGCGATGTCAGACATTTCCTACATTATTTATGCACAATTCTAATTTACTACAGGTAAACAGCATGAATATTGCTATATCAGTAAGGTGTGGATTTTATCTATTTAGTAGATTTTATTTAGGATCTTTCTGGAATTTTCTAGTATTTTAATGATTTTTCTGCTAATTAATAAGCAATTTTCAGAATTACTAAAGCAGAAAATAACCTACTGAAATAAATAATTCCAGAACAATAAACAATAATGCTACAAGCTAACTAGATTATCATAAAGCTTAAATAATCTAGGAAATAAATGAAAGAAATATGGCCTTCCAGACTTAATTGCAAAATTTCTACAAAAATATCTCATTCCTGAAAAGTTTTCGTAAATTTCATATTTACGAGGTTTTTTTTGCAAAATTGCCCCTTTTTTCTTTTTCTTTCCGCTGCATCGGCCCATTTTCGGCCCGATTCGCATCAGCCGCCCGATCGCCGGCCTGTTAAATCTGCACCCGGGGGGATTAGGTCCCCCCTTTTTCTTTCTCTCACGGCGGCGCCGGCTGCGCCGACTCCTGAGCGGGGCGCGCGGCGCAAGGGCGGCAATGGTGACGGCGCGGTGTCCGGAGGCGGTGGCCGCTCGAGCGGCGGTGGCTAGGAGCCGTGTGCGGGTGGTGGCGATCGGGCTCCGAGCCGCATGCGGCAAAGGCCGCGGTAGCGGATTCGACGGGCCGACCAGACTACTGAGCACGGCCGAGGCGCGGCTCCATTGGCGCGTGTTGGGGCGGTGAGGTCGGCTTCGGGCGAGTCGGTCGTCTGGTGCTGGTCTTCCCCTTCCCCCTTCTTGTGATGCACGGCGCCCCTTCTTATGAGCCTTGACATTAAGCAAGATTAAGAGGGGGAAAGATACAACAAAAACCAAGCCAAATCACAAAATCAATACTTGAGCATATGAGAAGAAAACTTGGATAGATTTACAGATTTGATTTCTACTTGAAGATGAATGTTTATAGCTACTTCCTTGGAAGGACAAAGCTACTAGGCAACATTTACACAAGTGCTCTCATCTCTCTTCAGATATTTCCCTCAAGCCTTTTCTCTTCTCTCAAGCCTCATCTCCATCTCTCTCAAACCCTAACTCCTTACATAGTGGAGGCTCATATGAAACCATAAAACCAACCACTTAATGGATACTATCCACTAAGCCATTGGGAAAACACGCAAACCCAACAACATAACAAGTTTTTTTAACTCAACACACTCACACACACATTTCAAAGTGTCGTCTTCATCCTTAGCTCCTATAGCCCGAATACATCATGCATTGCCCTCCATGGAGTATATTCGACCTAAATCAAAGCCAACATGCTCATCACAAGCCATAGGGTTACCTCTACATGGTCTCACAATTACATCCGTACTTTGCATTTGATCAGAAAAAAATGTTTCTTTGAAAACCTTGCATTTGATTTTCATGTTTTTTGTGTGTATATGCTTGACATTTTATTGTTATAACCAACAAAGTTGAACAACAACAACAAAACAATAGCACTGACATGTGTACCAAAACAGTTAGATTCGTATGCCCATGCAAGAATTGTAACTTTGATTTCCAATTTGCAAATTTTTCTTGTACATTATGGTGAGGGATTTTGTGTTTGTACATGCGTGGTGTGGGTTGGGTCACGCTACCAACAGAAAAAAGTACTCAATTATAATAAGTTACTATCTCAAAGAAAACAAACTAGTGCAGCAGCAAGCAGCAACAGCCAACAGGTCAACAACTGCAATTCCCCGATCAAACGAGCATTACATTTGTACACTGACATCTGATGTCATCTCTATGCATGTGTTATCCCAACCTCTCAAGAACGAAAAAAGGAAGGAGAAGAAGCCAAATTCAGAAATCCAATGCGAAACTAAACCAGCCAACTATGTATCGTCATGCAGTTCTAAACAAACCGGTGTCATCATGCACGCACCCTGACCTACGCACCTAGCTCGCCTAGGGTCTCACCGCCCTGGCCGGCCGGCCGTCGGCGTAAGACGACACCACGGCGGCGGCCACTACTACAAAAAAAGTCTAATACTAGACATTTCATCACAAATGATTGATCAGAACCGTTAGCATTAAATACAATTATAGACGGTTTTGGTTTAGCGACCGTTTGTGTTACTAGCTGCGCTAAAAACCGTCAGTGGAGAGGTAATATCACAAACGGTTCATGTTGAAAACCGTTTTTCTTAAATTTGTATGTGATACTTCCCATCTGTGATACTCATCACAGACGGTTTGTATTAAAAAATCGTCTATGATAATTTCACTTACAGATCACAGATTCGTCTTAAATTCCATATCTGTTCTCACAAGATACTGTTTTGAGGAGGTGGGGCTTTGAGCCCATTTGGTGAAAGGAGACTGCAGATTTGGGAAGAGTGATTGTAGATCTATTTGTTCATGACTATCTATGGTTAGTAATTTATTCCTAATTGCATTATATTCTAGATCTAGCTTGGTAAAGGGAGAATTGAAGATGGTTTTGATCTAGCTTGATGTAGAGAAGATTATTTACATCTAGCATAGTTTAGGGTTTAGCCAATTCATAGTCTATTTCTACTTAATTCAATTTAATTAATTCTTGATACATATAACTACTTTAGATTATATATAGTATACTAATTAATTAATTCAATATTTAACACTAAATTGTTATATGCGTAGCGTAGTTGGACCGAAGCTAGATGTACGCTAAGAACCGTGTGAGTGAAGAGTATATTAATGGCGTGTCTACTTTTACAAGAGTTGCCGAGGAGGATATGTTGAATAAAGGGGTGAAATATATGTACTGTCTATGCATTGACTGCGAGAATTTGAAGAGCAGAATATAAAGGAAGGTAGTAATAACGACATCACCGAAGAAGCCAACGATATGCCGCCGGATGATGTCGATTGTGGTTCCGATTCGGATAGGCTGCACGATGACAATCTGAATCAAATGCTTTGCGATGCAGAAGGAAACTATGATGAGAGAGAGTATGTTAAATTCTGGGGCTTGATGGAGGACTCGGAGAAACATTTGTTGACGTGCTGCAAGTCGAAGTACACAAAGTTGTCATCCGTGCTTAAACTGTTGAGATTGAAGGCAAGCAACGGTTGGTTCGACAAGAATTTCACGACGCTGTTAGGTCTCTTAGCAGACATGCTTCCAGAGGAAAACGAGTTGCCCAAAACCACTTACAAAACCAAGAATGTTCTTTATCCATTGGGAACGGAAGTAAAAAGAATACATGCATGTCCGAACAACTGTATCCTATAACGTAAAGAGTACGTAAACATGCATGTATGTTTGATGTGCAACGTATCCCAATACAAGCGTAAGAATTAATCAGATGATGGCAAGGGAATCGAGGTGAAGAAAGGACCTCCTGCTAAGGTGGCGTGGTATCTTCCTGTAATTCCCCATTTGAAGCGGTTTTTTGTGAACCTAAAGGAGACAAAACTGCTGCGTTGGCACTCGAAGGAGCGTAAGAAGGATAGAAAGCTAAGACACCCTGGTGATTCGGCCCAGTGGAGAAACATCGATAGGAGGTTTGCGGACTTCGGTGCGAAACCGAGGAATATAATGTTTGGATTGATTACAGATGGAATGAATCCTTTCGGTAACATGAGCAACCGACATAGCACTTGGCCCGTAGCTCTCTGTATCTATAACCTTCCTCCTTGGTTGTGTATTAAGATGAAGTATTTTTGGGTGTCGATACTTATCCAAGGGCCAAAGCAACTTGAGAATGATATTGATGTGTACCTAGCACCATTGATGGAAGATCTAAAAATACTTTGAATCGAAGGGGTACAGGTATGGGATGCGTACAAATAAGAGAACTTTACTTTACGCTCCTTGTTATTTTGCACCGTAAATGATTATCCTACCCTTGCTAACCTGTCGGGCTAGAGTACAAAAGGGGACCAAAGCCTGTACTTACTGCTTAGATGATACCGAGAGTGTGTGGCTGAAGCACTCGCACAAAATTGTGTACATGTGTCACCATAGGTTCCTTCGGAGGGCTCACCCATACCGCATGATGAAGAAACAATTCGATGGAGAGGAGGACAGTTCAGCTCCAAGGCATTTAAGCGGAAAAGAGGTCTATGATATGGTTAGGGATTTAAATGTTATGCTTGAAAAGGGACATAAATCGAGGACCTATGAGAAGAATATCTGGAAGAAGATATCAATATTCTGGAACTTACCTTATTGGGAGCACCTAGAAGTTCGCCACTGCATCGACGTCATGCACGTAGAGAAGAATGTATGTGACAGCTTGATTGGTCTCTTACTGAACATTCGTGACAAACCAAAGGATGATGTCAACACACGGCTTGACTTAGTTGATATGGACATCTAGACCTGAGTTATCACCGACAAAGACCGATAAAGAACGAATGTACCTCCCCCTTGCTTGTTACACTCTATCCAAGGCTGAGAGAACTGAACTGTGACAGTGCTTGCAAGTTGTGAAAGTTCCATCTGGTTACTCCGCCAACATGAAGAAACTTATTTCGATGGAAGATTTGAAGTTAATTGGCATGAAGTCTCAAGATTGTCATGTGCTGATGACACATATACGACCTGTTGCAATTAGAAGTATTTTGCCTATCAAAGTCCGAGAGACAATCATGAGGCTGTGTTATTTCTGTAACACAATTGCTTAGAAGGTCATCGATCCGACTAGTTGTTCTGCGGGACAAGGTGATGACGACTCTATGTCATCTTGAGATGTATTTCCCTCTGTCATTTTTGATATCATGGTCCATCGTATTGTTCACATTGTGAGGGAGATAAAAATATGTGGGTCTTTGTTCCTACGTAGCATGTACCCATTTGAGATGTTCATGGGAATTCTCAAGTCCTATGTACGGAATCAATCTCAGCCGGAGGGTAGCATTGTCGAAGGTTATGCAACCGAAGAGGTCATTGAGTTCTGCATCGATTACATAGCTCAGGTCGAACCAATAGGTGTGCATCGATCTTGCCATGAGAGTAGGTTCGAGGGTATTGGGACCATCGGAAGGAAAGCAACCACTCCAGATATAGATGTGTATGCTCAAGCCCATTTCACGGACTTGCAACACATGACTGAACTGTCCCCCATATGTCGATCAGCACAAGGACATGCTTCGGTAACAGAATTCAGAGCGACCAACTGTTTGGATCACGAGACAACACAACAGTCGGTTCAACTAATGGTTGAAGGAGCGACTCGTAAGGAGCTTGTCAAGTGATATGTTGACATGGTTGGCAAAAGGGTCAATATCTACAGTTGTGATATAGCAAGGATATGACATAAATGGGTACACATTCTATACGCAGGATTAGGATATAAAGAGCACTAACCAGAACAACGGTGTCCACATAGATGCGTTTAGTACCGATGGGTTAAGGAGCTCCTACTATGGGTTCATAGAGAATATTTGAGAGCTTGAATACATGCTTTTTAAAATCCCCCTGTTTCGGCACCATTGGGTCCATCTCCCACAAGTGAAGGTCCACAAGTACGGCGTCGCTACTGTGGAACCTCGAACGTGTCAGATACAAAGACGAACCATTCGTACTCGCTAACCAAGTTGTTCAAGTCTTCTATGTAACTGACCAGGCAAATAAGAAGCGCTATGTAGTTCTTCATGGAAAAAGAAGGATTGTCGAAGTTTAGAATGTAGTAGACGAGGAAGAATAAAATCAATTTGACGAGTTGTCTCCTTTCGAAAATGGGTTAAGGGTCGAGGAAGAACAACATGATGAAACTAGCTACATACGCGAAAATCATCATGAAGGGCTCATTTTTAAAGGAAATAGGCAAGTGGAATGATGAATGAAATGTTATATGTCATATATTATGAATTTGCATTTATGTATATAAGAATGTGTCATTTGTGAATTTGCATTTATGTATATGAGAATGTATATTATCACAGGCGGTTATGTATTGGAACCGTTTGTTATGTGTATTTATCACAGACGGTTCTACTTTAGAACCGTCTGTGATGTCCAATGCTATTTATATTCGGACTCTAGGGTTTGCCCACGCCCCCACTCAAACGATTAAGTTTCTCTAACTCTCCCTCCTCCCCCGAGCCCGTCGCCGCCGTCCTTGACGCCGCCTCCTCCTCGAACCCAGCGTGCCTCCTCCCCTGAGCCCACCGCCTCCTCTCCGAGCACGAGCCGTTGCCTCCCCGAACCCGATGCCCCTCCTCCCCCGAGCCAGGTACACCTCCTCCCCAAGCCCACCTCTTCCCCTCCCCGAGCACGCATCACTTCCTCCTCGAGCTCAGCACGCCTCCTCCCTCGAGCACCTCCCAAGCACCACCAAGGTAAACTGGCCACCCCGCACCCCCTCCCCCGAGCGCCGCCTCCTCCCAATGGTATGCTACCTAGGCATGACGACATTTGCAGCTTCAATTTCTTAATCCACATGTAGAAATATATATAAATTCAATGAAAGATGAAGAACTATTGTATTTGCATAGGGCATGTAATCCACATTTCATTACTAATGGCACCATCCATCAACTTTACTGTAGTAGTGTACATTACTACCAAGCATGCATAGTTACTACAACTATGTCATTCATTTGAAAGACTACATGCCACTAATAGTGTCATTTGTACCAATGGCTTTACATTTTAAAGCAACTTTTATTACCCTAACGGTCATTTCTACCAAGCATGCATATTTACTGCAACTATGTCATTCATTTGAAATAGTTTCCTAGGATGTTGAATTGCTGAACATCGTATACTTATATTTAAGGTATTCTATTTCAAGTAGAATAAGTAATTATATAACTTAATATGAAAGTATTCTAATTTCTCTCCTACATATCCCAATTATTTATTAATTGGTGTGTATACCCATACACATAGAGAATTTTATGATAATACATTCATGCGTGTCAGAACTTTTATTTCTTGTAAAGATTTCATCCGCTCATTCTCTGTCATCGTCGCCTCATATGTCTGATGCACCGATTTACCATCACGAATGTCGATGCGTCTGGGACCCCTCTCAATCCTTGCTGAGCAGCGTTCGCATTCCAGAGAACGGTCAGAATAGTTACACGGGAACGGGTCAGGATCACCTATGATTCGTGGAAGGAGTTGACTAAAGCTTAGAAAGATGCGCTGGTGACGGAAATCTTTCAATCGTTCGAGATACCCGAAGAACACCAAGCCTCCGTGCGACGACACACGTTTCAAGCGGCCTGCAAAGCATGGAAGAACTTCAAAAGCATGCTTATCAAGCAATATGTAGAGAAAGATCTGATGCCCTTCCAGAAGTATCCATTCGTGGAACCATACTGGGAAGACTTTGTAGCAAAGATGACGACAGATGATCCTAAGAGTGAAAGTGCAGCGCACAGGGCCCTCCATGCAAAAAAACACGCACCCCAAAGACTCGGCACCACTGGGTATGCGGGTAAAATCCCACAATGGAGAAGGAGGACGAGCAGGCAATCCTGTGGGAGGCCTCCCTGCCATTTGCTGGGATCCCTAATGAGCGCGTCCGAAACTAGATAAGAGCGAGGTTATCTACCGTGTATTCAGGGCCATCTCCTTTCCAAACCCCGCAGACAAGGAGGTTTTCCAACGCTTGGTAAGATATCGAACTACCTAGTTTGTAATTACTGTCTAACTTCATAGGAAGTGAAATAACATGTTGGGCTATTGTAGGAAGCGCTGAGTGTAGAATCTTCCGAAGGCTCATTCCAGGCAGTCAGGGAGAGAGATATACTCTTCGTGGCCCTGGGAAATAAGGAGCACCTGGGTCACACGAAAGACATTGGTCTTTATGTTCCATGCAAACAGGGATTCCATGGTTGGCAAAAGGTCCTAAATTTACAATTATGACATGGCAAGGATACGACATAAATGGATACATATTTTATACGACAGCTTAAAATAGGAAGAGCACGATCCAAAACAGCGGTGTACGCATAGATGCATTTCACGAGTAGTTCAATACCGCTGGGTTGAGCTCCTACTATGGGTTCATAGAGGAGATTTGGGAGCTCAACTACGTACTTTTCAATATCCCCACTGTTTCGGTGTCATTAGGCCAAACTTCCATAGGGTGTGAAGGCCGATAAGTACGACGTCACTATTTTTTAAAACAAAATAGCCAAGTGTAATGATCCCACACGGTGGACACCTATTTGGAAAATTGTTCCATTGTAATTAAGAAACCCGACATGTAATTATGGAATTATTCCATTATAATTGATTCACTAATTAAGAAATTATTACATCTGTGATTGTATCTGCTTTCTTCTTTTCAGAGGGCATAGCTAGCATTTTCTAAGGATAGTTGAAAAACATAATAGTAAACTATCACATGAGGTTTAGTGGAACAAACCGTTTGTGATATATGTAGCACAGACAATTCCTAAGGTGCCAAGACATTCCGCCTCCCGCGCACGCGTCCAAAAATTTCCGCAATGAGCATCACAGACGGTTCTGTAATATAACTGTCTATTCGCTTATCGCAGACGGTCTTGGAATAGAACCGTCTGTGGTATGCTTACCACCAGGTGGTGGTCGTAGCTTTCTTATCACCCACGGTTCTTAAATATAACCGTATGTGATATGCTCGCTTGTTGCAGACGGTCCTGGAATAGAACCGTCTGTGATATGCTTACGACCAGGTGGTGGTCGTAGCTTTCTTATCACACACGGTTCTTAAATATAACCGTTTGTGATATGCTAGCTTATCATAGACGGTCTTGGAATAGAACCGTCTGTGATATGCTTACGACCAGGTGGTAGTCGTAGTACCATATAGCTTATCACAGACGGTCCTGGAATAGAACTGTCTGTGATGTGATCGCTTATCGCAGACAGTCCTGGAATAGAACCGTCTGTGATATGCTTACGACTAGGTGGTGGTTGTAGCTTTCTTATCACACACGGTTCTTAAATATAACCATCTGTGATATATGATAGAGAACCGTCTATGATATACATTTATAAGTAGGGGGCCTCGCTAGGGTTTGCGCCTTCACTCCTTAAAGCACACTCGGCCCCTCCCCGAGCGCCCTTACTTCCCATGTTCCTCCCGAGCCTTCCCTCTCCGTGTCGTCGTCCCCGCGCTGTCCTCCTGCCTGCACCGACATCCTCCCTCTGCGACCCCCGACCTCCTCCCCGCACTGGCGTCATCCATCTGCGACCACGACGACACCGCCCTAGAGCTCGACGGCGCCTCGCTCCCCCGACCTCGACTCCCTCTTCGTCCACGTCTCCCATCAAGGTACAATAACCGCTTTGGATTGTGCTAGTAGAAGTTTCAAATTATGTTGTTTTGATTTACTCTAGCTAGCACTTGAGATATTGCTTCATTAATCTTGCGAGATGGCGTCTGCACCGTCTTCCCCTGCTGTCATCGACGTCACCGAATGTGTCTGGATCTCTGAGGAAAGTTGTACCCAAGCGACATGCCAGAGGAATATCAAAAAAACCTGTGGGCCAAATGACCATCACGGCCATCAGTCCCTCTGGGGTCCCTCTGCTTGCTCAGAAAGTAGCGACATCATTCTGGACCACCTGCAGTATACTTGCAAGGGAACGGGTCCCCATCACCACATAGAAATGGAAGGAAGTGACGGATGCAGAGAAAGCGCAACTATGGACTGAAATTATAACGTCGTTCGAGATCCCACCAGAATTCTCCGAACTCATGCGACGACATGCGTTTCTCGCGATGGCACACGCTTGGAAGACCTTCAAGAGCAAGCTTGCCACGAAGTACGTGAATAAGAATCGGACGTCCTGCACAAAGTATAGTTTTGTGTCGTCGGATACATGGGACGCCTTTGTGCGGATGAAAACAACGGACGAATTTCAGTAGCAAAGTGCGACGCACAAGGCTATCTAGGTACAAAACATTCACCCCCACAGACTCGGCACCTCTAGGTACGTGGGTAAAATCTCGAGATGGATGAGTGAGAATGATGTTGCAATCAAGTCGGAGGTCTCCCCGTCATTTGCCAAGATCACAGACGAGCGCACCCGAAACTGGTTAAGAGCGAGGGCCTCAACCATGTCGTCGGGCACCATCTCTTGTACAAACCTGGCAGACGAGGGAGTGTGCCAACGTATGGTAAGATATGTCGAACTACCTAGTTTTTAATAAGTCTATAACTTCGTAGGGTCTAAAATAACATGATGACCTCTTGCAGCAAATATTGAGTACCCAATCTTCCCAAGACTCCTTCGAAGCAATAAGGGAGAAGGATATATTATCCACGGCCCTAGGAAACAAAGAGCACCCGGATTGCATACGGGGCCTTAGGGTTTACGTACCTTGGAAGCATGGATTCCCACACGACTCTGAGACGTATAGGAGTTGGAAGAGATCCAAGGCCGAGCGCGAGGAACAATAGAAAGTGGAGTCTAAAGAACAGATTGTTGCATAATTTCAAGCATATATAACAACATTGTAGGAACAAATGAATCAAATCCTCAACCGGTCGCAAGACACCCCCGTGATTTTGGAAGTCAGTCCCCCTCAACATCGGAGTAGCGTCGCGTCCACGCCTATAGTTCTTGAACTTGACGACGCCCAATTACCTATCGACCTCATCCAGGTAATGTACATATCTGGGATGCTCCAAAGATAGACCTGTAGAACGCCTTAGCTAATTGTGTATCGATTTGTAGGTGCCCACGTCCTGCGGGCTCGAAGTGCTGGTTGGGTTCATTCCTGTTGAGGCTAGGCGGGGGGTGATGTTTCCATGCCAGGAAAGGATAGTTGTGCACGGTGCCCAGCTGGCGCGGGATTACGCCAAGGTCCAGGTAGACATGATACATGATAATTTCATGTTTTTGAGAAGCGCCCGAACGAAGACATCATAACACTAGGGGATGACTTGCACACTTTTATCCAGTGGCCCAAGAGAATATCATCCTGGATCCTAGAGTGCCGCGATCTCCACACGATCATGCCTCGATGACTCCACATCAACCCCCGCTTCAGAAGGCCTCTGCACCCCTTAGCGTGGAGATGGCGCCCGTGGAGACAGCGTCGAAGAAACAAGAAAAACTTGTCGAGTCATCTTCCAAAAAGACAACTAGCACGCGAAATGCTAAGGCCAAAATAATCATGCAGTGCCTTATTTTGTATACATTAGGTATACTGACACCCAGTGTACTAAAGGTCTATATTGTAAAATTGTGCCTACAAAAGGGATATATGTAGGAATAGAAATGCATACCATTTTAGTCGATAGACATGTTCATAATTTTTTTAAATAATATTAATTTAAAAGATAATTAAAATTAGTCAAAAAAATTACAAAAAAAAGCCACTGTCGCTATTTGAAACGGTGAATTTGTCCTGTCGCCATTCCAATTGCCGATAGGATCCATGCGGCCAATTAGAACAGTGACGAGAGGGTTATGTCGCCAATTGAACTGACAACAGGACAATTTTGCTGTTTCAAATGGCGATAGGTTACTGTCGCCAATTGAACTGGTGACACGAACCTGTCGCCAGTTGAAACAACGAAATTGTCCAATATTTTCTTTTTTTTAAATTTACGTGCAAAAATTCAACATAAAGATTTAGCGCATTTCACGAATTTTTTGGTAATACCTTGAAGTGTCCGCGTAATTGAGGATCCGAAATAGGAGAACATAACGAAATGTGAAGTAGAGAAAAAGAGATCGGCAGCACAATCTCTTAGCGACGAAAGTAATTTTTCTACACCAATTATATCAATTTTGCCTAAAACTGTTCACGATTCATCACACCACATTGTCCAAATAGACAGTACCATATTCTACTAGACCACATATTGATTCTTAGCTGAGGTCATACCATGAAGGGGCTGACATGCAAAGGCTTCGCAACGAGATCAGAACCCGGCTGGAAGGTAAACATCACCCTCTCGCCCCAAGGAGTATTTGTGACCTGAAACCAATAACAAAAAATTAGAACAGTCAACAGTGCAATCAACTTACTAATAACCAATCAAGACGAATCAATTCAGCGGATAGGCTTCACCTCAGCAGTGCATATGTTGAGGTCTCCATCTTGTCCTTGTGCTGCCGAGTCGTAGCAGTAGTAGATGCTGAGCGGGTTCTGCTCGTACCCCACGCTCTTGGGTATCGTCAGGAGATGCCTTCATCACAACTCAGTGGACATGAAACAATTTTACAAGAAACTGTTCTGCTTATGCCTTTGTGCAACAAAATGGAATTTTTTTTACAACACAAAAAGACTTCACTTTTGATTGCACAGTACAAAGGACGCAATTTTTACAAGAAAGGGTGCGAAATTTCGGCTACAAAACAGTGTTAGAGAGTTGGAATTTGCATCAGCGACTTACACGGGGCCGGAGGTGGAGGCGACGCGGCGGGCGTCGGCGGCCGAGAGGTGACCGGGGAGGGGGAGGCAGTCGAGGTCGACGAGGGCGTAGCGCACGGGGTACTCGAAGGCGTGCGCCGCCGGCGCGAGTGCCGGACGCGGCCCTCGTAGAGCAGCACGGCTGCTGCGGCGGCGCCACCGCTGCCAGGGGCGGGGCGGCGAGGGAAGGGGAGAAGGAGCAGCAGGGAATGGAGGGTGGTGGTCAGGGAGGCCAGAAAGTAGAGCACCTCCATTGCTGCTGCTTCGATTTCCGGATTTCTTTCTTTTTGTGTGTTGGTTGGGATGAAGCCAGTTCTGGATATCCATAACTTATCATTTCTGGAAAAATCTTCGTAGTGTTATTGTCATTGTCATGTTTACATAAAGGATTGAAGTTTTTTTTTTACCAAACTGTTATCACCAGCAGCTAACTGTTTTACAGGTAGCAAATTGCAAAAAGTTTCCATAGTCTAGAACTCTAGATCAAGGTTCGAAAAGGAAAAGCATTTTAGTTGACTTCATGATGGCCACAGCCCACAAGAGGACATTTGGATTGGATTCTTGTACTGTTCTGGATAAGCATCTGTGGTGCATAGTGCCTGCACATTTGTGCAGTGGTAGATCGGGGTTTTGGCTGTAAAGAACACTGCATGAGTGGATACTGGATAGGCATCTTACTTCCATTGTAAAAAAAAGATATGATTTTGATGCCTCCATTCTCTTTATTTTTGAAAGCATTGATCTTTCCATTAGAATGCCAAAGTATTGTCTGATGCTTAGTTGTATAGTTACCAGAAACACGGTTCTTCTGAGCAACAGTACATGATTCGGGTTCGTAGTTCGTCATCTTTCTTTCAATTTTCACTGCGAACACGAACCCCGTACCCTAAACCGGTTTGGATTTGACGAATTCGGTTCGCGATTCGTGGAGTTTTATAGCAAATCCGGTAACTATACTTAGTTGCTTACTTCAGAGTTGGGCCCCTGAAATCTTCTTAGTTGTTATACCTAACATTAAGAAAGCAGAATACCACATCACTGGCCTCCAGAATTAACACTAGTGTTCAGTTCAGGAGAGCATAATGCCACAACACTGGTCCCCAGAACCAACTCCAAGGTTTTGCAGAACTGGTCTGGAACTACAGGCATCAATACTCAACAGCAGCACATATATTCCAACAACTACAGCTCTGAATTTTGATGACAGAAGAGCTATTTTACAGAGCTTTATCTGTTACTACTTGTAACATAAGCACAGTTATGCTATGTCCTACAAAGTACAAACAATTCATGGATCCTTTCATCTGCTACAAAGGAAGACTGAATACTAATTTATCTGATCAGGTAACAGGTTCTTGGTATTATACTGCAAAATACAACAATTTTGATCAGTACCAACAAATATCTACTACTTATAACAATGTCTCAATTTATTTCTTTACTGATACAACACTTACAGCTTATAGAACAGAACGCGAAAGAGTATAATATACAGAATACAACAGTTGTACAGCTCAAAAGGGCAGTTTAAATAGTTGACCAAATCAAATGCAGCACAAGGCTGATCAGTTGTGACTTTTTGCAGATTATCAGACTTTAGAAGCGGTTAAGCATGCAAAATCTGACTGCTCGAAGGTGTCAGATCGCTGAATTCCCTAGGGACATCCACATCTTGCCAATGAATCAAGTAGTTCGAACTCCTACCAGAACTGCTGCCAGGTTGCTTCTTGACATGGCCAATTGCTACATGGAGACCTCGGCCAACAACAACTATCTTACTGTCCAAACAACTCACAGAGAAAGGTTTCGTAATTTGCTCAGGCATAGGAGGACCATTGACAGAATCCCACGAGTCTGTCTCTGGATCATAGACTTTAACCTTCATCCTCTCATATTCAGAAATGACAAACAAATGTTCGTCAATGACCACACTTAATCCCGTCCACCCTTCACGCATTCCAACTGGCATTGCCTCCCAGCGGTCAATCTTTGGATCATACACCTGTCCTCTTGGCGAGGAGAAGAAAGGCCATGCACAGCCTTCAGTCACATAAAGCCTACCATTGATGACAGCAGAATCAGACGAAGCCATGTTCATGCCCATACTAGCAACTGGTTGCCAAATACCCTTGACCGGATCAAGAACCTCTGCTGAACTGAGCTCAAACTGGTCCGCACTATAACCTCCAGCAACGTATACCCGTCCATCAATCACACCACCGGCAAAGAACGACCGAGCAGCCAGCATCCGAGTCATCACCGTCCAGCGGTTCCTGTAAACATCGTACTTGAGGACCAAGTGTAATGGGCAATCCATGTCAGAGACAAGCCCACCGCAAACAAGAAGGGTGCCATCACTGGGGATAGCAACACAGCCAAACCCACGGGGGCAAGCACGGTCCCGACATGGCATGGTGGGAATCGCATGCCAAGTTAAGTAGTTCAGGTCAAGCACCTTCCACTGTATCTTACCAGTGCAACGGTGGAATGCCAAGGTGAACAACCATGGCGACCGGAAGCCCATCACCTTTCTTTGCATGAAGAACCGAGCCTTGTCAGCCAGGAGGTGATGCCACCGGCGACACACAAGCCTGCAGGCATCATGGGTCTCAACAGGCAACCGGAGGAGGCAATTGAGCGCGGCATCGTCCGGGAGACCAGGTATGAGGAGTGTCTCCCATGAGGATTGCTCCAAATCTGAGGATGGCATGGAGGATGGCAATGCAGGGGTCGTAGCAAACCGAAACTTGGGCGTCAATTTCATATGTGAATCACCGAGCTTGTGAACTGGAGATTGGTGGGATGAGACTCGGACACGACGCATTGAAAAATTGAAGTGGATCACTGTACACCAACAATGCCCTGAACAACAGTCAACAAATGAACACCGTACCAATCCAAATTCTTCTCACAGAACACTCTCGAATCAAGGACCTCACAAGCTTAGGCCTCTTTTGGTGAGGGCAATGATAGCATCATGGAGAACTAAACACCTATTCCTGCATCGTGAAAAATCCCCAATATCTTGGCCTTACTGCACCCAATTTTACACCCATGACATTCCACGAATCAACCTACCTGGTAGTTATAACAAGAAATTTATTAGTAGACAACAATAATGGAATTGGAAGGATGCTGTAATTACCCCCAAAACTAAAACAAAATCGAAATTGCCCTTGGAAGACTGAAAACTAACCAAACCCTAGTTTATCCAATTCGCACTCAATCTTATCTAAAGGACATAGCCACCTCCTACCAAGAACCCATTCACCAAAGATTCTAGGAAAGAAAGGGGGCAAACACAACTAGGTTCCAATTCTTGGCAGAACTTGTGAACCGTGATGATACTTGAAAAAGAAAAGAAAATAAAATAAACTAACCTGACTGAATTCCTGAAAGAAAAAAACAAGAGATCCTTGGTATCTGCAGGAAGCCTTTCCCTGCCCCTTTTACTTGGTGATGTTCTCTGATTCGAGTCTATACAGAAGGGGAGGTCTGCAAGAGAGGAAAAGATCTATGCACCTATAACAACCAAAGAAGAGTCAAACCAACCAACCACAGGGTAGCAAATGATGAAGCCCTCACCTTCTGTAATTTCAACACCTTGTTTGGTGACTGGCCCCACCATCTGTTTGGACCTACTCTCTTTTCTTTTTAAAATTCTAGTCGAGAAAAATGCGTAGCATATTCCATCACTATTGTTTTTAAATTAAAAAAAAACACTTACATTCAATTCACAGCTTCAGTCCAAGATCCCTTCCATTTTAATCCCCGCTGTGTCATTCCCGTCAATTCCGTTAGTTAAAATCGCCATTAAATCCAAAATATCCCGATCTTACACTCTCCTTCTCCCTTCTCCACTCTCCTCAACCCCCCTCTCTCCTCTCTCTCCCGTCCCTACGGCCACGTCCTCCCCTCTCTATATTCCCACTCTCAACCCTAACTATCGCCTCACCTCTATGGCGCGCTCCATCCGGTCACCGCTCTCCATCACGTAGCCCTCTGGTCGCCGCGCTCCACCCCACCCATCTCCGGTCACTGCTCAACCCCGTGGTCCCCACCTCCGGACTGGAGTGAGGCTGGCATCGGCAGTGGGAGGTAGGGAGGGGCCAGCGCGTCAACAATGGGAGGAGGGGAGGAGGTCGGCGTCGGTGGTGGGAGGCAGAGAGGGGGCCAACGGTAGGATGAGGGGAGGAGGTTGGCGTCGGCGGTGGGAGGGAGGGAGGGGGCTAGCGGTGGGTGGAGGAGAGGAGGCCCGAGGTCGGTGGTGGGAGGGAGTGAGGGGGCTAGCGGTGGGAGGAAGGGGACCAGCGGCGGGAGGAAGGGAGGAGGCCAGCGGTAGGAGGAGGGGAGGAGGTCGGAGTCAGAGGTGGGAGGAAGGGAGGGGGCTAGCGGCGGGTGGAGGAGAGGAGGTCGATGTCGACGCTGGGAGGGAGGGAGGGGCCAGTGGCGTGAGGAGGTTGGTGTCGGCGGTGGGAGGGGGGTGGGGGCCAACGGCGGGAGGAGGTCGGCGTCAATGGTGGGGCAGGGAGGGGGGCAAGTGGTGGGAGGTGGGGCGGCAGTGATAAGGAGAGAGAGATGATAGAGAGGAAGGTAAGGTTGAAGAAGAGATGATGAAGGAGATGGACGAGGATGAAGAGAAAAAAGGAATGGGGAAGGGGAGGAAGAAGGGAAAAAGAGTCATCTTGTGTGTCAATTGACAGAGAAAGTGGTGTAAATGGCATGAAGGGGATCAAAATAGACTCGCAATGGCATGTAGGGGGGAGCATTTTTTTTAGTGGTACGGAAGAAATTAGGACAACTTTTAGTGACATGTGAGGATTTTTCCCTTTTTATTTTGCAAAGACATCTCTACATTAATGCATTATCCATTGCACTCTACTACTATGTTTCATGTTTGGTGGTGCAAATTTCTTTTTACTCCAATTGGTAGGGCCTCCAGCTGCAAGTGTGAGAATAATTCTGGCTGATGCTTGTCAACCAATAGCCATCATCCATCCATCTCTTACATAAGAGAAATATCAAGAAAGCAGCGTCCTTTTTTAAGAAATATATATTGTGTAATAGATTCCAGCTCGGTGTTAGGTAAGGGAGGTTGGTGAACCGAATCAATTAGTGAGCAACCCACTGACCAGATTGATTAGGGGAATGAATCAGAGTGACGGTACCGACGATCGATACCGTGTTTGTCTTGAAACTGATAGCCGAGCTCTGATGCATGGTCAAATTAATCTCTACTCAAATAACCTGAATATATAATATTTCACCAATAATTCCCAGGAATATCCACAAGTATAACTAAACATAGCTCGTAATTCTTGGTACGAGAGTTTAGTTCATTAATTTCTAGGAATCGTCGGTTTGTTACTATACTCACCGAAGGAGCGGCTTCAACCTTCACCAATTCTCATAAAGTTGACGTCTCTGGTCACGAAAGGAAGTCGTTTTAAATTTTGAAATGGCCTCCAAAATACAATTTTGATTATTCATTTACGTATAAATAAATTTGTAAAACCTTCTAAAATCATAATATTACAAAAATACTTTTCAAGAAAAATCTATATATATCACTTTCATGTGTTCATTCTAATTATTCAAAAAGATACTAATAGTCAAAGATTATAATGTTTGACTATACGTTACCAAAAACAACTTCTCTTGTGACTTAGTACACTGGACCCAATTGAGTTTCTTGTCATTTAGTAGCTACTACTAGTAGTCCCAATTAATTGAGTTTCTTGTTATTTCGTCTAAACATTGCATAATGTAGTGATTACACCAGACCTAGGAATAAAATGAAGAGGATTGTGCTCACATCGGATCTTATGAATATATAAATGAAAAGAGGAAAAATGTGCGTGACCTTAGTCTTCTTCTACTTTATATCTTGCTTGATGTCTTCTCGCGGACCGCTTTATGCTGCACTCTTTCCCTAATAGTTGATGAATGGTGATACTACAGAGGTACCTAGGGTCCAATCGATAGTAGAGATTTAGTGCTCTGTTGTATTATGTGGAACATGAAACACGTGGTTCATTCCTCACATAGCGACTACCCCCGCTATTTTACGAGGTCCTAGGCTTGGAACTTTGTCCGGCTGTATGCACCTGATCCCTACGCAGGTCAACTCACATAAAATTAAACTACCCATTTGGACTCTTACATAAAACAAAGAGGATAACTTACCTATCAATAAAACAAAGAGGATAACTTACCTATCGATCACCGGTGTCACCGTGGAGTTGTAAAACGACGCTGACAACTTGGTCACGGGACCAAAGAAGAGAGGACAAATGAGCAGAGCAGAGGCCAGCGGTAAGACCATACATACTGATGATCGGACGCATAGACCAATATGAACAGTTTTTGGGCCAGGAATCTCACATGCCACATGCCACACATATCGAAAGTAAAATGCAACATCTGTAATAGTACATATAGCACCATTTATACTGTCAGATTACCACGTAGTAGTTCTGTTCATATCTATAGTAATAGATAGTGTATGTGACAGTAATTATAACACTATTTTTACTGCCGGACTATCTTATAGCGTACTGCTTTTTGGGACATATTCACACGATCCGCATAAGCATGACAGTAACTTGCAACGGTGAGAGAAAGTAATTGTGATACTCTTTTTTCTGCCCCATCACACCTAAGCGAATATTTCTTTCCTCGAGGTCATGATCCCACGCCCTCTGCGCTTAGCGTGATAGTAAATGTTTTGTAGTGCCGTAGTAAAAGTCACAACGAGATCGCAGTAAAATCTATTGTAGTGCTGAAGTAAAGGCACAATGAGATCGCAATAAATCATTTTGTAGTGCTGCAGTAAAAACACAAGGATGTCGCAGTGAAAGACACAATGAGATTGCAGAAATTTTTTGTAGTGATACAGTAAAAGGCAGAATGAGGTCGTAGTAAATCTCTTGTAGTGCTGCAGTAAAGCACAATGATTTTTGAAGTGAAAGACACAATAAGGTCGCAGTAAATCCTGCAGTAAAAGGGTGGACATGGGAATGGGTGGTGGGGTGGTGGATTGAGGTCACACGTGTGGTTTTACAGTCGGTTGCGCCGCACTCATACGATGCAGTAATTGATTGGCTTAGGTACAGTAAATTCAAATTTTCAACACAGTAAATTTTTTTTACAACAATAAAACATACTCGTCATGGATCTCTTTTTGTAAACATATTTTTTTTAGCAAAACGCTTCAAACGGATTGTGTATTAAAGTATTTTAGGAGATATTTGTCGTTTAAAGTTTGCAATTAATCCACACTTCTCTCTCTACCTGCCCCTCTAGAATCAGCGTGGTAGTAAATCTCTTATAACAACGCAGTGAACGACACGTGCGACGCACATGTTTTACTGTCAGTTCTGAGGGGAGGCACGAGGGATCGTGGGCTTTAGTGTGCCAGTAAAATATAGTATAGTGATGCAGTAAAGGACATGTGCGGCGTGCAAGTTTTACTGTTAATTCCGAGGGGACATGGCACGTCACGTGGCCTACGTGCAGAATAAGTTATCCAATTTTCCGCCCATGTTGTTCCATATATATATATATATATATATATATATATATATATATATATATATATATATATATATATAATATTATGTAGCAGAGTCGCCTAGGTAGTCCACCACGCGCGATCTAGGCTAGGTGTGACGTGCGCATGTGCAATCCCATATGGTCGGCCCACCAACTACAGAGGCAACCCAAAAATGTCTGCGCCCATGAGGGTCTCAATCCGACGGTAAATATCAGGTGTTGTAACAGTAATACGCGTATCCTTTTTACTACATGTTTCGGGGGAACACGTTTTTTGTGAGCTCCTACGTTAGTTATTAAAACTTAGCGTCGTACACAGTAACAAGCTTCCCTTTTGTACCACCGATTTTTTGCAATCTCTTTGTTTATAGTAAAAAGTTAGCATCCTGATAGTAAACCCTAGGTATCTTGCATGCTGATAGTAAACCCTAGCTATCTTGCAAGATAATTGTGTTGGGTGCCGAGTAGGTCTAATGAAGTAAACATGCATTTGTAGAATAGTAAATGGTTTCATCGTAGACGGTAACACAAATTCAAACTGGATATATCATGAAGGCAGTAATATAAAATAAATCACGTAGTAAACAGTTTCAGCATAGACAACAAATACACATTCAACCGGGTTTTTCATTTTGTATTTATATATGGTCAAACAGTTTAAGAAAGTACCAAAAAGAGGCGCCTGTGGAGAAGACAACTGTAGGTAAGAGAGGCCCCCAACTCGGAGCGACGTCGGTGCGTTGGGGAACACTACTACACAAAGGGTCATCATAGATGGTTCTAAACCGTCATC
Source organism: Hsuehochloa calcarea (assembly GCA_036346395.1). NCBI lineage: Eukaryota > Viridiplantae > Streptophyta > Magnoliopsida > Poales > Poaceae > Hsuehochloa > Hsuehochloa calcarea. The sequence continues at coordinate 3,927,092 of CM070606.1, forward strand.
ACAGACGGTTTCTGAACCGTTTGATTTTATATGTGTGCGATAAAAGGAGGTTATCACGACGGTTTTTTAGCTATCTGTGATAAGTAACAACACAGACGATTTTTGGTTGAAGCGTCTGTGAAGGCCTACTATCAGAGACGGCTTCTAACAACAATAGTTTGGAATATGTGGGATATCACAGACGGTTATATGTACCAATTGTCTGTGATTGGAGACCTATCACAGACTATTTGTAAAAATCATCTGTGATATCCTACATATCACAAACAGTTGTTGATGGTAGACATCTATGATAGTAGACATTCACAAACGGTTTATACCGCAAAAAGTTTGTGATATGCCGACCATCATAGACGGTTATATGTACCAACTGTGTGATTGGAGACATATCACAGACGGTTAGTAAAAATAGCCGTCTGTGATATGCTACATATCATAGACGATTGTTGGTGGTAACTGTCTATAATAGTTTGTTCTATAACATATATATATTTTTATTTTTCGGCTAGCCATAGGAAATGCTAGCCATGCCCTCTGAAAACAAGCAAGTAGAAAATAAATAAATCACATATAAGTGATTGACAACTCAAAGTCAATTACAAAAGAATGTTCATGTATTCTAGAGTTACAATTGAATTACAACTCAAAGTGAATTACAATGGAATCAATTATTTGAACATGTATTAAGCGGAGTTAAACTCTCCTTTTGTGTTAATAATCTCTGACATGATGAAGGTGGCGAGCCATCCTTGAACGTACGAGATTTCATTCAGATTGAATGTACTTGGTGAGATTGTCAAGCCCTCACTAGGAGGAATAAAGTAGTAGGCATATATATTTAAATTGATAATTAAGAATAATTATTGCGAGATTGACAAACCTCTGGATCATTCGTCTTTGCACTCATGATATCTTGCATATGACAGGAAACATAGAATACATATAGGTGATCTTGTAGTTGCTGGTGCACGGCAAAAATAGAATTACATATATAGGTATAGTCAATTTGAGAGGTATTATTACAAAGTGTGATATAGGATTTATTGTGTTGTAGTGGGTAGTGGAAATTGTGTCTTGTGTCGCAGTGTGGCGCTTGACTCCTTGTGTCTCCCTCCCCCGGCAACATAGGCGTTGAACGACCTACGTGATTCTAAAAAGTTATCCTCGACCATTTCAAACGAAGGAAGACTACGATAGAGTTATGTATAGAGGAAATGAGCATACTGGTCGAGTATTTCTTTCACAAGAGTGAAGTCGTCGTTCTTGTTGAGTAGGGAATCAAGGTATATTACCTTGTTCCACTTTGGTACAATGACTATAAGGATCGAGTGCCACCTACTCATGTATGTCGCTATAGTCACTATAGTCATTAAACCTAAGTTTGTGTTGCGTATAAAGTACACATAAAATTTATATAGCAAGTTGTGAAGCACTTACTTCTTGTAGGGCACTAGTAGGTAGTCCTTGTCGCCGTGATCAAGCAATCTCGTTGTTATGTAATTCTCGACGTAGGATGCATTTTGAGTGATGCATTGCTTAGAGATCAAATGCGAGTCGAGGAAACCCATTAGTTCTCGCTATCGCCTGCTTCTTTCATCATGTATCTATACATAAACAATTAGTTATGATATTTATCAGTATTACATGAATGTAGAACTTAATTGTACACACTTACAGTGTGTCCAGCATCGTAGAAGTGAGGTGTCGAGGCGTCGAGGTTGAATAGTTCGAATAAGTCTTGGAAACCCACGATGAAGTAGCTCAACTCGTGGAGGACATGCATCTCCGTGAATTTGATGATGATTCCAGCAGGCCGGTTTGTCCTCCGCTCGTTGGTCTTCTCCATGCACCAGGTATGCAATATCTTGCAAGCCATTCCAAGCCGTGGAAATAGTGTGTCGGGGATCAACGATATTCTGAGGGAGAACGTCCCGGGCTTGGGAGGCACCTTAATTTTCTTCAATTTGACCTTAGTGCTTCTCCTGCCAGACGTCTTACTGGGAAACAACTCGGCACGCTTTTCTTATTTCTTCGGCATCGTCTCCACGGGAGCCGATACGAAGGCCTTCTGAAGCGGAGGTTGAGGTGGAGTCATCGAGGGTTCTGCTGGCGAGGCATGGTCGTGTGGAGATTGTAGCACTATAGGGTCCAGGGCTATGTCCCACTTAGGCCATTGGACAAAAGTGTGCACGACATTCACGGTAACCGATACGACGACCTTCTGAAGCGGAGGCTGAGGTGGAGTCATCGAGGATTCTACTGGAGAGGCATGGTCGTGTGGATATTGCATCACTGTAGGGTCTAGGGCGATGTCCCTCTTGGGCCACTGGACAAAAGTGTGCACGGTGTCCCCTAGTGTTATGATATCTTCGTTTGGGGGCTTCTCCAGCGGGACGGCCATGAAAGTGTCATCTACCATGTCCACCTGGAGCTTGGCGTAACCCTACGCTACCTAGGCACCATGCAAAATTGTCCCTTCCTGGCATAGAAATGGCATCCCCACCCAACCTCAATAGAAATAGACCCAACCAGCCTCGCTTGGAGCTTGTAGGGTGTGGGCTCCTATAAAACGATACACAATTAGCTAAGGCGTCCAACAAGTCTATCTTTATAGCATTTCAAAGATGTACATTACCAGGATGTTGTCAATAGGTAATTGGACGTCGTTATGTTCAGAAAGTGGCGTGGACGCGTGGCTACTCCGGCATTGAGGGGGACTAGCTCCCAAAATAACGAGGGCGGCTTGCGACTGGTTGAGGACATGATTCATTTGTTCCTGCAATGATGTTACCTGTCCTCAAAATTATGCACTAATCTCTGTAGGAATCTCCTCTTTCAACCATTACTCGCGCTTGGCCTTGGCTCTCTTCCTACTCCTATATGCCTCAGAGTTGTGTGGGAATCCTTGCCTCCAATGTACATAAACACCAAGGTCTCACGTGCGACCGGGTGCTCCTTGTTTTCCAGGGTAGTGGATAGTATATCTCTCTCCCAGACTGCTTCGAAGGAGCCTTCAGAAGATTGGATACTCAATGCTTGCTGCAAGAGGCCATCATGTTATTTTAGACCATACGAAGTTATGAACTTATTAACAACTAGGTAGTTCGACATATCTTACCAGACGTGGTGACACTCCCTTGTCTGCTGGGTTTCGAAAGAGAAGGCGCCCGAAGATGTGGTTGATGACCTCGCTCTTAACCTGTTTTAGGTGCGCTCGTTTGTGATGCTGACAAATGGCGGGGAGGCCTCCCACCAGATTGCCTCCTCGTCCTCCCTCGTCCATTGCGGGATTTTACCCGCGTAACTAGCGATACCGAGTCTGTGGGGGTGAGTATTTTTTCTCTAGAGAGTCTTGTGCACATCACTTTGCTGCTAAAATTAGGCCATCGTTTTCATCCACACAAAGGTGTCCCATGTATCCGACGACAAGAAATGATACTTCGTGAAGGGCGTCCGATCCTTGTTCACATACTCCGTGATAAGCGTGCTCTTAAAGGTCTTTCATGCCTTTCCCATCACGAGGAACGCCTGCCGTCGCACGAGTCGCTAGGTTTCTGCTGGAATCTCGAACGAACTTGAAATTTCAGCCCACATCTGCTCTTTCTCTACTTTCGTTAGAGACTTCTAGTTTGTTGTGGTAATGGGCATCCGTCCCCTTGCAACTATCCCACACAGGTGGTCCGGAATGGTATTGCTGCTTTCGTGCGATGCAGAGGGACCCCAACGGGACTGACCTCCACGATAGTCATTTGGCCCTCAGGCCTTTTCGATATTCCTCTGTCATCTCGCTTAGGTGCGCCTTCTTCGGAGCGCCAGACACATTCGGCGATATCGATGATGGAGGTGAAGACTGTGCAGACGCCATCTCGCTTACTTGCTATCTATGAAACTTTTCAGCAAAAGATGAATGAAGGAGAGAAACATGAATGAAGGAGAGATGATATTTGATAGTCTTGATTTGATGAGTTCAATTAATTAACACAAGACCTTGGCCCCAAACCCCCACAATTTAATAATTAACACAGCGAGGCAATAGGTTTTCTGAATTGTTGTAAAATTGGCAGTTTTAGCCAACTTTCAGAATTAATTCCAGCATAATTAACAATAATTAAAGCATAATTCCTGCAGCATTTAAATGACAAAATTAACATAAATACATGTAAATCCTTCAAGTCATTTAAACTAGACAATATGCTCAAACCATAGAACATGACAACAATAGAAATCAACATAATGCTCATATTTAATAGTATAATTATTGCTCTCAGATGTCGGGCTACTCAAGATGAATCTTGGCCTCCTCGCCACGATTGTCTATGCTCTTCATTAATAGAATATGATCACAAAAATTCAGATTTTTTAGATCTTAACAATGCTTTACTATGATGTCAAATTAAGATATCACAAACAACAATATATCATTTAGCTACAAGAGAGATGATTTTGATTAACAGTGCAAAGAAACATGACTTTAGCAATTCAACCAACAGATAAGTAAACAACTAATAGTGCAAAAAAGTCACAGACTGAACATAAAAGCCTATGTCGTGACAGTGAACCAAAATGGTCATAGCACAAAGAATCAACCCAGTTTAGTAAACACAATGTAACCAAGCCTTCTCAAGATAATATAGCCAGAAAACTAGAGATAAAATGGCTATAGCAAGCAACAAATATAGAGCTCAAATCTGAATTTACTTATCAATTCAATTTATGTACACGATAATTATCCTCATTAAGTAATTAAATCGAGCCTACTGATAATACTTGCTAAGTGAACATATTACGACAATTATCGTCATTAAGCAATTAAACCGAGCTCGAATCGAACAAACACGGCAAGCAACTACATTACCATGCCATACCGAGATGAGAGATTTGGGATCCATACCTTCGATTACCGAGATAAGAGGAAGACCGAGTTTGGAAGGAGCGGTCGGGTCAAATCCAGGAGGGGAGGAAGATCGGGTTAGTCACCGCACGAACTTCACTGCAAGCTTAGAAGTTCACGAGCGGCGTCGGGGAGCAAGCAACTAAAATGATTCGCAACACGGGGAGGCTTACTTGAGGAGGTGGATTTCAGCGAGGCTACGTTGGATGCGGAGAAAGTGGCGAACTCGCGGCGGGTGCACTGAGGAAGACGCAAAAGATCCCGCCGTGAAGAGCGCGAGCATCAGGGACCGACGGCGATGTGAAGAAGGGCGGCGTTGGCGTCGGTGTCGGGAGAAGGCGCGGCAACGGGGACAAGGTGAAGGGACGGGTGAGTGAGGAGTAAGGGTGCAAACCCTAGAGGGTCCCAACTTATAAAGGAATATCACAAACAGTTTTGTTACAACCGTCTGTGATAGTCTCATATCACAAATGGTTCTATTAGATAACTGTTTGTGGTATGTATCACAGATGGTTCTATAATATCACCGTCTGTGATATTCAACCATACCATATCACAAATATTTGTATTTTATAACCGTCGGCGATACATATCACAGACGGTTTTTCCACCAAACCGCCTGTGATATTTCGTTCTATAGATAAAAAAATATTTTTTTCAGCTAGCCTTTGAAAACAAGAAAGCAGACATGACCACATATAGAATAATGTCTTAATTACTTAATCAATTACAATAGAATAATTTATTAATTACATGCCAAGTTTCTTAATTACAATAGAATAATTTCCTTTAAAAATAGCCCTTCACAATGATCAACGCCCATATAGCTAGCTTCCTCACTGGGTTCTTCCTCGAGTTAGATGTTGTCTCCGAAAGGCGCCAACTCGTCATATTGATTATACTCTTCCTCATCTACGATATTGCAGCCTAGGAATAAAGGATTCGCCGAGTCCTCCATTAAGCACTCGAATTTACCAAACTCTCTCTCACTATAGTTCCCTTCTACATCGCGTGGTATCTGATCCAGATTGTCATTGTGCGACCTACCCTCATCGAAAGCACAGTCCACATCCGGCATATCGTTGTCTCCTACGACAATGTTACTACCTTCGGTATAATCTGCTCTTCACCGTGACTGGTCCAACATGTATACTTCTTTTTGAAACCCCTTTGAATCATGTGCGCTTCGGTCTGCGCTGGGTTAGTAAACATTTTTAGATTATCGCAATCAATGCATGGATAATACATAAATTTTATCCTCTTCTTTAACATATCCTACTCGGCAGTTCTTCTAAAAGCAAACATACCATCAATGTACTCTTCACTCACACGGTTCTCACCGTACATCTAGCTTCGGTCCATCCACGCTACACACGTAACAAATTAGTGCTAAATTAGATTAATGCTCTTAAAGTAGCTATCTACGAAATATTCATGAAGCAATATATATATATATATATATATATATATATATATATATATATATATATATCAAGCAAGAATATATTGAAGTAGAGTAGTGAGACCCATTGTTAAAGTTCCTAGATTCATGGAGATATAGAACATCTTATAAGTTATTATGCTTGCATATCCATCATTTGAGTCTCCAACCATTATTCCAATAATTACATATCCGATTTGCCCTATGGACGAATATGCAAGCATGCGTTTCATTCTTGTTTGAGTAATAGAAAGGAGAATCCCCAATATCATGCTAAGAATATCTATGAATACTAACCTTAGATCACCAAGAACAAATTAATAGATCTACAAGTACACTTGCAAATCTACGGTATTTCTTCCACCAAACACCCCAAAGTGGCCGCCTCATTTAATGCAGCCGCATATCAGAGACAGATCTTACTACAGACAGATGACAGATCTGTCGGGACAACTATATATTTAATAGTGCATATCACAAATGGTTTTTGTTAATAACCGTTTGTGATATGTATCACATACGGTTTTACATAAACACCGTCTGTGATATTCGGAGACCTCACAAACCTTTTTTTTATTTAAAACCGTCTATGATGATTCACAAACCTTTTTTACTAAAAACCATTTGTGATGATTCACATACCTGTTTTTATTTAAAATCGTCTGTGATGATTCACATACCGTTATTACTAAAAACTATCCACTACTACAAAACAGGTCATAGAAGACGCCTCATCACAGACGGTGTGATAAAATAATCACAGACGGTTCTAGAGAACCGTCTGTGATATACAGCTATCACAGACGGTTCGTTGTTAGAACCGTCTGTGAAGTATCACAGACGGTTCTAACCACGAACCGTCTGTGATAGATGCATATCACAAACGGTTTGTAATAAGAACAGTCTATGATGACGTCTCCTACGACTAGGTAATCGAAACCTTCCTTCAACCAGCTAGTCGAAATCTTCTTCGACCAAGTAGTCGAAACTTTCCTTCGACTGTATTGATGCAGTGATATCGGTATCACGAACGGTTCATTGTTAGAACCGTCAGGAACCATGAACCGCTCAGTGATAGTTGCATATCACGACGGTTTGTAATAAACGATGCCGTGATGACGTCTCCTACGACTAGGTAATCGAAACCTTCCTTCGACCAGCTAGTCGAAATCTTCTTCGACCAAGTAGTCGAAACTTTCCTTCGACCAGGTATTCAGAATCTCCTTCGACCAGTTAGTCGAAACTCCTTCTGACTAGGTAGTCGAAACATTCCTTCGACCAAGTAGTCGAAATCTCCTTCCGACTAGTATTTTCATAATTCTATCACAGACGGTTTGTATTAAGAACCGTCTGTGATGAGGTGCTTATCACAGCCGGTTCATGACACGAACCATCTGTGATATATCATTACAGACGGTTTTTATATATTACCGTCTATGATACTTTTATTTTGTTGGGCGGGAAAACGAAGATTTGCACTTAATGGGCGGGCTGCCGAAAATCTCTTTATATTAACAGATTCCTCCATCTTCACCTTTGCCATCTCCATGTCCTCCTCTGCCATTTCTCCTCTTCCATCTCCATCTCGCCCTGACCTTGCGCTCTGGCCTCCCCCGAGCTCGTCGCTCGCGGCCTCCTCCACCTCGCCCCAGCCTCGTCGTCACCGGCCTCCCACGACCTTGTCGCCCCCGGTCTCCTCCACTTCGTCGCCCCGTCCTCCCATAAGTTCATCGCCCGCGGCCTCCTCCACCTCACCCCGGCCTCATCGTCGCCAGCTTCCCACGACCTTGTCGCCCCAGCCTCCCACGACCTCACTCTCTCTACTCCCCCTTTTGCTTTGTGATGTGGATTACTATTGTGATGTGTTAGTGCTCTGTGAATGGATTTAGTTGATGTGGGTGATGTTGTGTTGTTTTTAGTGCTCTGTGAATGGATTGAGTTGATGCTAATGTGATGTAGGTGATGCTGTGGCTATTGTGGGAAAGCTAACGAAAAATTCAATCCGATAATCCATATCAGATTTATTCGCGAGGCTCGGGAGCCTCCAGACGAAGTGAAAACTCGTTTTCATTTTTTTGCAATAGAAAAAGCTATCACAGATGGTTCTAAACAAGAACCGTCTGTGATAATTACTATCACAGACGGTTCTATTCACAAACCATCTGTGATAGTAACTATCACAGGCGGTTCGTGAATAGAACCATCTGTGATAGCCTTTTTCACAGACGATTGAAAAACCATCTGTGATGACCTCATGTCATCACATACACATAAAGTCAGACGGTTCATAAAAACGTCTGTGTGATGTCATTTTCTGTAGTAGTGTCGGTGATATTAAGAGACACCACATACCGTTTTGTATTTAAAATGGTTTTCAATACAAATGGTCTTGATATCTGACCATATCACAAATGGTTTTATTTTACAACCGTCTATGGTACATATCATAGACGATTTGTTCCACTAAACTGCCTGTGATAGTTCTATCTATAGCTAAAAATATTGAGTAAACATATGTTCAATATAGGCAGTAACTTCAACTCCAAAATGGATTTTAAAAAATTGTATTTATATATATATGGCCAAACAGCATGGCCAGTCTCTTACTACGAAATATTTTCTTCAAAAAAGTAGAAATATAAAAAAGATCAACTTATTTCTAGCGGCCTAGGTAGACTGCTATCTCCATCTTCAATTCTTCGTAGGCGACGTTGTCGGCATCGGAGGGTTCGGGGTCAGCGTAGGTTCCCCGAAACACGGCCACCCGTCGACGTGCTCGTTCGAGAGTAGCTTAAAGTTGCTCCTACTGAAGGACCAAGTAGAAATGCGCCCAAAGGCTCTCTTTCCTCGCTCAAGGTGTCTCGGCATGGTCCACTCAATCGATCGCCTAGATTTCACATTCCAAGCGACGGTAATCCTCCTAAAGACGTGCAACATCTTCCTCGAGGACTACGTCGTTGGCTTGGTTAGCTCGCCGCAAGAGCGAGACCACCCGGAAGACTTGACAGGGGAGGATGTCAAGACAGGGGAAGGTGGCCATCACATACTCTGGCATAACCTCCGCCGAAGGAGGGAGGACACTGTTAGAAAAGTGTCCTTCGGCAGCATCAGTAACCGTGACGGCCAGCGAGGTGCTCCTATAAAATGGCTAAGTAGGCCATTAACAACGGCGTCAGGGGAGAAGAGTGGGGAGCTATTTTGTAATTGCTATTTGTTTGTACTTGAGAGTAGAGCGATGTGGGGAATCATCTTCATGGCGGATGATCATTTCTATAAAATAAGGAATAAATTTAGCGCGTGAGACGAAGAGACGACACATCGGGTACGAGACGAAGAGACGCATATCGGGGAGCCAAAGCGGCAATGAGCGTTTAAGAGATACATATCACAGACACTTCCAACCACAAACCGTCTATGATACAACATTATAATTATCACAGACGGTTAGTATTTAAAAACGTCTATGATTTCTACGAATATCACAAACTATTTGTATTTAAAACCATCTGTGAATATTCACATATAGTTATTAACAAGAACCATCTGTGATAATTATGTATCACAGACGGTTCTAACCATCTCTAGTAACATAGATGGTCACGCTTGTAAAATCGTTTGTGATAATTATACCACAAACAGTTTCTGGGAGCCGTCTGTGATGAGGCGCCAGCAAGCTGGTGTCGCCATTCAAGCTGTACAAAAGGCAGCCAAAAGTCCCCATGACCGCGGCCATGGAGGTGAGGGAGCTGATATGCAACGACGAGAGCCTCAAAAGGTAGGGAGAATATCGCCACACATTTTACCGATACGTCTATGTTTTGTTACTGCACTACCATTAGAGTGTTTACTAGATCGACGAACTTTTTGTTTTATTGAGGTTCCACTTATGTTTTTACTGAGTGTCCCCTTATGTTTTACTACCAACGTGCACGACATTATTACTGCAGCCTTGCTCTGCTCAAGTCCATCGACGGATTCATAGAGGCCATTGGAAAATTCAAGGTGGAGTCATTCAAGGGCGGACATATGACTGAAGGCATGTTCATCTCTCAGTTCATCGAGTGTTTGCTCCAAGACGACGCTGACCTGAGGCCACAAAGCAATAGGCACAGGGCGTTCTTTCCCATCGGACTGTTGGTAAGATGTATTTGTCTCAAATAGTCACTCGCGAAGCAGTAAATTTACTCGTCGCCCTCGGTAAGTTTTACGCTAATGTGTTTCGCCCGTCGACAGAAACTGCTAAATGTAGAGGAGTACATAAAAACCGAGCAGTACAACAGTGAACAGGCCATGAACGTGCTGAATGGGCATATGGCGGTGATAGACATCACGCACGTAAAGCTGTAAGTAATTTACTGTCTATCCGACGCATATCCAGTAAATTATCTTTTATAGCCCAGTAAATTACATTTTTTGTTACAGTAGAGCTGATAAGTAATCTTTTTATGGGTTTTTATACTCATTTTGCAGCTCTTCCTCCCAGTTATACACAATCATCACTGGTTCGTTTACTACTTCAACATAGCGCAGAAGCTCGCGGAAGTGTCAGACTCCAACGATTACAAGCAAAAGCGAACTAAGGTAACAGATCATCTTGACCCAATGAGGAAGAGGATCATCCCTCGCCTATACATGGTCTTGCAGGCCGTGACCAATGGGAAATTCCCGATCGTCATGAACTAGAGCGTGCACAACATGGCCACGCTGAAGCAGGTCCTAGAGAACAACCACGATTTCTTCGTTATGAAGTACTTGGAGTTCTGGGGTGGTGAAATCTCGACGCTGGCAACATTATCAGAGCCGGTAATAATTTCCCACCACCTGCAACACGCAGTATTTTTTTACAGATGTATAGTGTCGACGTCTGGAACTCTCATCACAGAACAGACAAACAAAATTATAAAAAGGAAATGAGGATTGCTATCTATTCGCTAAAGGACTCAAATCGGTGATGTTTATTGCAAAGAGTATGCTCTGATTACAGGAAAAAATGATTGTGAATACATGTGGATTAGGGTTTGGATCAGGATCTATCTTTATAATGGCACATAGGCCAGGCTTTTATAGGTCTACAAGTGTCGGCAGTTGAGTGTAGTAGCAACTCTTCACGTCAATGGTCACGTCTCTTTAAGCCAATCATTGCGTCCCTTCATGGTGACCGCTGTGTCTCCGGATGTAACCACCAATACCTTCTCTACGTGGGTTGTAATTAACCACACGTGGGCAACCGCCTTTGAGGACCTCCTCTGTTGGGGCTAGGTCCTGGGGTGATCCGAAGAGACCACTCCAGGAGAGAGGTCCTAGAGTGGTCTGAAGGGACCTCCAAGTGAGAGGTCCTGGAATGGTCTGAAGGGAAGGTTCTTGGGCCCACCTTCTGACTGTGTTATTAATCTTGGGCCCAGTAGAGGATCCATATTATTCTTGAATAAAGGTATATCCAGATAATTTAACTAGTCAACAATCTTCGTCAGCTAGCCCCTTAACTTCAAGAGAAAAAATAACTTACTTGAGAAGGAGGTTATAAAATCATAATCAGAAGTAAAGCCTTTCCAACTGACACTTTATTTGACCAGAAATAGACTTAGTCAAGAAGGTAATTTCACTTGAGTTGTAAATTACAACTGTTTTTCCCGAGAAGATAGAAAGGGGAGCATCAACCGTCTTCATTTGTGAAAACAATTCTCGAAGAGATGGTCATGCTTAGTCTTTCAACGATTTGTTAGAAATAGACTCTAATAAATCATATCCCTTGGACTGTCATCTTCAATTTCGCCATTAGTTGTTGGTCCATAAATAACCACCAGGAGGGACAGAACATAAGAAAAATTCCCTCAAAAGCTTTCTACCTTTTATATTGTCTAGGAATAGCAAGTGTGCACAGTCAAATAAAAGTGACAGCAAAATCATATCACATCTTTATTTAATATTAATCAGAGTTTATTACAATTTGGGGCACAAGGCCAAATAAAAGACACAATGAAAGGCAAAATAAATAAGTAAGCCAAACGATTCGCCACATGCAATCGTTTGGGGACGCGGCCTAATCCTCCAAGTCATCATCGTCCTGATAATAATCTTCTCCAAGATAATTACATTAAGCAAGAGTGAGCACAAACAACCGTGCTTGCAAGTTACACCCAATTAACATAATATAATGCATTCTGGATAATATCAGAGGGAAAGGTGTAGGGTTATTTTTTACAAAGCTATATTTTTATGTTTAAATACTTTTACTAAGTTCAAGGCAATTCTTTAATCCATAACTAAAATCAGATTTTAAATTAGCAATTTTATAGTGGATAACCTCTAAAATGGTGAGGGGTACTCTCCTATCACATGGCTAACCGCCCAAATTTTACCGCAAAGATTAACCATCCTAAAATCATGTGCCAAATTTATTTTAAAATCAAAACCAAATTCTAACTTGGACTGGCTTTGCTCAGCATGTCCATGACCGTGGACACGGCTATTCGAATAGTTTCTACTATGCAGAGTGTGTACAACTTTACCCATAAGGGATAATTTACTTAACATATTGGCCAATACATGCTTTTGTAGGCGTGCGACTAAGCAATTATCACCAGGCTTTTATAATGCACTGCCCCAAAGTTATTATGTCCGCTAAGGTTTCACCTCCATTGGTTTAACCACCCACCGGAAGCCCCCTCTTGTGCCAAGTGTGACTACTATCTAACCTGTAATATTCTGAAATAAATAAATAAATAAATAATAATAACGTCTTTAAGGGCTTGTGCGTAATTAAATAAATAGAATACGTGAAAATAGGATATTTCAGAGTTTTTTTTAAGAGCTATATAAATCGTGGGGAGCATTGGTTCTAGAAACCCTAGCAGCGTTTTTGTTTTCCTCGTGCGCAGCCGCCTCCACACTTTTTTTTTCTCCAGCCGCCGACGCTGCCCACATTTTGTTGCGCCGCCTGCACTTTTTTTGCGTCGCTCGCGACTCGCGTCGTCTTGTGCCGCACGCGCTGTAATACTCTGAAAAATAAATATATAAATAATAATAACGTCTTTAAGGGCTTGTGCGTAATTAATCAAATAGAATACGTAAAAATAAAATAATTTAGAGTTTTACGGAGGGACTAGACTGTGCGAGGTATAAAAGAAACGTGGGAAAAGTGGATTCTAGAAACCCTAACAGTCTTCTCTTTTATTTCCATGTTCTTTCCGTGAGCCGCCTGGTTTGTTTTCTTTTCTCGGGCGCCGCCAGCCGTTGTCGCCGTCATTTTCTTTTCTCTTCCACGCAGCACTTGGAGACCAACGCCAGGAGCCGCCGTTCGGCCGACGCGTGAACTCCTCGGCGCTAGTGCCCTGCCTAGTTGTGTGTTGGCCGCTCGTTCCTGTCGGCTGCCCCCACGACTGAAGACTCGGCTGCCTACCCGTGTGCACAAGAATCCTTGCCAGCCGTTGCATGTATGCATTTGTGAGCCATCCATAGCCTCCCGGGTAAGTGTAATCAACTAGTTAGCATTGCATGTTCGGACGTTAGTTGGCTTGCTATGTGTTACTACATTCTGGACGTGGCATCATGAAGCTTGGGTACAGGAGAGAGAATAAAGCAAAGGGAATTATCTAGCAAAGAAACATAAGGAAAAGATTAGAAGAAAAGAAGTAGAGATCCGGGTTTTTGTGGGTACCGATCCGTAACTTTATTTCCTCTCTGTTTTGCTAATTTAGTTAGAGATTAGAATTGAGTTTAATTAAAGGTTTTATAATTTTCTAGTCGAGGGGCCGATTATGAGTCTGTTTAGCCTGCTGTTCTGTTGAACGATTTATTCGGGTACCTTAATGGCAAATTTTGAAAATGTCATCTACTAGTTAATTGTAGATAATTTCGATATCTTTCTATAGCATATTTAATCATGTCAATCGGACAAGTAGAATTCGAGTTATGATTTTCGGAAGACTGCTGTCATTGTGGTTGTCGTCTTTATTACTGCTCGTAGATCATGAATTAAAAATAGTAAATCCACTAATTAGAGTTTTTGATCTACATGGATATGTTTATTGTTCTTTTCTTGCTGTAATTTTATAGTGTGTCGATAATTATTAGCTGAGAGAGTAGTGTGGTGACATTCTAGGCTCAGTGTTGGGCTGGGGTGTTACAGTTGGTATCAGAGCGGGTTTTAGGTCCGTGGTGAATAGGTTAACAACATAGGCAAACTAAAATTGTTAAAATTTGTTTTAGTTTTAGTAAATCAACTAAAATTTGCTAATGGTTAAACAATCTAAAATTTGACACACTAGTACACAGTAGGTTAGAGAGAGGTACGAATATAGTTTTACGCTTCCGTTATGTTGTTTATTGATGCATGATTTTATTTTGACCTTTGAACTCATTGTGTATTGTTGATTGTGGTTGATAGCTATGCCGAGGGTAGAGGGCGTGGTCGTGGTGGCCGATCGTGGAGGTCGGGGCCGCGGGCGAGGTTCCGTGGAGCCACCTCCGTAGCGAGATGAGTCGATGGTGAGGAGTTCTTTGTTGACCCGCCTCGGTTGGGGTCGAGATGAGACCCCGCTTTCTTGAGAGTTGGTGGGATAGATCTGTGCTCTTCGTCGCGGTGCCAGCGCCCGCATTCTTCTTCGCGCATCTGTTGTTGCGCTGTCGCACATCCACCGGTTCTGAGGCGGATGTCACCGAGTGGATGGGGTTGAGGTTGGATCCGTTTAACTGCCTGGCACACCGGTCGAGCGTGGACTGGTTGCGCTACATGGAGAGGCGATTTGGAGCTTTGGAGATGTCCTCACATCGAGGGTCCGCTTTGTAGCCTTTCACCAAGGGCAGCGGATATTTGGTGGGAGGGCGTGTTGTCTTCGAGGACCGCCACTCAAGGGCCATCACTTGGGAGGACTTTGTTGATCGAGTTCAAGGGAAAGTTCTACCCTATTCTTTTGTTGAGAAGATGGAGGTTGCCTTGACGACCTTTGCTCGGGGAAGAGGTCTATTCTTGAGTATGAGGTGAGTTCAACAACTTGGTTCGCTTTGTCCCTTGGTGCGAATGATGATCTTGAAAGCCAAGAGGTTCCGTCGGGTCTCACTTACGAGTCCGACATGTGTTGGGAGCTACTCCACTCCGTGACTACTGACTCTGTTGTGGAGCAAGCTAGGGCATGGAGTTGGAGATGCACTCACAAAGGCGACAAGCCTCTGTGGATGGTTGCTTCGTGGTGACGGAAGAGGAGCTCTAGTGAGGGAAGTGGGTCCTGCTCAACGACACGCTTTCAAGAAATTCAAGGGAGGACCGCAGTCCTTCAAGTCTAAGCAGTCGAGGCCGTTTCCTTCTTCGGCGCCTCGTTCTTTTGCAGGTACTCCGGCTCTTCGTCTGTCCTGCGGGGCATGCTTTGCTTTAAGTGCGGTGATGGACACCGTCTTTCTTTGAGTGCTCTTGGACGGGGATTGCCGTCGCAGTAATAACCGGGTCACAAGGAGCGGGTGTGTCGCCGAACCCGCTAAGCGTGATCAAGTGGGAGCTGTGCCATCTTCTTCTTCAGTGGGTCCTGCTCGAGGATCTTTCCAGATGATGACTGCTCCTCCAGCGCTGCCATTTCCTTCAGCTTGGGCGCCTCCAGTAGGGTACTACTGGCAGCCGCCACCTTCGGCACCGCTTCAGGTTGCACGACCGGCTTTACCTGCACCGCCACAGCAGATTGTCGGGGCTCTCGCCGCCCGGCGTCGTCTTCTTCGCCATGGCGCCACAGAGTGTACGCCATGCCCACAGCGGAGTCCGCGGGTCGTCCTGACGTGGTGACAGGTACTTTGCTTGTGGATTCGTTTGATGCTTTAGTCCTTTTTGATTCAGGGGCTACCTTTTCGTTTGTCTCGACGGCGTTTGCTAGGAGAGCGAACTTGAGTATGCAGTGGATTTCTCAGTCAGTGTTAGTTAGTTCTCCTGGGGGTATTATTGCTAGCTCTACTGTTTGTCCTGGGTGCTCTATTGTCATTGATGGAGAGAAGTTCACGGCGAATCTGATAGTTATTCAAATGGAGCCGTTCGACGTTATCTTGGGTATGGATTGGTTGCACTCTTATCGAGCCGTGATATCCTGTTTACAGAGAAACGATCTGTGCGCACCCGCCTGGGAGACTTTGGCCTTTGAGGAGTGCGCCTCGCGCTCTCTTCGATATTACCGGATTGTTTCCTGTCACAGCGAAAATCGGGCTTCTTTTAGCTCTTCTTTGAAACCGAGTGTGGCCGCGATTGAGGAGATTCGGTGGTTAGTGATTACCGGATGTGTTCCCGGTGAGCTTCGGGCTTGCCTCTGCGCGAGACGTGGAGTTTCGCATTGATCTTGTTCCGTACTCGTCCCATCTCGATGTCTCCATATCGACCGTACGTCCTTTCGTGACGAGTTGAAGAAGCAGTTGGACGATTTGTTGGCTAAAGGTTTGATCAGGCGTAGTGTATCGCCATGGGGAGCTCCTGTTCTATTCACAGAGAAGAAGGATGGGAGTTGGCGCATGTGTGTTGATTACCGTGCGCTTAATGCAGTAACAATCAAGAACAAATATCCATTGCCTCGCATTGAGGACTTGTTTGATCGGTTGAATGGAGCTCAAGTATTCTCCAAGATCGACCTCGATCGGTATAATCAAATCCGTGTGCGTGGCGAGATGTAGAAAGACCGCTTTCTCCACGGTATGGGCATTATGAGTATAAAGTTATGTCCTTTGGATTGACTAATGCACCTGCCATTTTATGGAGACCATGAACAACATGTTACACGAGTATCTAGATGACTTTGTGGTGGTGTTCATTGATGACATTCTTATATATTCCAAGACCAATGAGGATCATGAGCGTCATTTGAGGCTGGTTTTAGATACTTTGAGAGAGCACAAGTTCTATGCTAAGTTGAAGAAGTGTGAGTTCGGATTTGAAGTGGGTTTTCGGGTCATGTGATTAACCCTCGGGGCATTGTTGATCTGGTAAGGTCTCCACAAAGGTGGATTGGAAGAGGCCGACTAGTGTGAAGGAGGTGAGGAGTTTCTTGGGTTTGGTGGATATTATCGGCGTTTTGTGCAGATTTCTATCATCGCCAAACCGATGTCTCAACTTACTCGAAAAGGTGTGAGGTTCCAGTGGGTGATGAGTGTGGCGCAGTTTACGACTTTGAAAGAGAGGTTGGTGACCTCTCCTATTCTCACTCTTCCCGAGCCAGGGAAGCGGTTCACAGTCTTTTCGGATGCGTCTCGAGTGGGTCTTGGCTGTGTTCTCATGCAAGACGATAAGGTGATTGCTTATGCGTCGAGACAGTTAAAGAAGCACGAGCAGAATTATCACACTCATGATTTGGAGTTGGCTGCGGTTGTCTTTGCTCTCAAGATTTGGAGGCATTATTTATACGGCGAGCCTTGTGATATTTTCACAGATCACAAGAGTCTCAAGTATATCTTCACTCAGAAGGATCTGAATTTGAGGCAAAGGAGGTGGTTAGAATTGATCAAGGACTATGATCTTACTATTCAGTATCATCCAGGCAAGGCCAATGTAGTTGCTGATGCTCTTAGTCGCAAGGCGACTCCTGCTACTCTAGATTGCCTCATTGCTGATTTTGATCGCATGGGAATATCTTATTGTTATGCGGGCACGACACGTGTTGAGACATAGTTGATCCTTGAGTCATCTATTCCAGACCGTGTGCGGAAAGCACAACAAAGTGACCGGTTATTACAGGAGGTTAGGAAGCGTCTGGATGAGGGTAAAGAGGGTGATTTTAGCATGGACGATTCTGGTGCTTTGAGGTTTAAAGGCCGCCTTTGCGTGCATAAAGGCGGAGGTCAAAGATGATATCTTGAGGAGGCACATCGCACTCCGCATAATCGCTTCATCTGGTGAGACTAAGATGTATCGAGATCCGAAAGCAATTTTGGTGGAAAAGAATGAAGGTGGATATTGCTAACTATGTGGCTTCTTGTGGTGTTTGTCGGTAGTGAAAGCCGAGCACAAGCGCCTGCGCAGGTTGTTGCAGCCTTTGGAGGTTCCCCAGTGGCCTTGGGATGATATCTCTATGGACTTTGTGGTGGCGTTACCTCGTACGCCGCGAGGGAAGGATGCAGTTTGGGTAGTGGTGGATCGATTCAAAGAAGTCTGCGCACTTCATTCCTATTCGCACGACAAATTCAATGAGTGATCTAGCTCCTATTTATGTGTGTGAAATAGTAAGACGCATGGTGTGCCAAAGACCATTATTTACGACAGGACGCCAAGTTTGTCTCCAAGTTCGGGAGAGTCTGCAGAGTGCATTGGGCACACAGCTCGCCTTAGTCTGTTTCACCACCCAGCAGATGGGCGATCAGAGCGTACTATTCGGACTTTGGAGGACATGTTGCGGTCTTGTGTTTTGTCTTGGAAGGGTAGCTGGGAGGACCGATTGCCACTTGCGAGTTTGCTTATAATAATAGTTACCATTCGAAGATTAGAGCCGCGCCATTTGAGGTTCTCTATGGGCGAAGTGCGGATCGCGCTTTGTTGGGATGCATGGGGGAGAAGGCAATTTTGGGTCCGACCGATTGAAGACCGTTGAGCGTGTGGCCATGGTGAGACAGAATCATTAGCGGCTCGAGTAGACGAAAAGCTATCCTGATATGAGGAGACGTGACTTGGAGTTTGCGGTGGGTGACCAAGTGCTCTTGAGAGTGTCTCCCACTAAAGGTATTGTTCGGTTCGGTACTAAAGGGAAGCTTAGCCCGAGGTACATTGGACCGTTCTCGATTATTGCAAGAATTGGGAAGTTAGCCTACCGCTGGACCTTCACGAGTCCATGCGTGGGGTTCTAATGTGTTTCACGTCTCGATCTTGAAAGTTTTGAGAGACCCAGAGCATAAGATTTCATTAGAGCCGCTGACTATTAAGCAAGATCTCACAATTGAGTCGCGTCCGGCGCGCATTCTGGAGAGGTCGGAGCGAGTGCTGAGGCACAAGACGTTGGTATACGTTAAGGTCTTTGTGGGCCGATCGCTTTGAGAGAGGCGACTTGGGAGTTGGAGTCTCGCATGCGCGAGCAATACCCGGAGCTGTTCACGTCGGGTACGTGTTATTTTGTTGTTTAATTTCAGCAGTGTAGTTTTTACTTGAGTAGAACGGCGAGTAGAATTCGGGGTCGAATTCTGTTAAGGGGGGTAGAATGTAATATTCTGAAATAAATAAATAAATAAATAAATAATAACGTCTTTAAGGGCTTGTGCGTAATTAAATAAATAGAATACGTGAAAATATGATATTTCAGAGTTTTTTTTGAGAGCTATATAAATCGTGGGGAGCATTGGTTCTAGAAACCCTAGCAGCGTTTTTGTTTTCCTCGTCTTGACGCCTCCACACTTTTTTTCCGGTCCACCACGACGCTTGCCCACATTTTGTTGCGCCG
This sequence comes from Hsuehochloa calcarea, assembly GCA_036346395.1. Taxonomy (NCBI): domain Eukaryota; kingdom Viridiplantae; phylum Streptophyta; class Magnoliopsida; order Poales; family Poaceae; genus Hsuehochloa; species Hsuehochloa calcarea. The sequence goes on from CM070606.1 coordinate 3,946,809, forward strand.
CCTGCACTTTTTTTTGCGTCGCTCGCGACTCGCGTCGTCTTGTGCCGCACGCGCACTGCCGAGTCTCGCCGTCACTTGCCTGCCGCGTATAGCGCCTGTGCGTGCGTGTGGGAGCCGGCCAACCCAAGCATCGGTCAGCGTGTGGAGGCACTGCATGGAGTTGCCACTCGGCACCAGCGCCGTGAAGTGCATGCACAGGTGTGTGAGATCTGATAGGTATTAATGCATCTTTTCCACTTGGTTGCCGTGACTAGAAATTGGGCTACGTTAGTTACACATGTACTTGAGTATACATCAATAGAGAGAAAGGTAGAAGGAGCTAAGAAAGAGAAGAGAAGAGAATTTAGGAGGAGTCAGGATCTCAGTATTTATCATGTGGTAACGTTCTGGCTTTCTTTCTCTGATTTGTTAATTTAATTAGTGATTAGAGAAAGTCGAGGGGCCGATTAATGAGTCCGTTAGCCTGCTGTTCTGTTGAACGATTTATTCGGGTACCTTAATGGCGAATTTTGAAAATGTCATCTACTAGTTAATTGTAGATAATTTCGATATCTTTCTATAGAATATTTAAACATGTCAATCGGACAAGTAGAATTCGAGATATGAATTTTGGAAGTCTGCTGTCATTGTGGTTGTCGTCTTTCGGCGCTGTTTTGGTATACTGCGGATTAAAAATAGTAAATAGACTAATTAGAGTTTTTGATCTACATGAAAGATATAGATAATTGTCCAATGGTTCTGTAGAATCTAAGAACTCGCATTTTGGTTGGGTAAAACAAAAGTTATGAATTTAGTAAGACCTGTTGTTCCGAAGCGGACAGATCGGTTTTCTGGGCTAAAAACGGAGGGTTAGATGATTTAATTAGAAGTCTTCGTAATCTAAGAAAATGTGGAGAATTTTATGAAGAATCCAGAACAGGGTGGTTTGTCGTGATCGGACTTTTGAGTCAAAAGTTACGTTCGTTTTAGTATAAAGACAGCAATGGGTAATTATTCGGTACCAGAGAAGCGTGGTTGATTTGGGGACGTGTAGGAGCGATGTCGATTGATTGCTATTCTTGATGTTGTAGTTTGTATTGAAAATTTGTGTATATAATGTAGGAGAGGCGTCGTGCTTGTTGCCATCTTCTAGTCAAATCGTAAGTCCGCAACTAGTAAAGGCAAGTGCATGGTAGACAGCGATCAATGATTGATCACTGTTTTCTTTATCTTCTATTACCATTATTGTTGTGCTTTTATTTTATTTAATTGCAAGCAATGGAATGGTATGGACTTATATTGTTGATGGATGTGATGAAAAATTGGATATGATAAGTAATATGAAATTATGCATGATTGCATTCATAAGCATCTTTGCATATGAGCAGGTGATCATGAATGATCACAACTCCACGGGAGTGGAGGAGGTCCCCGATCCTTGTGGAGGAACGGGCTTGAGAGTGAATGTTGTCGCGAGTATTCACTCATGCTATACCGATATCGCTGAAAGAAGTGCATGTGGACATGTAGATTAGATTTGCATTGATACATGAGATTAATGGATGTGAATCAAAGAGAAGATAACTGCATGAGAATATTAATAGAAGTACCTGTGATGATAATGAAGTTATTGAATGATGTTGATTTATTATTGTTCGTTGTATATGGATGTGTTTGCTGAGTCGTGGACTCACCCTTGCTCTTTTGTTGTCTTTAGGTGATCTTCGAGGGCGCCGTAACTGAGAGCGAGTAGAGCACATGGACAACACATGATCATTTGCCATAAGAACCTTTTCATTCAATGTTGGATTACTCTTGGTCATGTTAGAGACTGAATAAAGTTTAGGTCACATTTTGGACTATATTATTTATTTCAATGATTTGGATTCATTGGTTGTTGCTATTTTGGATTATGTACCTGGTTATAATTCCCTTGCTTATTTATTATCGCTTGATCCATAATTATGCATGCTCTTTTGTGGTCCATGGTTATGTCTATTGATGTTTTCTTACTGTAATTATATAGTGTGTCGATAATTATTAGTTTAGAGAGTAGTTTAGTGGCATTCCAGGCTCAGTGTTGGGCTGGGGTGTTACATAACCGACACTCGCACATCAACATGGCATAAATAACAATGAGGTATTACAAATTATTTAACCTAGTCCTGCCAATACAGGACACGTGGTAGTACAGTGGAGCTTAGCAAGATGCGGCTCGAAGACAGGTCATTAACCAACTTGGGCAACATTCCACAACCCTGGTATTCATTGACTTGCATCATACCAATCATTCATTTTTCCCAAGTCTAAACTATTTTAATTTATTTTGCAAGTAGAAGCGTTTTCTAATATTTCTATGGGAAGACAATACGATAGATTAACTTTGAATCAAATTTGAATAATTTGCTTAACTCCCCAAATTCAAGATTTAGGTCTAAGCATTGTCTAAGAATTTCAGTTTCAAATTTTATTTTAACTATGGGGACAAGAAAATGACTATTCAAACATCAATATTAGCCATATAAAGGAAATAGAGTAACTACAAATTTAAAATAGGAATTTAAAATAACTGAATAGAAATATACATGCAATAATAATTTAAAATATAATTAAATAATTTAAAATAATAGAATCAACATGGTCAAAGGTATAACTTGCCTTACCCGTAGGACTCTTCTTCTCCTTATTCAAATTCCCTGGAGTCGAAATCTATACGCGAAAATACGACAAATTCAAACAAATACAAAATAAATTCAAATGAAAATACACATGAACTTAAAATTAAATAATTTTAGTTTAGTTGGCTAGATCTTGAATTTATCTGATTTTAGAAATTTAAATCATCTAAATCGGAGCTCGTATGAAAGAGAACGAGCCCTTGGAAGTTTTGAAATCACAAGAAATGATGAAATGGAAGCGGGTGAATGAGAAGGGCTCAGAGTGGTCGGAATGAGTTTTCGACTACCTGGTTGAAAGGAGTTTCACTACCTAGTCGGAAGGAGTTTCGACTACAGGCGGGGCACGGGTCCTGTAACACCCTAGCTATTCAGAAGCCAAAATGTTACATAAATAATCTAACATACAACCGTAATTCAGAAGAATTTAAACAATATCTCATCTAATGACATAAAGAGATCAACATATAATAGATCAAATGCAGGAATATTGTCTGAATCCAACGATAGTTCACAAACTCCAACTATTCAAGTCTAATGAATCCACTAAGAGAATTATATCGAAGGAGTAATCAAGGATCACAAGCAGTTATTTAATCATCCTTAACATAGAGAAAGATATCATCCAACATCTAACTCTATTTATTACAGTTCATCACTTAACGAATGAAAGACAGGAACCAAATTATATTATTAAAACTCGAATATGGTGAAGTGAATGAATTATGTGTGTCTATTCCCTCCCAAGAATGCCATCATCAACGATCACCTAGAATAGACAAACAAAGGCAAGAATGAGTCCGAGACTCAGCAAGTACAAAAAATAATTTGAACTATACTGAACATGAACAATACAATATCATTAAGAATATGAACATAGAACTGACAGGAACATATGAATGAATGGAATGAATGAACTACACTTCTGCTTATACCGGTATAGCTAGTGACACACCCGTCGGTGTTCACTTAGGCCCGCATTTAACAAAATATAGGGATCCAAGGCCCGTATGAAGAACGTTTCATATGGGGATCCAAATCTGCCCACATTGGAATGGTGGGTCTTTATTTTCCACTCCCGTGGAAGAAACATGAACAAATGAATGAATGGAATGAAACATGAATAATGAAAGACATCATCTCTTTCAACATGGATTAACGGATATGAAAGGAACATGAAGCATTGACTGTAATCATGGATCATAGAAATAACAGTATGAATACAAGCACTCATCATTCATCAACATAAAGAATTATAATGTACTTGCCTTCCGCTCTGCGAAGCGATATGAGGCAAGACGAAAGTTGCTACACTCGAATTTCCCCCTCCTACACCAATTAAATATATTTTAATAAGGAACCACGTGAACAGGACCTTGCTCGAACCATCTAATCGCAGCATCCTAACCCAAGGATCACAAAGTTGATCTACTCACAGAAACCAATATTCTAACAGTGTAATACCCCAAAAGTAAATCAGCGTATTAGAAGAAGTCTCGGGAGAGGGAGCTAATCGAAAAATCTGAATTTCCTTTTTGGTCAGGGGGTTTTTAGCTTTTCTCCGCAACTGGGCTTGGGCCGCGCCAGCTTGGGAGGCCCATTAGGGGATCGGCCAAGGGGAGGGTCTCCCCCAAAACCCTAGAGACTCCCTCCCACTCCCCCTCCCCTCCCCTTTCCCCCACTTGGAGCCGCCACCCTTCTCCTTACCTCTGCGCCAGGTTTGTTCGTCCTATTTGGGTTAGTTCCGTATGTTTTCTGATCTTTCCACCTCTAAGAAAGTTGTAGCCCTTGGTCTTAGCAGTCTTTAGGCACCGAGATCATCTGATTTGGAGCTATGGTTTGGGAGATATGGCCATTTTCGTGCAACTGTTTAGGAGAGCTGACGAGATTTGGAAGTTTGTTTGTTTGGCCATTATGAATTATTTAGAAGCTGAATCAGAAAGGCTACCCAAAACGAATATTGTAGATAATTCAGTAAGCTTTTCAAGTTGATAAAGAACACAATTTTTAGAGTTGAAAATCAAAAGTTATGGAATTTTAACCGCGCGCTGTTCTGTCTGTCTGAGATCTGGGGACTGTCGGTTTATTCCTCGGTTTTGATCTAGTTAGAGCCAGATTCAGAACTTCCACCCAAATAGGTTATTGTATCCCTTTAAATAATATTTCCAAGTTGATAAAGATCACCTCCATTGGATCAGTAGAATAAAAGTTACGTCATTTTCTTTACCACTGTTATGAAATCTGGGCAGATATCTGTTAGTGTTTTCAACTGTTGTTTAGGCCACTGTTTTGGCCGAATCAAAGGATCCCACCAACTAGAGTTTTGTAGCCTGGTGCGTTAAGATTATTTGAGCACTAGTTTCAATTCATTATGAGTTACGGATATTTAATTACGATTTTTCTTGTACCGCTGATCAAAAGGGTGAAATCTGGCTGAATAGTTTGTTTTCAAGTCGGGTCTGTGCAGTATATTGGATAGTCAGGAGATATTGTAGAACACCGGTAGCAATGTAATATCGTTGTTCTTATTCCAGGAACATACTTGTGTAGGCGGCGAAGCATCGCGTGTGGAAACACATTCGTTGCTTACTAACGCGTCGCAACGCGAAAGGCAAGTACATTGTAATCATTCACCTTGATGAATGATTTGTGGTTGTGTTCTTTCTAATGTTTCCAAGATCCATGTTTTCAATCAAAAGTGTTAAGCAACATCCATATTCCATTACATGCAAGTACCTTATGTCAAAATGTGTTGATTTCAACTGTTGCTTGATGATGTGATATGTTTGTGAATGTACTTGTTATTCATCCATGATGTCGATTCTGGTTCAAGTGATAATTCTTGTGAGAGAAGATAATGAATGTTCTTGATATTCGTCCATGATATTTATTTCGTTTAGAATGGATACATCATGTGATTTCAGTTAATGGCATTCATATTCATTGATTCATTCCATTCATGTTGTTCTATTTCCTTCCACGGGAGTGGAATTTTGTAAGTCCCATCAATTCCAGTATGGGCACATGATACCCACCATTTCAATGTGGGTATGTAAGACCCACTATTTCAATATGGGCAGTTTCGGACACCCGTATGAAACGTTCTTCATACGGCATTTGGGTCCCCGGACTTTGTTAAGTACGGGCTTAAGTGAATAACGACGGGTGTGTCACTCACTATACCGGTATAAGTTGTGAGCAGTTCATTCCTTCATTGCATTATTCCATTCCATGTATTTCCATAAATGTTCAGAGAAGTGTTTACAAGTGGATTGTGATTACCTAGTTCTCTTGATGTTTTGGTTATTCGTTAAATGTACTTGCTGAGTCTTTGGCTCATCCTTGCTTTGTATGTTTTATTTAGGTAAACGAGGAAGAAGGCAAGACCTTTTGTGGCGTAGTACAGCACGCTGCACATCACCTTTATCAAACCATAATAACTAATGTTATCTTTCAGTCATGTCAACTCTTTGATAAATTTCCAGATTGTAATAATCCTATTTTGCTAATGCTTACTGTACGTCGTTTTATGATTGTTTTCCATTCCTTCCCATGAATCTGTTAATCGTTTATCGTCGTTCCTTATGGGATATTGATGATTGAGCCTGATTAACTTGGTAATGTTGTGTACTATTAGTATCTTTGTTAGATTTGTGTGACATCTTGGCTTCCGAATAGCCAGGGTGTTACAAACAGGACTACAATCTAGACAACAAGTACAAAATAAATCATAACTAATGATCTGAGACTCGAAATGGAGTGCTCTAAGATCCTATGGAAAGATAATAATATCCTACGCAAAATTGTAGTTAGCAGGATCTCCCAAATTGATGAGGACATCACTCCTTCGGATACACGCACTGCACAAAATCCTCCTGATCCTGCTAAACTACCAGGTCCTATGACAAGAGCTCGTCCACGTCACTTAAATTATGAGGTGAGCTCGTTTATAGGTGCTAATAATTTATCTATGCAGACTGGTATGCTACCTAAAAAATATGATCTTATGTTACTTAGGAATGATGGAGAGGGTCCAAACCGTCTACGACTAGTTCTCTATGATCTGCAAGCTCTACGACCAGATCTGCCAGATCCACGACCAGGTCTCACGATCTATGACCAGTCCTACGACCAGGTCTCAAGTTCTACGACCAACCCTACGACCAGGCCCACGACCAGTGACGACCACGTTGGGAGTTAGTCAGAGACATTGAAATAAGGTGTTGCGTTACCGTTTTGGGCCTAATATGTCCTTGTAATCGTGGCGAGGTCAAAGCCCAGGATGTGTACGTCTCTCCACATGGCAGCACAACCCTTGGTCGACCTCCTCATGTTCTCCCCCCTATATATTGCATGCAGCCGCCACAGTTTAGGGTTGGGTATTTTTCTTAGATTATTATGCCTTTGCAGTTTCGCCGTTTACGGTTTGAGAAACCCCACTTTCTGAACTTCATCCAAATTCGCAATATATTTCAGATTGCATCTATCTTGTTCTTGTGAGTTGCTTCGATTGCTTGCAGGAACCATAACCCTCGTGGTGAGGTCGATCGCGTGCGAGCGTGGTTGATAACGACAGTCATGCGCGCGTAGCGAATTGCGAGGTGAAGATCTGCTGGTCAGAAGGCTCAAAGCGTCAACGTCCTCACGACGAAACAAATCAAACCTATCGGAAGATCGGGCCGCCGTGTACAAATCATAAATCAGCCAAAAATCTACGTCAATAATCATCTGAAAGTCGAACATCGAATCTGTCTGACAGAACTACATAGCAGTAGAGAAATACTCATATATTTTGTTCTACAAATCCAAATTGAGTGTTCTTTATCATTATGGAAAGGTTAACAAAAATTATACAACAACCTAGTTGGATGGAAACCCTGAATCTGCAATTATCTTAATCATATTTTAAAAGACAACTTGACAGTTTATTCACGTCAGGAATTCAGGATAGCAGGAAAGATTATACCATATCTTTTGAACCGTAAGTCGGAATTAAGTGTTATTGGTGGCTACAGACAGGTAAGAACAATTCCTATATATCTCTTGCATATAGACATCTCAAATTCGGCCTCCAAGAACCCGAAATCGGTCGTGCAATCTACTGGACAATACTGAATTTCTAACAGCAGTAATTTGATCCAATCAATCTAATCGAATTCGCATCAAATAAGCATCACACAGCGAAGGAAGCTCTTCGTTACCCTTGAAGACTCGTAAGAAGACGATGATCAATCTCCCGAAGAACCTCCCCTTCCACCTTCTTCCTTCCTTCTTTTGGCCGACCACCAAGGTAGCAGCTCCAATGGGAGGGTCGGCTGGAGATGAGGGCAGGAGGAGGCGGCTTGGTGATGACCTTGGAGGGCGGCACCAGGGAGATGAGGCACTAGGGAGGGAGAGGAAAGGGGTGTCGGCTGCCCTTGGGGAGATGGATGCGCAAGAGCTGAGGGGGGGAGAAAAATTTTGGCGGCTAGGGTTGGGAGGAGGAAAGGGTGGCGCCTCCCCCCCCCCTTCCATATCGCTGGTCCCCCCTCTTGGGCCTTCTAGGCTGCGGCCAATGGCCCAAGTTGGTAGAGTTTCACCGAAAAGTCCCTTTTTAATTCCATTATTCACTGGTTGAATACTTCGTTGCTAGGAGGAATTGAAAATAGAATAAAGTTGTCTCTAATCGACTTTCGGGATATTACAGGTCCCCATGGTCACCGACGCTACGCGCCACGGCGATGCGAATGGGTGTTACCAAAATGAAGAGAGTGACGCGGTGAACTTGGTGCACACCTTCGTGGTGAGAGAGCGAGAGAAATTGATCGTCGGTGAGGAAGAAATACGGCGGTGAGGTACGGGTTCCGACGGCGATGGTGTTCTGCGGTTCTCCGACGAAGATTGTGCACGCACCAAATAGAACATCAGATGACTAACTCGTTGGTGTAGAAGACGATGACAGAGCGTCAACGGAATGACACAATGGCGGCGAGGCTAGGGCTCCGGCGGCTTCAAGCTTTGATTCCGGAGGAACTAGGGCACTAGAGTCGAAATGGTTGTGGGTTGTGGTTGCGGAGAATGATTGCGGTGCCGAGGGTGCCTTTTATAGGCCAAGAGGGTCACGAATGTCGTAGGGACATGAATGAGATCCTTAGCCTCCGCGACAGCGAAGTAAAAGCGATTGAAAAGAGATTTAAGGAAGGAGAAACGTGGGTACTAATGTGCACATTCATGAGTACAAATGGACGCATTAACGAGTGCTACCAAGCGGAAATGGTGGCGCTCCGGCTCGGCGAGGGGAAGACGAGGGCGCGAGGACGGGGATGACAGGTGGGGGCCGGGTGGGAGAGTGAGAGGGAGGGAAGGTCGCGTGGGCTGTCGGGCAGGCCAAGTGGGCCATACGCGCGGGAAAAATAGTGACAGGCCGACGATATTCGACGTAAGTACTATTCCTAGATTTTTAAATAATTTAGCGATTTAAATAATTATGTTAAATCACTTAGGCTTTAGAAAATAGCAAAAAAAAGTCAAAAAATTTTTACAAAAATTCACTAAGTTATTTTGGACTTCAATAAAATATTTTCAACTCATAATTGGTAATTATTTTTTGTAAATAATTTATTTTGGCTTTAAAATAATTAGGGCAAAGCTTTTAAAATTCCAAAAAAATAATTACATTTCAATTCAACTGGAAAAAGAAATTTGGGCTATTACACCTATATCCACTTTATCTTTGAATACTCACCTAGCCAAAGTTCAGAGAGAGAGAGAGAGTGGGTATCTTTTTATTACCTTTATACCCCTACTCTCTGGAAAAAGTTTGTGACCTATATATATGCCCACACCCAGAAGAGGGTTTCGAAGAGTTGTGAGTCAAGGTCTCGCAAAAAAAGGAACCCTAGGTTGGGTTTCTACAGTGGAAAAAAAAAGAAGAAAAAAAGAGAGAGAGACCGCTCATAGTTGGCTCACGACCACCCTCAGTTGGTCTACGACCACGCTCAAGTGGCCCACGACAGCCCACAGTTGGTCCACGACCACCCACAGGAGAAATCAGTTGCTTTGTGAATTTTATTCCATTGTGCTTGTATCTACCCTATTATTCAGCTTGCTTGAGCTAGTTCTAGGAACGCAGCTTGGGCCAACAATCGTGATTTAGCATCAGACTTTTGATTCAGCTTTGCTAATCTGATTTCATTATTGCTGTTCCTTGCTACTAAACATTGCGTATCCGAGCTCCACCTACTTTCGGCCCTCAGATTTGGATTCTCGCATTCGCCTCCGCCGTGGTCATACATCCCACCTTCTCCGATCAGACCACCTGCTGCGATTTGGTAAGAAACTCATAAGAGCTTGGTAAGACGCTTGAGAGTGTGTGATTCCACCTTCCACCACCTGGTAGTTGATAGGGATAATATCTTTGTGTTGTCTTTTATCTCCTACTAACCATGGCAGGTGAGGAATTGGAGGCGCAAGAGTGTGTTTTGAGGGAAGAGCTCACTAGGGTGTTGGATGAGCACCGCCATGCTATTAATGACGACATTGATAGGAAGTTTGCGGAAATAAATGCTACACTACAACAACTCAATGAAAGCATTGCAATGCTCAATACACACATTGATGGTTTAACCAACCCACCACAGAACAATGGGCGTGTGGATCCTCAACGTGCAGTTCATAACCATGAGATTGACAATGATAATGAGATGCGAAACCACGACGCCTTTGATGCACAACAACGGAACCGGTTGAACTTCAACCGTCAAGGTATGAGAGGTAATAACTTTCAGCAACATAATGCACGTGTTAATGATGATCCATATGCTAAAGTCAAGTTCACCGTACCATCTTTTGCGGGTGCTTATGATGCCGAAATATACCTAGATTGGGAGATGATAGTAGAACAGAAATTTAATGCTCACTTAGTTCTTGAAGTGCATAGAGTTAGGCAAGCCACAAGTGAATTTAGAAACTTTACCATCATTTGGTGGAATAGGGTATGCAATGATGGATTAACGCCTACTACTTGGGATGCTTTAAAGGTTGCTATGCGTAACAGATTTCTTCCACCTTCTTTTAAATGTGACTTGCGTAAGAAACTGCAGCGCTTAAACCAAGGCAATAGATCCGTAGAAGAATATTATCAGGAGCTACAAATTAGTATGTTGCGTTGTGATATTATTGAGGATGAAGAGGCTGCAATAGCACATTTTTATGGAGGATTAAGACGTAAAATTCAGGACATAGTTGATTACAAAGAATATGATAGTGTTCCTAGATTGTTCCACCTTGCATGTTTGGCAGCAAAGGAATTCCAGGGACGACAGCAGAGGCCAAGGAACAACTTTGGAAGCATGTCTACACCAAGATCAACGCTGGAGCAAGTTAAAACATTCCCACCTTCAGCTACACGGTCTGCTGCCCCCTCCACGAGTAGGGCGCATTCAGCAGCACCTCTGACACCATTACATGCACCCGAGGTAAGCAAATCTACTAGTGTGCAGGCCCCAGCCAAGAGTTCTTCTTCGGTTGCTTCCACAGGCAGTACGACTGGGATTGTTTGCCACCGTTGCAAGGGAATGGGCTACGTCATGAGGGACTGCCCAAGTCAGCGAGCATATCTTGCCACCAAAGACGGTGGTTATGTAAGTACTAGTGATATTGAGGATGAATATGTACTTGCAGCTAACATTGCAGGTGGAGGAGACGGGATAGACAGTGATGCTGATGGTGTAGATGAACAAGTAGCTGCTGTTGACACCGGGAATCATATGTGCCTTGTTGCGCAACGAGTGCTGAGCGCACAAGTGGAGAGAGCGGAGCAAAATCAACGGCACAACTTGTTTCAAACCAGATTTCTCCTAAAGGAGAGAGCCTGCAGAGTAATCATTGATGGAGGGAGCTGTAATAACCTTACAAGTTCCGAGATGGTCGAGAAGCTTGGCTTGGCCACACAGCCACACCCATGTCCCTACTACATCCAATGGTTCAATTCGTGTGGTAAGTTAAAGGTAAACAAAGTTGTGAGAGTACAATTTTCAGCTGGTAATTACAAGGATAGTACCGACTTTGATGTAGTGCCTATGCAAGCATATTCTTTATTGCTCGGTAGGCCTTGGATGTATGATAATGATGTTTTGCACCATGGTAGAGCTGATACCTACTCATTCTCACATAGGGGTAAGAAGATTAAGTTGTTGCCTTTGACACCCGCTGAAATTGTGAAAGATGAAGTAGAGCGTGCTAAAAATGAAAGAAATACCAATGAACATGATTCTAAAAATCAGCAAGTAGCAAAACGTGTTTTCCCACCTAAACGGGAGAAAGTGGCGCCTAGTTCTAAGTCCGGGGGAATTAAATTGAAGGGATGTGTTATGCTTACCACTAAATCTGAACTTGCTGAAATTTATGATAATGAGTTGCCATGCTATGCTTTGATATGCAAAGATGCTTTATTTTCATTTAATGATATGTCTAGCTTTTTTCCTCCTGCCGTTGCTAACCTTTTGCAGGAGTATGTGGATGTATTTTCAGCTGAGATACCCCTAGGATTGCCACCTATTCGAGGGATAGAGCATCAGATTGATTTGATCCCAGGAGCGACTCTGCCAAACCGTGCTGCATATAGGACCAATCCGGAGGAGACTAAGGAAATTCAGCGACAAGTCCAAGATCTTTTGGACCGTGGGTACGTACGAGAAAGCCTTAGTCCTTGTGATGTTCCTGTTCTTTTGGTTCCTAAGAAAGACGGTAGTTGGCGTATGTGTGTTGATTGTAGAGCTATTAATAATATTATCATAAGGTATCGTCACCCTATTCCTAGGCTAAACGACATGCTTGATGAGTTGAGTGGTTCTATTATTTTCACAAAGATTGACTTGCGGAGTGGTTACCACCAGATTAGAATGAAATTGGGAGATGAATGGAAGATTACTTTTAAAACTAAGTTCGGACTATATGAGTGGTTAGTGATGCCTTTTGGTCTAACTAATGCACCTAGTACTTTTATGCGATTGATGAACGAGGTTTTATGTTCTTTCATTGAAAAATTTGTGGTGGTTTATTTTGATGATATCTTGATTTATAGCAAGTCTCATGAGCTACACTTGAATCATATACGTGCTGTTTTTAATACTTTGAGAGATGCATGTTTGTTTGGTAACCTCGAAAAGTGCACCTTTTGCACCAATCGAGTTGCGTTTCTTGGTTATGTTGTGACACCACAGGGAATTGAGGTGGATGAGCCAAAGATTGTCGTCATCCAAAGCTGACCGACGCCTACCACTGTGACACAGGTACGGAGCTTCCACGGCCTTGCTGGATTCTATCGACGTTTTGTGCGGGATTTCAGCGCCATTGCCGCACCATTGAATGAATTGACCAAGAAAGGAGTGCCCTTCCAATGGGGACCTGCGCAAGAGAAGGCATGCAACTTATTGAAAGAGAAGCTCACCCAAGCACCACTACTCCAACTCCTTGATTTTGGTAAGACTTTTGAGATTGAATGTGATGCTAGCGGGATTGGGATAGGTGGTGTATTGATTCAAGAAGGTAAGCCTGTTGCATACTTCAGTGAGAAATTAAATGGGTCTAGTCTGAATTATTCTACCTATGATAAAGAATTGTATGGTTTAGTTCGTGTGCTTCAAACTTGGCAACATTATCTATGGCCCAAAGAATTTGTTATACATTCCGATAATGAATCGCTAAAACATATTAGAAGTCAAGCTAAACTGAATAAACGACATTCTAATTGGGTAGAATTTATTGAGTCGTTTCCATATGTCATAAAGCATAAGAAAGGTAAGGACAACGTGATTGCCGACGCGCTTTCTAGGCGTATACCATGTTATCTCAACTTGATCATAAGATTTTTTGGTTTGGAGACCATTAAAGATTTATATGCTACTGATTTAGACTTTAAAGAAGTGCTTGAACATTGTAAAAAAAAGGAAAAACATGGAATAAATATATGCTGATTGATGGTTTGGTCTATCGTGCTAACAAGCTATGCGTTCCAGCTAGCTCTGTTCGTCTTTTGTTGTTGCAGGAGGCGCATAGAGGAGGTTTGATGGCGCATTTTGGAGCAAAGAAGACTGAAGATGTGCTGGCCGCTCACTTCTTTTGGCCAAAGATGAGGCGCGATGTCGAGCGCTACGTGGCTCGCTGCACCACATGCAACAAAGCTAAGTCCCGCCTCAATCCACATGGACTTTATATGTCTCTTCCTATTCCTAGCACCCCTTGGGAGGATATTTCTATGGATTTTGTTTTAGGACTGCCTAGGACAAAGAGGGGGAGGGACAATGTATTTGTAGTAGTGGATCGATTTTCTAAAATGACACATTTTATACATTGTCACAAGTGCGATGATGCTACAAACATAGCTGATTTGTTTTTCAGGGAAATCGTTCGCTTACATGGAGTGCCTAATACTATTGTCTCGGATCGCGATGCGAAGTTTTTGAGCCACTTTTGGAGATCACTTTGGACCAAATTGGGGACAAAGCTGCTATTTCCTACTACGTGCCATCCCCAAACTGATGGACAAACGGAAGTTGTCAACCGCACGTTATCCACCATGTTGCGGGCTGTTTTAAAGAAGAATTTGAAGATATGGGAATAGTATTTACCACATATTGAGTTTGCTTACAACAGGTCGGTACACTCTACCACCAAGGTAAATCCGTTTCAGGTAGTATATGGTTTTAACCCCCATGCTCCTATTGATTTACTACCTTTGCCTACCTCTGAAAAAACTAATTTAGATGCTAAGAAGCGTGCTGAATTTGTTCTTAAATTGCATGAAACAACTAAAGAGAATATATAGCGTATGACTGAAAAGTATAGGGTTGCTGGAACTAAAGGTAGAAAAGAAATAAAATTTGAACTAGGTGATTTAGTTTGGGTGCATTTGAGAAAGGATAGATTTCTAGAACAAAGACAATCAAAGTTGATGCCTAGAGCTGATGGACCATTTAAAATAATTAAGAAGATCAATGACGATGCTTATTAATTGGAACTACACGCAGATTTTGGGGCTAGCCCCACATTTAACATTTCAGATTTGAAGCCATACGTAGGGGAAGAAGATGAGCTTGAGTCGAGGACGACTCCAATTCAAGAGGGGGAGGATGATGAGGACATCACTCTTTCGGATACACGCACTACACAAAATCCTCCAGATCCTGCTAAACTACCAGGTACTATGACAAGAGCTCGTCCACGTCACTTAAATTATGAGGTGAGCTCGTTTCTAGGTGCTAATAATTTATCTATGCAGAATGGCATGCTACCTAAAAATTGTGATCTTCAGTTACTTAGGAATGATGGAGAGGGTCCAAATCGTCTACGACCAGTTCTCTGTGATCTACAAGCTCTACGACCAGATCTGCCAGATCCACGACCAGGTCTCAAGCTCTATGACCAGTCCTACGACCAGGTCTCAAGTTCTACGACCAACCCTACGACCAGGCCCACGACCAGTGACGACCACGTTGGGAATTAGTCAAAGACATTGAAATAAGGTGTTGCGTCACCGTTTTGGGCCTAATAAGTCCTTGTAAGCGTGGCGAGGTCAAAGCCCAGGATGTGTACGTCTCTCCACATGGCAGCATAACCCTTGGTCGACCTCCTCATGTTATTCCCCCTATATATTGCGTGCAGCCGCCACAGTTTAGGGTTGGGTATTTTTTTCTTAGATTATTTTGCCTTTGTAGTTTCGCCGTTTACGGTTTGAGAAACCCCACTTTGTGAATTTCATCCAAATTCATAGTAAATTTCAGATTGCACCTATCTTGTTCTTGTGAGTTGCTTCGATTGCTTGCAGGAACCATAACCCTCGTGGTGAGGTCGATCGAGTGCGAGCGTGGTTGATAACGATAGTCGTGCGGGTGTAGCGAATTGTGAGGTGAAGATCTGCGGGTCGGAAGCCTCAAAGCGTCAACGTCCTCACGACGAAACAACTCGAACCTATCGGAAGATCGGGCCGCCGTGTACACATCACAAATAAGCCAAAAATCTACGTCAATAATCATCTGAAAGTCGAACATCGAATCTGTCTGACAGAACTACATAGCAGTAGAGAAATACTCATATATTTTGTTCTACAAATCCAAATTGAGTGTTCTTTATCATTATAGAAAGGTTAACAAAAATTATACAACAACCTAGTTGGATGGAAACACTGAATCTGCAATTATCTTAATCATATTTTAAAAGACAACTTGACAGTTTATTCACGTCAGGAATTCAGGATAGCAGGAAAGATTATACCATATCTTTTGAACCGTAAGTCGGAATTAAGTGTTATTGGTGGCTACAGACAGGTAAGAACAATTCCTATATATCTCTAGGATATAGACATCTCAAATTCGGCCCCTAAGAACCCGAAATCGGCCGTGCAATCTACTGGGCAATACTGAATTTCTAACAGCAGTAATTTGATCCAATCAATCTAATCGAATTCGCATCAAATAAGCATCAAACAGCGAAGGAAGCTCTTCGTTACCCTTGAAGACTCGTAAGAAGACGATGATCAATCTCCCGAAGAACCTTCCCTTCCACCTTCTTCCCTCCTTCTTTTGTCCGACCACCAAGGTAGCAGCTCCAATGGGAGGGTCGGCTGGAGATGAGGGTAGGAGGAGGCGGCTTGGTGATGACCTTGGAGGGTGGCACCAGGGAGATGAGCCCCCAGGGAGGGAGAGGAAAGGGGTGTCGGCTACCCTTGGGGAGATGGATGCGCAAGAGCTTAGGGGGGGGGAGAAAAATTATGGCGGCTAGGGTTGGGAGGAGGAAAGGGTGGCGCCTCCCCCCTCCATATCGCTGGTCCCCCCTCTTGGGCCTTCTAGGTTGCGGCCCATGGCCCAAGTTGGCGGAGTTTCACCGAAAAGTCACTTTTTAATTCCATTATTCGCTGGTTGAATACTTCGTTGTTAGGAGGAATTGAAAATAGAATAAAGTTGTCTCTAATCGACTTTCAGGATATTACAGGTCCCCATGGTCACCGGCGCTACGCGCCACGGCGATGCGAATGGGTGGTACCAAAATGAAGAGAGTGACGTGGTGAACCTGGTGCACACCTTCGTGGTGAGAGAGCGAGAGAAATTGGTCGTCGGTGAGGAAGAAATACGGCGGTGAGGTACGGGTTCCGACGGCGATGGTGTTCTGCGGTTCTCCGACGAAGATTGTGCACGCACCAAATAGAACATGAGATGACTAACTCGTTGGTGTAGAAGACGATGATGGAGCGTCAACAGAATGACACAATGGCGGCGAGGCTAGTGCTCCGGCAGCTTCAAGCTTTGATTCCGGAGGAACTAGGGCACTAGAGTCGAAATGGTTGTGGGTTGTGGTTGCGGAGAATGATTGCGGTGCCGAGGGTACCTTTTATAGGCCAAGAGGGTCACGAAAGCCGTAGGGACATGAATGAGATCCTTAGCCTCCGTGGCAGCGAAGTAAAAGCGATTGAAGAGAGGTTTAAGGAAGGAGAAATGTGGGTGCTAATGTGCACATTCATGAGTAGAAATGGACGCATTAACGAGTGCAACCAAGCGGAAATGGTGGCGCTCCGGCTCGGCGAGGGGAAGACGAGGGCACGAGGACGGGGATGACAGGTGGGGGCCGGGTGAGAGAGTGAGAGGGAGGGAAGGTCGCGTGGGCTGTCGGGCAGCCAAGCGGGCCATACGCGTGGGAAAAATAGTGACAGGCCGAGGATATTCGATGTAAGTACTATTCCTGGATTTATAATTCCGTTAATTCACTTAGGCTTTAGAAAATAGCCAAAAAGTCAAAAAATTTACAAAAATTCACTGAGTCATTTTGGACTTCAATAAAATATTTTCAACTCATAATTGGTAATTAATTTTTGCAAATAATTTATTTTGGCTTTAAAATAATTAGGGCAAAGCTTTTAAAATTTCAGAAAATTCCAAAAAATTAATTAAATATCAATTCAACTGGAAAAAGAAATTTGGGCTATTACACCTATATCCACTTTATCTTTGAATACTCACCTTCAAACTCCTTCAGTTCGAGTAGATGATGTACCATGATAGTAGAGATCATGAAAGAAGATAAACTTTGTAGAACAAATTTGACTTTTTAACCACCTTGAAGTTATGATCTCTGGATTTTATTCTTCTAAGGTGATCAAGAAGCCAATTTATTCTATGAAGTTTTTCATAAATTAGTAGAAAGAAAATTATGATGATCAGTTGAACACTTCTCGAGCACATGTCAAAGCAGTTTCCGTTTTAAAGGTGTTATAACTTTTACTCACAATGATTACGGGATAAAGATTACTTTGGGAAAAGGGAAAAAATCAACTGCTTCTTCTCACACGTCTCTGATGCGTAGATCAACTTCCTTGACCAGATATGAGCGGTCATGTCCCTATTGGTCGAGGTGCAGTTGTTACATCCTTGAGGTAGTGGGTTTTAAATGCACCAAAGATATATATACAGATCTTTATCCTTCCTTGGGCACGATTTACCCCTGCCATTTTTACTTTCTCCATTCACCGAGAGCCTTTCGTTCTCCACAAAGGAAGAATTCCTTAGTCCACCATTGAACTGAGACAAAGGATTGGAGCAATACTATCCGCGGAGGAGCTCAAAGGATTGGAGCAACACGAGCATCTATTAGAGAAGGCTCTTATTGAGTGGCGTGCGCCGGGGAGGGAGATTGAGCCATGCTCTCCATCTGGCTTTACGGTACTCTTCATGCCCTATCTCGAGGCAGGCCTCCGTTTACCTGAGAATGATTTTTAATGGAAATTCTTAATCATTATGGAATAAAATTAGTTCATCTAGTACCGAATTCAATTATAGTACTTAGCTTCTTTGCTCATATGTTTGAGGTGTTTTTAGGAATAGCCCCCAGTTTGAGTCTGTTTAGGTTTTATTGCCAAATAATTTGTAACAAGAAAGGTGCTGGTGTTGTGGGCTCTTTTTACTTTAAATTTCAAGATGCCAACAAGAGAGTGTTTCCCTTTTTGGCTACCAGAGATGTCAGCCAAATATGGAACAAAGAATGGTTTTATTCTACTGTTCCGAAGGAGAGTATGATTACTTACAGTTAGAATGCGCTACCGGAGTGGTCTCAAAAAGCTGAGCTGCAAACAAGGAGACCAAACTCTCCGATGATGAGAAGAGTGTGGTCCAAGTGATCAGTAACTTGGTAAGTAGAGGTTTAACTGGACGAAAAGTCGTCCATGACTTCCTTAAGAACAAGATCTTTCCTTTCCAAAAGAGAAACATTATCTTGTGATTATGACATCCTAGATAATGGTAATAATCCATTTACCTTTTTACTCGAACCAAATTTTCATAGTTGAAGTAGAGTAATTTTTTATTATATTGCAGCTTTTTTGGATGACGAGGTCCTTGCTAGAGCCTCGGTCCTATTAAAGGATCGGTTCTAGACAAGGAACCGATCGATTTAGTATCGCAGCCCCCAAGCTTGATTGGGGCTACCTTATCACTTAGGAAAGATAGCAAAGTGGTAAGTATTCACAAGAATTGCCAGACATAAGAAGTGATTTTTGCTTTATAACTTATGTTTTCTGAACAGACGACATCAAAGAAGCGTCTCATATCAGATGTTGGTGCAAGCTCTGCCCCTCCTTCAGCAAAGAAAACAAGGATAAGTTCCAAGCCTCCTGTTGCGCCAAAAAAAGACAAAACCTGCACCTGCTTCAATCTCAATTCCGCAAGAGTCTCCTACCTTAACTCAAACTCCAATTCTTTCGGAACCTTTTACCTGCGAGGTATTAAAAACCAAAGTTAAAATTCTAATTTCTTGATATGCTTCTAGCCCCTAGACAACACCTACTATATCAATTTTTGTGGTGAGGTGGTACAGGGCGAAGGACCATCAGAGGAGTCCGAAGAGGAAATTCCACTTCACCGCCTCCAAGGCCAAGGACCTCCTTGGCCTTGTTTCGTTCTTTGTTAGATCCTGTAGAACAACCCACTTTCATCGTTAATGAGGACTTCACGGTGCTCTTTAATGAAAGTGGCTTCAAAATCGAGCAAGTTCTTCGACAATAATTATATAATTTTGGCTCATAATGACCAATCATATCTTTTCTTTTAGTCTTTATTTGTCGTTGGACACGAAAAGGGGGCAACAAATAGCTCAAGAACAAACTTCACCACCCATCGTATCGGCCATGGAAGAATTCCCAGCAGAAGAGATTATGCAAATAGAAACACCTCTTAGGACCACTGAGGAAGTGATCCAAGATGTTCTAACTACAGCTACTGGGACATCCAGGGAGATGCCACAAGGCACGGAGGTCTAAACAGAAAGGACCTCCCTAGAGGATTAGGCAGAAGAGGTGGTCCGTGGGTCCACTTTAGCTGGAGTGGACCACGAGACCACATGGTCAGAGGAGGTGGTCCATGAGACCTCACGGTAAGAGGAGGTAGTCCATGAGACCACTGAATCTCAAGATGAAGATGACCATATCTCGGTAAACTTTTTATCTTGGTAATTTTATTTTGAATATACTAGTATAAACCTGACTTATAGAATGTCTTAGGAATAGCAAGATATTGAATCTGATCCAACCAAAGCAGTTTTCCATTTGGTTCAATTGGATCAATCCAAAAATGAAGTTCCTCTCGAGAATTCTCCTTCCAGAATCGAAAAGAAAGACCTCTAAGACCTCATGACGTCTGTCAAAATGTGTTGGAAAGTCAATGTTGACATGATTGGGGAGATCAAAACTTTCGCAGAGGAGAAAGAGAAGTAAGTACATAAAGTCATTATTCAATCATAAGATTACCATTAAATAATTAACTTACGCAGGGAGTGTTTACTGGCAAAAGAAAAAAAAGAAAATGTTGAGTCTGTACTTCACGCTCTCAGATTGAAATTGTTTGAGGCGGAGAAAAGATCTGAGAGAAGTGCGGTGGCCACGGCAGAAAAAACCGAAGAGATTTGCCACTTAACTCAAAAAAATAAAAAGTTACAAGAGATCATGGGTAAGCAATACGAAGAGAGCCACAACCTCTTTGAACAAAACAAGGTGCTCCTTAAGGATAAGAAAGTTAAAGAACCTCTTTTTTTTTCTTTTTACAGAACATTTTGTCATTGTCATTACTTGTAATGCGTGAATTTTATTCTCTTTTTTCATTCTTTCTTAGAACTAGAAAATGTAAAAGAGGATCTTCAGAGACCTCTTCTAACAAAGGTCTTGAAATTCAAGACTTGAAAGAAGTGGATGCATGAAATCGCATTGTCGTGCATGATCTCGAGAAGAAAGTGGAGAACTTAATGAAGACCGGCAAGGAAATCACTATAGTTATTGGAAATAGTTTTTCTCAAATTTTAGCTTCTCTACAAGACATTGCAGAGAATCTAAAAGCTCCGGTAACTCCTCTTGCAACCAAAATGACATTGGATGACCTCAGGAATGACATCTATACTCAAATTACATATATTCAAAAATATATACCTGCCATGAAAAATACCATATATATATCTTTAATGAGATCAACGGATCAAGCCTTGAACCGATGAAGATTGATCTCCTTTTTGGGGACTCTCTTGATCTTCACAAGCTTGTGGTTGCGCCCAAGTTCAAGACAAAAGAAGCAGGTATTGCGGTTCAAGCCAAGATTACACCAGTGGTGGCAGATATTATAAAAAATATTGAAGCTAGTGCTCCTACCACTACTTCAAGTTCTCCTAGCTCAAGTGTTTAAAAATGACATTGTAATGATACATATTTTTTTTAATTGTATGGGATAATGAAAGGATTTGGTGTATGATAATGGTAATTGCTTGTCGGAAATTGACCCGCTTTTGCAATTTAAAACATTTTTGCAAGTTGAATTCCTTATTTATTTTGCTATATGCAGCCCCCTGCATGGAACATTTTGTCCGGCAATAGGAGGAGTGTTTCGAGCGAACACATGTGTTGGGACTAGGATATCATTCACAAAATCAATGATCCGGACTAGTGTGTATTCAAGAAGATGAAGTCAAAATGTTGGGTTCTTATGCAACAAGAATTGGCTTATAGAAGACATCCCAGACAGTTGTCATTTCCCGAATGTATACCGATGGTCATTTGATAAGTAAAGACTCTGTGACCCAGTGAGAAATTGATCATCCATAAGGACTCAAATAAATAACAAAAAAGATGGTGATCATGTATGCGACATGATTTGAAAAAATTTATGAAAAAATTAATATGATACTGACAATTAAAAGACAATTGAATTGTGTATTTATTTAATATAAGAAAAAATACTTATACATAGAATTTTTGAAGATGTTCAATGTTCCATGTGTTAGATAAAACATGACCAACCTCCATGGCCAATCTAACTGATCCTGGCCTAGTGACAGAGGCTACAGTATATATACACTCCCATCTAGAGGACAACTTGTTCTAGTTGGCTTGGTTTTGGATTCGTCTCAGGACCAAGTCACCCACATGACGCGTTCTTGGGCGAACTCTTTGATTATAGTAGTATCTCAACCCTTGTAGATAGGCAGCCAATTTTGATAGTGCTCGATCACGTCTTTCTTCCAGCATATTGACATCGTCTTCACGCAATTATCCTTGATTAATTTGACCTAGGAGATCTGTATGCGTTGAACCTAGCTGAATTTCACTAGGTAGCACTGCTTCTGCACCGTAGACTAGTGTGAATGGTGTTTCACTAGTTGCTCTGTAATACTCCAAAATTGATTCGAACAACTAGAAGAGTACTTGGGAGAAAATATTAAATAGGAAAATGGAATCTTTAGTCTTTCGAGGGGATTCCTGCGAATTCTCGACAACTTGGGCTCGGGCCATGACCCAAGAGGCCCAAGAGGTGGGTTGGCCAAGGGGGTGCTCTCCCCCCAAACCCTAGCCGCCTCCCTCTCCCCCCACTCCCCCACTCGGTCGCCCCTCCCCTCCCAGCTGGTCGCCGCCTCCTCCTCCCCTCTCCCTGCTAGCGCCACCTCCTCCCCCCTTTCCCACCTGGCCGCCACCTCCTCCTCTCCTCCCTGGTCCGTCGCCTCGGTGAGAACTCAATGGGTTAGCAATATTCAAAGGTAGTCCTCCTAATCCCGTTAGATTGGGGTTTAATTTTCGTGATTAGGCGATATTGGTAGCAGATTGATTTTGATAGTCTGTAGAGATCATGTGTTTTGGGGTAATTAACTATTTATTTTGATTAGTCCGTCTCCTAGAGAGTTGTAGGTATCATCGCTAGATCTCCATAGAGTCTTGGATCACTTAATTTGGAGTTAGGGATCTCGAGTTATGATTTTTGTAATGTTGCTGTTCTAGGTTTTGTCGGGATTTTGACAAATCGTAATAATTATTTAATAGGAATTAGATAATAATTTTTTTAGAGGATTGCACCAACACGGAAGTTGTAGTAATTTTCTTAAGATTTCTGGAGAGCTAAAGATCACATTTTTTGGATGTCTGTACTGGAAGTTACGTAGGTTTTAGTCTCGCTATCTAAAACCCATAACGAGATTTAATGGGTTGATTGATCTGCTTAGTACGGGCAGAAAAAGGCAGAATCTGGGGACCTTACCAACTAGGTTTTCATGGGAAATGTTTTAAGCTTTCCAGAGGATTAAATATTATTAAATTTGGTTAATCCTACAGGGAATTATGAATTTTAAAAGGAGACTGTCCCGTTCTGGGACAGTTTGCCGTTTATGGGAGTTGAAGTTTTAGGCCGCGTTTGGAAGCATAGCTTGTCAAATATTGTTTCTAGCAATGTTATGTTCCGAAGTACCTTTTTATTAAGATTGTTGTAAAATTATTCGGGTGGTGTGGTTCCGGGGGCAGCACCCTCTTCACGTCATCAAGCTTCGCACAGTTGAGGCAAGTGAAATCAATCGGTAGCATTATGATGGTGAATGCTTGAGTATTTGTTATGGTTATGATTTTGTTCATGAATGTCACCAATGGATTGTTACATATTTATGTTAGATTTTTTTTACTCAAGCATGTCACCATTGGTTTATTACATATTTATGTTGAATAATTGAGATGATTCATATGCATCATGTTGATAACCTTGCAGCTTGGCCTTGCGGAGGTCAAGTATTGATTTTTGAGGTCCCCGTCATGATTGGACGGGCTTATGGTCCCTACACTCATGGAGTGTAGGCTTGTGGTCCATGTGCTAGAAGGCACAGGCATAGGTATGCATCGACGGATGCATACTCCGCAATACCGGTATATGCAAAGAGAAAGAAAAGATGCATTCAGTTGACATTTGCATTGCATAAAGCATATGTATTGTTTTTTAGATGATTATTGTGAATGATTTATGGTGAAAAAGTTACGAATTGTTTATTGGGCTGTTTTCATTTACTGAGTCATGGACTTACTCTTGTTGTTGTTTTTATTTTAGGTAAGTCTTGCGTGGACGTCATGCATGGGAAGGGCCAGAGATATGAATTATCACACACTTCCACACACGATCATGATTGAATAAATTTGGTCTTTGAATTCACATTTGAGCAAAGCATTAGGATATTTTTTATTGAATTTGCCTTCTTGATTCCGCTACATTGTAATGGAGTTAATTATGGTATTTTGAAGTCCAATTTGTTTATGATTCCATTTAGATGTCTAAAATAATTGTTATGCTGTTGACACTTGATTCTACCTCCTGTATAATTGACTATACAAAGGAGGTTCTGCTAAATTTTAGTTTATTACCTTAGATTTTAACATTGTTGTCTAAGACCTTAATTTATACTTTGTTGTTTTTGTAGTATTCCAGGTTCGTGCTGGGCTGGGGTGTTACATGCTCTACTGGTAGTAGTGTGTAATGCCTAAAGGATAGAGAAGAGCTCCTCCATCTAATTCTTTGAGCATGTCTTAAGGCGATTAAAGACTCTTTTTATACCTTGCATAATCTGACCATTGGCCATTTCTACCGCTCCATTGCTTTGTGGATGTACCACAAAAGCAAAGCAGATCTTAGTGCCAATTTCATCAAAATAATCTTGAAATATATCACTAATAAATTGGTTCGCGTTGCCTGTGATAAGATGGCTGGGTACTCCAAATCTTGTAACAACGCTTCGTATGAAGAATTTCTTTGCTTCCGCAGCCATTATACAAATGACTAGTTCAGCTTCTATCCACTTAGTAAATGTATCAATGGCCATGAACAAGAATTTATACCTATTGGGTGCTTGCGGTAGCAGTCCAACGATTACAAGCAAAAGGGAACAAAAGTAACATACCATCATGACCCAATGAGGAAGAGGATCATCCCTCGCCTGTACACTGCCCTGCAGGCCGTGACCAGTGGAAAATTCCCGATCATCGTGAACTAGATGGTGCACAGCATGGCGACACTAAAGCAGGTCCTAGAGAACGATTGTGCTTTCTTCGTTATGAAGTACTTGGAGTTCTGGGGTGGTGAAAGCTCGACGCTGGCAACATTAATAGAGACGGTAACAATTTCCCCCCACCTGCAACACGCAATATTTGTTTTACAGATGTATAGCGTCTCACACGCGTCTTTTTTTCTTACCATGTGTATGTGGGAGAAGGGGAACGAGTACAAGGCCCAGATGATGCTCGATCTGTTGTTTCACAAGGGCAACAGTACCAAGCCCCCCTGAAGCACTGGAGAAGTATAGGACATTTAACAAATCGAAATAGTTTTTTTGTGTTTATGACTAATATCGAGTAAATACATTTGTAACTAACTATAATAGGTGTTACATTTTACAGTAAAATGTATGATTACTGGAACAGAACTTTTGCGTACCAGATAGTAAATAAATGTAATCAAACAGTAATAGGTGTTACATTTTACAGTAATAGTTGTTACATTTTACACTAATGTAGTTTTTCAAACTTCCAGAAACTACCAAAAAAACGTCAAGCACAAACTTGTTACAGCAGTAACAGGACATGCCTTTTTGAAGTGATAGCATGCATCACTTACAAAAAACAAGAACATTTTACTGGATTAGTAAAATAATTTATAACATCATTTTCCTGCAGTAAAACCAGCATGCCGAATTTTGCAGTCCACTCTTTCTCACCATAACAGCAGTAAAACAGTTTATATAATGGCACGCAGTGACGCGCGAACATTTTTGCCAAGCAACATTTTTTACGGCTTTATTCGATACGCGCACGGGGGTTTACTACCGATCTTGAGTTGGGGGCGACGCGCGTTAGTTTTTTGCTATTTTGTCACGCGTGTGAGGGGTTTGTTGCCATTTTGGATGTGCGCGTAGATTTTTTTACTACCGTTTTGATGCGCGCGTGAGGTTTTACTGCCATTTTGGACGCTCACGTGAGAGTTTTACTGCCAATCATAAGAAGAGGCGGGGCGTTGGCTAATCGCGCGTAGCGTGGGGGAAGTGTGGGCTACCAGGCTGCATGCAGCCCAACCCAGGCCGTGGCCCACACGCAAAATAGCTATTCAGTGTGCGAGTGCTGAATAACGCTTGTGTGTGTGTGTGTAAGTAGTAGTAGTAGTAGTAACTATCCAAAATAACAAAGCAACAAGCTCAGTTTAGTGTAATCTACGTGATCTCAACAACAATTTTCTGTGAGCTACAGGGTGGCTACATGTGCTATCTCGGTCGTTCAATGTGCCCAAGATTTGTGCTCTATTTTCTCTCTCCTCTCCTCTCTCTCTCTCACTCTCTCTCAGCTTCAGCTCCGGCAAACAACCGTCGCCTTGCTCCCCTAAACCACGCATATGTGAGTGTGTTTCAATAGTAATTTTGTGAGGTCACGAATTTATCTGCGACCTCGATCTTTCTAGCTGGGTGCTAAGTGAGCGCACTTGTGTGCGTGGTGGGATGTGTGCATGTGTCTTCGTGCAATAAAAAAAAACTAGGGCAGATACTTCGAGTCTAGATTTCGGCCTACCTAAAAGAAAACAGAAATAGATTTGGCTCTATCCATTGCCATTGGGTTCTGTATTTGTTGCACTAATTTTTTTCTATTTTTTGTTGCAGTATTAGATGTATATTTGTTGCACCGAGGAATTCATACTCGTTGCATTGGGTTAGAAATTTGTTGCAAGCTTACTAAATAATTATTGCGCCTTACCAATTTTTGTTACGCCCGATCAGATGGTTAGGATCGAACCTTTCAAGTTAGATCCAACGATAGAGACATGTGTACAATGGAAAAGCTTCGATCATACACCGGACGCTAGTCTTTCCATTTTTTTTTTCTTTGAACCAACCATGTGTGCAGTAGGGAAAATAGGAATGCCTAGTCATCGTTGGAATGTACTCTTTTTTTTTTTGTTGCGAAAATCAATTAGATTTTGGGACCGCTAGATTGAGGTCGCTCAATCCAACGACCCAGCCCATCCCCACAATTTTCACACAAAGCCTGCAGCCCATGTCCCCAACCCTAGCCGCCTCTTTCGTCCGCCCTCCCCCGGCGCCGGCTCCCTGGCAAGCCCCTCCGCCGCCGCTACCACCTGCCTCCTCCGCTGCCTCCTCTCCGCCAACTCCCAGCCTCCGCAAACGCCATCTTCCCCGTCTCCATCTCTCCCGCGGATCTGCCGGCCGACTTTGCTGCCGGGCTCATAAATACGACACTACATGCATGCATGCATGCTCGAGAGAGATTGAACAGCACTGCAAAACCACAGAGGAAATCAAGGGAGCCTCGCAAATGGCCGCCGAACAATCCAGCCCAGCACACGGCCCGAACAATCAAAAATTTTAATTGACAGCACTAAAACGACGGCTACCCACGAGAACGGAGGGAGTATATAGCCTCTGGCTTTCCCTTCCAGTGAGTGCGTGTTAAGACAGTTTATTTGTAGATTCATGGGGTCGATTTAGCCCACTGCACAAACCAACCAGAAGTCGTCCGCACTCCACAGTCTTGGAAAAGAAGTTCAATTATTATTAGTTGGTGATTTGTTCACAAGTACACACTAACTTGGCCTCCCAGCTATCCGCATGAGTGCACCAATAATTCTTACCTTGTGTCGAGCTAATGTCAACAAAAAGTCAAAACCAAGCTAGCTTAGATCAGCTAGCATAACTTGCAAATATCAACTCATCACCCATACCTACACTCATCACCTATACCTACATATTTTCGCACGTCGATGTCAATTTAACCGCCCATCATATTTTCGCATGTGTGTATTCTCATATTTTTGTGTGGTAATCGCATGACTTGTCGGAATACAGTGGTCAAATCTATAAACCAAAGTGGTCGTAATACGTTGGTCGTAGCCATAGTCCGTAAAGAAGTAATATCACAGACGGTTCATGTTGAAACCCATATATGAAGTATCACAAACGGTTCTGAACAAAACCGGCTTGAAATCACTAAAATCAGAGTGTTAGTGATTTCAAGCCATGGTTAAATCAGTGTTAGCGATTTCAAGCCATGGTGAAATCAGATTGTTAGTGATTTCAAGCTATGGTAAAATCAGAGAGTTCAAACCATGGTAAAATAAATGAGTTAGGCATTTCAAATCATAGAGTAAGATAAAATCGGGAGATACTTATCATAGACGGTTTTTAATATGAACCGTCTGTGATACTAGCTCATCACAGATGGTTTTTGTTTGAAATCGTCTGTGATTCGCAAAAATTTTGAACGCTTGCGCGGGAGGCAAAATATTTTCGCGCTGCCCTTATATGTTATACCCACCCCACCTTGTCTTCCATCGCCTCTCACTCCCTCCCCACGCCAAGCTCCGACAACCGTCCTCAATTCCTCGACGCGGTTCGGCGAGGAGACGCAGCCGACGAGGAGGAGGAGGAGGGATCGCAAGAGCTCCATGTTTGCAGTAGGAGGTAGAGCCGGAAGGTACGTGTATATCCCAAAACTTACACAATTTGTTGATTGTTTGATGGTTCTTATTTTATTTGTACCTAATACTAGAGCGCCGTTGGAGATTTTTGGCCGTCTCTCATTTTCCTTGCCAACGAGCTTGAGGCGAATTCGGACGACAAGCAAGAACAGTTTGTGATATGCTGGTGAGGTACATAGAGGAGCTCACAAGACCAATCCAAGAAGTCGATGAGTTCTTCAGGATCTTGGAGGCACAGATGATTTCTAGCTAGTTTAACTTTGTAATTTTATTCCTTTTCCCCATTCGGAGGGAATGTTGTAAAACCTTTTGATTTTCCTTTTGCTAGATAGGTCTCTCCTGCAATGTGTTTGCCATCAAAATTTCAATTGGATTTTAGTTGTCTTGCTAGAGGTTCCATGTGGAAACTATTGTCCAGCAATTGATTGGTTTGGCTTAAAATTCATTTCTTTCAATAGAAAAAACTATCACAGACGGGTGATAATTACTTATCACAGCTGACCCATAAACTAAGATGACTCACGAAACTATCTGTGATGACTTTTTTGAACCGTCTGTGAAGACCTTTTCTGTAGTAGTGTGCTTAATTACCATTAATTAGTTTTGAATTAGCACTTACTAGTGGTTTAATATGTGCTTTATTAGGCAGTTACTATAGAGTAATGTCTCGACCTTAAAAGGATTTGGAGACGTCCGGGCCTTAGGACAAGTGAGTTTTCGCACATTTCTTTCTCTTCCTCTCTTTTCAATTATGTTGGTGTGATGTGCTGCCAAACCAAGTCATCCCTTCTCGGTGTGCACCGGGAAGGAGGGTGAGCGGTATCTTTGAACCATTACCACAAAATTCACCTGCATAGGGCGACAATAAGTTTTTTAGGTAGCGCTTTTGCACGACTACTCGCTATGCTGCTACTACTCACTACTACACAAAACCTCATCACAGACGGTTCTAAACAATCATCACAGACGGCTTTTGAACCGTCTGAATTTATGTGTCTGTGATGACACGAGGACAGACGGTTTTTGAACCGTTTGTGAAAAAGGCTATCACATACGGTTCTGAAGAAGAACCATCTGTGATAGTAATTATCACAGACGGTTCTTGTTCAGAACCATCCGTGATAGCTTTTTCTATTGCAAAAAAATGAAAACGGGTTTTCACTTCGTCTGTGATAGTAACTAAAACCTTTCCCAGCATATTGACGTCGTCTTCGCGCAATTCTCCATGATTAATTTGACCTAGGAGATCTGTATACGTTGAACCTAGCTGAATCTCACTAGGTAGGACTGCTTCTGCACCGTAGATTAGTGTGAATGGTGTTTCACTAGTTGCTCTGTAATACTCTAAAATTTATTTGGACAACTAGAAGAGTACTTGGGAGAAAATATTAAATAGGACCGCTCTGTGATGACTTAGATTATCACAGACGGTCCGTCTGTGATAGATCCATATCACAGATGATTCCAAGAAAACCATCTGTGATTATTTTATCACAGACGGTTCCAAGAGAACCGTTTGTGATGAGGCGTCTTCTATAGCCTGTTTTGTAGTAGTGACTTCGTCGTATACTACTTCGAGCTTGAGTTGCTTCTGTTTCTCCATCAACCTCATTGTAAGATAAACTTCACAATATTATTGTGATTATGTTTTTGATTCAAATCATGTTGTTTCACTACCTTCATCTACTTCTAAATGTTGAATCAATAGTCATTTGCGAAATATGCTTCTTGTTAACATTTGGAATTAAAATATTGCACAAATATCCATTCCATAAACCGTATTGTGGACATTTTTGTTATTCAGTGATGGCTGGTGCTTCTAATGCTATGAAATCTAAGATGTTTTCTGGCAAGAACTTTCGTAGATGATAGACTAGGGTCAAGTTTTGGCTCATGTCTTTGGGGTTGTGGTGGGTAATCCATCTGCAATTTCCATTTACGATTTAACATACCATGCAGTTCAACACTTGTAGGATCAAGGATAACCGACTAGAGGGGGTGAATAGGATGTTTTAAAATTTTCTACAAATTTATCAAACTAAGCGAGATAATCTTAACAAAATTTCCTATCACAAGGTAAATGCTGCAAATGTAAATGCGATAAATAAGGACAAGAAATAATCACAATGAAGACAAAGAGGTTTTTCCATTGGTATCGAAGATTTGTCGATCTTCACTAGTCCACGTTGAGGGAGCTTGACCCAATTAAGCCGGCTCCACAAATTAAGCCTTCCCTCGATTTCACTTGTGGTTGTTATTTCTCCTCTTCAGAGATGGTGAACACCGAACCACTCACAATTGGTGTTGAGCCTTTTCACAATCTTCTAGAAGAGATCACCGCGCAAGCTCTCGCCAAGCCTTCTAGGTGTTGACAAACACCAAGAGTAATGAATTCGAACTTTGCTTGACGGCAATCAAGTGCTATGGATCAATCTAGAATAAATGCACTTGATTTTTGCTCAATTACCTCACAATGAATGCAACAAGAGTGAATGAGGAGTGGAGTGAATGCTCTAGGCTCAAAGATGTTCAATAGAGTGTTCTCATCCTGTCCTAGAGCTGGTGGGGGAGTATTTATACCTTCCACAAGCAAATACGACCGTTGGAGGCAATAGCCGGTACTACCGCACCTCCAACGTCAGCACAGTAACGGCTATAGCAGATGCATTTAATGTGGCTGAAAAGCCGTCGAAAACTTGGTGCGGTACTACCGCCATTGTTTGTGTGGTAGTTCCGATTGTCGTAGTTCCGCTCAACTCATGGCGGAACGACCGATTTTCTTTGGAGATGAAAAATACCGCATATTGGAAATAATGTACCGCTTGAATTTTTCGGTCGCACCGAACTGCGGTAGTTCGGCAAAAAGCACAGCGGTAGTTCCGCAATAGCAAATCAACAAAAGAACACGAAAATGCACCGTTCTGTAAAAAACGTTCCGCGCCTTAGCTCGATACAACCGACTTGCGGAAGTTCCGCTCAAAGAACGCCGGTACCACCGCATTTCCAAGAGTGCAAATAAAATTCAAAAGGTATCTCTCTGGAAAATACGTACCGTAAGATTTCGGTATTCGATCGGTGGTAGTTCCGCCATGGGAACACCGGTCATACCGCAGAACAGTAGTTCCGCCGACAACACGTCGGTACTACCGATTTGCCTCAGAAAACAATATTTGCTTTTAAAAATAAGTTTTGAGTGTATACATGATCCTAGATTGATCTAATATCCACAAGAACATGCTATCAAGCTACTAGACTTGATCTCTCTTAATAGTACGATATTTAACCTATAATCCGATCTTCCACCCTTTTCACGTTAAGACCGGTAAAATGAAAAAGCATCCTAGACTACTTGTACCTTAAGCATGTATGTCCAAATTTCTGTAACCACCGCTGTAATTAAACCTTGTAAATACTCAATAAACAAGTTAGTCTCATATTCATATATCGTCATTAATTATCAAAATAAATCTTAGGGGCCTAGATGCTTTCAACACTGCAAACAACACTACTCTTGGATGCATACTAACCATACTGGTAGATTAGCTCTATGATATGTATAAGAACTTAGCTCTATGATATGTACAAGAACTTTAAGTCCACCACAAAGTTGTGGGGTGCACTAGAGCACAAATATGCGGAAGTTGAGGCTGGTCGCTGGCTCTACATGTGTGAGCAGTTCATCGATTTTAGCATGGATGAAACTAAGTTGATAATTGTACAGGTTCATGAGCTTCAGTTGCTAGTTGGTGAGATTGCGCATTTGGGTTGGCGTTGCCTCCTAAGTTTGTGGCAAGGACAATTGTTGCCAAACTTCTTGCTACTTGGCGGGATTTTGCCACCAGCTTAAAACACAGGAGGGGAGATATATCTATTGAGGATCTCATTGATGCCCTTAATGTGGGGGGAGGCAGGAGCAAAAGATGCACTCAATTGCTCTCGTCAGAACAATGCTAATTTCAGAGAAAAAATCAGTAGACAAGAAATACAAAGGCTTTAAACCAAACAAGATAACTAGCTTTAAGAAGAAGAAAACTGAGAAAAAAACATGAAGGACATCATCTGCTTTGTGTGCGGCAAAGGCAGTCATATGGCAAATGATTGTCTCTACTGCAAAGACATAATGAATGAGCAGCCAAAGAAGAAGATTGTCAATATGACCATAGGTGAGGCCTCGACTTCAGCAGGGTATGGTAATTCACCTGTTGTCTTTTAAGCATGTCAATCTACTGGTTGGTTGGTAGATATTGGTGCTAATATTCACGTGTGTTCTTACAGTTCCTTGTTTTATTCTTATCGGCGGCAGGGGCTTCCTCCGTCCTAATAGGAAACGGGTCGCATGCTTCTGTTCTGGTGTTAGCACAGTGAATCTGAGGCTTACTTCAGGAAAGACCGTCCACTTGAAGAACATGCAGCATGCGCTAACAATAAATAGGAACCTTGTTAGTGGTTTTATCCTATGCAATAATGGTTATTAGCTAGTCTTTGAGTCAAATAAAATTATGATGTCTAAGTTTTGGAACTTTGTTGGTAAATGCTACGAGAACATAGGCTTGTTCCGTCTAAATACTTTTGAGTCTTGTTATAATATGAATGTTGCAACTTGTTTAAATAAATGTCAAGCCAACATTTGGCATTCTCATTTCTATCATATTGGTTTTGATAGCATTAATCGAATGTCCATATTAGAATTAATTTCAAAATGTGAGATTATCAAAGGATCAAAGTATCAATCTTGTGTGCAAGCAAAGCAGCCTAGAAAACCCTTTAAGGGGTTACAAGAGGCAAAGAACTTGGCACCATAAGTTCTTGTCCATTCTGATTTGTGTGAAATGAATGGACTATTGACTAAAGGAGGTACAAGATATTTTCTGACTTTTATTGATGATGCAACGCATTATTGTTATGTGTATTTGCTTAAAACAAAATATGAAGCTTGAATCTATTTTAAATTTTATAAGGCTGAAGTTGAGAACCAACTAGAATGGAAAATTAAAAGACTAAGGTCTGATCGTGAAGGAGAGTATATCTCCCACAAATTCTCTCAATTATGTTATGAGCATAGAATAGTCTATGAAGTTACACCACCATATCCACCCAAATCAAACGGTGTAGCTAAGAGAAAAAAAAAATCGGACACTAACAGACATGGTAATGCCATGTTGGAGAGTGTCGGTATGCCTAAGATATGGTGGGGAAGCTATATTGACAAAAATTTTCATCCTAAACAACTCCGTATGAGGGATGGAAGGAAAAAACCTAATGTTAATTTTATACGAACTTAGGAGTGTTTGGTAAAAATCAATATACCATTTCAGGAAAAGATAAAACTTGGACCTAAAACAATCGATTTTGTTTTTTCTATAATATGCTCATAACAGCATGACCCATATATTTTTTATAGTAAAATAAGAAACTCGTGATATTATATCTAACATAATAATAGAGTTCAAAGATGCTTCATTTCTTAAGGATATTTATCCTATGAGAACCGTAGGTAGTACTTCACGAAATGAGAATAATCAAAATATGAATAATAGAAATTTTTAACCTAACACCATTTTTGAATCAATGAGTGGCATACCATAAGTATGTCATATTCCTGAGGAGGATAACAATTTATTCGAAGAGGCTTCTCGTATTTGCAAGCGACAAAGAGTTGATAAAATATTTGGTGATAACTTTATTGCATACCTAGTGGATGATGTGCCAAAACTCTTTCATATGCTTATGCATTACCTGATGATGAGTATTGGAAAGAGGCAATTCATAGCAAGATGGCACTACTACAAAACAAGCTATAGAAGACGCCTCATCAGAGATGGTTCTTTGAAACCGTATGTGATAAAATAATTACATATGGTTCCAAGACAAATCGTCTGTGATATGGACCTATCAGAACCGTCTATGATATGAACCTATCACGGAGGTTTGTAAATACAACCATGTGTGAAGTATCACATACGGTTCTGACCACGAATCATCTGTGATGACTTAGAGTATCACAGACGGTTCTTATTACGAACTATAGTAAAATCAGAGAGTAAGGAAAATTCTAAGCCATAGTAAAATCACATCACAGACGGTTCTTAATACAAACCGCCTGTGATGATATACATATCATAGACGCCATGGTCAAGATGGACAACATCGGGGTACTCACAAGCCATAAGGGGAGGTCTAGAAGGTTTTCGTATGGGAGTGATGTCTTTTTCATGTATTTTCAAGAGTCTCTGAATATGAAAAATCTCACATAAAATGTGATGGTACCAACTATGAAACAATTAAAATCTGATTTTTTTTTTACAATATAAAAAACTATCACAGACGGTTATGAACAAGAACCGTCTGTGATAGTAAGGTTCTGAACATAAACCATCTGTGATAATTACTATCACAGACGAAAATAGACTATCACAGATGGTTCTAAACAAGAACCATCTGTGATACCTTGATGACCGTCTGTTATCAGAGACATATAAATTCAGATGGTTCAAAAACCGTCTGTGATGATGGTTTAGAACCGTCTGTGATGAGGTTTTGTGTAGTAGTGTGGATTTCATCATGGCTAATGGGACTTAGGAGATCACTGATCATTCTAGTGGGTGCAAAACTGTTTGATGTAAGTGGATCTTTAAAAACAAAATGAGGCCTGGCAGTACTGTTGAAAATTATAAGGCAAGACTTGTGGCCAAGGGTTATACCTAGAAAGAAGGAGATGATTATTTTGATACTTATTCTCATGTCGTCAGACTAACCACCATTAGAATGCTCATTGCATTAGGTGCTTCCCATGGTCTACACATCTATCAAATGGATGTAAAGACAATTTCCCTTAATGGAGAGTTGGAGGAAGAAATCTATATAGAGCAACCAGATGATTTTGGAATTCCTCAACAGGAAAATAAGTTCTGCAAATTATTCAAATCCTTGTATGGCATAAAGCAAGCACTTAAGCAATGGCATGAGAGGTTTGATAAAACTTTGGTATCTGCTGGTTTTGCTGTAAATGAGGCGAATAAGTGTGTATAGTATCGTTATGGTAGGGGTCAATGAGTGATTTTGTATTTGTATGTTGATAACATACTTGTATTTGGGGCGAACATTGCCGTAATTGATGATGTTAAATTTTTCTTATCTACATGTTTTGATATGAAAGCCTTGGGAGAGACAGATGATATTCTGAATATTGAATTGATCAAGAATGAGCATGGGATCACATTGAACCAACCCCATTGTACTGAAAAAATATTGAGTCGGTTCGGCTTTGAGAACTGAAAGACTTCTCAAACACCTTATGATGGTAGTGTTAAGCTTCGAAAAAATTAAGAATTTGTGAAAGATCAATTAAGATATTTATAAATTATTTGATCTAACACGAAGACAGCTACATAGAGAGATGAGGGGAGGAGGAAAGATGATGGAGGGAGGAGGTGCATAAGTCATGGTCTTAAAAATTCCAATGACATATGTTTAATTTCTATGATCGAGCAGTGGCATATCTTATCTCGAAATGGGAATTTTGCGATGACATGTATCAAATTGACCCCTCTATAATGACATATATCTAAATAATTTTTTTTCCAAAGAGTTTGATCCGTGAGTTTGACGTATACATATGTACGGTACGGGCGCATAGTGGTCGCGTGTAATTAGGTCACGGACCCGATAAGCTAGCCAGCACTGGTATGCCTAGCTGCTAACTAGTTAATTAACCAAACTTACGGAACTTTACTACTTCAATATCTTTCCCGACCGGCAGGAACCGAACTTGAGAATCTAAATAACTTTTTTTTTTCTAAGAGTTTGATCCATGACGTTGACGTATACATATGTACGTACGAACAGTGATCACGTGTAATTTGGTCGCGGACGCGATGAGCTAGCTAGCACCGATATGCCTTGCTGCTAGCTAGTTAATTAACCAAACTTACGGAACTTTACTACTTAAGTATCGGCAGTGTACTCAGGACTAAAATTTAAAGGTGCTAATGGAACGATGCCGCTTGCTTACTCGGTCACGCGCTGTCTGCCTGCCTGATTGCCGGTGCTGCATGTCTACATGTTGTGCCTGCCGCCGCTCTACATATAAGTTTGTGTCATACAGCACTACCCGGTTGCCGCTGTCTCATGCCTGTGCGAGCCGCCAGCACGCTGAAGCACACGTCGACCACAGCGCTAGTCGCTAGGGTTCGTCGTGATGAAGATTAGGCAATTGGTTAGGATTTATAGTGGGATTCGATGTTTGGTAGGAGGAGAGAGCTGAGTTAGAGTTAGATAGATAGGTTTGGCAGGCTTAGTCAGTTGACTTAGGACAGAAACGACCAGCACTTACTTGACGCAATCTATACAAAGAAATTATAGCCTAAATTATTTTTTTTTGTCCTTCCTCTGCCCAAAGCAGCCAAACTTCACACCATATCGCTCGGTAGACGAGGTTGCTAGAGGGATACCCAAGTTAGGGATCCACGTTCAACCACAAGATCAACACGAGACGACCATACATATCATCATACACCTGTATATACACAGATTCGTACGCAACAACTACTGCATGCATGCTAGGCTGCCTAACCTGCATGAATGCATACATTATGCATACGAAGCCTTTCAGGTAGCAAAGTGAGGCGGACTGTACGTGCTCTAATTTTGAGTGCCATCCGGCCGGCCGATCGATTAATGCGCGTGGATACAGTCTTCGTCTTATCAAGCTTTCTTTCGATTTAGCACAATTTAATTTAATGTAATATCATTTTCTTTATATTTTAAAAGTATTTTTAGAATACATCTAATTGTTAGACTGAACGGTGCATCGGTTTTCTATATACATAACGTCTTCTCTTCCGATGGATCACATGTTCATATGATAGCTGTACGTGTTTACATGACAACTGTACATGTTCACATGATAGCGGTAATCTATATATGTGTAACTCATGTACTCTGATTTCAACAATCAAAGATAGCGTTACTTTCCTCGTTTACATGGTATCAGAGCGGTGCCGCTCCTGAGCCGCTGCCTCCATAGCTTCCGCCGCACCGCCCCTCGGAGATGATCTCATCTCCATGATCTCTTCCGGGGGTTGCGCAACCTATAATTTAAGTTGTGTCACCGATCATCCGATCGGCTACCAATTAGAGTTTTCCCCGATCATCTTCAAATCGGGTTTTCTTTTTTTTTCGACCATAGATCGGTTTGCGTGCGCCCTGCCAACCTGTCGACGTTCCTCGGCTCGGACTTCATCGCCTCGGTTTTGACCTCTCCGGCGCCTCCTCTCTTTCGATGACATCGTGGCTTGACGCGTCGCGGTTATTGACACGCCCTCCCTCCACGGCCTTCCGAGCGCCCTGTCTAGCGTCATCATCACGCCGGATCATCATCGCCGGACCGTCATCCGCGAGACTTCCGTCTTCACCGAATTTAGGTCCAGTCTGAATGTCCGCCTTTGCGACTTTCCGACTGCAGGGTCGTGTTAGACATGATGGTGCCTCGGCTTCCTACATGCATGACGCTTTCTCTTCCGATTGATGATCACGCGTTCACATGATAGTTGTACGCGTTCACATGATAGATGTAATCTATATATGTGTAAGTCATGTACTCTGATTTCAACAATCAAAGGATAGCGTTAGTTTCCTCGCTTACACTAATGAGTCTAGCCGGAGCGAAATACAATTTCATTAAAAACTGATTTATTTCAATGATTAACTAATTAACAAGTGTAATTAAAACAATGTTAACCCAAGACAATGAGCCCTACCAAAGAGTTTGTTTTTTTTTTCATCCTACGTGCGATCTCGCGCATGCATACATGGTTCGTTTAATTTGATCCATCGATCGAGCTACCTAAGTGCTCCTTGTGGAGGAGTACCCTGTTTAATTAGGATGGGTGTCGTTTGGATATACGCGGAGGACGAGAACGAAGGTTGAGGGGCGTTGGATGTAGATCCGGTGGTAAAGGAAAAAAGATAATTGATTTTCTCACACAAGCTTGACATCCCCTTTATATATAATAGCGCGGGTGGCATATAGCCCGCGATAGCAATTGCATAGGTAGATATACAGTATAATTCACCTATATATATCTGAATATCGTACACGTCCTTATTCTTACACAAATATCGTTCCATGCATATACAGTTTAACGAAATCTAAACAATTATTTAAAACACGGTAATTTTATAGGGAAGAAAATTGTAGTTCTAAAAGGGCCTAGCTAAGATTCGACTCCGGCCGGTTGAAACCTGAGAGCTTCCTGCAGAAAAGAGAAAGCAAGAAAAAAAAATGACTGTGGTCAAGGAGAGGGCCCACCACATAAACCTGATCGGTCCGAGCCATCGACCAGGTGCCGTGTAGCCGTCAGACGGTCGCACACGGCGGAGCCGGCCATCGTCGGCTCCCGACAGGAGGCGGGGGATGGTGGGGCCCACCGGCAGCCGACACGGCCGCCCACCTGGCGTGGCCTCCTCCTCCTCCCATGCTGGTCCGGACCAGCCGCTGGAGTAGCACTAGTCGCAGACAGAGTTTGCAGTACGTGCTCGTCTCTCCCTCTCCCTCGCTCGCTCGCTCGATCTCGGTGCAGTAGCCACGACTTTCAGGTGCGTATGTCAACTCCGTACGTATTGATCTCTTCATCGGCCATGCATGCATCATCAAGGAGGACGAAACGATGGTCAAATACTCAACCCCTTGCTAATTAAGCTATCTAATTAAGCCGTGCATGTAGGAGTCGCTAGCTTAATTTTGTGCTTAAGTTGGGGAATATCGATATATAGCCATAGGCATGAGTGTGGGGGTGTACTTGTGCACATGCATGTGTAGTTATCCCCCACGCAAAGGATTCATCGGCAGAATTCCAAGATTAGTCACTGGGACAAGCGTGATTCGCATGTCCAACCAAGTAATCCATTCTTTCTCGATGCCCGTTTTAGAATATGTGCGATCGATATTTCAAAACTTTAACTATTGATTTCTATAAAAAAAAATATTTATATTTGTTATAGAAAAATTATATAAATAGATTTATCATAGAAAGTAGTACCGTACCCATGTCCCAAAACCGACAAGCAAAACAAGAACGGATCCTAGGATCCTAGCTAGCTCTAACCACCACTGCTTAGGAGAGATGCATGCATTAATTCATGGACCATGGCATGCAATTAATGAGGCCCATACAACCACCAAACATTCATCGATATATATCCATGGCACTGCATACATATGCACTATATATATGCACGGTGCTTCAGTCTGCCACGTGTCACTTGCTTGCAGCTGATCTAGCACCTGCACCTGCACTTGCACACAGAATTTAAATCTTTATGGAGAGAGAGAGAGAGAGAGAGAGAGAGAGAGAGTAGGATCTTGCCCTACTGTTCTCCGTCAAAAAAAAGGGGGTCAGGTCTTGTATTGTTGGAGCCTAGCGATAACAAGGCATCGACAACTCCTCGACGTGTAGCTATCAATCCTACGTGTGCATCGAGCCATTTATACACGTGCGTCAAAAAAACATCACACGTAACTAACTATTCGTCTCAATCGCATCTCCGAGACTCCAACCCACTACACACACGAGGTACCATCAAATTATACGTAAGTTACACCGTACCTGTATATATGCCATGTTGATTTCAATCTATCAGCCGAAAAATTCCATACACATATAATCTAATTATTCATCTAAATATTTCGAATAATTTACATATGTATATTTATATGACAATATCTATCTGTAAAAGATTCCATCGACTCAAAGAACCAAACGATAGTTTCAAACGCATAACTTTAAGGAAAATTTTGATCGATATATGTCGCTCCAAAGATTGGCGCTCTAAAAATTACCACTCCACACAATGTAATTGTTCTCGCGCCACTCCGAAGAGATGTAATATACAATCTTTTGTCACTTTGGCCCATTTGAAATCATTTATGGCTTTTCTCGAGGAGCTGCTGAGCCGGGTGACCAATCAAAGGAGAACGGCGAGGAGTTGTAGCATGATGAAATGTGGACAACTCGGCGAGGCGCGATGAGATGCGGATGGTCTCTGTGGCGTCGACCGCCACCATGTAGTTTCCGCCATGCGAGGAGGAAGAAGACGAAGTGCGAAAAGTTGGAAATGATTATAGAAAAAGGGCCAAAGTGGCAAATATATATATATATATACACACACACTTTAACATACGTCCGTCCATTTGGAGTGGCACTAGAACAATTACATTACGCAGAATTTTTTTCGAGCGTCAATATTTAAAGTGGCAAATGTTCAAATTTCTCTAAATTTAAATCGCCACAACCTTAGGTCATATACAAGGGGTTTACATCAACTGTTTATAGTCTCTGCCACGTATGATTTAAGCCGGTGTGAATGAAAGAGAATAAAGAGAGAGAAATGTGTTATCTACAATCATGTAACCAACTGTATCACCGGAACTAATGAAGAAATATCTTGGGCCCATAAAAATATTAAAAGATTATATCATCTATAAAGATAAGTGAAAAAAATAACACATTATATGAATTATTTACAATGTTATCTACATATGATATGATACAGAGAGTTACTTCGTGCATACCCTTAATGAGCTTTACCATTGAGCAACCCCTTTAGCATCTCGCGATGGTGACTGCCAAACTTGTACTCGTTAGGTCAATGCGTGCAGTGCTTCCTCCACTCGTTTTTGCGTGACAAACTGGTTAGGGCATGGAAGCAGAATGCCGTGGTTGGACTTTTATATGTGCTAGCTCTTTGACGAGCCATTATTTTCTGCTTTGTAAAGCACTAATTACTTGACTTGATGCATGGAAGGGAGAGCTCGATCGAAAGCCCCCGACATAGCAGGAAACTGAGGTAGACTAAACTCCAACAAAGTGGTAACATTTGATAGGCAATTAAGCTTAGATCAAGGGATCAAGCTAGGTGGCGTACCGTGCAAAACTCTAGCTAGTTTTCTATGCGTGTGTGTTATGCTCTCACGCACAAGACCATGCAAAGTTACAAGGGTAATGATAGCGTCCGGGCATTCAATGGGACGTTACGCTTCAGACGCAAAAGTTTCCTAAACCAAAATAATATTCTAGCTCTTACATCCGATGGATCTAAAACCATCTGAACCAACTTGCACCCAACCTACCTCCTAATTCATCAAACCATATCTCTCTTTCAAGTCAAGCACGTACGCTTCATCCAACGAGCACCCAACCTACCACCTTATCCATTCAACCATCTCTCTCTCTCTATCTCTCAAGTCAAGCACACCTCCAACGAGCTCCTACTGGGCGCACTTCCGCACACGAGTGTCACCGTAGCACCCACCCCTCAGCCTCCATGCCACCGTTCCACCCTCTCTTGCTCTCCCTCCCACATCTACTCTAGCGAGCCTTGAGTAACCCACCTCGATGAACTCCAGTTGAGTTGCTACCAGTGACCTCTTCAACGAGCTCCGACCGAGAGGCTCCAATGACCCGTCGATGCCCTGCCACCACCATGCAGGCATGCACGACTTTGACGGATTTCCATAGATGTTGCAAGTCTACCAGCATGTTAATGCAAAAGGTTTGGTGATTTGTTGCATAGAGTTTTTTGTTTGCACAATTTTGATTGTGTGTGTTTGTTGTTGTAGTGGGTGAGTTTTATTGCACACTCAACATTTCATTGTTGTGCGTCTTCAAAATTCGTTGCACCACTGAAGAGGTACATTGTGCAAACTAGAGGTGGCTTCATAAGTGAAATTTGACAGCAGCCTAGGCTTCCGATTGTTTGTTGCTATCATGTTTTGATTTGTTGCACAAGAGTAAACTTTTATTGCGATAGAAATGTATATTTGTTGCACCGATGAATCCATGCATGTTGTATCGAGTTGGGAATTTGTTGTTTTTTATTGCATCGGAAGGGAATTGTGTTGCAGGATTGCTAAATAATTATTGCGCTTCACCGATTTTTGTTGCGCCCGATCGAATGACTGAGGTCGAACATTTCATGTTAGATCCAACGATGGAGAATAGCGTATACGTCCTAGCACTAGTTGCTCCCAAGTTATAAACCCAAAGATTCTACATGCAACTTAATTCACGACACGCATGGGCTATGTCGACGTCTGGAACTCTCGTCACAGAACGGACAAACAAAATTATAAAAAAGAAATAGTGATTGCTATCTATTCGCCAAAGGACTCAAAATAGTGATGTATAGTACAAAGCGTATGCTCTAATTATAGGAAAAATGATTGTGAATACACGTGGATTAGGGTTTGAATCGGGTCTATCTTTACAATGGCTCATAGGCCAGGCTTTTATAGTTATATCTTCACAATTGCAGTAGCGTTCCTTTAAACCAATCATCG
Organism: Hsuehochloa calcarea; assembly: GCA_036346395.1. Classification (NCBI taxonomy): domain Eukaryota; kingdom Viridiplantae; phylum Streptophyta; class Magnoliopsida; order Poales; family Poaceae; genus Hsuehochloa; species Hsuehochloa calcarea. Next base: position 3,989,582 of record CM070606.1, read on the forward strand.
CGTCCCTTGATGGCGACCGTTGTGTCTCCGGATGTAACAGCCAATATCTTCTCCACGTGGGTTGTAATTAACCACATGTGGGCAACCGCCTTTGAGAACCACCTCTGTTGGGGAGATGTCCTGGGGTGGTCCGAAGAGACTTCTCCAGAAGAGAGGTCCTGGAGTGGTCCAAAGAGACCTCTAGGGGAGAGGTCTTGAAATGGTTTGAAGGGAATGTTCTTGGGCCCACCTTCTAATTGTGTAATTAATCAAGGGTCCAGCAAGCTAATTCGGGCCCAGTAAAGGATCCAGATTACTTTCGAATAAAGGTATATCCGATAATTTGTCTAGTCAACAATCTTCGTCAGCTAGCCTCTCAACTTCAAGTGAAAAATGACTTACTTGAGAAGGAGGTTATAAAATCATAATCGGAAGTAAAGCCTTTCCAACTGATACTCTATTCGATCAAAAATAGACATAGTCAAGAATGTAATTTCACTTGAGTTGCAAAATTACAACTACTTTTCCTGAGAAGATAGAAAGGGGAGCGTCAACCGTCTTCATTTGTGAAAACAATATTCGAAGAGAAGGTTATGCTTCATCTTTCAACAATTTATTAGGAACAAATTCTAATAAAATCTTATCCGTTGGACTTTCGTCTTCAATTCTGTCATAAGTTGTTGGTCTATAAATAACCATTAGGAGGGGAAGAACTTTAAAATAAATTCCCTTAGAAGCTTTCTACCTTTTCTATCTCCACTTTACCTTTGAATACTCACCTTCAAACTCCTTCAGTTCAAGTAGATGATGTACCATGATAGCAGAGATCATGAAAAAAGACAAACTTTGTAGAACAAATTTGACTTTTTGACCACCTTGAAGTTATGATTTCTAGATTTTATTCTTCCAAAGTGGTCAAGAAGCCAATTTATTCTATGAAGTTTTCCAAAAATTAGTAGAAAGAAAATTCTAATGATCGGTGAACACTTCGAAGAGCACATGTCATGGTAGTTTCTGTTTTAAGGGTGTTATACTTTTTACTCGCGATGATTATGGCATAAAGATAACTTTGGGAAAATGGAAAAACTTTTCAACTGCTTTTTCTCGCATGTCTCTGATGCGTGGAACAACTTCCTTGACTAGATATGAGCTGTCATGTCCCCATTGATCGAGGTGCAGTTGTTACATCCTTGAGGTAGTGGGTTTTAAATACACCAAAGATATATATACGAATCTTTACCCTTCCTTGGGCATGATTTACCCCGCTGTTTTTACTTTCCCCATTCACCAAGAGCCTTTCGTCCTCCACAAACCTTTGAAAGGAATAATTCCTCAGTCCACCATTGAACCGAGACAATGGTGGGATAAAAATCGTCAATGCTGTCTGAGGAGCTCAAAGGATTGGAGCAAGACGTGCATCTACTAGAGAAGGCTCTTCTCGAGTGGCGTGGACTGAGGAGGGAGATTGAGCCATGCCCTCCGGCGGTTTTACGGTACTCTTCGTGCACTATCTCCGGGCAAGCCTCCATTTACCTATAATGATTTTTTCATTGAAATTCTTAATCATTATGGAATGGAATTAGTTCATCTTGTACCAAATTCAATTATGGTACTTAGCATCTTTGCCCATATGTTTGAGGTGTTTTTAGGAATAGCCCCTTGTTTGCATCTGTTTATGTTTTATTACCAAATCATTCACAACAAGAAAGGTGATGGTGTTATGGGCTCTTTTTACTTTAAATTCCAATACGTCAACAAGAGGGTATTTCTATTCTTGGCTACCAAAGATGCCAACCAAACATGGAATAAAGAATGGTTTTATTCTATTGTTTCGAAGGAGAGTAGAATTACTTATAGTCAGAATACGCCACCGAAGTGGTCCTCAAAAAGTCGAGCTGCTGACAAGGAGATCAAACTTTCCGATGATGAGAAGAGTGTGGAGTGTGGTCCAAGTGATCAGCAACCTGGTAAGGAGAGGTCTAACTGGATGAAAAGTCATCCATGACTTTCTCAAGAATAAGATATTTCCTCTCCAAATGAGAGAAATATTATCTTGAGATTATGACATCCCAGAGAATGGCAATAATCCATTCGCACTTGAACTAAATTTTCATAGTTGAAGTAAAATAATTTTTCATTATATTGTAGCTTTTTTGGATGATGAGTGTCGGGACCCAAATATGCAATTGGAGTTGACTTATTACTTAGGAAAGATCGCAAAGTGGTAAGTATTCACAAGAATTGCACTAGTCCTTTATGATCACGCTAGTGCACACATCAAAGTCAACATCGATAAAATATCACATCCATACAACGAATATAAGAATAAGTTCGAGTACCTTTGAATAACACAAAGTATGCACCGCTTGGGACCTTACTCCAACTCTAATTCTTTCAAACCTACTACCCGAATGTATTAAAACCAAAGTTAATACTTCTCGCTATATCAATTTTTATGGTTGAGGTGATACAGGGCGAAGGATCTTCATAGGAGTCTGAAGAAGAAATTCCACTTCAGCGGGCTCCAAGGCCAAGGACCTCCTTGGCCTTAGTTCCTTCTTTGTTAGAGCTAGTAGAACAACCCACTTTCACTGTTAATGAGGACTTTATGACGCTCTTTAACGAAAGTGGCTTCGAGATCGAGTAAGTTCTTCGACAATAACTATATAATTTTAGCTCATAATGACCAATCATATATTTTCTTTTAGTCTATCTTGGTCGTCGGACCCGAAAAGGGGACAACTAACAGCTCAATAATAAACTTCATCACTCATCATACCGGCAATGGAAGAATCTCTAGCAAAAGAGATTATGTAAATAGAAATACCTCTTATGACCACTGAAGAAGTGGGCTAGGATGTCCTAACCATTGCTACTGGGACATCCAAGGAGATGCCACAGGGCACGGATGTCCAAATAGAAAGAACCTCCCAAGAGGATCAGACATAAGAGGTGGTCTGTGGGTCCACTTTAACAGGAGTGGACCATGAGACAACACGGTCAGAGGAGGTGGTACATGAGACCACTGAAACTCAAGATGAAGATGATCATATCTTGGTAAACTTTTTATCTTGGTAATTTTATTTTAAATATACCAGTATAGATCTGACTCGGAGAATGTCTTAGGAGTAGCAAGATACTAGATCTGATCCAACTAGAGGAGTTTTCCGTTTGGTTCAATTGGATCAATCTGAAAATGAAGTTCCTCTCGAGAGTTCTCCTTCTAGAACCAAAAAGAAGGAACTCCAAGACCTCATGACGTCTGTCAAAAGGTGTTGGAAAGTCAATGCTGACATGATTGGGGAGATCAAAACTTTCGCAGAGGAGAAAGAGAAGTGTATAAAGTTATTATTCAATCACAAGATTCATATTAAATAATTAACTTACACTTTTATTTACACTATTGGGAGTGTTTACTGGCAAAAGCTAAAAAAGAAAATACTGAGTTAGTACTTCACACCCTCATATTGAAATTGTATGAGGCGGAGAAAAGATCTGAGAGGAGTGCGGTGGCCATGGCGAAAAAACCCAAAGATATCCGCCTCTTGACTCAGCAAAATGAAAAGTTACAAGAGATCCGGGATGGCAATCGGAAGAGAACCACAACCTCTTTGAACAAAACAAAGTGCTCCTTAAGGAGAAGAAAGGTAAAGAACTTCTTTTTTCTTTTTACAGAGCATTTGACCATGTCATTATTTGCAATGCGTGAAATCTATTCTCTTTTTTCGTTCCTTCTTAGAACTAGAAAAGGTAAAAGAGGATCTTCAACAGACTTCTAACAAAGATCTTCAAATTCAAGACTTAAAGAAGTAGAAGCACGAAATCTTATTTCCATGCATGAACTTGAGAAGAAAGTGAAGAACTTAATGAAGGCCGGCAAGGAAATCACTACGATTATAGGAAATAGTTTATCTCGAATTTCAGCTTCTCTACGAGACATTGCAGAGAATCCAAAAGCTCTGGTAACTCCTCTTGCAACTAAAATAACCTTGGATGACCTCAGCAATGACATCTATACTCATATTACATACACTCAAAAACACATACCTGCTATAAAAAATACCATATATCAATCTTTAACGAGAGCAATGGGTCAAGCCTTGAACCGAGTCTTATTGAAGATTGATCTTCTTTATAGGGACTCTGTTAATCTTCAAAAGCTTGTCCCTGTGCTTAAGTTCAAGATAAAAGAAGCAGGTATTACAGCTCAAGCCAAGATTACACCAGTGGTGGTGGATATTATCAAAAACATTGAAGCTGGTGCTCCTGCCATTCCTTCGAGTGCTCCTGGCTCAAGTGTTCAAAAATGATATTGTAATGGTACATTGTTTTAATTGTATGGGATAATAAAAGGATTTGGTGTATGATAATGGTAATTGCTTGTCGAAAATTTGACTCTCTTTCGCAATTTAAAATATTTTTGCAAGTTGAATTCCTTATTTATGTTGTTATATGTAACCCCCCCCCCGGAACACTTTGACCGGCAATGGAAAGAGTGTTTGGGGAAAAAAAAATGCGTTGGGACCAGGATATCTTTCACATAATGAAACATCCGGACAAGTGTGTATTCAAGAAGATGAAGTCAAATTGTTGGGTTCTTATGCAATGAGAATTGGCTTATAGAAGTGGCCCCAGAAAGTTGTCATTTCCCGAATGCACACCGATGGTCATTTGATAAGTAAAGATTGTATTACCCAGTGGCGAAATTGATCATCCATAAGCACTCAAATAAATAACAGAAAGGATGGTGATCATGTATGCGAAATGATACGAAAAAAAATTATGCCAAAAAATTAACATGATACCGACAATTAAAAGACAATTGAATTGTGTATTTATTTAATATAAGAAAAAAGATACTTATACATATAATTTTCGAAGATGCTCAATGTTCCATGTGTTAGATAAAACACGACCATCCTCCATAGCCAATCTAACTGATCCTGGCCTAGTGACAGAGAATACAGTGATGAGGACATCACTTCTACTGATACGAACACTCCTCATGTGCAAGGTCCAATTACTCGATCACGTGCTCGTCAACTTATTTATCAGGTAAATTCATTTCTAGGGCTGAGTGTATTATTTGAGAACTCTATGATGCTGCCTAACAGAGATGATTTACTTGTACTTAGGAATCTAGGACTACGACCAGTTCAAGAAGGTCTACAACCAGTTCCGCAGGGTCTATGACCACTTCAAGAAGGCTTACGACCAGAGATAACATGGACTCCTCAAGACCACCACAGGACCAGGTCTTCGACTAGAGATACGCGACCTGAATAGTGAATAAGGTGTTGCATCATCGTTTTGGCCTAATATGGTCTTGTAAGCGTGTCGAGGTCGGAGTCTAGGTTGTGTACGCCTCTTCCCATGGCCGCACAACCCTAGGTCGATCTCCTCACGTCCCTCTATATATATACAGTAGTCGTCATAGTTTAATGTGGGTTTTTCTTTGAGATTATTCTGCTTAGCAGTCTCGCCGCACGTTCGGTTGAGGAACCCCACATTGTGTACTTCATCTATATTCGCAATACAATATCATATTGCATCTTCTACTTTCTTGCATGTGTTCTCGATTCGAATGTAGGAGATAGCCTTCTTGGCGAGGTCAACCGCGTTCTACCAGAAACTTCCACGATGGAGACCGGTCGGAGATAAGCACCTCCTGAGGTCTTCGCGACGAACTCAGCCTGACCCGGCGGATTGCCGATCGTATGCTGAGCCTTATTGTTCCCACTCGGCCCATAACCGGTGAGGGTTTCATCGATATTGTTACCAAATGTCGGTTGGCTCCTGGAATTTCCAAAAGCCGTTGGTGAGTACCTGTCAGCCATGATTGTATCAAGAATGTATTGATTCTCGGATTGCAAGGCTGAGGTTTCGTCACCTTTTTCGCTGGTCGGAAGGACCGGGCTTGGAGAGATTTTCGGACGCTCCGAGCTGGTCGGGATGACCTGTCCCTCGGGAAGCACCACTTGTCGTAGAGGTGCATCCTCATCCATCTACTCGACCTCGCTGTCGTCAGCGACCTGCGAACCGGCAGATGAGGAAGATGATGACATCCAGTTCTCTTGCATGGCCTGAATGCAGGCTTCCATGTCAAAATTGGAGTAGTCATCCAAATCGAACCAGTTCTTCTCATCCCAAGTTCCTGCCATAGTCGCATGAACGATTATGAAGGATGGGCGAGAATTTAACGAGCGAAGAACTTCTTCAGGAGAATTGCGCCTTCTTCCCCATGGACGGCGCCAGCTGTCGACGATCAAATCACCGAACTTACAAATATATAAAAAAACATAGGAAAAATAGCACTTATCTCCTGGAAAGGAATGAGGTTGCCCTTTATTGCTATGAACTGGCTATTACAAGGAGTGTCTGTAATCTGGAAAAAGAAGCTAATCCTAGTAACACTGGAGCGTAATGACTGCTATGGTGTTGTAAACTAATCCAATGGTGATCTTCTGAAGTGCCTTCCAATCGATCTCTCTTCTAATCCCCCCTCTCTCCATCTTCCACGATCCTCCTTATGTAGTTGATGAAGCGTTGGCAGTTATCCCTTGGAGAGACGCCTGTTGGGAAGTGATGAGTCTGGTCGGAGAGAGGCGTTAGTTGACAATGTATCAACTGTTGTGCGGTTATATGTCAGTGAGTCATTTAACCGTACTCCAGTGTCTTAGAATTATGTAACGTCGCGTGGTATGGAATAGACAACGTGTGTTCCATTCATCACACGATAAGGGATATATCTGGACTCAGACCCCATATACCAATTCAAAGCCTTATGAGCATTTGACTGGTCGGGGACTATGTTAGGAACCTTGTCCGACCAGGGTGTGTATTATGTAATCTCTGGAATCCTTACGATCAGAGAGGTCGTTAGCCTTAGGGGTTACGACGATGAAGACTTATGGTCTTTTCTTATGTATTAAATAATATATAGAGGTTTCAATCCTCGTCAAGTCTGAAGGGAATGTTTTTGGGCCCACCTTCTAACTGTATAATTAACTCTGGGCCCAACAAGCTAATTCGGACCCGTAGAAGATCCAAATTACTTTCGAATAAAGATATATAAAGATAATTTAACTAGTCAACAATTACGTGCTCGCTCTAGAAACTACGCGTGCTCCAAATTAAGTAGATTCAGTGACTGTTCTGGTCTAACCAGATTAATTATGTGTCGGGTTTTCAAACCGCCCGGCCTGCCCAGCCCGGCCCGGCCCGGCCCTATATCTGCCAGACCCTTTTGCTTACTGTTATTATTCTTGGCAGACGTGTACTCACTTTGTTTACAGCAGCTAGCGATGCTACAGTTCCAAGAAGAAGAAGAAGAAAAGTGTTTTCCTTGCATGGCACGTACTCCGGCATGCACCTGCAAAATTTAGCCGGGAGAATAAAGATGCACTCCACGTGTAAAACAACGTGGCTAGCGAGCAGTGGTCCACGTCAGCTCCCAATAGCCGAGCTAGCCCTCAATTCCCGGAAGCTACTGCCAGTGCTAACTCTGCTGCTTTCTTTTTCACTTGTCTTCGCGCTCGGCTGGATCCCAGAAACGTGCAGCTAAGCTGATAGGACCACTTCACCCAGAAGTGGACCTAAATACACGTACGCAAAGATAAAATCCAGCAGGCTGGCTAATTAAAAAGTTTAATGCAGCGATTAATCGCCTCCTAAATACACGATGTTTTAGAAAATGTACAATTAAACTTTCTTAACTTTAACCACTAGTCCACTACTATGTAAAAAAACTATTTGCACTGGTCACGTGAAAACGGTATTATTAGATTAAACATTAAAATATTTTTTATAATATAATACTTTTATATCATTTTATAGGCAGTGTATGGCATGCTTTGCAATTGGTGTGGAATGGGTGACAATGCCGTTCCTCCACGTGTGTCCCACCCTGACGTCACGGCGTCTGATCCTAATTATCTAGTAGAGCCTGGGTCAAAGCTTAATTGCACCGAGGACACTAATTGGCCGTGACCTAATCTCTGAAAACGCCCTAACTCCGCGTTGAAGCGGTCGTGCGTGCAGTGTACATGCGTGCATCGAAAGGAAGATTTATTTTCTTTCTTTTTCTTTCTGCAATCAAGTGTGTGGTCGGTGCATGGAGCGGTGAGACGCGGGGGCAGAGGAGTTGTGACACGTAGTAAGAGCTAGCACGGCCACCTGAATTTGTAAGGACTACCTGGCAGTGCCGTAGCTGGCTACGGGCTACTATTATTATTGATTTTTTTTTTGATTCTAGGTTTCGGGCTATTACTTGGGCGGCTCAAGGCCTAGCTCCGCCTTTAGACCCAACCCAACTCAACCCAACACAAAAGGATCTGGATCCTATACTGTAATGCAAGTATCATTGTGAACCGTGCTCAGCGTGATCAGAAGTGACAAATGAAATATTTACTGATGCAATTTATCTTGCAATGAGAATACACTATAGCTACTGATGTGGACTTTTGTTTTTAAATTGAACAGTAGAAATTGTATGCTAATATATAATACTGCAGATCCGATCCTCTGTATTCCAAAGGTGTATCACTTTCTACTTTTGATGCCTCTTGAACCGCAGCAGCTCTTTTGCTATTTTCGTTTTGACCATTTTCGGTCATCTCTGCCGCCTCCGCTTGCTGGCGTTCTAGAACGCCGCAGCTGAAATTTTAGGTTCCTTTGGCGCGCATTGTTCTTAGGAACTCATTTTAGGCGTTGCTCGCACCGCCGCATGCCAGAAATCCGCCGTGCGAGCCGTTCTTCCCGATCATTTTGTCGGACGGAAATGCGGAACAATGGTTTGAACGTGAGTCGTCGCGAACCGTCGATCCTTAGATCTACGCCCACGTCACAGAAAAATTGAGTCCGTCGCGGCGCCTCGGCCTGCGTGATCCGTTGGATTCGGGATCAACGGTGCGGTCGAAGTGAGCGTTCGGACCGCCCGAACTTCCGTAGCATCTCGTTCGTTAGTTTTTCATCCAACGGCTGGAGAGTAGGGTGGCGCGTTCGTTCTGTTGCCGCGCGTGGGAATCGTTGGATCCAAGATCGGCGGCTCGCGTGCGCGTGAACGTTCGGACCACCGAACGCTTACGGGCCGCGTGAACCGTTGGATCCGCATCCAACGGTTGGCGTTGAGGCTTCACATATACAAGCTGCCATGCAGCGGAGCTTGGGCCGTTGGATCCGTGATCAACGTCCCGTGTTCGCCACGCGTCGTTTGATTTTTGAAATTCCCGAGAGGATTTATTTATCAACTGAAAAATGTGATAACTTGTAAAATGCATAACTAATTCATTTCAAATCCTTTTCGGTTGATTCAAATTTTGTTGGTTATGTTTTTAACTCATCTTTAAGTTAAAAATGTTTCCAACCACAGTATAGCTCCAGAAAATTTTGCTAATGAATAGTAGCATTTTTGATTTATAAAAGCTGAGCAAAATTGTTTTGGTCATATCTTTGGCATTAAGAATCCAAATCAATTGGTTCTTGTTGCTAAATTCTTTATAAATCATTATATTGCTACTGTAAAATTTTTGGAGTTTTTGGAGAATGTTTGCTGTTGGGTCTTTGCATTTTTATTCGTTCTTATCGGTTGCTTTTTGGCTTTCTCGTTAGGATCCGAAGAGCACGTTGATAATATTATCGATCCTCAGCAACACCTTGACCCACAGCAAGCAGGCAAGATGTTTGATCATAAATGTCCCATTATTTTCCAAGTCTAATATCTTGTTTACAAATTATATGTATGCATTGCTTTTGTGTCCAATTATTTTTGCCCTGTTTAGAGGTAGCTATTCACGATGCATTGTTGCCATTAAAATGTTATCCCCTGCCACAACCATAAGTTATTATCATCGCTGGTGAATTAGAGCCCGATGATTTAATTATGCTCTTTTACTGTCCTTGCGATGTCATGCTTAGAAATGCTTAGCTACCGGTAGAATTGGGCGGTTATCGACTTAGTCGATGACCTTGATCACACAAATCATTTGGTTTATTTTTGGTTCAGCACCTTATGCTTTTGTTTTGTAAAAACCGAAAATGAAACAAAATGATTTGACTTGGGCACAATGGCATGTTGGTGTGATTGTTGGGTGTGACAAGGAAAGGTGCCCAGGTCCCTAAGGACCGAAAATGTTGCTTGCGCCACTGATCCAAGTACTTTTGCGTACTAACCACATGAGGGTTATATGGGACCCCTCTTGACCTAGTACTTTGGCGTGGGTTATCTCCGAGTCGCAGGAGGGGGTTGTGTGCGTTGTGTGAAACATGATATGTGTTCTCGGTGTTCTTGTGTTGGGTGTGCGGTGGTGGAGATTCCGGGTAGGCTCTCCACCTCGAGGAGCGTCGTAGTTGTCCAAGGCTTTACCCGGAAGGGTAGTTGACCGAGGCTTTACGATGACTCGACACAACGTATGTGTTTCTATCCATGCGCGGCTCGTGAATAATTCACAATATTGGAAACGTCTCGTAGGACTTAGCCGTGTAGAGCATACCTAAGGAAGTGTGCTTAACCCGGTGGCAAAAAGGCGGTCTGGCATGTGGGTAAGTTGGTACACCCTGCAGGGATAAAACTATTCGAATAGCCTCGTCCTAGGTTATGGACACGCTTGGTGATTTCCCGCAAGATCTAGACTTCAACAACTGTTTTTGTTTTAAAATTAAAACTTGACATGGTTGGCATGAATGGGTAATTCATGCTATTGTGGTGGCTATTGGGTTAGCCATTTCAGGATCTTTTTATTGTTGTTGATACTTGATTACTCTGCTTTTATCAAATAAAATCAGATTGCAAAATTGCTTTCAATCTATTACATTATTGCAAATAAAACTTGCTTTATGCTTAAAAATATGAGTCCTAACCTGCTCCACTTAAATAAGCTCGCATGTAGTTATTGTATAGCTCTGTTATCATTCTTATATATCTTGCGAGTACATTCGAAGTACTCACCCGATTTTCTTTGAAATTTGCTTTTGTTCTGAGAGGAAGAAGGTGAGCCCCAAGGGCCTCACTTTTGTGAGTTGTCTTTGTGGATTCGACGACTACTAGCGGTCGGTCCGGTTGCCTTGTGGGTTAAAGGCACACCGATTGGGTCAACACGGTTTAAGAACTCGCAAAAAGAGAGGGGGGCGCTTGTAAGCAACTACACTTCAAGCAACGGTCGTAGGAGAGTAGGACTAGGAGTAGGAGTTTGATAGCTAGCCAGCCTTTAGGTTGGGCACAAAGGGTTTAATTTTAATTTGTGTTCCATGCATGCTTAAGCCACTCCGGCAAGATCACTCTCTCCCGCCACGTGTCCCCCAGCCGTACCGAGTTACTCACGGATAACTTGTTCCCGCGAAGAACCAATTCACTCACGTATTACAACTAACTACTGAGTTTCACGCCTAGCACAGAAACAGAATGAAGATTAATTAATATTCACACATACATTATAATGCATAGATCTGCACGATGCGATAGTAGTAAGAGTAATAACAAGTAGTGCTGGGGAGTGAATGAACGGGGATTTCAGAGCGGGTGGGAAGAGGCTGAAGGAGGGAGAGAGAGAGTGTGAGCCCAACAAACCGAATCTTGACACGTGTCTGAGATTTCAGGAAAAATATAGGCGACCGTACACTAGCAAAAAAATTAATATAGTTTCACTGCATGCGTAAGGACACTCCTGAAAGATCAATCTCCTCCGCCACGTGTTCCCCAATCCAGCGCTCCCCTCCTCCCGCCACGTGTCCCCCGAACCCTCCAGCCATCTCTCTCGAACAAACCACTTAATTTCAAACCATTTGACCACCAGCACAGCGCAGCAGCGCCATCCTATAAATCCCGCCCCAAATCTGAGCTCCTCCTCACCACACTTCTTCCTCTGCTTCGGCTCGCTCCCGACACCACCTGCAGCCTAGCCTACACCCCCAACAACAGAGCAACCCGCACGCACGCACACACGCCTACTCCCATCGCCTCCGTCGATCTACCCACCCGGCCAGCTTCGCTCAGACGAAACAGTCACCTCCATCCCAGTTCTCCCTGGCTGATTGATCTCCGCAATGGCGCCCTCGCTCTCTGCTCCACCCACCTCCTCTGCTTCCGGCGCCGTAGCTCCGCCGTGCACGATTAAGCCGTCGCAGCACAACCCCAACGCACCTGCCGCCAAGGGCAAGACGGCCGCTTCTTCGACTTCTTTCGCCACCACCGCTGCTGCCGCTACGAGGCCAATGCGCGCGGCTCCGGCGCGGCGGGGGCCCAAGCGGAACACGCTCCAGCGCATCGCCGCCGCCTTGATTGACGCAGTCGAGGACGGCTTCGTCACCGGCCTGCTCGAGCACGCGCACCCGCTGCCCCGCACCGCCGACCCCGCCGTGCAGATCGCCGGCAACTACGCGCCCGTCGGGGAGCGCCCTCCCCGCGGGGAGCTGCCCGTCTCCGGCCGCGTCCCGCCCTCCCTGGACGGGGTCTACGTCCGCAACGGCGCCAACCCGCTCCACGCGCCGCGCGCGGGCCACCACCTCTTCGACGGCGACGGCATGCTCCACGCCGTGCGCCTGCGCGCCGGCCGCGCCGAGTCCTACGCGTGCCGATTCACCCAGACGGCGCGCCTCCGCCAGGAGAGCGACATCGGCCGGGCCGTATTCCCCAAGGCCATCGGCGAGCTCCACGGCCACTCCGGCGTGGCGCGCCTCCTCCTCTTCGGCGCGCGCTCCCTCTGCGGCGTCCTGGACGCGTCCCAGGGCATCGGGGTCGCCAACGCCGGCCTCGTCTACCACGATGGCCGCCTCCTCGCCATGTCCGAGGACGACCTCCCCTACCACGTCCGCGTCACCCCCGACGGCGACCTCGACACCGTCGGCCGATACGATTTCCGCGGCCAGCTCGACAGCGCCATGATCGCGCACCCCAAGCTCGACCCGGCCACCGGCGAGCTCTTCGCGCTCAGCTACAATGTCTTATCCAAGCCGTACCTCAAGTACTTCTACTTCACCGCCGACGGCCGCAAGTCCCCTGACGTCGAGATACCCGTCGACGCGCCCACCATGATCCACGACTTCGCCGTCACCGAGAACTACGCCATCGTCCCGGACCAGCAGATCGTATTCAAGCTCCAGGAGATGGTGCTCGGCGGCTCGCCGGTGGTGTACGACAAGGAAAAGACAGCGAGGTTCGGGGTGCTGCCGAAGCGCGCCACAGACGCGTCGGAGCTCCGGTGGGTGGAGGTCCCTGACTGCTTCTGCTTCCACCTCTGGAACGCGTGGGAGGACGAGGCCACCGGCGAGCTCGTCGTGATCGGGTCCTGCATGACGCCGCCGGACGCCGTGTTCAACGAGTCGCCGGACGAGAGCTTCCGGAGCGTCCTCTCGGAGATCCGCCTCAACCCGCGCACCGGCACGTCTCGCCGCCGGCCGGTCCTGCGCGAGGCCGACCAGGTGAACCTCGAGGCCGGCATGGTGAACCGGCAACTCCTCGGGAGGAAGACGCGGTACGCCTACCTCGCCATCGCCGAGCCGTGGCCCAGGGTCTCCGGCTTCGCCAAGGTGGACCTCGAGGCCGGCACGGTCGAGAAGTTCATCTACGGCAAGGGGCGGTACGGCGGCGAGCCCTGCTTCGTGCCGCGCACGGACGGCGCCGGCCGCGGCGCGGCGGAGGACGACGGCTACGTACTGTGCTTCGTGCACGACGAGAACAAGACCGACGGCACGTCGGAGCTGCTGATCGTGAACGCCGGCGACCTGCGGGAGGCGGCGGCCGTGAAGCTGCCGGGGCGCGTGCCGTACGGTTTCCACGGCACCTTCATCGGCGCCAAGGAGCTGCAACGACAAGCCTAGCTATCTAGCCAGCTCGTCACGTACTGTCAGTCTCTCACGTAGTACATAGCTACTTAGCTAGTGACGTGGCTAGGGAATTTACATACAGTATTGCTTACTTTAATAAAAAAAATTAGAACGCCAGTTAAATTTGTGATTAGGCATGTTAACTATATATACGGCCGTGTAGTACTGATTTTTAGTGCAGACGCCGGCTGTATACGTGCCCGTACGTTACATTGGTGTACGTGTACAAATACAATAGCATTGCTGTGCAGAAATAAAAAGAGGTTATATATGTACATACCATTTTCGGTTTGTGTATATATAGCTAGTAACAGTACATCAATCGATCGTTGTGTACGTATTCCCTTTGTATTATACGTATATACATACTACTACGTATTGCCACTTCAGCTATTTGCATTTTATTCTTCTGAATTTGACGGCTGTCGGCTTGTTGCAAACACATCGATGTTAACTAAACCGGCCTCTCGTGTATATATGTCAACGTGTGAGCGTTAATTAATGCGGATATGGGTTTGAGCTAGCTTAAAAGCTGCCACTGCTAGTACAGTACTTTCTCCCAGTCGTCTTAAACAAAAAAAAAATGGCATTAGGAGTAACTTCAAAGATATCCCAGTTGTTGGGTGAGTTCTTTGCGTGGATTTTTAGTACCCTAGTATTTTTAGGTTTGTGTGTGGGTTTAACGAGTACTCGTTAAGATCTTCTCTCTCAGTTTAGCTTCCATTATAAAAGGGAATGTCCAAATGTGGAGTTTCATAAGTCCTTCAAAGACAAAAAAAAACCCCTAATTTGTGGATTTTGGAGTAGTTAAAGCTAGGGTTTGTGAGTAGTGGATTGATTGTGTGCTCAAGTGTTGAGCTTTTGTCCTTTATAGTGGAGTGGTTATAAACAAACATCTATCTCAAATCAATTCAAACAAGATTCCTTCAAGATGAGTCTCTTCTTGTTCTTACTCTCTTTTTTTGTGACTGTTGAGTTTTTTTGTGATACTTTGATTTCTTGTTGTGATCTTATTTGCTGTGATATGTTGGAATGCATCTAGGATCATCTTTTACCCACGAACAAGTTTTAAGATCAAAATTTGATTTCCCTATGTTCTTGTACACTTCTTCCATCATCTATGAAATTCATGAAACTTTGGCCTTAATCTCACTGATCTTCGATTAGAATAGGTTCCTAACCTTCTTGATGAGCCATAGTTGAAATTTGAGGGGATTTGAATCACCGGATTAAAAGTTGAGTCGATTTGTGATTTTGACTTCGTGCTGATTTTACTGTTCATAGTTCTAGAGGTCAACCCGCCCCTGGTGAGAAATCAGACCGCCGAGCCATCGATCAGACTACCCAATCCTAAGAGGTCTGACCGCCCAACTCATGTTGATTTTAGTTTTTCGTGTTTTTGGTTGTTATACTTCGGTGTCTTGATTGAATTCAATACAAAAACTTCCGCTGTGCTTGTACTTCGATCTTTATAGTTTTCATAGCTATTGGAGTAAGAATTAAGTTGAATCTGATCATTATGAAAAAGTGATAGTGCTCCTATTCACCTCTTCTAGTCGCCGTTTCGGTCAAACAACACCGATGTTAACTAAACCAGCCCCTCTCACTCTCTCATATGTGTGTGTGTGAACGTGGATGGGCTATCAAACAATATGCATCTCTTTTTTTTTTTTCTTTTGACGAATGATGGACTAATCCGATGCCTAACTAACGATCCAGTCTCGCTAGGACGATTAACAATCCGACACGCTTCAACCAGACGACGCCGTGGAAATGAAGTGTTGGCTAAACATGGAGCGAATGACAGGCAAGGTAATGTTTCGATGCGCCTAATCACCTTGTCGACGTTCACACTTTTCAATAGGGGTGTGATCGATGATGGATTATTCATGGTGCGGTTGATTGCGTACGCCAAGTGGGTCGGGCAACCGAAAACGGCATCTGCACTTAAGCTTTACCGACAAGTGCATGCGTGCGACTCTCAGTGTGAGGCTGAGGTGGCCCACTTCAGCTTCGAATTAGCCTCGGCCAGGGCTAGCTTTTAAATCTGTCGAAGAACCGTTGCGTTGCTGATGAGGAGTCAGTTCGATCGATTACTTTATAGATAAATGTAGAATTGTATAGAATAATGCAAAAATAAATAGTAGATTGAACACAGATATACGAATATATTTCTTTCTTCTTTTTATTTCTCTTTTTACAAGCACACACGTACAATAATTGAAGTCTCCTCCTATATATAGTCTATCGCACAGAGCTTAGTAGGGATTTTTTTCGTCATTTGATATTATTTTTGTTAGACGGGGTGCGAATATGGCGGCTCATCTAACCGTAAAACAAGCATCACCGAGTCTTTCTAGTTGTACTTGGGTGTTGATCTCAAAAGCCAAAAAAAAAAAAAAACTTCCACTTAAATACCAAGTTATACCGTGGTATGTAACCACGCGCGGGGGGCTCCATTCTCTTGTCTTCTCTGAACCAGTTTCAGTTTCTTAGTCTAAGGACCATCTCTTCTAAGAAAGAGTATATTTGTGCTGTAATTCAGTCGCGTTATATTTTGTTATAGGGTCTGTCTAAGCATCAGTTGCTTGATCTTTTCTTATCCATCTGCCATATTTTCTCACCATTCGATCAACATTCTATGAGTCAAATTTTCTACCATTCGATCAACATTCTATGAGTCAAATTTTCTCCTCTTCACCGATATAAACTAGACAATAAATAAATAAATAAATTTGGCGAACCTACAAAATAGAAAGACCAAAAAAAACTAAACTAGACAAAAGTAAACCTAGGTGAACCCTACAAATACAAAAAAAAAAATCTAAACTGCACAAAGGTGAACCATACAAATATAAAAATAGATAAAACTAAAAGTGACTTGGTAATGCAATTTTATGCTTAGTACTGTGCAATTATAGATGACCGAGGGATAAAAAAATTTCAGGCAACTGAACATTAGAAAACTCGTTTACTATGTAGTATAACAAGTAACATTGCTGTATTTGGAAGGCATATAATATAACGCGCGCCCAAGATGTTGCTCACAAAGCCTAATTAAGCACAGTTTCCACGGGTGAAAAAAAAGGGAAAGAAATATACCGGCCGGCCGGGTACTAGCAGTCTAAGCACACGGTGGCAGAAGACAAGAATGAACAGGAGAAAGGAACAAACCCTAGCTTGCAGTATGATCTGTGAGACGTACGTACGTGTGTATGTATATATGCATGCATGGTTTTCTCTCGTGTGTCAGTTGTGTCCAAGGCCTAGCTAGGTCTAGGGTGACATGTGGTTCAGAGATATCTGGATGCAAATTGCAATTGATTTAGCTGCTATATTACATGATCAAGTATGTGTAATCAGCCCTTGACCAGTTTCATAGGTATTTTGATCACTTTTTTTTTAAAACAAAAAAGCCACTCATTTTCCTTACAGCTGTAGCATCAAACCGGCCAAACAGTGTATAGATAGTATATCCAACCGAGTGGAGTACATGTATCTCTATGTAAAAACCGGCCGAAATCCTCCACGAGTAATTAATCGCCACTCTAATTAATCTAGTACCTATCGAGCCTAGCTAGTGACTTGCCTAATCGACCTATGCACCTTTGAATTTTTTAAAAAAACAGTCTGTTGCTGCTAGTGCTGACACGTGCACGTCCACGTGTCACCCCAAGAGGTTGTTCTTGACTGGTGTTTTATTGTTTCATGCAATGCATGCAGGAGGCATGCATGATTAGATTAGTATATTGGTACTGCTAGGGTCTAGTGTGATGTGTACAAGAATGTCAAAGCCGGTGCTGGATTCTGCGGCTGCAATTCATGGGTGGTACAGTATACCATGCAACCGCACGGCAGAATTTGGATCCTCTGCAGAAGACCACTATACAAAAATTGATTTCAGTATACCATGCAACCGCACGGCAGAATCCGGATCCTCTGTGGAAGACTACCGCACGAAAAGTGATTTCAGGTATATAGACAATGATTTGGCCGGTCGCCAATAGAAAAGTCTACTCACCGTGAGAGAGGGGCACGGAAGCTACTCACCCTGTACGAAGTCAATTTGGCCGTTTGCTAACAGAAAAGGCTGAGCTAGCGAATCACCGTGATAAAGAGATGTGCTCCTGCTCTGACACTGAGAATGTACTATTTCTCTCTCTCTCTCACGACCAACTCAAGGCGAGGGCGGCGGCAAGCTGCGACGGTGGAGCTCCGGTGAAGACGCAAGCACGGTGCGTTCCCGGGCCCGAAGAATCCGTTTTTGTCGTTGTGAGGTAACGAGAACGATGAACATGGCCGAACAGGGTGACGATGAGTCCACCGGACTCGGAGAGAACGAAATCACCGGCATCACATCCGACGAATTTCGCTTCAACGCAAGTTTAAGGAGCTAAATGGTACAACCTTACATGTTCAATGGGCTGAGAAAGTAAAATGCAAGTTTAGATATCTAAGTGGCACAACCTCGCAAGTTCAGGGGCTGAAAAAATAAAATAAAATACAAGCTCAGAAAGCTAAGTGGCACAACCTCACAAGTTCAGAGACCTACAATGCAATTTCTCTAATATATTTATGAAACCCAATAAAATCATAATAGTATGAAAGAAGTTTCAAGACGAATCTATACATATGATTTTCATGTATCTGATCTAAATATTTAAAGATATATCGATAGCCAAAGTTTTCAAAGTTTAACCGCACACGTCCCAAAACAACTTGTTTTTTGAACCGGGGGAAGTAGTAAAAATAATAAATATTATATGTCATGGAAGTGTTTTCATAAACAAATATGACAACATTATTTTCATGCGGCCAGTCTATGTACTTTTACATTTATTAATAGTTGGAATTTTGAAAGTATGGCTGCATGTATAGCACGCTACTATAAAAAGACTAATACTGGACGACTCATCACAGACAGTTGATCAAAACCGTCAGTATTAAATACAATCACAGACGATTTTAGCTTAGCGACTGTCTGTGTTACTGGTTGCGCTAAAAATCGTTTGTGAAAAGGTAATATCACATACGGTTAATGTTAAAAATCATCTATAAAGTATCAAAGGCAGTTCTGAACAAGAACCATATGTGATATTACTGAACCGTCTGTGAAGTACCACAAACGATTATGAACAAAAACCGTCTGTGATATTACTAAATATTAAAGGATCTAGACCAGACATTATGAGCTAATGGAATGTTTTGTGATTAATGATAAATCCAAATATGAGACTAACTCTCTTGTCTAGTATTATTTTGTGTAGTCTCATTTGGATATAAATATGAAATTCAACGAGGTATGCAATCAACATCTTAATCTTATATATTGTTGCATTCCTCGGATCCAAAATATAGGTTGAACTCAACTATAAGTTTAACTTGAATATGTGCATATGATCTTATTACACATTTGTGTATGCACACATTTAGGGGGAGTTTATTCTATATTTTGTGGTTTCATTAGTATTGATCCATATTCCATTCTCCACATATATTAATGATCTTTACTTTGAAACATATCATTTTAAGTATACAAAACTTGTGTAGTTCTTGTATACTCATGTTGGAGTATATATATAACTTGTGTAGTTCATATATACTCATGTTGTGTTACATTAAATCATCTATATTCAATTTATGTGCAATTGAAGTGGTTATCATTAATTACCAATAAGGGAAAGATTGAAGTATCTTGTCCCACCATTATGTGATAATGGCTTGTTATGGTAACTAATGGTAATCGCATTGTGGAACTAACATTTTCTATGAGTTGGATGAATAGGTTATATTCCAGGGTGATGAAGACTTTGGATGTCATCATGTGTCAATTACATTAAAGTCAAGAGCTTGGTGTAAAGGATGCATCATGAGTTGATGCTTATCAAGAAGAAGAGATGATCATGAGTTGATCGTCAAAACAAGAGAAGACCCATCATATGTTGATGGAGGTCAAGCAAAACATGCATCATAAGTTGATGCATGTCAAGTAAATGACCCGGACTTGAAGTGATGATGTGATTCATCAAGCTTCAAGAAGATGCAAGGCAAAGGTATAACTAGCTAGGGCTAAGGATGTGTTCCTAGTCTTTTACCGGTCTTGGTGTTTGGTTGGAAGACCAGATTGCTAGTATAGATTGTTGTACTATTAAGAGGGGTCTTAACTAGTAGCTTGAGTTAGTCATGTGTTGATAGCTCATTGTGTTTGCTCTAGCTCATCTAGGCATGATGCTATTATTTGCGAATGTGTTTTGCAAATAGTCGAAACTCATGCATAGCCCTTGTAGCATGTGACTTTAGTTTGCAAATGGCGTAAGTCTATGTACCTTACTCCTTGTGGTGTTGGTTCTAAAAGTTGACAAATGTGTTTTGCAACTTGTTGAGAATATCACGTTTAAACCTTGTTGGAATTGCACTCAAATGGGCGAATGTGTTTTACCATTTGAGCGAAGTGAAAGTGCAAGGTCTCTCTGAGCTGTGCGTCGACCGCCGATGGTCACCGGCTCTGTCGGTGGCATATCGGCCAGACTGCCATGTGTTGGGCAGTCCGACCGATTTCCCCTTAAATTGAATTTCTGTGCGGAAGTACCGCCATTGAGAATACGGTACTACTGGAGAGCGGAAGTACCGGCGCATCCCGCGGTACGTTTTTTTCCAGAGAAGCACCTTTTGGAACTCCGCTGATTTTTCTCGGGCGGTCGACCGATTTGGCGGCTATCTGACCGGTCAGCTGTTGGCGGTCCGATCGACCGTGAATCCAACGACTAGTTTTATAGCCATTGGTGCATAGTTTTATAGCCGTTGGCGCATGGGCGGTCCGACCGGCCATTTGTTGGCGGTCAGACCGGCCCTTGTCAGATTCAAGGGAATCTTTCCTCCAACGGCTAGTTTTTGTGTGTGGGGTATAAATACAGACCTTAGCTGGTTGGGGGAGGATGCTGATGTTGTTGCTGCTGTTGCTAGTGTCCATATTCATTATTTGAGCTAAGAGCAAGTCTCTCATCTCTTTTGTGCATGTGTTGCACTTTGTGATATTTGAGAGGAAACTCTAAGTGTATGTGTTGCCTTAGGTAGTGGATTATGTATCCACTTGAGCTTAGACACTTGATTAGTTCAAGTGAAAGTTAAGACTTGTTACTCTCGGTGTTTGCCGACACCTAGACGATGTGGAGACGTCGTGACCGGTGATCTTCTCAAGAAGCTTGTGAGAAGGCCCGGCGTGGTTGTGAGTGGTTTGGTGCTCGCCATCTCCGGAGTGGAGGAAGAGCAACCCTAGTGGAGTGAGGTGTTGGTTCGTGTTGGAACCAGTCCAAGTGGTTGGACTTACCTCGGAGGTGTTGGCTTAATTTGTGGAGCCGGACTAATTTGATTGGGCTTACCTCAATGTGGATTAGGGGAGACCGACAAGTCTCCGAACACCACGGTAAAACATAATTGTATCATCTTGGTTTGTGCTTGTGCTTTACTTGAGCTATTTACATTCTTGCTTTAATTGCTTACATATCTTTGTATGATTGCTCTCATTCAATTGTATTCATATTGTTGGTGCACTTAGTAGAGCCTAGTTTATTTAGGTTTTAATTGTGCAAAACCAATTTGTTATTAGCTTCCGCATTATTAATTGGTTTTAGCAAAAGAATTTTTAAAACCGTCTATTCACCCCCTCTAGTCGGCCTCCTCGATCTTACAAATATCACAGACGATTTTTTCTTAAAACCATCTGTGATATCCAACCCTATTTATATTCGATCTCTAGGGTACTTTGCCCGTGCCCCCCCACTCAAACGATTAAGTTTCTCTAACTCTCCCTTCTCCCATGAGCATGTCGCCGCCGTCCTCGACGTCGCCTCCTCCTCTTGACCAACACACGTCCTCCCCAAGCACGAGCCGCCACCTCCCCGAACCCAGCGCCCCTCCTCTCCTGAGCCCAGTGCACCTCCTCCCCGAGCACGCCTCCTCCCCTCCCCCGAGCACAATACGGCGTTGAAGATGTTATTTTCTTGATTTGTGCTTCAAAGGAACAAAGCTTTATTTCATAAAGACCAAAACATACATATTGCATGTTGCAGAAGGTTGAAAAAATTATAGTTACATTTCTTCTATGACTTTTCTTCTAACTGGTTAGCCTTTTTAACCAGTTCCTCAGGGCTGATCTTCAAAGTTGTCAAGGTTGATCTCCATGGTAGTTCGGTAGGCGCTTTTTCAGATTTTTTTTTCCCTCTGGTATAGACTTTAGTCTTGATCGGAAGTTACACATCAATGACAGTGAAGCGCTCACCTGGTCATCGAGATTTTTTCTTCTACCAATTTCTTGAAGACTTGAATGCATAGACTAAATTGACTTTTCGACCATCTTAAAGTCATGATTCATAGATTCTGTCTTTTCTACGATGGTCGAAAGGTGGTCGAAAAGTCAATTTGATCGGTGGAATATATCCTTTTCATGATCTTACTCGTAATGGAAGAACTCTAAGGACATATTATTTCTTCTAAAGAAATATATTCGGACTAGAGAGGTTTGGAGATAAGAACTTTAAAACGAAGTAGACGTACGAAAGATGGAAAGTCTATGCCTGAATTCTACCCTTTTGATGGTTATTTATAAGCTATCGACAAGTGGCAAAGTTAAACGGAGTTCAACGGATAAAATTTTATTACAATCTTTCCCAATAAATTGTTGGAAAATCAAAACGTCGTCGTCTCTTCGGGAATTGCTCTTCATGAAGACGATTGACGTCTCTTTTCCTACTATTTCTGTTTATTATCTAGCCTTATAGATTTAACAATACAAAAGAATATCACAGACAGTTCCTTAGAACAAATCGTATGTGATACATCAGCTGTCATAGACTGTTTCATCTACAAACTGTCTGCGATACATAAGCTATGACAGATGATTTTATCTACAGACCGTCTGTGATAGTCAGCTATCACAAACGGTTCTGAGTTAATAACCATTTGTGATAGTCTGCATCACAGACGGTTCGAAAGCTGTCTGTGCTGACCTCATATCATTATTGATCTATAAACTCAAATGGCTCACGAAACCATTTGTGATAACGTTTTTGAACCGTCTATGATGATATTTTTTGCGGTACTAGCACGGTGTATGTGTAAGTGTTTTTATAGACAAATACGAAAACATTATTTTCATGTGATCAGTCTATGTACTTTTACCTGTATTAATAGTTGGAATTTTAAAATTTTGGCTGCATGCATAGCACGATGTACGCGCACCAACCGTCAGTCTTATCCTCTTGAACTAAAGCACACAAAGGATAGTTCTGTCACCTAATTTAGTACCTGATCCTATCTAGCTATTTGAGACAGTTGACCAAAATATCTGTTGAGATAAAGCTCATCTCAGCTTCTTTCAAACAAGGACTATCTAGTGGTCCATTGTGGGGACTCTGGAGCTAGCAAGCTTATTTATATATATATCGGCATCGATAATGTTGGACCAATGCGATGGAAGTATCGGATGCTACTATCTGTTGAGAAATTCTTATTTAAAAGTTGATGAGTGTAACACTAAAACTACCTCTGATATGTTTTATTTTTTAAATAGGATCTTACTGTACTCAGAAGAAAATTAATATATTAATAAAAAGAGGATGTTCATATTGTGTCTCCGTTATTTTTCGTCGCTCTGCGATCAATCTATTAATAAAAAGTGGATTCCTATATTGTGTCTCCATCATTTTTCATCTCTCTGTTAATTGTCTATTGTGTGGTTCCTACGACTACTACGTTTTCAATACGTTATCAACATAAATAGCTCTATACAGCCGAATCAGTATGTCGCCAAAATTCCATCCTTCAATCCCTAAATTTTGCTATGAATTAGTCTGGTAGATTAATTTTAATTCAATCTATCTAGATCTGTTAACCACTAATTAGCTATCAGATTAATTATCGTTCTAAATAGAGATTTCTTATAAGATTGGTTAGATCTGTTCATCGCGGGAAGAAAAAAAATGTCGTCTAGCCTGAAGCCACAAGGCCACGTGCACCGCGCCACCTCCACACCGCCGCCGCGTTATCACCGCCGGCCCTGCCGGCCGCACACCGCCGTATCACGCCGCTCTATGCGCCCACCCGTGCCGCCACATAGCGCCAATCTGCGCCTGTTGCATTTTTTCTGCCATCGGCCTCGCAGGCCGCCACACGAGCCGCGCCGCTCTGCCGCTGTCGCCACCACGAGTGGTGTTAAGGGAAACCCAAGCATCCCATGTTTAGCCGCCAGATTGGGCCATAATGGATCAAGAAAAATGGGTCGGATCCAAAAATTCTGGGAGAAAAAATTGAAAACACCAAAATTTTTAAAATAAACACTCAAAGTTCCGAAAATTATAAAAGCTTTTGCGGATAAAGAAATTTTGCAAAAAAAAAAAACACCTTGAAATTTGGTTTCCGCTATAAGAATTGTGTTTGTTTATTAAACCCTGACAAGTTTGTCAAGTAAACGTTAAAATCCAATTATTATTACTATTCGTTGGTTTGCTACCTTAACAGCGGCCGCCGCGCCATGGACCGCAACTACGACTCCAACTCCACCAACGGAGCGCCCGCCAACTAGCCGCTCCTCGCCGACCTCTCTGCCACCTCCGCGGCCGCGCCCGCCAAGGCCATCTGAGTTCTTCTGATGTGTTGCTAATGCCTCTCAACCTCAATGCAGCACCAAGCTTTCTTTCTTCCTTGCTCTAGTCACGTTTGGTTTCTATCTGTGTGTGCCTGTCTGTCTGTGTGTGCTTGGTTCTTGGGGTTTTGGTTTCGGAATGACAAGAACCGCTTCTTATATAAGCTGCTGTGAAACGAGACAAGATATGGTGATGGTGATCTATATACATGATTTTGATTGAGAGCTCATATCCCTATGCAAATGCAGCAAGTGAGATTGTGATCTACAATTCTGAATTGATGAGATTCTATTTTTCCTATGGAAGAAGGGTATGCATTGCAATGTACATGTCAGAGTAATTTTGGGGTCAAAATTGGGTGGTCAGGTTAGGAGACGAGAGATATTTACAGATTGGTGCTGTATGCCGCTACTCCAACGGTGTCTCGTTGCCATCTTCCGCCACATCTTCGTCCATGGTGTTGTCGTCCTCGTCAGCCGGGGTGTCAGAATCAGTCTCCATTCGCTCTTGTTCTTCATCTGGGGCGTCATCCACGCTGCCATACACCTGAGAAGTCACCACATGCCCTTGCAAGTCCTTGTGCTTCAGATTGCCTATCACAAAACGGAGGTGTCGTATTACAGCAACAAGTTGATAGGGATATAAAATCCCATTATCTAGAACGAGATGGTTGATATATCGCTGCATTTTGTGAAAATCTAGTCTAGACATAGTTGTGAAGAAACTGCATAGCGGATTGCAGAATTTACCCATCCAGAAACTGTCCTCGGTAGAGCAGTTGTGTAGGAGCGCCTTCACTTGGAACAAGAACCGCTCCATGGATCTCTTTGCGGCAGGTATCTTGCTCGTGATCATTGTTCGCTTGTAACCCTATGCAAGATCAAAATACTGTTCTGAGCATTGAGCACAAAGTTTCATGATATGAACATCATGTATATGATCATTAGTTGTACCTTAGCCTCCGAACATATGGTTTGGATTATTCTTGTTGCTTTCTGAAGTTCTTTTATCTGTATCAGTGTAAGTCATCAGTAACAGTGAGTAGCCACTGTAATTTGGCAGAATAGGAGGCAGCTCTTGACTACTGAGTTATTGCAAATAGAACTATATTAGAAAAATTGACAGCTATTTACCATTTGAATTATGATGTCATTGTGTTGCCCAAACTGTGTCTCTAGGAAGTTGAAGGCTGCATTAAAAAAAAAAAAAGAATATTAAATTGAACGCTTTAAAAATAATAGGCGGCAACAAAAATACACCAATCAGTGTCACCTGTTTGAATATAGCCACTTCTCTATTCCAATGGGCCAAAGGCCAATATATATACATGTACAAGGATGGAACAAATGCAAATAACACCCTACACAATATATATATCTAACACCCCCCCTCAAACTCATGGTGGATCAACAACACTGAGTTTGGAGAGGTAGAAGTTATCTTTGAGCTCGAATCAGGCCTTAGTAAAGAAATCGCTAATCAAGTTCAAAAACACATACTGAAGAGCAATAACTTGGTCTTGCACCTGCGATCGCATGTATGAAGCATCCACTCCAATGTGCTTGGTAAGCTCATGTTTCACGGGATCACGAGCAATGCTGATCGCACCAAGATTATATCGATAGAAGCGGAGTCGGTCTTTGAAACGAAACGCCAAAATCGCAAGGAGCCACCGGCCGTGTGATCTCGGTATCCAACGATGCCATGGCTCTCAACTCAGCCTCAGCGCTCGAACGAGAAACTGCAGTTTGCTTCTTAGTCTTCCAGGCAATCAAGGAGGAACCAAGGAAAACACAATAGGCAGAAAGAGACCGGCGATCAGAATGATCGCTAGCCCAGGTCGCATCAGAGTACGTCTGAAGCTGTAAAGAACTGGAACGAGAAAAGAAAAGACGTCGAGTGAGGGTTCCACGAAGATATCGAAGAACACGAAGAAGGTGACTGTAGTGGAGCTGAGTGGGAGCAGAGACAAACTGACTCAGGATGTGAACTGGGTGAGAAATGTCAGGTCGAGTAATCCCAAGGTAGACGAGGCTCCCGACAATATGGCGATAGCGAGTGGGATCCTCAAGAGGCTCACCATCAGTAGGGCGAAGGTGAACACCTAACTCCATAGGAGTATCCACTACGCGCTGATCAGTGAGACAAGCACGAGTAAGGATATCCTGAAGGTACTTCTCCTGGGAGAGATAGTAGCCCTCAGGCGTAGAAGTGATCTCAATCCCAAGGAAGTAACGAAGAGGACCCAAATCAGACATCAAGAACTGCTTACTGAGACGCTCCTTCACAAAGGCAATGTACTGAGAGTCATCTCCAGTAATGATCATGTCATCCACATATAGAAGGAGGAGCGTCCGACCCCGTGGAGAGGTGTGAACAAAAAGAGCAGGGTCGTGAGCACTGGCAGAGAAGCCGGCAGCAGTGACAACAGAGGAGAAGCAGTCAAACCAAGCACGCGGGGCTTGTTTTAGCCCATAGAGAGAACGACGAAGGCGACAAACCAGACCATCAGGGACAGAATACCCAGGGGGCGGCTGCATGTAGACCTCCTCACGCAACTCGCCATTGAGAAAGGCATTCTTAACATCCAACTGAGAGATGGGCCACTGGCGAACAGAGGCCACAGCAAGGAGAGTACGAACAGTGGTCATGTGAGCAACAGGGGTGAAAGTCTCATCGTAGTCGCGACCATGCTCCTGCTGAAAACCACGCGCTACAAGACGAGCCTTGTAGCGCTCAAGAGAACCATCCGAGCGAGTCTTTATCTTGTACACCCATTTACACGTGATAGGAGTAACATGTGCAGGCAAGGGCACAAGATCCCAAGTGCTAGTGCGCTCCAAGCAATCTCCTCAGACATCGCAAGCTGCCACTCAGGGTGAGCAGCAGCCTCATGGTAGGTCGTAGGCTCAAAAAAGCGCAATGGCAAGGCCTTCGCGAGGCGCGGAGGGCGGCGGCGCTTCGACCCGGCGATCCGGCGCAGAGAGCGGCGGCGGTGCTCGTCCCGGAGGCGGCGCGTCCGCCGCGGAGGGCGGCGTCGCTTCGACCGGCGTGGATCGAGCGGCGGCTGGACGCGCGGCGGATCTCGGGAGAAGCAATGGATAAGCGGCGGCGGCGGCGGGCCAGGATAGCGGCGGCGGCGGCTACTGAGGCGGGAGGATAAATGCCCAGCGCGCGGCTACGGGAGCGGCGGCGGCGGCTACAGATGGGGCGGCGGTGGCTAAGAGGTAGGGTTTCAAAACCCTAGCTCTGATACCATGTTTGAATATAGCCACTTCTCTATTCCAATGGGCCAAAGGCCAATATATACATGTACAAGGATGGAACAAATGCAAATAACACCCTACACAATATATATATCTAACCCATGTTGGCAAATATATAACAAACTTATCAAGTCACAACTCCTCACCTTTAAGAAATGTATCGACAAATCTTCCCCCGTATTTAACTGCCATCGCATGCATAGCAACCTATATTTTGTGATCAAGTTAAGATACACCTCCTTCAACCAGCAGCCTCATAAATGAATGGTACACCATTTCCATGTGAGTAAATGCATCAGGTGGTCATATTAGTGCTATTAGTTCACAACAGAACATGAGTGATTTCAACGTAACTCACCTTTTCGTGAATCTTGCAAATGATTATTAGAGAAACAAACACCTTTACTGATTTGTGGATTTCTTCAAGGACAGTTTCCACTGCTCCTCTTTCTGATTGTGCTCTAGTCTTCAGGGCTTGCTTGATCTACAGAATAGGAAAGGAATTTCTCAAACATTAAGGGGTACTAAAGATTTGGACTTGACGAAGAATACAACATAGTGCTGATAGTACACTAAAAAATAGCAACTGCAGTGTGTATGTCTCTTATGCTTAGATAAACAACGCACCGTCTTGTTTAAATTTCCAATGTTCTCTTCATGCTGCATTAGTAACCCAAAAAGTTAAGAGAAATGAAAAGAACATGGGATAGTTCATAAATGCACTGAGCACCAGATACTTACAATCACACGGTACCAAGAGAGGATAGTGGAGGAACTCAATGTTGGAAAACCATGTGGCACGTCTTGGGTACTTTTAGTTTTGAGCGGAGATACCTTGAAATATGAAATAAGATGCGTATAAGGAGCCTTATAAGGTGAAAAGCAAAAAAATTCAATTGATATGGACAACTATCTACTAAATGAGACGTCTCTGATTGCATGACTCAAGAAGTCGAGATGGGCCACCTGAGGCAACACAGAGCAAGCCAGCTCGTCAAGCAGATCAGAAGTTGACTCACTATTCTTGAGGTATATTTGTAGTATCTTCTGTATAAGATCACCCTGACAGGCAAGAAACAGGAATCATTTTAGGAACTAATCAACAAGTGCATGCTCATAGGCTATTTAGCACATTAAAAGGTAGAAAGGTGTTTTGGCTTACTTTACTCTGCCATCCATTTTCAGAATCTTCGCTAGGGAGATCGGAAGTTAGCAGCTTATGAGCTGAAAGCCCAAGACGCTTTCGTAGAAAGGGAATGATCTCTTTGCTGCATCCTATGTGTATAGTCTTCCCATTTGGTTCCCCAGATTTTTCCAACAACACGACAATGGAATTTAAAATTGATTGCATGGTAATTAGCACGTCAGAAGCCAAAAGGTATGAGAACGAGCACACTGCAGGAAGATCACAGCATTGAAATTAGGCTAAAAGCTCACATAATCTTCTATCACTTTGGGCACAAATTGCAACTGCTAATTACCTGGATCCATAACAGCCTCAAACATTTTATATGCCCCACAGTATAGGTAATCAATATTGCTAGGGGCCAGAGATGGATGGAACTCGGAAAGAGCATCATCAAAATTTTCAGTTGGTTGGAAAGTCTGTAACAGTTCCTTCAGAACTGACATATTTGCTTGATTCAATAGATCAGGAATGCCAAGTAACTGCAAAAAGTATCAGATATGTTAACATTGGCAACTAGACTCTCCAGCTTGTTTACTGCCGAAGTAAGAAAAACTGTATCCATGCTACAACCTTCCTGTAGCAGCCAAGAACCTCCTTAAATACTGCCGTGGCTATTGAAGGTTTGGAGACCACCACATATGGTATGTCTGGGTTTCCGGCTGAATCTGAATGTGAATTCCAATTGTCTGGGCAGCTATCTGATCCTACAAAGCAGTAGTAGTAGCCCGTTATGTTATTGATCAAAAGGAAAGGAAAAGAGAGGTACAACCAGGGAATAAAATCCCGTCCGGTAACCGCCGGTTTTCTAGGGTTTTACAAATTCAAATTTCAAATTTCGAAATTCGGCTGGTTTTTAATCAAATTCAAACGATTTTTATCCAGAATTTTTCCGGTTTGAACGGTAACCACCGGTTACTGTTCCCGGCCGGCCGGCGAGAAATGCCCTGGGACCGGGATTTCTATCCCTGAGTACAACCAGGGGGGAAAATCCCGTCCGGTTACTGCAAGTTACCGGCGGTAACCGGATTTCCTGGTGCCGACTATTAGGAATAGCAACTTGTATTCTCAGGTGGCCAATGGGCCAGTATATATAGACAAGTACAATATGCAAATAACCCCTCATAACAATGGGGAATAACACAACTATACATATATATCTCTAACACCAACCAGGTGAACAGTAACCAGCCGAAAAATTTCAATTTCAAATTTGAATTTTTAACTTCTCTCATCACTTATTAGGTTGGTTTAGACCTATTTTGCGCTAGATTACATATTGTATGAGCTAAATATGTTTGAATTATTGTTTTTTGCCGGTTTGCACTTCATATGAGCTAAATATGAGCTAAGTTTGTTAGATTACGTATTGTATAAGCTAAATATGCTATATTACGTATTGTATGAGCTAAATATGCACTTCATCAAACACTTTCTAATTCAAAATCCGTCAATTTAAAATTCCGGCCGGTTTTTCCAGTTTTTCTGACCTGTTTTTCCGGTAACCGGTTTTCAAAATTGGCAGTTCAAATTTCAGTTTTTGAAATTCGTCCGGTTTTTTCCCAGGATTTCCGGTAACCAACCGGTTACAAGTACCCCCCCCCCCCCCGCCGAGCGGGATTTCAACCGATTCTGGTTTTTTGATCCCTGGGTACAACACATTGTAGTATTATGACATAATTTACACTAGAAGCAGAAAGTAGTAACGAAGCTTACTGTCTTTCATCATTGAAACGGCTCCATCTAGATGCTTCCTTAGACTCGAGAATAGTGCCTGGACTTTGTTGAGAAATTCTTCTATGCTCTTTCGGCAATGAGCATGAATAGATTTTGCTTGAGAAGTACTAAAAAATGGCTTGCTTGAAGGATTTAGATGATCTAACTTGTTGTGAAGATCACGTAGAAGATAGAGATATAAAGGCAGCTGAATAACAAAAATAGCCAGACCTCAATAATTTCACCATATTTTAGTAGCTAAATTATGTGGTCGAAATCAAGTACCTCGGATTCATGGTATGAATAAGTTGAATCTTGAGACTGTAAAAAACAGTATAACCATAAACAAAAGACAAGTTGATAAAAGAATAGATGTTCTGATCCAGTTAAGTCAAGTTGAACAAAAGCATACCTCTGAATAGTTTAACAAGGACAAGCAATTTACATGGAGAGTTCTGAGTTTGAATCTTTGCATATCCAGTTGAGCTGGTACTGCCATTAAATCTACAAGCCCAAGCTCACCAGGATCAGTAGCCTCATGTTCAACATCCCTTGACATCATTCCACTTGACGATGGTTGTGAAGAAGCTCTGTTTGTTTCTTGACTGATTGTAACACCTGCTCTTTTGAAAGTATCCAATATCGTAGGTTGCTTGAGCTTCTCGTCAGAGTTCAATTTATCTGAAGCTGCTTTCTCCTTGCGGCCTTTTTGTCTTTTGTTGAAAGATGTGCCCTCCATGCTTTCTTCTCCCATTTTCTTTGCAAGGTTGAACTTGCTAATGCTAGTTGATCCAGAATAATCCCCAAGATATCGCAGCTCAGGTAGAGACAGAGGATAGATTTTGAGAAAGGCGTTTAACAAGCTCTCGAGTAATCTGCATTTGTTAAAGAAAATAATCTGCATTTGGTAATTTTATCTCATCATAGTGTTATGAAGGTGTACTGCATGTCAATCCCTATCGACATATCTCAAGTCATAAAACCCAAAGTCCCAAAGTATATCCTTTCCCTTTTACATTAAGCCCTCTAACATCTCATGCAAGCAGCTGGTGGTTGGATTAAGAAAAAGGAAAATTGGAATAGAACGTATGAGTTCTCAGATTTAGCAGTATTTATTGACTGAATAACAATGATGAAAGTACACTGTGCACATGCTTGAGTCGGAAATTTAGAAGGGATAGTGCAAACTTTTCAGGACATAAATTCAGGAGGGTAAAAGGTTGGTTCTTGATGATGGGGTGCACATAACATGCAATAAATTCAGGACTTAGTCATTCTATCCCAGGTATAAATGTTCTACACTCATCAGTGTGCAAGCGTAATAACTGTTAGAGATATAAATGTATAGTTGTGTTATTCCCCATTATTATAAGGGGTTATTTGCATATTGTACTTGTTTATATATACTGGCCCATTGGCCACCTGAGAATACAAGTTGCTATTCCTAACATGGTATCAGAGCCCTAGGCTTACCTCTCCGGACGCGCAACTCGTCCTGCCCTAGCCGCCTCTGCCGGCTTCCCTTCTCGCCTCCGGCCGTCGCCTTCCGGTCCGTCATTCTTTGCCTCGGCGCCTCCGATATCGTCGTTGGCCGGATCTATGCTCCTCCACGAGTACCGCCGACACCGCCTCGAGTAGGGCAGCTGCTGCATCGCCGGAGATGCCCTTCGAGGTTGTAAGACCACGCATTGGATGCGGCATGTGAGACACGGTGCGTCGTAATAACCTCGAAGATCTCACGCGGGGTGCGGAGCCTCTTGGTGATGCTCGCGACAGCCTATACGCTGAGTTCAATAGCGGCGTCGGATGGCCGCTCGACCGCGTTTCGCTCAATTAGTTCGTAGAACGCGTCGGTTAGCAATAACCGACCGAGGGTAGGAACTAAGGTTCTCCTGTTCGCCGGCGGCGAGTTCGAAGCAAGCATGCCGGCTGCAGCGCGCACGTGATGACTGGAGGCCTCTGCCCGCGAGGACAGCGCAGAGGAGCGTCCGGATGGAGCGGCGGCTCTGCGATGGCCTCGCGACGATCGGCCTGCGTGCTCAGGAGCGTAGACGAGAGCGTCGAGTCGTTGAGAGCGTCCGGATGAGCGCTGATGGCGGCAGCGGGCGTCGGCGATTGCGACAGGCGATCCGCCAGGCCGTGGCACTTCAGAAGAAGAGGAGGCGGACGACCGGACGGCGACCCGAGCAGCACGGCGACGGTGCCAGCGATGCTGGAGACAGGTACGTAGACGGCAGCGGGCAATGCTCATGGAGACCGAGCGACGGTAGATCCGTCGGTGACGACCACGGAGGCGGCGTGCCACAGAGACGACTGAGGCGACACTGGCAGTGTGGAGGCCAGGACGGCAGAGAGAGTTAGCAGAGGCAGCTAAGGCGGGACGAGTTGCACGTCCGGAGAGGTAAGCCTAGGGCTCGATACCATGTTAGGAATAACAACTTGTATTCTCAAGGTGCCAATGGGCTAGTATATATAAACAAGTACAATATGCAAATAACCCTCATAACAATGGGAATAACACAACTATACATATATATCTCTAACACCAACCAAAGTACAAGAATTAGAGCGCTCGCCGCCCACGCCGCCCTCTCGCTCGTCTGCCGCGCTGGTCGTGCTCGCGACTCATCGCATCGCTACCGGCGCTACCCCGCCGCGCCGCCGGTTCGCCTGGCGGTCCGTCGCTTCGCGCTCGCCAGCACGCCATCGCCGACCATCGCATCGCTGTCGCCACCGGCCTCCTCGCGCCTCTCCGGCCTGCCGCCAACGCCATCAGCTGCCTCGGCCTCGCTTGCGTGAAGGCCGCCGCCAGGAGGCGCGCTGCAAGGCCGCCGCCGCAGGGCCGTGCGCAAGGGGGGAACCCTAGCCCTCTCATTCGCTCGATTTTGGTGGGCTCTCATGGGCTACGCGTTATAAAGAAGAAGCGGCCGTCGGTCGGTTAAAGCACAAGCAAAAAAGTGGTTCTAACGCGCTCCTAGCACTGTTAGACTCGTTGCTTGTCGCAGACCGTCATGCCGCCTACCAATGGGCACCGTTTCTCTTCCTCGCTCCGGTGATCTTCGATGGTGTTAATTACACCGACTTCGTGTCTCACATGCGCATCCACATGCGTGGTCTTCGTCTCTGGGGCATCCTCTCTGGCGATGTCACTTGCCCGCTTGCCCTACTCTCCGACGGAGTTTACGATGTTAGCCTCGACACCGACAAGACTGCTCGAGGTCGCGCCTTGCTGATGAGAAGGTTGCCTCTGCCTACCAAGAGGCTTTGGATTCCTACATGGATCGATTGACCGCCTACACTCAGTGGTGTGACGACGACGCTCGAGCTGCTGCTGTCTTCATCGCCGTGTCCAAATTTCGTTTCTCGAGGTTGTTAGACACCTTCCGTTCGGATGTGGACTCACCTTCGCGCGCTCTGAACCCTCCGGAGATGCTCTCTACTGCGCTGGTTCGCCAGAGCACTCTCTTCAGCAGGGTGATGCTACTGTTGACGCCTTCTACGCTCGAGTTCTCATGCCGGCGTCACCGACTCTCTTCGCTCTGGCTTGTCGCTCTTGTTCGTCCGCCGTTATGGTCTGCACGAGTTTCGCAGTATCTACAAGTTCCTTACTCGCCGCTCCCGAGTTCGAGCGAGGCATGCCCGCTTCTCTAACACCAACCAAAGTAACAAGAATTCAGCCAAAATTTCAATTTCAAATTTGAATTTTTAACTTCTCTCATCACTTATTAGGTTGGTTTAGACCTATTTTGCGCTAGATTACATATTGTATGAGCTAAATATGCTTGAATTATTGTTTTTTGCCGGCTTGCACTTCATATGAGCTAAATATGAGCTAAGTTTGTTAGATTACGTATTGTATGTTAGAGATATGTTAGAGATAGAATCTATCTCTAATATATCCTTATCTGTACCTGTACTTCTATATATATCACCCTTTGGGCCTCTCTTCAACATACACACAATGTATTCATAACATGGTATCAGAGCGAGGTTAGGGTTTTCTTACCTCACCACTTGCCACCGGCCAGATCATCTTCCGTTGTCACGCCGGGAGGACCAATCTCTACTCCGGGCGGCCTTCTCCTCAAATGATGGCTCATTGCTTTCGACGAGGCGCCTCCGCTTCGACCGCCTTGCCGACGACCGTGGCGAGCATGAGCTCGCCTTACCCGCATCTGGGACGCCCTCTTCCTGCGCTTCCACAGCACCCGCCTCCTACCCATCCCTGCGTGGCCCGGCGAGCTCCACCACCACCTCGTCCCGAGATCCTCGCGAGCTTCCGCAGACGGCGCCAGGCTTCGCTACCGGCCGCTTCGCCGCCGCCACGGCCCGTTCCGCCGACGCCCCGCCAGCCGGTCCCCCAGCGCCACGCTCCCAGGCCGCCTCCTCGCCGCCGCCGGTCCCGAGAAGTGAAGCCGCCGCTTCGTGTCGACGCGATGCCTCCGACGCCACCAACCGGGTAGGGAGGCGCGATTGGGGGCGATGGTGGGGAAGAAGTGGAAGGCAGAGGCGGCGTGGCTGGAGGAGATGGACCGGGCGCTGTATGGGGCATCCATGGCATGGCGCTCGCCGGCCTGGAAGGAGGGCTTCAGGCCGCAGCAGCTTTCGCTCCTCACGCCCACCCTCACCTCGGCTGAGATGTTTCCTTACGTGTGGGTGCTTGACAAGCTCAAGGCTGAGCGTGAGAGAGGCATCACCATCGATATCGCCCTGTGGAAGTTCAAGACTACCGAGTACTACTGCACGGTCATTGATGCCCCTGGACACCGTGATTTCATCAAGAACATGATTACTGGTACCTCCTGGCTGACTGTGCTGTCCTCATCATTGATTCCACCACTGGTGGTTTTGAGGTTGGTATCTCCAAGGACGGCCAGACCCATTAGCACGCTCTCCTTTCTTTCACCCTTGGAGTTGAAGCGGAGAGGAAGTGATTTGTGCTTCTGTGCGCTGCTTCTGTTGGTGGATGCTGCTGTCGGTGGGGGTGGAGATTGAGATTGAGTTTTGTTGCCACTAGTCCCGATTACATGCTTTCTGCTGCTAGTTTTTACTACTAGTTATCCTTAGGTTTTCCTTTTTGCTTTGTGTCGTTGCTTCCGTTGCGTCCATCCAAATCCGTAGCACTCAATTTTTGAGTTCGTCTAAGCCATGCGAGTCCACAAATTTATTGTCAGTCATAGAGCATAGGAATTGCCTTATGCATGGCAGCAGCCGCCGCTCCTGCTGCTATTCTCTTCGAGCCGCTGCAGATCCGCCGCTCCAAGCTTTCAAGGCCGCCGTGCTTCTTCCATACTGCGTCTTCATTGTACTTCTTGTGCATTGCGCCGCTCTTCTTGTGCACTGCGCCTCTGTTGCGCTTCTTGTGCACTGCGTCGCCGCCGTCTTGGGCTACGATCTGCGCCGCCATGCTTCCACCTATTCCTATTCGACTTGATTTGACAGCTCTCTCTATTCATGTCGGTTTCATCATCTTCTTCGACCTGTTGCCGCGGTCGACTTCGCTCCTACACCTTGTGCTTTATGAGCCGTCGCATGACACCGGATGAGAGGTCTTTTGATACTCGACATATTTTCCAAAGAGCTGCATGCTACGATGACATTATCAAGACTCGGACTTTGGATTTTCCATATTTTAGTATCAACCCTTTCCAAATGCAATGCTATTGCATACGCCTTGCATTTGAGGGGGGTGTTAGAGATATGTTAGAGATAAGGTGATATGTTAGAGATAGAATCTATCTCTAATATATCCTTATCTGTACCTGTACTTCTATATATATCGCCCTTTGGGCCTCTCTTCAACATACACACAATATATTCATAACATTGTATAAGCTAAATATGCTATATTACGTATTGTATGAGCTAAATATGCACTTCATCAAACACTTTCTAATTCAAAATCCGTCAATTTAAAATTCCGGCCAGTTTTTCCAGTTTTTCTGACCTGTTTTTTCGGTAACCGGCCCCGGTAACCGGTTTTCAAAATTGGCAATTCAAATTTCAGTTTTTGAAATTCGTCCGGTTTTTTCCTAAGATTTCCGGTAACCAGCCGGTTACAAGTACCCCCCCCCCCCCCCCGACGAGCGGGATTTCAACCGATTCTGGTTTTTTGATCCCTGGGTACAACACATTATAGTATTATGACATAATTTACACTAGAAGCAGAAAGTAGTAAGGAAGCTTA
Source organism: Hsuehochloa calcarea (assembly GCA_036346395.1). Taxonomy (NCBI): domain Eukaryota; kingdom Viridiplantae; phylum Streptophyta; class Magnoliopsida; order Poales; family Poaceae; genus Hsuehochloa; species Hsuehochloa calcarea. The sequence goes on from CM070606.1 coordinate 4,026,374, forward strand.
CTGTCTTTCATCATTGAAACTGCTCCATCTAGATGCTTCCTTAGACTCGAGAATAGTGCCTGGACTTTGTTGAGAAATTCTTCTATGCTCTTTCGGCAATGAGCATGAATAGATTTTGCTTGAGAAGTACTAAAAAATGGCTTGCTTGAAGGATTTAGATGATCTAACTTGTTGTGAAGATCACGTAGAAGATAGAGATATAAAGGCAGCTGAATAACAAAAATAGCCAGACCTCAATAATTTCACCATATTTTAGTAGCTAAATTATGTGGTCGAAATCAAGTACCTCGGATTCATGGTATGAATAAGTTGAATCTTGAGACTGTAAAAAACAGTATAACCATAAACAAAAGACAAGTTGATAAAAGAATAGATGTTCTGATCCAGTTAAGTCAAGTTGAACAAAAGCATACCTCTGAATAGTTTAACAAGGACAAGCAATTTACATGGAGAGTTCTGAGTTTGAATCTTTGCATATCCAGTTGAGCTGGTACTGCCATTAAATCTACAAGCCCAAGCTCACCAGGATCAGTAGCCTCATGTTCAACATCCCTTGACATCATTCCACTTGACGATGGTTGTGAAGAAGCTCTGTTTGTTTCTTGACTGATTGTTACACCTGCTCTTTTGAAAGTATCCAATATCGTAGGTTGCTTGAGCTTCTCGTCAGAGTTCAATTTATCTGAAGCTGCTTTCTCCTTGCGGCCTTTTTGTCTTTTGTTGAAAGATGTGCCCTCCATGCTTTCTTCTCCCATTTTCTTTGCAAGGTTGAACTTGCTAATGCTAGTTGATCCAGAATAATCCCCAAGATATCGCAGCTCAGGTAGAGACAGAGGATATATTTTGAGAAAGGCGTTTAACAAGCTCTCGAGTAATCTGCATTTGTTAAAGAAAATAATCTGCATTTGGTAATTTTATCTCATCATAGTGTTATGAAGGTGTACTGCATGTCAATCCCTATCGACATATGTCAAGTCATAAAACCCAAAGTCCCAAAGTATATCCTTTCCCTTTTACATTAAGCCCTCTAACATCTCATGCAAGCAGCTGGTGGCTGGATTAAGAAAAAGGAAAATTGGAATAGAACGTATGAGTTCTCAGATTTAGCAGTATTTATTGACTGAATAACAGTGATGAAAGTACACTGTGCACATGCTTGAGTCGGAAATTTAGAAGGGATAGTGCAAACTTTTCACCGCCCATGGAGGGTAAAAGGTTGGTTCTTGATGATGGGGTGCACATAACATGCAATATATTCAAGACTTAGTCATTCTATCCCAGGTATAAATGTTCTACACTCATCAGTGTGCAAGCGTAATAACTGTTAGAGATATATATGTATAGTTGTGTTATTCCCTATTGTTATAAGGGGTTATTTGCATATTGTACTTGTCTATATATACTGGTCCATTGGCCACCTGACAATACAAGTTGCTATTTCTAACATGGTATCAGAGCCCTAGGCTTACCTCTCCGGACGCGCAACTCGCCCTCTCCTCTAGCCGCCTCGCCGCTTCCTTCCCGCCTCCAGCCGTCGCCTCATCCAGTCGTCGCTGCGCCTCCAAAGCCTCGATATCGTCGTCGGCCGGATCTATGCTCCTCCACGAGTACCGCCCGACACCGGCCTCATGCGCCTTCATCTCATCGCTGCTGCTGTCGCCGCGCGCCTCGACGCCGGCCTCGCGAGCTCGGCCGCCGCGCTCAACGCCCGAGCCCGGCCACGCTCCCTCGTCGTCGTCGCCGCCGCTGCGGTCGCGCTATGGTCGCTACCCGCCACCTTCGCGCCGCCGCCGCCATCGCCCGCCGCCGACCATCGCTAATGCCGCCGCCACGAAGCCCTCCTCTGCCGCCTCCTCGCCTCTCCGGCGCCCAACGCCATCAAGGCCGTCGTCTCGGCCTCGCTTGCCGTGAAGGCCGCCGCCGCCAGAGGGTCGCCGCTGCAAGGGCCGCCGCCGCAAGGGCCGCAGGGCGGCCGCGCCGCAGAGGAGGAACCCTAGCCCTCTCATTCGGCCCGATTTTGGTGGGCTGCCATCGGGCTGCGCGTTATAAAGAAGAAGCAGGCCGTCGGCCGGTTAAAGCACAAGCAAAAAAAACCGTGGTTCTTAACCGCGCCTTGGTCAGCGTCGGTAGCGCCTACCAATGGGCACCGTTTCTCTTCCTCGCTGTCCGGTGATCTTCGATGGTGTTAATTACACCGACTTCGTGTCTCACATGCGCATCCACATGCGTGGTCTTCGTCTCTGGGTGTTCTCTCTGGCGATGTCACCTGCCCGCCTTGCCCTACTCCTCCGACGGAGTTCGTTGTGTTGTGCCGCCTCAACACCGACAAGGCTCATGCCGAGGCCGGCGGCCTTATCGATGAGAAGGCTGCCTCTGCCTACCAAGAGGCTCTGGATTCCTACATGGATCGATTGACCGCCTACACTCAGTGGTGTGACGACGACGCTCGAGCTGCTGCTGTCTTCATCGCCGATGTCCACCTCGATTTTCTTACGAGGTTATTAGACTCCTTCGGTTGTCGGATGTGGACTCACCTTCGTCGGCGCTCGAACCCTCCGGAGAAACTCTCTACCGCGGTGGTTCGCCGAACACTCTCTTGCAGGATGATGCTATCGTTGACGCCTTCTACGCTCGAGTTCTGCATGCGGCGTCACCGGACTCTCTTCGCCCGCTTGGTTGTCGCTCTTGTTCGTCTTTGCTGGTTATATGCCGACACAGTTTCAACAGATCTACAAGTTCCTTACTCGCCGCCCCGAGTTCGAGCAGAGCATGCCCGACTTCTTGCACGCCACCTCGTGTCACTCTCTTGGAGGCTCATCGAGATACGCGCAGAGGAGACTTCGGTGAGTGGTCTGGTCTGATGTCACTCCCCTCCGTGCTCGCCGCTCGTATACCTGCTACACCGATCGCTCCACGCTTTGAACACCGCCTCCTCCAATGCTACCACAGGTGGTAGTGGCCGCCCTCCATCTGGCGATGGCCGTCCTCGCTGCTCCTACTGCGACAAGGTCGGCCACATTGAGTCCCAGTGCTATAAGAAGCAGCGACATCTTTCACGCCGTTCTTCTCCTAGCATTGGCACCGGTACTTCTACATCGACGTCTGCATCGACTCCTTCAGCAGTTTGTCTCATCGAGCGTAAGATAGCCGACTTGATGCTCGCTTGCCGCCTGTGTTATCCTCACAGATTCTCGAGTTACGCTCATCGACTCTTCTGCAATGAGAAAACACCTCCTACACAGTCAGGTACCTCCACATGGATTCTTGATTCAGGAGCATCATTCCACATGACTTCTGATTCTTCCATTTTGTCTTTCATTACACCTCTTGATTCCCCTGTCAGTGTTCTTACTGCTGATGGTACCTCTCTTTCTGTCTCTGGTCGAGGACCTCTTAGCAACTCATCCTTTCATGTTCCTTCTGTTGCTCATGTTCCTCGCCTAACCATGCAGCTTCTTTCTGCTGGACAGATTACTGACCTTGGTTGTCGAGTCATTCTTGACTCTAACTCTTGTTGTGTTCGGGACCGCCACACAGGGGCTCTGGTTGGTTCTGGCCCTCGGCGCCTTGAATCACAGCGTCTCTGGGAGTTTGACTGGCTTCACCTTCCTTCCGCTGCCACCGTCGCCGCCAGTCTTTCCGCTTCTGCCACATCGTCTACCAGCTCTTTCCAGCGGTGGCATCACCGTCTTGGTCATCTATGTGGATCTCGTTTGTTATCTTTAGTCCGTCGTGGCCTTCTGGTGTCTGTCTCAGGAGACGTGTCTTTAGATTGTCAAGGTTGTAAGTTAGGGAAACAGATTCTGCTTCCCTATCCTCATAGTGAGTCTGTGTCTCATCGACCATTTGATCTTATTCATTCAGATGTTTGGGGTCCAGCTCCCTTCCTTTCGAAAGAGGGCCATCGATATTATATTATTTTTATAGATGATTTCTCTCGCCACACTTGGATATATTTTATGCCTTCTCGTAGTGAGGCCCTGTCTATCTATAAACAATTTACTACTATGGTTCACACACAGTTTTCCACTCCTATTCGTGTCTTTTGTGCTGACTCTGCTGGCGAGTACCTCTCTCATTACCTGCGCAGCTTTCTTGCTGAGCAGGGCACCCTCGCTCAGTTCTTTTGTCCTGGTGCTCATGCTCAGAATGGTGTCGCTGAGCGTAAGCATCATCACCTCCTTGAGACGGCTCATACCTTGATGATTGTCGCTCTATTCCACCTCACTTTTGGGCCGAGGCCGTTTCCACTGCCACCTATCTCGTCAACATTCAGCCCTCTTCTGCTCTTCAGGGTGAGATCCCGGTTGAGCGTCTCTGTGATCTTTCTCCAGACTACTCTGCCCTTCGTCTGTTTGGCTGTGTTTGCTACGTTCTCCTTGCACCTCGAGAACGCACCAAACTGACGGCTTAATCTGTTGAGTGTGTTTTTATGGGATACAGTGCCGAGCACAAGGGCTATCGCTGGGACCCTGTTGGTCGACGGATGCGGATTTCTTAAGATGTGACTTTTGACGAGTCTCGTCCCTTCTACCCACATCCTACCTCTCCTTCGATTTCCTCTGTGGAGTCCCTGTCTTTTTGACTTTTCCAGATACACCCATCTCTGTCTTGCCCTTGTCCACCCGTCGCACTGAGTCTCCACATATATCTCCTGAGGCCTCTCCGTCGTTGTCACCGCCTGCTTCGTCGCCTGCGGCTCCTCAGGTTCCTGCCACTCTCTTTTACACTCGTCGACCTCGTATTGAGGCTCTTCCAGATCAGTCATCTTCTCCTGATGATTCATCTTCTCCTGATGCTCCATCTTCCCCCGATGGGTCATCATCTCCTCGCTATGGTCTCCGCGATCGTTAGTCGATTCGGCCTCCTGCCCGTTTTGATTTTGCTGGTGCAACTACCCATGAGCCTGTCTCCTACCGGGATGCTGTTACTCACCCTAAGTGGCAGCATACCATGGCCGAGGAGATTGCTGCTCTCGAGCGTACTGGTACTTGTGATCTTGTCCCTTTTCCATCTCACTCTCGTCCCATCACGTGTAAGTGGGTTTATAAGATTAAGACTCACTTTGATGGCTCTCTTGAGCGCTATAAGGCGCGTCTTGTTGCTCGTGACTTCCAGCAGGAGCATGGTCGTGACTACGACGAGACTTTTGCTCCTGTGGCTCACATGACCACTGTCCGCACTCTTCTTTCGGTAGCGTCTGTTCGCCATTGGTCCGTTTCTCAGCTTGATGTCAAGAATGCCTTTCTTAATGGCGAGTTGCGTGAGGAGGTCTACATGCATCCGCCACCTGGGTATTCTGTTCCTGAGGGCATGGTCTGTCGTCTTTGTCGCTCTCTTTATGGCCTTAAACAAGCCCCTCGTGCTTGGTTTGAACGCTTCTCCTCTGTGGTCACTGCTGCTGACTTCTCAGCTAGTGATCATGATCCTGCTCTTTTTGTCAACACTTCGTCTCGTGGTCGGATTCTTCTTCTTCTATATGTCGATGATATGATTATCACCGGAGATGATTCTGAGTACATTGCCTTTGTCAAGGCTCGTCTGAGTGAGCAGTTCCTTATGTCGGATCTTGGTCCTCTTCGTTACTTCCTTGGGATTGAGGTTACTTCCACTCCAGATGGTTTCTTTATGTCCCAAGAGAAGTATATTCAGGATCTTCTTGATCGCGCTTCTCTCACTGATCAGCGTACTGTTAAGACTCCCATGGAGCTCAACGTTCATCTCCGTCCCTTTGATGGTGAGCCTCTTTTGATCCGACTCGCTATCGTCATCTTGTTGGGAGTCTTGTCTATCTTGTTGTTACTCGTCCGGATATCACTTATCCAGTCCACATTCTGAGTCAGTTCGTCTCTGCTCCCACTCAGGTTCACTACAGCCACTTTCTTCGAGTTCTGCGATACCTTCGTGGGACTCTCTCTCACCGTCTCTTCTTTCCACACTCTAGCTCATTACAGCTTCAGACTTATTCGGATGCTACTTGGGCCAGCGATCCATCTGATCGCCGGTCTATCTCTGCTTACTGTGTTTTTCTTGGTGGTTCTCTCATTGCCTGGAAAACGAAGAAACAGACTGCAGTATCCCGTTCGAGTGCAGAGGCTGAGTTACGAGCTATGGCTCTCTTAACAGCAGAGATTACATGGCTATGGTGGTTACTTGAGGATTTTGGTATTTCTGTCACTACACCAACACCTCTCTTGTCAGACAGTACAGGTGCTATCAGTATTGCCCGTGACCCTGTGAAGCATGAGCTCACCAAGCATTATTGGTGTTGATGCTTCCTTCATGAGATCTTGTGTGCATGATCAGATGATTGCTCTTCAGTATATGCCTTCCGAGCTTCAGATAGTGGATTTCTTCACGAAGGCCCAAACTCGAGCACAACACGCCTTCTACCTCTCCAAACTCAGTGCTGTTGATCCACCATGAGTTTGAGGAGGGGTGTTAAAGATATATATGTATAGTTGTGTTATTCCCCATTGTTATAAGGGGTTATTTGCATATTGTACTTGTCTATATATACTGGTCCATTGGCCACCTGAGAATACAAGTTGCTATTCCTAACAATAACAATGATAATACACTCACATTAGATTTCTCAGACGCTTCAGAAGTTTTACTGCTGTCTGATCCCTTGCTTTTTGTGACACATTATCAACTCTAGCCGCAACTTGTGTGCTGAAAGCATTGAGCTGCCATTGATGCCACCAATTTTAGACATAAATATAGAATAATTGGAAATATAAAGTGAATAAAAAAAAATCAAAACATACCAACTCCCTAATCCAGTTTATTGCAAAGTACAGTGAATGGCACACTGCCTTTTTCTGCAATGCTGACAGGCTTTCCCATCTAGCTCCATCCAGGTGCTGTTGGTTGTCCAAACCAGGATTAATTCTTTTGTTCGGTCATTGGAGGACATATCTCGAATGGTATCACAAATAAATTTGAAAGTTTTATATATTAAAAAAGTGATGACACTAATATAGTTGTAAGCAGGGATGGAAATCCCGGCCGGTTACCGCCGGTTACGGTTTTTCCGGAGTTTGCAAATTCAAATTTCGAATTTCGAATTTCGAATTTTGATTGATTTTTAAGCAAAATTTAACGAAATTCGACCAGAAAAAACCGACCGGTACCGGCCGTCGGCCGGGAATTGAGCCGGGACCGGTTTTTGAATCCTTGGTTGTAAGTAGTTAAAGTACTACTACTTTGTATGAAACTGAATAGATCTGCTGCCAACCACACACAAAAAAAGAAGATATAATGCTAGGTAAAAGCTTCAAAACAATTTTGAAACCTTGAGACTTCATCATTACTTTCGCAGGTTCACATTTTTGAAATGTGAAAATGGTAAAGACTGATTATATGAACCCAGAATTTATGATTTGCCACTAGAAACTAACATTGATTATTTGTAGGTCAGATTTAGATAAACTTGCAATTTATTTGTGGCGTCACCTTAAATTTTTTGGCGTGGCAAAGGCAGGTTACGGGACAATATTCAATACATCGATCAGAAGGTTGGAATGCAACAAAATTAATATTTAAAAGCATTGCATTCGTGTGTAATTTAAAACAATAAGTTAGTGATATCACTTCAAGTTTCTAGAGAACAGTGAGAACAGTTTGTATAACCTTGGTAGAGGGAAGATGCAACGGACAGCCAAGTAGTGCATTTATTCCACCAAGGGAGCCTTGACTTGCTAAACGTTCGATCTTTGATACAAACAAGAATAACGTTAGTTCAGACATTAAGAAGACAAGCTGGAATTACAAGGCCTATAGCACTTACAATAGTTAAAAGTAAAAATTGGGAAGGAAGGATCTGCAAACAGGCTTGAGACCTGCAATGAGCATACATAAAAGTAGTAAAGTAAAACAGTACAGGTGATACACAGACTAATTAGCAACCAAATAATGACCATTTAACAGCTTAGAATTTTTACTTTTGTGGGGAGGTGGAGACTAAAGGCATAATATTTACACATACTGGGGAGATATTTCCATCCAAGTTCATCCACAATTCTCCTGAAACCAAGGTGTCATCAATTACGCTCGGTGACTCGCCCCTTGTTTATTGTAAGTATTTACACCGTGTCTAAAAGGAATGTAGGAGTCCATGACACAAAAATAACTATTAAAGCATTTTGGTAACCTTCTATGCCAGCACAGTGATATTTTTCTGATAGCTGGCCATTGTCAAGATCAGCAAGAAAAAGGGTGTCAAATTCTGCAACATGTTCCCCAACCCTGGAAAGACCAGTTAGTGAAATGAGCTATCTTGTGTGGAAAGAACAACCAGGGAGACAAAATACATGAAGAAATATTAAGTAATGGACAATCTCTTTTTCCACATGCATCAACAACCATTCTATACCTAGTTACCTACCACTCACTAATTGCAGAGTGAAGAACACTGCTCTCCAATAAAGCAGCTAATTCATCATAGAGAAGAATTAATGGCAATGTCACAAATTTGCAGGAGTTTACAGCCATTTTCAGCAGTTCCAGGGCCTCCTCACAATTTGGTTGCTGCCAATAAAAACAACTTTATAACTAACAGAGCAACACTAGGATTTCATGAATGCAAAAAAAAGGTAGCTGTGGTGAGCCCGGAATATTTTAGATGCAGGAAGCACAGTTCCAGATAAAAAAAAACATGTACCAGGTATGATATATAATTTAGGCAGGTGTTCTAAATTTTTATGCTTGCTTCAGCACTTGCATAAAATACATGGTACTATTTGTGCACTGTTCATGGTGTTTTTGTACACTGTTGCTTCAATTATTAGTAGGGAATTGATATTGTCTGATAAGATGTGTAATGATTTATGATGTATCACTTTCAAATATACCAACAAGGCCTTCAAGGCATTTAAGTAATTTTAAAATAAATTTGTTGTGCTACTGCTCCTCTCATAAATGCTAGCATTCACATATGAAGGTTTGTGATATGCCCATAAGGTCAGACAACAATAGATACACCCGGCATGGTTATTTTGACATGAAAGTTGCATTTATCATAAACTTTCGTCATACTCAAACAAACCTGAGATGATGAGCAGTTCACAGCAGCATTCATATCTGCAATACCTGAAACTATCCTTAAAGCCCCAATTATCCCCATTCTCCTATACTTCATATCTGGATTACTAAGCTACAAGGTGACAAGCAGACATAGAACACAACACATTAGAAATTTGAATTTAAAGCATTCTTGGATGGAAGAGCTACCCTTATCCTAAATGTGATCGAACCTGCTTTCTCACAACCATTAGAAGCTCATTAGCGACAGAAGAGCCACCTGAACCAGTATTGAAGCCAGCAGCCAGTGCCAAATGACAAAAGATATCATAAACCTAATTTGTTTCATGAACTGTATGTTATGATGAGACAGATTAGGAGAAAGAAATGAATAACGTATCACACACCTTTCGAAGACTATCTTCATGAAAACTCTCCAGGTAATCTAATATACCTATGTTGTAAAAGTCGATGCAATTCAGATTATTCAGCAATGACAATCAATAAATACGTAAGCCTTAAGAACAGTACCAGTTATATGTGAAGCTATAGGGATCAATTCCTCAGAGTTGTTTGATGCCAGAGAAATCATAATATCCAGAGCAGAAGAAACTTCGTAGCTGACCCCAGAACCGATATGAGTGACCAATGAGCCTACGATCTGCACAAAATGGTAAGAACATTAGCAAATGAAGAATAAGTATAATGTATAAAGTAGGACAGCGAACTCGTTATCACATAAGCAAGACTACTATCCATGTGCAAGAAAGTTTCGCTGGCTGAATCTCCTATTCCCGCACATTAAGTCACCCAGTCACCCATTGAATACCATGGTGTTCACCAACTTCTGTCATCAGTTCTTTATATATATATATATATATATATACAGATTTCAGGACCTCTGCCTAAGCTTTTCGATTGGCGCTACAGTGGTTCTTTGGCGACCTCTAAACAACAAGATGTGATGATTACACAGAGGACTTCTGAATTAGTTCTCAAATGCGATTGAAATAAAGCAAAGCTATTCGAAATTGAAAGCAGTATCAGATTGCAACTAAAGAACCCTTCCAAGGTTAAGGTTATGCCAGCTGGATGTGAATTATATACCACACAATTTTCTTATACTGCTCTTATGCTCTCTCAACAGAACCTAAGTCATGACCAGAAATTTCAAACGAGATTAAGTTTTTAGTATCCCTCTTTGTCTTCACCTAGCACCCTCTTCTCCCCCAAATCACTATTCGGCACTACATCCCGTCCAGTGCACACACACGGCTCAACTAGTAGACATCACAAACACAAAGTGAGCTAGGCTGAGGAGTATTAATGCTTTTGGCCAACTAATCTGCAGGAAGCTTGCTACCTCACTTTCACTTTACATAACATAACATAGGATTTAATATCATGCTTTTTAAATTTATGTTTCCTATGCTGGATTTATACATAGGCATTCAGTACAGTAGTACACCAAGTGTTAATTCAAAAGAAATGTAAATCCATGCAATATGCTACAGTATTTAAACCACAAACTGTCTGCATAAATAGGAAAAATTGGAAATCACACAGCACAGGTCAACTCAATTTACGAACATCAAGAAATTGTCAATTTTCACTATGTTGATGACAACAAACAGAAGTGTTGGCAACCAAATGGTACCTCTTGCCTGATATAAGTATCATTGAATTCTTCAAACAAAGCTGTAAACAAGTAGGTTGCAAATTCTCTAGCTTTCTCTTCCTTGCAAGCCAACAGGTAATCGCTCACTGAGAGGTATGCCATGAAATGGTCCTGATTCAAGTTCAATCACGTCTCAGTCAGCACGGATAGTCAAACACATGATGTTATTCTACAGTCATTACAAGATACTGAAGAACTGACCTTTACCAATTCAGTATTTCCATGAATGCATTGGTCAAACAGTGTCTCTCGTATACATCCTTGTAAGATCTTGGACTTCAGTATTTTCTCAGCACTTTTCTGTAGAGCACCACCATTGGCATAGATGAGCATGATGAGCCAAACATCAATCACTTTGTGATCCTTTGGGTGGTCGACCGATTTCAACTCCTTCAAGAAAGCATCACAAAGCATCTGCATCGACAAGAAAGCAAAGCCCAGTTAAAACTTGATGTGCAGTGCTGCGTTGCAAATAAAATGAAGATTCAAATCACCTACATTCTTGAACCGGAGGCCTGATCTCAAGGCATCAAGGATTGCCCCATCAGTGTTATTGGCTGATGCCTTCCCTTTCAGCTTCTTGCTCCGAACAGCCCGTGGATCCACCACACCGACAAACTTCAGCTGCTCGCGGATCTGCGATATAATTCTCCCAGCATTGACCGGCGTGGCAGAAAGCAGCAAGAACCTGAGTAAGTGTGGCATCTGATCCGCATGAATTGTCCGGATGCAAGATATTGCAACTGTCACCGCCTTCAAATATTCCCACAGCACAAACAATTATTCAGCCCACAATCCACATCATCGTACATGAACACAAGATCGACGAAAATCGTTCACCTGCTCCTGCAACTGATCATTGAGATTAAAGTCGGACAAAGCGTCGAGCACAGCAACCACAACCTCCGAGTCCTCCTGCAGCAGCTTCTCCAGCGCGGCGACCACAGTGGCATGGCTCTGGTCGCCCACGATCTCCGGGAGCGACCCGATGATCTCCTTCTTGAGCCGGGGCGGCGCCACCGACAGCACCTCCACAAGCTTGGCGACGAACGCGTTAGCATCTACGAGGAAATCGAGCCACCGGAACTGCGCGACGATGAGCCTGCCCACGTCGTCCTGCAGCGGCACCCCATCGAGCGCGTTGTCGAAGTGCTCGGGCAGCTTGTCGAGGAGGAGGCCGAGGAGGCTGGGCTGGAGCGCGGGGACGGAGAGGAGCGCCCGCGCGAGGCTTGGTGAGCGCGGGGAGGTGGGGAGGAGGAGCTGGCGGAACCGCGCGGGGGCGTCGGCGAAGGCGGCGAGCCCCGCGAACAGGCGCGCGGGGAGGAGCCCGGCGGGGTCGGCGGCGAGCGCGCGCGCTAGGCGGGGCGCGAAGGAGAGCGGGGAGGGGAGGGACGGGGGCAGGTGCGGCGGGACGAGGAGGGTGCAGCCGGCGTCGGCTAGGAGCGCAGCCGCCGCGTCGACGGCGGAGGGGTCGTCGACTGCGGCGGTAGCGGTCGGAGTGGGCGCTGGCGCCGATGGAGGCGGCGGGCGCTTGCGGGGGTTGCTGCGCTGCAGGAACACCATGGCCGATCGCCGCGAGTGGGAGGCTTCTTCGAGAAGAAGGCGGAGGGTTTTTTTGGGGGGAGGGGCGGGGGTGATTTTTGGGGAATGAAATTTTCGCGCCACGGAGCAGCGCTTCTTCCTCTTCTTGTCCACTGCGCGTACGGATGATCTCCTGCAGAGCCGTTACATGATGAATGACAAGTGGGTCCAAGGATTATACCTCTGTGTGGGTCCAACACGTCAATGATTTTGAGGTAATGGTTAGCTATAGGCGTTAGTTGTACGCAATGCACCGTTAGGGACGCATAGGAGCCGTCTAGTGTTCATCGGACGGCTAGCGCGGGCTCGGTTTCATAGACCCAGTCGACGCAGGGGTGGTCCGTGGAGGAGCTCTAGGGTTTAAAGCCTCGCCGCCGCGACGACGACGAGCACCAAGTAGGGGAGTGGAGCGGTGATTAGCGAAATCGCGAGCCATCATATTCGAATCCTTTTTATTTGGGATTAATTGCTTGGATTCGATTCGACTCGTTCGTATCGAGTTGGCGGGCGAGCCAGCCGCGGATTGGGCTTTGTTGGATTTGGAGGTGTTGGAGAGATGGGGGAGGTGGAGGAGAAGCTCAAGGACTACGAGGTGAAGAGGGAAGGCGAGGCCGAGATCCTCATGCTCAAGAGCAACGCCGTCTTCTTCAATCCCGTCCAGGTGCGCTACTTTTTCCGACCCATTTTCGCCTCTCTTTTTTCTAAAAACTTTTGGGTGATGTTTGATCCTAATACCATCTCATTGTTTTAGCCGGTTCAAATGAGGAGAAAGAAGAATTGAATCGATTCAATACATTTGAGGCATCGATTCGAACAAAAAAAAATCCTAGAATTAGACTTTACATAGTAATCTATTGAAAACATTAAATAATTCATATGAAGCCATTTATGAAAGAGAGAAAGTGCGGTTGAGAGAGGATATTATTTTTTGCGGTTTTTTAATGTAACGTGGTCCCAATTATTAGTAGGAATTGGATTAATACATTGGTAGAAAAAACAAGCTCTGTTTCTTGAATGTTTACGTAGCATCTCTTTGAATCGATGTCGATTTAATACACTAAAGATGTTCTAAAAGCGAGACTTGCATTAGCTTAGGCCAAGGACTAAGAGTGTTAATGAATTAGTTCACCTGGTGGGATTGGAGTCTTGTGTTAGTGACGTGATTGTAGCACTTAGATAGGCTTCTAAGACCATCTCCAATGTTTTTTAAGCTGATTCCATGCATGCTTTTGGCAACATGGAGTCGATTCAATACACTGGAGGCATCGGTTCCAATCAAAGAAGTTTAGGAGTCGAACCCAACTTAGCATTCGGCTTCAACACAATAGAATAATATTCTTTACTAGATGCTTAGTGAGTGCATTAACTCCAAGATCAAACAGTAAACACCAAGAACAACAATCCATGGAGGCGGTGGTGGTCTGGACGTCATGAACTGAACTTGTCGATGGTAGCGGCGAGGCCATGCATGGAGCTGCAGCCATGGGAGCTAGCTGAGCACGAGGCTATCAAAACCAGCCATCCATCAACACCAAATTCCACCAGAATGAGCGAAACAAAAACCGGTGTTGCTCGCAAGATCCACCCCTCTATCATCACATGGCTGGAGCGGCAAGATGGAGGGGCGGGCTGCACTCAACATCGGCGGCGGCAGAGGATAGGGAGAGGGTTGGGTGAGAGAGAGAGAGAGAGAGAGAGAGAGGAGGGGATGGCAGGATGGCATCAATGGATCGGGTAAGATGAAGTCGTGGCTGTGGAGGGGATGGGGTTATGGTTTTTTTAATGATGTGGGTCCCACCTAGAGGGAGGAGTCAATTCTATTCACTACAAGTAAAAATGATGATTCTTGTGAATGCTTAGGTGGCATGTTATTGAACCTGAACCGGTTCAATATATTAGAGATGCCCTAATTTGATCTCCTTGCCGTGCCATTTCGGGCAGTGTACATTATTGGAGCTCAAGTAAATGCAAACTCTGTCTGTATCTTGTGGTTTTTGCATGTGGCTGTCTTGAGCAGAAATGAGACATATGTACACAATTTGTGTGATTCTTGCGATTTAAGTTGGTGTCTGGTTTGGGTTACTTAGTTGATTGGCTTCTGTGAGTTCGGTACCTGCAATTTATGTCTTAGGTAGTTCGATAGAGGTTGGTGTTTTGCTCATGTGATGATCAATTTTGCTGAATATGGAAGTTGCACTTGCAATTGATGGCTTTTGCAGTTTATTCTTAAATTTTTTGCTTCTTCTGTTGCATGGTGTGAATCAGGGTTTAAAAAACTGGTACCGGCGCAGTTACGAACCGCCGTTACGGTTTTTTCGTTGAATTTCGTTAAATTTTGCTTAAAAATCAATCAAAATTCAAATTTCGAAATTTGAATTTGCAAACTCGTTTCAAATCCGCCCCACCGTAAACCGTTACGCGTTACCGCCGGTATTTCAATCCATGGTGTGAATGCCAATATAATTGCAGTGCTAGTAATTCAAGTTCTTCTAATCAGGTTTAGCAGTCTTCTGATGTTTGGTTACTACTTACTAGTCATTTAAAATAAGTCCAATGCGTTCAATATTGCATACGGCTAATACCAAACTTGATCTACCCTCTCTATTGCTTTGTCAAGCCAAGAAGCTATGCACACGAAAGAGGTGCTTTTCTCCACTGAGCTTCTTAAATTTGATGCATTCAGTGCAACATAGCAAAATAGTTGCTAGCAAAATAGTTGCAGCTATTATTATTGATTCCAAGGTCACATGAGATTGCATAAATACTCCTTAACTAGCCATCCTGTGGTGATTCATTGTAAGGTTTTCTCTAACATCAAGTATACTGCATTTGTTAGGTCCATAATAGAGACATGTCAATTGCCATTTTAAGGACATTTGTAGCCAAGCGCAACGAAGAACATGAGGAAATGGTGAACAAAAGGAACAAGTCACGTCAGAAAGTGAGTCAGGATACGCCACCTGGATCAGATGGAGATGGCGCTTTAACTAGTCAGGATGATGAAATCAATGGTGATCATGAAAAGGCGCTAAATGGGGCTGCCGACAAGGCAGAAGATCTGTCAAAAGAAACAACACAAGCACCTTCCTTGAAAAGAACCAGGGAACTCAAACCACCAATTGTTCTTGAGGTGATGCCCTACTTTACGCTACAAAGCTCATGTTCTGGATTTCAATATGAACAGGATTCGATTGCATAATCAATTGAATAAAAAGTGCAGGCATTGGCTGCTTCTGGGTTGAGATCTCTGCGTTATGCTCGCGAAGTTCACGGACTTGGGAAGGTGGTTGCTCTGGACAATGATAAAGGTCATTGCTTTATGTATTGCTATTTAGGATTACACAAGACTTGCATTAATTTTTAGACTACAAGACTTAACATTAAACATGGTTCTTCTTTTTTTCAGCCTCTGTTGAAGCTTGCAAGAGAAACATTAAGTTTAATGGTGCTGCTGCTTCTAGTAAAGTGGAAGCACACTTGGCTGATGCTCGAGTTTACATGCTTACTCATCCAAAAGAATTTGATGTGGTAATGCTTATAATTTTTTTCACATGTGACTCTTTATTACCGTTGACACCTCCTGGGATGGCACTATCTGCTGTAATCTAAGAACTTACCCATGACAATTAGAAGCTTGTTTATAATCAGTGTCTCCTTGTATGGGTACTTCTTGAGGATATTTCCAGTATTGTTTGTCAAAAATTACCATTTATTATTTTACACTTTTGGGTGACCTTATGGGGTTTTCCTGCTTCATTGTTTTAATCCCCACGAAGTTGGAACAAATGAAATAAACCAGGGAAGAACAGATATCAGAATTGTGCTCTACAAGGTGAATTTGTTTTTCCTTTTTGTTTGTTGGGCGGTTGGAGTGGTTAGAAGCAGGGTACTGTTTGAGAAGCTTATGGAATTGCCTCAGTTTTTAAGGTTTATCTGAGATTCCAGCTTTCAAAGCTCCTGTAAGTTAGCTAGTGAGGTTTGCATGAGTACAAGCTTGTCCAAACAAAGATAGCACACTTGCTAACAGGAATATGACTTGTTGTACTAATAAAAAAGGATGTAAACACTTGAATTTTAAATTTTAATGACTCAACTGTTTCAAGTTAAAGCAAAATTATAAGCGAAGGCTTTAGACAGCTCAAAAATTTTCCCCTCTAGTGATCCTCACTAGCTTCCTTATTTTCTCACATGTTATTTTTTAGGTTGATCTTGACCCCTATGGGTCACCTTCGATATTCCTCGACTCTGCTGTACAAGCTGTTGCTGATGGAGGGCTGTTAATGTGCACAGCCACTGATATGGCTGTTCTATGTGGGACCAACGGTGAAGTTTGCTACTCCAAGTAAGGACTGTGTTACTAGGTCCAAGCTGAAATTCGAACCAATTATCAATGTTCTGACTTCTGATCATCAATTGTGTCTTGCAGGTATGGTTCCTACCCAATCAAAGGCAAGTATTGCCATGAAATGGCTCTGAGAATCCTCCTTGCCTGCATTGAGGTATATACCAATGGCTACTATTGCTGTATCCCAGAAGTTTGAACTCGTTAAGTAGTTTTATTACTCAGTAAAAAATGATGGTTTTAGATTATATCTTCACTTTGTCACTAATTGGACATGATGTACCAATCTGCTCTGTGGAACTTTGGAAGTGTTCTTCTGAGTTTTGAGATATCTCACCTCCTTCTATATTTTCCCTTATTGACACAGAGCCATGCAAATAGGTACAAGCGTTATATCGTTCCAGTTCTCTCCGTGTTTATGGATTTCTACATCCGTGTTTTTGTTCGAGTATTCACGTGAGTTTTCTCTTCTCCACTATCATCACCATCATTGTGTATTTGTGTTTGTTTAAGATTTGAATGAACAACTTGTCATGTGATGTGCCTAATTTCTAGATTCCGTGGATTTCATGTGCAGTTCCGCAAGTGAAATAAAGAATGCTCCTCTTAAGCTTTCTTATGTATATCAGTGTGTTGGTTGTGATTCTTTTCATCTTCAATGTCTTGGGAGGACTGTTACTAAGGTACACTTTTTGCTTACCATTTATATCATCTCAGCATTACCTTTCTCCAACTATACATCAGTAGATCAAATAATGAGAGTCTTTCCTTGTTGATTTTTCTGGGGGAACTGAAGAATAATAGTGTGAAGTATGCACCTGGTATTGGTCCTGTTGTTCCTCAAGAGTGTAGCGATTGTGGGAAGAAATTTAATGTGGGTGGGCCAATATGGTCTGCTCCGATTCATGATCAAGATTGGGTACATTCTACATTGGCAGATGTCAAGCCAATGAAGGATAGGTACCCTGCATATGATAAGATTACTTCAGTTCTAACTACTATATCAGAGGTATTGTTATTACTTTCTTCTGCTTGTTGCTAAAGAGTAAATATATTATTCTTGAGCATGTGGAGCAATTGTCTGTTAATACGCAGAATGGGTTATTGTTGTAACTTGTCTCAAAGATAATTTATATCTTGAACTCTATGGAAAAAGTCCATCATGCATCTAGATCTGTTGAGTTGAATCGAGCTTTCTTAGCCCTCATTGCCAGCATGATTGTTCGCAATGGTCCATTCATGTAATGTTGAGACGCTGCATAATACATATCATGAAAGATGCTTCTGCGTTCTTCCTACTTGTACTTCCTTTGACTCTGTTTTTCTTGAGATGCAGGAGTTACATGACATACCACTGTTTTTCAGTCTCCATAACATTTCTGGGACTGTCAAGTGTACTTCCCCATCTGCAGTTGTGTTGCGTTCTGCGGTACTCAATGCTGGCTATCGTATCTCTAGCACCCATGTGAACTCACTTGGACTAAAATCTGATGCCCCTTGGGATGTTATTTGGGACATCATGCGCTGCTGGGTAAATATCTATACCCATTTTCCTTACGGTATTCTGTTGGATGCAAGTCTGGCTTCTTTTTCCTTGCCCTCCTATGTGGACTGGTAGCTTTCTCTCAATCTAATGGTGCATTTTTTCTCCACCCAGGTGAAGAATCATCCTATCAAGGAACAACCACGTGACTCTCCAGGCACAATGATCCTTTCAAAATCTCCCAAACTGGAAGTATGTCATTCATGCACCATATACTCTTGCTTCTATTATGCTTTCTGTGCCTGATAGACGAAAATCATATCATTGGTGGTTGTTATCACCCTGTGGTTATGCAGGCAAATTTCTCTAGAGCAGTTGCTGCCCTGAGCAACGCTCAAGCAAAGAAGGTCAAGCGGTTTCTTCCTAACCCAGAGCGGCATTGGGGCCCGAAGGTCAGGGCTGGGAGGAAAATCACAAGAAAGCATGCTTCTCTACTAGGCCCAGAGGCTGTAAACGGGGCCATCTGTCACGAACAAGGAAAGGATTCAGCGTCAGATAAGCCAGCTCCAGAAACTGAAGGGATCACCACAGCCGAAGAGAACAAACTCACAATCAAGCGCCAGAAGACCAGTGACGATGAACTGGCAACTGAACCGTGATTAAAATGATCACACTGAACTCATGTATCCAACTATCATCAAATTCTTAAGCTTAGTTGTCAACCATGGCATTGGTGGCTCTGTTATATTATCATTACCTGCTAGGCCTGTTGTTTCTGGCATTGAATTTTGATGGGTAAAGTTTTGTGACGAGGCATATCTCCTAGCCATCTGTATTACATGTCATAGATGATCAGGAGGTGTAACAGAAAGCTGCGGTGCCAGGGAAAAGTTGTGACGCTGTCAGAGACTGAAAGGACTGGAATGCAGATGCGGTACTAGATTGTAATTTAATCATTGGAGGGCTAAGTGAGAGAAAAAAAAGAAAGTTAAATATAATTTAAAAAATCAGAACTTAGTGGATTCGAGTGTAGTGGGCCGTCGACCTGTAGCCCAGAGCCGGAGGGGAGGGGGCGACGAAGCCCTAACCTTTTGTTCTTTTCCCAGTTGGTTGTCGCCCTGCCTCTTTGTGTCGCCACCACTCAAGCCTTCTGCTCTCTTGCTCCCTCTGCCCTCCAGCCACCAGCAGGCTTTGCGCTAGCTGCCTGCCACCCTGGCATGTTTGCATATTCCTACCGGAGAGAGAGAGGGGCTAAAGAAAGTTGCATGCGTAGGAAGTAGCTAGTTGCAAGCGCATGCCTGATTCTCTGTGCTCTAGATAAACTTTTACATTTGTAGGGACTAGTTAAAGTCCTACAATGTGGAAACCCCATCTTAACAAAGATGGGGAGAGAGTGTGTTATCGACGGGTGAACACTCAGCTATACCGGTATCAACTGATGAGATGCATATGAGCATGAGTATGATGGTACATTCGCATATATGAGTAAATTGTTAAATTGTGCAACTTTACCTATATGGAATATGACTTGTTTATTCGAGTATGAGAATGCCACTAAATAGATAGATGACGATGATAACCCTGATTATGGTTGATAAACTGTTGTTTATGGGTTTATTATGTATTTGCTGAGTTGTGAACTCACCCTTGTTTATTTGTTGTTTTAGGTGGTCGTTGACGACATCTCGTATAGGAAGGGCTAGCACACATGGAATAATCGCACTACCTTCACTCAAATGAATAAATTAGCCATGTGAATGTTTCTTTTGGTGAGATGAATAATTCCTTTTAGGACTCGATAATTAATGGTTAGATTTAGGAGCTTGGTTATAACTTGATTACTTATTCGTTGGATCGTTTATTCTCAATTTGGTTCCTTATTCCGTATTACTATCTAGTGTGTTGATTATTAAACAATTTAGATGCATTTATTGTTTCATATTATGTCATATGGACGAGTTATATTTCGTTATGCACTTGCTGGAATTTAATGCAACATGTGGTTTAAATTAGTAGTTGAGGTAATTTAGTGATATTTCAGGCTCAGTGTTGGACCAGGGTATTACACAGATTATCCCAGTATCATGTCAAAAGGCAAAAGGGTGGAAGTAATGTGTGGATACGGAGACGTCAAGTACATTCATGTGTAAAGTGCCTTTCTGCTATGTACTCCTACATAGGAGGAAGAATATGTCTTCGTTGGGCAACGAAAATTAAAGATGTATGGATGGACACTTGTTGTTAGACTTCTGTAAGACGTATTAACTTTGTAATATCACTGCTAATAAATACACAGAGAAGTGCTGCTCAATTGGCATGTAGAGGGATCTTAATCCTCTATTGCAACGAGGGATCATTGCGTGAACAATGATCTATGAGTGAGGGTACAATACTCGGACAATGTGTATTGTAGCCAGCACTATAGAAACAATGAAATATTTATGTTTGCATTTTTTTACTGTAGCACGAGCACTGTAGTGATTTGGTTTGAACCTTTGCCTTCCGATCAAACGATGGAAATCAGTTTCTAATGCATGGCACTGTAGATCCATTTCCCATATAGAGACATCTACTAGAGTTGAATGCACAACCTCTCTTATCCTACCTTACCACTCCTACAAGGATGTTTTACAATGGGAGTCGATAGAACAGTTGCACCATATCTGATTTATCAGTCAGGGTTAGACTCTCTGTGATGTACTAGATAGGTGCACAAAGCAAGCGGACATGAAATAAAATAAACAGGAGATGCCTATTTTCCTGGGATTGGGATCCCCTGCATTGATAGAAATGCACATGATCTACAGTGTATGGCATTATGAGCGATCTTCACTGTCCGATCGAATAAATTGAAGGTCCAAATCAATCGCTACAGTAAAATCGATGCATTACATGTTTCGCCATTGCTACAGTGCTGTGTAGCTTTGTTCATCTCCTCACACAACACTGTTTGCACAGGGACTTATGTAGTAATCAGAGGATCCGAATCCATTTTCCTACGGGTCCATTGGGTTCCCAGATTCTAGAGTCCTGGGTGGTCCTTGGAAGCTGCTTTTCCTTTCATTTTGAAAAAATGGTTTAGTAACATCGCTTTCGTTCGTATTTAGAGAAATGACATCGCTTTCATGACGCACTGTAAAATGACACCGTCGTCACATTTTTCACCAGTCTTTAACAACAAGGACGTATAATGTGAGAGAATACAATTTTAATATCCATTTTACCTCCCCCCTTTTCTCTCCCCGTCCCTTTTTACTCTCTCTTTCTCTCTCAATCTCGATGACAACTCTTCTCCCTCTTTCTCCAACTCCACGGCAGCGTGGGTGGCGACAGCACTCGGGCGGTGGAACGACGATGAGGAAGTGAGCATGGTGTGTTCCCAATATTGGGGATCTCATTTTTGAGGTTGAGGAGGGAGGAGGAGGTCTTGAGGAAGCTGGCATCGGCGGCAACCATGGAGGGGATCAGGCCGCGTGGGTGTCACCGCCGGGAGGAGGGGAGCGGGCGCTAGAATG
Source organism: Hsuehochloa calcarea (assembly GCA_036346395.1). NCBI lineage: Eukaryota > Viridiplantae > Streptophyta > Magnoliopsida > Poales > Poaceae > Hsuehochloa > Hsuehochloa calcarea. The sequence continues at coordinate 4,047,997 of CM070606.1, forward strand.
GAGGAGTCGGCGGTGCGCATAGCGGAGCTGAGGCGTGGGCTCAGTCCTTCATGCACTCCACGACGAGGAGCGTGAGGGCTTCCTCGAAGTGGTCGTTGCCGGTAAGACGGGTGCAGGCGCTGCCGCTGGGAGGACGGGAGCCAACACGTGGAGTGGAGGAGACGGCGGCGCGCGAGCGGCAGTAGGGCACATGACGGCGGCACTGAGGCTCGGGTTTGGGTCCTCTAGGCGCTCCGCGAGTTGTGCGAGGGCGTCGAGCGCGTTCTCGAAGCAGCCATCCTTCGTGGCGACGAGGGCCATCCCGAGGTGCATCTTGTCCGTGCGCCCCTCCAATGGCCCTCGTCGCCACGAAGGATGGCTGTACTGAGGCTCGGGTTTGGGTCCTCTAGGCGCTCCGCGAGTTGTGCGAGGGCGTCGAGCGCGTCCTCGAAGCAACCATCCTTCGTGGCGACGAGGGCCATCCCGAGGTGCATCTTGTCCGTGCGCCCCTCCAATTCCGCCTTCGCGATGAACTCTGGGGCATAGTCTAGGAGCATGTAGGGTGTCCCACCGAAGATGGGCATGCAGCGGAGCGCACCGGCAAGGAGCGTGTGCGGAGTCAAGGAGGAAGGCCTCGGGGTGAGTAGCATGTTGAGCTTGCGGAGGCCCGGGCGGGCGAGGCCGATGTGGCCGGTTGCGTAGGACGGGAGCCGACCGAGGAAGGGATGGGGTAGGAGCGGTGCGCCATCGCCTTGGAGGTGGCAAGGAAGGCGCGGTGGAGGAAGCACAATATGGTGGTGTTGGCGTGGAAGAGGAGGAGAAGGTCCGTGATGAGGTGGTGGGTTCTTGGAGGCTTTTGGAGAAGGAAAGTCAAGTGCGGAAACATGTGAGGAAAATGTTCTGCAATGGGATTCGTGTTGTTTGATGCGCCGCTGGTCGTCCGATGGTGAACGAACGGTGCAACTGTAGAGTATGCGCACAACAACTCTCCCATGGAGAAGGGTACACTCATCTTTTCACTAGTCCAATGTGACTAAACGACACTGTAACCAACGACACTATCATTCGGCCTAATTTCTTATCTTCACGGTGTTATTTTGTACTGCATCACCAACGGGATATCATTCCTCTAAATATGGTTGAACGTGATCTACTGAACCAATATTTCCTTTCTTTTTTCCTTGCACGGACACTGACACCTTACAAACAACACATTTCTTATATAGAGGGAACGGCCCTCACAAACCACAAATACGCCCACTCCACTCGAGACATGATTATTTGTAGAACTAATCATTTATACCATTGTGCAAACTTCCAAACTTGCTCGTCAAGTAAGAGATAAATGATTACTACTATAGACATCTGTATATGGTGCAATTCAATTTTTGTTGTTCTTATTCCTATATGGCTATAGTTTCTTCTTAACCAGGTCAATGGCTCTAGTTTACTGATGGCATGACTTAATGGGAATACTGTTTATTTTCAAGAAAAAATAGAATACATTTTTTGTTATGAAAGGGTCATCGGGTACACACGACATCTACTCCTTTACTTTATATGCTTATACTCTCCTCATATTCCTCAAATCCTCGAATTTTTGGCCGATACGGTCGGTTTTGATATGGTATTTGCGATTTTAACCAGCGCTGCGCTGTATTTGCAAAATTAACCCAATTGACGACGCCAGGCTGCGCCAGGCAACATGCAGGCGGCGACAACGTCGCGCGCGCAGTTCGCGCTGCGCCGGCCACGCGCGCAGCTGGCGCGCCGGCCACCATGCCGGCAAGCGCCTGTACATGTGCATCCAAGGCCAGTAGCGCCAAGCGCGCGCGGCGCAGCGCAGCTGCGCCAGCCAATGGTCGCTGCGGCCTGGCGGCGGCGGCGTGGCGGCCGGGCGCGCGCGCCCGCCTCGCGCGTGAGGTGGCAGCACGAATAAAAATGTTGGGTGGCCCTATTACCCACCGTCCATCCTCCTCCTCCGCACATCCGCCGCCCCATCCAGAATTCCGGCTTCAATACTTACGAATTCCGGCGCCAAACCGCGACTCCTCCTTCACTCGCCTATAAATACCGAACTCGCACTCGCTTCTTGGTCATATCAATTGCGTTTGATTCTCGTTTTGCGCTCGTCGCGAGAACTCGAGAACGTAACATAATTAATTTTATTGGGAGGTAATTGTTTTCTCGCTTCTCGTCACTCTTCCTCCAAGGGTGATTTATTACTTCCTCCAAGGGTGATTTATTACTTCCTCGGAAGGCGGGTAATTTGTGTTATGCTTTTGCCGTTATTGCCGTAGTCGTAATTAGTTAGTCTTTGTTAGCTAGTCGTAATTAGATAGTTTAGAGGTAATTAATTAGTAGTAATTAGTTAGTCGAGTAGTAATGAATTAGTTTAGTGCTAATTAATTAGTCGTAATTAGTTTAGTAGTCATCGTACAAAGATATGAAGTAAGTGGAAATAAAGCATCGGTATTTTTAGTGGTAATTAATGAACCGTAATTAGTTAGTTTATAGATAGCTAATTAGTCGTAATTAGTTAGTTCACTTGGTAATAAATTAGTTTAGTGCTAATTAATTAGTCGTAATTAGTTTTTACAAACATATCAAGTAAGTGGAAATAAAGTATTGGTATTTTGTAGTGGTAATTAATCAACCGTAATTAGTTAGTTTAGAGATAGTTAATTAGTCGTAATTAGTTAGTTCAAGAGTAATGAATTAGTTTAGTGCTAATTAATTAGTCGTAATTATTTAGTGGTTGTTGTGGGTTTAGGTATTTTCGAACATGCAAGACTTGATTGTATTTACTGCGATGGCCTTGCACGAGCCGGACACGATGGGTTGGACTGCCGAGATGCCGATACAAGGTGGTCCGGCGGGGGCTCCACGCGATGAATATTCACGAGTGCGAAGGCCGCATCCGGAGGAGTTCCTCACGGAGCCAAGGACGAAGAAAGTTATAATTGAGGCGATCACCGCACCAATTATGTGTGGGAGCTCGAAGGTGGATGGAAGCATAGCATGGAGGCAAGACATGGAGATTGTCTCGGCCGAGGCGCCATTCACGGGAGCCTATGGTGTACGCCAATTTCGCACATAGGGCGCCCGAAACCCCGATGATGCCGAGGCACTCGCATAAGCGGGCAAGCGCAGCCGAAGCTCAAGATGGCAAGACGGAATGTGTTTGCCTCGAGGGAAGTCCGTGCCTAATTTTGAGCCAAATGAGGGGCTAAACATGGTGGTCGCCCGCATCGACCGCCACGAGTATCTACCGGACGAGACTCTCGGGTTGAGTCCGACGAGGACACCGACCCAAGCTCGGATGGTACCGACGAGGACGCACACGAAGCCGGTGGTCCTTACGTGGCATCGAGACTTGATGATATCGCGGTGCGTTCGCTCGTACTACCGCAAGAAGAAGGCTCCCAGTGGGGTTTGAAGCCGACACCCTCTTAGTTGGGCAGCGCTTCCCGAACAAGGTGGCGTGCAACAAGCTATAGCACGATGCGCTTTGTCCATCGGCGTGTACCGAGTGCACCGGTCCAACCCAGGGAAGTACGCAGTGAAGTGCATAGTAGAAGGCTGCCCTGGCAAGGTCAGCGCTCTCCGAGCAAAGATCTTTGGCTCGGTCTTCACGGTCAAGGAGCTGATCGACCACACCGCGAGCTCAATGAGCCTGCGGCAAAGATCGAACGTGACTTCCGTGATATGTTGCAAACCTCATCACGCACCTAGTAGCGCCATAACCTTCTCCCGGTGGATTAACGACCACGCTCCCGAATTGGAGAAATGGTCCTCCTCTATGACAAAGACGGTGCGAGGTACGGCGTTATGACGACCAACATGTCCGAGGTCTACAATAGCGCCCCGAAGGTGTGCGCGGGCTCCCTATCACCGCGGTTGTCCAGAGACATGGACTCGCACCGCTGGTTATTTCGTGAATAGAGCCACCGCAGCCCAAGCGGCTGATGGACGAAGGCAAGCAAAGTGGTCGGAGAACATGCAGACACATGGATCTAAGATGGAGAAGGCCCGAATGCACGACATTCGGTGATCGACGACCAAAGTAAAGTACGAGATCAAGCTTCGGCGTAAATACGTCAATAGTCATGCTAGGGGAAAGAAAACAGGCATGCACCACAGGTGATGTGGCGACATGCACCGCAACAAGCCAAAGCTCTTCCACAAACCATGCTCGCACGTACAAGGCATGTGCACAATGCGCAGATGGCTACACCATACATCTCGAGTACTACGACATGCAACACCTATTCGATACATGGAGCGAGAGTTTCACTCGTATGGTTTGGAAATGAACTACAAGGATCTTTGGCCCGACATGGTGCAATCGGGTCCCAACAGGACTTGAAGAGAATAGGAAGGGGCGACGGCGACGCGGCGCCCGAATGACATGGATGCTAGTCAACGTATCAAGATAGCCGCACGCTGAAGTGCGTGGATATGCAAGACCCCGGGCACTCAATGAAGGATTGTCCCAATGCACCTAGTTCGTCCGGCCGTCACTCGATTGTCGTAATTTAAAGTTTTTCTGCCTTGCTTGTTATGTACAAAGCAAAATTATACGAGACCCGCTATGGACTCTTCGCAAACTTCTACAAGAGGATGTTGCGAGCGCAATCGCTTTGCGCAGAAGAGGAATCACTAAAATACCCGGATTTTTCAATGAAAGATGCTCCAGTGCCACCACGCTTGCGGTCCCGGTGTGTGTGTGGTGAACCGCAGCAAGATCATTCACCCACACACCCGCATACCGGCCGCCGGGCGTCTTTACAAAGCGGCCACTACATGGTAAGCGTTTCTTTCGCAAGATCGATTTTCCTCCCAATGTTTAATTCCTTCAATTTTAACTTCATCCCCACGTAATGCACCCCGAGATGCGCCGCCACTTCTTCCAATGGATTGACGGCCCGAGATGTACGACATGGCATTCATCCAAAGCGAGTACATGCTAAACTACTCGGTGCGGGCGAGAACTTCTCACGGTGGAAACCTTACGTACGGATGAGGAGGCACCGGGACCCCAAGAAACTCCCGAGCGTAATCCATATCGACGACAAGGAAAGGCTCATGCAAACGCCGCTTATGAAGAAATTACATCCTTCTTATGATTTTCACTATACGTGTACTTACATCATGCAAACGCAGGACATGGACGACTTCGACACACCACCGACGTGGACATTCCCGAACAAGGGCAAGGAAAGGCTCATGAGGTCGAGCCCGCCCGCCACAACAGATCCGGCCGCCTCGGCGTCATCCGTATCCACGACGTCAGTTATCAAGAAATTACATCCTTCTTATGATTTTCACTATACGGTGCACTTACATCATGCAAACGCAGGACATGGACGACTTCGACACACCAGCCCGACGTGGACAGTCCCGTGACAAGGGTAAGGGAAAGGCTCATGCGGTGAGCGGCCGCCATTACAGATCCGGTCGTCCGGAGCAATCTACATGGACGACGTGAGTTATGAACAATTGACATTCTTGTTACGTTTTGTACTGTACGATGTACTTACATCATACAATCGCAGGGTACGGACGACTTCGACATACCAGCCCGACGTGGAAAGTCTGGCGATAAGGGGAAGGCTCCTTCGACCGAGACCCACCGACGTCGAGACAAGGCTCCCTTGCTATGGCGCCGCGGAGACAAGTAGCACACATCGTTAAGTAGTTGCTACCCACATGTTGTACTGGCATCTTCATAATCGCAATGTTTCGGTCTCCCGAATTTTAAATTATAGCAAATGAGGTAAAAAAATGAAAATTTTGTGTTTGACAAAGTGTACTTGATTATGTAATTTTTCTATTATTTTATTTATTAAGAATCTTTTGATATAACGTTGCTTTCGCATGCGGATCAATTAATGTAGTACAATGAAAATAGCATAACACGTGAAACTATACGGCTCACTCGTCGAGCCACTACTCTCTCCTCGCTGCGTCGCGTCGCGGCGCGCCTTGTTTTGCGCCGAGCATGACCTGTGGAATACGCCCACCGCTCCGGAGAACGCGTGTCGGTTCGGAGGGGGTACGAGACCGTTGAGGCGGAGGTGGACCATGGATCGAGTCCGGAGCGAGTCCGGTATGCGTACATGTCGCCTTGATGAGACGTGCCGACACGGGGACACTTCCGAGGAATTCATCCACGACGGAGGCTAGAAAACCACTCGAGGGCCACTGGGTACGATGCCGCAACTCCAGCTTGCGCGATGAACTCGCTGGAGTATACCGTGGGGCACCGAACCCGAGGACATCTGCTCTTGAACGTCGGGGCGGCGAACCCGGAGGAGCTCGCCTGCGACGCTAAAAACCCCGGCCGCCATTGTCCTTGCCTCGCGTGTGTCTTGCTCCTCGTAGGAGTTGGGAGGCCCGATCGTCGCCATCGATCGATGTGAATCGCCGTCACCCCTGTGGGCCAAGGTCGCAAGACGAAACGATGTTAGTACAAATGAACACTGGATGTAAACTAAGAACCTCGTACTCTCCGGATGTGCGGTCGCGGATGACCGAGGGGGCGGTAGTGTCTACCGGTCCGACGACGAAGTGATTCATCCCGACGGACCTCGGCGAGAGAACGGCATGATGTTAGCGGGCGTAAGGCATAATTACAAAACTTGATGTAAATTTGTACATAGCGACTTACCCGCGGCGACCGCCCGCAGATGACCGACGGAACGCTACGACGCTGCCGGACTCGCTAGGTCGTGGTGACCTAGCGGGTGAGCACGCCCCCACTGCGTGCCGACGCGCAAGACGTCGTCCCTAGAACGACCACCGCTCAAGTTCTTTACTATCTTCTTCATCTCCGCCGAGATGTGCTTCAAAACTTTTATATATGCCGACGGGTTCTATCTGTGCGAGTTGGGCCTCGTCCGCGCGCTCTGACGCGCACCGCCCGCTCAATCAGTAGTGACATATGTAACAGTTCATTAACAAAAATACGAATATCGTCAACAAAACTGCGAACCGTAGGTTGTAAGTGTCGTCGGCGTCGTCATGTCTTGAAGCGCCGTGGACGGCCGTGACGCGCGCGGAGGGTCTCTTCGTGCGTCGACATGTCACCTCCTCAGGCGCTCCGGAGAGGAATGGTGAGTCTTGCGCGCGTTCGTGGCATGTACCACTCCATGTACGCAGCGTGACGATCGAGGGTCATGTGGACGCGGCTCATGCCATACATCCACGCACACCGTGAAGCCATGTCTCAATCCACCGGTCTTTGGTGCATTTGCTACCCAAAATATGCCCACCCGACCTCGATTGCTCGCATTTTCGGAAAGATTAATGTTACAAAAGAAGACGTAAGGATCGCAAAATTACTTGGATGAAATTTAACTCACGGTGTGTACACTCGCCCAGGGCCTGACGTTCGGGGGCACGAGCCGGTATTGACTAAATCGTCGCATTACGCACTGCGGCGCGTAAGGCTCCACCATATGTGAGAACACCAGTGGCGGTCGTCGTCCACAAAATCGATCCAGAGGCATGAAGCGATAGCCGTGCGGCGCAACCGCGAGGAGAAAACCAATGCCATGGACACCGATGATGTCGCCTCGCAATAACTCGAACTCGTTGTGGTACAACGAGTAGCACCTCGCCGGTGTTCTGTTGGCCCAGCGCAGACGACCGGCCGCAGTCCATCGTAAGCCCATGGTGGGCGCGTCTATGGGGTCATGTGGTGGGTCGCCATCTGGGAGAGGGAACGGGTGCGCCGCTGTCTCAATGGTTGGACGCCCAACAGGGAAGTGCTCCCAACTCCACAGCTGCAGGAGCACGTAGCACACGACTAGGTTGCTACCAGAGCTGCCGCGCCGCGAAGCGTCACACAACCCTCGGTATGTAGCGCAAAGGACGGCTGATCCCCAGCTGTAGTGCGGCATCGGCTCTTCGCGTCGACCAAAGACTCGCGACGCGGATGAAGTCGGGTTCACAAAATCGCCCTTTGTGGTTGGAAGCAGGACCCAACCAAAGAGCCGAGAAGGTAAGCAACGAGATGCGCCCTAACGACGCCTCAGTGCACCTCGCGCATTATTCACGAATCGCCTCACCAAGCCCGAGGGCGCCACGTGCACCCTCCGGCAGAGGTTGGCCAAACCGCCGCTCGGTCGACCTTCCACCCGCTCTCGAGGGCGGAACAAGCGGCACACCGGATCGGGAGACCGTCCAAGAACGACATCCATTAGGGTGATCGCCATCTCACCCCACCGAAAATGGAAGGTGTGCGTCTCCGGCCTCCACCGGTCCACAAGTGCGGACAACAGGCTGGCGTCTAGGGTGAACCCGTTGGAAGGACACCATCCTCGCAAAGGGCAACAAGCCCGCCTCCCGAGGAACGGACGTAACGATCGTCTAGCGCCCACCGTCCCTCCCGCCAAGCGCCAGGGCGGAGGGCCATCCACGCCGTGATGAGCCACAACTTGCACCGGTGGTCCTCATCGTAGAATTGTTCTAGTAGCTCCTGTAGAGACATGACTAGCAAAACATACATAGCGAACATTATCGACAATGTGGCTAATTAAACATAGAAGAATGTAGCTAAATTAAAAATTACGATAAACCTACTGCGTTAATAACGTTGAAATATAATCGAGAGAAGCGCGAATGAAAAGAAAAGAATGAGCAGAGGAGTGAGCGAGAGGATCAATATGAACTTAGCGTAAGAACGATCACAAATAAAATCGCGCGGTCGCTTCTCCAATATATACTGGCGGCGGCTCAGGGCTCTCAGCGTGGCCGCCCGGCAGCGCAAGGCCAAATATGGCGGTAGGTCAGCAGCGCACGTATGCACACACAGGAGCGAGGGCGCATAGGCGTGGCCAGCAGCGTGGCGCCGCGCCAGCCTTAGCGCCAGGCCACAGGCCAGGCAGCACACAGGCAAGGCCGCATACATGTATGGGCGCATGGCTGCAGGCGCAAGTGCGCCAGCGCGTGGCCAAGCGTGCGCGACAAATACATGGGTTGGCGGCCACACACCAGCGCCGCGCTAGCGCCACATTCACATAGTGCCATGGGTGGGCAGGCTACAAGGCCAGCGCAGCGCGTGGCGCAGCGTTCGCCCGCGCCATGGCCAGCGCTAACGCGATTATTTTTGTAAATTCAACGAAATGGTCAAAAACGCAAATACGATATCAAAATCGGCCGTATCGGCCAAAAATTCCAAATCCTCTTAAAAAGACCCTCTGCATAAATCCACCTAAGTGAAAAACACAAAAATGAAAAGGAATACAAAACACAGAGATTGTTTAAAAGAGGTGATTGGATGCTTCATGCGAAGTTTGCAAGAATTTGGAAAGAGGAGGTAGTTGCAAGATGCCAAGAAAATTTTCCATGAGGTCTAACTTATGTTCAAGGTTCTAAAACTTAGTAATAGGTACTCGCTAGGTCACCTCACCTTGTAGCGAGTATAAGGTAATTGGCCTTGTACTCGGCCTTGCAACCACTTTTTCTATTTAAATTGTGGATCTATATATGTATATTCATATAGCATCAAAGCAAAATTCTAATGTGTATCTTTTGATGTAGTAGCAGCAGGATGCCATCAAATAGACATAACATGTTTCAATATAACATGATCTGAAAGCTACAGGTGGGCTAATTTGCAATCTTACGATGATGACCATGAAAAACTACCCATTTGGATTTGGTAGGCTAATTGAAGAATTAAACCATGGCATATAAGATTAGAAAATAAGGAGGAAGACTGAATGAATTAGATTAGCACATTTTGCATAGCTATCTGCTCCTCTCACTCAATATTGAAATGAATAGAAGTGCAGTGGGAGTGCTAGAAGCAAAATAGCACAAATAAACATCACACAGGGTCACAAAAGAGCAGAGAGCTACCGCTTCGTGACTCCCTCCTCATGTGCAGAGCCACCACATCCCCTCTCATCTCCTACCTTTGTAAGTGGTCCTGTAAGAGCATGTATAATGCAGATGTTTCAAGAGGTGTTTAGAAAAAAGCTAATTTTTCTTACCACGTTGGATAGATAAGATGCTTATTTTGTAGCATCGATGCTTGGTTAGGCACCGATGCTTAAGAGGTGCTTATGTATATGACTATATATAATTAATAGGTAATATAATCATCTAAGTACCTACAAAAACAGATGCTTGCATTGGGGAAACGACTTTTACATATGTATTTGATGACGTGACTATATTATCTTTCTTTAAGTACTCGTATATACACATCTCATATTATACATGGGTAGCCTGTTACCCGAGTATCCCGAGTAATCGGACGGTTATACCCGTTAAATCTCTTAATTACTCGGTTTTGCACCCCCTGTTATAAGTGTTCGGTCTAGTAGATCTGTTTTTGGAACATTCCTTATGTTAGATTCCTTCTAATCTTCGTAGATAGAGCCATTCCATAGCAATTTTATAGGGAACTTTTAAGTTCATTTGCTTGTTCCAAATGGTTATTTGGAAATATTCATATATGATTCAATTCCTTCAAATAACATTCCAAATAAGGTCCTACATTCCATGAGGTCTAACCGATGTTAGAATTCCTCCAAATTTTCAATTGCTTCCCTACGAAAGATACCCAAATTGATCACCTTGGTATGGAAAGTTCTTCACTTTGTAGATTTGATACCCTCTTCACATTCCCTTAATTCAACTTTTTTTTTTTAAAAAAAATCTTGTAGAAATCCACCTAAAAATTGCCTAGACAAATTAAGAGAGAGACAACCTATTGATCCGACCAGCTCAGCTGTTGCCTTCCCTTCTCCTACCTCCCTCTCCTTGCCTCGCCACTCTCCCCTCCCGCTCCACTTCCTCCGCCGCGGCGGCCGCGCTAAAACATTCGCCCCGCCGCCGCCACCGCCGGCGGCACGCGATGCTCTTCCCCATCTAATTCATGTCTCACCCCCACGCCCCCACGCCCAAGCGCCCCTCCCCGACCTCGCCTTCCGCCGCGCCGCTTCCCATGAAGAAGTCCAGGCCCCAGTCCTCCACCTCCGAGAAAAACGGCCTCCACCAACCCAGCGACCTCGGCCCCTCTGCGCGCACCGACGGCGAGGAGGACGAGGAGATGGCGGCGGAGCTCGCCAGGCCGGACGGCCTCCCCATTCCCATCCCGGCACCCCCCACCGCCGGCGTCGCCGCCAACCTCTTCCGGAAGAAGGCCACGCCGCCGCAGCCCCCCGCCGCCTCGCGCAAAACCCTCCGCATCAAAATAGGTGCACTCCCCGACCCCTCTGCTTCAATTGCTCGCAGAAGTACGGTTGATGCTAGCGTGTGGCGGTAGCGTACCTGTGCGCGTAATTGGATGATGTAATGATATGTGTATAATCTTTGGCGGCGATTGGTTGTTTAGATCGGCCAGCTTGGTTTGATATAAGTGTGCAGTGATTGCAATTGGCGAAGAACTCGTAGTAGTATCTAGTAATTGTGATGTGTTGTTATTTGCTATTGCATTTACCTGAAAAATTGTTTGCCGGTGGTGGGTTTCCCGCACTTTATCTGGGTGATTATGTGCTGAGAAGTGTTTCCAAGGGGTTATGAGTAGACATGTGTTCTATATTGAGTCTCTCACTTGGTTGGAAGCGTGTATTTGGATGGTTTGTGCTTAATGATTATGTGGTGCGTTACTGTGTTCCATGTGTTACTGTGACATTTAATCCTAGTTGTGTTTGGTAGCCAACAACAAGATTTGCACCCTTCGTTCAATCTTTAAATTTAATGGCCAAAAATGTCAATCACCTACTTGAAGAATAGGAAGTAAAGCTACCATTGGATCCTGCCCCCATAGCTCCAATTCTGGTCCTTTGGCTTCTAATCTGAAGCTACAGGTGCATGGTCCATGTTCTCCATAGTAGAAGTGAGCAAGGAGCTTGGCAAAACCGTGTCTTGTTTAGAGGATGTGGAGCTTCTAAGAATTCACTCGAATAATTCCTAGGAAGTAGCTTGATCTTGGCAACACAAAAAATGGCTCATGTTTATAATAATTTGCTCCAAAACAAACCTGTTTGTAGGACTTGTGCATGTGACCACTTTGTGCTTAAGACCACTCACGCCTCCTACATGTGCTAGGAGTGAGGTAACAAAATTACAAAAGCACCAAGTGTGTTATTGTTCTTGTCTCTTTTGATTACTCTTTGTTTATAATTTGTCAAATTATAAAAAACTATGTTGCAAAATATTCTTCTATTGGAAGAAGTTCAAAGGTTCACCTTTGACATCACGAAGGCCATGCCATCTTCAAGAACAGAGTGTTTGTTTGCACCTTGTCATACATTTATTTTTTTCTTTTGCACCTTGGCTTACATTTATTCTTTTGGAAATATTTATTATTTTCTTTCATGGATGTGTTATCCGCGTAATCATGAATTGTTTGTCAATGAGGATATATTATCTTTTTTTTTCGGTTTCAATTATCTTATTATATCACCTTTGATATCATATCATATATTAGGTCAGCCAAAACTACCATCCAGCTTCGAAGAGGATACGTGGGCAATACTAAAAGATGCTATTACAGCTATATTTCTCAAGCAGAAACTTTCCTGCGATGTCGAAAAACTTTACCAGGTTCTTTTTTTCTGATGCTTCACATCACAAGTTGTTATGTTCCCAAGTTATGCTAAGAGCTTGATACTTGTTTACATTGTAGGCTACTGGTGACCTTTGTCTACACAAGCTGGGGGGTAACCTTTACGAGCGTATTAAAAAAGAATGTGATGTACATATCTCAGCAAAACTGTCATCATTAGTCGGTCAAAGCCATGATTTGGTTGTATTTCTGTCTCTTGTGCAAAGAACCTGGCAAGATTTTTGTGACCAAATGTTGATCATTCGTGGCATAGCTTTACTTCTTGATGTAAAATACGTGAAGAATATTCCAAATTTGTGCTCAGTGTGGGATATGGGCTTGCAACTGTTCCGCAAGCATCTCACTCGATCTCTGGAGATTGAACACAAGACTATCACTGGTCTCCTAAGATTGATTGAGAGCGAGAGGTACTGATGTTCTTCAATACAATTTGTTATTACAGACTTCCTGTTATAATCTGTAGCAATTTTTACCTGAGTTTAACAAACAACATAGAGATATACTATACTTATACCAACTTTAGTATTGCTATCTGGTATTAAGTTTTAGAAAATGATTTCTGACCTAGAAGTTGCCTTGCTTAGGAAGCTTGTTGCACATACGAATCTTTTTTTTTTGTTCTTTTAGGTACCATAAATATCTTATGTTATAATTAGTTGTGAACTTACACTGTCACTGTCTTTTTACTATATGAGATTTTATTGACTGGAAAGTGTTATGATTTTATAGTTCTGTTCAACCAGGCTTGGTGAAGCAATAGATAAGACATTACTCAGTCATCTTTTGAAGATGTTCACTGCCCTTGGAATGTATTCCGAGAGTTTTGAAAAACCCTTTCTGGAAAGCACTTCTGAATTTTATGCAGCAGAAGTTGTCAAATATATGCAACAATCTGATGTGCCAGACTATCTGAAACATGTGGAGGTATTGCTGGAATTTTGTGGTCTCTGTATACTAATATTCACTTAAAAGGGTTGATGTCATCTGCGATGGACATCTGATTAGGTTGCTCATGAATTATGCAGTCAAGGTTACATGAAGAACATGAAAGGTGCATTCTATATTTGGAAACGAACACAAGGAAACTACTTATAGAAACTACTGAGAAGCAACTACTAGAGCGACATACATCTGCAATTCTGGAGAAGGTAATGTCCGATTTGATAATTGTATTAGCTGCTATGTGGCCAGAACAAACCTGATTCTGTCTTCCTCGTGTCCATGATAAACCATGAAACAGTGGTTCTATCAGTGTTATGCTGCATAGGCAATTGTTTGGTTTTTCCCGTTTTTTCCATCGTTTATCAATTTAGCAAAACTTTGCAATTTGGTTGACCTGCTACTCAGCTCTGATACCCTTTTGCCTCGTTTAGGGGTTCACAATGCTCATGGAAGCGCATCGTATAAATGATCTTGCGAGGATGTACATTCTTTTCCAGAGGGTCAATGCTCTTGAGTTACTAAAGCAAGCACTTAGCTCATATATTCGGGGCACAGGTCAGGGCATAATTATGGATGACGAGAAGGACAAAGAATTGGTTCCCTTTCTTCTGGAATTTAAGGCATCTCTTGATAAAATACTGGAAGAAAGTTTTGCCAAAAATGAAGCCTTCTCTAATACCATAAAAGATTCATTTGAACATCTTATCAATCTACGCCAGGTGGGGAGATTCTTATTATTCTATCCACCAACATTTTTCTGTTCAGTTTGCCTGCTAAGGTCCTTTGATTCGTTAATTGCTTCTATTTCTGTTTCACTAATTGCCAAAATTTATTGTCTTGCCTACCTAGAATTTTCTGATAAACATAAAACTGTAATGAATAGTTAAATTTAATTATGTAGTCTTGCCTTCCTATATTACAAGCATTTTCTTAGGGGTAAGGTAATGACTGGTCCTATGAGTATCCCATTCTTCAAAAGTGGGTGTGGTGTACTTTATATGCTTGCAATATCAAGGCACAGAGTTCCTGGGGGTTTTCTTCTTGTTATAGTTATTTTGCCTTTTCTGGTTTGTTAAACTCTTCTACTGTTCAGCGTCCTGCCTTGTTAATGTTCACAACCTGCTCAGCAGGGCAGAAGTACACCATATCTTTTATGGGTTATCTGCAATTTTAGATCAGTTTCAAGATCCAATAAGAGACTGCAACATATAGTTCTTTTGGGTGTGCCATTTAATTCCTCTGTAATTGTTTTTTATTTATCAAATTGATAGATGGTCATTTTTTTATGTTTGGCTAAGAGTAGAGTCTAGACAAGTTATTTATTGTCCAGTGGACCTTCATATTTTCTTTGGGTCCATCATTATACATTTATAGTTTTCTTTCTTCAAAGTGTTGGCTCATACTTCTTTCACAACAGAACCGACCTGCTGAATTGATTGCTAAGTTTCTTGATGAGAAACTTAGAGCTGGAAATAAAGGTACCTCAGAAGAAGAGCTGGAGGGCATACTTGATAGAGTTTTGGTTCTTTTCCGATTTATACAAGTAAGTTACTAACCTGGCTTATAATAATGAAGCTGCTCTTTTTTTTTCTTTCTTAATCAGCACCTATTTCCTTAAAATGCTAGTTGCGTACTTGCATTTGACTATACCACAGACAAATAAGTTTGTTTCTCAGTTATTTGTTTGTCTAAAGGCAGGGTTTGTGTCCTCTGCTATGCAGTTCAAATGACAGCTGCTGTTATGAGTATTTCATCTTTCCAATTGTAAACTAACGCTCATGACCACGCTAATAAGAAACTCAGAATATGCCCTCATCTCGACTTTCGGATATCTGATTGGAGGGTCTAAACACTCAAAACAGCATGCTTATGCTGCTTGAACTAATGACAGGATACAAATCCATACCAGCTTAATATCTTCTTCAATATGTACATGGAAATAATATCTTCGCCATTGTGTACAGGGGAAAGATGTATTTGAAGCATTCTACAAGAAGGATCTTGCTAAAAGGTTGCTGCTGGGGAAGAGTGCATCGATAGATGCTGAAAAATCAATGATTTCAAAAGTAATGTCTGCTTTTCTATGGGTGGAAATTGTTTTTTTCAGATGTAATTGAACCTTTCTATTAAATGTAAATGATAAGTTTGTGTTCACAGCTGAAAACTGAGTGTGGAAGTCAGTTTACCAACAAGCTGGAGGGTATGTTCAAGGTACGAATTCTTTAGGCACATGATGTGTATATAACAGCACATTCTTTGAACAGTGTACATCTGCCTGTCATTGCATTTTTTTCTCCGGCCTATCCCTTGTATGGATTATGTTTGTGTATTATATGGATGAGCTGAGTTCTCTTAATGATTGGTAATTTATTTGCATGTGTTTATTACTCTACATGTATAGCCATGTTGAACCTCGTCATAATCAACTTATTAAATTAATAGAAATAACCCATTGCCCTGCAAGCAGAAAATAATTAGTCAACATATGGTCGAAGGAAATGTTGATTCTTTTTCCTAAATATTTTGATGATGTTCGCAGGACATTGAATTATCAAAAGAAATAAATGATTCCTTCAAGCAATCATCTCAGGCAAGGACGAAACTTCCTACTGGCATTGAGATGAGTGTACATGTGCTTACAACTGGGTAAGTATTTGATACTCATGTCATTCTATTTTGACATCCATGCACATTCCGATAATATGGCTATTGCTTAAACCTCCCTGGGCTTCGTATGAGATGGCTGCTCTCCAACTGCAATTAGACTTAGTGCAGCATTTGCTGAGCTTGGTGATAGCTATATGGTTTGATTTTTCTTGTTGGGTTGCAGCTATTGGCCAACATATCCACCAATGGATGTCCAACTTCCACATGAACTCAACGTCTATCAGGTCAGGCAAGATGCTTTGGATGGTGCCAGTGCATAGTCATATCGCATTGTCAATGTTTGTTTTTTTATCATTTATTCGTCTCATTGCTTTCTGACAGGAAATATTTAAGGAATTCTATTTGAGTAAGTACAGTGGAAGGCGCCTTATGTGGCAGAATTCATTAGGCAATTGTGTTTTAAAAGCAGAGTTTCCAAAAGGCAAAAAGGAACTTGCAGTGTCATTATTTCAGGTGTGATAATTCCCAATTTACTCAGTTTCTTATTTCATGAGGAACTATTTGAGATTAACATTTTTACACTTTATTAACCTAATCATTGTGTCAGAGTGTGGTGTTGATGTTATTCAATGATGCACAAAAGTTAAGCTTCCAAGATATCAAAGATTCAACTGCTATCGAGGATAAAGAACTGAGAAGGACGCTGCAGTCACTTGCCTGCGGTAAAGTTCGAGTTCTCCAAAAGGTGTGATGCTTAAATTCCTTCTTGACCACCTCAAGTTCTGCAGCTATTTAAATATGATTCGTATTTCAGATACCAAAAGGGAAGGACGTGGAAGATGATGATGAGTTTGTATTTAACGAGGAGCTCAGTGCTCCTCTGTATCGCATTAAGGTAACATTTGAGTGTCCTGCTTGGTCATCAAGCTAGAAACTAAAATGGCCACATGTATTTCTAGGTAAATGCGATTCAAGTGAAGGAGACAGTGGAAGAAAACATGAGCACCACTGAGAGAGTATTCCAAGATCGTCAATATCAGGTGTGTCTTTCTCTTTAGGGAAAATTAGGTCAGTAACACTCTAAAGATGCGTAATTAGAGGAATAACATCGCAAACACACTCGACTTCAAAATAACATTGCAAAGAGCAAAAATTCTGGAAAATAACACTCCTGTGGGTGAAAAGACATTTTTGCCCTTAGAATTTTTTGAATGCCAGAAGATGTTTTTGGAGGCCAGGTAACAACGACTGTCAGTTCATTTGTTCATACTAGCACAGTGGAGGAGACACGACAGGGAGGTGCTGCGTGCCTGGAGACGGAGGAGTTGGGGAAGAGGGGTATTCGTGTCATTTTGAAAATATTGTACTGGAATATTCTTCAGGAGTGTTATTTTCTAGAATTTCTGCTTTTTTGCGATGTTATTTTAAAGTCGAGTGTGTTTGTGATGTTATTCCTCTAAATACGCATCTTTAGAGTGTTATTGACCTATTTTTCCCTTCTCTTTGCTGTCTAAGCTTAGAAGCTCTGAAGCACGGACACTCCTGTAAACTGTCGTATTCGTGTCGGACGCCGTGTCCGACACAGATACGTGTCGGACACGTCACATACACGTGTCGGCAGCGTATCGGTCACTTTAAAATTAAATTTTAATTACAAAAAACCCGACACGTATCGGACACGGCCCACGCCCCCACCACCTAATATCCTAACCGGCGGCTCCCTCCTCCCAAATCCCACACCTGTCATCGCCTCCTCCGTCTCCTCGTCCTTGACGCCTTGCCCACACACCGCGGCCGCACAGCACCGCATTGAGCTCCCTCCTCCCAAATCCCACACCCCAGCGCACTGCCTCCCTCCCTCTCCCTCGTCCTCGACGCTTGCGGCCACACCGCCACGATCGATGCGCCACGGCCGCCACGCCGATCGAGCTCCTCCTCCTCACGCCGCCAGATCGAGCGCCTCCTCCGGTCCTCCCTCATCAGGCCGCCGCCGACCCGCCACCGGCCACCGCACCACCGGATCGAGCTCTCTCCTCCTCACGCCACCGGATCGAGCGCCTCCGGCCTCTCCCTTGCTGCGCCGCCGCTCGGCCGCGGCGGCACTTCACACCGGGCCGACGACGCTGCTCGACGCGCTGCGGCTCCAGCTCCTCTTCCTGGGCTCCCTCTCGCCGCTGGCTCGCTGCGCCTTGTCGGACCTCCCTCGCACCTCCAACCTCTCCTGTCGTCCTGCGTAAGTTCCCTCTTATCTTCTTCCCTTGTCTTCATGATGGCTGTCTTCCGTGTCTGGACGTCTTGTTGATGGCTTGATGCTAATGAGTGATGGGCTGATGGCCACTGCCAGAGCTAAGATGCTGATGGCCACTGGCCACTGGCCAAAGCCCAGATGCTGATGGCTCATTGCAGAGAAGAGAGAAGCGTAAATGTATAGCACATACATGCAGGGAGAAGTAGAGAAATATAGATGAATGCAATGTTGCACTATCACTGATGCAGATACTTATTCTTATGTAAAATTGTTAACATGTTATTGATTGCTTGTTTTTCATCATTTTAGAAAAATGGAAACCGGTTCGGCAAGCATGAAGAAACATAAAAAATGATACCTATGTGTAATTTATTCTTATTATTTAAATATATATAGCCGTGTCGTCGTATCGGTATTTTTGGAAAAATGGCGAATTCCTGTGTCGGTGTCTTGTCGTGTTGTGTCGATGTATCTGTGTCCGTGCATCATAGCTTAGAAGCAGGAGCTGCAGGACCAAGGATCGAAAAACCGTTTCTGGTGGAAATCCCGCCGGGGAGCCCGGAAAAAACCGGCTGGTTACCGGTTTTCCCGGAAAAAACCCGGTTGAATTTCACATGAATTCGCTTAAAAACCATCCGAAAATTGAAATTTAAAATTTGAATTTGCAAACTCCGAAAAAACCGGCCGGTATTAGAATTTCCGCTACCCACCGGAAAACCGGTTAACTGGTCGGGATTTCTATTCCTGAGCAGGACCCTAGTAGTTTAGCTGTAGAATAAGGTGGTGAAATATCTAAATCTGCCGTCTGGAGTAGCAAATCCTTAACAAATTTTAACCTGTACCTTTGACTTTGTAATGTGTCTTCCCCATTTCTGTGGGTTCAAAAGATACATTCAGGCTTTGCTTTTGTTAAACTGAATCGATAACTTGGCTAACTTTTATTTGTTATATTCTCGGTTGAATTTTGGTGTAGACACAAATCAGACTTTTTTTATACCTGAGATATGCAGAGCTAATTGATCACTTAAGTTTTAGCTGATACATCTATCCTGTGCTACCAAATCAGGCTGCTTTTTATACCAAAATTTGCTGGACTTGCATCACTCCTCAACATGCAATCGCACAGAATGTTTTGTTATTTGGTTTTGTTGGTTCCATTCAGGTCGATGCAGCCATAGTTCGAATAATGAAGACGAGGAAGGTTCTCAGCCACACCCTTCTAATAACAGAGCTCTACCAGCAGGTAACAAACCCAATCTAATTTCTTCTTGCATGCACACCATACTTGGATCTGGGCATCTGACTAGTTTACCTCTTTTCAGCTCAAGTTTCCGATCAAGCCAGCCGACATAAAGAGAAGGATAGAGAGCTTAATCGACAGGGAATATCTCGAGAGAGACAAGGGTAACTCCCAGATTTATAACTACCTAGCCTAGCCTAATGATAAGTTGGCACACTACTGAGCTGCGTGTATGTAACCTCTGTATACTAACTAGTGGTGTTTTATGTTACTGTCTGAACACTGTAAATCATTTTCTGGGAGTTGTAAACATACAATGTAGTGGAATAAAATTCTTTTCTCAACTCGATTCTCACTTCATATATCGTTATACTTGTCCTCACAATGCCCCCGTAAGTTTCAGGCCGAATCAATTCAAGAGGCTGTTTGGTTGATGACCAAAATAAGTTAGCCAAAAGTTTGTCATAGTCAAAACCTAAGCAAAGCCAAATATTGACAAAGAGAACATTGTTTTAATTGTGGTTAAGTTGAATTGTAGTGTTATTAAAATTTTGGTGAACGATTTCTTGTGAACGGATTACCCGTGTGTGATATTAGATTTCATTTGAAGTATCAAATTACTCGGATTACTTCACGTGTGATATTAAATTTCATTTGCGTACCAAATTACTCGGATGATCCCGCGTGTGATATTAGATCCATCGCCGTATCGGAGACGGAGTCGTCGTCTGTCCGACGAGGGCGTCTGCTTTCCTGTCTCCGGTGAGGATTGTTCGATCTCTATCACTATACGAACCTACGCACCAGGGATTCTTGTAATTGCAACCTAATAATTCCTGACACGAATCGATCTCCTTGCCTAATTAAAGCCGCTCAAATTAAATTTCGTCCCGACCGAATTCCGTTGACCGAGGAGATGGCCAGGCGGTTCTTGTTGCAGAGGTTCCCCTCCCCGGTGACCAGATCAACAAGCCTCGTCGGCGGCGTCGCCGCCGCCGCTCTGGCGACGACCCGACCGATCTCGGTACGTATACGCTCCGTCGAAAACTGACTGGTTAGTGTGACAACGGCACAAGTATTGGCTACTATATCGTGATCTTAGGATATAATATTGATCTCGATGCATGTTCGGATTAACTTTGCTCCGTGTGTTGATCACATGATTTATTAATGGGAGCATGCGTCTCTCTCTATTGTCGGATCTTACTAAATATTTGATCTAGTCATCCGATTGAGCGTAAAAAAAATCGATAAAACATAATAATTATTTAGTAATTCTATAACAAAATCTCCATCCGATGCAACAAATTTCCAACTCAAAACAACAAGCAATAAAAGTTTATTCCTGTGCAATAAATCAAAAATACTATTGCAATAAAACTAGAGAGAGAGAGAGAGAGAGAGAGAGAGAGAGGGGGAGGTATACAACTAGAGTACTTCCGAATAGAAGTTGGAGAATGAGAAAAAGATTAAATGGTGATGACTGAAACACGTGGTCACGTGATCTGACGCGGACGTAAGGCAATGGAGTCAATTCGTGTTGTGATGAGTCATGTGGTATCATTGTCCTTGGATAATTACGGCAAAGATTGCATGGCAGTTACGTACGTACTTAAAAATCACACTTCCGAGGAGCTATCTCATTGAGTAATGATTTATTTTGCCAATCTAGTATTAGCAATGTTAGCTGTTTTTGCCAGTACATCACTTCATCACTGATCCTATTTTTTAGGCAAAATGTGCTGCAAGATATTACAATTTTGTATTATTGGCTGTCGGACACCTAATTTTTATGGCTTTTACTCTGGGACACTAATGACATTATAATAATATTGTTAGTTGTTTGGGAGAGAGAAACACATCAAAATGACCTTCATACCCTTCCCTTCTTACTCATACCCAGCAGCGATGGCCATCGCCTGCCTCCTCGACCCTCCCATCATCGGCGGCGAGGAAGATGCGGCACAGGCAGAGGCGGTGGCTAGGAAGGTGCAGCAACGGTGGCGGCACCCAACGTGTAGTGCTTCGCCCGCATCTGCACATGCCACCGCCCTTCCCCCGCCCCCGTGCCGACTGCTTCCTCGTCCTCTCCTCCCTCTCCGGGCACAACTCAAGTCGACAACTTCTTCCTCAACTCCAGCAATCTCCTCCGCCCACGCCCTGTTCTGCGTCGTGTAGAGCCGCTCATGCGGCACCCCCACCGTTGTCGAGCATTGCCGACCCTTACCGCCTCCCCGCCACGCGTTGTCTGGGCTTCGTCACCCCCACCGGTGCCGCCGCCGCCGCCTCCGGGTCGTGTGCTTGGGCACTACTAGGCTCACTCTTAATGCAGTGGAGGATGAGCATGTCCTTGAGGAACACATGGGACTCGTGGGTGGACAGGAGGAGGATGAGGACGACGACGTCGAGGAGCACGAGGACGACCACGACAAGGCGGTGGCCGGTGGCATGGCCTCCTGCGCCCCAGCCAAGTGGGAGACGAGCCAAGATCTGGTGTGGGAACAAACGCATTGACCATGGCCACCGCCCACCTTGTCCGCAACGCTCGCTCACCGGTCGTCAGATCCAGGAGAGAGGAGGAGGAAGAAGAGAATGACAATTTGGACATTTTGCACGTTGTCTCTCTCTCCTGATCCAGCCAGAAATGATAAAATAATGGTATTAATGTCCTAGAGCAAAGAGCCATAAAGTTATAGTATCTTTTGGTAAATACACAAAATGTGGGTGTCCTACAGTCAATGACACAAAATTATGACGTCGTATAGCCAATTTTACCTTGTTCTTAAGAACAAATAAAGTCAAACTCTGATCCTTGGTGCCCTACAGTGTTGCTCCTTTGATTTGATCTGCAGGCCAACATGAAAGCACTTTCTTTCTATAGGATCATGGTTGGCTATCGGAGAGGGTAAATGGTAGACTGTAATTTTTTACCCTCAAGTATTCCAAGATTCTTTCACTCCAATAGCTATGAGAAGCTATGAAGATCAGCGCCTACACAAGCACAACAGAAATATACTCAAGAACGAATCAACCTTGACTAACTAACCAGATGGAAGGTCTAGCCAGGGGTTGATGTAAGGTCTATTGTAAAATCCCAATTTTCAGGGCTTTTCGAAAAATTTTAAAAATAAAAATAACAATTTGATTTTATTGAATTGCTAAAGCTTAACTTGAAATTTTACAAAACAAAAATAATTTAATATGAATTAATTTAAAATTTGATTTAATTTGGTTTTCTGGTATTTAAAGTAAAAAGACCATTTAAATTAATTTCTTGAACATTCTAGATTTTAAAAAAAGGTTTTCCTTTTTTGTCCTGAAATTAAAAATAATTTATTTGCAAAATTTAAAGATAACTTTAAGTTGTAAATATTTTTATTAAGTTTAACATGATTCAATGATTTTTTGTGTATTTTTTAGATTTTTTGACTTTATTTACTATTTTCTAAAAAGCCTTTTGGTTTTCTAGTATTTCTAAAAATCAAAAGGTATTTAATTTCTCCTTTTCACTTTTGGGTCGATTCTCTCCTTCGGCTCGTTTCCACTCCGCGCGCCCGGCCCTTTTTCGCAGCCCGCTCCTGCTCGTCAACCCACCCCACACCTCTCCCTTTCTCTCTCGCTGACAAGCGGGCTCAGCCTGTCTGCCCCCACCTCCTCCCTCCTGGTCATCTCCCCCGACACCCATGCCGCCTCCTCGCGCACACCCACGTCAGCCACTGAAAAGGTCTTCGTCCCCAACGCAATTCCCTCCCTCTTTTCCCTCGCCGACATGCGCATTAAATGCCACGACTTCCGCCACTCCTGTTTCCACAATTTTCTCCTCCCGAACTGCCCCGTCACACCGAAGCATAAGAAGCCCGGAGCTTTGCCTATGCCGGTCTCCTCACTCGCAAATCCTCCTCCCCTACAAGAAGGAGCACCAGGAGCCCCTTACCCTGCTTTTGCTTTCCCCCACCCCCCTTCTCTCTCACCCGAACCTCGCCGCTATTTGAGCTTTGAGTTCATCGGCTGGAGCTCGTGCCTCCACACCTAGCACCACCATTGAAGGCTCTCCAGCGTCTTCGTCTCCACCTTCGGCATCACATGGCTTCGGCCTACACCGTGCACGTCCCCTCGCCACCGGAGCTCCACCGAAGTTCCAGCGCAGCCGCAAGCTGCATCTCAGCGCCGCTCCTTCCCTCGTAGCGGGCCATCCTTTCGCACCTTGTCACCGAGTCCGTGCGCTTTAGGCTTGACTCGCTCCCCTCTCCCCGTTGCTGCCCTCACTACCGCTCGTCGTTGCGCGTAGCAACGGCGAGCACTGCCACCCGAGCCATCGTCGCCACCTCAGCGCCAGCTCTCGGCCACCTTAGCGCCACCTCACCTGCTCGCTTGCGTCAGTGTTGCGTGGCCGCCCACGTCAGTGCTTGCGTTAGCCTCTGCTGTTTTGCGAGCCAGATCCACCATGGACCGTGGTTCGATTTCATGGACCCGGTCCACAAGCCCTGGGCCCACATGTCAGAGACTCAAGCCTTTTTCTTTTTGAAAATTTATTTAGACGTAAATCCTTTTCAGCCATTGATGTCAACATGATGCAATAAAATGATTTCCTTTAGAAAAATAATTCAAAAAATCCCGAAAATCCTGATTTTCTTTATTTTATGTGTTTTCAAACATTCGAGAGCCCGTTCTCCTTCGTTCAAGTGCTGTTTCGAGTGATTCAAATTTTTAAATTCAATTTAGTGTCTTTCTTTTGGTTCTAGTTTAGTAATTTTTGGATTTTAATTGGAATTATTTTATTTATTTTGCTCCTTTCACACGTATAAATTCCAGCGTTTTCGAAGAATTATTGGGCCCGATGACGAAAGCATCTCAACTCTATAACGAAGGCAAGTCGTAGACCTTTGATCATGTCTTACCCACTTTATAAAATTATGTTGCTTTATATCAACATGCATTGCTAGTTATATAATAATGGTTTCGAGAATAGTTAATTACCTAATTGCCATTATGCCTACTTCAAAAATTGTGAATGACATTTACCCTTAGACACCATAGGTTGGGTTAATTTTAGTTAAAAATATTTTAGTACCATCTTGAGTATCGTATAAACGATTTATACTCGGGTGAGTTATCGTGCAGTAAAGGGGATAATTCTAGGATGTAGTTGCCTCGCTTGAGTAGTCACTAAGGACTTAACTTTGTACGCCATAGATCTGGGCCTTACCATACAACCACAAGTCTATTTATGGAGTGGACCTAGCCAAATAATTAGCAATATTTTGTTTCAGTTTTGTCTGGGTTGATAAGTGGCACAAGAGGGGGGCTGGTGTGGCGAATCCCTAGCGAACATAACTGGGTCAAAACAGAGCTTTGTAAAAGACTTATGATAATCACTTAGTAGCACGCCTACGGAAGCGTGAAATGTCTGACAGTATAAGTGATTATCTCTTGTGGGTCAAGCTGTACAATTTCTGCAGAGTGTTAAAAACTATTCGAATAGCCGTGTCCCCTGTTATGGATAATACCTCGTGATTTCACATGAGGGGTAGATTTTCATAAAATATTGGAATGGTTTGGATAGATTTGTGTAGTTGGTTTGGTTGGTGGATGGTTGGGAAGTGAATGGGGTGTTCACTAGTTGTTTTGAAAGAACTTGTTTACTTATGTATTAATCTTTTAAACTGTGCTTTGTAATCTAGTTGCTGTATTTACTATCAATACTGCTTTTTGCAAAATAACCATAAAGTTATCCTTGTTCAAGCCTTGCATGAATAATATTTGCATACATTTTCCTACGACTTGCTGAATACTTTATGTACTCATGGTTTTGCGCTATTTGTTGATTAGTCACCAAGGAAGAACCAGGGTACTCCGAGTTCTACGAGGAAGATTACTTTGAAGACTATGCAAACTAGGTCGCGTTCTCCACTCGATTGCCTGTGGGCATGTCGGATGGCTACCACGAGATGTTTTGGCTTCTGTTGCAAGTTTATATTTTGTTGTTAAGCCCTACGTGGCAACTTCTGTAAGACTTGATCATAAGGTCCTTTTGCTACTAAGTAATATTACTTTTTCTACTTTATATATTTTCTGGTTGTATGGATATGATTACATCGATGTTGCAACTGTGTGAGCTAGCTACTGATCTGGGACTACTTCGGAATACACAGAGGGATCGGGTCCACCGACTCGGGGTCCCGACAGAGATGGTATCAGAGCCATATCGACTGTAGGACGTAACCATAGTTAGCATGATCGTATTAGTCAAGAAGTTCAAAATTTATTTTATAAATCAACCCAACATTAACTTGAGTAGTCATTCTTCTCTGGTCTTATTCTATTCCTTTCTCCTCTTGTTCTAATCTTTTCTCATATCCTTCCTAGGTTCTTACATCTTATCCTTTCAGAAACTTTTTTTTTTAAATTTAACTTGATCTTTCTCACCTCAGTAATCTCTATAGGATCGAGTCTTATTTCAGATCGACCGTCCATATAAGTTAAATTAGAAGTGCTTTAGCAAGAGTTACCCTTCTCAGTTTTAGTATTGTTTAGTCCAAGTAATATGATCTTCTGCTCGAAGTTTTTTTACTTCTTAATAGCTTTCCGACTATTTGTTCTTGGGTTTAACCGACCTTCCCCAGTTAGATTGTTATATCTTTCTCCCTTGTTCTCTCTTGTCTTTTGTGCTTCTCTCTCTCGCCTATCATGCTTTCTTCTTCTAGTCTATTAAACCTGGAAAGAATTGTTGTAGATGGTTTAGACCCGTAACACCGCAAGTCAAGATGAACCCGTGGATCTCAATACATCACCACCTCATCCAGCCACCATAGAAGATCAGGGTTTAAGTCAGTTCATGGCAGCACAGACGTAGTTGATGAACGCTATGATGCAGAATATGAATCAGATGATGAATCAACATAACCAGACCGCTGCTGCTTTAGTCGTAATGCTAAACTAGAACAATCAAGCAGCTGCCATGCCATCGGCACCATCACCAGCTTTTCCTCAGTTAAGGCTGGCAGAGTTAATGAGGACCGCACCTCGCCCAGCTACTCCAAGATTTTGTAGCTTCGGCAACAACAATACCAACAACCAGCAGCCAAGGAATAGCAATCATGCTATGGAAATCACCTGCTTCAACTATCAGCAATTGGGGCACTACGCTAGCAATTGCCCACAGAAGCCAGGTTCAACTCCGATCAGATTCAACTTGGGAGCTACTTTGACCATAACCCCCATGCCAGGAGCAGGACGTGGAGCACCTCAGACTCTAGTTGCAGTAGCCAAGACCCCTCAACCTTTTGGGAGAGGCTGTGTGAACCATATCACAGTGGAGGAAGCTCAGACAGCCTCGAACGTCGTGCTGGGTAAGTTCCTAGTAAATTCAGCACTTGCTACTATTTTGTTTGATTCTGGAGCTTCACATTCATTTGTTTCTCGAATTTTTCCTGCAAAGCACCAGCTGAAAGTTTTGACTCTTAAAACTGTTTTGTTGGTTCAATCTCCCGGTTCGGAGTTGAGTACGAACTAATGTTGTCTATAAGTTAAAGTGGTCATAGAAGGGGTGGAATTTTCAGGCAACCTCATAATCATTGACACCAAGTCCCTAGATGTGATTTTGGGTATGGATTGACTTGCTAATAACCAAGCACTCTTGGATTGTGGTGGTAGACGTATCACTTTGGTCAGTCCGGTTGGGTCTAAAGTAAAATTTGAAGCCTCCATGGGAAAGCTTGATGGAGCGCTAGTCTGCAGTGTCAATGCTGTATCTTTGGAAGATGTACCAGTGGTAAGAGATTTTTCAGATGTCTTTCCTAATGATTTACCCGGGATGCCACCAGACAGGGACTTAGAGTTCGTCATCAACCTAGTTCCTGGAACTCTACCCATTTTCAAGAGACACTACCGTTTCCCTGTCAACGATTTAGTCGAGTTGAAGAAGTAGATCGATGAGATGCAAGATAAAGGTTTCGTCTGACCAAGTTCTTTGCCTTGGGGAGCCCCAGTGATCTTTGTTGCAAAGAAGGATGGTACCCAACGGATGTGTGTGGATTATCGCTCACTCAATGAAGTCACCATCAAGAACAAAAACCCTCTACCCAGGATCGATGATCTATTTAACCAGTTGAAAGGAGTCGGAGTGTTCTCAAAGGTAGATTTGAGGTCAGGAAATCATCAGTTGAAGATTCGCCAGGAGGATGTTCCCAAGACAGCTTTCTCAACCTATTATGGACTGTATGAGTTCACGGTCATTTCTTTTGGATTGACCAATGCCCCGGCCTACTTTATGAACTTGACAAATAAATATTTATGGAGTATTTGGATAAATTCGCCATTGTCTTTATTGATGATATTCTAGTATACTCCAAGAGTGATGAAGAACATGAAGAGCATCTCCGCTTGGTCCTAAATAAGCTTAGAGATCAACTCTATGCCAAGTTCTGCAAGTGTGAGTTTTGGATGAAGGAAGTCACTTTCTTGGGACACGTCATGCCTGCAGAAGGAGTTGTCGTCAACCCTAGCACGTCATGCCTGCAGAAGGAGTTGTCGTCAACCCTAGCAAAGTTAAGGATGTGCTCAACTAGGAGTCATCCAAGACTGTGCCTCAGGTCATAAGTTTTCTTGAAATGGCAGGATACTATCGCCGGTTCATTTAAGGATTCTCCAGAATAGCAAGACCCATCACTTAGTTATTGAAGAAGGAAAAAAATTTGCTTGGATACCAGAATGTGATCAAAGTTTTCAAGAATTAAAGAAGCATTTGACCACTGCACCAGTGTTGATTTTGCCTGATGTTCGAAAAGATTTTGAGATTTTCTGTGATACATCACGACAAGGACTCAGTTGTGTCCTGATGCAAGAGAGGAAGGTAGTAACATATGCTTCACGTCAGTTGTGGCCTCATGAAGCAAATTACTCTACTCATGACTTAGAGTTGGCTACCGTAGTGCATGCTTTGATGATATGATGTCATTATCTCATCGGTAATCGTTGTGAAGTTTACACTGACCATAAGAGTTTGAAGTACATTTTCACTTAAGTTGATCATAATATGAGGCAAAGAAGATAGTTGTAATTGATCAAAGATTACAATATTGGAATCCATTATCATCCAGGCAAAGCAAATGTTGTAGCAGATGCTTTAAATAGAAAGGTCTACTACGATACTATGATGAACAAGGAAAGTCGGCCAGCACTGCATGAAGATTATTTAAATTAATTTCTTGAATTTTCTAGATAAAAAAGGGTTTTCCTTTTTGTCCCAAAATTAAAAATAATGTATTTACAAAATTTAAAGACAAATTTAAGTTGTAAATAAATTTATTAAGTTCAAAATGATTCAAGGAATTTATGTGTATTTTTCTAGAATTTTTGAACTTTATTTACTATTTTCTAAAAAGCCTTTTGGTTTTATAGCATTTCTAAAAAATCAAAAGGTATTTAATTTCTCCTTTTTTCCTTTTGGCCGATTCTCTCCTTCGGCCCATTTCACAGCCCTCTCCCACTCGCTAGCCCGTTCCGCGCCTGCCCACCCTGTCAGCCCCTACCTCCTCCCTCGTGGTCATCTTCCACGACACCCATGCCGCCTCCTCGCGCATGCCCATATCAGCCGCCGAAAAAGTCTGCATCCCCAGCGTGATTCCCTCCCTCTTTTCCCTCGTCGACGTGCGCATTAAATGCCACCACTTCCGCCATGCCCGTTTCCCCGTTTTTCTCCTCCCAGCCTGCCCCCGTCACGGCTAAGCGTACGAAGCCCAGAGCTTCGCCCATGCCGATCTCCTCACCCGCTCATCCTCCCACCCTATAAGGAGTACCAGGAGCACCTTGCCCTCCTCTTGCTTTTCCCCATCTCACCCTTCTCTCTCTCCCGAACCTCATCGCTATTCGAGCTTTGAGTTCGTCGGCCGGAACTCGCGCCTGCACCCCTAGCGACGCTGTTGAAGCCTCTCTGGTGTCTTCATCTCTGCCTTCAGCATCACACGGCTTCGGCCTACACCGTGCGTGCCTCCTCGCCACCGGAGCTCCATCGGAGTTCTAGCGCCGCCGCAAGCCGCATCTTGCCGCCGCTCCTTCCCTCGCCGCCGGCCATCCTTTCACGCCTTATCACCGGGTCTGTGCACTTTAGGTTTGCGCCGCTCCCCTCTCCTCGTTGCTTCCCTCACCGCCACTCACCGTGGCACGTAGCACCCGCGTGCACCGCCACCCGATCCACCGTCGCTGTTTTGCTGATGTGGCAACGCACCTCAGCGCCAGCTCTTGGCCACCTCAGCGGCACCTTGCCCACTCGCTTGCGTCAGCACCGCGTGGCCGCCCACATCAGCGCTTGCATCAACCTCTGCTATTTTGAGAGCTAGGTCCACCATGGACCGAGGTTCGATTTCATGGACCCGGTCCACAAGCCTCGGGCCTGCATGTCAGAGACTCAAACCTTTTTCTTTTGAAAATTAATTCAGTCATAAATCCTTTTCAGCCGCTGATGTCAGCATGACGTAATAAAATAATTTCCCTCGGAAAAATAATTTCAAAAATCATGATATTCTTCATTTTATGTGTTTTCAAACTTCCAAGAGCCCATTCTTCGTTCGAGCTCTATTTTGAGTGATTCAAATTTCTAAATTCACCTAAATTTAGTGCCTTTCTTTTGGTTATAGTTGGTAATTTTTGAATTTTGTTTGGAATTATTTTATTTATTTTGCTCTTTTCGCACGTATAGATTCTGGCATTTTCAAAGAATTCTTGGACCCGACAACTCTTCAACGAAGGCAAGTTGTCGTCCATTGATCATGTCATACCCACTTTATAAAATTGTATTGCTTTATATGAATATGCATTGCTAGTTGTATAATAATGGTTTCATGAATAGTTAATTACCTAATTGCCATTATATCTCCTTGGAAAATTGTGAATGACATGTACCCTTGGACATCATAGGTTGGGTTAATTTTAGTTGGACATATTTTAGTACCAATTTGAGTATCGTATATGCTTAACCATGCTTTAGTTGTACGATGAGTTTCTTGATCACATGCTCTTATGATTAAATTTGACTTAATAAAATATAGAATTGAGGAAGTTTGTTGTGCCATGACAAGTGTTGTCATTTGGTCAGGATTGAACCATAAATGATTTATACTCGGGCGAGTAATCGTACAGTAAAGGGGATGATTTTGGGATGTGGTTGCCTCGCCTTAGTAGTAACTAAAGACTTAACTTTGTGCGCTATTGATTTGGGTATTACCGTACAACCACAAGTCTATTTATGGATGAAACTGGCCAAATAATTAGTAATATTTTGTTTTTTTCTATTTGGGTTGATAAGTGGCGCAAGAGGGGACCGATGTGGCAAATTCTTAGCGAGCAGAACTGAGTCAAAACAGAGTTTTGTAAAAGCCTTATGATTATCACTTAGTCGCACGCCTACATAAGCGTGAAATGTCTAACAGTATAAGATGATTATCTCTTGTTGGTCAAGCTGTACAACCTCTACAGAGTGTTAAAAAATATTCGAATAGTCGTGTCCCCGGTTGTGGACAATGTTTGGTGATTTCACACGAGGGGTAGATTTTCATAAAAATGTTAGAATAGTTTGGATGGATTTATGTAGTTGGTTTGGTTGGTGGATAGTTAGGAAGTGAACGGGGTGTTCACTAGTTGTTTTGAAAAACTTGTTTACTTATGTATTAATATTTTAAACTATGGTTCAAAATATACTTATTGTATTTACTATCGATACTGCTTTGTGCAAAATAGCCATAAAGATATCCTTATTCAAGCCTTACATGAATACTATTTGCATATATTTTCCTATGACTTGCTGAATACTTTATGTACTCACGGCTTTGCGCCATTTGTTGTTTAGTTGCTGAAGAAGAACCAGGGAACTCCGAGTTCTACGAGAAAGATTACTTCGAAGACTATGCAAACTAGGTTACGTTCTCCACTCGATTGCCTGTGGGCATGTCGGATGGCTACCACGAGTCATTTTTGTTTCCACTGTAAGTTTATCTTTTGTTGTTAAGTTCTGCGTGACAACCTCAGTAAGATTTGACCATAAGGTCCTTTTGTTACTAAGTAATATTACTTTGTTTGCTTCATAGATATTCTGGTTGTATGGATATGATTACATCAATATTGCAACTGTGTGAGCTAGCTACTGATGTAGGACTAGTTTGAAATACACAGAGGGCTCGGGTCCAGCGACTCGGGATCCCGACATCTATCGACTTGGCTAAACTATCCTGATGGAAGGTCCTTCGAGGAGTCGATAAAAGGTCTCTCAGGATGGAGATGAACACGACACAAACACTACGAACTTCAACACTTGCAAAAATCAATGACCGTGGCTCTAACTCATACCAAAAACCAACAAGACATAGATCAAGACCTCATGTTCGAAGAACACCAAGAGATTTAAACAGATCAAGCCAAAGTTAAGATCTTTATGAAATTCAAGCAAAGATTCACCAAACCAAGTCAAAACCAAGAACCATGAACTCGAGCAGCTCGTGGGAGGATTCAAGTCAACATGACTAAGATAGATTTCCCACACATCCTAGTACTCAAACCACATCAAGAATTGATCTCAAACCTCAAGAATGAAGAAGAGAAGAAAAGGGGAAAGCAAACACAACAAGCAAATCAAAAGCACAATACAAGAACCATGAGCTTAAGCATGAGAACGAAATTGGGATCACTATTTCCACATGGAGATGAAGGATTAAAGCCACTCCCAATGGAGGACAAGTGCCCCAAGGGCAAGGATCCCACACAAGTTTTTAACTCACTCTAATCTTGAGCACAAGAGACCTAATTAGACCTAACCTTCTCATGTCTTATATAGAGGAGGCATGCCTCCCTCTATTTCTCCTAACCCTAGATCTGAACTCTTAGTGGATCTATCCACTTACACATGGACAAACCTGAAAACCTACAATTTAACAGGTTTTTAATGCACACTAATTTGAGCACGCTTTTCAAACTTACATGCTATCTGGACAATCTTTCATTGACTGATAGAAAATCCACCACCATGTTTTCGAACTTACATTGTAATATCCCAGAGTCGAATCGGGAGAATTTAAAAGAAGTCGGGGGCGAAAAGGCAATTAAAGAATTGAATTTTTCGGTGGAGAGAGGGGGATTTTCGTAAAAGTTCAGCAACCTGGGCCGCGGACGGCTGCCCAGGAGGCCCAAGAGGAGGAGGCCGG
The DNA here is from genome assembly GCA_036346395.1 of Hsuehochloa calcarea. Taxonomy (NCBI): domain Eukaryota; kingdom Viridiplantae; phylum Streptophyta; class Magnoliopsida; order Poales; family Poaceae; genus Hsuehochloa; species Hsuehochloa calcarea. Next base: position 4,080,792 of record CM070606.1, read on the forward strand.
CCCATGGGGGGCCGGCCAAGGGGGGGGGAGGCACCCAACCCTAGCCGCCTCCCCCACTCCCTCCTCTCCCCCTAGAGCCGCCGCCCCCTCCACCCCTTTCCTCCCCCAACCAGTGCCTCCTCCCTCCCAGGCGCCTCCTCCTCCCTCGGTGCTGGTCCCCGGTGATCGCCGTCGTCGACTGCCAAGGCCCAAGCTGCTCCTCCCAACCGATCTCTCCTCTTTCCTTCAGTTTTGGTGGTCGATCCAAGGTAGGAAGGGAGAGGGAGCAAGGGGGGTTTTGGTGGGAGCTTGATCTTCACCCCCCAGCGAGTCTTCAAGGGTAACGATCGAGTCTACTCACTGTTTGATTTATTTTAGATGCAAAATTGCTCGTTAGAGTCAACTCAGATTGCTGTTCCAGATCGTCCAGATTAGGTTCAGTCTGTTGTGCGGACAATTGAGGGTTGTTAGAGGCCGAATCTCGGGTTTTCGTCTCCTAGATTTTTGTTCCTGAGGTCGTTAGATTTCATTTGGCACCGAGATCACAGGATTCTACCTTACGGTTTAGCAGATATGAATTTTTAACCGCGCGCTGTTCTGTCTGTCTGAGAACTGGGGACTGTCGGTTTGTTCCTCGGTTTTGATCTAGTTAGAATCAGATTCAGAACTTCCACCCAACTAGGTTATTGTAGCCCTTTAAATAATATTTCCAAGTTGATAAAGATCACCTCCATTGGATCAGTAGAATGCAAGTTACATCATTTTCTTTACTGTTGTTCTGTATTATGGACAGATGTCTGGACAGATGTCTGTCAGTTATTTTCAACTGCAGTTTAGACAACTGTTTTGGCCGAATCAAAGAACCCCGTCAACTAGAGTTTCGTATTTTTTCACGTTAAGTTTCAATGGGCACTGGTTTCATGTCGTTTCGAGTTCCAGATAATTAATTATGATTTTTCTAATACCGCTGTCCAATAGGATGGGCAGGAGTCTGAATAGTGTAATACTATTTTTAACTCCGTTGATTACGTTGAGTAGCCGAAGGGTTAATGCGGGCCTCCTGTAGCTATGTCAATCCATGTTATCCTTATTTTGAATAATTATTTGTGTAGGCGGTGAGGCGGTGAGTGGAGGTGCACCGTTGTTGCCTCCTAACACGTCACAGTGCGGAAGGCAAGTACTTTGTCTTTTCTTATGTAATGTTGATGATTGCGTGTGGATGTATTGCTAGACTTGCTATTCATGTTCCTATGCAACTTAGTTTATTCATTCTTATGTGATAAATATTCAATGCATGTGATCCATTCCATACACGCATCATTTTTCGTTTTGACCACGGGAGTGGAAATTGAAAGACCCATCAACTCCAGTATGGGCATGTAAGTCCCACCACTCCAATGTGGGCAATCTTGGACACCCGTATGAAACATTCTTCATACGGTATTTGGGTCCCCGAACTTTGTTAAGTACGTGCTTAAGCGAACACCGACGGGTGTATCACTCGTTATACCGGTATAAGCTGTTGAGCAGTCCATTCCTTCAAAGCATTCTTTCATTCCATTCATTCATGTATGTGTTTCGTGAATTGTTCATATGATGGTTGACTTGGCTTGTTCACTTTATGCTTGGTTTAACATGTTTAGTATTTGCTGAGTTTTTGACTAATTCTTACTTATTTTGTTTAATTTAGGTAAATGATGAAGAAGACAAGTCTTGGGAGGGATTAGACCAGCACGTCCCACACAGATCATTACTTTATATTTTTAATAATGAATTCAGCCTTGTTATTCTTTGATGAGAGATGAACTGTAATAAGTATCGTTTAGACTTCTTGTCATGTCGTTCTTTGACTAGTTTCTTGATTATTCAACATTGATGAATGGTTTTATTTTACACGTCGTTACGTTGTTATTGTTATTTGGTGAGATGCCTGTTGAATCTTAGTCCGAAATTGGTTTGTATGTTGTATCTTTAGGTAGCATCTTGACTTCCGAATAGCCAGGGTGTTACATACATACTCTCTAGACAATCTTCCATTGCAATCCTCTGTTGATCACCGGAATGTCCATCAGCATACTCCAACCAAACATGCTCTCTGTTCAATCTTCCGATGCAATCTTCCATTCATCACCGGAAGGTCCATCAGCACACACACACAAAGGCAACTACTTGCAATCTTTCCAAATCAAACTCCCCACAACCAAACTCAAAGTTCGACAACTCTCAAATTCCACAAACACGCACAACGGTTGTCAATAATGGATCACAAGCCACGGGGTGACCTCCACATGGTCTCACAATCTCCCCTCGTGATGAATATATTAACAACCACTCATAAGGCAAAAGTTTGAGTTTGTTTTAGAAGAATTTGGGAAAGAATTTGCAATAAAAAGCCAGAATGGTTAATTTTGAAGGGGAAATAAGAACATGACCTTGTTGGCAAGATGTGCATGGAGCCGGCACCAAGAAAAAGCATTTTTTCCTCAAAAGCTCTAAACCACATCTGAACATGCTAAAAAACACCATTATGCTCATGGGCCAAAAGAAAGTGCAAGTTTTACCCCCCTCACTTACATACACTATTTTAGCTATTTTAGCATTTTTGTTTTATTTTTAATATTTATACCAACACAATCAAAATACATAACTACTATATTCATTTTGCAAAATTTTGCAAATCTTAGCCTATTTTCACCATTTTCTTCCCTTTGGCAATGCAAACATAAGGGAAAGTGTCTCCTCCTCAACAAATGCATAAAGATCCATAAGACAGAGCATGTATGCATGCATGAAAATGCATGTTTTAAGAGCTTTGAAGATTATCCAAAGTGAGGTATATGGAAGAAGGTATTGCCACAAAGCCATATGGTGCATACAAAGATATCAATATTGTCACTAGACATGAGTAGCCAATCTAGGCAAGATAGAAAAGATTAAGGTAATGAAGTTTCTTGCAAGTTATGCAAAGCTTCACAATTGACAACTTCTACCAAATGTATCCTGGAATGAGCCAAATCATGTCAAAAAGTATAAGTAAGACCATGAATCTATAATTAAACATCTAGTGCGTTACATGTTCTAAATTGAACCATTTTTCTCAATCACTCATAATTAATTGCAAGTTTAACAATTGAACACACTTGGTTTATCTTGGTCGAGCATGTCTTAGACTACGAGCCATCCACAACTATCCCCAAGCTTCAACCTCAAAAATTTGCAATTCAAGTAGTTGAATTTGATTTGAAGCCATTATCGACCACCCCCAGCATGACATTGAAGAGAATGATCTTGGTCATACAGACACTCCCCCAAGTTCATGCCTGGAGTCCATGGCAAGCGATCTCATTGGAGAATATTTTTGAGATCGTAAAGTTAAAGTACACATACACATTTGAGCACACTAAAGTTGAGCACAAGATTTTAATCAAAGAGTTACTCCTTTGTCCATAAGCAATAACCGACCCGAGCTGCAAATTCCTAGGAGAAGTAAACTCATGGTTTAATATGGAACTAGCATAGCTCAAACTACAGTTCATACTAGATTCAAGGCTCGACTAAGTATTTTTGACATGGCATAGATCATAGAAGGATCAATAAAGTAGCAACTAATCAAAAGATCCAATAATCTACTGTTATTATTTATGGTTGTCATTTAATTCAACTAGCATGGCAAAGATACATATATTAATGTGTAGTCATAACAGAGCTAGCTAAGTAGGCAAGACATGGTAATGTACAAAAGCTAACAAAGCATATCATCATATATGAGTAATAGTCAAAGCTCAAGATGCTACATGACATATATCACAAATGCAATGCATGTATAATATAATATAACACAGGGTCCCCCCTCAACTAAAGCCCAAGGGAAAAACTACGCCCAACTCACCCCTCAAAGCTCCAAACCTCAATGAGTCCAATGACTTAGTGAACATGTTAGCTATTTGATACTTCGACTCCATAAAGCTAAGCACAATATCATATTTCTCAACATGGTCTCCAAGGAAGCGATATCTAATGTTAATGTGCTTGGTCCTAGAGTGTTACACTGGGTTCTTGAAAATATTAATAGCATTAGTGTTGTCATAAAGGAGTGGAGCACTACCAAACTCTAACTCATAATCCCGCAAAGTGGCTACTAACCAAAGCATCTGGGAACAACTACTTGCAGCACTGTAGTAACATACTCTTGACTTAGCGATAGACTGTGCTACAGAGGACTACTTCCTAGAAGACCAAGGGACTAAGGAGGTTCCAACAAAATGACATGCGCTTGAGATGCTTTTTCTATCTATCCTACACCCAACAAAATCTACATCTGAATATGCAACAAGCTTAAGGGATGAGGATCTAGAGTACCAAAGACCAAAGTCAGGTGTGGATCTAAGGTACCAAAAGATGCGCTTCACTGCCTGAAGGTGAGAAGCTCGTGGACATGCCTAAAATTGAGTGCACAGACACACAACAAAGTGAATGTCTGGACTTGATGCGGTGAGGTAGAGCAACGACCCGACCATGTTGCGGTACTCGTGTCGGTTGACTGCTTCTCCATCTTCATCAGGGTCCAATCTAGCAATGGCTGCCATAGGAGTGTTGACTGGATTGCTTCCTCCCATGTCAAAGCGGTGAAGCATGTCTTTTTGTGTACTTGGCTTGGCTTCATCCAGGAATGTCCCATCCTTTGTTTGCTCGATTTGGAATCCAAGAAAGTAGGTCAACTCTTCCATCATACTCATCTCGAACTCCCTGCTCATAGTGTCTGTAAACCTAGCAACCAAGGCATGAGATGAGTCACTGAATATAATGTCGTCCACGTATATCTGTACTAGGAGTAGATCACGACCATGCCTAAGGATGAACAATGTTTTATCAACTTTACCCATTTCAAACCTATTTTTCCAGAAGGAAGGACTTAAGTCTATCATACCAAGCTATAGGGCCTTGCTTCAAACCGTACAGTGCCTTGGACAACTTACACACATTATTAGGAAACTTTGGATTTTTGAAACTAGGGGGCTGCTTAACATATACCTCTTCCTCAATAAACCCAATTAAGAAGGAACTTTTGACATCCATTTGATAAAGCTTGAAACCCTTGGAAACTCAAAATGCAAGAAAAATATGAATGACTTCGGGTTATTATCGCCCAAATTTTCTATTTAATTCTTTCTCCCGAATACTCTTCTAATCGCCCGAATAAACTTCGGGTTATTATAGTTAGTGTTGGTCCTAGGCTAGACCGTACTAGAGATACTAGCCTGGAACACAAATGAAAACACACCACGGTCGAACTAGAGAACGTTGCACACAGAGTTTGAAAGCTCGAAAAAGGATGCAGTCTTCACGATGAACCTTAGAATCACTTGTAAAAAGGCTCTGTCAATTTTGAGCGAATTCTGAGAATCTTGAATTTTTTTCAGGATTGTGGGCCCATTTTGAGGCCCTAAATGACGTTTTTTGGGGGTCGATGTTTCTGCGTGTGTGCCCAGGGGAGTACGCTTCTGATAAAATCTCTGGATTGCTCCGACTTGTCTTTTTTTCCTATGCATCTTCTTGTTTCCTTTTCAACGGATTAAGAAACACCCCAATCGGTGGGCGTATGCAAAAGTTTTTCTTTTTCTTTTTGCTCCGAAATCACTTCAAATTGCCCTTTTCTGACTTGTCCGAATTGTTCAGGGAGCTCTCCTTTTCTTTTCGAACACCATGTTGTTTTGGCTTTCTCCAAATTGGGCAGGCATTCCTGGATGAGTCCGAAACCTCCTTGGGGAAGAAAACGTGTCCTGCCCTAGTTCTGTCCGAGACCAACTAGGGCAAAACCTTCCTAGATGGTGTGTTCGATTCCTTGCTGAAGTATGTGTCCTTCTGTAGGATCGTTAATGATAATCAGAGAGAGTAAATGATTGTAGTAGATTTTTTTTGTATCCTTCGTCTAGTTGATCTTTCGTGTGTCGAAAGTTCTCACGGCTGGGGCAGATGTCCAGTGCGTTGGAGCAATAGTCACAACAGATATTTGACGAGGTATTAGACAGTTACTAGCGCAGCTTTGGTGGCCTGTGGAGAGACGCGCTTCTGTGGTCGGCGAAACAATACAACCCCGCTGGCACCTAATCACATCAATCATCTATTGCCATCCAAGATCTCATGTAATCACCCAAGTGAAGAAGAAAACCAACTGCTGCACGTAACAGCCGCCGCTGCTAGCGACCAGCACTTCCTGCCTCAACAACAATGAGTAGATGGATGCAGCAACACGACAGTAGATGGATGGCTTGTGCACACAATCGCGTCAAGAAGAACAAGGCGCCAAGGCTCATACATGAACAAACGCACAGACCGCCGGCCTCTGTTCTTGCGCACAAACAAAAAAGCTCCTGCCACAAAAAGTCTCCAGGAGCCGCCGCCAGCCCTTACGCACGTAATACCCAAAGAATGTCTACAGCGGCCAGCGGAGACCCCAAAAACCCTACCAGACGCCTGACACTTTATACCTTCCAACGTTGGCACCAAAACACCCATGTACGGCACAATAGTCCTAGGGCTCAATACGTGGACTTAACATCTGATTACAAAATATCTAATTTTAGACACTCTAAAATTATCACGTGTCGTAGCCTCCGAACCACATCTTCGTAGCTCCAACACGCATCACCCATCTTTGATCTCCACGTGCCCCAACTCGAGCTCGACGTCTCCTCCAGTATTCTCGACCCTCTAGACCATGACTTCGCACCAAGCCATCTCCCGGTCCTCACCGTAGACCACAATCGCCTCCGAGTTACCCTGAACATGCAAAGACCAAAGCAACATATTTTTTCGACACAAGTTCTTCCCAACATGACCGATATAAATCCACACACACGCCACATATCTCAAATAACATCAGTAAATAACATTGTCAATTATTCATCAGTTAAATTACTTTAGACCTAGCCACATGGTCTAACACCTTCTCCTCCTTTTATCCCTTGTTGTGGCAAATCGAACCCAACCGCAACGGTGAGACCAAACGTGAGCATAACTCGAAACTCTAAAGGAACTAGACACTAGGACCAGCAAAGGACACAACAATACAACCGAGAGTTCAACAATGCAATGCACTGAAAAGAAAAACTGTGAGGCTAAGACTGGTTTGGACATGATGATCTATTACTATTTTTTTGGGGGGGGTGGTTTGTGTGCTGAAGGTAAAGAAATGCAATCTAATCTACGGTAACTCTAAAATTTTCACTGATCAACCCGGTGCTCTGATACCAAATAATGAAAAAAGTTGTCCAGATCTTTCGGTGATACAACTTGATTGGTGGAAGCTAACTCTCACGATCCAGGCTACAATTGTGCGATGACCGTTGCACCCGCAATCGCTGAACCAAGATCACGTTCGTTGTCGACCTTGCTAGCAGCGAGATCGATCTGGCCACGAAGGTCTTTTCCTGCATGCAATCAAGAATCAAGCAAGAAAAATAGATGAAGCAATGAACTTGCTGAATAGGAATTGAGGAACAAAGATGGATGTATTGAGTAATTTGGGGTTCCAATGATAGCGTCTGGTTCCACTAGCCATACAAGCAAACGTTGGTGTTTCTAGCCTAAGCTGAAAACAATCTAACAAAACCCGCGAAACCAGGTGGCGCAACCCATCTATTTAAGAGAGAGGGAGAGGAGGGTTGCGGCCAAGTAGAGGAGGTGACCGAACCCAACATTGAGTCGGTTTTCCCTTGGCCGAAATAGCTAGGACTCCTCTCCTTTCCTTATCTCTACTCTGCCTAAATTTAAACTTCCTAAAACAAAGTTTGACTCAAACTAAACCTTAAGGGGATTCGGATACAAGCCTTGTAAGCTAAGGAAAGGTGGCACAACACCAAGTAGAAGGTGGCCAAAACTCTTTGATTTTTAGACCACAAATTCTTCATCTCCTTTAGGGTGGCTTTAAAGTCTTGAAGTCATCGTTGGAATTATGGCAATTGTTATTGCCTTCTCCTTCCTTGATGCACATCAACTCCTTGCTGTCCATACCTAGATTCCGAAGCACAAATAAATCATCTCCATTAGGCAGCATCATAGAGTTCTTAAATAATACACTTAGCCCTAAAAATGAATTTACCTGATAATTAAGTTGACGAGCACATACCTGAGTAATTGGACCTTGCACATCATTCATGGTATCAAGAAGAGGAGTGTTCATATCAGTAGAAGTGATGTTCTTATCAGGATGGCACTAATTTTGGCTGCAAAACTCCTCACACCCTACAACCTTCAAGACATCTGCCTAACCCAAGAAAAAACTATAATGAGCCAAACAAACCTGTAGATATGAGAGCAAAGTTCTACATGAGCTAATGTACTAAAGAATTTCATAAGCAAATCTCTAATTTTTGAGCTAATGCACTTACTACAGGAACAATCGAGGAAAGTTGTAGCATAGCAGGCTAGGGGTGCCGTCGAGGATCACATGAGACCGTCAAAGGAGAGGAGCATTGGAAAGTCCATAAAGATGGATGGGATGTGCTAGAGGACCAGGCAGCTACGCCTCACCGCTGTGAGATTACCTTAGCCTGATGTGTCAAGAGAGGATCCATACTTACAAACATCTGCATTTCTATTTCCCGATGAATAACACAAAGTGGGTGCCGCATTTGCATTTCTCCCTCAAACAAGGGAATGCCAACCCAAAGAGGCAAATCATCAAGAATCTACCATGTAATATCCAATGGATGCTACCGTGTAAGAATAAAAATGGCTTACATGATGACCTGATTGCCAAATGATAGGAGGGGATCAGATAGACCTCTAGTTGGGGGGATCGGGCCGGTTGGTGGTGACGGAGGAGCTTGTCAGCTGGCCAACCCATGGGGGAGGAGACTATCGGAGGAGAAGCCAGTGATAAAGGGAGGCGGGGCCGTGCGAGAAGACGGGATGATAACCTCTGTGAGTCGTCGGTGCTGGGGCAAGCGACAGAAGGTATGCGAGGACGGAACGGTGCCCCCCACAGTGGACATCGGGCGGTGCGTCATGATGGAGAAGCGGGAGAGGAAGAGGCAGGGGGCCCTATGTGGAGGCGGTGGAGGCAACGACGCCTGAAGGAGGTGGTGGTGGAGCGGGGCGACATTGGCACCGAGAGGAGACGATGGTGGCTAGAGGAAGCGGTGGTGATACTGGCGTGGGGAGGAGGTGGGGGAGGACAGTGAGGCGGCGCTTGGACCTCCGACGGCAGCTCTGTACTCCCGTGGGTCATGCCTCCTCACCTTCTCCCCACGCCCTCACCTCCTCCCTTCGCCCTGGACCGTGTTGCCACCGCTAATCTGCTGTCCCTCACCTCCCTTCTGAGCCCTTCCGCTCGACCCTACAACATCCCCTGTGTGCGAAGAAGAAGCGGGGGGACGACACTATGGGTGGTTCTAGGAGAAGCAAATGTGAAGATGGCCCCGCTGAGCGAGGTAAACCCCTCCTTTTATTAGTTAAGATAAGATAAGATATTTTCTTTGTGAGTTGTAAATTTTTTTGAACGAGTTTTCCCCGTAAAATTTGTGTCTGTTTTTCTTATTTTTAAGTGAATTATTTATAACACATAAAACTAGTTGTGTCCAAATAGGTCATGTCGTTCGGGTCAACCGAAGCACGAAACTGTTGGCTTGGCCCAAGCATGGCATGGCCCGACCGGAAGTGTCGTGCTTGGGTCGGCACCCCAGCCCACCATGCCAGCCTGACCCGGCACGCACAATGTTGGACCAGACAAGACACGTGTGGCACTTCCAGCGGTCGGGAGCGACCGTGGTGGCGGCAGCAGCCGAGCTTTCCTGGCCCATTGGGCTTTATCGTGCTCGGGCCGGCCTAGCACAGGTTGAGAGGCCAGCGTGTCATGCGTAGGTTTGCACCTCGACCCACGTGTCGTCACGACAATACATCCCGATTAGTTAGCTTGCTGGCCGTGCTAGTTCTAATCGGGGTTGTGCCAGCATGGGCCGTGCCGTGCTAGGCAGCCTATTTGGACACCATTACATAGAATCATCCCATGTCGGGCGGCCCATTTGGACACCATTACATAGAACCACCACATCCGCTTTCGGGCTTCCACACACTTCCCTCCATTAAACCCCGATGGCACACATGGCCACCACGACCGCCGACCACATCAGACCCGTCGCCCCGCCGCGCGGTCATCTGCGAAGGCGGCGTCGTTGTCGTGTGCAAGGCCAACTTCCTTTCCACACTCGCCATGTCACCCACGTCCCAACCCTCATCGAGAAGTGCTCCCACGCTTGCGCCGCCTCCAGTAAGGACGGCGACTTCCTCACCATCGACTGGTGTGACTCCACCCCCGCCCTCTTCATGCTCGCACGCGCCTCCTTCGCCCTCCACCGCCACCTCCCTCGACAACGCCTCCGCCTACGGCTTCCCCGTCCACACCCTCTCCATGTGCCTCCCCTCCCAGCCCGGACCCACCTTTCCCCACCCGCCCCTCCCTTCTTGGGTCGACCCCTCTGCCTCTGTCGTGCCGCCGCGCGAGCTCGGCCCCCAGACGCCACCGCGCAGGTCCACCCGGGCCTCTTCACCAAGGCCGTTCTCGGTGCATCCGGCGCCGAGGTGGAGCACGTCTTCTTCGGGACGCGCGTCGCCGGCGTCGGGGTGAAGGACCACAGCGTGGTGGATGCCGATGCCGTGGTACTCGCGCTCGGCCCATGGTCCGGGTGGTTTGAGATGGTGAAGGAGGTGTTCGACGTGTCTGGGCTCAAGGCGCAGAGCAGCGTGCTCTGGCCTACAAGATCACGCCGCACACCCTGTTCCTAAGCTACTAGCCGGAACCCGGCGCCAAGATGCACGACCCCGTGGAGTGCCCGCTGCCCACCGGTGCACCCTTGTCGCCATCCATTAAGCTTAATTCTTGTGAAGTAAGCTGGATTGGGGACATGCTTTTGTTGTTCTTGATGTTTGTGTTTGTGTAGGGGATGTGTACATATGTGCAATGACCAAGGACGAGGATGTGCCGGTTGATTCGACGATTGTTAGATAAATAGAGATAAAAGGAGACACAAATTTTTACGTGGAAAACCCTTGTGGGAAAAAACCACGAGCGCTAATCGGCGATGATCGCTATATAAGAGTGTTTACAAAATGCAAGGGGGTTACAATGAGGCGTCAACTCTCCCTGTGCGGCTTGCAAGAGGTATATAAAGGGGTAAAAAGACTTGGAGTCCAAATAAGAAATTAATCCGCTAATATGGCATGTTTGGATTGGTCCATATTAGGAATTCGGATCACATACGGATCACAAATATCAACAATCTCCACTTTGAGACGAATTTTCTCATGTAGCAAAATAAAGAATCATCAATTACCAAATAACACCACAATAAGATAAAAAACATCGTGCGTCAACTAGTCTCTAGGACTAAACTTTAACACCAACTAAGCTTGAGCAAAACTCAAAATTATTAACAGGAACTGGCTTTGTCCTCATGTCAGCTAGATTATCATGAGTACTTATCTTCTACACCTTGACAGCACCTTGAGCAATAATATCTCGAATAAAGTGATATCTCACATCAATGTGCTTTGTTCTCTCATGGAACATCTGATCCTTTGTAAGCCATACAACACTCTGATTATCATAAAATATAGTAGTGCAAGAATTATCTCCACAAAGCTCAGTATACAAACCTCTCAACCAAATAGCTTCTTTACAAGCTTGAGAAATAGCCATATATTCTGCTTCAGTGGTAGATAAGACTACAATGACTTGCAAACTTGCCTTCCAACTAACAACACAACCACTAATAGTGAAAATATAACATGTGAGAGATCTCCTCTTGTCCAAATCACCAGCATAATCAGAGTCAACATAACCAACAAGTTCATCTCTAGAATTTCCAAACCGCAAACAAGCATTAGAAGTGCCACACAAATATCTGAAAATCCACTGAACTACTTTCCAATGCTCTTTTCCAATATTAGCCATGTATCCACTAACAACACTCAGTGCATGAGATAAATCAGGACTAGAACAAACCATGGCATACATAAGAGGACCAACTGCATTGGAATATGGAACTCTAGACATGTACTCAATATCATAATCTGACTCAGGACATAAGGCTGAAGATAATCTGAAATGCGAAGCTAATGGAGTACTCACTTGTTTTGCATCATGCATATTAAAACGACAAAGGACCTTCAAATAAAATCTTGTTGACTAAGGTATAACTTGTCATATTGCCTCTCTCTAATAATCTCTATGCCAAGAATTTTCTTTGCTACACCTAGGTCCTTCATCTCAAATTCATTACTCAATTGTGCTTTCAGTTTTGCTATTTTTGACTTATCTTTTCCAGCAATCAACATATCATTAACATAGAGAAGCAAATAAATAGCTGAACCATTAACGGTCTTTAAATAAACAAAGCTATCATAATCGGACTACTTAAAATCATGAGAGAGCATAAAATAGTCAAATCTCTTGTACTATTGCCTAGGAGATTACTTCAAACCATAAAGAGATTTCTTTAATCTACAAACAAGGTGTTCATTTTTAGGAATAACAAAACCCTCAGGTTGGTCCATATAAATATCTTATTCCAACTCCTCACGTAGGAATGCAGTTTTAACATCTAATTGCTCAAGTTAAAAATCATGCATAGCAACAATACTGAGTAAAGTGCGAATAGAACTATGCTTCACAAATGGAGAAAAGACATCATTAAAATCAAAACCTGGAATCTGACTATAACCTTTAGCAACCAACCTTGTTTTATACCTTGATGGTTCTGTAATACCCCGAATATTTCTAAAGAGGAAAAACAAACAAAAGAGGAAATACAATTTTTTAAAAGGGTTTTTCTGTGAAAATCCGCCAACCTGGGCCTCGGGCCACGACCTAGGAAGCCCAAGTGGGGGCTGGCCAAAAAGGGGGGGCGCCTCCCTCCCCCAAAAATCATAGCCACCTCCCTCCACCCCTCCTCCCTCTTGTGGCCGCCACCCCTATTCCCCTCTCCCTCCCTTGCGCCTCCACCTCCCTCAAGGCTGCCTTCCCCATGACCAGCAGCCACCCGACGTCACTCCCCTCCATTGGTGCCTCCTCCCACTATTTGGAGCAGGTTTGATCCTTGATTGCTATTGATTAGAGAGTTTCTAACTACTGCGATTAGAATCAATAATCTGTACTATGCTTGCTCGTCAGTTTTTGCATAGTTAAGGTCCGAATTAGAGGTTAGGGTCTCCTAGAGAGTTGTAGGGTTTGTTCTCAGCTTTCCATAGAGTCAAATCACCCAAATCAGAGTTGTAGTTTGGGAGATACGTTAGTTTCCTTACTGCTGTCTAGAAACTCTGATGAGATCGCATCAATTGTCCTATTTAATAGATAAGGTTTAGATAATGGCGATTCAGGGGGTCTCCCAACACAACTTTCATAGAAAATTTTATTAGCTTACCAGATTGATAAAGATCATGAATTTTAGTTCAGTCATTTGAAAGATATGGATTTTTCATGTACTCTGTTCCTTCATACTATCAAATTCTAACTTTAAGTTTTCAACTATAGATTAGATCATGTTAATGGCAGAATTTTATCTGGCCATCTCCTAGATATTTGTAGACAACATTGTTATCTTTTCATAGAGTCTTGGATCATGTCATTTGGAGGAGTGGATCATAAGTTATCGATTTTACAATGTTGCTGTCCCGAGGTTCTGTCGGGATTCTGACATATTGTAGTGATTGGTTATTAGAAATTATCTAATAAATTATTTAGAGGTTTGCACCAACATGAAAGTTGTAGGTATTTTCATAATATTTTCAAAGAGATAAATATCATATTTTTGGGATGTCTGTATTGGAAGTTATGTAAATTTTAGTCTCGCTGTCCAAAACCTCTGACGAGATTTAGTAGTTTGAGTAATCTATTTATTACGGATAGAGGATGACAAAATCTGGGGATTTTGCCAACTAGATTATTATGGGGAATTTAGTAAGCTTTTCATAGGATCAAAGATCACTATTTTTGGATAAACCTACGAAAAGTTATGATTTTTAGAATGGAGTTGTCCTGTTTTGGAACCGATCGATGTTCATAGGAGATGGCGTTTTGGGTTGCGCTAGGGAGCATAGTTGTCGTATATTTGTTTCTTGTAATATCTTGTCCAAAAATATTCTCTTAGTATGATTGTAAAAAAACTCTTAGGTGGTGGTGTGGTTCCAGGGGCAGCGCCCTCTTCATGTTATCAAACTTCGCATGGTTAAGGCAAGTACATGGTAGAGTGGTGAACAATAGCTTGTTCACCATGATCATTGATATTACTTATCATGCTATTTATCATGCTTTTATTAAGCTTATTTTTATACATGATATTGATGACCTTGAGTGAATGAGATTATGATATTGAGTTAACGAGAATGAGATATTGAGTTAATGATATGAATTATGTTGATCAATAATTAAAGATGTTGCATCATTTACATTCATCATGACAGGAGTTGGATGAGCTAGGTCGGTGAGTAAGTCATGTAACTATTCTGGTGAGGTCGGTGAGAAAGATACATGACTATTCCGAAGTGCTCTAGATAAAATGCTACTTTGAGCCTAGAATGTCACTAAACTACTCTAACCATTTAATTTACATCAACTTACTATAAAATTATAGCAAGCATACCAACGATGAAACCCATCCACGGGTCACAATAACACAAGCATAATACTATGACAATTATAGATAATTTAGTCCTAGGAGCATAGCAAGGTAATAAGCTAAGATTAACGCAAACCAAGCATCTAAGGTTATTCAATACCATCATGTCATAGGTATAAATCATCATATTATGCTAAAAGTTACTCATGTCCAATGAATCAACTAATTAGGTGTAGTGTATGATTCCAAGTGCGCTAGCCCTTCCCGAGTCAAATATCATCAACGGTCACCTAAAAACAACAATATAGCAAGAATGAGTCCAAGACTCAGCAAATACATAATAAAGCCATAAACAATAGTTTATCAACCATAATCAAAGTTATCATCACCATCCATCTATCTAATGCAATTCTCATACTCAAACAAACAAGCCATATTCCATATAGGTAAAGTTGCACAATTTAACAATTTACTCATATATGCGAATGCACCAACATGCTCATGCTCATATGCATCTCATCAGCTGATACCGGTATAGCGGAGTGTTCACCCCTCGATGACACACTCTATCCTTCACTCCCGTGAAGTCCCCACCAAAGTAGGATTTTATCTAGAGCACTCCGGACTAGTCATGTATCTTTCACACCAACCTCACCGGAATAGTTACATGACTTTCTCACTGACCTGACTCGTGCAACTCCTGTCATAATGAATGTAAATGATGCAATATCTTTAATTATTCATCAACATAATTCATCTCATTAACTCAATATCTCATTCTCGTTAACTCAATATCATAATCTCATTCACTCAAGGTCATCAATATCATGTATAATAATAAGCTTAACGAAAGTATAATAAATAGCATGATAAGTAATATCAATGATCATGACGAACAACCCATTGTTCACCACTCTACCATGTACTTGTCTTAACCGAGAGACGAATGACGACAGAAAGGCTCTAACCCTGGTGCTCACCACCACCTCAAACCGTAAAGTATACTAAATATATTATTCAAAAGTACACAACATATCAAGGGAACAAAATGAAATCAATCACTCTTAATCGCAACCCGAGACTTAGCCGATACACTCCCAAATCTCAAACTATCAAAACAGACAGCTATCAAAGGAAAATTCATAACTTTTGATTCAAAACTCCAAAAGTCATGAATCCAATTTTCCTGGAATCTAAAATAGCATATCTACGACTTCTCAGGGGACCGAAAGATCAAATTATCTCATCTAAGCCTTTGTTTTTAATTCCTAAGACCGTTCGGTCATCTTCGGTACTACTGACTTGGGAATTTTATAACTTTTATTTGGTACATTCAAATTCAATGGACTAGGACTCTATGGAAATATAACAAAATTATCTACAATAACTTAGTTGGTTAGATTCTTTAATTCTACAATTAACATGATTTAATCTACAGTTGAAAACTTGAAGTCAGAATCTAACCGTCCAAAGGAACACCAGTACAAGAAAAATCCATATCTTTCAAATGACTGAACCAAAATTCAAGATCTTTATCAATCTGGTAATCTAATAAAATTTCCTACGAAAGTTGTGTTGGGAGACCCACTGAATCGGCCATTATCTAAACCTTATCTATTAAACAAGACAACTGCTACAATCTCGTCAGAGTTTCTAGACAGCAGTAAGGAAACTAACGTATATCCCAAACTACAACTCCGATTTGGGTGATTTCGGACTCTATGGAATGCTGAGAACAGACCCCACAACTCTCTAGCAGACCATAATCTCGAATCCGATTTAACTATAAGAAAACTGACGAGCAAGCAGAGTACAGATCACTAATTCTAATCGCAGCAGTTCAACAATTCTCTAATAGATAGCAAGTAAAGATCAAACTAGCTCCAAACAACGGGTGGATGATCGTTACCCCTTGAAGATGCTACTGAAACTCGCTGAAGATCTCTTATGAAGAACTCCGTCTCCCTGATTCTCCTTCCTCTTACCTTTGGTTGGCGCAGCCCTGGCTTCTCCCTTCTTCTTGGCCTAGGACAGCAGCGAGGAGGAGGCACAATGGAGAGGAGTGGTGCCGAGAGGCTGCTGGTCATGGGAGGAGGTGACCTTGAGGGAGGTGGAGGCGCGAGGGGTGGAAGGTGGAGGGAGGTGGCGGCCACAAGAGGGAGTGGGGAGGAGGAATAGGTGCGGCTAGGGTTTTGGGGGAGGGAGGCGCCCCCCCCTTATGGCTGGCCCCTACCTGGGCCTCCTAGGCCGTGGCCCGAGGCCCAAGTTGGTGGATTTTCATTGAAATACCCTTATAAAATTTTTATTCCCTCTTTTTCTTGCTTTTCTTCCTTAGAAATATTCAAAGTATTACAGTACCATTTAGCATCAAGAGTACTCAAAGAGATGATGTTCCTTTTCAAATTTGGAATGTGCTTCACATCTATCAAAGTTCTGACAATGCCATCAAACATCTTGATCTGAACTAAACCAATTCCTATAAACTTACAAGATGAGTTATCACGCATCAATATAGTACCACCTTCAACAGGTTTATAGGTGGCAAACCAATTCCTATTAGGATAAATATGAAAGGTACAAGCGGAATTAAGAATCCATTCATCATTGGTCTTAGCACATCCAGCAAAGGCAACAAGGATTTCTCCATCGATCGTTGTCTAACTATCATCTAGAAGATGGCAACAAGCACGACGCCTCCTAAATGGAGGCTTTACCTTCATCATCCCATTGTTTGTCTTAGTACTAAAACGAACGTAACTTTTGACTCAAAAGTCCAATCACAACAAACCATCCCGGTTTACCTTTTAACTTATAATAGGCAATTCTCTTTTATTTATTCTGCAGCTTTCAGTATTCAGAGATGTCATGCTCACATTTCTTGCAATATTTGCATAACTTGTACTTGTCTCTTGATTTATTCTCAACTTCTTTTATTCTAATTTTTCTCTTCCTTTATTTCTTCTCTGTTCTTGTAGTCGTTCTCCATGCATGCAACTTTTGCCTCGAGATCCATATTTGAGTTCTTCTCCTTTTGACTGCCATGAACAAACAAGCCTCCTCCTTGCGAACTAGAATTTTAGAAGGTACCATCTGTTTTATCTTCTCCTTAGTATGCAAAGCTTCATGAAGAGTGAGAGTATCTCTACTATATAATCTGGTATCTCTAAAATTTGTAAAAGAACTAGGCAGGGAACGCAAAAGAATAAGTCCAAAATCCTAATCATCATATTTTACCTCCATCGTCTCTAGGTCGGCAACGATCTCTTTAAACACCGAAAGATGGTCAAGTACGGATCCTTCTTCTTGCAATTTGTGAGAGTACAACTTCTGGTTGAGATGCATCTTGCTAGGTGAGATCTTTTGTTATGCAAATTTATTCCAGCTTCACCATAATGTAGCAAATATCTTCTACTTCAAAACCTCTGCAAAATATTATTTGATAGATGAAGGTGAATCTGAGATAAAGCCTTACGGTCTTTACGTTTCTTATCTGCGGTCCATGTGATAGGTTTTTTCTCAAATCCATGCATCATCCAAATCCATCTGTGCCAACACACCCTCATCTTGACTTGCCACAACAAAAATCTTGTGTCTCGACCCAAAAGTGAAAGATCATACTTCAAAGTCGCCATGTGGAATAAATTCTGAAATTGTTGGTACTGATCTGTGTAAACCTAACAAAAATCACGACCTCTTTGGTACATCCTCTGTGTACACGAATCAAAGATCTTCGAATCTCCTGGTACACTTCTCGAGTGGACAAAGCAAAGATTACCATATTTTGGGTCCTCACGAGATTCAATAGGATGTCCTTGCTCTATGATTTATTAAAAGAATAAAATTACTTGGGATTTGTGCTGCTTGGAGCTATTGCTTTTGGTTCTCTTGGTCTGCTGTCTTCGTTCGGCGCTCCTCTCGGCTGTTGGTGACTTTCGACGCACGGACCGAGGAGCTGGCACCGCTTGGACCGAGGAGACG
This sequence comes from Hsuehochloa calcarea, assembly GCA_036346395.1. NCBI lineage: Eukaryota > Viridiplantae > Streptophyta > Magnoliopsida > Poales > Poaceae > Hsuehochloa > Hsuehochloa calcarea. The sequence continues at coordinate 4,099,364 of CM070606.1, forward strand.
AAAGGACGGCGGCTTCGAATCTAACTGTTTACGCAACGTGGCCTCGGGACAACACCGATCGAGGCTAAGGCGTGGGAAGAGGGACGAGGACTCGTTGCGCGTGACGGTGGTCGGATTGGATTTGCTATTTTTTGTATCTCTTTTAAACCCTAATCTCCTGTGTTTTGATACCACTTGTTAGATAAATGGAGACAAAAGGAGACACGAATTTTTACGTGAAATACTCTTGCGAGAAAAAATCACAGGCGTCAATCGGTGATGATCACTATATGAGGAGTGTTTACAAAACGTAGAAGGATTACAATGAGGCGTCAACTCTCCTCGTGCGGCTTACAAGAGGTATATAAAGGGGTAAAAGGACTTGAAGCCCAAATAAGAAATTAATCTGCTAATATGGCATATTTGAATTGATCTATATTAGGAATTTGGGTAACATACGGATCACAAATATCATCAGCAACGATCACGGGGGGCCCGACTCGATTGCAATGCTGCACAAGATCGCCAGGAGCGTGTCAAGCCAGCTGAAGATGGAGGAGGGCGCATGAGGTGGTGGCTGAGCAGGCGTGCTACCTGCCGTGCACCAGTGGCGGGCTGCCGGTCATCGGGGAGATGCCCGGGGTGAAGGGGTTGTATGTGGCCACCGGGCACAGCTGCTGGGGGATCCTCAATGCTCCGGCCACCGGCGCAGCGCTCGCGGGACTCATCCTCGACGGCCAGTCCAAGATTGTTGATCTCGCACCGTTCAGCCTGGCGAGATTTCTCAAGAAGAGGAGCAAGCGTGGAGTGTAGACTGTAGACTGTATAATGCGTTTGATGTGAAGTTTCAGACTTGCCAATTGAATAAAAACTACAAACCATGTATGGGTGAATAAATAAAACTTGCTGCTGTGTTGCTTTACATGATTCCAACTTGCCAGCAACATGGATGCTCTTTTAGACATGGATGCTCTTTTAGTTGATGCTGGGTACTTCCAAGTTGTTACATCTGCATCTGTTCTACTCTGATGATGCAATGTTTACCTGTTGTCAAGTGATAGTGTGATAAAACTATGGACATAAGCAAAGGCCAAAGATCGACTTAATGAACAACGCTCTTCTTGATTTTGTTCTTTTCATTTCAGTTTTCAGTGTTCCCTATTCCGATTAATAGCTTTCACAAAATATGCATTCTTGTGTTTGAGTAGCATGTATGCTTCAAGACTTCAGGTACTAGGAAACATGACAAATTTCTTCCACGAGAACATCTTTGGATGCAGTCATGGACACTAGAAATGCCTCGTCACATTTTTGCATGATCATGAAAAATGAAACTGTAAAGTTTACAGAAAAGATTAGCACCACAGCATTTGGATTCACCCAAGTCAAAGTTCAGTACACGTATATAATGTGTGATTCCGTACAATGTATCTTGACTCCAGATAAATGTGCCGTACTGTTCTGTGTTCTGGCCATTATGTAACTCTCTGCCTAAAATGGAACTTGCCTCCAGAAAACAACTCCCAAACTGAAAAACCTTTTGACAGTATTACTGTATGTTTGCCACATTCTTGTGTGCTCTGCCTCTCAAAAGGACTAATGGTCCGAGTCCAAGTACAGGGTTGCCTTCTTCACCGCTTCAAATGAAGTTTGCAGCCTCCAATCTCTCTGTTTCCTGCTCAATGGCCTTCCTTTCCCAGATTCAGCTCGGTTTTCCTTGACATCCGCGAGCTTCCCAACACAATGTTCAGCCTGAATGTCAACCGACCCGAGCAAGAAGATACCAACCATCCTTCTGCAGGATCTGCTTCTAGAGAAGGTCAACATCACCTTCAACAAGGCATTGCACCCTCATTTCTTTAGAAGTCGATCGCTCGGCTCCTGATGATGAAACCTGGAAAGAAAAAATAAACTACCTGGATCAGGTTAGATGATAAAGAAATTTTAGTTGTTTCTACATCTACTCAATACCTAAGATCAATAATGCAACAAGGCATAGCACAGAAATTAAGATGGCAGCCGTACTCAAGCCAAGCTCCCCCCATTCTTTCGAATACGTAATGGCTAGAAATGGTCAGACTAACTAGCTAACAGTATAAAGATCCATTTTAGGCACGCATGGCCAAATTAACCAGCCAAATTAATGAAAGCAAACCCACGTGCACGTTGGTTCCCTCACTTGTAGCTAACCAAAAGCCAACTTTCGAGTTAGGGTATCTCCAATAGTGTGTTTATTATTATTTCTTAGTTATACCATGTCAACAAAATTCTACATGGAGGAGAGAGAAAGCACATGTCGTCTCTTTCTGAAGAGACTGTTGTGTATGAGAAACAAGACACGATACATTAATCTACTATAGTTGACATGTAGACCCGTTTTAAAGAAAAATTATTAAATACAAATGTTAGAGAGCGTGATAGAAAAATGTAGGCCCGTTTCAATATTATCTCTAACTATTGGAGAGATACCCTAACACTCCACTACGTACTTGTGCAACCCAATGCATGCATGCTTTATATATATATATATATATATATATATATATATATATATATATATATATATATATATATATATATATATATGTGTGTGTGTGTGTGTGTGTGTGTGTGTAGTGCTAATGGGTAATTGAGTGCTAAGGTACTAATGACAATCTTGATCGTTGGATTTGGATTGAACAACTAAGATTAATAGGGCTCTCGCCTCCAAACCATTTAATCACCCTGCATATTCTCACCTCCAATGTGCCTTCATTAATACGTCTACATTAAACACCATGCATGTTCCACCACCAACGCTCTTCATTAAACACCCTGCATGATCCAACAGTCAAGATTGCCATTAGCACATTAGAACTCAAATACCCATTAGCACTAGATATGTTCCCTATATATATAGGATTAATACTTTCTACTCCTGGGTGTAGTTACTCCCACCTCTGATATACCACCTAAAATAACTTGATATACTCTTTTATCACTTTGGGTATACTCATATACTAATTATAAGATACTCTAATGCGAACCACACAAAAACTTGCAAGAGAGTCCATAGTTTTTAGCATATTTTGTAAATACCTTCATATTCACATATAAAAAGGAGTATGTCTTCACACACACACATATATATATATTGTATGCATGAACCGGCCTCATAGACATGCATGTATGATGTATCATTGAGTCAACTCATGTAAACTATATACATATGCCAATATATATATACACACACACACATGGTAACGCTATTCAACATTCGCGCGCTGAATAGCTGTTTTGCTTATGGGCCGCAGTCTATGCCGCGATGTGCGAGGCATGGCAACGCTTTCCCACGCTACGCACAGTTAGCCAACATCCTGCCTCCTGCTCAAGATCGACAGTAAAACTCTCACGTGCGTGTCTAAAATGGCAGTAAACCCTCTTACGCACGTCAGAACGACAGTAAAAACGTCAAAGCATCACACCCCGCCTACTTTGTAATGATCGTTTATCGTCGTGAGGTTTTTACTACCGTTTTGACGCGCATGTGAGGGTGTATTATCGCTCTGGACGCGCACGTGGGGTTTTACTGTCAATCTCGAGCGGGGGGCGCAACGTTGGCTAACCGTGTACACGCAGGGAACCGTGGGCATGTTATGCGGCAAGTTGCGCGCCTACATAGAGAATAACTATTCAGTGTGCGAATGCTACTATATGTGGCCTACACGCAGAATAACTATTCAGCGTGCAAATGCTACTATGTGTGTGTGTATATATATAGGGACAAGTCAAAAGCTAATGTAACATGATATGTACATATTAAAAATAACTCGGCAACCACCTAGATTTCCGAGATCTTATGAGACGATCTCTCCTCAGCTGTATCCAACAATTAATTCCTTAACTAACTGATGGAGCAAATTAATTACTCCCATCAGTTTGCTAAAACTAGTTGTTTTGAAATTCATATAGTCAAAATTTGAAAACTTTAGCTATTAATATATTTTAAAATATTTAGATGTGTAAAAATCATACATATAGATTCGTCTTGAAAAATACTTTTATAATATTATAATTTTATTAGATTTGACACATACATTATAATAATAATTAGTAGTTAAAATTATATTTTAAAAACTATATTAATGTTTAAAGTAATTTATTTTTGTGAACTAAGCAGTAGCACGGTATCCCAGGTACGATGGGGTGCTAACATGCTTGGACTTTTGACGATCAACAGGCATTGTCAACTGCCGAGAAATGGACGGATGACAATCAGACAGGATAGACACGACGTCACGTACGGACCTCCAATCTGATATATATATATATACACAGAGACACACTAGTTCAATACTCGTACTTTACTACGATTAAAAAAGTTAGACTTCTTACGCACTAGTTTTAACAGTTGAGTACGAGGGAAGTGGAGAGAAGGTTATTGGCCTTTGACAGTTGAGGTACGAAGGAAGTGGAGAGAAGGTTATGGATGGCTAATCGTACGCACAGGAGGAGCCGAAATACAACGAAATACAACAGCTCACATCTCACGAAGAAAGATAGATCAACGGCTCACATCGTTTCAGGAAAAACGGACCGTCACTATTTTTTTTTTCTTTTAAGTAATGTATGTGTGTATATATATATATATATATATATATATATATATATATATATATATATATATATATCGTGTTTGACCCCTTTTTCTTCTCGTGCCTGAGATTATCTTTTATTCGTCACAACCTGGTTACAATCATAACCAATACACGTCGACAGAAAATTTGGTACACTGTTAAGCCACGTATGCACTGCCTAGTTAAGAAACTTAAGATGAGCTGGGTACAAATTGGCCAATGGGCTTTGTCTTCTCACTGTAGACTTCAATTTTTATCCCATACGTACGAAGGTTCCGCACAAGAAAACCAAGACTCGAATCGAGGCACACACTAATTAGTTAAGAGTAGGAGTCACATCACATTTGCAACTTGATCGCCGCTGATTCGTGTAGGCCGCACACTAATTAAGGGGGTAACAAATGCAAATCATCCAAGCTTCCGTATGTTTAAGGGCATCATATTTGTCACACACGCATGCACAAGTTGGATAGCTATATCCACACTAAAAACTTGCAAACTCACCAGAGAATCAACAATGGCTTGAATGTGAATGTAGTTGTATGAGGTTGATATCACATAGTTATAATACGTGTGTATTGGAGGTCGTGTTGACGTCTAATTCGACGAGTAAAAAGAAAAGGTATGTTTCCTGAGAGAGAGAAATTCCTATCATGTATATAATTAAATTATTTGAAAATTTGAATACAGCCTTTATAGTTTTTTGTACTAATATCTCTTGATATGTCATTTTCTTCCTCCCAGTGATATGTTCCTTTATTTCGCCTTCCTTTCCTTTTCTCTCGTGACAGCCGTCTCTTTCAGCCATCGCAAAGAAGAGTAAATTAACCTATCCACCATGACCTCAAAATTTTCATCCTTTTATTTTTAGAAATTTTCACTTATGTTTGTACATTAGTGGGAAAGTTTGGCTACCATATTTTATTTATCCTATTCGCTCGTTCTTTAGGTGAGCATTGAAGCAATTTCGATTTTAAAAAATGTACTTGTTTTTTCATGTGCGGTTTTAATTCCTTCTGAGTTGAGTATTCCTGAATATTATTCGGTTCTACAGCTTCTAAACTATGGAAAAGATGCTAAATATATTTGTTTACACGTGCCTTCAAGATCTTGACTTAGCTTGTGCGCCATTGATTTGGAGAAGAAAATTGTACATTTGAGCAGACTATATGTTCTCGATTTTTTCAATTATACTGTTTTTTTATTTCATCTGAGTTGACTATCCTTGGAAATTATGTACTGTTTTTTTATTTCATCTGAGTTGACTATCCTTGGAAATTATGTACAACACTCCACGACGATTAATTTATACACATTTTACTAGCCATGCCCATTTTTATTTGAAATCTTTTAGATGATAGTGCAAGCCTATAATATATAATTTGTACCCTAAAGGTATAATTTGTACCTTTAAAGGTTTTGTGTGTGTATATATACACACGCGCGCAACCACTGGCACCGTCTCCATCGCAGTGCATATTTTATCGTACTAATATATATATATATATATATATATATATATATATATATATATATATATATATACACACTCTTTCTTAAAGGTTAAAGATTCCTCGGCCCTTGGGAGCTCCACGTAAGCTTTTTTTTGTGAAAAGGTCTTTGAGGTTTTTGAAATCACATATAGGTCCTTTGTGTAAGTTTTTTTTTTTGCAAAAAAATCACATCGACTTCCTCCACGTCAGTTTGTTTTGCATGGTGTATATTGTATGTCATGCAAGAACAAACAAATGAAATACTCCTTTTAATTTATGTGTGCAACCTTTCTTTATCATGATGTGTGGGGATTAACAAGGCAGTGGTTCTAGCTAACTAGTCAACTCTGAGCTCAAGTAGGCTCGTAGGGATGACTGGATTCAAGGATAGACAAGTAGCAATTGGATGAATAATTTAACACGAGATATATATAATAAATGGGGAGGCAAGTCTCCATCAATTTTGTTTTATTTTTCTGAAACACGTGAAGGAGGAACTACATAGCTTAGTAAGAGTATTTTCAATAGTTTATCTCTTAGAGTTGTCTCTGTAGACTCCAACTCATTTACATATAACTTTAGAGATAACATATCCAACAATTTATCTACAAAATCATTCATTTTTAACACAATTTCTCTCCTTACACACTGACACACCCAACTGAGCTTTATTTTTATTTTTTTGTGTGATCTCGTATTGACAGGTCACAAGTCCCGCCCCTTTTCATGTAGTGTTACGTAATAAATACAAGAGGGCCGGGCATGATCTGTCTTGTCTGTTGCAATTTAACTCGATGACATGGATAGGTTTCTTGACTTTTCAAAAGAGAGAAAAAGAAGATAAGGGTCGTGCTATGCATATTGAGTAATTGATTTTGCTATGAAATTTCTTTCATGGCATGGATTAATCAGCAGGTAGGTAGGTAGCTAGCTAGCTAGATCCAATTACTGAATTTCAAATTATGCTAAAATTAATTAAGAGGATCGAGATGGCTAATATATTAAAGATTGGATTAGCTAGCTAGGGTGACTCGGCGCCTATGGCTATCAGTGGGTGTCACAAAATCACGGCGAAACTTTATTCTTCCGCAACATTTACACAACATTAATAGTTAAAGTAGATTTATTAAAAATTAGCGTGCGATTTTTTTTGTGTTACACTCAGGGTTATCTCATTTCGGGCTACATTGCCTTTATTAGTTGTGCTCCCTGATAAGTTAGCAAGAAATTGGTTGGGACTCTGTACAATTGACCTCATTGTACCCCATCCTGCCTTGCTTAAATGACTTTTCCTCGTATATCTGAGGCTCTTCCATGCACGACCCATGCATTGCATGATGGCAATCTGTTGGCCTCAACTGTTCCCTCATATATATGAGGCTCTCAATCTCCATGCACAACTCATACGGACTGCATGGGAGTAAGGTAGGTGGTCTACCGCGGACTGAGAGCGCGACAGACGGTTTTCCGCGGATTGAGAACGTGGTAGAGACACGTGTCGCCTGCCTAGCCTACCACGGTGCTAAATTTGTCAGTTTTGACGAGGGAGCTATATTAGTTATTTCATTTCAAAAAGAGACTAAATGAGCTAAAACTATGTTAATTGATCATTTATATGTTCAAAATCGGCTTATCTATGTACACGCGCACACACATATGTGTGTGTATACACATACGTACATACATGTGTATATATACGTGTATACGTATATATATAAGTATACACATACACACACACATATACATATAAATGTATATGTATATGTATACATATACACGTATATATGTATGTGTTTGTGTATGTGAACGTATCTAGTGCTAATGGGTAATTCAGTGCTAAGGTGCTAATACCAAACTTGACCGTTGGAGGTGGGAGCATGCATAATGTTTAATGAAGACGCATTAATGAAGGTGCATTGAAGGTGGCAGCATGCAAAGTGATTAAATGGTTCAGAGGTGGGAGCCCGCATTAATCTTGGTTGTTCAATTCAGATCCAACGGTCAAGATTAGTATTAACACCTTAGCACTGAATTACCCATTAGCACTAGATATGTTCCCGTGTGTGTGTGTGTAGTACGCCCGTTTTGTACTCCAGGGGTATGTACTCCCACTTCTAATATACCACTTAAACGGACATATTACATTTCTTTATCACTTTCAGTATATATTACACCATGGCATAGTATTAAGAGCAATGCAACTGCCGGGAAAAACAGCTTTTCCCGGCAATTTATCTGCCGAGAATGTGTATTCCCGACACTTATTGCCTGCCCGGTAAAGTGCTGCCGGGAAAAATATTTCCCGGCAGATATGTGCATGCTCGCAGATTAACGCCTAGAAAAGTCGTTTTCCCTATAGATTAGAGTTTCCCGGCGATTAGTGTTTCCGGCGATTAGAGTTTTCCGACGATTATATGTATTGCCGGCAATTAACTTGCCATCGATTGCATGTTTTCCCGGCAGTTAAGTGCCATAGATAAGTTTTTCCGACGCTTAAGTGCCTAGATAAGTTTTTTCCGCGAGCTAAGTGCCCTAGATAAGTTTTTTCCGCAATTAAACGCCTCGATTATCGATTTTCCTGATTAGGCGCATTGTCGGCAGTTAAACTACCATCAATTGTCTTTTGCACCATTTAACCATAAGCAGCTCCATGGCTTATCAAGCACTTAACAACAATATCAAATGCTAGCTGCACCTAGCCATCCATACTCTTTCAAGCATACACAGAAGCTTAAAGTGAGCAATCAAGAGGAAATAAGCTATAAATATTTGTAGAAAATGCCTACAGTCAGAAAGATGTCCATTGATGTTTAGGGATATAATTGTATGTTGGAGCTCTAACAAATGTATAAATTAAGTGAAGTTAATAAAAAGTGCATTGAGATCTCCAAGTATCCTTATCATAATATGATAACACCAATCTATTTTACATACCAAAATCTTGTAGTCAAAACAGTAACAGCTAAGTATCCTTATCATAATGATAACACCAATCTATTTTACATACCCAAATATGCTTTTATTTGAGTAACACTCCAAGAAATGCGCTCTCCTCTAGATTCTTTAACCGCTTGCTCCAAGAGAGCGCATGCTGCGATATGTGCTCCCGCTGATTGACCCATCAAGTAGATTAAAGAGTAACCATGTAGAGCCGCAGCTGAAGAGTAGTCCAATTTCTCAGTCAAGTCAACATCCCTACCGAATGAATAATGATGAGTCAGATATCATAGACTATGACAACATACCAAAGTTTTAGTATATCTATGGCTTTGAGCAACTGCATACCTAGTATGGAATATAGAGCAACCCATGTTTACATATCTTAAGCAATGAGTGACTAAAAAACAGAGTCAACATTTACTTGACAGTATGAAAAATGGCTAGTTTAGGCAAGAAATTTGTGGTGTAAAGAAATAATATGACATGTTTATTAAGCAGTCTTGTAGATGACTTATATCCGGTATATATTCATAAAAAAGAAAATATCTTTGCTACTAGTATGATCATAAGTTCATAACCAAGAATGTATCTCGCCATATTTTTCTCTTGGGGCTACCATTCAGGACAAGGTAACAAATAACAGGGTGTAATTCTTCAGGCGTAAAACATACTACCCATATATGATGTCATATATAAGCTTGCTAAGATTACCTGTATATTATCACCACGAGGATGCTTCCTTGCTCCTTTCTCAGGGACATTGACTATATAAATATTCCCATTCGAGACAAGAGCAATTTAGTCTCGAAATGGGATATTAATGACATGTATCAAAGTTGATCTAGGTCAGTTTTAAAAACATTTCCTCTTGGTCTTGCCAAACTAGGTTACAGTTGTGGTCGAAAACATATTCTGTAGCACACCACTATGTCTTATAAATACAATAATATGTTTCAATGGCAACAAAAGTTAAGTGCCCAAGTATAAACTTTACCATTATTTTACTCCATTACACAAATATATGGAGTAGTGATGTGTCATTCCTTTAAATCTTTAGTATAAGAATGTAGAAGGGTATTTCCAGATGAAAATACTACAATCAATTTATATTAAAGATTATTCTGCATAAATTGTTAAAGAAATAATTGAATCAGGCAATAAATTATTACTTGTAGGTGTTGCTACAGAGTACAGACTAAAGAGATAGTTGCTTTACAAAATTGTAAATGATGACAGGATTCGTTTTATACCAAGACACACAGTACTTATAACTGACAACATTTTCATTCAGGAAAACAAGTTGGCTTTCATGAGAACTTTGATTTGGTATGGCTGAAACAAAACCATACAAACCCAGTGCTCAACCCATACTTCAAACATATCGGGATTGGTTCCTAATTTCTAGTGTCAAAATTTCCACCTCGCACGAACATTGAAACATCCGTTAGCTGTGTTTTACAACACGAGCCTATTTGCTATCACTTTGCTTGCATGAGCCCAGCTCATTTGCAGCTGATGATGTGCAAATAAACTTAGAAGACAGAAGCGTCCAGACAGTTGTATGATATATTACCAAGAGAAGAAAGTTGTGCAATATTTTAATTTCATACCTTCTAGTTCAATTCCATGACCATGCATTTCACATGAAACTATTTTGTCCATCAACCGTTCTGACACAATGAAATCAATCCGCATTCTCTTTCCTCGGTACCTGGAGGAATATTTCAGCAACAAATCAGTCTCTATGGAAACAGATGAAACACATACACTCCAGCATTAGAATTCATAGTTAGTAATAATGTAGCAGTTAGCTTGCTAGTCCTGATGTTCATCTTTCCTTGAGGATCAAGTTTAGGACTAAGAAAAAAACAAATTATATGAAAAAGTAGTATTTGGGTGCACATAAACAATATTCCAACTGAAATAAGACAACCGTGCACAGACTATCAAAAGACAAGTTAAAACTCTCACAAGAACATTGCATATCAGCGGAACATAAACAAGCGCATTCATCTTTGTCAATATCTTTTATAAGTGGCTAAAATAAAATCAGATTGTTGAGATGGAGGATAATACTAATGGTAAACATTGGAAGACCACATGCTTATGAAGCACCATATCTATACAATAGGGGATCAAATCGCCCATCACGGACATAAAGGAGAACAGATAAACATTTCAGATGGGCACATGCTTCAATAACGTAGAGATAAAATTTGATAAACAAATGAACAGTACAATTGACAGTAATATAATCATGGAAACCTTTCTTACTTGCCAATTGGATGCCCAGACCAAGAGTAGCCACATTCCATGTCTTTTTCTTTGTGCAGGTATCTGTAAGAATCTACCAGGTTTCCCCTATACATCCAAATTGTAAGGCCGTAACATATTCAAGAAAATAAATTGTGGATATCATGGGGATATGCTCCAGATCTTAGGATGATGTGACAATTGGCAATGGCGTTAATGGTTTATCGTTTCACGGGTTTTCGACAAAGTTTCAAAGATTCGGACTTTACGGGCAGGCGGTCTGACCGGCCATAGCACGGCGGTCCGACCGGTCCCAAATCGGTCGGACCGGCCATGTGCGCCGGTCGGACCGGCCGTGACCAAAAGTGGTCAAAGCAGTGGGCCAAAAATAGAGGTGTAGGCAAGTGAGGGATCCCATTGTTCTTGCTCCCATAATTTTTGGAGTCTCGATAAAAGTTCTATTGGTTTAAAGTTTCCGATGAGGTTTGGATTTTCGGGGTTGAAAATTGGCTAAGTCCTTCTGGCGGTCGGGCCGCCTTTGGTCGGCGGTCCGACCGGCAAGCGGGCGGTCGACCGCCCGACGAGGCGGTCGGCCGGTTGTTACTGAACGTCGCTGTCGTGGCGGCGTTGTTCGTTAGTTAGGTCAAAGTCATGAGTTTCAAAGCATATGTGTTGCATGATGCATGTTTTGACTAACGTGGGTCAAGTTGCGAAGAACTTGTTCGGTTTCGATTTGCTTGTCTATTGTTGTGCGGGTTGCTTGGTGGTCAACGACGGTCAACGGCGAGGATGATCGGACGAGGCTTGGAGAGCTTAGGTCGAACGATCGGCGATGCGGGTGAGTCAATGAAATCAAGTATGGTGCGAATGGACAAGGATGACCGAACAGACGGTTGGGCGATCGGTTTGATCAAGCGGCGCGGAGTCGGTGCAAGTGCCATGGTGGTTTCGGTGGGGCCGGATGGGAGAACTTGCCGACATGGAGAGAGCCGGTGATCAACCTACACGTGGCGAGCATGCGAAGTGCTTGCGAAGATGGACTCGGTCTTGGAGAAGGACCGAGAAGGGTATTTTGGTAATCTTACCAAATATCACCTTGGTGACCTTTTGCCTACCCACGGCGCAAGGCGGCGCAAGAGAAGCGGTTTAGGTTAAGAGGTGTTGTAGACGGCGCTTTAAAATGCGTGCGTGTGTGACCCGTTTGTGTTGGGCCTTAACGGAGCCCATTTGAGTTAATTTTCTAGAAGGTCTAAGTCTCCACTATAAATAGAGGAGGAGGTGGCTGCACCCCCTTCAACCCTTTAATCATTATTGAAACCCTAGTTTTGGCTTAGGGAGAGGATTAGTGGAGGTTAGGGTTCTAGAGAGTTTTGATTTGATCTTGTGCTCTCGGATTGAGCTTTGTCCTCCATTGATGGAGTGGTCAGTAAACCCAAACCCTATCAATCAATCCAAAGAAAGCTTTGATCAAAGATGTGTCTCTTTGCCCTTCTTCTCTCTATTTGGTGATTTTGAGTCTTTCTTTGATTCGCATGTTTTTGATTGATTTCTTTACATGATATAGCTTGCTGTGACATGTGGGAACACATCTAAGATCATCTTGATCATCAATCACCCACGAGCAAGTTTTTGGGTCACGTTTCGTTTTGACTCGGTTTTGAACCATCCATCTCTCAAACTGAAAAATGTCGTAAATTTTCCATGGATCTCCATGATCTTCAATTGGAATAGGTTCCTGACATCCTAGAGAAGGTGTGTTCCAAGTTTCATGAAGTTTGGAGTTGTAGATCAAAAGTTAGACCTATTTGCAACCGTTTTTGGTGATTTCATTGTTCATCTACCGGAGGTCGGACCGCCTAGCTAGAGGTCGGACCGCCCCTTGGAGAGGTCGGACCGCCCGAGTAGAGGTCGGACCGCCCTTCTCTCGGAAATTAAGTTTCGATTGTTTTTGGTTGTTTTGCTTGGGTTTTGATTGGATTCAATCCTAGTCTTCCATTGATTGGTATATCGATCTTCATAGCTTCTATAGCTATTGGAGTGAAATTTGTGTTGAATCTAATCGAGGTTGAAAAAGTGGCGTGCTCCTATTCACCCCCTCTAGTCGCCTTTTCGGTCCAACAAGTGGTATCGAGCCCTGTTAGTTCAATCTTGATCTTAACCGGTCCACCGAACTTGGCGATGGATAAGTACTCCACCAAGCCGCATATCTTCGATGGGCACGACTATGCCTATTGGAAGAATCGCATGCGAGTCTTCCTTGAGAGCGAAGGACAAGCTATATGGGAGGTTGTTCGAGCCCCGCTCGTTCTTCTGAAGTTGTTACGCAGGCTTCAATGACCCTCTTGGCTAACAACAATAAGGCAAAGAACCTCTTGTATGGTGGGCTTGGTAGGCAGGAGTATGATCGAATTTGCAATCTTGAGATCGCGCACGAGATTTGGAACACCCTCGAAACCTACCATGAGGTTCGTCTCAAATCAAGAAAGTACGCGGACATCTATAAGCGTGAATATAACAAATTCGAGATGCGTCCTGGAGAGAGCATCGATGACATTTTCAGTCGCTTCAACAAAGTGATTAATCAGATGAAGGCAGTTGGAATTGAATATTCTCGATCGAAAATGCCACCCACCTCTTGGCTGCAATCAACACCAAGGAGTGGGAGATAAAGGCTACCGCCATTGAGGAGAACGTCAACCTCTCGATCGACTTTGGAGCTGCTCTATAGCAAGCTTAAGACTCATGAGATCAAGAGGATTGATCATCCCAAGAAGGAAAATATGGCCTTGGTAGCGGACCGCTCAAGAGAGCTTCGATGGGTCTTCGAGTCTTCTTACGGATTTTAAACTTCTGGTTTATCTGCAATCCATGAAGAGGAGTTTGAGAGTCTTCCTGAGGCCGAGTTAGCCCTCATAGTCAGAAAAGCCACACGGGCCTATAACAATATGAGAAACAAAAGAGAGGAGGTCCGTGACTTGCTATGAGTGTGGTGAGCTTAATCACATCCGCAACCGCCCCAAGTTGAAAGGAAAGAGCAACCACAAGGAAGGAAAGCCGACTTGGAAGAAGCCTCAATGGAACAAATCAAGATTTGATCTTTGCCAAGCTCACAAAGGCGACTCACCGGGTTCTTGCCGCTTTTGGGAACAATCCTTAGCGATGTGGACTCGGGAGCGAGGATGACAAGGAGGAGGAGATCCTCAAGACAAGAAGAAGGGAAGGCCAAGGACTTCACCGCGTTTGCTTCATGGCCGACTCGACGGCGTCGACGACGATGAGGTACCTCTCTCCTATGATGTCCTTTCGATAGATGCGAAACTATCTTTGAGCAACTCATGAGCGAGATAAGGCGTTAGAGTATATCATGGCTAGGAACAAGGACTTAGAGTCTCAAGTAGATAATTTGACTTTAGAACTTGCAAATACTAAGACTCTTGAATCGATGAATGTTCTTCTGCCATGCTCTACACTCGTAATTTGCTAAACCGCAATCGCTCATGATATTGCTTTGCAACAACTTGAAAATGCTAGGGTGAGTTAGTTGAGGTTAAATCTGCTCCTTGTGAAAAATGCTTAGATTCCGACAAGTTGGTTGCTCTGGTCTTTATTGATCCTAGCCTTTGCTCTTTTGCATTGAACGCGAACATGAAGTTAAAGATATCTTAGAAGCGATTAGAGCTAAATATGCCAAGCTTAAGAACAGATTGAGTCTTCTACATGTGCTTCATGTCCCGCTCTTAAACTTGAAATTGCTTTATATAAGGAAAAATATGCTAGAGCTATTAAAGGCAAAACTTGTGAGTCATGTGTTAATCTTGAAAAGAAAATGCTTATCTTAAGGATACCTTAGAAAATTTTTCTAAAGGTAAGAAACAATTAAACATGATTCTGGACAAATCTAAGACTCCTTATAAGAAGCAAGGATTAGGATACAACTCTGTCCAAGATAATTCTAAGCCCCAAGTAACTCAAGTCTTGGAAAATGGGTTAGTTGAATTTAAAACCCAACTCGCAAAAACTACTTTTAAATCTGCGGTTTTGCCCAAACTTCAGTTAAGTCAAAGGGTGCTTCTCCCAGTGGTATCAAGTACCATTGCACCTATTGCAAGAAGAATGGACATTTGGTTGAGTTCTGTTGGCGTAGGTTGAAAAATGATAAGAAAAATTTTGCTAGAATTTCACTCAATCAACCTAGAGCTTTTATGAGACATGGTAATGTAGAAAAGAGGAAACCTGGTTTAGGATTTGTGTCACATGCTCATCATCATGTTCCTAGGCAGGATAACTCTTATGTTAAAGTAACCATTGCTCATAACAGAACTTCAAACTTAATCAAGGATAGCACTTCTGCTTTGCATACTACTCGCAGACATGTGTCTCAGTACTGGGTTCCCAAGTCTTGTTTAACTAACTTGATGTTGAGACACATTGTTCTTCCTGCCTTGATTTTCGGGATTACCGCGAAAGAGGAAGGACACGTGGTTAAATCGACTCATTGTTCACGCCACATGACCGGAGACTCAAGATGGTTCACCTCCTTCACGCGGTCGACGGGTGATGAATTCATCACCTTTGGAGATGATAGGCAAGGGCGGATTGAAGGAACGGGATCGATCAGGGTGAACGACAAGTTCATCCTCAAGGACGTCGCCCTTGTGGACAAGCTAAGGTTTAATTTGCTTTCTGTCTCTCAACTTCTTGATGATGGCTATGAGACTAGATTTAAGAAAAATGCTTGTCGGGTGCTTGATTCACCGTGAGCTTGTTTTGGGATTACTAGAGTTGCTAGGATCTTTGGGTGATTTTTCGAATCTCTTCTTTGGTTCTCTCAAGTGCTTAATTTCATCTTCTTCTTCGAGTTCGGCTTTGGCACCGTCGTTTGGGGCACATTGGTTTTGATCATCGGCGAGTTAGCAACCTTGAGCTCATGAGAGGTTTGCCTAAACTCAAAGCCGTCAAGGATCTTGTATGTGCGCCTCAGTAGGCATGGCAAGCAAGTTGCCGCCTCACACCCATCGGTGACTATGGTCATGACCGACGGACGGACGGTTGCTTCATATGGATCTTTGTTGGTCCCGCTAGGGTTCGGTCAGTTGGTGGAAAATGGTACATTCTTGTCATAGTCGATGATTTTTCTAGATACACTTGGGTGTTCTTTCTCACTTCGAAGGATGAAGCTTTTGATCATTATCATGATCTTGTTCTTCGTTTGGCTTCGAACTTCCAAGTGCCTTGAGAGCGATCCGCATGACAATGGCACGGAGTTCAAGAATGCATCTTTGCTTCTTTTTGTCTTTGGCGTGGAATTGAGCATCGCTTCTCCTCCCCACACGTCCCTCAACAAAATGGCGTTGTGGAAAGGAAGAACAGGACTCTAGTTGAGATGGCTAGGACAATGCTAGATGAGTATAGCACTCAGGAGGTTTTGGGCGAAGCTATTTCTACTTGCTTGCCATATTGCAAATCGTGTCTTTTGAGACCGTCTTTGGGCAAGACTCCTTATGAGCTTCGTTTTTGTAGAAAACCCTCTGTCTCGCACTTTCGAGTCTTTGGATCCAAGTGCTTTATTCTCAAGACAGGAAATCTAGATAAATTTGAGTCAAGAACTTTTGATGGTTTATTTCTAGGTTATCCCGCTCATTCAAGGGTTTTCGAGTTTTTAATCTTGAAACTAACTTTGTTCAGAGACATGCAATGTCACTTTTGATGAGACTAGCCACAGAGCTAGATCAGATTTTTCAGTGATACACAGTGACAGAGAGTATATTTGTAGAGGAAGATGATGATGGACTCGATGATACTCTTCCACTGCTTCTTTGTTGACATTCCTATTCTGCACAAGAACCCGCCGTGACTACTTCGCCTTGGTTGAGGCACTGCGCATCTTCATCATCGCATTACTGCGGAGGTCGAAGAGGTACTTTCTTCTCGGTGCGCCACTTCACATTCAAAAGCGACATCCGCGGATCGGATGATAGGTAATATCCATGAGCGAGTCACTCGCTCGGTATCATGATCCAAACCTTTATTCTCATTACTCGCTTTTGTAGCTTCTTTTGAACCCCGCGATATATCACATGCTTTATCGATTCGAGTTGGGTCAATGCCATGCATGAGGAGTTAGAGAATTTTGAGAGGAATAAGGTTTGGAACCTAGTAGAACCTCCTAGTGGTCATAATGTTATAGGAACCATTTGGGTCTTCAAAACAAACAAAATGAGGATGGTTCTGTGGTTAGAAACAAGGCTAGGTTAGTAGCTCGGGGTTTTAGCCAAGTTGAGGGGTTAGATTTTGATGAGACCTTTGCTCCTTGCTAGACTAGAAGCTATTCGCATTCTTCTTGCTTTTCTTTGCCTCTAAGGGCTTTAGATTATATCGGATGGATGTTAAGAGTGCCTTTCGAATGGTTTTATAGAGGAGGAGGTTTATGTTAGGCAACCCTGTGCTTTGAGAATCCCAAGAACCCACATCATGTTTTCAAGCTATCCAAAGCCTTGTATGGTCTTAAACAAGCCCCTAGAGCCTGGTATGATAGACTTAAGACCTTCTTGCTTAAGAATGATTTTGAGATGGGTAAGGTAGATAAGACCTTGTTCATTCTTAGGCGTGGCAATGATTTCTTACTTGCTCAGATTTACGTTGATGATATTATCTTTGGTGGTTCTTCTCATGCTCTTGTTTCTAGCTTTTCTGAGACTATGTCCAGGGAATTTGAGATGAGCATGATGGGAGAGCTCAATTACTTTCTGGGGCTTCAAATCAAGCAATGTAAGGAAGGGATCTTCATCCATCAGACGAAGTATACTAAGGATCTGCTCAAACGCTCGACATGGGTGACTGCAAGCCGATCGCCACTCCCATGGCGACTTCGACTGCTTTGGATCCAGATGAGGAAGGAGAAGCCGTGGATCAACGCGAGTACCGCAGCATGATCGGCTCCCTCCTGTACCTGACGGCATCAAGACCGGACATCCACTTCACAGTCTGCCTCTGCGCGAGGTTTCAGGCGTCTCCGAGAACTTCCCATCGCCAAGCAGTTAAGCGCATATTCAGGTATTTACACTCTACCCTCCAGTATGGCATTTGGTACTCCTGTTCTTCTTCTTTATCCATTCGGGGTTTTCGATTCGATTTTGCGGTCGTCGGCGATAGGAAGAGTACCTCGGGCACTTGTCACTTCCTAGGCACTTCTCTTGTTTCTTGGTCTTCTAGGAAGCAGTCCTCTGTTGCACAATCTACTGCTGAGGCTGAGTATGTAGCTGCTGCTAGTTGTTGTAGTCAGATTTTGTGGATGGTATCCACTCTTAAGGACTACGGGTTAAATTTTGCTAGTGTTCCTCTTTTCTGTGATAACACTTCTGCTATTAACATTGCTAAGAACCCTGTGCAACACTCTAGGACCAAGCACATAGACATTCGCTATCACTTCCTTAGAGACCATGTAGAGAAGGGTGATATTGTGCTACACTTCGTGGAGTCCGAGGCTCAACTGGCTGATATCCTCACCAAACCTTTAGACCCAACTAGGTTTGCCACCTTAAGAAGCGAGTTAGGGGTAATTTATCCCTATGGGTTGGTTTGAGGGGGAGTTCGATCTTTTCTGATCTTACCTTGTTCTTTTGATCTTTTATTGTTCTTTTTCTGAACTTGTTGATCTTTTTGAACTTTTTAGGTTTTTAGGCTTTTTATTGCATCTCATTGTATCATATTGCATTCATATGAAAAATACATCAAGTGGTATGAAAAATCCAAAAAGATGCATTGTAATATAAAATTTTCTGCTTATCTTTTAAAATTGATGAAGCTTTGCCTATTACCCTTTGGAGCTTTTGTATTTCAATTCTTGCTCAATGTCATGTCTAGTACTTTGACTTGCTAGAATTATCATGCTTTCACATGTGTAGCTAAGTCTTTGCTATATGAGCTATAACTTTAAAAACAAACTCGAACTAAGAAATTGCAATTTGTGGATGTTTTAGCGAGTTGCGCAATTAGTGCTCCTTTTGTGACATTGGCCCTGTCAGAATTGCTTTGTTAGCTCTTTGATCTAAAATTGACCATTACTTGAGCTCTTGTGTTCTTGAGATTCTAAAACTGCTCATGTGAAAAATGAAAATCAAGATTGTCTTATGCTTAAAATGTACCAAACTATTCTTACGAGACTGCTTGTCAAATGACATGAACTTGGAGATAGTTTGATGATCCAGACGATCTCATGGGGATTGCTTGTCAGAAATGACATGAACCTCAAGATTTGTCGCCTCGGTAGAAGCTTAGAAAGAGTTTGTGGATGGCTCCTAGTCCAGGATCTTCTTTACTAAGATATACCTTTAATCAACTTCTGGTCGAAGCTTAGGATGAGTTTGTGGATGGCTCCTAGTCCAGGATCTTGTCACTAAGTTAGATCATTAGTCAACTTCAAATATTCAATGCATATGTGCTGTTGACAAATGGGCTTTTAAGAAATCTTGAGCAAAATGATTCAATCTGAGACTGATTGACTTTTAATGTGGTCTTTGTTAGATTTTTGATCTCACTTTGACATTTTGACATGGCCAATTTCATTTTAGGATCCCTGTTGATGAACTTGCTGAATTTGAAGCTTTGCTTAAATTGATCAAATCCATTGCTTTACTTTTGAGCCTTTATGCTTAGCTTTGTTATATATGTCTTACCATGATCTTGCTAGCACTATCAGGCTTGATATGTTGTTTGTGCAATATTAGAAATGATGACTTGCTCTTTTGGGTAATCTCCAAAGCTTCTTGTAATCAAAAATTGAAAAATACAAAAATGAAGCCACTCCATTGCACTTCATGCATACTTCTTCTTTTTGCTTCTTTCTTCATTCGGCAAATTGCTATCTCTGGATGAGAGGAAGGCGTGATTCCTTGATGACTCCATTGTCAAAGGGGGAGAAGATATTTCGATGTTGGGGAGAAGTTTATACAAAGGGGAGAAAGTTGGAGAATTTGAAATTTTCTGAAATCCGAGGATCATAGTGAGGGGGAGTTTTTGAATTGCATTCTTATTGTCTTATTGACTCTTCTGAACTTGAATTGCATTTATTACTCCTCACAATGATCAAAGGTCAATTGAACAATTGTTCTTTCATATGGACCTTAAGTGAGATTTTTGACTTTTAAAAATCAAAGTTTTATGCTTTCTTTTGCCTTATCTCACTTGTCTATGCTATTCGATGCCGACTTGGTCATTTCCATTGCTTTCTCTTGCTTATGGACCAAGTTGTGCCTTTGTGCAAAACGAAAGTATTTTACTTTTCAAACCTTCAAATTACATTTTCTGGATTATTGCCAATGTGTTCATCAAGGGGGAGATTGTGGATATCATGGGGATATGCTCCAGATCTTAGGATGATGTGACAATTGGCAATGGCGTTAATGGTTTGTCGTTTCACGGGTTTTCGACAAAGTTTCAAAGACCTTTGCTCGGACTTTACGACGGGGCGGTCCGACCGCCATAGCACGGCGGTCCGACCGGTCCCAAATCGGTCGGGCCGGCCATGTGCGCCGGTCGGACGGCCGTGACAAAAGTGGTCAAAAGCAGTGGGCCAAAATAGAGGGTGTAGGCAAGTGAGGGGATCCCATTGTTCTTGCTCCCATAATTTTTGGAGTCTCGATAAAAAGTTCTATTGGTTTAAAGTTTCCGAGGTTTCGGATTTTCGGGGTTGAAAATTGGCTAAGTCCTTCTGGCGGTCGAGGCGCCTTTGGCCGTGGTCCGACCGGCAAGCCAGCGGTCGAGCCGCCCACGAGGCGGCCTCGACCGGTTGTTACTTGAACGTCGCTTTGTCGTGGCGGCGTTGTTCGCTGGTTAGGTCAAAGTCATGAGTTTGATGCATATGTGTTGCATGATGCATGTTTTGACTAACGTGGGTCAAGTTGCGAAGAACTTGTTCCGGCTTCGATTTGCTTGTCTATTGTTGTGCGGGTTGCTTGGTGGTCAACGACGGTCAACGGCGAGGATGATCGGACGAGGCTTGGAGAGCTTAGGTCGAAACGATCGGCGATGCCGGTGAGGTCAATGAAATCAAGTATGGTGCGAATGGACAAGGATGACCGAACAGACGATTCGGTCGACCGGTTTGATCAAGCGGCGCGGAGTCGGTGCAAGTGCCATGGTGGTTTCGGTGGGGCCGGATGGGAGAGACTTGCCGACATGGAGAGCCGGTGATCAACCTACACGTGGCGAGCATGCGAAGTGCTTGCGAAGATGGACTCGGTCTTGGAGAAGGACCGAGAAGGGTATTTTGGTAATCTTACCAAATATCACCTTGGTGACCTTTTGCCTACCCACGGCGCAAGGCGGCGCAAGAGAAGCGGTTTAGGTTAAGAGGTGTTGTAGACGGCGCTTTAAAATGCGTGCGTGTGTGACCCGTTTGTGTTGGGCCTTAACGGAGCCCATTTGAGTTAATTTTCTAGAAGGTCTAAGTCTCCACTATAAATAGAGGAGGAGGTGGCTGCACCCCTTCAACCCTTTAATCATTATTGAAACCCTAGTTTTGGCTTAGGGAGAGGATTAGTGGAGGTTAGGGTTCTAGAGTTTTGATTTGATCTTGTGCTCTCGGATTGAGCTTTGTCCTCCATTGATGGAGTGGTCAGTAAACCCAAACCCTATCAATCAATCCAAAGAAAGCTTTGATCAAAGATGTGTCTCTTGCCCTTCTTCTCTCTATTTGGTGATTTTGAGTCTTTCTTTGATTCGCATGTTTTGATTGATTTCTTTACATGATATAGCTTGTCGTGACATGTGGGAACACATCTAAGATCATCTTGATCATCAATCACCCACGAGCAAGTTTTTGGGTCACGTTTCGTTTGACTCGGTTTTGAACCATCCATCTCTCAAACTGAAAAATGTCGTAAATTTTCCATGGATCTCCATGATCTTCAATTGGAATAGGTTCTGACATCCTAGAGAAGGTGTGTTCCAAGTTTCATGAAGTTTGGAGTTGTAGATCAAAAGTTAGACCTATTTGCAACTTCGCTTTGGTGATTTCACTGTTCATCTACTGGAGGTCGACCGCCTAGCTAGAGTCGGACCGCCCTTGGAGAGGTCGGACCGCCCACAGTAGAGGTCGACCGCCTTCTCTCGGAAATTAAGTTTCGATTGTTTTGGTTGTTTTGCTTGGGGTTTTGATTGGATTCAATCCTAGTCTTCCATTTGATCTTGGTATATCGATCTTCATAGCTTCTATAGCTATTGGAGTGAAATTTGTGTTGAATCTAATCGAGGTTGAAAAAGTGAGCGTGCTCCTATTCACCCCCCCCCTCTAGTCGCCTTTTCGGTCCAACATAAATAATAAATACTACACAAGTCTCTGATTAAAGTTTCTGAAGAAAAACACAACTGGATGTATATTTGGGATTCATCTAATTTCTCATCGGCACACACATCAAAATGGAAGAATAAGTGCATGCTTGAGAGATGTGGATCAAACCTCTAGATGAGATTAAATCCGTAGGATGCCCGATCTTTCACGGTGGTAATTCCCGATCAGATGTGGAGCACGAATTACAAGATGCAACTCGTACTTGGATAAATAAATTGCACAACTCTGTTAACATTTGTCAATCGGCAAGTTAACCATTAACAACGGTTAATCGAATCATCGTAAGTTCACAACACAATCATAGAGAATAGATGATTTATAATATTTTTGCCAAACAAGTACTCAATCAACCGCTCTCAAATATTCGTCGACTACGTACTTTAGCCAACGCTGACAATTGGGAGATTAACAATTGACAGTGGGTTAGCAAAATATTGCACGATAAATACATCATTTCTCTATTGATTGCCAGCTCTCCAATCACATCTTGCTCATCCTCTGATTCCTTTGCAGAGGGCATTGCTAGACACAGAGAGAAAGAGAGGGGGAACAGAGAGCGGCAGCAGAGGAGGAGGGGAGCACGCGGCGGCAGCTGCTGGCGGCGGCTGGAGGGGCGGGGTTGGCCAAAACAGTTTGCCGGTGAGGAGGAGATGCCGAGGGAGGTGGCAGCACGGCCGTGGCGGCATCGGAGAGGAGGCGGCGACGGCACAGGGGCGGTCGGCGCAGAGGTCAACCATGAGACGGCGCGAGGAGGGGAGAGAAGGGAGGCACGCACGGCACCGTGGCGCGCAAGGAGCTCACCGTGAGGTTGGCGGGCGAGAGCGGCGAGACGGGCCGCAGGCGTGACCCGGCGGCGGGGGAAGGCGCGACGGGCGGCGACCTCTGGCGGCGAGGAGGGCCGGCGGTCGGGAAGGCGTTAGTGGCGGCAGGCGGAGCTCTCGCGGTGGGGATGAGACCGGAGAAGGACCAGAGGGAGGAGATGGCGGCGGCGGCATCGAGCTCCACAGAGCGGGAGAAGAGGGAGGCGAGGAGGGAGACAGGGGTGGCTTTGTGGCCGGGGAGAGAGGGGGAAAGCCGGTGGGCGGCGGGGGGGCGGAGGGAGAGATGGCGGCGGCGACACGGCAGACAAGGAGGCGCAGGTCGGTGGGCTGGCGCTGGAGGCGTGGAGTAGGCGGCAGCGCGAGGAGCTATGACAGCGGCCGGCTCCGGGAAGCTGGTCCGGTCGGCTGGGCCCCGGGCAAGCGAGAGAGGGGAGGGGGGCCTGGTGGAGCGGACGAGAGGGGGGAAGGGGGGGGGGGAGAACCGGGCGAAGTGGTCGGGATAGGAGAAATAAGAGAGAGAAGGGGGAGCGGGCCAGACTGATCGGGCGAGGCGGCCGGACTGACCGGGAGGAGGTGGGCCAGGCCCAGAAGAAAAGAATGAGTTCAAAATTTATAAATGGAGAATTCAAATTAAAATTTGAATTTGAAAAAAATGAAAGAAGGTTTGAAACACAAATCCGAGTTTAAAGGAAGCTAGGAGTTTTTAAAATTTAAACCAAATTTAAAAATTCAAATGAAAATCAGAAATCAAATTAGATAATAATTTCCGTCCGAAAACTTACACTCTAGCAATGGAATCAACTAAAAAAATCCTAATGTATATAAGGAGGATAAGTTGCCTTTACCGGAGAAGTCGGTGCACAAATATTCAAGCACATCCAAAGGTTTGGGAAATCTGCTGAAATCCCCAAAACTTTAGTTGAGCGTTGTATATCAATTCTATGTTTGGAATTTTTCACCACCTTGACACACACACTGGATAGTTCCAATTCTATGTATATATAATCAATGCCGGCATACAAGGGCTTACAAGAGAAGAGAAACGGAAATAAGACACGGCAGGAAGCAAACTAAATACAAGATCATTCAAGTCACAGCTCCCTAGCTCCAGCTCAAACCTAGTATTGGATAGCAAAATTAAGGTGTTCATTAAAAATATTTTATCATACTCATCTAGTTAGTTTTTGGGTAGTTCTTTATATGATATTTATTTAAGAACTAGTTCTTTCAAATGTAACAAATAATATTAGCAATATCCCACAATTTGAAGAACTTTCCAAAACAACAAATTCAACCTTTTCAATTTTCATATCACGTGAGATTGTGAAAGTAGCTTATGCAGTTATGCCAACAGGCAACAGTATTACTGTCCAATACAACGAAGGGTCGCCACGTTGACACCTACAGGATGTCTCAAACAGTGAAAGCACCACAAGGCAAGTACTATGTGATAATTTTGTTGCTTTGTACTCCTACTTGTTTATGTTCATAACTTCTGCAGCACTTTTAAATCATTGGAGCAGAATCGCACATCTATCAAATCCCATATTCAGATTGTTGAATGCCTTCTAATTTTCATTTCTTCTTTACACTTTTAATTAGTAATGGTCAAATGACAGATAATATTATTCAGAAATAGCATAGTACAAGCAAACCAACTGCAAATTCACATCATTCTCAGAGGAGAGTTTAGTACTGCATAGACTGAGCGCAGCCACTAGTGATCCAGGGAAACACTGTACAGTAAGCACAGAATCTTCCCAAACAATATAAAAATATTCTGAAGAAGCCAACGAGGAAAAAAAATAGAGAAGAAAAGAGCTGAGAGAAAGTTGAAAGCCGGAAGCGTCAGCTCGCTTCTCCTCTTCCCCATAGATAAGGCCCCAGGCCAGAAAAAAGCTGCAATTTTTCGTTAATTAATCTGCGCACTTAGCCACCTACCAAGAGCAGCAGGAGGTATGATTCTTGCATTACTTTGCCCTTGCAATTTCCCCCAATTTCTGGTGATTTTTTGAGCTACTTTGTAAGTTTTCTTGGGTTAAAGCTACACCAATACAGCAAACACGAGAGCTACCAAATCGAAACAAAGAAGATTTCCAAGTGGATCCTGCGGGGGCTTCTTCTTGGCCGCCGATTGGCAAGAACAAGTCCTGAAGAAACGATCTCACTACTTTCCCCCCAAGATCAGAATCAGATCCCCCCTTACCACCAGAAATTACAGCCTACACTTACATATATGAATTTTGCTGCGTTTTCTCTTTAAATCCCTTGTGTTTTGGTGGTGTTTTGACTTGCGAGTGACTGCTGGTTACTGTTCTTTCTGTGCTATGTGTTCTGCCGTTTTTTTAGCTTTATAAGATTTTGTCAGTTCACCAATGTGTAGTTGGTGATGACTTTGATGAGCTCATGAAACCTATGGCTATAGAAGAAATAGACTTGTGAGTGGATCAAATTTTTCCTTTGGTTGGGAAAGGTCTAGCAAAAAGATTTGACTCAAAGGTGGAAGCCTTTAAGGATTCCTCCTAGTTCATCACGCATAAATGCAATTTTGGAGGTAATTGATGGATTTGATTGGTTGCGGGCTAAAAGTGGGTTCTTGGTTTGCCCCCTTTTAAGTCTCGTTGCTGCTGTAACTGCAATTCCGGTTTTTTTTATTTGGTACTATAAAAGTTGGTTCTTTCAGTGTAAATGACTTCGGTTCTTGTGGCTTATTGGGTTGTTTTTGATCTAGTTGCAGGTGGATCTTGCTAGGGTATTACTGCTTCCTTGGGCACAAAGATCCACCATCCACCGTGGTAAAAATCCAATCTTTATCTGTTATTATTTTCTTCTTGGTGAGCCTCATTTGTGGGCTTCTTGAACTGTCTGGTCAGAAGGGGAGTACACGCCGCCATTTCTGGACAAGGAAACAGAGAATAATTGTCCTTCTTCCTATGGAAGAAGCACTCATCCACTGTCAATAATCATGGACTGCTCACTTGCCATGAAGCTGCAAGGATTGGAGGCACCTAAATGTTGTGGATTGTTCCCATGCAGATGATTGGATCAGTGGCGTCAGTCTTTGGAAGGTTTGATCAGATGGTGTATGAATAACAGCAGAGTTTGAGATATCAGATTTTGCATACAGTTCATTTCTCTGTTCAGTGGTGCGGTTTCCTACTGATCTGCTGCTGGGTAGGAGGGGACTCTCTTTTTTTGCCGTGCCATGGATGTTCAGCAGAGTGTGGAATCTCCGACTGCCAGCGGCAGTATGCCTCATCTTTTCCATGCCCTTGGACCAGCACTTCTGATTTCAATGGGGTACATTGATCTTGGGAAGTGGGTGGCTGCAGTGGAAGCTGGGTCTCGGTTTGGATTTGACCTTGTGTTGCTGGCTCTCCTTTTCAACTTCATGGCCATTCTATGCCAGTACCTCGCTGCGTGCATTGGCACAGTCACGGGGAAGAGTCTTGCAGAGGTATTGGTTTACCTGAGCTGTTTCTTGGTTTTGCTGGCCTCCTCTTGAGATGTCGCTCAGTCAACATTGGTTCTCATTTTTCTCACGAAAAAAACATTGGTTCTCATTTCATGATGATTTGATATTGAATTGAACCTGAGGATAGCAAGATCACTAGGGAAAACATCCACAATTTTTTTTTTTGGAAATGATAGAAAACACACTTTTACCTCATCTTAAGTTTCTTTCTAGGTCCCACTTTAACAATGAGCATTTTTTGGGAAAAAAACAGTTAAAAGTTCTCCCGGGAATATACTGTACTTTGTTTTCTTATACATTATCAAGTTTTGTCCATGGTATTCCTCTGAAGTTGCTAACATTTTCATACTTTCACATGAAACAAAGATCTGCCACCAGGAGTACAGCCAGTCAACATGTATCTTTCTGGGTGTTCAGGCAGGGTTGTCCTTGTTGACATCGGAACTGACTATGGTATTTCCACACTTCCTTGGACAAGTCTCTTTTCTGTTGATGTTTAATCTGAGAATTAACATCCAATGTTACATATATATTCTACCTTGTCCAAAATATTTAGCATATTAGTGGATTAGTAGTTTTAAGTTTTGAACGTGCTATATTCTGATGGTAATCTCTGGCAATTTCAGATTTTTGGCATAGCACTTGGATTCAACCTGCTATTTGAATGTGATGATCTCATCACAGGGATATGTTTTGCAACTGTTGTTCCTAATCTGCTACCATATGCTATCTCCCATCTGGTAAACTTTACTATTCAACCATTACACTTTCACAAAAAAAAAAAGTAATATGCTTATGGGACCTTACATGTTGGTAATGTAATGTTTGTGCCTATTCTAGGGCAAGAAGATGGCGGGGACGGTAAATGCCTGCATAGCAGCCTTTGCACTTCTTTGTTATGTTCTTGGCTTATTGGTCAGCCAGCCGCAAATTCCTCTCACAATGAACATGATTTTCCCCAAACTGAGTGGTGAAAGTGCTTACTCGCTGATGGCGCTTCTTGGTGCAAACATAATGGCACACAACTTTTACATCCATTCATCAGTTGTTCAGGTAAATTATGATTCTTGCTTGTGCCCAGTGAAAGTTTTTTGATCAGTGCATTTGGACTTGAATTGGTGCACAATGGCTTGCCAAATGCCAATTGGTTTACACTTCATACCATGCAGTGAAAAACTTATGCGCTACTTATTGCATTTTTTTTACGAGAAAAGTTGTTGCAGATTTTGTTGTTTAGTACGGTCTAGAGACTGCGAATGACCTGTGTTGAGTATGATGATCCATGCTTTCAGGGATTATAATATACTGCAAAAGTATCCGACATAGATAATGACCACTCGCCAGCGAGGGGATCACTATTATTATAATTATGGCCATGTCAGCTTCATATTGGATGCAGCTTCAAAACCATTGTAGTTTCATTTATCTATAACAGTGATTCGTGGGTACACTACCCACCTGAAATAGGATGTGAGCATATTCTGTTCCAATTGTTTGCATAGAGTCGAAGTGAGATCCTTCAGTGTGCTAATTTTTAAAACAGATATAAGCATCCCATTAAGGGACTTCAATCTGGTGCTGAACTACACAATTACGGATTCTGAATCTACAAAATTATAATATGCTGTCAAATTGTGCAAATCCTGAATGACTTGCGTCATATGCATATTAGGAGTTATTCTTTTGCCACCTTTGAACAAAGATGTGAGAAAACATGCAGAAAACGGGACGCCAAATACTTCGTTTGATCTGGGAAACAACAAATATATATATTTTTTATTAAGCAAATGCTGTTTCCTTAAACGGTGAGGTGATCTATGTTTTGTTCATTTTACATATTTTAGTAAACTAATAAGAAGTGTTGGAAATTCTTGAAATTTTGTGCCTAGGGATTATAGTATCTTAGATAACATTGAGTGGTAGCATCAGTCTTCTTTTGGGCGCTAGGCACTAGTCGGGCGGCACACCAACGCCTAGGATTAGGCGGCCGCTTAGGCGGGATAATCGGCTAGGCGGTCTAGGCTGGAGGGCTGCGCCTAGCGCCTAGGCGGTCTAGGCGGGTGCCTAGGGGAACACTGGGTAGCATGGTAATTTGTAACATTCTGCTCAATGGATATCATCAATTCATTGCCCTTGTATAGCTGTGTTATTGCTTTTGCTTAATTTTTCTTCAGCTTTTATTTGTGTTTGTTAATTAAAATATCATGTTTGCAGGGTCAGAAAAGATCCCCTATCCTTGCTCTTGGGGCCTTATTTCACGATCACCTTTTTTCAATCTTGTCCATTTTTAGTGGGATCTTTCTTGTGAATTATGTTCTAATGAACTCCGCAGCAGTTGAATCCACAAATACGCTTCTCCTCACCTTTCAAGATGTTGTAGAGCTAATGAACCAGGTTAGCACCTCCATTCCTACTTTTTAGCCAAGTGCTGTGCTAAGTTGCTGTTGCAAAATCTTATTTCAGTAGCCATCCTTCTCTGATATACAATACTGAAGCTTGGGTACATTGCAGATATTTGTAAACCCTATGGCACCAACTATATTTCTAGTGGTTCTTCTCTTCTCCAGCCACATCATCTCATTGACATCTGCTATTGGTAGCCAAGTGATTTCGCAGCATTTGTTTGGCATAAACCTTCCTCTTTCGGGGCATCATCTGTTATTGAAGGGTTTTGCTATAGTTCCCACTCTCTACTGTGCAAAGGTTGCAGGCGCTGAAGGGATATACCAATTACTTATAACTTGCCAGATTATCCAGGCGATACTCCTTCCATCATCAGTTATCCCACTTTTCCGAGTTGCTTCATCAAGATTGATAATGGGTACCCACAGAGTGTCTTTGTATATGGAGATATTGGGTTTTCTTTCGTTTCTCCTTATGCTGTTTTCTAATATAATCTTTGTGGCGGAAATGCTGTTTGGTGACAGTGGCTGGATTAACAATCTGAAAGGGAATACTGGAAGCCCTGTGGTGCTGCCATATACTGTTCTTGTCCTAGTAGCTTGTGTATCTCTTGCTTTTTCACTCTACCTGGCTGTTACACCACTGAAATCAGGAAGTCATCAAGCTGAATCCCGGGAATGGTCTGTGCCTTCTCAGCGAGAACTCTTGTATACTCATCAAGAAAGAGAAGATGTCTCTGTGGACAATGTGACATTCGAAGAAGATCAGAGATCTGATGTTGATCCTTCTCCCAGGGATGTGCCTGATGGTCGTCCAAAATCAGCTCTGGAGCATATTGATAGTTCTGACACTGCTGTAGAATCTGATCACGACTCTCAACAATCTATTGCTTATACTTCTACTGCTCCTGAAACCTGCCCCTCTCCATCATTTATTCCAGAGGAGTCAAAATCAGTTGTTGCAGTCGACTGGCCAGAGCCTTTGGAGAAGGTTTCTAATGCTACTGTGATAGAGGAAAGTACAGCAGAGAGTGTTGATTCAAAGAGCACAACTGAAAGGGATGTTGAAGTAGAAGCAGAAGTATTCGTGGACAAGGATAAGGAGGATCCACATAATTTAGAGTCTGAGAAATCACTTGGAGGCAGCACTACTTGTGTGTCCGATGATGGCCCACCATCCCTTACCTTCAGCAGGGGAAAAGGGTCAGATTCAGGCAATGGCAATGGTAGTCTCTCGAGGTTATCCGGGTTGGGCCGTGCAGCAAGGAAGCAGCTAGCAGCCATTCTTGATGAGTTCTGGGGGCATCTCTTTGATTACCATGGTAAGCTCACGCAAGATGCTAGCACTAAAAGGTTTGACATATTGCTTGGGCTAGACCTGAGAACGCCTAGCTCAGCTGTAAGAACAGAAAACCAAGTTACTGAAATCCCCAAGAGCACCCTGATGAGAGACACAATGCGAGGGTCAGCTTTCTTGGCAAGCTCAAGGGACCTGATGTCTCCTAAGGAGATGTCGAACTTGGACCTGACATATGGGCTTCAGATGGGCACTAACATGGGGTCACCATCCTGGTCTCAGAGCATGCAGTTACCAAGTACACAGATGCAGAGCTCAAGCAACAGCCTACTTGATCAAAGTGTGAGACTGAATTCAAATTTTAGTGTGCCATCTTACTCAGACAACAGCCAGTTCTACCAGCCTGCAACGATTCACGGGTATCAGCTCGCGTCGTACCTTAAACAGATGAATGCCAGTCGGAATCCTTACTCTAGCATGCCACTGGACCCACAGCGACTTCCAAAATCATCTGCATCTGCTGCACCAACCTATGTTGATTCTAGCATGCATTGTCGTAACCAGAATCTACTTGCTCCATTGGGAGCTACTCCTTCACAGATTGCAGCAACATCCCGCATAGGTTCAATGATGGCGGAAAGATCCTATTATGACCCTTCCTCCATTGATGGGAGCGGAAGTGCCGGTTCATCAGCTCACTCAAAGAAGTACCACAGCTCACCTGACATATCTGCACTGATTGCTGCAAACAGGAGCACACTGTTGAATGAAGCAAAGTTGGGTGGTGCCATTGGACCTCAATCCTACCTTAGCAGGCTGGCATCAGAAAGATCTCAATATGGAAACTCAGTAGCCAGGTCTGCGGCTCCATTAGCATTTGATGAGCTTTCTCCGCCTAAGCTCCCGAGGGATATCTTCTCATTGCAGCCGAGCCCGAGCCCAAGTGTTAGATCCATTTGGGCTAAGCAACCGTTTGAGCAATTGTTCGGTGTGTCAAGTGCAGAGCTCAGTAAAAGCGAGTTTAATTCTGCAGGTAGATCAGGTGGCATGTCCAAGGATGATTTCTCATATAAAGAGTCTGAGGCAAAGCTTCTTCAGTCCCTTAGATTCTGCATCTTGAAGCTCCTGAAGCTAGAAGGATCAGGATGGCTGTTCAAGCAAAATGGTGGCTGTGATGAAGATCTAATTGATCAAGTTGCTGCAGCTGAGAGGCTATTGCAGCAAGGAACTATTGGGAATCAGCTGCTGCACGGTGATCTTCAGCAACCATCTTCCGACCAGGTGGACATCCAGTACATGCGCACACTGCCGAACTGTGGAGATGATTGCATTTGGCGGGCCTCCCTCGTTGTTAGCTTCGGTGTCTGGTGCATCCGCCGGGTGCTTGACCTGTCTCTGGTGGAAAGCAGGCCAGAGCTTTGGGGCAAGTATACTTATGTTCTCAACCGTCTTCAGGTGAGCTATTTCTGTCCTGAACAAATTCATGCTTTCTTGTGCATTTTCAGTGTGTAGGACTTAGCAGCATACCTGCAGTTGTTCATTTTCAGTGTGTAAGACTTACATGCATACCTGCAACTGCTCATTTTCAGTGTGTTAGACTAATTTTGCCAATCCTTTTGTCGCTTAATGTAATACAGGGAATCCTTGATCCTGCATTCTCCAAACCTCGGAATGCTCTTACTGTGTGCGCGTGCCTTCAGAAAGACATCCGAGTGCTCAACAGTCCACCGCACAGTGGGCTGGTAGCAACAAGTTCCATTCCTAAGCCTATATGGGGCTCCACCACTGGAGCTGTGGTTCTAGAGATGATCAAGGATGTGGAAACTGCGGTCTCAGGCCGCAAGGGCAGGAGCGGCACAGCAGCAGGAGATGTCGCCTTCCCCAAGGGGAAGGAGAACCTGGCCTCTGTGCTCAAGCGATACAAGCGGAGGCTCTCAATCAAGGGACAGTAAGGCGTCAACAGCGATTGCATTTTAGGGAGTTTGACCATTGTTCTTCGGGGGCGAGCCATGGTGCTGCCTCTCTGAGTCCTGGATTTTTTCGTTGCATGACGTTCACAGGGACCAGTCGCTTGGTGATCTTTTTGGTCCCTTCCTTAAAAAAAAAAAATTATATTTTTGCATGTGATGTTGTATAAGGGGTAACGGTGTTTGTTCCAGAAAAACCAAAATGTACAAGAGATGTAGTCTGCTGATGCACCTTGTAAAGTTCACTCTCTGCAGGATAACATTTTTTGTGGGCCTTCAGTGAATGAGTGCTCTATGTTATCTCCCTGCAGAGAGGTTGCAAAAGCTGAACAACTCACAAATTTGCAGATGTCATGTGATCATGCGATATTTGTTGCCTCTTTCGTTTTGTCCAGGATTATTTTTTGCTCATTGTGCAATCTCACCCAGGAACATGTATTCTTTTTGGAGTTGTGTTCATCTTCCCCCAATCAGTCGATAGCCGACATGGCCGGGCGGTTCTTGTTCGGAAAGTTGGTGTCACATCCTGTTTTTGAAAGAGTTTCAAAAATCAAAATTTGAGTTCAAAATCAAAACTTGATTTCAATTTCAAAATTTCAAATTTCAAAATCTAAAATCTAAAACCCTAGCCCCTTACCTCGTTGGGCCCGGCCCGGCCCGGTTCTTCCGCCTCCGCCGCTCCCGCTTTGCCGCGCTTCGCGCAGACGCCCGCGCCTGCTCATATTCATGTGCCACGCCTCGCCTCGGTCGTCCCGTCCCCGCCGCGCCGCCGGACCCTCCTCTTCTCCTCCTCCTCCGCGCCGCCAAGGCTTTCTCCCCTCCTCCGCCTCTCGCGCGCCGCTTTTTCCTCCTCGCCTCGGCTATTTAAGCCGCACCCGGGCCTCCATCTCTTTTCCTTCATCCACCTCCGCTTGCCGTTGTTGCCGAAGTCATTGCTCCGCCGCCGTCTTCGTCTTCGACCCGCCCCGCCGCTCCTTCTTCGGCTCGCCTCGGCGCCTTCCGCCGCCTCGCCAGTCCCCGCCTCGCATCTCCTCCGGCTCAGACCTCGGCTCGGCGCCCGCCTCCGCTCCGTCCTCCGCGCCGCCGCCGCGCTCGCCCGTCGCTCCTCTCCTCCTCTTTTCTCGCTCGCTTCCATGGAGAACGCGAGGCGACGTTGCTCGGCCGAACGCGCCGCCGCTTACCGCGCCGCCACGGCTGACAGTGGGCCGCGCCCCTGTCTGCCGACGGGCGGGCGCCCATCAGTGACCATGCGCCGTCGCGCGTGGACTCGATCCACGAGCACGCGCCGTGGACCGAGCACGGCCGAGCCACGTGTCGAGACGGATATTCTCGGTTTTCCGATTTTTCTGTTTAATTGGAAAATCAGTTAAAAACTTCCAAAATTCATATCTTTTTCTGTATAACTCCAAAAATTGTGAAACTAATTTCTAAAATTTTCTAAAATCAAGATCTTGCTATTGGTACTGGTCTTGTTCATTTTGGAGTTTATTATTTATTGAGTTGGTATTTATTTGCTCTCTTTGCCGTTGTGTCTTTTAGGATTTTTCGACCGATTAGGATTCGACGACGCCGGAGACCTCCACTTCGACCAAGCTCAAGATTACCAGGACCCATCTGCCTTGAACCAAGGCGAGTCAATACTTTGATCATTCTGAACCTATATTTTATGCAAACTATGTTTATTTAAAATAGCAAAGTTGCATGCTTTAATTTCGTAAGCAATGATATGTTAAAGCTTAAGGTAGTTAATTACCCATTTGTTGATTAATTACTTATTAAGCCATCCTTTGATACTTGAATCCAGTATTCCTTGTCACCCTAGTAATTATATGGTAATACTAGTATAGGTTGTACTTAAGCGACATGCTAGTCTTGCTTAAGTACCGGAACAATAAATGTTCCGATTATCATCCTTTAAACATGAAAAATGGTTTTGGGCAGTCATTGGATGTAGATGACTGATGTGTTGCGTTAATTGGTTTTCCTTCCTAAAACCCTAAACAACTTGCTAGTACCCCATCTGGACGGAGGGAAAGAATGGTGGGTGCGGACGTAGCACGAGAATGGTTGGTATGCGGTATGAACCGCCCAGATGAATTAAGAACTTAATCTTGTCATGACCTCCTGTGTAAAACCAGTACAGCCGCAAGTCTGCAAATTGCAACTTGGCCTAGTAAAACTATTGAACCCCGAATGTCATCCCACAACCGGTGTTAGAAGTGTGCAAGCGGCGGGGACGATCTTGGCTTGAATGGGACACCGAACACGGTGAAGTTGCTCGCACGCTATTCTCTCGGGGCCGGGCCGCTTTGCTAGTCGTTGGGGTAAACATCCCGCACAACTTATGGAATTGGCCATAGGGGTGAGATGACGGAAGGGCAAGGTAGTTTGAAACGTTCTCGTGACGATCGCTCAACTACATGACTAAGGAATCATGTGGGGTAACGAGTATGATTATCTCTTGTGGGTACAAAGTACAACCTCTGCAGAGTCTAAATGCTTAAACAAACACGCGCTTTCTGGTCAAAGGCGGACATGTGAACTTAACTCGAGTTAGTTCTATTTCAAAAATCTTTGTGGGTGGAATGGAAATGTGTTGGGCTCATCCAAATTTTGTTTTGAATTTTCCTAGGTAGCCTTATCCAAAGGTCGATAATCGGTGCACGTAATCATTATCAAAATTAAGCATAAGGTGGAGGTAACCTTCACTTGTTATTTAATATTGCACTTAATCTCTTTAAATGAAAATGCAATCTGTTAAAAATGCTATGTCATAGGACCTTGTAATTATGATAATTGAAAATGTTGCTTTAGCAAATAAAAGAACCTGAGCCATCCTTGTTAAGCCTTGCATGTATACTATTGCATATCGTGTGTTGGCTCATGAGCACGCAGTAGTTGTGCTCATTCTCGCTCTTTCCCCAAACCCTCGTAAGCGAAATATTGGAGATTACGACTACTACGAGGAACCGGATGCCCAAGACCACGAGTTCTTGAAGCGTAGCTTAGTTCTTAGTTGTTCTAGTCTCGCCCCAGTCTAGCTGACTCCGCTGGTACCTAGGTGCGTCCTATATTATCTGAGTTTTCGGGTAATATCGGATGTACACAGGTTTTCCCAGTCACTTGCCTGTGGAGAGATGTATCATCACCCTTTTTGCTTCCGTTGTCGCTTCCGCTACTTTTGTGATGTAATCATTTGGCCTGTTCAGCTCTTATTGTAAAACTTGACCCGATGCGGTCTATGTAAACTCTGATGTGTTAAATTAATGAATGGTATGGTTTTACGTCATTGTATGAAATGATTCAGTGATGTATCTGTAAGTGCTATCTACTGATCCAGGGAATAGCACAGTTATTTGCAGAGGATTCGGGATTATAAAATCCGGGTCCGACAGTTAGCCTCTCGGATGTCCAGATCGACCAGCATCCTCGGCGCTCTGTCCGTCCGTTTATTGCTTTGTTAAGCCTATCCTTCAACTGAATAATCATCCGCGTTTCTAAGAGATGAAATTTCTGATTTTTCGACAAAAAAAGTAAGGGATCCAAGTTCTCACCTAGCTATTGCCCTCTCAGGAAGGCAGCATTAGAACACTCGATAACGTTTTCGATTGAGCTATCCACCCTAGCACGACGGTTCCCAGTAGCCATGGGCTTCTTGGCTTTGTAAGTGGTTCTAAATTTCTTTGCTTTATATATAGAGATTGTAATGTCCAGTTGGGCTACCGGATACTAACTACCATAGTAATCCATTTTTGGATGGTAAATGCAGATTTCAGAGGATCTCACGAGAACTGGGATGAGGAAATGGGAAGAACAGGAAGGGGAAAGTTCATCCTCCCGCCCGTCTGTCGCGTGGCTCTGCAATCATGGTCATCTTCCTTGGCGCCTGTGTTTCCCCTTCTATGTACATCGCTAGAGCAGCCATGGATAGCGATGCTGCTCTAGCGATGTGACTGTTGGAATATGCGACTTGTATTATTAGGGGCCAATTGGCCAGTATATATATACAATGCATGTTACAGATAAGGAAACCAAATCAAATAGAGTCCTACTCTAACACAAGGTTATCTCTAACTATATCTCTAACACCCCCCCTCAAACTCATGGTGGATCAACAACACTGAGTTTGGAGAGGTAGAAGCCGTGCTGTGCTCGAGTCTGGGCCTTCGTGAAGAAATCCGCTATCTGAAGCTCAAGGCACATCTTGAAGAGCAATCACCGATCATGCACACAAGACCTCATGAAGGAAGCATCAACACCAATATGCTTGGTGAGCTCATGCTTCACGTGGTCACGAACAATCACGATAGCACTGCATCGTGTCGACAAGAGAGGAGTCGGTGTAATGAAACACCAAAATCCTCAAGTAACCACCGTAGCCAAGTAATCTCTGCACAAGAGAGCCATAGCTCGCAACTCACCTCTGACTCGAACGGGACACTGCGATCTGCTTCTTCGCCTTCCGTGCAATAAGCGAACCACCAAGAAAAACACAAGAAGGTGAGATAGACCGCGATCGAGGGATCGGCGCCCAAGTAGCATCCGAATAAGCTCAAGTCATGCGAGCCGGAGCGTGGAAAGAAGAGACGGCGAGAGATAGTCCCACGAAGGTATCGCAGAACTCAAGAAGGTGGTCAGAGTGGACTGAGTGGGAGCGTAAACAAACCGACTCGTAATGTGAACTGGATAAGTGATATCCGGACGAGTAACAAAGAAGGTAGACAAGACTCCCAACAAGATGGCGATAGCGAGTCGGATCGTAAAGAGGCTCGCCATCGAGGGTCGGAGGTGAACATTGAGCTCCATAGGAGTCTCAACAGACGCCGATCGCTGAGGGAGGCGCGATCAAGAAGTTCTGAATATACTTCTCTTGGGACATAAAGAAACCATATGGAGTGGAAGTAACCTCAATCCCAAGGAAGTAACGAAGAGGATCAAGATCCGACATAAGGAATCTCACTAAGACGAGCCTTGACAAAGGCAATATACTCGAG
Source organism: Hsuehochloa calcarea (assembly GCA_036346395.1). Lineage (NCBI taxonomy): Eukaryota > Viridiplantae > Streptophyta > Magnoliopsida > Poales > Poaceae > Hsuehochloa > Hsuehochloa calcarea. The sequence goes on from CM070606.1 coordinate 4,136,951, forward strand.
TCATCTCCGTAATGATCATATCATCAACATACGAAGAAGAAGAGTCCGACCACGCGACGAAGTGTGGACAAAAGCGCAGGTCATGATCACTTGTCAAAAACCAGCAGCGGTGACCACAGAGGAGAAGCGCCAAACCGAGCACGAGGAGCTTGCTTAAGGCCATAGAGAGAGCGACGAAGGCGCATGCACCATGCCCTCGTGAATGAATACCTGTGGCGGATGCATGTAGACCTCCTCACGTAACTCGCCATTAAGAAAGGCATTCTTGACATCAAGTTGAGAATGCACTCATGGCGAGCAGACGCCACCGAAAGAAGAGTGCGACAAGTGGTCATGTGGGCCACGAGAGCAAAAGTCTCGTCGTAGTCACGACCATGCTCCTGCTGGAAGCCACGAGCAATAAGACGCGCCTTTATAGCGCTCAAGAGAGCCATCGAGCGAGTCTTAATCTTATAGACCCACTTACATGTGATGGGACGAGTGAGATGGAAAAGGAACAAGATCCCAAGTACCAAGACGCTCGAGGGCGACAATCTCTCGGCCATGGCATGCCGCCACTCGGGATGAGTAACAAATCCGGTGAGGAGGCGAGCTCACAAGTAGGCTGCGCCAAAGAAAGGCAAACAGGCAGGGGCGAATCGATGGCGATCGCGGAGAGCGTAGCGAGGAGAAGACGGCCCATCGGGGAAGATGAATCATCGGAAGATGAAACATCGGGAAGTGGGCTCATCTGGAAGATCCTCAATACGAGGTCGACGAGTGTAGACGAGTGTAGTGGGGGGAGCCTGAGGAGCCGCAGGAGACGAAGCAGACGGCGACAATGGCGGAGAGGCCACAGGAGAAATATGTGGAGACGAGATAGGTGTATCCGAAAGGTCAAAAGACAGAGACTCCACAGAGGAAGTCGAAGGAGAGATAGGACGTGGGTAGAAGGGACGAGACTCGTCGAAAGTCACATCCCGAAATCCGCATCCGTCGACCAACAGATCCCAAAGACCGATAGCCCTTGTGCTCGACATCTGCACCCCAAAAACACACTCAATGGATCGAGCGGTCGGTTTGGTGCGTTCGAGGGGCGAGGAGAACGTAGCAAACGCAAACAAATGCACGAAGGCGAGTAGTCGAAGGAGACCACGAGACGCTCAATAGGGATTGCGCTCAAGAGCGTAAGAGGGTCGGATGTTGATGAGATAGGTGGCGATGGAAACACCTCGCCCAAAAGTGAGGTGGAATAGCGGCGGCAATCATCAGTGCACGAGCCGACTCAAGGAGGTGACGATGCTTGCGCTCAGCAACACCGTTCTGAGCATGAGCACCAGGACAAGAGAACTGAGCGAGAGTGCCTCAGCAAGGAAACTGCGCATGTGATGAGAGAGGTACTCGCCAGCAGTCGACCACGAAAGACACGAATAGGAGTGGAGAACTGTAAAGAACCATAGTGGCAAACTGTTTATAGATAGACAATACCTCACTACGAAGACATGAAATATATCCAAGTGTGGCGAGAGAAATCATCTATAAATATGATATAGTATCGATGACCCCTTTCAAACGAAGGAGCCGACCCCAAACATCGAATGAACAAGATCAAAAGGACGTTGAGACATCGACTCACTATGAGGATAAGGAAGTCAAGTCGCTTGCCTAACTTACACCGACAATGTAGAGACACGTCTCCCGAGATGCAGACCCAGAGACCACGACGAACTAAAGACGACATGACGAGAGCCACACAGATGGCCAAGACGGTGATGCCATTGTTGGAAAGAGCCGTGAGATCGAGTGGCGAGGCGGAGAGATCGCGGCGACGGTGGCGTGGAAGGAAGGTGAAGCTACCAAGCTCCAGAGACGCTGCGAGTCAAGGCGCCGAGGGCCGAACCAACCGAGCTCCGTGTGACGGTCCCGAACACAACAAGAGTCGAGTCGAGAATGATCCGATAACCAAGGTCGATGTCATCCAGCAGAAGAAGTCGCATGGTTAGTCGAGGAACATGAGCAATGTAAGGAACATGAAAAGATGAGTTGCTAAGAGGTCCTCGACTGCAGACAAAGAGAGGTACCATCGCAGTAAGAACACCGCGGGGAATCAAGAGGTGTAACAAAAGATAGAGTGGAAGAATCGGAAGTCATGTGGAAGGATGCTCGGAATCAAGGATCCACGGGAGGTACCTGTCGTGTAGGAGGTGGTTTCTCGGTGCTCAAGAGTCGGTCGCGAAACCTGCAGAACTCGCCGAGGAAGAACACAGGCGGCAAGCGCCGTCGTCAAGTCCGCTATCTCTGAAAGAGAGAAAATGCGAAGTAGTCGATGCGAGCGTCGTTGTAGAAGTACCGTGCCGCTAGGAGAAGAACGGCGTGAAATATGCCTCTGTTTCTTGTAGCACGAGACTCAATGTGGCCGATCTTGTCGCGATGGAGCAGCGAGGGGCGACCACCGCCAGATGGAGGGCGGCCACCACCACTGTGGCGGCCACCGGAGGAGGCGATGTCTTCAAGCGTGAAGTAGTCGGTGTAGCGAGTGTGCGGGCGGCGAGCACGGAGGAGTGACATCGCACGGCACCACTCAGACGAGTCTCCTCGCACGTATCTCGGTAAGGGCCTCCGAAGAGTGACACGAGGTGGCGTGCAAGTAGGCCGGGCACGCCTCGCTCGAACTTCGGGGCGAAGTCGAGTAAGGAACTCGTGAGACACGCCAAACTCCAGTCGGCACGGACACCAAGCGGCATGAGCAGAACGCAGCCAAAGAAGGCGAAGAGAGTCCAGATTGGCGCCGCATCGCGAACTCGGCGTAGAAGGCGTCAACGAAAGAGCATCACCTGCCAAGAGAGTGCTCTGACGAACTCACGACAAGTAGAGGGCATCTCCAGAGGGTTCGTAGCGCTGTCGAAGATGAGTCCACATCCGACGGTAGATGAAAATCCACAATCTCGTAAGAAAATCGAGGTCAACATCGGCGATGAAGACAAAGCAGCGAAAGGCCGTCGTCGTCACACCACCGAGTGTAGGTAGTCAAGCGATCCATGTAGGAGTCGAGCCTCTTGGTAGGCGAGGCGCCTTCTCATCAGCAAGGCCAGCAGACTCAATAGCAGTCTTGTCAGCTGTCGGGGGAAGCGCAACAGACGTAGGTTCCGTCGGAGGAGAAGGGCATGGCGGGCAGGTGACATCGCCAGAGAGAACGCCCCAAAGATTTAAGACCACGATATGGATGCGCATGTGAGACACGGTCGGTGTAATTAACACCGTCGAAGATCACCGGCAATGAGGAGGAGAAGCGGTGCCCATTGGTAGGCGGCGCCGACGGGCGGCGACCAAGACAACGAGGTCTAACAGCGGCCCGACGCGGCGCGTTAGAACAACGTTTTTTCTCTCTTTTTTTTCTTTTTTTTTCTTTAAGAGGAACCGGTAGGGCGATTCTACCAATCGCCCCGTTAAATCGGGAAACCACGATTAGGGTTTCCTCCTCACAGCGGTGGCGGCGGCGGGGCTCGTCGGGCGGCTCATGATCGGCAGACGGCGGCTCGTCGGCGCCTTGACTTTGCGGTAGCCGGCGGCGGGCGACGGCGACGGCACGAGCGGCCTGGCGAAGGGCGGCGGCGGGCGGCTTCTGCGGCGGCGGCGCGGGCGACGGCGACGGCTTGCGGCGGCTCGCGGCGGCGAAAACACGGCGGCGGATCTTGCAGAGACGGCTTCCCCTTCCCTGGTGATTGCGCAAGGCGAAGGCCGACGGAGCGACGAGGAAGCCGAAGGCCGACAGAGCGACGAGGAAGCCGAAGGCCGACGGAGCGGCAGCGGAGTTGCACGAGGAGGTAACCCTAATGCTCTGATACCATGTTGGAATATGCGACTTGTATTATTAGGGGCCAATTGGCCAGTATATATATACAATGCATGTTACAGATAAGGAAACCAAATCAAATAGAGTCCTACTCTAACACAAGGTTATCTCTAACTATATCTCTAACAGTGACATTCGCTCCCCCTTGAGACTGAACTAGAACCCAGATTGCCGCATCCGGAAAACGGGTTCGCAACACTGAATAATCTTCCCAGGTGGCGCAATCCTTTCGGAGCGTCGACCATTGAACAAGAATTAATTTGTTGTGTAGCAGAATTCCCTTTTTTGACTAAACGCCGATCCAAAATGGCAATGGGTGTCGGAGTTCCAGCCGATAAATTTAGTACTGTCGGTAGGTCATGGAACACAGGAGAGTAGTTGGGTGTAAACGGATTCAACCGTGAAACATGAAATACTAGGTGCACTGAAGAATCCACTGATTTACCTGTTCCATTTGCCCGTCCGACTGGGGATGGTAGGCAATGTTGTAGTGTAATTTCGTGCCCATGGCCTGAAAGAGCTCGCACCAGAACGCACTGGTGAATACTCTATCACGGTCTGAGACAATTGAGCGCGGCACACCATGTAATTTGACCACATGATCAAGAAACACCTTGGCCACCTGACTTGCCGTAAAGGGATGACATAAGGGAAGAAAAATAGGCATACTTGGTCAGCTGATCCACGACTACCAGAATCACGTCATAAGTCTCGGACTTTGGTAAGCCCTCGATGAAATCCATGGCGAGGTCTTGCCAGGCGCCCTCCTGTACTGGAAGTGGTTGTAATGTGCCGGATGGATGAGAGTGCTCGTGCTTCGCTTGTTGACAGATTTGACACTGCTTGACAAACTCATCCGCTCCTGATTTGAGGCCATGCCAATAAAAACAACTTTTTGATGCGGTGATATGTAGCTAAAATGCCAGAATGTCCCCCAATGGCAGTGTCATGGGAGTTATTGATTAATTTGGTCCGTAACGCCAGATTAGCCCCAATCCAGATTCTGCCCTTGTACTGTATCAAGCCATGTACCAATGAAAACCCATGTTCATCAGGACTAGTAATTGCCAGTGAAGTAAGAAATCGTTGAGCCTCGGTATCGGTCGCATAGGAGTTGAGAACTTCCTGTACCCAATCCGGCCGACATCTGGAAAGAGATTGGAGCTGAAGTAAATGACTGAGGCGGGACAAAGCATCTGCTGCACCATTGCCCACCCCTCTCTTGTATTGAAATTTGAATTGCAAGCCTACCAACTTAGACATGGCTTTGCGCTGTAAGTCAGTGCCGAGTGGTTGATCTGCCAGAGTGCAGAAGCTCTTGTGATCAGTTAGAATGAGAAAGGGCCCTCGCTGCAAATAGGATCGCCATTTATCGATTGCCATGATGACCGCTAAGAATTCCTTCTCATAGATAGACAATTGCTGATTCTGTAGTCCCAAAGCCCGGCTGAGATAAGCCGCAGGATGCCCTTGTTGCATTAAGACAGCTCCAATGCTGGTTGTACAGGCGTCGGTTTCCACTGAAAAGGGCAAAGCAAAATCAGCGAGTGCAAGTACTAGCGTGTTCACCATTGCTTGTTTCTGTTATGAATAAATTGTATGTTATTGAAGAGGCCCAAAGGGTAATTTATATAGGGTACAAGAGGTATAGATAAGGATATGTTAGAGATAACGTATCTCTAATACCTTATCTCTAATATATCTCTAACCCCCCCTCAAGCATTTGGAAAGGATTGACACTAAAATATGAAAAATCCAAAATCCGAGTCTTCATAATGTCGTCGTAGCATGCAGCTCTTGAAAAATATGTCGAGTATCAAAAGATCTTCTCCCATCCGGTGTCATGCGACAGCTCATAAGGCACAAGGTGCAGGAGCGAAGTCGACCGCGGCAACACGACGAAGAAGATGATGAAGTCAACAAATATAGAGAGAACTGTCAAATCAAGTCGAATAGGAATTGGTGGAAGCATAGCGGCGCAGATCGTAGCCCAAGACGGCGGCGACGCAGTGCACAAGAAGTGCAACGAATGCACAGTGCAAAAGAAGCGCAACGCAATGCACAAGAAGCGCAACAGAGGCGCAGTGCAGAAGAAGCGCGACGGCCTTGAACGCTTGGAGCGGCAGATCTGCAGCGGCTCGAAGAAAATAGCAGTGGGAGCGGCGGCTGCTGCCATGCATAAGGCAAGTCCTATGCTTCTATGACTGACAATAAATTTGCGGACTTGCATGGCTAAGACAAACTCAAAAGTTGAGTACTACGGACTTGGATGGATGCAGTGGAAGAAAAAACGACACAAAGGAGGAAACTCCTAAAGATAACTAGCAGAAATGACAGCTCTTAACAGCGGAAGAAGCTTCAAGAAGCCATTGCAGAAACCAAAGTGGAGCTGGAGAAGCCATTGCAGAAAACCGGCCGAGCAAGGAAAGCCGAAGCCGGGCGGCTTCGGCTTGATCGGAGCGAGGAAAGCGTGGAAGCCGGAGAGCCGTGGAAAGCGAGCGGCCGCTTGATCGGACATGACGGCTCGTGACCCGTGATCCGCCCATGCAATTCGGGTTGGCCGAGGCTCGCACACCCCGGCCTCTTGAACGCTGGCCATGGAGGCCAAGTCCGCCCCGGACTTCGGTACATTCACAACCCTTGTGTATAATCACTCTAGGCCTTGCCGTGCCAAACAACCCCATCTTATAAGCCCTTTTGCCCTCCAAAGCTAGAGTGACAGGCCCGCGCTACCGAGTTTGGCTTGATCGGGCCTCTGCTTTGCCGGGCGATGGCGGCAGCACCGACTGAAGAGGCGGCGCCTGGCGGCGGCCAAGTATCCTCTCAGACTCGGGCGGCCATGAGGACCAAAGACTGGGGATCCGGCGCCCACTCCGAGTAGATCGAGGGAGGCGAAGCCGATGCCGAGGAAGAGCGGCGGCAGGCCAAGCGAAGCCGAGGCGAGCGAGGTGAGGTTGCGTCGATGTAGATCCGGTGATTCACCGGCACCGAAGGTGAGGGTTGCCTCTGATGCACCCGAGGAGGAGTCGGCGTAGCGGAGGTCGTAGGGGTTCATGGCGCCGCTCGGGGTTCGACCGGAGGGTGAGGAGTCCGGGAGGAGCAGGAGGCCGCCGCCGTGCGATTCAGGCGATCCGAAGAGCGCACGATGGACAAGCATATTCCTGGAGTTCCAGTGGTTCTCCTCGCCAGCCGTCTTCAGCTTGCCATCTTCTTCCCGCCATCGAGCCGCGGTGGCCGACGTGGCCCGGCAGGACCATCCCCACCCCGACGCTGATGGCGGACGTGAGGGTCGTCATCAGGAGGCGCTTCCCCGTCGGCCCGGACAGGCGGATCGTGGAGAAGGTGGCCGAGGACATCGCCCTCCGGAGTTAGCCGTCACGCAAGCTGCGCCGCCCTGAGTCCCTGACCTATCCTCCCTTCCTCCTCGAGTGAGAAGTTTTTTTTTGAGTCACGCACTCGAGGATGCAGAAGGTGCTGCTGCCCATGTACTCGAGGACGCCATCTTCGTGCTGCTTCTTGTTCTTGCCGAAGGAGAAGGTGGCGTTGGACGCGACAAAAAGATGGTGCGACCGTTGGGGTGGACCACGTAGCAGACCATATGGCTCGGATCGAAAGGCGGTTGGGAAAGGGGTGCATGTCGAAGATCTTGGTGCCGAGGGCCACAAAGTACATGGCGAGGTGGCGGTCCGCGTGGACGCGGACCAACGGGGGGTCGGGCAGCCTCTCTGCCCGCGAGTCCAGATCGGTGTTGGTGTCGGCGTCGGGTTCGGGTCGAAGCCGCTAACGTCAATCTTGCGGATCTTTGTATCCATCCTCCGAGTCATCCAAAGAAGTAGAGATGCCGCGCGGCTTGACTTCGACATCTTCTTCTTTGCTCGCTAGTTTGTCAACCTGTGCTAAGCAAGGGGAATGCGACGCGGAAGCCACAACAGCTGGTTGAAGGACGCTGGGAAGGATTTGCACCTGGCCGCCCCCGGGAGCGGAGATTGCACCTCCCGGGGGCAGCGGATAGCGGAAGCTAGGTTGTAGGCTAGGGTTTAGAACCTTCGTTCTGATACCATGTTAGGAATCTATTGTGTGTCTATTGAAGAGGCCCAAAAGGCAATATATATAGTGTACAAGAGGTATAGATAAAGATATGTTAGAGATAGATTCTATCTTTAACATATCTATAGTACCTTATCTCTAATATATCTCTAACACAAAGTACGACTGTACACCATGATGCCGTCCAGAAAAACTATCACGAACTTGCGTACATGTGGAGCGAACACTACATTCATCAAACACTGAAAAGTCATGGGTGCATTTTGTTAGAGATATAATTAGAGATATGATTTGATTTGGTTTCCTTATCTGTAACATGCATTGTATATATATACTGGCCAATTGGCCCCTGATAATACAAGTTGCTATTCCAACATGGTATCAGAGCGTTAGGGTTACCTCTTCCTAGTCGCTGCCGCCGGCTTCCCGTGCAACTTCGCTCGCCGCTTCGGCATCAACCTTCCCAAGATGGACCCGCAACCTCCGCTCGGATCTTCCCAAGATCAACCCGGCGACCTCCGCTCGGATCTTCCCAAGATCGACCCGGCGAGGATCGCAGCGTGGCCGCCGCCCGCCGCCGCCGCCACCGACGCCGGCTACCGACGGCGCTGTCTCGAGTCCCGCCGATCCGTCGCTCGGCCTCGCTCCTCCGCTCGGACAAGCGTCCGGTCGGCTCCTCCGGATCGGCTCCTCCGCCGCCGATCCGTCGCTCGGCCTCGCTCCCTCCGGTCCACGGAGGAATCGCGCTGGCGCGGCGGAACGCCGATCTTGGCGAGGAAGCCCACGGGTCCACAGCGTCGCCGCGGTGAAGCGCTGCGTCCGCCGGGTTCTCACGCCGAGACTGGCGGGCGCTCGCGGGGTCGGACAGCGCGCGCGCGCCAAGGGCGGCTCGAGTACATTGCCTTTGTCAAGGCTCGTCTTAGTGAGCAGTTCCTTATGTCGGATCTTGGTCCTCTTCGTTACTTCCTTGGGATTGAGGTTACTTCCACTCCAGATGGTTTCTTTATGTCTCAAGAGAAGTATATTCAGGATCTTCTTGATCGCGCCTCCCTCACTGATCAGCGTCCTGTTGAGACTCCTATGGAGCTCAATGTTCACCTCCGACCCTCTGATGGCGAGCCTCTTTCTGATCCGACTCGCTATCGCCATCTTGTTGGGAGTCTTGTCTACCTTGCTGTTACTCGTCCGGATATCACTTATCCAGTTCACATTCTGAGTCAGTTTGTTTCTGCTCCCACTCAGGTCCACTACAGCCACCTTCTTCGAGTTCTGCGATACCTTCGTGGGACTATCTCTCGCCGTCTCTTCTTTCCACGCTCCACTTTCGTTCTGACTTGAGCTTATTCGGATGCTACTTGGGCGGCGATCCCTCCGATCGCGGTCTATCTCTCGCCATCGTGTTTTTCTTGGTGGTTCGCTTATTGCCTGGAAGACGAAGAAACAGATCGCAGTTGTCCGCTCGAGTCAGAGGGTGAGTTGCGAGCTATGGCTCTCTTAACAGAGATTACTTGGCTACGGTGGTTACTTGAGGATTTTGGTGTTTACACATTACACCGACTCCTCTCTTGTCGACAAGACAAAGTATCAAGATGTTGCGTGACCACGTGAAGCATGAGCTCACCAAGCATATTGGTGTTGATGCTTCCTTCATGAGGTCTTGTGTGCATGATCAGGTGATTGCTCTTCAGTATGTGCCTTCAGAGCTTCAGATAGCGGATTTCTTCACGAAGGCCCAGACTCGAGCACAGCACGGCTTCTACCTCTCCAAACTCAGTGTTGTTGATCCACCATGAGTTTGAGAGGGGGTGTTAGAGATATAATTAGAGATATGATTTGATTTGGTTTCCTTATCTGTAACATGCATTGTATATATATACTGGCCAATTGGCCCCTGATAATACAAGTTGCTATTCCAACACATTTGTCAGGCCAATGTGCATCACGCGAAATTGGAACTGACCTTGATGTGTCTTAAAAGCCGTTTTGTCCTCATCAGTTTCCCTCATCTGAATCTGATGATACCCCCAATGCAAGTCTAGCTTGGAAAAGAAATAGGTGCCTGCCAATTCGTCCAGTAGCTCATCCACAATTGGTAAGGGAAACTTACTCTTAATTGTGTGTTTGTTCAGTCGACGATAATCAACACAAAAATGCCAACTTCCATCTTTCTTTTGTACAAGGAGGACTGGTGACGCATACGGGCTCATGCTTGGTGTGATTATCCCTACTTCCAACATCTCAGTGACCCGTCGTTCGATTTCATCTTTCTACAATGGTGAATATATGTAGGGATGCGAATTCACAGGTGCTGCACCCGGTTCTAGAGTAATGGAATGGTCAAATTGTCGATGTGGATGCAATTGTTTAGGGTCATGAAAAACTTCAGCATATTGTTGTAAGAGAGCTTGTATTGACACCAGCAGATCTGGAACATGGTCCTGCTGGTATTGAGGTTGATGTTCTAACATAGTGACCGACCAAATCTCATTGCCGATACACCATTTCTGAAATTGGTCCGAAGACAACTCGGGCAATGTTACCTGACGACTTGTCTGAACTCCTTGGAGACAAACACGCCTACCTTCATACTCAAATGATAGGGTTTTGTGTAACCAATGACAGTCCATAGGACTAAGTGGTTGCAACCAGTCCGTCCCCAAGACTGTGTCATATGCCCCCAAATCAATAACTCTCATGTCGGTGTTGAAGGTGATGCCCTGAATCCACCAAGTGAGTTCGGGAACGACACTATCACATTGAAGTCGATCTCCATTGGCCACCTTGACTGTAACACGAATGCTTGGTTGGAATTTGAGATTGGTTCGGTTGACAAATGGTCTATTGACAAAACTTGAGTACCGCCCGAATCCACTAAATGAGCATCACCTGAGCTTTCACCAGAGCTTGAAGGCGTACTGATTGTACTTCTTCTGTGCCCGCAAGAGCATGAATGGACAATTGGAAACACTCTTCTTATGGTGTTGGTTCGGTGGTGTCGAAGGCTCGCAAGGTATCATACGGAAGAATCTCCCCAAAATCTCTGAGCTCAATAGTCAGTTACTGCATGGTCTTCTTGCACTGATGTTCCTTGGAATATTTATCTCCACATTTAAAACACGGACAATTAGCATGGCGAAAATCCTGCAATTGACGTTCGCGCCAGAAACCTTCAATGCCCTGCTACTTTGCATCAGTGCGCACTGTAGCTGTTGTCGGGGACTGTACTGTAGCTGGTAAGCTGCTGGATGTTCCGGCGACCGTGGAGCCGTGATTGCGTGGTCTACTTGTTGGGTTGATCTCGTCTAACCTCTTCCGAGATTCACAGGGCTTTGCCCACTCGCGCCCAGATTGGGAGCACAGCCAACAATATGGCTTTGGTCCCGTTCACCTGCGCTATAAGAAACAAAAGGGGGCTCGGCAGGCAGGCATGCTCGTGTGTGGTTCTAGCCTAAGAAAGCCCCAAACAACCCGATCTATCTAGAGCGCTCAGGTGGGCGAAGACTGGAAGCCGGAGGTCAACATTGTCACCCTCAAGCCACCGCCATCACCGGACTCCCTCACGTCTCTCCTTCGTCCAAGGCCGACGCTACTACTCTCAACCCCGTCGCCGACCTAAGCCGCAATGGCATCATCAGGCTCAGGTATACGCATTCACACTTCCGCTCTAACGATTATGCTTCGTGTTCAATGTTTGAGTTAGGGTTAATGTTGTTAGATCATGTTTAGCCTTAGTTTTAATCTAATATTTGGTATCAGAGTGACCCTAGCTCAGCTTGAACCCTATTAGCCCCAACTATGTCTCCCTCTCGCCCAGATCTAATGGTTGACGGCTCGGTTTTAGCACTTAGAAAGAGGGGATTTAAAATCCTTAGTTGAGAACCTAACGAAAACGCAATCCCGAACCCCCAACCCTCAAAAACTCAGATTGGAGATCAAAAGGAGCGGCGGATATACTTACGGTTTTTTTTTGTAGATCTGGAACCCGCTCCGGTCTAGGGCACCGCCGTAGCTCCACTCGACGGCTGCGTGCGCGCGACCTCGGTCGCACGCGCGTGCCGGCGAGGAGAGCTAACGGCGCCGCCTCTTCATGCCGCGCCACTCTTGCGCGCATCGTCTTAGCACCGCTTCGCGCCTCGCCGCCTCGCGCTGCCGCCGACGGGCGCGGCCGCTTCCTCTCCGCTCATGAGCGCTTCCGACGCCTTCGACCGCACGTTTTCTTCGGGAGAGAAGGGGCGAATGATTAGGGTTAGGGTTCTTCCGCCGTTTCGGCCGGTTTTTATACCCCGCGATTTTCACTCTCAGCCGTTCGATCCGATCCGGCCGCTCACGTTCGTCCTGATACGATCGGTTCAGTCGCGCGATGATCTCGGTCGTCCATTCGGATCCAACGGCCATTAGCCCTGACGGAGAAAAGGATGTTGGGCCGAGCCGAGCACGCGCATGAAGACGGGCCGAGCGGCATGCCGTGCGCGGAATGAAGCCGGGCCGAACGAAGGCCGGGGCCAGAACTGTGCTCAGGTCGCACAGTAACTTTTCCCATTCTGTAAAGTGCTTTTTATGATTAAATTTTTATTTATTTATTTATTTTGTGCACTATTTTAATTAATAATAATTGCTCAAGTAACAGTGTATCATTGTCTCTAATTAAAATTGAACCAACGAGATGTTTTGATTCGAGATTTTTATGTTTTAATTTGGCATTATATATGCACATGATTACATACTGACCAACGTTGTTTGTAATCGTGTGTCGCCATATTAATTGTTGAAGTTCTTTTCATTTTCTGCCCAACGGTGATATGAATTAGAACTGTAGTATTGCATGTTATTAATCAGACCAACGTAGGGTTAATTGCATGCAATATATATTTTTTATGTTATTTTTAATTTTTCCCTGTATTTTAATGTTCAGCAATAAATGCTTTGAATGTTGCTGCTACAATTGACAACATTGAGCAGCTTACGGGGAGCAACTTCCCCGCTTGGAAAGAAAGAATTTCGGTTGTTCTTGGACTTTTAGACCTTGACTATGCTTTAAGGGTGACTTTTCCCATTCCCCCCACCAACAGTGAGGATAATTATGATGAGAAAAAGAAAACTTATGATACTAATGCTGAAAAATGGGAGCGGTCCAACCGCCTGTCATTAATGATCATGAAAACCTCTATCTCAGTTGGGATCAGGGGAGCAATCCCAGATTCTGAAAATGCTAAGGAGTATCTGGCTTCAGTTGAGGAGAAATTCAAAGGCTTCACTAAGGTTTATGCCAGTACTTTAATCCAGAGGCCTCCTTTGTTTTGGATAGAAACCGATTCAGTTTCTATAAAAACAGTAAATTTTCAAAAAAAAAAACAGAACGTCGATCTAACCACCGCGCTGTCCAGCACTGCTTGTTAGACTTCGTTGCCTTGGTTGCCGCATTGTCCAGCGCCGCCTACCGATCACTTCTGTTCCATCAGCTGTGATCCCATTATCAGGAATAAAGCTTCATAGGACGAACTACATGTTGCGGTCTTCACTCATAGAGATCATGCTCTACAGTCTCTTCCTCTGGGGACATGTCACTGGTGCTCGACCTTGTCCGTTGTTGTCGGTTCAGCCTCCTCCCAGACAACCCACTTCTGCACCTCCTGCAGAAGATGAGCCCGCTAAGAAGGAGGCAGAGGCCGCCGTTCCTGCTGTTGACGCAACTGATGAAGCCTTTCAATATGTCATAAACGTTTTTGAGCGCTGGTGTGCTGATGAGGCTGTGTTTGAGCCACCCTGGTGGTCAGCGTCGACGACTCCATCCAGTCAGACATTGTTGTTCTACGTTTCACTCGTCAGATCTGGGAGTACTTGCGCGAGCGATACCAGCAGAGCAGCGATGCTCAGTTCTTTTTCGCTTCAGCGTGAGTTGGAGACACTTCGCCAAGAGGACTCCTCTGTCGACGACTTCTTCTGAGCCCTGGCAAGTCTTTGGTGCCAGCTGGACGAGCTGGCTTCTCCGCTTTGCTAGGAGTGTCATATGGTACAGAAAGCGAATCGTGACTGCTTTCGCCTGTATGACTTCGTCTGCCATCATCGCCTAGAGTTTGAGCCTGTCAGGGCTCAACTGCTGAGTCGCTCACCATGACCGATAGTCACCGAGGCTCTTTCGTCGCTTCGTGCTGATGAGCTTCGCCGTGGGTTAGCAGCACAGTTTGTTCCGGCTGTGCTTGCTACCCCTTCTTCGACTACACCGACGGCTTCTGCTTCGACTACAGTTCCTCCTCAGGTGTCTGTTTTCGCTCCTATTTTTGCACTAATTGGAGTTCACTACAATTATTGCAAGAACTTTGGGTACGGCTACCAGAGTTGTGCGGTGCGAAAAAGCGGAACAAGGCGCCTGGGGGTGGATGATCCAAGGGGGCAGAGAGGCCCTTCCTAGACGGGAGGACACACCAGCACGTCAGAGCCTTCTCAGCAACGTGACTTTGTTCAGTAGTTCTGCCAGGCTCTACTTCATCAGCTCTCTCACAGCTTAGCAGGTTCTGCTAGTCTAGCTCAGACGTCTCCTCCAGGTACTACTTGGGTTCTGGATTCTGGTGCCCCTTTCTACATGACACCGGACTTCACATCTCGCTTCAACAAGGACTCCACCACCTCTGGAATTTTTGCGCAGTGACATCATCATCTAGGTCACTTGTGTGGGTCTTGCCTTTCTTCATTGGTTCGTCAGGGTTTTCTTGGACGTGTTACTATTGATACAACCATGTTTTAGTCAGGGTTGTAAGCTGGGTAAGCAGCTACAACTTCCTTATCATTCTAGTGAGCTCTTGTCTTCTCGTCCTTTTGACTTAGTTCATTCAGATGTATGGAGACCTGCGCCTATTATCTCTAAAGGTGGGCATAAATTTTATGTGATCTTCATTGATGATTATTCTCATTTTACATGGATTTCCCCTATGTCTAATCGTAGTCAGTTTCTTGCGATCTGTTGTAGCTTTGCAACGATGGTTCGTACTTAGTTTAATTCTTCTATCCACACTTTTCACGTGATTCGCTAGCGAAATCGCTCGGGCGCTTTTAGATGTTTCTTTACGAGCGAGGCACTCTTTACCAGTCTTCTTGTCCTGGTGCCCATGCTCAGTAGGGTTACTGAGCGCAAACATTGTCATCTGATTGAGACTGCCCGCACTCTTCTCCTTGCCTCTCATGCTCCACCACAGTTCTGGGATGAGGCTGTTTCTACGACTACATTTCTCATCAATATGCAACCTTTCACTACTTTTAAGGGTATCAGTCCTATAGAGTGTCTCTACTCTTGACCCCCCTAGTACACTCACCTTCGTGGTTTTGGTTGTTCTTATTTTGTTCTGCTGCAGCCTCATAAGTGCACCAAACTACCGGTTCAGTCAGTTGAGTGTGTGTTTCTTGGTTATAGTTCTGAGCATAAGGGTTATCGCTACTATGATCTTTCTGCTCGATGGATCAGGATTTCATGAGACATTGTCTTTGACTAATCTTGACATTTTCTTCTATCGAGATTCGGCTCCTTGTCATGTTTCCACCGTTGAGTCGATTTTATGATTGTCTCTTTCTGAATCTTCACCCATTTCTCCACTATCACAGTCTCCCCCTGGTCTATCTCCAGTGGTTCTCTCTATACCTTCGCCTCTGGTGCCGCCTACTGCAACACCGCTTTTTGTTCCTGCAGCACAACCGTCTCGTTTATCTGGTATTCACTACTCCAGGCGTCCTCATCCTTCACCAGTCTCATCTCCTAGTATCTTGCCGACACCCACATCTGATTGTCCTAATGATGCTTCTCGTTACATCCTTCGTGACCGGACATCCCTTTGACCTCCTGATTGTCTTGGATTTGCTCCGATAGCTCATGCTCTCTCTGTAACTGAGCCTAGTTCTTATCGTGAGGCCGCTCCTCATTCTAAGTGGCAGCTTGCTATGGTAGAGGAGCTTGATGCTCTTCGATGTACGGAGACTTGAGATATTGTACCGACACTTGTGCATGCTCGTCCTATCACGTGCAAGTGGCTATACAAGATTAAGACCTAATCTGATGGTACTATCGAGCGCTACAAGGCTCGTCTCGTGGCTCGCGGCTTTCAATAGGAGTACGATCGCAACTACGATGAGACTTTTTGCCCCTGTTGCCCATATGACCACTGTTCGCACTCTTGTTGCGGTTGCTTCTGTTCGTCGGAGGTCTATCTCTCAGCTGGATGTTTAAGAATGCCTTTTTAATTGTGTTTTGCATGGGAAGGTCTACATGCAGCCACCACTTGGTTATTCTGTTCCCGATGGGCACGTCTGGCATCTTCGTTGCGTTCTTTGTGGCCTCAATCAGGCTCCTCATGCCTGGTTTACACGTTTTACCTCAGTGATTACTACTGTCGGTTTCACTGTCAGTTCCCACGATCCTGCTCCTTTTGTCCATGTCTCATCTCGGAGTAGGACACTGCTTCTTCTGTATGTTGATGATATGCTCATCACTGGTGATGATTTCTCATTCATCACGTATGTGAAGAAGTATCTCAATAAGTAGTTTTTGACGACTGATCTTGGTTCTCTTACGTATTTCCTTAGGATTGAGGTCTTTTCCATACCTGAAGGCTACTACTTCTCCCAGCAGAAGTATGTCCAGGATTTTCTTGATCGGTCTGGTCTGACTGACACTCGCACTACTGAGACTCCCATGACGCTATCTCTACAGCTTCGTGCCACTGATGGTGATCTTCTTGAGAATCCTACTCGATATCGCCATCTTGTTGGGAGTTTGGTGTATCTTGTGAGCACCCGTCCTGATATTGCTTATGTTGTTCATATCTTGAGTCAGTTCATGGCTCGTCCTACCCATCTTCACTACAGTCACATTCTTCGTGTTCTTCGCTACTTGCGTGGGACTATCTCTCGTCGTTTGTTTTTCCCTAGGTCT
Organism: Hsuehochloa calcarea; assembly: GCA_036346395.1. Classification (NCBI taxonomy): domain Eukaryota; kingdom Viridiplantae; phylum Streptophyta; class Magnoliopsida; order Poales; family Poaceae; genus Hsuehochloa; species Hsuehochloa calcarea. The sequence continues at coordinate 4,153,747 of CM070606.1, forward strand.
ACCTCACTACAGCTTCAGCCGTACTCCGATGTGACCTGGGCTAGTGATCCTTCTGATCGTCGTTCTCTTTCTCCTCACTGTGTTTTTCTTGGCTCCTCGCTGATTGCCTAGAAGACAAAGAAGCATACTGCAGTTTCCCGTTCAAGTGCAGAGGCTGAGTTAAGAGTTATGGCAATAGTGACAGCAGATGTTACTTGGTTGAGTTAGCTACTTGCAGATTTTGGAGTGCATGTGATTGGACCTACGATTCTTTTATCTGACAGTACAAGTGCTATTAGTATTATCCGTGACCCAGTGAAGCATGAACTCACTAAGCACATTGGTGTTGATGCTTCATACAATCGCTCACAGTTACAGGAGGGAGTACTTGCTTTACAGTTTGTGCTCTCAGAGTTACAGATTGCTGACTTCTTCACGAAGCCACAGACTAGGGTACAATATTTGTATTTTATCTCTAAACTCAGTGTGTGTGATCCACCATGAGTTTGAGGAGGGTGTTAGAATATGAATTCTTTTATATTTCCTTAAATGCCTTTTGTATTTCCTTATATGCATATGTCATATTCTCTTGTAATATTCTTTTTGTACTCCTTGTATATATTGCTCATTAGCTCTCCTGAATACATACACAATATTCATAAGAGCATTGATGCACCACTGCAGCTTTTAATGGCTGCTCTTTGAAGACTAATGAAAATCTTGAGGTTCTACGGGGCATTCCTGCAGAGAGGACGATGATAAGAGACAGATTCTCCATATTGTGGTATTAAAATTACTCATGCTGGAATCCAGTTTGTAAAATCCGTCTGGCCATCCAAGAAGAAAGAAAAGTACGAGCCAGGCTCAACAGTTAAAGGTCGCAATGACCCTTGTTTAGTCAGGTAAGTCGATACAGTTGTGCACAAATTACATTAAGCTTCTTGGTCAGAAAATGTTTGGACTGGTCTCCAAGTGTCAAGTGTACTTGAACACCAGAAGTGAATATTTGCTTTTCATGCACCTTGTAGTCCATGTTTTTTTTTCTGAAGGGACAGACCAAAACTTATGCTCTTCTCTGTAGAAACATTAAAGCACTAAGTATGTTGTTACATATAAGTTTGAGATGCTTTGTTGTCCAATGAATTTCTGACCATTTACAATGATATATGATGCCATGCAGCAACTTATTTCATTAGCGTTGTGCCCTTTATGCAAAACCAAATAATTCTTTTTGTTGCTGTCATGGGCGTGGGCCGTGGCTCCCCCCTGGGCCCACGCCCATGGCAGTTGCCCTGCTCATTTTGGCAGAGAAATCTTGAAGCTTTTCATTACATTTCATTATCATGATCTATTATTATAGTGCTTTTGCCTTTAGAAAATTTTAATAACTAGAGAACTATCTATTCCAGGCAAGTCCTTGAGGTAGTGGCTGGTTGCAAAGGAATTGCTGACATAGAAGGCTTGAGTAAAACTTTGTACCACAACACATGCAGGTAAACTATCTGAGTATCTGTATATCATGCTGACATTTCTTCGCTGTTAAACAACTAACCAGGAATCATCCAATGACCCCTCATGGTTATAGATGCGATCATGGATAGAAATACCGGTTTTACCGGTGGGTACCGGGATTTAGAAAACCGGCTGGTTTTTTTTCTCGGTTTAGCAAATTCAAATTCTAGATTTAGAATTTTGGCCGGTTTTTAAACAAATTCAAATTTCAGTTTTCAAACTTCGTCCAGGTTTTTTTTTTGCCGGGATTTCCGGTTACTGGCCGGTAACGGACAAATGGCGCCAGGCGGTTTTTTATCTGGTACCGGATTTTGATCCCTTGATGCGATAGCATAAGTAGTCATCTAATGTGGGTAGGTTTTATAAATGTTTGTGCTAGTTACAGCTCTGTTGTGTATCCAGTTTTCAAAATAATGTGATTAAGAGATATGTCAACATTGCAGGCTCTTCTTCCCACTGGACCTGGATGCTTCTGTGGATGCACAGCTTGAGAGTGGCAATACGGTCCAAAGTAGCTGAGGCAGATTGAATGATTTCAAAACATTTCATTTTGTTTCCCATTTGAGTTCATGTTCCAATGACTGACTGAATCATTTTGCCGTGCTACAATGCTTCTACCTTGACAATTGCCAATTTGCATGCCACCATATGTTCATCTCAGTCTAAAGATGTCTATGGAAGTTATGTACATTCTCACTGTGTATATCCCAATTTGGGTTATGACCTGAAAGCATTCAAATTGCTTTTTATACGGAAATAATTAGCTGATACCCCAAGTATCACTTCAACTTATTTCAGTAAAGGACAGCCTATGAATAAATCCAGTACTCTACTCTACATAACATGAAGGAGACATCTGAAGCGAATCAATTTTCAGGAAGCAAACTGTTGCACTCTAGATTAAAATATTTCTGCACAATATGTATTACAACAATAATCATCTAATATTCTAGTATCTATAGCTGAAATCTCACTATAGCATCTCTCGTGTCAAAATTTTTCACTCAGACCAGTACAACTTGGATTAGAACGGCATGATTGGCAAATCAGTGCATCTCATACCTCCTCATTTGTAGGCATTAACTAGTCATTAATAACTGGCAGTTGTCTGTAAGCTGCTCTCTTCCATCTCTACCCCAGATAGTTCTGAAGTGTTGGTTGCTTCCATCCCTGCCTCAGATGGTTCGGAGGCAGCTTCTTCCTGCTGTGCCTGCACAGTGCTAGGAGAACCAGCTGGTGGGTTCTGTTCCGCCAGACTAAGTCGAAGTGGCCTCCCTTCCAGTTCCTGCATTGTCATGACATAACCATGTCAACCACAGCCTCTGCCAGTGAACCTTAAGTCAAATTTAACATGGTTACTGATGTATTCACTGCATAAAGTACATCTTTGACCTAACCGTTAGCCTTTTGTTAACACATGCCATCATCAGTATGACACTCATTTTGTCCACAAAAATACTACAGCAAATCACGCCTAGTAACCTCGTTGCTGCATTTCAGAATTCAATTTGATGTACTCATATTTTTGCATCCTAGTGGTCTATTTATGCTGTTGTATATCAGTTGACACTCGCTAATTCGATAAAGGTGATTTGATGGGCAGCATTGTTAAGGTTGACATTTGCTAATTCAGTGTATGAAGACAAGGCATACCACTCCATCCATGGCCTCCAAGGCGGCCTGTGCAGCCTCTGCTGTCCTGAAGGAGACGAACCCGAACCCCCTTGACCGGCCGCTGTCGCGCTCGAAGATGACCCTGGCGCCAAGCAAGCCGGGCTGCGCCTCAAACGCCGCCCTCAGTGCGTCGGCACGCACACCCCACCCCAGGTTGCCGGCGTAAATCTTGTACGCGCCATCATCACGCCTGCCACCCCTTGGAATCGCCGCCGATGCCACTGACCGCTCCCCTCCCCGCGGCACCTCCGGGTAGTTCACCCGGGCCGTCCTCCCTCCCAACAGCTACATTGACGCGCACACACACACACATCAATACAGGTGTGAAATGGTGCAGAATTGATCCAATTGGTGCGAAACTCACGGCCCCATCGAACATCTGGATGGCCTTGGTGGCCTCCTCGGCGGTGGCCATGGTGACGAAGGCGAAGCCGCGGCTCCGGTCGGTGACTTTGTCATAGATTATCTGCACCGGTGTGAACTATGAAACCAAGATGCTGTTCAGGAATTGGTCCATGGACCAGGGAGGCAAATCAAAGAGAGGATTTTGATTGGTTTGGTGCAGGTACCTGGACGTCGTCGACCCTGCCGGCCTCGGAGAAGGCCTCGGAGAGTTCGGCGGAGGTCATGGAGTAGGGGAGGTTGCCGACGAAGAGGCGGCCGGGCTCTTGGCCCGGCGCCGGCCGGCTTCTTGGAGGATAATAACCGCGAGGCGCCTGGGCCTCGGCTGCAACCTCCTCCTCTTCTTGTACGTACTCCTCTCCTTCCTCCTCTTCCTCGCCGTCGGAAGAGAATTCCTCTCCGGCGGCGGCGGAGGCGGAGGGTGGAAGAAGAACGGGGTGGTGACGACGGGAGGAGAAGAGGTGGAGGCCGACGCGGTGGTGCTGGAGCCTCTGCAAACGGAGGCGAGGAGGAGGGATGGGGAGGCGATTAGGGACGCCGGCGCTGGGGTGGAGGAGGGAGCGGAAGGTTGTAGCTGCAACGGCGGACGTGGCCATAGTAAAGGAGGCGGGAGTAGCGACGACCGACGAGGTTGGAGCAGTGATGCGAGTGTGGCAACCAGTGGCAATGGCGTCTGGCTGCTGCTAATTTCTTATCTGCTTCCTATTGGGCCGCGCTTAACGGGATCCACTTAAGGCCCAGCTGTTTTTGGGTCCAAGAAACGCGAGAAGAACAAAGTCCACAGCCCACGAGGAATCTCTTTCTGCCTCGAGCGGCGGCGGGACACCATCTTCTTCTTCTTCTTCTTCTTCTTCCTCCCCCCCAAGAAGCAATTGCAGAAGCAGAAGCAGAAGCAGCTCCCAAGCACTTCTTCCCCTCCAAATCCAAAAACATCCGCGAGAAAGCAAGCACTCCTCGCAGATCGCAAACCAGTGGCAATGGCGTCCGCCGCCGCGCAGCCCCACCTCGTCGAGGAATCCTCCAGCACGGCGCCCAGCCAAGAAGCGGCGCCCCAGGAAGATGCGGCGCAAGAAGTGGAGGTGGAGGTGGAGGAGATGGAGGGGGATGAGGAGGAAGGGGAGTGCGGGTTCTGCCTGTTCATGAAGGGCGGGGGATGCAAGGAGGCGTTCGTGGCGTGGGAGGAGTGCGTGGAGGCGGCGGAGAAGGAGGGCTCCGACATGGTCGAGCGCTGCTTCCAGGCCACCGCCAACCTCAAGAAGTGCATGGACGCCCACGCCGACTACTACGCCCCCGTCCTCCAGGCCGAACAGGCCGTCTCCGACCACGCTGAAGCCGCCATCGCCATCGCCGCCGACACCGACAAGAATAACGAAGAGAAATCCGCGCCTTCCCCAGCCACTGATGGGGAGAGCAAGACAGAAACGGTGACCGAGAAGGCTTTTCCCTCCCCGGCCGCGGAAGAGACGAACTGACGAAGGAAGAAGCTGTTGTCGAGAAGGTCGAGTCCTTGTCTTTAAGTAACTAACAATTGGTGGGTAGGTTTTTGAGTTCGTGGTATTTGATATGAATCATGATCTGATAGAGGTTCGTCAGGCTAATTTTTTATCCCCTTTGTGGGGAAATAAGCCCGTTATTCGAATAATTGTTGGACGTGATACGCAATTTACTGAAGCAATTTTGATGCTTTTATATGATCTGGGAGCACAGTGAAGTTACATGTTCATTACTTTTGTTGCTTGTTGCATTGAAATTTATATCGCTGGGTAAGTCTGTGTGATAAGTTAAACCTGGTGATTGCGATGTCTAATATAGTTCTCTTGATTTGCATTGAAATTACAATGCTGGGTAACTTTGAGAAAAGTTTCAATTGCTTACTGCATTGTTCTAATATAGATATGGTGTGTGCCTTCATTTACCGGTATGATTTTAGCCTTCAATCAAATTTTTTCTTTGTGCCAAATGGTAACAGATTTAGTAGCTAGTAACCTGGCTGAAGCTGTAGCTAGAATGTTGTATTGCAAAAGTCCCAAACATGGCCGAAGCTGTAGCTATAATTTTATATTGCAAAAAACTCAAATATCAATTACTTTGATTGTAAAAAAAACATCGGCTGTTGAAATACTGTCACTATTCTACCGCAAGTTTCTTTTCTATTCAAATTAGTTTTGTTTCAGCTTTCTAGCTTAGGCTGCCCGGGACTTCCCCGGCATGATTGTCTTTGTTGGGTCCAATTGTGTGGGTAGAGTGCTGTAGGACTAACATATGTACTGAAAGGGGGGGGGGGGACATCTTTTAGGAATTAGGAGTAGTATTAATCTGTCACGGATGTGTTTGATTGGATAAAGCTGGCTTAGTATGTCAATATGTCATTCGTGGTGATGATTTATGACATGCTTCATGCTTGGTGAGCTGCATGATTTTAGATTTCAGTAATTTGCAGCTTTATTTAGTTTACCTGCATAATCTTCTGCCAATGGGGATAGTGTTTTTTTCCCAATCAAAATCAAAAGCGTTGGATCCAAGATTCAGAAACCCATAGGTAACCAGCCAGTATTGTGTGAATTTTTTTAATCTTGCCCTGCTCTTAACTTCTGATGTTAATACAACTGATGATTTATGGATTTTGAGTAAAGTTACGGCAATTTGTTAGTTTGAAAAACTACTCTTAAGTCTAAACATATAATTTTACAATGTTCTTCCAAAGCATTGAAGAAGTTCTCACAACCCATTACGAATCAGTCCAGATTCAGATTAAGCAACCAGGTTACTAGCTACCATGTCTATACCACACAGCTTTGGTTCGACATTGGCCAGTTTCAGCAGAAACCGACTGGCAGACTTTTCCTCTCTGTTCAAGTAACATGCTTTCTTTGATCGACAGTGTCAATAAAATCATCAAACTAACCATCTAAGCACCAGGATCAAATGCCAGCATCATAAAATGCATAGATTCAGCTCTCCAAACTACATAAGAGCTCAAACATTAACAGTTTGCATCTGCATTAAAAGTTTTTTACAAGCACAATTGAGATCTACTCTTACCAGCACCAAATCACGCGGTTCGTTTGGTGCAAAAGCAGTTCAATGGCGTCATCCGGCGGCGCTTGGCCCGGGCCAAGACATCGCAATCACCAGGTTTAACTTAATTACTGTCTACATGGTCACATGCTGAACCGAGATATATAAATTTATTTTCAGACTAAAAGACTTGAGAAGAGAGAAAGATTATGCATACCATGGCTTGAGCTCCATAGGGGCAGTAGTTACACACCATAGCCCTGATCAGCATTACCAAAGTTGGTGCACACCTTCAGTTACAAAGACAACAAGTAGTACATGATATAACCAAGATGTTTAAGAGCTTCAGTCCTTAACCAGTACTGCATTCATTGGCAAGGAGAAGACTCACCATGGATTGGCCCAGGGACAGCTCGAAACGGCTTTGGTACCCCGGCAATGCATTGTATGCAGTTACGGTCGGCGCAGGAGGTTCATGAAATTTCATATCTTTTCCAATATCAGATTCGCCTGAAATCACCGAGTAGTTTGTCAGCTATGGCATCTGTTGCCCTCTGCTTGTTTGGAGATTGGGGAAATTCATTTTTTACTCGGTTCCTTCAAGCACTGACTATGTAGCAAACAGAGAATGTGGATGATTTCGAGTGCTACCAGTTTTCTTCAATTCTATGTATCTAAAGCCTTTACATGAGATAAGCTCCATGGCAGTGCCATAGGACAGCCTTCTACTTAGCTGTCAGCCTGTCAGTACTCACTACTTTCTGTACAAAAGAAACAAAAAGATTATGAGCAAAACACCTAATCCAAAGTGGTGTCGCCAACTTCACTAATCCCTAAACCAAACACCCAAAACATCATTTAAGTACTCTATGACACTAGCTAGGACCACACACCGTTATACACTAACACTGCAGCCAACATTCAGAGCTTCCATGCATGTAGTTCACCATCATCCAGGGATTGCTGCGGTGGCCACAGCGTGCCGAGACCGATGCGAAGGCTCGATGATCGACCAATGATCACCATGGCAAAGATTCCATGGTTCCATCCATGGTGCACAATGATAAGAAAGTTCAAAGGTTTTTTGCCTGAGATGATTGGGAACTTAACCACGCCCCCCTCCGGCGTCATTGCCGGGCCGGGGCTGGGATACACCTGTCGGCCGGCTTCGAGGATTGGCGGCGGTGGCTGTCCTCCATAACCACGTGGCTTGGTTGTCCGAAAGATTCTCCACCTCCTAGGACAGCTCCACTCCAGCCCACCGCGGCATTTCACTTGCAGCCGCGGCGGCGCCGGCGGCGCCATTGCCGCCTCGATTGGTGATCACCTGCAGACCTAGCCCTTGTTCTTGAAAGCTCATTGCTGCCTACAAAAGGGCAAAAAAAAATTGTGTCACTGCTGCAGTTTTCCTTGTTTCCAAGAACTTATTTCGGTGCTCTTGGGTACGGTATGATTAGGCACAGGGACAGAGCATATTCCCGGCCAACATGGGTCGTGGCCCTAAGCATTTTAGAAGAAGAAAAAATAACAGTATATATGCGGTTCACGGCCGACTTAGGTCTATCTAAAAGACCTATTGTTGCTGCCTGCTACTAGTTACGATACTACTTAGCGAGACATCGATTTCAATCGTGCGGCGGCAAAGAACGGAAGCAGCAGACGAGGCGCTGGACACTGGTGCGTCAGGGACTTGCCGCGGACGGGACCGGCAGTGACAACAGATGCACAACCGACGATCGAAGAGCCAAGTCTGTGCGCCGCGTATGTGTGCAGCTAGTAGTGAGCAGTGTGCTTCTAAATTAAGCACCGTCACTGATTAGGCACGCATGGGGGGTAGCAACGGGCATGGGCAATGGTATAGCCTGGGATGGGTGTTGGTCACCAACAGGCCTGGCATTTGTTCCTGAAAGCTCATTGGTGGTCACCTGCACCTAGTTTCGGTTTGGGTGGGTTTACATGGGTCACGTGGGATGTTGCCGCTACACTTGCGGAGGATAGGAGGGAATCCCGAATGATATACCGATTTTGTCGGAAGAATGAATAGTGTTGATAACGTGTTAAATAATCGATACTGTAGTCGGGAGATAATCAATCCAATCACACAATGAACACAATTGGGAGACAATCAATCTAATTACACAATGAACACCAAATAGAGACAAGGTATAGAGGAGGATCCAAAATCTTTATTCATATGTTATCATCTTGTACATGGGGGCCCTCATATTTATAGCCCAAATGGGTGAACCCCTCCTAGGGGTAGTTTAGTCTTTTGTCTTGTTGGAGATATTAGAGTTTAGGTAAGAGTCCAAGTCATGTGCGAGTCGAACTCAAATCGTGTACGAGTTATGTTTAGAGTCGAACTATAATATTTGACACTATAAATAAAGTGTGTGGGGGATTCCAAGAGGGACACACAATTATTTCTGAAATCCTATATAGTATCAAAACCAATCTATCCCAAACCCTTACCTCGGAACCATCGTCGTCATTGATCTTCCAGCCGCCGCTGTCCCATCGTGTGTGGTCCTCCGCGACCGTGTCACATGGGAGTGACCGGCCGGCACCGGCAGCTGGCCGGGTTGTGTGTGGGGTCACGCGGCGTGGGAGGTGTGACGGTGAGTGAAGCCCATCCAGGAGGCGGTGGCTGCCGACATTGGAAGAGGAGGAGATCGAGGACGAGGATCCGGACGTGTACGGGGTGGGACGCAAGGAAGGCGGGATCCAGCCGGTGGTGGCGGGATTTGACACCCGAAAGGTGAGATCCGGCACCTGGGCTAGCTCTACCGGAAGGAGGTGGAGGAGGAGTCTCGGAGTGGTGGAGCTCGGGAGAAGGAATCCAGTGCTTGGCCGGCGATGGAGATGGCGAGAAGGCGCTTCAGGTAGTGGGCCGACTGAAAAATATAGACTCGCTATTATGAGTTAATGGAGTATTTTGGTTATTAATGACAAATCTATTTGTGAGACTAACACCTTGATTGTTATATCTATTATTTAGTCTACATTGGATGAAATGGTGAAAGTCAAAGAGGTATGCATTCAACATCATATTCCTATATCTTGTTGCATTCCCGAATCCAAAATATAGGTTGAACTCCACTAAAAGTCTAACTATACCTATTGATTATGGATTTTACCATATTTGTTTACTGTGTGAACTAGCCACTGATCATGGGACTAGTTCAGAAATACACAGAGGATTTGGGGGTGTTACCCCCGGGTCTGACAAACACTTAAGTGAGTTTTGCCATTTGAACCAAATTTATTCACATGAATAGGTCCATAATGGTATTACTAACTCATACATACAATTGGATGCTTTAAATTTCATCATATGCTCAATTTGACATATTTGAAGAAATTTCATGAAAATAAGTTTCTTTTGCGAAAACAAAAGCTTATTTCATAAAAATTATTTGAGAATTGGATTATCAAGGGCTATATAAGTTGAAAACACTCCAAATATGTTTATTTGGTTGATTGTGTGAAAGTTTGGAGCAAAATACAACATTTCACTCTTTTCTCCAAGATCCAAAATCAACTCATTGATGCTTTGAGCTCAGATACCGATCCGGCCGTCCCAAAGGCTTTGACCGCTAGCCCTACCAGTCTTGTGCATCATGAGGTAATCTATAAATTCCCTTTCACCCTTTCTCTATATTCCTTGGTGTGGTTTGAGTTTTTATTTGATAAATCGAAAATGCCATGGAACCCTAGGTGAGAGTGTTCATCAAAATCCGGCCTTTTGCACTTCAATTTCTTCAAGGATTCATCCCCCTTGATCCCCCTCTTCATCTAAGCTGGTAGTCCTTATTTCTCTACTTGCAAATTTACTCACATTGTTCATTTGCCAAAATTTCTAGGGTTTGTCTTAAAATGCTAATTCCAATTCAATTTGGTGGCAAATCCTTGACCTGCACGTAGTTTGAGAGTAGATTAATAAGTATCCATTATGACATTGCATCAATTTTGCAAATTTTGGGTTGATCCCAAAATCAGATTGCCCCCTTTTGTCATTGGCGGTCTGACCGACCGTACCCGGCGGTTTGACCGACCGTGCTGGTGGTTTGACCGACCGTGCTGGCGGTTCGACCGGTCGTGGCAGCGGTCTAACCGCCTGTGACAGAGAAATGGGTAGAAATGTCATTATGAATCACTTGTTAGTTTATTCCTTTGATAATCTTTGCACTCCTTTCACAGTGACCATGCCGCGCAAGCAAACAGTGAGTCGTTCGGCTGCTACTCCCTCTTCAACAAAAGGAAAGCTCATGTTGAGAATGAATATGAAGAAGAGACAAGTAACAACAGTGGCAACGATGATAACAACTATGAAGAATCAGACCATGATGAGGATGAAGATGAGGATGGTGCACCAGATCAAAGTCAATTTGTTGGACTTGATGTGGCAAGATTGAAGAGTGAAAAGTCTACCATTCTGAGGCGCATAAATCAATTCAGATTTCCAAGGAAGGCTACCATGAGTATGTTCCACACTCTCTTTCAGCAAGATGTTTATCAGATCATCTATGCCAAGAAGAAGTTTGCTAATAACAAATTTGTGAAGTGGGGTTACTTGAGACAGAATCCAGTGTACAATAGTCTTTATCGTCTATTTTGGTATGTGAGCTTGGATTCTTTGGTTCCCTTGAGGTGTAACTTTCATGCCAAGGCGATTCGCCAATTTTATGCAACTGTTTTATGTGTCCCCTGATCATGACTATCTCATGTGGATGATGGGACAACAACAGCTTGAAGCTTCCAGGAATGAGTTTCTGAGTGCTTTGAGTTTGGGAGATTCAAGGGGAATCAAAGTACATCTGCAAGAACCTCTCGCTCTTACTCAAGTGGATGAATTCTATGATCATGGTAATCATTTTGTGTGTGGAAGAGTAAGTAGTCTTCTCCCTCTTCCTAGCATCATTAATAGGACCATGACAGCATCATTCTTTCCTAGGAGTGGAAATAATGATGAAATACATGGGCGTGCCTAGAATGTAGTGAAATATATCATTGATGGCACTAGAATTGATGTGATGGATTTGATCATAAGAGAGATTGCCACGTCTAAGGGAGATAAGGTAAAGAGTATATACTTTGCTCCTTACATTATGAAGCTTATTCAAAGCAAGATCAACTTTGATAATCCTTGTGATATGGAGCACAAAGAGTACAGACCCAGAAATGCTCCAGCTCAGGTGCCTCCTCCGCCTCCTCTTCAGCCTCAAGGGCAAGGTTTGCCTCCTCATAGACATTCAGGGCGCAAGCTCTTCAGGAGCAAGATCCAGCCATGATAGCCCTCCTTCGCCTTCAGTTGAGCTTTGATCGCATGGATACCAGGTTTGATCAGATGCATCAAGTTCAGGTTGAGACTAGAGCCATGGTAGATGGATTGAATGTGAGATTTGATGAAATGGACTCAAAGGTCACACACTTGGATGAGATATTCATAGAGTTCCAGCAGTAGCAGGCGCCTCTTGTGTATTAGATGTTTGGATGTGGTCGTTGTCCTCCTTCCTTCACCCAGCATGGCAATCATCCATCCACATCAGATGCTCCTCCTTCCTAGCTATAGCATCTTTCATATTTAGGTCTATAGACTTTGTTTTGTAAGGATAAACTTATTTTCTCTCATGCAATATCTTGTGTAACCTTATTGAACATTGAATGCTTTTAGATATGTTTTGGATACTTGGATGATTAATGTCTTATGCTATGATTTATGTATCTTATTATATCATTGTCTAAGATATGTTTATGTTTAAATCTTTATTGATGTTGCATGCTCATTTAACTCTTGATTATCTTGTGTCATGCTTCCTTGGATCTAACATATAGAGGAAACTCCGTCAAAATTTCTTGAAATCTTCATATGTGCATGAACTTCGATTCGAATCTCTATATGCATATATTTAGGGGGAGTTTTTTCTATATGGTTCTTGCTATACATTCAATTCAAATATCTCTTGAAATAAAATTCTTTTTCAAAAATTCTTTTTGGGAAACAGTTAAACTAGTCCAAAATTTAAAAAGTTTTTACTTTTTCTCTCTTTGATCAACATATTGAAATTCAGACTTTTGCATGATTTGAGCTGATTTGAGATCTTTGTATCTATTTCAAACTCTTTGTGACCATATTAAAATGAATTCATTGCCAAGCTCATTGTTTTAAAAAGACTCCTTTTTAGCTAAGATTTATTTTGTATTTTTGGTGTTTAATGCCAAAAGGGGGAGAATATTTATATGATCAATATTTCCATATTTAGATGAGTAATATATTCTTTCTTGTGATTTCACCTTTTCATGCATGTTTCATTCATATGCTTAAGAATACTTTATATGCATAATGCTTGAATTAAATTGTTTAGTGACATGCATGGATTTAGTTCAATAGCTTAAATTCTTCGCTTATGTTGATTTATATCCAAATGTTGTCATTGATAAAGGATTTATCATCAATCACCAAAAAGGGGGAGATTGAATAATCTAGAACTGTCATTATGAGTTAATGGAGTATTTTGGTGATTAATGACAAATCTATTTATGAGACTAACAACTTGATTGTTATACCTATTGTTTAGTCTACATTGGATGAAAAGGTGAAAATCAAAGAGGCATGCATTCAACATTATATTCCTATATCTTGTTGCATTCCTCTAATCCAAAATATAGGTTGAACTCCACTAAAAGTCTAACTTGAATATGTGCATATGCTTTTATTATACATTTGTGTATGCATACATTTAGGGGGAGTTCACTTTATGTTTTGTTGTTTCATTAGTATTAATCCATATCTTTTTATCCATATATATTAAGGATCTTTATTTTGAAACATATCAAATGAGTATATAAAACTTGTGTAGTTCATATATACTCATATGACTTTATATTCAATTATTTGCAATTGCGATGATTATCATCAATTACCAAAGAGAGAAAGATTAGAGTATCTTGACCCACCATTGTGAGTTAATGATATATTGTGGTAATTAACGACAATCACATTATGAGACTAATATTTTCCATGAGTTAGTGAAATAGGTTGAGTTCCATGACGATGATGACTTGAGATGGCATCATGAGTTGATTGTCATCAAGTCAAGGTTTAAGAAGATGATGCATCATGTGTTGATGCACAACAAGATCCCGAAGAAGAGATGATCATAAGTTGATTATCAAGTCAAGAGAAAACCATCATGTGTTGATGGAAGTCAAGTGAAGGATGCATCATGGGTTGATGCATATCAATTTAAGGACCCGAACTTGAAGAAAAGATGTGTGTCATCAAGCTTCAAAAGAATGCTCAAGGCAAAGGTATGACTAGCTAGGGCTAAAGATGTGTTCCTAGTCTTTGACCGGTCTTGATGTTTGGTTGGAAGACCGGATTGCTAGTATATGTTACCGTACTATTAAGAGGAGTCTTGACTAGTAGCTTGAGTTAGTCATGTGTTGATAGCTCTTATTGCTTGCTCCAGCTCTCGTTAGTATGTTGCCGATATTTATAAATATGTTTTGCAAATAGTCACAGCTCATGAATAATCATTGTAGAATGTGATTTTAGTCTGCAAATGTGTTTTGCAAATGGTTTAAGTACATGTACCTTATTCCTTGTGGCGTTGATACTAAAAGTTAACAAATGTGTTTTACAACTTGTTGAGAATCTTGCCTTCATCCAATGTATGCATTTTGTGTCAATTGTAAATGTGTTTTGCAAATTGAGTTGAAGCAAGGTGTGTAACTTGCTTTCAGTCTTATTGACAGTGGGAGGTCTAACCAGCCATGTCAGTCGGTCTGACTGGTGGGATATCGGTATGACCGCCATGTGTTGGTCGGTTTGACCGGTCACTGGTTAGCTATAAGACCGCATGTTTCCTGCGGTATGTCTTTTCCAGCGAAACCTTTTTGGAGCATGTTTGCTCCCTTAGAAGGCGACAGTATCGGGGTTCATTTGGCGGAGCTACCGCATCGCGGTACGACCGCATATCCTGAGCTGAACTACTGCATACCGGAAGTACCAAAACTTAGTTGGCGGTATGTTATCTCCAGAGAGAGCCAGTTTTGGACCTCTAAGGGAAGTGGTAGTACCACCATATGTGAACAGAACTACCGGAGATCGAAACTACCTCATATACAACGATGGTAGTACTGCGCAAAAAATTCAATGGCTAGTTTTATAGCCGTTGGAGCTAGGGCGGTCTGACCGGCCATTGGTTGGCGATCTGACCAGTTTTCCCTAAATTTTTTTGAAGATTCTCCTTCAACGGCTAGTTTTCTTTGTGTGGGTATACATCCCCCTTTGTAGCCGGTTGTGGGAGAGTTTCTGGTGCCATATTCATTCCCTTGAGCAAAGAGCAAGCACTCTCCTCTCTTTTGTGCATGTGTTGCACTTAGTGAGCTTAGAGAGCAAACCCTAAGTGCATGTGTTGCATTAGGTAGTGGATTGTGTATCCACTCGAGCTTGGACACTATATTTGTTCAAGTGAGCATCTTTGGCTTATTACTCTTGGTGTTTGCCGACACCTAGACGGCTTGGAGGTGTTGCGCCGGTGACCTTCTCAAAGAAGGTTGTGAGAAGATCCAAGCGGTTGTGAGCGCTTTGGTGCTCGCCATCTCCGGAGTGGGGAAGAGTGACCCCAAGTGGATCGAGGTGTTGGTTCGTGTTGGAGCCGGTCCAAGTGGTTGGACTTACATCGGAGGTGTTGGCTCAATTTGTGGAGCTGGTCCAACGTGGTTGGGCTTACCTCAACGTGGATTAGGGGAGACCAGCAAGTCTCCGAACACCACAGTAAAATATTATTGTGTCATTGTGGTTTGCCTTCTTGTTCTTTACTCTATTGCAATTTACATTTATGGAATTAAATTGCTCTCATGTATTTGCTTGTTTGATATCATTATCAACAGTCTTACAATTGTTGGTGCACTTAGTAAAGACTAGTTGATTTAGGTTTTAATTGTGCAAAACCAAATTGTTGTTAGCTTCCTCATTAGAAATTTGTTTTAACCAAAAGATTTTTAAAACTGTCTATTCATCCCCCTCTAGTTGGCCTCAGTTGGCCTCCTCGATCTTACACCGACGGGATCCGATGGCTAGTGACCGGATCCGGGTGTGGGCGAGGAAGGCGAGGATGTAACACCCCAGCCCAACACAGAGCCCGGATGCCACTAAACTACACTATTATTTTCAACATCAATTAACCTATAATTACAGCAAGCATCTCTACCGTAAAACCCGTCCAGGGGTCACAATAACACAAGCATATTGATAAGACAATCATAGATAATTTATTCCTAGGAGCATAGCCTGGTAATAAACTAAGATTAACGCAAACCAATCGATTAAGTCTATTGAAAAAAATAATCAACTCTAACTTATCATCTAAGGTTATTCAATACCATCATGTTCTAAATATAAATCATCATGCTACAACAAATTTTTCTCATCTCCAATGAATCAAATAATTGGGTCTAGGTTGTGATTTCAAGTGCGCTATCCTTTCCTGAGTGAAACATCATCAACGGTCACCTAAATACAATAATAGGGCAAGAATGAGTCTAAGACTCAACAAATACATAATAAAGTCATAAACAATAATTTATCAACTATAATCAAGTTATCATCATCATCTATCTATTTAATGCCATTCTCATACTCAAATAAATAAGTCATATTTCATGCAGGTAAATTTTCACAATTTAACAATTTACTCATATATACGAATGCACCATCATACTCATATTCATATGCATCTCATTAGCTGATACCGATATAGCGGAGTGTTCACCCGTCGATGACACACTCTTCCCCCATCTTCATTAGGATGGGGTCCCTACATTACAGGACTTTAAGTAGTCCGTACATCTATAAGATTTTATCTAGAGCACTCCGGACTAGTCATGTATCTTTCTCACCGACCTGGCTCGTACACTCCTATCATGATGAATGTAAATGATGCAACATCATAATTAATCATTTACGCAACTCATCTCATTAACTCAATATCTCATTTTCATTATCTCAATATCATAATCTCATTAACTAAATATCATCAATATCATGTATATGAATAAGCTTAACGAAAGCATGATAAATAACATGATAAGTAATATCAATGACAATGGCGAACAACCCACTGTTCATTACATTACCATGTACTTGCCTCTTAGCTCTTCGAAGTCGGATGATGAAATTGTGGCACGACGAATGAGGCCACCGTCTCTGAACAAGCAAGTAATAACAAACACTAAAAAATTTCATCAAAATCGCATCATCATAGCACCAACACATCACACTAATCGACAATGCATGATTACGCTAAACTGACTAAATTAACCCAAAATAGCCCTGTTTTATTTTTCCCTACACTATTCTGTCTAAAACAGGACAACTATCTTTCTAAATGGATTGAATCAATACCTACTGCTCAGAACTAATTGAATCAATACAAAAGATGAAGCATGAAACCACTTCTAGTCATCAACTGTCACGGTGGGAATCAATGAACATGGGAAATTTTCGGCAGCCCAGGGTAGCACCGAACCAAGTCGGTCACGCGACAACCGGGAGGTCGCACACCACGCGAAGGCAGCACAACCGGAGCCTCACTTCTCGCTGCGTCGGTGGCCAAACCAAGGCACGTTCAACCCTTTTTTTTTTAATAAGTGATAAGATAGACTCGTTTCTCAACTCCCCCACGCACGACTCGCTCTACGAAACCAACTCTCCCCTAAAATTCCAGACATCCTCTTTTCCCGTATTACTTTTAAACTAATTACGCATAAGGGAGAGAGGAGCTTTGGTGTGACGGCAGAGGAAGAAGAAGGGGCTCGGGAGGAAGAGCTACGCTCGCTTGGGCTCAGGCTTGGGAAAAAGAAGGTTAGGGTAGGAAGACAAGTGGAGGAGGAAGAAAGGAGTGAGAGAGGAAAGGCTGTGGTCTGCCGTGCGGGAGGGGAAAAAGAGAAAAGGAAAGGGAAGGGAAGAAAAGAAAAGAAAAGAAAAGGAGAAAAATAAAGGAAAATAAAAGGGAAAGAAACAAAAAGAGAGAGAAGGAGATCTCAGGGTCAGGTGTGGTGTTGGTGGGGAGATCTGGTGTGGAGGTGTGGAGGATCTAGTGTGATGTCGGTGTGGAGGATCCGTTGTGTAGGGACACGGATAGACTACCATAGCAGCAATTCAAAATTTTTACCACGTAAACTAGAAAACCAAAGAAGTACACACACATGGACTGGCGGCCGGAGTTGAGGGAGGTATTCTCCTGCGGCATTGCTGGGCGGAAGGGCGAAACAAGACGATCTCGACGGTTCCAGCCGACGGAGGATTGGAGAGGAGAGGTCAAAGTAGCGAACTGCCTGCGGCCTGTGCAACCTGACCTCTGCGGCGTAGCTCGAAGAGGGCAAAGGAGGATGTAGACTGGCCGACGCTCGGCGGCGAGGTCAAGGGTAGGGTCGCCGAGTGGCCAACTGGGATAGTGCACGCAGAAACTGGGAGAGGCCCTCCGTGGGGACGATCTCATACGGGGACGTACGCCCCTCCTAATCAAATATCACCATTTTGTTGTGGATTGCCATTGTAAGGCCTTTCATTGCTATATTGTCATTTTCTTCAGTAGCTTCAGATGAAAAACTTCAACATTTTACTCAGGAAAACCAATTTTTGCTGTTGTGACATTAATCTACTCTTTCTCTGGTTCATCTCTTGTAGTGGAGTATCTTGGGTTTCGACCGAGTCATATCTAATACGAACTGTACTATGTAGCGTTAGTCTGAATCAGATAACTTGGCAGGAACAGAGCTGAAAATTTGTCAGGCATTGGCCAGTTTCAGTGTGCTGCAAAATCTGCTTTGTTTGATCGATCCACAGTGTCAATACCATCATCAAACTAATTAATCGCCTAATTAAGCAGCAAGATAAAATAACCATCATCAGTTCATCGCAAAGAATTAATAGACTGAACTCTCTGAACTAGATGAGAGCTCAAACACGAACAGTCTCCATCTGCATCAAATCAATCTCTAAGTTTTTACAGGCGCAATTGAGAATCTGCAGTTCGATCAGCATGCATGCATGCATGGCTTGGTGCAAAAGAAGCCGCATCTCTCTTTGCGCATATCTTACAGCCAAGAATGATTTGCCGTCCTAGGGCAGCCAGGCGACGGCGATAACTCTCCCCGCCTGGCGCGTCCTCAGACCTTGAGGAGGTCGACACAGCAGCCGTGTGGCGTCGAGGAGACCCACTTGGCCTCGCCGCCGCCGTCCATCGTCAGAGACGGGAAGAAGGACGGCGAGCGGAGTTGCCCCATGGCGTGGAAGTCGGCCATGTCGTCCTGCGCCGGGTACACGCTCGTCGCCTCCGACGCCGTCAGCCCCGCGTTGCCCGAGTTCTTGCTGCCGTTGTTGTCCGGCCCTTCGGAGCTCAGCGACGTGTTGGCGCTTCGGGGCGGCGGACCGCCGGCCGCTCCGTTGTCTCCGGAGAGGCTCTTGGTGTTGAGGAAGCGCCCGCCGCTGCCCCGCGCACGGCGCATCGCGTGGCGGTGGCGCGACTCGTGAAGGTACGGCTGCGGCACAGCGGATAGAAGGACAGGTCAGCGTGGAATGGAATCGAGTCGGAGTAACTCGTTCCCTCTCTTCTTACCTTCCGGTGCCTGGACCTGGAGACCCTGTTCTCCCTCTCCGCTTTGGCGCGAGCCAGTCGTCGCCGGATGATGCCGTTAAACTGCTTCGCGTTCACGTATACCGGCTCCTCGGTGGCGATTGCCGACGGCAGAAGCATCCGTCCATGCTTCATTTGCAAATGTTGAACCGAATCAGCACAAGAATATGTGATGTTTCAGAACTCAGAAGTAGTACTTTGTAGACAGCTTAAATATTCAGAGAAACATCTGAAACTTTGTTAGGTTCTTATCAAAGTGACCACATGCTGAACTGTTATACATATGAATTTGAACTGAAATGTTCAGAAAGATAGAGAACTGAAGAAGAGAGGAAGATCATACACACCATAGCTTGAGCTCCATATGGGGAGTACAAACCATAGCTCTGATCGGCATTAGCGTAGTTGGTGCACACCTTCAGTTAGTTACAAAGGACAAGTGTTATAACCAAGATGTTTAAGATTTAGTTCTTAACTAGTACTCCCATGGCTAGGAGAAGTCTCACCATGGATTGGCCAAGGGCGAGCTCGAAACGGCCGTGGTACTCCTGCAATGCCGGGTATGCAGCGACGGTCGGTTCCTGAAATTTCAGCTCTTTCCCAAGATCAGAGTCGCCTGAAATAATCAAATAGCTTGGTTATCTATGGCATCTATTTCTGCCTGCTTGATAACTTGACTCTTTTTTGAATAGTTCTTCCCTCTCTTTGGGAAATTATTTTACTTGATAGGGTTTTTCTTCTTCTTTGAAGTATCTGACGTTGTAGTAGCTTGGCAAATTAGTGGGGAGGGAAGATTCCAAACAGAGAATGTAGATGCCGTCGAAACAATTAAGAATGTTTCTGGAATCTCATTTGGAATACAGGAGAGAGTAGTGCTTAATAAACATTTGCAGCATTAGATCCTTTCCTGATGTCAGACTCCACACTTTTCCAGTCCAGTTGTGAAAGGACTTTCAGTTTCACTTTCAGAAAGTGGGAACAAAATGCATTGGTTCAGACTCCATACTTTAGGGCCCAAATCCATCTCCATGGTTGCAAAGATAATTTATATGGCCATAGGTTCCAAGAACTAACTCTATGATTACATAGTTAGTGTTTAACAAAATAAATTAAGAGTAAGATGATGTACTATCTGTACCCTTCATAAGAAACCCCAAAAAATCTTTCTATGCTCTACTTTAGAATTCATACCACGGGACCACCCCTACTTTGTGTGGTGTGGTACCAGATTTCTAGTATCATTTTTTTTTTCCAGTTTTCTTCAGTTCTAAAGCCTGTACATACATGATACATGAGAGATGAGTAAGCTCCATGGCACTGGACAGCCTTCTACTTAATCTCTACCCTTGCTGTCAGTAACTCAGTAGTACTTCCTCTCCAAAAGAAACAAGATTATGAGCAGAACACCTCCAAAGTGTGCCACCAACCTCACCTCAACCCCAAATCGAAGACCGAAAACATCATTTAATTAAGCACCCCAGTACCTGGACCACACCAGCATATATATTATGTGACAAGGCTGCACTGCAGTAATTAACCGAAACGGCCGGCGGCCACCGTTCAGAGCAGCCATCTAGTACACCATCAAATCAAGCCAGCAGCGACGACGACAGCGTGCCCACACCGATGCGAAAGGCGCCATGATGATCGTTGTGGCAAAGATTTTATGACTCTATCCATGGTACACGGCGGGTGATGAAAGAAGTTTAGAAAGTTTTTTTACCTGAGATAATTGGGAACCTAACCACACCACCCTCAGCAGCAGCAGCAGAGGGTCGCTCTGGCGGCATTGCCGTGCCGGGGCGGCTGGGGTCTACGGCACGATGCGGCTGTCGGCCCGCGGCGAGGATCTGGTGGTGGTCCTGCACGCCGCGGCTGCCCTCCATAATCGCGTGGCTTAATTGGCCGAAAGATTCTCCTCCTAGGAGCGGTTGGGATCCAACTCCAGCCCACCACGGCATTGCGGCCACGGCGGTGCCATTGCCGCCTCGGTTGGTGATCACCTGCAGCCCAAGCCCGTGTTCTTGGAAGCTCATTGCTGCTGCCTGCAAAGAAGGCAAAAAAAAAAAATTCCATGAGAGGGAAGAAAAGCTTGAGGCTTGAGGCAAAGAAGGCCACTTCGAAGAATGTTTTTCACGGGTCCTTACGTCTCCATTTTTTGAAGAGGGCCATTACATCTCCATGAGTTTTGATATATAGGAAAGCATAAGATTTGGCTCATCGGCATACCAAGAAATGCAAAAGGAAACAGAATGAACAGAGTTCATAGCACCAAAGTAGTAGACTTATCGATCAGAAGGGCGTTTGGTTTGGAGCTAGCTCGCGAAACACATCAAAGAGCAAGAAAACACTGAAAGAATGGTGTTCAGGGTGAGCACTTACACTTCTCATGGTGATGCCAAGAACACCTATTCCTCAGAGAAAGAAAAGGTCTGAGGTGTGTGCCTAGGTATGTCGTGTGTGTATATATGCAGGTATTGGTGAATCCAAGGCCGGAGGAGGGAGAAGAGGAGAGAGAGAGAGAGAGAGAGGAGGAGGAGGAGGCAGCTCGAGCGGCCAATGAGGGGTGGCTTTCGTGACCCGGAGCCTTTAGGGTAATTTTCCGATGCACAGCAATGCAAGGGGTTACCATTCAATCGCCATCCGTCCTTGGTGGCTTTCTGTGGCCAGGCACTCTGCGCAGCATCTTTGGTGAGCTTCACACACCATTGAAACAAAGCACTGCTCATGATGTTACCCCGGACAACAGCAGATGTACAAATTTCACCAGAGCATGGATATAAATGGTCTAGTTTTCCCAGTAGGGTCCTCAATCTACATATCTATAGACAACTGGCCTCTGTTCATCGACAGATAGGTGTCATCCTAGAATTTTGCACATCACCCAAGGGATTCATAGATAAGATCATGTTACCCTTCTTCAATAGGTAGCTTATTACTCTTGGATGGTGAGTTTTACTCTAATCTTCTTTAGTGGTAAATAACCTTAGAAATAGCCATGGACAATGAATGTGTGAGAGGTTTACAAAGCAAAAAAAAATGGTACAAAGTTACATTGGAAACATTGAGTGAAATGTAATTAGGAATAAAATTTGAAAGCTAGAATGATATGTATTCAGGAACGGAGGAAGTAATATTTAAGGTACCTCATTCACTTTGAAGGTCTAGAAAATTCTACATTAATCCTTAAATAAGAAAAAAAAAAGCAAAATTCCTATAAATTATCTCATTAATTTGTAACAGCCTGAAATTTGGGCTTATTTTCAAAAATATGATAATGTGATCTTTTTAAAACTTTTGGTGGATCTTATTGACATTTGCTTTTTGGATTTATATGCAAGACTTTTGTCTAATTAAGGGATTTGATAATCAAATTTTGGAAATCCAAAACTCTTTAAGAAATTTAAGTGAATTAAAACAAAAGATGATAAATAACAAACCAAACCTAATTGATAATTAAAACAACTTGAAACAAAATATGATAATTAAAAATACAAACTTGGTGTAATTATATTGTCAATAAAATAAGAAATATTTAAAGCATGTTTTGAAACTCCCTTCACATACAATAATAAAAGTACATACAAAGAGAAGCTTAACATAATTTTAGAGAAATATACAGAGGTCACAAAATTCTACAACAATTACATAAAATCAACATTATGTTAGTAACCTCCCCTAAAATTTTATAATTTTTAGGCTTATATTTCTATGCCTAACAATTACCTAGAGATCTCAGCATTATTTGAAAAATCTGGAAAACAAAAAAACCTCTTTCTCCCTGACCTGTTGGGCCTACCCAACAGGCCTTCTTCTCCACGTCGCCAAGCCAACGCGCCAGCACCCACACACTAACCTTGCCCCCTGTTTCGGCTGCCCGTCCCTGGGTTTGTCGGTGTCCATGACGTGCCCATGCTCAGCCCTGACCGCCCAAGCCCTGCCCGGTCACCACACACATGCCCCGCTGTCTTCCTCCCTCGGCAGCGTCGAAGCGAATGCCACCGCCTCTCTCGGTTTCCTCCGTCCCTTCTCTATATAAGCTGAGCACGTGATGCCTCTTTTCCTCTTCTTTCCTTCCCTACCACTCTTCTCCATTTTCACCTCTTCCACGAGCTCCAATTGAGCTACGCCCCAAAAGCCATTTTTGGCCATGGCCACGCCGCCGAACCACTCGCCGCAGTTTCGGCCGCTCCAGTGATCCCCGTGCTTCGCCGACCGTGTCACGCCATGTCCCATCACTCCAGGAGCCGAACCCCTCAAGCGATTTCGGGATTCATCCACTGAGGAGCGGTGCACACTTCTTCTTCTTCGGTTTTGGCCGCAACTGCCTCCACCGATGCCACTTCTTCTCCGGCGATCATCCCTTCAATTCCTCCACACGGGAGTATCCTCTAGCCACCCTCTACATCCCCCTAGCACTCACTTGTGCTCTCTTCCTCTCTAGGACCCCCACCACGTTGACCTCCCCGCGCCGTCGCTAACTCGCGTTGCTGGACCACCTTGGTGATTCCCCGTCGTCAACGACCACTCCGGTGTGCTCCAGGTAGCTCACTCATGGCCATACTCCCTCTATTTTGTCTATTATCCTTCTCCAGCACCGTCGCCCTGTCATCACCTCCACGTACGGTCGGCCGCCGCTCGCATCCTCATGCTGCCACTGGCCACCTCTTGCCGCAACACCACCACCCCTTAGTTCGCCTCCACCCCATGGTTCCATTTTTGCTACTCTCAGCCGCTGCCATCCACCCATTCGCCGGTGACTAGCGCCGCTCCAAACCGCCCAAGCCAGCCCTGTTCAGCTCCCTTCTGCTCCTCTCTGTCTCATTGAAGACTGGGGCCCAACTGTAAGGTATTAAGAGCAACCATGTTGACTGACAGTTATGCCACTCGAAAAATAATTAGCAAGATTGAAATTTTAATTATCAAGAAGGTTTAGATCACAACACCTCAATTCAAAAATCCTTGTGTTGTCTGATGAATGAACAGAGAAGTGTTAGGTGAAAATCGAAATTACAGTAGGCTAATAAACCTGTTGAATAATTGTTGAATCACCCAAATTGCTTAACAAATGAATATTGGGATTAGTAAGAAGTTTAGTTAACAAACACACATTCTCACGATAATTCCTCAATTTGAAATATATGAACAGAGAAGGTGATCTGAAATTAACAGTAGATTAATGATTTTGCTAATGCAAGTAGTTAGAAATTTTTCAATTAACCATTGAGCATGTATCCAATAGAGGCAAGCCAACTAGTGCTAATAACTCTTGATACTGTTATTTAGGTCACTCAAATGTATTAACAAATTTGGGAATTTATATTTGGAGGAAATTTAACCAACAACATTTCAGTACAGAAGGTTTTGCTTTTGTAGGTTGAATGAACGGCGAAGGTAGTAGACTAATGACCTTCTAAGACAAGTAGTTGGAAATCTTATTAATTAAAATATCCATTAAACATTTATCTAGCAGTAGAACACCAATCTGAAAAACAAGTATTGAGAAGGGTTATTCAAAAACCAACAATGAACAACCAATTGATCAAAGAAAAGATTTAGTGAACAAATTAATCAAAGAGAGCTTGGATTAGGCAAAGAATTAATAGGATAGGAAATAATAACAAAAGGAACTATTAAAATGAGCTAGAGCTCTCATGCAAGCCATGGTAAGATACTATTAATAAAACAGTATTAAGTCAAGAACAGATCAAATGGAAGTCAACTTGACCTAACCTACACTGTTAATAGTTTATAGTAAGAAGAACAAATTATAAAATAAGATGATCCATTTTAAATTCAAAATAAATGCACTCTCATGGATGGAAAGCATAAATTTTAGAAAATAAACTCTCAACTTCACCTCTATCCATTTTCATGATTTAACAACTGAAGCAAATCAAAATGTTAATAACTTCTACATACGAACTCGGAATCCAATGAATCTTTTTGCTAAAATCATTCTATGTAATAATATACAAACATATTTGCATTTTATTTCTGTTGGATTTTTTTTCCATTTGTGTTTGTTTTTGGTTCTTTCGAATAGACGTCGAAATTCACGAGCAAGATTACCGACGATCAAGCGACCCCACTCTCTGAACAACATAAACAAGAGCAAGGCAAGCACCTCCTTTTATCATGTTGATCCCAGTATTTTAATTATTGTATTTTTTTATATAAATCCTATTAGGCATGCATGTATGTTTGTATGAAAATGCTATTGTTGGAAAAAATTGTTAGTTGTAAATCCTACTTGTTGCATATGTCTCATTGAAATATTGATTCCTTACTATTGTAGCCATTATAATATGGGCTACACAATATATAATGTCATTCGGCAATTTTGAGTGCGATTATCACACAAATGCAATTAGAAAGGTAGATTTTTCAAAAAATTGATAAAAGGACAATATCATAATTTGTGAATTTGGGTTATTTTGATCGATGTCCAGAGATGGTATCTCTGTTATTTTGTATAAAAATAAAATGAAAACTTTAGTCATTAGACGCGGGCGAGTTATATTGTATTCTAAAAAGTGATTGTGACTCACTAGTAGTTAGGGTGGAGATTATCGCTCGTGGTCGATTAAGGACCAAATCCAGCAACTCTGGGACTAAGGCCTGATCTTACAACCATATGTGCTAGTGTGGGATGGTCGTAGCTAACTAAGTTATCGAATCATAGCCTTGCATGATTAGTAGGCAGAAGTAGTGTGGGCAATTTCTATTACCGTCACAACTGCGAACACCTTACTTCAACGAGTTTCTATCCGAGTGAAGTGAGGGACTCTCACTCGGCGGGTTTCCATCCGGGCGAGTGAGGCTCCTCATTTGGCGGGTTTATATCCTGATCAATGAGGATAATGATTCACAGGGCTAGTGCAAGGTTAGGGCTAGATGGTGTAAAGGCTGCATCGCGAACTCTAGACTGCTTACCTTCGGTAGTGAGTAGTGATATAGAGGTATTCCAGGCAATTGGAATACCATGTACTATGGGTAAAGTTGTATACCTCTGCAGAGTGAAAATCTATTTAAATAGCCGCACTCGCGATCTTGAGCATGCTTAGTGTATGGCTGTAGCCTTGTTTCCAAAAACCGGGTTGTCACAAAACTTGGGTAATGACATGGGGTTTTCATTTATTGAGTTAACTGCCATGTCTATGGCTAGATTGCTATGTCCATAGTGGGATTGCCATTTCTATGGCTGATTTTTGCTATGTCTATAGCGAGACTATCATTTCTATGGTTGAACATGAATTTGTCAATGCCATGTCTATGGCGGAACATGATTATATTTTTTCTTACAACCGAGTAGGGTTGCGATGTTGTTATTAATTTGATTCATTTCTTATTACTGTCATGTACTTATTTATACTGCTCCTTCAAATTCCGTTGCAAATTATCACTTATGAATATTGCAAATAAAAATGGCTTTGAGCAACATAACTGGTAGATTAGAGCATCTTTATTTGATAGCCTTGCATCTAATATAATCTTTGCGATACACTACAAAGTCTTGTTGAGTATACAAGTACTCAATCTTGTTAATTTTGTTGTTCAGAGATCGAAGATGAGCATAAGCCTGACAACACGTTCTTTGCTCCTAGCACTGAAGGGTTCGGTGATGGGTCTACCTAGGTCTTGTTCCTTGTCGGTTGCCTGCGAGGATCGGATGGGCACATCACTGGACTTTTGCTATTAATATATATCTTTCGCTGTTATTTGTTTACTCTAATGACTGCTTTTATTTGGCCAGTCGGCCGTTGATGTAATAATTATTGTAATAGCTTAAGTAGAGTACCCTTTTCTTTACTTTAGTATGTGATTGTATGGATGTGATTGCCAAATATTGTGAATGTGTGTGCTAGCCACTAATCCTGGGACTAGCACAGTATAACATAGGGTCTTTGGGTATTCCATACCAAGGGGTCCAACATTAATCAAGAGAAAAGGAGATGATATACACTCTTATTTTGGTGGGGCTAGAGTATAACGGTACCGATTAATCATTGTCGGGACCCAAATATGCAAATCTGGACCCTCTGTGTATTCTGCACTAGTCCAGGATCACGCTAGTGCACACAGTGTCAACATTGATGAAATATCACATCCATACAACGAATATAAGAATAAACGAGTACCTTTAAATAACAAATAACTGTTGGGACCTTACGGTCGAGTTTTACATTTATTAAGCCATGCAAGGCTGACAATAAAGAAATAAACTGCAGCGGAAACGAAATAAACTCCGGTGGCTCCCATCAATTTACCACGAAAGCGATCGGGATCAAGACCCTAACGCTCAACCTTCAGAGAACTCTTCTTCAAAAGCAAAGCACGACTCTTCCACTTCATTGATTTGTTTAGCAAGAGTGAGTACACACCGTACTCGTAAGTCATACCACATAATGCAATTTATAGATGATGGCTTATTCCAAAGGAATGGCTTCTGTGGTTGTTTTGCAGAAATGCAACATTTGCAATTGAATACAAATAATAGATTGAAAGTATAATTCAAAACAAATAGACAATAATAAGTTAACAATTGATTTCACAAAGTACACATAGTCTAATCAAGTTCTTTCACACAGCTGAACAAGTTATCTCACACAGCTGACCCTTCCCAATTGTTTTATGAAAATCTACCCCTCGTGTGAAATTCCTGAGCATGTCCATAACCGAGGACGCGGCTATTCGAATAGATTGATTTAAACACTCTGCAGAGTTTGTACACTTTACCCACACGATACAATCAGTGTAGTGATCACTGACCATAACAAAACCTTTCAGAAACTTCATCTCAAACAATGACACTCTTGGTGTGCTTTACTGCAGTCCAATTTGTACACACAGCCCTTGGAACGACACACACCATTGGACAGGATGCAATGACCGTCCGCGATGTGACATATCACACCTCCACCCATCACACGCCTTAAATACAACCTGAGTTGTCAATGTCAAGACTCCATAACTTACTAAGTCGGCCCGGCCCATACTAGGCATGTGGTCGTACAGTAAGGCCCAGTTCAATGGCGCACAAAGTTAAGTCCTTAATTGACCAAGGCAAGACTTCCAGTTTTAACCCAAATCACAAAGTTTAATAAGCACACAGCTCCACCATTCACACAGAATCCACCACTTGCCTCAATCTAAATCTTTTCCCACCCTGTTGATTAAATGCAACACATGCCATCAACGAGTAACAAAGACCACAGACACACAGCTTCATCACACAGTTCCATAATCACTTAGTCAAGTTTATAATTGCAACTCTCACATGAAATGATGACTCGTGGCATGGCTAAGCAGTCTAATCGTATCTAACCAACCCACGTTGGTGCTACGATAATACCAACTAATAATTAACCAACCTAGGGTGACAAAAGATCATGGCATATAATAGACAAGGTGGTATAACAATTTGGATTAATAACTATCCCAAAAGCATTTAAATAAATACTTGAAATAGAATGCAATACATTGAAACAAAGTATTTTAAAAACTGGGTTCAAAATGATCAAAGTTATAACTTGCCTTGGAATAGATCTAGATGTTGGTCTTGGTCTTGAGGTGCTCCTTCTTCTGCAAAATTCCCCGAAGTATTAACGTCTACTCGCAACCGAGACAAAAGAAACCAAAAACAAATAAATACAGAATCAAAACAATCTCCAAAATTCAAATAAAATTCACCATTAAATATATCTTAATTTTATATGAATTTACAAATTTGAATGGGCTCAATCGGAGTTCGGATGCAAAAGATATGGGCTTTGGAAGATTGGAAAAATCAAATAAACCCTAATTTGGATTTTATTGAATTTCCCGAATTATTTTTATAAAGGAAAATCGGATTATTGCGCAATGCTTGCGTCAGCCGGGAAAAAGAAAATAATTAAAAACCGTACTGACAGGTGGGACCCACCTGTCAGTGGCTCGGCTCACGGTGGATCGAGTCCACCGAGCCACGGGATCTGGGAGCCGATGGACTGGGCCACGCGGACGCCAAGTGGTTGCCACGCAAGCGACACGCAAGCGCGAGAGGGTGACGGGCGCCGGCGTGGTCTGCCGACGATGCACTGGCCAAGCGGCGCGCCTGGGATCGAGGGCTCGCCGGCGTCTCGCCGGCAAATGGCACACAAAAATGAGTTGCCAAGGGGGCGGCGAAGCTACTGGAGGTGACGGCGGAGCTCAGGCGGCAACGGCTCACCGGCGGCGAAGAATGCGGCGGCGGTGGCGAGCTCCCGTTGTCGGACGGTGCGGCAACGGCGATGGAGGCGTCCTCGGGCGAAGGCGACGGCGGCACCGAGTAGCTCCGGCTTTTGCGATCACGAGGGCGGCGGCGACACGGACAACGAAGGTCTGGAGGCGGCGGAATCCGGCGGCGAAGGGGTTGCGGCCGGCGGCGATCTTTCGGGCAATGCGCGCAACGGCGACGAAGCAAGGGGCGCGCCTTAGGGTTTTGGTGGAGGAGGTCGGGGCGAAGAGATTGGTGGGGTCGGGGCCTTTTATAGAGCGGAGGAGGGCGACCCGAGGCGAAATCTGGCAGCGTAGCAGCAGTAGGGCGAGTCGGCGCGGGAAGAGTCCGTGGAGACGACAGCCGACGCGCATCATCGGCGGGCCCACCACCAGAGCGAGCGAGGAAGGCGCGCAGCGTGGCGAGTCTGGCGTCGATTTCAATCCATGGTGAGCGAGCAAGGCGGCGGCTACCGCGATCGGCGGAGGAGACACGCGCGTCCATCCGAGCCGGAAAGGCGGCGGCAGCGGGGAGAGGCGGGCTATGGAATAGTCTTTGGGCTTCGCCCGATCTTTCGATGGATTTTCTTTTGATTTTTCTTTTAAATAAATCCAGAAAATGCAAATAGCAATTAGAAAATAACAAATGGCTTTGGAAAAATTCCAGAAAATTCTATAAAATATATCCAAGCATATAGAATCTAAATAAAATAGTTTTGACAATTGTTGATATTGGGATTAAGCACATTAAATCAATTTGTCCTTAAAGTTCATATTAAGTTTTTTTTAATTAATATTCAAATAAATCCAAATGGTGAATTTTCTTACTACCAATATTTAAAAGATTTTTAAAGCTCTGAAAATAGGGATGTTACAATCATGTAAAGATATTATTCTATTACAATTGTATAATAGATACAACTATGCTTTTGAAAGATAATAGAGCTATATAACAAATAAAATATGTTACAATACCTAGCTGGGTAATTACACGGGAAATTCCGCTAGTTGTAATAGTAACGGATTTGAATTGTATAGCAGAAGCCTCCCTTGATGCATGCCTCATTTTATTCTTTTTCCTGGCCTTGCTTTTGTGGTCGTCAGGTCTGGTCGGTTTCTTGAATTCTTTCTTATCATAACCTTTCATACCTGGTTGTGGTAGTGTATGGCCATTGTCAACTATGCGGTTCTACTTCACTACTTCATGAGCATCACTATAATGATCAGCCATGTCAAATAAGTCTAACACGGTTCTTTGGCGAGTTGATGTTGAGATCTCTTATGAACCTCTTGTACCGTAAACCTATTTGAACGCTCGAATAATAGAATCGTCAGTAATATTTAGAATAGTATTGTGTACTTCTACAAAATTTTTAATAAACTGACACAAATTTTCTTTGGAAGTTTGACAAAGATAATTAAATCATCCTCTTTTCCAGGTTTTGTGTAACAACTAAACATGAAATTTTCCAGCTGGTTAAATAACCATGTCCAAGAAGATCCTTTTAGCACAGTGGGTAAGTAATTTGTCATTACCTTTTCATCGATGTCCGTTGTAACACCCTGACTATAAGGAAGTCAAGATGTCACCTACAACCACTACTCTTTAGAAGAATAACATCAAAACGCATGACAAGGTGAAGCAAGTAATAAGGATATACAGAAACAAGAATTTATCATCAAGTTTAATCAATGGAAAGGAAATAAACAATTCAGATGGATACGGTAAGTATGACCAAAATGGCTTATTACAATTCAACACAAGACATAAATAACGACAGTAAAAGTTCTCAAAATATTTGGATTATGGTAGTGAGTGCATCGTGTTGAACTACCCTCCACGAGATCGTTCTTCCTTGTCATTTACCTAAATAAAACAACAAAGCAAGAATGAGCCAAAGACTCAGCAAGTACTTGTATGTGACAATCAAACATACCATGAACAATATATCACAATCATAACTTGAACATTAATTGGAAACAACTTTATGAAAGGATGAAATGGAATGATGCATTGAAGGAATTGGACATATTGCAGCATATACCGGTATAGCGAGTGAAACACCCGTCGGTGTTCACTTAAAGTAATCGTATGAAGAACGTTTCATACGACCGTCCAACGTGGCCCACATTGGAATGGTGGACTCACGTAACGTGGCCCACATTGGAATGGTGGACTCACGTACCCATTCTGGAATTGATGGGATTTTCAAGTGCCCATACTGGAATTGATGGGTCTTACAAAGGTAATTTATGCATGTCATGATGTGATCCCATGGCAATATTGAATAGTACTCATAAATGAAAAGATACACATGGCATTCATCTACAATTACGAACAAATATAATCATTCATTCACACATCACATAATGCATCAATCATAGTATACAAGTTACTTACTGCTGCATGACATGCACAGGTTGGGAGGTAATTGAGATACCCTCCACTCACCGCTTCACCGCTACAAGATAAAATAATCGAAATGAGGACAAACGAGCAAGACATTGCTACACGTGCCCTCCCACAACCTCTAACCAAACTAACCAAACAAAAGGTTCAATTTGATCCATTCGCCCAAACATTCTAAATACCCATAAACTGGCAGTTTTACTAGAAAATTCACCAATAAATAACCGTAAGTCCAAAAGACCTGAAACCAGTGCTCAACTTCTCTTAACGTAACAGGCTACGAAACTCTAGTTGATGGTAAACTCTAATTCGGCCAAAACAGAGGTCTAACCATCCAATGAAAAACTATAACTGCAGTCTGCCCAGAATTCAGAATAGCCCTAAAGAAAAGGCTCTAACTTTTAAACCACTGATCCAAATAAAGTGATATTTATCAGCCTGGAAACATGGTGAACTTATCTTCATAAACCTAGTTGGGTGGCCAACCTGGTTCTGACTCTAACTAGATCAAAACCTAGGTGCAACCGGCTATACCCAGAATTTCTGACAGACAGAGCAGTACGTGGTAAAACAGTCATAACTTTTAAACTACTGGGTGAAAATTCGTGATGCAGGTGCCAAAAGAAAGCTAATGAAACCAGGAACAATTCTCCAGAAGACACAGATGTCCAATTCGGCCTCTACGACGCCCAAAACTGAGGTACAACGTACTGGACAGAATCAATCTATTGACAGAATCAAAACGAAACTACAAATCCAATCGGATTCTCAACTCTAATGGAATCAAACAACGAATCGGAGGTCTAATTACCCTTGTAGACCAGTAGGACGACGAAGATCCGCTGCACACGGGTCTTCCTCCCTTCTCCTCCCTTCTCTCTCCAAGAGCCGACCACCGGGAAGACGAAGAATGGATGACGACGTCGGCAGGAAGAGACAACTTCGGAGGGGCTCTTGGGGAACAACACCGGGGATCGCCGGGGCTGCCATTGCAGGGGAGAGGAGACCTCAAGGGGCAGAGGAGGCGCTGGGAAGGGGAGATGGGAGTGGCGGCCACAAGGGGGAGGAAGTGGGAGAGGTGGGGAAGGTGGGGGGTGGCTAGGGTTAGGGGGAGCCCCCCTTTTTCTTGGCCGGCCACACTAATGGGCCACAGGCCGCGCCCGTGGCCCAAAGTTCTGAGAATATGCAAGAAACCCCTCTCTCCGCAGGTATTTTCACTTCTTTAATCGTTACGATTTTTCCCGCCTTCTCCCGATTCACTCGATTCAGTTCCGGAATATTACATCCGTAGCATGGACGGCGGTACTGTAGATCTGGAGGAATTGGGGGGTGGTGGTTGTAAGATCAAGGATAACCGACTAGAGTGGGGTGAATAGGATGTTTTTAATTTTTTTTAACTAATTGATAATTTTAAGCTAGATTATCTTAACAAGACTTCCTAGAACAAATATAATGAAAGAACTACTAAGCCTTTAAGATAATTATGAGATAATATCAATACTAAATACAATTCTAGCCAAGTAATTCTACACAAGTAAATAGCTAGAAATGTAAATGCGGAATTAGTAAAAACAAGAAATAAACCACAATGAAGACAATGATATTTTTCCCGTGGTATCAAAGACTTGCTGGTCTTCACTAGTCCACGTTGAGAAAACTTGAATGAATCAAGCTGGCTCCACGAATTAAGCATTTACCCTTGATCACTATCTTTGCTCTTCCTCCTATCCAGAGTTGGTGAGCACGCAACCACTTCACAATCCATTGCCGGACTCTTCACAATTTTCTTTCAAGTGCTCACCGTCCAAACTTCCTCCCAAGCTGTCTAGGTGTCGGCAAGCACCGAGAGTAATAAACCAAGTTTTGCTTGAGAAAAATCAAGTGCCAACAAGATCAACTAATGATGCAACGCACTTGAATGCTCTCAACTACCTCAAATGAAAATTCAAAGCAAATGAGTAGTAGAGAGTGTATAAGAGCTCAAGTGTATTCAATGACTGAATATGCTCAAAAGTCCTGAGCTAGATTCCTTAAAAATTCATGATTTGCGGTAATTCCGCCGTTCAAGCCCGCTATTACCGTAGTCTAGAAACAACGGTATACTGTTGTTCATTAAATGCGCCTGTTATAGCCGTTACGAAAAGGTTGTGTACTACCGTCAACAACAAACCGGTAATACAGCTCGGCTATATCGGTATTACCGATTTTCAAAGAATCAAAATCATAAAAAAACACCCTCTTTGAAAAAATCGTACCGCCAAGTAAAACTCGGTATTACCGACTTGCGGTAATACCGCTTAAGAGATGCGGTCATACCGTTTTCAGATTTTAAGAAAATCTCTCAAAAACATGTTCTCTGGAAAAACCATACCGCAACTAGACTTCGGTATTACTAACTTGCTATAATACCGCACATCACTTGCAGTCATTCCGATTTTGGGATTCCAAAAAACTTTTGCAAAAACATACTCTCGGAAAATTCATACCGCCAACTAGATTTCGGTATTACAGTCGGTAATACCGTTCATCACTTGCAGTCATATCGATTTTTCTGAACAGTTTTTCAAAAGCAAGAACAAATGCAATGCATGACTTCTAGTTGATCAAGATGGCACATAAATAGATCCTCAAGCTACTAGCTA
The DNA here is from genome assembly GCA_036346395.1 of Hsuehochloa calcarea. Lineage (NCBI taxonomy): Eukaryota > Viridiplantae > Streptophyta > Magnoliopsida > Poales > Poaceae > Hsuehochloa > Hsuehochloa calcarea. Next base: position 4,188,264 of record CM070606.1, read on the forward strand.
TGATTCCTCTTTATAGTACGGCATCTAGCCTACAAATTTGTTCTTTTCTCCAAACACCGAGACCGGTTAAATACTATAAAATGATCCTTAGATACTATTATATCTTTGCTTGAGCCAAGTCGATTTTTGTCACCTTTGCATTGCTATTTCCATACCATCATTCGATCTTTGGGACTTAACCTTTAAACATCTTAGCACATAAGTTAGTCCCTTAATATATTATTGATATTAATTACTAAAACCATTATTAGGGGCCTAGATACTTTTAGTTGTGTCCCATCAAAACTCTCCAAATACCCTGGCTTGAACTTTGCAGGCTAGTTAACATCTTTTAGCCTAGGTGAGAAAGCCTTTCACCCTGTGTATGACCTCAATCGTGATCGGGCATTATGACCTTGATCATAATTATTAGGAGAACAAGGTATTCCATGACCACAGTTAGAGCACTTACCTGGCCTAATATGTCAAACACGTTCCGTCGAGGCAGATCATCTTCTTGACAAAGGTTGTTTCCGTAATGGCGATGCCTAGAAGCACGGTAACCCTGTAAATTTTGAAAAATAGTCGTCGTTAGTGCTATTTGGCCCTCCTCGTCAAATGAAATCATACAAATTTTTTTTCTTATTGCTTTCTCCGTGCACGAATTTCCTTCCAATCGCCTTTGATTCACCTGTTCTTGTTATTAATTCTTTCCGGGGCCCAAAGTGGTAATATCTAGACAGAGCAAAGACTGAACTCTGCCAATGAACCAAAACTAAATCAGGATGGTTCACATTTCTTGTTGAAAGACTGGGCAAAACCAAGCCATGCCAACCAATCTTGGGCACACAAGAGCCCAAAGTTTCCTCCGGCACACCCTCCCCAACAACAATATTCCAAACACCAGTCCAGTCCAATGCTCCTCCATCCTCACCTGCATTGCCACTTGCCAGGAGTGGTCAAGATGTGAACTGAAATAGTACTCATTGGGAAGATAGCTCAGCAGCAAGCCAAGACAAACGTGACCCAACCAGGGGAAGGGAGAGAAAGAAAAGGAAAAAAAAGAGAGGCAATTTGCAGTGTAACTGTCCCTGGATCCCTGCAACCTTTTATAGTGTGCCAACAAATGAGTAACGGACTTCCACAACTGCCACTGGCCTCTCTCCTCTCAGGTAAGTTTGCTAGATATTTCAGTGTTTGTTTCCCCATGTGAGTGTGAGTGTGAGTGCTGGTGTTTAGCTGAAATGGGTAGTATTTGATGTGCGATTTGCAAAAATAACATCTTTACAGCTGCAATTGTAAAACTAACCCTCTTGTCTGTACGGTCATCGTGTGGTTTTCCGTTATATGTCACGTCGTGACAAAAATCACACAGTTTATAAATCATGTGTGGAAAAACCTCAGGTGCGACTGCGACTGCTCTTTTACGTGTGTCAGTGCACAGAAAAAACGCCACTGCCTGTGTAATCGATCGTTTTTATCTGCCCTGCAGTTGCACTCGCTGGTGGACAGCCGTTTCTGGCAGTTCAAGCCTGTCCAAAAAAAGCTGCAACCCTTTTCCAATTTCTTTGTGGTTAAAAAATTACTCGTACAATTCCTGTTTTCGTACCGGAATGCAGAAGACCGTGACGAGCTTAAAACAAAATCCGGGTAAAGTATGCCAATTAACCTGGTAATTACATATAGTGTGGTTAATTTAATCGAACTACACATAGCTGCATATGGTTGTAAATATTGCCTTACCACCACATCAGTAAAACGAAAATCTGAAACGCTGAATTGCCTTATCACCATATCAGTAAATTGGATATCTGAAACGCTGAATTAGGTCAGACTACCGGTGATCTTTGAAGAAACAAAAATATATCCAAAGTAAATTAATGCGCTCAGCCTAAAATGTACAAATCTACCAGGATTAGCATAAGGCAAGATAATGTTAAACAAAATATTCGATTTCCCTATGAAGTAACCTCGTAAACGGTTTACAATTAGGTAGCTGCGAGTACAAAGCCATCGATCCGGTCCAAGCTGATGATTAAGGGAAAGGAGAAGAGGACGTACTGCGTTCACGTGTGCGTGCCTCTCCTCTCCTCTCCTTCTCGTCTCCCTCTTTTGCTTTTATCTTCTTTTGTGCTAGCTAGCTTGCCCTTTTCTTCGCTGGAAAAAAGCTACCCCAAAAATGCATCATGGTCTACTTTAATCTGCAGTACAACCCGGTAGATCTCTCACACCTTCTGATCAAATCCGTACAAAACCATGTACACAATAATAGTATATATCCCTGCATGCACCAAAAAAAGTTGTTACAGATTCTCCCTGTTCATTTGTTTTTTTTCCCCTTCTTTTGAACAAGAACAATCTAAAGGGGGATTTTTCATTCGTGTCTCGTGATACTGACGTCGAACCTTTGGTGTATCCCTGTTTCTGGGTATCAAGTGCATTTTATGGTTTGGTGTATTGTATTATCCTCGAAACACGATGCAGATAGTCGTAAGAAATCGTCAAATCTATCTATCATGCTATAAAATTTCAAATCCAACTAAAAATAAAATGCAAAACTAAAAGAAAAGGACAAAGTCAATATTCACTTAAATTTGTCTTTTTTATTTCTCCTAATATATGTCGTGTTTTTGGTTTAATTTTTGCGGGATGTTTGATTGCATCACGATGTATCTAACAAATTTTATTTTTCATAATTATTTGTTTCGTGTTTCGAAGAGAATGCCCAATAACGTATCAAAAGTCAGTATGCACTGGATATGTTATGTGTCTCAAGATATATGGCTCTAGCTAGGTATGCAATGGTAACCTGCATGGCTGTAGCTGTACCACATGGGGTTCATTCCATGATCGATCAACTGTTAGTGTTCGTGATCAGTTGAGAAGGACTATCACGTGCGGTTCCACTGAAAAGCGAGCACACATTTCCTTGATGTGAAATACTATAAAGCGCTATAGCATTTTCTAGCCAACCAAGGGTAAAGCTCTTGCTCATCTGATCTGAGCCATCCAACACAACTGATCTACCTCTACCCCTATCTTATATCTTCATTTTCCCCTTCCTCTCATTCCACTCATCTCGATCCAAATCCGTCCACCTTATCCCTTCCTCTCTCTCCCTCCCCCCTCTCGGATCCAAGATGGCCGGCGGTGCTCCTCCTCCCTGGCGGCCTCAACCCCGACGACCCTTATCCTGGACAACTCCATCTCCCCAGCCCCCATACGTAGCACCGAGCTTCCCCATTGGTCCACCCTAATGCCTCCTTCCCAAGCTTCTACAGGTATGTTTATATTCGTGTCGTCCCATATTTTTATTTTTGTGCTTGATTGTTGAGGAAAAAGATGGAGAATATTTGTTCAGCTGATTTTTTTTTCATTCCCTAATTCACTTTCCCGCTCGACCAAAAGTCCAGATTATCCTGTAGTTTGATGCTTATTCTAGAATATATGGAATATTTGTTCGATGAAATATTCAGTTGCATACGTTACTGAATAAATATGTGATGTTTTTGGTTATAACCAATGTTTGAGCACTCTATAAGTAGAGCTGCAATGTGAAAGAAAATCAAGTTTTGTACCAGATTGATGGTTTTTTGTTATTTTCTAACAATACACTCCAGCATTATACACTCTTTTTGAACAGAGTGAGGTAAGGCGAGGCAAGTGGAAGTGACTACGGAGGCGCGCATGGCGATGCATGGGTAGGTGAGTGGCCACAACAGCCCAGTGAGCACAAAGCAACGAGCGAGCTCGGTGGTAGGCAGGAAGGCCAACGGCCGCGAGGTCTGGCGAGCGCAGAGCTGGGGTGGCATGTGGTCGCGCGGCCGTAGGTGAACACGTCCGGATTTTTTTTTGCTATTGTTTGATTTTTGATGAAACTTGTCTAAACACGTGGAAACTTGAAACTTTTTTGTCTGAGTTTGTTGAAACTTGAGTTTCAAAATCTGAAACTTTTTTTTTATCTGAAACTTGTTGAAACACGAGTTCCAAAATCCAAAACTTGTTCAAACTTCTTTAAACATATTGAAACTTCATGAAACTCAATTGTCTGAAACTTGTTGAAACTTGAGTTATAAAATCTGAAATTTGTTGAAATTTTCTTGGAATATTATGAAAACTTCTAGAAATATGCGAAACTCATTGAAACCTAAAAGTTTTAAAATATTTTCTGAGACTTCTTAAAACTTTTTAAAACTCTTTTGTCTGAAATTTGAGTTCTAAAATCTGAAACTTGGGCTTGAACTTTTTGGAATGTTCTAAAACTTTTAGAAATCTGAAACGCATTGACCTAGTTGAAACTACAAACTCAAAATCTGTAGCTTTTAATCAACTAAAATTTAACAAAACTACGTAAAACTACTCTTGGGCTAGCTGCTCCCTTAATTTGTTTTGTTCAGTGTAACAAACTATTTGGTAGCAGTACGTACCTACTGTCCATCGAAAGACCCACAGACAACAAGGTCGACTTAATTACTCGCTGCTCTTTCCGTTTGTCCTCTCTCTGTTTGTCCGTGCCTTCGGAGTCTTCGTTATAAATGTTTATTTATGGATGAAATCAATAGCGTGTTTTTTTTAAAAATAATTTTTCACTTTCTACACTTACTTAAATATTTTAGAAAATATTTAAAGGTTGTCATATCTCATTTATTAGATGTCATATCTCAAAATATAAGGTCTATAATTTTTTGTAATATTATTTTAAAATATAAGGTGTGCATACAGAGTTAATGATTTTTTTTTCTCTTTTGCCCTCATTAATCCCGGTCTCCCTTCAACATTTACGAGTAAACATCCACACAACTATCCTCTCTCTCTTATTCTCGAGATATTAACACCATCACATTATAGTCATTTCCTTCTACCATTCTCTTGGTTTCACGAGCTTTTTAATCCCGTGTCCAATCAAATTAAATACATCTTATAAAGAGAAAAAAAGAGAGAGTACAATTGTGTATACATGAAGACATGACGTACACCGAAAAATTTGTCCCATAGCTACCTCAACGCAAAAGCATGTACTAGAGCTGTTGCAATATTGTCTCTAGTTGGTTTTGCGGTGACTAGTTTTCATTGGTTTCCTAACAGCATCTACAGTAGTTTATATCATTTGTTATTAAGGGTGAACACATCAGTATTTAGGTGATGTGGAGAAAAGATGGTGAGGAGAGAATGTCAGCTTGTTACTAGATAAAAAATAAGCAAGTTATTGATACCAAGACACAAAAATAACAAAATACTCTATTAAAAATTACTTATTACCTAAAAATTTGTTTTATGGGTCCCACTGTCTCTAAGCACACTTTTAGCAATTAAAATCTTAGATACAAACTCAGATATAATCCATTGGAATACTTTTTTTATTAGAGTGATTATTATCCCTTCTTAGTAACAAGTTAAGAAACGAACCATTGTAGGCGCCCCCAGCATCCCACATAAGCTACTAATTCGCACTCTTCAATGATCACATAAATTAATTATCCTACCATTGAGGCTAGCTTTTAACTCAAGCCACCATCTTGTGCTGAACTTCTGGTGAGTACTAACTTCACTCCGACTCGCCTATAAACAAATGCCATCTCCCTCTCCTTTGGACTTTTCTCATAAGAAGCAAACGACATGCCAACTTGCTTAAAGATAGCAATTAACCTTCCACAATTAACAAAGCCATCGTGTGGCCATTTGCCCATTTGCATTTTGTTAAAATTCCACAAGTTCAGGCGACGCACGGAGACTTTATTTTTCAAATCCAAGTGTTAATTACTCATTTTGGTGTACTATATGTATGTATTTGATGTGTGTGATAGTATACTAGCCATTTTGATATTAGGACATATATTGCTTAGCACGATGGATCTCTTTAATAGCTGTAGTTTGCAAGCATATGCACTAATTTAATGCCAATAGGATCAATACATTATAGTGTATATTTTGGCCGGCCGGAACATGCGAAAAATCAAGGCAAATATTAAACCATGCATTAAACCTTCCTATTGCATTGCATTCGGCTCATCAGTTCTAGCTAAATAACACAGCTTTCTCAACCTTGAAAGCGAAAATCGACCACCAAGGTTGAGGCGGGTGATCAGAAAACAAAATCGGCTCTAGACATCACACTTGGATGGTTTCCAATACACCTTTGGAACTTCTCGCGCAGCTGACTGATGGACCCTCGAGTCTAGCCCTAGGAGTCATCTTTCACCTTCCGCCTGACTACGTACATAGAGATGGGAGTCGGGTCGTGCTTTTTTGGGCCAGCCTAAAGCCCGGCCAACCCGACACGTGGTAGGCCAGGCCAACGGGCCGTGCTTTTTCGGGCCAACCCAAAGCCCAGCCGGCCCGACATGTGGTAGGACGGGCTGGCCCGGCCCGAATGGTGGGCCGTGCAGGGCCGCGCAAGTCGGCCTGTCGGGCGGCACGGCATCACGACGGCAAATCGTCGTGCGTTTTCGGCCGACGGGACGATCGGGTACGGCCGGGCCCAATCGCACGCCTCCGCCTACTCCGTAATGACCTCGTCTTGCCGTGGAGCGGAACGCTGGCGCGCGGCGCGCGACGCCGCAGCGATGACGAGGATGCGGCGCCCGGCCGCCGCCGGGAGGAGGAGGCTGGGAAGGGAGGGGAGGATGATGGGAAGGGGACGGCGAGGTCGGGTCGACGTCCGTCTCTCGCCATGACCTGCGCCGCCGCCATGATGCACAATCGGAAGGCGTCCGTCTCCTCGCCCGCGCGCCGCTGCCGCGGTCCACCTCCGCCGCGCATCCTCGCTCCCGCCGCTTTGCACGCCATCCGCCTCGCCGCCGCCGCAGACATCCTCGCCCCGCCGCCGCCGCCGCGCTCCGCCTCCGCCGCTCCGCCTGAAGATCCTCGCCCGCAGCAGCTGCTGCCGGCCGCCTCGCCGCTCGCCTCCCACCGAGCCATCGGAAGAGGGTCAAGGCTGAAAACCACGCCGGCTGGGCCGCTAGGAGAGGCGAGCACGATTGAGCACGAGCGAGGCGACCGGGAGGCGAGGGGCGACGGGAGGGGGGGTGGAGGCGACGGAGGTGACGGCAGCGAGGGGGTGACCGAGGAAGGGAGTGGAGGCGGCGGGGAGGAGGCGACGGGGGGAGGTGAGGGCGGGAGGGAGGCGGCGGGGAGGCGAGGATGGCGAGGGGCGACCGGGAAGGGGATGCAGCGACGGGAAGGAGGCGGCAGAGGAGGAGGCGACAGGGGGGGAGGCGAGGACGGCGAGGGGGGCAACTGGGGAAGGGAGCGAGCGAGGTAGACGAGGGGGCGAAAGAGACGGGAGAGGGAGACGAGGCTAGGGGGCGGGACTGCGGGAGCGCCGTGGGGGCGGCCGGGCGGGGAAAAAGAGAGGGGGCGAGGGAGACGAGGCGAGGGGAAAAAGAGGCGGGGAGGCGGGGAGAAACAGGGGTAGAGGGAATTAGAGAGAGAGACGGTCACGGGGGCAGAGGGAATCCGACCGGGTGGCCGTTGAGAGAAAATGAGAAAATAAGTCAGAGAGAGATGACTAAAGTTTTACTTTCTGTCAAATCGAAAGAAAAAGTTGAGAGATAACGGGCAAGCACAGTCATAAATTTTTGCAATCGCGAGAAACGACAGGCAAGCACAGAGAAGCAACGGGCAAGTCGTGACCACGAGAGACAGGGTGAACGTGTGACATGACATAAATTTGATGTGATAAGCACAGAAAAGCAACGGCTCCGCGCGATCGTGCCTATAAAACGAAGCACCGTGCTCATTTATTTATCCACTCTCAGCTCACCTGATCACCTCATTTCTTCATCCACTCACAGCTCACTTGATCACCTTATTTCTTCATCATCCCATCTACTCTCCTCATTTCTTCAACATCCATCTACTCTCCCCATTTATTCACAATCTATTCACCTATTATGCTGCCAACGAGCCAGAGCACCAAGGAGTTTCCGAGCGGTATGCTACCGAGGAGTCGTAGCACGGAAAGGACAGCAGGGCGACTTAGTGTAAGCTCTCGCCGCTGCTCCCCTAGTCCTCCTCCGGCTCCGACTCCCGTTGATGCTCGCCAGTTCTCGCCAAGCATGGGAGACTACGGCATGGATGACCGTCATATGGATGGTACAGAGGGCTACGAGGAGTACCAGGGCAGTCCGGAGCCAATGGGGTCTCTAGAGTTCTCTCCCGCGTCCACGGACGGCAACATTGGCGGGTCTGGACGAAGGGCGAATTGCTGGAAGCACATGACCTGGAGCCAGGAAATCCAAGATGGCCAAACGGTAAATATCGCAACATGTAATAATTGCCAAGCTAAATTATTTGCTCGTGCAGCTGCAGGGACAGGGCACTTGAACCGGCACTACAAAGCATGCTTGCGCAAGATCGGAGCGCAGAGCCGAGGGGGAGGAGTACAAACGCAGCTAAACTTCGAGGCAGATGGCTCTGTAAGTACTTGGGTATACAACCCGCTTTCTGCTCGTGAGGAAATTGCTAGATATATTGTTGCAGAAGATCAACCGATTAGGATGGGTGAAAATCGCGCGTTCGAAAAAAATGATCCAATGCGGCTTTTGCCCACAGTACCAATATGTTAGTAGGAGAACCACTACATCTGATATTTTACGGATGTATCGTAAGGAACTAGCAGAGCTAAAAGAACTATTCCTACAAGTTCAGTTCTCTTTTGCTATAACTTCAAACATTTAGACATCATCACACCAGTGAAGTGCCTACCTTAGTGTTGTAGCCTATTATTTAGACGACAATTAGAAGTTAAACAAGAGAGTCATAGGGTTTAAGCTAATTAACGAATCACACACGGGAGAGGCCATTGCCGAGCGTATACTACACGTACTTGATGATTTTAAGATAGATAATAAGATTGCTTCTATAACTCTTGATAACGCATCAGTCAACATGACTGCTATGAACATCCTCACCCCAAGCTTGCAGACGTATATTGGTGGTTATGTTCTCCACCAGAGATGCGTATGTCATATCTTGAACCTTGTTGTTCAAGATGGTATGCAAGCGATTGGCGAATTTTTGAACAATGTACGCGACACCGTTCGCTACCTCACAAATTCCCCACAAGTGGCAGCTAGGTTCGCGGAGTACTGCGCGTCCAATGGGAAGTAGCCAAGAAAATTCGGTCTTGACATGAAGGTGAGGTGGAACTCGACCTATATCATGTTAAAGAAGTTACAAGGGTACGAACATGTCATATCCGTTTTGTCAACGCTAACTCTCAAGACAATGAACTAGTAGTTACTAATTCAGATTGGCAGATTGCTAGTCGTTTTCGAGAGTTTTTAAAATCTTTTTATAAAGCAACAAAGATGTTATCTGGTGTTTATTACCCTACCTGACCCGTGAATCTATGTATGTACAACTTTCCTCTTTCGCTGTGTATGAAGCGGAAGTATATTTTGATATCACTATTTATCCAAGGGCGGAAGCAATCTGGGAACGATATTGATGTTGTAACACCCCAGCCCAACACTGAGCCTAGAATGCCACCACACTACTCTTTAAACTAATAATTATCGACACACTATAAAATCACAGCAAGAAAACAACAATAAACATATCCATGGATCACAAAAGAACAAGCATAATTATGGATCAAACGATAATAAATAAGCAAGGGGAATATAACCAGGTAAATAATCCAAAATAGCATCAACCAATGAATCCAAATCATTAAAACAATTAGTCTAGTCCAAAACGTTGTCCTAAACTTTATTCAACTTCTAACATGTCCAAGAGTAAACCAATTTTGAATGTAAAGATTCTTATGGCAAATGATCATGTGTGGTCCATGTGCTCTACTCGCTCTCAGTTACGGCGCCCTCGAAGATCACCTAAAGACAACAAAAGAGCAAGGGTGAGTCCACAACTCAGCAAACACATCCATAAACAACGAACAATAATAAATCAACAGCATTCAATAACTTCATTATCATCACAGGTACTTCTATTAATACTCTCATGCAGTTATCTTCTCTTTGATTCACATCCATTAATCTCATATATCAATGCAAATCTAATCTACATGTCCACATGCACTTCTTTCACAGATATCTGGGTATAGCATGAGTGAATGCTCGCGACAACATTCACTCTCAAGTCCGTTCCTCCATAAGGATCGGGGACCTCCTCCACTCCCGTGGAGTTGTGATCATTCATGATCACCTACTCATATGCAAAGATGCTTATGTATGAAAAATGCAAACTCCATCATATACATCATATCCAACTTTTCATCAGGATTGTCAACAAAGATATGACCATACCATTCCATTGTTTGCAATTAAATAAAATAAAAGCACAACAATAATGGTAGTAAAAGATAAAGAAAACAGTGATCAATCATTGATCGCTGTCTACCATGCACTTGTCTTTACTAGTTGCGACGCACGATTTGGCTAGAAGATGGCAACAAGTACGACGCCTCTCCTACATTAAATATTCAAATTTCAATACAAGCTACATCATCATAAGAACAACAATCAATCGACATCGCTCCTATACGTCCCCAAATCTTCCACGCTTCTCCGGTACCGAAAAGTTACCCATTGCTGACTTAGTACTAAAACGAACGTAACTTTTGACTCAAAAGTCCGATCACGACAAACCACCCCATTCTGGATTCTTCATAAAATTATCCACATTTTCTTAGATTACAAAGTCTTCTACATAAATCATCTAACCCTCCGTTTTTAGCCCAGAAAACCGATCTGTCCGCTTCGTAACAGCAGGTCTTACTAAATTCATAACTTTTGTTTTACCCAACCAAAATGCGAGTTCTTAGATTCTACAGAACCATTGGACAATTATCTACAACTTTCATGTAGATCAAAAACTCTAATTAGGCTATTTACTATTTTTAATCTACAGTCTACCAAAACAGCGCCGAACAACGACAACCACAAGGACAGCAGTCTTCCGAAAATCATAACTCGAATTATACTTGTCCGATTGACATGATTAAATATGCTATAGAAAGATATCGAAATTATCTACAATTAACTAGTAGATGACATTTTCAAAATTCGCCATTAAGGTACCCGAATAAATCGTTCAACAGAACAGCAGGCTAACGGACTCATTAATCGGCCTCTCTATTATAAATTCTAAAACCTCTGCAATAAATCTCGATTCTAATCACTAACTAAATCAGCAAAACAAAGAGAATACAAGATCACATATCTCTACCCACAAGAAATCAGGTCTCTACTTCTTTTCTCCTAGTCTTCTCCTTCTCTTCCCTACTGCTAATGTCACATATACACATACAATGTAGCTATGCCAATCTAATTATCTTCCGAAGCTAACCAAGATTCACATTAAGACAAAATGACGGCAGTGTCAGCAAATCATTAGTCAAAGCCAAAAGAGACGAGCGGCAAAAAAAAACCTCCACGCGACGCTGACGTTGTAGTCGATTGACGTGCAAATGGGGCGATAGCAGTGCTAAGTCGCTTGGTTTTTTCACGCGACGGCCGACGCCAAGCGGTGGCGAACCAATCAGTGGCGTCAAGCGGCGATCGCTCGGCGGTAACCGCTTCGGCGGCGTCCCACGCGGGCGGTCGCTCGGCACACCGCTCGGGCGGCGTCCGCAAAGAACGCAACGCACTCGAGAATTTGGTCAAGGCGGCGCGGTGGAAAAAAGAAAGAAAATATGGCTAGGGTTTCTAGAGTTCCCACGATCTATTTATATAGCTCTTAAAAACTCTGAAATAATCTATTTTCACGTATTCTATTTATTTAATTACGCACAAGCCCTTAAAGACGTTATTATTATTTATTCATTTATTTTTCAGAGTATTACATTCTACCCCCCTTAACAGAATTCGACCCCGAATTCTACTCGCCGTTCTACTCAAATAAAACTACACTGCTGAAATTAAACAATAAAATAACACGTACCCGACGTGAACAACTCTGGATATTGCTCGCGCATGCGAGACTCCAACTCCCAGGTCGCCTCTCTCTCAGACTGATGCGTCCACAGCACCTTGACGTATACCAACGTCTTGTGCCTCGGCCTTTCGCTCCGACCTCTCCGTATCGCGCCACGGACGTGACTCAACTGTGAGGTCTTGCTCAATAGTCAGCGGCTCTAATGAAATCTTATGCTCTGGGTCTCTCAAAAACTTTCTCAGCATCGAGACGTGAAACACATTGTGAACTCCACGCATGGACTCAGGAAGGTCCAGGCGGTAGGCTAACTTCCCAATTCTTGCTATAATCGAGAACGGTCCAACGTACCTCGGGCTAAGCTTCCCTTTGGTACCGAACCGAACAATACCTTTAGTGGGAGACACTCTCAAGAGCACCTGGTCACCCACCGCAAACTCCAAGTCACGCCTCCTCATATCAGCATAACTTTTCTGTCTACTCTGAGCTGCCAACAAATTCTGCCTCACCATGGCCACACGCTCAATGGTCTTGAATCCACCCGGACCCAAAATTGCCTTCTCTCCAACTGCATCCCAACAAAGTGGCGATCTGCACTTCCGCCCATAGAGAACCTCGAATGGCGCGGCTCTAATACTGGAATGGTAACTATTATTATAAGCAAACTCTGCAAGTGGCAACTGGTCCTCCCAACTACCCTTCCAAGACAAAACACAAGATCGCAACATATCCTCCAAAGTCCAATAGTGCGCTCTGATCGCCATCATGCTGTGGGTGAAATCTTGTACTAAAGGCGGTGTGTGCCCAATGCACTCTGCAGACTCTCCCGAACTTGAGACAAACTTATCATCCATCGCGAAATGATGGTCTTTGGCACACCATGCGGTCTTACTATTTCACGCACATAAATAGGAGCTAGATCACTCATTGAATTTGTCGTGCGGATAGGAATGAAGTCTTGCGCAGACTTCTCAATCGATCCACAACTACCCAAATCGCATCCTTCCTCGCGGCGAACGCAGTAACGCCACCACAAAGTCCATAGAGATATCATCCCAAGGCCACTGGGAACCTCCAAAGGTCGCAACAACCTGCGGGGCGCTTGTGCTCGGCTTTCACTTGTCGACAAACACCACAAGAAGCCACATAATTAGCAATGTCCACCTTCATTCTTTTCCACCAAAAATTGCATTTGAGATCTCGATACATCTTAGTCTCACCAGGATGAGCGATTATGCAGTGCGATGTGCCTCCCTCAAGATATCATCTTTGACCTCCGCCTTTTGCGGTACGCAAAGACGGCCTTTAAACCTCAAAGTACCAGAATCGTCCATGCTAAAATCACCCTCTTTACCCTCATCCAGACGCTTCCTAACCTCCTGTAGTAACCGGTCACTCTGTTGTGCTTCCCGCACACGGTCTGGAATAGCTGACTCAAGAATCAACTGTGTCTCAACATGTGATGTGCCCGCATAACAATAAGATATTCCCATGCGATCAAAATCAGCAATGAGGCAATCTAGAGTAGCGGGAGTCGCCTTGCGACTAAGGGCATCAGCAACTACATTGGCCTTGTTTGGATGATATTAAATAGTAAGATCATAGTCCTTGATCAACTCCAACCACCTCCTTTGCCTTAAATTCAGATCCTTCTGGGTGAAGATATACTTGAGACTCTTGTGATCTGTGAAAATATCACAAGGCTCACCGTATAGATAATGCCTCCAAATCTTGAGAGCAAAAACAACCGCAGCCAACTCCAAATCATGAGTGGGATAATTCTGCTCGTGCTTCTTTAACTGCCTCGACGCATAAGCAATCACCTTACCGTCTTGCATGAGAACACAGCCAAGACCCACTCGAGAGGCATCTGAAAAGACTGTGAACCGCTTTCCTGGTTCGGGAAGAGTGAGAATAGGAGAGGTCACCAACCTCTCTTTCAAAGTGCAGAAACTGCGCTCACACTCATCAGTCCACTGGAATCTTACCCCTTTCTGAGTAAGTTGAGACATCGGTTTGGCGATGATAGAGAAATCCTGCACAAAACGCCGATAATAACCAGCCAAACCCAAGAAACTCCTCACCTCCTTCACGTTAGTCGGCCTCTTCCAATCCACCACTGTGGAGACCTTACCAGGATCAACAGCAATGCCCTGAGGGTTAATCACATGACCCAGAAAACCCACTTCTGAAATCCAGAACTCACACTTCTTCAACTTAGTATAGAACTTGTGCTCTCTCAAAGTCTCTAAAACCAGCCTCAAATGACGCTCATGATCCTCATTGGTCTTGGAATATATAAGAATGTCATCAATGAACACCACCACGAAGTCATCTAGATACTCGTGTAACATGTTGTTCATGGTCTCCATAAAAATGGCAGGTGCATTAGTCAATCCAAAAGACATAACTTTGAATTCATAATGCCCATACCTGGTGGAGAAAGCTGTCTTCTCTACATCCTGCTCACGCACACGGATTTGATTATACCCTGACTGGAGATCGATCTTGGAGAATACTTGAGCTCCATTCAACCGATCAAACAAGTCCTCAATGCGGGGCAATGGATATTTGTTCTTGATTGTGACCGCATTAAGCGCACGGTAATCAATACACATGCGCCAACTCCCATCCTTCTTCTCTGTGAACAGAACAGGAGCTCCCCATGGTGATACACTACGCCTGATCAAACCTTTAGCCAACAAATCGTCCAATGCTTCTTCAACTCGTCACGAAACGGACGTGCGGTCGATATGGAGACATCGAGATGAGCCGAGTACCCGGAACAAGATCAATGCGAAACTCCACGTCTCGCGCAGGTGGCAAGCCCGGAAGCTCAGCCGGGAACACATCTGGGTAATCACTAACCACTGGAATCTCCTCAATCTGCGAAGCCACGCTCGGTTTCTCAGCAAGAGCTAAAGAAGCCGGTTTTCATCGCACGACCCGGAACAGTCCGATAATCTCGAAGAGAGCGCGGGCGCACTCCTGAAAGGTCAACGTCTCCCGGGCGGAGTGCATGAAGATCATTCTCTGAAACAGGATATCACGGCTCGATAAGAGTGCAACCAATCCATACCCAAGATAACGTCGAGCGGCTCCATTTGAATAACTATCAAATTCGCGTGAACCTCTCTCCATCAATGACAATAGAACACCGGGACAAGCGGTAGAACTCGCAATAATACCCCGGAGAACTAACCAACACCGATTGAAATCCATCAGCATACTCAAGTTCGCTCTCCTAGCAAACGCCGTCGAAACAAACGAAAAGGTAGCCCCGAATCAAAAAGGACTAAAGCATCAAGCGAATCCACAAGCAAAGTACTGTCACCACGTCGGGGCGACCCGCAGACTCTGCGGTGGGCATGGCGTACACCCAGTGGCGCCATGGCGAAAGAAGACGACGGCGGGCGGCGAGAGCCCCAACAATCTGCGTGGCGGTGCGAGTAAAGCGGTCGTGCAACTGAAGCGGTGGCGAAGGTGGCGGTACCCGATGAGTACCCTCTTTGGGCGCCCAAGTGAAGGAAATGGCGTACTGGAGGAGTAGTCATCATCTGGAAAGATCCTCGGCGGGACCCATCAAGAAGAAGATGGCACAGCTCCCACTTGATTACGCTAAGCGGGGTTACGGCGACACACCGCTCCTTGTGACCCGGTCGGCCACACCGACGGCAATCTCCCGTCCAAGTGCACTCGGCGTGCAGTGTCCATCACCGCACTTAAAGCAAAGCATGCCCCGCAGGGCACAGACGAAGAGCCGAGTACTGCAAAGGACGAGGCGCCGAAGAAGAGAACGGCCTCGACTGCTTAGACTTGAAAGACTGCGGTCCTCCCTTGAATTTCTTGAAAGCGGGTCGCTGAACAGACCCACTTCCCTCACTAGAGCTCCTCTTGTGGTCACCACCAGAAGCAACCACCCACCGAGGCTTGTCGCCTTTGTGAGTCGCATCTCCAACTCCATGCCCCTAGCTTGCTCCACAACAGAGCTGTAGTCACGAGTGGAGTAGCTCCCAACACATGTCGGTACTCGAGGTGAGACCCAGCGGAACCTCTTGGCCTTCTGAAGATCATCGTTCGCTACTGAAGGGACAAAGCGAACCAAGTTGTTGAACTCAGCCTCATACTCAGCAATAGACCTCTTCCCTTGAGCAAAGGTCGTCAAGGCAACCTCCATCTTTTCAACAAAAGAGTAGGGGTGGAACTTTCCCTTGGCGATCAACAAAGTCCTCCCAAGTGGTCGCCCTTGAGTGGCGGTCCTCGAAGACAACACGCCCCCACCAAATATCCGCTTGCCTTCAATTTGAAAGGCTACAAAGCGGACCCTCGATGTGAAGACATCTCCAAAGCTCCAAACGCCTCTCCATGTAGCGCAACCCATTGCGCTCGACCGGTGTGCCCGACCCGTCAAACGGATCCAACCTCAACCCCATCCACTCTCGAAGTGTCATTCGCGCCTCAGGAACCGGTGGATGTGCGACAGGAGCAACAACATATGCCGACAGAATGAGGCCGCCGGCGCTGTTGACGAAGAGCACGGATCTCTCCACCAACTCTCAACCAAGCGGGGTCTCATCCGGACCCCAGCCGGAGGCGGGTCAACAAGAACCCCTCGGCTCTCGACTCATCACTTTCAGGAGGTGGCTCCACGGAACCTCGCCGCGGCCCGACCTCCACGCATCATGCCACCACGACCACGTCCTCTACCCCTCGGCATAGCTATCAACCACAATCAACAATACACAATGAGTTCAAAGGTCAAAATAAAATCATCCATCAATGAACAACATAACGGAAGCGTAAAACGATGATCGTACCTCTCTCTAAACTCATCGCACTAGTGTGTCAAATTTTAGATTGTTTAACCATTAGCAAATTTTAGTTGATTTACTAATACTAAAACAAATTTTAACAATTTTAGTTTGCCTAAGTTGTTAATCTATTCACCACGGACCTAAAGCCCGCCTCGATACCAACCAGAACACCCACCCAACACTGAGCCTAGAATGCCACCACACTACTCTTTAAACTAATAATTATAGACACACTATAAAATCACAGCAAGAAAATAACAATAAACATATCCATGGATCACAAAAGAACAAGCATAATTATGGATCAAACGATAATAAATAAGCAAGGGAATATAACTGTAAATAATCCAAAATAGCATCAACCAATGAATCCAAATCATTAAAACAATTAGTCTAGTCCAAAACGTTGTCCTAAACTTTATTCAACCTCTAACATGTCCAAGAGTAAACCAATTTTGAATGTAAAGATTCTTATGGCAAATGATCATGTGTGGTCCATGTGCTCTACTCGCTCTCAGTTACGGCGCCCTCGAAGATCACCTAAAGACAACAAAAGAGCAAGGGTGAGTCCACGACTCAAAGAAACACATCCATAAACAACGAACAATAATAAATCAACAGCATTCAATAACTTCATTATCATCACAGCTACTTCTATTAATACTCTCATGCAGTTATCTTCTCTTTGATTCACATCCATTAATCTCATGTATCAATGCAAATCTAATCTACATGTCCACATGCACTTCTTTCACAGATATCTGGTATAGCATGAGTGAATGCTCGCGACAACATTCACTCTCAAGCCCGTTCCTCCATAAGGATCGGGGACCTCCTCCACTCCCGTGGAGTTGTGATCATTCATGATCACCTGCTCATATGCAAAGATGCTTATGTATGAAAAATGCAAACTCCATCATATACATCATATCCAACTTTTCATCAGGATTGTCAACAAAGATATGACCATACCATTCCATTGTTTGCAATTAAATAAAATAAAAGCACAACAATAATGGTAGTAAAAGATAAAGAAAACAGTGATCAATCATTGATCGCTGTCTACCATGCACTTGCCTTTACTAGTTGCGACGCACGATTTGGCTAGAAGATGGCAACAAGTACGACGCCTCTGCTACATTAAATATTCAAATTTCAATACAAGCTACAGCATCATAAGAACAACAATCAATCGACATCGCTCCTATACGTCCCCAAATCTTCCACGCTTCTCCGGTACCGAAAAGTTACCCATTGCTGACTTAGTACTAAAACGAACGTAACTTTTGACTCAAAAGTCCGATCACGACAAACCACCCCATTATGGATTCTTCATAAAATTATCCACATTTTCTTAGATTACAAAGTCTTCTAATTAAATCATCTAACCCTCCGTTTTTAGCCCAAAAAACCGATCTGTCCGCTTCGGAACAGCAGGTCTTACTAAATTCATAACTTTTGTTTTACCCAACCAAAATGCGAGTTCTTAGATTCTACAGAACCATTGGATAATTTTCTACAACTTTCATGTAGATCAAAAACTCTAATTAGGCTATTTACTATTTTTAATCTACAGTCTACCAAAACAGCGCCGAACAACGACAACCACAAGGACAGCAGTCTTCCGAAAATCATAACTCGAATTATACTTGTCCGATTGACATGATTAAATATGCTATAGAAAGATAGCGAAATTATCTACAATTAACTAGTAGATGACATTTTCAAAATTCGCCATTAAGGTACCCAAATAAATCGTTCAACAGAACAGCAGGCTAACGGACTCATTAATCGGCCTCTCTATTATAAATTCTAAAACCTCTGCAATAAATCTCGATTCTAATCACTAACTAAATCAGCAAAACAAAGAGAATACAAGATCACATATCGCTACCCACAAGAAATCAGGTCTTTACTTCTTTTCTCCAGTCTTCTCCTTCTCTTCCCTACTGCTAATGTCACATATACACATACAATGTAGCTATGCCAATCTAATTATCTTCCGAAGCTAACCAAGATTCACATGAAGACAAAATGACGGCAGTGTCAGCAAATCATTAGTCAAAGCCAAAAGAGACGAGCGGCAAAAAAAACCTCCACGCGACACTGACGTTGTAGTCGATTGACGTCGGTGGGGCGTAGCGAGTGCTAAGTCGCTGGTTTTTTTCACGCGGACGGCCGACGCCAAGGTGGCGAACCAATCAAAGGCGTCCACGTGGCGATCGCTTCGGCGGTAACCGCTTCGGCGGCGGCCCACGCGGTGGTCGCTCGGCGGCTTCCGCTCGGCGGCCCACGTCAACTGCGCAGCGCAATGCACTCAGAGGAATTTGGTTGGCGGCGGCGCGGTGGAAAAAAAAGAAAATATGGCTAGGGTTTCTAGAGTTCCCACGATCTATTTATATAGCTCTTAAAAACTCTGAAATAATCTATTTTCACGTATTCTATTTATTTAATTACGCACAAGCCCTTAAAGACGTTATTATTATTTAATCATTTATTTTTCAGATTATTACAGATGTGTACCTAGCACCATTGCTGGAAGGTCTTGTGATATTGTGGAACAAAGGGGTACATGTTTGGGATGCGTACAAAAGAGAGAATTTTCTTTACGTGTCATGTTGTTTTGCACCATCAATGATTTTCTTACCTTTGCTAACCTGTTGGAGTTCAGTACAAAAGGAGCCAAAGTATGTCCGCACTACTTATATGATACCGAGAGTGTGTGGTTGAACAACTCGTGCAAAACTGTGTACATACATTACCGTAGGTTCCTTCCCAGGTATCACCCATACCGCAAGGTGAAGAACACAATTCGATGAAAATAAGGAAGACGGATCACCTCCAAAGGCTTTTAAAGGGAAAGAGGTCTATAATATGGTTAAGGATATCGATGTTGTTCTTGGAAAAGAGGTATAAATTGGGCACCCATCAGAAGAACATCTGGAAGAAGCGATCAATTTTTTTGGGACTTACCTTATTGGGAGCACTTAGAAGTTCGCCACTGCATCGACGTTATGCATGTATAGAAGAATGTATGTGATAACTTGATTGGTCTCTTACTGAACATTCGTGACAAAACAAAGGATGGTGTCAACGCACGACATGACTTGGTTGATATGAACATAAGGACCGAGTTAGCACCGAAAGAGACCGATAAAGGACGAACGTACCTTCCCCCAGCTTGCTACACTCCGTCCAAGGCCGAGAGAAAGGAACTGTGCCAGAGCTTACATGATATGAAAGTTCCTTCTGGTTACTCAGCGAGCATGAAGAAACTTGTTTCTATGGAAGATTTGAAATTAATTGGTATGAAGTCTCATGATTGTCATGTGCTGATGGCACGAATGCTTCTTGTCGCAATTAGAAGTATTGTGCCGAACAAGATCCAAGTGGCAATCATGAGGCTGTGTTATTTCTTTAATTTAATTGCTCACAAGGTCATCGATCCTGAAGGAATAGTGCTCTATAGGCCGAGGTGGTGACGACTCTATGTCATCTTGAGATGTATTTCCCATCGTCATTTTTTGATATCGTGGTCCATCTCATTGTTCACCTTGTGAAAGAGATAAAGATATGCGACCACTGTGTTCCTACGTCATATGTATCCATCCGAGAGGTACATGGGAATTCTCAAGTCCTAAATCGATTTCGGCTCGAGGGTAGCATCATCAAAGGTTATGCAACTGAAGAGGTCATTGAGTTCTGTGTCGACTACATGGCTCAGGTGAAACCGATAGGTGTGCTTCTATCTCATCACGACGGGAGGCTGGAGGGTATCGGGACCATCTGAAGGAAAGCAATCACTCATTTCGACACGTACGCTCAAGCCCATTTGACAGTCTTGCAACACATGACCCAAGTGGCCCCGTACATCGACGCGCACAAAGACATGGTATACCCACAGAATCCAAGGCGGTTGGAGGTTTGGATCACGAGAGAGCACAACCGCCGGTTCAATAAATGGTTAAAGGTGTGATTCACTGGGAGACCATCATCAAGTGATGATATGCTGCCATGGTTGGCAAAAGGTCCAAAATTTACAATTGTAATTTGTAAGGACACGACATAAATGGGTACACATTTTATACCACAGCTTAGGATGGAATGGCACAGTCCAAAACAGCGATGTCTGCATAGATGCGTTTCACGAGCAGTTCAATACCACTGGGTTGAGCTCCTACTATGGGTTCATAGAGTAGATTTGGGAGCTCGACTACGTACTTTTCAAGATCCCCCTATTTCGGTGCCATTGGGTCAAACTTCCACAGGGTGTAAAAGTCGACAAGTATGTGGACCTCGAATGTGTCGGATACAAGGACGAACTATCCGTACTCGCTAAGCAAGTTGTTCAAGTTTTTTTTTATGTAAATGACTCAAAAATAAGAACTACCACGTAGTTCTTCATGGAAAAAGGATTATTGGAGTTGAGAATATCATGGATGAGGAAGCGTACAATCAATTTGACGAGTTGCCTCCTTTCGGAGACGACATTAGGCTCAATGAAGAACTGGGTGAGGAAGCTAGCGATATGAGCTTCGATCATCGTGAAGGGTTGTTTTTTAAAATGAAATAGCCAAGTGTAATGAACACCTATTTGGAAAATTATTCCATTGTAATTAAGAACATTGGTGCATGTAATTAAGGAATTATTCCATTGTAATTGATTCACTAATTAAGAAATAATTCCATCTGTGATTGTATCTGCTTTCTTGTTTTCAGAGGGCGTGACTAGCATTTTCTAAGGCTAGCCGAAAAATAGAATATCAATTTTTCATTATAGGAACTATCACAGGCGGTTTACTGGAACAAACCATTTGTGATATATATAGCACAGCAATTTCTAAAGCACCAAAAAATTTTGCCTCCCGCACACGCATCGTAAAATTCCCGTGCTGAGCATCATAGACGGTTTCGTAATAGAACTGTTTGTAATACTTATCACACATGGTTCTTAAATATAACCGTCTGGGATATGCTCGCTTATCGCAGACGGTCCTGAAATAGAACCGTCTGTGATATTCTTATGACCAGGTAGTGGTCATAGCTTTCTTATCACACACGGTTCTTAAATATAACCGTCTCTGATATACTCACTTATCGCAGATGGTCATGGAAAATAACCATCTATGATATACTTACGACCAGGTAGTGGTCGTAGCTTTCTTATCACACACGGTTTCTAAATATAATCGTCTGTGATATGCTCGCTTATCGCAAACGGTCCTGGAATAGAACCGTTTGTGATATTCTTACGACCAGGGGTGGCCGTAGTAAAGTCTACGACCATAGAGCTTCTCACAAACGGTTCTAGAATAGAACCGTCTGTGATATGATCGCTTATCGCAGACGATCCCGGAATACAAAC
This sequence comes from Hsuehochloa calcarea, assembly GCA_036346395.1. Classification (NCBI taxonomy): domain Eukaryota; kingdom Viridiplantae; phylum Streptophyta; class Magnoliopsida; order Poales; family Poaceae; genus Hsuehochloa; species Hsuehochloa calcarea. The sequence goes on from CM070606.1 coordinate 4,210,317, forward strand.
GTCTGTGATATGATAGTTTATCATAGATGATTATTTAATATAATTGTCTATGATATATGATATCATACATGGTTCTCTTAGAGAACCGTCTATGATATACATTTATAAATAGGTGGCCCCTCTAGGCTTTGCGTCCTTACTCCTCAGAGCACACTCTCCGGGTTTGCGTTCCTAACTCCTCATATCACACTCTCCGGTCCCCCGACCTCCTCCCCACGCCGGTATCATCCCTCTGCGACCTCTGACCTCCTCCCCGTGTCGGCGTCATCCCTTTGAGACCCTCGACCTCCTCCCCGCGCCAGCGTCATCCCTCTGCGACCTCGACACTGCCGCCCCTGACCTCGACGATGCCTCGCTCCCCCGACCTCGACTACCTCTTCGTCCATGCATGTTGTCAAGGTATGATCACCGCTTTGGATTGTGCTAGTAGAAGTTTCAAATTATGCTATTTTGATTTACTCTAGCTAGCACTGTGAGATATTGCTTTGCTAATCTTGCGAAATAGCAAGTAAGCGAGATGGCGTCCGCACCATCTTCCCCGCCATCATCGACGTCACCGAATGCATCTAGATCTCTGATAAAGTGGTACCTAAGCGACATACTAGAGGAAAATCGAAAATGCTTGTGGGCCAAATGAACATCACGGCCGTCAGTCCCTGGGGTCCCTCTGCTTCCCCAGAAAGCAGCGGTAGTATTCCGGACCACTTGCAGTATTCTTGCAAGGGAACGTGTTGTAACATCCCAAAGCTCTAGGGTTGTGTTTCAAATGTATGAAAATAAGGATAAATTAAAACTTTTGGATGCCTCCTTGTTGTCATTTGAATTCTCTAGAATTTATCTCCTTGAAATGTGGACTTCAAATTCAAATTGGTTTATTGACTCGAAGTGTTGCAATTCAATATATTCTAGAAAAACCTTGTGATCATCCTCTTAAAATATTTTTCCTAAATTCTTGGTCATCCTGGTAACCTCCCTGAGAAATTTCATAATTTTTAGAAATTACTTGCTATTTCTTAAGGGCTGGTCAAACCTGTTATCTCCGTGGTCAAACCCCCTGTCCAGCAGCTTGTGAATTTTCTAGCAGGCAATGCACTGCATGAAAAATTATGGAAATTTTTTGCACGGTTGAGCTTGAAATCAATATCACTCGGTAAAAACTTCAGAATTTTTAGTGCTGTCGAGCTACCTCTGGAAATTCCTAAACCATCTCAGCCTTTTTAATTAAAAATCTGGAATCACTATTCCTCAGACTCAGACCCGAGTCAGAGTCCGACTCGAGACGGCTTGGCTCGACCCAACTAACTGACCGTGCCGATTGTGAGCCGTCCGATGAAAACTTAACGGTCCAGATCGTGTAACCCTTCGGCTAGGACCGAAAGCTCCCGCACCGATTGGGAGCCGTCCGATTTGGAGATCAACGGCCTGGATTGAGTGGCCGATCGGACCGGCCGATCGCCCCTTTTACTTGGACCATCCGATTTGGAGATCAACGACCTGGATTGAGTGGTCGATCGGACCGGCCGATCGCCCCATTCTCTTGAGCCATCCGATCCCGATCGAACGCTCCCGAGCAGCCGCCAACTTACCGTTTCATCGTCTCGCTGCAGCTGGGCCCGGGCTGTCAGCTCCTTCGTCCACCTCCCGTCGCATCGCACAAGAGTTGAGCTCCATGTGGCCGTTGCATGCTGCGCACATCCGGCAATGGCGTTGCCGCACCGCCCTTGGCTACCAATCACAGGGTTTCACCCACTCACGCTGCCTATCCTTCCATCCCCTGGCCCGAACAAAACCCGGGTGACGAGGATCTAACAATCCTCATTTTTATCTTTTATCTATAATTCTTATTATGGGTAAATATGATGTCACATAGTCCCCAGAGGTACCCCTTATCTAAAAGGGAGAAGTCCAATAAGTGGTTGTAAGTCTTGCTACGACTATATCATGGTCGTAAGTCCTTCTACGACCACTACATAGTCGTAAGTCCTTCTACGACTACTACCTGGTCGTAAGTCCTTCTACGACTGCTACCTGGTCGTAAGTTCTTCTACGACCAGGTAAACTACGACCACCTTATAATCAAACCTACAGTGAGTGGGTCCCATTGATTAAGGAATCGAGCAGTGCGCACGCACTATTATTCCGCTTTATTAATGGTGCGTAATTACCCCATTATCTCGGAAGATAATTGCGGACGGCGTGAAGAAGCCGAGGCGCCCGCATAATTCTTGCCAAAGATGCGCCACATTCTTGGATTAATCGGCGCATCTCCCGAGGCAAAACGGCTACTTCTTCACGACTATATAAGGGCATCGATCAGAGAGATAGGGGAGAGGCGAACAAGAGCCGATCAAGTAGGAACACAAGTGCTATTCTCTGTAATAGTCTTAGTCTTTACTTGATCATCAAGAATACCATACACGGGATTAGGGTTATTATTCTCTCGGAGAAGGCTGAACTGCCTAAACATCCGTGTCAATCCACTCTGCGTGATCTTATCTCTAGGAGACCCCGAATCAAACAATCTTTACGTAAGATCGGTTCTAATACACCGCGCTTGGCGCCGTCCGTGGGGATCTTCCGTAATCTCTTGTCAACATACTCTCTTTTCCGATCTCATGCAATCATGGCGGGAGAATGGAGCGAGGAGAACTTGGTTTGACTTGGCGGATTCTGTGACGTCGACATGGATGCGGTTTCGACTATGAGCCGAGTGATGCATCCACGATGGTGATGTTGCCTTGAGATTATTCTCGAGAAACCATCCCATTAATAGAGTTGAGGAGGATCCTTATCCCCATAACAATACGTCCAACAGAGGAGCCATTTCCCTCAAAGGACAAGGTCAATCCGACCAGGACCGCCCCGGAGGACTCACAACGCGACGAGTTTTTCTCCGAGTGTTCAAGTCCCCTTAAGGCGGTCCGACTTGGTAAGTCAAGTTAAGGAGCCACCATTCGAGGACTCCACCAAATCTAGTGATTCTCTCTCGGGGTAACTCCAGGAGAGGGTGGGATCAAGCATGCTTTTCTGCAAATTCGGCCGTCTCCCCGCAGATCTCATTTGCGAATGGAGGCGATTATAACCCGAGTTCCCCTACGGAGGATTACTCCAAGTCGCGAGATGGTGTCCCTCGAGCACTCCTCAAGCGGGAGGCCTCGGCGCAAGTGAGAATCATCAGCGGAGGTCTTCGTCCTTCCCCAAATCGTGTCGACCTCATGGAGGCGAGATAAGGACACTCCCGAAGATCACACTGCGCCCCTCGTGGTAATGGCAAGGGCACCACCGTTGGCGAGAGAGGACCAACACTGATGAGCGAGGAAATCCTCGACATTCTCGCACTCCACTAAGAAGGCCTCAAAGACACGAGGAGGAGGATTTTGATGTCGTCGGAAGAAAGAAAATTGCGATCGAGAAGAACTTGCACAGGCGCATTCAACATCGATCGGAGGTACAAGAACTCCGAACATCAACGACTTGCTCGAGAATCGATCAAGAGCTTGCTCGAGCGCGAGGTGCGATCTCTTTCTTTGAAGAGATTACGCAAAGACTTGAATCTGTGATGACAAGGCGGAGGTACCTCATCGACAACACTCGGTGAGTCGTAGTAATCGACTTCCTCGGCTACGATCAATCGAATATTTCTCTCGTAGGAATCGACACGACCATAAGTCGAATCGATTCCCTATTCGAGAAATACCTTCGATCGGTGAAGATCAAGAAGCCCCTCGAAGAGGTGATCATTCACCACTTCGACAAAGAAATTCTGCGAGTGGAATACGAGGAGTATTCTCCTCGTAGAACGAGGCCTACTACGAGCAATTCGACTGTTCACGGGTATCGTCGTATCGATCACTGGTGACATTAACCCTTCTTTTCTACAAAGAAGGCGTCAGAAGTGATTCTGGATGCTCGGGCATTTTCGCGACCTTGAGCGATTCATTGGCCACCTCATTTTCGACCGGTGAACATGGAGAAATTTGATGGATCTCAAAATCCCATCAATTTCTTGAGATCTATACAACAGTGTCCGGCGGCGGGAGGAGGAGAGCATGTAATGGCGAATTACCTTCCGTGTGCTCGAAGGATCCGCTCGATCGTGGTTATTAAACCAACCACTCGAGTCGATCTACTCTTGGCAACACCTCTGTGATCTTCTACGTGCGAATTTCCAAGGCACATACAACATACGGAAAAGAAGGCGACTTGCACGGATAAAGCGAACAACAACGAGACTTTGCGTCAATTCATCAAGCGCTTTAGTCGGGTTCGTAACTCAATTAGGAAATTTCGATTCCTCTGTGATCGGGGCTTTTAAGCAAGGAGTCCGCATGAAGAATAACGGAGGACATTGCTCTGAATCCTCCCAACATCAAGTTAGAACTCTTGAGATGGCCGATCGATATGCAAGCGCTTACGAGGCGGTCGAGTGGAACAACACTATCGATCGAGAAACATATACTCCTCGAGCGGTGAAGTTGGTAAAGATAAAAAGCAAAAAGTCCAAGAAGAAAATAAAAATCAAAACCACAAGCCGGTGGTTCCAAGGAGGTTAGTAGTGAAAGATGGAGAGCCCCAAACCACCAAGTCGTACCACGATCAAGGCAAAGGTAAGCGCCGATCGTAGGAGCGACAAACCAAGGTGGTGTCCTTTTCATAAAAAGGAAGGACATGACCTCATTAGCTGAGTTTTCCAAAGAAAGCTCGAGGACTACTACAACAAGCACCACTCCCTACTCTCGGCGGGTGGGACATACGAGTGGCCAAAAGTCGTCGGATGATGAGGAGATGCGTTCCAAGATCCGCAACATACCGTTGAGCACATCTACGGAGGATCATCGACATCGACTCCAAGCGACAACTTAAAGCTGCGGACGAGAGGTAAATTCTCTACATACTCCTCTCGTCAATAAATTACCAAGTGGTCGGAAGTTACCATCTCTTTTGAGAAGGATGATGTCCGATCACTACGAGTCGATCAGTCGATATCCGATTGTGGTGAACCCACCATCAACAAGCTGTCGGGTCAATCAGTGTTGGTTGATGGTGGCGATTCTTTGAACATATTATTTACTAATGCCACGGGCGAGATGCAAGTACCGGGACAAAGGTAAGGCGATGCGATACTCCTTTCATGGAATTGTACAGGGGTCTTGACCAAACCTATTGGCCAAGTTTCTCTTCCTTTAACATTTGGCTCACCAAGTAATTTCAGAGACGAGAAAGTCTCCTTTGATGTGGTCGATTTCGATCGGCATATAATGCCATACTCGGACGACCAACTTTGGCAAAATTCTTAATGGCTACTCATTACGGGTATCAATGTCTTAAGATGCGAGTCCCAAAGGAGTGATCACCATTCGATGTGACAAAAGATGGCGTATAAACTGCGGCGAGTCGATCCTCGAGATGGTTGGTCAAATACCAACTCGAGATGAAAGTCGACCGACTAGCAAGTCGAAGCCTAAAGTCGCACCAAAGCCGAACGACCAAGTCAAAGAGGTTCCTCCGGGCGGAAGAACCCTCGAGACTGCTCGCATCGGGAGACTTCCGACCCCAAATAGGAAGGCGCCCTCATTACCTTCCTCCGAGCTAACGCAGATGTCTTTGCGTGGCAAGCATCCGACATGCCCGAGTCCCGTGGAGGTGTCGAGCACGGGCTAGCTTTACGGCCGATAAAGTACCAGAAAACAAAATTACGGAGATTTGCCTGATCGGCGAGATGCTATTAAATCGAGTTGGATAAGCTACTTAAGCGGGCTTTATAAGAGAAGTCAACCACCCGAGTGGTTGGCTAACCTGTAATGGTCAAAAAGTCAAGCGGCAAATGGCGTATGTTGTGAGATATTAAGTTTTTAGATGCATATTCGGATACCACCGGATCAATATGTGTTTAAGCGATGAAGAAAAGACCGCATTCATTACTCCATTTGGTACCTTTTGCTATGTCAAAATGCCATTTGGTCTAAAGAATGCGGTGCTTCTTTTCAACGCTTAATGCAATCGACTTTTCATCTCAATTAGGCCGAATTTGGAAGCCTATGTTGATGATCTAGTCGTAAAAAGCATTAAGAGACTTAATCATATCACCGACCTACAAGAAACATTCGACAACCTCGAAAAGCACCGCTTAAAACTCAATCCAGAGAAGTGTGTGTTTGGAATTTCTTGGGAAAATTGCTTGGATTCCTAGTATCCGAGCGAGGAATCGAAGCAAATCTGAAAAAATAAAAGCCATCCTCGGATCGTCCTCCAAACACAAAAAGGAAGTCAAAAACTCACTTTGGGTGCATGGCGGCTTTAAGTCGTTTCATCGCACGACTAGGAGAAAAGGACTACCTTTCTTTAAACTTCTCGGGAGACATGAAGGTTTTGAGTGGTCGAGCGAGGCAAACGTTGCCTTTGAGGATGTCAAGAGGTATCTTCGAGTGCTCTGTTACGGTTTCTCCAAAGCGGAAGAGACGCTCTTAATTTACCTAGTTGCCACGCCACGAGCGAAGAAGCGCAGATACTAGTCGTAGAGCGTGAAAGCGCACAACGACCGGTTTACTATGTCGTGAAGTTTTACACGGGCCTAAGGAGCGTTACCCTCGGGTCAAAAACTTCTATATGCCCTCCTCATGTCTTGAGAAGCTGCGGCATTATTTTGAGCGCACAAAATAGTCATGGCTGTCGAGTTTCCTTTAGGGAGCAATCCTCCATAATAAGGAAGCAATGGGGCGCATGGCAAAATGGTCAATCGAACTTGGGAGTTCGACCTCCATTCGTGTCGACGGCCATAAAATCCCGGATCTTGGCGGACTTTGTCGCCGAATGGACAAATCTGAACTGTTCGGGATCCCGATCGATTCCCACGACCGATGGATGATGTACTTTGACGGGTCACTTACTTTAAGTGGCTCGAAATTGGAGGTGGTCTGGTATCTCCTCTGGAGAAACCTTAAAGTATGCCATACAATTAAACTTTCGGGCTACTAACAATGTGGCGAGTACGAAGGTTTGCTAGGCGGCATACGAGTGCAAAGCACTCTCAATTAAATCGACTACTCGTGAGAGGAGACTCTCAACTAGTCGTGAATCAAATCGGAAAGAGTACGGTGCTCTAACTCAACAATGGCTCGGTACTTATCGAAGCACGTAAGCTAGAAAAACATTTTTAGGTTTGAGGTACAATTTATCCCTCGAAAGGATAATTTCCTCATGAGACCAACTTGCTCGGATGGCTTCTTCCGATCCACGATACCAAAGGAGTTTTCTTGGAGCAACTCCAAAACCGTCTCTCGTCGAAGAATCGAAACACCTCCTCTTGAGATGGCCTCATTAGATTACGAGGATACGGATGACTCCCATCTACGAGTATCTTTACAAGGGTTCCGTGCAGAAGATGATCTTGAGCGGTCGATTATCCCAAAAGCCAAAATGTATACTTTGGTTGAAGGAGTCCTCTATAAGCGAGGAACCCAAGGAATACTCATGCGATGCATTCCATAAAGCGAAGGAATAACACTCCTTCACGATATACGATGGCATCTGTGGGACGCATGCCTCCTCTGAACATTGGTTGGTAAAGCCTTTCGACAAGGTTTTTACCGCCTCTGACACTGTGCGATGCTATGGAGGTGGTTAAAAGTGTGTCGATGCCAATTCCATGGTAGACAGATACACCAACCACTCAAGCATTACAAACAATACCTCTTTCTTGGCCTTTTGCGACACAGGGGCTTGATATCCTAGGACCGTTTCCCAAAGCTCCGGGAGGTTTGAATTCCTTTTGTGGCTATTGACACGTTCACAAAATGGATCGAAGTGAACTCATGCTTCGATAATAACAGCAGGCGACAAAAGGTTCATGATGAGAAGCGTAATTAGTCGATTTGGAGTTAAGTCGGATAATTACGAGACAATGGTAAACAATTACGCAAGTGCAAAATTTGAGAATTTTGCGACGAGTTGGGTACCAAGCTATGCTATGCTACATTGCACATCCCCAAAGCAATGGGGCGGTCGAGCGTGCAAGCGGCCAAATAATGCGAGGAATTAAAACTCGAGTCTTGACCCGACTTGTTAGCGCTCGGGGCTTGGGTACAAAATTACCCTCCATATTATGGGCGGTTAAATGCGACCACCAATCGAGCAACGGGAGAAACACCATTTTTCTAGTTTTGGGCGAAGCCATGCTTCCTCGGAGCTAAAATTGCGGTCGACACGAGTTGAAACCTTCAACAACTCGGACCGGAACAACTTCGGCGGATGACATTAACCTACTCGAAGAGAGGAGAAACCTAGCCTTAATCCGTTCGGCGGTCTACCAACAAGCCTGCGCGATACTATAATCGTAAGGTCCAACCTCGCACCTTCTTGTCAGAGGTGACTTGGTATTGAGGCTCGCCAATCCAAGTCTAATCGGAATAAACTTTCCCTAAATGGGAAGGTCCTTACGATGGTCGAAGTAACTTCGGCGAGGTGGTCACGACTAGCAATGGAAGATGGGCGAGTTCTCTCAAACTCTTGGAACATCGACCGATTCATAAATTCTATGTGTGACCGTTTCTCGAGCAATAAAAGTCCGAGTTCTTTCTACCTCTTTTTGCCTTAATTTTTGAGTAGTGCTTTTTAATCTTTCGACTATGATATGAAAACACGCAGCTTTCTTTACACGCCAAAAGCGAGAAACATCATCCGTGAAACTTCTCCTCTGCATGTGGTTACGCCCGCTAGAAGGAATTTCCTAGCATCGACTCGTTACTCACTTTTACGCCAATACAAAGAGCTCGGGTTTTATCTAGTCGTAATGTTATCAAAGCCAACTCTCTCAATCTTAGTCTATTTTTTCGATAAATTCAAAAATATTCTAAGTAGAGTGCACTTTCTTACATTTGTTCGACCACATTTGGTGTACTCGATTTGTTTTAAGCTGGTGAAGGAAGAGACACACCTAGTCGAAGTCTTTCCTCTCTGCATGTGGTCCTGCCCACTAGAAGGAAACTTCCTAGTGTCGCTCAGTCTCCTACTTTTGCTACTGGAAAAGACTTATCGAAGTCCACCAAAAAAAAAAAAAAAAAGGACGAACGAATGACTAAAGTACTCTAAGACGTTTGTTTAACTCAAGTTGCTGTTCTTGGTTTGATTAAACTAGTCAGAGATGGGAACATCACCTAGTCGAAGTCTTTCCTCTCTGCGACGTGGTCACGCCCACTAGAAGGAACTTCCTAGTGTCAAGTCGTTTCTACTCTTTTGACCGGTGCTTAACAACCGTAACAAAAGCTATAAGTTAAATAAACCTCTCTTTGTTTTGAAACCCCATTTTTAAACACTATTTATTTAGATTGTCTAAACAATCTAAGCAAATAGTCGGGGGCTAGGATAAAGTTATTAATTTGACTTCAATTCTTAGTCTTTCGTTCGTTTATTATCTTTTGAGTTACTAACTACTCGACAAGATGATTTTCAGGAAATGAAGCGGATCATATATTACTCATTAACAAAAATTATGCGCCTTACAAGGTAGTTACAAGATTACTACGAAGGGAGAGCCTAGCCGCATTTCCTCATACCTTTTACCAATTGCATTTCCTCAATCGACGACTTGCCTCGATTCGGGACGATCAAGTCGGCTTCAATTGGTTTAACATTAAGGCGGGGTCTTGAGCTTTAAGTTTCGCCAAGCGTAACTTACTGCACTTATTGCTTCCCTTATCGATTGACTTGATTAGTCTTGAGTGGTCACCATTTCTTGCAATTTTCCGACTTGTTCCCCAATGGTACTTGTGTGAGCACTATGGTATCTTCTCGAGGAGTTTTCCCTCGAATGTAGCTCATTAAGCACATTGTTCGGAGAGTGATGTTGCCTTGAAGACTAGTCTTCATCGACTCCATCTCTGTTGGGTACAAGTCGAAGCCTCATGAAGCTTCTTGTTTCGACCACTTGTTACGAAAAGAATAATATCGGTCAAACAAAGATATACTTCTAGAGGAAGATAACACAAAGATAATTATAGGTAAAAGCTTTTCTTACCTACTAATTGAGAATCCAATTTCTTGACCTCTTCTCGATGGGAAGCAATAGTTTGACATGCTTTTGCTCCCATGCTCGATGTCCTCTGCATTCATCTTAGCAATGCGGACGGACTCATTGCGATTAAGGTCTTTGCTTGGATTTGACCTCGAGGCTTCTCAATTGGGCGACAATTTACGAACAAGAAATTGGCATTAGAAAAGGAAAATACTCAAAAAGAATAACAGTAAAGATTTACTTACATTAATCGAGTTCTAAAACCCTCGAGTTCTTGATCCTTATTCGCGGTAATGCGGAAAACTCTGAATAACCAAAGATTTTTCTTGAACTTGATGCGGAGCTTCGCATCTCTTTTCTTTATCTGGAGAAGAAAGGAGGGTCGAGTAAAGGTTAAAGATCAAAAGCGATCTTAAGTTCGAACTTCTTGTTTATTTTTTCCTGCAATCTTTTAGATCGCGAGCAGTCTCTCGAAGTCTATCAGAGAGAACTAATACTTCATTCCTTAGCCTTCTCGACTCCTCTTTTTCACGATCAGTGAGTCATTAAGGTCTTCGTATCCTTTGTTTAACCTACAAAAAGCGAGAGCGAAGATAAACATCGGTGAATGGTTGTGAGTACTTCTACAACCACCGACCTAGTCGTAAGTTTTTCTCGCGACTAAGATATGGTTGTAAGTCTTTCTATGACCACCACCGTCGTAAATAGTCATAAGTTCTTTTCGATGATACTTCGTCATGAGTTTCTTCCATGACTATTCTCGTGAAACTTTTTACAGTATTTAAGTCAAAAACAACTATGAATGATAATTGACTTACCACCTCTCTCCTCTGCAGCAGAGTAGTTCCTTCTCTTGTCTTAGCTCTAAAAGTTGTCGATGATACTCACCGACAACGACAATTTAACTCGAGCTTTACAAAAAGAAAACAGTGAGAAGGGAAGGAAAGCCACATATATAAGTATTCGAAGATACTTACATTCATAGTCGTTCTAGCAAAAATCGAATATACAAGGTCAAGGTCTTTGCGACTTATCTATCCTCGCGACTTTGTCCCACCACACCTTCTCGGCGCTCGTTGTCAAAAGTATTGTCCGTATTGGGAATATCTTTGGGATGGGGACTCGGTCCACGAGATTTGTAAGCGTAAGACCCTACGACGGAGGCGGGCCCAAAGAAGTCACCACGAAGTTGAAATTTTCTCCTACGGTTGTGATTTCTCTTTGGGTAGGGAAGAACGCCTCCTCGATTTCCTTCCCGGCGGTCGCGCAGTGGTCACCACCTTGACGAGAGGCTTCCACACCGCCTCTGTTGTTTCTCGACTTGATGGTCGTGGCGGCCACCTCAACGATAACACCGCTACCTCAAGAGTCGTGAATTCGACTTGGCGAGATGTGGGAGACACTGCAGGAGTCTCGACTTCATCGGCCACAGGCCAAGGGTGATGCTTGACCACCTCCGTTGCTACCTCTCCGATGGGTGAAGGGATAGCAATGGACTTCTCGTGAAAGCATTCCCGGGGTGAAGAGTCGGATTGAAATAAAGAAAAGCAAATCGGGTTGTGAAAAAGAAAAGGGGTTGAATCCCATGAAGATTTCTTTTCACAGACTTTCCCCACGAAAGAAAGGTCGTCTTGGAGGTGACCTTCGGTAGAAACCACCTCTTCCTCCATTTCGACCCGAAGACCGGGTGAAACTCTGAATGTACTCCTTCGACTTGAGTCGTGGAGCTTGAGACCACGACTTCCGGCGATTCCGGTTTGTCGAGCCATCCCATAATAATATTGGAACAGCTCGAGATCCGCCGGAATTCCCGAGTGCGCCTCGCCTGGATACGAACACACTCAACATGGTAATGGAATTGGGACCTAAGTTCACGGTTCCACCCCAAAGTGTTCAGTACTCTCAGTAGAAAAGGGGTGAAGCGAGGCAATCGAAGGCGCACTCTGTCGCTTGGAAGGCGGGAATTTGCCCATTTTCCCCGATGGCGATCTTGCCCGATGGCGGAATCCACTTCACGAGCCTTCTGCAGGATCTTCCGGCATCGACCAAGATCTTGATCTTAGCGCATCCATCTCGATTCCTCCCATTCGAAACTCTCTTGGCCATTTCGCTCGAAGCAAGAAGTTTTTTTGATTGGGTTGGCGGCGGAGAAGATGAAACCTAGTCGAAGGCGGAGAAAGCAAGAGCTCGAAAAACGGCGAGTGATTTGGGGAAAAGTAAAAATCCAAGTCTACCTCTGGTAAGTTTTTATAACATACGATCTCCGCCGCCGGAAGCCGTCCGGCTATAGGTCTATGATAGATGGTTGTACCGCCGGGAACCGCTTCATCGGACAAGTCTATGAGAGGCGGTTGCAATTCTCCGGATGGTCGTTCGAGAAAAAGTAGGTGCGTATTGTCACCTCCAAGCAAAATTACATTCTTGACCAAGTCTTTCTAGTCGAAGGAAGTATCAATCGGAAGAGCTTTTCTCCGATTCCCTACCACGACCATCAGAGCGGTCATAGGGTTTTTATGACTTTTTGATAGTCGTAAGCAACCTTCTGATAAAGCAAATTCTGGTCAAAGCAACACTCAAATGTCGAAGAGTTTTTCCTTCGACTATCATTCTCGACATTCTCATGGTCGTAAGTCCATTCTGAAACCTTTATCAAGTAAGTTACTTTCACTTGAAGTTGGGGCTAGATGGCGAGGATCTAACAATCCTCATTTTTATCTTTTATCTATAATTCTTATTATGGGTAAATATGATGTCACATAGTCCCAGAGGTACCCTTATCTAAAGGAGAAGTCAATAAGTGGTTGTAAGTCTTGCTACGACTATATCATGGTCGTAAGTCCTTCTACGACCACTACATAGTCGTAAGTCCTTCTCACGACTACTACCGGTCGTAAGTCCTTCTCATTGCTACAGTCGTAAGTTCTTCTACGACCGGGTAAACTCGACCACCTTATAATCAAACCTACGGTAGTGGGTCCCATTGATTAAGGAATCGAGCAGTGCACGCACTATTATTCCGCTTATTAATGGTGCGTAATTACTATTATCTACGGAAGATAATTGCGGACAGGCGTGAAGAAGGCGCGCCCGATAATTCTTGCCGGCATGCCGTTCTTTGGATTAATCAGCGCATCTCATGAGAACAAAGCGGCTACTTCTTCACGACTATATAAGGGCATCGATCGGAGAGATAGGGAGAGGCGAACAAGAGCGATCAAGTAGGAACACAAGTGCTATTCTCTGTAATAGTCTTAGTCTTTTACTTGATCATCAAGAATACCATACACACGGGATTAGGGTTATTATTCTCTCCTGAGAAGGCTGAACATCTAAACATCCCGTGTCAATCCACTCTGCGTGATCTTATCTCTAGGAGACCCCCCGAATCAAACAATCTTTACGTAAGATCGGTTCTAATACACCGACACCGGGGATGCCCACCTTTCTTCCGCACTTCTCCTCTCAGTGGCCGAGGAGGGGGAAGCTCGCTTGAGCATTTCTCTCGGGTAAGTCTCCACCCACGGTGTCCCCCGGCTCACATTTTCCATGGCCTCCCCGTTTTCGCTCATTGGGGTGCTTGTCGTTGCTTGTAGGACCCGGGGCAAATTCGTGTCCTCACTGCCTCCCGAGCGCGCCCACGACTACTCCTTTGGTCATCATCGGCTCCGGTGAGAGTTTCTCTCGGTTAATTGCATCATCCCCTTCCTTGGAGCCATCTAATGATTTTCCCTCGACCAATTTGGTCGATGCATCGCAGAGACATTTGAAATTGGAGTTCTTTCCACATTTCGGTCGACAACACTATTCCCCATCCATTTTTAAACGGGTGGGTTGTTCATCAATTACTTTCGGTAGTAGCACCTCCTAGGTCTACTTAAGTATTTCCGATCAGTCTCTAGTTCTCTTTTTGCTCAGGTCGTCGTGCCCTCGTGAGGACCTTACGGCCGCCGTTCGATCACACATCGCCGGAGCTCCTCTGTGGGTCTCTAGTCATTTCTTGACTCTGGTAGCCGCATTACTCACTTCTGAGCTTAGGTGTGCTTCGTTTGCTTGTTGAGTCGTCCGTTCGGTGAGTCCTCCGAGCCATACCTACCGCGCTCGGTTGTCGCGCGCCGCCGCTTGGTAGTTCTCCGACCAAGTATCGGCCGCCAGTCGGACCGTCAGGCTATTAGAAACTCATTCCACCCTTGGCGGCGCCCGTGGCGGAGAGCAGCCGTGACCGCCACGCAAACAGCGTGTGGGGCGCTGCGCTGTTTTGTCGGAGCCGGCAGCCGCGATGCGAGTTTATTAGGGATAATCACTGACATTAAATGCTAATGATTGATTAACTCTAGTAATGTGCAGCTGTCATGTGGGCCCCCACGGCCGGTTAAGTGATAGCGTAAAACTTGTGTAGTACGCTTTCCCTTCGGTAAAGCATTTTCTCTGTGCATGTAAAACTAAAAATACGTGTTCGCGTTTAGAAGGCGCACTTTGGAAATCCGCCTTCGACGTCGTTCTCGGCGGGGCGGGGTCAAAATTGACCCGATCAGCTGGCGGCCGATGAGTCACTTTGTCGTGAAGGCGCTAGAATGGTGGTCGGTAAGAAAAATAAATAGGTATTTAGAAAATCCCGAAATGAATTATTTGTTAACTGAAAAATACAATTAACTTCAAAAATGCATAACTAATTCATACAAACTCCAAATAGAGTGAACTCAATTTTGTTAGGATTCTCTGTTGGGGTAGTTTATTGCAAAATAGGTTGTAAGCATGATACTGTTACTAAAAATCTGATTTTACAAGTAACTTGTGTACTACTTTTGTGCCTTTGAAAAATCATAGAAAATTCATCTTAGCTCGTAATGAGGTGAATCATTTTTCGTTGATCTTCTCATGTGATGCTCTATCTACCATAAAAATTTCTTGTGCACCACTTCTCTGGAAATTTTCATCTAAACTTTTAGTATAGGATGAATAGTGGCAGCTAGTAATTAAACTGGATTTTTTCTGAAAAATGATTTTCAAACGGCTATAACTTCTGCATAGAACATCAAACTGAATTAATTCTTGTTGCTATATTCATATAAGATCAGGATCTTCATTCTGTGAATTTTCCATAATTTTCGGATGATTTTGAATTTCTAGGTCTTTTCGGTGTTATTCGTTCTTATTGTGCTTTCGATTTCTTTCGGTAGGTTCAAACGATATTATTGATTACGAGAGCGCTTCTCTGTAGCAAGAGGGTAATCCACAGCAAGGCAAACTGTTTGATCATGTTAATTCCAGTATTTTCAAGTCTAATATATTGATTTAAACTTGTATGTATGCATTGCTATTTTGTTGTTAAATTATGGTTTGATTAGTTGATCTTATAGTTGCATACTCTGCAGGCAAATGATTACTCTCTACTACCTGAGCCTAGGTTATTTGCTGTGATTAGAGTTCGTTGGATGGGATCTTGTCACTTAGTAGATTTCGAGTTAATATGCTTAGACATGCTTAGCTATCGGTAGTATTGGACGATCATCGACTTAGTTGATGATCTTGGTCACACAAAACTTGTTATTACTCTATTATGTCCAGCACCTTGTGCTTTGTTAATTTGTAAATCTAAAACTAAAAATAAAATTATTTTAGACTTGGTCATAATGGTATGTGGGTGTGATTGTTTGGTGTGACATGGAAAGGTGCCCGAGTCAACAAGGACCGAATTACTTACGCCATTGATCCAAGCACTTTTGCGTGCTAACCACGAGAGGATATGTGACCTCTCTTGACTTAGTACTTTGGCGTGTGTTAAATCAAGTCGCATGGTGGTTGTGTGCGTTGTGTTGATAAAGATAACTTGTGTGTTTGGGTGGCGATAGTGGGGTTACCCTTGCAGGAGCATCGTCCTTTGTAAGGAGGTGAGCATCTTTGATGACTCCGCATCAACGTATGGGGTTTCCTCCCATATGGGTGACTCGTAGTTAATACATAATATTGGAAATGTCTCGTAGTACTTAGCCTTGCCGGCATACCTAAGTGAGTGTGCTCTATTGTATGGCGAAAAGGCGGTCTGGTGTGTGGGTACATTGGTACACCCCTGCAGGGTTAAATCTATTCGAATAGCCTCGTCCTAGGTTATGGACAAGCTTGGTTATTTTCCGCAAGAATTAGACTACAACTTTTGTTTGAAAACTTGACATGGGTGGAATGAATGGGTAATTCATGCTATTGTTGTGGTGACTATTGGGTTAGTCACTTCCAGGATGTTGTTGTCATCTATTTATTGTTAATATGATATTTTTACTGCTATTTGAACAATAAAAATAGATTGTAAACTTTCTTTTAAATGTACTACATTATTGCAAATAAAGATTGCTTTGTGCTGAAAATGAAATATACAGCCTCCACTTAAATGAGCTTGCATGTAGCTATGTATAGATGCATTACTCTACGTAAGTCTTGCGGAGTACAATTTTTGTACTCATTTGCTTTGCGTAACTATTTGTTGCAGAGGAGGAAGGTGAGCCCCAAGGGCCTCACTTTTGTGAGATGTGATGCGGGTTTGACGACTAGCCCGGTGGTCCGGTTGGTTGCCTTGTGGGTTAAAGGCACACTAATTGGCTTTTGTTTATCGCCATCTTATGGCACCTTGCTCCCGCTGTTGTCTTAGACTCTTTTAGTTGTATTTGGCCGGCCGGCCCCCTTTTTGTAATAACTCTACATTGTATGTCTTTCATATCGTTTAGTTGTACTATGGATTCTATGTGTATCGTTTAGTTGTACTATGGATTCTATGTGATGAATGGAGTTGATGCATAATTTTTGTATACGGTGTGTGTACTGCACTTCTGGGAAGTACATATACGATGAGAGTCGTGATATTTGATTTGTAACGTTTTAACCATTTGATTGGTTAAGTATTACAAGTTAAATACCCCGAGGTCTCACAAAAGTTGGTATCAGACATCCAAGGTCGAGCGTGAGGAAATTTGAAAAGCAGAGTTTAAAGAACAGATTATTTCACAATTTAAAGCACAGATAACAACATTGTAGGAACAAATCAATCAAATCCTCAACCGGTTGCAAGACGCCCCCGTGATTTTGGGAGCCAGTCCCCCCTCAACATCGGAGTAGCGTCACGTCCACGACTGCACTTACCGAACTTGGCCACACCCAATTACCTATCGACCTCATCCATGTAATGTACATCTCTGGGATGCTCCAAAGATAGACCTGTAGAACATCTTAGCTAATTGTGTATCATTTTGTAGGTGCCCACACCCTGCAGGCTCCAACTGTTGGTTGGGTCCATTCCCGTTGAGGCTGGGCGGGGGGTGGTGTTTCCATATTTCCATACCAAAAAGAGATAGTGGTGCATGGTACCCAGCTAGCGTAGGGTTACGCCAAGGTCCAGGTGATCATGGTACATGATTATTTGATGTCCATCCCGCTGGAGAAGCGCCTGAACGAAGATATCATAACACTAGGGGACTCGATTTATTGTAATTCACTTTAAGTTATAATCAATCACTCTGTAATTAGATCATTAAAGTGACTTTGTAATTGATATTGAGTTAGTAAATCACTTTGAGTTGTTCTATATCAAATCAATTGTGATATATCTATTTTCTGATTGCTTGTTTTCAGAGGGTATGGCTAGCATTACCTGAGGCAAGCCGAAAAATCAAAATATATTTAGGTATAGAATGAACTATATCACATACGGTTTTGTAGAATAAACTGTCTGTAAATGATACTCACAGACGACTACTTCTAATAACTGTCTGTGGTATGTATACAATCACAGACGGCTGCTACTAATAACCGTCTGTGATATGTATACAATCACATACGGCTACCACCAATAAATGTCTGTGATATATCAAATTTCATAGATGTCTACTATCAAAAAACCGTCTATGATATCCTTCATATCACATACGGTTTTTGGTGGAAACCGTCTGTAATAGTAGTCCTTCACAGATGGTTTCAACAAATAACTGTCTGTGATATCCCACATATCATAGACTGTTTTTTTGAATCATAGACGGTTTTCAAAAAATAGTCTATGATATGTCGGATACCACAGACAGTAATTTGTTGAAACCTTCTGTGAAGACTTACTATCACAGACGGTTTCCACAAAAAAAATGTTTGTGTTGTGATTTTCGTAGACGGCTCACAAACCGTCTGTGATAACCACCTGTTATCACAAACACATAGATTCAGAAGGTTCAAAAAACGTTTGTGATGACGGTTTAGAACCGTCTCTGATGACCGTCTTTGTAGTAGTGCATGCATAATGTTTTCTCTTTTCTTTTCTCGTATCTTCTTAGCCGAACCAACTTTAAATGCTAATAACTTTTGTATTTGAATTCTAAATAGAGCGGAACCTGTTTCTAATTTTTTCTAAAATCATGAAATTCCATAAATATTAAAAATATTTGAATTTTATATTTGTCTGAATTTATTTGGCTCTTATTTGTGTTACTAGGCTTTTACCGATTAGATACCGACGTTTTGGAAATCTCTGAAATCGATCCTGAGCAAGACCAAGAGTTTAACAAGCAAGGCAAACATCCCTTTGACCATATTGATCCCCTGTTTTATTTGTTATGTATGTTGAGCTGAAAAATTATTATGCATGTGCGTAATTTTGGTAAAATTGCTATGTTCGTAAGATTGGTAGTTATACCCAATTATTGCATTAATCCTACCTTGATTAATTGATAGGCTAGTCGATTGCAATCTATTACTCCTATTACAAATGGAAACTCGCTTTATGGAAGTTAAATCAGATAAGCTAGTCACCTTTGTCTCAGTTTGCATACTATATATATAATATTTACTTAAAAGTCCTGCGGAGTATAATTTTATCCTCACAATTGCTTGTTGAACAAATTCAGATGATGCGAATGATGACCAGTTGATCGGATACTTTTACGCTGCTGGTTTTGGCGATGGGTGGGTAGAGGAATACTTGCTGGTTTTTTATGCCTCTTTTATCGTTGTTTCTGTTGTAAACTTTATGCTATGTGGATTATTTGGCCGGTCGGCCCGTATGTTGTAAAACTTGGTCATGTATGACTTAATTTTTGTTGTTTATCTGTATCATGCTACTCTATTTTATTTATTCATGTATGGATGTGATATGAATGTTGTTGAACATGTGTGCTAACTACTGATCATGTGACTAGCACAGTAAACACATGTGGGTCTAAATTCTAACAATTCTGGATCCCAACACATACGTACAAGAACAGAGGTACCTCCTTAGTTGCAGCTCCTGGAAGGCAGGATCTATCCAAGGCGACCAAATCCAACGAAGCATCTGTACACTACTACACAAAAGCTCATCACAGATGGTTCTAAACCATCATCCGCAGACGGTTTTGAGCGAATGCGAATTTTTGTAATGCGTGATAACACGAGGTCATCACAGACGGTTTTTGAACCGTCTGTGAAAAATACTATCACAGACGGTTCGTGAACAAACGGTTCTATTCACGAACAAATGCAGCGATAGTCTATTTTCCTGAGCGGTTCGTGAATAAAGCTATCTGTGATAGTCTATTTTCACGAGCGGTTCTAAACAAGAACCGAATGCGTGATAGTCTATCACGAGCGGTTCTTGTTTATAACTTAAATGCGTGATAGTTTTTTCTATGGCAAAAAAAAAAAAATGGATTTTCACTTAAATGCGGAGCTTCCGAGCCTCGCGAATGAATACGATATGGATTTTTGGATTGAATTTTTCGCTAGCTTTCCCACAATAGCCACAGCAACACAGTAGCATCAACTCAATCCATTCACAGAGCACTAAAAACAACACGTCATGCATCACCCACATCATAATAGCATGAACTCAATCCATTTACGAGCACTAACACATCACGGTAGTAATCCACATCACGAGCAAAGGGAGTAGAGAGTGAGGTCGTGGGAGGTGGGGTGGCGAGGTCATGGGAGGCGGCGACGATGAGGCCGGCGAGGTGGAGGAGGCGCGGACGGCGAACTTCGGGGAGGGCGGGGTGGCCAATTAGGAGGCGGGGTGGCGAGGTCATGGGGCCGGCGACAACGAGTGGCCTTGAGTGGAGGAGGCTGCGAGCGACGAGCTCGGGGAAGGCCGGAGCGCAAGGTCTGGGCGAGACGGAGATGGTAGAGGAGGAGATGGAGATGGCAAAGGAGGAGATGAAGGACTCTGTTAATATAGAGAGATTTTCAACAGCCCGCCCATTAAGTGCAAATTTCCGTTTTCCGTAGAAGTATCACGAGCGGTTTATACAAAAGCGTGCGTGATGACATATCACGAGCGGTTAGTATCACGAACCGTATGTGATAAGCGTCTCATCACGAGCGGTTCTTATCTGACCGTCTGCGTGATGAAGACTCATCCTGAGCGGTTTTGTATAAAGCGAAATGCAGGATTTAAATTTTACCATGGTAAATTCGAATAAGGAAAATTCCAAACCATGGTAAATTTGAAGAAGGAAAAAAAATCCAAGTTATGATAAATCTAAAATCACAGACGGTTCTAACCACGGTTCGTCTTGGAACCGTCTGTGATTATTTTATCACAGACGGTTTCAAAGAACCGTCTATGATGAGGCGTCTTCTATAGCATTTTGTAGTAGTGGTAGCACTGTTCTGTGCGAGAACCAGCGAAATTGATTAGGAAGTGTTTCCTTGTAATTTTCTGTCATTTTTCGGATTATGTTTGTAATCTTGGGGACAATGTGTTAATTCTTCTCATAATAAATATAAATCTGGGGTGTGTAACCTTCAAATAAAAAAAACCGACACATGTGTAGTAGACGGGTCCCCACGTACTGCACCGGCCGGGCCGGAGACGGAAGAAAGTCGCTAGCTTTGTCGGCTGCGGATGAAAGCGACGGGCCGGGTACCCGTGGGCCCCACCTTCTGTTGGGATCCACGTTGTCAGGGGCGGGCTTGGGCCACCCCCATACGGACAAACCGCCATTAAAGACAAAACGGAATCGTTGACAACTGCTTGCGTCAGCGGCTGACGTATATCCTCCATGGACCATTCCACCTCCTCTCGGAACATCTTTTTTTTCCGTTGCAAAAA
The DNA here is from genome assembly GCA_036346395.1 of Hsuehochloa calcarea. Taxonomy (NCBI): domain Eukaryota; kingdom Viridiplantae; phylum Streptophyta; class Magnoliopsida; order Poales; family Poaceae; genus Hsuehochloa; species Hsuehochloa calcarea. The sequence continues at coordinate 4,231,385 of CM070606.1, forward strand.
GTATTGTACGGATCTGCAGAAAATCTATCCACGTCGTTAACATCCGATCTGGTGGGTAAAATTGTATGACACGTCCTCCTATTCTAAGATGGTTTTTTAGGTGAACAGAGAATCTACAGTATTAAACATCAGAAATTAATTTCCACCGCCCAATCAAGAAATAAAAGTTCAGAGCAATCACTATAGTGTTTTAGCTATAATAAATATTCAATTGTTTCTATAGTATTTACTACAGTAACACTGCCGAGTATTATTCACTCACCCAGAGATCACTGTTCACATTGCATTACAGCAGAGGACTCGGATCTGTTTTTTACCAACAAATATTATTTGTAACTAGTACAACCTGATACATTGACACTACGTACATTTATTTTACTGGTTCCATTTTGTTTGTTTAAATAATTTTTTTTGCTGTTTTGGTATGTTTTGATAGCGTATTTATAGAAATGACCATTTTGCTAGTGTATTTGCAAAAATAGCACCGTTGCCATACGACCGCCGTACGGCAAGAGCTCTCCGCGCGACGTCGTCGTTGCCGCACCGCGGCCGTGCGGCAACGGTTGTCGTGCGGTGGCCGTGCGGCAATGCCCTCACGCCGCCACATGTCCCGTTAGGGTTTAGGTTAAGAGTTTAGTTAGTGTTTTGAAAATTAGGTTTCATGGCTCTTTATACATATTTTTAAATATAGCAAACGAGTTCAAAAAATCACAAAATTTTATGTGGAACCTCCCGACACGGTGCACTTGCTTGGGTAAATTTTCCATAATTTTATTCTTTCAGAAATTTTCTCACAATTTCATATAAGTGTACTGAGTGTACGAATTTGCAAATTTAGAAATTGAGCTCCAAAAATTATGAATTCTATTTTAAAGGATCCTCACGTAGTGGACTTGAATGTATTCTGGAATTGTAAAATTTAGGATTTAGGTTGCGAAAATTTTGATTTTAGGTTTCATGATTTCATGTGATTTGGAATGTATGGAAAAAAGCTGCATTGCAACTGCATTCGAGATGTCAATATACAATATGACACATGAGTACACACATAATAACCAAAATATGCGTATAAATATAGGAAAAAAAATTATGAATACAAATATACCCAAACATAATGGCATAACACAAGATATACCAAAGTCTAGATAAACTTGTGCATGAACCAGCATGAAGGAGGACCGGGTATTATCACATGTAACATGATGAAATAGGACACTCTTTGTTAATTTAGCAGTGTACTGTGGATGATATTATTTAATATTGTACTATACCACAAGCTAGATAAGTTTGTCCATGAACCAACTGAGGAAAATATGTGGCATGCAAATCATATAAAGATGTACCGTAACTCTTTGATTTTACTATGGCTTACCCAAATCCTACCACGACAGAGTATTGGTTGCCATGGTAAATTCCAAAACCATGGTAAAAATCCAAGCCATGGTAAATCTAAAATCACAGATGGTTCTAACCATGAACCGTCTGTGATACTCTCAGTATCACATCAGACGGTTCGTGGTTAGAACCGTCTGTGATACTTCACAGACGGTTCTAACCGCTAACCGTCTGCGATAATCTCTCGGTATCACAGACGGTTCGTGGTTAGAACCGTGTGTGATACTTCACAGACGGTTCTAACCATGAACCGTCTGTGATATGTAGATATCACAAACGGTTCTAGAGAACCGTATGTGATAGTTCCAGATCACAGACGGTTCGTCTTGGAACCATCTGTGATTATTTTATCACAGACGATTTCAAAGAACCGTCTGTGATGAGGCGTTTTCTATGGCCTGTTTTGTAGTAGTGCCTCCTACTTGTGTGTATTTCGAAGGCTACAATACATCATTCTATGATCTGCACACGACACATTTCTCTTAGTTGGTTCATGCACAAACTTATCTAGCATATGGTACAATACAGTATTAAAGAATATCATCCACAATAGATTGGTGAATTAACAAAGAGTGTCATGTAGCATTAAATAATAGGTGTCTGCAATTAGTCTCCGCGGCAATCTCTTTTCCTGGTGAGCTCACCTCATCACATAGTAGCACCTTCAATGCATGTTGATTGGTGTTTGCAGTCTTTTCAAGCCAGTAGCACCTTCGTTGTCTTCTGACATTCCACGTTTTCTAAACACATTGCTTTCTCTACAGAAATGCTTGTCTCGGGGCTATTATTTAACGATGTATGCAACTAGTCTCCGCGGTGCAATTGCGAGTGCCCCTTGTCTCGGGGCTACCCATGGTGGTAGCGAATGTCGAAGTCGTCCATATCCTGCGATTCCATGATGTAAGTGGATTGTACAGTAAGAAACGTAACAAGAATGTAAATTGTATATAACTCACGTCTTCGATATGGAGTGAGCCCGGTCGGCCGGATACACTACGACGTCGACCGGTTGAAAGTATTTAGGCCCCTAAGATTTGTTTTGGTAATTAATGACAATATATGAATATGGGACTAACTTGTTTATTAAGTATTTACAAGGTTTGATTCCAGCGGTGGTTACAGAAATTTGGACATGCATGCTTAAGGCTCAAGTCAAGGTACAAGTAGTCTAGGATCCTTTTTAATTTTACCGGTCTTAAGGTGAAAAGGGTGGAAGATCGGATTATAGGTTAAATATCGTACTATTAAGAGGGATCAAGTGTAGTAGCTTGATAGCATGTTCTTGTGGATAATGGATCAATCTAGGATCATACATGCACTCGAAACTTGTTTTTAAAAGAAAATATTATTTTCTAAGAAAAAAAAATCGGTAGTACCGACGTGTGTCGCGGAACTACTGCTCTGCGGTATGACCGGTGCTCCCATAGCGGAATTACTGCAGATCGGATGTACCAAAATTTTGTGGTACATATTTTCCAAAGAGACACCTTTTTTTAGTTTTATTTGCTCTCTTGGAAGTGCGGTAGTACCGGCATTCCTTAAGCGGAACTACTGCAGATCGGATGTACAAAAATTTTGCGGTACGTATTTTCTAGAGAGACACCTTTTTGAGTTTTATTTGCTCTCTTGGAAGTGCGGTAGTACTGGCGTTCTTTGAGCGGAACTACCGCAAGTTGGTTGTACCGAGCAAAGGCGCGGAATGTTTTTTACAGAACGGTGCATTTCCGTGTTCATTTGCTGATTTGCTATTGCAGAACTACCGTTGTGCTTTCCGCAGAACTACCGTAGTTCGATGCGACCGAAAAATTCAAGCGGTATGTTATTTCCAGTATGCGGTGTCTTTGAACTCCAAGGAAATCAGTCGTACCGCCATGATTTGAGCGGAACTACCGATAATCAGAACTACCGATAATCGGAACGACCGCACGATCAATGGCGGTAGTATCGCACCAAGTTTCAACGGCACTTTCAGGCACATTAAATGCCTCTGCAATAGCCGTTACTGTGCTGACATTGGAGGTGCGGTAGTACCAGCCATTGCATGGCGGTACTACCGATTTCGCTTATTTTTTCTGATATTTGCCTCCAATGGTCGTATTTGCTTGCGGGTAGTATAAATACTCCCCCACCAGCTCTAGGACATGATGAGAACACTTCATTGACCATCTTTGAGCCTAGAGTATTCACTCTACTCCTCATTCACTCTTGTTGCATTCATTGTGAGGTAGTTGAGCAAAATCAAGTGTATTCATTCTAAATTGATCCATAGCACTTGATTGCCGTCAAGCGAAGTTCGGGATTTACTACTCTTGGTGTTTATCTACACCTAGACGGCTTGGCGAGAGCTTGCATGATAATCTCTTCAAGAAGATTGTGAAGAGGCCCGACGCCAATTATGAGTGGCTCGGTGTTCACCATCTCCGGAGAGAAGGAAGAACAACCACAAGTGAAATCGAGGAATGCTTAATTTGTGGAGCTGGCTTGATTGGGTCAAGCTTCCTCAACGTGTAGTAGTGAAGATCGACAAATCTTCGATACCACGGGAAAAACCCCTTTGTCTTCATTGTGTTTATTTCGTGTCCTTATTTATCACATTTACATTTGTAGCATTTATCTTGTGATAGGAAGTCTTGTTAAGATTATCTTGCTTAGTTTCATAAATTTGTAGAAACTTTTAAAACCTCTTATTCACCCCCTCTAGTCGGTTATCGTTGATCCTACTCTGTTCTCGGTCGAAGAAGCCTTCCCCTTGTCGCGGGCTCTCCACGTCGGGCTGGTTCGTCGAAGTCGTCCATGTCCTTCCATTCCATGATGTAAGTGCATCGTACAGTGAAAAAAGTAACAAGGATGTAAATTCTTCATAACTCACGTCGTCGATATGAATTATGCTCGGGCGAGTCCTGGGCTCCTTCGGTGCCTCCTCAACAAGGTCTGGTACATAAGGTTTTGTCGGGACCCGAAAATACATCTCAGGAACCCTCTGTGTATTCTGAACTAGTCCCAGATCAGTAGCTAGCTCACACAGGAAAAAGTGATGAAATACCATCTATTTATTCGATTTAACTAGAAAGACCTCAAAATAACAAATAATAATAATAACTGGACCTTATGGTCAATGTTTACTTAACTTGCCACGCAGGGCTAAAGAAACAAATAAACTATTGCTGCGGAACGGGGAACTTGGAAAGGCCAATCAAGATGCCTACAGGCAATCGAGTGGAGAACGCATCATAATCCACAAACCTTCAAAGTCCACCTTCTGAAAGAACTCCTATGCAGCTTGGTATTCTTCAATTGATCAACAAAGGCATGAGCCGTGAGTACATAAAGCACTCAACAGGCCATAGGGAAATGTATGCAAATAGTATTCATACAAGGCTTACCAAAGGTGAGCTGTATGTTTCTTTTGTAGAAAACAACATTTACGATAAATACAATAACTAGATTGAAATGCGTAATTGAAAGGAATAATAAATAATTAAATAATTTCTTTGAAACAACCAGTGAACTAACCCTTCACTTCCAAACCAAACCAATGATAAGTGAAATCCCCATTTACCAATCGACACAAACCACCAAGTGAATTACCCATTCACCGAACAAACATTATATTCATCAAGTGAACTTCTCATTCACACTCTGACTCATTTTGGAAGAAACTATCTCCCGTGTGAAATTCCCGAGCACGTCCATAACCGCGGACACGGCTATTCGAATAGTTTTACACACTCTGCAGATGTTGTACAGCTTGACCCACAAGACACGACTTCTCTAGTTGGTTTGGCATCCGTCGATACCACTGCTCACTACCTTAGGTAAGCAGGCTAGATCACGTGACAAAGCCTTTACAAAGCACCTTCTTAACCCAGTTCTGCCCGCTGAGGTTTCAACACTGAATGTCTCCATCCGACCAGACATGGCCCCTCTTGCGCCATAGTGAGTACGTACCCCGTAACTCACTCTTCCAAGACAGAACCAAAATTAAGACATTGCTAAATAATCAGCCAGGTCCCGCCCATACAGGACATGTAGTTGTACGGTTAATGCTCAGTTCAATGGTGCACAAGATTAAGTCCTTGATAGGTTACTCAGGCGATCTTTCCACAAACCCACAATGTGTTAAATCCACACACTCAATCCACCATCCACTCGCCTGAGTGAAAACCATTTTTTTAAAAGAAACCAATGGCATCCCTTGTCATGGTACACCAATTTTAACAACAGTGGCTAACCACCACAATTCCATATCTCATTAAGTCAAGATTAATCATTAAGACACATGTGATGATGAATCCATCGAGACTAGGCTTGACTAAGCACTAATGCGATACCCATGTTGGTGATACAAATATATCTAACTAAAATTATCCAAGCTAGGGTGACAAAGGATTCATGGCATTCAAATATTCAATGGAGGCATAATGACAACAGGTAATAACTAAACCCAAAAGAATTGATATAAAAATAGCATGCAATTGTATAAAACGATATACTTTTGAAATCATAGGTTCAATATGATCAAAGGACTACAGCTTGCCTTGGAATAAATACTGGGATTGATCTTGATCTTGGTGTACCTCTCCTTGTTCAAAACCTGCCGAAGTAGCAACGTCTACTAGCAAAACAAGCAAATAGAATAAATAAATACAAAATAGAGAGAAAACTAACTCCAAAAATTAAATAAAATTCAAAAATAAATAGATCTCAAATTTAGATGAATTTAGAAATTTGAATGGGCTCAATCGGAGTCCGGATGCAAAAGATATGGGCTTTGGAAGTTTGAAATCACATAAAATAATAAAAATCAGAATTTCTGGATTTACTGTATTATTTTTCAACTGAAAAAGGGATTAATGACGTCAGCTGACGTCAGCATTTATTTTCCACCGAAAATTAGAAGAAAAGAAAATGACCTGACAGGTGGGACCCACTATCAATGACCGGTGCATGGTGAACCGAGTCCACCGAAGCTTGGCTCGGGTGGAAAACTGAATGCGCCACATGGCTGTTGACTAACCGCCACGCAAGCCACAGAGAGGAGGTGGCGCTGAGATGGGTGCTGACTGGGCTGCCATGCTAGCAAAGTAACAACGCAGAGGAGGCAGCGGCCGGCGGCAAAACTAGCGGCAGCGACGGCGGACGGCGGCGAGGTGGCGGCGGGGCAGTGCTAAAATGCAACCCTAGGGAGATAGTGGACCTTTGGGAGGTGGTGGCTTGGCTCGGGTGGCGATGACTCACCGGCGACGGCGACAATGGCGGCAGCGGCTATTGTCGGACGAAACCGAAAATGACGAAGGAGCGCTCTTCGTCCACGGGCGACGGCGTCATGGCGGAGCTTGTGCTAATACGCAATCAACGGCGGCGGAAACACGGCCAGCGAGGGTCGAGCGACGGAGAATTGCTGCGACGGAGGAGCTTTGACCGTCGACAATCTTTCGGTGATGGCGGCGCCGAGGGGAAGACGAAGGGGGCGGCGCCTTAGGGATTTGGTGCAGATGAGAGGGGCGAAGAGATTGATGCGGCTGGGTCACTTTTACAGAACTGGAGGAGGAGTCCCGCGGAGACGGTGGCACTGCTTGCGGCTTCGAGACTCCAATGCTCGGGACGAAGACGAAGACGACGTGGCACGACGGGACCACCAGCAGCGGGAGAAAGCGGGGCGCAGTGCGCGGCTTCGATGGGGCCACCGAGCAAAGGGAGCATCGGCGCGACGCACGCTGGCTGGAGCGCGGGAGAAATGGGCCGGAGGAAGCGGGGCGGACTTAGAATAGTAATAGGCTTCGGCCTGTTACTGTTCCGAGGAAATTTTAATAGATTTTTCTTTTTAGAAAAATAGCCGAAAATCCAAAAGGCAAATAGAAAATAGCAAATGCACTTAGAAAAATTCTAGAAAATTCTAAGAAATCTATCTAAGCCCATAGAATCCAAATAAAATAATTTTGATAATAGTTGATGTTGGGATTAATCATATTAAATTATTTTTGAACTCTGAAAATTCCAATTAAGCTTTAACTTTAGCAGAAAAATTCAAATGGTTATTTTTATTTTTTTAAAAAAAACTTCAAAATAGACCAAATTTTGGGATGTTACAGGTTTCCACCGCACAAAGGTCTCGGCCCACAACGAGTAGTTCAACATATACTTCTGCTAGATGAACGCCCTATCGTACATATCCGGGCCGTCGATCCACTGGAAGAAGTGGTAGCGCATCTCAGGCTGCCATTACATGCGGATGAAGTTAAAAATTTATGAAATTCAACGTATGGAGAGGAAAATTGATGTGTGTGAAGGAAACGCTTACGAGGTGGGGCTCGCACGTGTAGTACGCCTGGGCGGAGGTGTCTAGGTGTGTGGACTAAATGATTTTCGTTGGATAGCCACACACACACTGCGGGACCGAAAACCGTGGTGTTATCGGAGCACCTTTCATTGAATAATCTGGGTATTGTACATGTTTGGCCGTCTGCGCAAGCCACTTGCGTTTCTGCAATATCCTCGCGTAGAAGTTTGCCGATGACTCTGAGATATGTAGGTATCGTAAAAGTTTCACTGTATATTACAAAATAAGATGGATAATACATTAAATTACGACAATAAATGGCGACCATACGAGCTCGGTCTGTTAGGACAATCCTTCATTGAGTGTCTAGGGGTCTTGCATATCCCGCACTTGATTGTGCGGCTAATACTGGTACATTGGCTGGCATCCATGTCGTTCCGGAAGTGCCTCGTCTGTCGTCGCCCCTTCCCTATTCTCTTCAAGTCCCTGTTAGGACCTCATTGCACCATGTTCGACCAAAGATCCTTGTAGTTCATTTCCAAGCCGTACGAGTGGAACTCTCCACTCCATATACCGAAAAGGTGCTGCATGTTGTAGTACTCGGAGATATATGGCGTAGATATCTGCCTCATTTGCTCACACACCTTGTACACATGTGCTCACACGCCTTGTACACATGCTAGCATAGCTTGTGCAAGGCTTCGGCTTGTTGCAGGTGCATGTCACCACTTCACCCAGGGTGCATGCCTTTCCTTTCCACCCTGGCATGACGGTTGTCATATTTTTGCCAAAGCATGATCTCATACTTTCGCCTGGGCCGTCGATCACCCGGATGTCGTGCATTCGGGCCTTCTCCATCTACTAATCCATGTGCCTCTGCTTGTTCTCAGGGAACTGCTTGCCTTCCTCCATTTGTGGCTTGGCTGCGATGGCTCTATTGATGAAATAACCAACAGTACGAGTCCATGTCTCCTGGACGATTGTGGTGATAGGGATGCATTGCACACCTTTGAGGACGCTGTTGTGGAACTCGGACATATTGGTCGTCATAATCCCGTACCTCGCACCGTCTGTGTCATAGAGAAGGGACTATTTCTCCAATTCAGGAGCCTGACCATTAATCCACTCCGAGAAGCTTATGACACTGTTGGGTTCCTCTCCCTCCAGAGTGGACTCCTTTGTATGCCTCGTAGTGCAGTGTTCTAGGTCTCTCCAAATGGAGTCAAACTTCCGCCTCTGGTTCTGCAGACACAATGCCTTGAACGTCTTCATAACCTCTTGACTGCGGAACTGCATGAACAAGTTAGATGCAAGATGACTCATGCACCACTTAAATTGCACGTCGTTCCACTAGTGAGACGGATCCATCCCACGTTGCATGGTGTTGATGGCCGCCAACAACCCAGCATTACTGTCTATGATTAGGCAGACGTTGGGTCAGTCTCCCACTACCACCCTCTTCACGTTCGCTAAGAACCACAGCCAGCTGGATGTGTTCTCGCTCTTCATAATGGAAAATGACACTGGGAGAAGCTGGTCATTCGCGTTGGCCGCCACCGCTGTGAGGATGGTGCCATTGTACCTCCCCATGAGGAAAGTTCCATCCATCGTTAGCACGGGACGACAGAACTGGAAGCCCACGATGGCCTAAGCGAAAGCCCAAAACACCCAGTCCAGTATGAAGCAGTTGAGCCCTTTTTCAGCATCTTCACGGTCAAGCTTGTTTATGTATGTGCCGGGATTTGATTCAGCAATCTTATGAAGCAATCTCAGCACAAGGTTGTACGCCTCTTCGTATGTCCCGTATATAGACTCGACGACCTTCTACTTGGCTCATTGGACCTTGCTGTAGCTGACAGGATAGCCAGCCTGATTGATAACTTTTGACATCAGCATCTTAGGGGAGACAGACACGCCCGCCTCAACTAGATGCATGATAACGCTTGCAACATATGCGGAAGTCACGTTTCGATGCTGCCGCAGGGGCTCGCTGAGCTCGCAGGTGTGGTCGGTCAGCGCCTTGACCGTGAATGCCGAGCCAAAGATCTTTGCTCGGTGAGCGCTAACCTTGGCAGAGCAGCCTTCCACTACGCACTTGACTGCGTACTTTCTTGGGTTGGACCGGTGCACTCGATACACACGGCTGATGGACAAGGCGTACCGTGCTATACCTTGTTGCACGACCACCTTATTAGGGAAGCGCTGCCCAGCTAAGAGGGTGTCGGTATCAAACCCCCATTGGTAGCCTTCTTCTTGCGGCAATACGAGCGAACACATCGTGATATCATCAAGTCTCTATGCCACGTAAGGCACCTCCAATGACGCATTTATCCCGGTTCGACCACCGGCTTGGTGTGCGTCCTTGTCGCTACCATCTGAGCTTGGGTTGGCATGCTCGTCGGACTCCAACCCGAGAGGCTCGTCCGGTAGATACTCGTGGCAGTCGATGTAGGTCGCTCACCACATTTCCACCCTCTCAATAGGCACAAAATTAGGCGTGGGACTTCCCCTCTGAGGCAACACATTCTGGGCAGCCATCTTCAGGCTCGGCGACACTTGCCCGCTTGTAAAGGCTCCAGCATCATCAGGGTTTCCCAACACCCTTCGTACGAAATTCACATACACCATAGACTTCTCGTGAATGGCCGCCTTGAGCTGGGAGGCAATCTCCATGTACTGCCTCTATTCTATGCTTCCATTCACCATGACTAGCTCCCACACATAATTCATGCAGGTGATCGCCTTGATCACAACTTTCTTCGTCATTGCCTCTACGATGAATTCCCTCCGGATGCAGCTTCGAAGCTCATGAATATTCATCGCGTGGATCCCCTCCGCCTGGAACACCTTGCACTGGCATCTTGACAGGTCCAACCCATCGGGTCCAACCCATATGAGACCATCGTCGTAAAACACATACAAGTCTTGCATGTTCGAAAATACCTAAAGCCACAACAACCCCATCCGCTGTTACCTAAAACACTAACAGGTCCACCCCATATGTGTAATTAAATACAACAAATTGCATGCAAGTGATGTTAATTAATTACCACTGAATAAATTACTAGTAGTTCATTTCCACTAATTTATAAGCACTAAACTAATTTATTACCAGCAAAGTAAGTAACTACTACTAAACTAACTAATTACGACTAATTAATTACCTATAAACTAACTAATTACCACTAAAAATACCACTTCATTTCCAGTAAGTTATTTACGACTATGATAATTATTTACCCCAAAACTAATTCATTACCAGTAAACTAATTAATTGCCCCTAAACTAATTCGTTACCAGTAAACTAACTAATTGTAACTAATTAATTACTCCTAAACTAACTAATCACGACTAGCTGACTAACGAGTAAGGTAATAATGACAAAAGCATCTGACAAATTTCCTGCCTTCGGGGAAAAGCAACCAACAAAGGCCGAGCGACGAGAAACAAGAAAGTAATTAGTCTTCCAATAAAATTAATTATGTTACGTTCTCTGAGTTCTCAGCGACGAGCGCTAGAACGAGAATCGAAACACAATTGAGATGAGCGAAGAGTGACTATAAGAGTTCGGTATTTATAGCCGAGCGAAGGAGAAGCTCAGGCGTTGGCGCCGGGAATTCCGTAGCGTTAGCGCCGGAATTTCTAGATGAAACGACAAATTGGTGGAGGAGGGAGGAGGGACGGTGGAATTAGAGAGCGGGCTGGGCTTCGGAGCATCTCCCAACGACAGCTGTGGGGGAGGGCCAGCGCACAACGTATATACTATGGAAAACTCCCAAGGGCACGCGGCTGCTGCGGTAGGTAATTTGTCGGATGATTGCAAGCTCACAAATACACTTATATGAAATTGTGAGAAATATTTCAAAGGAATAAAATTATAGAAAATTTACCCAACTAAGTACACTGTGTTGGGAGGTTCCACATAAAATTTTATGATTTTTGGAACTCGTTTGCTATATTAAAAAATCCGTACAAAGAACCAAAAAACCTTATTTTCGAAACCCTAACCGACGAGCGGCGGCGGCAGGGCGTGCGGTAACGGTGATGTGGCGGGCAGGGATGGCTTACCGCACGGCAGCCGTGTGGTAACGGTGCTATTTTTGCAAATACACTGAAGATGACCATTTCTGTAAATACACGATGAAATCACGCCAAAACGGAAAAAAATTCTTTGTTTAAAGAGTGCGTAGCTAAAGTGAATCTTTCGGTTAATTGCATCTAACAATATGGTCAACTGATGAGTTCTAGGATCGATGCTTTAGCAGTAGCACTACTGGCACGCGCGCGCACACACACACACACACCGAGTGTTGGAGTGTTTGTTACCTTATAATATAATATAAGGTAATTATCCCACAAATGAAAGTTTCATATATAATTTACATCTAATCAACAACAACAAGCCACATATAATCTTATCACAAGTCACAAACACAGGTAATTTAATTATCCAAAAAAGATAGTTCAATTAACTTATGCATGTATACATATCTATCCACAAAAGATCCTACCAACTTAAAAGGTGTTGAGAGAAGGTGTTAGATGACAGACTTACCCACCAACCACCAATTACTTCTTTTATAATAGTAAAGGTACAACCAATATAAGGAATGCTGCTAGCTAGCTCCGAATACTGATTAAAGATTCTTCCCATAATATATGTATTGTCCATCTTGTACTATACAAAATAGTCAATGACAGACAGGCTTGTTAATTAGTTGTCGCAATTCACCCAAACGCCGACCAACTGCGTCTTGGATCGTCTTTGTGCAACTATATACTCACTCTGTTCAAAAATATATAGCGTTTTGGGCGTACACGGTCTTGGATCGTCTTTGTGCAACAATACACTACTACAAAACAGTTATAGAAGACGCCTTATCACAGACGGTTCTTTGAAACCGTTTATGATAAAATAATCACAGACGTTTCTAACCACGAACCGTCTGTGATACTGAGAATATCACAGACGGTTCGTGGTTAGAACCGTTTGTGATTTTAGATTTACCATGCCTTGGATTTTTACCATGGTTTTGAAATTTTCCGCGCTCTTCGAATTTACTACGGCTTGGATTTTTACCATGATTTGAAAATTTTCTAACCATGGTAAAATCTAAAATCACAGACGATTTTATAGAAAAAATCGTCTGTGATGAGACGCTTATCACAGACGGTTCATTATACGAACCGTCTGTGATATATCATCATAGACAGTTTTTGTATAAAACCGTCTATGATACTTTTGTTTTGTTGGGCGGAAAAACAAAAATTGCAATTAATGGGTGGGCTGCCGAAAATCTTTTTATATTAACATAGTCCCCCGTCTCCTCCTGTGCCATCTCCATCTCCTCCTCTGCCATCTCCGTCTCGCCCTGACCTTGCGCTCGGCCTCCCCCGAGCTCGTCGCCCGCGGCCTTCTCCACCTCGCCCCAGCCCCGTCGTCGCCGGCCTCCCACGACCTCGTCGCTCCGGCCTCCTCTACTTCGTCGCCCGTCCTTCCCTGAGCTCGTCGCCCGCGGCCTCCTCCACCTCGCCCCGGCCTCATCGTCGCTGGCCTCCCACGACCTCGTCACCCCAGCCTCCCACGACCTCACTCTCTCTACTCCCCCCTTTTGCTATGTGATGTGGATTACTACTGTGATGTGTTAGTGCTCTGTGAATGGATTGAGTTGATGCTACTATGATGTGGGTGATGCCGTGTTGTTTTTAGTGCTCTCTGAGTGGATTGAGTTGATGCTACTGTGATGTTGTGGCTATTGTGGGAAAACTAACGAAAAATTCAATCCAAAAATCCATATCACATTCATTCGCGAGGCTCTAAACGAAGTGAAAATCCGTTTTTGTTTTTTTGCAATAGAAAAAGCTATCACAGACGGTTCTGTTTAGAACCGTCTGTGATAATTACTATTACAGATAGTTCGTGAATAGAACCGTCTGTGATAGCCTTTTTCACAGACGGTTCAAAAACCGTCTATGATGATCTCATGTCATCGCAGACGCATAAATTCACATGGTTCAAAAACCATCTGTGATGATGGTTTAGAACCGTCTATGGTGAAATTTTGTGTAGTAGTGATATACTCACTCTGTTCAAGAATGTATGACGTTTTGACGTCGATACGGTTTTCAATATTTAACTTTGATCATTACTTTTAATATGATTATATTAGTACAAAATTACGGAATTACTAAATTATGAAAATATTCATCATGACAAATCTAATGATATCATTCGCTCTTAACCAATCTAAATAGTTTTTCATGTATTATTAGTAAAAATTAGATAAATTTAACCGCACACTTTCTAAAACATCGTATATTTCTAAACAGATCTAGTAAGCTCACACTTCAATATGTAGGTCGGGGAGGGAGATCAACTTGAAGGGCTTGCTTTAGTATACATTGCTTTGAACTCCTGTCTCAGCCATCACGCCATGTCAATCAATTGCCTTTTAAATTTAAGATACTATAGAATCTTTAGCGCTGAAGGGTGGACTAGCTAGATCGAAGATTCCGCTGGGCGTACATTTCGATACTCGCCATGAGATCAAATTGGACTGTAGCTAACTGCCTCTAACCTTTTTAATTCTTCCTGTCTTTCAAATTAAGTTTTTTTTATTAAAAAAAATTGGCGAGCTAGGGTCTTAAAAAATTAAGTTCGTTAGGCAACAGTGATGTGTTTGTTAATTTATGCATGATTCAGCGTTTTGTGGTTTGTGTAGCTTGACTCAACTACATTGTGTGTATATATTTGCATTCGAAGCGCTCTTTGGTTTTAACATTTTCCCCATTAGCTTCAGGGTTTAGACTTTCCTTAATTATTTTTCAAGAAAGCTTAGACATGTCAAGTACGCTCGAGGGCAACAACAAATCTTCTTATTGTTATAATTTGCTAAATAATCCACCCCACATATCTTGAACTATAGCTATCATCTATAGTTATCCCAAAAATGCGAGCAATGACTATATATGTCTGTTCTTTCATTAAAGGGTTTTTCTAGAAAGCATAGATTCACAGAAGCACCGGCCAGTCACAGAAAGAAAAGAATATATGTATAGTATGTAAAGATATTAACTTTACTTTCTAAATAGGAAATATATTTTTCATCACGGTACAAACAAAACAAGACAATAACCACTGATTGAAAAAAAAAAGGAAATAGCCATTTTCACATCCACATCACGACCTGAGCAAACTGCAACTATTATCACGTTGATGTACTGCACGCTGCTGCACGGCGCCCGCGGTTAGATCGGCCGTAGGTCCTTAACCTTGGGGTTTTTATGTTTCAAAACAAGACCTATGCTCTGGAATTTTCGTAGATTTCATATGTATTGAAGTAACCAAAGAAAAAGAAGGTGCTCCTGTTCACCGTTCCGTTTTGGTCACTTGATCCGGTCCAGCAGTTCTCCATCTTGTCAATTTTGGCGTCGATCGATCTGCTCGTGGCAGTGCAGTGCATCGACGAATAAGATTTCGTCGTACATACATGTAGCGAATCTGATGCATGCATGTCTGCCTTGATTTGCCGGCCGCATCTTTTTTCTGCCATTGCTTTCAGTAGCTTAATTTCTCCGATGAGACAGCGCCATCTAGCAACACGAGCAGCAGTACGTGCTGTTCCTATTCTGTCACTTGTGTCGTTGTAGTAAATACAGAAAAAGAAGCAGTACAAGCACAGTATGACAAGATGATATTTCTTATTATACATTCCCTGAATAATACATTTCTTTTGCGAGGACCAAAAAATAAAATAAAATGCAGCGTGTGTCTCTAGCTGGATCAGTTCACTGTCCCTTGCACAGTTTAATCTTGAGTCAGGTGTACAAATGCATGCAGCAATAAAAAAAGAATTCGACTACAGTGAATGCTGGGCTTATGGACCGGGAGATGGTTCATGGTTGTGCCGCTCTGGTACATGAACGCATGCCGTCATGCGTGCTGGTGCAGCAGCAGGAGGAGGGGAGGCAGCAACCTGCCATTGCTTCTGCTTAGGGCATGTACACGCTTAGCTTTGCTGCCCTAGCTGAGAGCTGTCCGCCAACATCATCAGCAGGAGCGGGAGCCGCCGAGCAGTGCCTCTCCTCCAATGAACCGAGCTGAGCTCCATGTGGCAGCTATATATTGTGTCACGTGTCTGTACAGTACGCGCATCGGCATCGTAATGGTTGGGAAATTCAGAAGGATCAGCGTCTTTAATTTCTTCAACGACACATGACTTGTAAGATTAGCAGAAATTCAGAAGGATCAGCGTCGTCGACCGCACATCAGTTCACCTGAACACGCAAAGAGATTGAAGGTGAGGGGCAGGCAGTCACTCGATCTCGAGGAGGACGACGACGAGGAAGAAGATGAGGATAGTTCAGGGGATGAAGGGTGTTGGGCTTGGGCTTGGGCAGGCCCGGCCCATTAGGGGATTCCGGCCTTATGCAAAGTATACATACAAGGATCTTCTTGTTCCCTAGAATTCAGTGATTTATTAGTGTATACAGTTGTTGGAGAAACGAACATAGCTCCATATCGTGTAGATTACACAGCATTTGTACCGTGCAGGACCGTGTCAGGAAAGACACAGATCGATGGATCATCGTCCGTCATTTATGACGCATGAGGTTTAATACCCCCTCTCTCCGAAAACATACTCGCACCCTGCAGTTAAAAAAATAAATCGTTTTGAAATATACGCAATCAAAATTTGAAAAATTTGGCTGTTATATCTTTTTAAATATTTAGATTAGGTGCAATGAAAATCGTATGCCTAGATTCATCTCAATCGAAAAGTACTTTCAGAATATTATAATTTTATTGAGTTTTATAAATATATTATAATAGTAATTAATGATAAAAATTGTATTTTAAAAACCATATCAAAGTCTAAAACGGCTTATTTTTCCTGAATTGGAGGAAGCAGAACGTATTTTCTAAACGATCTTGTCCGTAGATATAAGGATATAATGCGTATCAACTGTAATACAGTAGCCCAAGCAATCAACTGTAAGCGTCAATCCTCGTTTCCGATCCCCGATGCACATCCACTTTCTGCTCTCGGATCTCGATACAACGATGCATGCATGGCCAGAAACGCGTACTCTCTATCGCCTGTAGGTCAAAGCATTTTTTTAAAAAAAGAAAAATTGATAAAGTGTTTATAACATGTCAACTAGGATGAAAAAAAAGAGATAAAAGGAAAATTAAAGAAGAGCGAGAGGGAATCAATGTCTTACGTTTGGGTCTAAATGGCATTGTTGGCCCTGTTAATGACAAATCTGATCATCAACGCGTCGTAATGCCAAGAATAACACAACGGACATGTCAGCGGCCAACACGCGTCCTCCACCGCCCCCCACGCCCGGACGGTCTCCGTGTCACTACGTCGCCACTATCACACGCCCCGCGCCTAGACAAGCATGTGTTGTGCCTTGAACACCCCTCTGCCATTCCCTGGAGGCCTGGACACCCCTCTATCGTTCCCTGGAGGCCGGGACGTGGTCCCATGATCATGCCCCCCATGCCCTGATGCGTTACCATGTCGTGCCCCAGGGACAAGGTCGTGTATGACTTAGTGCCCTAGGGCATGGTTTCGCAAATGCCACTACTACAGAAAGGGTCATCACAGACGGTTCTAAACAATCATCACAGACGGTTTCTCAACAGTCTGAATTTATGTGTCTGTGATAATAGGCAGTTATCACAGACGGTTTTGAGCCGTCTGCGATAAGCAACAACACAAACAGTTTTCTGGTATAAACCGTCTGTGAAGACCAACTATCACAGACGATTATATGTACCAACCGTCTGTGATATCATAAATATCACATACGATTTTTTGTAGTAGCTGTATGTGATTGGATACATTTTATAGACGGGTATTAGTAGTAGCCGTCTGTGATTGTATACATATCATAGACAGTTAGTAAAAATAGCCGTATGTGAAATCTGACATATCACAGACGGTTTTTGGTGGTAGCCGTCTGTGATAGTATGCATTCACAGACGGCTATGCATTCACAGACAGATTATTTCACAAAACCGTTTGTGATAGTTCATTCTATATCTAAATATTTTGATTTTTCGGCTAGCTTCAGGTAATGCTAGCCATGCTATCTGAAAACAAGCAAGCAGAAAATAGATATATCACAGTTGATTTGATATATAACAACTCAAAGTGATTTAAAAAATCGATATCAATTACAAAGTGATTTGAATTACAACTCAAAGTGAATTACAATAAATCGGTGTCACCGGGGTGAAACTCTCCACCCTGGTTAATGATCTCCCCCGTGATGAAGGTGGCGAGCAGTCCTCGAACGTCCACGAGTAAGTCCAGATGGAAGGCACTTTCTTCGATTGCCATGTCTTGTCGCTAGTAAGAGTAAAGTAGTAAGCATATATATTTAAATTCATAATTACAAAATAATTATTGTGAGATTGACTGACAAACCTCTGGATACTTCGTCTTAGCACTCATGATTTCCAGTATATGACGACAAACGTAGAATGCACATACGTTGCCTTGTAGTCGTTGCTGGTGGCACTAAAAAATAGAAGTATGATATAGGATATATGTATAGTCAGTTTGAGAGGCCAGGTTACAAATAGGATATATGTATAGTCAGTTTGAGAGGCCAGGTTACAAAGTGTGATATAGGATTATTGTGTTGTAACGGGTATCGAAAATCGCGTCCTATGTCGCAGTGTGGCGCCCAGTTCCTTGTGTGTCCCTCCCTCGGCAACATAGGCGCTAAACGACCTACATGATTCCAAAAAGTTATCCTCGGACATTTCAAACGAAGGAAGACTACAATAGAGTTATGTATGGAGGAAATGAGCATACCTGTCGAGTACTTTTTGCACAATGGTGAAGTTGTGGTTTTTGTCGACTAGGGAATCATGGTATATTACCTTATTCCACTTTGGTACAATGACTAAAAGGATCTAGTGGAACCTACTCATGTATGTCGCTATAGTCATTAAACCTAAGTTCATGTTGTGTATAAAAAACAAATGAAATTTGTATAGCAAGTAGTGAAGCACTTACCCCTGGTTGTACGGCACCAGTATGTAGTCCTTGTTACGGTGAGTAAGAAATCCTCTCGTTATGTACTTCTCAACGTAGGATTCATCTTGGGTGATGCATTGCTCAGAGATCAACTGTGGGTTGAGGAAGTACCGCGTTTGGGCAGTTGAAGGCATTAACTGCCATTTTCTTTTTCTCTCTTGTGGGACTTTACTTCCTCTCCCGTGCGGACCTACCTCCTCTCTCTCCCACTCCCGTTCGCTTCCTCTCCCGTGCTCCCTCTTTCTCTTGGCTCCTCATCTCTCTCTCACCCGAAAGCCCTAAAACCTCCACCACATTCTCGGATTTCTTCGGTGTTTTTTTCTATTCCAAGTGCTCCTGTGCATCACTAGGGTTCTCCCCCCTATTCCTCAAGGTATTATCGAGATTCTTCCTCGATTTATCTTTCTCTTGAACCCTAGGTCTCAAATTTGGGAAAACTGTGAATATATATGATTTTATGTGATTCTTTTTGGGGAAAATTGTATATTCGGTGTTGTATGATGTTTGTGCATCTATTTCATGGATTCAATCCATTAGAAACACTAAAAATCCACAAGATTGCCTGCCCTAGAGTCGGCCCAAGAAAATTGAAACTACCGCAAGTCAAATCGCGGAACTACCGCAGTGAGCATTAGTACTGTGGAACTACCATTTTTTCCTGACAAGGCAGAAAAATTATCTCTATCAAAATTGAACCTATCTTTGATTGATCATTTGTTCTCCTAGTAATCCTCTCCTTTGTTTGAAGATGCCAAGAACACGAGGAACTATTCGGAAGGTTTATAGAGGCTCTCAAGGCCAATCTTCTTCAAGAGAACATGTTCGAGTTTCAGAAGAACGAGAAGAACGACGGAAAGCCAGTGAAGACCCGGGCAAAGGACCTGTTGATTCTGAATTTGAGGACAGCTCATCTGAGACAGGCTCTGCATCTGATGATGAGATGGGAGAACCTGCTCTTATGAGAGGAAATCCTTGCTCTTAGCTCAAAGGACTGAGTATAACACTCACAAGAACTCCAGCAACCATCCCCAACCGGCCAAGATGAGTATTTATAGACCACATCCAAAAACTAGCCGTTGGGGAAAAGATTCCCTCGAATCTGCACAGGGCCGGTCTGACCACCAACTAATGGCCGGTCGGACCGCCCATGCCCCAACGGCTATAAAACTAGCTGTTGGGCCATCGGCCGGTCGGACCGCCGCTAAATCGGTCAGACCACCAAGGCTGGCCGGTCCGACCGCCCGAAGAAATTCGGCAAACACCCAAATGGTGCTTCTCTCGAATAAACGTTCCGCGAACGCACCGGTACATCCGCACACCGGTAGTTCCGTTTATCAACGACAGAACTACCGCTAAGAGAATCAACACAAGAGTAAATCGGTCGGACCGCCCAACACATGGTGGTTCGACCATTTTGGCACCGGTCAGACCGGTCCACACAGGCGGTCTGACCGCCAGACCACAGAAGCAAAACACATTTGCTTTCGCTCAAATGGCAAAACACATTCGCCCATTTGAGTGCAATTACAACAAGGTTTCAAAGATGATATTCTTAACAAGTTGTAAAACATATTTGCCAACCTTTAGAATACTCATCACAAGGAATAAGGTACATGAACTTACACCATTTGCAAAATACATTTGCAAACTTAAGTCACATGCTACAAGAAATCAAACATGAGCTTCAACTATTTGCAAAACACATTGGCAAATAACATCATCATGCCACAAGGCTAAGGTGCATGGACTTTGACCATTTGCAAAACACATTCGCAAACTATAGTCACATGCTGCAAAGATTAAATGCTTGAGCATCAATTATTTGCAAAACACATTCGCAAATAATAGCTCCATGCATGGATGAGCTAGAGCAAACATAATGAGCTATCAACACATGACTAACTCATGCTACTAGTCAAGACCCCTCTTAATAGTACGACAATCCTATACTAGCAATCCGGTCTACCAACCAAACCCCAAGACCGGTAAAAGACTAGGAACGTACATCCTTAGCCCTAACTAGTCATACCTTTGCCTTGTATCTTCTTGAAGCTTGATGACGCACATCAACACTTCAAGTCCGGGTCCTTGACTTTGACAATCATCAACACATGATGATCTTCTTCACTTCGGGATTTTGTCTTAAACATCATCAACACATGATGATTTCTTCATCCCGAGTCTTGACATGTATCAACACATGAAGCATTCTTCATTACACCTCCATCAACACATGATGTGTCTTCTCTTGTCTTGATGATCAACTCATGATCATCTCCTCTTCTTGAACATCATCGACACACGATGATTTTCTGTTTCTTCAAGCTCTTCATATGCATCAACACATGATGCATCCCTTCACTTAAATCTTGACTTGATGATCAACTCATGATCATCCCAAGTCTTCATCACCCTGGAACATAACCTATATATCCAACTCATGAAAAATGTTAGTTCCACAATATGATTATCATTAATTACCACATCATACCATTAACACATAATGGTGGGACAAGATCCTTCAATCTTTCCCTCTTTGGTAATTGATGATAATCACTTCAATTGCACAAATTGAATTTAGATAAAAGTAACACATTATGAGTATATACAAACTACACAAGTCATATATATACTCACAACATGATTATGCGAGGACTACACAAGTTCTACATACTCAAAACTTGAGTATACGAGAACTACATAAGTTTTATATACTCAAATCATGAATATACAAAACTACACAAGTTTTGTATACTCAAAACAAGAGTATACAAGAACTACACAAGTTATATATACTCAAAACATAAATATACAAAACTACACAAGTTTTATATATTCGAAACATAAGTATACAAAGACTACACAAGTTTTGCATACTCAAACGGATATGTTTCAAAGTAAAGATCCCAAATATATGTGGAACACGAAATATGGATCAATACAAATGAAACCACAAAATATGGAATGAGCTCCCCCTAAATGTGTGCATACACATATGTGTAAAGAAAACATATGCACATATTCAAGATATACTTATGGTGGAGTTCTTCCTATATTTTGGATTCGAGGAATGCAACATTATATAAGAGTGCAAGTTGAATGCATACCTCGTTAGATTTTCACCTTTATATCCAAATGAGACTACACACTAGATATAGCAATAGAATTGTTAGTCTCACAATTAGATTTGTCATTAATCACCAAAACACTCTATTAACTCATATGGCGGGTCTAGATCCTTCAAGGTTCCACACAGATTTTCAGAAGGCAGTGTGTGATCAGCTATATGTACCCTAGAGATCATTTGCATATCATAAATGGGTAAAGTGGTCTCATCTGAACAGCTTGGATAAGTATGAAGGGGCAAACCGGCTTTTTCATAGAACTGGTATTCAGGATTTGGTAGCACTTCGTTGTGACTACAATGACGAGATCATTCGTCAATTTTATGCCACTCTTCATATAAATGATGACTTTACCCAGATTTCTTGGATGACTGGGACAGGCTCCTATGCATGTTTAAAAGACGAATTTGAGTGTGCTTTGCGCACAGAGTCCAGTGCTTATGAGAAGATCTATGATAGGCCTGCTCTCCCAGTTCCTGCCTGGACCGAGTTCTATGATACAACTACACGGTATGTTCCAGGCAAGATTGGAGGACTTCTCCCTATCCCCAGCTTGGTCAACATGATTATCAACCACACTATCCTCCCCAAGAGTGGAAACTTCGATGCTATTAGGGGGCATGCGTGGAACATAATTGACAATATTATGCACGGAAAAAAGTTTGATGTGGTTGATGTAATCATAAGAGAGATTGCCTCTTCGAAAAATGATCGCGTTAAAAGGATTAATTATGTACCCTACATTACGGCGTTGATCATTTGCCAAACCGATTACAATGGAGCATTGGGGTCAGTACATAAGCCATATAAGCCTAGAGAGGGTCCTCCCATCCCAGCCAACATTCAAGCTCAAAACCCACTAGAAGTTGTTCCAGCTGCTGCACCACAAGAGGGTCGTGCCACTCTTGATCAAATCTTATCAGCTGTCATGGAAATCAAGAATAAACAAGATGAGCTTTCGACATCTCAGGCAGCATTTCAGCTAGCCACAACCTCAAAACTGGACGCTTTGACTGCTAGTATGGCATCCCTCGAGCAGACTCTTTCAGCTCCCGCCCGCTATGGTCGTTGTCGTCTCAACACACCTCCTCAAGACCCTGCGGAGTAATGTGCTATTTTTGGTCTTTGATGCCAAAGGGGAAGAGAGATGGTGTGGAAAGATGATTTGTAGGGGGGGCTTGCTAGTCTCTAGTTTATGGACTATGTAATAGAACCTAAGGCTATGTAATAGAACCTATCTTTATTAAGTATTTCTTGTAAGGATGACTGTGATATTTGTGCTTGCTTGTAAGTTTTTGTTGAAGTTGGATCAGGTTTAATGTTTATGATAATGATATCTTTGCTTTAAATATTATTGTTTCTCCATGTTTCAACAAGCTATAGAAACTCCGCCAAAAGTTCTTAAAAATTCTACATGTGCTTTGCGTTAACTTCTCTCTTTTATATGCACATGTTAAGGGGGAGCTTTCTTTATCCAACTTAATATCTTTCTCACACTTTGGTTGTGTTGTCATCAATTAAAAAAAGGGGAGATTAAAGCATCTAGGCCCCTAAAAATGTGTTTTGGTAATTAATGACAATATGTGAATATAGGACTAACATGTGCATTAAGTGATTTCAAGGTTTAGTCCCAATGACAATTTCAACAACATGGAGATGCATGCGAAAGGATATCATGAGGATGGATTTGTTTCAAAGGCAAGGTATAAAATAGTTTAGGACCCCTTTTGTATTTTACCGGTCTTAGGAGAATGTTGGAAGATCGGGTTTTAGGATAAATATTGTACTATTAAGAGGGATCACGACTAGTAGCTTGAAAGCATTTCTTTGTGCCTTTGGATCAATCTAGGATCATGCATGCACTCAAATCTTATTTCAAAAATTCAAACATGCTCTCTGTGCAAAATCGGTAGTACCGGCGTGTTAACTACAGAACTACCACATTCCGGTTGTGCCGAAAATGTGGTGACACGTTTTTTTTTCGAGAGACACCCTTTTGGATTTCTTTGATTTTCTGGCAGTGCGGTAGTACCGGTATTATCAATGCGGAACTACCGCACATCGGAAATACTATTTTTTTGGGCGGAATGTTTTTTCCAAAACGATGCATTTTTGAGTCATTTTGCCCATTTGCAAGAACGGAACTACCGCCATTGTTTTAGTTGAACTACCGCTATGCGATACCTTTGAAAATAGCGCGGTACATTTTTCCAGAAAGGGTGCATTTGTGCTTCAACGAAGAACGGTAGTACCACAAATTATTTGCGGAACTACCGCATAATAGTTGGCGGTAGTACCACACCAAATTCTTAACGGCTATGTCAGAAGCATTTAATACCTCTGTTATAGCCTTTACTGTGCTGACGCTGGAGGTGCGGTAGTACCGGCCATTACATGGCGGTACTATCGATTTTCCTGAAAATTTCTGATTTCTTCCTCCGTCGTATTTGGTTGTGAGGGGTATAAATACACCCCCACCAGCTCTAGGACAGGTTGTTGAGTACTCATTGAACACTCTTGATCTTAGAGCATTCATTTCACACCTCATTCTCTCTTGTTGCATCTTTTGTGAGGTTGTTGAGCAAAATCAAGTGCATTCATTCTAGTTTGATCCATAGCACTTGAGTGTTGTCAAGCGAAGGTCAAGGTCTATTACTATTGGTGTTTGTCGACACCTAGATGGCTTGGCGAGTGTTTGCGCGGTGATCTCTTCAAGAAGATTGTGAAGAGGCCCGACGCCGATTGTGATTGGTTCGGTGTTCACCAACTCCGGAGGGAAGGGAAGAACAATCACAAGTGAAATCGAGGGAAGGCTTAATTCGTGGAGCCGGCTTGATTGGGTCAAGCTTCCTCAACGTGGACTAGTGAAGATCGATAAATCTTCGATACCATGGAAAAACTCCCTTGTCTTCATTGTGGTTATTTCTTGTCCTTATTGCATTTAATTTCGTACATATATCTTGTGATATGTTGTCTTATTGTAGTTTATCTTGCCTAGTTGTATAAATTGGTTAAGAATTTTAAAACCTCCTATTCACACCCCCTCTAGTCGGTTATCCTTGATCCTACACACTGTGCACCACTATCACTTCCTAGCATGGAAACACCACCCACCCCCCCCCCCGCCTAGCCTAAATAGAAATAGACCCAACCAGCCTCACTTGGATCCTGTAGGGCATGGGCACCTACAAAATGATACACAATTAGCTAAGGCATCCTACAGGTCTATTTTTTGAGTATTCCAGAGATGTACATTACCTAGATGACGTTGATAGGTAATTAGACGTCGCCAAGTTCGAAAAGTACAGGCGTGGATGCGACGCTACTCCAATTTTGAGGGGGACTGGCTCTCAAAATCACGGGGGCGTCTTGCAACCAGTTCATGAGTTGATTCATTAGCTCCTGCAATGATGTTAACTGTCCTTAAAACTATACAGTAACCCGTGTACTAATCTCCTCTTTCAACTGTTCCTCGCGCTCGGTCTTGTATCTCTTCCGACTCCTATACGCCTTAGGGTTGTGTGGGAATTCATGCTTCCAAGGTACGTAAAATCCAAGGCCTCACGTGCGACCTGGGTGCTCCTTGTTTTCTAGGGTTGTAGTTAGTATATCCTTCTCCTTGACCGCTTCGAAGGATCCTTAGGAAGATTGGGTACTCAATGTTTGCTACAAGAGGCTATCATGTTATTTTAAACCCCATGAAGTTATGGACTTATTAACAACCAGGTTCTGGGACACTCTCTCATCTGCCAGGTTTGCGAAAGAGATGACATCCAACGACGTGGTTGAGGTCCTCGCCCTTAACCAGTTTCGGGCAAGCTCGTCTGTGATACCGGCAAATGGCGGGGAGACCTCTGACTAGATTGCCACATCATCCTCCCTAGATTGCCACATCATCCTCCCTCTTTTATCCCAGGATTTTACCCGCATACCCAGTGGTGCCGAGTCTGTGCGGGTGAATGTTAAGTGCCTGGATAGCCTTGTGCGCCGTAATTTGTTGTTGTAATTTGTATGTCATCTTCATCTGCACAAAAGGCGTCCCATGTATCTGACGACATGAAACGATACTTCATGCAGGGCATCTGATCCTTGTTCACGCACTTCGTGACAAGCTTTCTCTTAAAGGTCTTCCAAGCATGTCCCATCACGAGGAACGTCTGTCGTCGCACGAGTTCGGGGACTTCTAGTGGGATCTCGAACGACCTTGTAATTTTAGTCCACCGTTGCGCTTTCTCTATGGTCGTTAGATCCTTCCATTTCTATGTGGTGATGGGGACCCGTTCCCTTCTAAGTATACCGCAGGTGGTCTGGAATGCTGCTGCTACTTTCTTGGGAAGCAGAGGGACCCCAGCGGTATGGACAGTCGTGACGGTCAATCTGCCCACATACATTTTTGATATTCCTTTGGCATGTCGCTTAGGTACCACTTTCCTCGGAGATCTCAACGCATTCGACGACATTGATGATGGCGGTGAAGACGGTGCGAACGCCACCTCGCTTACTTGCTATCTCACAAGATTAACAAATTAGTACTACATCAATAAATGATATTATCGCAATATCAACAAATCGGTACTGCATCAATCAAGATAAAATGCTCAAAAGGTAGAACTTCACAACAAAATAAATCATCAATTGAGAGTTCACTGTCAATATTTCAATTGAACTAACTACACAATATTTCAATTGACAGGAATATAAACAATGACTGAACAATAATCACAGTGAACAGAAGCTACCAACAGAATGGAGCAAAATGACCAGACAACATTAACATAATGAACAGAGGGATCTAATGATCATGAATAACATGACATAATATTAGAGAATCCAAAGCGATGAGCTCGTACCTCCCACAACATTACTAAGAAATATCTCCCAGTGCTAGAGTCAATCAAATCAATATAATTTGAAACTTCTACTAGCACAATCCAAAGCGGTGATCTCGTACCTTGACGTGAGGCGTAAACGAAGAAGGAGTTGAGGTCAGGGGAGCGAGGTGCCGTCGAGGCCAGGGGCGGCGTCATCGAGGTCGGGGGTCGCAGAGGGAGGATGCCGGCGCGGGGATGATGGCGGCGTAGGGGAGAAGTACGGTGTGGAGACGACGGTACGGAGAGAGGAGGCTCGGGATGACGACGGCGTATGGGAGGAGGACAACGCGGGGATGATGGTGCGGAGAGAGGAGGCTCGGGAGGAACACGGGAAGTAAGGGCGTTGGGGAGGCGGACCGGAGAGTGAGCTCTGAGGAGTAAGTGCGCAAACTCTAGAGGGGCCCTACTTATAAATGTGTATCACAGACGGTTTTCTTAAAGAACCATTTGTGATAAGCGATCATATCACAGACGGTTCTACTCCAGGACCGTCTAGGATAAGCGAGCATATCACAGACGGTTATATTGTAGGACCGTCTGCAATAAGGGAGCATATCACAGACGGTTATATTTAAGAACAGTGTGTGATAAGTATCATAAATAGTTATATTATGGAATCGTTTGTGATGCTCAGCGTGGGTGGGGGGAAAAAATTTGGATGCGTGTGTGGGAGGCGAAATGTTTTGGTGCCTTAGAAATCATCTATGCTACATATATCTCAGATGGTTTGTTCCACTAAACCATCTGTGATAGTTCCTTCTATAGCTAAAAACTATTCTATTCTTCGGCTAGCCTCAGGAAATGCTAGCCATGCCATCTGAAAATAAGAAAGCAGATACAATCACAGATGGAATAATTTCTTAATTAATGAATCAATTACAATGGAATAATTCCTTAATTACATGTCGAGTTTCTTAATTACAATGGAACAATTTTTCAAATAGGTGTTCACCGCGTGTGATCATTCCACTCGGCTATTTCATTTAACAAAATAGCCCTCCACGATGATCGAAGCGCAGAGCATACTGCTAGCTTCCTCACTAGGTTCTTCCTCGAGCCTGATGTTGTACTCTTCCTCATCCACGACATTCTCATTTTCGACAATTGATGAGGACATCACTTCTACTGATACGGACACTCCTCATGTGCAAGGTCCAATTACTCGAGTACGTGCTCATCAACTTATTTATCAGATAAATTCATTTCTAGGGCTGAGTGTATTATTTGAGAACTCTATGATGCTGCCTAACGGAGACGGTTTACTTGTACTTAAGAATCTAGGACTACGACCAGTTCAAGAAGGTCTACGACCAGTTCCGTAGGGTCTACGGCCACTTCAAGAAGGCTTACGACCAGAGATAACATGGACTCCTCAAGACCACCCCAAGACCAGTCCTACGACCAGGTGTTCGACCAGAGATACGCGACCTGAATAGTAAATAAGGTGATGTGTCACCGTTTTGGCCTAATATGGTCTTGTAAGCGTGTCGAGGTCGGAGTCCAGGTTGTGTACGCCTCTTCCCGCGGCCACACAACCCTAGGTCGACCTCATCACGTCCCCCTATATATATATATATATATATATATATATATATATATATATATATATATATATATAGTAGCTGTCATAGTTTAACGTGGGTTTTTCTTTGAGATTATTCTACTTAGCAGTCTCGCCGCACGTTCGGTTGAGGAACCCCACATTGTGTACTTCATCTATACTCGTAATACAATATCAGATTGCATCTTCTACTTTCTTGCTTGTGTTCTCGATTCGCATGCAGGAGATAGCCTTCTTGGCGAGGTCAACCGCGTTCGGCACGGTTGATAACCATCGGAGCAGTGGTGTAGTGACTGCAGGAGGTTTGATCTGTTCTGGTCGGAGCCTTCGGATCATCAACGTCGAGTTCTCCACAATCGACTTATTAATACCTTTCGGAAGATCGGGCCACCGACGCATCAGTTGATATCAAAGCAAAAGTTGCCCGTTAGGTAATCACAATTATTTCCCCTGTTAGATTAGTTATTTTCCATCGTCCTAAAGCTCTAGAAAATTGCCCCACAAAATATTTTGTTCGTCGTGTTCTTCCGCTGTCCCATCACCCATTGTGCCTTTGCAATTTTCGTTCTTTGTTTCGCGTTGTTGAATTAGTGTCCTTTGTCTAAGTCGTGTTGCTGGTTTAGTGTCGTGTTCTTGGTCTCTAGTCAACATCGTCGCTCGTCGTGCCACCACCCATCCTGGTCATGTTCGACCACCTACTCGCGTTCGACCATCTAGTCAGATTCGACCACCTACTCGGGTTCGACCACCTACTCAGGTTCGACCATCTACTCGTTTCCGCCCCGACCACCCTATTTGTTTCTTGTTGCTCTCGGACCCCCCACGTACTCATCATATCGTGCCTGTCACACAAAGTCCGAGAAGAATTTCCATAGCCAACGTTTAGAGAGAGAGAGAGCATCTTTTAATTACCTGTATACCTCTGCCTTCTACAAAAAGTTTGTGACCCATATATATCCATATACCCAGAAGAGGGTTTTGAAGAGTTTTGAGTCAAGGTCGCATTCGGGAAAAAAAAACCCTAGGTTCGGTTTCGACAGCCAAAAAAAAGAGAAACCCTTGGTTGGGTTTCGACAGTAAAAAAACAGAAAAGAAGGAGAAGCATATCGACCACCCCCAGTGAAGAAGAATCAAATCGACCACCCCCAGTTGGTCTACGACCACTCACAGTCTTGCATCATTTGAATCCTTTGCATCTAGTCCTTGTTATCGATCAGTGTTGTGCTAGGACTAGGGACACTTTTTAGACCAGCAACCGTGACAGGTATTTTGGACCCTTATTCAACTTTGCTAATCAGATTACGGTTTTTGCTAATCTTTGCTACATATTGTGCCTTCCAAGCTCCACCTACTCTTTATCAGAACAGGTCTCCTCTCGCAATCATACCCACTCTCGACACGGTATCACGAACCAGCCACCTGTCGTACCACCTGCTGCGTTGGTAAGAACACTTGTAAGAGTGTGGTAAGACGCTTGAGAGTGTGTGTTTCCACCTTATGTCACCTAGTAGTTGATAGGGATAATCCTTTTGTGTTGTCTTTTGTTTTCTACTAACCATGACAGGTGAGATGTCTGATGAGAAAGAGTGTGTTGTAAAGGGATAGCTCATGACACTCTTAGATGAACAACACACTACCATTAATGAGGCCATCGACAGGAAGCTTCAAGCTACCACGATCACATTGCAACGCTCAATCAACGATAGTATTGCAGCACTCACTACACGTCTTGAAAGAATGGTGAATCGGCCACCAAACATTGGACGTGAGTATGATCACGATGCAGCCCAAGATCTTGAGGAGGGAGATGATAATGAGAGACAAAGCTGCGACGTCGGTGCTACTCTTGCTGCCCAAGATGCACGTCAACGACACCGCCTGCATCACAACCGTCACGGTATGGGAGGTAATAATTTTCAGCACCACAATGCTCGTGTCAATGATGACCCATTTGCTAAAGTTAAATTTACTATACCATCTTTTGCGGGTGTTTATGATATTGAAATTTATCTAGATTGGGAGATGACAGCTGAACAAAAATTTAATGCCCATCTAGTTCCTAAAGTGCATAGAGTTAGACAAGCTACTAGTGAATTTAAAGATTTTGCTATCATTTGGTGGAATCAAGTAGTTAATTCTAGTTTAACACCTGATACATGGGATAGATTGAAGGTAGCTATGCGTGCTAGATTTTTTCCTCCTGCTTATAAACGTGATATGCGTAAGAAATTACAACGCTTAGACCAAGGTAATAAAACCGTCGAAGAATATTATCAAGAATTACAAATAGGCATGCTGCGTTGTAATGTTGTTGAGGATGAGGAGCATAAGATGGCTCATTTTTATGGTTAAAGTGTGAGATTCAGGACATAGTTGATTACAAAGACTATAATGATATTAATAGGTTGTTCCAGCTTGCTTGTTTGGCAGAAAAAAATTGCAGGGTAGACAACAAAGGACCAGGAGCAACTTTGGTAGTACGTCTACATCGAGATCAACGCCGGGACAAGCCAAGACAGCCCCACATGCTTTTCGGTCTGATGCCCCCTCTGTGAGTAGGGCGCGTTCAGCAGCACCATCACACGCACCCGAGATGAGCAAATCTACTAGTGTGCAGGCACCAGCGCAGAGCCTTCATCAGTTGCTTCCACAGGTCGTACAACTGGAATTGTATGCCACCGTTGTAAAGGAATAGGCCACTTCATGAGATATTGCCCAAGTCAACGAGCGTACATTGCGACAGAAGATGGTGGTTATGTAAGTGCTAGTGATGTTGAGGATGAATATACTCTTGCAGCTAACCTTGCAGGTAATGATAATGATCATGAGGCAGATAGCGATAGTGAGGAAATTTTAGGTGCCGCTGCTACGGTAAATTATAGGACCATAATTGTGCAACGAGTATTGAGCTCTCAAAGAGAGCAAGATAAGACGCTACAACGTCATAATTTGTTTCAGATGTTCCTCATCGTTAAGGATTGCCTTGCTCGTGTTATAATTGATGGCGGAAGCTGCAATAACTTGGTGAATTCAGGATTGGTCAAGAAGCTTGGCTTGACCACACGTGCGTATCCTCACCCATACCACATTCAGTGGTTCAACAACAGCGGTAAGGTGAAGGTAATACAATCTGTGAGAGTGCATTTTTCCATTGGTTCCTATCATGATGTTGCTGATTTTGATGTAGTACCTATGCAAGCCTGTTCTCTTTTATTAGGTCGTCCATGGGAATTTGATACCGATGCAAATCATCATGGTAGAAGTAATAAATACTCTTTTATGCATAAAGGAAAGAAAATAACTTTGCTACCTTTGACGCCTACTGAAATTGTGAATTGTGATAAAGAGCTAGCTGAAAATGAGAAGAAAGAACTTGAACATGAATATGAAAATCAGCAAGTAGTGAAGAATATTTTTCCACCTAAGAAAGAGCGGTTATCACCTAGTTCTAAGACCGAGGGAATTAAATTAAAGGGTTGTGTCATGCTTACAACCAAATCTGATCTTGCTGAAATTTTTGATAATGAGATGCCATGCTATGCTTTGATATGCAAAAATGCTTTATATTCACTTGAGGATATATCTAGCTCTTTGCCTCCTGCTATTGCTAACCTTTTGCAGGAGTATGTGGATGTATTTCCAGCTGAGGTACCCCTGGGATTACCACCTATTCGAGGGATCGAGCATAAAATTGATTTGATCCCCAGAGCGACTTTGCCAAACCGTGCTGCATATAGGACCAATCCGAAGAAGACTAAGGAAATTCAGCGACAAGTCTAAGATCTTTTGGACCGTGGGTACGTAAGAGAAAGCCTTAGTCCTTGTGTTGTTTCTGTTCTTTTGGTTCCTAAGAAAGACGGTAGTTAGTGTATGTGTGTTGATTTCATAGCCATTAATAATATTACCATAAGGTATCGTCATCATATTCCTAGGCTAGACGACATGCTTGATGAGTTGAGTGGTTCTATTATTTTCACAAAGATTGACTTGCGGAGTGGTTACCACCAGATTTGAATGAAATTAGGAGATGAATGAAAAACTGTTTTTAAGCCTAAGTTTGGACTATATAAGTGGTTAGTGATGCCTTTTGGTTTAATTAATGCACCTAGCACTTTCATGCGTTTGATGAACGAAGTTTTGCGTGCTTTCATTGGAAAATTTGTGGTGGTTTATTTTGATGATATTCTGATCTATAGCAAGTCATATGAAGAACACATGGATCATTTACGTGCTGTTTTTAATATTTTGAGAGATGCACGTTTGTTTGGTAACCTTGAGAAGTGCACCTTTTGCACGGATCGAGTCTCTTTTCTTGGCTATGTTGTTACTCCACAGGGCATCGAAGTTGATCAAGCCAAGATCGTCGCTATCTAGAGTTGGCCGCCTCCTAAAATAGTCACACAAGTGCGGAGTTTTCTAGGGCTCGCTGGTTTCTATCGGTATTTTGTTCGGGATTTCAGCACCCTCACTGCACCGCTGAATGAGCTTACAAAGAAGGGAGTTCCTTTTACTTGGGCCACCATACAACAACAACAAGCTTTCGACGCTATCAAAGATAAGCTAACATACACCCCTTTGCTTCAACTTCCCGATTTCAGCAAAACTTTTGAATTAGAATGTGATGCTAGTGGCATAGGTCTTGGTGGTGTGTTAATTCAAGAAGGAAAACATGTTGCTTACTTTAGTGAAAAATTAAGTGGTTCTAGTTTGAACTATTATACTTATGATAAAGAATTATATGCTCTAGTTCGAAGTTTGGAAACATGGCAACATCATTTATGGCCCAAAGAGTTTGTAATACATTATGATCATGAATCTTTGAAGCATATTCGAAGTCAAACCAACCTGAACCGCAGACATGCCAAGTGGGTTGAGTTCATTGAGTCTTTTCCCTACGTCATTAAATATAAAAAGGGCAAAGAAATATGATAGTTGATGCTTTGTCTAGGAGATATACCATGCTTTCACAACTTGACTTCAAAATCTATGGATTATAGACAATAAAAGAGCAATATGTGCATGATGTTGATTTTAAAGATGTGTTGCTAAATTGTCAAGAGGGAAAGAGTTGGAATAAATTTATGGTGCATGATGGGTTCGTGTACCGTGTTAACAAGCTATGCATTCCAGCTAGCTCCGTTCGTCTTTTGTTGTTACAGGAGGCGCATGGAGGAGGATTGATTGGTCACTTTGGCGTGAAGAAGACCGAGGACATTCTGACCCACCACTTTTATTGGCCGAAGATGAGGCGTGACGTCAAACGCTTCATTACCCGCAGCACCACGTGCCAAAAAGCTAAGTCACGACTTAATCCTCATGGTTTATACATGCCTCTTCCTGTTCCAAGCATACCTTGGGAAGATATTTCTATGGAGTTTGTTTTAGGACTTCCTAGAACAAAGAAGGGGAGGGATAGTATTTTTGTTGTCGTGGATAGATTCTCTAAGATGGCTCATTTTATACCATGTCATAAAAGTGATGATGCTTCAAATGTTGCTGATTTGTTCTTTAAGGAAATTGTTCGCTTGCATGGTATTCCGAATACGATAGTTTCAGATCGTGATGCTAAATTTCTTAGTCATTTTTGGAGAACCTTGTGGGGTAAGTTGGGGACTAAGCTGTTATTTTTCACTACTTGTCATCCCCAAACCGATGGACAAACTGAGGTTGTCAATAGAACCTTGACCACTATGCCTAGGGCTGTGCTTAAAAAGAACTTAAAAATGTGGGTGGACTGCTTGCCTCATGTGGAGTTTGCTTATAATCGTTCGCTGCATTCTACCACAAATAAGTGTCCTTTTGAGATTATTTATAGATTCATCCTTCGTGCACCTATCGACTTGTTACCTCTTCCAGCTTCGAAGAAAGTAAATTTTGATGCTCAACAACGTGCTGAGTTGATACTAAAGATGCATGAGACAACAAAAGATAATATTGAGATTATGAATGCTAAATATAAAATTGTTGGTAGACAGGGACGCAAGCATGTTTCTGTTGAACCTGGTGATCTTGTGTGGTTACACTTGCGTAAAGAACGATTTCTTGAATTAAGAAAGTCTAAACTCATGCCACGTGCAGATGGTCCTTTTAAAGTTCTTGAACGTATTAATGATAATGCATATAAGTTAGACTTGCCTGCAGATTTCGGGGTTAGCTCCAATTTTAACATTGCAGATTTGTGGCCTTTCTTGGGCGCGGAGGATGATCTTGAGTCGAGGACGACTCCAATTCAAGAAGGGGAGGATGATGAGGACATCACTTCTACTGATACGAACACTCCTCATGTGCAAGGTCCAATTACTCGAGCACGTGCTCGTCAACTTATTTATCAGGTAAATTCATTTCTAGGGCTGAGTGTATTATTTGAGAACTCTATGATGCTACCTAACGGAGACGATTTACTTGTACTTAGGAATCTAGGACTACGACCAGTTCAAGAAGGTCTACGACCAGTTCCGCAGGGTCTACGACCACTTCAAGAAGGCTTACGACCAGAGATAACATGGACTCCTCAAGACCACCCCAGGACCAGTCCTACGACCAGGTCTTCGACCAGAGATACGCGACCTGAATAGTGAATAAGGTGATGCGTCACCGTCTTGGCCTAATATGGTCTTGTAAGTGTGTCGAGGTTGGAGTCCAGGTTTTGTACGCCTCTTCCCGCGGCCGCACAACCCTAGGTCGACCTCATCACGTCCCCCTATATATATACAGTAGCCGTCATAGTTTAACATGGGTTTTTCTTTGAGATTATTCTACTTAGCAGTCTCGCACGTTCGGTTGAGAAACCTCACATTGTGTACTTCATCTATATTCGTAATACAATATCAGATTGCATCTTCTACTTTCTTGCTTGTGTTCTCGATTCGCATGCAGGAGATAGCCTTCTTGGCGAGGTCAACCGCGTTCGGCACGGTTGATAACCATCGGAGCAGTGGTGTAGTGATTGCAGGAGGTTTGATCTGTTCTTGTTGGAGCCTTCGGATCATCAACGCCGAGTTCTCCACAATCGACTTATCAGTACCTTTCGGAAGATCAGGCCACCGACGCATCAACAATCCTTCTTTTTCCACGAAGAACTATGTGGTTGTTCTTATTTGCTGGGTCCATTACATAAAAAATTTGAACAACTTGCTTAGAGAATACGAATAGTTCGTTCTTGTATCCGACACATTTGAGGTCCACAGTAGTGATGCCGTACTTATCGACCTTCACATCTTGTGGAAGTTTGACCTAATGACACCGAAACAGGGGGATCTTGAAAAGTACGTAGTCGAGCTCCCAAATCTGTTGGAAATATGCCCTAGAGGCAATTATAAAGATGATTATATTTTGTTATGTTCATAATATTGAATAATATGTTATCTTGTTCCTAGAATAATATCGTTAATATTTATTATCAAGTATGTGACTTGATTGTGAAACTCTGTATTTCTGCGATGATTATTCTTAAACGTTCCCTAGTCGGAAACATATGAGAACACATATGAATAGACTAGTATATGTATTTGTTGATGACTATGCTTCACAGGTAATAGATATAGAGATATCAAACCAATAATATGGACACATATTAGAGACTATAGTGTTGGTTTGACACACCTTGAGACACTATTGAGATTGTTATGATTTCATGTGTTATCAGTTGGTCTCAAGCAATGAGGATGTATAATCCTTAGACCCGATATCAACATGGTTTTCTACATATGTAATAGCACTCTTAGGGGTTCCCAAACGCTACTCGTAACTGGGTAGTTATAAAGGTAGCTTTGGGTATGCTATGAAACATGCAGTGGAATGTGACTGGTCAGATATGGGATTTGCCCCTCCTAACACTTGATAGAGAAAGTATTGAACATTCCATGGATGACAAATTATCTCACCTAGAGTTCCACCAAATGTCTGAGGCAAATGGAGAATACACAAGCAGGTCATTCAATTTGACCAGATACGAGCTGGTCGTAGACTGGTCGTGTGGAGATACGAGCTGGTCGTAGACTGGTCGAAGCTGGTCATAGACTGGCCGAACAGAATCCCTAACTGGTTATAAGGAGTTACGAACTGATCATAATTATGTATTAACTGGTCGTAAGGAGTTACGAACTGGTCGTAACTAAATATGGACTGGTCGTGACTAGATACGAGCTGGTCGTAAGTGACGAGGACCTAGTCGTAGATCATATTGCATTATGGTTCGTCCAATATATTCTTTGTGTGTTCGGGAATCGTTATGTGCTGCTAGGTACCACTAACGACTCGTGGTCGGAAAAGAGTTTCCGAGTCACAACCGATTACACATGAACCAATATATTCTTTGTGTATTTAAGGAATTGATGCAATTTGTGTTTCTTTGTTCTTTCTTTCCTACAGACTGCTGTAGATCGTTGTGGTTGTGAGTGGCTCTTCTGGTTTCTGAATCTCTGCATCTCCAACTTCGAATTCGAAGAGTTCAAGATTATTCAGATTGGCCAGGTCCATAGCATGCTATTGTTTCATGTTTATTGCTTATTGAGTGTGAATGTTTAGTTGTTGCATTACTACTACATTATAATTTTGTATGGTGTATATTGGTTAAAGGTATCTAAACATTAGAGTTCCTCTGCAATTGTTGTCTAGATGCAGGTTTTTTTTGCTTCATATTATGTAGCTATAATGTTACTATATGCCATCTACTATGTTCTCTTTTTTCAGCTCCCTCTTGTATGTGAATTGTGATTGGATGAATTATGTTGTAGCGGGTACACGGGTATGTCCGTGGGCAACGAGCATGGGCGAGGTTCTTTGCTCGTTGTCCTTCGTGGGCATGCCCATGGGGAGAAATCAGGGTCCCAGGCATGGGTATGGGCGAGCACTACCAGTGCCCGCCGCTCCCGATTGCCATCCCTAGACTCGGCTGAGCCAGAGTCAGTTTGCTAATGCATCTCCACCCACTTCACGGTCTCTGTACCCCCTCCAAACCGATATGCACTCTCTGGACCCATTAACGTATCCCATGGGGCATGAAACATAGACGCAACGAGTAGATAGTGGCTCAGACAAGTTAGTAATATTGTATCTCGTGTGTACATTGTATAGATGTTGTGTGCTTAATGCAAAATTTATTTGTATAGTATTGTCGAAGTACATCGATTTTGGAGACGACTGCAATGCCGAAGATTCATATTAAACCCTAAAACACCCAAGGTTCACATGAAATCATTAAACCCTAAAACACCCGAGGTTCACATAAAATCATAAATCCCTGTAACACCCGAGGTTCATATTCACAAAACCCTAAAACACCTGATAACTGTTCACATGAAATCATGAAATCCTAATTTTAGACCTAAAACCCTAACCCTAATTTCCCTAACCCTGGCAGCCTTGCCCTGATGCTAACGCCGTGCCACCAGGGCACTGCAGCGCACAATGTCGTGCCACCAGGGCACGGCAGAGGGAGGCGTTCGGGCGTGGGAAGCACAACGCGGCCACGTGGCGGCTGTCTAGGCCAGGGGGTGCGACAGAGGGAGTCCGAGACTAGTGGTGCGACAGTTCCACATGGCGGCACAGGAGTGAGCGCTGGCGCTCCAAGGCACGACACGTTTTGTCCAGGCGTGGGGGTACAGTAGCGGCGACGTGGCAGCACGAGGACTGTTGCGCGGGGGAACAGTGGAGATTGTGTTCGGGCACCAGGGGGACGGGACGGTGGAGGACGCGCGTCGGCCGCCGGCACACCTGTGGTGCTATTTTTTTGTATTACGGCGCGCCGAGGACCAAATTTGTTATTAACAAGGCCAACAGTGCTATGTAAGCCAAAAACTCACATAAAGCATAGCTTAGGCACACAAACCAACAAGGAAGATGAGACACTAAAGAATCATATGGGTCTGGAATAATCTAAAATGGTACATGAAGCAAATGGGTCAGTTTCTTAGGCACAAAGGGTTGAATATGCAATATCCGGTGTTATTTCTAGATGACGCAAGGAACTCGTAGGGATTTTCTTCCTTGACACCGCGTGCCACCGGAGAAAAATCCTATAGGACATCTGCACCAACTGCTCCACCAAAACGCATTACTTTACACTACTGTTCATTATTTAGCATAGTGTGAGTCCCTACTTCTCTCTGTTACCGAAAAAAAAAAATCGGTTTTGGACAATCGATACGGTTCAAAGAACACAACTTCAACTAGTAATTTATGTTGTAATTGATTTGTAAAATTTAATTTATTTCTAAGATAAAACTGTAAGTATCATTTTCATATGTTCAAAAGTATATTATTAGTTTACTGTAATGCCACTCACAAGACACAAGTGATACTGATGATGGTGCTACAAAAACTTGCAGATTGATTGATTATTGCAACCTTGCTTATGCACACGAGCTGACATAGTAAGCTGTACAAGAGGGAGGCTTCAACTAGACTGAACTGAACACATCCATCAGTTTATGTATTCAGGCGGCCTTTGGCAGCTCTAGGTAAAAATACATTGGATGGATTGATCAATGCAACACCTGCCGCTTCGCGTTAGGTTGTTGCTTTCTTCCTTCCTAGGTCTACAGAAAGTGCAGGAGAAGAACTGGAGAACAGGGGAGGAGAGAGGGAACTGAAGTCTGAAGAAGCAAAGAAAAAGGCCACAGCTTTCATCCTCGTTTCCCACACCTAATTGATTGATCCCTGCATAGATAATCCAGATTTATTAGTCAGTAAGACTAGTTTGATTGAGCCAAATGCAAGTATGTGTGCAACCAACCACTCAAACCTGATCTGCATGGAAAGAAAGATCAACCTCTGCCTAGTCAAAGGGACAATGCGTAGCAGTACTAAGCACAGTAGCTGAAGACCTCACTCCAGAGCTTAGGATATCATTGTCAAACACTGACACGTACATGCATGATCTCATCGAGCAAGGACTGTGTAATATAGTTTTTTGGCCAAATGCAACACTAATCGAGGCGTGGCTTTCTTCACAAATCACATGAAGCAACATACTTACATATGGATTACGGACTAGAGAAATTTATGGCGTGAAGGAGAGCAAAACTGTAGTACCAGACGAAATAAGAAGTCTTTTTCAACAGATTTAATACCCTTTTTCAATCACAACGAATTTACCATCTGTTCACTCTGGAAAGTAGAAGCTACACTTCGAATTACTAGTTTCATCATCTAGAATTTGCAAATTTGTGATTCAAATGGCATGCATGGCTCAGAAGCATGATCAAGAAGTAATACTTAACAAGTTCAGAGACAAGCTCGTACCTCGTGCAGCTATGGTGCAGAGCACCGCACGAATGAATCAATCTTTGAAGAGGACGGTGTCGGCGATGGCCATGAGCGGACCGAGGCAGTCGCGCGAGAATTTGCGCGCGAACATGTACGGGATGGTGGAGTTATCGGACCGGCGCAGATCGGCGATGAGCCGCGGCGACACCTCGGGCGCGGTGTACGTGCGCGGGTGGCCCTCGACGCTGCCGGTCCAGTTGACGCGGGTGAGCGTGTACCGGGCGCAGCCGGCGTGGTCGGCCATGTCGAGCAGCGTGGGGAAGTAGTGCTCCTCCGGGTAGCACGAGTCCTGCATCTCCGGCAGACACGGCGCGCGGAACTTGCGCCAGAGGCGGCGCTCGCGGACGACGAGCACGGCGTGGCGGCGGGCGAGGGTGAAGAACTGGGAGCCGATGCGGAACCGGTCGAACGGCACCTCGGGGAGCATGGCGCCCTCGCCGCGCGCCACGTAGCGCGTGGGCATCTGGGGCTCACCGGTGAGCACCTCGATGTAGCTCGGGAGGCGGTGGTGGTGCGCCGCTCTGGGAGGGAAAAGCGTCGCGTAGAGCCGCGGGAAGGAGTGGAGCGGGACGCAGTGCTGGGAGAGCAGCGCGAAGTAGGCGTTGGCCGCGTCGTCGAGCAGCGCAGCCGCGAGGAGGCGCCGTGAGGCGGCGATAAGGCTCGGGTCCGCGCGGCGCGTCGGCTTGGCCGCCACGAAGCGCCCGCGGAACGACGGCGTTGGCGGAAGCCGCAGCCGCGCCGCCGGGTCCGCGTGGACGTAGACGTTGAGCCTCTCCGCGTGGCCAGCAAAGAACAGCTCCCAGAGCGGCGCGAAGGTCAGGTCGGAGTTGGTCAGGAACAGGAACGCCACCTTGGGCGCGGCAGCCGCGGCCCCCTCGCCGGCGTCCAGCGTGGCTCGCCTGAACAGCGCGAGATCATCAGCTTCCTCCACCACTCCCACGCCGCCTCCCCCTCCTCCAACCCCGCCGCCGCTCGCCGCACCACCAGGTCCGGCACCACCCGCGGAGGACGGCACCTCCTCCTCCCCAGACACCACCGGCCGCGAGAGGCGTGGGGCGAGGAGCAGCAGCGCTGTAAGGGACGCAAAGAGAAGAAGAGACAGCACCACCGGCGAGGACGTCATGGCGCGCTCGGCCGGTGATTTCGCGGCGAAAGAAATATGGGTCTTGCTCGGAACGGGTCGAATTGCTCGAATCCGGTGTCAGAACCCCATCTCGGCGATCAGAATCGGAGGTCTCGATCGGGGGAGGCAGGATGCAGGTGAGCAAGACAAAGGCAAGAAGTGGGTGCTGCACTGCTGCTTCGCGTCCGCCTATCC
Source organism: Hsuehochloa calcarea (assembly GCA_036346395.1). Lineage (NCBI taxonomy): Eukaryota > Viridiplantae > Streptophyta > Magnoliopsida > Poales > Poaceae > Hsuehochloa > Hsuehochloa calcarea. The sequence goes on from CM070606.1 coordinate 4,272,263, forward strand.
TCTCGCTCTCGCTTCTCTCCCTTTCACTCGCTCGCGGAGTCAGCGATGAGGCACGATAGTCAAGGGAGGCACGGGGTTTCGTGTCAGTGACACGTGTGGTTAGAGTTGGACGGGCCCCAGTGGCAGTGGGTGTTGGGTGGCCCTGTGGGTTTCGGTGGGAGCCGAGGAGGGATGGGCGGCTGTGGAGAGTGCTGAGGCTATGGATGAATCTGCGCCGTCGGATGCGGCGGTTTGTGGCGCGCGCGCGCGCGGGGGGGACCGCAATTAATTAATTTGGGCGAGGAGGAGAAAATTTGGGAGTCGCGGGTAAAATTAGCGCCGTTCTTGTGATAAAAATTAAAAAATAGCGCCGTAAGTTCAAAATTCCAAAAGTGGCCTCCTCTGCGGGAGCTGCCGTCGGGACGAAGACAGCGGCAGCAGAATCTTCTTAGTCACGACAGCGACAACCAAGTTCTTTGCCACGGTGGTTAGGCCGGACGGCTATGCGCGCTATAAAGGAGGAGCGGTGAGGAGCCTCCTCACCGGCTCGTCTTGACACGGTTGGAGTGGAAAAAATTTTGTGAAAAAAATCTACGAGTCGAAAAAATCACGAGCACGTAGAAAATAAGCTTTGAAACTGCTGCGAGCACCTAGAAAAGGTAAATGTCATTCGCGTTCAATTAGTATTATCGGTAGTTTTAGCAATGTGATTAGGATGCAATTAGATGAATTATAGCAACAGAGTAGTTTTAGTTGTGTAGTTAGTTTATTTTGAAGACCTAGTAGTTAACAATGTCATTATCAGTAATTAGTTGACTTAACGGACATGTTGCTAGTAGTGTTGTAAATTTCCTTTCGGGTATTTTATAGTTTCATGAACTTGGTCATAAAATAGCAAAATTTTGGAGGTCATTAAGCAAAATAGAAATAGACCCACTGAGCGCTTTGTATATGTACTCTTGATCGGGCATATCGCGTTCGGTGCATGCACTACACATTACACCGCTAGAATGAGAAACTGGCGCACCTCTCGATAAGTTTTAAATCTGAAATTTAATGAAAAAGAATACCTTGTCGTGGACCACACATGTCTTTGGTGTAAGTTAGGTCTAACTCGGGTATGGAAGCGTAGAAATGCGGTAAAAATTTACAAGTGAATTATTTTTGCCTTCGTAATATCGAACTAGTTAAAAAATTTGTAACTATGTAGTACCACAGAAATTTACGAAGTGTAACATAGAATAGGCTATGGATTATTTATACTAGAAATAATATTAGCTTGGACATTTCATTGATAGAAAAATCATACGAACTCCAATCGGGATTGAAAACATATGCGACAAAGCGTTAGGTATGCGATGGGCATAACCAAATTTGTAGAAGCGTTCATTACGACAAAAAATCCATAAATAATTCGATGGTTTCATATGCACATGTGTTAGGTACTTTATGGCGGAAATTCAAGATCATTCGTGTTCCACGGGGGCGGTCTCGTCTGCTGACGGACCGTCGGTGCGGACTGTCAAATTGTCACCGCACCGTGATCCGGCGCCGGCTCACGAAGGACATGAGCCTCTCGGGCTAAGGCGGTGCGTGCGATCCGCGTTCGATCGCGCCCTTTGGAAGGAAGAAGCTGCGCATCGAGCGTTGTATGCCTCGGTGGTGGGTGGTGCGGCGAGACCGTTTGGCAACTTATGAAGGTCACATGTGGCGCTTCATGGGCCAACTACATGGGGTTGTTTGCAACCCATTTCTTTGCGATATATCTTGCGCCGATGGTCTCGTTCGAGTTCTTGGAAACACGGGGACATCCGTGCGGGTGGTTCGGTGAAGGTGAAGGCTGGCGGTGAGGAGGAGCTTGCGTTGATGCTGCTACGAGGAGGCGTGGGCGATGGAGACACGAGGCGTGCGGTCAATTTTGAGCCCAACGAAGGCGGAGAGATGGTGGTCGGCTCGTATTGATTGTCACGAGTACCGACCACCCGGTGGATGAGGTGGAAGCGAGGAGGGCGTCGAAACAACTAGTTCGGAAGGCGGCGAAGGCGGAGAAAAGCTGCTGCGGGGAGTGCGGTTGGTGGTTTTGTAACCGCGACATTGCTTACGTCCTCACGATTGGGCGATGTTGCGATGACATCGGCGGTTACGCCACGTCCGGAGGTGCGGAGGGGGTTCCATGAGGACACCACGCTCGTAAACCGCGCTTTCGACAAGATCGCGCACAACAAGCTATTGCAAGATCTGCCGTTAACATCGGACGGACGTATCGGTGCGAAGGTCCAACCGACCGTACATCGTCGGTGTGTTGATGAATCTGTCTTTGGCAAGGTCCGTGCGCGAGAGGTTCACGACGCGCCATGGGCTTCCGGATAACGGTCTTTGAAGGACCACACATGCGAGTTAGGCGAGCCGCTACACGAGCACGCAACATGGCGTCCTCGTATGTTGCCGACGATAAGCCACCTCGTCGCTGCGGATGTGTCCATTTCGCCAAAGCTCCTGGCGGCGGATGTTGCCAATATGGTGGGATTCCACATCGGCTACAAGGCGGCATGGCGTGCGGCGCAGAGTTACGGAGGCGAATGTTCGGCACATTCGAAGAGGCTTACAACCTAGTACCAAGATTATCGCATCAAATCGCGGAATCTAATCCGGGACGTCGTAAACAAGCTTGGCGGGTGCATCCGACGGAGGGCCCAATTGTTTTGTTCTTGAAAGGGTCTTACGGGCCTTAGTCGAGCGATCGAAGGGTTCAAACATTGTCGTCCGTGCTCACGATGGATGGTACCTTCCTATGTGGAAATGCGGGGTACCATCCTCACTTCCGTTGCGGCCGTCACGAATGACGATTAGTCCCGTGGCGTTCGCAATTGTTGAGAGCGAGAACACGGAGAGTGGTGTGGTTCTGTGCAATGTAAAGCGGTGATCGTGCAAGATCGGCGGATGTATGTGTCATCTCGGATCGCAATCTTTGGCTTGTTATGCGTTGTGCATGATGCAAAATGGGGCCTTGCCCGTACCGGTGGAGCGATGTTAGGAGCCGTTGGTGCATGAGGCATCTCGCGGCCAACTTCCACACAAGGTTTGAACAAGGACCTCATGAAGATGTTCAAGAAGCTCGCATGCGAGAACCAAAGGAGGAAGTTCGAGCGGTGTGGAGCGGCTCGATGAGGAGGCAGGGAAGCATGTAAGGGACTCGGCGCATGCCGAGGCGAGGCGCGGCTAGAGGGTCGCGAGTTGGGAGTTCACACGTGGGTTAACTCTCACGCACTGACACGGAGAAATGGTCCCCGCCGCACGACACGGACGGTGCAAGGTGCGGGATCATGGCGACCAACATGTCGGAGGTGTACAACGGTGTCTTTGAAGGGTGTCCGATCTCTGCCGATCAACTGCGATCGTGGAGGAGAGCTGAACCGTACCATCGGATACTTTGTCAACATGAGCCATGATGGCCAAGAAGCATTTGGAGGGCGGGAAGCAATTCTCGAAGTAATGCATGCCTACATGGAGAATAAGATCGACAAGGCTCGATCGCACACCTTCGTACCATGGATGGCGTCGGCGAAGTTCGAGATCGGGCTCGGGAGAATGCGTGATGGGCCATGTTAGAGGATCGTATGGCAGTGCGCGATTGGTGAAGAAGCGTCGTGCACGCAACAAGCGCGGCTTACGCACAAACCATGCTCCCATGTGTACGCGGCATGCGCGGCGTGGCGGCAAGCCTCGGGCGTTACATCTCCGAGTACTATGACATCCACCACTGTATGCAACTTGGAGTCTTGAGTTCCATTCATACGGTTGGACCGCGCTCTGAGGACCTTTGGTGGGGCAGGTGAAGTGGGTGCCGACGACGCACTAAAGCACCCGGCCGTGGAAGGCAGCGGTCCGACGATCCGGAGCGACATGGACGACGACCGGTAGCGAACGCGAGTTCGCCGACCCGTTGCGGTATGCAAGGCATTGGGCACTCCATCGGCGCGCCCAAGCAGACCCGGCACAAGCGATTGCACCGTAGTGAGGAAGATGTAATTACTACGTCGTGATGTCGCTTGCTTATTTCAATGTCTTTGATGGACTCATTCTTTGTTTATCCATGCCTTTATGTAGTACTTGTTAAGTTGTCGGGTTTATCCATGATCATATTGTATTGTTGAATTTTTTTATCGTATGTCTTGCCTTATTTTCTGTGTCACATAATATGTTTTACATCGTGCACCGACATGTTGTTTCCACATTGGCGGGAGATGGCGCGAGCTCGATTGGCAGCAGCGTCTGGCCGCTCGACCTGTTGGGATGTGGGACACCGTTGCGGGCGTGGTCTGCCGGCGTCGGCCCTCGAGCACAGTCTGGCGCCCCAGAGAGATGGCCCCTTGGCGAGTGCGTCCCGAGCCGGAGACCGGGGCTCCTGCCCTCGCCGGATGTTGGACCTCCCGCACGCTGCTGCGCTTTGACGCGGCACTCTGTCTGCGCTTCGTGGACCGTTGGAGACCGAGACTCACACCTTCCACTTCCGATGGGGAGATGACCATTACTCGGAGGGCGTGTCTGCCTTACGTGTCTACCTCTTCGTGGTCTTCGGTAGTGCCCCCTCCGAGGCGATGGCGGAAGGTCCGTTTGGTCGACAATTTGGTGACCCGTTCTTTGCGAGCGTGTCGGGTGTGCCACATTCTGGCTGCGGCGGTACATGATCTGCCCGAGCATGCGACTCGGGAGAAGTGAGGACACATTTAGTCGCGTACTGTTGTTCTTGTTCGGATGGATCTGTTTCCTACCACGCGGAGACCTGCGTGTGCGAGCTACATCCATCCGCACGATCTCTGGCGGGCGCTGGCCGCGAGTTCCACGATGCGATTGGGGCTCTGCGGTGCTGCGCCACCTACAGGGGTTGTGTGGCGCTTGTCGTCGCGGCAAGCAGGCGAGGAGATCCTCGCGGTGTGCTACGCCTCCTCTGATTATGGTCGTGGGAGCACTTTCCGATGAGGGCCGACCGCTTTCGCGCAACGTGCACCCTTACCAGTGACCACCGAGCTTTACGGGGGCCGCAGGGGGCGACCCCGTCGGCAGGCCTCGATGGGAACACGTTGGACACGTGCTACCCTAGGGTGGGCTGGGAGAGACCGAGCGCGTATACCCGTGAGTTCCATAACCTTTTGAGACTCTCCACGAGGACGAGGTCATCGGTGGCCATGGGCGACCGTTCCTTCACGACACGGCCCCGCCGGATTATCGTCCCAAAGGCAATCTGGACGAGGCACTCTGGATGACGACACATCACTTGGTCTTCGCACATGGTCGGCGGTACAACCCGCAATGGTCATGAGGCAATTCGGCCTTTACCAGAGGTTCCACCGCCACGGGCGACCTCTCACAAAGAAAGGCTCACGGTATGTCATTATTTGATGTTATTTTGAGGCATTTTAGTAAGATTTTCGACATGTAAATTCAATTGCGAGTGAGACGAGGAGAGGCGGAGGAGCGACGGCGGAGGCGAATCTGGCGGCCACGGGCGGCGATGTGGATTGCGAGGCTACGACGGACGTGGTCTTTGGAGTTTCGCGGCTCGCCATCGGGCGTCTGCGGCGTACTTGCGGTGGTGCGTTCCGCGCACTAGGTGCGAGCTTCTCGGGCGGCGCGCGGCGTCGATGGGCGCCATGCGAGAACGACGTCGTACTAGTTGGTCGGACCGTCACCGGGCGGCCGCGCGACGAGACGGTAAAACATTCTTCGCATAATTCTCCTTGGCAACACTTTTCGCGCTTACTATCGGTTTTCAAATGCGGCACTACCGCTTGGGCGTGTCCGCAACCACCTCGCGAAGCTATAGGCCGTGGAAACCCCAACACAATGGATCGTATCATAGGCGCGATCGCGCGATGCGCGAGGATGTAAGTTATGCGATTAGATCCATAACTTGTGGTCGCCACGGCGGCGTTCACGTCGCGACATCGCGTGCGTGGCGGTACCTTCCACCACCTCCGCCCTCCGCACTCCGTCGGCCACCGCCCTCCGCCGCCCGTCGCACTCAAAGTCGTCGAGACTCTGATCCGCTTCGGCCCGACCCGCCTCGAGCCACGGTATGTCATCATCAGCCGGTTCTTGTCGTGAGTACCTTTCCATACACTCATTTGGACGTATCGACATTACCCTTTATTCTTGCGGCGATTGCGAGGGCGGCACTCTGCGCAACCATCGTCATCACGGAGGAGGCGCAGGATCGACTTCTTCGCACGGCGTTCAATCACACCTCGGGAGCGCGACCGGTGGTTGGCGACACGTGCGGAGGGTACACCGTGCGGCACTACGGCTCGGGGCGGCGGGAGGGTCCTCGTCAACACAGCAGCCTACTCGGTACGTGAGCGTACTAACACCAATTTTCCGTCGTACAAAAGCAATGACTAACTCACCTGACGCTTCCCGCGAAAGAGCACCGATGGGTGGGCGACATGCTCGGGCCTCGGCCGGACCGCCACGATGAGATCACCCAGTTCGCCTCCCGCACGGGGCCCCTACTACGCCTTGAGGCGTCGCCACTCCCTGACAGTTCACATTCCACGAGGATCATCTCGTCGTCCCTACAGCGACATGACCATGCGCCTAACTAATTTCATGGGCGTGTAAAACTTGTTACATAATGCCATCATGCATCTCGCCTTTACGATTTATGTAATGTCCATATGCGTTACGATCGTTAGATTTATGTACACAACATGTTATCGAAATATTTAGTACTAACAACAAGCAGTAACTCCCGATTTAAACTTACTAAACCTTAAATACATAACGCAATCTTGCCCACGATACCTCCTCGGCCTGCTACCTCGCGACGCGAATTTTCTTCAACCAAATTATAATTTACCAACAGCTATATATATGCATGATTTGGCTTCCATTCCACTCACTCTTGATTCCTCTTCTCCTTCCTCCCGCCTTAAGCGGGATGTCTACGGCTTCATCAAACTTTCGAGTGAGCAGCAATTAGAAGCACTAAGACAAAGACTTGGATTGCCCTCGTTGCGAGGATCCGGTGAATGTGTTCACCTCCCATACGCCAACGAATCCATCCCGAGTGTTCATGAAGTGTTCGAATGTTACGGTAACTTATGTCCGATCATCCCCATTGAACTTCTTTCCAAACATCATATTTTTCACTTGTATTCCCAATTATTTTTATAGAACACAACATGTCGGTTACGGTGTGGGTGATGAAGCGATGCAGACGTTCGAGGCATTGCAATGCAAATTGCGGCCTTGCAAGAGGACACACATCGTGTGGTGCATTTAAATCAAGTGCCTCGACCATCGGATGAACCGACGGAAAATAAAGATAATGTTCTTAAAGGATTTGGATGAAAGGATGGGAAGGGTTGAGAAATCGCTCTGAAATTAGTTAACATGGCGGTTTGGTAATTTTTCTTCTATTATTTCTTGTTCTTGCTAAGTAGAAGTTCAGTTTTAATAAGATTGTAATATCCACTATTTATCTATGCATCCCACACTCGTGATGTATGCCTTTGCGGTGTTGTGGTACTAGTTTGTATCAAGTATGCATCTATCTAATTCCGTTGTGGACACTTTGCGTGTGATCTAATTTGCGGTACTTCGATTATCGTTCAGCTAAAATCTGAACTCCAGCGGTGCGGGAGTACCGCTCAAACATGGCGGTAAGGACCACGCTTGTAGAAAATCAGCTAAGTCCCAAAAGAGTGCTCTTTGTAAAAAAGCGTTCGCGGGATTTTGGAAGTTACACGAGAGGTACTTCGCACTTATATCGTCGGAACTACCGATCATCCTAACAAAGAAGCAAAGAAGCGGATGGCTTTCAAAACAACTTCAATTGCAAAACAAATTTACGGCTTTTTTGGACCGAATGACAAAGACTCTGCGAGCAAGGCGTGACAACTCATCTGCGTCGCCCGACTTTTCGATCGAAATGACGACATCTGCCTCGCCCGACTTTTCGATGAAATGACGGCACTCTGCGAGTAAGGCGTGACAACTCATCGCCTCGCCAACTTTTTCGGCCGAAATGACGGCCTCTGCGATCATAGGCGTGACAACTCATCCTCGCCGACTTTTCGGCCGAAATACGGCACTCGCCTCGCCGACTTTTTGCGAAATGACGGCCTCTGCGAGTAAGGCGTGACAACTCATCGCCTCGCCAAACTTTTGGACCGAAATGACGGCCTCTGCGGTCATAGGCGTGACAACTCATCGCCTCGCCCGACTTTTGAGATCAAATGACGGATCTGCGAGCAAGACGTGACAACTCATCGCAACAACGGGACAACACTCGCCTCCGAGCTTTTCCTACCAAAAATAAAGCACTTAAAAAGGGGCCATGACTACTCTCTGCGAAAGATTAGACAACACTCGCCAACCACGTCATGCCAACCCTCCGCTTATAAAAGGTGGTGCAAGTCATCTACGAGAAAACCACACAACCAAACCAAACACTACACGAGCTTGCTTCACCACGGGGGATGGACAACCTCAAGAAGCAATGGGGCGAGATCCGTGATCTAGCAAGGGCTTCAGCGGCACGGGCGAACAAGCTAAAGTCTTGAGGCGGGTCGGCAAGAGCGACTTGCCAGGATGGCGACTCTCGCAATGAAACCCAGCGTGCCGGCAACCCCTGTCGAGCGTTCCAAGCGAGCCTTCGCGCAACACCCGCCAGAGGGGAGACGCCGCCCATCTGTTGGTGCGAGGACACATGCAAGTTCTTCAAATCAAGCACCACTCGGCCTCGGCATGCGTTCTTCGGGATGTCCTAACTACTCCTCGACTATCCCGACCGCCGTTGGGATACGAGCAACTATCGGCCGGTAAGGAGTACTAACGATAATATATCGTACCAATTCTCTTTTGAGTATGCACTAACAATCTCTCCGTCTACGCGAGCCGGGAGCGCTATGTGGCTTCCGCAAGTGGATCGACCTAGAGATCCACCCACACGACCGATGGCGGCTCGACTTCGAGTGGAATGCGAAAGGGGCGCGAGATCCGGAGGAGGATCGTCGGATGAAGAAACTGCACGAGCGTATCCGTCGGAGACTCGGGCCCATCTCGGCGTCGGCGCGAGGAGCGCGAGGCACGCGAGGGAGCGCGAGAAAAGCGGGAAATGGCGGCCGAGGCCGAGCGGCGGCGAGGACTACAATGCCGAGCTCGCAAGAAAGGGCAAATGGCCCCGTCCCACGCAGATGGTCGGGCTAGTCCGTAGTAGACCCCTCCTATTCGCCATGTTTTAGCTATCCCTAAAGGCATGCGTGCCCATGGTCCTAAGCTCGTGTCGCGAGTTACCGTAGTAGTAGCGTCCATGGTAAAGTAATTAGCCGAACCATCATGCCATGTGACCACATGTAACGTGCTTCTGTCCGCACGGGGGCTGCAATGTAGTTCTGGTTCTGTGCCTCCGCTGAGCCATCAAAGTATAGCCATTCACATCGGTCTCGATTCTGCTATGTTTTAGGGTTTCTCCGTAATCGCAACGTTCTAAGCCCTTTCGCTAAATTATTTTTAGTACTCTGTTTTCCGTACTCTACTTTCACAGAAGAAATGTGATGGAGAACCATACTTCCCACATTTCAAGCCACATGAATTCATGAAACCCTAATTTCCGAAACGTCTCGTCCTAATTTTTGAGACCTAAACCCTGAATTTGTCGAGACAATTTCAGAGCATATAAAATTTTGTAAAATTTACACAATCAAGTCCACTGTGTAGGGAGTATGAAAAAAAAAATCAGAATGTTTGGACCTCATTTGCTGTATTATAAAATTCCTACAAACATTAAACTTTAAAGAATTTTGCAGAAAAAAAAGAATACATAAAATTTCAAAAAAATTACACAAGCATAAATACTATGCCAGGAGGCTCCACAAAAAATTTCATAATTGTTTGAGCTTATTTTGTATATTTTAAAAATCGTCTAACATATATTATTAATAACTTTTTTTAAAAAAAAATTTCAAAAAATAAAAATATTGCGTGGGGCGGCACCTTAGTCGCCTCTTCGCGTCTGAGTCCGCCGAGGCGACACAAGGGCGACATTAAGGTCTTTGCCGTCGATAAGCGACAACTAGGTTCTTCTGAGTCGACAACGGCGACTGCTAGAGGGAGGCTACTTTTGGAATTTTTGAACTTATGAGGCTATTTTTGGAATTTCTATTGCGCAATGAGGCTAATTTAGTCCAGACTTCAAAATTTGGTCGTCGTGGGAATCGGAATCGGAACCGGAACAAAAAAAAAAGTTCTGCTTGTGGGTCCGGCCTTCCGGTGACTTCTGGTGGCAGAATTTAATAAAAGGATGATTTGCTCGGTAGCATTGGATTACTTCTCCAATTCCATGGTTATGAAAGAAAGAAATGCACCGTATGTTTTACGTCACGCCACTCATATCGTGTCCTATTTTTGTTTAAGGAATTGCTGTATAATTTTTTTGACAGTTTTTTGAAGTTAATTTTTTTTCTGTTCGTTATATATGATTTGAGATTTATACTTTTTCCCATATGATAAATTGTGCCCGAATTTATTATGATTTTTTCTTCGGAACTTAACGAGTTCACCGTATTACCGTATTTTGTTGGTATATAATTTTATTTTATTTTATTTTTTTACCAAACCTCTCAAAGTATATGTGAAGAACATAACAGGTTCATCATATTGCCGTATTTTGTTGGTATATAATTTTTTTTATTTTTTTTTTATTTTTACTTAACCTCTCAAAAAACATACGAGGTTTTGAATCATGTGATGGAAATATGAGTTATTAAGATTTTAAAAAAATTATAGTGGTAAAGAACCAAAATTATATAGATAATTTACTATTATTTCGTATAATGGAGTTGTAAATAAACTTTCAACATATGACGGTTTTTTACATAGAAAACAATTGAATTACGTGTAGACAATCTCTTTTGTTTAGATTTGAAGCACCAAAATTTATTCCAATTTACGCTGAAATGGAACAGAAGCTCCGTGTGTCACCTTGACTGGTCCCGCCTCGATCGCCGGAGTCCAGCATCCGCTCATCAGCGCGGCTCATCCAACAGCTACATCTCGATCGGGAAAATCTTCTCATCCCCGAGATCTCGTAAAAATTCTATCACTGGTACCATCCGCGCGCGAACCTTGCAGGAGTGCTCTTATGTGTTGTTCTGAAACTAATGTAAAGCATACATAGAATCTTGCTAGCACACTGAATTGATTTGGATTTATCGTAGCTTTAGTATTTTAGAACAGAATTTACGTAATAATTATTTAATTTAAGGGATCTTCAAGACTAAAATCACGTAGAAAGAATGACATAAAGATTTTTATACAATTTTAGATCTTATCCGGAGATGATAACAACCCTACTCATATGTGACTATATTGAGTATACTGGTTACAGATTGAAAGAAAGATTGAAATACAATATCTTATGCTTCTGATTGTGTCTTTCTTCCTTTCTCTCTCTCTCCCCTGCCGTCTGGTGATTCCTCCTTTTATAGCGTGCTCGAAGTGGGCGACAATTTCTCCAGCCTAAAGGGCGTATCGATGCTTCAGATGATGACGTAGTTACCGAAGATTTTGAATCATGTCTTTATTTTTACTCAGCCTCCCAAAGTACATATGAGATTTTGAATCATGTGATGGAAATATGAGTTATTAAGACTTTCAAAAATAATTCCAGTGATCAAGAACCAAAATTATATAAATAATTTACTATTATTTCTGTATAATAGAGTTGTAAATAAACTTTCAAAATATAACATTTTTTTACATAGAAAACAATTGAATTATGTGTAGACAATCTCTTTTGTTTAGATTTGAAGCACCAAAATTTATTCCAATTTACGCGGAAATGGAACAGAAGCTCCGTGGGTCACCTTGACTGGTTGCGCCTCGATCGCCGGAGTTAGAGCTGGGGGTCGGGTCGTGCATTTCCGAGCTAGCCCGAAGCCCGACCGACCTGGCACGGCCAAAGCACGGCCTGACCCGACACGTGGCAGGCCGGGCTGGCACGGCCCGAACGGTGGGCGGATCGGCCTAGTAAGCCGACCGTCGCGGCGGCAAAGACAAAGACGACGGTTGGGCACGGCCAAGACGCCTCCGCCGCCTTGCGCGGTCGCGCCTCCAGTGCCTCGTGCCTCGGCCAATCGCCGCAAGATCCTCGCCTCCGCCACGCCTCGCTACTGACCAAGACGGTCGGGGCGACTACGGAGGAGCGACATCGGCGTCGCGGCACGGGGAGCTTGAGAGGAGCAAGCACCGGGGCGGCGCGCCACCGTCGAGCCTCGAGGACGGGAGCCTCCCACGGCAACCGCCGCCGCCTCCACATCCTCGCCGCTCGCCGCGGCATCCTCGTCTCCGCCTCCCGCTGCGCCTCCTCGCCTCCCGCCGCTCCGCCTCCATGAAGTCGGGCGCGGACCGTGGGGCCGAGCCATCTGGGAGACAAGTCGCGGCGCGAGCAAGGGGCCGGCGGCCAAGGCCACGCCACCGGGAGGCGATGGGGTGACGGGGAGGCGAGGAGGCCACGAGGGAGGAGGCCACGGGGAAGGCGATGGAGGCCACGGGGTGAGGGAGGCCACGGGGAGGCGAGGAGGGCGGCGGCGGGGCGGCGGCGAGGCGACTGGGAGCCGGGGAGGGAGGCGAGGGGGCCAACCGGTGGAGGGGAGTGAGCGAGGGGCGAGGAAGACGAGGGGGCTACCGGGGCGAGGGAGACGAGATGGCGTGGGGGCGATGGGATGAGGGGGCGTGGGGCGGGAAAAAGAGAGGGAGAGATAGAGAAACCGGGGGAGAGGGGCGTGGCCGCGTGGGCATGGGGCCGTGGGGGCGGGGAAAAACAGAGGGGTAGAGAGAAACCGGGGGAGAGGGGTGTGGGCGTGGGGCCCACGCGATGGGGGGAGAGAGGGGGGGCAAAGGGAATCCGCTGGCAGGGAGTCTTGCTTTCTTTCAAATCAGTTTTGCTTTCAAATGGGCAAGCATAGTTTCAATCGCGAGAGACAATGGGGATTAGGAAGGAAGACAGGACATGCGACGTTCGGAAGCTCAACGTTCGGCAACTCACTGTGCCTATAAAATCACCAAGCATTCGCCGTGCCACATACAAAAATCAACTCAGTGATCTCATTTCTTCAGCATACAAAAACAACTAAATCACCAAGCATTCGCCGTGCCACATACAAAAATCAACTCAGTGATCTCATTTCTTCAGCATACAAAAAATAACTTTCATTAATTCATCATCCATCTACTCTCCTCATTTCTTCAACATCCATCTACTCTCCCCCATTTATTCACCATCGATTCATCCATTATGCTACCAAGGAGTCAGAGCACCAAGGAGCTCCCGAGCAGTATGCTACCGTGGAGTCAGAGCACAAAAAGGACAGCAGGGCGACTTAGTGTAACCACTCGCCGCCGCTCCCCTAGTCCTCCTCCGGCTCCGACTCCCGTTGATGCTCACCAGTTCTCGCCAAGCATGGGAGACTACGGCATGGATGACCATCATATGGATGGTACGGAGGGCTACGAGGAGTACCAGGGCGGTCCGAGCCAATGGGGGCTCCAGAGTTCTCTCCCGCGTCCACGGATGGCAACATTGGTGGGTTTGGACGAAGGGAGAATTGCCGAAGCATATGACCTGGAGCCAGGAAATCCAAGACGGCCAAATGGTAGATATCGCAACTTGTAATTATTGCTAAGCTAAATTATCTACTCGTACAGCTGCAGGGACAGGACACTTGAACCAGCACTACAAAGCATGCTTACGCAAGATCGGGGCACAGAGCCGAGGGGGAGGAGTACAAACATAGCTAAACTTCGAGGCCGATGGCTCTGTAAGTACTTGGGTATACAACCCACTTCTGCCCGTGAGGAAATTGCTAGATATATTGTTGCGAAAAATCAACCGATTAGGATGGGTGAAAGTCGCGCATTTGAAAGAATGATCCAATGTGGCTTTTGCCCACAGTACCAACATGTTAGTAGGAGAACCACTACATCTGATATTTTACGGATATATCATAAGGAACTAGCAGAGCTAAAAGAACTATTCCTACAAGTTCAGTTCTCTTTTGCTATAACTTCAGACATCTGGACATCATCACACCAGAGAAGTGCATACCTTAGTGTTGTAGCCCATTATTTAGACGATAATTACAAGCTAAACAAGAGAGTCATATGATTTAAGATAATTAACGAATCACACACGGGAGAGGCCATTGCCGAGCGTATACTACGCGTACTTGATGATTTTAAGATAGATAATAAGATTGCTACTATAACTCTTGATAACGCATCAGCGAACACTACTGCTATGAACATCCTCATCCCAAGATTGCAGACGTATATTGGTGGTTATGTTCTCCACCAGAGATGTGTATGTCATATCTTGAACCTTGTTGTTCAAGATGGTATGCAAGCGATTGGTGGATTTCTGAACAATGTCCGCGACGCCGTTCGCTACCTCACCAATTCCCCACAAGTGGCAGCTAGGCTCGCGGAGTACTGCGCGGCCAATGGGAACGAGCCAAGAAAATTCGGTCTTGACATGAAGGTGAGGTGGAACTCGACCTATATCATGTTAAAGAAGTTACAAGGGTATGAACATGTCATATCCGTTTTTGTCAATGCTAACTCTTAAGATAATGAATTGGTAGTTACTAATTCAGATTGGCAGATTGCTAGTCATTTTCCAGAGTTTTTAAAATGTTTTTATAAAGAAACAAAGATGTTATCTAGTATTTATTACCCTACCTCTCCCTTAGTTATAGAATTTATTTGGTTAATTGCAGATAAGATTGCCAAATCTAGGAAGGATCCTCTTTTAGGTCATGCTGTCGCACTAATGGAGGAAAATTTTATTAAATATTTTGGTTCTATTTCACATGTGTATTGTTTTGCTATCTTTTTCGATCATACGAAAAAGTTGCCAGGTTTGCAGATCGGTATAGAGAGAATTGGTGAATACCTCGGTCTTGATTACTCGGAAGCTTTCGCACATGTCAAAGAGGAGCTATTTCGTATTTTTCGTATGTATCATGACAAATTCGGCAGCAGCGTGAGATCGGAGGTCTCACAGCAGACGTAACAGGGAAAGAAAAGCTTGACATCCCACTTGTGGAAGAAACTAAAGGGCAAGTCCAGTTCTTCGTCCTCTCAGTCTCAGGCAACCCCCTTGTGGAATTCTATCTCAGAGCTAAACCACTACCTGGAGCATGATTTTGCAAACATCGATCCTGATCTTTCCGGTAGAAAGATAGACTTGCTCGAGTGGTGGAAGAACAACAAGCGGATATTTCCTGTGTTGTCACATTTCACACGGGATGTTCTGCTGGTGCTAGTGTCCACTGTCTCTTTAGAAGCAATGTTCAGCATGGCAGGGAGAATAATTGAAGAAAGAAGATCATCACTCATGCCTAGGATGGTGGAGGCAATCACATGCGCCAAGGACTGGGAATTGGCTAAAGAGCGGTAACAACATCAACTGGAGGATCTTGAGATCGTGCAGGCGTACGCTGATCTCGAACGCATGAACGATCTCGACATTAATGAGTAGTTAGAATGTACGCATGTTGTTACTGTACTCTTTTCCTTACTCGGGGAACCCCACTTTGGGGCATAAGGTTTTAACGAGGTAGTAACATTGTATCTGTAAAATATCAAGAAAAATTAATTTTTCCCCGAAATATTTACGTGCCCATATTTTACCAATTAATTCAATTTTAACTAGTTTTTAATGAGACGGGTACAAGAGGAATGAAGATGGCGGTCACCGCCGCCATCGCCGCCTCCGTCGTCTATAGTTATTTAGGGCTGGGCTTGGACTGGCACGGCACGACCCCGGCACGACGTGCTTTGGGCCATGCCTGGGCTGGCCGGAAGCGAGGTGGGCTGGTACGGCACGACACGGCATGGTGGGATGATCGGGCCGAGCCAAGCCGCGACGACGACCGCGACCGGCACGGTGGGCCCGGCCGGCCAAGACAACTTCGACCCAATGCCCACCTCTAGCCGGAGTCTAGCATCCGCTCATCAGCGCGGCTCATCCAACAGCCGCATCTCGATCGGGAAATTCTTCTCATCCCCAAGATCTCGTAAAAATTCTATCACTGGTACCATCCATGCGTGAACCTCGTAGGTGTGCTCTTATGTGTTGTTCTGAAACTAATGTAAAGCATATATAGAATCTTGCTAGCACACTAAATTAATTTGGATTTATCGTAGCTTTAGTATTTTAGAATAGAATTTACGTAATGATTGTTTAATTTGGGGATCTCCAAGACTAAAATCACGCAGAAAGAATGACATAGGGATTTTTATACAGGTTTGGGTCTTATCCGGAGATAATAAAAATCCTACTCATGTGTGACTATATTGAGTATGCTGGTTACATATCAAAAGAAAGATTGAAATACAATATCTTGTGCTCCTGATTGTGTCTTTCTTCCTCTCTCTCTCCCCGCCGTCTGGTGATTCTTCCTTTTATAGCGTACTCGAGGTGGGCGACAATTTCTCCATCCCAAAGGGCGTATAGATGCTTCAGATGATGACGCAGTTACCAAATATTACTGTTGGAGACGTAACGTTCCCACGTCGCTATGCAGTTATCACCAGGACAAAGAGATTAATCGTGTAATTATTCTGGAAGAATTATAGCATATACTGACTATTTAGTTGCTCCAATCAATTGGGCCTACTTGTCTGTATGCTCGATCGATTATAGGGTGGTCGTAACTGACCTTGTCGTAGAAAGACTTACGACCATGAGGTGATCGTAGAAGAACTTAAAATCATGTTCTAGTCGTAGAAGAACTTACGAATATGGGGTAATCGTAACTAACCTAGTTGTAGAAGAACTTACGACCATGAGGTGATCGTAGAAGAACTTACGATCATGAGTTAGTCGTAGAAGATCTTACGACTCCAGCTTCTCCCTTATGAACATTAAGGGGTATACTCAAGAACCATATAATGATGTCATTATCCATAATAAGGATTATGGATAAATAATTAAATAGGGATTTATATATCCTCGTTATCTAGCCCCCCTCCCAGCTTCAAGTGAAAATACCTACTTGGGAAAGGAGCGGTAGATGATCTTACGACCATAAGATGATCGTAGAATGGTGGTCGAAGGAAAGACTCTTCGACTCGTATTTCATTTGACCAGAAACAGACTTGGTCAAGAAGTTTGTAGGAAACCTTACGACTATAAAATGGTTGTAGAAAATCTTACGACTACAAAGTGGTCGTAATATGGTAATCGAAGTAAATCATTTCCGACTGGTATTTCATTTGACCAGAAAAAGACATAGTCAAGAAGGTAATTTCTCTTGAGGTGTAAAGACAGACTCTGTTTTCTCGAACAAATAAATTTACGAATCTAAATCGACTCTCATAGACCTGTCTAATGGAGCGGTTCCAGAAGAGATGGCAACTGTTGGGTTGCCATGTCTTCAACCCTAGTGCCAGGAGGCTCAAGAAGCGGTAGTGCTCGCTTAATACCCACGACCAGACATGGTCATGGTTGAGAATAAGTCGAAGAAATATTCTTTAGGGAAGGTTTATTCTAGATTCAAGATCAAATCCGTCACACGAAGGTATATAAAAAGACAAAAGTGTAAGAACAACATTTACCTTTTGTTTTTACCATTTGACGTGTTTTCCTTTTTGTGATCTTAACCCGACTCCTCCAACCCTCAAGGACGTTCCTGTTGAGGAATCCACTGCTATTTTTTCGACAGTTGGAGGAATGACAATGGCGGTGGTTGAAGGGTCGTCCACCGTCCTAGTGGTGGAAGAGGTTGTTGCTACTGAAGCAACTGCGACTACAGGAGTGGTCGTAGAGGCTGAGGCAAAAATAGCGCATGATCCAGCGGAGGCATTAGGCCAAGGTGATGAATCATTGGGCCACCGCTATGAAGGAAGTCACCGTAGACGTTCCTCCCGGTCCCCAAGGAATTGTCGTCACTGAATCAGAAGAAGAAGAATATGTTAACTTCTTTTCTGAATTCTTCGACCCGACTTTCGTTGTAGGGTCTTCTCCTTTCATGTCTCGCACCCGAGTTCCACACCCCAAGGCTATTCCTGACAAGGGAAATGTTTTCGATAACGAGCGTCTCGAAAATGGTGGTGGAATCGGGTTCAAGAGCTTGATGAATTGAAGAACACTGCATGCGTACTCTCTATGTTTGCTCGAACAAGCATCAATGTAAGTGCTTGTTACTCAACATTTATATATGTGGCTTTTCTCACCTCTCACTGTCCTTCTTTATGCAGAGAGTTGTAGAGCAAATTGTCACTGTTGCGGAGTACAACAGATGACTTGGACAGCTACGATAGCAGAAGGGGGAACTCCTGCGAGCAGATAGAAAGATGGTAAGTCACTGTTACTCGTAGTCGTTTATGTTTTGACCACTTGTACAGTGCTTATGGGGATTTTCATAGGAGAACTTACGACAATGCTCTGGTCATAGAAGAACTTACGACCAGGGAAATATCGTAGAAAAACTTACGATCAGATACTGGTCGTAGGAGAACTTACGAACAAAGGATTGTCGTAGAAAAACTTACGACTATGTGCTGGTCGTAGAATAACTTACGACCAGAGAAATGTTGTAGAAAAACTTACGACTGGATAATGGTCGTAGGAGAACTTACGACCAGAGGATTATCGTAGAAAAACTTACGACTAGGTACCGGTCGTAGAAAGACTTACAACTGCTTGTCCTATGCTCATGTCTACTCTTTTCCTCGGTAGGTTCAAGAGCGAAGAAAAGTCCTTGGCCGATTCGCTCGACTACGAGAAGGTCGAGACGAAAAGGCTAAGGGAAGAGAAAGAGGCATTTCTGAAGAAGCTTCAGGAGGCAAACTCTGCAATTCAAAAGTTGCAGGGATAAATAAATGGTAAGTGTTGAATGTAAGACCGCTTATAACCATTTTTTCTAACCCTCATTCCTTTTTAGAAAAAGAGGTCGAAATGGGAATCTCAAAAATGCAGGTTTTCATGTGGCTAGCTCTAGAAAGTAAAATTCTTACCGCTGACAATTTGGAACGGTGGGGATGGCCGCATCTTACTACATGTCTAATGTGCACACAAAACTCGTAGACAGTTGACCATCTCCTCTTTCTCTACCCCTATGCCAATTAAGTTTGGAACAGCTTGCTGACGTTGAGCAGCGGCGACAGTGATGAGGTTCATGGTGTTGGTGCTCTACGGCAATGGAGGTGCTACAAGAAGTAGCATATTAGACTCCTGAGGTCCTAAGAATGGTGTGGATGAAAGGGATTGGACAGAAACTCATCGGGCTTCAGAGAAGAATGAAAATGGCAGCGGCGGCCGTGAGAGAGAAAGATAGCGGTGAAGCTCAGATTCACGGTGAGTTTCCCTACATTGAGTGAGGTGATAGCATCATTGGGGTATGGAAGATGTTGTGAAGCACTCGGGTTGAGCTCGAACTCACCGGAGCGACGGGATCGTGTGGGCGAAGATTTGGTGCACGCCATAGTCGAGGACGAAGGTGAGCGCAATCATGCTAAAAGACTCCTAGAGCTACATTGATTAAAGGGGAAGAGTGAGCGATGGGTAAGGATCAAAATGACAGGAGTGTATTCGTTGAGGAAGCTCACTAGAGAGGAGTTGCGGAGGTACGCTCATCGGCGTCAAAGACAATGCTAATGTTCCCACAAAACAAAGGAGCGATCAAGCTCAGGTTTGTGCAAAATGGAATAGTGGTGAGCTGAGTAGAAAGGTGTGTGCTCCATTGTTTAAGAAGCTAGAGCATCCGCGTGAAAAAATCGGCGAGACACCGACAATTACGCCAGATTCTTGTGGAAGCTCTCGAGTCCCGTGCGAGAAAAAGGGCACCATCAATGGGGTGGATAGCATGGGCAAGGCTGGCGGAGGTGACGAGAGCAGGTGAAGTCGCAAAACGGTGGGCGGCGGCCGAAACCAACAGGCAGAGCAGGCACTGGTGCGGTGCGCTGGCGCATGGAGACGAAGGCGTGGTGGAGACAGGGGCTGGCGTGGGCTGGATCGGGCGTGAGGGAAATTGGCCCACGGCGGCCCAACGGCGAGAGGGAAATTCCAAAATGGCTTTTGAATTTTCCAAAACCGATTGAATGATTCCTGAATCATTGTACTTAGCAAACGAGGTCTAAAATTTATGATTTTTTGTGGAGGATTACGACACCATTTAGTTTCTTGTGTAAAATTTTCAGGATTTTAGCTATTATGTGATTCTTTCGAAAATTATTCCAAGTTGTTGTTTTCATATAAATGCACTGTTGCTTTTGATGAAAATTTTCAAAACCTGCTCAGTTAATCTTTCCCACATGTGAACATGCCCAAAATTATTCTCCCAGTTATATTCATTATAGTTTTCTAAAATTAGCATTTTTTGGATGTTACAGCCATTGAGAACAGCAAGGGACAACAGTAAAGAGGATTGCGGAGGTGAAGAAAGGAGAGAAGACGACAGTGCATCAATCATAGGTGCCGACGGTAGGGAGTCGAACGTGAATCGCACATAAATATCCGCGAAGTAGAGAAAAGATTGCGTGGAAGAAGGTCGGTGGCGGACTCTGGCGGAGTGCGTGGCGGCCGGTAGCCATAGACAGGCAAGAAGACTAACATCATCAGCATAGAAGAACCGAAGAAGCAAAGAATCTAATTCGATCAGCTGATCGGAGGAGAACCGATCTATTGATCGGAGAGAACGAACGAAGACATCTATCTACAAAGAATTTGCGCAACCCTCGGGAGATTACATCATGGAGATCGGATCATCTTTCCTAGGGGAAGCGTGCAGCGGAATCTTGGTGGTGGCTATGAACAGGGCCAGATGTGAACCCGCTCTAATACTACGAAGGAAGATAGAATAACCATAATAATTGTTGATGTATTGCTTGAGCCTCGGAGGGCATATATATAGAATACAAGGTGACTTGGAGATCAAGTCCATCTACTAGAGATAAGAAAGGAGTCAGATACAAATCATAACTGATTATATTCTATCTCTAATAGGTTTGTTACACGAGACATATACATTAACAACGATGACTGGCTGAATGTGCTGAGACAGCCAATCCATGCCGAGAATTACATCTAGACTGGCTGAATGGAGGAGGATAAGATTTGCTAAGAATCCTACTCCTTCAATCTCAATCAGGACATCCCTACACTCAGATTCAGCTCTCAACTCCGAACCAGGAGAGCGAATGAGCAATGGGACCAACAAAGGAGTAAAAAGAAACTCTCCTACAGCAGCAAATGACTCAAAAATAAAAGAATGAGATGCTCCTGAATCAAACAAAATAGTAGCAGGATGAGAGTTAACGGAAAGTGTACCTAGCACGACGTCGGGTGCCTCCTGTGCCTCCTCTGCGGAGATGAGGTTGACGCGACCACTACCCACGCCTTGGGTAGTAGGGACAATCTTATGATCCTAAAAAGGACCACCTCCTTGCCCGCGTCCTCCATTAGGATGAGGGCTCGCCTGTCTTCTCAGGGTATTGATTCGCATAATGCCCCTTTTGGTTGCAGGCGAAGCAAGTGACCCCGACAGCTGGGTTGCGGGGGCCACCCTGTTGACTCGCAGGTGCACGTGATTGGGGCACCGCCTGTGAAGGACTAGGGGTAGGTGCTGATGGCCTCGGCGGTACCGAAGACTGAGAATGGGACCCCTGAGACTGCCCAAAACGAGAACGGAAGGCACCGGCCCTGGAAGACTTGTGGGCCTCCCACTTACACTTGCGGGAATCCACAAGCGCTCTCCCTGAGTGTTCGGCGATGATGGCCTTGTCCACCAAGGTCTGGAAATCAGGAAAGTCGACGATGGATAGCTTGTCCTGCAACTCCTCAGACAAGCCATCCTTGAACTTCTCTTTCTTGGCCTTATCAGTGGCCACCTCCTCCGGAGCATAACGAGCCAAATGGTTGAACTCGTACAGGTACTCTGTGACTGAGAAGCGCCTTTTCTTGAGCGATAAGAACTCCTTCTTCTTCACCTTCATCAAGCCGGCAGGAATATGAGATCGATGGAAGGCAGTACGAAACTCCTCCCAAGTGACGGTGTGACCGGCGGGCTGCATGGCGAGAAAGCTCTCCCACCAAGACAAAGCTGCACCTTCTAGCTGATGGGATGTGAAAAGTGCCTTCTCATGGTATTGGCATTGCGCGATGCTGAGCTTCCGCTCAACCAGACGAAGCCAATCGTCTGCATCAAGCCGGTCCTCAGACCTGGAAAAGGTAGGGGGCTGGGTGCGAAGGAACTCCGCAAGTCCCCCACGCGGCTGGTGTCCACTCCCTTGCCCTGATCCTGGGGCACCGGTAAGAGTGAAGGTGTTGCGCGCGATGACCTCCAGCACAATTCTGTCCTCCGAACGGTTGCGCTCAATATGCATAAGAACCTCGGCCATGGTCGGAGGAGGAGGAAGTTCCTCATCCGGACCAGCTGACTGCCTTGGCCGCTACGAGTATGTTCGGCCATCCTGTTACAAGAAAATTGGGTTAGCAACGAAACCCGAAAAGGAAGACCTAAAGAAAGCGAAAAGCTACAGACTAGGGGAATGGAACATCACCCTAAACGAAAGCCAAAACAGCAAGTATATGAACTTTAAAAGCTCCCAAAAAGGCTCTAAACCAGCAAGGAAAACCCCAAACCAAAGCTCAACTTCCTGACACAACTAACCCGTATTGAATGAACGAGCAATCGATCAAAAAGACAACATTTCAAAATGTTACTCTAGGTCCAACACTACTCAAGAGCAAGGTTAAATCAGCAAAATAAGTGTTAGATACTTAGCTAACTAGTATCACATCTTACCCTTTTATTCCCATAAGTTTTAGTTGAGTTAACCTCTCATTTTCTACCCTTTTAGAAACCATTGAGCTTGATGTCCTAAAACTCCAGATTTGAGTTCCAGCTCCAAACGCTTCTACTCTTCACCAAAAGACAGCCAAGACTTCAAATTTAGAACTCTCATAAGTTCCCCAAAACCAATTTAACCGATAACAACTATCTTTTGAAGTAAAGGTGAGAGGAAGCAACTTTTTAAACACAAATTAGAGCAAGATGAGAAAAGAAAGCTAAGATAGGTAAGGAATAAAATCTGAGAATTTACTTAAGTTTTCATAAATTATTTGATATTTTGAAATTAAGTTTTCCAAAATATCCTAAAGACGACCAAGCTTGGGTTACTACGGTCAGGATGGCTCTGATACCAAACTCTTGTGAGGACCCCGGTTTATTAAGCTTGTAATGCTTAGTCACCAATTGACCCTAGCATCACAAACAAAATAACTCGTGTCTTCGAGATATGTATACTTCCCAGGAATGCAGTATACACACCCCTTTACAAAATTCATGTATCAATTCCATTCATTCACATAGAACCAAAGCACATGTAACAAACCAAAAGTTAATATAATAGAGATGAGTTATTACAAAAGAGAGGCCGACCGGCCAAATAACATACAAATACTAATTAAACAGCGGAGGCAAAAATACCATAAGATGGCCATAAACAAAAGAGTCAATTAGTGTGCCTTTACCCACAAGGCAACCAACCGGACCGCCAAGCTAGTCGTCGAACCCGAAGCACATTTCACAAAAGTGAGGCCCTTGGGGCTCACCTGCCTCCTCTGCAACAAATAGTTAAGCAAAGCAGATGAGTACAAAAATTGTACTCCGCAAGACTTACGTGTAGGGTAACAGGCCTATACATATGCTACACGCAAGCTTATTTAAGTGGAGGTTGTATGTTTCATTTTCGGCATAAAGCAATCTTTATTTACAATAATGTAGTACATTTAAAAGCAAATTTATAATCTATTTTTATGGTTCAAATAATAGTAAAAGACAACAATAATATCAATAAGTAGATGACAACAACCACCTGGAAGTGACTAACCCAATAGTCACCACAACAATAGCATGAATTACCCATTCATACCACCCATGTCAAGTTTTAATTAAAGGTTGTAGTCTAACTCTTAGAAGACCTCCCTAAGCATGTCCATAACCTAGGACGAGGCTATTCGAATAGATTGTACCCTGCAGGGGTGTACCAATGTACCCACATGTCAGACCGCCTTTTTGCCAAGCTATGAAGCACACTTCTTTAGGTATGCCAGCATGGCTAAGTCTTACGAGGTATTTCCAATGGATGATGCTAATTACGAGTCGCAACCCACGAAGAGAAGGATACATTAGCCAGCTTATAGCCGATCTGCTAATGCTCCCCTCCTATAACAACACATTTCTTTTAAAACACCCACCAACCAGCTCATAATTAACACCTCCCAAAATACTTAGTCAAGAGAGGTTCCATATCCCTCTCGCGTGGTTAGCATGCAAAATTGCTTTGTTTAGTGTAACAAGATGTTCGATCCTTGTTGACTTAGGCACCATTCCATTCACACCAAAAGATCACCCCAACATTCCAATATGCCCAAGTCCAAATCAGTTTTCATTTTCAGTTTTTGACCTTACAAATTAACAAAGCACAAGTGGAATAATAATTAGATTTGACATAATGGAATAATAATTAAATTTAACCCGAATCTACTAAGTGACAAGAGCTCATCCAACGAACTCCAATCACAAAGTGATCAAGATCATCGACTATGTCGATGACATACAAGTTGAAATCAATATATTAGACTTAAAAGATAATAGGATTAACATGAAAACTACCAATAGCTAAGCATGTCTAAGAAATATTAACCAAATTAACCAAAATCCATGATATTTTTATGGTAAACGAAGCACCTCATGAGATGAACAACACAATTTGATTCACCTCATTTGGAGTTAGGATGCACTTTCTATGATTTTTCTAAGCCATGAAAAGGAGCACAAGTTAACTGCAATTACATGATTTTTAGAAACATTAGCATGCCTAAAACCTATTCTACAATTAAGTAAGCTAACAGAGGAAACCAACAAACTTGGTTTCACCCAAAAATGAGCTACAGAGAAATACTTATGTATTTTTCAAGTTAAATCAATTTTTAAAGCATAAATAAATCTAACCCTAAACTAAATCTACTAAATCATGTTTCTGGAGCCAAACCAAACCTACAACCCTTTTTAGATTAACGCTAAGCTAAAACCAGAAATAACAAAATTTGAATCAACCGAAAAGGAGTTAAAAAGAATTAGTTATACAATTTTGAAGTTTAATACCTTTCTCCGTTCACAAATAACTGCTTTCGGGTTTTTCTTTTAACTTTCCCAACGGAAAAGACGTGGACGAGCGGGGACCGTAGATCTTGAATCGGACGGCCCACGCGCACGGGAGCACAGCGCACGCACACGCGGCTCACAAATCCACCGTTGGATTTAGATCCAACGGTCCACGTGGATCGAAACGTTCGGACGGCCGAACGTTTGAACGAATGTGGGCCGTTGATCTAAAGATGGACGGCTCACAACGAAAGAGCTTTCGAACCGTCCGAACGTTCACGCGAACCTGGGTTGTTGATCTAGAGATCGACGGTCCACAGAGAACGATGTTAAAGGCTTGCGTACAGTTTGTCCGGCAAAACCCGACGGCGAAGGGAGGCTCACCGCCGGCGACTCTGGTCACGGCGGCGCGAGCTAAGGCCCCAAAGGGGTCCGCCATAGCCTTGCGCACACACCGGGACCATTTACTGCGTCTGCGGCGGTCTAGAACGCCGGCAAGTCGGAGTTGACGGCGGCGACACAAACGGCCAAAAATGAAAAGCGCAAAGGAGCTCCACTGCGGTCCAAGTAAGCGAGTGCCAAGCATCTAGGGATGAATGCAGAGCTACCTGAGCACTGGAGAGGCACAGAGGAGGTCGGAGCTGCTCCGGCGACGAAGACCCGCACCGGCGCTGAGGAAGAAGAAGCGGAGAGGACGGCTTGAGCAAAATGAACACGACCGGGTCATCGCATTAGCTTCGCCAAAGCTCATAGATACTCCCAGATCGAGGAATTGAAGAATAGAGCACTCATCGGAGCTGGGGAAGAAAGGGGATGAACTTCGGCCGAAACAGGGAAAATCCAAAATTTGTCGATTCCTGTGAATGCAAACCAGAATTGGATTAGGCGAAATGCTCAAGGCAGAGAGAGGCTCAAGGAGACCCAAAATAATTTGAAAAGGAAACACTGGAGCGCCGACGATGAAGAGGAAGCTTCACGGCCGAAAATGACGATTTGGGGCTTTTGACGATTTGAGCTCAACTAAGCACAGAGGGAGCAAGGTGAGCAGGGTGGTGATGAAAGGAAGCTAAGAAGGAGCTCGGGGCCTACTTAAAGACATAGTGCAACGGCATGGATCGAGGGTGGAGCTCCACGGGTGGACTTGGTCCAAGCACTGCCACGGGCGAACTGAGCGACGGGAGCAGGTGGAGACCGCGACTTTGGGGGCGACAGCACGATGCGCATTTAATGCTTGGAGCCGTTGGCGAGGACGCGGAGGGGACAGGGCACTGCTCCAGACCCTGCGCACGCAATGGCTCTGACGCTCGCGCGAGTGCGAGGAAGGAGACGACGCAGCCACCGTTGGATCAAAATCGGACGGTTCAAGTGAATGGGCGATCGGCCGGTCCGATCGGCCACTCAATCCAGGCAGTTGCTCTCCAAATCGGACGGTTCAAGTGAATGGGCGATCGGCCGGTCCGATCGGCCACTCAATCCAGGCTGTGATCTCCAAATCGGACGGTTCCCCTGTGATCAAATCGGCAACACTCCGCGCCAACGTGGACCATGCGATGACGATCCGATGGCCCACAGCGCTCACGCCTGATCGACCGCGGCGGTGCAGCTAGTTGACTGGGTCGAGTCAAGTGGCTCGAGCCCGAGTCTGACTCGAACTCGAGGAACAGTGCCGACTGACTTGGTTTTGATTTTTGGGCCAGAACTTTGGAGAATTTTTAGAGGTAGCAAGACAGCTCCAAAAATCATGAAATTTTAACTGGAGGTTGCCGACCTTAGGATCAACCTTACATAAAATTTCCAGATATTTTCATGCACTGCATTCTTCTCAAGAAATTCCAGAAAGTTGTGTCTAAAATTTGACCAAGGTTTGACTTGCCTCCAAAAATTTTCAAACTATTTCTAAAACTTATGAAATAATTCAGAGGTGTCACAATTCATCCCTAGGTCCAAGGAAAATTATTTCCAGGGTTGGACACAAGATTTGCTGAATAGGTTGAGAAGGGGTTCATGACTTCCAGTCAATTGGAGGTTTTGGTTTTTGGACTCCACAATTCCTTTACAAGAATTACAGAAAAATTCAAAAAAAACTTCAAGATGCAAGAAAAGTTTTAATTCTTCTCATTTTCTTACATTTGAAACACAAACCCACATTTGGGATGTTACAACATCACCCGCAACCTCTTGCCACGCACAGAAAACTAACTCACGCAATGCATTATCTCCACTGGATGCATTGAAGGAGGACCAACTCATCTCACGTGCATACCTTCTCAACTAACTCGAACACATCTAGAGCTAGTCTCACGCTCGGCAACGTGTACATGCTCACGTCCTCACAGCTACATGCACTAACCACTAACACATGGCTGATCCAATAACACATGCATGAGCACACAACTGCTGGCCACACTTGACTGCCGATCCGCTCACTTCGCTGCCTATCCGTCCACTACGCCATGATGCCACACATGCAACTTTTTTGGACTTAGCCCACTACTATGACTCTTTACGGCAACAAGTCATGAAACATAAATTAACATGATGAACACATAGACAACAAGATTAGTTCCAACTGGGCTTCTGAGTAGCGTCGGTTTGCCATCCACGTCTGCCGCAATGAAAAATGTCTTATCCTTCACCACCTTCTTTGGTTCAGGACATTCCCAATGGTAGTGCCCATAGTTCTGGTAGTTGTAGCACCGAACTTGCGCTTTGTCGTAGGTGCTCTTCTTGCCGGAGCCGGAGCCGCCTTGTTCTTGGCCTTGGACTCCCATTGGGTGTGGGTGAGCAGTAGGTGCTCACCTTCCTCCTCAAATACCATGTGGCGCTCCTTGAACACCTTTAGCCGCCCGAACATTTCTTCGACCGACATCACATCCAAGTCCTCGGGGTTCTCGAGAGTGCAAACAATCGGCAGGAACTTCGATGTCAAGACCCGAAGCACCTTATCCACTACACAAGAGTCTTCAACCCTCTCTCCCAGCGTTCGCATCTTGCTGAGAGCGAGGGTGACCCTCATGGCAAATGCATCGATTGACTCACCTTCGCGCATATGAAGGTTGTAAAATTCTTTCTTAGTGGTTTGAAGCTTGGCCCTCATCATACACTCAACTCAAACGTAAATGGACTTAAGAGTCGCCCACACCTCCTTCGCCGTCCTCTTTCCGTTGAGAGCAAGAAGGGTCTCCTCGCTCACACCATAGTTGATGCCCGCAAGTGCCTTCTTGTCTTGGCGCCTCTCGACGACATCTTCTTGGCATCCCATACTCCTTGCACTTCCATGTACACTTGCATCTCCATTGACCATACAACATAGTTGCTACTAGTCAACAACGAGTACTGGAGCGTGATGCTCTCCTCCTTCTCGTCTCGCACCAACGGCCTACCACGAGCCATATGCATGCTACCGCTACCCACCTGCTCTAGGCCACCGACGATACGCCTCAATGTCAACGGAAACAACGATCTCGCCATCACAACACCGGCCTGATACCAATTGTTGGCCCGCTCACCAGTGTCAACGCACGTGAGATATCTGGAACTCGGAACACACGTACACACACACACACACACACACACACACGACCACATAGCAAATAGAATTCGGAAGAATTTTTGGTGCTACCCAATGTCGCAGCTTTTCAGGCTTTTCCTTATCCTTTTATTCTGATCAAGAGGCTCAAGATGTTACATGCAATTAGTGCTCCACTAATAGCATCTAACTACACCCACTACGCCCACAACGCAGTGTTGTTACATGCATGCGGACATTTCTAGTCTAATAGCACACATGATGATGCCATTACATGCAAATAAACACTAATACTACATGCAAAAAATAATTAAGTCAAGATTATAGCTAACAGTATCAGGGAGGAGGTGGTACATAGGAACAGAGCTATTTTAGCTTCAGACTTCTGATTTTGTTGAGTTATGTTGTTGCAGGCTGCGGCCAAGATTTGTGCTTGGTTCTTGGCCATTGTTGTTTTTTTCTTTCTATTTTAGGCTGTGACAGCTAGACTGCTGTAACTTGTTTTCTTCCTCTAATAGTGATCTGCAGAGCTTCTGCCTTTTTATAAAAAAACCTTTGAAACTTGGTTTTGTTTCTCTAAAGCAGCCTGCAGATTTCCAGGGTTTTCTGAACCTTAAAATGCTGAAGTTTGTAGACATGGATATTACTGATGAATGCCTTAAACTTTTATTATCCAACAGCAATGTCCTGGAGTTTCTTGGATTTCTGGCTGTCAAATGCTTACATGCTTACTGAAACCTCGTCCTTCACACAAGCTTAAGCATTTGCAGGTCAGTGACTGCCCCTTGCTTGAACGGATAGAGTTAAATACTGGCCTGACAACACTTGAGTATGGTGGTCCGCTAATACCGTTGGAACCTCCTGGAATGTTGCTGCTAACAAATATATGCATAACGTTATTGGATATTTGTGGTGCTCTCAAATATATTTTCACTCATCACTTCCCAGTACACTGCCTCGTCTGGAGACGCTGACTCTAAAGTGTCATGAATTTGAGGTTTGGGATACATCATACATTAGTTCTAGATTTCCAAAATGAATGTGCATCCATGTTTGAGATTGATTGTTACTTTGTTCCACTCTTCTTTTTGTGTGTGTATTAGAGAGCTACTTTGCCAGACAAACCTCTGAAATTTGTTTATCTAAGGCATCTGAGATTGGAAGTGGGGTTTTTATGGCATGCCGAAAAGGAAGACCGATATCCTTGACTTTGCCTGCCTCCTGGAGGCAGCTCCTTCCATGGAAAAGCTGGAATTTCATGTCAGTTTGTCATTTCAAGCTTTAAGATACATATTTTACGTATGCACTAAGTGATATTCATCAAACTGGGTAATGCCTTTAGTTAACTGTGATTATGCTGTTGAGTTAAATAAGGGCAATGTTGTGAGCAAATCGTTAGTCTAGAAACAATAATTCCTTTTTATTGACTATGAGCAATTGACAGTGGTTGGAATACTTTGATGTTAGACACAGTCTCTGGGGAAGTACTACGAAACAATACCAAATGTGGCATCCCCTGAACCCCTTCTCTGTTTTTTTGGTGGTGCTCTCATACACAGTCATTTTCTAGATCACCTGCCTTATTGCAAGAGCCATGGTCAGCTAAGGAGTCTTCATATTCTCAGAAATTCTGCCGTGCTTAAAATCCATGAAGATAGACCCAAAGCCGGCAGTAGCTTGTAATTATCCAAAATTGGCACCTTCAGAGGGATTTTATTTCGTGGATGGCTCTGGAGTTGCCATGGAATATCTCTCTCAAAGCAGGCCACCACAATGTTGTTGATGTTATGGAAGTTTCGCGTAGGGATGGCTTGTTCATCCAGCTTGGGTTAAGCTCCTGTCCAAAGATTTGTGTTGAGGTCGTTTCAACTGAGCTGAACTTGAGTTCGTCTCTCTGAAATCTTAGTTGTGCAGATTCAATGAAGAACCCATGTTTTTTTAGTTGCTTGGGAAGAATCTATTTCTTCCCCTTATTTCAGTTGCTATTTATCAGGAACTCCTAGGTCTGTTCAGTTGTATCATTGCATGCATACTTCCCCTTATTTGAGTTACTGTTTATTAGGAACTCTTGGGTGTGTTCAGTTGTATCGTTGCATCTATTATTTCATTATTGTAGACTGATGCTCCGGTGTTAGTTTTCCTGGAACCGCAGCCATCCAGATTTGTTATCCTTGGAGTTCAGAACGCTACTTCAGAGGTATGCAATGTGTACTAGCTACTTGATTACGCAAAGTATTTAGTAGTACGCAAAGTGTTTAGTGTTTAGAAATCAGATTTGGCGCTTCCAGTTTGTTTGAGAGACGATGCACAGCTCCGGCGCGGTTGTCGTATGTATCTGTGCATTATTCTGCTGGTTCGACATGGTGCACGTACAACACGGTGAAGTTGGCACCAGCACACGTTGTCGTTCACGGATGTAATTGTTGGGAAATCATGGGTTTGATCCAGCAGTCGGCCTATATATGGGTGTTCTATTCAAAACTCTAGTAGGGTCTTTAACTTTACAAATAGGGGTACTAGTCAATGTAAAAAGTTGATCGCTTGAAAAACAATAAAGAGAAGCAAGAATTCCCCTACATCTCTATGTTCAATCTATAATTTTGTTCTTATATTCTTGCATTGTTCGATGTGATCATATGTTTGTCTACGAGGTGATCGTTTGGACGGGACTCGCCAGCGACGATTCCTCAACACGTTATCAGCACGATCGACTCCGGCCTACTCTAATCGGATCGAAAGGTAACCATCGTAGCACGATACTTGTAGATCGAATCGTTTTTCTAGATTGCTTTCAATTCCGCAAATTTGGCTTTCTAGAGTTTTTTTTCTAAGGTGCAAATTCACTCTAATCTATCGCGAGCCGACTTGAAGTCGCCGCCAAACCGATCGGTGGGTTGCATGAAAGAGCATATGGCGATTGTACTGTAGATTGTACATTAGATGAACTGTAATTTGGATGAACAATATTTTAGGATGAATAGTAAAAAAATCGGCCAACGGATTGCTTCGGTCCCGTGTGGCCACCACGCCCCACCCGCCGCCGGCCTGGAGCCGCACCCGGCCTTGAATTGCACCACCGTTCGGCCGCCAGCCCTCCGCATACGTGGCCGCATGCGCCACAGGCCTCGCTCGCCTCCAACCGCCGACTGCCACTTGGCCCTCCCGCATGAAGCATCGCCATCGCATCGCCACCCGTTGCTTGGCCGTGCCTCCACGCCAGCCGCGCTGCTGGCTCCGCTTCGTTCCGTGCACGCCGCGATGCGCTGCCGCTGCGTGCCGCCGCGCGCTCCCGCCGATCTGGAGCCGAAGCGCCACCTCGCCCACGCCACCGTGTGCACTGCAGCAGCCCCGCATGGCCCCGTGGCGCATCGTTGTGCCGAAACCAACCGTACTTGCCAACGCGCACCCTACACGAGCTCCGCCGAGCCGCCCGAAGCCGCGTGCACCACTGGCATCCCGGACAGAGCCATCACGGCGCCGCGTCGCACTGCATGCGCCGTCGTCTTGAGTCGCGCTTGCACGCGATCGCTTTGCATCACCGAGCCGGCCGCAACCCGCACCGGTCATCGCCGCGGCGCCTCGCCCGCGACGCCACACCACGCCGCCGCCACCTTGCACAATCGCCCGCCGGCCATCAGCACAGCGCACCGCACCACTGCCGTCATCTCGAAGACGCAACTCACGGCCGCACGCCGCCGACCGCAAGCCCGCATGCATGCCGCCACCGAACCACGCCAGGCGCCACCCGCCATGCACCGCCGCCTGCCGCATCCATGGCCGCACTCGCACCGATCACCGCTAGACCCGCAGAGTTGTCGCACCGCCTCACGGCCACATCGCCGAGCCATGCGCTGGCCGCTGCGCCTTCCCCTCGGGCGTGCCATCACCACCCGCCGCCGGCCGAACACCGCGCCGCGCCGCCGCGCAAGCGCCAGACGCACCGCGAGGCGCAATGCCCGTGCCGCCGCCGTTGAGGCACAAGGTGAGGGGAAACCCTATCCCGTCCCCCATTTTAACCAGCTGGCTGTGGGACATAAATGGGCTTGGGAAAGGCCTTATGGGCTTTGGAAATCGGCCCAGCCGGCTTGGCCGAAATTCAGAAAAAAAATCGAGAAAAGAAAAGAAATTCCAAATTTTGCAAAAAAAAAGGCCCTTGAAATTCTAAAAATTGCATAGAAAATATTCTTAGAACGGAAAATTAGCGGTTTAGCCCCTGAAAATTGCAGAATTCGTTGAAAATTTATATTCTAGCATAAAAGGGTATCTGGAATTCAAATTTTGAATCAGTTTTAGCATTTGAAGTATGTTTAACTTTGTTATTATTTCTATGCAATTTATTTATTGTATTTACTATTTTGATTATCTGTGATTGTTTATATTGCTTTTAATCACTGAAAATAGCGGTAAATTTTAAAAAATGCATAGAAAAATACGAGATCACGAACAGGAGTTCGGAGAACATTATGAGAACTTTGCAACTATTTTATGCAAATTACTAGCGGTAATCTTATGAACTCTTTGCATAAAAATATAGATGACTGGCATCTCGAACCGGGAGTTCAAAGAGCTGGCCCAGCATGGTTAGAATTTGTAATGTCTTCAACTCTTTGGTAAGGTAATCACGGATAAGTAGAAGATTGAGAAGACTCTCTCTACCTTTCACCTGAATGCGGTGCAATCCGCACGCAACTATAGTCAAGACGGCTACAAGGAGTATGCCGAATTAATTAACAACATGCAAGTTGCGAAGCTCAAGATAATATTCTAAGGAATAACTAAATCTCGCAACCGCCTAGTAGCAATGTCGGCTATGAAGCTAATGCTAGCAGCTACAAGGTGAGGAAGCCTCTCATGAAAAAGAGGGGTGAGAAGGGTAAGACCGTGGGTCGCAGTACGTTATTGATGCTTTCCAGTCTAAGAAAAAGGGCAAATGACAGCATAAGACACACCTCGCTATTGCAGGCATAGAGGATCCACACCCATTAGTTGCACTCATGGATGTGGACAGCCCAATAGAAGCCCCCATCACTCCTCATTTGGACAACGGAGCGGCCGTAGCCGTAGTTGCCTAAGAAGAGAAGATCGCCATGGAGCAGATTCAGACATAAGTTTCTACATACTTCGCTGATTCGATCTAGTGCACGCATTGCACTTAGATATTTTTACAGTCACTTGCAGTTTGTGATTGTGATGGAACTTTGAATAATGGTTGTAAACTCTAGGAGAGCAAAACAATAAAATTCTTATGATGAATCCTACAAGTCTTATTTTTCCTGTATATATAATAGCAAGTTATGTTATCGCATCTGAAGTATAAAAATAGGTGTGGCACCCTATAGAGGAAGTGTGCTTAGTGGATAGCGGCACAATGAATACCACTTTGAGAAAGGTGAAATCTTTTCAGTCAATCAGTAAGAATGCTGGTAGCCTTGCGATAATCACGGGCAGTGATACTTGTATAATAGGCTCAGGAAGGGCCACAATTATACTCTCAATGGGCACAACTTTGGTAATTAAAGAAGCCTTATTGTACCCAAAATTGATTAGAAGTCTCAATGATATTCGCGCTAATGGCTTCCACGTAGAGACTGAAGAAGACTATGGTAAAGAATGTCCGCCCATTACAAAGCGTGAAGAAGGTAGAAAGGGTATTAGAACGACTTCATATGAAACTGGGCTATACTACATTAATATTATGACATCTACAACATATACTACCTTGAAAAAAGTATTTAGAAGCTCTGAAGATTTCTGTCTCTAGCATGATAGATTATGCCATCCAGGTCTTAGAATGACGAGAAATATAATTAACAATTCACAGGGACGTAATGTCGATATAAAGAATTTCCCAAATCAGGAAGATTTGTGTGCCCACATGTGCCACCAGAAAATTAATTACTAGACCTTCTGCTCTGAAAGCGAATGATGAAGTCTCTACATTCCTAGATCGTATCCAGGGAGACATTTGTGGTCCTATATAGCCCCTATCAGGGCCATTTAGTATTTTATGGTGCTCATCGATGCTTCCTCGAAATGGCTGCACGTATGTTTATTGTCAACGAGAAACCACGCTCCTGCAAAGCTACTCTCGCAGATAGTTAACATTAAGAATAATTTCTCTGATTATCATGTGAAATCCACCAGAATAGACAATGTCGGAGAATTTATTTCGAAGGCATTTGATGATTATTGAATGGCAATGGGACTTAACGTTGAGTATTCAGTACCACATGTCCACACCCAGCATAGATTAGCAGATTTTGCAGAATTGTAATTTATTAACTACATATTGGAGACACGTAGTCCTCCACACAACAACTCTTATCAATTTTAGACCTTCGGCATATGACATACATTTCACCTATGCAACTAGTGCAAGAGTGAGCACCAAAAATTTCTCATCTTTGCAGATTTAGTTGCAAGATTTATGTACCTATACCACTATCGCAGCGAACTGCAATGGTCCCTCTCTAAAAGTCTGAGATATATGTTGGTTATGAGACAACATCCATAATCAGGTATTTGGACCCTATGACTGGAGATTTGCATGCAGCCCGCTTCACTGATAGCATATTTGATGAGGATTATTTTCCGTCATTAGGGGAGAAAATTAACCCCTTGATGAAAAATATCAAAAAATAATTGAAGTTCAGAAGATAATTAAAATCTAAAAGATAATTGACATCAATGTACATTACCCGCGCACTAGTGAAGCAAATAGAAAAGTCCAAAAGATAATTAAAGTCCAAAAGATAATTGAAGTTCATAAGATAATTGATTTACAACCGTTAGTGAATCAACTGTCTGACCACTTTAGTGATTTGAAGAGCGTGACCAAGTTGCATATGCCTATACTCAATGCATCGGAGAGGGTTGAAATACCAATGAAGGTATCCCTAATCCCGTCCTAAGGCCTTAGAAAGGATGAAAACTCCGATCCCTCGAATCCGAAGTAACTAGGGATGCCTGGTGCAAAAAGATAAGAAGAACTTGACACAACCGATCACCGAAGTTCCCTAGAACCAGAAAGGGAGCCAGTTGAGACCTGGCATAAGTATGGAACCTTCATAAAAGGCATATCGATTTGAACATCCCCATGAAGGGAGACATCAGCAGGATGTATGCACACACATCGGAGCTGAAAAACTAAAAGGACTTGCCGCGTAATTGGAAGCTTCGGTGAGCAAGTAGAAGCATTAGAAGAATCACACCATGAAGAAATAACTATAAACCATATGACCACGAGAGAATCTATAATAAGACAACAACCAATATCGGCATTTACTTTGTAAAGAAAATTACTACAATCATCGATCTTGATCTAGAGCCTGCATCACTCGTTGAATGTAAGAAAAGATCAGATTGGAAGAAGGCAATAGAAGCTGAATTATTATCTCTGAACAAAAGAGATGTGTTTGGGCATATAAGCCGCACGCCTCTCCATGTGCACTCCGTATGGTATAAGTGGGTTTTTGTTCGAAAGAGAAATGAAAATAAGTAAGGCTCGTTGCACAAGGTTTCACTCAACGTCTAGGAGATGATTATGAAGAAACCTATTTCCGGTCATGGGTGGAACCACTATTTAGATATTTAATCTCAATGTCAACTAACTTGAATTTAGACATAAAATTGATGGATGTGGTAACTGCATACCTTTATAGAAATTTGGATTCGGACATTTATATGAAGGTACCTGAATATATCCCTATCTCGAACCAAGACAGAGCAAATGGAAATTTGTAAAGTATGAAACTCAGAAAATCACCGTACAGACTTAAGCAATCAGACATGATGTGGTATAATAGCTTGAAGCGATTTTCTATGCATGAAAGGCTACACGTACAATGAGAATAATCATTGTGTTTTTATACGGTGGTACTAGGATGGATTCTATATAATCTCAGTATATGTAGATGATCTAAATATCATCAGGACCCAGAAAGATATTAAGAAAGCAAGCTCTTACCTGGAGTCGGAGTTCAAAATGAAATATTTGGGTAAAACCAAATATTACTTAGGCTTGCAGCTTGAGCATACCCTTGAAGGGATTTTAATACATCAATCAACTTACACTCAGAAAGTGTTAGAACGATTCGGCTTTGAAAAGGCATATCCTTTGAAAGTGTCAATGGTCGGGAGATCCTTGCAGCAAGACAAGGACCCATACAGACCTAAAGAAGAGGGGGAGGAAGTCCTGGGACCGAAATTCCCATACTTGAGTGTAGTACGAGCACTCATGTATTTAGCAAACTGTACTAAAGCGAACATTGCATTTGTCATGAACCTATTAGTAAGGTCTAGTACAAAACCTACCAAGAGGCATTGACAGAGAATAAAGGACATCTTCTGATACCTCAAAGGAAGCAAAGACTTTGGTCTGTTCTACAAAAGAACCAAGACCTGTCTATGAATGGCTATGCGGATATCGGCTACCTGTCGGACCTGCATACAACCAAGTCGCGAACAGGCTATGTATTCCTATGTGGTGGAACTGCAATTCCATAGAAATCATCTAAGCAAAGTCTTGTATCGACTTCGACGAATCACTCGAAAATCATAGTATTGTACGAGGCCTCACAAGAATGTGCTTGGCTTCAGTGGATGATTCACCACATCCAGTAGTCATGTGGATTGAATACCGCGCAAACCCCCACTTTTATCTATGAAGATAATGCAGCTTATATTGCACAAATGCAGATGGATTATGTGAAGAGTCTTCTCACAATGCATATCAACCCCAAGTTCTTCTATGCTCATGAATTGCAAAAGATGGACGAAATTAAAGTATTGTATACTAAGTCATGTGAAAATCTTGCAGATTTATTCACTAAGTCACTTCCAACGTCTAGCTTTAAAAGATGTATACATGGAATTGGAATGATGAGACTTAGAGAAGTGCAGAATTCAGAGGAGAATCTTCACGAACTCTTTATTAAAGATTGATCAAGAAGATCGAGCACCCAAAGAATAAATCATGGAGATTAAATGAAATTGAGTGGATTGTACTATTTTCCCTTGACGAGTTTTCTTGAAGTTTCTCGGCTAAGATTTTTAATGAGGCAATTCATGCAGCACAGCAGAACGTGTGTCATGTACTCCAAATTTTTCCCACTAGTTTTTATAGAGTTTTGACGAGGCATGAACATGTGAAGATATGTGCCTAATGGGGAGTGTTGGAAAACCATAGGCTTGGCTTAGTAGCCGCCCTATGTATATGCGCCCTATCCAAAATCCTAACAGGGTCTCTAAGCTATAAATAGGAGGTACTAGTCATTGTAAAAGGTTGATCGCTTGAAAAGCAATAAAGAGAAGCAAAAAGTCATCTACATCTCTGTGTTCAATCTATTATTCTATTCTTGTGTTCTTGTATTGTTTGATGTGATTCTATGTTTGTCTACGAAGTGATAGTTCAGACTGGACTCACCAGCGACAGTTCCTCAATAGTAATGTGTGATTTCATTTGACTTAGGTGAGCACACACAAGAGTAGGGGTATCAATTGGATACAAATTATTTGTTTTATTTGATTACCATATTCGATAGGACACATATATGGTTTAGATTTTTTTCATCCGATTAACAATTTCTCCTCTATTTGTATTCGTATAAAAAAATACAAATACGAATATGGTATGAACTTTTGCTATCTGAAATGATATTTTATCTACACCATTCGTATTCGATAAAACAATATACATATTTTATTACAGTATAGCTAATTAGTTAGATGAGATTTTGATTTGATATGAATTCATGTTTTTAGGTAAAATAGATAAACTGGAATGATTAAGTGTACTATATACAAAGATAAAGTATCATAAATATATTATCATTACATGAGTTATAAGGACATCTATATCGAACCGAATTGAGTAAATATTCGATTCGTATTCGTTACAACATTCAATTCGTATTCGACGATATTCGAATCCGTATTCATTTAGAAAATACGAATACAAACATAAAGATCATTATACAATCCGTTAGACACCCTGCAGTGCAGTGCACATAAAACCCATTGGCTAGATCGCAATTCATAACTAGACAAAATGCCCCAATGGACTAGTATTAGACCGCGAATCACAAATCATTCACATGACATTTCTGCATCACCGAAACCAAGAAGCGCAGCAGAGGCAGCATATCTGCAATAACTTAACATGATAAATATGCAGTACATGTTCAGAATCTTGGGCTGCGTACAAACGATTTTGTTTGGAGAATACGCATCATCGCAAGCATGTAATCATAACTAGTACTCAACTGGCCAAAAAAAAAGTTGAAAAGAACATTTCTATACTACGAGGTGAAGTCATGGTAAATTCTTTACACAAACACAACACTGTAACAGCATGCATGATCAATAGCTGTTACATTCTCTTGAGAAAGAAAGATCCTTGTCACAAGTCAGAAGATAGAGCAACCAAACTACCGCACCTGGCGCACACCATCACAAATGTTCCGCTTCTTCCATGTTCCTGCAATGCCACCAGTCTAGTGGAGGGAACTATAGACTACCATAGATTAAATAACAGGGCTCAAGAAACTTCCCCTTTCGCTACACAAGGTCTGTACATTTCAGGCGCCCAAAATAGCCCAGCAACTAAATACGTCTGTCATATTCAGTACGCAACACGGGTCTTGCCGTGTCATCTTCCCCCCATAAATACAACACTTCTTCATTGCTAGAAAACGCCTCCTTTCCAGCATAATAAAGAAAGGCCAGTAAGATAACCCAAACAGTGCAGAGGGGATGTTAACTGGCAGCAGAAGATGCCTGGGTTACTTCAATGACACAAACTGCAAGCATTAGCATATTTGTTCAGTCAAAAATTGTTACGGGTGACAAAATAAAGCAGAGAATCAATGAAATTATAGGAGGCATTTACCAGGGCTGCAGAGGGGATGTTAACTGGCAGCAGAAGATTCCTGGGTTACTTCTGTCGTGGTATCTGCAGCAGAACTACTGGTTTCTGCGGCCTGGTTTTGGCTACTTTGTGCTTGAGGTGCAGGTTGTTGTTGATCTTCAGCAAGACCCAAAACCACCAAGGTAGACCTACCATAAAAGCACAAGCTCTGATCAGATACAGCACCCACTTATGCTCGTAGAATAGAGTGAAGCAACAAACCTTGGAAGAGTTGATCGCACGTTTGGCTGGTTGGCATGCTCAACCAAGGGTGCCTTCAGTACAGGATTCTTACTTAAGGCATTTTCAAGTTGAGGAGCTGGTAACTGATAAACCAAGTGTGATGTTATGAAAAATGTTGATACATGACAAAAAAAAGGAATTGGAATGAAGATGAAAATTTGTTTAAGGTTAACGAAAGTAAAAAAGAGACCTGCATTTGGACCTTGAACTATTATTCCGTTACTGTTTCTGTTTCTAGAACTATTAGATCTAAAGTAATTGTCAGTGGACCCATAAGCTCACTACGAAATTAGCATATGGTGTGTAAAACAACTAGCAGATGACCCATGTGCTACAGAGATTTTTGCATAAAAGAACAAATAGATTTTATAGGGGCAGCAAAAGTGAGCCGACCTGCAGTAACACACCATATGACTGAGGTTTCGTCAAGATAGCACACTTCAGGAATCCTACCCATAATTTAGGGTATTTCCATATCTGCCATGACAAACGGTGACTGAAGTATAAGAAAAATGTAAAAGCACTGCAACTAAAATCCTCTTCAATTATAAAAGCAAAGTACCTGCTTGCTAACAAGGCGTGACATGATCTCCATCACAAAATCCACCTGTAAGGAAGGCTCACTATCAGATTACAAGATCATGAGTAACAAATCTATAAAAGTGAGAAATGATTCCTCAAGGTAGCAAATCTATTAAAGAATTGCAATGCTTACGGACTTCCACATGTTATGATGATAATAATGTGCAAGTACTGAAGTTCCACGTGACCGAGTCAATAGCATTCATATTAGCACCTTGATAGAAATTAAAACCCTGTATCCTTGATGGTCTAAAAACCCCATCCCCTTGGAGAGAGGAAGGGAGGGATATTACATACTGTTAAGCCAACAGGTTGTAAACCTGAGCAAACAATTCTTGCTTCTGAATTAGTGATGTACCATATAACTACAGAAAAATCATTGATGTATGTTTTCCAATAGAATCAAGTTAATCAGTGCATGCACCAAAACTGAGAGCAGGAGGATATAAACACAAGTAATAACCCTTTGCGGCAACTGAATCATGGATGTATGCTTTCCAATAGAATCAGGTGCATGCACCAAAACTGAGAGCAAGGGAATGTCAGCTACTCAAAATGAACCATAGGTAGATCACGTGACCAACGCGACACTATGAACCTTGCATTTCAATTTAATTAAAGAATCCTAAGATCATGTCATCCAATTCATGCCAGCATATGCCTCTCGCAAAATAGGCTAGAGCATGAGGTAAATTACATGAGCCATAGTTCACATAATGGGGTCATGCAGTTAACTCACCAATGCAGGAAATGCACCTATGGCTTGCATAACAGTTCGCATGAACAGCAAAGGAAGGGGAATTTGTTCAACCTGTGGTAAAGTAGTTCGAACAATGAGCCAGTGACTACATCATCATATCATAAGAAACGTAGAGTGCAAAACATGATCATATCCAGAGATAGATACCAATTGATTTAGTGCTTTTGCCAAAACTTGCTGAGTGAATATTGTCCTTTGCTCGAAGCAAGCAGCACAGGCATCTATAACCTACAGTATGTTAAAGTGAATTATCACTTTATCAGTATATGGAACTAACTCACCAAATGGACTGCAGTGTAAGAAATGGAAACTAACAGACCTTTCTCAGTGGTATCCCTTCTTTCTCAGGATCTATTACATGAATCGCAATTAAAATTCCTGATGGATCAAGAGAAGGGCCATTTTGTGGAGATCCCTGCGATAGGCAGCAAGTTATGGTGCATGAGCATGACACAAGCTAGAAAATCCCTTAACTAAAATCAACCGGTGAAACATAACTAAATATAAGTTACTAGAAAATTTGAAGTACAAAAGTGAGGTAGATATAAGTGTATACCAAGAAAACATTAAAGTTATGAAGTTTTACGTAAAGTGTAGAAATAAACATCCCAGCCAGGACATGAACTGGAACTACTATATTTTTCAGAACACAATTAAGGAACCAACAGAAAATTAACTCATCCTGCACATATTTCATACCAGAGAAAAACTAACCTGCAGGATTCGAGAAAGGGCAAGTTGAAACTTATCCATAGGAAGGTTAACGATACTGGGAAACACAGGCAGGACCTGAGAGAAAAAAAACACAATGAAGAATAACTAATGTGAAACTATGTAAAGAATATAAGTGGCATCTCAAGTTCTCAACAGTAATACCTAGAGTTCAAAATTGCTCCACTAACACACCAAGCAAGTTAGTGTCAAGGTTTATAACACTGGTTCTGAGAAAAATCCAATACCCAGGCTGGTCCCTGTCCCAGCGGCTGGGAATTGGGAAAAAACACCAGGTTGTTGTTCGTCAATTCAAATTGAAACAAGAGTTTTTATAGCAAAACATTTACAACAGGGTAGTGCAAATTCAGTTTCAATTGAATAAAAGGTGAGCAGTTCAGCAACCACGCGCATAGTTAATGCAAATAATTGGTACTACTCTATGGTCATTAGGTGATCATGGAAGATGTACATGTACATAATAAGTATAGACTATTAGATATGTATATAACTTAGGGTGTTCTTTGCATATTCACAACCCTGTACATGTTATATATTGGTCTTTTGGTCCATTGGAATAGACAACAATTCTTATTCTAACATGGTATCAGAGCAAGGTTAGAGTTAGGGTTTGTCGCCACCACCCTCCCCATGCCCTCCTCTGCGTTGCTTCTTCCGCTGCTGCACCCCCCTCCTCTTTCTTTTTCTTTTTGCTCCACCACCAAAAGCCATCGCCAAATCCGTGCACCATCGCCTAATCCCGCGCGCTGTGGCCTAATCCCGCCGCCGAAGTCTTCCACGCCACCGGATCTGGGCTCCCCCATCGCTGGATCTGGGCCGCCCGTCGCTGGAACCGAACACCTCTGATCTTCACGTGCGCCGCCTGAGCTCGCACAACCGGATCTGCCACCCCTCCACCAAATCCAACCATCCCGGCCGCCCTGAGTGGCAGCTCGCGATGTCTTCGGAGATTACTGCTTTGGAGCGTACTGGCACTTGGGATCTTGTGTCCTTACCTACTCATGTCACTCCCATCACGTGCAAGTGGGTGTACAAGATCAAGACCAGCTCGGATGGTTCCCTTGAGCGATACAAGGCTCATCTTGTGGCATGTGGCTTTCAACAGGAGCATGGTTGTGACTACGATGAGACCTTCGCTCCTGTTGCTCACATGACCATTGTTCGCACTCCTTGTTGTAGCCTCTGTTCGACAGTTGCCTATCTCTCAGTTGAATGTTAAGAATGTCTTTCTCAATGACGAGCTACGTGCGGAGGTCTACATGCAGCCGCCCCCTGGGTATTCTGTCCCTAATGGTATTGTTTGTCGCATTTGTCGCTCTCTCTATGGGCTCAAACAAACCCCTCGTGCTTGATTTGACCGCTTCTCCTCTGTTGCCAACAACTCCGCCAGTGAGCACGACCCTGCCCTCTTTGTACACCTCTCCTCGGAGTCAGACGCTCAGTACATTGCCTTTGTGAAGGAGTGTCTCAGTGTGCAGTTCTTGATATTCTATTTGGGTTCTCTTCGTTACTTCCTTAGGATTGAGAGCCTCTTAAGGATCCCACTCGCTACCGCCATCTTGTCGGGAGCCTTGTCTACCTTGGGATCACTCGCCCTGACATCTCTCACCCAATTCACATCCTGAGTCAGTTCGTCTGTGCTCCCACTCTGCTCCCACTCGGCTCCACTGTAGCCACAT
This sequence comes from Hsuehochloa calcarea, assembly GCA_036346395.1. NCBI lineage: Eukaryota > Viridiplantae > Streptophyta > Magnoliopsida > Poales > Poaceae > Hsuehochloa > Hsuehochloa calcarea. The sequence continues at coordinate 4,315,848 of CM070606.1, forward strand.
TCGAGTTCTGCGATATCTTCGCGGGACCATCACTCGTCGCCTTTTCTTTCCTTACTCCAGTTCCTTGCAGCTTCAAGCGTACTCTGATGCGACTTGTGCTAGCTCTTTCTGCCTATTGTGTTTTCCTTGGTTCCTCCTTGATTGCTTGGAAGACCAAGAAGCATACTGTCATTTCCCATTCGAGCGCTGAGGCTGAGTTGAGAGTCATGGCATCTTTGACAGCTGAGATCACCTGGCTTCGGTGGCTAATTGAGGATTTCGGTGTTTCCGCTTCTGCACCTACTCCTCTCTTATCAGATAATACAGATGCGATCAGTATTGCTCGAGATCCCGAGAAGCATGAGCTCACCAAGCATATTGGAGTGCATGCTTCGTACATGCGATCGCAGGTGCAAGACCAAGTTATTGATCTTCAGTATGTGCCTTAGGAGTTTCAGTTAGTAGATTTCTTCATCAAGGCACAGACGGGATTTCAGCATAGCTTCTACCTCTCTCAACTCAGTGGTGTTGATCCACCATGAGTTTGAGAGGGTGTTAGATATGTATATAGCATAAGGTGTTCTTTGCATATTCACAACCATGTACATGTTATATATTGGCCTTTTGGTCCATTGGAATATACAACAAGCCTTATTCTAACAGACATCATTTCAGTAGGGCCCTCCCTACTGTTTCCCCTCAAAAAATAAGTATAAACATTATCCACAGTACAATAAAGCTATATGGTATGCATTCTGCTTGTTCTTTTTATATCTAAAACATTCTAAGAAGAGGGGAAACCTCGTCTTTTGGCAGATGAGCCAAGACTGCAAAAAGGATTTCGATATCCTGCAAAATGAAATCGATATTTTAGAATTTAGAATATCTCAGGCAGGATACAATCTGACCTTATAAATGACAGCAGGAAATTGAAGTTGACAACCTTTGTTTTGGAATACAAGTTCTTCACGGAGGAAATAAGATCTTGAGATGGCACTGCTCCATCAGTGAGAGACTGTAAAACCTGTGTGGCGATGTAATATCATGGGTTATACAAATGCATTCAGATAAAAGAAGTTCACCTAACATATTTTCATGAACCCCCATTTTCCACACACGTATAAGTAGAATTTTGATCAATAGAAGGCAGCATATCTTAAAAGGCAAAGAAAAGTGCAACTTGCACCTGCATGAGGAGGTCCCGACAGTCAGCTGGTGGATCCGAGATGATCCCAAGAAGATCAGGAGAGGAGCCTATCGTGCGAATCAGAATGGGTACTTGTCGGTGAACTGCCTGGAAGACATAAAATTTATATGATACATAGAACTATAGAAGTGCCATTACAGACTGAACAAGAACAAAAAGAATATCTGAGCTATTGGCATGGCAGAGAATGATAGGCTGCAAGGACCTGCTTGGCAGCTTGTGGTAGACTACCATATATTGCAAATACATGTCGGAGAAGGGAATGCTTCTGGCAAGATACAATTTGCATGCTGTTAGTAGAATTCACAAAATCAGTCTAAGAGATTGCAGATCAGTAACCACTAACCTTGGTGCACAAAGCAAAATAGAGTGACATCAAAGTTTGAGCATCTGCTACTGAAGAAGATAATTTTTCTAAACCACCATCCTTCAGAAAATACAATTCATCCCAATCAGAAAAAGGCAGGGCCAGAGATAAAAAAACCGGCCGGTAACCGCCGGTTACCGGCCGGTTACCGGTTTACCGGTCCCGAGCGGGATCGGTAAAACCGGCCGAAAAAATTTTTTTGGCTCATTTTGATGTGCTGCTTTCTCCCATGTGGGCAGCAGCCCCCTCATCCCTTTTTGCTCACTTATTGCTAGTAGTTGACCCCACCCACTACCATTTGTTTATTTGCTCACTTATTGCCTCCCTCTTGGCCTCTTCCCTCCCTCTCATTCTCCATTTCCAGTAGCATCTCTTCCTCTCATTCTCCATTAGCTCAAGCAAGCACTAAGCAAGCCCATCACAAGCAAGCACAAGGGCAAGCACAAGGAAGCAGGAGCAGCAGCACAAGCACAAGCAGCAGGTCCGAAAGTTTTTCTACTTGTCGAGTTTTTGAGTTCATTGTTTGTAGGGAGTAAGGACTAAGTAGAGATTGTAGTGTACAAAACCATCTTGAATGCATTTGTGGAGGGTTGCACATTTGGATTACTAGTGGTTAGCATTTGTGGAGGGTTGCACATTTGGATTACTAGTGGTCATGTGAAAGGCTATAGCATGTTGTGCGTATCAGTGTATGCAAGACCACATAATGCTGTCCATGCATGTTGTGTATCAATGTATGCAAGACTACAGAATGCTATCCATTCACAAAACAACATATATGCCTTCAGTAACCTGCATAGCATATATCCATGTACGGAAGATGAAATCACTTGTCAATATGATCCATGACTAACAATTTTCATCCTGTCTGGATTATTGTAGGTGATGACTTCTAAATCCATCAATGTTTGGGACCATGGAGAAAGACTAGGAGGTGCTGGTTGGAAGTGCAGATATTGCAATCTAACAAAATCAGGCGGAGGTGTCACCCGCCTAAAACAACATCTTGCCGGGAGACACGGAGATGTTGTTGCTTGCAATGGGTTCCGCGAAGTCCAAGGCTCATCTTGGCAAGTCTTGAAGAAGCGAAGGCAAGAAAGAAATCTCTTCAAGATGAACGACTGCGAATGGAGGAAGCCGCAAGAGAGCCTGTAGCTCGTGGTCCATCATATGAAGATGCATTTGATGATAACGAGGAAATGCAAATGGAATGGGCTCGTCGGGAGTCGATAGAGTTACATCAGATGCAACAAAGAGCTAGAGCCAGGGGTGCGACGTTTGAACATGGTGGTGGTAGTGGAAGTGGTACGGAAAGTGGGAGTGGAAAGGGAAGTGGAAGTGGCAGAGGTAGTGGTACAGGAAGCAATGCTTTTTCAAGGATGTTTGGCAGGTCACAGTCCATGAGAGTTGATCCTGATATTTTGCGCAGTCGGGCACCCGTCCAACCCCGCATTGATACAACACTTCGCGGAGAAGCAAAGTCAAAACTTGGGAAAATTTGGTCAAAGTGGTTCCATAGTAATGACATTGCTGGAGTTAAGGCTGAGTGTCCTTATTTTCGTGCCGCCATCAAAGAGACACAAGAACTTGGCCAAGGGGTTCCGTCACCAAGAGGGCATGAAATCGATGGGACATATCTTGATGCCAACGAACAAGAGGTCAAGGAGTACGATCACGCTTCAAAGAAGACTGGGATATATATGGAGTCTCTATTATGTGTGATTCTTGGACTGGGCCTACACAAATGAGTATCGTTAACTTCATGTTGTACTGCAATGGAAGAATGTTTTTCCATAAGTCAGTGAATGCAACTGGTGACATACAAAATGCTGACTTTTTGTATCGTGAGATTCGTAGAGTTGTGGAAGAAGTTGGAGTTAAACATGTCATGCAGATTGTGACTGACAATGGTGCGAACTATAAGAAAGCATGCCAACTGGTAATTGAAGAGTACCCAACTTTAGTCAGCGACCATGTGCACGCACACCGTCAACCTCATGTTGAAGGATATTGGTCGATTCGAGGAGGTTGATGCGCTTATCAAGGCGGCTAAGAGGATTTGTTTGCCTTATACAACCACATCGCCTCCATAATGAAATGCGCCAACAAATTGGAGGAGATAGTTCGTCCAAACGCCACAAGGTTTGGAACCACATTCATTTTCTTGAAAAGTTTTAGGATAGAAAAGCAAAGTTCACGAAGTGGATGGTGTCGATGTATGGAGCTCCAACCATTTGAGCACGCACCGAGGAAGGAGAATATATGTATTCCTGCTTCACAAGTAGACAATGGTGGTCCAGTATGGATTGGGTCATAAAATTGGTAGAACCAATTTACCGACTACTCAGATATGTCGACCAACAGAAACTCGCAACAGTGGCAGGGATGGTTGAAAAGACGTACGAACTCAATTTCGAACTTCAAGACGTACTGAAAGAAGATGATGCCACTTATTGTCGTGTCATAAAGATTGTTAATAGGAGAATTGCAATGATGAAGGACCGCACGTACATAGTTCCAGGCAAGTTCATAGTTTCCTAAATCAAAATAAATATCACATATTTGTTGTATTTTTTTCTAACTCTCTAAGTGTGTTTGTTTGCACAGCATCGTTGCTGAACCCGCAGACCCGCTTCTATAATGTGGGGAAGAATCCAGCCCTCGTCGCTTCCCTGACATTGGCGATTCAAAGACTAGCCGATACACCCGATGACGCAGTGCAGGCTCTAGGCGAGCTAGAACAATACCGTAATCGACGAGGTTTATTTGCTTCCAATGAGGCTCACATGAGTGCTAGTCGTCATTCTGCAGGTAGGTTGTTATGACCATACATATACATGGAAAATGACCCATCACTATTAGTTTAACACAAATTTTATGTTACTTGTAGCTACATGGTGGATGACGTTTGGAGCGCAGACACCGACATTAACAAAATATGCCTTGCGGATTGTCTCGCAATGTGTTTCGTCCAGTGGATGTGAACGAAATTGGAGCACATTTGCATTGGTACATACACAATTGAGGAACCGTCTTGGATACAAGAAACTACATAAACTCGTGTATGTCCACTACAATCTGAGGCTCCGCTTGCAAGAGCATGAGACTAGAAATGAAGATAGGGATGTAGATCCTTTGGCGATCTAATCAATGCCACTCACGACAGAGAGAACCCAATCCACGAGTGGCTTGATAGCTCCATGATACAATCGAGCCCCTACTAGACGAGGAAGGTGAGCCCCCCATGCCATCTACAGTTGTAGTTGATGCTATCCCCCGAAAGGAATTGAATAAAGCACTAGATGATGAACCATTGAAGCAGTGGGCAAAGAAAAATATTGGCAAGAGTCATCTTGGGAAAAGGAAATATTGTAGCCAACCAATCAAAAATTGGTCAAGACTTTGCCTCACTTACACAAACAGGGAAACAAGTGCCTGACAGGAAGAAGAAAAAGACCATTGAGGAGGATATTGTGGCAAGCGACGAAGAAACAGAAAGTCCGCCATCTGATGAAGTCCAGACCAAGAGTCTGGTGATAGTAGCTCTCCGTCGTCCGATGATGGTGCTGATGGTGGGACTGCTCATGATGCAGGGCAAGACCAACCATTGGAATTCACATGCGAGCAAAACTTCACGCATGCTACTCAGGATGAAGACCACGGTTCTCATGCTTCAAAACAATATCATAAGACCTACACGAGGTAAGGGTCGCCAAAAGATCAATCTCACCACATGACTCTTCTTCCTATGAATCACATGCTAGCTCAAGATCCACTCGGACTTATGGACGCCGAGATGTCAATCTATTGCCTTCGGAGATGATTCTCATTTGTCTGACGCCTCTTCCGATCCTAGTTTCCATTACGGCCTTGTGTCCTTCAATACCAATGCCGTAAACGCTACTCATGGGTCGAACCCACATATTACCAACAACTTTACAATCATTGGTTACAATATGCACACGAAACACACACTTGGGATCAATACAAGGCTCACCTAGCACAATTTGAAGGACTTATACTCTATGATAACAACGACTACATTGCACAACCTTCGCTTTTCGACAATGTATTGGTATGAATTACTTCTCATTATTGTTTTTGTATGCTAGTCAAGCTATCGCTCATTATCATTAGCTTATGTTTTTATTGTGTTACATGCTTTAGAATACTTGGACGAGAGGATCGCTCTGAGAGTGAAGCAACCAAGGATGACTTTTATGTACATCTTGAAACATTTTCCCATTAATATTTGCATTATTCTAAATTTAAATTTCATAATTACCATTTTCCCCAAATTCCGGTTTTTCCGGTTTTTCCTTTCGACCAAGTTCGGCCAGAATCGGTCCTATTCATCGCAGAAAATTTGGAGTTCAAAAATCAAAATTTGAATTCAACCCGGTTTTTGAAATTTCCAGAATCGCCGTAGAACCTACGGCTATCGCTATCGCCCCGGCCGGATTTAACCCGGTAGCGAGATTTCAATCCCTGGGCAGGGCTATACTTTGCTTGATAAGGAACACAAACTTTAAACAGAGATGATACTCAGTATGTTCCAAGCCAATATACAATTAAGACACCTGCATATCCTATTCATCATATTTGCCAATTTTCTAATTTACAGCAGCGCATTTGTTTGTCTTTATTTTCTCTGTTTTCAAAAGTTCATTGAGATCACTTGGTTGAATTTATGATGAAGTTCAGCGCAATTCTATTTAAGAACCATATAACGCCACAAGTAGTTCAGAATAAGCACAGGAATATGAGAAAGAAATTAGAGCATGAACCAAACCTTGTGTGCTTCAGGTGTAGCCATTTCAGTAGCTGCAGATTCAGAGGCTGGAATCACTTCCAGAACTGAATTAAGTTTTTCATTTGCAAAATCTTCAATCCTTTTGGAAATGCTTGCCCTGGGAAATAGCTTATTTGCTACCTGTTATAAACAAAAGGACAAATGAAGTGAACAAAATCAAATAAGCACATGTTTACAAATTACAAGCAGGCAGGATTAGGGGATTACCAAACGTATTGCCTTCATCCGGACCTCATCTAGATGATGAATTGAACTCTGCAAGAAACACCTCTACTTAGTAACATAAAAAAGAAACAGAGAATAGCACTAAAGATATACTTCAACCAGAAAAGTTGTACTGGATCATAAAAGCCAACTGCAAATGAAAACCAGTGTGTAAGTTTTATCCATTGGTAATTGCATGTTCAGAGATCAATCTGAAGCACATGTCAGTGAAAGGAAAATAGAAATGCTCAAACTTTACTCAGATATTTTGAGTCTTAAACCGCCTGAAAGAAGGGGGATGGATTGCTTTAGTGCCTAACAATTCTTCCAAGACATGCGTAACAACTAAAACTCGAAATGCATGTCAAGTAGGCTCTCTTTTGTGCTCTACCACCAAATCAAAAGTCAAAACAGACAACCTTTTCATGTTACCACTGCCAAAATTCCCAGACATGCTATTGTCAGTTTGCGACAAATCACGCATATCTATGTGGCTAAACAAGCATATCACACATATATGTAAAAAAGATAGATCAGTAAATATATCATGATGTCAATATAGCACCTGCAAAGCAATCTCCAGACATCTATCTCGATTTGAAGGTCTTAACATGATAATGTTCCAGACAGCACTAAGACCTTGTGTTACCCTATCACCGCTCTGAAGATCCTTGTCCTGCTTCTCATTACTACCAGGAGAACATAGACCCTCTAGCAACTTTAAAACACCTTCTGTTAAGTATGGTATCTCACAAAGCAATTTGCCAAGTGATTTATCTGAAGCCGGAAACATATCACGAAGATTTTCAGCCTACACAAAAAAGAGAAATGGTTGGCCATGATACAAGAAAAATGGTAGCTGTGACAAAATTACAGAAATTTTAAGGAGACATACTACAGTCAGAAGAAACGATTCATAAACTGATGTTGCAGTTCTAGATGAAAGAAAGTCCTGGTCCTGTTCTGCTTCACGATATAACCTGTTCAGAATGCACAGAGTCAACTCGTGTCCCTGCTTAAGGAAAGATGAGTCAGAAATCATCGGAGGCAAACTGAGTGAAACCACGTAAGTAACCACAGAAAATTGTTTCACCATGCACGAATTGGGTAAACAGTGCCATATAAATATATAATGATCATCTATACCTAAGCCTGCTACATGAAATCACTGAACAAGTACACAATACGCATGAATTTCACATTGAACAATTCAATTCTTGCAGAAATCCGGAAAAACTCCCATATTCCAAATGGGGTCTAGAGTTAGATGAACAAGAATGGTGATAAAAGGTTAAAAATGGTGATGTGCTTAGTTCACTAGTTCCCTGATCTAACCACTGGGTGGGTGGTTGAATCACATATCATGGATATAGTACAAAACTGTAAATACAAATTATAGCAAGTGATGCTGAGAAAAACAGAATATATTTTTGCAAAAAAATTCGCGGTGGTAGCTTTGGGGGTTTGTTCTCTTTTGTAATTGTCATGGTGCTTGTCAGTTCTGAATTGTGATCCTCTAATGCCAGACAGGGAGTCTATTGGCTTCTACAATACGCATTCCAATTTCAATCTAAAATTCATTAAATGTTTACCAAGAAAAAACTTGGTTTGATATTAAAAACCAGGTGTTTGAATCTGATTTTTCTCCCAGTTCAGCCGCCTAGGCAGGACTAAGCTCTGATTTCAGCTTTTACGGGTTAAATTACTAGCTGTCCAGTCCTGTCCTGGTTGGCTGGTTCCTAGCTAATTAACTATGCAATCAAACCACTACTGGTTCAATTCATACAGAAGAAAGAGGACTCTACCAACACTTCTATTGAAAATAGAAACTAGATACCAGTTGTACCTAATGGACTAAAAAAGACAACTCCTATGGAAAACAAATTATATGATGTTGTACACCTGTACCCAAGGATCAAAAAACCGTTACCGGGACAAATCCCGCTCGGCGGCCGGTACCCGGTTACCGGAAATCCCGGAAAAACCAGGTCATTTTTCAGAAACTGAATTTTGAACTGGGGTTTTTGAAAACCCGTAACCGGACCAGTTACCGCCCGAAAACCAGAAAACCCGGTTTAAAAAAGCGGAATTTTAAATTGACGAATTTTGAATTAGAAAGTATTTAATGAAGTGCATATTTAGCTCATACAATACGTAATCTAGCATGTTTAGCTCATACAATATGTAATCTAGCATATTTAGCTCACATGAAGTGCAAACCGGCCAAAAACAATAATTCAAGCATATTTAGCTCATACAATATGTAATCTAGCACAAAATAGGCCTAAAACAACCTAGGAAGTGCATTATGCAGTTAAAAATTCAAATATGAAATTGAAATTTTCCGGCCGGTTACTGTTCACCCAGTTGCCACCTGGGAATCCGGTTACGGCGGTAACCGGCCGGGATTTTTTTCTCTGCCTGTACCTCATTATTTACATAATCAGATAGCACATGCTTTTGGAGAAGCTCCCAAGGGTCCAACTCCAAAGGAAACTGCACCAGCAAGTAACATAATGTAAAGGGAGTATGACAGTATACAAGAAACTAAAGCAGCACTAATGTAAACATTGCAAGCACTAATAGTTTTGTGCACCATTTCTTGTCTATTCAGCTAGCCACAGTTAGTTTCTCCAAGAAACACTAACCACAGTTCAAGCCGAAGAAATATAATCTACAGGATGAAATGATAAGCAGTACCTCAACACCCAAATGAGCAAGCAATGGAAGACGAGCGTTTGAACCACCAGATACTTCTTGCTTGTCACTCTCTAGAATCCGCAGAAACGCTACTTTTTGAAGGAGATCTTTAGCCTCATCGCTGAGATCAATATTAGTCACAACCAACTTTGGGAGAACATGCTGTAAAGTAAGCGCACTCGAAGATGAAAACTGTGACTGGCTTGCTTCCGCGGTAGAAGAGCTTGGACTGCGAGTTTCTGATTGAGCCAAACTGAGACCAGCTGAGGAATTATCAGCAGGAAATGAACTGATAAAACTGCCAGTATGCTCTTGGGTTCCCTGAGGTTCTGTTGAAGCATGGGAAGCTTCTGATGATTCTTGAATCTCAATCGATAACCTAGTGGCATCTGCACTGGGTACTTTAGCCTCTACTGTTTCTATATCTAATGGAACGGCTGAATTGTTACTATTCTCTTCCATAGGTAGATTTATTGAGGTATCCATAGGTGGATTTATTGAGGTGGGCACAGGAGGACTGGCAGGAATAGTTGCGATGTCACCGGCAGCAGATGTCACCACAGCAGAATCCTTAGCTGGAGGCACTTCATCCTGATCAGTTTGATTTATTCTCTGAAATACAAAGCTCGATAAACAAAAAGCAAACGAGAACATCTAACAAATCATACAAGGACAACTAAAGCAACCAACCTTCAACAGAGACTCCAAAAGATTTGAACTCATAGCAACAGAGGGCTGGCTAGTTGAAGGAGGTTGTTGTTGATCTGCTTCAGGACGAGAAACTGGCAGGTGTTGCATGTTAACCATTACCACCTCTGCTAATAAGTCAGTAGCGATACTGGATGACAGGATTTGCAGTGATCCAGCAGCTCTGTCGCCTTGCGCAGCTAATGCGGCAAACATACCAACTAATTGATACACAGCTTCAGAATTCCCAGATCTTGCAGGGACAGGCTGACTAGATGAGACATCAACAGAGGCTGACTCAAAATTTCTCTTATTTGCCTCTTCGCTATGGTCTTGAGCATCATGTGATTGTCTGACCCTTTTACTGGAATGACCATCATCTTCTAGGATATTATTGATGTCCTCGGCCAGACTGCGCTTGTTACTGTTGTCAGTGCTTGTCTCCTATCAAGGCAATGTAGCCATTTTGAAACACTTATATCTTAGATTGGACCAAAAATTAAGGGGAGAGGGGTTAGGGGGAACGGAAATTTTCCTGTTTTCCTTCCCTTATTTTCTATTATTTTTCTTTAGGAAGAGTGTGCAGAAGAGAGTGAGAACTTGGATAGAGCCATAGAGGTAAATACCGTCGGAGGCAATGATTCTGGCCTGTTTGATGTGTCCCCAAAACTCCTAGCAGCATTTGCAGTATGTTCTATTGAATCCCCCTGATTGATAATATTTTGAGCTTCTAATAGGCGAACTCGCCACTGCAAAAATGAAAACCCCAAATTAGTAAAGAACTTACCTCAACCAAAAACTGAAAACCATATGATCTACATCACATTCTCAAACAAATGGAACTGAAATGTTCATACTGTTAGAGATATTTTTATAGTTGTGTTATTCCCCATTGTTATAAGGGGGTTATTTGCATATTTACCTCATGTACTTGTCTATATATACTAGCACATTGGCCCCTAATAATACAAGTTGTTATTTCTAACATGGTATCAGAACCCATTAGGGTTACCTCTCCGGACGCGCAACTCGTCCTCCTTCCCTGACCTAGCCGCCGCTGTAGCCAACCTCCCTTCCCCGCCGCTGTCGTCGGCCTTCTCCCACCGCGCCATGCCGGCCTTCGCTCCCATCGCTGCTGTGCTATGCTACCGCACCACCACGGTTGGATCGGGCTCGGTCGCCGCTCCATCTGCTGCCAGGAGCACGGCTGCTGTCACCAACTCGCCGACGCCTCGTCGTCTACCGACTCGTCGACCGCCTCGACGTCCTCCGCTTCCGCGCCGCCAAGCCGCCCATCGGGTTGGACCAGGCTCGGTCGCCGCTCCATCTGCCGCCAGGAGCACGACTGTCGTCACCAACTCATCGTCGACGCCTCGTCGTCCGCCGACTCATCGACCTCCGCCGCTGACTCGTCGCCGACGCCTCATTGCCGAACCTCCAGGCCGCGTCGTCGCCAATCCATCCGAGTGGCGTCGTGCCATGAGGGTCGACGCCGCCGCCGCCACCACAAGCCGCCGCCACCGCCGTCCCCAGGAGCCGCCGCCGTTCGGCCTCCCCTCCTTGGTTGTGTGGGCTGTGTGAGCCAGCCTGGTCGGTATTTCAAGGAGCCAGCCTGTTTTTTTTCGTTAAAAAAAACGTCGTTCTAACTACCACGCCATCCAGCGCCGCCTATTAGACTACGTTACCTTGGTCGCCGCGCCATCCAGCGCCGTCTACCAATGGGCACCGTTTCCCTCCCTCGCTACCCGGTGATCTTCGATGGTGTTAATTACACCAGCTTCATGTCTCACATGCGCATCCACATGCGTGGTCTTCGTCTCTGGGGCGTCCTCTCTGGCGATGTCACCTGCTCGCCTTGCCCTACTCCTCCGACAGAGCCTACGTCATTGTGCTACCCAACACCGACAAGCTCGCCGTCGAGGTCGCGGCCTTCTCGATGAGAAGGTCGCCTCGCCTACCAAGAGGCTCTGGATTCCTACATGGATCGATTGACCGCCAACACTCAGTGGTGCGACGACGACGCCGAGCCGCCGCTGCTTGTCTTCATCGCCGATGTCCACCTCGCTCTCTTACGAGGTTGTGGGACTTCCTTCGGCTGTCCAGATGTAGACTCACCTTTGTCAGCGCTACGAACCCTCTGGAGATGCCCTCTACCTGTCAGTGGTTCGCCAGGAGCACTCTCTTCAGCAGGATGATGCTACCGTTGACGTCTTCTATGCTCGAGTTCTCAGCATGCAGCGTCACCGACTCTCTTCGACCGCTTGGCCGTCGCTCTTGTTCGTCTTTGCTGGTCAGACGTCTTGACACTGAGTTTCAACAGATCTACGAGTTCCTTACTCGCCTTCATCCTGAGTTCGAGCAGAGGCGTGCCCAGCTTCTTGCATGCCACCCTCGTGTCACTCTTTTGGAGGCTCTTAACGAGATACGTGCAGAGGAGACTCGCCTGAGTGGTGCTGATCTGATGCCGCTCCCCTCCGTGCTTGCCGCTCGTCCACCTGCTACACCGACTGCTCCACGCTTCAGTACACTGCCTCCTCCAACGGCTGCCACAGGTGGTGGTGGTCGCCCTCCATCTGGCGGTGGCCGTCCTCGCTGCTCCTACTGTGACAAGGTCGACCACATTGAGTCCCAGTGCTATAAGAAGCAGCGGCATCTTTCACGCCGTTCTTCTCCTAGCACTGGCACCGGTGCTTCTACATCGACGTCTGCATCGACTCCTTCAGCAGTTTCTCTCACTGAGTAGGAGATAGCCAGACTTCTACGTCTGCTTGCCGCTTCAGGTTCTCCCTTGACAGGTTCTGCAGATTCTGCTACTGACTATTCGGGCAATAAGAAACCACCTCCTACACAGTCAGATACCTCCCCATGGATTCTTGATTCAGGAGCATCATTTCACATGACTTCTGATTCTTACACTTTGTCTTTCATTACACCTCTTGATTCCCCTGTCAGTGTTCTTACTGCTGATGGCACATCTCTTTGTCTCTGGTCGAGGACCTCTTAGCAACTCATCCTTTCATGTTCCTTCTGTTGCTCATGTTCCTCGCCTAACCATGCAGCTTCTTTCTGCTAGACAGATTACTAACTTTGGTTGTCGGGTCATTCTTGACTCTGACTCTTGTTGTGTTCAGGACCGCCACACGGGGGCCCTGGTTAGTTCTGGCCCTCGGAGCCTTGACTCACAGTGTCTTTGGGAACTTGACTGGCTTCACCTTCCTTCCGTTGCCACCGTCGTCGCCAGTCTTTCCGCTTCTGCCACTTCGTCTACCAGCTCTTTCCAGCAGTGGCATCACCGTCTTGGTCATCTGTGTGGATCTTGTTTGTCATCTTTAGTCCGTCGTGGTCTTCTGGGGTCTATCTCAGGAGACGTGTCTTTAGATTGTCAGGGCTGTAAGTTAGGGAAACATATTCATCTTCCCTATTCTCATAGTAAGTCTGTGTCTCAGCGACCATTTGATCTTATTCATTCAGATGTTTGGGGTCCGGCTCCCTTACTTTCGAAAGGGGGTCATCGATATTATATCATTTTTATAGATGACTTCTCTCGCCACTTGTATATATCTTATGTCTTCTCGTAGTGAGGCCTTGTCTATCTATAAACAATTTGCTACTATAGTTCGCACACAGTTTTCCACTCCTATTCGTGTCTTTCGTGCTGACTCTGCTAGCGAGTACCTCTCTCGTTACTGCGGCTTTCTTCTTTGGCGAAAGGCACTCTCGCTCGATTATCTTGTCACGGTGCTCATGCTCAGAATGGTGTCGCTGAACGCAAGCATCGTCACCTCCTTGAAACGGCTCGTACTTGATGATTGCTGCCTCTATTCCACCTCACTTTTGGGCCGATGCCGTTTCCACTGCCACCTATCTCGTCAACATTCAGCCCTCTTCTGCTCTTCAGGGTGAGATCCCAGTTGAACGTCTCTGTGATTTTTCTCCAGACTACTCTGCCCTTCGTCTATGTGGCTGCGTTTGCTACGTTCTCCTTGCACCTCGAGAACGCACCAAACCGATCGCTCACCGTTGAGTGTGTTTACGGGATACAATCTTGAGAGCACAAGGGCTATCGGTGCTGGGACACTGTTGGTCGACGGATGCGGATTTCTCGGGATGTGACTTTTTTGACGAGTCTCGTCCCTTCTACCCAGATCCTGCCTCTCCTTTGGTTTCCTCTGTGGAGTCCCTGTCTTTTTTTACTTTTCCAGATACAACCATCTCTGTCTTGCCCTCGTCCACCCGTCCCACTGAGTCTCCACATATACCTCCTGAGGCCTCTCCACCGTTGTCGCCGCCTGCTTCGTCCCCTGCGGCTCCTCATGCTCCTCCCACTCTCTTTTACACTCGTCGACCTCGTCTTCAGACTCTTCCAGATGAGCCATCTTCCCCTGATGTTTCATCTTCTCCTGATGCTCCATCTTCCCCTGATGGGTCATCATCTCCTCGCTACGGTCTCCGCGATCGTCAGTCGATTCGGCCTCCTGCCCGTTTTGGTTTTGCTGGTGCAGCTACCTATGAGCATGTCTCCTACCGGATGTTGTTACTCACCCTGAGTGGCAGCATGCCATGGCCGAGGAGATTGCTGCTCTCGAGCGTACTGGTACTTGAGATCTTGTTCCTTTTCCATCTCTCTCGTCCCATCACGTGTAAGTGGGTCTATAAGATTAAGACTCACTCTGATGGCTCTCTTGAGCGCTATAAGGCGCGCCTTGTTGCTCGTGGCTTCCAACAGGAGCATTGTCGTGACTACGACGAGACTTTTGCTCCTGTGGCCTACATGACCACTGTTCGCACTCTTCTTTCGGTAGATTCTGTTTGCCATTGGTCCGTTTCTCAGTTTGATGTCAAGAATACCTTTCTTAATGGCGAGTTGCGTGAGGAGGTCTACATGCATCCGCCACCTGGGTATTCTGTTCCTGAGGGCATGGTCTGTCGTCTTCGTCGCTCTCTATGGCCTTAAACAAGCCCCTCGTGCTTGGTTTGAGCGTTTCTCCTCTGTGGTCATAGCTATAGCTTCTCAGCTAGTGATCATGATCCTGCTCTTTTTGTCCACACTTCGTCTCGTGGTCGGACTCTTCTTCTTCTATATGTTGATATGATCATCACCGGAGATGATTCTGAGTACATTGTCTTTGTCAAGGCTCGTCTGAGTGAGCGGTTCCTTATGTCGGATCTTGGTCCTCTTCGTTACTTCCTTAGGATTGAGGTTACTTCCACTCCAGATGGTTTCTTTATGTCTCAAGAGAAGTATATTCAGGATCTTCTTGATCGCGCTTCTCTCACTGACCAGCGTACTGTTGAGACTCCCATGGAGCTCAACGTTCATCTTCGGCCCTCTGATGGTGAGCCTCTTTCTGATCCGACTAGCTATCATCATCTTGTTGAGAGTCTTGTCTACCTTGCTGTTACTCGTCCGGATATGACGTATCCAGTCCACATTCTGAGTCAGTTTGTCTCTGCTCCCACTCAGGTCCACTGCAGCCACCTTCTTCGAGTTCTGCGATACCTTCGTGGGACTATCTCTCGCCGTCTCTTCTTTCCACACTCCAGCTCGTTACAGCTTCAGGCTTATTTGGATGCTACTTAGGCCAGCGATCCATCTGATCGCCGGTCTATCTCTGCTTACTGTGTTTTTCTTGGTGGTTCTCTCATTGCCTGGAAGACGAAGAAACAGACTGCAGTATCCCGTTCGAGTGCAGAGGCTGAGTTCCAAGCTATGACTCTCTTGACAGAAGAGATTACCTGGCTACGGTGGTTACTTGAGGATTTTGATGTGTATGTCACTACACCAACTCCTCTCTTGTCAGACAGTACAGGTGCTATCAGTATTGCCCGTGACCCTGTGAAGCATGAACACACCAAGCATATTGGTGTTGATGCTTCCTTCATGAGGTCTTGTGTGCATGATCACGTGATTGCTCTTCAGTATGTGCCTTCGAACTTCAGATAGCGGATTTCTTCACAAAGGCCCAAACTCAAGCA
Source organism: Hsuehochloa calcarea (assembly GCA_036346395.1). Lineage (NCBI taxonomy): Eukaryota > Viridiplantae > Streptophyta > Magnoliopsida > Poales > Poaceae > Hsuehochloa > Hsuehochloa calcarea. The sequence continues at coordinate 4,331,781 of CM070606.1, forward strand.
CAACACGGCTTCTACCTCTCCAAACTCAGTGTTGTTGATCCACCATGAGTTTGAGGGGGGGTGTTAGAGATATTTGTATAGTTGTGTTATTCTCCATTGTTATAAGGGGTTATTTGCATATTTACCTCATGTACTTGTCTATATATACTGGCTCATTGGCCCCCTAAGAATACAAGTTGTTATTCCTAACACATACTACAAACATGCTCATGAAAGAATGGCACTAATGATAAAAATATAATGTTACTAGTAATCATGAATTTAATATATGAAAGGATAAATATTAGTAGCTTGCAGACTGGTTGCCTGCATATGGCTCATTCAGGCTGGTTGGTGCAACATCTTTTGGTTGAGGCTGGTGGTTGTTTGAATCATTCATGTGCAACAAGGAATCTAGAAGGGGTGTACAAATTGCTCTTCCAAGCCTAGTTCAGTGAAACATGGGAATCAGGCATATCTCCAGGCTAGGCTCACTTGAACCGGATGTGAGGTGCACAGGACACAATGCATGAGGGTTCAGATCACACCTCTCCCATCCCTCTGTCCTCCGCACACGCCTTGACATTGCCCAAACCTGCTGCCACCCAGGCTGCTAACACCACACTGAAGTCCGTCAGCACGGGTGTCATCATCCAAGCCCGCCTTCCACAGACCAAGCCCAATTTCGTTGTGCCGACATGCTGAAGTGAACACCTGATTTGGTTGCAGCCAAATTGACACGATCTCATGAACGCTGTGAATGCGGTTGTTGCTCAATTTTTCTCTCAAAGAAACCCTGGATTTGGTTGCTGCCGAGGACAAAGACTTCCAATTTATGATGCTGGCATCCAACTTGGGAATGAATTGATCGATTTGGAATGTGGATTCCATTAATCTAGCACGGGAAGAGATAAAACAGAAAGATAATACACCGAGATTCCTTGAGTTTTACTGTTTGCTCCTTCTATGCATTTTGGCTTCGTGTATTCTACGTTAAAAAAATACTTTATGATTTGTTTATAGTTAAAATGCCACCACAAATGTAACTGGTTTATTTATTTATTTTTTGCCACTCCCATACATATACAATTATTTCTAATTCATCAAATACATACAGCCAACCAACCAAAGTCTCCCACTCATCCTGAATCTACACATCCAACCAACCAAGCAAACACACTTGCACCGCTAGAGCCTGGACAAACCTGTCCAGTATGGTTGATAAGGGCCAGGCTGAGCCGCTGAGCACCATCCAGGAAACCAAGCAGCACCAAACCGGCCTAAAATGTGTAGATATCTATCTAAACAAAAACAACATAGCCTCCGCTAGAAAACATATATGTTTACTCCAGTTGTTGAGCACATATTAAAATGGGAGCATATAATGTGATAATGCACTAAGTGTTGCAAATTTTCAATATGGACCGTCGGATCCTGGACAGAAGTGATCCGCGCGGTTATATGCTCCCTATTAAAATAGGCGTGAAGTGACATAAGTCAGATCTACCACTCAGAAGAAAAGCATATCGAGAAAAGTTCTTTCACAATAACGGATATTATGTATGTACCATCTTATAATTTACTGCTAGAAGCTAAAAGAAATACCGGCTCAGCACTTGAATGTGTACATTTCAGGCATGCAGCAAAGGCACTCTTCAAAGCATGGAATGCGCCTGGGACTTGCATTTTAATAATGGAACTTGCTGGATCCAAAGAAAGTAAAAATGGCAGTATGCGTCCATAAAAGGAAGGCCTTCTTTGGGCAATAGCTGAGAGACTGAGAGAAGTTTATGTTAGAAGATGAGGAAAAAGAACACATGTGGTAGAGGAAAAGAACACATGTGGTAGAAGATAAACAGAAGCCAAAACTAGGGAAAACAACAGATGCTAGATAAACATCAAAGTAGCCTGAAAGTTTTCTACAAACAAAATGACTGAATGACACAACATCCTCATGCAGGAAATTTATTTGCTCCACAAATGGTACGAACGGCAAATATACGGAAAAGTTAACGGAATACAACCGGATGGGAGTATGAGACAAACCTGGTAACGAAGACAATGATCATCGAAGTACTGAGTGATTTTACTTTAGGAGACTTAAGCTGTTCTAGCAACAATCCCAGGCTCTGGCTGGCTTCCACAGCTAAATCTCCAAAATTAAGCAAAGGGTGACCTCCCCGTAACCATGCTACATTGAATCCCATAACTACAAAGGATTTACAGTTGACCAAACCATCATTCCACAAATTCAAAACATTGAACATATGATGATTTTCATATAAAACACAACAAATGTTCTACCTTCTGTAGCTTCTCTTGGTGGATCTGATGGGATATTAGGATCTGGGGTGTACGCAAGAATTGTTTTTTCGACAAACTTAACAGCCAGTAACCTGACTCCTTCATTGCTGCTATGCTGACAGGCAGATTCCACAAATGTAAGAAACTGCAGGCCAAGAGGATGAAATTAACCGGACAAAAAAAGGAGAGTGGCTCACCTGAAACGCCATGGGTGGCACCGCTGATTTAATCTTGAGTAGCCATTCCCATGATAATTTCAGTGAATCATCGATCCCACCACTTGAGAACAAACCCTGGATTGAAAATCAGCAAACGGCAACATGAGCTGAAGTCCACACACAGGCAACTCCAAAAGGTGTTGTTGGAATTACCTGGATAACTAGCTGTTTTAGTACTTTGGCAAATAAGTCTGTTCCTGTTTTAACAGCTTGCCTTGCAACTGCAGGTGTCTCATCCTTCAGAAGGTGCAGTAGACAAGGTATCATATCGGGTAGATACACCATGTGCTTTGACCCAACCTCACCAATCATCCTATGTCAGGGGGGAGAGTTAAAACGCACATGAAGTAAAAAATATGAGCACCTACAAGTAGGCTGCAAGGCATCAGCAAATATCATAACACAAAGCATTGAGCGAGGCCATGTCATAGGTTAACTCTGCCTGTTATTAACACCTTGAGCGAGAAAACTCATTTACAGCACAGTGAACTAGTACTAATCATCTACAGCACATCGCTCATTGTGTAGTGCATTGTATAAAAACTCTAGGAACGACATCAAACCATTCGACACAAAACCCTAATTTTTTGGATAAAAATTCACGATAACCTTTGATTGCTGAAGCAAAATGGCAGCAAATTTAAGTTAGACTAATGTGATTCATGAAACAGACACTCCAATGCCGAAGGTCCAAGTAAAATTGAAAAGAAAAAAGAGCAAGAGAAGCACTCACTCGGCGACGATCTTGCGCACGGGGCTGGCCTCGTCGGTGTGGAGCTCGGCGATGCGGGTGACGAGCTCGGGGAGCGGCACCCTGCGGAGTTCGCGCAGCTGCCGGAGGCGCTGCGCGATCTCGGCAGCCGCCGGATGAGGGTGGTCATGCGGATGGAAGATCGGCGGAAGCTCTCGGGCGGCGGCCACCGCCATCGGAACCCTAGCTCCGCCGATCTCCGGCGACGTGAGGGTGGTCGAAAAAACTTATTCCTTTCACTCGTCGTCTCCGGGCCTGGCGTACGGGGGACTGGGTGGGAGGAGATAGGGATCATGCCATTAGGTTTTATCAAGTATGTGGGCCTGTATGGGCCTATCGCCTCCGCAGCCCAGCCCTCGGCCCACGAGGCGTCAAAACTAACCAGCCCGAAGCGCGTCTCCCTCGTTCCCTCGTCTCTCTCTCCCCCTCCCTCGCGCACGCTGGTGAGCAGGCCCCTGACCCACTTGTCCGGCCACACGTAGAACAAGCACTATGTTTCTTCCACCTCATGCCTTATTTCTCTCTCCCCGCCCGATCCCTCCCCTCTCTCCATGTAGATCACATGAGCCCAGTAGGAGACAGCGCCTCGAGCCTCTTCCCCTTTCACACCGCGCCGCAAGTTCGTTCCATCCGTGCCATTGTCTGTTGCCTGTTGCGTCGTACCACTTCGTTCTCCTTCTGCCCTCTATTTAAGCCCCCACTGAGCACATCAAATGGCTTGCCCGCTCCTTCTCGACATTTTTCCCAACTTTTCCCCTCTTCTTCGCCTTGGGTGGAAGAGAATGTAAGATGCGCCAGTCATCTTCTCCAACTCTAGTCGTCGGTGTTCGCTCGTCGATTTTCACAGTTTGGGTCAGCCTACGCCTCCATTGTCTTGATCACCGTGGTTGCCTCGACCTCCTCTTCCCCATGCTCATCTTGCCTTTGCTCGTTTCCCCACGGGAGGGACAGAACACCGCCGTCCGTAGAGCTAGCCAGAGCACACCATCGCCATCGCAGCCTCGTTTTTTCCTTCTCAGTGAGTTTTGACCTCGAAGCCCTTATCTCGCGTGCTCACTTCGAGCTCCTCTCCCTAATGCCCCCTCTCTTCTTCCTTGCCGTGCATTAGAGTCACAAAATGCCTTCATCACCGTCTCCGCCCCAGAGCACACGTAGACCTCGCCACCGCACTTGATCTCCTTCCTTGCTTGGCTTCCATGTGAGCCCGTCTGTTCCCTTGTGTTCCAGTATGTTGCAAACATACTAGGCTAGTCAATGTGTCGTATGAATGATCGTAGTATTGCCGCCCCGTAGCACCACGTCGCGCAGCCATAAGCCACCGTGGAGAGCTCAACACACCGCTTATTCTTGAGCACCGAGAGCACCCCTAGCATCATGGTAGTCGTAGATGGTGAATCAACCTTCAATTTGCAGTCTCTAGCTTCGTTCAGTAGTTTCCCATGTGTACAGTAGCGCGGCCTCTATCCTTGATGTAGCGTCGTCACCTCAGAGATCTTCCGCCACACTATCGCCGCCTTCGTGGTCGCATTGGTCCCCGCAACCCATTTGTGGGGACATGGACGGTCGTCGAAGCCTTATCCGCTAGTGTCAAGTTGGGCCCGAGCCAGCCATGGCTACCCTGCATCGCTCCTGTGTTCTGGGAGGAAGAAGACGACCATAGACATCGACATGTGAACCCCACCCATAAGATTTGCTTAAGTTAACCGATAGTTGATTAGTGTGTAATCGTTAGTTAGTGTTAGTATGACGTGTGGGCCCTCGGTAATTAGAAAAAACATAATTAGGGTATAATTTAGTGTGTGAGTGTATGACATGCAGGCCCCGCTACTTAAAACTCCCTGTGTAGACCTAGTCTGTAGATCGAAGTCGTTGATGTGTGGCCGTGTGAACTGTCGGGTGGACCGAGTCAATTTGGACCACGGTCCCACATGTCAGTCTCTTGGGTTTTGCAAATGAGAATAATTAGAAAATAAATTAAAAACCCAGTTAGACCCCATTGTCAGCCACAGAGGTAAACCTCTAATCTACGGCGATCATAGTCAGCTTAACAGAAAGGCCACAAAAAATTGATTACATGTTTCTTGTGAGATCTCTTGATCTCTCCCCCAAAATTGGTGAACATCAAACCCTTGTGTTGATAGAGGGGGAGGAGGGATATTTCACCCAGTAGAGGGATTCATTTGCTGGTTAGCCATCTAGATTGATTTCATGGCAAATTGCCCTAAGGTTCTATGCCATGGCGGGAGGGAGGAGAGAGGAAGGGGAGAGAACATAGGGGAGGGAGGGAATGATGGAGCCACAATATTCCTTTCCTTTTGGCTCAGACTGGATGTTTTATTTCCCATGAAATACACAAGCAACTTCCCCTTTCCTAAGAAAGGAACCATGCTTTCATGTGTCTCAAACGCACACATAACAAAACTTTCCAAAGGAATGCTAGAATCTAAAATTCATGTGAAAAACCTTTGATCCAAATGGGGCCTAAACGGTTGGTTTATTTCTTGGGTCAAGATGAGCTCATTAGATTCTCTTGAGAAAGTTCACCATTCCTATGTTACTTAATTTTGAAACTATTAATTATTACTAACAAAAAATTCTTCGAAAAATGCAATAATTTGTAGTACTTAAGCGCTCAACCCCCCCCCCCCAAAAAAATTTGGTAACCCGCCCGATCCTCCTGCTAAATTCCCTAGATCGACGCAGATTGCTAACATGGGGTGATCTCAGCCGATCGGTTGCAAAGCCGTCCAACACTTGGTCTCAATTATAAGAGGGAGGTGGAGGCGGAGACCAACCGTCCATCGTTGCTCTAGAGGAAGACAGGTGGAGACCAACCTACGAGCTCCAGTTGCAACATGCGGCAAAGAGAACGGGGGAGGGAGGTAGAGAGAGAAGCATGGAGGCGCACCTCTCTCCGGTCGAGCCGTGGCCATGTGCAGTAAGAGAGATGTAGATAGAAGGAAGGAGTGAATACAATGAGAGTATTTTCAGATGGGAGTTGGAGAATGAGATAAGGATTACATGGTGATAATTGGAACACGTGGTCTGACGTGTACGTGAGACAACAGAGTGAATTCGTGTTGTGCTGAGTAGCAGCGTCCGATAACTTTGTTAGCATCGGACATCTGGGTAGTATCATTGTCATTTGTAATTCCTAGCCCACCTTTCCTATCTTATTTAATTTCTAAATCAATAATTATTACTAATAAATATTTGGGAAAATGCAATAATCTGCAGCACTTCTGTGCTCAACCCCCCGAGGGAAATTTGGTAACCCGCTTGATCCTCTAGCTGAGTTCCCCATATCGACGCGGATTGCTGATGTGGGGTGATCTGGGCCAATTGGTTGGAGCTAATCCCACTCGTCCAACACTTGGTTTGGATTATAAAAGGGACCCACACATTTCGTCTCCATCTGCAACCGCCCCCATCGTATCCAGAATTCTCAACCTCGTTGCTGACCCTAATGTCGAAGGAGTTCGCTTTGTAGTCCTTGGAGCAGTTGGAGAAGGTGGCCTCCTCTTCCGTCGGGTACTTCCCGAAGGTCCAGTTCAAGCTACGCGATGACACGAGTTTGCTAGAGGCGTCGCAAATCTAGAAGAGGACACACCATGGCAAGGAGGGGTACCTCTTCCTCAACCCACCGCTGCTCCAGAGGAAGACGGAGGCGGAAACCTACCTGCGAGATCCGGTTGCGACAACATGTGGCAAGAGATAAAAGGATAGGGAGGAAGAGAGAGAAGCATGGAGGAGCACCTCTCTCCGATCGAGCCTTGGCCATATGCAATGAGAGAGATGTAGATAGAAGCGAGGAGTGAATGCAATGAGCGTATTTTTGGATGGGAGTTTGAGAATGAGATAAGGTGTTGGACCGAAAAGGCGACTAGAGGGGGGGTGAATAGGAGCACGCTCACTTTTTCAACCTCGATTAGATTCAACACAAATTTCACTCCAATAGCTATAGAAGCTATGAAGATCGATATACCAAGACAAATGAAGACTAGGATTGAATCCAATCAAAACCCCGAAGCAAAACAACCAAAAACAATCGAAACTTGATTTCCTAAGTGTGGAGCGGTCTGACCTCTATTCAAGGGCGGTCCGACCGGTCCTATGGGCGGTCCGACCTTCAGAGGGGCGGTCCGACCTCCGCACGATGAACAAAGGAAATCACCAAAAACGGTTGCAAATAGATGTAACTTTTGATCTACAACTCCAAACTTGATGAAACTTGGTACACACCTTCTCTAGGATGTCAGGAACCTATTCCAATCGAAGATCATGAAGATCCATGGAAAAGTTATGACCTTTTTCAGTTTGAGAGGTGGAAGGTTTGAAACCGAGTCAAAACGAAAACTATATCGAAAAACTTGCTCGTGGGTGATTGATGATCAAGATGATCTTAGATGTGTTCCCACATGTCACAAAGAAGCTAGATCATGCAAAGAAATCAATCAAAAACATGCGAATCAAAGAAAGACTCAAAATCACCAAATAGAGAGAAGAAGGGCAAATGAACTCATCTTGAAGAGAACTCTTCTTTGGATTGATTTGATAATGTATTGATTACAGCCACTCATACGGATACGCATGGACACAAGATCAAAACATCTCTCTCTCTCTAGAACCCTAATCTCCACTAAACCTTCCCTAAGCACTTAAGCCAAAACTAGGGTTTCAAGCATGAAAGGGTTGAAGGGTGCGACCACCTCCTCCTCTATTTATAGTGGAGACTTAAACCTTCTAGAAGAGTCACCCTAATGGGCCCCGTTAAGGCCCAAAACAAACGGGTCACACACGCACGCCTCTCGCCGCTGCCTTCATCTCCTCTTGACTTACTCCGCTTCTCCACGCCATCTTGCGCGCGAGTCGTCAAAGTCACCAAGGCGGATTTGGTATAATTACTAAATACCCCCTTCTCGATCTTTTGCAAAGACCGAGTCCCATCTTTGTGAAGCACCTCCCATGCTTCGCCACGTGTAGGTTGATCAACGGCTCTCAACATGCTCGGCAAGTCTCTCCCATCCGGCTCCCCACCGTAACCACCATGGCACTTGCACCGACCCCGGCACCGCTTGATCCAACTAGCCGCACCAATCGCCTGCTCGGTCATCCTTGTCTATTCTCGCACCACACTTGAGTTCATTGACTCACCCAAGCATCGCCGATCGTTTCGGACCTTAGCTCTCCAAGCCTAGTCCCGATCATCCTCGCCGCTGACCGTCGTTGACCACCAAGCAACCTCGCACAACAATAAACAAGCAAATCGAATCCGGAACAAGTTTGTTTGTATTAGAACCGATCTTACGTAAAGATTGTTTGATTCGGGGTCTCCTAGAGATAAGATCACGCAGAGTGGATTGACACGGATGTTTAGACAGTTCAGCCTTCTCCGGAGAGAATAATAACCCTAATCCTGTGTGTATGGTATTCTTGATGATCAAGTAAAAGACTAAGACTATTACGAGAATAGCACTTGTGTTCCTACTTGATCGGCTCTTGTTCGCTTGCCCCTATCTCTCTCGATCGATGCCCTTATATAGTCGTGAAGAAGTAGCCGCTTTGCCTCACGGAGATGCGCTGATTAATCCAAAGAACGCGCGCATCTTGGCAAGAATTATCGGCGCCTCGCTTTCTTCACGCCGTCCGCAATTATCTTCCGTAGATAATGGGGTAATTACGCACCATTAATAAGCGGAATAATAGTGCGTGCGAGCCGCTCGATTCCTTAATCAATTGGACCCACTCGCCGTAGGTTTGATTATAAGGTGGTCGTAGTTTACACAGTCGTAGAAGAACTTACGACTGTGTAGCGATCGAGAAGGACTTACGACCGGTAGCGATCGAGAAGGACTTACGACTATGTAGTGGTCGTAGAAGGACTTACGACCATGATATAGTCGTAGCAAGACTTACAACCACTTATTGGACTTCTCCCTTTTAGATAAGGGGTACCTCCGGGACTATGTGACATCATATTTACCCATAATAAGAATTACAGATAAAAGATAAAATGAGGATTATTAGATCCTCGCCATCTAGCCCCACTTTCAAGTGAAAGTAACTTACTTGGTGAAGATTTCAGAAATGGTCTTACGACCATGAAAATGTCGAGAACAATAGTCGAAGGAAGAACTCTTCGATATTTGAATGCTACGTTGACCAGAATTTGTTTGGTCAAGAAGGTTGCTTACAACTATCAAAAGTCATAAGAACCCCTACAACCGTAGTAGTCGTAGTAGGGCGATTGGAGAAAAACCCTTCCGATTGATACTTCCTTTGACCGTAAAGACTTGGTCAGAAAGTAATTTTACTTGGAGATGATAAAACAAACATAACTTTCTCGAATGCACTGTCTGGGAATTGCAAACGATCTCTGAGATTCATTGATGAGACAGTTCTCAAGTGATCGCAATCCGTGAAGATTGTTTACAACTTAAAAGTCGAAAAACCCTACGACCGTCCGGTGGTCGTAGCGTGGGAATCGGAGAAAAGCCTTTCCGATTGATACTTCCTTCACCGTAAATACTTGGTCAAGAATGTAATTTTGCTTGGGGTGACGATACGCACCTAATTTTTCTCGAACGGACCATCCGGGAATTGCAACCGCTCTCTCGGACTTGTCCGATGAAGCGGTTCCGGCGGTACAACCAACTCCTACTGCACCTATAGACGAGACGGCTTCCGGCTTACGAGATCGCGTGATTATAAAAACTTACCGTAGGTAGACTTGGGTTTTACTTTTCCCCAAATCGCTCATTGCTTCTTGAACTCTTGCTTTCTCCATCCTCGACTAGGTTTCATCTTTTCATGCGCCAACCCAATCAAAAACTTCTTGCTTCGAGCGAAATGGCCAAGAGAGTTTCGAATGGGAGGAATCGGAGATGGATGCGCTAAGATCAAGATCTTGGTTGATGCCGGAAGATCCCGCAGAAGGCTCGTGAAGTGGATTCCGCTGTCGGCAAGATCGCCATCGGGGAAAATGGGCAAATCCTCGCCTTCCAAGCGTATTGTGAGTGCGCCTTCGATTACCGCCACCCCTTTCTTACAAGAGTACTCGAACACTTTGGGGTGGAACCGTAAACTTAGGTCCCAATTCCATTACCATGTTGAGTGTGTTCGTATCTATGCGAAGCATACACAGGGATTCCATGGATCTCGAGCTGCTCCAATATTATTATGGGATGGCTCGACAAACCTAATCGCCAAGTCATGGCTTTGAAGCTCCACGACTCAAGTCGAAGGAGTACATTCAGAGCTTTACCCGTCTTCGTGGTCGGGCCGAGGAAGAGGTGGTTCTACCGAAGGTCACCTCAAGACACCTTTCTTTTGAGGGGAAGGTCGCTAAAAGAAATCTTCATGGGACTCAACCTCGAAGATATCAATTGGATTAGCCCTTATATTCAAGCTATTAAGGACTTGAAGGAAGAAGGGTGGACGGATGGCATGTGGTGAAGGATTTCATCACACGCCAATTAGTCCTCTCAAGAAACGAGCATCTCCTATGTGGAGGTACTCGGGAGAGGAGACCCCACCGAGACTATGAGGAGGGTAAGCAATTGTCGACTTAGCTCTCCGCTTGGTCTTTCTCAACCTTGTCTAATATTTTTATCTGCTTATTACGCATCTTTCACAGCCGAGGTTGACTCAGTCGACTCATTTGTGAGAAGTCTCCGCCACTCGAGGGCGGTTCCTCAAGTCATTGCGGTTTTGTCCGCAGATGAAAGGATAGAGCGCCTAAAGGTAATCGAATCGATTCTCTCTTTAGGACTTTATAGTCGTAGAAGATACTTACGACTAATGGTGATCGAGAATATCTTACAATCAAGAAAAAGTCGAGAAAAACTTACGACTTGGTACTAGTCGTAGAAAAACTTACGACTAATTAGTGATTCTTCTTTTCTGCTTTGCTTTACGTAAAGTAGGCATGGAAAATCGCCAGACGCACGAAGAAGTCGCTCGATGACTATTGGCGCCGGGTTGTCGAAGACAAAGACTCGGCTCCTCCTCAAGAGACGCCGACTTGTAAAATCTGCCGACAAGGGGGAGCAAGTTCGAGTTCGGTCTTTCGACCAAACCTCTACAAGGCTCGCGGCACTGTAGTTGTATCCGCCGAGGCCGCACTCGCCGGCCGAGGAGGTTGAAGCGCTTGAACCTCTCAAGCGCAAACCTCGCAAGGCTAAGGTACCTTCTATTATGACACTAATCTTTCGCAGCTGGTGCCACTCCTAGTTTTTTTAAACAACCGGAAAGGGAGAACCGGAAGGATTTTATGTCTTTATGAAGGACGATCTTTGCATCAAGACAACTCGCAATCGAGGGCGTTGTCGCGGAATGGTCGAGATACCTCGCCCATCCGTAAGATCAGAAATCGAGCTCGTTCTGTTCAAACTCTACGACCGACGTGGTCGTAGCCGAGCCAAATGTTGAACCTCGACCGGACGTGGTCGTGGAGAAGAAGAGGTCCTCCGTTGGGAGGATTGCTCCAAAATTCCCGTTAAGACCAGGTGCGAGGTATGTGAAATGTACCAAGTGTAAGAAGGACATTTACCTTTTTCTTTTCACAACCCGATTTGCTTTTCTTTATTTCACCAGACTCCTTCAAATTTCCGGAATGCTTCACGAGAAGTCCATTGCTATCCCTTCACCATCGGAGAGGTAGCAACGGAGGTGGTCAAGCATCACCTTGGCCTGTGGCCGATGAAGTCGAGACTCCTGCAGTGTCTCCCACATCCGCCAAGTCGTAACACGACTCTTGAGGTAGCTACCATTCTCGTTGAGGTGGCCGCCACGACCATCAAGTCGAGAAACAACAGAGGCAACAGTGGAAGCCTCCGTCAAGGTGGTGACCACCTGCGACCGCCTGGGAAGAAATCGAGGAGGCGTTCCTTCCCTACCCAAAGAGAAATCACGTAACCGTAGGAGAAAATTTCAACTTCGTGGTGACTTCTTTGGGCCGCCTCCGTCGTAGGGTCTTCTCACAAATCTCGTGACCGAGTCCCCATCCCAAAGATATTCCCAATACGGATAATACTTTTGACAACGAGCTCCGAGAAGGTGTGGTGGGACAAAGTCGCGAGGATAGATAAGCCGCACACCCTGACCTTGTATATTCGATTTTTGCTAGAACGACTATGAATGTAAGTATCTTCGAATACTTATATATGTGGCTTTCCTTCCCTTCTCACTGTTTTCTTTTTGCGTAAAGCTCGAGCAAATTGTCATTGTCGGTGAGTATCATCGACAACTTTTAGAGCTAAGACAAGAGAAGAACTACTCTGCAGAGAGCGCAGAGGTGGTAAGTCAATTATCATTCATAGTTGTTTTTGACTTAAATACTGTAAAAGTTTCACGAGAATAGTCATGGAAGAAACTCATGATTTAAGTATCACTCGAAAAGAACTTACGACTATTTACGACCAAAGTGGTGGTCATAGAAAGACTTACAACCATATCTTAGTCGCGAAAAACTTACGACTAGGTCGGTGGTTGTAGAAGTACTCACAACCATTCACCGATGTTTATCTTCGCTCCTTTTTTGTAGGTTAAACAAGGATACGAAGACCTTAGTGACTCACTCGATCGTGAAAAGAGGAGTCGAGAAGGCTAAGGAATGAAGTATTAGTTCTCTCGGATATACTTCGAGAGACTGCTCTGATCTAAAAGATTGCGAGAAAAAATAAACGATGAAGTTCTGAACTTAAGATCGCTTTTGATCTTTAACCTTTACTCGACCCTCCTTTCTTCTCCAGATAAAGAAAAGAGATGCGAAGCTCGCATCAAGTTCAAGAAAATCTTTGGTTATTCAGAGTTTTCCGCATTACACGCGAATAAGGATCAAGAACTCGAGGGTTTTAGAACTCGATTAACGTAAGTAAATCTTTACTGTTATTCTTTTTGAGTATTTTCCTTTTCTAATGCCAATTTCTTGTTCGTAAATTGTCGCCCAATTGAGAAGCCTCGAGGTCAAATCCAAGCAAAGACCTTAATCGCAATGAGTCCGTCCGCATTGCTAAGATGAATGCAGAGGACATCGAGCATGGGAGCAAAAGCATGTCAAACTATTGCTTCCCATCGAGAAGAGGTCAAGAAATTGGATTCTCAATTAGTAGGTAAGAAAAGCTTTTACCTATAATTATCTTTGTGTTATCTTCCTCTAGAAGTATATCTTTGTTTGACCGATATTATTCTTTTGTAACAAGTGGTCGAAACAAGAAGCTTCATGAGGCTTCGACTTGTACCCAACAGAGATGGAGTCGATGAAGACTAGTCTTCAAGGCAACATCACTCTCTGAACAATGTGCTTAATGAGCTACATTACGAGGGAAAACTCCTCGAGAAGATACCATAGTTTGCTCACACAAGTACCATTGGGGAACAAGTCGGAAAATTGCAAGAAATGGTGACCACTCAAGACTAATCAAGTCAATCGATAAGGGAAGCAATCGAAGTCGCGCAGATGTTACGCTTTGGCGAAACTTAAAGCTCAAGACCCCGCTTTAATGTTAAACCAATTGAAGCCGACTTCGATCGTCCCGAATCGAGGCAAGTCGTCTGATTGAGGAAATGCAATGATTGGTAAAAAGGTATGAGGAAATGCGACTAGGCTCTCCCCTTCGAGTAATCTTGTAACTACCTTGTAAGGCGCATAATTTTTGTTAATGAGTAATATATGATCCGCTTCATTTCACGAAAATCATCTTGTCGAGTAGTTAGTAACTCAAAAGATAATAAACGAACGAAAGACTAAGAATTGAAGTCAAATTAATAACTTTATCCTAGCCCCGACTATTTGCTTAGATTGTTTAGACAATCTAAATAAATAGTGTTTAAAAATGGGGTTTCAAAACAAAGAGAGGTTTATTTAACTTATAGCTTTTGTTACGGTTGTTAAGCCTCGGTCGAAAGAGTAGAAACGACTTGACACTAGGAAGTTCCTTCTAGTGGGCGGGACCACGTGCAGAGAGGAAAGACTTCGACTAGGTGATGTTCCCATCTCGACTAGTTTAATCAAACCAAGAACAAAGAACTTGAGTTAAACAAACGCCTTAGAGTACTTTAGTCATTCGCTCGTCCTTTTTGGTGGACTTGATAAGTCTTTTCCAAGAGCAAAAGTAGGAGATCGAGCGACACTAGGAAGTTTCCTTCTAGTGGGCAGGGACCACATGCAGAGAGGAAAGACTTGACTAGGTATGTCTCTTCCTTCACCAGCTTAAAACAAATCGAGTACACTAAATGTGGTCGAACAAATGTAAGAAAGTGCACTCTACTTAGAATATTTTTGAATTTCTTCGGAAAAAATAGACTAAGATTGAGAGAGTTGGCTTTGATAACATTACGACTAGATAAAACCCGAGCTCTTTGTATTGGCGTAAAAGTGAGTAACGAGTCGATGCTAGGAAATTCCTTCTAGTGGGCGTAACCACATGCGAGAGGAGAAGTTTCACTGGATGATGTTTCTCACTTTTCGCCGGTGTAAAGAAAATCTGCGTGTTTTCATATCATAGTCGAAAGATTAAAAAGCACTACTCAAAAAATTAAGGAAAAAGAGGTAGGAAGAAACCGGAACTTTTATTCCCTGAAAAACTGGTACACAATAAATTTGGCGTAATTGGTCGATGTTCCAAGAGTTTGAGAGAACTCGTCCATCTTCCATTGCTAGTCGACTGACTCGCCGAAGTTACTTCGACCATCGTGTAGGACCTTCCCATTTAGGGAAAGTTTATTCCGATTAGACTTGGATTGGCAGAGCCTCAATACCAAGTCACCTACAGCAAGGCTACGAGGTTGGACCTTACGATTATAGTATCTGCGCAGGGCTTGTTGGTAGACTGCCGAACGGATTAAGGCTAGGTTTCTCCTCTCTTCGAGTAGGTTAATGTCATCCGCCGAAGTTGTTCCCGGTCCGAGTTGTTGAAGGTTTCAACTCGTGTCGACCGCAATTTTAGCTCCGAGGAAGCATGGCTTCGCTCAAAACTAGAAAAATGGTGTTTCTCCCGTTGCTCGATTGGTGGTCGCATTTAACCGCCCATAATATGGAGGGTAATTTTGTACCCAAGCCCCGAGCGCTTAACAAGTCGGGTCAAGACTCGAGTTTTAATTCCTCGCATTATTTGGCCGCTTGCACGCTCGACCGCCCCATTGCTTTGGGGATGTACAATGTAGCATAGCATAGCTTGGTACCCAACTCGTCGCAAAATTCACGAAATTTTGCACTTGCGAATTGTTTACCATTATCTCGTAATTATCCGACTTAACTCCAAATCGACTAATTACGCTTCTCATCATGAACCTTTTGTCGCTTAGTTGTTATCCCATTCTGTGTTCAACTTCGATCCATTTTGTGAACGTGTCAATAGCCACAAAAGGAATTCAAACCTCCCGGAGCTTTGGGAAACGGTCCTAGGATATCAAGCCCCAGTGTCGCAAAAAGGCCAAGAAAGAGGTATTGTTTGTAATGCTTGAGCCGGTTGGTGTATCTGTCACCATGGAATTGGCATCGACACACTTTTTAACCACCTCCTTAGCATCGTGACAGTATCAGAGGCCAAGAAAACCTTGTCGAAAGGCTTTACCAACCAATGTTCAGAGGAAGCATGTGTCCCACAGATGCCACTGTGTATATCGTGAAGGAGTGTTATTCCTTCGCTTTGCGGAATGCATCGCATGAGTATCCCTTGGGTTCCTCGCTTATAGAGGACTCCTTCAACCAAAGTATACATTTTGGCTTTTCGGATAATCGATCGCCTCAAGATCATCTTCGCACGGAACCCTTGCAAAGATACTCGTAGATGGGAGTCATCCGTATCCTCGTAATCTAATGAGGCCATCTCAAGAGGAGGTGTCTCCGGTTCTTCGACCGAGAGACGGTTTTTGGAGTTGCTCCAAGAAAACTCCTTTTGGTATTATGGATCGGAAGAAGCCATCCGAGCAAGTTGGTCTCATGAGGAAATTATCCTTTCGAGGGATAAATTGTACCTCAAACCTAAAAATGTTTTTCTAGCTTACGTTACTGATAAGTACCGAGCCATTGTTGAGTTAGAGCACCGTACTCTTTCCCAATTTGATTTACGACTAGTTGAGAGTCTCCTCTCACGAGTAGTCGATTTAATCGAGAGTGCTTTCGCACTCGTATGCCGCCTAGCAAACCTTCGTGATTCGCCACATTGTTAGTGGCCCGAAAGTTTAATTGTATGGCATACTTTAAGGTTTCTCCAGAGGAGATACCAGACTACCTGACCCGAGCCACTTAAAGTAAGTGACCCGTCAAAGTACATCATCCATCGGTCGTGGGAATCGATCGGGATCCCTAACAGTTCAGATTTGTCCATTCGGCGACAAAGTCCGCCAAGATCCGGGATTTTATGGCCGTCGACACGAATGGAGGTCGAACTCCCAAGTTCGACCGACCATTTTGCCATGCGTCCCATTGCTTCCTTATTATGGAGGATTGCTCCCAAAGGAAACTCGGGCGCACAGACTATTTTGTGCGCTGAAAATAATGCCGCAGCTTCTCGAAGACATGAGGAGGGCATATAGAAGTTTTTGAACCCGAGGTAACGCCCTTAGGCCCGTAAAACTTCACGACGAGTAAACCGGTCGTTGTATCGTTTTCACGCTCTACGACCAAGATCGCGCTTGCCACGCTCGTGGCGTGGCGCCTAGGTAAATTAAGAGCGCCTCTTCCGCTTTGGAGAAACCGCACAGAGCACTCGAAAGATACCTCTTGACATCCTCAAAGGCAATGTTTGCCTCGCTCGACCACTCAAAACCTTCATGTCTCCCGAGAAGTTTAAAGAAAGGTAGTCCTTTTCTCCTAGTCGTGCGATGAAACGACTTAAAGCCGCCATGCACCCAAAGAGTTTCTCGACTTCCTTTTTGTGTTTGGAGGTCGATCCGAGGATGGCCTTTATTTTTTTCAGATTTGCTTCGATTCCTCGCTCGGATACTAGGAATCCAAGCAATTTTCTGAAGAAATTCCAAACACACACTTCTCTGGATTAAGTTTTAAATAGTGCTTTACGAGGTTGTCGAATGTTTCTTGTAGGTCGTTGATATGATTAAATCTCTTAATGCTTTTTACGACTAGGTCATCAACATAGGCTTCCAAATTCGGCCTAATTGAGATGAAAAGTCGATTGCATTGCGTTGAAAAGAAGCACCCATTCTTTAGACCAAATGGCATTTTGATATAACAAAAGGTACCAAATGGAGTAATGAATGCGGTCTTCTCTTCATCGCTTAGACACATATTGATCCGTGATATCCGAATATGCATCTAAAAACTTAATATTTCACAACCCGCAGAGAATCAACCACCGATCAATACGAGGTAAAGGGAAATCATCTTTTGGACAAGCTTTATTAAGATCAAGAAAGTCTACGCACATACGCCATTTGCCGCTTGACTTTTTGACCATTACAGGTTAGCCAACCACTCGGGTGATTGACTTCTCTTATAAAGCCCGCTTTAAGTAGCTTATCCAATTCGATTTAATAGCATCTCGTCGATCGAGGCAAATCTCCGTAATTTTGTTTTACGGTACTTTATCGTGCCGTAAAGCTAGCCTGTGCTCGATCACCTCCCAGGGACTCCGGCATGTCGGATGCTTGCCACGCCAAGACATCTGCGTTAGCTCGGAGGAAGGTAATGAGGGCGCCTTCCTATTTGGGATCGGAAGTCTCCCAATGCGAATAGCCTTGAGGGTTTCTCTCGCCCGTCGAGGAACCTCTTTGACTTGGTCGCTCGGCTTTGGTGCGACTTTTAGGCTTCGACTTGCTAGTCGGTTATCGACTTTCATCTCGAGTTGGTATTTGACCAACCATCTCGAGGATCGACGGCCGCAGCTATACGCCATCTTTTGTCACATTGAATGGTGATCACCCTTTGGGACTCGCATCTTAAGACATTGATACCCGTAATGAGTAGCCATTAAGAATTTTGCCAAAGTTGGTCGTCCGAGTATGGCATTATATGCCGACGAAATCGACCACATCAAAGGAGACTTTCTCGTCTCCGAAATTACTTGGTGAGCCAAATGTTAAAGGAAGAGAAACTTGGCCAATAGGTTTGGTCAAGACCCCTGACAATTCCATGAAAGGAGTATCGCACTCGCCTTACCTTTGTCCCGGTACTTGCATCTCGCCCGTGGCATTAGTAAATAATATGTTCAAAGAATCGCCACCATCAACCAACACTGATTGACCCGACAGCTTGTTGATGGTGGGTTCACCACAATCGGATATCGACTGATCGACTCGTAGTGATCGGACACCATCCTTCTCAAAAGAGATGGTAACTTCCGACCACTTCGTAATTTATTGACGAGAGGAGTATGTAGAGAATTTACCTCTCGTCCGTGAGCTTTAAGTTGTCGCTTGGAGTCGATGTCGATGATCCTCCGTAGATGTGCTCAACGGTATGTTATGGATCTTGGAACGGCATCTCCTCATCATCCGACGACTTTGGCCACTCGTATGTCCTACTTGCTCGAGAGTAGGGAGTGATGCTTGCCGTTGTAGTAGTCTTCGAGCTTTCTTTGAAAACTCAGCTATGAGGTCATGTCCTTCCTTTTATGAAAAGGACACCACCTTGGTTTGTCGCTCCTACGATCGTATGCTTACCTTTGCCTTGATCAGGTACGACTTGGTGGTTTGGGGCTCTCCATCTTTCACGGCTGTAACCTCCTTGGAACCACCGGCTTGTGGTTTTGATTTTTATTTTCTTCTTGGACTTTTTTGCTTTTTTGTCCTTACTAACCTCACCGGCTCTCTAAGAGCGTGTGTTTCTCGATCGATAGTGTTATTCCACTCGACCGCCTCGTAAGCGAGCATATCGATCGGCCATCTCAAAGAGCTCGGCAACTGTGTTGGGAGGATTTAAAGCAATATCCTCTCGTTATTCTTCTACTACGGACTCCTTGCTTAAAAGCCCTTATCACAGAGGAGTCGAAATTTTCTAATTGAGTTACTTAACCCGACTAAAGCATTTGATGAATTGACGCAAAGTCTCGTTGTTGTTCGCTTGATCCGGCAAGTCGCCTTCCTTTCCGTGGCGGTTGTATGTGCCTTGGAAATTTGCTCGTAGAAGATCACAGAGGTGTTGCCAAGAGTAGATCGACTCGAGTGGTTGGTTTAATAACCATGATCGAGCGGATCCTTCGAGCACGCTTGGAAGGTAATTCGCCATTACGCGCTCTCCTCCTCCCGCCGCCGGACAATGTTGTATAGATCTCAAGAAACTCGATGGGATTTTGAGATCCATCAAATTTCTCCATGTTCACCGGTCGAAAATGAGGTGGCCGAACCGCTCAAGGTCGGCGAAAATGCCCGAGATCCTAATTACTTCTTGACGCTTTCTTTGTAGGAAAGAAGGGTTAATGTCGCCAGTGATCGATACGACGATACCCTAAACAGTGACTGCTCGCTGTAGGTCTCGCCGAGGGGAATACTCCTCGTAATCCACCTGCTAGAATTTCTTTGCCGGAGTAGTGATTGATCACCTCCTGAGGGCTACTTGATCATCACCGATCGAAAAGTATTTCTCCGAATAGGAGATCGATGTGACTTATGACCGTGTCGATTCCTACGCAGAAATATTCGATTGATCGTAGTGAAGAAGTCGCATTGCTACGACTACACCGAATGTTGTTGACGAGGTACTTCCAGCCTTGTCATCACGATTCAAGCCTTTGCAATCTCTCAAAGAAAGAGATCGATCTCGCGCTCGAGCAAGCTCTTGATTGGGATTCTCAAGCAAGTCGTTGATGTCCTAGAGTTCTTGTACCTCCCGTGGATCGATATTGAATGCGCCTGCAGGTTCTTCTCGGTCGCAATTTTCTTTCTGATGGCCTCAAAATCCTCCCCGCCGATCTTTGAGGCCTTCTCGGTGGAGTGCGAGAATGTCGAGGATTTCTCTCGCTCATCGAGTGTTGGTTCTCTCTGTCACGGTGGTTCCCTTGCCATTACTACGAGGAGGCGCAGGCGTGATCTTCGGGAGGGTTCTCATTTCGACCTCCATGAGGTTGACTCGATTTGAGGGAAGGACGAAGACCTCCGCTGATGATTCTCACTTGCGCTTGAGGCCTCCCGCTTGAGGAGTGCTCGAGACACCATCTGGCGACTTGGAGTAATCCTCCGTAGGGGAACTCCGGTTATAATCGCTCCGTCCGCAAATGAGATCTCGGAGAGACGGTTGTATTTGTAGGAAAAGCATGCTTGATCCCACTATCTCCGGAGTTACCCCAGAGATAGGATCACAAGATGCCGGTGGAGTCCTCGAATGGTGGCTTCCGTGACTTGTCTCACCTGTGCCTGACCGCCTTAAGGGAACTTGGACACTTAGAGGAAAAACTCTCATTGTGTCGTGAGTCCTCCCGGGTGCGGTTCGGGTCGGATTGACCCTTGTCCTTGGAGGGAATTGGCTCCTCTGTTGGACGATCGTTGTGGGGATAAGGATCCTCCTCAACTCCATTGATGGGATGGTTTCTCGAGAATAATCTCCGAGGAACATCACCATCACGATGCATCACTCGGCTCGTAGTCGAAACCGCATCCATGTCGACGTCACAGACCGCCAAGTCGAACCAGCTTCTCCTCGCTCCATCCTCCCGCCATGCTTGCATGAGATTGGAAAAAAGAGTATGTTGACAAGAGATTACCGAAGATCCCTACTGACGGCGCCAATCGCTTGTATTAGAACCGATCTTACGAAAGATTGTTTGATTCGGGGTCTCCTAGAGATAAGATCACGCAGAGTGGATTGACACGGATGTTTAGACAGTTCAGCCTTCTCCGAGAGAATAATAACCCTAATCCCGTGTGTATGGTATTCTTGATGATCAAGTAAAAGACTAAGACTATTACTGAGAATAGCACTTGTGTTCCTACTTGATCGGCTCTTGTTCGCTTGCCCTATCTCTCTCGATCGATGCCCTTATATAGTCGTGAAGAAGTAGCCGCTTTGCCTCGCGGAGATGCGCTGATTAATCCAAGAACGCGCATGTTGGCAAGAATTATCGGGCGCCTCGGCTTCTTCACGCCGTCCGCAATTATCTTCCGTAGATAATGGGGTAATTACGCACCATTAATAAGCGGAATAATAGTGCGTGCGGCACTGCTCGATTCCTTAATCAATTGGACCCACTCGCCGTAGGTTTGATTATAAGGTGGTCGAGTTTACCCGGTCGTAGAAGAACTTACGACCGTGTAGCAATCGAGAAGGACTTACGACTGTGCAGCATCGAGAAGGACTTACGACTATGTAGTGGTCGTAGAAGGACTTACGACCATGATATAGTCGTAGCAAGACTTACAACCACTTATTGGACTTCTCCCTTTAGATAAGGGGTACCTCTGGGGACTATGTGACATCATATTTACCCATAATAAGAATTACAGATAAAAGATAAAATGAGGATTATTAGATCCTCGTCAAAGTTCTTCACAACTTGACCCACGTTAGTCAAAACATGCATCATGCAACACATATGCATCAAACCCATGACTTTGACCTAATAAAACATCATCGCCACGGTTGGCCGATGAACACTTGAACCGGTCGACCGCCTCGTGGCGGGCTCTTGCTTCGCCCACGGCGGCCCGACCGCCACCACAAGGCGGTCGGATCGCCAGAGGGACTTAGCCAATTTTCAACCCCGAAAATCCAAACCTACTGAAACTTTAAACCAATAGAACTTTTGCTTGGGAACTCCAAAATTATGAGACCAAGTGTATTAGGATCCTCACTTGTCTACAACACCTATTTTTGGCCCAAATTCATTCTCGACCATTTTGTCACGCACGGCCCGATCACCAGACATGGCCGGCCCGACCGATTTGGGACCGGTCGGACCGCCATGCTATGGCGGCCGGACCGCCGCCCGTAATGCTCGAACAGATCCGAGACTTTGTCGAAAACCCGTGAAACGACAAACCGTTAACGCCATTGCCAATTGTCACATCATCCTAAGATCTCGAGCATATCCCCATGATATCCACAATCTCCCCTTGATGAACACATTGGCAATAATCCGTAAAATGTAATTTGAAGGTTTGAAAAGTAAAATACTTTCTGTTTTCGACAAAGGCACAACTTGGTCCATAAGCAAGAGAAAGCAATGGAAATGACCAAGCTGGCATCAGAATAGCATAGACAAGTGAGATAAGGCAAAAGAAAGCATAAAAACTTTGATTTCGAGAAAAAGTCAAAAATCTCACTTAAGGTCCATATGAAAGAACAATTGTTCAATTGACCTTTGATCATTGTGAGGTGTAATAAATGCAATTCAAGTTCGTAAGAGTCAATAAGGCAATAAGAATGCAATTCAAAACTCCCCTCACTATGATCCTCTGATTTCTAAAATTTCAAATTTTCCAACTTTCTCCCTTTGTATAAACTTCCCAACATTAAAAATATCTTCTCCCTTTGACAATGGAGTCATCAAGGAATCACGCCTTCCTCTCATCCAGAGATAGCAATTTGCAGAATGAAGAAAGAAGCAAAAAGAAGAAGTATGCATGAAATGCAATGGAGTGGCTTCATTTTTGTATTTTTCAATTTTTGATTACAAGAAGCTTTGAAGATTACCCAAAAGAGCAAGTCAGCATTTCTAATATTGCACAAACAACATATCAAGCCTGATAGTGCTAGCAAGATCATGGTAAGACATATATAACAAAGCTAAGCATAAAGGCTCAAAAGTAAAGCAATGGATTTGATCAATTTAAGCAAAGCTTCAAATTCAGCAAGTTCATCAACAGGGATCCTAAAATGAAATTGGTCATGTCAAAATGTCAAAGTGAGATCAAAAATCTAACAAAGACCACATTAAGAGTCAATCAAGTCCCGTATTGAATCATTTTGCTCAATATTTTGTAATTGCCCATTTGTCAACATTTTTCACATTTGCATTGAATATTGAAGTTGACTAATGATCTAACTTAGTGACAAGATCCTGGACTAGGAGCCATCCACAAACTCATCCTAAGCTTCACCAAAAGTTGATTAAAGGTATATCTTAGTAAAGAAGATCCCGGACTAGGAGCCATCCACAAACTCTTTCTAAGCTTCTACACGGGCGATAAATCTTGAGGTTCATGTCATTTCGACAAGCAATCCCCATGAGATCGTCCTGATCATCAAACTATCTCCAAGTTCATGTCATTTGACAAGCGCCTCGTAAGAATAGTTTGGCACATTTTAAGCATAAGACAATCTTGATTTTTCATTTTTCACAAGAGCAGCTTTAGAATCAAGAACACAAAAGCTCAAGTAATGGTCAATTTTAGATCAAAGAGCTCACAAAGCAATTCGACAGGCCAATGTCACAAAAGGAGCACTAATTGCGAACTCGCTAAAACATCCACAAATTGCAATTTCTTAGTTCGAGTTGTTTTAAAGTTCTAGCTCATATAGCAAAGACTTAACTACACATGTAAAAGCATGATAATTCTAGCAAGTCAAAGAACTAGACATGGCATTGAGCAAGAATTGAAATACTAAAACTCCAAAGGGTAATAGGCAAAGCTTCATCAATTTTAAAAGATAAGGTAAGATCTTATATTACAATGCATCTTTTGGATTTTTCATACCACTTGATGTATTTTTCATATGCATGCAATATGATACAATGAGATGCAATAAAAGCCTAAAACCTAAAAAGTTCAAAATATCAATAAGTTCGTAAAAGAATAATAAAAGATCAAAAGAACAAGGTAAGATCGAAAAGATCGAACTCCCCTCAAACCAACCCATAGGGATAAATTACCCCTAACTCGCTTCTCAAGGTGGCAAACCTAGTTGGGTCTAAAGGTTTGGTGAGGATATCACCAATTGACCCTCTGACTCCACAAAATGCAAAGACAATATCACCCTTCTCGACATGGTCTCTAAGGAAGTGATAGCGAATGTCTATGTGCTTGGTCCTAGAGTGTTGAACAGGTTCTTAGCAATGTTAATAGCGTATGTTATCACGTAAAAGAGGAACACTAGCAAAAATTAACCCAAAGTCCTTAAGAGTGGACACCATCCACAAAATCGACTACAAAGACTAGCGAGCCTACATATTCAACTTCAAAGAAGGATTGTGCAATGTAAGACCGCTTCCTAGAAGACCAAGAGACAAGAGACGTGCCTAAGAAATGACATGTACCGTAAGTGCTCTTCCTATCTAGCCTCTGACTCGCAAAATCGTAATCGAAAACCCCGAATGGACAAATAAGAAGAGCAAGAATACCAAATGCCATAATCGAGAGTAGAATGTAAATACCAAGATGCGCTTAACGGCTTGGCGATGTGAAGTCCTCGGACGCTCAAACCTCGCGCAGAGGCGCATCACAAGTGGATGTCCGGTCTTGAGGCCGTCAGTACAGTGAGGGAGCCGATCATGTCGCGGTACTCGCGTGATCCACGGCTTCCCTTCCTCATCTCGATCCAAAGCGATCGAAGTCGCCATGGGAGTGGCGATCGCTTGCGCACCCATATCAAAACGCTTGAGAAGATCCTTGGTGTACTTCGCTTGATGGATGAAGATCCTTCCTTGCATTGCTTGATTTGCGCCCTGTAAAGTAGTTGAGCTCGCCCATCATACTCATCTCAAATTCCTGACATGGTCTCGTAAAACTGAAACAAGAGCATGAGAGGAACCACCAAAGATAATATCATCAATGTAAATCAACAAGCAGAAGTCATTGCCATGCCTAAGAATGAATAGAGTCTTATCAACTTTTCCCATTTTAAAATCATTCTAAGCGTAAAGGTCTTAAGTCTATCATACTGTGCTCTTGGGGCTTGCTTAAGACCATACAAGGCTTTGGATAGCTTAAAGACACGATCGTGGTGCTTGGGATCCTCAAAGCCGGGGTTGCCTAACATACACTTCCTCTTCTATAAAACCATTCGAAAAGCACTCTTAACATCCATTTGATGCACCTAAAACCTTTAGATGCAAATAATGCAAGCATGATGCTAATGGCTTCTAATCTAGCAACAGAGCGAAGGTCTCATCAAAATCTAACCTCAACCTCGCTAAAACCCCGAGCTACCAACCTAGCCTTGTTTCTAACCACGTAACCATCCTCATTTTGTTTATTTTAAACACCCAACGGTACCAATTACATTATGACCACTAGGAGGTTCTACAAGGTTCCGTGCTTTATTTCTTTCAAAGTTCTCTAACTCCTCATGCATGGCATTGACCCAACTAGCATCGATAAAGCATGTGATATATCTTTGGGTTCAAAAGACGCTACAAATGCAGAGTGAGAGAAAAGACTCGGATCATGATACCCGAGCGAGTGACTCGCCATGGAGACTACCAATCATCCGATCCAAGGGTGCCGCTCGATGTGCAAAGGAGCGCTGGGGAGATAGTATCTCCTCAACCTCCGCAGTATCGCGATGAAGAAGATGCAGCAGAGCCTCAATTGGAGGTGAAGCAATCGAGGTGTTCGAGCCGAATCGAGAATTAGCAAGAAGTGGAGGAGCATCATCAATTTCATCCTCATCTTCCTCAACAAATATGCTCTCTCACACCGTAAGTCACCAAACATCGGATCTAGTCAGCAGGCTAGTCTCATCAAAAGTGACATTGCATGTCTCCTGACAATGTTAGTTTCAACATTAAAACCCGAAAACCCCTCGAATGAGCAGGATAACCTAGAAATAAACCATCACAAGTTCTTGATTCAAATTTATCTAGGTTCCTGTCTTGAGAATAAAACACTTCGATCCAAAGACTCGAAGTGCTAAACCGAGGGTTTTCGCCAAAACGAAGCTCATAAGAAGTCTTGCCCAAAGACGGTCTCGTAAAGACACGATTTGAAATATGGCAAGTCAGAGCAATAGCTTCGCCCAAAACCTCCTGTGTGCTATACTCATCTAGCATCGCCCTAGCCATCGAGACTAAGGTCCTGTTTCTTCCTTTCCACAACGCCATTTTGTTGAGGGACGTGTGGAGAAGAGAATCGATGCTCAATACCGCCAAAGACAAAAGAGGCAACGAGGTATTCTTGAACTCCGTGCCATTGTCATCGCGGATTGCTCTCAAGGCACCGAAGTTCGAAGCCAAACGAAGAACAAGATCATGATAATGATCAAAGACCTCATCCTTCAAGCAAGAAAGAACACCCAAGAATATCTCAAAAATCATCGACTATGACAAGAATGTACCAATTGCCACCGATCGATCGAACCCTAGCAGACCAACAAGATCCATATGAAGCAACCGTCCCTCCGTCACCATGACCATAGTCAATGAAGGGTGTGAGGCGGCAACTTGTTTGCCATACCTACTGGGAGCACATACAAGATCTTTGATGACTTTGAGTTTAGGCAAGCCTCTCATGAGATCAAGGCCGCTAACTCGTGTCGATGATCAAAACCAATGTGCCCCAAGCGCCGGTGCAAAGCCGATATCGTAAGAAGATGCAACTAAACATTTGAGGGATCCGGCAAGAGATTCAAAAATCACTCCAAATATTCTACCAACTCTAGAAATTCCAAAATGAGCTCACCAAAAGAATCAAGCACCCGACAAGCGTTCTTCTTAAATCTAGTCTCATAGCCATCATCGAGAAGTCGTGAGACGTAAAGGAGATTGTACCTTAGCTTGGACACAAGAGCGACATCCTTGAGAATGAACCTCTGCTCACCCCGATCGATCCAGCCTTCGATCCGCCCTTGTGAATCATCTCCAAGGTGATGAAGTCATCACCCGTCGCCGCGTGAAGGAAGTGAACCATCTAGAGTCTCCTGGCCATGTGGCGTGAATAAATGAGTCGACGAGCCACGTGTTCTTCCTCCTTCCGCGACGATCCTCGAAAATCAAGGCACAAAGATCGATGTGTCTCAACATCAAGTTAGTTAAAATAGACTTGGGAACCCAAAGATCGAGACACATGTCTGAGTAGTATGCAAAGCGTAATGAGTGTCCTTGATCCTAGTTGAAGTCCTATCATGAGCAATGGTTACAAACACATGAGATGCATTCTGCCTAGGAACATGATGATGATAAGCATGTGTAGTATATCCTAGACCGGTTTCTTCTTCTTTTCATGACCATGTTTCACACAAGCTCTAGGTTGATGAAATAAAGTTCTAGCATGATTAGCATTTTTCAACCTACGCCAACAGAACTCAACTAAATGTCCACTCTTCTCGCAATAGGTGCAATGGTATTTTGTACCACCGAGAAGCACCTTTGACTCAAAAGAAGGTTGGACAGAACTCGCAGTTTGAAAGCAATTTTCGCAGTTGGGTTTTGAATTCAACTAAGCCATTTTCCAAGACTCAATGACCTTAGTCTTGGATTTGTTCTCGCAGAGTTGTATCCTAAGCCTTGCTTCTTAGAAGGAGTTCTAGACTTGTCAAGAATCATGTTTAATTGTTTTTCTCCACTAGAGAATTTTTGCAAGTGTTCTCTAGATAAACATTATCTTTCCTAAGATCAACACATGATTGACAAATTTTAGGTTTATTAACCTTTGCAAGCTTCTCCTTATAATTAGCAATTTCAAGCTTAAGAGCAGGACATAAAGTACAATTAGCGTAATTAATACTGCCCTTAAGCTTGGCATATTTCTCTCTAGTCGCTTTTAAAATGTCTTTAATTTCACGCTCATGTTCTAAGCAACGAGAGCAAGAGCGAGACTCTCTTGTTAGACTCTAAGCATTTAAGACATGGAGCGATTTGACCTCAACTAGCTCGGGCCTAGCATTTTCAAGTTGATGTAAAGCAAGATTAAGAGCAGATTGCGCTTAGATAGTTCGAGTGCAAAGCATGGCAAGATGAACATTCATCAACGCCTAGACTCTTAGCATTCACAAGTTCTAATGTCAAATTTTCAACTTGTGACTCTAGATCCTTGTTCTTAACCATGATGAATTTTAAAGCCTTATCCCGACTAAGCAATTGCTCATACATGTTCTCGCATCTAGCGTAAAGTACATCATAAGATAGGATACCTCATCATCATCATCGACGCCGACGTGAGTCACCATGAAGCACATGCCTGAAGTCCTTGGCCTTCCCTTTCTTGTCTTGAGGTGGCTCCTCCTCCTCCTTGTCCTCCTCGCTCCCAGAGTCCACATCGCTCAAGGATTGATCTCCAAAAGCTGCAAGGACCCTGTGAGCGACCTTCATCACTTGGCAAAGATCAAACCTTGATTTGTTCCTTGAGGCTTCTTCCAAGTCGGCTTTCCTCCTTATGGTTACCCTTACCCTTCACTTGGGCGCTTAGCCCGAATATGGTAAAGCTCACCACACTCGTAGCAAGTCACAGGGCCACCTCTCTTTTGTTTCTCACATTGTTGTAAGCCCGTGACTTTCTTGACTATGAGGGCTAGCTCGGGCTCAGAAGACTCTCAAAATCCTCTTCACGAATTGTGGATAAACAGCAAGAGAAAACCCAAGAGGACTCGGAAAAACCATCGAAGCTCTTGAAAGAGGATCACCTACCAAAGCCATGCTATCCTTCTTAGGAAGACTACCTCTTGATCTCATGAGTCTTGAGCTTACTATAAAGCAGCTCCAAGGTGAGAGTAGAGATCGACGCTCTCCTCTATGGCAAGAGCCTTCATCTCCCACTCCTTGGTGTTGATTGCGG
Organism: Hsuehochloa calcarea; assembly: GCA_036346395.1. NCBI lineage: Eukaryota > Viridiplantae > Streptophyta > Magnoliopsida > Poales > Poaceae > Hsuehochloa > Hsuehochloa calcarea. Next base: position 4,360,638 of record CM070606.1, read on the forward strand.
CCAAGAGGTGAGTGGCATTCTCGATTGAGAGTACTCAATGTCAACAACTTTCATCCGATTGACAACCTTGTTAAAGCGAGTAAAACGCCATCGATGCTCTCGCCAGACGATCTCGAATTTGTTGTACTCTCGCTTATAGACCGTCTGGCGACTTGTTTAATCTGGGACGATCCTCATGGTAAGTTTCGAGGTGTGCCAAATTTCATGTGCGGTCGTAAGATTGCAAATCTCGCCATACTCTTGTCTACCAAGCCCAAAGATATAGGAGATTCTTTGCCTTGTTGTTGTTAGCCAAAGTATTGCCAAGCTTGCGTGGCAATCTCAGTAAAAGCGAGCGAGCTCGAACAACCTCCCATATAGCTTGTCCTTCGCTCTCAAGGAAGACTCGCATGCGATTCTTCCAATAGGCATAGTCGAGCCCATTGAAGACATGCGCTTTGTCGAGTACTTATCCATCGCCAAGTTCAAAGGACCGCTAAGATCAAGATTGAACTAACCGGCTCGATATCACTTGTTGGACCGAAAAGGCGACTAGAGGGGGTGAATAGGAGCACGCCACTTTTTCAACCTCGATTAGATTCAACACAAATTTCACTCCAATAGCTATAGAAGCTATGAAGATCGATATACCAAGACAAATGAAGACTAGGATTGAATCCAATCAAAACCCAAGCAAAACAACCAAAAACAATCGAAACTTGATTTCCTAAGTGTGGAGCGGTCGACTCTATTCAAGGGCGGTCCGACCGGTCCTATGGGCGGTCCGACCTCAGAGAGGCGGTCCGACCTCCGCATTTATGAACAAGAAATCACCAAAAACGGTTGCAAATAGATGTAACTTTTGATCTACAACTCCAAACTTGATGAAACTTGGTACACACCTTCTCTAGGATGTCGAACCTATTCCAATCGAAGATCATGAAGATCCATGGAAAAGTTATGACCTTTTTCAGTTTGAGAGGTGGAAGGTTTGAAACCGAGTCAAAACGAAACTATATCGAAAAACTTGCTCGTGGGTGATTGATGATCAAGATGATCTTAGATGTGTTCCCACATGTCACAAAGAAGCTAGATCATGCAAAGAAATCAATCAAAAACATGTGAATCAAAGAAAGACTCAAAATCACCAAATAGAGAGAAGAAGGGCAAATGAACTCATCTTGAAGAGAACTCTTCTTTGGATTGATTTGATAATGTATTGATTACATACCACTCATACGGATACGCATGGACACAAGATCAAAACATCTCTCTCTCTAGAACCCTAATCTCCACTAAACCTTCCCTAAGCACTTAAGCCAAAACTAGGTTTCAAGCATGAAAGGGTTGAAGGGTGCACCACCTCCCTCCTCTATTTATAGTGGAGACTTAAACCTTCTAGAAGAGTCACCCTAATGGGCCCCGCAAGGCCCAAAACAAACGGGTCACACACGCACGCTCTCGCGCCGCCTTCATCTCCTCTTGACCTACTCCGCTTCTCCACGCCATCTTGCGCCGCGAGTCGTCAAAGTCACCAAGGCGGTATTTGGTATAATTACCAAAATACCCTTCTCGATCTTTTGCAAAGACCGAGTCCCATCTTTGTGAAGCACCTCCCATGCTTCGCCACGTGTAGGTTGATCAACGGCTCTCAACATGTCGGCAAGTCTCTCCCATCCGGCCCCACCGTAACCACCATGGCACTTGCACCGACCCCGCCGCGCTTGATCCAACCGCCGCACCGAATCGCCTGCTCGGTCATCCTTGTCTATTCTCGCACCACACTTGAGTTCATTGACTCACCCGCATCGCCGATCGCTCGACCTTAGCTCTCCAAGCCTAGTCCCGATCATCCTCGCCGCTGACCGTCGTTGACCACCAAGCAACCCGCACAACAATAAACAAGCAAATCGAATCCGGAACAAGTTCTTCACAACTTGACCCACGTTAGTCAAAACATGCATCATGCAACACATATGCATCAAACCCATGACTTTGACCTAACAAAACATCATCGCCACGGTTGGCCGATGAACACTTGAATCCGGTCGATCGCCTCGTGGCCGGCTCGCTCACTTAATGGCCGGCCCGATCGCCACCACAAGGCGGCCGATCGCCAGAGGGACTTAGCCAATTTTCAACCCCTGAAAATCCGAAACCTACTGGAAACTTTAAACCAATAGAACTTTTGCTTGGGAACTCCAAAAATTATGAGACCAAGTGTATTAGGATCCCCTCACTTGTCTACAACACCTATTTTTGGCCCACCCATTCTCGACCATTTTGGTCACGGCACGGTCCGATCACGCACATGGCCGGTCCGACCGATTTGGGACCGGTCGGACCGCCATGCTATGGCCGGTCGGACCGCCCCTGTCCAGAATGCCTGAACAGATCTGAGACTTTGTCGAAAACCCGTGAAACGACAAACCGTTAACGCCATTGCCAATTGTCACATCATCCTAAGATCTGGAGCATATCCCCATGATATCCACATAAGGATTACGTGGTCACAGTTGGAACACGTGGTCTGATGAGGACGTGAGGTGATGAAGTGAATTCGTGTTGTGATGAGTGGCAGCGCTTGATAACTTCGCTAACATCTGACGTACTCCATTGTCCTTTGTAATTCCTAGCCCATATTTCCTACCTTTTTAAGGATTACATGGTGATAGTTGGAACATGTGGTCTAACGCGAACGTGAGGCAATGAAGTGAATTCGTGTTGTGATGAGTGCCAGCGTCCGATAACTTCGCTAGCATTGGACGTCTCATTGTCCTTTGCTGACGTGGGGTTATCTCAGTTGATCGGTTGCAGCAAATCCTAGCCTTTGTAAGATCGAGGAAGCCGACTAGAGGGGGTGAATAGTTATTTCTAAAAATATATAAGGCTCAAACCGATTTCTAGTGCGGAAGCGAAAGTCAATTTTATTTTGCACAATTAAAACCTAAAGATTCTAGTTTCCCTCAAGTGCACCAACACCCAAGTTTAAGTAAGGTTTGCAATGCTAGTTTGTCATGCAATCAATTTAGTTCTAGGAATATAAATTGCACAAAGTAATTAAATCACAAGAGAGCAAACTACAATGGCACGATGATGTTTTACTATAGTGTTCGAAGACTTGCCGGTCTCATCTAATCCACGTTGAGGTAAGCCCAAACGAATTAGACTAGCTCCATGAATTAAGCCAACACCTCCGAGATAAGCCCAAACAAATTGGACCGGCTCACAACTTAAACCAACACCTCAATCCACTCGAGGTTGTTCTTCCTCCAATCCGGATATGACGAGTACCAAACCACTCACAACACGCCGGACCTTCCACAAGCTTCTTGATAAGATCACCGGACCACGACTCCTCCACACCATTTAGGTGTCGGTAAACACCAAGAGTAATAAGTCAAGCCTCTTGCTTGACTCTCACCAAGTGCAACACATGTACAATTGGATGCTCAATCCAATTCTAGTTGCAACACATGCAACTAGAACCTCTACCTTTGCTCACAAGGTGCCACACATGCACAATTGAGAGAAAAGCTCACACTAGCTAAAAAGCGTGAAATGGGATACCAAGAAGTTACCCCCAACCGGTCAAGGTAGGTATTTATAGCCCACGCACACAAAAACCAGCCGTTGGAGGAGAATCTGCTGAAACTCAGGGAAACTCGGACAGTCCGCAAGCACAGGGCCAGTCAGTCCGGGCTACAGTGCAACGGCTATAAAACTAGCCATTACAGATAATTCCCAGTCACTCCTCCCTCATAGGGTCCAGTTTGACCAGACTTCCGATTAGCATGGGGCGGTCAGTCCGAACCTGAATTTCAGCATAGGCGACACTCGAATAAATGGTCATAACTTTTGACTCCGATGTCGGATTTGAGTTATATTAGGCTCTATGGAAAGCTTATTCAGAGGGTTACACAACTCATCTGTTTGATTGATCTTAAACACATTTATCAAATCAAGAAGCACAACTCCAAAGAGCCAACACATGGCCTAAGTCCAAGAAAAGAGTAACGAGCAATCTTAGACCATGCCAAGGAATGATGCATGAACTTGAACAATTTTCAAAAACACATTTGTAAATTTTAGTATCATACCACAAGGAGTAGTAGCATAGACTTCAACCATTTGAAAAACACATTTTGCATGTAATGGGTCACACTTGCGGTTTCTGCTATTTACGTCTATTGCAATGAGGTTGCTTGCATATTTTGAGGACTTTATCAACCTTAAGAAACTTTCTTTACAGGATGTGAATATAACTCACGAACATCTTCAACATATGTTTTCCAAATGCGTTGTTCTGGAGTTTCTTGGAATGGCCAATTGTAAAATGATTACAAGTTTAAGGCCGCCTCATCCTACAAAACACCTTAAACATTTGGAACTTGGTAGTTGCTCCTTATGTTATGAATATTCCGTATGTATTGCAATAGCCCAACGGGCAATATATAAAGTACAAGGGCACAAGACTAAACCCTAGAACAATAGGGAAATACTATAAATACCCTTAACACCCCCTCAAATACAAGGCGTATGCAATAGTATTGCATTTCGAAATGGTTGACACTACAATAGGGAAAATCCAAAGTCTGAATCTTTGTAATGTCATCGTAGCGCACAGCTCTTGGAAAATATATCGAGTATCAAAAGATCTCCTCCCATCCAGGGTCGTGTGATAGCTCATAAAGCACAAGATGCAAGGGCTGAGAAAGTAGAGGGAAGCACGAGCAAAGTCGGCCGCAGCAACACGACGAAGAAGATGATGCAACCGACAGAAATAGAGAGAGCTGTCAAATCAAGTCGTAGAGGAATATATAAAAGCATGACGGTGCAGATCGAAGCCCGAGACGGCGCGGCGTAGTGCACAAGAAGCGCAACGGAGGTGCAGTGCAGAAGAAGCGCAGCAGCCTTAGAAACTTGGGGCGGCGGCTCAGAGAGAACAGCAGCATCATAATGACTTCTACGATCTGCAATGGCTCGGAGAGAAGAGTAGCGGCTGCTGCCATGCAAAAGGGAAAGAAGACCGCCACTCTCGATCCAAGAGGACAGACTGTGGCTAGCAAAGCAAGCAACTAACTGATAAAGAATTTGTGGATTCGCATAGCTTAGAAGAACTCAAAGATAGAGGGTTACGGACTTGGATGGATGCAACAAAAAAATAACTCAAAGGAGCAGCATACTAACAATAGCACTCTTTAACAACAACAAAAGTTGCGAGAAGCGGGGCCGAAGAAACCAAATCAGAAACCGAAGCCGGAGCCAATAAAGAATCCTAAGCCGGCCGAGAATCCAGAGCCGGTGAAGCCAGAGCTACTTCGGCCTGATCTGGTTAAACCAGATCGACTCTTTGCTTGTCAGACCCCAAATTTGGAACTTGGGACCTACTGTGTTAATTTTTGTCATTCCCTGGATCAATAGATAGCACACACAGTTACATTATTGGTTTAAACGTATATCATGATAATGCAGAGTTATTACATAATATTAAACAAAGCGTAAATATACCTTTCGACTTTTGGCTTGTAGAATGGCTGGATAAGCCAAATACTTTCAAAGAACAACAACGGAAGAAGAATCAAAATATAACATGTGGAACCCTCATGATATGCCCGTCGGCAATTTACTGTGGGCTTGCGACCTAGTTCTTGGCATTCTTAATCTTTAGCCTTGATCAATACTCATAATTGCCCCTGTAGTCTTCTTTTGTGCATACTAACTAAAAGAATGTAAATAGCGAGCATAAGTACACAACCGTACTAGCGAGCCAACACACAATGCAATTATCATACATTCATGGCTAATCAAAGGGAAGGCTCTTTGTTCTTTTATTTTATGCAAAGCCACTTATTGAATTTGAGTATGTAATAGCAAATCCTTATACTTAGTATTTTTAACAACAGGTTTTATAAACTGAGTTTTTATTTGTAAGGTACTAGTGGAGATCACATCTCCTATACCATTGAGTGGCTCCATCCACCCAATCCTCGGGCTAATCCGTAATTACCACTGGTCCCCGACCAGGCTTTCTCAAATCACTAGGGTCCCACCTCATCTTTCCATTCCACCCCACACACAAATGGTTTTACAAAGAATGAAAACTAGTTCAAGCGAGTTCTTGGCACTGCTCTTGACCGTGAGCATGGTTATCTAGATAGTTTTCTTACTCTACAGAGTTCGTACACTTTACCCATAAGAGATATTCAACTTATAATGTCTCATACACACTTCCGATAGTGTACGACTAAGTTGATTATCACAAGACCTTTATAATATCCTCCGCAATGCAACCCCACACCGTTAGGCATCACCCCTTGGGCCATGCCCCCGGGGGTCTCCGTTTGTGCCATGTAGCTTTGCTATGTCTGCTACCCATATACACACTACACATCCACCAATGACGAGGTTGCAAGGAGGCGAACAAATTAGTTAGCCAAGTCGTACCCATTATAGACTTGTGGTTGAACTGTTTTTACACGAGAGGTCATTACAAGAACTCGGTCCTTTATTGACTTGGGCGGTGCATCCACATACCCCACCAACGTGCATCACCAACACCAGCCACTCTTTCCATCCGCCCAAGTCGAAATCGGTTTTTCAGGTTTTGGTTTGTTTTAAAAATAACCTTTAGTCTAACATACAAGCAAGGCTTCCAGTCTCGACTGCCCAAATTCAGTTTTCATGTTTAGAAAGATTGGTGTCGGACAATTTAATGTCCGCATGACAATGTATCTAAGCAAGGCTAAACATGACACTTAGATACAGACTTATTAACTAGTATGTAAACATTCTAGAGTGACAACTGATAATATCCAAGTTCAATGATTGGAAGTTTATACTCAATTATCATTAAGGCATTAACTATGAACTAGACCAATATAGTTGTATAAATCATAGCAATGCAATTTCATAATTTAAAGCAGCATAATTTGCAAAGACTGGGTGCAATATGATCAAAGTATTGACTCATCTTGCTCAATATTCTGATAACCCCGGTCATTCTCTTGTGCAATGTCCTAATAATAACCATGCTCAATATGATGATAATCTTCATGTTCAATGCTTCGACAGTCTTGATTTGGACCTTGTCCTTGTTGGGGTTGTTGTTCTATTATGATTTCAGAGTCTAATTACGCATAATACTATTGAACTCCAGAGCGACTGAAAATGGTCAAAAGAATTTCAATAAATCCCAAAAACATTCAAATAAACAAAAATACCTTGAATGAAAGTAACCATCTCTAACGACACCCTGAGAGAACAGAGTACCTCAGATGAGATTAAAATATACTCATTTGGAATTGATGAAGTACTTCAGACGAAGTATAATCAAGAAGTTGAGGAATCCAATAGAGAGGGGAGAGAAAGTCCAAGGAACATTCAAAAAGGATTACTTGGATGAGAGGTTACCTGGTTCGGTATGACTCTCTGATATGCTTTCGGATCACAAAGGATTATGTTGGAATTGGGCACAAATGTGTAAAGGCTCATTCATTTCTATAATTCCACAGTAGGCAAATTCTTGGACCAGAAGTATTAGACCAGTGTGGTCGAAGGCATGGACTAGTTGGGTCGAAATAACCTAGTCGAAGCCATAGACCATGGTGGTTGAAGGCATAGATCAGTATGGTTGAAATAATCTGGTCGAAGCCATAGACCATAGTGGTCGAAGGCATAGATCAGTATGGTTGAAATAATCTGGTCGAAGCCATAGACCATAGTGGTCGAAGGCATAGAGAGAAGGCGGTAGGTCCGCACGGGAGAGTTATTGTTTTTCAACTACCTTGACGCAGTAGTTCCGTAAGATGAACGCCGGTAGTACCGGAATCCGGTAGTACCGGAACCTTACCGCCGGTAGTTTCGATTATCCTGGAACTTCAAGGATAAGTTCTGGATTTTTGATAAATTTACAAATAATCCTTAGTTTTTCACTCAAGTAACTATCATTCAGGATTATTATACAATTAAGCGACTAATGTCTATCTAAGAAAGTAATTTTTATGAATATATCAAGTTTGTAGAAAATATTTTAAAAATAGCATATTTAAAACACCAAAAGACACAACTTGGACCCAAAATGCATGTGACAAGAGTTCAAGTAACATTTGAATAGTAAATGACATTTAATTCATTCCTCAACAAGCAAAAGCGGCCTTCATCTAATGGTTTGGTGAAAATATCCGCTAATTTATCTGCGTATGCGGCTAATTTCAATATCTCCTTTGCACACATGATCTCTCAAGAAATGGTGATGGATATCTATATGCTTTGTTCTTGAGTGTTGGACAGGGTTATTAGCTATTTTCACTGCACTATCACTATCATACAAAAGAGACATTTTATCAAAGTTTATTCCATAATTCATCAAAGTTTGCCTCATCCAAAGCAATTATGCACAATAGCTACATGCAAAAACATATTCGGCTTCAGCGGTGGATAGAGCTACAGAGTTTTGTTTCTTGGAAGACCATGAAATTAGGGATCTACCTAAAAATTGGCAACTCCCTGAGGTGTTTTTTCTATCCACTTTACAACCCACAAAATCAGAATCCGAATATCCAATCAAGTTTAATTTTGCACCTTTAGAATACCAAAAGCCAATGCTTGAGGAATGCTTCAAATATCTTAATATTCTTTTAACTTCCATTGTATGGTATTCTTTAGGAGATGCTTGAAAGTGTGCACACATGCAAATACTAAACATGACATCGGGCTTAGATGCGGTAAGATAAAGCAAACTACCAATTATAGATGTATAAAGCTTTAAATCTACCGGTCTACCTTCCTCATTGAGGTCAAGATGGTCATTTGTAGCCATAGGAGTCTTGATGGGCTTCGCATCATCCATACCAAACCTTTTGAGTAAATCCTTTACGTACCTCGATTGACTTATGAATGTTCCATCCTTGAGTTGCTTGATTTGAAGTCCAAGGAAGAAACTGAGTTCAACAATCATAGACATCTCAAATTCCCTAGACATCATATCACCAAACTCTTTGCAAAATTCTTGATTAGTAGATCCAAAGATAATATCATCAACATAAATTTGACAAACGAAGAAATCACCATCAATATTTTTTGTGAATAATGTTGTATCAACCTTTCCGATATTGAATCCGTTAGAGAGTAGAAAATCTCGAAGGCGCTCATACCATGCTCTAGGAGCTTGCTTTAAGCCATATAGCGCCTTTGAGAGTTATACACATGATTAGGATACTTGGGATCTTCGAAACCCAGAGGTTGTTCAACATAAACAAGTTCGGTTATTTTGCCATTTAAGAAAGCACTTTTAATATCCATTTGAAATAACTTAATATCAAAGCTTGATGCAAAGGCAAGTAAAATACAAATAGACTCAAGTCTTGTTACGGGTGCAAAGGTTTCATCATAATCCAAACCCTCGACTTGAGTATATCCTTGAGCGAACAACCTTGCATTATTTCTTACCACAACTCTATTTTCGTCTTGTTTGTTGCGAAAGACCCATTTTGTGTCAATAACATTGTGCTCCTTGGGTCTTTCCACCATTGTCCAAACATCATTCCGAGTGAAGTTGTTTAGCTCTTCATGCATGGTATTCACCCAATCCGGATCTTCTAGTGCTTCATCTATACGTTTTGGTTTAATACAGGAAACAAAAGAGTAATGTTCACAAAATGAAGCGATACGAGAGCGAGTTTGGACATCCTTACTCACATCACCCAATATTTGGTCTATTGGATAATCTTTAGCTATTGCGTTATGGATTCTTGGTGGTAGATTTGATGGTTGATCATCTTCCTTGATACCATCTTCATTTAGATCAACTTGATTTTTTCCAGAAGAGGTAGGAGGTTCAACTTGTATGGAAGATGATGGATCATTTGGATCTTTTTTAGGCTTAATGTCTCTAATTTGCATGTTCTTCATTGCTTCCACTCGAACTCCATTACCTACATCATCAAAATCTTCTTGCTCTTTTTTAGAGCCGTTAGTTTCATCAAATTGAACATCGTGCCTTTCTTCAACTACACCACTAGTTTTGCTAAAGACACGATATGCTTTGCTATTTGAAGAGTAACCAAGCAGGAAACCAACATCACAACAACTTGCAAATTTAGATAGCCGACCACCCTTTCTTAAGATATAGTAGTTGCAACCAAATACTATAAAGTAGCAAATGTTCGATTTTCTTCCAATAAGAAGCTCATAAGAAGTCTTTTTCAAAAAGCGATGCAAATAAAGACGATTTATGGCATGACAAGCGGTATTGATGGCTTCTACCCAAAAGCTATCAGAAGTATTATACTCATCAAGCATTGTCCTAGCCATTTCAATTAATGTTCGATTTTTCCTTTCTACAACTCTATTTTGCTCCGGAGTGTAAGTAGTGGAAAACTCGTGCTTTATTCCAAGTTCATCACAAAAATATTCAATTTTAGTGTTTTTGAACTCGGAACCATTATCACTACAGATTTTCTTTATTTTCAAATCAAATTCATTTTTAGCCATTTTTGCTAAACTTTTAAAAATCCCGGAGGCTTCACCTTTGTCATATAAGAAGAATACCCATGTATATCTCGAGTAATCATCTACAATGACTAAACAATAGCTATTGCCCCCAATGCTCTTATAGGTTGTTGGCCCAAATAAATCCATATGTAGCTCTAATAGCCTAGAGGTTGACATGATACTTTTGGAAGGATGAGAATTTGCAACATGTTTTCCGGCTTGGCAAGCGCTACATAATCTATTTTTCTCAAGTTTAAGTCCTTCAAGCTAATCACTAAGTCATGTTTGAAAAGTTTTTTGAGTTGGATCATGCCCACATGACCTAGTCTTCTATGCCATAACCAACCCAATGAGGTTTTTGCAATTAAACACGTTTTTAAGCAAGATTCATTTGAAGAAAAATCCGTCAAGTAAAGATTTCCAAATATAAAACCTTTGAAAACCAATTCATTTTCCTTTTCTTTTAAAACAGTTACATCATCTCTAGAGAATGAGCAAGTTAATCCAAGATCACACAATTGAGCAACATATTGTAAATTAAAATTCAATGTTTCTACAAAAGATACATTTGAAATAGAAAGGTCATTTGAGATAGCAATTTTACCTAAACTAATTACCTTTCCTTTGCTATTGTCACCAAATGTGATCTTTTCATTTCCCATCCCATTCTCAAATGTGGTGAACATTTTTCGGTCTCCGATCATGTGTTGAGTGCACCCACTATCAAGCACCCAATACCTTCCACCGATCTTGTAGTTCACCTATAAAAGAAATCAAGTTCTTTTAGGTACCCATATTTGTTTGGGTCCCTGGAGGTTAGTTATCAAAGCTTTAGGCACCCAAATAGCATTTTTCTTAACTCCTAAAATTGAGGTGCCAACAAATCTAGCAATTATGTTTCCATCCTTTGCTTTCTTTAGCATGTAGCAAGAGTCATATAAGCCAATAGATGGAACCTAACCAATAAAATAATTTTGTTGCATATGTCTTATTTCCCGGCACTTATGGCAATATTTGCTATTTTGCTTAACAAACTTTGTGAGCTTGTTAACCGGTTTCTTACCTTTCTTAGGCATATACCTAAGTTCTTTCTTGTTGAATGAGCACATTTGCTCACTCAAAAGCTTATCAAGGGTGGCCTTACCCTTGAAGCACCGTTTCAAGCTTTTACTTAGTTTGGTTACTTGTTCTTTTAGCTCATTATTTTCAACAACAAGCTTTGCATTACAAGATTTACCATTTCCATATTTAGAATCAATATTTGAGCTACATGGCATGGTAAGTAAATCTTCACATGAAGTAGATATACTATCTTTAGCAATGACGACACTAGACACTTTTTTATGAATATCACAAGTAATACCAACACTAGTGCAAGCTTTATTTGAATGTTCTTGGATAAGCAAGTCATGAGCATACTTTAGCTCCTTATAAGAATTTTTGAGAGAAATGTATTCTCTCTTTAAGACCTTAAATTTTGATTTTTTTTCCAAGATATTCATTCAATTCTTCTAGCATATCCATAAGTTCATCATAAGAAGGCTCTTCATCATCAAAAGATTTTACCTTCTCTCCTTTTCCCATGAGGCAAGTAGGAGTGGAGAATAGCGATGGAGCCTCCTTCATGGCGATGCCGACAAGTCCTCTCTTCTTGGAGGATCCCCCAATATCGGAGTCGGAATTCAAATATTCCTTGTCGGAGTCCCATTCTCCAATATGGGCTTCTGTTGGACCGAAACGGTGACTAGAGAGGGGTGAATAGGAGCACGATCTCTTTTTCACCAAGATGGGATTCAACACGATTTTCACTTCAATAGCTATGAGAGCTATGAAGATCAATATTCAAATACAGCAGAAGACTTGTATTGAATCCAATCTAAACCCCGGAGCAAAACAACCAAAATCAACCAAAACTCAATTTTCAAGTGTTGGGCGATTTGACCTCTTTGTCAATGGCGGTCTGACCGGTCCATGGGTGGTCCGACCGCAAACGTGTTGCATGTGTGTGTTGCATGATGTGTTGCAATTTTCAAGTTCATGGGTTTCAGTGCATATGTGTTGCATGATGAATGTTTTGACTAACGTGGGTCAAGTTACGAAGAACTTATTCCCGGAATCGATTTCTTAGTCTATTGTTGTGCAGGTTGCTTGCAGGTCAACGACGGTCAACATCGAGAATGATCGGGACTAGGCTTGGAGAGCTGAGATCCAGAACGATTTACGATGCCGGATGAAGTCATTGGATTCTAGCGTAGCGTAAAATGGACAAGGATGACCGAATGGGAAGTTCGGTGCGACGGGTTGAATCAAGCGACGCGGGGGTGGGTGCAAGTGCCATGGTTATTTCGGTGGGAGCTGGATGGGAGAGACTTGCCGACATGATAAGAGCCGCTAATCAACCTACACGTGGCGAAGCATGGAACTGCTTCATGAAGATTGGACTCGGTCTTCGGAGAAGGATCGAGAAGAGGTATTTTGGTAATATCACTAAAATACCGCTTTGTTTGCTTTTGGCTAAACCGCGGCGCAAGATGACGTAAGGAGAAGCGGTTTAGGTCAAGAGAAGATGAAGACGATGCTTTAAAATACGTGCATGAGTTAAACCCGTTTGTGTGTGGGCTTAACGGGTGCCCAATAGGAACTCTTCTAGAAGGTTAGCCTCCACTATAAATATGGGAGCGTGCTGTGCACATCCTTTAATCCTTTTGCTTATTTGGAAACCCTAGTTTTTTTAGATTAGGGAGTGGAGAGGTTAGGATTCTTGAAGAGGAGATTGATTGTGCACTCATGTATTAAGTTTTATCCTCCATGTTGGAGTGACTGTAAACCAGGAACAATCACAAATCAATCTATACATGTTTTCTTGAGATGAGTCTCTTTTCGATCTTGCTCTCTATTTTGTGATTTTGGGGCTGTCTTTGATTCTCAAGTTTTCCTTCGGTTTTGCCCTAATCTTGCTTGCTGTGATATGTGGGATATCATCTAGTATCATCTTAATCATCTCTAACCCACGAGTAAGGTTTTGGATCTAGTTTTTGTTTTGACTTGGTTTTCAACCATCCTTCACTCAAACGGGAAAATATCGGAAATTTGCCAAGGATCTTCACTATCTTTGATTGGAATAGGTTCCTGATATCCTAGAGAAGGTGTGTTCCAAGTTTCATCGAGTTTGGAGTTGTAGATCAAAAGTTACATCTATTTGCAACTTCATTTTTCGGGCTGATTTCACTGTTCATCAGGCTGGAGGTGAGACCACCTAAGGTGACCGGTCCGACCGCCCAAGGTAACCGGTCCGACCGCCATTAACATAGAGGTCAGACCGCTCATTACTTAAAAAATGAGTTTTGGTTGTTTTTGGTTGTTTTACTCCGGGGTTTAGATTGGATTCAATACAAGACTTCTGGTGTGCTTGTATATTGATCTTCATAGCTCTTATAGCTTTTGGAGTGAAAATCGTATTGAATCTGATCCTTGTGAAAAAGATATCGTGCTCCTATTCACCCCCCTCTAGTCGTCGTTTCGGTCCAACAACATCATATAAGTTAAAGAGTTCCACCAACTAGTCACCTATTTATTGATATATAACAAATGATTCATTCAAGGAACACGATAACATATTATCAAAATCATGAACATAATAAAATATCATCATCTCTATGAATGCCTCTAGGGCATATTTTCAACACAAACTAGAATGAATGCACTTAATTTTGCTCAATAACCTCACAAAGGATGCAACAAGAGAGAATGAGGTGTGAAATGAATGCTCTAGGCTCAAGAGTGTTCAATGAGTGCTCAACAACCTGTCCTAGAGCTGGTGGAGATGTATTTATACCCCTCCACAAAAAAATACGACCGTCGGAGGAAGAAGTCAAATTTTTTTAGGGAAATCGATAGTACCACCATGTATTGTCTGGTATTACCGCACCTCCAACGTCAGCACAGTAACGGCTATAACAGAGGTATTAAATTCGTCTGATATAGCCGTTGGAAGCTTGGCGTGGTACTATCGTCATTGAACATACAGTAGTTCCGATGATTGGTAATTCCGTAAAACACTGGCGGTACTACCGTTTTTCGTTGAAGGTCAAATACACCCCTTTCTGGAAAAAAAACATACCGCACTCTTTTTCAGAATCGCTGATATGCGGTAGTTCCACCAAAACAACAACGGTACTACCGTTCTAGCAAAAGGCGAAATAAAACCAGAAAGGTGTCACTCTATAAAAAAATATAGCTGACGAGGATTAAAACCTCTATTTATTATTTAATAGATAATGGACCATATGTCTTCGTGGTCGTAACCCCTAAAGCTAACGACCTTACTGGTCGTGAGGATTCCAGAGGTTATACAATATCTAACCTGGTCGGAGAAGGTTCCTAACCTTGTCTCCGACCAGTCAAAAGCTCACAAAGCCTTTGAACTGGTATCTGAATCTAGCGCCACATATATCCTCTACCGTGTGAAGAATGGAACATGTGCTGTAAATTCCATACCACGCGACGATACGTAACTCTAAGACACATGAATACGGTCAAATGACTCATTGACATATAACCGTACAACAGTTGACACATTGTCAGCTGACGCCTCTCTTCGACCAGACGCGCTGCTTCCCAAACAGGTGTCTCTTCCAGAGACAACTGCCAACGCTTCATCAACTACATAAGGAGGACTGCGAACTGAAGTGGAGGAGGCCGGAACAGTGAAGATAGATTGGGAAACACTCTTAGAAGAGCATTGTATTCCTGAATTAGTCTTCAGTTTAGGTTACAGACACCCTTTGTAATAGCCAGTTCATAGCAATAAAGAGCAGTCTAATTTCTTTTCAGGAGATACGTGTTATTTTCCTCTTTCTCTTTATATATTCATAAGATCGGAGATTTGATCGTCGATAATACCGCACAAATAATCGGAACTGCCGACTTGCGGTAGTTCCGCCCATGTACCGCCGGTCATACCGTTCTTCCATAAAAGCAAAGAAAATCGCAAGAGGTGTCTCTCTGGAAAAAAACGTGCCGCAACAATTTCGGCACAAACCGGCATGCGGTAGTTCCGCTTTTATAACGCCGGAACTACCGATTTTGCACAGGCTGTTGATTTGAGTTTTAAAACAGATTTTGAGTGCATGCATGATCCTAGTTTGATCCAAAGGCATAAAGATGTGCTTTCAAGTTACTAGTCATGATCTCTCTTAGTAGTATGACATCTAACCTAAAACCCGATCTTCCAACATTTCTCCTAAGTCCGGTAAAATTTAAAAGGGTTCTAGATTACTTATACCTTTGTCCTTGAACCAAGTCCATTCTTTAACATGCATCTCCATGTTGTTGACATCGTCTTTAGCACTAAGTCTTGTAATCACTCAACACACATGTTAGTTTTATATTCACATATTGTCATTAATTACCAAAATATATTTTTAGAGGCCTAGATGCTTTCAAGGGACGGGGAGCAGGCGACATGTGTGTGAGTGGAAGTGGGGTGGGGAGGGGGGACGTGCACGTGAGTGAACGAGGAAAGAGACAAACAGAGTAAACTCTGAATTATAATAGTTAAGAGATAAGATATAATTCGGAACCCCACCGCTACCATGCTCCTCTCCCGACCGGATCCGCCCTGTCCCCGACCGGCGCTGCTCCGTCTGCCTGCCTCCTCCTCCGACCGGCGCCGCCACTACTCCGTCTCCGCATACACGCACGTTGGCCAGAAGCGGTGGAAGCCGTGGCCTTGCCCGTCCGCCTCCCAAATCTCCACCTCACCGCGCCACCCACTTCCCGTCGGCTTATCACAATACAGCCTTCCCCTACCCCTCAGCTTATTCTGAATAGGTTCCCAGTTCCACCAGTTGCTCTTGGTTAGTCGTATTGGAACACCTTCTTGATTCTCCAATGACTCGGCCGCACGGACAACACACGGACAACAGTTCATCTCTGTGTGTTGATATCTCAACTGGTTATTGGGCATTTGTTCTTAGTTTTAACAGTTGAAAGACCAATTCTATGCACAAAAAAAAACAGCAAGGACAAACATTTTGTTTTGCATAGTTATAGCTCATAATCTTGTTTTGCTTGTTACATAATTCTTTTATGCCGAATTTGACGGTTGAATTGGGCTCCATCATGTACCGCTTGATGTTTAATATTAAAATAGAAAGTTGAGATGATCTAGCTTCAACTTATTAGCTTCGAACAGAAGTTTGTTTATTTTGGCAACGCTAGTAAAATAACAAATCGGACTAGCAATTTTCTGCTTGTGGAATGCTTAGCTGATAGTAATGTCATTTTTTACTCTAGTCCCGTGTGAAGTGAACATACTAGCATCATATCTGTATTCACTTATTCTCTGTGAATTTCAGGAAATATAGTCTCCATGTTCAGTTCGTACCATGGAGAAAATGCAAGAACAGAGAGAGGGAAACAAAAAAATTTGGTTGTGAAAGGAGCATATAAATTCTTAGTTCATTTATTCTTGTACTCTTAGTACCCGTGTGAAGTGAACATGCTAGCATCGTATCTGCATTCACTTATTCTATGTGAATGCAAGGAAATATAGTCTCCATGTTCAGTTCGTACCATGGAGAAAATGCAAGAACACAGAGAGGGAAGCAAATTTTTTTTTTTGGGTTGTGAAAGGAGCATATATATTCTTAGTTCAGTTATTCCTGTACTCTTAGTACCCGTGTGAAGTGAACATGCTAGCACCGTATCTGTATTCACTTATTCTATGTGAATGCAAGGAAATATAGTCTCCATGTTCAGTCCGTACCATGGAGAAAATGCAAGAACAGAGTGGGGGAAACAATTAAGGGAATGGTTCAGTACTTCAGTTTGTACTTGTACCTTTGCGAGAATTGTGGCTCACCGAAACACGAGCTTGTTAGGGATGCATTGTGGAGAAGTGTAGATTGAGAGGTGTAGTTTGGTAAGTGGCTAACTGAATAGGATGCTGTATTGTGTTCCTTGAATCGTGATCTTGAGAAATGTGTTCAATGTCTTACCATAATTTGTGTATGTTCATTTCCCAGCGGCATTGTTCATCGAGCAGGCACTCATCCAGGATGACGACATGTTCAAGAAGATCACTTCCATCGGAATGCAGCGTATCAGAAATTGTTACTACGGACAGCATACCATGAAATCTAATAGTTTGATGGAGGGATGTCGAAACTTCAATCAGCTGTTGTTTCTCACTTTTCAGTGTAACATTTTGTATTTATTATTTGGTGCAATCCTTAGTGTTCTGATGATGCAATGCAAATGAATATGCGAAAGTTCAAATCAAGAATCCCACACATGTAACGTTTTGTATTTAATACTTAACAATTGAGACTTTATTAGGTTCATTCTTAAATTTATATTTCTATGTGCACGTGAATTTTTTTTTAAATCAAATCTACTCATAATGTCCGTTAAACGACATCAAATAAGTCATCATTTCCCTTGAGCATTTCATATATTTTTCAACTCAGAAGCTTCAACTAATCTTCCTAAAAGTCAGACTGACAAACACTTAACGTCTTAAGCCCAGTCATTTAGCCCTTTAGCCCAGCTGGAAGTTGCTTTTCATAAAAGCTGCAGTCATGCCAAACAATCCCTTGGTGTCAAGTGCGTTGCGTTAAAAAAAGATTCAGATTGATTTCTACGGTACACGCTGCAATGCATATGCTATATATCTTCAGCTCAGTCATTTAGCCCTTTAGCCCAGCTGGAAGTTGTTTTTTATAAAAGCTGCAGCCATGCCAAATAGGCCCTTGGTGTCAAGTACATTGCGTTAAAAAAAGATTCAGGTTGATTTCTACGGTACACACTGCAATGCATATGCTATATATATATAGCCTTTTTCCTACTCCCGGGAGTAGTTACTCCCTATTCCGTATCTCACAACGTAGGGAGTATCTTGTGCAACCGAGAGTATGTATATGTAGTATACGAGTATATAAGATCACCTAGGTGGTATTTACACATTTTCAGAGGTGGTATGTACAATTTTTTAGACATACTCATTTTTAGTGCGAATATGAAGGTATTTACAAAATATACTAAAAACTATGGACTCTATTATAAATTTTTCGTGTGGTTCGCATTGGAGTATCTTATAATTAGTATATGAGTATACACAAAGTGATAAAGGAGTATGTTAAGTTCTTTTAGGTGGTATATCAAAGGTGAGAGTAACTACACCCGGGAGTACTACTCCCGGGTGTAGTTATTCTCTTTTCCGTATCTCACAACGTAGGGGTATCTTATGCAATCGAGAGTATATTTGTGTAGTATACGAGTATATAAAACCACTTATGTGGTATTTATACATTTTTAGGGGTGATATGTACAATTTTTAGACATATTCCTTTTTATATGCGAATATGAAGGTATTTACAAAATATACTAAAAACTATGGACTCTCTTGCAATTTTTCATGTCGTTCGCATTGGAGTATCTTATAATTAGTATATGAGTATACCTAAAGTGATAAAGGGGTATATCAAGTTCTTTTAGATGGTATATCAGAGGTGAGAGTAACTACACTCGGGAGTAGAAAGTATTAATCTCTCTCTCTCTCTCTCTCTCTCTATATATATATATATATATATATATATATATATATATATATGCACATCGATAATGTTGTTCCTCTCTGATAATAATCATCTAGTTTAGTGTAATATCCCAAAAATCCTTATTCTGAGAAAGCATAATGAAAATAAATGGGAGAATAATTTTGGGCATGTTTATATATGGAAAAAATTGAACATGTTTTAAAAATTTTTTCCATCAAAAGCAACTATGCATTTATATGAAATCAACAACTTGAAAGAATTTTCGAGCAAAATACAGAACACACAAAATCTGGAAAATTCACATAATGAACTAAACTATGTCAGGAACCTCCCCAAAATTTTCATAATTTTGGGAGCTCGGTTTCTATATTTAAAATTTCCTCAAACCACTCAACCTTTTCAAAAAAATCCTGGAATCTAATTTTCTTCCCGCCTCTCACTGACCAACTGGCCCCACATGTCAGGCTTCTTCCTCATGCTGCTTTGCCCCGTTTGTCGCAATGGCCACATGCCCACACCAGCGCAGCGCCTTGCCACTGACTTTGGCTAAGCCACCCCTGGTTTTGCCTCGCGCCCATGCCTTGTGCCACGCCCTACTCCCAATCACGCTTGCCAGACCCGTGCCCATGCCCTACCACCTCCTCGTCATCTCCAGGAGCTTCTCGCTGTCGCTTCTCATGGTTTCTCACGAGCCCTTTGCGCATACACTTGAGCACCGAGTGCGCCCATCCACTCTCTCCATCTTCCCCACTTCCATTCGCCATCTCTCCCATCCTCGAGTTCAAATCGAGCCCGAAGCTGTTGTTCAGCGCTAGCCATGGACGCCACCGCTCGCCAAGCTTCTTGGCTGCACCGACGGGCTCTGGCCTATTTCTTCATGTCCCCCTAGACCTCCTCGGCATCCTCTTTCCATCCCTCGCCATCTTCCTCTCTCTTTGCAGCCGAAGCTCTGAGAATGCACGCTTTCTTCTTCGCGTCCGACGGCGTTTGGTTCACGACTGCCGCCTCCACTTGTCGCTCAGGCCAACCCAGTGAGACCCTTCCCTGATGGATAGCATCACTACGTGTTCTAGCCCCAAAGGGTCATTTCCCCTCACCCAATTTGGTCCTTCGTCCACATGAGCACCGTGATGTCTCTGTCTTCTCTAAAATCGACCGAAACCGCGTCAATTCCTTGCGCCTAGAGCATCTCCACACCACCCCTTAGCTATTCCTGCCATTCACTCCCGCTCTATTTCTCCGCAGCGGCGCTGCCACGATGACCTCACCGCGCCACCTCGGGCTCCCGTCACCAGACCGCCTTGGCACTTCCCCACCTTCACCGACTGTTCTAATGAGATCCCCTTGCCACCCTCAAGCTCATGCTCCCTCTAGTTTTGCCCCTATCCCATCCTACGCCGCCGTCCCTGTTTCACCATGACAGCCGGCTGTCGCGCCGCCACTGTGCCACCTGGGCCGCGACGTCGCCACCCCCGAGGTCGCACTCCCTCCTTGGTTCCATTTTTACCACTCACAACCGCCACCGTAGCTTCCGTCGTTGGCGACGAGCACCGCTCGAGCCATTCCACTCCCTCCTCTATTCTGCTCCCATTTGCTCTCTATCTCTGACTAGTAGGCCCAGTGATTGGTACTAATAACGATAGTTAGGATTAGATTAACTTAATCAACCACACTTGAGTCTAAGTGAGTCTATGTCATGTGGACCCCACGTGCTAAACCTATATTGAAAGCATGTAGGCCCCACATATAGGCCCCACATATAAGTAAACAATTTTAAGAAAAATGTAAAGAATAGAAAAGTCGCTTTCAGATAAGAGGAGAATACACTTTCTCTGTTGGAAAGCATAAACCTCACAAGAACTTAGAGAAAAATATGTTTTCTCTGTTAGAAAGCGTAAACATGAGAGAATACGCTTCTGACATCACATTTTTCTTAACTTATGGAATTTCCAAACCAAAGCAAATTAAAATGTTAATAAATTTTGCACACGAACTCCAAAATTAATGAATCTTTTTTTCTTAATTCATCTAATAATCGAACTCTTTGTAAATATGCAAAAATATTTGGATTTTGTTGATGTTGAATTTTTTTCTATATTTAATTTGTTATCGACTCTTTTTGACTAGACGTGATACCTCGAGCGAAGTTTACGATGATCCTCCATCCTCATACTCTGAGATATCAGAGCAAGGCAAGCACCTCCTTTGACCATGTTGATACTACTATTTTAATTATTGTACTTCTTTTTGCAAAATCTATTATACATGTGTGTATGTTTGCTTAAAATTGCTATAATTAGGGATAACGGTAATTATATTCCTATTCAATACATAATCCTCCTTTAAATATTGATATCCTTAATTGTAACCAATAGGTTATGGTTTAGGCAATATATGATGTCAACTTGGGTCTTTCGAATGCGAATATTGCATAAATGCTTAGCTAGGCTCTAGTCTTAAATAAAATTTGAAAGTGGATGAAACATTGAATATGATTTGGAGGATTTTGAAATGATGGTCCAAAGGGGTAACTCTGTTAATTTTGTATAAAAAATAACAAAGTAAAACCTAGATTACGACGCAGACGAGTTATATTATGAGTTGATGAATGTGATAGGGTTTCTCGCATGTAGATAGAGGAGATCCTCGCCTGAATCAATTAAGGACCGAACGCCGGTGTCACCAATCTATGCCTAAGCGTACAACCACATATGCCGGTATGAGACAGCCTTAACTAATTAAGTCATCAAAGACTAGCCTTGGATGTTGGTAGACTGTAGTGGTGCAAGCATATGTGATTACTCAAAGGGGCTCCCTTCACCGAGGTGTTAGGAACAAAGCTTGTTGACACAACGGTTAATGTCTCACTTTGACGGGAGGTACCCGAGATCAAAGTGAGAGTTTTCATTGCCAGGATAGTACAAGGCTAGGACTAGGTGATGTAAAGGCTTCGTTACGTGCTCTAGATTACTTACTAAAAGATCATGAGTGATGGTATCGATGGATACCAAACAAACTAGATAATTCATATATTATGTGTAAAGTTGTACACCTCAAGAGAGTGCAAATCTATTTAAATAGCCGTACTCACAGTCATGAGCATACTTAATGTAGTCACATCGGGTATAGTCTCTGTTTTTTTTAAATTATCTTATCGGGAAATGTTAGGATGGAAATTTAGGTGTTGTTAAATATATGTACCATGTCTATGGCTGAGAATAAGATGTTGATTGCAGTCAAGGAGGGTTATGATTTATTACTTATCAAATTACTTACTTGTTGTTCTTTGTCTATTTAACTGATTTTTAAACTTCGTTGCAAAATACTATGTATTGCTATTGCAAATAAAATTTGCTTAATGCTGAAAACAACTTATAGCATAGAACCTCCTCCCTTGTTAGCCATGCATATATATAAATTCTACGATACACTACAAGTCTTACTGAGTACGCAATGTACTCAATCTTATTTAAATTGTTGTTCTGAGTTTGAGCATGAAGCTATGACAGGCGACACGTTCTTTGCAACCGGTACTGGAGGGTTCAGTGATGGGTCTTGCTAGGACTTGTTATTGTCGATTGTCTGAGGGTTTGGATGGGTATACCACTGGACTTTTGGACTTTATATCTTATGATTTCGTTGTTTAAATTGCTACCTATAATACTTACCATTTTATTTGGCCCGTCGGCCGTATATTATACACCTGTGATGTAATCGTTTAAGTTAAGTACCATATTTATTCCATGTTGTATGTATATTGTGTATGGGTGTGTATACCAACGTTGTAAATGTATGTACTAGCCACTGATCATGAGACTAATACGGTACACACACGAGGGCCTTCGAGGGGTCCGACATTCAGGACTTGGGGGCAAATGGAAGTGAAGCAAATTAGCCACAAATTTCTCCTCTCTTTCCCCCCTTCAAAGTAGACATGAGCAAAACCAGGAAGGCTCGATCCTGACTGTTTTTAAATTGGCCCAGCCTCGAGCTTACTTAGTCGAAGTGCTGCACAGATTAGTATCTATGTACTATAAGCATTTGCGGTCGAAGAAACGCCCAACTCTTTTTGGGCCTACAACAGATGCTCGTAGCTTGAGCTACTGCTACATTTAATTTGATTTGAGCGAACACCGGGCTAGACATTTCGGCAGGTCAAATTAACCGAGAACCCACTACTGTAGATTAGTGTTTATGCTAGTGTTGGAGAGTTTGTGTTAGATCTAAATAACTCATTGTATGAGATTCAGACTCTGTTTTGAGACTATAAATAAAAGGTGTGTGGATCCCATGGGAAAAACACACATATTATTCCCCGAAACTTCAATATGGTATCAGAGCTATCCCCAACCATCCAACCCTAACCCTAACCGGACTCACCTCGGGTCTGTCGCCGCCACTGTTCAACTCAAAGCCGCTCGAGCACACGCGCCGCCACTGGCCGCCGCCCGGCCGCCGCCGGTCGCGCGAACACGCGGTCCGTCGCCACCGCTCGGGCTGTTGTTTCGCCCTCGGCCCACGCGAGCACACGGGCCATCTCCGCCACTCAGGCCGTCGGTTGGGTCGGCGGCAGAAGAGAAGAAGAAGGAACTGAGGCGAGGCGCTGAGGGCTCGGGAGGAGAGAAGAAGGAACCGAGGCGAGGCGGCTCAGTTGCGCCCGGGAGAAGAACCCGGGAGGAGAGAAGAAGGAACCGAGGCGAGGCGTTGAGGGCTCGGGAGGACTCGAGAGGAGAGAAGAAGGAGAATCGAGGCGAGGCAGCTCGGTTGCGCTCGAGAGTAGAACCCGGGAGGAGAGAAAATAAAGAAACTGAGGCGACGAGAGGAACCAAGGGGACTCGGGAGAAGGAGGAGGCGGCTCGGTTGCGCTCGGAGAAGAACTCGGGAGGAGAAAAAAAAAAAACCCAAGGCGGCTCGATTACGGATCATAATGTTTTTGGTAACCGTGCAGGCCGTCATCGAGGTTCGGCAGGACGTTGATGAGTGAAGAGTCGCCGTGATCGTGGGAGGTCCGCGTGGCATATCTTGATATTGATTGGAATTGCTCTAGTTGCTTGAGAAGATAACTCCTGAGAAAATTGAGGCTGCGAGGAAGACAGTTGTTGAGACTACTTCCCCGCTAGTAACTGAATGTGACATGAGAAGTATGTTACATGATCTCTTCACAACAGGTATGACAGGTCCGAGGGCTAGTGCAGGGTCATCTGACTTAAGGTGGAGCTGATGCCGAATGATGTAAAATTGGAAGGAAATAAGAATTACCTAAGTTGGTCTAGAAGAGCGCAGCTAATTCTGAGGACGAAGGGGGTGGAGCACTACCTGCAGGAGACTTGTGTTGAGCCTGCAGACAAAGTGAGCATTGATTGGAGGATGTGGAACACTACCAATTTTGTGGTGGTAGCTTGGTTGCTAACTTCGATGTCTCCATCCATCACTCGGATGGTGGAGATCATACAGAGTGCACCGGCATTGTGGAAGATGCTAAGCAACATGTACTCCGAGGCAGGAAATGTGATGATGATGGTGGAAGTCCAGGGCAAGGTGGAGGCCTTGAAACAGGAGGATAAGACCGTCCAGGAGTATGCTAGTGAACTGCAACAACTGTGGGTAGATTTAGATTATTATGATCCAATGCAGTTAACATGTGCTGGTGATATTGAGGCTGGTAGGGTGCAGCTGCAACGCAGACGAGTTACACACTTTCTAAAGGGACTGAATTCAAAGTTTAAGAGTAGAAGGGCTACCATGTTTCACTTGGCAAACTTGCCTACAATGGAGGAGGCTATTTCGGCTATGGTGCAGGAGGAAGTTCGACTACAAGTAATGGGGGACAACAACCCGGTTAGATCCGCATACGCCATACCTGGTGATAGAGAGCGCTACAACTGTTGGATGAGAGGACATCTAATCTGTGCTTGTCCTTCTTCACAGTATGGAGGTCGAGGTGGAGGTCGTGGTGGTCGTGGTGGGATGAGAGGACATCTGATCAGGCACATGCACTTGCATCCACATATAAGCACTCTCATATTGATTGGATCATAGATTCAGGGGCATCCAAGCAAGTCACGGGTTCACTTAGTGCTTTTGCATCTTACACCCTATATACTCATTATGAAACTATCCAAATAGCTGATGGAACCTCCCAGCTTATTGAGGGTGTAGGATCTGTAGAGTGCACACCATCTATTGCTCTATCCTCCGTTTTGCATGTTCCCTTCTCTCTAGTCAACCTTCTTTCAGTTAGTTCTATCATTGACCAATTCAAATGCACTGTCACATTTGATGAGGATTCGTGCTTGTTACAGGAGAATAGAACTAGGAAGAGGATTGGGACTGGAATAAGGTGTAATGGGCAGTGGTACATTGATCAGGTTGATACGACATTGGTTGTGGCTATAGGAGGAATCGAGGGAGAAGTCTTATTATATCATCGTCACTTAGGACATCTATCATTTGAGAGTTTAAGTCAGTTATATCCTGATTTGTTCAAGAGGGTAGATAAGAGTAAACTTGTGTGTGATGCTTGTGAGTTTGGAAAGCATACACGGTCTACATATAGTAGCATTGGTCTTCGGAGTTATGAACCTTTTATATTAATACATTCAGATGTTTAGAGTCCGTGCTCAGTTACTTATGTGAGTGGTTTTAAGTGATTTGTCACATTCATTGATTGCTATACTCGTATGTCTTGGATTTATATGATGAAACACAAGAGCGAGGTCCTTCAATGTTTTCAGGACTTCTATAGGATGCTTGCCACTCAGTTTGATGCAAAATTTTGGATTCTTCGATCAGATAATGGAACTGAATATGTCAATAAAGAGTTTGCAGCATATGTCTTAGATGAGGGGATATTTCATCAAACTACTTGTCCAGGAACCCCATCTCAGAATGGAGTGGCTGAAAGGAAGAACCGACATTTGTTGGAGGTAGCACATTCACTCATATTTCAGATGAATGTGCCAAAGGTATTGTGGAGCGAGGCAGTAATGACGGCAGTGTATCTCATCAATCGCATGCCACCTCGAATACTCGGGATGAGGTCTCCAGCTAAACTTCTTTTGGGTCAGCGGGAGTTCAAGGTACCTCCCAAGGTGTTTAGTTGTGTGTGTTTTGTACGGGATCACCGACCAGCAGTTGGCAAACTGGATCCACATGCATTGAAATGCATCTTGATAGGCTATTCATCAAGTCAGAAGGGCTATAGATGCTGGAACCCAGTTGAACGAAAGTTGTCCGTGACTATGGATGTGACATTCCAGAAGTTTGAGCCTTACTACATGAGTGGAGGTACTCTTGATCAGTTTTTGGAGTTATCTCCTATCACTGAGGGTGGTAGTCGAGAGGGGGAGAACAAGGAGAGTCAATGAGAAGAAGAAGAAGTCATTGTGGGGATAATTTCGTGCACAAACCTAACAGAATATGCGAGAGATCCAAAAGAATTAAAGGTTTATCAGTGAAGACGCTTTGAAAAACAGGGGGAGAAGCACAAAGACAAGCAGTCAATACCCGAGCCACCAACGGCGAAGCTTTCTGAACAGCCAACCCTGCCAGTTGATCTAGTTCCAAATCCCTCCTCAGGTCTCTCTCCATCAAGTTCCTTACCTCCCCTTGGGGCGAGTGGTAATGTTGATTCTAATTATTCCCATCTAGAGTTACCACTTTCACAGCGTAGGTAAACTAGATCTAATGCATGAAAGCCTCCAGTCCGGTATGGCTTTGAGCATGACATTGTAAATTTCATCTCATATTCTCATATCTCACCTACATACAAAGCATTCATTGCATCTCTTCAGACCGTGTATGTTCCGAAGGATTGGCGAGCTGCTAAGCAGGATCCTAAGTGGAAGGATGCCATGAAGGAGGAACTTAGTGCACTTCAAAAGAACAAGACATGAGATCTTGTTCCACTTGCAGCAGGAAAAATGGTAGTAGGATGCAAATGAGTGTTTACAATTAAATAAACTCCCAAAGGTAAGATAGAGAGATACAAGGTATAGTTGGTTGTAAAAGGTTATAGTCAAACATATAGGATAGACTATGATGAGACCTTTGCACCGGTGGGGAAGATGAGCACGGTAAGAACATTAATCTCCTGTGCAACTAACTTCGGGTGGCCTCTACATCAGTTGGATGTGAAGAATGCTTTTCTACATGGTGATTTACAAGAGTAGGTATACATGGAGATTCCTCCAGGGTATGAGAGCAGGTAGACTGAGAGGAAGGTGTGTAAACTCAAGAAGTCTTTATACGGTTTGAAACAGTCTCCAACGGCGTGGTTTGATATATCCAGATGTGAAGTCTGTAGTATAGGCTATTCTCAGTGCAATGGAGATCATACTATGTTTTATAAGTATAGAGAATCACATATCACCATATTGGTAGTCTATGTTGATGATATTATGATTACTAGAGATGATGCCGAGGAAATCAAGTCCTTGAAGAAAAAACTGAGAGAGGCATTTGAGGTAAAGGATCTTGGACCTCTTCGATATTTTCTTGGGATTGAGATTGTCCGTTCTTCGAATGGTATAGTTATCTCCCAGAGGAAGTATGTCATTGATCTGCTGGCAGAAACAGGTATGCTTGAGAGTCACCCTATTGCTTCACCTATTGATAGGAATCACAAGCTATGTGCTGAGTCGGGAGATCCAGTTGACAAGGAAGTTTATCAAAGGCTTGTTGGACGTCTTATCTATTTGTGTCATACGTGACCTGGTATTTAATATGTAGTGAGTGTGGTTAGTCGATATATGAATGATCCTAGAACAGGGTACATGGATGTTGCTTATCGAATCCTACGATATTTGAAGAATAGCCCTGGGAAAGGCCTCTGGTTCAGAAAAAATCAACATATGATTGTGGAAGGGTATTGTGATGCTGATTGAGCGAGCAGTGTGGATGACAGGAGGTCTACCTCTGGATATTGCATCTTTGTGGGAGGTAACCTTGTGTTATGGAGAAGCAAGAAGCAGAAGGTTGTGGCTCGGTCTACTGCAGAGGCAGAATACAGAGCAATGTTGTTGAGTGTGAGAGATGATATAGATGAAGGGTTTATTGTCCGAGCTTCGAATATGGAGGAATAATCTCTTGGTATTGCATTGCGACAATAAATATGCAATCAACATTGCTAACAACCCAGTTCAGCATGATTGTATCAAGCACGTTAAGGTTGATAGATTCTTCATTAAGAAAAACTCGATGGTAGAATATTGAAGTTGGAGTATGTTGAACAGTTGTCTGACTGTTTTACTAAAGGGTTGGTCATAATGAGGATTATACAATATGTAATAAGATGTGCATAATTGATATCTTCTACCCATCTTGAGGGGGTGTGTTGGAGAGTTTGTGTTAGATCTAAGTAACTCGTTGTATGAGAGTCTGACTCTATTTTAAGACTGTAAATAAAGAGTGTGTTGATCCTATTGGAAAAACACACATATTATTCATGAAACTTCAATAGCTGGTGTGGCGATGAACCGATGACGCAGCCTCGGTTGTCAAATGAATGCATGCATGCCACGAGAACGTTCTGCTCTGTTTTTCTCGTGCCTCCCCTGGATTCGATACATCTCGCTAATTGCCCTCGCTAGTACTTGTTGATTGCTTCCCAGGTTTCCACATCTTCCACTCCTAACGTCATTTGCTTCGAATTTAATTGCTTAAGCAAAAAGTAAACAACTCTAGCGTCAGCAACACGGCGACTGGCTGGATTCTGATGGACACTAATTGGTCTTTTCCCTGGAGCAAACTCTGAACAGTCCAGAAACACAAACCATGTGGCACACAAGAATCGCTAAGGCCAGCAGAACTTGCACCAAGTGTATTATGGTCACAGTGTTACGTAAAAAGTATCAGCTCCAACGTCAGGGACAGAGCACGAGGTTGACTTCTGATGTTTTCTGAATAATTAGTCTGCAAACATATGAACACATGTTAACATCCCAGCGAAACACACAAAAAGAAAGATGTGTTGACATCTTCAGAGATTTGCGTGCACTCCAAAACGGCAGCTTCCAATGACTTGTAAGGCTGTATCAACCATACAGGTCTTACAGTATCTCCAAGTCAAGATAACATTGCTTTTTGCAGATGCAAAACCGGCCTAATTGTTTCCCATAAGCGACGCAGGCTCAATAGCATACTACTCCCTCAATTCCCTTTTTAATGTAGTTTTAGAGCGTTAACTTTTAAAATTTTGTCCACTAACATACACACGGGTATCTGTATTTATTTATCATGTGGAAATGATATTAGTAAAATGCTTTCAATCATTATTCTTTTAATAAATTTTACTAGCATTTAATGAGAAAAAACGTAGGAGACAAAGATGTGTATTGGAGACCATTTCGATATGTCTACAACAAGAAGGTTAAAAAAAGAGGTACTACGAGAGAAAAGATTGCAACAAGAAACAAGTCGATTAAATTAGTTTGATCCCCAGCCACACAGAGTGAAAACACCCTGGTTCGAAGAAAAAAACAGGTTTGCCAATCAAAAGCAAATAAACAACAAAACCAACGCATTGAGCTTTTGGTTTGCATTGAGCTGAGCATGCAACCTGTTACCTAATAAGTTAACTTACTGCTACAGTCTTAAGTTAGTTAAGCAAAGCCCTCGAGCCCTCCTCTTGCGCCGCTCGCCACTCCGGCGGCGGCGGCCCCCTCACCTAGCCTACCACCTTTAGCCCCTCTACAACCCGGCACCGCTGGCCGCTCTGGCAACGACGCACAACAGTCTCATCAATGAGTTCCTCTTCCCTAATCCTAGATTTTAGAGCAGTGGTAGTAGGCAAGAAGTAGGAGAAGGAACGTCGGTGGATGGAATCCTCCCTTTCAAGCCCGGATTCGGTGGAGTCCCAGCGCCGCGGGTCACCGGCCAGGTCATCCTCTCCAAGACCGGTCGTTTTGGGTCTCCGGTCGCTGAGCCCTCAGAGGGGTCATACCCTCGTGACCTCCGATGCCAGAGGCAAGAATGTCCTCTTCCTTGATGGCGGGTTGCCTACCCCTGCGACGGGAAAGGCTGCAGCTCTGCCGTCTGAGCTGAACGCATGGCAAGAGGTTCGTCTGCGGCGTTTGTAGCACATGAATCCACCACCTCGTCGCAGGCAAGCCCCAGCATCGCCGCCAGTTCCACGTGGCCTGCTAGGTTTGTGCTTGAACTGCTTCGCTGGCGACCACGCCGCGGCAGATTGCAGGAACCAAACCCGTTGTTTCCGCTGCAAGGAGGTGGGACATACATCCGCTTGCTACAAAAACGAGACACGCCCTGCCTCGACAAGGCCACGACCCGTCGCAGACCTACGGGATGTTTTGCTGGCGCGTTTGAGGGGTATCTCCATATCGGTGTCTCGTCGCTCGCCAACGGTGGCCTCCGGTAGTTCGGGTCGTTCTCCGTCTCCTCGGCGGCGGCGTCTTGCTCCTCGGACCACTAAGTGTCCTCCAGCAGCCCTACCGTGTCTGGCACCTGAAGAGCGCTTCAACCAGCAGGGCGGTAGGGGTCCCCTCCCACTGCTTTTCGGAGACATCGACGACGAGTTCCCTCCAGGGAACCCCTTTCATCGCCCCCAGAAAGAAACCTGTGTTGTCCCCTACTCTCCAGCAATGCGTGAGATAGAGTGATGCCTACAGCACGCTCTTATCGTCTGCATGGGGGGACAAGGTCGGAGGTCTCAGTTCAAGAGGTCGCTAGAGTTTTCCAGGTCGAGAGGGGGTTATCGATCGATAGCTTCTCGGTACACCCCTACTTCCCAGAGAATTTCCTGGTTGTATTCAACAACCATTCTTGCAAAGATCGAGTTCTCCTTGTCGGCCCCATTAGGACATCCAGGGTCACTCTTCTGGTACGTCAGTGGTCTCGATTAGCCCAGGCAGTAAGCCAGCCTCTCCGCTTCCAGTTGAAGATAAGCCTAGAGGGCCTGCCATTGCACGCTTGGAGCTTGGTCGCAGTGTCGGCCATTCTCTCCCCTTCGTGCTGGATAGAAGCATTCGATGAATCGTCAACCTCATGCACAGAACTTTCAGCTTTTCAGATCGTAGCTTGGTCGCTAAACCCGAATTTGATCCCTAAAGAGAAAATTTTTGTCCTAGCCGATCCGGATCTCCTCCTAGATGAGTCCATCTTGGATCATGGGAGGCAGGTCTTTGAGAAGCCTTCCGGCTCCAGGGAGTTGCCGGAAGCCTTGGGCTACAATGTCATAATCCATATTCACGATGTCGAGGACTTCACCTCTTCGGCCGAGCAGCCACTGGCCTTTGCGCCCTCAAGCGACAACTCAGGTTTCGGCGGCCTTACCCACGATGACTCTGATAGCTCTGGGCAGCGTCGTTTTCCCTTCTGCACAAAACCAGGGGTTGTCGACGGCTCGGGTCAATCTGTCGAAGATCGAGAAGAAGATATCCAAGGAAGAAGATGTATCGGGAGTTCCTTAGCTCCTTCCTGGAAGTTGCCTCCTCTGTCACCAGTAGGACCCAGGGCGGTCAGGAAGTCTGTGCCCTTAGGCCTTGTTCTACGTGAAAAAGTGGAAGAGGTTCGGAGCGCGCCTTGCATCCTCAGGCATGTCGCTTCAAAGCCTGCCAGACCTCCTCCCCACCGCTTGCCATTTTCGGATTCCCAGCATGACGTGCGGAGGTCCACAAAGCACACACAAACTTTAAATGATGCGGCTCTACCTTTTAGCCCAGTCTAGGAGCCTCATGGTCTCAGTTCTGAGTCAGCACTTTCGGCCCCACTCCTCGAGTCTACTGCTCGGATTGCGTGTCTGAACCCGCCATCCTCGTGCTCGATGTTGTCGCTCGTCTTTGCTCGCCTTATCCCTCTGTGGTCCCTGCTGGGGAGGCAACAATGATTCACGTGGCGCCTGAGGTCTCAATGGAGGATGGCCTTATCCAGAGGGCTTTGAGTCCACCTCCGTGCTGCTCTCGCATCATAGGAAGGCAGGCTCCTATGCAGACTGCATGCCTCATGCAAGGGCACGTGATCGATCAAAGCCCTCGTAGCCTAATCATTTCTTGTGGTGAGACTCAGCTGGCCAAGACCGAACCCCTCTCCCCGAGGCCTCTCGAAGTCCTGGACGATCGGTCTCCTCCTACTGCAGAAGCACCGACCGCCACCTGCCAGCTCTTATCTTACCCGCAAAGGGTGAAAGCTGACCTGCAAGCTCCGCTCTTGCCTTTGCTGGACATCTAGAGACCGCTTCCTCAGCAACCAATGTCCTTCACCCCAAGGTGCAGCAAGCGTCTGGCCACCTCCTGCAAGAAATCTACCCTAGCTGTAAAGCGTGCTCAGCTAGTTTTAGCTAGTAAGCTTGGGATCCTTCCGGGATCCAATCAGGATGATCACTCGGCTCTGTTAAACTTCGCTCGGTTGTTTGAAACAGAGCTCTCACAAGAACACATTGTCGCCCTCGCGTCATTGTTCAAGATTCCAGTTCTGGAAACCTTGCCTCCCAGCGTGGTAGGGCTGACATAGGCAATGTTGGCACCGGGACCACTTGTAACCATCTGAGTTTGGGTGCTCGGATCCATGGTCGCTTTAGCACTCTACATGGATGTTTGTAATATCAACTTCATTAGTTGGAATGTAAGGGGCTCAATATGAGGGCCAAGCGTCATGTAATCAGAGAAACGGTAGTTGATGCATGTGCGTCGGTCGCTTGTATCCAAGAAACTAAAATTAGTGTATTCGATTCAGCACTTGTAATGGAAACCCTCGGGCACTC
Organism: Hsuehochloa calcarea; assembly: GCA_036346395.1. Lineage (NCBI taxonomy): Eukaryota > Viridiplantae > Streptophyta > Magnoliopsida > Poales > Poaceae > Hsuehochloa > Hsuehochloa calcarea. Next base: position 4,393,389 of record CM070606.1, read on the forward strand.
TTTCGATGGTTTCTACTATCTTCCGTCTTCCTGGTTGAGAGGAGGCATTCTGTTAGCTTGGATATCCAGTAAGGTTACTTCTTCGGTGCTGAGTATAAGGAACCAATCCATAACAACAAAGATCACCCTTCCATGCGGGTCTGAATCTTTGCTGTCGATATTCTATGGTCCCTTGGAAGAGGCTAGTAAACCGGCATTTCTGCAAGAGTTACACGACATCCAGAACTACATCTCCGGTCCGTGGATCATTCTTGGAGACTTCAACCTGATACTGCATGCAAGTGACAAGCATAACGATCGCCTACATAGAAGGTGTATGGGTAGCTTCCGATGGGTGATTGATGATCTAGACCTCAAGGAGATCCACCTCAATGGCAGAGATTTCACTTAGACAAGCGCCAGGGAGAACCCAACTCTGGAGCGCATTGATCGGGTTTTTGTCTCTACGGAGTGGGACATGATGTTCTCGAACTGCTTCCTTCAAGCCCTCCCCTCCATGGCTTTAGACCACTGCCCCTTGCTGTTCTCAACGGCCTTCTTGAAGGAATTGAAGAAACAGTTTCACTTCCAATCCTTCTGGACTAGGGTAGAAGGGTTCATGGAAGTGGTTAAGGAGGCTTGAAAGGGTGTCAATCTTCAGCCCAATCCTCTACAACACCTCCATAGCCTACTCTCGAATCATAAGGTCGTGCATTGCAATCTTGGAGTTAGCGACAGTGTGGTAGCATTCGTCACACAATCGATTTGGTAAAGGAACTAATTTGTCGCCTCGATTTAGCAGAGAAAAAACGGTTTCTCTCTCCATGGGAGCGCTGGCTAAGAATGGAGCTCAAAAGGAAGCTGCTGGGGTTGTGCTCCTTTGAGAGAACTATTGCTCGCCAAAGGTCGCGTATCAGATGGTTGCGGGAGGGGGGGGGGCGCAAACTCTTGTTTCTTCCACATACATGCCAATCACCGTAGGTGCGTAAACTACATAGGAAGCCTAAAGGTCGCAGATGCTTGGGTGCACACTCAGAAAGGTTTGGAAAAGGCCTTCCATGAGCTTTTCATTAACCTCATTAGAAAACAGGTCACCAGAACCCATTCTTTGGATTTCAATTTCCTAGATCTTCCAGCTCACGATTTGCAGGGGCTAAAGGAAGATTTCACTGAAAAGGAGGTTTGGAAAGCAATCAGATCTATGCCATCCAAAAAGGCACCAGGACCTGATGGGTTCTCTGGCATTTTCTATCAATGCTACTGGGATATCATCAAGCCAAACATAATTGCAGCATTACATGCTCTAGGTCGGTTAGCAGGAAGGGATTTCCATCTACTCAATCAAGTGTTCCTAACTCTTGTGCCGAAGAAACTTGCAGCTCAAGAACTAAGAGACTTCCGGCCCATCAGCTTGGTCCACAGTATCTCCAAAATCTTCTTGAAAGTCTTGGCTCGAAAGCTAGCACCGGAGTTGCCGAAGATAGTAGCACCAAACCAATCCGCTTTCACAAAAGGTCGCTCCATTCAAGACAATTTCTCCTTGGTCAGGCAATCTGCACGCTTTCTCCACCACTAAAAACAATCGGCTATCCATCTCAAACAGGATATAGCCCAAGACTTTGACTCCTTATCCTGGACCTTCCTATTTGAAATACTACGACACAAAGGTTTTGGCTCGAGGTGGCGTGCTTGGCTGTGTATCTTGCTCAAACCGTCGTCCACCAGGGTGATTGTCAATGGCCAACAAGGACAACTAGTTTGGCATGGCCGCAGACTGCGTCAGGGAGATCCTCTATCCCCTTTGTTGTTCATCATCGCCATGGATATCCTCAACAACCTGTTTAGTGCCACAGAAAAATGTGGATATGCTCCATCCGATTGGAGGCAGGCAAGGGTTACCACATCGACTTTACTTATATGCGGATGATGCGGTCGTGTTTGCATCTCCAGCCAAGATAGACTTGCTCACCATCAACGAAATTCTTCAACTCTTCGGCGAGGCTTCGGCTTGAGAACCAATTTGGCCAAGAGTTCTTTCGCTCTAATTCGGTGTAATGATCAACAAATCTAGCTCACCATCGACTGTCTACACTGCAATGTTGCTGCTTTCCCCTACAAATACCTTGGCTTGCCTCTCACCTTGAGAAAACCTTCCAAGGTAGATTTCCAACCCCTCTTGGATTTGGTCGCTAACCGTCTCCAAGCTTGGCATGCCAAAATGCTTTCATAAGGGGGACTACTTATTCTAGTTCAAGTGGTGTTATTTGCGATGCTGATGATCCCCCCTCGGTGAATAAAGAATTCGATAAGAGGCGGCCAACGTTTATTTGGAAAGGGTCGCAAAATGTCATGGGCGGGCAATGCTTAGTGGCTTGGTCTACAGTATGCCGCCCTCGTCATCTTGGGGGGCTAGGCCTTCCCAACCTGGTTTTGCTTGGATGGGCCCTTCGCATCCGCTGGCTCTGGCTACAATTGTCTTGGTCAGCAAGGCCTTGGGGAGACTGCATACCCAGCTAAGCCGTATGGAGGAAAACATGTTTCGGGCTTCAACGTTGGTGGTAGTCGGGAACGGGAAGAACTCTCTCTTCTGGGAGGATCGCTGGCTGGACGGCTGTTCAATCCAAGGACTGGCGCCTTCCATTGTCAACATGGTCAAACCATCAATTCAGAATCACAAAACGGTAGCTTACGCCCTTACAAGCAACGGTTGGGTCTTGGACATTTCAGGACAGCCTGAAGACATCAACATCTCAGAATTCCTCCGGTTATGGGATGCTTTGCAGCCAATATAGCTTGCACAAGGAGTGGTCGACAATGTTCTTTGGAGATGGGAGCCTTCGGGATGCTACTCCTCTAAGTCTACTTACACAACTTTCTTTAGTGGCTCGTTGAGGTTCCCTTGTGCTGAGGCCATTTGGAAGTCGCGAGCTCCGCTCAAAAGCAAAATCTTCATCTGGCTCGCAATCCGCCGTCGATGCTGGACGGCCGACCGCTTACAGCGTTGTGGGTTGCAAAACCAAGGAGTTTGTGTCTTCTGCGGGCAAGGGCTTGAAACCATCGACTATCTCCTAGTAGGGTGCCCGGTGACAGCATAAGTTTGGGGACGCTTCTTATCTAAGGTTGGTCTTACCTGCACCATCCCCGTCAATCAGGCCACTCTTCAAGACCATTGGATTACCGCAAGGAACTCTCAACCAAAGCATCGGAGAAAGGATATTAATTCTAGCATAATTCTAGTCTCTCGGATGATCTGGAAGGAGCGCAACCAGAGGATTTTCAATAATATCGCATCTACCATCGATCAACTCCTTCATATTCTTGACGAGAACCACCATTGGCGCATGGCGGACACGACTTTGGTGAAGGCGTCCAGTTAACCAGTAGCAGTTGTTTGTTTCTTGGGTCATCGCTATTCACCGTCTTGTGTTTGCCAGATAGCTTCGACCGCTTTCCCTATCTGTTTTCTGTCTCCCACTTCTAGTTTCCTATTGGGTCGTGTATTTACCGTTGCCTAGCATGCCTTGTGGACATTCTGTTTCGCTTTGTCTTGTTTTTTCTTGCTCTAATCTTGTATAGGTTTTTCCTTCCCACTTAATAAAAAGTTGTGCAAAGTTTTTGCACTTCCTTGAAAGAAAAAAAAGAAGCTGAGCATGCAAAGCTTAGCTAGCGTTGACGACGTGAGCAGCAACAGCAGCTCAGCGCAAAGAAAACGTAATGAGCACCGGCCTGTTCGGCTACGGCGTCGGCGTCTCCATCGGCGTCCTCCTCATCATCGCCACCATCACGCTCGCCGTCTACTTCTGCACCCGCACGTCCATGCCGGTGGCCGTGGTGGTCGCCATCGGGACAGCGATGCCGCCGCCGCCCCGCCGCCAGGACGACGACGTCGAGCTCGGCATCGACGAGGCCACGCTGGAGGCGTACCCGGCGGTGGTGTACGGGGAGGCGAGGAAGCAGAAGGCGGGGGAGGGAGCGACCACCACGCAGGCGTGCTGCTCCGTCTGCCTGGAGAACTACAGGGACAGCGACGTGCTCCGGGTGCTGCCGGACTGCGGCCACCTGTTCCACCGCGAGTGCGTCGACCCGTGGCTCCGGCAGCGCCCCACGTGCCCCGTCTGCCGGACGTCACCGCTGCCGAGCCCCTTGCCGACGCCGCTCGCCGAGGTCACGCCGCTGGCGCTGGTAAGACCATCGTGAGATGAGCCTCATGTCGGCGGACATGGCGTTCGTGGACTTTTGGTTTGCTCTCAGCTTTCCTTTCCATTTGTATACACCAGTGTAATTAGAGGGTGATTAGTTTTAACAAGGGGTTAGGAAGTTTGTTTTCTCAGATGTAAATTTGGGTATTGAGCTTGGTCAGTAAAACTGTGAAGGGGTTTTGTCTCTGAAGAAAAGAAATTTCATCAGTTTACACTTCTCTCTGTACATAAATCATAAATGTTTGATGAGTCTGCAGAAAATTTGCTCAGAAGTTCTATTTACTTCAGATTATCAGATTGAGCATATATACAGATAAATGCGATGAATCTTCAGGTTAATATAATAAGTTGGAATTTATGCCCTACGAGACATAAACTCATGGAGAGTAGGAAATTCCTGCACCCAATAGCTAATGTTTGTGGTGAGTTCTTCCTTGTGGATGTAGACTACATTGCATTTACCCCCCAACTCCCCAACTCACAATCATTTCCAGTAGACCAGCACCAACATTTGTAATTTCTGCACCAACATTAATTACCTTGGCTCCTCTATGGACATGAACAAAAGCCGAAGACACCCGGAAATTATTTCCACAAGCAATGGAGAAAGGGGAAGAAAGATGATGCAGAGAAATGGACTAATTATGCCCTACACAAATTATTCACATCTGGTTTCGCATCCAAGGCGAGCTACCTTCCCTTGCAAGTACCGAAGTATCTGTGGGATGGAGATCGTGGCGTCATTTCCAGGCCTAGTGCACAGCCTTGCAATGATCACAAGATTCCGAAGCTCTTTGGAATCATAGGTATTGCCAAGATCTGCATCCACCATTCTGTGCATGGAGCAGACAAATCCAGGCTCCTGCACCCACTGCACGAGCTCTCCTTCGCCGCCCGGTGACTGACCGGTCACGAGCTCCAGGATCAGCACGCCGTACTGAAATACCAAGTCCGTTCTCCTCTGCTGAACTTGATCTGAATAACACACAGGGCATGCTGTCAGGTCATGTTAGTGTTCTCCACAAGATGATAAAAATGCAAATTGGGATTGTTTTTGTTGTCTGGCAATGAGACCTTCGAAAGATGCAGCATTGGGTTCACTTATGCGCTTCAAGTCAGAATTGATAACACCAACATCTGATAACTGAAAAGGGTACAAATTCAGTTGCTCCATCGATTGTGCCTGAGATGGTGAGATGTGTAACATTGTCCACTGTGGGTCTCACCTTTGCGACAAAGTTGGCGTCCATCATCACATTACTTGAGTTGACAGACACATGGAACACCGGAGGATCGCAGAAGTAGTAGAGGTATTCCTGTATCACGCACGAGGAACAATCTGAAGTCATGCAAATTCAGGAACCAAATCTGTCATCAGCATGACTAAATGTATGCAGGATGAATCCTCCTTTCCTGCCAGTTTTAAAGTGTAGTGCAATGTAGTAGTATTACCAGTGCTGCTGCAACATCTATAGCAACCTGCAATCTGGTCCTCCAGTTCAGTGGTGTCCTGAGAGGGTCTGTCCAGGATTTATCAGTATGACAACTTAGCTGACAACAGAACATATTTCTGAAGAATTTTTGTCAGGAATGTGCATACCATGAAGGCATTCTTTCAGGCTCCTGTTCTCCATGTGGTCAAACACCAGAAATCTGAAATGGCCAACATAACATTGTAATCAATTCAACACAAACAGTAACATTAGAAAACTGAATGTTTCAAGTGATGAACCTGCTGTGTCCTTCTGAAAAGCCGTGAAGCCTGACGATGTGACGGTGGTTCAGGCGACCTAGCAGCTGCAGCTCCTGATAGAAGGCGTCCTTCGCCTGATCTCGGTCACTGGCCCGTCTCACCGTCGCGACGAGGCCGTCGGTGAACCGGGCCCTGTATGCCGTGCCACGAGGGCCAGTCTCAACAACTGCTCTGAACCCGTTCGTGGCGGCCTCGATCTCCTTCGGTTTAAATTTCCTCACGAATGGCAAAGTACCTAAAAGGCCAGAAATTCGATAAGGAAGGCTCATTTGCAAAAATTGTAATGATGTATGGATTACACTGTTCTGGTTTGAATCCTGGTGTGTAACAAGGCATACTTCCATTTCCAAATACATGTCAAGTGAGATAATTAGTTGCAGGTTTGCAAGCCCAGTTAAGTTTCAAGCTGAGGAAATTATGGGGAGGGAAAGGCTGAATGACCAAATGATACCTTAATTCCTTTCCAACAAACAGTTGATTGAAAAAAGAAAAGGCAAATTCCAAGAAAACCAACCTGCAACAAGTACACCTCACACCACACTAGCTACTAGTAGTCAGTAAATTTGGTAAGTATGGCCACACTAACTAACACAGCCGCCAGAAACACCAGGGCTACAGTAGTAAGCAAAAAGAAGCAAACCAAGAACCAATCTTTCTTCAGGAACCAGCAGCCACGGCAGCAGCGACAGCTAGAACAAAGCGCAACTAGGGAACGAGAACGACATACGCGAGCCGCCGAGGCAGAGCCGCCGGCGGAGGCAGCCCATCCTCCGAGGCGGCCGACGGCGCTCCGGGATTCGAGAAGATTCAGAAGCAGCCTCTGGCTTTCAGAGTAGGCAGGCAGTGGATGGGATGGGGATTGGAGGAGCGATTGAATGACTGACGGACTGACGGATGGATGCACTGTTCGTTTGTTTTCTTGCTCTTGTTAATGGAGTTTTGCAGGTACAGATCGACCAACGCGATCTTCCATTCGTTAATTGCCATAGCAGTCTAGTAGAGAATACAAGTCTACACTACGACTGAGCTACTTTTCTGTCGGTCCCATCCAGCCTGCCTGCCTTTGCCTCCCCACTGCCACTGGCAAGATTAGAATCATTATGTAGTTTAAAAAGTTATAGTCTGTGAGTGACTCCTTCACTTTTGTTTGGGTCCCAGTATTCCTTTTTTGAAACACTCTGTTCTTGTTGATTTGTATTTTTCAGTTAGCACTACTGCGGTGGCTCAAGTAAGCATGCTTAAGAGTTAAGAGGGCGTTGGGGGAAAAAGATAAAAAGGGGTAAGTGAAACGCAGTTAGAACACGGAATGATAGGATAGATGGTGATTATATGTTTGACTGTGCGTACAGAAAGCCATGCGTGCAAACACTGTTGACATTGCCCAATCGTCGAGTAACCACATTATACTCCTCCTATGTCTGCTTTTGTTTCGTTCTTTTTACTTCCTAGGTAAGCTGCAGGGAATCTTTCTGCAGTAGTAGGCACACGCACACCCTGGCACCCTGTTCCCTTTCCCTTCCTTCGCATCCACAAGTGCAGATCATTACGCACATCGTGCGAAGGGGATATTCCAACATTCTTGGACACGCACAACAAAGACAGACAGACAGACAGACAGACAGACAGACGGATGTTTTCTTTCTTTCACCCAAGTTTCGTCAGAAACACAATTGCAGTCTAGTCACTCAGTCGGCCTCTTGCACCTGTTTGCAGTCAGTTACAGGTCTCTTGGATGAGATGTTTTCTTTCTTTCACCCAAGTTTCGTCAGAAACACAATTGCAGTCTAGTCACTCAGTCGGCCTCTTGCACCTGTTTGCAGTCAGTTACAGGTCCCTTGGATGATATCATCCCCTTCCTCAAGCATGAACATTAAAGCCATGTTTCCCGGATACACTTGATCTCACGTCAGGGGAGATCCCTCGTTCCAAAATTACTGCAGAAATCCTACATGCTGCGGGTATTTTTCCCCTTCTCGTAGGATTTGGACGGTTTCTTGCAAAATTCCTGCAAAGTTCGATGGATTAACACAATGAGAGGTGATTTTACGCCACAATAAGGTGATGAGACGCTTGGTATCTACAAAATGCAGCTTGCTGTTTTGCTTTGCTTTGCTTTGTCTACCCAACTCACATTACAAGGTACGATGAAAGATAACTGAACTATTTTATTGGTCTAACAAAGTTTGCATGAAATGCGATGGTACAATGGGATGCGATGATTAGGGATGGAGGATCGATCCTTCTGATGCCTTTTTTTTACCCCCCTTTAAAAACTGCTGCCGTTTGCTCATGTTGGGTATAGCTGGACGAGGAGGTGACCACAAATTTCCAACTTGATGCCTATCTTTAGAGCACTTGGGCAACAAATTTTAACTGCAAATTTCGCATCTGTTTATGCCACTACCGGTAATGTTAGATCACGAATTCACAATACAAGTGGAGTAGCAAGCCGTGGCCATAAGAGAGAAGATGCTCCGGTAGCTTCTCCGCTTGTCCGTGTCCTTTGCACGTGCGGGGGTGGCGTGGTACGGACGACACCCCACGTGCCACACGAACACTACCGTCGAGATAAATGCTCTAGGGATTGCACCAGTGCATACATAGTGTGCTACAACGGATTATGCATAAGGCCGTCCCGCCAACTACACTTGGATCCACCCCTGTACGGGTTTGTTTGGATAGAGAGGGATTAGAACCAATCTCTTCGGATTGGAAGTGATTTTAGTTCAAATTCTGAGTCAATCCAAAGGGATTGAATCGGATCACAATGTATCCAAACAAACCCTAGAAGAGGCCATTACCGTGTTTGGTTAAATTCTTTAGGTCATTTTTCGAATGCGGGAATTTTCCCATCTCTGCAAGAATTGGACGATTTCTTGTAAATTCCTACGAAATTTATGTAAAATTTGTATGGTTGGCTAGCTGTTGGTCTTAGCGTCCAAGCGAGGTCTTAGGCTTCTTTTAGAACGTTGGAATTTTACAATAATTTTGTAGTAAATTTACATAAAACAGTTTGATCCCCGTGAAAAAAATATATATTACAACAAAACTACTGGCCAAAGTTGTGTTTTGAGGACCATGTCGATATCCAAAACAATATGTATGGCTGAATAGAGAATATACATTAATTGTGGGTGTGACAAACAAAACAAATTTGCCATGGTAATGCCATAACTACTACAAATGTTTGTAGTTTACGATGAAAATAAGCATTTCAAACATAGCAATTTCGTAGGAAACAATAATTAATTCATTTGGAATCATACAAAAATTCCTAATATATTAGATTGTAACATCCCAAAATTTGAGTTCTTTTGAATCCTTTAAAAATAAAAAATAATCATTTGAATCTTCTTGGTTAATTTAAAGCTTAATTTAAATTTTTATAAATTAAAATCATTTAATGTGAATAATCTAAACGTTAATTAAAATTCAAAACCTTTTTATTTGAGTTCCTTGAGCTTCATAGTATTTTATGGTTTTTTTTAAATTTTTAGAATTTGTTTGCTATTTATTTGAGTTTGATTTTATATAATCTCTTTTCTGATATTCGAAAATCCTTTGAATTTCCAGAAATTCCTCTCAGCCGAATTCTTTCCAGTCCATTCTCTTTTCCACACCCGCAGGCCCATTTTGGTGGCCTTTGAGAAGATAGCGGTTATGGTTTTGGTGGAACAACTCATGTCGTATTTCCCAACAGTCTCATGCATCCCCTTATAAAGAGTCCATGATGGATCCTATCTGAACTCGTTTGTTCTAACCCGTTAAGTGTGTGACTCTGTAGGTTCATATGTAATCGGTTGTGACTCAGAAACGCCTTTCCGACCACGAGTTGTTAGCGGTTCCTTGCAGTGCATAACGATTCTCGAATACACATAAATTATATCGGATGAACCTTAATGCAATATGATATACGATTAGGTCCTTATCACTTATGACCCGCTCGTATCTCTATATGACCAGTTTATATTTAGTCACGATAAGTTCATAACTCTTTACAACTACTTAGTGATTATGTTCAATCAGTCTATGACTAGCTCATATCTCCATACAACCAGTCTGTATCTGGTCGAACTGAATGACCTGCTTGTGTATTCTCCCTTTATCTCACGATATCTAGTTGAACTCCAAGTGAGATAATTTGTTATCTATGGATTGTTCAATACTTTATCGATCAAGTGACGGATAACTTCATGTGGTTGACTCTTCGACCACTAGTGGCATGGTCACGCACTTTCTTTATCCGACAACATTGAGGGGCACAAAGATATCTCTCCTGTTATGTTAGGAGGGACAAATCCTATATCCGACCAGTCGCATCTCTCTGCATGTTTCATAGTATACCCGAAAGCTACCTTTATAACTACTCAGTTACGGAGTAGCGTTTGGCAACCCCTAAATGTACTATTATACATGTAGGAAACTATGCTGATCTCAGGTCTAAAGATTATAAATCATCATTGATTGAGACCAACTGATGACACATAAAATCATAACAATCTTAATAGTGTCTCAAGGTGAGTAAATCCAACACCATGTCCTCTAACATGTGTTCACATTATTGATTTAATATCACCATATCCATGACCGGTGAAACATGGTAATCAATCAATAATGTTCTGGTCGATAAGTCACTAGTGTTCCGACCAGCGATACATTTAGAATGACATTATATGAGTTAAAGAACTTCGCCAACAAGTCACATACTTGTTAATATTTATAAATGATAATTCATCCAAGGAACACAATAGCATTTATTCTATAACTCATAAACATAGACATGATACAATCATATCTATAATTGTCTCTAGGGTATATCACCAACATCGTCGCCCTAGAAATCATCGCCAAGTCACCGGGAGTTAAGATTCAAGATCGTTGTCGTTTTCCACCGTCGCCAGTGGACCTCGAGCTTCGTCTTCACCATTGCCGGGATCATGTCGCCTGGATCTACTCCACCCCTCTATCCTTTTCATCGGAGCGTCGTTGTAGCCCATTGTCGTTGAGGACCGTAGCGCTGCCACTTTCTTCTCGCCGTCGGTCGCCTCCATCATCCTCTCATCCCAGCGCAAGTCTCGGTGAGTTCATTGTCGCGCCCTTGTCCTTTTGCTCCCCTCCGTGCCCCTTGAGTCGTCGTCGTTCACCAGTTCCACCGTTGCTGGAGTTGGGTCGCTGCTCGCTGTCGACCTTCAGTCACCATGCACCGCTGCTATCTCTGTTATCCCCGTTAGTCGCCACCTCAGCTCCTCAGCATCGCGTGTCTACCACCCTCATCCCTGGCGCTTGTGTGTCCATCGTGTGGCCACCACGTGTTGCTTGCATGTCATCCTGAGTCAAACCCTAGACTCAAGTCTATGTGAACTTTGTTCACCGTGGACCGTGTCACCAACACGTGGACCCTACCGTCAGTTCCTATTCCATGAACCTAGTGCACCTTGCGTCGTAACCCTTCTTCCATAGACTTGGTCTATAGACCATGGGTCTACCTGTTAGTGATTGAATTTCTTTTCCTTTAGAAATTTAATTCTGGCCAAAATCTTTTTTCTCTAGCTGGCGTCATACTGATGTAGTACTCCAGAATTTCCTTTAGAAAGGAAACTTTAAAAAAATTCTGAAATCGTATTTTCTCAATCTTTTTCTTAGATTTAATCTTCCGAGAGCCCGTTCTCCTTTGTCCGAACTCCGATTCAGTATGTTCAAGTTCCTAAATTCATCTAAAATTGAGCTCTTTCTTTTAGAGTTGGTCTTGTTTTGGTTTTATTTTATTTGAATTTCTTTTGGATTTATTTATGTTTCGTTCGTTGTCTCTCTCGTTTAGACGATGTTTTTCAAGGAGCAAGGACAAGATTTGAAGACCAAAATGTGGTAACTGAGTAGGGCCAAGGTAAGTCATAATCATTTGATCATATTGAACCTATATTTTTAAAAGTACATTATTTTATACCAAATTACATGCTACTTTTATATAAATTGCTTTTGGGAGTAGTTAATCACCTATTTATCATTATGCAACCATTGATTATTTGAATACTATGAATCTTTTGTCACCATAGGATGGTCATTACTAGTTGGACATATTTGTATCACCAACATGGGTTATCATAGAGATGCGTAGTCATGCTTGGTTATACGATAGGCTCATGTCACATGATCAACAATGTTAATTTGACTTAATGAGATATGGAATTATGGTGCGATGCCACTGTTGTGCAACTAGTGGTGGGATGCTGCTATTGTATAAGTTGTGGTGCGATGTTGCCATTATAAAATTATGTGCTATGGCAGATATTATCATTGGTTTGGTTAAACAAAATGGTTTTCGCTCAGGCGAGTGATCATGGAGTAAAGAGGGTGATGTTTGCATACTAGGATGAGGTGATCTCGTTTGAGTATTTGTTAAGGACTTAATTTTGTGCGCTATTGAACTGAGCCATATCGTACAATCACATATCCAGTATGGGATGGACCTAGCTAATTAATTAGCAATGTCTCAACTTCAGTTCTGTTGTGGTAGTGTGAATTCCTGGGTGAATGTATACTCACAATAACGTAAGAGGGGAACTTTGTCTGGTTGTCATGACATTTAGTGTTGAAATCTTAGCGGGCATAACTGGGTTGAGAATGAGCTTTGTAAAAGCCTTGTCATAATCACTTAGTTGTGCACCTATGGAAGTTTATGAACAGACATTATAAACTGATTTATCTCTTATTGGTCAAATTGTACGACCTCTGCAGAGTGTAAAACTATTTAAACAGTCGTATTCCTAGTTACGGACAATGCTCGAGGATTTCAAACGACGTATAAAGTTTTTTATAAAAATGGTTGGAAGGTGAATGAGATGTTCATTTGGTGAATGTTATGTTCATTTGGTGGATGGGATGTTCACTTGATGGTTTAGTTGGGAAGTGAAGTTGAGGTTCACTGGTTGTTTCAAAGTAATTATTTACTTAGCTATTTATATCTTTTCAATTATACTTTACAATCTATTTATTGTATTTACAGTCAATACTCGCTTTCTGCAAAACAGCCATATGACTATTTCTTTGACCAAACTTTGTATAAATATTAATTGCATACTGTTCTATGAGACTTGCTGAGTAATTTATGTACTCACGGTTTTAAAACATTGCTGCTCAGTTGAAGAAGGTAAAATTACTTAAGAGTTCTACTAGGAGTTCCTTGAAGACCTTGCGAACTAGTATGCGCTCTTCACTCGATTGCATATGGGCGTGTCGAATGACCGCCTCAAGTTATCTTTTTCCTCCGCAAGAGAAGCTGCAAGAGTTTCATTTGTGTCTTTAGCCCTGTGTGAAAGTTAAGTAAACGTTGACCATAAGATTCATATTACTATTTACTATTTTGCCATCTTTTTTTAGTTAAATCGTTAAATAGATGGTATCTCTACTACATAAAAATTAGAGTTGGTGGTCGTCTGTCTTCCCCACCCTCTCACCCCTATCTCTCTCTACTTACATGTGCGCCACGTTATCAACAAACTATCTCCTCGCATCGTGCGCTCTCTATTCCTCTCAGCATCACTTGCGACGCCGCCCGCACTCCCTCCTTTGCGCCCTCGCCTCCACCCCCACTCTTCTACTCTGCTCCGCGCGCACCTCTGCCCCCTCCCCTGTCGCCGCTACCATCGGCCGGATTTGGACGAGCCTCACTTCCTCCTCTCCGCCCCTGCTCTTCTGCTCTGCTCTTCTCCGCGCGCCTTAACTAATTGAGACATATTATATCTACTTTAATTAATAAACTATTACATTCATGCGATGTTTCGTAGTAACACACGTGCACTTAACTAGTTTCATCAATGTGTCACTGTGTGAACTAGCTGCTGATCATGATACTAGTTTAGAATACACAAGTGGTTTCATATGTGTAAATCAGGGTCCCGACATAGATCCACCCGTGGGAAAAATTTGAGGAGCTTTTCACAAACAAAAAGGAGCGAGAAATTTAAAGGCTTTTTTCCATTGGCTCAATCATCTGTACCAAGCGTATGTTTGATTTGAGGGCCAGCATTACACATGAAAGCCAAGCCCAAATTTGGTGTTATTAAAATTGGGGTGGCCAAATCAGTCGTCCAAATTTTGGCAAAGTGTGACAACAAAGCAGCTCAACCATCGAACCTACCAGTTGATCCGAAGTGACTTCGATCGAAAATAAAAGAACCAACCACTTCGATTCCGATTGATTTGCCCGTGGCATTTCATATATCTTTGTATCCCAACTATTTCATTGCCGTTTCTTGGAAGATATAGCAACCCACACACGCATAATTAACAAAGTTCGTTCAAAATTTCACAGCAAAAAAAAAATCCAGGTTAATTTTATATATCACGGTTGAACTTAATTAGAGCATCTCCAATGCAAAAGCTACTTAAGAAGCTGCTTAAAAGAAAGAAGTATATAACTGACCATTCATCTAAGAGTCTAACCCTCCAATACAAACATTTTCCGGCCCCACACGTCAGTGGCTGAGCCACCGACCAAGCTAATCCAAATCAACGAAGTCAAAATAGAGCACGCGAGGCTAGAAGATAACAAGCTTTTTTTATTATTTATAAATCCCATCCCGGAAATTCTTTGCCCTCACAAACTAGTCCTCCAATCTCACGACCATGGCGAGCAAGCAGAGCGTCCTCGTCCTCCTGGCCGTCGCCGCCTGCCTCCTAATCCCCTTCGCCTCCGCCTCCACCGCCGTCGAGTACTGCAGTAAGTAGCTTGCCTCCTCCTGCCCCCAAAATCTGTTCTTTCGCAGCTACTTTGTGTTCTTGGAGGTGAAAATTTCGCGAAGATGTGCAAAGTTGAAAACTTTTTTTTGTTCTTGCGGTGTGCAGATAAGGGCAAGGACTACCCGGTGAAGGTGAGCGGCGTGGAGATCGTGCCCGATCCGGTCGCCCGCGGCGAGCCCGCCACCTTCAAGATCTCCGCTTCCACAGGTAATCAACTCCCAGCGATTCAACTAACCTTTTTCTTTTTCTGATGTAGTTGGTTGTGCCATGAACTTAGTGCACTAGTTAAGCACTCTCAAAACAAGTAGTAGTAACTGGAAATTGAGCTTTGTACTACTCAAATTTAAGGTAGTGGAATTTTGCTTGTACTCTCACAGCCTGTAACTTGTACTGTCAGCCTATAACTCGGGTAATGGAATTTCGCTGACCATAATATCTTGTGTTCATCCGGTGGTATTTAGGGTTAGGATTTTCTATTACGTTTTCTTGGCTGTTGAGTCCTGTCCCGTGGTCCTGCAATTGTGATCAGAAAGTCTTTTGAGTCATGAGCCTATGTCCCTTGTGTACCATTAGCGAATGAAAGGGTGCTTTAGAGAATTTTTTGAGGTCATAGGGGTTGTTCCTTAAGTGATTTAGTGGTTTAGAGAACTGCAGTTATGTTTTGTAAATCTTGTAGACTTCAGTGGCACTGTTCGGAAACGTTCAATATCATGCCAACCGTGCAGTATTGATGTTTGGAGCTTGTGGCCATGCAGAATGCTACGGAGCTTTACTTGATGTGTGATAGCAGCCTAAAGATTTAGGCATAACATGGGGATAATTTCTCCTAAGACTGCATCTAATATATGATTTAGTCCATGTAACGGTTTGGAATTTATGGCTAGTCAAGTACAGAGCCATGAATCCATGACATAATCTTTGTGAAGGATGTGTTGTTGCCTGTTATGAATAACTCTCTCTCTTGTTATCCTATTGAGCTATTCTAAGGCAGGTCAATTCGTCCTTTCCTATGGTTGGCTAGTGTTGTCAGAAACAAAACAGCGCTGGTTGAAGATAATGCAACCATTGTGTAGTAGTAAGTAGTAACACACATCAGGCTTCTGATACTTTCTGTTTACTGATTCATGTAGTTGGAGTTATTGGGGCCTTTTAGTTCCTCCGTTGAATCCTACAATGTGTTGGTTTTTATGTAACACATGAGTTTAGTTTCTGTACTAGACTTGTGAACGTTTTAGGAAGGACGGCATATAAGGCACTTTAACCACTGATTGCACCTACGAAGTTGTATTTATTTACCTATTCTGGTATAGGAAACTAAAACCTAATATCACATCACAAAACATTATTACTGCTTTTCTACTAGGCAATGCTTCTGGGCTTGGCCAATAATTCCATCTAATTGAGTCATCTTCATGTTGCCTGCCCCACCATTCACATGGCAAATTATGAAGTGACTAATTAAGTTCAGTGTATGGCGATAAGATCATTTAGTAATTGTCCTTTTGTGACACCATAGCAGCATTCCATCTCATGACATCATGAATGTCAGTACACTGGCATGGCAGGAATATTAGTCATGTACCCCTCATGAAGTGAACCATCCAAACTTTGGAAATGGTATTCCGTCTCAGTCATGCCGACTGTACCTAATATATATATATTTTGAATTATAAGCGGTTAAACATGTTTTGTAAGGGGTTGAACGTATGTGAAGTCTTCATATATCTTTTATTTGCATGTGGTGTAACCGCAGTGGGCAAAATCTGTAAGTTTTTGCTTTGAATCGAACCTGAAAAAATTGTCTATTTAGATAATATTTACCTTTAGCGATCTGTTTTACCATATGAGCCATGAGAGTCAGATCTAGCCATGGCCAAGACTTACCTGCTGTCTAATTTAAATCTTTTATGTTATTATGCTTATGATGAGTAATTGATAACACAAAATTTGGATCTTGTTTTTTGCCGTATTGATTATAATGCCTCTCCATGACCTTTTTGCAGATAAAACCATCAGCAAGGGGAAGCTTGTTATTGATGTTACATATTTCTTCTTCCATGTCCACTCGGAAACCCATGACATCTGTGCAGAGACTTCCTGTCCAGCAAGTGGTGAATTTGTGTTAGCTCATCAGCAGACCTTACCATCATACACTCCACCGGTGAGATTTTCTACAGCACACATTTAGTTCTGCTTCTAAAGTCTGAGATACATACTTTTCCATTGTTGCATTCTTTCAGGACCTGAAAGATGGTTGATATAAGAAATTGTTTGCCCTCCAATTTTGATCATATGCCGACATTTTGTTCTGTTGCAGGGTTCTTACACCATCACCATGAAGATGCTGGGGGATAACAAGAAGGAACTGAGCTGCATCTCGTTCGGGTTCAGCATCGGTTTCATTGCGCCTGTTGCATTGAGCTGAATGCTTCTCAGCTGAGTACCAGAGGCAGAAATAGCCCATGGATGTAATTATAAGCACCTTTGTACCCTAGCACTGGCTGGGGTCTCTCTGTACACTTTGTGGGTGCTGCAGAACCTTGTGTTCAACTAAGACGTCTTATCCAGAGTTGAACATTACAATAAAAATCTGGTGTCATGAAGTGAAACTCATAGAATTGAGTATGGACGCGCTGTCGCTCTTGAAATACTTCATGGTGCAAGCAATAGCACGGTTGATGCACAACTTGGCTACTAGCCGCTAACCGCAAGGAAAATCTTGTCATGGACAGGTCAGGCTCTTTCAAGTTTGCATGTCAACATGGGTAAGGATGAGTAGCTTAATCTGTTGAAATTTGTAAACCAGTAGGGCCTCTTTGATTCAAAGGAAAAATGGACGAATTCAATCGGAAGGAAAAATTCCTACGAGGGGTGTTTGATTTCTGATTTGTAGGATTGCTTCAGAGGAATTTCATACGATAGGAAAATTTCCTGCAAGTTTTGAAGGAATTCTAGCATGAGGTAAGACCTCATGTTAACAATTTCTTTGAGAGTTCCAATGCACCTTCTATCTTCTCTCCGTTCTCTCCCGAGTTAATTAACATTTAATCTCAAAATTTCTGCATTTTTCCTATGGTGTAATCAAACATCTTTTGTTGCAAATTCTTGTGGTTTTCAAACCTGTAGGATTCAAGAGTCCATACATTGCAATCCTACGGTTTTTCTATTCCTGTATTTTTAGAATCCTGCGTATCAAAGAGGCCAAGTCTGGTGTAGCTCAAATGTTCTTTTGTTTGGTTTCTTGGGTTAATCGGGTTAAGGTAGAATTTTGAGAGGAGGAAGTGGTGATTTGTTGGGTTTAACTTCTTCCACTGTTATGTACGGTAAATTTAGTCTGTACCCATAGAAGTTAGTAGGTAACTTTGATCTGAATTAGTGATAGTTTTAGCAGCATTCCAGCTGTTGTAGGGGTGATCTCATCGGCCACAACGCCAGCAACCGTCAGAAATCGAAGGGCCCCGAAGACTTGCGAGGTCCGGAGTAGTAGGACCTCCGGACCATCTCCGGAGTGAACCTGAAGCCCCACGAGGCCCGGAATAGCAAGACCTCTGGGCCACCTTCGGAGTGGGCCTGAGGCCTCCCCGAATCCCCGTGAGGCCCGGCAGCAGGACCCCCGGGCCGCCTCCGGGGCGAACCCAAAGTCTCTGCTACCGATCCTGGACCGGAGGCACTAATAGGATGGACCGGGTCCAAGAGCGCCCACCATGTACCAAGGCCTAGACGTAGGGGTGGGAAATGTCCCTGCAACCCTTACGTACACAATATCGTTGTAGGGTCAGAAGGGTAATTTACAAAGACCCTCACAAAGGACTATAAATAGGGGGTCACCCCCCTCTTATAAAAGGAGAAAAAAACAAACGCGAATTCTTTAGCAATAGTAGTATTCTCGTTATTATCACTAGCTAGTCCCCTCTCGTGAGAATCCCCGGAACCCTTCTGGGCTTGTCCGAGGTTCCTCCTCTTTTACTGTTCGTTTTTGCTACTACACTAGCCATCATAAGTATAACTTCGTCCGATTAAGTTGTGTTCAAGTTGGTCTAAATCTTTTTATCAACCTCTCTTAACACATCGAGGAACCAAAACCAAACTGGCAAAGTTACTTGGCATTTGTCCTTGCTTCACCACAAAGTTATTATCGTAGCTCAGTAGTTGTCTATTTATGTTAATCTACTTGTTTCAAACCTTTTTTTAAATGGTTCGTCTATACAATAGTTAAATGATCCGTCTATACAACTGTTTTTTTTAAGCTCAAAATAGTTAAATTTTAGTTGTTTATAGCTTTATTATACATAAATTATAATAAATTATTTATGTAATTTTTTTTATTGATCACTGTAATTATTTTTGAAAGTGCAAAAATTATAATAAATTTGAACCCAATTCATTAGATGAAAAGAAGTACAAATCTCAAAGCATAGCATGTCGAATAGATAAAATTTTGACTATTTTGAAAGAAAAAAAAAGCAGTCAACTGTTGTTTTGCGAAGCCGTTTTTTATTTATTTAAAAGGACTCTTTCCTGTTAATCTCCTATGTTCTAAACATTATTCAACCAAATTAGACAGTGAGATTACAATCGTTGTGTTACTTCTGTTGAGTAACCGTCGCTGGCGAGTCCAGTCCGAACGGGTACCTCGTATACAATGATCAGAATCGTAAGAACGATGAAGAACACAAGAACACAACAGCAGAAAGAACACAGAGATATGCGGGACTTCAGGGTCTGCTTTATTGCTTCGGATCAATTAGGGTTACAATGAGAGGGGTGACCTCTATTTATAGACTACGGATGAGGAGTTCAACTGGGCCAGACTCTCCGGGTCCTGGCTCAGATCGGGCCAGACTCTCGAGTCCCGGGCCCGGCTTAACACTCCCCTTGAACACTCATCCAACATGTTCATGTCTCGTCAAAACTCCATAAAAACCCAAAGGGGAAAAATTTTAGAGAAAGAGTACATGTCATGCGTTATTGCGTGTTGCACGAATTGCCTCATTAAAAACCTTAGTCGAGAAACTTCAGAAAACTCGTCAAGGGAAAAAGAGTACAATCCACCCTGCTTCATTTAATCTCCAGGATTTATTCTTTGGGTACTTGATCTTCGTGATCAAGATTCAATAATGAGTTCGTGAAGATTCTCCCCCTGAATTCTGCACTTGTCTAAGTCTTATCATTCCAATTCCACGTATGCATCTTTCAAAACTAGACTGAAGTGACTTAGTGAATAAATCGCAAGATTTTCACATGACTTAGTATGCAAGATGCTTTAATTTCGTCCCATCTTTTGCATTTCGTGAGCATAGAAGAACTTGGGATTGATATGCTTTGTAAGGGGACTCTTCACATAACCCATTTACTCTTGTGCGACGCAAGCTGTATTATCTTCATAGATAATAGTGGGGGTTTACACGGTATTCAATCCACATGACTGCTGGATGTGGTGAATCATCTGCCGAAGCTAAGCACATTCTTGTGAGGCCTCGTACAGTGCTATGATTTGTGAGTGGTTCGTCAAGTCGATACAAGACTTTGCTTATACGATTTTCACTAATTACAGTTCCACCACATAGGAATACATAGCCTGTTTGCGACTTGGTTATATGTGGGTCCGACAGGAACCCAACATCTGCATAGTCATTCATACACAAGTCTTGGTTCTTTCTGTAGAATAGACTAAGTTCTTTGCTTTCTTGGAGGTAACGGAAGATGTCCATTATTTCCTGCCAATGCCTTTGGTAGGTTCTGTACTATACCTTACTAATAGGTTTACGGCAAATGCAATGCCTGATCTAGTACAGTTTGCTAAAACATAAGTGCTCCTACTGCACTCAGGTATGGGAATTTTGGTCCCAGGACTTCCTCCCCTCTTCTTTAGATCTGTACGGGTCCTTGTCTTGCTGCAAGGATCTCCCAACCATCGGCACTTTCGAAGGATATGCCTTTTCAAAGCCGAACCTTTCCAACACTTTCTGAGTGTAGGTTGGCTGATGTACTAGAATCTCTTCCGGGGTATGCTCAAGCTGCAAGCCTAGGCAGTATTTGGTTTGATCCAAATCTTTTATTTCGAACTCTGACTCCAGGTAAGAGCTTGATTTCTTAATACCTTCTAAGGTTCCAATGATATTCAGATCATCTTCATACACTGAGATTTATACAAAATCCATCCTGGGATCGACGTATAAATACACAGGGATAATTCTCATTGTTCGTGTAGCCTTTCTTGCATAGAAAGTCGCTTCGAGCGATTATACCACATTCTGCCTGATCGCTTCAGTCCATACAGTGACTTTCTGAGTTGCACACTCATAGATTTCTATTTGCTCTATCTTGGTTTGGGACAGGGATACATTCAGGTATCTTCATATAAATGTCCGAAGCCAAATTTCCATAAAGGTATGCAGTTACCACATCCATCAATTTCACTTCTAACTTCAAGTTCACTGCCATTGAGATAAATATCTAAAGGTAATTCCGCCCATGACCGGGGAATAGGTTTCTTCATAACAATCTCCTGGACGTTGAGTGAAACCTTGTGCAACGAGCCTTGCTTCTTTCATTTCTCTTTCGAACAAATACCCACTTATGCCATACATGGTGCACATGGGGAGGTGTGTGGCTTACAAGCCCAATCACCTTTCTTTTATTCAGAGAGAACAATTCAGTTCCTATTGCCTTCTTTCAATCTTCTCAATCTGATCTTTTCTTATATTTAATGAGCGATGCGGTGCTCGGATCAAGATTGATGATTGTGACAATTTTCTTTACAAAGTAAATATCGACATTGGTCGTTGACTTATTCATAGATTCTCCCAAGATCATAAAGTTTATAGCTATGTCTTCAAGGGCGATATTTCTAATGCTTCTATTTGCTTACCGCTACTTTCAATTGCGGGCAAGTCCTTTAGTTTTTCAAATCGATGTGTGCGCACACATCCATGCCGATGTCTCCCTTCATGGGGATGTTCAATTCTAGTATGCCTTTTCGAAGGTTCCATAACGGTGCAGTCTCAACTCGCCCCCTTCCGATTATGGGGTACT
Source organism: Hsuehochloa calcarea (assembly GCA_036346395.1). NCBI lineage: Eukaryota > Viridiplantae > Streptophyta > Magnoliopsida > Poales > Poaceae > Hsuehochloa > Hsuehochloa calcarea. The sequence continues at coordinate 4,415,094 of CM070606.1, forward strand.
TTGGTGATCTACCGTGTCAAGTCCTTCTTATCCTTTTCACCAAAGCGCCCCCTTACTTTTGGATTCGAGGGGAGTTCTCGCCCTTCAGAGGCCTTAGGACGGGATTAGGGATACCTTCATCGGTATTTCAACCCTCTCCGGTGCATTGCGTGCAGCATATGCGACTTGGTCACGCTCTTCAAATCACTAAAGTGGTTAGGCGCTTGATTCGCTAATGCTTGCAAATCAATTATCTTCTGGACTGCAATTGTCTTCTAGACTTCAATTGTCTTCTAAACTTCTCTATTTGCTTCACTAGTGCGCGGGTCATATGCATGGATTTCAAATATCTTCTAGACTTCAATTGTCTTCTAGACTTCTATTTCTCGACATTTTACATCAAGGGTTGATTTCTCCCCTAATGACGAGAAATAATTCTCATCTAATATGCTATCGGTGTGGCGGTCAGATGCAAATCTCTAGTCGTGGGGTCCAAATACCTGATTATGGATGCTGTCTCATAACCAACGTATATCCCAGACTTTTAAAGAGTGCTCATTTCAGTTTGCTGTGGTGGTGGTATAGGTACATAAACCTTGCAACCAAACCTTCAAAGATGAGAAATTTTCAGTGTTGACCCTTGCGCTAGTTGCATAGGTGAATGGATGTTATATGTCGGTGGTCTAAAATTGATGAGAGTTGTCGCGTGCAGATCAAGCGTGTCCACAACATGTAGTTGGTAAATAACAATTCGCTAGTCCATTCGGGTGTGGACATGCGATGCGGATGCTCAATTTTAATTTTATTTTCACACAATAATCATCATATGCCCTTGAAGTAAATTCTCCGCGTTGTCCATTCCGTGGACTTCACATGATGATAAGGAAATTATTCTTAATGTTAATTATCTACGAGATTAGCTTTGCGAGCGGGGTTTCTCGAGACATTAAACAAACGTATGACCGCTTTCGAGGAAGCATCGATAAGCACCATAAAATACCTAAATGACCCTTACAGGGTGTTTAGGACCGCAAATGTCTCCTGGATACGGTCCAGAATGCAGGATTTCGCCCTTTACTTTGAGTAGAGGGTCTAGTAGTCGGCTTCCGATGGTACATGCAGGCACACAAAATCTTCAAGATTCGGAAGTTCTTTAAATTGACACTATGTCCTGTGAATTGTTAATTATATTTCTCATCATCCTAAGACCTAAGTGGCATAATCTATCATGCCGTAGATAGAAGAGGTTTAGAGCTTCTAAATATAGTTTTCGTATAAGATAGGTGCAGATGCCTTAATATTAGTGTAGTATAGCCCATTTTCAAATAAAAGAAGTCGTCTAATACCATTATTCTACTATTTTCACACGCTTTGTAATGAGCGGTATTCCTTACCATGCTCTTCTTCGCCTCTACGTGGAAACCGTTAGCGAATATCCTTGAGAGTTCTAGTCGATTATGGGCACAACATGGCTTCTTTAATGACCAAAGTTATGTCCGTAGGGAGTATAATTGTGGCCCTTCCCGAGCCTATTATACATGTATCATCGTCTGCGATTGTCGTAAGGCTACGAGCATTCTTATCGATCGATCAAAATTCCATCTCTCTCAAGGTGGTATTCATTGTGCCGCTACCGCTAAGCACACTTCCTCCATAGGGCGATACATGTACTTTATTAATATGAAGCGTAAATCCAAAGAACACATAAAATAAAATACTTGGATATCGTAACATAACTTGCTATCATAAATACGGAAAAATAAGTCTTGCAGATTCATCATAAGAATTTAATGCTTTGCTCTTCTAGAGCCTACAACCATTATTCAAAGTTCATCACAATCACAAAATGCAAGTGATCAGAAAGGATCTAAGTGCAATGCGTGCACTAGATCGAATCGTAAGTATTCGTAAACTTCGCCTCAATCGCTACATGGCAATCTTCTCCTCTTGGGCAATTACTACCGTGGCACGCTATGTCCAAAGGAGGGATGATGGGGTCGCTACTAGGTCATCCCATATCCATAAGTGCAACTAATGGGTGTGGACCTTCCGTGCTCGCAATGGTGAGGTGTGCCTCATGCTATCCTTTGCCCCTTTCTTAGATCAGAAACACCAATTACGTGCGACTCACGACCTTACCCTTCTTGCCCTTCTCCTTCGTGAGAGGCTTCATCACCTTGTAGTCGCTAGTATTGGCTTCATGGCCAATATTGCTACTAGGTGGTCGTGAGATGTAGTTCTTCCTTAGAACATCATCTTGAGCTTCCACAATTTTTATGATGTTAATCATCTGCGGATACTACTTGTAGCCATTTTGACAATAATCAAGTGCGGATTGCACCGCATTCGTAAAGGTAGAGATGATCTTTTCAATCTTCGCTCATTTGTGATTATATTATCACATAATTGAGATTGTATAAATTACGACCATGCCGGGTCGATTCTTGAACTCCCGGTTCGTGATGCGATCATTTTTCATATTCATGCAAAAGTTCATAAGATTATCTTGGTAATTTCCATAAAATGGTTGCAAAATTCTTATAATGCTCTTGAACTCCTAGTTCGTGATTCCGTATTTTTCTATGCATTTTCATGATTTATCGCTATTTTCATGATTAAAAGCAATATTAATAATCACAAATAATCAAAAACAAGAAATACAATAAATAAATTGCATAAAAATAATAATAACAAGGTAAAATATGATTCAAATGCAAAAACCGATTCAAAATTGGAATTCCGAGGCCCTTTTCTCACTGGAATACGAATTTTCAAATAATCTGCAATTTCTAGGGCTAAAACGTGAAAATTTCAATTCGAGAAATTTTTCGCGAATTTACTGAAAAATTCGAGGGCCTTTTGCAAAAATGCCCTTTTCGCTTTCTTTTTTTTTTTTTCTTTCTTTCAGGTTATCTGGTAGGCCTAAAAGGTCGGCCTCGTCTACCGGCTTAAAGCCGTACCGGAGGACTTCGGTAGGGTTTCCCTACCGAAGTTTTCTCTCGGCGGCGGCGGCTCCCTTCATGGGAGCCGCCGCGCTCTCTCAGCGGCAAGCCAGGCGGCTCCCGAGAGCCGCGCTCTTCTCAGTGGCGGCTCCCTTCATGGAGCCGCCACGGCGAGTCTTCCTCCTCACGGCCCGAGCGGAGCTTCGGACTCGGCGCGCGCCCGGCCATTGGTATCGAGGGCGGCCGGGCGGCCCGGCCGCCGCTGAGGCGACAGAGCACGGCCATGGCGGCCGGCTGGCCGGTTTGAGCGGGCGTCGCTCTTGAGGCGTCACATCGCGGCCGGTTTCTCCCGGGCTCGGCGGCCGCTTGAGCGGCGCTTCGTCTTTGGGCGGAGCAAGCCGGTCGGCGACGGCAACAGACTTCGGCGGTGGCGCTGCGGTGGCCGGTCGTCGGCTTCGCGAAGGCCGGGCGGCGCCGCGAGCGCGGGCGGCCGGCCGCGGCGGCCGGCGGCCGGTCTGCGAGTGCCGACGCGGCCGGCGACGACGCGGTGGCGGCGGCGTTGCCGTTACCGCCGACGTCGCCGATCGCTAGTAGCAGCCGCCTTTTTTTTCTCGTGTTTACGTGATGTGTGGCGCTTTCTAGCCGTGGAGGATGCGTCACTGGTGGCGCGCAGCGGGCTGTTCGCCGCCGGTGGGGGGTTTGCCATCTGCTACCGTGGCGAGGGTGGTGGCTTCGCCGCGTTCTTAGGGTGGTCGGCCGGCTCGACGACCAAGACACCGGTAGTGATGGGTGATCGGCTAGTTCGGTGGTACGCCGACGACTTCTTGTCGTGCACTTTTTTTAACGTATGTACTGCTCATACGAGAAAAAAATTACCGCTCAAGAAGAAAAAATATCATTTATGCGATAATCTGCGATGCAATCAACATCTGATCTTTCGTACAATCAACCGATCGACATTGTGCCGGCGACTTCAAGTCTGCTCCGCGGAGATTAGAACAGATTTGCACCGCAGAAACCAATCTAGAAAGCCAAATTTGCAGAATTGAAAGCAATCTAGAAAATACGATTCAATCAACGAGTGTCGTTCTTCAACTGTTACCTTCGATCGCGAGGAGAGTCGATCGTCCGATAACGTGTTGAGTAACCGTCATTGGCGAGTCCAAATCAACGGGTACCTCGTATACAATGATCAGAATCGTAAAACGATGAAGAACACAAGAACACAACAGAGAGAAAGAACACGAGAGATATCGGGACTTCGTGGTCCGCTTTATCGCTTCGGATCAATTAGGGTTACAATGGGAGGGTGACCTCTATTTATAGACTACGGATGAGGAGTTAACCCGCCAGACTCTCCGGTCCCCGGCCAGACTTGGCCAGGACTCTCCAGAGTCCTGGGCCCGGTTTCTTAACAACTTCCTCCATGCCTTCGTGTTAGAGGTTAAGGAGCCCAAACTACCATTCAACGGTCTCAAAAAAGGCGGTTAAAAGCTAAGCCAACCTCCCTCCTCTCCTCTTTCTCCTCAACCATCACCAAAACCACACGCATTCAACAGCAAAAGCAAAAAAGGCAAACAAAATCACAACTCCAGCTCAAGCACCAACCAACCAATACCCAAGAAATCCCCCATTTCGCCTTCTCCTCGCCGCGCGCCATGATCATCAAGACCCTGAAGGCGCGCATCCTGCGCGCCCTCAAGTCATCCCTCCCCCCCGCCGCCGCATCTGCCTCCCCACCGCCGTCGCCGACCAAGCCCGGCCGCGTCGTTGCCGTCCACGCCGGAGACGCCTTCTCCGACGACGCGTCCTTCTTCGACGCCCACGAGACCCCCACCAAGAACCACCCCGCCGAGCCCATCGACGCCTGGGAGCTCGTCGACCAGGACGGCCGCGCCCCCCATGCCCCGGCTCCGGCTCCGGCGCCCGACCCCGACCCCGACCCCGACCCGCTCCGGGAGTTCCCGGCCAGGTGCCCGCCCGGCGGCGAGGGGGCCGTCGTGCTCTACACCACCACGCTCCGCGGCATCCGCAAGACGTTCGAGGACTGCAACGGCGTGCGCGCGCTGCTGGAGAACCTCGCCGTGGCGTTCCAGGAGCGCGACGTGTCCATGGACAGGGGCCTCCGGGACGAGCTCTGGGCCGTCCTCGGCGAGAAGGCTGTGCCCCCTCGCCTCTTCGTGCGCGGCCGCGACGTCGGCGGCGCCGTCCAGGTGTTCGCGCTCCACGAGGAGGGCCGCCTCGTCTCCCTCCTATCATCGCCTTCGCCCGAGGCGAACAAGAACAAGAAGGGCGCCATCGCCGGCGGTGGCAAGTGCGAGGCGTGCGGGGGCCTAAGGTTCGTGGTCTGCGGCGAGTGCGACGGCAGCCGGAAGGTGTTCGACCGCGAGCGCGGCGGCGGCATCCGGTGCCGCGGATGCAACGAGAACGGCCTCGCCATGTGCACGCTTTGCTTGTAGCTGAGCTGAAGTAAAGCGATTGATTAGCAGTTAATTGTCAATTACCTACTCTTCTTCTTTTTTACTTACTACCACAGTATTACTCAACCTTTTTTACTTTTAGTAATCACTCTTGGTGTTTTAGTGTGTGATTGGATTTAGTGGTTGGCTTGTCATGTACACATCCTATACTAGTATATGTTTATGTTTAACTACATGTCATGTATATATGCTAGTTTAGATGTCCATGTCAAAACTTACTTGCATCAATCAATCATTTTTCTCAGCTGTGTTTTTGTTAGTGGGATAGGATGAGATTGTCTTGTATCACGTAGTTTCGTTGTTTTGGGTGAATGGGATCGTTCAGTATTTACAGAGTATATTCTATAAATTTATATCCTACCATGTAGAATGAGATAATTCAATTCAAACAATCAAACATATAGATGACCTTTTTTAAAACCAATATATACATGTACTACTTGGTACATGCAATCAAACACACCTAATAGACCTTGATAATCAGTCATATAGAGGTTGCATGCTTGCAATCCAATGCATATATAGACAACTAGAAAACTACATCAATCCATCTATTGTAAGATTGCAATTGGGCAACAAGAGTGAGTGGCACACTCATATTATCATGTGGGATGGTACATCAGCGTCACACTCTCACAACACTTTTCCTTTTACAGTGAACACTAGCTTAAGTATAGGCATTCGTGCTTCATCTCTATTGAACAGAGCAAAGATAAGGAGAATCGGATTGACATCAACACATGTGAGCAGGGGACCATGCAGCCATGGCTAGTCCAGTAGGCCTGGCTAGCTTGGAAAGAAGTGGCTCCTTGCAACACAACAGCAACAATGGTAAGGCTTGTTTTCTTATCTGTTGAGAAATTTTATAGTATATTCTGTTAGTAGTATATGATGGTAATATAAATTAAATATAATTATTGATTTGTTAAGGGTATGATATTTTTTTTTGTATTTATATTTTTTTGTGAGTGTATTATAGATTTTTCCAACTATGGTTGAAAATATTATTCTTGTAGCGTGTGATCTCCACATGAGCAATTATAATTTTATCATTTTGGGATTCTACTACTTATACTATTAAGTGTATCATAACTAATCGGAACCATTGAATTAGAGAGAATGGACGGTCTATATTAAATTGAGTGTACCGTGAAAAGCTTTATCGGTTAGCATCTGAATATGTATGGCGTGGCCACTCCCATCTCAAGTTGGTTCATATTACTGGATTTTCGGTGACAAAGATCAACTGGAGCTGGCACTTTACATCCTCAACAACTCTCTCATGCTCAAGATCATGAAGATTGACCCAAAGGTGATTATAGTTGATCCCAAGATGGAACCATTATACCATTTCGAGGAACTTTCAGTATGTGGATGGCTATGGAGTTGCCACTGAATTTCTTCGCCGAGCTGACAATCGCAGTGTAGTTGACGTTGTGGAAGTTGTAGGAGCCAACATTTTCAGCTTGCACCAGAATGCATGAAAAAGTATTACAGGCTTCGACCATAGCAAAACATCCTGGAAATAGAATTGTATTTAAGGGTATGGATTAGATTGTGAAGCCGAATCGAATCTCCTTGTGATCCACCATCAGGTTAGAAGGTGCTATTGCGTTGAATAAGTTTGTTGGTGAATAGTCACATTGCATCCCTCCCTCTCTTTTTTTTTTTGAGGGTACAAGGCACATGAATATACACAACACGCTCACACCATCCAGGTACATACACGTGCATGTCTCTACACATGCTAGAAATTTATCAGAGACACTCAAGACCTCACAGAGCGTGGACGCACGCTTTGCTACTAAACACATGCATGTGTATAGATTGGTGAACACTAGCGTTAAGTCTCGAATTTGAACCCTGGTGGGTTAGGTGCATACCCACATATCTAGCCATCTGCCTCTGGCCACATGCTAGCCCCCGCGGCTAGCCTCTGGAATTTTTCTCTTTCTTCGAGGATTAATCAGTAATTCTAGAACAACATTTGTTTGCAATATGATGGTCTACTCATATAGGCATAATTGTGCATCTCCCTAATTAATTGTAACCCAATGGAACGAATGCCGTACCGGCGATCACAATTTCCTAAAAAAAAGAGTAGAATGGACATTTTTTTTACGATTACAAGGAATACACACACTAAACGCATGTACACCGGTGCGACCCTTTAGCACATGCCTAAACAGATTGAGGTTGTGGATAAATTCAGGGACTCACAAAATTTCTATTAATAGATAATTTTCAATTTGATATGATTCTATATTTCTATTATAACATCTTGACGAGTTTGAATAATTGCATATGGATATACCTTTATATATTAGAACATATTGCTATTCATATAAACTTTCATAGAGTGCCAAGAGTGGTAGAAGTAAAACCGCAGAACTCAAAGACGGAGGCAAATCAGTAGTAGTCAGCGCGCGGTGATCGCATAGTTGAGGAAGGGCGCTAAGTAATATGGAGTCGATGCAGTGGCACGCTTGAATTCAAGTTCGTCGGCGGCGACGAATAGACGCGACACAGCGAGGGTTGAAGTAAATTCCATCGAGAAGTCGGATGAGGGAGCGTGACGGCGGACCCAACGGCGGACCCAGAATTTATTTCTGATGGGTGTTCGGACTTCAGAGCTAGATTGTCCAGATATGATGATACCAATATGCCGATACCGTGAGATGTCACCCCCCCAATATTGATACGACGATACACGTATATATAATAAAATAAAAAATATAGAAATTAATGATTTTATATAAGGAAATAGGTGATATAAGGCAAGCATAATAACATGAATTAAACATCAAATTATAGATAGCAATGAGAGTTGAGGAGGTGAAAACTAGTAAAATATAACTATTTTAGCTACAGACTTCTAATTTTGCTGAGTTATATTGTTGCTGCAGGGTACGTGATGCAGGTGAGGTGCACGGTCTTTCGATGAGATTGATAACTATCGATTTTGGTGGAGATGACTATCGCGATTTGGCTATAACCGTACGACGATGCTTGCACCTTAGCAATCGTTGAACCAACTCTGAGATGTTACTGACCTTGCTGCAAGCGCGATCAACCTAAACACGAAGTTCAATCCCTGCGAGCAATCGAAGAACTAGCAAGAATATGATGTAGATAATTTGATATTGCAAATACGATTGTACTGTAGACGGTATTGAAAAACAAAGGTGGGATCCCGAAGGGTGTTTTGATAGGTGGTCGTCTGACACAACTGAAGAACAGAAGTTTGCACAATGACTAAACCTAAACTCAACGAAATTCAAGCTCTAGCAAAGGGAGGCGGCAACTCCTATATGAGGAGACCGACTAGGGGTGGTGGCCAGGGAAGTGGACACACGCCCCTAGGGTTACAAGGCCCATGAGCCCAAGTGGAGGTGGCGCAGCACCCTTTTGACTCGGGCTCAAAAACAGGTGTGGACTATTTTGATGATTGTAGGTTGTAGCCGGCTCGGATGGAATTTGAAGATGAAGTTGGATCCGTTGGAAAGTAGACTTGATAAGCTTTCCATGAAATCTGAGAACGTCCCAAACGAAGTTTGTATGAAGAAGTTACGACCATTTAAACTTAGTACTATCGCGGTAGTCCGAATCTGAATCCGGAATGAGCCCAACTTGAACTCTTGCTTGACTCAGACCCAAAGTGACGTTGTGATCTCCATTATGTCTTCCATGCATATTCATGACTCCACATGCCTCTCCTTCGTCATTTCCCATGTTCCTAAGCATAATTAAATCACCTGCATTAGGTAGCGGTCTATTCTCAGTAATATATAAACCTAGGAATGAATTCACCTGATAATTAAGTTGGCGAGCGCGAGCTCGAGTAAGTGGTCCTTGTAACACTTGCTGTGGATGAGTTGTGTGTGTAGGCATGGTTGTATCCATGTGAGGGATGTCTTCATCATCCTCCCCTTCTTGCATTTGAGTCGTCCGCGACTTAAAGCTCATCCTCTTCCTCCAAGTATGGCTTCAAATCTGCAATATTAAATGTGGGACTAACCCCGAAATCTACATGCAGTTCAAGCTCATATGCGTTATAATTAATCTTTTCTAACACTTTGAAAGGACCATCAGCTCTTAGCATCAATTTTAACTTTCTCAATTCAGGGAACCTATCTTTTCTCAAATGCAACCAAATAAGATCTCTAGGTTCAAAAGTTAAATGTTTTCTCCCTTGACTACCAGCAATTTTATATTTAGCATTGATGTGCTCTATATTCTCCTTAGTTGTCTCATGCATTTTTAAAATCAATTCAGCACGTTGTTTAGCATCAAAGTTCAATTTCTCCGAAGATGGAATAAGCACTAAATTGATAGGAGCACGAGGCACAAAACCATAAACAACTTCAAAACGGCACATCTTTGTAGTAGAATGCAATGAACGATTATAAGCAAACTCAATATAAGGCAAGCATTCTTCCCACATTCTTAAATTCTTTTTCAACACAGCCTTAAGCATTGTAGATAAAGTTCTATTCACAACTTTAGTTTGTCCATCAATTTAGGGATAACAAGTAGTAGAAAATAACAGCTTAGTCCCCAATTTAGCACATAAAGTTATACAAAAGTGGCCAAGGAATTTAGCATCACGATCTGAAACTATAGTATTAGTGTAATACCCCGTAATTTAATCAGGTAATTAGGAATTTAGCCAGGAGAAGAAAAGGCAATAAAAGAAGAGAAAAATACCTGAAAATAAAGGGGGATTTCTGCTTTTATTCGACAACTTGGGCTGGGCATGCCGCCCAGAGGGGCCCAAGTGTGGCCGGCCATAAAGGGGTTCCACCCCAAAACCCTAATCCCCTCCTCTCCCCATTCCTCCCACTTGAGCCGCCGCCTCTCCCGACCTCTTCCCTGCGCCACTGTTGATCGTCAGTTTTGGGTAAGTTCTGTACGTTTTCTGATCTTCTCACCTCTTATAAAGTTGTAGCCCTTTGTCTTAGCTTTCTTTTGGCACCGAGATCATCTGATTTGGAGTTACGGTTTAGGAGATATGGTAGTTTTACCGCGACTGTCCAGGAGAGCTGACGTGATTTGGCAGATTTTCTTGTCGGGCCATTATAATTTACTTAGAGGCCGAATCTATTATTTTCGTCTTCTAGAGTTTTGTTCCTGATGTCTTTATCTTTCTTTTGGCACCGAGATCACTAGATTCCTCCTTACGGTTTAGGAGATATGAATTTTTAATCGCGCACTGTCCTGTCTGCCTGAGAATTTGGAACTGCTGGTTTTCCCCTCGGTTTTGATCTAGTTAGAGTCCGATTCAGAACTTCCACCCAACTAGGTTTTTGTAGCCCTTGAAATTATCTTTCCGAGTTGATAAAGATCACCTCAATTGGATCAGTATAGTGAAAGTTACACTATTTTCTTTGCTACTGTTCTGTAATCTAGACAGTTATCTGTTTGTGTTTTCATCTGTTGTTTAGGCCACTGTTTTGGCCGAATGAAAAGATCCAGTCAACTAGAGTTTCGTAGTGTTATACGTTAAGAGTATTTGAGCACTGGTTTCAAGTCATTCGATTTACATATATTTAATTACGATTTTTCTCGTCTGCTGTTCGTAAGGGCTGATATTGGCTGATTAGTTAATTCGTCATTTTGAGTTTTTGGTTTTGTTGATTAGATAGAAGGTTATGGTAAAACGCTTGTAGCCACGTCCTGTCTTGTTATTCTTATTTCGAATGAATATTTGTGTAGGCGGTGGGGCGGGAGTGGAGAATTCGTCGTTGCCTCCTAACTCGTCACATAGCAAGGCAAGTACATGGTAGAGTGGTGAACAATGGGTTGTTCACCATGATCATTGTTGTTACTTATCATGCTATTTATTATGCTTTCGCTCAGCTTATTCTTATACATGATATTGATGACCTTGAGTGAATGAGATTATGATATTGAGATAATGAGGAGGAGATATTGAGTTAATGAGATGGACTATGTTGATGAATAAATAAAGATGTTGCATCGCTTACATTCATCATGGTAGGAGTTGCACGAGCAGTCGGTGAGAAAGTCATGTAACTATTCCTGAGGTCGGTGAGAAAGATACATGACTAATCCGAGTGCTCGAATGAAATCCTACTTTGGTAGGGACTTCACGGAGTGAAGGATAGAGTGTGTCATCGACGGTGAACACTCCGCTATACCTCAGATCGCCTAATGAGATGCATATGAGCATGAGCATGTTGGTGCATTCGCATATCTAAGTAAATTGTTAAATTGTGCAACTTTACCTATATGGAATATGACTTGTTTGTTTGAGAATGACAATGGCATTAACTAAATGGATGATGATGATAACTTTGATTATGGTTAATAAACTATTGTTTATGGCTTTATTATGTATTTTTGAGTCTTGGACTCATTCTTGCTCTATTGTTGTTTTTAGGTGACCAAAGATAACGTTTTACTCGGAAGGGCTAGCGCACTTGGAATCATGCACTTCACCCAATTATTTGATTCATTGAACATGAGAAACTTTTAGAATAACATGAATATTTATATCTAGGACATGATGGTATTGAATAACCATAGATGCTTGGTTTATGTTAATCTTGGTTTATTATTTTGCTATGCTCCTAGGTCTAATTTATTTATAATTGTTATAGTGTTATGCTTGTGTTAATGCGACCCGTGGACGGGTTTTAATGTTGTTATGCTTGCTGAAATTTCATAGTGTGTTGATGTATAATAGATGATAAGAGTAGTTTGGTGGCATTCCAGGCTCAGTGTTGGGCTGGGGTGTTACAATTAGGCACACCACGCAAGCGAATAACTTCACAAAAGAATAAATCAGCAATATTAGCAACATCATTGCTCTTATGATATGGTATAAAGTGGGACATCTTATAAAATCTATCAACAACCACGAATATACTATCCCTCCCCTTCTTTGTTCTAGGCAATTCTAAAACAAAGTCCATCGAAATATCTTCCCCACTGAACGCTAGGAACAGGTAAAGGCATGTATAAACCATGAGGATTAAGTCATGACTTAACTCCTTGACATGTAGTACAACAAGCAACGTAGTGCTCGACGTCCCGTCTCATCTTTGGCCAAAAGAAATGATCAGCAAGTATATCCTCTGTTTTCTTCACACCAAAGTGTCCCATCAGGCCGCCTCCATGCTCCTGTAATAACAACAAACAAACGGAGCTAGCTGGAATGCATAGCTTGTTAGCTCTAAACACAAACCCATCATTAATGACGAATTTATTCCACATTTTCGCTTCTTTACAATTCAATAATATATCTGTAAAATCAACATCATATACATATTGCTCTTTAATAGTCTCTAATCCAAAAAATTTAAAGTCAAGTTATGAAAGCATGGTATATCTCCTAGACAAAGCATCAACAACAACATTCTCCTTTCCCTTCTTGTGTTTTATGATATAAGGAAAAGACTCAATAAATTCAACCCACTTTGCATGTCTAAGGTTCAGTTTACCTTGACTTCGAATATGCTTTAAAGATTCATGATCAGAATGTATAACAAATTATTTGGGCAAAAAATAATGTTACCAAGTTTCTAAAGTTCGAAAGAGTGCATATAACTCCTTATCATAAGTAGAATAGTTCAAACTAGGCCCACTCAATTTCTCACTGAAGTATGCTATAGGTTTACCTTCTTGTAACAACAAGCCACCTAAACCAATTCCGTTGGCATTACATTTTAGTTCAAAAGTCTTATTAAAATCAGGGAGTTGGAGTAGTGGTGCATGTGTTAACTTATCTTTCAGCGTGGTAAAGGCGTTCTCATGTGCGGCGTTCTAAACAAATAGCACACTCTTCTTGGTGAGCTCATTCAATGGTGCAACGATGATTCTGAAATCCTTTACAAAGCGGTGATAGAATCCAACAAGTTCTAAAAAGCTCCACACTCGTGTGATCGTGTTAGAAGTCGACCAACTCTGTATTGCTTCAACCTTGGCTTAATCAACTTCAATTCCCTATGGAGTAACAACATAGCCAAGAAACGTGACTCGATCGGTGCAAAAGGTGCACTTCTCAAGGTTACCGAATAAATCTGCACCACGTAAAGCATTAAAAAACAACACGTAAATGGTCAAGATGATCCTCTAATGATTTGCTATATATCAATATATTATCAAAATAAACCACCACAAATCTACCAATGAAAGCATGCAAAATTTTATTCATTAGTCTCATGAAGGTGCTAGATGCATTAATTAAACCAAAAGGCATTACTAACAACTCATATAACCCAAACTTTGTTTTAAATACTGTTTTCCCTTCATTGCGTAATTTCATGCAAATTTGATGATATCTACTACGCAAATCAACTTTAGAGAAGACAACAAAGCCATTTAATTCATCAAGCATATCATTTAACCTACGAATAGATGACGATACCTAATGGTGATATTATTGATTGCTCTACAATCCACACACATACGCCATGATCCGTCTTTCTTAGGCACTAAAATGACCGAAACGGCACAAGGACTAAGAAATTCGTACACATACCCTTTATCAAGCAATTCTTGAACTTGACTCTGAATTTCTTTAGTTTCTCCCGGATTGGTCCTGTATGGTGCGCAGTTAGGGCAATGATGCACTGGGAATTAAATTAATTTGATGCTCAATCCCTCGAAGCGGTGGCAACCCCGGCGGTATGTCCTTCGGAAAGATATCTTTGTACTCCTGCAAAATGTTAGTGACAGCAGGAGGCAAAGAAGAAGGTATATTCTCAAATGAAAACAAAGCTTCTTTGCAAACTAATGCATAGCAAACAGAATTACTAGCATCTGATTCAGTCATATTAGATTTGGTAGCAAGAAAACTAGCACCTTTCAATTTAATTTCTTTATTATTCATATGAGCAGATTTATGTTCTTTCTTCTTATGTTGCTCAAGCTCTTTTGCTACAATCTGATTTTCTCTCTTAGCATTCTCCAGATTTCTCTCTCTACTAGCTATAGCAAGTTCATCTTTAACAATTTGTTCTGGAGATATAACATGCAGCACAATTTTATTTCCTTTGAACATAAGAGAGTATTGATTATTCCCACAATGATGCACACAATAAGTATCGTATTGTCAAGATCTTCCTAATAACAATGAACAAGCTTGCATAGAAACAACATCACAATCAACATAATCATGGTATAGAAAAATTTACTCTCACCATCCGTGTTACCTTCAACTTACCACTGTTGTTGAACCATTGAATATGGTATGGGTGGGGATGAGGGTTGGTTGGAAAAGCAAGCTTCTCCACCATATCCATACTCGCTAAATTGTTGCCACTCCCACCATCAACAATTATGTAAATCGAGCGTTCCTTGACAACACCCTTGATTTGGAACAAATTATGGTGCTGATTTGCTCAGTACGAGAAACTTGAGCACTTAGTACGTGTTGCACTATAATGCTCAAATACTTGTCGGCATCTTCGGCGCCAACATGTTCCTCCACATAATCAGATTCATCATCATATCCTGCAGGGTCAGTTGCAAGCATAACATATATTTCATCATCAAAATCACTAGCAAAGAAATACCCACCATCATCGCGTATAATCAGTACATGCTTGTTTGGATAGTCCCGCATCATGTGTCCATAGCCTTTGCAACGATGGCATTGAACGTCCTTAGTTCGTCCTGTCTAAGCAACCGAAGAGAAGGTTTTTGCAGAAGCTTGTGGTGTTGATTTGGCTACTTTAGAAACTCATGGTGCTGAATTTGAAGTAGTAGGGCACTGCTTGTTGTTGGATGATAACGGTAGCGGTGCTATAGTGGACGGGGTAGTAGGGGTACGTGGCGTCCATGAGTTTGTGCGACATGTAGAAGAGTTAGATCGTGTCCTCGTCTGGCGTCCCTGCAATTCACGTTCAACTTTACAAGTAAGATGAAACAATCTAGTAATAGAGTTGTAATCTTTATAATCAGGATGTCTTGAATTTTTCAATTCAACTCTCCCAAAAACCTAGTAATTGATGCCTCCACGTTCTCAACTAAACCACAACACAACATACCAATTTGTAATTCTTGATAGTAGTCTTCCACGGACTTTGTACCTTATTGTAAGCGTTGTAATTTATTTAACAAATCACGAGCACAATATGAGAGAATAAATCGATGCCGCATAAATAATTTTAAAGCCTCCTAAATGTTAGGTATGTTATTGGGATGTTGACAGCAATATTCTTTCCACCAAACAGAAGCAAAGTCGGTAAATTCATTAGTAGCAGCCCTAACTCGTCTAATCTCAGGAAAGTCATGGCAAACAAATTTTTGATTAACAACTAGTTCCAAATTAAGATAATCATTAGGATCATATTTACCATTAAAAGAGGGCATAATGAATTTAACCTTAGCAAAAGAATCATCGTGGTCATGTACCTCACGTCGTTGGGGGTCTCGTCGCATACCTTGTCGATTAAAACGCAACTGTCGATGAGTTCGATCGTTGTTGTGGTTACCTATGTCATCGGCCTCGGTATGAGCCACGTAGTCGAATTCATCTTGTCCCTCTACCGGCGCAGCAGGGGGAACAGAAGTGGATGCTCGGGCAATCTCCTCAAGGCACGCCATAATGCCTGGCAAAGAAGTGTTAGTGACGCCTTGCGCTCTCTCCACCGCGGCGAGCGTGGTGTTTGTCTCTATCTGGGCACCCTCAAGTTGAGCAAGTAGCTCATTCGTGACCGTGACATCCTCCTCAAGACCCTCCGTACGAAGGTTCATGTGGCGCCGAAAATATTTTACGATTGCTTTTGTACGAGGAGTATGAGATGTATCATCATCCGAAAGCTCTACAGAACCTGCTATTGTTAGCAAATCACAAGAATATATCCCTAACAACTATTAGGATGTGGTACTTCAAAAGTCTCTCACACTCAAGCCTTTTATCGAATTCTTACTAATTCTTACCAAGCGCATAGGGGTGATCGGCAACCAGCGGTGTCAACATATCTCCGAAGATTGGATGGAGCGATTGCCAGGTGAAGCTCAGCCTGTACGGTGTAGAAAAGGTGTAGCTGGGAAGGCTCAAGTATGGTAGAAAGGAGTAGCAATAATCAAATCAGAGAAAGCAAGTTGAAAAATCGTTCAACGCCGATTAGTGCTGGTCCTAGGCTAGACTGTACTAGAGACGCGAGCATAGAACACAAACGAAATCACGGCGCGACAGAACTAGAGAACGTCGCACACGGAGTTCGAAGCTCGAAAAAGATATCGTCTTCACGGGGAACCTTAGAATCACTTGTAAAAGGGCTCTGTCAATTTTGAGCGAATCCCAAGAAACTTGCATTTTTTCGGGCTTACGGGCCCGTTTTGAGGCCATAAATGATGTTTTTTGGGGTCGAAGTTTCTGCGCGTGCGCTAGGGTGTGTACGCGTATGAAGAATCACCCCAATCGGAGGTCGTATGCAAAAGTTGTGTGTTTTTTTTTCTTTTTCTTCTTTTTTTGCGAACACCACGTTGTTTTTGTTGTCTCCAAATTGGGCAGGGTTTCCTTATCTGAGACCAACTAGGGCAAAGTCTCCCTAGATGGTGTGTACAATTCCTGGCTGAAGTCGGTGTCCATCTCCTCCTTTTATTCCCTTGACGTGCCAGATTGAAAGACCAAACGTGAGTATAACTCGAAACTCTAAAGGAACTAGACACTAAGACCAGCAAAGGACACAACGATGCAACTGAAAGTTCAACAATGCAATGCACTGAAAATAAAAATTACGAGGCTAAGACTG
The DNA here is from genome assembly GCA_036346395.1 of Hsuehochloa calcarea. Classification (NCBI taxonomy): domain Eukaryota; kingdom Viridiplantae; phylum Streptophyta; class Magnoliopsida; order Poales; family Poaceae; genus Hsuehochloa; species Hsuehochloa calcarea. The sequence continues at coordinate 4,432,224 of CM070606.1, forward strand.
GTTGGACAAGATGATCTACTACTATTTTTTTAATATGCTGTAGGAAAAGAAAAGCAATCTAATCTATGGTAAACTGGAAATTCTCACTGAGCAACCTTGAGTTCTGATACCACTTGATGCAGGCGAGGTGCCCGATCTTTTGATGAGATTGATAACTATCAATTTTGGTGGAGGTGACTCTCGCGATTTGACTACAACCGTACGACGACGCTTGCGCCTTAGCAATCGTTGAACCAACTCCGAAATGTTACTGACCTTGCTGGAAGCGCGATCAACCCGAACATGAAGTTTAATCCCTACGAGCAATCGAAGAACTAGCAAGAATAAGATGTAAGCAATATGGTACTGTGAATACGATGGTAGTGTGGATGGTATTGAAAAACAAAGGTGGGACCCAAAGGGTGTCTTGACAGGTGGTCATCCGACACAACTAAAGAACATAAGTTTGCACAATGGCTAAACCTAAACTCAACAAAATCCAAGTTCTAGCATAGGGAGGCGACTTCTCCTATATGGGGAGACTACTAGGGGCGGTGGTCAGGGAAGTGGACCCACGCCACTAGGGTTACAAGGGCCATGGGCCCAAGTGGAGGTGGCGCAACACCCTTTTGACTTGGGCTCAGAAACAAACATAGACTATTTTGATGATTATGGCTAGCTCGGAGAGAATTTGAAGATGAGGCTGGATCTGTTGGAAAGTAGACTTGATAAGCTTTCCATGAAGTATGAGAACATCCCAAATGAAGTCTGTATGAAGAAGTTACGACCATTTAAACTTAGTAGTGTCGTGGCAGTCCGAATTCGAATCCAGAACGAGCCCAACTCGAACTCTTGCTTGACTCGAACCCAAAGTGACGTGGTAACCTCCATTATGCCTTCCATGCATGTCCATGACTCCACTGCATCTCTTTCGTCCTTTCCCATGTTCCTAAGCACAATTAAATCACTTGTATTAGGTAGCAGTCTATTCTTAGTAATATATAAACCTAGGAACGAATTCACCTAGTAATTAAGTTGGCGAGCACGAGCTCGAGGAAGTGGTCCTTGTAACACCTGTTGTGGATGAGTTGTGTGTGTAGGCATGGTTGTATCCATGTGAGGGATGTCCTCATCAGTGCGGCCAAGACTTGTGCATGGTCGTTGTTGTTTTCTCTATTTTATGTTCTGGATTGCAGTAGCTATACCGCTAAAACTTGTTTTCTTGCTCTAGTAGTCATCGGTAGAGTTCCTGCTTTCTTTTTCAAAAGAACTGATAGTTGCATACCTTGTTGATCCTACTTTTTTTTTTGCTCTTTTCCCATCAACAAGGACCCCATCTAAGAATGTTCCTTCTGTAGAGCAAAAATTAGCATGTAAACATATGCAACAAGGGCCCATCTATCTGTTTATTGTCCAAGGCAAAGATTGTATTTTTGTACAACATCCACTGGAAAGAACCAAGAAAGGAGAGGAAGGGGCTATACTTTAGAAAGAACCAGAGCTAGAGCAGAGTAGAGCCAAGGAGAAGAAGTGGAGTGCGCAGAACACACCTAGATCTAGAGAGAGTACGATGATGGTGAGCTAGATATGCCGCTCTCTTCCCGCCTCTACGCTCCCTCCCGGCCACCACGTTGCTCCCTTGGTGCCGCCCGCTCCCTCCCTCCTTGTTTGTCGTGTTGCCACTCGCTTGCTCGCATCGCATCTCTGTTCGCCCTCGCAGGTGCGCTGCCGGACGCTCACCCTACACTGCTTCACGCCCGCTCGTCCGCTCGTTCACCACTTGGAGGCCAGAGCTCCCCCTCCCCCCCCACACACACAGAGTCACCCACAGGATAAGAGAGAGAATAGAGGTTAGGGTTTGGTGGGCTGAAGTAGGAAGAAAAATGGGCCTAATGTGTTAATGGGCTGCACGCGAGGTATGGGGAGTACGTGTTGAATTCATTTGCGGGCATAAATATATAATTTTGGCCTCACTAATAACATATACATCTAATATACATATTATATACCAAATATTTTGCCAAAAAATGAGTGTTTAGCTGAACACCCATGACCCATTGAGGGTCCGCCCCTGATCTGGCACCCATGTGAGTAATCTCCTCAAGAGTAGGCACGCTGCTTCAACAACCGGAGTGCGGCACACCCTCTTCTTCGCCCAAAGAACCTTGAAGTTGTAGTGCCAGAACCTCATCTGGGACTCGGTGCAAAACAGATTGTACCCGTTATCTAGTCACAACTCAAAACCCACACCAACACAAACAGACATGTGCCGCACGCAAAACCCTTGCTACCGACGCAACTGACTATAGGGGTCGCCAGCTCCTACGCTATTTCCACAATAGTGGCCACTGTTGCTGTCGGACATGGGAGTAACACCCTCAGGCCATCTGTGTACTCTACACTAGTATCTGGAACAGTAGCAAGTGTACACAATAAATAAATATGGTAATATCCATAATTCGCACAACTTTATTCATAAATATCAGAGTTTATTACAAGAAAGGCTTACAAGCAAATAATAAAAGAATATAGTGGAAGATGAAAAGTAGTAGAGCCTAGATCTGCCACATGCAATCGACTGGGGTAGCGGCCTAGTCGTCGAGTTCCACACTGGTAGCAAAGTCCTTCTCTTCTGAACAATATTTTATTAAGCAAGGCTGACTACAATAATTGTACTACACAAGTTACATCCATAACAGAGTTAATGCATGCATGGATATTGTCGAAGGAGGGTTATTTGTACAAAAGAAATATTTGACATTTTAAATACAATAGCTAAGTTAAAAAAACTCAAGTTTAAAATATCTAAAATTGAGTTTTAACTAAATTAATAAAGCTAGTGTAGGCACCAACCTAACACTAACTTAAACACGGGCACCAACCCGAGGTTCAACCCAAAATTTTCTCATGGACACCCATTCATGTCATAAAATGTTTATAAAATATTTTAAAAACAAAATCAAAGTCTAACTTTTAGTGGCTTTATTCAGCATGTCCATGACCATGGACACATCTATTCGAATAGTTTTATACTCTACAGAGGTTGTACAACTTTACCCACAAGAGATAATCATATTATACTGTCCACTTCACACACTTCCATTGGTGTGCGACTAAGTGATTATCACGAGACCTTTACAATACGTCATCCCAAAGTAGTTACTGTAAGGCTATGGGTAGGCTACACTAGCGCAAATTAATAAAAATTCTACCCGTAAACCAAGATCACTACAGTTATAGATCACAGTCTTACCACTAGACGCCAAGAGTGCGAACTGATGCAGCACGTCAGGGCAGAGTAGTCGTACTAAGTTGATGCAGCATGTCGGGGCAGAGTAGTCGTACTACTTCCTCGTCCTCGTCGCGTCGTCCCACGTACAGCTCCGCTCTTGTGGTTCGTCCAAACGCTACAGATGCAATACTCAAAGGTATCCACACGTGCGGGAGAGCGGCGCACGCCGGGATCGCTAGATCCGCGCGGCGACTAGGGCGTGGGAGGTGGCGGCGGGGTTTGAGGATGTCACGAAAAACTTCCCTCCATCCTCAGGCGCCTTGCCCTCCTTTTATAGACGCCCTTACAATGGGCTTCTACCAATAGAGGCCCATTAGGACTCAATGCCCAGTCTAATTCGGATCTAATCCGAATTAAGCTTCAGCCCCTTAAGTGTGTGACCCTATAGGTTCACGTATGTTTAGACATGACACGAGTATACATACTTGGTCAATAGTTGGTAGCGGCCTCTAGCAAGACGTCCCAACTCCTAAACACATTGGCAAATATCGGCAACATGCCACAAGGAGTAGTTACATAGACTTCAATAATTTGTAAAACATATTTACAAATTATAGTCTCATGCTACAAAGATTATGATGAATGAGCTTCAACCATTTGCAAAACACATTCGCAAATAATAGCACCACACATAGATGAGCTAGAGCAAGCACAATGAGCTATCAACACATGACTAACTCAAGCTACTAGTCAAGACCCCTCTTAATAGTACGACAACCTATACTAGCAATCCGGTCTCCAACCAAACACCAAAATCGGTAAAAGACTAGGAATATATGCTTGATCCTAACTAGTCATACATTTTCCTTGCACACACACTTGAAGCTTGATGACGCACATCTTCTTCAAGTCTGGGTTCTTGACTTTGATAATCATCAACACATGATGATCTCCTTTACTTCAAGTTCTTGACTTGAATATGCATCAACCCACGATACATTCTTTCATTTGACCTCCATCAACACATGATGGGTATTCTCTTTGACTTGATGATCAACTCATGATCATCTCCTCTTTTTGAACATCATCAACACATGATGATTTCCTTTTCTTTGAGATCTTGATATGCATCAACACATGATGCATCCTTTACTCCAAGCTCTTGGCTTCAATATCATCAACACATGATGATTTTCTTCACTTTGGGATCTTGACTTAAACATCATTAACACGTGATGATTTCCTTCATTCCGAGTCTTGACTTGATGACGATCAACTCATGACTTCATCCAAAATCTCCATCAACATGAAACATAATCTATTCATCTAACTCATGAAAAATATTAGTTACATAATATGATTATCATTAATTACCACAACATACCATTAACTTATAATGGTGGGACAAGATATTTCAATCTTTCCCTCTTTCGTAATTGATGATAACCACTTCAATTGCAAATAATTGAATGTAGATAATGTAATACGCCGAAAGAGAATTGACTTATTAGAAGAAGTTTCGGAAGAGGGAGCTAATCGGAAAATCAGAATTTATCTTTTCTCGGGGAGTTTTATGTGTTTTCACGGCAACCTGGGCTTTGGGCCATAGCCCAAGTGGCCCAAGGGGGGCCGGCCAAGGGGGGGTGCCTCCCCCCCAAACCCTAGCTGCCACCCCCTCCTCTCCTCCCCTCTCATTCCAAGCCGCCGCCCCTCCACTCCCTCCCCTTTGGCCGCCACTTCCTCCTCCTCCAACCGGCGCCATTGCTGCACCTTGACACCATCTCGCTGCTGTGGTGCCGCCTCCAGTGTTCCCTGGTGGTGCTTCTCAAGGATCCCTCCGAAGTTGCCTCCTCCCACCGACGTCATCGGCCGATCGTCATCGTTGTTCATGGCTGGCCTTGGAAGAGAGGAAGAAGGGGAAGGGAGGGAGGTCTTCAGGAGGCGGATCAACGTCCTCCTACGGGTCTACAAGGGTAACGAGGACTCCCACTCGCTGTTTGATTCATGAAGGATGAGCAATCGATTCGATTTGTTTGGATAGTTTTGCCTCTGTTATTAGATCCAATCTGTACAGTAGGTTGTGCGCCCAGTTTGGGCCTCTTAGAAGCAGAATCTGGTATTTTCGTATCCTAGAGTTTTGTAGCCCTGATTTTTATCTTTCCATAGCCACCAAGATCACAAGATTTCGCCTTACGGTTTAAGATATATGAATTATTATTTGCGCGCTGTTCTGTCTGTCTGACGAGAAGGAACTATCTGTTTGTTCCTTAGTTTTGACCCTGTTAGTTTAAGATTCAGAACTTCCACCCAACTAGGTTATTGTAGCCTGTTTAATAATATTTCCAAATTGATAGAGATCATCTCCATTGGATCTGTAGAGTGAAAGTTATGCCATGTTCTTTACTACTGATCTGTTGTCTGGACAGATGTCATTCATTCATTTTCAACTGTTGGTTAGCCGAATATTTTGGCAGATTTAGCTTATATTGTCAACTAGAGTTTCGTATTCTGGTTCGTTAAGATTCATTGGGCACTAGTTTCACGTCATTCTGAGTTACAGATCTTCAATTACGATTTTTCTCATACTGCTGTCCAGTAGGGTTTCAAGTGGCTGAATTGTATGTTTTCAATTCGGGTCTATCCATTGTATTGTGTAGTCAAGGGGGTATTGTAGATCGCCAGTACTATCTGTTGAAAATATGCCCTAGAGGCAATCATAGAGATGATGATATTTCGTTGTATCCATGATTTAATAAATATTCCTTGAATATTGCCTTTGTGTTGATTAACAAGTATGTGACTTGTTTGTGAAACTCTTTACTTGAATGGTTATTCTAAAGTTGTCCCTAGTCGGAGTTCATGTGAGGACACACGTGAATGGTGGATTAGCACATGTATCGGTTGATGACTATGTTTCACAGGTCATAGACATGGAGATGTCAAACCAATAATGTGGACACATGTTTAGAACATGGGGTTGGACCGACCCATCATGAGACATAACAATTATACTTATGGTTCTCTCTACACAATGTGTACGCCTAGTCCTTAGACCTAAGATTGTCGCATGTACTTGAGATGTGAATCGACCTACTTAGGGGCTATCAAACGCTACTCCGTAACTGGGTAGTTATAAAGGTTGTTTTTGGGTTTGTCATGAAGCATGATGCGAGGCATGGTCAGTCAAGATGGGATTTGCCCCTCTCTACCTGAGAGAGATATCTCTGGGCCCCTCGAGTGATCGGATCCAGAAATGCATGGCCATACTACTTAAGGTTAAGAGTTAACCTAGTAAGGGATTCCGGATCACATGATCGAGAAAGAGTGCTCGACTTGGAGCTCGGCCAATATCGTGAGGCAAAGGGATCGGCATGTACATAACGCTGTGTTGGTTCGTCTCGATATGATCTTTGTGTACGTTTAGGAGTTGGGACGTCTTGCTAGAGGCCGCTACCAACTATTGACCAAGTATGTATACTCGTGTCATGTCTAAACGTATGTGAACCTAGAGGGTCACACACTTAAGGGGCTGAAGCTTAATTCGGATTAGATCCGAATTAGAGTGGGCATTGAGTCCTAATGGGCCTCTATTGGTAGAAGCCCATTGTGAGGACGTCTATAAAAGGAGGGCAAGGGCGCACAGGTTTCAGAGCAGTTTTTCGGGACCCTCAAACCCTGGCCGCCATCTCTCCCACGCCCTAGTCGCTCGCGAGGATCTAGCAGTCCGGCGTGCGTCGCTTTTCTCCCATACGTGTGGATACCTTTGGAGGCGCTGCATCTGTAGCGTTTGGACGAACCGCAAGAGGGGAGTTGTACGTGGGACGCCACGACAAGGACGAGGAAGTAGTACGACTACTCTGCCCCGACGTGCTGCATCAACTTAGTACGACTACTCTGCCCCGACGTGCTGCATCAGTTTCCGCACCTGCGCGACTAGTGGTAAGACCGTGATCTATAACTGCAGTGATCTTGGTTTACGGGTAGAATTTTTATTAATTTGCGCTAGTGTAGCCTACCCTTAACCCTTCACTATCATCATATCATGTGTTCTTATGTTTGAATATGCATTCGTGTAGGCGGCGAGTGCAGGAGCACCTTCGTTGCCTCCTAGTACGTCACATCGCGGAAGGCAAGTACAATGTGTTAAGACATGATGATTACAGTTGAATGTTTTTGATGTGATGTTACTTCTATGATCCACGTTCATACTTCATATTTTACAGTTGACTATTTTTGATGCGATGTTATTTCTATGATCCATGATTCAAACTTCATGATATTTATTCGTTCTTAGTTGATAATCCATGTGAATGAAAGAGGTGACACTCATTGCATATATTCATTCCATTCTTGCATTGTTCGTGTTCCGTCCACGGGAGTGAAATTGTTAAGACCCATCGATTCCAGTATGGGCACGTAAGACCTACCATTCCAATGTGGGTAATTTCGGACACCCGTATGAAATGTTCTTCATACGGTGATTGGATCCCTGGACTTTGTTAAGCACAGGCTTAAGTGAGTACCGACGGGTGTGTCACTCGCTATACCGGTATGAGCATGTGTGTAGTCCTTTCCCTTCAATGCATCCATTCATTCCATTCATACTCATAAGTGTTCAGAGATAAGTTCAGATTTTATATTGAGATAGACTTGTTCATAACTTGGTATGTTCAATTGTTTACTGTACTTGCTGAGTTTTGACTCATTCTTGTTTTATGTATTTATTTAGGTGATCGCTGATGATGACTCGTTCGGAGGAGTAGACAAGCACATTTCACACGATTCACCATAATTTACTTTCCTTGATAATATCGATTATGTCTTTTATTTGTTAACCAAGGAACTGTAATAAATAAGATTACCACTGCATGGTATTTCTCTTCATGTTATGTTGTCCTATCAAATGATGCTAGTGGTCCGTTTTAATTATTCCTTGATTATGTTCTAATGAATTCAGTCTTTATTCCCGCCATGATTCTATTAAAGTTGGTCTCTATATGTACTTAGAGGAGTTCTGAGTCTAAAATCTTCCAGATTTGGTTGTATGATAGTTCTTTAGGTAGCATCTTGGCTTCCAAATAGCCAAGATGTATTAGATAAATATGAGTATATATGAACTACACAAGTTTTATATACTCAAGGATATGTTTCAAAGTAAAGATCCATAATATATGTAGAAAAAAGAATATGGATCAATACTAATGAAACCACAAAACATAGAGTGAACTACCCCTAAATGTGTGCATACATAAATGTGTAATAAAATATATGCACATATTTAAGTTAGACTTTTAGTGGAGTTCAACCTATATTTTGGATCCGAGGAATGCAACAATATATAAAAATATGATGTCGAGTGCATACCTCCATGATTTTTACTTTTTCATCCAAATAAGACTACACAATAGGTATATCAATAAAAGTATTAGTCTCATATATAGATTTATCATTAATCACCAAAATACTCTATTAACTCATAATGGTGGGTCTAGATTCTTCAACCGATCCTTAACTAACTTAGGTTACTTTCAAAACAACCCTTAGGCCTCAACCATTCATTGAACAGAGCCCGTGTATAAACCTGCACCCACCAACTATCTATTTTGCCCAAGTCCAAACCAGCTTTCGATTACTAATAAGGTAATGACGCTTATATCTTTAAAGCATGCACTACTAGCCTAACTCCAAGTCATGAGCGGGGTAATTCACTTCATGAGGCCTCAATTGACGGAAGCATAGGCTACTACCTTCCTTTCTTGCATCAGGACACAACCAAGTCCTTGCCGGATGCATCATGAAAATCTCAAAATCCTTCCTGACATCGGCAAAATCAACACCTGAGTCGAGGTCAAACGCTTCTTCAACTCTTGAAAACTTTGCTCACAACTGCTGTCCAAACAAATTTCTTTTCTTTCTTCAACACCGGAGTGAGGGTCTTGCTATCTTGGAGAATCCTTCTATGAATCGGCGATAGTATCCTCGCCATTCCAAGAAAACTTCGACCGAGGCAATCGACTGGGTGACTCCCAATTACACATCCTTGACCTTGCTAGGGTTAAGAGATACTCCTTCGCAGACATGACATGTCCCAAGAAAGTAACTTCTTTCATCCAAAACTCACACTTGCTGAATTTAGCATAGAGTTGATGATCTCTAAGCTTATTCAGACCAAACGGAGGTGCTCTTCATGCTCTTCTTCACTCTTGAATACACTCAAAATATCGCCAATGAAGACAATGACGAACTTATCCAATATCCATGAATACTTTATTCATCAAATTCATAAAGTAAGCAGGGCATTGGTCAATCCAAATGACATGACCGTGAACTCATACAAATCCATACCGGTTGAGAAAGGCATCTTGGGGATGTCTTCGGACGAATCTTCAACTCGTGGTATCCTCGACCTCAAGTCTATTTTGGAGAACACACCGCTCCTTTCAACCGTCAAACAAATCATCGATCCCCGGCAAGAGGGTACTTGTTCTTGATGGTGACCTCATTGAGGGCTCTAATCCACACACATCCGTTGGGTACCATCCTTCTTTGCAACAAAGATCACTGGGCTCCCCAAGGTGAAGAACTTGGCGACAAAACCTTTCTTGCATTTCTTCAATTTGCTTCTTCAGCTCAACCAAATCATTGACAGGCAATCTGTAGGGTCTCTTGAAAATAGGTGCAGTTCCTGGAACAAGATTGATGACAAACTCCAAGTCTCTTTATCAGGCGGCATTCCTGTAGGTCATCAGAAAGACATCCAAAACTCTCTCGACTCACGGCACTTCTTCCAAAGACACAACACCGCACTGCAGACTAAAGATCCAATTTAGCTTCTCCGGGAGGCTTCAAACTTTACCTTGGTTCCATCCGGACTGACCAAAGTGATGCTTCTACCACCACAATCCAAGAGGGCTTGGTGATTGGCAAGCCAATCCATTCCCAAAATCACATCAAGAGACTTGGTGTCTATGATGATGAGATTAGCAAGGAATTCTACCCTTCTATGGTCACTTTAACCTTAGGGCAACCTTGGTTGTACTCGATTCAACCGGAGATTGAACCAACAAAACACTTTTAAGAGGCAAAACTTCCAACCGGTGCCTTTCAAAGAAAACTCCGAGAAACAAACGAATGCGAAGCTCCGTAATCAAACAAAATAAAGGCGGTGCTGAATTGACAAGAAACTTACCCAAAGACGACGTCCGGGTCGTCAGGGCTTCCTCCACAGTGGTGTGGTTCACACGACCTCTTCCAAAAGGCCGAGGGGACTTGACGGTGCAGATGGAGTCCGAGGGGCTCCACGTATGACTCTCGGAGTGGGGTCCCGGCCTGAGTGGCTCCCATGTTGAAACGAGCAGAGAAGGGCCTTGCCTCTGCGGCAATCGTAGCTAAGTGCCCCACCGATGACACTTAAAGCGTGATCCCGCGCAGGTTGACATTCCTTGGGCCGGTTGCCGGAGCTGTTGAAGCCGCGTCACTGGAGGCTGCTTCAGGCGAGGTGTCGCCAGTGGGCTCAAGGTGACAGTGGAGCAACACGGGCAGAGGCGGCACATTCATTCGACGACTCTGGGAGTGAGACCGATGGGCACTGTCGGCCGCATCATCTTTCTTCTTGCGGATTCTTCAAGTTCACGGATTCCTCGATGAGCATGGCCTTGTTCACTAAGTCCGGAATCGCATAGTCATTCCCAATGACTTGCACCTTCAAACCGGGGTTGAGTCCTCTCTTGAAGCGCTTCGCGGCATCATCTGTGGCAACGCCCTCCGGGCATAACGGGATAAGCGAGTGAATCTGCTGAGGTATTCACTCACGACATGTTGCCTTGCCGCAGCTCACGGAACTCATTCTTCTTCATTTCCACCTTTCCATCGTGGGATATGGGAGTGGCGGAAAGCTCCTAAAACTCGCCCAAGTGATACTCTCGTGGTTTCCATGGGCGGCACAATAGTTCTCCCACCATTCTCGCAGCGGTACCTTCAAGCCGGTGAGTGGCATATGTAACCTTCTCGCGATCATCACAACGGGTGATAGCGAGCTTCTTTCCATGGAACGTAACTACATTCATGTCCCAATGGCTCAGGAGCTAGAGAAAGTGGGCGGATGGGTCCTCAAAACTCGCCACCGGACCGAGGAAAAATCGGGGTGGAGCAGCGTGGGCGTGGCAAACCGCTTGATCGCTCGATTCATCATTGCGAGCAGGCGCAATGTCGGCCGTTCAGTGGCGATTCATCATCCGAGTCATATTACGCATCAAAGAGCTCATCACCGCGTCTGCGAGGCGCCATGAATCGACTCAAACCCGGATCTGACCGGCGGCTGGGAAGGCGGGCATCGGGCGCTTGAGTCTCATCCGGCTTATGGAGTTGCGGGTCGAACCATCTGCGACAAAGCTTCACGGTGTTTAATAGATTAGAAGAAGAAAGCGCTTAGATGCGAGGAAAGCACGAGATGAGCGAGGAACAAGGAGATAGATGGATCAACCTAATGCGGACAAAGTTGGTTTTACCTAACGAACGGATAGCCGGAAAGCTATCAAGAAGCAAACCAAAAGGGCACTTAAGCACAAAAGCACTATTACGCAGACTAAACGATACTAAAACTAGGGAGGAAGCTACCGATCTAATCTTTATGTTTGATTCATGAAGGATGAGCAATCGATTCGATTTGTTTGGATAGTTTTGCCTCGTTATTAGATCCAATCAGCATAAGAGAGGTTGTGCGCCCGCTTGGGCCTCTTAGAAGCGAATCGGTATTTTCGTATCCTAGAGTTTTGTAGCCCTGATTTTTATCTTTCCATAGCCACCAAGATCACAAGATTTCGCCTTACGGTTTAAGATATATGAATTATTATTTGCGCTTTGCTCATGCATTCGACGAGAAGGAACTATCTGCTTGTTCCTTAGTTTTGACCTCGTTAGTTTAAGATTCGTAACTTCCACCCAACTAGGTTATTGTAGCCTGTTTAATAATATTTCCAAATTGATAGAGATCATCTCCATTGGATCTGTAGAGTGAAAGTTATGCCATGTTCTTTACTACCGATCCGTTGTCCGGACAGATGTCATTCATTCATTTTCAACTGTTGGTTAGCCGAATATTTTGGCAGATTTAGCTTATATTGTCAACTAGAGTTTCGTATTCTGGTTCGTTAAGATTCATTGGGCACTAGTTTCACGTCATTCTGAGTTACAGATCTTCAATTACGATTTTTCTCGTACTGCTGTCCAGTAGGGTTTCAAGTGGCTGAATTGTATGTTTTCAATTCGGGTCTATCCATTGTATTGTGTAGTCAAGGGGGTATTGTAGATCGCCGGTACTATCTGTTGAAAATATGCCCTAGAGGCAATCATAGAGATGATGATATTTCGTTGTATCCATGATTTAATAAATATTCCTTGAATATTGCCTTTGTGTTGATTAACAAGTATGTGACTTGTTTGTGAAACTCTTTACTTGAATGGTTATTCTAAAGTTGTCCCTAGTCGGAGTTCATGTGAGGACACACGTGAATGGTGGATTAGCACATGTATCGGTTGATGACTATGTTTCATGTGTCATAGACATGGAGATGTCAAACCAATAATGTGGACACATGTTTAGAACATGGGGTTGGACCGACCCATCATGAGACATAACAATTATACTTATGGTTCTCTCTACACAATGTGTACGCCTAGTCCTTAGACCTAAGATTGTCGCATGTACTTGAGATGTGAATCGACCTACTTAGGGGCTATCAAACGCTACTCCGTAACTGGGTAGTTATAAAGGTTGTTTTTGGGTTTGTCATGAAGCATGATGCGAGGCATGGTCAGTCAAGATGGGATTTGCCCTCTCACCGAGAGATATCTCTGGGCCCCTCGAGTGATCGGATCCAGAAATGCATGGCCATACTACTTAAGGTTAAGAGTTAACCTAGTAAGGGATTCCGGATCACATGATCGAGAAAGAGTGCTCAGCTTGGAGCTCGGCCGAATATCGTGAGGCAAAGGGATTGGCATGTACATAACGTTGTGTTGGTTCGTCTGATATGATCTTTGTGTACGTTTAGGAGTTGGGACGTCTTGCTAGAGGCCGCTACCAACTATTGACCAAGTATGTATACTCGTGTCATGTCTAAACGTATGTGAACCTAGAGGGTCACACACTTAAGGGGCTGAAGCTTAATTCGGATTAGATCCGAATTAGAGTGGGCATTGAGTCCTAATGGGCCTCTATTGGTAGAAGCCCATTGTGAGGACGTCTATAAAAGGAGGGCAAGGGCGCACAGGTTTCAGAGCAGTTTTTCGGGACCCTCAAACCCTGGCCGCCACCTCTCCCACGCCCTAGTCGCTCGCGAGGATCTAGCAGTCCGGCGTGCGTCGCTTTTCTCCCGTACGTGTGGATACCTTTGGAGGCGCCATCGTAGCGCTTGGACGAACCGCAAGAGGAGAGTCGTGGGACGCCACGACAAGGACGAGGAAGTAGTACGACTACTCGCCCGACGACGTCGTCGCATCAACTTAGTACGACTACATAATCCATGATGAATGAAAGAGGTGACACTCATTGCATATATTCATTCCATTCTTGCATTGTTCCATGTGAATGAAAGAGGTGACACTCATTGCATATATTCATTCCATTCTTGCATTGTTCGAAGTGAAATTGTTAAGACCCATCGATTCTAGTATGGGCACGTAAGACCTACCATTCCAATGTGGGTAATTTCGGACACCCGTATGAAATGTTCTTCATACGGTGATTGGATCCCCGGACTTTGTTAAGCACAGGCTTAAGTGAGTACCGACGGGTGTGTCACTCGCTATACCGGTATGAGCATGTGTGTAGTCCTTTCCCTTCAATGCATCCATTCATTCCATTCATACTCATAAGTGTTCAGAGATAAGTTCAGATTTTATATTGAGATAGACTTGTTCATAACTTGGTATGTTCAATTGTTTACTGTACTTGCTGAGTTTTGACTCATTCTTGTTTTATGTATTTATTTAGGTGATCGTTGATGATGACTCTGTTCGGAGGGAGTAGACAAGCACATTTCACACAGTTCACCATAATTTACTTTCCTTGATAATATCGATTATGTCTTTTATTTGTTAACCAAGGAACTGTAATAAATAAGATTACCACTGCATGGTATTTCTCTCCATGTTATGTTGTCCTATCAAATGATGCTAGTGGTCCGTTTTAATTATTCCTTGATTATGTTCTAATGAATTCAGTCTTTATTCCTGCCATGATTCTATTAAAGTTGGTCTCTATATGTACTTAGAGGAGTTACAGTCTAAAATCTTCCGCAGTTTGGTTGTATGATAGTTCTTTAGGTAGCATCTTGGCTTCCAAATAGCCAGTGTATTACAGATAAATATGAGTATATATGAACTACACAAGTTTTATATACTCAAGGATATGTTTCAAAGTAAAGATCCATAATATATGTAGAAAAAAGAATATGGATCAATACTAATGAAACCACAAAACATAGAGTGAACTACCCCTAAATGTGTGCATACATAAATGTGTAATAAAATATATGCACATATTTAAGTTAGACTTTTAGTGGAGTTCAACCTATATTTTGGATCCGAGGAATACAACAATATATAAAAATATGATGTCGAGTGCATACCTCCATGATTTTTACTTTTTCATCCAAATAAGACTACACAATAGGTATATCAATAAAAGTATTAGTCTCACATATAGATTTATCATTAATCACCAAAATACTCTATTAACTCATAATGGTGGGTCTAGATTCTTCAACCGATCCTTAACTAACTTAGGTTACTTTCAAAACAACCCTTAGGCCTCAACCATTCATTGAACAGAGCCCGTGTATAAACCTGCACCCACCAACTATCTATTTTGCCCAAGTCCAAACCAGCTTTAATTTTATTTCATTTTTCAAATCATTTGTAAATTTTCATGACACACCAATGCCATGGATACATTATAGCCCACATTTGATTTTTGGCTGTAAATTCCTAAATAAAATATTAATTTCAGGTCTAAGCATGGCTAAGTTTATTTTTTCTAAAATGTTCTAGTTCATACTATTGTATAAACTAGATTTTCATCTAAGGTGTCATGGTATGCTTAATTCAATGCTAAAGTTGACTATAATTTTAACACAAGCATTTAAATTAAACTGAATACAAATAAGCATGCATAAATAATTTAAAATAGAATTTAAATAATTTAAAATACTGGGATCAAATATTATCAAATGATATAACTTGACTTGCTCAAATAATCGTTATTTTGAAACGACGTCGAAATATGATTCTCTGTAGTCGTCGAAATCTATACGCGAAAATAAGCCAAATTCAAATAAAATTCAAATTAAATAATTTTGGTTCTGGGATGCATATATTGAATTTATATTAATTTATAAATTTTAATCACTTGAATTGGAGCATAAACGAAGGAGAACATGCTCTTGGAAGATTGAAATTCATATGAAATGATATGATTGTATTTTTTTTAGAATTTATGCATTTATTTTTCTAAAGGAAAAATAATTTACTATGTCAACATGACATCAGCGACTAGAAAATAAATTTAGTCTGAATTATTTCTTTAAAGAAAAATAGCTTGAGCCACTAACAGGTGGGCCCAGGTCTATAGACCGGGTCCACGAAATTGCACCTTAGTCCATGGTGGACCGGCTCACAGAATAGTGTCGGCCATGTCAGCATGACACGTGGGCGGCCACATAAGCAAGGGCGCTGAGGTGGCGTGTGCGTGGCGCACACGTGGCAGCGGCGAGAGTACCAACAGAGAGAGGGGAAGATGGGGATCACAGCATTCACCTTGGCGGCTACTAAGCATGCACGGACGACCGGTAGTGAGGACAAAGGCGGCGGCGATGTTCCTATGGTGCTCCAGTGAGGGCAACACGTGCACGACATAGAACACGGAGAGGCGGAGCCGTTGGTGGCGACGAAGGCGGCGGAGACCTACAGACATCGGCGCTAATGGCGGCGGAGGAGCATTCGGCCGGCGAGGGGAAATCTCCATTTGCGGTGAGAAGGAAGGGAGAGGGGAGGAGATACTTCGAGGATGAGATGAGGAGGATGAGTGTCGGACCCCGGGTGTCACACAACCCCGAGACCCTCTGTGCATACCAAGCTAGTCCCATGATCAGTAGCTAGCTTGCACAGTTGCAACAATGATGTAATCATGACCATTCACAACGAACTAATGAAGCAGACAAAGTAATATTATTTAAAACAACAAAGACCTTATGGTCAAGTTCTTACAAAAATTGCCTCACAGGGCTTAGCAACAACAGAGTATCTGGCAGCGGAAATCTCAAAATACGTAGAGCCCAATCGACATGCCCACAGGCAATCGAGTAGAGGACGTGACCTAGTTCGCAAAGTCTTCAAAGTAGCCTTCTTCGTAGAACTCAACCTGTCCTGATTCTTCTGCTGGGACTGATCAACAAAGGGCATAGAGCCGTGAGTACATAAAGTACTCAGCAAGTCGTAGAGAAAGGTATGCACATAGTATTCATGACAGGCTTAAGCAAGGATGGTTTTATGATTAATTTGCAGAAAGCAAGTTTAACAATAAATACAATAATTAGATTGCAAAGCAGGATTTTAAAGGAATAATACGTAGATAACCAAGTTCTTTTGAATCAAACAGTGAACATCCCGTTCACTTCCCAACCATTCCAACCAAACGTTTCTATCGAACCAAACCACATTTTTGAAAATACTACCCCTTGCGCGAAATCACTGTGCATGTCCGTAAATCGGGACACGGCTATTCAATAGATTTTGACACTCTGCAGAGGTTGTACAGCTTTACCCACAAGACACGAATTCTCTAGTTTGTTTGGCATCCGTCGATACCACCGCTCACTTCCTTAGGTGAGTAGTCTAGAGCACGTGACAATGCTTTTACAAAGTTCCATTTTGCCTCGGTTACGCGCTAAGGTTTCGCCATCACACCCCTCTTGCGCCAATAAACAACCACAAGAACCGACTCAAAACTTTCCTAATTAATTGGCGGTCCGTCCCATACCGGACTTATGGTTGCACGAGGTGACCCAGATCAATGACTTGCAAAGTTAAGTCCTTAGTTGGTCGCTCGCACAAGTCTACCACAACCCAATGTGCATTACGCACCCACTCTAGCTCCCTACCTCAAGCCCGAGCATAAATCATTTTTGTTCATACCCGACCAAATGGCAATCCCTGCCATGGCACAACATCTTTTAATAAAAGTGGCATCACACCACTGTTCCATAGTTCCATTAGTCAAATTTCATTAAACATTGAACATGTGATCGAAAGTCTCATGTAACTAAAGCATGTCTAAGCAATATTACGCCCCAAGTTGGTATACAATTATGTCCAACTAGTAGTGACCATCCTAAGGTGTCCAAGGATATATGTCATTCAAGGAGACATTTCATTTTCATTTCATCAAGGAGGCATAATGGCAATTTGGTAATTATCTACTCCCAAAACCATTTTTAATAAAACTAGCCATGCATGATAATTTAATACAATATACATTTGTAAAATGGGTTCAACATGGTCAAAGGCCTACGACTTGCCTTCGTTGACGAGGAGAGGGTCTTCGATCGTCGGTCGAAGAAATCTTCCAAACGCTCGGAATCTACACGCGAGAATAGCAACGAATAAATAAAACAGCACCAAATGAACTCCAAAATTACAAAACTAGAACCAAATGAAAGAGGATGAATTTATATGAATTTAGAAATTTGGATCACCCAAATCGGAGTTCTGATGTGAAAGTTATGGCCAAAAGAAGTTGAAAATCACATAAAATGATAGAATTGGATTTTTCGATTTTCGAATTATTTTCTATTGAAAATCCCGGTTTTGACGTCAGCGCAGACACGCTGCACGCCGCGGCGACCACGCGGGCAAAACCGCCTACGTGGCGCCGACGTGGCGCCACGTGGTGGCCACGCTGGCTCGGGCCGCCATGGCCGAGAGAGAGACAGAGCGCGGCGGCGAGCCGGGAAGACGGCATGACGGCGAGGAAGAAGAGGGAGAGGCGGCGGTGCTACGGAGAACGGCGGCGACGGAGGCGGGAAACGCGGCGCTTCGGGAGGATGGCGACGCGGAGGCGGCGAGGCGAAGAGAGAGAGAGAGAGAGAGAGAGAGACAACGGCGGCTTTATAAGCGAGGCCACAGGCGGGCGAGCGACGGAGTGGCAGCGCCATGGCGGCGGGACGGATTTACGGCACGGCCGCGGACGCGACAGGCGGATTTTGCAGGGCAGCCTGGCGTGGCGATTCGCGGCGGCGCGCAAGCGATGGAGTGAGAGAGAGCGCGCCGGCGGAGACGACGAGCGACGCCGTCCGATTTCGACGGACGGTGGGGAGCGGAAGGGCGCGGTGAAGGAGAGCCGTCCGATTTCGACGGACGGTTGAGAAGTCCAACGGCGCGGAGGAAGATGATCGGCGCCGTCCGATTTCGATCGGACGGTGGGAGCGAAGAGCGCGGCGAAAGGATGCGGCCGGATGAAGATCTGACGGCGGAGAAGAAAGGAGTGCGGGCGAAGGAAAAGCGGCGGATCTCGATCCAACGGCCGAAGAGGGCGACGCGGCGAAGCGAGAGCCGCCATGCGATGGCGATCGGACGGCCGAGGCGAGGGCGCGCAGATGAAACAGGCCGGGGCAGCGGGAGGCGGGCGGGCGGAATAGGGATTGGGCCGGAGAGATTCGCCCAAGAACAAGAAAAGGATTTAAAATACATTTTGATTTTAGAAATTCAAACAAATCAAAAAGCAATTTAGAAAATAGCAAATAGACTCCAAAAAATCTAGAAAAATTCACAGAAATTCCTTGAATTATTCTGGACTTAATAAAAATACTTTTAACTTTAAATTTTCTTTTTCTTTTGCAAATAAATTAATTTTTAATTTTGGGAAAAAGGAAAAACCCTTTTTTTTTAAAATCCAATAAATCCAAGAAAATTCTCAAAATAATAATTTTTGATTTTCAATTCCAGAAAACTCAATTAAACCAACTTTAATTTAATTAAAGTTTGATTAACTCATATTAAACTGCAAATGGATTTCTGAAATTTCCAAATTAAGCTTTTGGCAAATAGAAGCAAATGGTTCTCTTTTAAAATTTTCAAAAACTCCGAAAAACGGGACGCTACAATGAGGGGCACATGATGCTCCCTTTTATAGGGTGGCTAGGGAGGGAGATCGATGCGATGGAGATCGCGGCGACGTTGCGTGTTTCGACGTAACTGTCGGACCCTCGGCTTGGAATAGCCAAGCCCTCATATGTGTACCGTACTAGTATCATAATCAGTGGCTAGTACACACATTCACAACATTGATATTTACATCCATACATTCATTCATACAAAATAAAACAAATTATGGTACATAGCTCAAGTGGTTACATTATTTACAACACAAGGGCCGACTGGGAAAATAAAAGCTTAAGTATCAGTTGTAACAAAAGTAACAACGGAAGCAAAGTATGTAATAAGTTCAAAATTCCAGCGGCATGCCTATCCGAACCCTCAGGCAACCGACTAGGGACAAGTCCTAGAAAGACATGTCACTGAACCCACCGATTCCGGGTGCAAAGAAGATGTCGTCTGACACAGGCTCATCCTATAAGTTTGAACAACAAATTAAGAAAGATTGAGTACATTGCGTACTCAGCAAGACTTATAGTATTTCACAAAGTTTATATACATGCATGGCTAATCAAGAGATGAGGCTCTATGCTACAAGTTATTTTGCATTAAGCGAATTTTATTTGCAATATCAATACGTAGTATTTTGCAACGAAAAATTTAAAGAGCAGTTAAATAGATAAAGGACAACAAGTAATTGAACAAATAACAACTCGCAACCCTCCTCGGCTATGAGCAACATCTCATTTTTGTATTTTCCAACGAAACTGCTTTTATGAAAACCAAGACTATACTCGGCAATACTACACTTAGCACGCTCACCACGGTGAGCATAATAATTTAAATAGATTTACACTATGTAGAGTGGTACAACTTTACCCACAGCACATGAATTCTCTAGTTTGTTTGGCATCCATCGATACCATCGCTCATTACCTTTGGTAAGCAGTCTAGAGAAGGGTGTCAAAGCCTTTACATCACCTAATCTTATTCTTGCACTTAGCCCGGTGAATGAACATGCTCACTTCACCTGGGTACACCTCCGTTTCAATGAGGTATTCGCCGTTGTGTCGGCAATCACACATGCTCGCATTACTATTGCCTACCAATCATGCAAAGCTAGTTTTCAATAACTTAATTAGCTAAAGCTGTCACATACCAGCACATGTGGTTATATGCTTATGCTTAGGTCGGATATACCGGTGTTTGGTCCTTAATTGAGCTGGGTGAGAATCTCCCCTTATCTATTTGTGAGATACACCTCTCACACTTCTCAAAATGTAATATAACTCGCCCGCATCACAAACTAAATTTTTTATTTTATTTTTATACAAAATAACAGCGGTAAACCCCTCTAGATCCTCATTTCAAAAACTCCCGAACTCATGTTCATCATATCATCGTTTTAGCAAATTTTAGTATAGACTGTAGCTTGACTAAGCAATTGTGCGATACTCGCACTTGATATTCCCGATTTGACATCATCTATTGTCTATACTATAAATTAATGGCTACAACAGTAAAGACATCAATATTTTAAGGAGATTCATGCATCGAATAGGATTACGACTAGAGATGGCAATCGGCGCAGCGGGTATGGGTAGTGCTCACCCATACCCATGCCTGCGACCCCCGAATTCCCCCACGGGCATACCCACGAAGGATGACGGGCGAAAAACATCGCCCATGCCCGTCGCTCGCGGGCATACCCGTTTACCCGCGAATAATGCATCGCTACCCGTGGGTACCCATCGCCCGCGGGCATGCTTGTTACCCGCGAGCAATGCATACATCAAGTTCATCATAATTCACACATCAATGGCGCATCACACATTCCACAACTAATAAAGTTCATCACAATTCACATATCATGTTCGACAAGACAACTAATCAAGTTCAACAAATAAAATAAAAATACAAACTGTCATAGTTCCTTACAAATGCAGGTAGGTTATGGGTAATCGGGCGAAGCGGGTACGGGTGGAGCTTACCCATGCCCATACCCGTTTACCCGATGGGCAAGGAATTGCGCCCGTTTTCATGCCCATGGGCAAAGAAAGATGCCCATACCCGCCACCATTAGGGTATTTGCTCGCGGGCACGCGGGTAATCAGGCACAATTGCCATCCCTAATTACGTCTACCGTTATCCCCAAATTTAGTGATTTTAATCAAACATACACGCATGCATAATAGATTTTACAAAAAGAAGTACAATAAGTAAAATAGTAGGATCAACTTGATCAAAGGGGTGCTTGCCTTGCTCTAGTTGCTCTAAATATGAGGATGAAGGATCGTCGTGAAAATCGTTCGAACAATCGACGGTGAAAAGAGCCGAAGCAAATTAAATATCACAAAAATAATTTCAACATCAATAAAATTCAAATATTTTTACATATTCAAGTAGATCATGATTTTATATGAATTTAGAAAAAAAAAGATTCATGTCGTTTTGAGTTTGTATGCAAAAGTTATTAACGTTTTAATTTGCTTTGGTTTGAAAATTCCAGAAATATAAAAATGTTGACGTTGACAGCGTATTTCGTGAAGTTTACTCTTTCTAGCAGAGAAAGCGTACTCTTTTCTGTGTTCTACTGAGGTTTACACTTTTCAATAGAGAAAGCATATTTTACTCGAAACTAAAGGCGCCTTTTTCATTTTTTTCGATTTTAATTAACTGATGGCTAGGGTCCATATGTCAGTCTTTCGGGTTTTAAAATGTGTTTTTAAAACTGAGAATAGTGCGTAGTCCCACATGTCAGTGAGTCATTTACTAATAACATTTTAAATTAGACTTTCTTTAACCTTTTCGGTTGGTCCCACGTGTCATACTCTTGTTATATTTAATCTCTGCTACTTAGCGTTAATCAACCTTTTAATCGGGCTCATTGGCGAGAGAGAGAGAGAGAGAGAGAGAGAGAGAGAGGCAGAGCCGCGCCTATGGCCGAGTGCCATGGAGAGCTCATCACCGGTGATCGGGGCGATGGAAAGGTTCAGGGATGACCAAAATGAGTTCCCCTCTCGACGGCGATGCCACCGGGTGGTGGTGGAGGCCGAAGGGATGGTCGCGACAAATAACAAAGTATATCAAGAATAGGAGAGACCAATTTTTACGTGGAAAACCCTTTCGGGAAAAAACTACGGGCGCACGATGACGATCTTCACTATATCAGAAAAAGTGTTTACAAAATGCAAAGATTTTCATGAGTCGTCAACTCTTCCCGTGCGGCATACAAGGGGTATATATAGTGATATAAAACCGACTCGAGTCGAAGACGGAAACAAATCTGAAAAGGTAGAATAATCTGTACCATGGGGGCTCCGCCCCCGCACCTGGGCTACATCATGGGCCTTTGTATGGGCTAGGTTGTGTGCCTCTGCGTCTCCAGACGTTGGCCTCTTTAGAATTCGGATCACATATCAACAGAAGGCAGATGCTACACCGGCGATAAGTAGCAGAGCTCCCTGGGTCCGAAGTGGATTTCGCGATTGAGGCAAATCGGTGGCAAAAGAAGGTGCGCATGGGCTTTAGGAGGTTATTACGAGGCTACGCGTAGCGGCTCGGGGACCAATGGTCACCGGAGCGACGATGACAACGCCTCCCGCAGCGGTACCATGACCGGCTATGACGAAGTCTACGCTACGCTAGCTAATCCTCTGATCTAATGCGCGCAAAAGCTCTAGGGCTATTAGAAGCTCACCAAGGTCCTTGACGGCGTCAGGGGATGACTGGAGCAACTTGGTGACGTTGAGCAGTGGCTACGAGGACGGAGATGCTACAAGGAGGTGTGCATTAGTTTGCATGTACACTGAGGATGGTAGTGATAGAAGGAATTGACCAGAGACTCACCGAAGTGGCGGCTAACCAGCGGGGGAGTTGGGCACTATTAAGGAGATGGTTAGCATAGGCGGAGCTAGGCGGAGGTGACGAAAGTAGGTGAGGCGCAAAAACGGTGGGCGATAAGAAAAACCGTGGGCAAGCGTGCGGAGCGGACGAAGGTGCGCGCTGGCGAGCGAGGGCGAGGTGGACGAAGGGTCCTGATAGGCGGGGCCAACACATCAGTGAGGGAGAGTGAGCGCGCTGGAGCGGGCTGGAGCTGGGCAAGGGAGTTTTTGGGCCGACACAGTTTCAGCCCAAAGGTTGAGAGGGAAATTTGAATTCATTTTCTGATTTTTCCACAACTGGCTGATTCCTTGGTGAATTTTGGTCGGGATCTGAATTTACACATTCGAAACGCTCTATGTTTTCTGAACTAGTCTCTGATCAGTAGCTAGCTCACATAGGAAACATTGATGAAATACCATCCATTTATCGATTTAACTAAAAAGATATCAAGATAACGAATAGTAATAATAACTGGACCTTAGGGTCAATGTATACTTAACTTACCACGCAGGACTAAAGAAATAAATAAACACTTGTAGCGGAACGGAAAACTTGGAGAGACAATCAACATGGCCACAAGCAATCGAGTGGAGAACACATCCTAATCCGCAAAGCCTTCATGGTACTCCTGGGCGAAGAACTCTTGAGCGGCTTGGTACTCTTCAACTGAGCAACAGAATTTGAAGCCATGAGCACATAAAGTACTCACGAAGTCATAGAGAAGTTGTATGCAAATAATATTCATGCAGGGCTTGAACAAATGGTTAGCTGTATGGTTCTTTTGCAGAAAGCAACATTGACGATAAATACAATAAATAGATTGAATTGCATAATTTAAAAGACAATAAGTAAATAGAGTAGACAATTTCTTTAAAATCAACCAGTGAACTCGACATTCACTTCCCATGAAAAACCACCAATGTGAATTACGCATTCACCAAATAAACATTATATTTATCAAGTGAACTTCCTATTCACACTCTGACATATTTTTATAAAGAAACTCTATCTCTCGTGTGAAATCTCTGGACACGTCTACGACCGCGAACACGGCTGTTTAAATAATTTTAACTCTACAGAGGTTGTACAACTTTACCCATAAGAGATAAATCAACTCATAATGTCCGTACACACACTTCCGAAGGTGCACGACTAAGTGATTATGACAAGACCTTTACAAAGCTCCTTCTTAACCCAATTATTCCTGTTAAGGTTTCAACACTGAATGTCTCATCGACCAGATAGAGCCCCCCTCTTGCGCCAGTATGAGTATATGTATATCCCGCATCTCACGCTTCCAAGACAGAACCAAAATGAAGACATTGCTAATTAGTTAGCCAGCTCCGTCCCATACTGTCTATGTGGTTGTATGATTAAGGCTCAGTTCAATGGCGCACAAGACTAAGTCCTTGACAAGTTACTTAGGCAAAACTACCACAAACCCACAACGTGTTATATCCACACCCTCAATCCACAACTACTCGCTCGAGCAAAAATTATTTTGTTTAACCAAGACCAATGACATACCCCGTCATGGTTCACAATTTTTAACAACAGTGGCTAATAATTATAATTATATATCCCATTAAGTCAAATTCAACATTATTTGTACATGTGATAATGAACCCATCGCAACTAAGCTTGACTAAGCATCTGTACGATACACATGTTGGTGATACAAATATGTCCAACTAAAGTTAACCATAAGGTGACAAATGATTCAAGGTATTCAATAGTTCAATAGAGACATAATGACAAATAGGTGATAAGTAATCCCAAATAATTTGATATAAAGATAGCATGCAATCGATATAAAATAATATACTTTTGAAATCATAGGTTCGATATGATCAAAGGACTACGACTTGCCTTGGCTTTGGCTTTTCTCAGTTACCACACCTAGATCTTTAAAGTTTGCTTCTGCTTCTGCTCCATGAAACAGATCGTCTAACGAGAGAGAAAACAACAAGAGAAGCACAAATAAATTAAAAATAAAATAAAATAAGATCAAAAAATAATAAAACCAACTCTAAAAGAAGGAGCTCAATTTTAGAAGAATTTAGAAATTTGAATGGACTGAATCGGAGTTCGAACAAAGGAGAACATACTCTCGGAAGATTTGCTGGAAAAGAAATTGAGAGAGAAAAGAATATTCCATTTCCATTCGGATTAAATAAAATAAAAAGAATGAGAGACTTACAAGTGGGGTCCACTGGCAAGTGAGTGAGATGAAAGCAAAGAATGACATGTGGGCCAAGGAGCTGGAGAGAGAAAGAAAGAAAGAAAGAGAGAATGATAGGAGGGTCCCACATGGCATAGGGATGGTCCGTGGTGAACTAGGTCCATGGCTTTTGGGCCTGGGTTTGAGGTTTTGATCTGCCACTTGGCCTTGACTAGGATGCCACATGGATAAAAGAGTTGAGGTGGAAGGATGAGGTGGAGGCCACATCAGCAGAGAGAGAAACCAAAGGAGGGAGGCAAAGGAGCTCTGGAGCAGACACAATGGCCGGCGGCTTGGTGGCGATGTTGATGGTGAACCAAGGAGAGGCAAGTGGCGGAGAGGGCAAAATGGGATGCCAGAGAAGAGAGGATACCAAGGGAGGTGCGGCGCATCAAGAACGGCGACGGCTCGACGGCGACATTGGCGACGGGGAGAGCTTGGGTCACGACGGCGCCCGAAGGAGAACAAAGGAAGCATCGGGTTGGTGACGACATAGGGAGCATAGATATCTTCTTGGAGCAGCTCGAGGACGACTAGAACAACGGCGAGGTGGAGTTGATCGGAGAAGAAGAAAGTGTCCGACGGTGACAACTCGGCAACATAGCAGACACATAAGAGGTGGGGATCAGATGATATGGGGGTGGAACACACGATGATATGCTCGGGAAGGTTTGAGACTCACCAAGAATGTTGATGAGGACATGACCCCTATGGATACAATCATATTTACTATGCTTGCTATTCCAATTACAAAAGCTCGTACGCTTCACTTAAATTATCAGGTGAGCTCATTTTTAGGAGTGCATTTATATTATATGAACTATATGATGCTACCTAATGATGAAAATGTATATTTGTGCAGCATTGCATCACTTTTTGTCCAAGCCAAGCAAGAGTTCAAGCTGGACATATTTTGGAATCCAATTCGGCCTCTGGAGACAACAATGACTTCAAAGGTGCATAACTTTCACATACGGAACTCGTTGGAGCTCCACGAGTACTTGATAGAAAGCTTATCTCGTTCTCTTTCCAATGGATCTAGCGTTACCTCCAAATTCCTTCTGTGCTCATCGCAATTACTAAAAGAAGGTGTTACATCACCTGTTTAGGCCAAATTAAGCCTTGCAATGCTTAGGCCTAAGGGAAGACGCCGCCCTAGGCGGTCCATACTATTCATATATGAACAATATTATGAATAGTCTCACCCCCTATTTTCTTAGCTATGTGCGGTTCCCCCTTCCTTATATAAGGAGGTCGCATCTCTCTAGTTTCCTTGGTTTAATTGTATCTATTGATCCCAAAATCGAATGGAGTAAAAAAAAAAGGTGATTTGGCACTCTCATTTTGCACTAACTTTAATAGAAGAATCATCTTGATCCCACTTAATTATAGTGAGGACCTCTTTGGATTGTAGAAATTTCATAGGAATTTTGGAGGATTCTAATCCTTACGATTTTTTCTCTCTTATAAGGGTTGTTTGTAACGTAGGAATGAATTGTCAAATTCCAGTGGAATGCGTTCCTGTGCCCCCATTTCCATATGAAAATAAACATGACCTCAAACTTGACGTTATTTTTCCTTTGAGAATTTCAATGCACCAATTCTCTCTTGACCAAGTAACATCTAATCTTGAAATTCCTGCATTTTTCTTGTGAGACAAACCATCCAAACATCTCTTGAAATTCCTGCATTTTAGTTTCCCGTAAGATTGAATAAGTCGTGACATTTCAATTCTACGTTGGTGCCCGAGAGGTCCCGAGTTATCAGAAGATACGGACTGGGAAGCTAAATCCAGTAACAAAATCACAGTCCCAAGAGCAGAGGCGGAGCCAGAAAATCACAGCACGAGCATGTATTGTAAATTGTAATACCTTTCAGTCCCTGCTGTAATACGAATATGAGCGAAGAACTTTTATATTTTTTAAAAATAAATTTTTATATTGTTTTAATAAAAATAAATAGTTGAATATATATATATATATATATATATATATATATATATATATAGAGAGAGACCTATATTACTAAAATTGGCGACAGAGTCTAATTTTATATAAAAAATTGACTATTTTTTCTGTATTTTTTTTTAAAAAAATATATATTATTTAAAAAGAATTCGAAATTTTGAAGTGCGAATTCCTCCTCTGTTTCTTCACCTCGCAAACATAAAAAAAGCAAACCTCGCGAGCGAAGCGAACCACCAGCTCACTCGCAGTCGCACACGCTTCCCCGTCCAGTCTCGCCCTCGCCCTCGCCCCGCCCCAGATCCCATCTCGCCGGCCGCCTCTCACCATGGCCACCGCCGCCACCGCCTCCGCCTCCGCCTCCACTTCCACCTCCACCTGCGACCCCCCCGCCGCGTCCTCCTCCGCCCCCGCCGCCGTCTGCCTCGTCCCCTTCAGGTGCGTGCGTCCGTCCGCTCACACTTGCCCTGGCTCGTGCCCGTAGCGTCGGTTCGGTGACAATGTGGTGCCGTGCAGGTGGTGGGCGAGGGTGAGGGAGGAGGCGGCGGCGGGCGGGGTGCGCTACGCGGCCACGCCGGCGGCCTCGCCCTCCTACTACGGCCTCAGGCTCCTCCACAGCTTCCTGCAACCGGATCTCGTGCTCCGGCTGGAGCGCGGGGAGTGCCACGGCAACGGCGGCGGAGGAGGGCGGAGCTACGCGCTCGTCCCGGCCGACGAGCTCTCGCGGGTGCTCGCCAGGTGAGATGCCTGACGGCGCGTTGGCTTTGAGTATAGCGATGTGGATGCTGAAGTTAGTGAGCGCAGTCTTATAATCTGATGCAATGCTGTGGGCAAATGAATGCTGGTTTGGTAGCAGCATTAGAATGTTGACTCCAGATGATGCTTGATCTGGTGGATTCAGCCCTAATTATTAATCTAGTGATAGTACGGACAGCTGACAAGTGAGTCTCGTGCCCTGACCATTTTGAATTTCGATCAAAATCTTAAGCTTTTACCTAGCACAAGTGTTTCTGTTGGACCGAATAGGCACTAGAAAGGAGGTTGAATAGGCGCCACACAAAAACAACATCTTCAAAATCTTTTGCTTCAAGATGTTTAAGGTTCTTTCGCTCTAATAGTTATGTGGAGCTATGAAAATCAGAAATAATCATTCAAATAAGAACCAAACAACAAAAAGTATCAAAACTCGCCAACTGGTCAAACTGGTGAATAGGAACAGTAAAATAAGCACAGAAAATGACTTTCAGCGTGGTTTCAAAATCGTAAATTAATTCAACTTTTGATCCACAACTCCAAACTTCATGAAACTTAAAACATACCTTCTCTAATAATTCAAGAACCTATTCGAATCAAAGATCCTAAAGACCATTGCCAAAGTTCCGATTTTTTATCCATTTGAGTAAAGGTTGCTCTAAAATCGGGCCAAATACGAAAATAGTGATTGAGAAGATTTTGTGAGAGGAATCAATCCAAGATGGTTAAGGATGGTTTCCCATACGTCCTAGCACCCTCAATCACAGGAGGAATCAAGCCAAAAGCCCTCAAGAGCAAAACCCCTAAAAAAAGCCTGGCTTTCACCAAAACCGGGCAAAATTAAACTTTGATCCAAAAGCTTGCTCCTGGATGCATGATGATCAAGATGACCTTAGATAATATCACACACATCACAGCAAGATCCCAAATAAAAACCTAAGAAACACCAAAAATACCAAAGGCATCAAAGAGAGGGCAATAATAAGATAGAACTTATCTTGGGACAAATCTTATATGGATTGATTAGAGAGATTGTATGTTTACAACCACTCCCTCATGGAGGACAAAATCTCAACACTTGAGTACTCAATCAATCCATCTCTCATGAACCCTAGCCTCTCCAGTTTCCTCTCCTATTCGTAAATCACAAATTAGGGTTTCTATACTACAAGGGTTGGGAGTACACAACTAGCACCTTCCTCCTTTATAATGGAGGCTAGTTCTAGAAAGACATCCCAAACGGGCACCCGTTAAGTCCACACACAAATAGGTTTCACTTACGAACGCTTCTCAAAGCGCCATCTTCATCTTCTCTTAACTTAAAGCGCCTCTTATTGCGCCGTCTTGCACCGTGGTTTCTCCAAGGCCAAGAAGGTGGTTTCGCACACCACCACTTACCACTTTTCGGTATAGAGCAATTTCCCAAAATGCCCCTCTACTGACCTTTGGCGATTCCTTTGCCTCGATGACTACTGATCTACTCATAGTGCAGCCGCAAAGTAATGCCAAGGAGAGGGTGTGTAGGTTGAAACAAGTGACTGACTCCTTTACTAGGTGGCGTATGCGTTTCTTGCATTGCATGACTGTCAACCTGTCATCAGCATGAGTCTGGGCACATGTTCTAGCCCCTTTAATTTTATCATTTTGTTATGCACAATCAGTGCTGTGTTGATGCCATTTCTTCCCTAACTGTCCAACCCCCAACATAATACCAATGATTTGGCTCGTAAAATTGTCAACATAGCAAACTTTCAAATCTTTTGCATTTGTTTTGTGACATCACTTTTGATTTACGTGGAAAGCCAGACTAGCCAGTACAAAATAAGATAAATCTCAGATGTTGTGAATATATAATATTTGGCATGCAAAATAAAAAAAGTATAAGTCATGGTGTATTATCTCAGATGCTGGGTTATTATTTTTTGTATGTTTAGTGGCTGTATATTTTTTTTTTGGGAAAAATGCTGTAATGCTACTTCTTCATATTGGTGTAATCTAAGACGGCACAGTTTGGACTTTTTTTGTTTGCCTTAGGAAACAAGTCATTGAGTCAAACATATCTACTGAAGTACTGATTGCTTCCAACACTTACCTGATTTTTTCATTTATGATCTCGCTTGAAGTTTAAGACTTAATGACTCAACAGTGAAATGCTGAGGGATTCGATGTCCTTTCTGCGCTTAAGTTCATGCTGTATTGCTTTGCTTTGGATCAATTTCTTGTCTTTCCCAAGCACAGCTGCAGTAATACTTGTGTCGATAAAATCATGCATAAATATGGTGTGTTCTGCTTCCTATTCCTTGACTTGCCACAGTTCATCTTTACTGAGTGAGCGCATATTAAGCATGAAGTCTCATCTTGTCATCTGTCTATAGTCCAATGGAGCCTGTTGCTTTATAGGCATAATCTTGTCATAGTACATTTGATTTCTGCAAAAAAGATGGTATAGAATACACGTGCACACACCCTTTTATTTTTTGTGGAACATGTATGACCTTCTGGTCAGTAGTTTTCATTCAATCGCTGGGAGCAATGCAATTTGGAATCCCTTCTATGCTAGTATGTAATGCTTTGTGAATAGGGCCTTTGTTGGGTTAGATATGATTTATCATTTTGATAAGATGGAAGCATCCTTGAATATTTCGTGTTTTGCCTTTTTACCAACCTATCTATTATTCATCCATGACTTTTCATTCTTTAAGGTCTCTCTTCTCACAACCTTGAAAAGCAACAGGTTAGCATCAAACAGCCAAAGAATCTAATTGTGATAGAAATGATTTGTCTCAGGTCAAATTAGTGACATCCCTAATATTGTGGATAGGAAAAGATTCTTAACTTTGTATAACCAGATTGAGAGGTCGTTGTCTTGGAATGTTCTGCATTGGCAAGCAGAATGTCAATGGACATTCATTCAACTTAACCAATTGATAACATAATGGTTTAAGCGTTGAATATTTCACTCTTCAATTGCTCTTCTGAAGTCAGGCTAGCAAGGCCTTTCTTATAGACTAATATATGTTATTTTGTTGCCGCATGCCATTTTTTTTGCTCTCAAGTCTAGACTCACTACTCGATGGTGGTTCTGCATTTTACATGACTGGTGACTCTTAATAGGATCTTTACTATTATAAAAAAGGGACTTGGTGGTGGTGGTGAGTCTACCATCTACGACCCCCTTCCCACCTTTTGAGTTGGTAGAATCTTTTGTGGATTGATATGTTATGAATAGCGCTTGTATATTCATGAGGCCAATGGGCCGGTATATATACACGAGTTTAGATTACAGATAAGCAAACCAAATCATATCTAGAGTCCTACTCTAACACAAATATATCTCTAACATATATATCTCTAACACCCCCCCTCAAACTCATGGTGGATCAACAACACTGAGTTTGGAGAGGTAGAAGCCGTGCTGTGCTATAGAGTGGAAGAATCGGAAGTCATGTGGAAGGATGCTCCGGAATCAAGGATCCATGGGAGGTACCTGACTGTGTAGGAGGTGGTTTCTCGCTTCAAGAGTCGATCGCAGAACTGCAGAACTGCCGAGGAAGAACTCAAAGCGGCAGCAAAGGCCAAGTCCGCTATCTCCCCGCCGCCGAGGCGGAAGTAGTCGATGCAGACGTCGATGTAGAAATCTTGGTGCCGTGCTAGGAGAAGAACGGCGTGAAATATGCCGCTTCTTGTAGCACTGACTCAATGTGGCCGATCTTGTCGCAAGATAGGAGCGGCGAGGACGGCCACCTCCGGATGGAGGAGGCCACCACCACCGTGGCGATCGAGGAGGCGAGCATCAAGCGTGAAGCGATCGGTGTAGCGGTGTACGGCGGCGAGCACGGAGGGAGTGGCATCGAGCCAAAGACCACTCGACGAGTCTCTCTGACGTATCTCGGTAGGGCCTCGGAAGAGTGACACGAGGGTGGCGTGCAAGTAGCTGGGCACGCCTCTGCTCGAACTCAGGACGAAGGCGAGTAAGGAACTCGTAGACACGCTGAAACTCCATGTCACACGACACCAAGCAAAGATGAACAGAACGAGGCCAAGAAGGCGAAGAGAGTCGATTGACGCTGCATCGCAGTAACTCGAGCGTAGAAGGCGTCAACAGTAGCATCACCCTGCTGAAGAGAGTGCTCTGGCGAACTCATGATGTGTGAGGCATCTCGGAGGTTCGTAGCGCTGACGAAGATGAGTCCACATCCGACACCAAGAAAATCCCACAATCTCGTAAGAGAACCGAGGCCGACATGGCGATGAAGACAAAGCAGACCGAAAGCGCCATCGCCGCACTTTGAGTGTAGGTAGTCAAGCGATCCATGTAGAAATCCAGAGCCTCTTGGTAGGCGAGGCGCTTTCTCATCAAGAAGGCCGCACCTTGTTGGTCGTCGAGATAGCGCAAGAGCGAGGCTCCGTCGAGAGTAGGGCAAGGCGCGGTGACATCGCTGCAGAGGACGCCTGAGACGAAGACCACGCATGTGAATGCGCATATGAGACACGGTCGATGTAATTAACACCGTCGAAGATCACCGGCGAGGAGAAGCGGTGCCCATTGGTAAGCGGCGCCGACGCGGCGACCAAGACAACGAGGTCTAACAGCGGCGCCGATGACCATCCGCGCGAGGATCCTGCTGTGGCGGGAGGAGGCCGGTGTGCGGCGCGACAAGCGAAGCGACGGAAAATCCAAAACCCTAGGTAGGCTCTGATACCATGTTATGAATAGCGCTTGTATATTCATGAGGCCAATGGGCCGGTATATATACACGAGTAAAGATTACAGATAAGGAAATCAAATCATATCTAGAGTCCTACTCTAACACAAATATATCTCTAACATATATATCTCTAACATGATACATATATATGCATAAGTTACTTGAATGATCTTCTGTGGATAATTAAATTATCTGTACTTGTGGTATAGGATAAGATTATATGTGGCTTATTGATTAGATGCAAATTATGCATGTAGCTTTCATTTATAGAATAATTACCTTATGAATATTGGTTTTCTAAGTTAATAACTTATATTATGTTTATTTAAAAACCGTTGCAAAGCACGGGCACCCGGCTAGTAACCTGGAAAAAAGTTGTGGTACTATATGTTTTAACTTGTCACTCATACCTGTCACTAGCTAGTAGCTACGTACTTTCCCCATAGCACTGACTGAAGTGTGAATTCTAGCATTTATATTCTGTAGTGCTGCAATGCTTGTCTAATTCTTCATATCCATGCAACTGCATTTATACTTGGGGCCAAAGATGGCTCTTCAGTAGACCAAATCAATAAATTGACACAATCACATAAACCTTTTGTCAAATCTTGTTTGTTTGAGTTATGCTTCTATTGAGTTCAGCTTTTAGCTTCATCTTGTCACGTCCATTGCCCCTAACATCATGTCTCTTTTCTCTTTAATTCTTCAGGCAGAACTCTAGTTTGGCATTGCATAATAAACATTCCTTTGCTGGAGACAGTGCTGGTGCATATCCTTTGGTGCTTAGGATATCTGTGCGAGAAACAAGCATTTTGACTGTGAAGATCAGCAAAAAGGTAATCCTATTTGACAGGCAATATTTGACTCATCAAATTCCTTCTTTTGACCATCCTTACATCTTCATTACTGTTTCAGGACAATCCAGTTGAGAACTATAAACGGGCAAACAAGATGTTTCACATTGATTCTCAACCAGTATGTTGCTGCTCGTTGCATTTCCAAGTTTGGAAATACAATTCCATTAGTGCGGTTTACTTAACGTTTCTGTATCCAGGTTCATGTTTGGGATTTTTCAGGGCAGACAAACCTAATATTAATGAATGAATGGAATAGGCCACATCATGACTGTTGCCATTCAGAGCAAGAGGTAGTATCAGACTATCAGTTGACTATGTGTGATTCCCTACAATGTTTTCGTATAACTGCATTTTAATATTGAATTATTGATCAATGACCTCACTTTCTGATTTCATATTGTTTCAGAACCTGGCATAAGATTTCCTCCCCTAGATCTACCTTCTTACCCTTTTATCTTCTTTTGCATGTGCAGAATCTTCTAGAAGTGCAAGTCTATGCAATGTCCGACTCCTTAACATCCAAGATTGGTGGGACCAACAGAGAATATGCGGAACAATCTTTTGGAGATGTTCATGATATGAACGTTGATTTATCTTATAGAAGATTTGGAAGAGCTGGTTCTATGGGGTTAATAGGATTGGAAAATCTTGGGAACAC
Source organism: Hsuehochloa calcarea (assembly GCA_036346395.1). Lineage (NCBI taxonomy): Eukaryota > Viridiplantae > Streptophyta > Magnoliopsida > Poales > Poaceae > Hsuehochloa > Hsuehochloa calcarea. The sequence goes on from CM070606.1 coordinate 4,466,634, forward strand.
TTGCTTTATGAACAGTTCAATCCAATGTTTGGCTCACACACCAAAGCTTGTTGATTATTTCCTTGGAGATTATGACAAAGATATAAATCAGACTAATCCACTAGGACTGGATGTATGTAGAGTTTGTCATGAACTTACATTTTTTCCTTGAAACAATCAGCTAAATGTTTACTGACACTTCAATTAACTAGGGGGAACTTGCTTTGGCATTTGGAGAATTGTTGAGGAGGTTATGGAGCACTGACAGAAAACCAGTTGCACCATATCACTTCAAGGCAAAGATTGCCTGTTTTGCTCCTCAGTTCGGTGGCTTTAATCAGCATGATTCACAGGAGCTTCTTGCTTTCTTATTGGATGGTCTTCATGAAGATCTTAATCAGGTCAAGTGCAAACCGTATGAAGAAGCTAAGGATGCAAGTGGCCGTCCTGACGAAGAAGTAGCAGATGAGTATTGGAGCAATCATTTAGCTCGAAATGACTCAGTAATAGTTGATACCTGCCATGTAAGTTTAAACTCCTGTTCTCTAAACATTTCACTTCCTTAAGCAATGACAAAAGGTTTTTTCCCCTGCTTCTACACTTCGACATGTCAATATGATTTCATAAACAAGAAATCAACCTTATATTAAATAATGGAAGGAAGTGCTCCTATGCTTTTGCAAAACAAAATTGCGCAAATTTAAACACCAATAAGGGGTTGAGATTAAAACATTCCAGTCAATTTTATCAATTTAACAAAAGGGCATAACTGCAGTGGGAAAAAGGAGAAAAGAATAGAAGCATCCCTCACTAAATAATCGTTTCTTGTGTATAATTTGTTGTCACCACACATAATGCACTTTGCTATATTTGTTGTTACATACTTACATAGTTACATTGCAAGTTGAGCTATTTTATATAATATAACTGAATTAATGTGCTTAATTTCTGTTGTTAAACTTTTTCTGATTATCTATTTGCAGGGACAGTACAAGTCTACATTAACTTGTCCTACTTGCAGTAAAACATCTGTCACTTTTGACCCGTTTATGTACTTATCTTTGCCTGTACCTACCACGGCAATGAGGGCAATGACTGTGACAGTTTTCAGCACTGATGGTAGTAGAGAGCCATTTTCATACGATGTCAGTGTGCCAAAATTTGGGACTCTTAGCAATCTTGTTCATGCTTTAAGTGCTGCTTGTTCACTTGGAGATGATGAGACCCTGCTGATTACGGAGGTGTGTTTCTCTCCTTTGGCCCTTTTGCATTGTTGCTTTCTAGGCTAGTTTAAGTAATACAAGTTATATAGGTCTTCCACTTACTGGAAGTGATTATACAGGTCTATAATAACAACATAATTCGATATCTTGAGGAGCCTTCAGATTCAGTTTCGTTGCTGAGGGATGGAGATAAACTGGCAGCATACCGGCTACCAAAAGAATATGAAAAATCCCCACTTGTGGTTTTTACACACCAACACTTTGATGAGTAAGCACAGTCAGATACATTTATGTTACTGAATCTTTGTTTAACTTATGTATAATACTGCAACTAATAATGTGCTTTTTGGTACCTTTATTTACTCTCTTAACATTCTTTTTTAGTACCATTAAATTCAGGCATTCTAGTGTTGATAATGCAACTGCACAAATGAAGGAATTTGAGGCTCCACTTTTGGCAGCCCTTCCCGAGACAGTGAATGGATTGACTCTTCAGAGTATATATCTGAAATTGTTGAATCCATTTCAATTTTCCAAGGGCACTAGTTCGCTTAACCACTGTGGGACGTGCAATGGTGGCTGTGCTGCTGACCTGATGGATGCAACACCTGATTCAGACAGTAATTTTCAGAGTGCTCAATTGGAAGATGGCCCTGAAAGAAGCCACTGCAATGCTAATTCTAATGAATGTGAAGTGATGGAAGGACCTAGTGAGTCATATTGCGGGGGCACAGCTGATTCCAATAAGGAGGCACACATTAAACAGTTTGAATTTTATTTAACAAATGAAAGGGGTGATGTCCAGCAATCAAGAATAGAAATGAATGAGTTGGATGTACTTAAGACAACACCAAGCCGGCTGCATGTCAATGTCCATTGGCGACATAATGCATTAAGACCATATGATACCTCAATGCTGAGCAATCTACCTGAGATTCACAAGCTAGAGCTTATCCCGAAAGGAACCGAAGATTCTGTTGCACTACATGGTTGTCTGAAAGCCTTTCTAAAAGAGGAACCATTGGGGCCAGAGGACATGTGGTGAGTGTCCCTGAGGAACAACTGTGTTGCTTTTAGCTTTACTGTTTGCAGAATGCTGCCTTCTTTGCAATCCTCTTTTCTTTTTTTTCTTTTTTTTTTAAAAAATTGATTGTTACACTGATGCATAAAGTTTCAAATAAATTGATTACCAATGCAGAATCTTGCCTCAAAACATGGGATGCTAAATTGCTAATAATTCTGAATTGAAAGTGTACTGTTCTGAGACCCACTTTATTCTCTGTTTTGCATTCAGGTACTGCCCATGCTGCAAAAAGCATCAGCAAGCGATGAAGAAATTAGATCTCTGGAGGCTGCCTGAAGTTCTGGTCATCCATCTGAAAAGGTTCTCGTATACCCATTTCGCAAGAAACAAGCTCGAGACATTCGTAGATTTCCCCATTAGTGATTTGGACCTGTCATCATATATCACCGACAAGAGCGAACAGTCAAACAGCCATTATCACTTGTACGCTATTAGCAACCACTATGGAAATATGGGAGGTGGACATTACACTGCCAGCATCTATGTGAGTTCCTGTGCTCTTTTATGCGTTTTTCATAGTTCCAAGCCTCACAGTATCCTATCGATCTCTTTATTAATGAGCAAGGCTTGCTAATGAAGTGTCTTACTGACGTATTTGAGCAAGGCTTGTTAATGTAGTCTTACTGACATCTTTTACCTTTCTGTAGCATGAAGATGGGAATGGATGGTACAAATTTGATGATGACTGCGTAACTCCTATGAGTGAAGACAGTATAAAGACGCCAGCTGCTTATGTTCTGTTCTACAGACGAGAGTGAGGATACGAAGGCAGTACAAAAGCCTTTTTTTGCTGGGTTTCTGGCAAGTACGGATTTTCATATATATATTCAGCTACTCCATATCTGATTTCCACACAGCATATTGGCACTTGAATCTCTCAAGTCACTAACCCTATACAACAGCATGTACAGATTCAATTGCCAACAGGAAAGCAAAAGACCTTAGCATGCGATATTCTTTTTCCAACCTGCATTATTCTTTTGGTACATGGCCCAGACCCCATTGTAATTGCTTCAATAGATCAGCAAAGGGTCAACAGTATTCTTTTGTCACCAAATTCTTGCCAAGATTTTTGAAATGATGTAACAACTCTGTAAATTAACTCCTGTGATCTGTTCTTGTCCCAAGGGATGTGGCGAGCGTGACGCTGCAGCTACTCCTGTGTTGCTCCATCCATGAATGGCAAATTGCAATCTTCAGTCAGACGACACTGACATAATGATCATTGAGGGTGTGAAAAATCCGTTCTGACCTTTCTTTCCATGATCACTGGCCAGCTTTACTAGAAATATTTCCATGATCACTCTGGATTCTGACCTATCTCCAAAACTCTACTATTTGACAAATAACAGAAGATGAATGCTGTGCTCACTATTGTTGGCCTGTATGCTTTGACAAATATTCTGACCTACCTTAGAACATCTTTTCTACACGACATATCATAGGACCCGACCAGGTAGGATGAGCATCAGACCTGTATGTGCAAGGTGTCTTTAGAAACTGTTCTGAATGACAAGTCCATGGCCAGGTTGGCCAGGTACATCTTCATGTGCAAGCAAATGCCTTTTTTTTTTTGTCACATTCTATGCTACTGTTTTATATTTCATCCTCACTAACTGAAGTTTGGAAATTGTTCAAGTAATTAAGTTGGGTGGTTGTGGAATATTGTAGTCTTAATTTCTTGAGTGATCCCAGTTGCTACTATGTAATCTAAGGTTAAAAAAAGAAGGAAATTTCTGATCCTTTTGCCTCCAGATTTTATTTTATTTTTTTGTTGAAGGAAGAAGGCTGTTGAGATGTGTGTACTGTGTAAGAGTAGAGACCGCATGAATGGTTGTGACGGGTCAGATCGATGATTGGATTGGATACCTCATCAAGTGAAGCACGGGCGACCCCCTGATGGACGACCAAGCATGCAATTGCTACGCCTGCATCGTTGTCCAGGCCCCACGCTAGTCCCAAGTACAATACTGACTACTGTTGTCTGACATTGATGATGATGGATACGATACGGTGCCGGTAACATCGCTGTTGATTTCATTTCTACGGTTAGCAGAGGCAATTTTGTACCGCGGAACTGAAGCCAGAGTTCCAGGCAACACTCAACAACCAGATGGTTTTTGCATAGCTAACAGCAACAAATCTCTATCATTATTCGGATGTGTCGCTGAATAAGGTCGTTGAGTGCACATATTCAGGAGAAACTGGGTTGAAACGATCTTAGCCGTGACATCACATATACCGCGAATCTATCTTAACGTCTAAGTAGATAGGTCACTTTAATTATGTCTACTAGTGTGTTGTACTGTATTGAAATTATATACAGAGAACCTATAGTGCATGGGCGTTAGAAGTGATTTCCACCCGTCCGACCAAAAATCGAAGGATGAGACCAATTACTACATTATTTTATTGCTACAATACTTTTTCCTTGCTGCTCTGCCGCGGTAGTCCGGGTCTGTTGTACTCTACCAGCAAAATAAGATAGCTCAGTCAAGTCAATTTTAAAAAAATTATTACCACGAATTTTCACAGCAGCAGCAACAACAACAACAAAAGGTCACTTATTTACTTCACTACCGTGATCGATCGATCCTCATCAATAAGGTACAATTTAATACAGGAGCAGGCTAGCACGGCGCAACAGTGCTATTGTCCAGTGCCTAGAGTAATTTTGCGGAGCAGGAGAGAGAGAGAGAGAGATGAATCAATGCATGTGCTGCAGGTCGTTCGATCGGTTGTGCATGCATATAGTGAGTGGGATGGGAGGGTTAATGGCGGGTGCACGGGGGAAAGCTGCCACTCCCATTTCCGGCCACATATGCTGCTAGCTTATCGTATGTGGAAATGGATGATGATGCAAAGAATCTACATTGCATAGTATTAGAAAATAAGCTTTCCTATCCAATTAAAAAAAAAACCGAAAGTTAAGACCGATAGATACAGTAAATATTTTGTTTTTACTATAGTATTTACTACATCGCCACAACAGAGCACTATTTATACGCTCATAAAACATTGTTCATACAGTGAATCTCTGCTCTGCATTACTGGAGAGGATCCGGATCCGTCCCATACGTAACTCTCGCTGTCCTCTCAAGCCTAACACTTTGGACAATTCTTCCCCCTCCTTGCCAATAGTACTTGCTCCTTCCTACAAGTCCACATCACACTTGTTTTTTCTGCTAAAAAAATCACGAAATCTATTCCTTGTGCACAGCAGAGAGAAGGGTAAAGGGATGAAAGAGACCACATGCTGTAAATCTAACGGAAGCGGATCCTTTAGATTACCATGGGCTAATGCAGAGGAGCATGGTGACCATTGTCCGATCCAAAATGAATGGATCAGATCAATTGCTATAGTACCCTAAAAACATAGCAAAATCGCAACAGTGTATTTCGCTGCCGTAGGCACTTCGCTGTTTCTGCTGATACTACAGTACTACCACGGTAGAGACCTTGCTAGGATCAACTGCAATGCCCTATGGATTAATCACGTGACCCAAAAAACTTACTTCTGAAATCCAGAATTCACATTTCTTCAGCTTGGCATAGAATATGTGCTCTCTCAAAGTCTCTAAGACCAATCTCAGCTGACGCTCATGATCCTCATGGGTCTTGGAGTATATAAGAATATCATCAATGAATACCACCACGAAGTCATCCAAATACTCGTGCAACATGTTGTTCATGGTCTCCATAAAAATGGCAGGTGCATTAGTCAATCCAAACGACATAACTGTATATTCATAGTGCCCATACCTGGTGGAGAATACAGTCTTCTCTATATCCTGCTCACGCACCCGGATCTGATTATACACCGACTGGAGGTCGGAGGTCGATTTTGGAGAACACCTGGGCCCCCTTCAACCGATCAAACAAATTCTCAATGCGGGGTAAGGGTATTTGTTCTTAATTGTAACTGCGTTAAGCGCACGATAATCAATACACATGCGTTAACTCCCATCCTTCTTCTCCGTGAACAGGACCGGAGCTCCCCACGGTGATACACTACGCCTGATCAAACCCTCCACCAGTAGTTCATCCAACTGTTTCTTCAACTCGTCCTGAAACGGACGTGCCAATCGATACAGGGACATCGAGATGGGCCGAGTACCTGGAACAAGGTCGATGCGAAACTCCACGCCTCGCTCAAGTGGCAAGCCTGGAAGCTCATCCGGGAACACATATGGGTAGTCACTCTGATGAGGACATGACCCCTATGGATACAACCATATTTGCTATGCTTGTTGTTCCAAGTACAAGAGCTCGTACGCTTCACTTAAATTATCAGGTGAGCTTGTTTTTAGAGTGTCTTTATATTATATGAACTATATGATGCTACCTAATGATGAAATATATATATGTGCAGCACCATGTCACTTTTGGTCCAAGACAAGCAAGCAGTTCGAGCTGGACCCGTTCTGGAATCCAGTTCGGCCTCCGGAATCAGCGTGACAGCACCAACTTAAAACAGACATAACTTTTGCAAATGGAGTCCGATTCGGGTGTTCTTGAGTTTGTTGGAAAGCTAACGACGAGATCTTTCCAACGGATCTTGCCTCACCTCCAAATTTCTTCTGTAGACTTCGTAATCGTCAAAAGAAGGTACTATATCACCAATTTGGGCCGATTTGGGCCTTGTAATCGTACCGGAATTGGCCGGTATGCCGCCGGCCCACCCAGGGGTGTGATTACTGTTCACATGAACAGTAATTCATGCCTTTAGTCTCACCTCTCTATTTCTTTTAGATTTGTGGCTCCTCATCCCCTATTTAAGGAGGACGCACCCCCTCTAGTTTCATTGGATTTTGTTTAGTTAAAAGTTAGCCTTGTTGCAACTTCGTGTATTAGCTTGTGTCGACTAGACCAACCATAATACCGCTTTCGAAATCCCAATTTCAATATTTCAATCTTTATTTGTAATTTTAGATTGCTTTATCTTGTTCTTGCGTGCTTCTTCGGTGTATGCAGGAATCGACCTTCGTGGTCAGGTCAACCGGGTATTCGTGCACGGTTGATAACGACTTGTCGATCAGTTCAGCGATTATGTGGTTTCGAGCCTTGCGTGTTCGTAGCCGAGATCGTCAGAGTTGAGCGACGCCTACCGGACTTATCGTTCTCATCGAAAGATCGGGCCAACAAATCAAACCTTAGGGTTCATCAAGTGGTATCAGAGCTACAGTTAATCGGTGAGAGTTTCCAGTTTTCTAGTAGTAGATTTATTTTTCATACCTAGAGTCCAGAAAATTGCCAAAAGAAAAAAATTCGCATCTGTCATCCATACCGAGCCCTTTGAGCCTTTGTAATTTTTTCTTTTCAGTTTGCTTGTTGAATATTTGGTTGCATTGTCGTGTCTAGTTGCTGATCTTTAGTTCTAGTTATTGTCTAGTTGGTCGTTGTCTAGATTGCTTCTCGTGTTTTTCCTTTGCGTCGCTTAATCGTTCTTTTAGGTGTATTAGTTTTTGCATCTAAAACAAAAAATTTGTGGGTTAGAACTCCTCTAATCTACACCAAAAAAAAGAGAACACTTTGCTGTATTCGCGACTTGTGGAAAACCCTAGAGCGGCAAAAAAAGGAGAAAGAGGCCGCCACACAAAACAAAAGCCGTGGTAGAAAAAAAAGCAATCTTACACCAAAACCAGTGAAAACTGGTGGAGCCCTTCTAAATATTGCCACAAACTTGTACAAAAAAATTTCAGCAAGATTAGCCCACGGAATCAAAAGATATAGCAATTTAAAGATTGAAATCGAGTCGGTTTCCAGTCCGAGTACGATTCCGTTTCCGAGAGACCTTTAGTAAAACAGACATAACTTTTGCATATGGTGTCCAACTTGAACGTTTTTGGACTCGTTGGAAGCTAACGATGAGGCGCATACTTTCGACTTAATACACTAGTCTCCCTCTAGGGAACCCAAAATCGGTCATCTTCGGCCCCGAATTTGCATCACAAGTTTTCGGTTTCAGTTTTTGCCGTTTCTTTCGATCTTCCCTTCGGAATTTGCCGTTCGCCTCAACTGCAAAGTTTTAGATCTCGTCAAAATATTCCAAACGAGTATATATAAGCCATATAAAATTTTACTTTTTCATCTCTCGAGACTAACTATTATTTTCTGCTTAAACTAAAGGGTTGTTTACGCTGCACGTTATTCCGTTTTTGTGCTCTACATCGTGTGAACCATCTTGTGCCCTACAAAGAAGTTTTAGTAGTTGGTTAGCGTCTCTCCTAGAACTTGTTGTGAGGTTTTCCATTGCTTACATCAAGTCACATTTATCTTTGCGTGTGCGTACATACACATCTCTTAGTGGGGCTTTGATTAGCTAAACTTTGATTAGACTAGGATCAGCACTTGTGACTAGTACTTTGAACTGCTTTTCAACTTTGCATGCTGAATTGAATAATTGTTATTCCTTTGCTACATACTAGCCTTCTGAGCTCCACTTCCTACTAACTCAGCAGGTGCCATTCCTCACAATCGTTGGGCAGATCACAAGTGAGAGTGTCACGAACCAGCCACCGGTTGTACCACTTCCTTGCTGCATTGGTAAGAACTAGTAAGAACTTGGTAAGGCGTTGTGAGGGGGCAACTGTTGAAACGCCAAAACCTAGTAGTTGATAGGAGCATATACACTGTGATTTGTTTCCTCGTTTTCTACTAACAATGACAGGTTGGTTGAAGTTGGTAGATTACGATCACATCACGAGCAGATTTGAACTCAAAGGTAAACAACTACCATTATGCATCATGCCACTCACCGCTGAGAGTACATCGTTGTACTATTTCATATGGGTTACTATGTTGAAAAGCTACTTTGAAAGACATGACCTTGATCCTTATGAGAAGATGAGAAGGGCAAGGACGGCGCTGATCGATGATGTTCAACATTGGTGGTCGAATATTGAGTATCACTTCATGTACACATGGGAGCAGATGAAGAAGAAATTGCAACGTCGTTTTGTACCTCCACTACCCACGGTCACAAGCGAGGTGCAACCTAAGGTAACTGAAAATGCTAACATTGTTTTGCCTCCTACTCCATCCACAGATACCACCGAGACGCTTGAAGAGATGAAGGATGATCTGGCGCATCTTATGTCATCAGAGGAGAAGTTTGAGGTATCTACAGTATCTGAGGAGGACAATAATGACAAAGGTACCGATTTAATATTACAGCATGACATAGAGCAGCCTTGTGAGTATATACCTGTTGTAGTGCAATCTTTTGATATTCCTTGTATTAACTTGAATGAACCATGTGCTAATCTGAAGTCACATAATTTCGCACAGGTCGAATTAATTACACATAAGGAAGTACTTGATAGAATATCCACCTCTGATGCGTTGTGTTATATCATGCTTAATGAGCCCGTTAGTTTGGAATGTGCTATGAAGAAAGTTTCTGAACTTTCATCGCTAAATTCTCTATATAGCACCTACACCTACTGTTTTAAATTAGTTGGAGATTATGGTGTAGACAATCAATTTATGGTATATCGAATATGCATAACTTGTGATCACATGGATCAATTGAAGTTTGTTGTTTTAAACAATAATTATTGTGTGCTGAATCTTGTTCATTGTGAGAGAAAAATAAAATTTAGTGATCATTCAATCCCTATGTGTTCGCCTCTTATTGCACCAAATAGTATTGACAATGTGCATAATAATGTTGAAGTATGGAAGAACTTTCAAATCTTTTCACCATTGCTAGAAGAATTTGCTAACACTCAATTGAAATATGATTATATGAATGAATTTTGTTTGATTCCAAAAGTGCTAGATTTGCCCTTATGTGCTATCACTGCAAGTTAACAAATTCAGATATTTGAACTGCATAAATGCTTCACTTACATTTGCAAAACTAGTTGCAATAATTGCTATGTGAGAAATTTTGTTTTGATCATTCACATATATGATTACTCTTGGGTTAATAATACAATGATCTTTTATAATCGCTGTTATCGTCTAACATTAATTGTGCAACAACGAAGAACTGTTAAAACAGATGATATATACATATACCATGCATACACCATGGCTTCTTTGTTACCCTATTTTCAGCTTATCAAAAGCTGAGGACGGCTTTGTTTTCTAGAAAGGGAGGATGATGAGGACATGACCCCTATGGATACAACCATATTTGCTATGCTTGTTGTTCCAAGTACAAGAGCTCGTACGGTTCACTTAAATTATCAGGTGAGCTTGTTTTTAGGAGTGTCTTTATATTATATGAACTATATGATGCTACCTAATGATGAAATATATATATGTGCAGCACCATGTCACTTTTGGTCCAAGACAAGCAAGCGATTCAGCTGGACCTGCTCGAATCCAGCCGGCCTCCGAATCAGCGTGATGAAGACCAACTTAAAACAGACATAACTTTTGCAAACCGAGTCCGATTCGGGTGTTCTTGAGTTTGTTGGAAAGCTAACGACGAGATATTTCCAGAGGATCTAGCCTCACCTCCAAATTTCTTCTGTAGACTTCGTAATCGTCAAAAGAAGGTGCTATGTCACCAATTTGGGCCGATTTGGGCCTTGTAATTGTACCGGAATTGGCCCATATGCCGCCAGCCCACCTGGGGGTGTGATTACTGTTCACATGAACAGTAATTCATGCCTTTAGTCCCACCCCTCTATTTCTTTTAGATTTGTGGCTCCTCATCCCCTATTTAAGGAGGACGCACCCCCTCTAGTTTCCTTGGATTTTGTTTAGTAAAAGTTAGCCTTGTTGTAACTTCGTGTATTGGCTTGTGTCGACTAGACCAACCATAATACCGCTTTCAAAATCCCAATTTCAATATTTCAATCTTTATTTGTAATTTTAGATTGCTTTATCTTGTTCTTGCGTGCTTCTTCGGTGTATGCAGGAATCGACCTTCGTGGTCAGGTCAACCGGGTATTCGTGCACGGTTGATAACGACTTGTCGATCAGTTCAGCGATTGTGTGTTTTCGAGCCTGGCGTGTTCGTAGCCGAGATCGTCAGAGTTGAGCGACGCCTACCGGACTTATCGTTCTCATCGAAAGATCGGGCCAACAAATCAAACCTTAGTGTTCATCACACTCACCACTAGAATCTCTTCAATTCGCGAAGCTATGCTCGGTTTCTTAGTAAGCGCTAAGAGAAGTACAGTCTTCACTGCACGCTGACCCGGGAAGAACCCGACTAGCATTGAAAGAGAGCGCGGAGGCGCACTCCCTTGATAGGTCAAAGTCTCCCTGGACGGGATCTGCACAAAGACTGTCCCACTGAAACAGGATATCACCGCTCGGTAAGCGTGCAGCCAATCCATGCCCAAGATAACATCGAATGGCTCCATCTGTATTACTATCAGGTTTGTTGTGAACTTCTCCCCATCAATAACAATAGCATACCCAGGACAGACAGTTGAACTAGCAATCATACCACCAAGAGAACTAACCAACACTGACTTAGAAATCCACTACATACTCAAATTCACTCTTCTAGCAAACGCCGTAGACACAAACGAATAGGTAGCCCCTGAATCAAAAAGGACAAAAGCTTCAAAGGAATCAACTAATAAAGTACATGTCACCACATCAGGACGGCCTACGGTCACAGGTGTAGGCATGGCGTAGACTTTTTGTGGCATCGGTGCAGAAGATGCCCCAACACTCAGCGAAGGATGCACAAGAACTGCTTCTGATGGAGCAAATGACGGTCGTGGCGGTCTGGGTTCAGTAGAACCACGTGGTGGCACCGGGAGAACGCAGCAGGTGGAACCCAGCCAGGAGGGTGCTGGGGTGTGGGAGCAGCTACCAAAGTCTGAACTGAACCTCGTGGAGTAGTAGACGAAGATGCTGCAGGGGCTGACTTCCACTTAATGATGCTTGCTGGATTCTTCTTGCACACTATCATCTTGTGGCCTGACAGGCCACAATGGCGACAATCTCCCGTAAAGGAACACTCAGAAGCACGATGGTTGTCACCACACTTGAAGCATATCATTCCCTGACTTGGAACTGGGCGCAAGGCTGGCGAAGGAGTATGCTGGGTAGGAGAAGCGACATGCCTCTGTTGACCAGAACGCGCAGACGGCTGGGAGCGATGGCCTCCCTAAAATCTCTTGGAAGCAGGTCGCTGGAAGGACCCACCTCCACCGCTGAAGCTCATCTTGTGTCCACTGACTGGTCCTCCAGTAGAGGTAAAGCTGCTAGGAGTCTGCCTCGCCCAAGTAAGTTCCCGCTCCAACTCCATACCCTTGGCCTGATCGACCACACTATTGAAGTCAAGCAAGTTGGTCGCCCCCAGGACGTGGCGATACTTAGGGTTCAGTCCCCTACGGAACCTCTTTGCCTTCTCTCGATCATTGCCAGCCACAGCTGGCACAAAGCGGACTAAGTTGTTGAATCCCGCCTCATAGTCCTCTACAGACAGCTTCCCCTGAACGAAGGTCGTCAGGGAATATTCCATCCTCTCAAGGAAAGAATCAGGATAAAACTTAGCCCTGAACTGCTCTAAGAAATCCTCCCAAGTAACCGGTCCCTGCAGTGGAGTCCTGGCTGATAGGACTCCCTCCCACTAGATATCCACTTGGCCCTTCAGTTGAAAAGCCACAAAGCGCGCCTTCTGCGCTGAAGTCATCTCTAATGCACCAAACTGCCTCTCCATGTACCGAAGCCAGTCAGCTGCTTGTACTAGAGTACCCGCTCCGTCAAAGGTGTCGAGACGAAGGGACATCCACTCCCGGAGGCTCATTCTAGCCTCTAGAGGAGCTGGTGCAGCCATCGGAGCAGCAACAGCTGCACCCATAGCAGGAGGAGCTGCCTGCAGCTGTTGACAAAGCTGCTGAACCTCTCTCTGAAGTTCCTGAAGTAAGGCGGCTGACGCGGCCTGGGCATCAGCAACTGGACGAGCGGCAGATGCAACCTCCTCAGCCACCCCGCCAACGGCCTCTTCGGCCGGGGATGAGGACGCCACCGAGCCACGTCCACGACCACGACCACGGCCCGCACCACACCCACGTCCTCTACCTCTTGCCATTCTGAGTCCCCAAAAACAATAAGTTATCCACTTAACATTGGAGCAAATAAAACGATAATATCATAACGAGTCAACAAAAACATCACATTGAAACAGTCTTATCAGAATCGCGGATGCAATGAATTTTCCCATTCCTACCTACTGTGCACAATGTGTCAATTTAATTTATCTTCCTAGCTACCACGGACCTGAAGCACGCTCTGATACCAACTGTAACAACCTGGCTATGCAGAAGCTAAGATATTACCACAAGTCATCAATTTTTGAACAAAAGTCTAACATACTAAACTATAAGAGTGGATTAAGGAACAAGCTGAACGACATTTAGCAAGTAATACAACTAATTTAAGCAATAACCAATCTATCATCTGAATCCAAATAAGCTTCCCCATTCAAAAGAACACCACTAGACTAGTAACGAAGAGCAAAGGTTCATAACTTGACAATTCTAAGCATAACGATCTCAACCACGAGAGTTATTTATTAATACAATTTCAGTCCATAAATGCAGAGTAAAATTAAAGAATTATTGCTATGATGAGTGCAACTGTGTCTAATTTCCCCCACGAATGCCGTCATCAAGTTTCACCTAAAAAACAAAGAAACAACAAGGGTGAGTCCACGACTCAGCAAGTACAAAAGAATATGTGAACACAGTAGTACCATTTGTCATCGTAAAATGAACCAACATTTGGATTAGAATCAACATATGAAAGAATGAATGAATGCACATGCTCTTCTCTTTTGCTCAAACCGGTATAGCGAGTGAATACCCGTCGGTGTTCACTTATGCCCGCATTCTATAAAATGCGGGGACCCATGCCCGTTTGAGAACTTGTCAAATCGGGGATCCATGTTGCCCACATTGGAATGGTAGGTCTTACTATTACTACCAACTCCCATGGGTGTTGCAAGATCAAAACTTGCATGCATGTATGAATTTGATGAATAATGAAATAACAGTAATCGAATCTTAGTAAGGCAAACCGTCATGAACAAGTACATATCACCTTGATTCATCATATTATCACTAAACAGATAAGAACACATATCAACCACAATTGTATAATTGTGCTTGCCTTTCTTCGCTACCTAGGGTTTGAATAAGGGTTATACTCAATTTTCCCGACGGTCTAGCAGTAAGTCTCACGTAACAGCAGTACGAAAATCACCATAACGTTCACTACGAAACTCAGAACGGAGTGATCTTGGACTCTCTGGAGTCATGACAACACCGTCTACGATAATCTAGTTGGGCAAGTCCCCTGATTCGGCATCCTAATATTTCTTATCTTCAGGTGAAGTTTCTGTCTCTGTAATCTGACAGTCAGCGAAACAGCAGCGGTAAAAATTCCATAACTTATGATTGCCAACTGTAAAAATTGTGTTCTTTATCAACTTGTAAATCCTACTGAATTTCCCACAAGTTTTGTGTTTGGGGACCTTTCTGATTCTGTCTCTAAATAATTCTTACTGGCCAGACAAGCAAACTGCGAGATCTCGTCAGCTCTCCTGAACAGTCGCACGAAAACTGCCATAAGTTCTAATCTGTAACTCCAAATCAGGTGATCTTGGTGCCTAAAGAAAGCTAAGACCGAGGGATACAACTTTCTAAGAGCTGGTCAGATCAGAAAATATACGCATCCCACCCAAAACTGACGAGCAACAGCACTGCACAAATCTGATCTACTACTGACAGTAACAACGTGAATTGAAATTGCTACCGATCTACCGGAGATCGAAGTTACCCTTGATGAATCACTAGAGGATGTCACCTCGCTGCGTGCCGGTTACCTTCTCCTCCCCTTCCCTCCTCCTCTTCCTTCTTCCTCTCCTCTTCTTCCTCCTCTCCTTGCTCCTCCTCTTTGGTCGGCCCTCCAACGGTCGTCTTCTCGCCTTTCTTCCAATGGGTAGCAGCGAGGAGCTTCGCCGGGGAGGATGGTGGCGCTGTTGGGGAGGTGGTGGCGCAGGGGAGGCGCAAGGGGAGAGGGGGTGGCGGCTATGGGGGGAGAGGGAGAGTGGGGGCGGCTAGGGTTTGCCCCCCCCTCTCTCTTGGCCGGCCCCCTAGGCCGGCCTCCTCTCTTGGGCCTCCTAGGCCGCGGCCCGCGGCCCAGGTTGGTGAAATTTTATAGATAACCCCTTTTTCAGAAAAATTTCATTCTTTTACTTTGGTTTTCTCCCCCGGCTTCCTTTCTAATTAGCCAATTAACTTTCGGGGTATTACATGCTCCCTCTTCCATCTCGTAGGTATTGATGGCCTACCTGGCCATCTTGTACGAGCACCTCGCCAGCCGTACGCTGGTGGATGCCGCGGAAGGATACTGTGCCAACAGTGTCCTCCCTCCTCCCTCCTCCCACAGAGGTTCTGCCGGGGGACGTGATGGCCACGTTTTGCTGGCTTAACCTCCTAATCCGCCGCGTCTTTTGAGTGGTCCTCTTCCGTCGAGCTAATGTCGCCATGGAGGTGGTCCTCGAGAATGATGTTCTTCCGTCGAGCTAATGTCGCCATGGAGGTGGTCCTCGAGAATGATGTTATACGTATTATGGAGGATTACGATCGCTTAAATGCCGACATCCGACGTCGGTCCAGCGGGTCGACCAAGCTGAGATATCGGAAGCAACGGAAGAGGCTCTATGGGCATAATTCGACTTGGTCCTTGAGTGGAAGCATCTTTGGAAAACTCTCCAACAAGCGCGTCAATGTGTTGACGTGTTTTGGGCTACCTACACTGATCCTGAAACATCAGATGCTGACAACATCGCCTATGAAGATTTGATAACGGACATAATAGGCTACTTGGGATGTTAGAAACTTCTTCTAGGATGCTGACAACACGCTGTTAATTTGGCCATATGTAAATACAAAAAATGATCAAAAAATCCAGTTTGAAGTTAAGTTACTATCTATGTTGTATATATTTACTGAATAACGTGTTTATCTTACTGTCTTTTATGTCTATGGTTACATATTTACTGCTAATGCTAGCCGAAAAATAGAATATTTTTTAGATATAGAAGATACTATCACATGCGGTTTAGTGGAACAAACTGTCTATGATATGTATCACAGACAGTTATAAAATATAATAGTCTGTGATATATAATTCTCACAGACGGTTATTAACAATAACCGTCTGTGATATATAATTACCACAGATGGTTTTTAAATATAACCGTCTGTGATATGTATCACAGACGGTTTGTGGTTGGAACTGTTTGTGATATGTTCAAGCCGCTTCGGCTCCCGCGCAATGTGTCTCTTATTCTCGCACACCGACATCACGATGCGTCTCTTTGTTTTGCGCACCAACGTTACAATGCGTCTCTTCGTCTCGATTTGTGATATGTTTTAAAAGAATGATCATGTCTTTCGCACCCTCCATCAACATCTAGTAGAGTTTAAAAAAACTCAATCACTACGGTATTCAGAACTCACAGACTGTACGTCGCGCGCCATGGTGAACACACAGAGCATGACGGCGAGGACCAAGGTGAGGAGGTCGGCGATCGCCGTCGTTCTTCCTCATGATGTCATCGCAACATCGTCAGCCTCGTGGCCGCGAGCTCTCCTCAGCCCACGGCTGATCCCTACAGCCTACGAGCCACGTACGTATTTATATACCTACAAAAATGTGTACTACTGTTTGTGGCAGCATCAAATCTATGCATGCATACATGTTAGCCTTTTAATTTGACTAGAGAAATATATCACTAATGTGACTAGCAACAACACCCTTAATTTGACCTTTTAATTTTCTCTTACGGAATAATTCTGACGTCTTGAATTGTGTAAGTATATTGGAGTTGCAAGGCCATGTATAAGGCATCCAAGGAGCGCGCCGTGGGGAGGTGTGTGGCTCTGGAGCGGGAGGAGGTGATGAAGTGGCTAGACAATGAGCGCTGCCTCACCGTCGTCAACCACCTGGCCGGCGCTGGCAACCCAAAGGCCTCCATCATCATCGGCCTCATGCTCGTCTTCGCGCACCAGGACATGCAGCACAGCCTCGTGTTACGACCTATGTGTTCGGCTTCCTCCTCTACACAGTCAACGAGGCGTGCGATGTTTGGAAGCAATAGATCAGCCAAGTCGAGGGTGAGCCAGCCGACGGGTGTGAGACGGCCAAGAGGACCAACGAGTGCAAGCGGTGCTGGGAGGGTCCAGGCAGTGATGTGGAAGATGGCCTGGCCGGGTGTGGGCGGTGTCAGAGGACTGCCACCGGTACACGAGCATCGGCGGTGGGGTGACGGAAGGGTGGGACGACTACGTTGTCTTCTGCAGCGACGACGGTAGAATTAGGCATGAGTACGCCAAGTTCTTTGCATAAGTGTTGAACTACTTGTGATCATAAAATTAGCAGTTTTAGCATAGTTTTTAGCAAATATTCAGATATAATTCTTTACTAATATGTGAATGTGTCATATGTTCTGAATTTGCATTTATTTCTACCTTTTTTAGATGTTCTGTAAGAAGTGATTGGTCGCGCTGTTAATTTGGCCAAATGTAAATACAAAAAAAAAATCAGTTTGAAGTTAAGTTGTTGTCTTTCATGTCTATAGTGAAAAACAAGTCACACACATATTTACTCCTGATGCTAGCCGAAAAACAAAATATTTTTAGCTATAGAAAACTATCACAGGTGGTTTAGTGGAACAAACCGTTTGTGATATATACCACAGACGATTATAAAATAAAATAGTTTGTGATATATAATTATCACAGATGGTTATTAAATAGATATGTTTGTGATGTGTACTAATTACAGACAGTTCTTGTTAAAAAATAGTCTGCAATAATTATATATCACAGACGGTGCTTGCCAAAAATCGTCTGTGATACGTATCACAGACGATTTTTGACAAGCACCATCTGTGATGTGTCCATAGTGAGATCTGGCTGATATGTGACTGCTTTGAAGAAGACGGCTAAGAAAGCAACCGAGCCCACCATGAAGCATGATTTTTTTTCAGGGGGTCGTCTACGCAGCATGAGGAGGATGAGACAGCAGTCACGACCAACTTCATCAAACCTGACAAACTAGAGTGTATGATTACCTAGCGCTCTCCTGGCAGCCATGCATGCTTCTTGAACTCCAGTGTGTCAGGTTCGATGAAGTAGGTCGTGGTTGTTGTCTCATCTCCTCTTGCTGCGTGGACGACCCCCCCCCCCGGCCAAAAAAAATCATGCTTCATGGTGGGCTTGGTTTCTTTCTTATGCGTACTCACCGTCTTCTTCAAAGCAGCCGCATATCAGATATAGATCCCATTACAGATAGATCTACCAGGACGACTAGATATTTAAAGGCGCATGTTACAGACGATACTTTTTAAGAACCGTCAGTGATACATATCATAGATGGTTTTAAATATAAACTATCTGTGATAATTTACAGACCGTCGGTGAGGTCTCTGAATATTATAGACAGTTCTTTTTTAAGAACAGTCCATGATATGCACCATTAAATATCTGGTCATCCCGACCTGTCTATAATATGTTGTTGCTTTGAAGGAGTCGGTCTACTCTGGGGGCGTTTGGTGAAAGAATTAAATACCATAGATTTACAAGTATGTTTGTAGATCTATTTATTTTTGATGATCTAAGGTTAGTATTTGCTTCTAACTATATGAATTATAATATAGAGAGATCGATGATGGGTTTATCATCCAAGAAGGTTATTGGCAGTTAAGATTTACAATAGAATAATGAGCAGCATGTATATATACATTGACTTATCATGTATTGTGTAAAATCATATTGTTTACATCATAGTGAGCCTCAGTTACTATGTCAAATGAAGGAGGAATGGAGGAGAAGGAAAGGAGGAAGAAAGAGAGGAGGATATTGTAGGATATTTGGGATCTTCGTGGTGAGCTCCAAGGGTAACCATCTGTAATCCTTTATATTTGTCCTGGATTAATTGATATTCAATTTGTAGTATGTTTGGTCAATAGGAAGAGTAGTTGTGTGCATTAATCCAATTTAACACTAATTTGTTACGTGTGTAGCGCACATGGACCGAAGCTGGATGTATGTTAAGAACTATGTGAGTGAAGAGTACATTGATGGCGTGTCTGCTTTTAGAAGAGCTGCCGAGAAGGATATGTTGAGGAAGGGGATAAAATTTATGTACTATCCATGCATTGATTGCGATAAACTGAAGATGTTTACCAACCCGGTGCAAATCGAAGCACACTTTATTCGAAGGGGTTTCAAAGAGGGGTATACATGTTGGACCAGTCACGGTGAAGAGCAGATTATACCGGAAGTGATGAAGGTGGGGTGCCCGATCTTTCGATGAGATTGATAACTATCGATTTTGGTGGAGGTGACTCTCACGATCCGACTACAACCGTACGACGATGCTTGCGCCTTAGCAATCGTTGAACCAACTCTGAGATGTTATTAACCTTACAGGAAGTGCGATCAATCTGAACACGAAGCTCAATTCCTGCGAGCAATCGAAGAACTAGCAGGAATAAAATGTAGACAATATGATATTGTGAATATGATTGAAGTGCATATGGTGTTGAAACAAAAGTGGGATCCTGAAGGCTGTCTTGATAGGTGGTCGGTCGACATAACTGAAGAACAGAAGTTTGCACAATGGCTACACCTAAACTCAACGAAATCCTCGAAAACTAGATGGGTGCGACGTCCTTATATAGGGAAGGGGAAGCCGCACATAGCTAAAAAAATAGGGGATGGGACTATTCATACACTATTCACAGACATGGAACTGTTTATGTGAACAGTATGGGCTCCATAAGGTGGCCCGCTAGCGTATGGTCTAATTCCTGTACGATTACAAGGCCCAAATTGGTTCAAATAGGTAATATAGCATCTTCTTTTGACAATTTTAAAGTCCACATAAATAATTTGGAGGTGAGGCCAGATCCATTAGAGAGCTTTTGGAATAAGCTTTCCAACAAGCCCAAGAACACCCGAATCGGACTCAATTGGCAAAAGTTATGGCCTTTTTACTACAGGCATGTTGGGCTGTCACAGTGCCAGATTGTTTTGGAGATTCTGACCTGCACAAAATGAATTTGGAGGTGGGCTGGATCCGTTGGAAAGATGACGAGATAATCTTTCCATCAAGTGCTCTTGGACCTCCAACGGACTCCGTATGTGAAAGTTATGCATGTTTGAAGTCGGTGTTGTCTCCGGAGGCCGAATTGGATTCCAAAATAGGTCCAGCTAGAACTCTTGCAAATCAATCACTCTCTGTCTTTTATTCTTGAAAATAGCAACATATTTATTAGGCAATATCATATAGTTCATGTAATATAAAAGTACTCCTAAAAACGAGCTCACCAGATACTCTAAGTGAAGTGTTTGAGCTCTTTTAATTGGAACAACGAGCATAGCAAATATGGTTGTATCCATAGGGGTCATGTTCTCATCATCCTCCCCGTTTTGAAAACAAAGCCGTCCTCGGCTTTTGATAAGCTGAAAATATGGTAACAAAGAAGCCAAGGTGTATGCATGGTATATGTATATGTTATCTGTTTTAACGGTTCTTTGTTGTTGCACAATTAATGTTTTAAAACAGCAGCGTTCATAAAAGCTTATTGTATTATTATCCCAAGAATAATCATATATGTTAATGAGCAAAACAAAATTTCTCACTCAACAATTATTGCAACTAGTTTTGCAAATGTAAGTAAAGCATTTATTCAATTCAAATATCTGAAGTTGTAAACTTGCAGTGGTAGCACATATGAGCAAATCTACAACCTTTGGAATCAAACAAAGTTCATCCATATAATCAGATTTCAATTGAGCGTTAGCAAATTCATCTAGTAAGGGTGAAAAGATTTGAAAGTTCTTCTATACTTCAACATCATGATGCAGATTGTCAATACTAGATGGTGCAATAAGAGATGAACACATAGGCATTGGATGATCACTAAGGTTTATTTTTCTCTCATAGTGAACAAGATTCGGCACACAAAAATTATTGTTCAAAACAGTAAGCTTCAATTCATCTATATGATCACAAGTTATGCATATTCGATATACAAGAAATTGATTGTCTACACCATAATCTCCAATCAAATTAAACTTATATCCAAGGGTGTACGCACTAGACAAGGAGATTATACATGAGATTTTAGAAACTTTCGCCATAATATTTGACAATTTCATAGGTGGCTCCAACATAATATAACGTAAGGAATCAGCAGGATAAATTCTAGTCAAAACTTCTTTATGTCTAACCAATTCCACAATATCATTATATGTGATTGATTCATCACATGAATCGCTCAAAACACAGTAGGCAATTCAATTATGTTATCACATGGTACACTCAATTCAACAGGTAAATCAACAAGTTTATCACATGGTGCACTCAAGTCAACAGGTAAATCAACAAGTTTATCACATGGTGCACTAAAATCAATGCAGTCTAAATTCTCTATGTGAAACACATGCATATCTGAATTATTTTCCACTAATTTTTGCTCCAAAATAGCATTAACAGTGGACAGTTGTAGTTCTTCACAAACATACTCACCGTGCGTGATGATAGCACCATGATCTTTACCTTTTTGGCTCTCCTCAAATGATGTAGGTGCATCCATCTCCTCATCTTCCTTCTCAGCCAATGGAGTCGATGGTTCAATCAGCCCATTCTCCTCTTTGGCGTGGTTCTCAACTTCATGGTTCAATCAGCCCATTCTCCTCTTTGGCGTGGTTCTCAACTTCCTGCAAGTTGTTAGTAATAGAAAAAGATACAAACATAGGCTTGTTCTCATGATTTCTATCATCAAGCATTCTTAATTCCTTCTCAATCTGACTTTCAACCTTACAAGCAAGTATAAATAAATGAGAGAGAGAGAATTATATTCTTTATGAATAAGAAGGCCCTGAATTTCTTGATTAAGCCCACTTAAGAATCTATTTTCTGTAGATTCAGCATGTTCCTCTAAACCACAACGCAACAAACGAGTTTTCAATTCATGATAGTATTCTCTTACAGTTCTACTACCTTGATTTAAACAATGTAATTTAGCTAGTAAATAATCAGCATGATATTTAGGAACGAATTCATCTCTCAAAAGTTTCTTTAATGCATTCCAAGTTTGAGGCACTTTTCCATGTCTATTTAAATACTTCCACTAAAGTATTGCATACTCAATAAAAGCGCTAGTGGAAGCTCTAATCTTTTGTCTATCAGACCAATCATAATATTCAAATTCTTTGTCTAATGCTATTTCCCAGTCAACATAGGCATTAGGGTCAAAATTACCAGCAAAGGATGAAAATGCATACTTAAATTTACCTTATTCAGGCACAGGAGATGAGTCAATAGTGTTGCTGATCTCACGAAACATCCGACTATACGAACTTGAACCTGTCATGGTTAGTAGAAACCAAGCATATGTCACTAGCAACTACTAGGATGTGGTGGTTCAAAAGTCGCTCACACTCAAGCCTTCTATCGAAATCTTACCAATTCTTACTAAGCAACAGGGGTGATCGGCAACCAGCGGTGTCAACGTATCTTCGAAGATTGGATGGAACGATTGCCAGGTGAAGATCAGCCTATATGGTGTAGAAGATGTGTAGTTTGGAGGGCTCAAATATGGTAGCAAGGATTAGCAACAATCAATTCAGCAAATGCAAGTTGAAAAATTACTCAAAGTACTAGTCAATATTGCTGATCCTAGCCTAGAAAGAGCTAGCTAATCAAAGCCTACCAAGAGAGGTGTATGAACGCACACGCAAAAATCAAAGTGACTTGATGTAAGTAAAGAAAATTCTCACACAAAGTGCTAGGAGAGACTCTAGCCAACTACCCAAACTTATTTGTAGGTGCACAAGATTGTTCACACGAAGTAGAGTACAAAATCAGAATAACGTGCAATGTAAATAACCCTCTAGTTTAAGCAGTAAACAATAGCTAGTCTCAAAAGATGAACAAGAATTTTTTTTATATGGCTTATATATGCTCTCTTGAAAGGTTTCGACGAGATCTACAACTTTGCAGTTGAGGCGAAGCCCAAATTCCGAAGGGAAGACTGAAAGAAATGCCAAAAATAGAAACCGAAAACTTGCGATGCAAATTCGGGGCTAAAGATGGCTGATTTTGGGGTCCTTGGAGGGTGAAAAACGTCTGAGGTCGAAAAGACTTTCCTCATCGTTAGCTTTCCAACGAGCACCAGAACGTCCAAAACGGACATCGTATGCAAAATTTATGCATGTTTTACTGAAGGTGTCTCGAAAACAGAATCGTACTTGGACTCGAAACCGACTCAGGTTCAATCTTGAAACTGCTATATCTTTTGATTCCATGAGCCAAACTTGCTGAAATGTTTTGTGCAAGCTTGTGGCTATATGTAGAAGGACTCCACCAATTTTCACTAGTTTTAGCATAAGATTGTTTTTCTTCTTCTTTTTTACCACGGCTTTTGTTCTGTGTGGTGGCCTCTTTCTCTTTCTATTATTTGCCGGCCCTAGGGTTTTCCTCAACTCACGAATAACAGCAAAGCATTATCTTTTTTTGGTGTAGATTAGAGGAATTCTAACCCACAAATTTTCTATTTTAGATGCAAAAACTAAGAACCATAAAAGAACGATTAAGCGACGCAAAGGAAAAACACGAGAAGTAATCTAGACAACAACCAACTAGACAATAACTAGAACTAAAGATCAGCAACTAGACACGACAATGCAACCAAAGATTCAACAATCAAACTAAAAAGAAAAAATTGCAAAGTCTTAAAGGTTTCTGGACTCTAGGTGTGAAAAACGAATCTACTACTAGAAAACTGAAAACTCTCACCGATGAACTGTAGCTCTGATACCACTTGATTAAGGTGGGGTGCCCGATCTTTCGATGAGATTGATAACTATCGATTTTGGTGGAGGTGACTCTCGCGATCCGACTACAACCGTACGACGACGCTTGCTAGAAGCGCGATCAACCTGAACATGAAGTTCAATTCTTGCGAGCAATCGAAAAACTAGCAAGAATAAGATGTAGACAATCTAAAATTGCGAATATGATTGAAGTGCATATGGTATTGAAACAAAAGTGGGATCCCGAAGGTTGTCTTGATAGGTGGTCAGTCGACACAACTGAAGAACAGAAGTTTGCACAATGGCTAAACCTAAACTTAACGAAATCCCTGTAAACTAGAGGGGTGCGACCTCCTTATATAGGGAATGGGAAGCCGCACATAGCTAAAAAAATAGGGGGTGTGACTATTTATGCACTATTCATAGACATGGTACTATTCACATAAACTGTATGGGCTCCATAAGGTGGCCCGCTAGCGTATGGTCCAATTCCGGTACGATTACAAGGTCCAAATTGGCCCAAATAGGTGATGTAGTATCTTCTTTTGACGATTCCGAAGTATGCAGAAAGAAATTGGAGGTGAGGCTAGATCCATTATAAATCTCTCGGAATAAGCTTTCCAACAAGCCCAAGAACACTTGAATCGGACTCCGTTTGCAAAAGTTATGACATTTTTACTACGGGCATGTTGGGCTGTCATAATGCCAGATTGTTTTGGAGATTCCGACCTGCACAAAATGAATTTGGAGGTGGGGCTAGATCCGTTGGAAAGATGACGAGATAATATTTCCATCAAGTGCTCATGGACCTCCAACGAACTCCGTATGTGAAAGTTATGCATGTTTGAAGTCGGTGTTGTCTCCGGAGGTCGAATTGAATTCCAAAATAGGCCTAGCTCGAACTCTTACAAATCAACCACTCTCTGTCTTTTATTCCTGAAAATAACAATACATTTATTAGGCAATATCATATAGTTCATGTAATATAAAAGTACTCCTAAAAACGAGCTCACCTGATAATCTAAGTGAAGTGTACGAGCTCTTTTAATTGGAACAACGAGTATAGCAAATATGGTTGTATGCATAGGGGTCATGTTCTCATTAGGAAGGTAGTAACATCGTCGAGGGAGACAATGATATGCCGGATGTGGACCGTGCTTTCGATGAGGGTAGGCACGATGATAATCTGGATCAGATGCTACGTGATGCAAATAGGGAACTATAGTAAGAGTGAGTTTGGTTAATTCGAGAGCTTAATGGAGGACTCAGGGAAACCTTTGTTCCCGGGCTGCAAGCCAGAATACACAAGGTTATCATCCGTGCTTGAACTACTAAGGCAAGCAATGGTTGGCCCGACAAGATTTTCACGGAGTTGTTAGGTCTCCTAGCGGATATTCTTCTGGAGGGGAACGTGTTGCCATGAACCACCTACCAAGCCAAGAAGGTTCTTTGTCCATTTGGAATGGAAGTAGAAAGGATACATGTATGTCTGAATGATTGTATCCTCTACCGTAAAGAGTATGCAGACATACATGTATGTCCGGTGTGCAAAGTATCACGATACGAGCGTAAGAATCACTCTGGTGACGGCGAGGCCATCGAGGTAAAGCAAGGACCATCTGCTAAGATGTTGTGATATCTGCCTTTAATTCCCCGTTTGAAGCGTTTACTTGCAAACCGAAAGGAGGCAAGATTGCTGCATTGGCACTCGGAGAAGCATAAGAAAGATGGAAAGTTAAGACACCCTGCTGACTCTGCCCAGTGGAGAAACTTCAATAGGATATTTGAAGACTTCGATACAAAATTGAGGAATATAAGGTTTGAATTGAGTACAGATGGAATGAATTCTTTCGGTAACATGAGCAGCCAACATAGTACCTGGCCCGTGAATCTATGTATGTACAACCTTCCTCCTTAGCTGTGTTTGAAGTGGAAGTACATTTTGTTGTCACTACTTATCCAATGGTCGAAGCAACCTGGGAACAATATTGATGTATACCTATCATCATTGCTGGAAGATCTTCTAACACTGTAGAATGAAGGGGTACTGGTATGGGATGTGTACAAAAGATAACTTCACTTTGTGCGCCATATTATTCTGCACCATCAATAATTTTCCTACCCTTGGTAATCTTTCGGGGTTCAGCCAAAGCATGTTCGCACTACTTGCATGATACCTAGGGTGTGTGGCTGAACAACTCGCGTAAAACTGTGTACGTGCATCACCGTAGGTTCCTTCTCCCGTATCACCCCATACCGCAAGATGAAGAAATAATTCGACGAAAATAAGGAGGACAATTCAGCTCCAAGGGCTTTCGGAGGGAAAGAGGTCTATGATATGATTAAGGACATCTATGTTGTGCTTGGAAATGGACCTAAATTGAGGACCCATCAGAAGAACATCTGAAAGAAGCGATCAATTTTTTGGGACTTACCTTATTGGGAGCACTTAGAAGTTCACCGCTGCATCGACGTTATACACATGGAGAAGAATGTATGTGATAGCTTGATTGGTCTCTTACTAAACATTCGTGACAAAACAAATGATGGTGTCAACGCACGGTGTGACTTGGTTGATATGAACATAAGTATGGAGTTAGCACCGAAAGAGACCTATGAAGGATGAACGTACCTTTCCCCAGCTTACTACACTCTGTCCAATGCCAAGAGAAAGGAACTGTGCTAGAGCTTGCATGGTGTGAAAGTTCCGTCCGGTTACTCGGTCAACATTAAGTCTCTTATTTCTACAGAAGGTTTGAAATTAATTGGTATGAAGTCTCATGATTGTCATGTTTTAATGACATAAATGCTTCCTATTGCAATTAGAAGTATTTTACCGAATAAGGTCCGAGTGGCAATCATGAGTCTGTGTTATTTTTTAACTCAATTGCTCAGAAGGTGATCGATCCCGAAGGACTAGATGCCATGTAAGCCGTGGTGGTGGTGACTCTATGTCATCTTTAGATGTATTTTCCTACATCATTTTTGGATATCATGGTTCATCTCATTGTTCACCTTGTGAAAGAGATAAAGATATGTGGCCCTGTGTTCCTACATCATATGTACCCATTCGAGAGGTACATGGGAATTCTCAAGTCCTATGTAAGTAATCGATCTCGGCCGGAGGGCAGCATCATAGAATGTTATGCAACCGAAGAGGTCATTGAGGTCATTGTATTTGTTTTGTTTTTTGTTTTCAGAGGGCATAGCTAGCATTTCCTGCGGCTAGCTGAAAAAAAGAATTTTATTTGTTATAGAAAGAACTATCACATGCGATTTAGTGGAAGAAGCCGTCTGTGATATGGTTGCACATCACATACGATTTTATTATGGAACCGTCTATGATATCGATTTATTAGTAGGACCCCGCTAGGGTTTTGACTCTTACCCCTCACTCGTCCGTCTCCCTCCCCAGTGCCCTGAACTCCTCACTCGCCCGCCCCTTCCCCTTCTCCCCAACACCAACACTACCCCTTCCCCGACCCTTATGCCGACGCCGCCCTTCTTCCCGTATCCGTCGGTCCCTGCTGCTCCCTGACGCCACCCTAATGCTCCCCGACGCCACTCATCCCTGCTGCTTCTATGCGTCCATCTCCCTGATGTCGCCGGTCCCTACTGCTCCCCGATGCCACCCTCCTACTCCCGGACGCCGCCCTACTACTCCTCTGTCCCTCACGCTTCTAGGTATTTCCTTGTACCTCATGGTTTACTGCTTCTTTGGACATGCCAGCTTGCTCAGTTCTACTCGGTGGCTTAGATTGCTATCCGCTTTGTGAGTTGTTTCTGTTTACAGGAGTGCTTTACTTTGCATATATGTGTTGTGATAGTCTAAATCTAAATTTGGATTAATTCTAGTACTGGGAGATATTGCATTGTACTGTTGTGGGCTCATTTTACTGCTTAGTGATGATTTTTGTCATATTGTGAAATTAATTTGATAGGTTTATTCTCCTGTTAGCCGAGTGGCTCACGTTGTTGAAATTAGTGATCTGTTCGATTAGTGAAGAATCTTGACAAAAGTATTGAGAAAGGCCAAGATTGTATCTTGTGCAACTCTACATCTGATAGCAAACTTAAAACATTCTAAATCTTAGCAATATGTTGATTTTGTATGTTTTAGTCATTAGAATCCTACTAATTTAGTTCTTCGGGTGTGTATCTTCAGAGATGGCATTCGCACAGTCTTCGCCGCTGTCGTCGAATGCGTCTGGGGCTTCGATGACAGTGCACCGCAGTCGCTGAATGCGTCTGGTGCTTCGATGGACGGTGCACCACCGTCGCCGAATGCATCTAGCACTCCGAAGAAAGGGGCTACTAGGTGAGATGGCAGAGGAATATCGAAAAGTCCTGAGGGCCGAATGACCGTCACCGCGGTCTTTGATGATGGGCGTCCCTCTGCGTCCTAAGAAAGCAACAATAGTATTCCGGACCACCTGCGGGATACTTGGAAGGCAACGAGTTCCCATCACTACACCAAACTGGAAGTCTCTGTCGAAGGTAGAGAGAGGCCAGCTGTGGACTGACATTACAAGCTCATTCGAGATCCCGCCAGAAGTCCAGGGACTCGTGCGATGGCAGACGTTGCTCACGATAGGAAAAGTGTGGAAGACGTTCAACAAGGATTGGGCGCCCTTCACATAGTATCAAATCATGTCGCGGGATACATGTGACGCCTTTGTGTGGATGAAAACAACAACCGAATTTCAGCAGTAAAGTGCGGCGCACAAGGCTATCTAGACACACAACACTCACCCCCACAGACTTGGCACCGCTAGGTACGCGGGTAAAATCCCAGAATGGGAGAGTCAGGACCAGCAGGCAATCCTGTGGGATGCCTCCCCGCCATTTGTCAGGATCACAGATGAGCACGCCCGAAATTGGTTAAGAACGAGGGTATCAACCGCGTCTTCGGGCGTCATCTCTTTCACAAACCAGCCAGACGAGGAAGTGTCCCAGCTCCTGGTAAGATATGTCTGTGGATTTCATGGGGATATGTTCCAGATCTTAGGATGATGTGACAATTGGCAATGGCGTTTACGGTTTGTGTGATACCCTGAAAATAATATTAATTTTAATATTCGCGTCTTAATGTTCGGAGAGTAATTAATTTAATGGTATTAGTAAATCATTAATTAAAATCGTCTTAAGGGCTTTTTCGTAATTAAATAAAAAGAATTCATGAAAATAGATTTTCAGAATATTTCTATGAGCCATATAAATAGATTTGTGGGTATTTTGGAAACCCTAGTTTTTTCTTTCCACCGCCTCCACATTGCTTTCCAAGCCGCCGAAGCCAGCCGCCACACCCTGTGTCGCTTTTCTTTTTTCCGTGTTGTGCTCTCGCACCGATGCGCGCCGATCCTCGCTACTGGAGTCACGGTCTTTTGAGTTGTTTGCTTTATCTTGCGGCGCCCGGCGATCGCCTTTGTCTGCGCTGGATCGCCGCGCGTGGAGTCGCTGCCGCCGCTGCGTGATCGCCTAAGCCGCCGCATGCGTAGCGCCACCGGATTGGTGAGCTATCGCATGGGTTCTTGGCCGAGTCCAAGACCGCCGCCGGCCGGTTCGCTCGTCGCTGACCAAAGACGTGGAAATCCATCGCCCGCTTTGCGCCGTTTTGGAAACCCGGCTGCACTTGCCTTGCTGCCCGCATACATGGTGGCCATTTCTCTATATTGGTTGCCTGCAAACCCGTGAGGGCAAGGGAGCTGAACGGGTTGAGTTAGCTAATTGCAAGCAAAGGCTTTTCTTTGGAGATTAAGTCAAGGAAGGGTCTGGAGAGAAGGAAAAAAAAAATATATATATATATTTTCGGCGTTCTTCTGTGGGTAACGATCAAGCTTTCCTCTCTGTTGTTTATTTTATTATAGTTTTAGAATCGAGATTAGAAGAAAGTATTAGCGTTTCTAGTCGAGGAAAATTGAAAAGTAGATTGGTTTAGTCTGTTGTTCTGTGTACGATTTATTCGGGTACCTTAATGGCAAATTTTGAAAATGTCATCTACTAGTTAATTGTAGATAATTTCGATATCTTTCTATAGAATTTTTATCACGTCAATCGGACAAATAGATTTCTAGATATGATTTTCGAAAGGCCGCTGTTTTTAGGTTTGTCGTCTTTCGGCGCTGTTTTGATAGATCAGTTGTTAAAAATAGTAAATGACTTAATTAGAGTTTTTGATCTACATGAAAGCTGTAGATAATTGTCCAATGGTTCTGTAGGATCTGAGAACACGCATTTTGGTTGAGTAAAACGAAAGTTATGAAATTTGGAAGACTGCTGTCCCGGCGGACAGATCGGCTTCGAGCTAAATACGGTGGGTTAGATGAGTTAATTAGAAGTCGGTGTAATCTAAGAAAATGTGGATAATTTTATAAAGAATCCAGAATGGGTTGGTTTGTGGTGATCGGACTTTTGAGTCAAAAGTTACGCTCTTTTTAGTAACCGGACAGCAATGGGTAGTTTTTTTGATACCGGAGTAACGTGGTATATTTGGGGACGTGTAGGAGCGATGTATATTGATTGTGATTCTTGTTGCTGTAGTTTGTATTGAGAATTGGTGTATTTAATGTAGGAGAGGCGTCGTGTTTGTTGCCGTCTTCTAGCCAAATCGTGCGTCGCTGCTAGTAAAGGCAAGTGCATGGTAGACAGCGATCAATGATCGATCACTGTTTTCTTTATCTTCTATTACCATTATTGTTGTGCTTTTATTTGGTTTAATTGCAAACAATGAATTGGTATGTTTATATCTTTGTTGACAAGCATGATGGAAAGTTGAATATGATGTTTACGATGGAAGTTGCATGTTTGCATTCATAAGCATCTTTGCATAAGAGAAGGTGATCATGAGTGATCACAACTCCACGGGAGTGGAGGAGGTCCCCGATCCTTGAGGAGGAACGGGCTTGAGAGTGAATGTTGTCGCGAGCATTCACTCACGCTATACCGGTATACGCGAAAAGAAGTGCATGTGGACATATAGAATAGAGTTGCATTGATATTTGAGATTGATAAATGAGAATGTGAATGGAAGTGCAAGTGATGATAATGAAGTTATTGAATGCTGATGATTTATTGTTGTTCGTTGTGTATCGATGTGTTTGCTGAGTCGTGGACTCACCCTTGCTCTATTGTTGTTTTTAGGTGATCTTCGAGGATGCCGTAGTTGAGAGCAGTAGAGCACATGGACATCACATGATCATTCGCCATGATAATCTTTTCATTCAATATTGGTTTACACTTGGACATGTTAGTTATTGAATAATGTTAGGATATCATTTGGACTAGACTATTTGCGTTATTAATTTGGATTCATTGGTTGATGTTGCTTTGGATTATTTACCTGGTTTCATTCCCTTTGCTTATTGACTATCGTTTGATCCATAATTATGCATGTTCTTTTGTGATTCATTGATATGTTTATTGATGTTTCTTGCTATAATGTTATAGTGTGTCATGATTTATTAGTTTAAAGTGCAGTGTGGTGGCATTCTAGGCTCAGTGTTGGGCTGGGGTGTTACAGTTGGTATCAGAGCGGGCTTTAGGTCCGTGGTGAATAGATTAACAACTTAGGCAAACTAAAATTGTTAAAAATTTGTTTTAGTATTAGTAAATCAACTAAAATTTGCTAATGGTTAACTAACCTAAAATTTGACACACTAGTGCACAGTAGGTTAGAGAGAGGTACGAATATAGTTTTTACGCTTCCGTTATGTTGTTCATTGATGGATGAGTTTATTTTGAGCTTTGAACTCATTATATAATGTTGATTGTGATTGATAGCTATGTCGAGGATAGATGACGTGGTCGTGGTGGCCACTGGCCGTGGAGGTCGGGCCATGGGCGTGGTTCTCGTGGGGCCCTCCCGAGGCGCTTGAGATCGTGGTTGTGGCCCCGGTTTTACTGTGTTACACCACCATTCGTGGTATGGGAATAGTGAGGTAGCTACTTTGATTACGTGAGTTATAGGTATTGTGTGTGAGTTTCTTTATAAAAGTTGTTCTCTTCCTTGAGCTTGAATTTTGGGCAATTCTGGTTATAGTTGCGGTTGATGAATTTTCCTTGAGATGGTGTTTACAATACAGCGGGTGATATTTCAGTGGTCTCCTTTGGTTCCATAACGCCATTACTTGTTCTCATGATCTGATCTATTGTTGCTTTGTGTGAACATCGGTTAACAAAGAAGAATGATCTTTTCGTGGGAGTTCCGCCTTCCTATTGGAAAATATGACTTATTTATTCACTTGGTATTCTGGATACTGAAAGTTTTCTATTGCAAGTTCTTTAACATGTGAAAACTTTGGCTTTATGTATTTCTTTTGGATTATTTCGTCTTTGAAGTTTAATGCCTATTTTTCCGAAAGAGTTAAAATCCTTTTGTGTTGACTTGTTATGTTTAAGCTAGAGGTGGTAAACATAGAAGTTCATTGATAAGGTATGAGTATCAGGTCGGATCTGTAGCGAGATGCATGATTGGTCTTAACCCAAATTATTGTCATAGAGTAGTTACGAGGTGAGTAGTGACTAAGAGTATGTCCATACCTAATTGGAGTCATAAGAGTTATTAAGAAGTATGGAATGTTGATGAACTGGCTTGGACATTAAAATTGATTGGTTTGTTGAATTTATTGGATTTGGTACCAATGGATTAATCTAATTGTGTGTAAAGGGAAACTTGAGGAGATGCTAGGTTATTGCCTTAATAGAGATTATTTGTGGTGTTATCTTTACTGTAGACACTTGGTGATCATATTTGGTTGATAGTTCTATGTATACCTTAGTATGATTAATTATTGGAATTGTGTACAAAAGGTTGAAGGGATTGAATACCAGTGGATCTAGAAGTTACAGGAGGAGTTCTGGATAGTTCTTCCTTATAGAATGACACGATGAATTTGATTATAGTGTTGTTGAGACTTTTGATCGAGAGAAGATTTTGGCTTTTGAAGTTTTAGGGTGATTTTGTTGAAAACTAAATGTGAGGAGGAACAACTGAATATGTGTTGGTAAATATTCAAGAGATTCGCAAATGGAAATAGGTAGCAGCTAGACATCATAAGAAAGCTAGTTGATAACAACAATGGTTGGAGTGCAATTGCTGAGTGTTAAAGTTTGGTGTTGAACATCACTAAGAGTTGAGCTGGTGTGATTTAATAGGTGGCTTAAACCTAGACAATTGTGGAATGGTCAGTCAATAGCATATCCGTGATGAAAGGGTTTTGATAGAACCTTTTAATTTGTGTAGTGGATTCCTTCTATTATAAAATAGTTGTTGTAGTGAGGTTGTATGGTTTTGGTATAATCTCATTTTGAAGATGTGATGGTAAAGTAGTACGGAATAATTTGGTGAATTTTTCGGGGCTTATTAATGGAAGAGTTGACGATAATGAATCATGTTAAGAGTGTATTATTCTTAATGTTAGTAAGATTGTCTGTAAGGGTTTGTGGCTTCGTGTGGTGATGATCCTTTTAGAAAGAATGTAATTTGATCGCCTTTCGTAATATCGTTTAAATGGAAGGTTTGGAGTTTTGAATTCATGAACTTTTGGAGTTCATGATTTATTTGGTAGATGAAATTGGTTTGAGCAAGTGACGAGCCGGAAAGCTTTATTGGTTCTTAAGTGATTAATGTGATTTGGTCTTTAAAAAAAAAAAAAAATCTTTTTATTTGTCTCTTCTTTTGAGAAAGGAATAGTCGATTTGTTTTACAAAATCTTAAAGAGTGTATATTGGGAACTGGTTAATAGTGGTCAAGTATATGATGTTGTGAGACCCTGGGTTGCAAGTTAATTGAGGAACATTAGAGGATGAATTCATTTCATGATATAAATCTCATAGAGAATTGGATCTAAAAGGATTTATGGTCGTTGGGACAAAACTGATTATAATGTTACAATTAGTAGAACCTATAGTGAATAGTGATCCAAGATTATTTGCTCAAGATGGTGGAGTATTGGAATTATCGAATAGTTGGGATATTGTGATGGTATACTTTGCAAGGTTATGAAGGTGAAATTGAATGGTGTGGTTTATTGAGGGTCCAAGATTAGTGAAGTAAATCGCTTTGGGCACCAATTGATTAGTGATGATGGTTGATATTAATGATTGAGGATATTGTTTGGATTGTGGGAATTCTAGACAAATAATATGCGATTTCTATCAAGTATACCAGAAGTCACTTTAGGAGTCCTGGCTGTTGAAATTGAGCATGTGTTTTATGCTAGAACCTTGGTTGCCCAATGATCATGTGTAAAGGTAGTAGAACAAAAGTGGATTCCAAATAGTATGATGATCATTGATAGAATCCTTTGGTTTTAAATCAGTGTGTGTGTGTAGAGAATTTCAAGTTGATTATCCTTAAAAGATTGAGGTGATGTGATTGTGGGTGTAGATTTTATTTGAGGTGTTGGGAATCATTTGTCAAAATAGTTTCTTTGGTAGAGGAGGGACTATAGTATCTTTTATGGGTTAGTAGAGTCTCTCTAAATGGGCGCATTGTTGCTCTCAAAGTTGAGCATTGCTTTGAGATTACCAGTTAAGAGGAATGAGTTAGTGTGATGATTTGAAATCCTATGATTTGAGAGAGTTTATTCCTAAAAGAAAAATTGAAAAAGAAAAAAAAAAAATTGATTCCTCGGGTAGTGAAATGCCCTCTTGATTCTTGTTTGAGCCGTGTGTTTATGACAGAGGTCATTTACAATTTGAGTTGGCTTTACGTTGGCATGTGATTCTTTCTAATTTAGGGAGAGAAAAAGTGATTGACTTTGGCATTCGAATGTTTTCTCTTTTGGCTTACGTGGTGTTTATTTGCAAACAGCCTATTTGGAAAATGGAAAGGTTTTTGTGATGAATCTTTGATTTTGGATTTGACTATTCTGATGGGGAATTGGTAACGCGTGATTGCGATGAGAATCCTTTGTTTTCAGTTGGGTTCTATTTATAAAAGAGTTTGTTTGAAACTAGTCTGGTTGTGCGTCCCTGGTTAAAGGAGGTACTCCTTGCAAATGTGAAGTGGTTGATTGGGAGACAGGACAGGAGTTCTGTGTGTTATGTTCAGTTTGTGTGGTTTGGTTCCAAAACGAAGTTTGGCCCAAGTTACATTAGTTTGTTTCTGGAAGTTGTGGAGATTTTTTGGAAGAAAGTGTATCGTTAGGACCGTCTCGTGTCCATGCGCAGGGCACACAACATTTTGTATAACCCGATGTCAAGGTAGTATTTGAGGGATCGGATGACAAGGTTTTCTTAGAGCCGCTTGACCACCAAGTAAGACCGCACCTTCGACTTCATCGCTTGAGTGTACCAAAATTAACGAGATGAGTGCCGTGGCACAAGACGCTGGTATACGCCAAGGTGCCGTGGACGATCATCCGAGAGAAGCGACTTGGGAGTTGGAGTCTCGCATGCGCGAGCAAGATCCGAGTTGTTCACGCTGCACGTGCTATTTTGTTGTTTAATTTCACCGTGCGCTTTTATTTGAGTAGAACGGCGATTAGAATTCGGGTCGAATTCGCTAAGGGGGTAGAATGTGATACCACAAAATAATATTAATTTTAATATTCGCCTTAATGTTCTGAGAGTAATTAATTTAATGGTATTAGTAAATCATTAATTAAAATCGCCTTAAGGGCTTTTTCGTAATTAAATAAAAAGAATTCATGAAAATAGATTTTCGTAATATTTCTATGAGCCATATAAATAGATTTGTGGGTATTTTGAAACCCTAGTTTTTCTTTCCCACCGCCCACATTGCTTTCCAAGCCGCCACCGCCACACCCCTGTCTCGCTTATTTTTTTTCCGTGCTGTGCCTGCGGCAGTATCGCGCTCGATCCTCGCTACTGGAGTCACGGTCTTCTTTGTCGCTTTGTCTTTGCTTGCGATCGATCGATCGCCGCTGTCGCTGGATCGCCGCGGAGTTCTTTGTCGCCGCGGCGTGATCGCCCAAACTCGTTTCTTTGCATGCGTAGCGCCAGCCGGATTGGTGAGCTACTGCATGGGTTCTTCGGCCGAGTCCAAGACCGCTGCCGGCTGCTGGTTCGCTTCTGTCCGTTGACCAGCACGTGGAAATCCATCGCCCTGCCTTGCGCTGGTTTTGGAAACCCGGCTGCACTTGCCTTGCTGCCCGCATACATGGTGGCCATTTCTCTATATTGGTTGCCTGCAAACCCGTGAGGGCAAGGGAGCTGAACGGGTTGAGTTAGCTAATTGCAAGCAAAGGCTTTTCTTTGGAGATTAAGTCAAGGAAGGGTCTGGAGAGAAGGAAAAAAAATATATATATATATTTTCGGCGTTCTTCTGTGGGTAACGATCAAGCTTTCCTCTCTGTTGTTTATTTTATTATAGTTTTAGAATCGAGATTAGAAGAAAGTATTAGCGTTTCTAGTCGAGGAAAATTGAAAAGTAGATTGGTTTAGTCTGTTGTTCTGTGTACGATTTATTCGGGTACCTTAATGGCAAATTTTGAAAATGTCATCTACTAGTTAATTGTAGATAATTTCGATATCTTTCTATAGAATTTTTATCACGTCAATCGGACAAATAGATTTCTAGATATGATTTTCGAAAGGCCGCTGTTTTTAGGTTTGTCGCCTTTCGCGCTGTTTTGATAGATCAGTTGTTAAAAATAGTAAATGACTTAATTAGAGTTTTTGATCTACATGAAAGCTGTAGATAATTGTCCAATGGTTCTGTAGGATCTGAGAACACGCATTTTGGTTGAGTAAAACGAAAGTTATGAAATTTGGAAGACTGCTGTCCCGAAGCGGACAGATCGGCTTTCGGAGCTAAATACGGTGGGTTAGATGAGTTAATTAGAAGTCGGTGTAATCTAAGAAAATGTGGATAATTTTATAAAGAATCCAGAATGGGTTGGTTTGTGGTGATCGGACTTTTGAGTCAAAAGTTACGCTCTTTTAGTAACCGGACAGCAATGGGTAGTTTTTTGATACCGAGTAACGTGGTATATTTGGGGACGGTAGGAGCGATGTATATTGATTGTGATTCTTGTTGCTGTAGTTTGTATTGAGAATTGGTGTATTTAATGTAGGAGGCGTCGTGTTTGTTGCCGCCTTCTAGCCAAATCGTCGTCGCCGCTAGTAAAGGCAAGTGCATGGTAGACAGCGATCAATGATCGATCACTGTTTTCTTTATCTTCTATTACCATTATTGTTGTGCTTTTATTTGGTTTAATTGCAAACAATGAATTGGTATGTTTATATCTTTGTTGACAAGCATGATGGAAAGTTGAATATGATGTTTACGATGGAAGTTGCATGTTTGCATTCATAAGCATCTTTGCATAAGAGAAGGTGATCATGAGTGATCACAACTCCACGGAGTGGAGGAGGTCCCGATCCTTGAGGAGGAACGGGCTTGAGAGTGAATGTTGTCGCGAGCATTCACTCACGCTATACCGGTATACGCGAAAAGAAGTGCATGTGGACATATAGAATAGAGTTGCATTGATATTTGAGATTGATAAATGAGAATGTGAATGGAAGTGCAAGTGATGATAATGAAGTTATTGAATGCTGATGATTTATTGTTGTTCGTTGTGTATCGATGTGTTTGCTGAGTCGTGGACTCACCCTTGCTCTATTGTTGTTTTTAGGTGATCTTCGAGGATGCCGTAGTTGAGAGCAGTAGAGCACATGGACATCACATGATCATTCGCCATGATAATCTTTTCATTCAATATTGGTTTACACTTGGACATGTTAGTTATTGAATAATGTTAGGATATCATTTGGACTAGACTATTTGCGTTATTAATTTGGATTCATTGGTTGATGTTGCTTTGGATTATTTACCTGGTTTCATTCCCTTTGCTTATTGACTATCGTTTGATCCATAATTATGCATGTTCTTTTGTGATTCATTGATATGTTTATTGATGTTTCTTGCTATAATGTTATAGTGTGTCATGATTTATTAGTTTAAAGTGCAGTGTGGTGGCATTCTAGGCTCAGTGTTGGGCTGGGGTGTTACAGTTTGTAGTTTCACGTGTTTTCGACAAAGCTACAGGTATTCTGGACAGGGGCGGTCCGACCGGTCCTTGCACGGCGGTCCGACCGGTCCCAAATCGGTCGGACCGGCCATGTGGGGCGGTCGGACCGGCGGTGACCTAAAAGTGTTCAAAACGAGCTGGGCCAAAAATAGGTGTTGTAGGCAAGTGAGGGGATCCCAATGCACTTGGTCTCATAATTTTTGGAGTCCCCAGTAAGAAGTTCTATTCGTTTTTATTTTCCAGAAGGTTTCGGAATTTGGGAGTATGAATTTCGGCTAAGTCCCAAGGGGCGGTCCGACCGGCTCACCTGGAGCGGTCAGACCGGTTTCTACTTGAACATCGGCCAACTTCGTGGCGATGTTGATTGGTTAGGTCAAAGTCATTGGTTTCATGGCATATGATTTGCATGATGCATGTTTTGACTAACATGGGTCAAGTTGTGAAGAACTTGTTCCCGAATTCGTGTTTACTTGTCTGTGGTTGTGCAGGTTGCTTGGTGGTCAACGACGGTCAACGGCGAGGAGGATCGAGACTAGACTCGGAGAGTTGAGGTCCAGAACGATTGACGATGCCGGGTGAGGTCAACGACTCAAGCGTGACACAAGATGGACAAGGATGACCTATTGGCGAATCCATGGCGCATGGTGAAGCGGTTTAGGTCAAAAGATTAAAGACGGCGCTTTGCGAAGCGTGCGTGTGTGACCCGTTTGTTAGTGGGCCTTAACGGGAGCCCAATGGAGTCAAACCCTAGGAGTCTAGGCCTCCACTATAAATAGGAGGAGATGGTGGCTGCACCTCTCTCTCTCTCTCTCTCTCTCTCTCGCCTTTTTATGTTTCAAAACCCTAATTGTCTTTAGGGGAGTTGAGGTGGAGGCAAGGGCTCTTGATGGTTTGTGGTGAATTTCGTGATCTTTGATTGTCCACTGATCCATGATGGTGTGGATGTAATCCAAAGAACAATCACGAAATCAATCTATGCAAGGTTTGCTTGAGATAAGTCTCTTTTCGTTCTTGCTTTCAATTTCGTGTTTTTAGGGCTTTCTTTGATCCGCGAGTTTGTGATTGATTCTTTCACGTGAATTAGCTTGCTGTGATATGTGTGAATCTATCTAGCATCATCTTGATCATCAATCCCTCACGAACAAGCTTTAGGATCAAGTTTTCGTTCTTGCCCGTTTTAGACCTTCGTTAATCAATTGGCAATTGCTCAAGATCGTTCCAAGAATTATCATAATATTCGATTGGAATAGGTCCTCAATAGCATATAGAAGGTGTGTGCAAAGTTTCATAAAGATTAGAGTTGAAAATCAAAAGTTTCACCTAATTGCAACTTCGTCATCGGGCTGATTTTACTGTTGTAGATCGGTTCTGGAGTCGGCCGGTCAGACCGCCCGTCATCACCGGTCAGACCGATTTTGGAGCGGTCCGACCGCCAGCACAACGCCGGTCAGACCGCCCGGCAATCGGTCCGACCGATTGGGTCCAGCCGGTCGACCGCCTGCGTCTTGTGAGTCTTTGCAATCTTAGTTGATTTTTGTAGCATCGCTTAGGGGTTTAATTGGATTCAATACTAGTCTTCCGCTGTACTGGTATATTGATCTTCATAGCTTTCTAATAGCTACTGGAGTGAAATTGTATTGAGTTCATAATTTGTGAAAAAGTGAGCGTGCTCTATTCACCCCCTCTAGTCGCCTTTACGGTCCAACAAGTGGTATCGAGCCCTGTTAGTTCAATCTTGATCTTAACCGGTCACCGAACTTTGGCGATGGATAAGTTTTCTACTAAACCGCATATCTTGATGGGCACAACTATGCCTCATGGAAGAATCGCATGCGCGTCTTTCTTGAGAGCGAGGGACAAGCTATTTGGGATGTTGTTAGAGCCCCGCTGGTTATTCCTGAAATTGCTACACCTGCTTCTGTAATTCTTTTGGCTAACAACAATAAGGCTAAGAATCTTTTATATGGTGCACTTGGTAGACAAGAATATGATCGAATTTGTAATCTTTCAACTGCGCATGAAATTTGGAACACTCTCGAAACATATCATGAGGGTTCGTCCCAAATCAAAAAGGTGCGCCAAACTGCTTACAAGCGTGAATACAATAAATTCGAGATGCGCCCCGAGAGAGCATCGATGACATTTTCATCGCTTTAATAAAGTAATTAATCAAATGAAAGTCGTTGATATTGAATATTCTCAATCTGAAAATGCCACCCATCTCTTGGCCGCAATCAACACCAAGGAGTGGGAGATGAAAGCTACGCTATAGAGGAAAATGTTGATCTTTCAAGTCTTACTTTAGAATTGCTTTATAGTAAACTCAAGACTCATGAGATTAAAAGAGTTGATCATCCCAAGAAAGATAATTTAGCTTTGGTAGCGATCCTCTCAAAAGGCTTTTGATGACTCTTTTGAATCTTCTTCTCGATTTTCATTTGCTTGTTTATCTGCTATTCATGAAGAGGAGCTTGAAAGTATCCTCAAACAGAGTTAGCTCTTCTAGCTAAAAATTCACACGGGCCTACAATAATGTGAGAAACAAAAGAGAGGTGGTCCGGTGACATGCTATGAATGTGGTGAGCTCAATCATATCCGCAAATTGCCCCAAGTCGAAAGGTAAGAGCAATCATAAGGAAGGAAAGCTACTTGGAAGAAGCCTCCTTTCAACAAATCAAGGTATGAGGCTAATAAGCTTGTGAAGGTCGCCACCGGGTCCTTGCCGCTTTGAGGATCAATCCTTGAGCGATGTGGATACCGGGAGTGAGGAGGACAAGGAGGAGGAGATCCTCAAGGCAAAAAGAAAGGGAAGGCCAAAGACTTCACTGGCATGTGCTTCATGACTGATACCGACAACATTGATGATGATGAGGTATCTTTTTCTTATGATGAGCTTTCTGCTAAATATGATTCTATAGTTGAGCAATTGCTTAGTCAAGATGAAGCGCTAGAATTTGTTATGACAAAAAATAAGAAATTAGAGTCAAAGATTAACAAACTAAAAGTAGAGCTTAAAAATGCTAAGACTCTTGAACCTGATGAATGTTTATCTTGTCATGCTATGCACTCAGAAATTACTAAGTTACAAACTGCTCATAATATTTCTGTACAACAACTTGAGAATGCTAGATCTGAACTAAATGAAATTAAAAGTGCTCCTTGTGAAAAATATTTAGAATCTAGTAAATTGATTGCTTTTGATGTGTTTGATTCTAGTCCTTGCACTTCATGTTTAGAAAAAGAACGTGAAATCAAAGATATCTTAGAAGCTGCTAGAGTCAAATATGCTAAGCTTAAGGACAATATTGAAAATACTACTTGTGCTTCATGTTCCGCTCTTAAGCTTGAAATTGCTTTGTATAAGGAGAAATCTATGGATAAAACTTGTGATGCTTGTGTTAACTTGAGTAAAGAAAATGCTTACCTTCATGATACATTAGAGAAATTTTCTAAAGGTAAGAAACAATTAAACATGATTCTTGACAAGTCTAAAACTCCTTATAAGAAGCAAGGTTTAGGATTCAATTCTTTTCAAGACAATTCAAACCCAAAAGTCATTCAAGTCTTGGAAAAAGGTTTAATTGAATTCAAAACCCAACCTGCAAAAACATCTTTTAAATCTGCAGGCTTTGCCCAACCTTGTATTAATTCAAATGGTGCTTCTTCTAGTGGTACCAAGTACCATTGCACTTATTGCAAAAAGGTGGACATTTGATTGAATTACATTGGCGTGAGGTTGAAAAATGATAGGAAACATTTTGATAGAATTTCATTCATGCAACCTAGAGCTTCTATGAGACATGGTAACATTGAAAAGAATAAACATGGATTAGGATTTTTCTCTCATGCAAACCATTATGTTCCTAAATATCCTAATTTTAATGTTTATCGATCAAGGTCTGACCATTGGTGGTCACCGGTCGACCGCTTTTGGTCGCGGTTCGACCGCCACAACTTAACGCCGTCGCCACCATGGACAGCTTCAAGTCTCATTTTAATTTAAACATTGCTCATAACCGAATGTTAGATGAAATCAAGGATAGTACTTCTGGTTTGTATACTCCTTGCAGACGTGTGTCTCAGTACTGGATTCCTAAATCATGTTTATCTAACCCTAGTATTGAGACACATCGTTCTTTTGTTCCTTGATTTTCGTGGATTATCGCGAAAGGGAAGAACACGTGGTTCGTTGACTCGGATGTTCACGCCACATGACCGGAACTCAAAATGGTTCACCTCTTTCACGCGAGCAACAGTGATGACTTCATCACCTTTGGAGATGATACACAAGGGCGAATTGAAGGAACAGGATCAATTAGGGTGAACAACAAATTCATTCTAAAGGATGTCGCTCTTGTGGACAAGCTTAGGTATAATCTCCTTCTGCTTCTCGACTTCTTGATGATGGCTATGAGACGGTTTTTAAGAAAAATGCTTGTCGTGTGCTTGATTCTACCGGTGAGCTTGTGTTTGGAATCTCTAGAGTTGGTAGAATTTTTGAGCCGATTTTTCGTAATCTCTTCTCGGATCTCTTAAATGTTTGCTTACATCTTCTTCTCGATTTCGGCTTTGGCATCGACGTTTGGGGCACATTGGTTTTGATCATCCGACGCGAGTTAGCAACCTTGATCTTATGAGAGGTTTGCCCAAACTCAAAGTCATCAAAGATGCAAGATGTGCACCACA
Source organism: Hsuehochloa calcarea (assembly GCA_036346395.1). Taxonomy (NCBI): domain Eukaryota; kingdom Viridiplantae; phylum Streptophyta; class Magnoliopsida; order Poales; family Poaceae; genus Hsuehochloa; species Hsuehochloa calcarea. Next base: position 4,509,421 of record CM070606.1, read on the forward strand.
GTAGGCATGGCAAACAAGTTGTCGCCTCACACCCTTCTCAGGACTATGGTTATGACCGACGGACCGGACAGCTTGCTTCATATGGATACCGTTGGTCCCGCTAGAGTCCATCGATTGGTGGAAAATGGTATATTCTAGTCATAGTCGATGATCTTTCAAGATATACTTGGGTGTTCTTTCTTACTTCAAAAGATGAAGCTTTTGGTTATTTTCATGACCTTGTTCTTCGCTTGGCTTCGAGCTTCCGGTGCTTTGAGAGCGATTCGCAGTGATAATGGCACGGAGTTCAAAAATGCTTCTTTTGCTTCTTTTTGTGCCGAGCGTGGTATTGACCATCGCTTCTCCTCTCCACACGTCCCTCAACAAAATGGCGTGGTGGAAAGGAAGAATAGGACCTTGGTCGAAATGGCTAGGACGATGCTAGACGAGTATAACACACCGAGGAGATTTTGGGCGAAGCTATTGCTATCGCTTGCCATATTGCCAATCGTGTCTTTTTGAGACCTTTTTAGGCAAGACTCCTTATGAGCTTCGCTTTGGTAGAAAACCCTCTGCTTCGCATTTTCGAGTTTTTGGATCAAAATGTTTTATCCTTAAGACAGCAACTTAGATAAATTTGAATCAAGAACTTTTGATGGGGTATTTCGGGTTATCCCGCTCATTCGAGGGTTTTCGAGTTTTTAATATCGAGACTAACATTATTCAGAGACTTGTAATGTCACTTTTGATGAGACTAGCCCAGAGCTAGATCAATTGCTACGATGATTTACAGTGACAGAGAGCATTTTTGTGGAGGAAGATGAGGACGGCTAATGTCATTCCTCATCTGCTGCTTTGAGGCGCCCATATTGATACAAGAACTCGCTACGCCTACCTCACCTTCGCTTGAGGCTCTGCACATCATCATCATCAGCAGATACTGCGAGGTCGAAGAAACGACATCTCACCCGGCGCCCACTTCGCATTCAGAGACAAAGATCCTCCTGAATGGATAATAGGTAATCTACATGAGCGAGTCACTCGCTCCAGGTATAATGATCCAAATCTCTACTCTCATTCGGCTTTTGTTGCTTCTTTTGAACCCCGCGATATATCACATGCTTTATCTGATTCTAGCTGGGTAAATGCCATGCATGAGGAGTTAGAGAATTTTGAAAGAAACAAAGTTTGGAACCTAGTAGAACCTCCTAGTGGTCATAATGTTATAGGAACCCGTTGGGTGTTTAAGAATAAACAAGGTGAGGATGGTTATGTGGTTAGAAATAAAGCCAGATTGGTAGCTCAGGGTTTCAACCAAGTTGAGGGGTTAGATTTTGATGAGACATTTGCTCCTGTTGCTAGACTAGAAGCCATTCGCATTCTGCTTGCATTTGCTGCATCAAAATGTTTTAAATTATATCGATGGATGTTAAAAGTGCCTTTTAAATGGTTTCATAGATGAGGAAGTGTATGTTAAGCAACCCCGGTTTTGAGGATCCTAAATATCCAAATCGTGTTTTCAAGCTATCTAAAGCATTATATGGTCTTAAACAAGCCCCTAGAGCCTGGTATGATAGACTTAAGACCTTCTTGCTTAAAAATAATTTTGAGATGGGTAAAGTGGATAAAACTCTATTTATTCTTAGACGTGACAATGACTTCCTGCTTGCTCAAATTTACGTGGATGATATTATTTTTGGTGGTTCCTCTAATGCTCTTGTTTCCAGTTTTTCTGACACTATGTCCGAGAATTCGAGATGAGTATGATGGGAGAGCTTAATTACTTTTTGGGACTTCAAATCAAGCAATGCAAGGAAGGAACTTTCATCCATCAAGCGAAGTACACTAAAGATCTACTCAAACGCTTCAACATGGGTGATCGCAAGCCAATTTCCACTCCCATGGCAACTTCGATCGCTTTGGATCCGATGAGGAAGGAGAAGTCGTGGATCAACGCGAGTACCGTGAGCATGATCGGCTCCTTACAGATTTGACGGCCTCGAGACCGGACATTCACTTCACGGTATGCCTTTGTGCAAGATTTCAGCGCCTCCGAGAACTTCCCATCGCCAAGCCGTTAAGCGCATATTCGGTATTTACACTCTACCCTCTTATATGGCATTTGGTATTCTGCTCTTCACTTTGTCCATTAGAGGTTTTTCGATTCGATTTTGCGGTCAGTTTGTTAGATAGGAAGAGTACCTCGTGCACTGTCACTTCCTAGGCACTTCTCTTGTATCTTGGTCTTCTAGGAAGCGGTCTTACATTGCACAATCCATCTTTGAAGCGAGTATGTAGTCTAGCGCTAGTTGTTTGAGCTGATTTTGTGGATGACGTCCACTTTGAAAGATTATGGGTTAAACTTTGCTAGTGTTCCTCTTTTCTGTGATAACACTTCTGCTATTAATATTGCTAAAAACCCAGTGCAACATTCTAGGACTAAACACATAGACATTCGCTTTCACTTCCTTAAAGATCATGTTGAAAAAGGTGATATTGTGATGCACTTCGTAGAGTCCGAAGCTCAATTGGCAGATATTCTTACCAAGCCTTTAGATCAAACCAGATTTTCCTCCTTAAGAAGCGAGTTAGGCGTAATTTATCCTTATGGGTTGGTTTGAGGGGGAGTTTGATTCTTTTCTTATCTTTCCTTGTTCTTTTGATCTTTTATTGTTCTTTTTCTGAACTTAGTGATCTTTTCGAACTTTTTAGGTTTTTAGGCTTTTTAATTACATCTCATTGTGTCATATTGCATTCATATGAAAACTTCAACAAGTGGTTACAACAAATGGTAGGAAAAATCCAAAAAGATGCATTGTAATATAAGGTTTTCTGCTTATTTTTTTAAAAAAAAATTGATGAAGCTTTGCCTATTACCCTTTAGAGCTTTTGTATTTCAATTCTTGCTCAATGTCATGTCTAGTTCTTTGACTTGCTAGAATTATCATGCTTTTACATGTGTAGCTAAGTCTTTGCTATATGAGCTAGAACCTTTTAAACAACTCAAACTAAGAAATTGCAATTTGTGGATGTTTTAGCGAGTTGCGCAATTAGTGCTCCTCTTGTGACATTGGCCCTGTCAGAATTGCTTTGTTAGCTTTTTGATCTAAAATTGACCATTACTTGAGCTTTTGTGTTCTTGAGATTCTAAAACTGCTCATGTGAAAAATGAAAATCAAGATTGTCTTATGCTTAAATTATGCCAAACTATTCTTACGAGACTGCTTGTCAAATGACATGAACTTGGAGATAGTTTGATGAACCGTGACGATCTCATGGGGACCGCTTGTCGAAATGACATGAACCTCAAGATTTGTCGCCTTGTAGAAGCTTAGAAAGAGTTTGTGGATGGCTCCTAGTCCAGGATCTTCTTTACTAAGATATACCTTTAATCAACTTTTGGTCGAAGCTTAGGATGAGTTTGTGGATGGCTCCTAGTCCAGATCTTGTCACTAAGTTAGATCATTAGTCAACTTCAATATTCAATGCAAATGAGAAAAATGTTGACAAATGGGCGTTTATAAAATATTGAGCAAAATGATTCAATACGGACTTGATTGACTCTTAATGTGGTCTTTGTTAGATTTTTGATCTCACTTTGACATTTTGACATGGCCAATTTCACTTTAGGATCCTGTTGATGAACTTGTTTGAATTTGAAACGTTGCTTAAATTGATCAAATCTCATCGCTTTACTTTTGAGCCTTTGTGCTTAGCTTTGATATATATGTCTTACCATGATCTTGCTAGCTACTGGGCTTGATATGTCGTTTGTGCAATATTAGAGATACTAGCTTGTTCTTTTGGGTAATCTCCAAAGCTTCTTGTAATCAAAAATTGAAAAATACAAAAATTGAAGCCACTCCATTGCACTTCATGCATATTCCTCTTTTTGCTTCTCTTGTTTCTGCTTCTTCCTTTATTTTCTATTTGTTATCTCTGGATGAGAGGAAGGCGTGATTCCTTGATGAATCCATTGTCAAAGGGGGAGAAGATGTGTTAAATGAGAAGAGAAGATGTGTTAATGAGAATATATTTCTTTGTTGGGGGAGAAGTTTGTACAAAGGGGAGAAACTGAAAATTTGAAAAATTGAGGATCATAGTGAGGGGGAGTTCTTGAGTTGCATTCTTATTGTCTTATTGAATATTCTGAACTTGAATTGCATTCTTTTATCCTCACAATGATCATAGGTCAATTGAACAATTGTTCTTTCATATGGACCTTATGTGAGATTTTTGACCCTTTTCTGGAAATCAAAGTTTTTATGCTTACTTTTACCTTGTCTCACATGCCTATACTATTCTGATGCCAGCTTGGTCACTTACATTGCTTTTTCTTGCTTATGGACCAAGTTGTGCCTTTGTGCGAAAACTGCGAGTAAACTCGTTTTCAAATCTCTTACTTACATTTTCTGGATAATTGCCAATGTGTTCATCAAGGGGGAGATTGTGGATTTCATGGGGATATGTTCCAGATCTTAGGATGATGTGACAATTGGCAATGGCGTTTACGGTTTGTAGTTTCACGTGTTTTCGACAAAGCTACAGGTATTCTGGACAGGGGCGGTCCGACCGGTCCTTGCACAGGGGGGCCCGACCGGTCCCAAATCGGTCGGACCGGCCATGTGGGGCGGTCGGACCGGCGGTGACCTAAAAGTGTTCAAAACGAGCTGGGCCAAAAATAGGTGTTGTAGGCAAGTGAGGGGATCCCAATGCACTTGGTCTCATAATTTTTGGAGTCCCCAGTAAGAAGTTCTATTCGTTTTTATTTTCCAGAAGGTTTCGGAATTTGGGAGTATGAATTTCGGCTAAGTCCCAAGGGGCGGTCCGACCGGCTCACCTGGAGCGGTCAGACCGGTTTCTACTTGAACGTCGGCCAACTTCGTGGCGATGTTGATTGGTTAGGTCAAAGTCATTGGTTTCATGGCATATGATTTGCATGATGCATGTTTTGACTAACATGGGTCAAGTTGTGAAGAACTTGTTCCCGAATTCGTGTTTGCTTGTCTGTGGTTGTGCAGGTTGCTTGGTGGTCAACGACGGTCAACGGCGAGGAGGATCGAGACTAGACTCGGAGAGTTGAGGTCCAGAACGATTGACGATGCCGGGTGAGGTCAACGACTCAAGCGTGACACAAGATGGACAAGGATGACCTATTGGCGAATCCATGGCGCATGGTGAAGCGGTTTAGGTCAAAAGATTAAAGACGGCGCTTTGCGAAGCGTGCGTGTGTGACCCGTTTGTTAGTGGGCCTTAACGGGAGCCCAATGGAGTCAAACCCTAGGAGTCTAGGCCTCCACTATAAATAGGAGGAGATGGTGGCTGCACCTCTCTCTCTCTCTCGCCTTTTATGTTTCAAAACCCTAATTGTCTTTAGGGGAGTTGAGGTGGAGGCAAGGGCTCTTGATGGTTTGTGGTGAATTTCGTGATCTTTGATTGTCCACTGATCCATGATGGTGTGGATGTAATCCAGCAACAATCACGAAATCAATCTATGCAAGGTTTGCTTGAGATAAGTCTCTTTTCGTTCTTGCTTTCAATTTCGTGTTTTTAGGGCTTTCTTTGATCCGCGAGTTTGTGATTGATTCTTTCACGTGAATTAGCTTGCTGTGATATGTGTGAATCTATCTAGCATCATCTTGATCATCAATCCTCACGAACAAGCTTTAGGATCAAGTTTTCGTTCTTGCCCTGCTTTAGACCTTCATTAATCAATTGGCAATTGCTCAAGATTGTTCCAAGAATTATCATAATATTCGATTGGAATAGGTCCTCAATAGCATATAGAAGGTGTGTGCAAAGTTTCATAAAGATTAGAGTTGAGAATCAAAAGTTTCACCTAATTGCAACTTCGTCATCGGGCTGATTTTACTGTTGTAGATCGGTTCTGGAGTCGGCCGGTCAGACCGCCCGTCATCACCGGTCAGACCGATTTTGGAGCGGTCCGACCGCCAGCACAACGCCGGTCAGACCGCCCGGCAATCGGTCCGACCGATTGGGTCCAGCCGATCGACCGCGTCTTGTGAGTCTTTGCAATCTTAGTTGATTTTTGTAGCATCGCTTAGGGGTTTAATTGGATTCAATACTAGTCTTCCGCTGTACTGGTATATTGATCTTCATAGCTTTCTAATAGCTACTGGAGTGAAATTGTATTGAGTTCATAATTTGTGAAAAAGTGGGCGTGCTCCTATTCACCCCCCCTCTAGTCGCCTTTACGGTCCAACAATATCGAACTACCTAGTTGTTAATAAGTCCAAAACTTCATAGAGTCTAGAATAACATGATGACCTCTTGCATCAAGCATTGACTACCGAATCTTCTCAAGGCTCCTTCGAAGTAGTCAGGGAGAAGGATATACTATCCACAGCCCTGGAAAACAAGGAGCACCCGAGTCACACGCGAGGCCTTGGGGTTTATGTACCTTGGAGGCAGGGGTTCCCACACGACTCTGAGGCGTATAGGAGTAGGAAGAAATCCAAGGCCGAGCACGAGGACCGGTTGAAATAGGAGATGCGTACAAAATTTCAAGGACAAATAACATCATTGCAGAAACAAATGCAACAAATGTGTGCAGAATTTCAAGGACAAATAACATCATTGCAGAAACAAATGCAACAAATGTGTGCAGAATTAGTCCTCACCTAGTCGCAAGCCGCCCCCATTATTTTGGGAGCCAGTCCCCCTCAACATCGGAGTAGCGTAGCATCCACACCACTTTCTAAACATAGCGCCGTCTAATTACCTATCGACGACATCTAGGTAATGTACATATCTGGAATGCTCCAAAGATAGACCTGTATGACGCATTAGCTAACTATGTACCGTTTTATAGGCGCCCACGCCCTGTAAGCTCCAAGTGAAGCTGGTTGAGTCCATTTCTATTGAGGCTGGGCAGGGGATGGCATTTCCATGCTAGAAAGGGATAGTGATGCATGGTGCCCAGCTGTCGCAGGGTTACGCCAAGGTCTAGGTGGACATGGTACATGACAATTTCATGGCTGTCCCACTGGAGAAGCCTCCGAACGAAGATGTCATAGCACTAGGGGATGCTGTGCACACTTATATCCAGTGACCCAAGAGGGACATAACCCTAGACCCTGCAGTGTTGCGATTGGAACATGACCATGCCTCTCCAACAAGACCCTCGATGACTCCACCTCAACCTCCGCTTCAGAAGGCCACCATATTGGCTCCCGTGGAGACGATGCCGAAGAAAGAAGAAAAGCGTGTCGAGTCATCCCCCCCAGACGTATAACACACGAGGCGCTAAGGCCAAATCGAACAAGATTATGGGGCCTGTAGTGCCACGATCTCAACACGACCATGACTCTCTAACATAACCCTCCATGACTCCACCTCAGCCCCCGCTTCAGAAGGCCTCCCTATCTGGTCCCGTGGAGATGATGTCGAAGAAACAAGAAAAGTGTGCCAAGTCATCTAGCAGGAAGATGGGTAGCAAGCTAGACGCTAAGGCCAAATCAAAGAAGCCCCTTCTGGTGCCTGGGAAGTTCTCCCTCGGAATGCAGTTGGTCACCGACACAGTATTAGCCCACCTTGGACTTGCTTGCCAGAGTTTGCATGCCTAGTACTTGGAGAAGACCAACAAGTGCAGGACAAACCGGCCTTCTAGAATCACCGTCACACACATGGATATGCATTTCCTCAACGATGAGGGCTACTTCGTTGTGGGCTTCCAAGACTTATTAGAACTATTCAACCTCGACGTCTCACTTCTACAATGTTGGACACTATAAGTGTGTACAATCAAGTTTTACATTCACATAATACCGATAAATATCATAACTCATTGCTTATGTATAGATGCATGATGAAAGAAGCCAGCCGATTGCGAGAACCGGTGGGTTTCCTTGACCCAGCCTTGATCTCTAAGCAATGCATCGCCCAAGATGCATCCTACTTCGAGAATTACATAACGAAGGGATTACTTTCTCACGACGACAAGGACTACATACTAGTGCCCTACAACCAGAAGTAAGTGCTTCACTACTTGTTATACAAATTTTATTTGTACTTTATACGCAACACGAACTTAGGTTTAATGACTATAGCGACATATATGAGTAGGTGGCACTGGATCCTTATAGTCATTGTACCAAAGTGGAACAAGGTAATATACCTTGATTTCCTAGTCAATAAAAACCACGACTTCACCCTTGTGCAAGAAATACTCGACAGGTATGCTCATTTCCTTCATACATAACTCTATTGTAGTCTTCTTTCATTTGAAATGGATGGGAATAATTTTTGGAATTACGTTGGTCGTTCAGTGCCTATGTTGCCGGGGGAGGGAGACACAAGGAACCTAGTGCCACACTGTGACACAGAATGCAATTTCCAGTACCCGCTACAACACAATAATCGTATATCACACTTCTTAATAATACCTCTCGAACTGACTATACCTATACATGTAATTATATTTTTGCAGTGCCACCAGCAACTACAAGACCACCTATGTGCATTCTACGTTAATCATAAGTCGGATATATCACAGACAGCTACCACGAAAAACTGTCTGTGATACGTCGGATATTACAGACGTTTCTTTTTACTACCCGTCTATGATATGTCTCCAATCACATACGGTTGATATATATAACCGTCTGTGATGGCCTACATATCACAGACGGCTACCACCAAAAAACCGTATATGATATGTAGGCTATCACAGACGGTTCTTTTTACTAACTGTCTATGATATATCTCTAATCACAGACGTTTAGTAAAAAGAACCATCTGTGATGTCCTACATATCATAGACGGTTATTACATATAACCGTCTGTGATAGTGGCCATTCACAGACAGTTTCTTTTAAAAAATCGTTTGTGTTGTGAATTATCAAAGACGGCTAAAAAATAGTCTGTGATAATCGGCGTTATCACAGGCACATAAAATCAAATATTTCAGAAATCGTCTGTGATGACGGTTTAGAACTGTCTGTGATGACCCTTTGTGACATAGTGTAAGATGTGTACAAGTTACAGCTTCTGAAGTGCTTGTCCAGAATTCCATCACTGTTAATAACAGTAGTGTAGATTGCTTTAATTCGTGCAGTAGATGGTCGGATTAAATGGTGGTCCTAACTAGGTTTAATTATATAATTCTCCGTAGTTTCCAGAAGTGGTATGGTTTGCTATTTTGCACGTGGTAGAATATATATATATATATATATAATTGTCAATTTTGTTGTTCTATAATGTTCCATATTAAATTTTGGGGTTAAAACATGGATTTAGATGTTATAATCAGAGAATTTGCATAACTAGAAAAGTGTAGAAAAATTTGTGTAGATTCAAGAAAATATAGAGTTTTCTATGTTTGCGGTTCCAGAATTAAAAGTTATGGATGTTTGATTATCGGGACAGCGGGTGGGTTGTCTGGTGAAGTGGGGTTAATTGTGTCGGGTTTGCGTGTAGGAGCGATGTCGAGTTGTTTGATGTTCATGTACTATTGTTGCATGTTTTTAAGTGGATTATTAGTTTTTCCAAGGAGTATTGCTTCGAGTTCTGTGCCGCCTTTACATCATTCCGGCTTTCGTGGCTAAAAGGCAAGTGCATGGCAGAGCGGTAGATATCGGTTTGTTTGCACTTGTCTTTGCAATTAACTTGTCATGATATTTATTTATGCTTATTGAAATGACATGATAATGATGGTGAAATATGACCATGGGGATGACATGGTAATGATGATAATAGATCACGTTAATGGATAATGAAAAATATTGCATCATTTGCATTCATCATGACATGATTAAACGAGCCAGATCGTTGAGAAAGTCATCTAAATATTCCTGTGAGGTCGGTGAGTAATGTGTTACATGACTAGTCTAGAGAGCTCTTGATAAAATCCTACAAAGGCAGGGATTCCACGGGATGGACAATAGAGTGGTTCACCGACGGGTTATCACTCTGTTATACCAGTATCCGCTGGTAAAGTTGCAGTTGAGCATGGAGCATACTTGAGCATTGCATACATAAAAAGATAATGATGTTAATTGACTACATGAAAAATGTTATGGTTAATTGAGTATGAGAATGACGATGATAATGATTTAATTAAATGATAAGTTATTTTTTTATTGTTCTATTATGTATTTGCTGAGTCTTGAACTCACTCTTGCTTTCTTGTTATTTTTAGGTGATCGTTGAAGGCGATATGCATGAGATGGAGTAGCACATGTGCATCACATGTTATTAATCACACAAACATATTTACTTAGGTTTGTTTTCACTAAATATAAAGACATGATACTTTCATTTAGAATGGATTAGTAGTTATTATAAGCTTAATGATTAGAACCTTGGTTTATTTAATATAGTTTGGTTATATTATTTTGTTGCTAACCAATGTTCCCGGAAGCATGGTTTCAGGTGTTCCTTGGGCATGTGTAACCCAAGCGTTTCTCAAGCGCAGGTGACCCAAGCGTTCTTGGGCACATTGTTCCAAACTGTGATATTTAATCCTTATGTATTTATATTTCTAAGTTTTTTATATGTGGCCCGTTGTAGGGTTTTATTCTATGCATTGCTTACTGAAATTATTGGTAATTATGGCTTAAATTGTTAGTGGGAATGATTTAGGTGCCATTCTAGGCTCATTATTGGGTCAGGGTGTTATGATCCTGAACACACATGTAAACTCGTTCAGTGACCTACTTACCTAGCTAGCTCATCCCAAAAAAAATGTTTGGCCTTGCTTCAGGCCTCTTTAAAAAAACTTAAAGAAAATTGGTTAATATTAGGTGGGGGTAAATTTGTATCAGCACAAAAAAAATCAAATTTAATATTATATATATATATATATATATATATATATATATATATATATAAGTGAGGGAAAATATTTTATTTGATTTTTTTAAGGTTAATGCATATTTGACCCACCTAATATACCTACTTTGTTTTAAAAGTGGTAAATTTTTCTTAAAGTGGTGTACCAAAGCACGTACCCCGTAAATGTTTAGGAACTCACTAAATTGAATTGAAGTTTAACATGACATAACAAATTTGGTAGCCTCTTAATTTGTGTGATGTACTCCTGAAGGATGCCAAAGTAAATTAATTTTTATTTTTCACCAAAAGTGTGGATTTTGTTATAGTTAGTCAAGTCAAACGTGATTGCCAATATTCAATAATGTACAAGACAGTAATGTCAGTACGTAGATTCTATCATCTCCTTGAATTATTGTTGCACGCAATTATATTCGGAGAATCATAAGAATCAAATAATAAACTGTTCCATTCTTATACAGAGAGAGAAATTCAGCATTTCTGTTAGGTATAGTACATATTGTAGTGCAAAGGAGGAGTGAGAGAGAGAAAGTACCTGAGAACTAGTGTTGGTTAGGCATACATCTTGTCAGTCTCTGGACCTGAGCCTGGGAGGATCCAATCTGTCCATTCGAGGTGACATTTCCTGAGCATAGGCATCACCCAATCACCAACCGGCACATTGTGCCCTAGCCTGCAACTGCTCTTATCATATGTATAAATTGCTTCAGGTACTCAGATGGGTGTACAAATGATATGTTCCCAGCATTTAGCCTTGATCTTATTTTCTTTCGATGGGAGAAAGTCACCTGCAGGACCAAGAGTCGTCCCATTGTTGCATTATATGAAAATGGGCCAACAAATTAAATGGAAGGTACTTTCCATTTTTCTGCAACTATACTTGTATCACTATGCGTATGTCTACATCAAACCTTTACTTGACATGAATGATTGTACGGTGAAAAATAGATAGCTAAAGAAGTTCTAAGTTAGTGTTATCAATAACCGAGGAGGGAGTGAAATAGCTCGCTAGTGTAGCCCAATAATTGTTTTTTTAGACACAAGGCCCCCACAACTACCTATAAGGGATTGAAAGTCAGTAACGGTAATGCAGTAAATCTAATAAAGTAAATCGATCACCAATGGGATCGAGGCTGTTGCTAGACTCTCCTCCTACCACTCATTCCCCTAGTCACACCAACATTGCTGATTGGCTGCATGCTGTATCCCATTGCTTGATCTTTCCATCCTCTTGCACTCAGCTGCACTGTCCTGCCACAAGACAACCCACCAAACACCTTTTCTCCTCCCTTGTGCCCCCACTCAGGTTATTATCCTCTCTTTCTTGTGCCATCCTGCTCTAGCTTCCTTCACAAACCTCTTCATTCCCCATAGCCAACCGAAAAGTCAGAGGAAATTGGGTTATGCTCTCCCAAATCCTCCATATATAGGGTACAAGAGGCATTATTTTGTTCATACATATCTCTTGCTTTGCTTCTTCCTTCCTCCGTCCCTGTTGCACCTCCACTTTGGTGAGTAGACGCTTCGAGATCGAGGGGAAATGTCAGCTCAGTTTGCCTCAGAGCATGTTTGCTATGTCAACTGCAACTATTGCAACACCATCCTTGTGGTATCATCTCTCTCTCTCTCTCTCTCTCTCTCTCTCCTTTGAGGTTTATCCTTTGGATCCATGGGGAGTTCGATATTTTTTGAAGGGGCCAATCATATATAGTTCATATAGCTTATAAGGGGGAACCAATCCTATTCAAGTACATACTCGTTTACTCCATCAAGGGGTAACACAGATGCACCAAAAAAATGGCACCATGAAATATGAATTGAAGGATTAGAAAAAAAAATACTATGCATATCTTTCATGAGAAAAAATGGAAATCTGGCATTTATATTTCCTTTTGGATTTTATAAGTTTGCACGAAAAATTGTTTTGCCTTATTTCCTATACAAGGGTTCCTTTTGTTTCCTATAACAAGAAAAACTATTTCCCATTGAAACACTTGTCTAGTTTTATATACTGTGTTCCAGAAAGGATATATGGTTCTTTTAGTTTGGATGAGATCCATAATAGCATGCATAACTCGGATCCAACAACACTATTTGATGTTTTGTTACTCGTACAAATCTCAATTGAAGTCGTTAAGATCTTCATAGTTTTAACAGAAAGTTATGGTGAAATGGAAAAGCTTCTTCGCAGAAGGTTTCTCATAGAAAAAATACAGATTAACTGATCCATACTTGTATGGGGATAGTTTATGGCCACATCGGTATTTTTGGGAGGAACACCCCCATTGCATGGGATATTGATTTTTTTCTCTCTGAGAACTTCTTATATATCTACTAAGCAAATAGACAATTATACATCTTCATGGTTTCCTGAACATATAATCTTTTCAGGTCAAAACTTAACTTGCATGCAGCTTATTAAAGCCTCTTTAACTATTGCTTTAGTTTCTTCATGCGATAATACTTCAGTACTGTACTGCACACTTGGAGCTATTCCTACTTTAATTGGCTCTATGTCTGTCCAAACATAACTTTTTATGACTTAGTATATCTTAATTAACAGAAAAGTTTAAACTGCCACAGCCTCCATTTCTCTCCCATTCTGCGCATGTGCATGGAGAAGTGGATCTGCTTGTCATGTCATTTTCCTCTTTCTTGATGTTTGCGTTGGTGGGGGTCTGGTGGTGTGTACTGTGTGTGTGATGTTGTGCTGAAAGAGAGCTAGCTATAGGGGAGGGTGACATGAACTTTCAACTGTAAAGATGCCGCCTCTTTTTCGCATTTTCATTTATGCTCATACTATTCACACGAGCTAGCTAGATCTCACAGCTTTCTTCTCTTTCCTCCCATATCCTCTCTCTCTCTCTCTCATACACACACACACACACACACACACACACTGGTGAGAGAGAGAGAAAGATCTAGAGAGAGATTCTTGTTTAGACCTGAGATCGATGTCATGTCTGCCTCCTGGAGGCGAGTAGCACCGGCCGTCTGCTTCCTCATGAGGGGGATGCATGCTAAGTTACCTCGAGCTTCTCCAGGCAGTGAGCTCTCGAAAGGTAGGCACACTTGAAAAGGTGTTGCATGATAGTCAAAAGACGATGTGGATATACGAGACATGCTGCAACTTTACCATTCCTACATGGCATGACATGAACAATATTGACCACTGCATGCCATCCCTTCCTCTTCTATTCTAGCTCCTACAACTCTACTTTTTAAGCACGATCTCACCTAGCTAGCCTATTCCATCTTCTTTTTTTATATTTTGTTTATGTTTTTTCCTTAGTTGTACATTATTTCTTTTATGGGCAAAGTAAGACAATCCCTTAAGTCGAGTGGTGCAGAAGAAAAAAAACAAAATTGTAAATTAATCATTGGATATGGATAGGAAACAAAATGTAATTTATACTCTATCCAAAAATTTAGTAATATGATACATGCATATAAGTTTAGTCATGAACTCAGTGATGCATGTATATATGCAGGTGAATGTGCCAAACAATTGCTCCTACAACATTGTGACTGTTAGATGTGGCCATTGCACAATGGTGCTCTCCATGGATCTAGGTCCTTTCCACCAAGCACGCACTGCTCAAGACCACCAGGTCCAAAATTGAAGTGGTTCTAAGTTTTAAATCACACATAACTGAAAGAGTTTTTTTTAATATTTGTATATGTTAATTTAGTAGGTTTTTGTATATGTAGATCTGCTAATTGTTTATTAGATTCCACGTCCTTTTTCTCCCTACATACTTGGTACTTTTTGAGATGGCGCGGCCATGATGAAATTTTATTTCTTATATAATTTACAATGATTCAACATTTTGAAAACAATAGTATCTATTGTAAATCAATTGATCTCAAAGCAAAAAGTTCTACATATATGTCAAAAATTGTTTGACCGCTACTGACAAGAAACAGTTATTGTACATTTGTTTATTTAGGTTCAGAACAGAGGATTTCAACCCAATAATTTTGGGAGCTATGAGTCAGCTTCAAGAAATCAGCGGACGACGGCCATGGACCCGATGCCAAACAATCAGCAGCAAGTGTCTCCGATACGCCGTACGTCTGGTCTCTCATGATTTTATTTCATTTCTTGAAACATGATATATATGTCATTTGGTTTTTGTGTTCCCTATATACCCATGCAAACATGTTATAACCAAAGATTTAATATTCCATGCTTCTAATCATACATATGCTTGTATAGTTGATCCCAAAAACAAAAATGACATGACCTGACAGCTTCAAAATGGTCATGTCCATTCAACCTGATTAAGATAGTTGCACCTATGGAAGTGATGTTCCTCTCCTCTCCCATGTGATTTCCATGTAAAATATATAATAGTTTCTTCCTCTTGATATGTCTGGAGCTCTGAGAAATTCCCACAAGAATGCATGTGTGTCCACACATATATAGTATATACTACATCAGCTTGAATGGTTTCTTTACCTAGTTTATTGTACCTATTCACACTATATTATGTTTGAATAATCATATATTGGCCTCTCTCTCTTTTTTTTTTTTTTGGGTCTCCAGCCCCGGAGAAGAGGCAGCGTGTTCCATCTGCGTACAACAGATTCATCAAGTGAGATTTAAGCCGCACGATTGTTGATATAAATATTTTAACAGCAAATAGTATAATGTGTTAAATATATACTGATAAATACAATCATAATTAAAATAGTAAATTTGCTCTGTGCCATTAATTGTAATTATCTTGGAGTTGGAAAACAACATTGCAAAGACCAAAAAAATTCTAGAAAATGCAAAGACCAAACATTTTGAAAAATCATTTGCGATCGATGGTATTTCTCAACTCCACAAATATTGCGTTTGCATGGTGAATATTACTCTAGTTAAAGTTGCAGTACAATTCCCTCTACAATTTATTTTTTTCAATCAAGTCCCTAGACCGCACAATTAATTTTGCTAATTACTGTTCGTCTAATATATACTTAACATTGTGCAATCAAAGCTCCACAAACTAATTTTGTTGATTTGAGCATCAAGACAAAAGAGAGGCCCATTAATTAGCTTAATTAAGCCAGTGAGGGTAGTCAGCTCAAAACGCAAGTTACATTATTGGGTAAAAGACCCTTGTGCGGGCTTGCTCACGTGTGTTGGAGGGAATTTTGAACTCAACAAATTTGCGTACTATGTAATATTATACTAGGTTTAGGCTTGTCTGGCGTTGTACTATATGAAATAGAATCCAGTTAGCTAAGCATTCGGTTGGATCGCAAGTTTCATTGATAGATTTTGCAAAACCTTGTTTTAAGGATTGTTTGCCTCGTGGGTTTTGTAAATGAATTTTATTTTTTAAAATTTTTTACTTGGAGTTTTGGAAGATTCAATTATGTTGGTTGTTAGGGTTGCATTTAGTGGATTTCCTGTTTATCAGAAACAAGTTTCAAGTTTGCATATGTTTTTTTTTGCCTTTTTCGGAAAACGATTGTTGATATAAATATTTTAACAATAATTTTGTGTAGTATAAATCAAACTCATTCTTGTTATATGGGTTTTATCTGTAGCTACCAAAAAAGATCTGTTGATGCTTAGAAACCAAATTCAACACAGAATTTGTTTTTTTTCCTGTTGAAGACAAAGATTCAAACAACCCCTTAGCTAGTAATATGAACTCTGCATTGTTAATAAACTGAAACTATTGTTTAGATCAAGCTGGTTTTTAGTTATTCTACTATTCCTATCCTAATTAACCAAGGATTTAGATATATGTTAATCTTAAAATAAGTTTTTTAATGTTGTTTCCTAAAAGGCTAAAACACAAGAACAACACCCCTCAGAGAATCTTAAGCAAATTCTTAAAAAAAATACTAACTGTAGGAAAATAATTCTTGTATAGCTCTAAAAAGGAGCTTACATCAATTAGTAAATATATATCTAAAATTACTATAATAAAACTATAAATTAATGCTACTATAGTGCATCGATTTGTTATATATATGGACCGAGCGGCTTGATTAAAACATCTTGAGGGGTTGATCGTAGGGCTCTCATCAACACAATTCCTTTAGGGTCGTTTGGTTCTTGGAATTGATTTGGCCTTCTAGATTTAATGTCCCAATTCAATTTCTAGTTGAATTGGAATCTGGCTACAATTCTAATTTTCTTGTTTGGTTCCCAAAGAAACTAGGGATTGGAAATGTAATCTTCAACCAATTCCCAAACCTATTTGACTGGAAAAGAAAAAAAACTTTATGGCAAGGAAACTTGCAGACCAAATAGTCCCAACAATAGAACCTACCCGATGAAGCCAAGCATCGCCGCCGTGGATAAATATGTGAACACATGTATAAGATACTTGAAAAATATTTTATGGATAATTAGATTATCTGTGTTTCTAATTTGTGATAAGATTCTATGTGGCTTGTTGATTAGATGCAAATTATGTATGAAACTTTTATTTGTAAGGATAATTACCTTATGTATATTGATTTTCTAAGTTTATAACTTATATTATGTTTTATTTGAAATCCGTTGCAACGTACGGACGCTCGGCTAGTAAAGTAAATAAAAAGCAAAATTGGCTACATGACACCCAACTTTTGTGGCATTTGCTCTAGGACATTGGGTTTTTGTGTCTTTGCCGGTATACATTAAACATTGGTGGCTCTTTGCCACAGGGCACTCCACCTATTAAAATATAATATCCGGCTGAGAAAGGGGAGAGAAAGTGGGTGAAAAGTTTGTTTTGTCCCTAGCCCCTTCTTCTTCCTCCTCTTCTCTCCCTTCTCATCTTCTCCCGCTGGCCCTCGAGCTCCTATCGCACCGCTGCAGTTGATGGTGAGCTCCCGTACTAGCCCAAAAATTTCCAAGGGGTCATGAAAAAAAAAGGATTTTCACTCACCTTCCCTCTTCTCTCTTAGTAAGATATTATATTTTATTGGATAGAATATCCTACGATAAAGAGCCACAAAAGTTTATTGTCTTTCAGCAATGACACAAAAAGTCAATGTCGTATAGTAAATACCACAAAAATTGAATGTTTTGTAGCCAATTTTGCCTAAATAAATATATCTAATAAGTTGCTGCTTGTCGATACCAACAGGGAAGAGATACAAAGGATAAAATCAAGCAATCCTGAGATTAGCCACAGGGAGGCATTCAGTGCTGCTGCAAAGAACGTAAGTACTAAGTATTGCATAGCTTGTTTCAAATTAGCAGACAACAACAGGGCACGTAGTAAATGAATTTATCCTATTTATGCATGCATATCATATCGTTAAGTGAGATATCCTATGATCATGCACTAGCTAGGTAGCATCCATTGGCTATATATATGCATGCATGCATGCACGATAATACATATATACTGCTCATGATCTCACGCTTGTATATCTGCATATATATGTACGTACTGGTGATCGATCGACTATATGTACGTGCAGTGGGCGCATCTTCCTCGGCTCCATTTCGGCCTGAGCGTCGTCGACGGCGGCGGCGGCGTCGGCAGCGGCAGCGGCAGCAGCTGTTAACTCGCCGAGTACATGCGTATCATGAGAAGACGATGGTGCGTGCGACGCCGAGCTAGCTGCTACGCGTGCACGTATGTGTGGCAACTCACATGCTTGCACGCACGCACGCACGTCGACCTCGATCTTCACCTAATAATTATGTGCACACGATCGTATGTACGTACTCCTCACAAGAGCGTACGCCTCCATCTCTGCGTACGCACGTGTGTGAGTGTGTGCACGCACGCACGCACGCACGCACGCGCCGTTTTTAATTGCTGTGCGTCGTAAGTTTTAGCATTGTGATCGTGTGTAGACATGTTCATGTCCGCATGCAGGACACTATATACTATGTGCGCTAGCTAGCTTCATAAGGATGCTGGATGCTAAATAAATGAATAGATCGATCGAACTGTGTACCGATTGTGTTTAACTGTATTAATTTCTTCATAATTAAGGAATTGTGGACAGGACGATTATGAATGAATAATGATCCTCGAGGTCAAGTATGAACCATCCGATACATGGGCACAAGCATGAACCATCCATGGGCACGCGCGATCGATGCAAATTTTGGAGTTTGGTTATGAAAAATAATATGCCCTAATTTCTTTAGTTATGGTAAGTGAGTTTTGAACCCAGTTCGAACTAGTTTGAACTACTTTTGAATTTAGTACAACTAGAGTGACTACATACCATGAAACTTGCTCAAACTAGCTAATTAAATTGAAGATGAAATTAATTTTTTTCAGAGTTTGACATCCCAAAAACACTTATGGTATGTGAAGATACACATGTCAAACTTTGCGAATATCAAGGCACATTAACATATATTAATTTAGGTGCCTAGGCACCAAGGTGCGTGAAACACTTGTCATAAGAGCATCTACTATAGTCCATATCACTTGTTACTAAGAAGTTGTCACATCAGTATTTTGGTGATATGGAGGAGAGAAGGAGGGCTTATTTTTAGATGAAGAAACAAGCAAGTTGTTGATACTAATATATAAGAAACAATAAAATAGCTATTGGAGACTTGTTTGTTACTCAAAAACCAGTTTTGTGTATAGCAATTAAAGTAGGAATTAAAGTCTTGGATACAAGCTTAAGAAACAATCCATTTAAAGGCTTGTTTCTTTTTGTTAGATTGAGTACTCTCTTCCCTCTTGGTAAAAAGCTAAGAAACAAACTATTGTAGATGCTCTAAGAAAATGATATGGTATGGTACTCCTAGAAGGACGTACTCTCACTTTTCATATACAACTCAAATCGTATGATGATACATCTTTATATATTTGTGCATACTTTAATAATGATTATAAGATATCCCAAATTGAGTTCCACGAAAATTTTCATTACATTCCACTTTTTAGAGCAAAATATGTATATAGCAAAAATAAAGAGTTCCAATGAATTTTTTTCAATTAAGTTGCATTGGAGTATCTTATGACTGGTATTTACGTATACTGAAAATGATAAAGAAGTATAATATATTCGTTTAAGTGGTATATTATATATAATTTTTAATCTATTCTTTTAATTTATTGCTAGTGTGTAATTGCCACACCACGGGTTGTGACTGTTAGATAAATCTTATTCATGTTAGCATGTTTGCTTTGTACTATGCATGTAGCACTTGTTACATGTAGTTTCTAGTCGTCGTTGCATGTAGCAGGGCTGCCCGATAGAGTAGTAGTTAGAGCCAAGAGACTCGGACGCTTGTTAGCCTGCATGTGTGCTAGCTGGTGAGTGGTGTACCTGGCCGGAGTCCTATGATTGTGGCATGTAGATCAGATCATGATGTTTGTCGACGATTAAATCGTCGATCTTATGAATATATAAAAACAGAGGAAAATAGTGTGTATCTCCGGAATAGAATGGAGTCACTCTTTATTGCTATGAACTGGTTATTACAAAGAATGCATGTGGTCAAAAAGGCTAATCCTAGTTACACTGGAGCGCAATGCTTGCTATGGTGTTGTAATCAAATCGACTGCTAATCTTCTCAATTGCCTTCGATCCCCCCTCCTCTCCTCATCGATCCTCCTTAAGTAGTTGATGAAGTGGTGGCAGTTATCCTTTAGAGAGACGCATGTTGAGAAGTAACACGTCTGGTCGGAGAGAGGTGTCAGTTGACAAAGTATCAACTGATGTGCGGTTATATGTCGGTGAGACATTCAACCGTAGCCTAGTGTCTTAGAATTATGTAACGTCGTGTGGTATGGAATATACAGCACGTGTTCCATTCATCACATGGTAAGGATATACCGGATTCATGTCTAGATAATACTAGTTCGTAGCCTTACGAGTAATTGCCTGGTCGGATACTAGGTTCGGGACCTTGTCCGACCAGGTATTTATTATATAATCTCTAGAATCCTTACGTCCAGTAAGATCGTTAGCCTTAGGGGTTATGACCATGAAGACGTATAATCTTCTCTTATGTATTAAAATAATACATCGATGTTTTAATCCTCGTCAATGCTGCAATCCGGTAGAGACTCTTTGTATTAGTACGTAGTAGGTGTACGATTCAATAACATATACAAGGAAATAAGATGTAAAAAAGAAGTTAAGCAGTTGCAGCTTCGCCAACTCTCTGTACGTGCGTACTCTGTGTTTCGCGTGTGTTAGAGCTCTTTGATTCCCAACAGCGACATGCCTAAAATGGTCAGATATGGAAATAAAGTTAAGGAGTTTTTAATAAAATATGTTCCAAAAAAAGATTATTTGATTAAAAAAAATTTCCCTAAACTTTCTACTCGGAAATTCAATTTTCAGTTAAAAAAATCGTGAACTTTCAACTTGCAGCCCGAAAGGTTCCAACTCAATAATATACGTCGGAAGTTTCCCCAACTTCCAACTCATAAAAAACGTGGAATTTCAAATAGAATTACCACTTTGATGAAAAATCGCCCTAGATCCACCACGCGCCGCTGTACTGTCGTTCGTCGCTGCCACTGACATCGCCGAGTAGATTCCCCAGGCAATGGAGGCGGCTCCGGGTCCTTGCCGGCGGGAAGCGGGAAGCGGGGAGTAGGTGCTCACGTGGTTGGGAGAGACAGCACAGGCCAGAGAGTTAAGAACGCGAAAGAGACGAGTGAGAACGGGAAGTAGGGCGGAGCCAACAGGGTGCTCGGTATTTCTGGGCACATTCAAAAATTTAAAAAAAATAATTTCTGAGATTAGTTTTGCATTTGAATCATATTTGTAGTATTTCTTGATGTACACCCTCTTGAAAGCCAGCCCACAACCCATGTGACGCGGATTAAAATCTTTATGTATTACTTTGATACATAATAAAAGATCATATATCTTCATGGTCGTAATCTCTAAGGCTCACGACCTCCGTGATTGTAAGGATTTCAGAGGTTATATCGTGGATACCCTAGTCGGATGAGGTTTTGTACCTAGTCCCCGACCATATGACTGTTCGTAGAAGCAATGAACTGGCATCCGGATTTGACTTCGGGTATATTCCCCACATGATATGAATGAAACACATGTCATATTTGTTTCATTCAACGCGATATTTCATATTCCAGACACTGATAACAACTACCCTACAATTAAGTGTCTCACTGACACACAACCGTAGAACGGTTGCTGCTTCATCAACCATTCATCGCTCCAACCAGTCGCTTCACTTTCAACAGGCGCCACCTCCAGGAGTAACCGCCACGCTTCGTCAACTACTTAAAGAAGAACGCAAGCGGCAGAAGAGGCGGAATCCGAAAGATCAACAGACAATCATATTACAACACCATAACAAGCATTACGCTTCAGTGTAATTAGGATTAGTTTACTGCCTAGTCGAAGGCATCCTCTGTAATAGCCAGTTCATAGCAATAAAGAGCAGCTCCATTCTCTCCCAAGAACTTTTTGCCATTTCTCTCTATTTATTTCGTAAGATCGGCGACTTGATCATCGACACCATGCCCCGCTCGTTCCTCCACCAGCCCACAGCCACCTCACCACTCACCAGCTCACCACTCACCAGCCCACAACCATCTCCATCTGTAATACTCCAACTCCTCCCCAATCTCCAACCCTAAATCCTTGATCCTCTCCTCCCCGCTTGGTCCCTGTGGCTCGGTGGCTCAACAGCCGGCGCAGAGCAGAGAGCGGCAGCAAGCGACTCAACGTAGCGTGGGAGCAATAGGCAGCACAACACTCACCGGTACACAGCCACAGTAACTCAAGGCTTAATTTGTAGATTTCGATTGGAAAATATCCCTCCATAAAGAATGAGGGGGAAAGCACATGTTATGATGGTATGTTACGAACACCCATATCCCAACGGATAGCTCGCAACGGAGGTAACAGCGGTTCCACCCCACCTCGCTGGCCCGCACAAAAATGCGGTGACCATCTCACCCACCCCGTTTTCTTTTCCCCTTCCCCGTCCCTTCGGCTCCCGTACCTTCCACTTTCCCGGTTCTCCGCCGCCCTACCGTGGCTGCTCTCCGACCCGACTGCCCGGCTCGCCTCTCTTCCTCTCATTCTCCTCGCCTGACGCCCTAGCCCCGCCCGCCGCCGAGCCGCCCTCACCCTCACCTTTTTTCCCTTTTTATTTCCTCCCTTCCCTCTCTCTCTCACCTCCGACCCAAACTCCCCACGAACGCCACCACCCCAGTTTGAAACCCTAGGCCGCCGCATCGATCTAGTGTGGTGGTTGCAGTGGAGATTGCTGGGCTATATCGTTTCATCCAGTGGAGACGGTGGCGGCCGGCCATGTCAACAGAGGACAAGAAGCTCCTCAAGGAGGCGAAGAAGCTGTCGTGGGACGAGCGGCTGCAGCATAAGAACAGGAAGGTGTAGAACGATGCTAACATCGACCTCGCCGCCCCTCCGTGACTCCATCACCGACCCCAACGACGCCCGCCTCCGCGAATTTGGTGAGATACGCTCCCACCACCTCCCGATTTTATCTCAGTATATTGATTGTGTTTTTTCTAATCTACTATGCAAGACCATGCATTATTTGTAAGTATCCTTTTGTTGTAGAACTACTCATACTCATAACAAGAGCTTCTAAATAGAGAATGAAGCTATTTTTTTCGATGAAGAAAAAACACAATTGTTATCCAATGTGGGATAAGTGGTTGCCTTGGAAGGGACCAAATACCGTTGTTTGGACTTTGGAAGCTATCATCACTATGTTCTGCAGTTGCCAGCTGATTATTTGTCAATCAAGTAGATACTGAGGTGCTTATTTTGTTGATGGACTTATTTTTCTTTCATGGCAGGTAATAGCAAAGACATGTGTGCCAATTGTGAAGTTTCTGGAAAGAAATAGCAGAATAGCTTTTAACATCATGTTAAATTTTCTTGTCATATTTAGCTATACAAATCTCTGACCTTGCTTTTTCTCTCCATCTGTGCTAACATTTTGTCTTAATGATCTTTTTTTTTCTTTTCTTTTGCAGCTTTGATATTGATGGTGTACCACAGGCAGTGGACTTTATCAAGGTAGTTGTTCAGCGAATTATTAATTATTCCATTATGGTAGGCAGCATCTACTTTTCCTTCATAGTTTGGGCTTTTCTGGTATGTGCATTTGCAGCTTCTCAGGTATCAACGGCTCTGAACCTTTCCTGTTGTGGTAGTTTGGGGTATTTGGCACTTTAGCTCCGAGGAATTCTTTTTGTGCCTAATACCCGTTCTCAAGCTTGAGTAGTAGCATTTTTTCAGCAGAACTAATTGATGTAGGTATCTCCTAGATCGTAAACATAATTATCCACTTCTTTGTACCAATTACCAGGCTTATATTGGTTCGATTCAACGTAGCTTGATAGTGCTCTGTTACCTCAGTGTTTATCCAAACTCTTGTCTTGTTGTCAACCAATTGAATACATATTGCATTTCAGATAGATTCTTTCTTTAGATGTAGTCCAAATATATTCATATCGATAATAACTTATAATAGCTGTTAGAATTAGCCAGGTTCCATCCATTGGAAAACATGCTTGTTGTTTCAGTGATATACAAGTTAGTTGTGTAGCATATTCAGAATTTTCCCCATTGATCTGTATTAGAATGCTTCTAAGTTCTTTAGTAACTTAGAGCATATTTTCTTTCAAGGGTAACTTAGAGCTTATTTTCTATATTGGATTTCATTAGCAACTGCGGCATTGCAGTGGCAGCGGCACAACACACAAGCATGGTGGTAGGCTACCTCTCTCTCTCTCTCTCTCTCTCTAATTAGACGGATTCAGTTTTTAGAGGGAAGGCAAATTAGATGGATTGATCTAGATCTCACCTGTTGTTCATTTAGCTTTGTACGTGACCGTGTGTTCTTAAGATGAATTAAGCCATAGTAGTAATATCATAAATCCAAGATGCAATAATATGTGATCAAATATTTGTTGGTATTTCTGCAGTTATTAATCTTTCATGCTTGAGGATTGAGCAGAAATGGAAAAGCTTGTGCCTCTTAACTACCGTTCAATTTATTCTAATACCATTGTCGAAAAAAAGAAAACTCTAGTGAGATTCTATTTTGATACTTACATGAATGCTATGTTATAGTCAGAATAGATTCAGAAGAGTATGGTCAACAATTGATTCAGATATAGTACATTTTTTCTTTCTTAATTCTAGTATTTTTAGATTCAGAAGAGTATGGTCAACAGTTGATTCAGATATAATACATTTTTTCTTTCTTAATTCCAATATTTTTCTACATCTGTTACCTACACGTGCAAGGCTTCTTCAGATTAATTCAAAAGCATAGAAGCCATATTACACCCTGGTTGTGCACTTTAAAAACATTTACTTTGTCATACGGTCATTCTTGAAACTGAAAATGTTGATATATCACTGTCTGTTTGGCTTTTTCATACTCTTTCTATTTGGTATATCACTGTCTGTTTACTCTCTTGTTTGATACTTAAAATGTTGATATTCCAGGCTGAAAGGATCGATTGATGATTTCAGACATTAGAATATTTGCTTGGGAGACGAGGAAGGACAATAAATGAAGCAAAATTGATAGAAATACATAGAATTTTACATTGTAAGGCTAGATGATGTATGAAGTGGTGTATTGACAAATTCAAATTGTACTTACGAATGATGCAAATAATGTATTATGAG
This sequence comes from Hsuehochloa calcarea, assembly GCA_036346395.1. Lineage (NCBI taxonomy): Eukaryota > Viridiplantae > Streptophyta > Magnoliopsida > Poales > Poaceae > Hsuehochloa > Hsuehochloa calcarea. The sequence goes on from CM070606.1 coordinate 4,534,798, forward strand.
ATTTTCTCAAATAATATTTTCTGAGTTATTTTCTCTGTGCAATGGAATAATTTTTTTATGGTACCTTTATTGTGAATTATTAAATTGGAACATTTTGAAGTACCAAAATATCCCAGTTGAAAATAATGAAACGAATTGAAAATAATGAAACATGTTGCAACACTTATATATTTTGAAAATAAAATAATTTAATCATTTGCCTATAGAAGGTACCAACGCATAAAAGTATTGCTACAGCCTTGTATATGTGTTGCAAGGTAGCAACGCTTCTTCCTGTATGTTACCAACGCTTAAATAAGTGTTGTGATAGACCCTTGCCACGGCAGTAATAGCAACGCATAGACAATGCGTTGGTATAGACTGTTACAACGCTTATGTGGACTTTTAGCAATGCATGTATGCGTTGGTAAAGGGGTGTTCCTATTGTAGTGCCACAACCATCTCCATCTGCAATACTCCAACTCCTCCCCAATCTCCAACCCTAAATCCTTGATCCTCTCCTCCCCGCTTGGTCCCTGTGGCTCGGTGGCTCAACAACGGCCAGCAGAGCGCGAGAGCGCAAAGAAGCGACTCAATGTAGCGTGGGAGCAGTAGGCAGCACAACACTCACCGGTGCACAGCCACAGTAACTCAAGGCTTAATTTGTAGATTTCGATTGGAAAATATCCCTCCATAAAGAATGAGGGGGAAAGCACATGTTATGATGGTATGCTTTGGGTCTTTTGATTTTATTTTCATGTCAAACTTGATACTATTCAATCAGACTGAAATTGGATGAAGACATTGATGTGCACACGTCGCGGCCGGCAATACATCGCAGTAAGGCGGCGCAGGGCATCCAATAAGGCGAGTGGGCGGCCGACGACCTCACTAAGGCCAGTTGTTTTGTAGGTGTGCATGGTGGCGAGTTCACGGGAATGGATCCATCCCTTACATGTCACATCCATTCATTTATCACTCTCTTCTATTGATTTAAGATTTAGTAGCGAAATGCAGTTGCAATACTAAATCAATACATAGAGCAATTTTTTTCTCACGTTCAGATTATTATGCAAGTTATTTTCTAAATTTAGTACTATAGTGATGACATGTGAAAGATGCTAGTAAACTATTACCTCCATTGTTTACTTGACATTTTGACTTCTAACAGACAAATTCCTAGCTCCGTTGGGCGATCTGTAGTTTGAACTAATGCTACCAGGCGTTGCTTTGTGTGTGCACCCCAACGTTGAAATCCTAGCTCCGCCCCTGGAAGGAGATGAGAACGGAAGAGCACGTGCATTGGAACGGGCGTGCTCGTGGTAGCGAATTCGATGCATTATGGATATATATAATTGGGCCGACTAAGCTACAGTCACCTGAAAGTTTCTTAAAACCTAGTCATTTTCTTTGGCACATTGGATAATCGTCTAATGGTTTATGTTTTGTTATGTTGAAAAACTATAAACTAGACAAAAGTAAATCTATGTGAACCCTACAAATAAAAAAAAACAAAACAAAAAAAATTCTAAACTAGACAAAAGTAAATCTAGGTGAACCTTACAAATAAAAATAAAAATAAAAAGAACTAAAAGATACAGTAAAACTGTACTAAAGCTGGACGTCACTTAATAATGCAATTTTAAATTTAGTATTGTACATTTGTAGGCGACTGTATTTTTTTTAAAAAAATCAGGTGACTAGGAACTAATAAAAACGTATATAATTAGTACGTAACTACGTATTATATACATATACATACGTATGAAGCTAGCTAGTAGCATATATGTGCTTGATCGACATTACACGCCGATCGACATCACGAACACTCCTGCATAAGTTAGCGTACATGCTCACTACCTTCCAATTAATTATTCCCATCTCTGACATTTTCCCTCTACATATATATTAGTAGGACAAGTTGGTTATATATATAGGCAGCTAACGTAACACGACAAGCCACGCATATGCATACATGCATGTTCAAATAACAGAAATGCGCGATAAATATATATCTCGATCGAGAAAGCTAGATCTAGTTGGTGGAACCGAACTCTCGCACTTGCAGCGAAACTGGTCTGGTGTATAGCTAGGTAGTAGTAGCGGCGAATCTAGAAATAAATTTTAGGCTGGACGGGATAACTCTCACACAGTTTGCATCACTATTTGCATCTACAAGATACAATTCTAAAATAGCTATTCAAATGTGGAAAATCAAACATTCATCCAATCACAAATCCCAAACCATTCTATTTTCCACTAATTTCCTCAAGCACAAGTGGTCGTGCACTACTTCAGGCATGTCTCGCACTCTAGCCGGCAACCACTAGGTCTAGCTCGATGCCTCGATTGGACTGCACGAGCTTTCCTCCTCCATAGTGCAGGAGGAAATTTTGACCATACGACTAGTGGATACTAGGCTGAGTCATACTAGTTCCTCATCGTGCTGCCCAATACCCTCCCTCGGTCCTTTGGCCTAGCTCCCGAACACTGCTCCTCTTCCTTATATTCTTCCACTCATCGACGCCGAGCAGAACTTGCTCATGGGTGACACTAAGATGGGTGGGTCCAAGTCTCACCGGCGGTGTACTCGTGGCTGCCGCCCAGATTCGCCTATTGCTAGGTCCGCCCCTGGTTAAGTAAGGTGGCAATATCTCCGTGCATGTGATCGATGATTCAAAGATCGTTGTGGCTTATTTTTGCGCGTATATACATTAGGGTTTTGTTGATCACACGATCGACCTCTAGCAGCCAAGCATATATACATGTAGCATCCGTACGTACGTCTATCAATTTTCGGTAATAAGAGCTTGGGTTGGAATATCCGGGCGGGCGGCCGACAAATATAGCAGATCCAGATTTCCTGGCGATCGATCGACAAATATGCATCCCCACGCGCGCACTATATTTTCGATTTACCCGCGTGCACTGACCAAATTACTTTTCATCACCACGCTATCCCGCGCCCACGGTCTATCGAGCCTGCGGACCACACTATGCAGTCACTACCAGACCTCGGATTGTCCTTGACGGGTTGTCATGTGTCCATGGGTTCCACTGATTATTTACCAACCAGGCGTCCAGGTTCGAGTGTTTTTCAGTTGCCATGTTCTCCGTGTAGATCCTGGTTCAACCCTATTAAATGTTTTGCAAGATTTTTCAGTCTTTTTGTTGCATTACATTTTATTTTGCTGATCATATAGCTTTCCTAACGGTTAGCATCGGTATCGAGGAAGTAAAGTGGGTTTCTCTTTACGGTTACTGTGCCTAACGTTAGCCCAACTAAAGGTGGATAACGAGCTGGCTCGGTTCGGCTCATCAAGGCTCATTAAGAAAACGAGCTCGGCTTAGCTTTCCTAACGGTTAGCATCGGTATCAAGGAAGTAAAGTGGATTTCCCTTTACGGTTACTGTGCCTAACGTTAGCCCAACTAAAGGTGGATAACGAGCTGACTCGGTTCGGCTCATTAAGGCTCGTTAAGAAAACGAACTCAACTCGGCTCGTTAAGCTAACGAGTAAAATAGCAGATTCGGCCATGCTCACCAAGAAGGAGTTGGCAGCGGCCGGTAATGGTTCCTCCACCTTGGGCAAGAGACAAGAGGATCGGGCCGAGGTTGGGGAGCGATGATTGTGGTGCCATGGCAGGCGCAGACTGTGGAGCTGGCGCAGAGCAGGGCCGTGCCATTCCTATTCTCTATTCTTGGCCATGGAGCTCGGGCGGCGTTGGTGGATCCCAAAGGCAAATCCATTCCGATTCAAACCCAAAAGGTCCCTTCCTCCCCACCCTCACCGGCGGTGGTTCACGGCGTACAAGTCCTTCCTCACCATGTCGGCGGCGGGCGCGGCATACATACCTACTCCAAGGACATCGAAGCCACGATGGGATACATGCAGGAGCAGCCATGGGAGCTGAGGTAGATCTGGTTCAAGCGCCTAGCTAGTCCAACGAGGCTACTAGACCTTGCAGGCCTAATGTTAGCTCAAACTAGCTACCTTCTGCTCGGGTCTGACTCGTCTCGAACTCAGAATAGACTTACTTGCCTACTCATATCTTGCTTGATGCAGTAATCAATTTTTTTTGTTCACTGGTGTATAGCTTTGTGTGTTATCCCTTTATAAGCACCCTACCATAGTTTTTTTTGCTCAATAATCAATGTACTCTGAATGTAATGGTGAGCACCGTGCATATCCTAGTGTGCGATGGTTACCTGCAGGCTACGGGTATAGACGAGATTTTTTACCTATCACCCTTCACACGTATGCCTGCAGGTGAAGAAATGGCTAACGGGCATAAGTGTAGGTGAGCATTACCTGATTCGTCGCGCTCGATTACCATCCCTATTTGCCAGTGATGTAGTACAAAAATACTCGTAGCTTGGTTTATGTAAATCGATTGATTATTACTCGGTAAGGGCCAAAACCCCAACTCCCTCTCTAGTGGACTGACTTCCTCTGGCCCAATCCCCGGGCCACCAGGCCCATTTTACCGTGGCCCAAATACCCAATGGCCCAACCCTCCGGCCGGTGTCCCAAATCACCGTCGCCGAAACCTCACCTGCATCGATCCCTGCTCTACGCAGCCTTTCTCCGGCTCCGCTCGGTGCCGGTCACCATCGCCTCGCCTCGCCACGCCGGCCATCACAGGTTGTAAGGTACCACTAAGCTTCCTTCGCAAGTTTACTAACCTTTCACAATCTCGCATAGATTCTTTGTTCCTTTCTGCTCCTTTTGTCGGATCCCACCCTAGATGCTTCTGGACCATGGGTTCTTGGCTTGTTGCTAAATTAGGGATAAGATCTGTGCCTTGGTGGCGTAGAGGTAGGAGGAGCCAAGAAACCATTAGCGCGTAGCCAAGAAAATGTTGGACTGGTAGGGCACTGGGATTGTTTAGAGAGGGGCGTGTGTGGCCATGGCCGAGGAGCAATCGAGGTCGCCGACGGTGTTGGTGGCGATGAAGGGCCACCCGGGGTCTGGCAAGTCCACGGCGGCGCGCGCCATCGCCGCCGCGCTCCGCTGCCCGCTCCTGGACAAGGACGACGTCAGGGACTGCACGCTGCCCCTCGAGCGGCCGGCGGCCTGGCTGCCGCCGGCATGCTCAACGAGCTCGCCTATGCCGTGCTGTGGCGGGTGGCCGAGAGGCAGGTCCGGCTTGGCTTGTCCGTCGTCGTCGATTCCCCGCTGTCGCGCCGTGCGCATCTTGATTCGCTGGCCCGCCTGCCCGCGGCGCTTGTTGTCGTTGTGGAATGCCGGCCGGGCAATGAAGAGGAATGGCGCCGAAGGCTGGAGGAGCGTGGGGCTGCGGTGGCCGATGGTGGTGGTGATGGGTGGCACAAGCCAAATACGTGGGCCGAGCTGAAAACTCTTGTGGAAGGGTACCAAGGTTGCACGGATTATGACATTGGGGATGTGCCGAGGATCGTCGTGGATACAACTGACCCGATGGTCGATGCAGAGGCAAGTGCTGTCAGGGTTGTGGATTTTATTAGGTCTCTGCTTGTTTGTGCCCATTAGGTTTGCTATTAGTTGTCACCAAACATTTTGGGGAAGACAAAGTTCATATGTTTGCTATTAATTAGAAGCAAAAATGGAGAATAAGTTAAGCTTTAGAATATGATTTCATGACAAAATGTCTCTATGCTGCACTGTATAGCCCTCATCCTTTCTTGTACAGCTTGGATTGGAAATTCTCGCCCTCTGTTTATGGGTGTAGCTCAAAGGTGTTGTAAAATGATCTACCTATGTGTGTGGCTGGTTTTAAAATCTTTTATTGATAGTTGATACATTTTTCTGCCTCTGGTGCAATGGAATCTCCTGCATCCTTTTAAAAGAAGGGAAAATGAGAAAGGAAAATAAGCAAAGCTACTAGAATATATCAGAATGCAGTTCTTTTTTCTTTTTACAGTGATAGCTACTTTATGTCATAGTTTGGTTTGTTCTCACATGATTCCTGTAGCAGAGTCTTCAAGGCATTACGAGTAATCTTTTTAAAATGATTAGTTTGGTTTGTTCTCACATGATTCCTGTAGCAGAGTCTTCAAGGCATTACGAGTAATCTTTTTAAAAATGATTTACCTGTTATTCAATCAGGGTTTTCTGGCCTTGATACCATCCCTTACGTTTTCACTAACCTTTTTTTTTTGTTAAAATTGTATAATGAGATCTCAGAAATCTTATTCTAGTTTACATGCTTTCTAGAGTAATTTGGAGAACTGATCATATGTTCAACACATAGTCATTACATTTCAGTGGCTGTTTTAGAAATCAAATTTGGTATAAACTTGTCTACAGATGTTCTGATTTCAGTTGTGGAACACTGCTTTCTACTGCTGGGGTTCACTTTGGACTTAAGTGTCAGCTTTCAATCACCATTTTATTTTTGTAGCCTCTCAAGTTCCATAGGTCTGATGAGAATTTTGTTGCAACAGCACCGCCACCATGTGTTTTTGACATTATCAACAGCTGGTGTCAAGATTAAGAGAATAAGGTGCTAGTGTTTCAAGAATCCTAGTCATAACAAATTAACATATATTTTATTTTCTTTGAAAATATTGTATGTGCTCACTACCATGGGATTTTAGCAATTCCAGAATGGTCAAAAACTCAAAATTCTTGGTATGTCATTTTATTTCAGTACTTCAAATGTCTACATGTTTTTTCTTCAGTCCGTTACACAAGGAAATCATGGTGCGAAAATCATGTTTGGAAGAACAATAATATTCAAATCATCTTTCTGTCTTCATGCTTCTGAGCAGACAAAATGTTGAGTTTTAGAATAACTAATTCTATCAAGTCCCTGGTGTAACCAAGTCTGCCGGGGCCTGGCATATACCGCTCAGAGGTCAGAGCATCAGAAACTCCATGCAAACACTGGATTTGGACTGAGCTTGTATGAATAACTAAGCTCTACCATGTATTCTAGATATTTCTGTGACATTTTCCTTGTTCCCTTGTACTGTAAAAAACACATTCTTGTTTATTCCTGACATAGCTCTCCCATTTCGTGTTTTGTCAGTTCTTGGTGCTAGATGACATCTTCTGCTTTAAAACCAGGGGTGCTGATTACTCTGCCAGAGGTAGAGCCCTCCTCAGAGATGTTCAAGCAAGGCACATCCCTTCGAGTAACTGGAAAGTATGTGTAGCTGAGCCTCCTTTTAACTTTCTTATGAACATTCATTCTCTAGGTCTCATCTGTGTTAAACCTTCAGTCTTCAGTCATATGATGTGGACTCTGCAATTGCTGCCATTCAAGACGGCGGCATGAGCTTGAAGGTTGACACTCAACATTTGAGAGACATCAGTTTCCGAACCAATTCGATGTACCAGTTCATTGGCGGACTCCTGATCCAACCAGATAATGATGTAGACCATTCTTCTTCTCGATTGTTTGTCAGCATGTTTGATACCATAGGAATGATGCTACAGCAATTGGTTGTTTACATCTCTGCAGGCAATTCTACAAGCACGTGTTGGTAGGAAGGGAGACGGTCTCGACCTGAACCTTTACCAACAGTCTACTCGTCCGACGACAATATGAAGCCAAACTACGCAGTTCCAGGAGAGCATGATCCAAAGCTGTGGAACCACGCTCATGAACTCAGTTCGGTTTCTTTTTTCGGCCGTAATGGAACCCCATTGCACATGGGAAGAGAATCACCTAATCCATGAGTATGTGCTTCAGTTTGTTAGATATTTAGTGCAAACCTACAAAGTAGCTGTTTACTAAAGCCCTGAACACAGATGATGCCTCTAGGACCACCGTAAGGCTTCCAAGCATACTTGTCAATACCATTCCGGAGGATATACCGGTTCGGCTCTAGAACACATAAAGAGCTGTCTTGACAAATGTAGTTGCAGAGTACTATCTTATTGTGAACAATGTGGAATCTGACAGCCTGTGTATGATGAAACTGTTTGCACAGCTAGATCTTATCTGATGCTTACTAATCTTATCTCTTTCTGTTAGTTATGCTGCTTCAGAGCTACACTTTGTCAATTACAGCCGGAGGCATGAGGAACTTGACACCATCATGCCAGACTATTTTGTATGTGTCGAAATTTATATTCCACAAAGAAAACAACATTGTGCCGGTTGGGCCATGATTAACACGATGGTTTGCTGGTGCCTTCTACAAAGAAGATCGATCGTATTTTTCATGGAAAAAAGCTTAGACGAAGCAATATGGTTCATCCATTGGACCTCTTTTAGTTCAATATTAGTTTCATTTTTGGAGCAGCCCCCTTCTCTACGCCAAAATAGACAAAAATTTAAAAATCCCTGGAAGGAGATTACTCTATGGTTAGTCACTGGTGATTCATCATGCAAGTTCCTCCCGAGTGCTACTCCAATTAGCTCAACAATAAAGGACGAACCAGCCGTGACGTCATAAAAAAATTTCAAGACAAAATGCGCCCTATAAAAGAAACAAAAAAAAATCAAACGTGCAGAAACAGAGAAGAAGATAACGGATCCATGAACGTTATTCATGTTTGGGAATTCCTCACTATCAAAAAACACGAACATCATAAACAACAAATAAAAGAAAAGAGAAAGTTTAATTGCTATACATCGACGTCGATCTCCAGTATGAAGATTTTTTTTTCCCCTTCATCTCGCCTCCTCATAACCCCTCCCTCCCTTATTATTTTCCTCCTAATTAAGCTGAAAACCAAAATAATATCTGTCCATGCATCCATCCACCATCCGTGATCTTCGTTTCCGTTCATCTTTCAGCGTCGCGAGGCAGGGGAAAAGCAAAGCAGATATACATATTTATCGGTGATCCATCCAACCCGTGGTCTATTGGCAGCCTGCGAATCGCGATCGCTGACCAAAGACGGCCATCATTTGGCAGGCCCCTTCCAACAACTTCCCTGCAAAAACACCAAGCCAAGGAGAAAAAGAATTGTAAGAGACCTTGATGAATTAACAATAAGAATAGCGACCACCATGGAGATGCCAATAATAAGAAGAGTAACTGAGATGCATAATTATATGTTTGGAGGTCACTAATTGAGATTGTTATGTCGGTTTCTGTCACATTACAGGTACTCTGTCGCATCAGCCCACCTGATGCAAAATGAAATGTTGCTAGCAAGTTAAGTAGCAAAATGGATATTGTCAGCTTTGCTTGCAAAGGGCATCATAATGGAGGCTTGTCATCTATGCTTGCAAAGGAATAATACACCGAACATACATATCCAGTATATCCTATTGTTTCTGGAGTGCCAGTGTACTTTGCTTGTTAACTCTGTCCCAAATTTGCGCACATTCCATGTGACAATTGTCAAAATATAATAATCATGTAGCTACTGGCATTTCAATATTGGAATCTTGCATAAGATTTTCTGAGAAAATATGGATGATTATTCTGAAGATCAAGATTCGCAAGCCCGTTAAAAACTACTAGTGGTACTCACTCAACTCTCAAGACAACCGCAGCCAAGGACACAAGCTGCCCTGGCACCGACAAGCGGGGCCAGACAAGGCGGCATGGCCCCACGTGTCAGCCAGCGCAGCAGGGACAGACCGAGACCCTGACAGCGCAAATGGTAACCCTCGGTGCGCGCGCCCCCACGGGGTCTCGACCGTCGACGCACTGAGGCACTGACAGCGCGGGCCCGGCTCAAGCGCACTTCACTGGCCACCCGATGAGTTGAGCCGTCAATGTCAAAGCACAGCTCACCCCTCGCTGTCTCCCCGTACAACCCGACGCGCTTCCCCCTCACTCGCCACGTCGCTTGCATTTATTTACCCCCCGTGCCACCCAGCGGAATGGCGTGCAGCGTTTGGTACGCCGTTCTCTTCCACCTGCGGCTCATAATCTACCCTTACAGGTGGGCCCCCACGAGAGCTAGCTTCCCATCTGTCCGACTAGAGGCTAACGTAAGACATCTCAGTTAAGCTAAAGGCGTAAACAATTGTATCTCTACGGCTTAAAAGAGGATATGGGTGAAAGAGGATATGGGTGGTGGTCCGTCCTCTCTCGTACCTCTCGTGCAATATAAACCGTTAAATTTATCTTTTCTTCGTGAGATGTGAGTCGTTGGATCTTGTTCTTCCTCAGTCTCTCCCGTACGTACGGTTGGCCATCCATAGCCTCCTCTCTACCCTCTACACCCCATCTACCCAAGTTAGTGCGTAAAAAGCCTAAAGATTTTATCGACGATTGACGAGATATGATTTTTTTTAATCCGTAGTAAATCACAGGCATTCGACTGGTTAACTATTATTTTATTTTGTTTTTTTATATTAACAGTTGATTACAGCATAAGAGACACTTTAATTCTTAATGCTTTTATCTTCTGTGCATCGTTGTTTCTTGTAACAGTTGAATTACAGTATAAAAGATAGTTTATTTCTTCATGCTCTTCCCTTCTCTCTATCATAACGTGTCCTGCATGTTAAAATGTATAGATAGCTCACGTCGCACGGTTGTATGTATATGCTCTGCGACCTCGAAGCAAACGATCGTTAGGGGCTTGATTAAGTTGTAGGCTTGGGCTGCTTAAGTGGTTAAGTGTACTTTTTTGCTTAATTAACACCACAAAATTTTGCTGGTGAGATGCGTGAGCGAGTCATTGCCAGCACCTCTAAACGGCCGGCGCCGACACTCACTGCCAATTTTTTCCGGGCATATTTTTACCATCTTTTAAGTTTTAACCCCTCGATCTTTGTCCTACTAATCACAACGATTCTCGCTAAATCTCTAAATTTACCACGTCAATTTGTAAGCTTAATCTAATCTAGTAAGTACAGAGTGTAAGACGACAAATGAGCGTGAGTTGACACTGACCTCGTCGGAGCTTGGACTTGGCGGTGCCGGTGACGGCGGGGGCCTTCCTGACCGGCGCGGCGCCGGTCGAGGCGCCGCCGCCCTTGGCGGCCGTGTCGTCCAGCGGGAATAGCACGGCGTCGATGCCCTGCACGGAGATCCTGCCGTCGGTGTAGATGTCCGGGTCGAAGAGGTAGGCAGAGCCCTCGCCATGGCCGAACTTGACGGAGCCGTCGGCCTCCCTCGCCGTCACCTTGTGTGGCAGCCGCAGCGTGTCGTACCTGACCTTCCCGAACCGGCGCACGGCGTTGTACATGCTCTCCTCCGTCTGGTACTCGGGGATCATGTGGTAGTAGAGGATGTTCTCCGGCGACCCGGGCTCGCTGAGCTGGTCCGTCGTCAGCCGCGCCATGGCCTCGTCGTTGGGCGCCAGCACCGTCAGCACGTACCCCTCCGACACTAGCCGGCCCATCTCCGTCGCCAGCGACGTCAGGTTGACGAGGATGTCCGCCAGCTCGTTGTACCCGCCGTACAGGAGCAGCGTCTGGATGAAGTCCTTCACCTGGCTGTGCCCGTCGAAGTGGTGCTTCCGGACCCCGGACCCGGCGCCGGCGCCGGTGCGATGGACGGGCCGGGCGCCATGGCGTCCCAGATCGGCAGCACCGGCGGCGCTCCGGGGGGCACGGGCGGCGCCGGCTTCTTGAGCCGGTGCGTCCTCGGGTCCACCTCGGGGGCCCCCATGGGGAGCACCGCCGCGATGGCGGCGAGGCTGCGGCGGCGGTTAAAGTCCTCCTGCACGGACCGCGGGACGAGCAGGCGCTCGATGCCGTGGATGACGCCGTCGGGGCGCACCACGGCGTCCGGGCGCGTCACGGCCGCGGTGCCCACCCGCATGGCCCCGTTCTTGCCTCCCGCGGCGAGCTCAAGGCGCTCGCCGGAGAGCGTCGGGTGGGACGTGGAGGAGGGCCAGGAGGCGGCGTGGAGGCGGGAGGGGAGGACGTGGAAGAGGAGCAGCTGCTGGAGCGACCTGAGGTTGCGGGGCTCGAGGAGGAAGCGGCGGAACTCCGGGTCGAGGTCCCGCTCGAGCGCGTCGTTGCGAGGCGCGAAGATGGTGACGTTGCCCCTGCCGACGGCGTCCTCGAGCGCCTGAAGCAGCAGCGCCTTCTCCACCAGCTCCGCCAGCTCCGTGTAGTGTGAGTCCAGAAGCGCCACCAGCACCGAGTTGGAGTTCACCCCCGTGCTGCTGCCATTATTTCCCCCGCCGCCGCCCGCGGGCAATGTGGGTTGCTCCGGCGCCGCCGCGGCGGTGGCCGCGGCAAGGAGGAAGAGGAGGACGGCGCCGTAGGCCGGCGCGCCCATGTCTGCGACTGCGACGGCGGCGGTCTTGATTAGGTGCCGGTGGTTGCTGCTGGCGTTGCGGTGGTAATGGGTGAGTACAGATGGAGGTGGGGTTTACTTGGCACTCTTGAGAAGGGAGAGAGGGTGGGTGGGGATTGAGCCAGTGAGGAGATTGTTTATAAGTGAAGGGGACGCGTGGCGGGAGAGAGGGCTGCAGGCTGGCAGGTGGGGCCGAGCGGCGAGGGGGTGTCGGTGTGCGCGGCACGGCAGTTTTTGGCTCGTTTAAAGCGACTTCGAACCAAAATAAAAAATAGATCTGCAGATGAATTTGTAAAAATGACAAGGGTACTATTAGAGATGCCTTTATACCCGGTAAAGATAATTTGCTAACGTAGAAGAATTAATCCACGATTGATATGGTACTGATGGAGATGATTTTATACCCTGTAAAGATAATTTGCTAACGTAGAAGAATTAATCGAGGATTGATATGGTACTGTTGGAGATGATTTTATACCCTGATGGATTCGGATCCTCTGCATACTGCAGAGTCCCACTGTATATATAAACAGTATTTTGTTATCAATAATAAAATACTGTAGCTATCGATCTCGTTATTTGATATTTTTTTAAATCAGACTATGCAGATCGCTTTGATGGCCCTGCGCTGTCTGTGTGAATACCTCGACGCACATGATCCCAGTCGCTACGCCGGCTGGTGCGCGTCCCGTGAGCAGAGTTACACATTGACATTGTTACCTAGCATCTTTTCCTAGTTTTGTTTTCGCGCGGCAGGTAGGTGGTCTGGTAGGTAAAAAAGGGGAGGAGGAACGCTTTGCGTGGCGCGGTCAGGCTTGCGTCGAGGGGCTCGTGCGACTGCGAGGGAATAATGACGTAACAAGTAATTATTACAAAGAGGAATTAGTTGTTAGCTCGATCCGCAGACAGACAGTGGCGAAGAAAGGCTTGCACATATATATTTTCTCATTTTTCATGCCGGAATAATGACGTAGCTTATGCTTGATGTGCATTTGCGAACAGTCTAGTTATACGTTTGCGTCCGTCCTTGGGAGCCTGCACGACTAGTGCTGGGAGTTGGGCGCGCACGACCGGTTTTGTTGTGTGTGTGTTTCCTCGGGTTCTCCCCTGGGCATGGAGCCATTGGGTTGTGAATACAGAACCAAAAAGGGGGGTCTCCTTTCCTCTCAGTTGGGAGTAAGTATCAACAACCCTGTATTTTGATAGTGCTCTAACAATCAATCACTCAACCATGATGCGTGTAAAATTAGCCTCCTACCAACCGCGGCATTCTTGTTTTCGGACTTTCGATAATGGCCTGTGCTACGGGAATGTCTTTAACTGGGTGATTCTTTTGTGATTATGTGATGTATTATTCGTAGCTAAACGGGCATGCACGCAGGTGACGGGCATGGGCGACGTTCTTCGCCCGTCGTCCTTCGTGGGCATGCCCGTGGAAAGAAATCGGGATCGCGGGCATAGGTACAAATGAGCACTACCAGTGCCCACCGCGCTCGATTGCCATCCCTACCCACCATCCAAGCCCATCTTCTGCCGCCTCCCATGCCGAGAAGGACGCCGGCCACCGCCGCCCAAGCCCCTCTCCGGCTGCCTTCGACCTCCCCAGTGCCCACCCCACTGCCCCGTCCCCCACCTCTTCTTCTCTGCACCACACCAACGCCCTCAACTCCCTCCTTGCCGTCGTTTGCTCCTCCCCATCTGTCCTCCTTGCGCTGCGCCACCCTCTGCCTCCCCCGACCACCCGACGACGCCACCTTCCACATCCTCACCTCCGCGCTGTGCATCTGTGCCGCGGGTGGCACAAGATGACGGCGGTGAGCTCGAGCGTGAAGGACAGATCCGCGCCATCTGCGTCGCCGTCGAGCATGTGGCATTGCGGGAGGCCAAAGGGGACAAGGACGACAGCCACACGCGAGGGCGGCGCTGACAATGACGGGCAAGGTACCGTTGCGCTCTCCCCCTTCTTCGGCTATTCCCACCGTGTGCGCCTCCATGCCGCCCGGTCCGCCGTGCCATGCTCATGCTGTGCCCGCCCGAGCATGCCCCAACTGGGTGTGCCGTATCGCCCGATGTGCCTAATCATCAGGCCCTGCCCGGGCATTCGGGTTGTACTGGTCCATATGTAAATAAGGACCCGGATCCTCTGTCGGCATGGAAAAGCTCGGCTTGACTTCCAGCACTAGCCACACACATGACTCAGCAACCATATGCAAATAAGGATCCGAATCCTCTGCAGTACTGCAGAGGTCCATCATGCGAACAATGTCATAACATAACATTGCTGAAAAATGATGCGGCAACAGCAGGAAAGGACGTAGCGATTTTCCGTGAAAACACTGCATCAAGTACTGTAGTGTTTGATCTCGGTTTTAATTTTTGATCGGACGGTGGAGATTGCTTCTAATGCTCATACACTGTAGACCATCTGTATTGACTCTTCCAATGCAGATGATCTCAATCCCTGTAAATAAAACGCGCACTGCTCCTGAACCATGCCATGAAAAACTCGTAATAGCAAACACACTTGAATACATGGTTGGTGTGTTATCCAACCGTGCTGGATTACAAATCCTATTAATTTTCAGCAACGCGGCAACAAATTAATTGCTAAGTACAGAACTCCATTGTACATTCATGCATGCATGCATGCCTTCATCGAACCAATCATGGCAAGGATACACAATAGATCGAGGGCACTCTGTTTTTTTAGTTTTTTTTTTTTTTGATAATGTATGCAATGGTTAATTAATTAACTAAATTCATCTAACAAATGTGAAGGACGTACGTGGACAATATATATATATATACGCGTACGGCATTCTCAGACCGTGCAATTAATTAACCGCGAGGAATTAATACTGTCCGCGTTAGCCTAGCAGCATCGGTCGTGAATCACGGTCGATTTAATTAATGGGGATATGGTTCGCTCGATCGATCGGTGGATGGTCGCACTCGACGACGAGGCCCGTGCATTGTTAACGCCGCAACCAAATTGCGAAGGATAAATGTACGCTGTTTATAGTAATTTTTTATATAATTTGTAGATAGAAATATAGACAGTTTATACAATGAATTATTTTTTCATTATTTTTATAGATGATATAATCTTTTAATATTTTTATGGATCTAAGATATTTCATCTCTGATTATGATGATATAGTTGGTTATATGATTGTAGACAACATATTTTTTTAAATAACAAAAAGAAATCTTTAAAAAACAGAAACAAGCTCCTTGAACTAGCCACAGGGAACGATTGATCTTCTGCATCCACAGCGAGACCACCTCCTTAATCCCGATATAAGAGTTTGTTTAGGAACTCATTCCCGATCGGGATCTACGCAGATGTATCTAAAATTTAAATTTAAATTCTGACCTATCTACGTGGATGAGCAGAAATTTTAATCCAACCAAATAAAGTCCGAAGGGCCAGTGATCCCAGAGTATTTGCATCCAAAAGCACCTTTATCATTACGAGCAACACCATCCGTGCCTGAACTAGCTCCTTGTGGTCTCAGTGCACGGCCATCAGTATTGATCTTAAGCCAGTAAAAATACTCGAAATTAGCCCTAAAAACGTACTAGTACGTTTCTTCCTAGCCAGCTTTGTCAGACAAACTACTGTACCTTAACCGGATAATCAGTTGGCCCCTTATTAATCATGTCGCATTACCGTCTTGCGTACGTAGTACTCGTGGTCGGCTGCATCGATCATGCACATGCCTGGTGCTGGCTCCAACAGTCCAGTTAATCACGCATCCCCTTTTCGGAGCTTCAATATAGGTGTAGAACTATTGTGCTACTCTTGGGATTATTAATTGGTTTTCTGAACTTCCTCCCCATCTCTCTTGGAATTCTACTACTCATACTACTAGGTGTAGTATAACTAAATCATAACTAATCTGAATCATTAGATAAAAAAGAATAGACGACCCATGTTAAATTTAATGTATCGTTCAATCAATCAAAAGCCTAGCAAAAGGTAAATTAAACGCGCAGATGAGATCGAACCTTGCAATCATGGCCATTAAGCTGGCTGCAAGGAGATGTGCGTGCATCTTAATTTTTTAACTGGCAATACTACTGATCACGCATGTGATTTAAGTCTTCTCTGATCGATTAATTAGCTTTGGCTTTGCACATGCATGGTGCATTCTTATTTTGATGCATGCCAGATGTGTGCGAGAATTGCTCACTGATCGAGAATTAGAAGAGAAAAAAAAATACTCTTAGCTATTTGCTACCTCCTCAGGAGCTCGGAGCTAGCTCGATCAAAATAATGTTGTATACTACTCGAAAGCCAACCTGGCCTGACACTCGCATTGACACAGCTGAGAGCCCAATTAGGAATCGTGGGATGCACATGCTTGAGCCTAATCAACAACTCAACATATGTAGTTTTTTTCATCGTATTTTTTTAAAAAAATGTTAGCACAATGTAATGTTATTAACGTATTTTATTATGAAAAAATTTACTTATACCATTTCGTATATCCAAACTACATATTTTATATAATACTTTCGTTACCATGGACAAGTAGTTTACGGCCGAGCAGTTTGGGTAGGAAGAGATAAACTAGAGGCAAAGAAACAATCAGCAAATTAAAATTGATTTCAGAGGAACATGCGAGTAATCACTTCAGGTTAGATGATAATTTTTCTCATAATATTCCTACTCTATCACCCGAGGAGAATGATAGATTTGACTCAGCCCCTTTCTGAACAAGAAGTTAAACTGCCATATTCTAAATGGAGCATAACAAGAGCCCTGGCTCAGTTGGGTCTACACAGAATTTCACCAAATTTTCTGGGAAGTTATTAAGAGAGATTTGTTGAACAAATTTGCTGACTTTTATACGGCCGGGTATCTTGCCCATTGAGAGGTTAAATTTCGAAGGGAAACATTTGAAAAGGGAGATAGTATGTCGTAATTGAACTATGTGTGTGTCATAGAATACAAATAACACATAGTTCAATTATTCTATGATATTCTATTCACAGTATGTCATTTTTATTGTATGGTGTTCTATTCACTGAATATTTGGAAAGGAGACCCTAGAGAGTATGTCATTTTTACGGACTAATTGAACCGCATCCACCGTTGTGATAGGAATAATAGACCATTGAACATCCAATGGGTCAAAGTACACACATTAATTTCTTGTACAGCACAACATAAGCTTAAAAACTAAAGCACCAAAAGGTATCTGATATCATAAATGGAAATGAAGCCATTCTAGAAACATTAAAAACCATAATTATGTAGAAAAGAAAAAAATCGAACCAAGTATTAGTATCTATGTGATTTACGAAGTAATCCATACTACTAAGCTCTTTTGAAAAGGAAGAAAAAAAAACTGGTGGAAAGTGAACCACGCACAAGATAATCTCTATAGTGTACCCACAGGGGCCCCTACTAGAATCCGTTACTTCCCCGAGTGCCATAAACACTCGGAAAATCCACCAAAACATTTGATCCACAAAATCGGTGGTCTTTTCCATCCATTCTTGGCTGTACTCACCCATCTTTCTACGCCCAGTGTACATCCAACTACGATCATCGGGCATCCTAGTGTGCAAAAAAAAGACAATTTATTAAATTAACTTAAAAGGCTTTGTAGTGCATGCTATATGAATAGGCCTAGCTCTCTACACTACAAAGTTCATACTTACCTCTAACAGGATATCAAGTCACATTTTTATAGAAACAACGTGTTGCGCTTACAAGATTGTGCCACCAAATGGACAGGAAGAGTAATAAGGCCACATTGGACAGAAAGAGTTATTTTAGGTGATGTGTGGTGGGTTAGACCGGAAGCTTAAAGCAGGCTTGAGTTGGATGCATGGGTGAATAAATAACCGGTAAACTGTCACAAAAAGGTTTGGAGAGCTGAATCGGTGAATCCTGATGCTCTGCATATGAGCATACAAAATCATGTTAATTGTTGACTTTGACTGTCTTGTTCTTGTTATTGCTATATTTTTTTGTTGTTGACTGTCGAAGGAGCATCATGTTTTTAGGATTGCTATGCTGGTGTGTTAAATTACTGGATGTCCTTTAAACATTGTCTTTTTTCTCTGCAGAGAGACACAACTGGGCTTTCTGCAAAAAATGCAGAGCTCAAGATAAGGTTGCAGGCCATGGAGCAACAGGCACAACTACGAGATGGTAGCATTTTCCCCTTACTTAGATAACTATAGTGATCCGGCAGTTTGTTGTTTTCAATAATATTTTTCAGTAACATAACTGAAAATATTTTGAAAGCAATATCATCAAAAGTCATTTTTATCCTTTTATCGTCTGCTCACTATGTTTCATTTTATAACTCAGTCCAGGCTTGTACGTTCTAACAAAAACCTAGTATATTATGCAGCTCAGAATGATGCACTGAAGCAGGAAGTGGAGAGGCTTAAGATTGCTACTGGTGAGATGACAAATTCCAATGAGACATATAACATGGGATTGCAACATATAACATACAACTCTTCCTTCTTCCCGCTTTCCCAGCAAAACACAGCTCATGAAAACAGATGCAATCCAAAAATATATACAAAAGAGTGCCAATTTGACCCACATGCCACCCCCCACACACAATGGCACATAAGCAAAGAGTAATACAATGTTTATGCTGAATGGGTTGTAGGACAAGTTTTACCAGAGGTTGCCGACGTCCGTAGCTGCGGCAGCGTCGGTGGATGACGAGGAGGATGGAGGCCTTGGCTGCTACGGCAGCAGCAGACGAGGAGGATGTCACGGTGGAGAAGGATGACAGCGCTGTCGGGTACGGAGGCGTGCGGCAGACGACGATGCAGACAGTGGAGGAGGGGCGGGACGTCGATGACGGGCTTGGTGGCAACAGACGAGGAGGTCGGCGGCGGCGGGTGCAGCAGTGCCTCGATTTGAGTGGCTCTGCTACGGCGGCGGAGGCGGTGGAGGAGGGGGCTGCAGAGGCGGTGGAGGAAGTGGAGGAGGTGGATGAGATGGCGGCGGAGGCAGTGGAGGAGGAGCGCGGTGTCGGGTGTGGCGGCGAGGTCGAGTGTGGCGATGAGGAGGATGCGCGCAGCATCTGAGAGGGACGTGTTGAAGGAGGGTATGGCGGCGAGGCGGAGGCGGTGGAGGAGGGTGTGGCGGCGGGTCGGGTGTGGCGACTAGTCGGAGGCGGTGGCGGAGGGTGTGGCGACGAGACGGAGGCGGCGGGGTCGGTTGCGGCGACGAGGTGGAGGCAGTGGAGGAGGGTAGGAATGTGTGGCGGCGTGGTCGAGTGCGGCGACGAGGATGAGAAGCGCGATGGAGGCGGGGATAAGTGTTAGGGTTAGCACTGCGCGCGTCCGGGGAAAAAAATTGGCGCTGCTACTAATTGGTACATTTCGCCTATTTCCCGAGTGTATAAACACATAGGCACTCGGGAATATACTTCACCCCGTTCTGAATGCGTCCATATCCCGTTTTCGAGCCCGTTTTCGAGCGGGTGAGTGCTGCCCCGTCGTCGTCTCCCGAATGTAATATAAAACACTCGGAAAAATAATGTCCACCGAGTGCTTTCTGACTATCCCGAGTGTCTCCGTAAGCACTCGGGATAATACCGAGTGTTTCAGGTAATACACTCGGGAGATAGATAAACACTCGGGAAAAAAGAGGTTTCTGGTAGTGGGGTGTCAAACAGTGGTTAATGTGTCTTTACAGTAGACTTTTTAGCAGAAACAGCGTGCACATGTATCATTTGTGACCTTGTCATGTGACTTGCTTGGATGAGAACAGCCAAATCCAAACTACGACAAACCAGTACAAACATGAAAATATAATAATATGATGTATAAATTGTTTGCGGAGGTAAACTAATTCACTGCTACCAGATTTCAGGAAATTAAATCTGTTACTAAACATATGTGATTTTTAATCCGATTCCACCAAACCACGCCACACTTAGACCGACCAAGTCACATAGTGCAATCCCACCGCTCGAACTTCCCTTCAACATTTTCCACCTTTCACGTGCTATGTTTGAGCTCACCACCTCATCTGGCATCATCGATCGTTCTAGACATCGGCTCCTTCACGAGCGTAGCTCCGATCCTTGCCGTTAACCGTGGTTGACTCTAAGCAACTCTGCACATCAAAAGATAAATAAATCGTTTTCGAACACAAGTTCTTAACAATTTAGCCCACGTTAGCAGTAACATGTCTCATGCAAACTCTGATAAATTGCAAACTCTGATAAATTTACAAATCATGTATTCCTACAAGTAACTGCACAGAATTGCTATTGATTATTGGTCAAATGTGCAGCTATCTCACGCATTTTCAACCACGGATTATCACCTGTCACATTCAGACCAAATGTGGCTGTGGTTTTTTGAAGTGACAAAAGTAATGTCATTCAAATTCACTGTCAGTTAAAAAAAATTCGGACCTATGTGTTCTTGTCCAGGATTTCAACTGTCCAGCTCGAACGGTTGAACTTGCAGCTGCTCATGTTACTCACTGACATCTTCTTTGCATATTTTTGTTGTTGTGACAGTACTTCAGGACAAGTTTTTTTCTTGGCTTTCGAGTAGTATACAACATTATTTTGATCGAGCTAGCTCCGAGCTCCTGAGGAGGTAGCAAATAGCTAAGAGTATATTTTTTTTCTCTTCTAATTCTCGATCAGTGAGCAATTCTCGCACACAACTGGCATGCATCAAAAATAAGAATGCACCATGCATGTGCAAAGCCAAGGCTAATTAATCGATCAGAGAAGACTTAAATCACATGCGTGATCAGTAGAGAAACGTAGTAGTACGTTTTTATGGCTAATTTCGAGCATTTTTACTGGCTTAAGATCAATACTGATGGCCGTGCACTGAGACCACAAGGAGCTAGTTCAGGCACGGATGGTGTTGCTCGTAATGATAAAGGTGCTTTTGGATGCAAATACTCACTAGCCCTTCAGACTTTATTTGGTTAGACTAAAATTTCTGCTCACTATGTTTCATATTATAACTCAGTCCAGGCTTGTACGTTCTAACAAAAACCTAGTATATTATGCAGCTCAGAATGATGCACTGAAGCAGGAAGTGGAGAGGCTTAAGATTGCTACTGGTGAGATGACAAATTCCAATGAGACATATAACATGGGATTGCAACATATAACATACAACTCTTCCTTCTTCCCGCTTTCCCAGCAAAACATAGCTCATGAAAACAGATGCAATCCAAAAATATATACAAAAGACTGCCAATTTGACCCACAGGCCACCCCCACACACACACACAATGGCACACAAGCAAAGAGTAATACAATGTTTATACTGAATGGGTTGTAGGATAAGTTTTACCAGAGGTCGCCGAGGTCCGTAGCTGCGGCAGCGTCGGCGGATGAGGAGGAGGATGGAGGCCTTGGCTGCTACGGAAGCAGCAGACGAGGAGGATGCCACGGTGGAGAAGGATGACGGCGCTGTCGGGTATGGAGGTGTGCGGCAGACGACGACGCAGACAGCGGAGGAGGGGGCGGGACGTCGATGACGGGCGCGGTGGTGACAGACGAGGAGGTCGGCGGCGGTGGGTGCAGCAGTGCCTCGATTTGAGTGGCTCTGCTACGGCGGTGGAGGAGGGGGCGGCAGAGGCGGAGGAGGAGGTGGATGAGATGGCGGCGGAGGCAGTGGAGGAGGGGGGCAGCGGTGTCGGGTGTGGCGGCGAGGTCGAGTGTGGCGATGAGGAGGATGCGCGCAGGATCTGAGAGGGAGGTGGTGAAGGAGGGTATGGCGGCGAGGCGGAGGCGGTGGAGGAGGGTGTGGCGGCGGGGTTGGGTGTGGCGACTAGTCAGAGGCGGTGGTGGAGGGTGTGGCGACGAGACGGAGGCGGCAGGGTCGGTTGCGGTGACGAGGCGGAGGCAGTGGAGGAGGGTAGGAAGGTGTGGCGGCGTGATCGAGTGCGGCGACGAGGATGAGAAGTGCGATGGAGGCGGGGATAAGTGCTAGGGTTAGCACTGTGCGCGGCCGGGGAAAAAATTGGCGCCGCTACTAATTGGTACACTTCGCCTATTTCCCGAGTGTATAAACACATAGGCACTCGGGAATATACTTCACCCCGTTCTGAATGCGTCCATATCCCATTTTCGAGCGGGTGAGTGCTGCCCCGTCGTCGTCTCCCGAATGTAATATAAAACACTCGGAAAAATAATATCCACCGAGTGCTTTCTGACTATCCCGAGTGTCTCCGTAAGCACTCGGGATAATACCGAGTGTTTCAGGTAATAGATAAACACTTGGGAAAAAAGAGGTTTCTAGTAGTGGGGTGTCAAACAGTGGTTAATGTGTCTTTACAGTGGACTTTTTAGCAGAAACAGCGCGCACATGTATCATTTGTGACCTTGTCATGTGACTTGCTTGGATGAGAACAGCCAAATCCAAACTACGACAAACCAGTACAAACATGAAAACATAATAATATGATGTATAAATTGTTTGCGGAGGTAAACTAATTCACTGCTACCAGATTTCAGGAAATTAAATCTGTTACTAAACATATGTGATTTTTAATCCGATTCCACCAGACCACACCACACTTAGACCGATCAAGTCACATAGTGCAATCCCACCGCTCGAACTTCCCTTCAACATTTCCCACCTTTCACGTGCTATGTTTGAGCTCACCACCTCATGTGGCATCATCGATCGTTCTAGACCTCCGCTCCTTCACGAGCGTAGCTACAATCCTTACCGTTAACCGTGGTTGACTCCAAGCAACTCTGCACATCCAAAGATAAATAAATCGTTTTCGAACACAAGTTCTTAACAATTTAGCCCACGTTAGCAGTAACATGTCTCATGCAAACTCTGATAAATTTACAAATCATGTATTCCTACAAGTAACTGCACAGAATTGCTATTGATTATTGGTCAAATGTGCAGCTATCTCACGCATTTTCAACCACGGATTATCACCTGTCACATTCAGACCAAATGTGGCTGTGGTTTTTTGAAGTGAAAAAAGTAATGTCATTCAAATTCACTGTCAGTTAAAAAAAATTCGGACCTATGTGTTCTTGTCCAGGATTTCTACTGTCCAGCTCGAACGGTTGAACTTGCAGCTGCTCATGTCACTCACTGACATATCAGGACAAGTTTTTTTCTTGGCATTACTAGTCTGTTGGTAGTTACTGCACTAGTCGTCTCCTGACCAGGATGACCATTATTGTCCGCAAATATTAAATGAGTGACATAATGCAAAAGTATAATATTTTTGAGGTTTTTATTTTGGGAATTGCTATATAACTTCCGACAGTTTTTTAAAGTTAAAACTGTAACTTTTATGTTCGTTAGATATGCTATAAGATACGTATTGTTGATGTACTATAAGAAAAATAAATCATAATAGTCGAATTTTAATTCGTTTGATATGCTTTGAGATTTACACGTTTTCCTATCCGATGAATTGAGTCCGAATTTATTATGATTTTTTCTTCAGAACATAACGAGTTCTCCACATTGTCGTGTTTTGTTGGTATATAATTTTATTTTTATCTTTGTTTTTACCTAACCTCTCAAAATACATGTTTGTATTTTGTTGGTATATAATTTTATTTTATTTTTTGCTCAACCTTCTAAAATACATGTGAGATTTTGAATCATATAATGGAAATATGAGTTATTAAGACTTTCAAGAATAATTATATTGATCAAGAACCAAAATTATATAAATAATTTACTGTAATTTATGTATAATAGAGTTGTAAATAAATTTTCAAAATGTGATAGTTTTTATAGAGAAAATAGTCGAATTCTGTGTAAATAGACCTGTACACACACACACACACTCGAAGGTCCAGGGCAAAGATTTTCAATAATGGAGCTTACAATCTTGGTTTCGGCTAATTTGAAACTGGGAATTTCGTAGGATATTTACAGAATCTATACCGTTTTTCTACGAAATTCTTATGAAGCCTACTTACAAGCCTGTCCACACATGCGAATGTGATGACCGTTCACCACGTAGCCGCCTCAGTTCTCGTTATTTTTAAGAGCTGGAGCCAGTTTCTGTCTCTGAGCTTGTAGTGGGTTACATCACTCGCTAACAAGAGTAACATTTTTGTTGTAAAATTAACCGTTTTAACAAATATTTAGAAATAATTTCAGCAGCAACTATAACAATTAAAGCATATGTTCAGTAACATATAAATGACAGAATAAACATATAAATATGTAATATTTTCATGTCAATTAAACATGATAACATGCTTATAAGGTAGGACTCGAAAATAAATAAAATCAGCATAATACTCATATTTAAATGTTTAGATTTGCTGTCATATGTCAGCACAGCACAAGATTAAATTTTGGCATCCTCGTCACATTTGTCTATACTTTTCACTGATTACATGCGACAGCAATAAATTAGACTTTGAGTTTAAATTAATACTTTACTAATATGTTAAGAATTATCTCATAAACAACAATTTGTACTTGCAGCCAGAAGATTGATTTTGACCCAACCTTTCCTCTCAACGGCATGTGGCCCCACATTATTTAATCAGTAGGTGGTTGTGGACACTGGACAGAGATTTTTCTGATAAAATGTTTCACACTCGCGTTGCACGACTGATGCGTGCCCACGAAACAGTAATAAGAATGCGTACCACTGTCTGCTCCTCGTACACACACTCTCCGCGTGCAGAGTCCCAAGGCCAAGACTTGCACTAATAATGGAGCTGCTCACACCGACACAGTACATGGCCATGGCCATGGCCATGGTCACCATCTTTGTCGTCCTCATCCTCAGCTCCGTCGTCTCCCCGCGCGGCCGCCAGAGGGCGCTGAACCTCCCGCCTGGCCCGCGGGGGTGGCCGGTGCTCGGCAGCCTCGGCGCCCTGGCGGGTGCGCTCCCGCCGCACCGCGCGCTGGCCGCGCTGGCCGCGCGCCACGGCCCGCTCATGCACCTCCGCCTCGGCTCCTTCCACGCCGTCGTCGCCTCCTCCGCCGAGACGGCCCGGCTGGTGCTCAAGACCCACGACCTCGCATTCGCCGATCGCCCACGCACCGCCGCCGGCGAGCACGCCGCGTACGGCTACCGAGGCATCGTGCACACTCCGTACGGCGCCTACTGGCGCATGGCTCGCAAGCTCTGCGCCACCGAACTCTTCTCCGCGCACCGCGTCGACTCGTACGAGCACATCCGCGCGCAGGAGATGCGCGCGCTCGCGCAAGGCCTCTTCGAGTCCCGCGGCCGCGCCGTCGCGCTCAGGGAGCACCTGGCGAACGCCACGCTGCGGAACATCCTCCGCATGTCGGTCGGGGAGAAGTGGTCGGGCTACTACGGCAGCGCTGACGGCGAGGAGTTCCGGCGCACGCTGGACGAGGCGTTCGCGGTGACTGGCGCGGTGAGCAACGTCGGTGAGTGGGTCCCGTGGCTGGGCTGGCTCGACGTGCAGGGCTACGTCCGGAGGATGAAGCGGCTGAGCAAGGTGTACGACAGGTTCCTCGAGCAGATCCTCGACGAGCACGAGGAGCGGCGGCGCCGCGAGGCTGCGGTCGCTGGGACTGGCGAGTCCGCGGCGAGGGACCTTGTCGACGTGCTTCTGCAGCTCGCTGAGGAGAAAGACGGGCCGGAGTCGGAGGCCAGGCTCACGCGCGACGGAGTCAAGGCCTTCGTCCAGGACATCATAGCCGGTGGCACAGAGAGCTCCGCGGTGACCATGGAGTGGGCCATGTCGGAGCTCCTCCGGCGTCAGGACACCCTCGCAGCCGCCACCGACGAGCTGGACCGCGTGGTCGGCCGCGACCGATGGGTCACGGAGCGCGATCTGCCACACCTCCCCTACATCGACGCCGTGGTGAAGGAGACGATGCGGCTGCACCCGGTGGGCCCGCTCCTCGTCCCGCACCTGGCTCGGGAGGACACGATGGTCGCCGGGTACAACGTCCCCACCGGCACGCGCGTGCTGGTGAACGTGTGGGCCATCGCGCGCGACCCGGCGTCGTGGTCTGACCAGCCCCAGGAGTTTCGGCCGGAGCGGTTCGCCCGCATAAGCGCCGTCGACGTGCGCGGGCAGCACTTCGAGCTGCTCCCGTTCGGCGCCGGGCGGCGGATGTGCCCGGCGTACAACCTGGCGATGAAGGTGGTGGCAGGCGGCTTGGCGAACCTGCTGCACGGGTTCGCGTGGCGGCTTCCGGACGGGGTCTCGCCGGTGGACGTGAGCATGGAGGAGCTGGTCGGGCTGTCGACGCAACGGAAGGTGCCGCTCGTCGCCGTCGCCGAGCCCAGGTTGCCGGCCCATCTGTACGCGCCAAAGTCGGCTGATTGAAATGTTCAAAACAACTTACATTTGGAATGGAATTGAAGGTGAATAAATAATGAGTGAGTAACCAGTGCTCGGACGGATTCCCATCGTGTGTGTGTATATATATATATAAGCCTTTTTTTTTTTGCTACTTTTGGGTGTAGTTACTCGCTATTTTTGTATCTCACAATGTAGTGAGTATCCTGCGTAACCGAGAGTATGTACGTGTAGTATACGATTATATAAAACCACTTATATGGTATTTATACCTTTTTAGAAGTGACATGTATAATTTTTTAGACATACTCTTTTTTATATGTGAATATGAAGGTATTTACAAAATATACTAAAAACTATGAACTTTTTGCAATTTTTTTTCATGTGGTTCACATTGGAGTATCTTATAATTAGTATATGAGTATATCCAAAGTGATAAAGGAGTATGTCAAGTTCTTTTAGGTGGTATATCAGAGGTGGGAGTAACTACACCAGGAAGTAGAAAGTATTAATCATATATATATAACCCTAGAAAAGTTGCACAATAATATACATTTGGTCAGGAACCTCCCCTAAATTTTTCATGAATTTTGGTGCTCTGCATTTATATGTAAAATTCACTCAAACTCTTAGCTAATTTCAGAAAAACCAGAAAACCTAAAATCCTTTCTCCTTCTCGCTGGCAAGTGGGCCCCGCTTGTCAGTATTTCTTCTCCACGCGGCGCGCAGCTTTGCACCAGTTCGCCCGCGCATGGACATGCCGCGCTAGTGTGTCACCGGCTCACCCCCGTTTTGACCTCGTGCCCCTGGTCTCCTCGCCATCGGCCACATCGCCCGCATCGCTCTTAACTGCCGATCACATCTGCAACCACCCTCTCGGTCGAATGTTGGCTCCCTCTCGCACTCTCCGTCCATCACCTATATAAGGCCATCTAGAGCTCGTGGAACCTTTTCCATCTCGCCCTTCCCCTCACAAAGCTATTCCTCTCTTCCCTTCCTCTTCTCACCAGACAAAACCGCATAGAGGTCAAGCCCCAAGTTTCGGCCGACATGTCGATCCTTCACCGCCGGTGTTCCAGAGGGTTTCTATCTTCGTCAACGTCGTCACCACATGTTCCAGACGACAAGCAACATTTCCCCTAAACTAATTTAACTTTTCATTCACAGGATCGTGCTGCAACCTTCTTCTTCTCCATCTCCGGCCAACACTACCCTTCCTCCGCCATACTGTCTCCGGTGAGCCCATTTGCAATGCATTTCCCTCTAAGCATCTACTTGACCTCTTCGAGCTTCCCCAACCTCTCTTTTCCCTTCTCGCTGCGCAGGTCATCACCCCCATGGTGAGTCCTTGTCGTCGCCTCGGTTCTTCATCGCCAGATCAACTCCGATCATTCCCATCGTCATTCTCAGCTCTGGTACACTCCTAGTAGTCCCTAGTTGCTCATGCGCTTCCTTCCTAGCTTCGGGCGACACCAGCATACAATTGGCACTTAGGCCCGAGCGCTGGCTCCACCAAACGTCGTCGCGCTGCCGCGGTGAGGCACTATAGCTCTCACTGCCGGCACCAAATAGAACCACCCAAGTCAGGGAGGTTCCATTTTAGGTCTCCCCGACGATCACCGCGGCTCCCACTGCCGGCGACGAGCGTGGCCAAGCAACCCCCAGGAGCTCATCTGCTTGTCCAAAACGGACTAGTCCTGTAGCACCTCATTAAAACCAAATCACTGTCGGTTTAGGGTTAAGCTGTGAGGACCCCCGGGTTAATCCCATAAGACCGAGGCAGTCCCTATCTTAAGGAAGTAACTCTGGGCCTCAAGTAAATGAATTCCAAGTTAACTCCATCTAAGTGAGAAGCCCAACCAAAACTAGAGCTCCAATGATCATGCACGTTGCTCCTCTCCGAGCACCACATGATGAACGGTTCTCCAACGATTCGAGCACACACTTAAACGAGTTAAAAGGGAATGCATCACAACGAGAATGAGACTATGTTGGCTCCCAAGATCAGCGACCAACATGCCCCCAAACTCACCTTCAACATTGATCACAACCATACACCAATCATGCATGGATAGTTCAAAAGACATACATCAATAATAATCAAGTCTACAACTAATACAAGTGGCCGACTGACCAAATTCAAATAAGAACATAATGTAGCAGTGGAAGAAATTTAAATAAACCAAAAATCCAGTATGGTGTGCCCCATAACCCCTGGCAACTGACTGGGAGTTAAAGGATAGCACTACTCATCAGTGTCGCCTAAATTGGCATTGACGAGCTCATCGGTATCGAAGTCATCCTCACTAGAAAAGCCAGCAAACACCTGGCTGAGTACAGAAGTGTACTCGCAAGTCTTACACAAAGAAAAATTAGTTATGCATATTGGGCAATCAAAGGATAGCATTTATTCAACCTCTTACATTCCTAAACCATCTAGTTTTCAAAAGCCAAGTTATAAATTATTTATTCAAGAGGAGGTTTCACAACACATATGTAATAATATGGATAAATCAATATCAAAGTGGTTGTCCACTTTGATAAACTATAGTGCACGAACATCCCATTCATGCCAAAACCAAGTTATAACCATGTCAACTTTTATTTTTTTGAGACTAACGATGAAGCATACTTAAACCAAGTGTTGTCCATAACCGTGGACACGGCTATTCGAATAGATTATCTCTACAGAGGTGTACTACTTTACCCACACGACTCGACTAGCCCGTAAGCCTCCAGATGCCTCCAAAAATAGCACACTTTCTTAGGTATACCGGCCGGGGAGAATCGAGATACATTCATTTTTAGCAAGAAAATCCTGTTGAGATAGACCACTCATGTGAGAATGAATCCCGTCTTAGGCATAAACATATAACAAATGCTAAGCGGGCACACATGTTGTACCTGTACCGGAGGGGAGCCAGTGTGAGGTAGTTAGTATGTTGCATCCTACAACATAGGTAATCGTGCTCATTAAGCACAGTATATATCACACTGGGTTCCTAAGGAACACAAGATTTTCACGGTCACAATGTCCTCACACCACCTGCGGTCTAAACCGATAAAACCTTCCCCTTACTTAACTGTACGGTACCCATATCCCGCATGTGATAGTACGCTCGTTACTTGGAGTGTAACGTCCATGGCTCGGTCCTTAATGGTCCATACAAGACAACCACAAACCCGGATCTCGTGCATAACAGCACCCACACTACAACCACTTGTCCGGACCGAAAAACCTTTTTAACATAATCAAAATTTAACTCAATAACCAGAAGTAACAATCTGTACAAAAAGAAAAGTAAGAGTTATGTGTTTCCCACAATTGACGAGCTAGTCCTGTCAATTGATCTACTGTGTTATCTAGACCTGTAATGGCTAAGCATTCAACACACAATAATCTTAACATCACAACATCTATCTTAAGCATATGTGTATGGGAAATATCAGGGACAACCAGCAAGTATAGGATATAACTAATCTACTCACAACATAATGGTATACCGAAAATAGCATGCAGGCAATATCATTGCATTTCAAACACTAGTGTAATAAAACTAGAATAAATATGATGCAAAAGAAAGCTCAAATGATGCTTGCCTTGCTAGGAGTTCACTTGCTCACTCTCGATTATGTAGTCATTCATTTGCGACAACTCGGACTCTATAGAAATAGCGATATCGAATGAACACCGAGAAAAGTCAAAAAAATAAATTTCTCAAAAATGAATTAAATTTTTACAGTAGATATATTATGATTTTATATGAATTTAGGTGAAATAATTATTTCATTTGGATTTCATATGTGAAAGTTATAGCAGTTTGAAAATTAGTTTTTGGAAAAATACTAAAAAATAGGCTTCGATTACTATTCATCCAAAATCCAATTTTTAGCACAAATTTGTAGAATAGTGGGGAAGAAAATGATTACATATCTGAATAGGTAATAAAATTATAAGACCAAAATAAATTGGTTCAAATCATTTAGAGTTCAAATGAATTGGTTATTAATTTTCAAGGTTAAAAGCATTTTGTAGTGTAAAAGTAATTCTTTTCTGAAATTTGTACCACATTAAAATACTTTTTAACTCGATGTAATCTAACCTCTTTCAATATCAAAGTAGACCATCCAACCACACAATGCCCGAATTAATGATCTCCCAACCATGCAACAAATTCGATAATTGTACGAAATCCACCGACTTGTGGGCATAAGACCATGCTTAATTCCATCAATCATACTCCAATATATTATTTAAGCTATTACTAACTATCTAGCTCCACTAGTCTTGCCTTGCCAAGTCATATTCGTCTACACCCAAAATTTCCACCGATCGAGGTTTAATAGACTAAACGACACCTAACAAGCTTTACAATTTAAATACACACCCAATACTTGATAGCTCACAAATCGATCAACTCATATTCATACCACCGAACTTAGTCTTGAACGACCACTACCAATCCAACCATATATGTGCCACTACGACCAACTAATAATCCTTTATCTACTAATCCAATTGAGGGTTCAAATCTACCAACCCGACACATAGGACTTAACTACTACGTACACGTCAATCCAATTATTTATCCGTAATAAAATAATCCAATCCTACCTTCTCCCAATTCTAGCATGTATAACTCACATAGATATTAATTAAGACATCCAACCAGCTTGCTCACGCTTAATTAAATCATCTGATTCAATTAATCCAACAATGTACATAATCTGACATCCAACGAGCAACAATACACATATATAAAAGATATATCATTAATCATCAATATATACGCCATCCACCACGTAATATATTATAAAAATCTTTATGCGTCCTATAACCAAAAATTACTAATCAACTGTGAGAAGAAACCTCCAATAAATCTATCCACCAAAGATCACCAG
This sequence comes from Hsuehochloa calcarea, assembly GCA_036346395.1. NCBI lineage: Eukaryota > Viridiplantae > Streptophyta > Magnoliopsida > Poales > Poaceae > Hsuehochloa > Hsuehochloa calcarea. The sequence goes on from CM070606.1 coordinate 4,566,083, forward strand.
TAACTTCTATACAACTTCCAAAATAATATCGTCCGATCAAATAATCGACTCATATATTTAATCTAGCATCCACCGATCAAAGATACATATTCCGCTACGACGATAAAATCATTTGTATCTATTGACATACATCACATGGCACGCCTACGCATAAATACCACCTAACCGGAGAATTATACCGGCCATAAGCTATCAAAATATTTTTATAAATAGACATGCATAAATAGATATCATGCGCATGACTAATATGCAACATGCACAAGTAAATATCGTCAACGCGATTAAATACTAAAGATTTTTACCGCGGCACTAGGCGTGCAAAATATCACTGGACTTCTTCTCGGCTACACGTCCACGTCCATCGTAGTCGTCGCCGTTCCCGCATCCGCTCGGCCTCTCGTCCACGTCCGCCGTAGTCGTCGTCGAGCTCATCCACGTCCACGTCCGGCTCCTCGCCCATATCGATCGTCCTAGTGCCGCCGCATGCGCCACGCCGTCGCGTTGACACCGCCTCGCCTCGCTTGGGCCACGTCGCATGCATGCGCCGCGCTCTCGGACGGCTCCTCCACGCCGCCGTCCTCCTGTCACTGGCCACGCCGCCAAGCCTCGCGTCCTTGGCTCGGCCATCTCCGCCTCGGCGTCGTCACATGCGTCGTGCCAATGCCACTCGTGCACCGCGCCATCCTTACCGACGCCGTCGAGCCCGGCCACAAGCATGCACCCGCCGCGCCGCCTCCTTGCCTTGCTCGGGCCGCCACGCCCTCGCCTAGGCTGCTGCGTGTCGTGCCGCCAAGTATCGCAGCAACGCTGCTGTGCCGACGCCACCACATGCCGCTGCAGCACCTCGCCTTCGGCCGCGCCGTGTGCATGCGCCTGCTGCCTGCTGCCTGCTGTGCCGAGCTGCTGCTGGCCATTTGCTTCCTGCACTGTGCCTGGCTGCTCTCCAGCCGAACACTGCTGCCGTTTGCCTACACTGGTCTGCACTGCCTTGCCGCTGCATTAGCCGAACTGCTCAGCTGCATTGTGCCAGCCGCACTGCCTGCTGGTCACTGCCGAACTACATGCTGCCCAGCGGAATGTGTTCTGGAGCTGCTGCCGAACAGAAGCTAGCTCCCCTGCTGCACCAACCCAACAGAATGATCTAACTGCTACAGTTAATCTCTCTCTCTCTCTCTTCTTGTGTGTTGCTCAAATGACCATGGATGCAAAATGTAATTGGATGAATGGAATGCCTAGATGATGAGGATCACCCAGGTATAACATGCATGAACTAGTGTAGTTTCATGACTAGAATGCTAGCAGGAGCTCACGGCTGGGGCAAAAGAATGGATGGCAGTCAAGTGTGCAGTGAAGAAAAGGTGGTGCTTCGGCTGGGCATAAAACAATCATGCAGTGGGTGCTCCAGTCCATGGGAAGGGAAGAAAAGGCAGGGGAAAGCCGCTGAGTTTGGCTAGATGAAAGGAAATGGCAGGGAGTTTGATAAAGAAGGGGAAAGATGGCAGTGGTATGTGGCTTGGGCTGTTGGGGAGAGAAAGGAAATGCAGATTCAGCTGGCACAGTAAAAGAAATGGCTGCGGGTGTTCAGATTTACTGTGCCAGCCGAATCTGGCATAATGCAGATACTTAGATAAAAAATTTAGGTATTTATCCATAGTGTGATTTTCTCTAAAAATATTTAAAGTTTTGATCTTTGTTGGGAGAAGAAAATCGGCAGTGGAATTAACTCGCAGTGCATTTCTTTCTCCATTTCTCCAACTTGCTCAAACGACCTCGCATGCGTAAACCGATTATAGAATCGGAATACCCTCGAGACAACGATCGCAACGATATAACATGCGTCACATGATTTTTTATTTTTGGTTGTGATTGAGAGGAGAGAAGTTGGAAAAATAAAGAATGGACACGCAGGGGTTTTATCTGCTAGTTCTTTGCTTCTTTTGCGAATTCGCTTTAACTGCTATGCATGCGAAAACAAATTGCAGATTTGGGTTGCTCGTGCGATGACGATCAGGGCGGTATGACATGCATGACTTGGTTTTGAATCTTTAGCTGAGATTTGAAGGAGAGAAGCGACAGGAGTTGACAGGTTCATAATAGAGAAGATGATTGGGAAAGAAGGGACACACGGTCGTTTCGGTCGCGGTCCATCGAATTGGAAAATGAGAACGTCGATACTAATGTATGCATCATGATTTTTGAAATGCATGCGGAAACAAGAAACAAAATATTTAATTTAATTGCAGTCGATCAAACAATTTGATTTAACTTTAAATGCAACCTTTGAATTAATTCAATTTGATTTTTTTGAAACAACATTTTAATTAAACACTGAAAAATGTCAAAACAGAGTCAAAAATTTATTAAATCGCCTAATTAAATACTAACATCCCGATTCTGAAAATCAGGATAACAATGATTAGTTGTCATTTTATTTATTGCTAAGTTAGTGACGCATAGGATCGAGAAACAGTAAACGCAATTCAATTTAATCCTTATTTTCCTTCAAGTCGCTGACACGCGGGCCCTGGTGCCTTAAGTGCACAGTGCACGTGGCTGTGGACCACGCACAGTGCGTGGGTCCATGCACTGTTTGGTGAACTGTATCATTGGCAGTGGGTCCCACCTGTAAGAAATAGATTTACTTTAGAAATTTAAATACAAAAAGAAAAGAAAATACTAAGGGCCGACCTGTCATTCTCTGGTACAGTTCACTATACATACAGAAAACAGCATACAGAACTACTCATCACGCCAATACGTCGTCACTAATAGCCTAACGATAAGCAACGTGATGAGGACATCCCTCCTTCGGATACACGTACTACACAAGACCTTCCAGATTTGGGTGTTGGACTACAAGGTCCTATGACAAGAGCTAGAGCACGTGACTTAATCTATCAGGTAAAATCGTTTCAAGCCTCAAAGCGTCAACGTCCTCACGACGAACCAAATCGAACCTATCGGAAGATCGGGCCGCCGTGACTCATCACAACGGTTCCATTTTTTTCCCCCAACCGATTTCTCTCGCCGTTAGCCACTGCGTACAAATTGTTGAAAAATCTACCTGTAGACGCACACTTCCACGGGGAGTGAGGGAGAAAAATTCACGAAGAGGAAGAACACACAAAATATTTTTTGAGTAGCACTGCAACTGCCTAATGCTACTTTTCTTCTCTCTTTTCTGTTCTAACTCAACTAATACAAACCGATTACATGACCTTAAATAAGCACACCCAGGCATAGCTGCCACCAACTAACTCACGCACGCACTAACTCTTAATAACTTGTCCACTAAGAAACTCCTAACATTACACACATAGTAAATCACCCACATGTAACTCACGCCACTATCTCCCACTACTAACGCACGCACTGCTAACACACGCACTCACACACTACTAACGCACAAACTCGATTATTTCTAACAATCTCTCTCTAATCAAGATAGCTTCACAGTAGTGTTGGTTCATCGTCGGCATCCGCCTCCATGAGATGCGCATGTTCCTCCTTCTTATTGTGGCATTCAGAAGCAAAATGCCCATAGTCGTTGCAGTTGTAGCATCTTACTTTAGCATTGTCGAATTTGTGATTCTTGCCGGAACCAGAGCCGCCATCCTTGTTCTTAGCCCTGGACTCCTATTGGGCGCAGGTGAGCTGCAGATGCTCACCTTCTTCCTCACTAACTATGTGGCGCTCCTTGAACGCCTTTAGCCGCTCGAACATTTCTTCGACCGACATCACATCCAAGTCCTCGAGGTTCTCGAAAGTGCAAACGATCGACAGAAACTTCGGTGTCAGAACCCGAAGCACCTTATCCACCACACAAGAGTCTTCAACCCTCTCTCCCAGCGTTCGCATCTTGCTGAGAGCGAGGGTGACCCTCATAGCAAATGCATCGATTGACTCACCTTTGCGCATATGAAAGTTGTCAAATTTTTTCTTGGCGGTTTGAAGCTTAGCCCTTGTCACGCGTTCAACTCCAACGTACATGGACTTGAGAGTCGCCCATGCCTCCTTCGCCATCCTCTTGCCGTTAAGAACAAGAAGAGTCTCCTCGCTCACACCATGGTAAATGGCCGCAAGTGCATTCTTATCTTGGTGCCTCTCGACATCGTTTTCTTTAACGGCATTCCACACTCATTGCATCTCCATGTACACTTGTATCTTCATTGACCATGCAATATAGTTGCTACTAGTCAACAACAGGTACTAGAGCGTAACGCTCTCCTCCTTCCCGACTCGCGCCAACGGCCTACCGCGAGCCACCTGCTCGCTGCCGCTAGCCACATGCATGCCGCCGTTTGCCACCTCCTCTAGGCCATCGACGACACGCCTTGACGTCAACGGAGACAACGACCTCGCCATCCTCGTCATCACAACACCGGCTCTGATACCAAATGTTGAAAAATCTACCCATGGACGCACACTTTCACGGGTGAGGGAGACAAATTCACGGAGTGAAAGAACACACAAAATATTTTTTTGTGTAGCACGACCTTGAACACACTCTCCATCATTAGGTCAACGGAGACAACGACCTTGAATCCGAGTGAGCAGAAGCAAAAGTTCGTTGGGAGGAGGAGGCGACGGCGACGCGCGGTTGGGGGGAAGCGAGGGAGGAAGTGGTCGGGGAGAAGCGGGGGCGTGGGAGGAGGAGGCTCGGCTAGAGGAGGCGATGGCAGCACGCGGGTGAGGGGAGGTCTGGAGATGGAGAGGGAGAGGAGAGGTGCGGGGAGGCCTGGAGATGGAGAGGAGAGAGCTGATGTCGGGTGGGAGTCGGGTGTTAATTTTATAGTATGGCATTTTGAGGGTAAATTTCTCTAACTTAGAAGGGCAAACTCATAAGTTGAGCCTACAATAAGCTAGAGAAGCACGCCCCATCTAACTTTTGACTTTTGCTAGTTATATATGGCTTTGGTTTATAACATAAGTTGCTTGCAAGTTGACTCCTTTGGAGGAGCTAATCAGATTTTTGGAAAGCCAAAGCTAGCTTTTGGGGGTGTTTGGAACAGTGAGCTTTCTGGCGGCTTCGGTCAGGCCTTCAGGTCGAACGACTCGGGCTAAGCAAATTGGCTAAAGAGGTTTGGTGTTTGGCTTAGCTTTTAGGTAGGCTGACTGCAGCTTTCGAGATGAAAAGTGTCAGAAATGTCCCTGAGGACAGCAATGGCTTGTTTGATGTTGTTTAACACAATTAACAACATTTAACAATTGATGACTATTAACGATGACTAATGCAATTGACCGCGATTGACAACAATATACCGTAAACAACGCAATAAACCACAATTAGTGTATTTAACGACAGTTATTATAACAAACATTTATTACAACAAATAATTATTACACAAATAATTATTACAATAAGTAATTATTACAATAAGTAATTATTACACAATTATTACAGTGAATAATGAATACACCAATTATTTCATTTACAACAATAATGAATACCCATAATTTATTATTACATCGAAAAAAAGAAAAAAAAATACAATGAATAATGAATACAACAATTATTCCCAAACAATTATTTCACTCAGCAACAATGCAAACAACAATAATGAATACACAATTCATTACAACAGTTATTCCCAAACAATTATTTCATTCAGCAACAATTATTGCATCGAAAAAAGGAAAATACAGAGCTGCCGCCGGCGGCGGCTATGGTTTGGGTTGGCTCCGGCGCCAGGAGAGGAGGTACGCACGAAAGGAGGGAGGAGGAGGGCAGCAGCCGCAGGAGGAGGGAGGAGGAGGCAGACGACTGCGGTAGAGATCCAGGATCCAGATCTGGATGTAGATCGGGGTGAGGCTGGCTTCAGGGGAGAGGACTTGGGCGGCGGGGTTAACGGAGGAGGGCGGCCACGTGCAGATGAGGAGGAGGGCGGCGGCGGGCAAGATCCAAGCGCGATGGGAGGAGCGCGGGGGGAAGAGGGAGGAGCGCGGGGAAGGAGGGAGGTGCAGGCGTCAGCGCGGCGGCGTGGGAGGTGGGATCCGGGGAGGAGGGCGACGCCGGCGCTGGAGGAGGCGGGGGGGGGGGGCGACTTGGGGGTGCAAAGGGAGGAGCTCGAGGGAAGAGCGAGAAGTAGCAGGGGCTAGGGGGGTGGAGCTGGTGGAGGTTTATTTATGTGCTGGGGCTTCATCCGCGCTGGTAGAGGGTTATTCATGCTCTGGGGCTTCATCGACGTCTGCTTCTCGCCACGATCCACACACTGACTGCAAGTTCACTGACGCCATTGGTGATGATGGTCCTGCCCCCGCTATGAATTTAAATTTGAGGCTGTGCTTACAAGTAGACTTCATTGGATTGAGATAAACAAACGTAACAGAAGATTGAACTAAGGGATTGCAATGATCTCTAAAGTTTATACTTCATGCTTGGCTGTCAAAACATTCGAAGGTTTCGCTACTTCAGATTTTGCTTGGAGCAAGATTCGTGATTAGTTTTGACTTTTGACCATGCTAGTTCTTCTTTGGGGGATCGGTGATTTGCTAGAGCCGAATCTGTAAAGAAGGTCTACTTCCCTTTTCCCCGTGCGAAATAGGAAGGGACGTGTAGAGGAGATTCGTCGTATTAGGATCGTACTTAATTAGACGGTCGTGCGTGGAGCATTTCCGCACATCAAATACCTAATTACTTCATAACCAGATGTTGACACACCAGTTGGGAGGACGAGCCACCATAGTTACGGCAATACCAAATTAAGCTGGAGGACGCACCATTTGCCAGCGCTACAGGACACGGCGGCGCCGGCCGGCGAGTGGTCGCAAACGGCAGTAGGCAGAGGGGACGACCAAGGCATTGACACAAAGCATCAGCATATATATATATGTAGTGCAGATGTTGGAATCTACAACTTACAGGACCTAAATTGACACTCGTAGTTAATTCACGTACTCACAAGAAGAAGAAAACACTCCATCAGTCTTAGCTCGCACACCAAAACGGCATGCGTTCTTTCGTGGGTAAAGGACGAAACTAACAAAACCTGCAGCTTCCTGAAAGAACAAGGATTACAAAAGAAGGATTACAAGTCTCCGGGATCTGTTGGAAATTAATTTAGACCTGCCAAGTAATAAGGTGTTAGAATTTTAATGCAATCAGCATAGGATAAAATTAGTTTGTCTCTTTTATCAGCCTTTCCATGTTTAGTTGTTGGTTTGGTTAGCAAGGTGATTAGACTATCCTTAAAAGGATGTGTAATTAGATGTGTTTGATAAGATAATTGAGAAAATAGAAAAGCTTTGGCTAGGCAGGTTGCAGCCGAGCATCAAAGTTCTTGTGTGCGCACGTTTTTGTTCTCTTCCACAATGAATTGGTGTGTGTGTGTGTGTGTCCAAGTGCTCGTGTGAGTTGTGTCCACGAGTTCGTGTGCGTGAATATCTGTCTGAGCCAACAGTGGTCTAATCTGGGCCAACAGTGGTATCAGAGCGAGGTTCGATGTGAGGATAAACTGTCCGACGACGGCTCACCAAGCAGTGGCACACCAACGTGGCTCCATGCGAGGATTGTCGGCGTCTCGGCTGCGCGCATGTGCTGGTGACCATAGAGGGGAGCTGGTTGCGTGTTGTGTCTAACGAGCATGACCGATGCAAGTTTGAGGCCGAGGAGTTGGCGGCCTCGTGGTGAGATCTGAGTCTCCATTGTCGTCAAGTTGCATCACGGGCGGAGGAGATGCTTCTCGGTAAGTCATGTCACTGGCGGCAATGAGGTGACAACGATAGTGTGGAGGCCATCGTTCCAAGAAGAACCGAGGTCGTCTAGGTCGGAGTCGTCGGAAAGTTGTGTCACCAACAACAAAGAGGTGGCGGCAAAGGGTGGAGGAGGTGCATCTCCCCAATACCCGTTATTGACGAGCACCAACATTGTTAAAACCAACAGTGTCGTCCACAACCGGTGTGACAGGATGGCATTGGTGGCCATCTTTGTGTCTTGCCGAGAAGAATGGCCTTTGAATTGGAAGACGCAACAAGATTAAGGGGTGATTGTCTTAGTGTTTTTTGCACGTTAGTCGAGTTAGAGTCCTTGCATGTAGATGGACATTTACCAATTGAGTTGAGATCCTGCACGTAACTATGTGTGTTTAGTTTGCCTGTAGACGGCTTCATGTGGAGGCGTAGCTGGTAGTCCGAATCATACGTTGAGTCTAAAGTCATCAACTATGAGAAGGCAAGTCTGAATTAGGGGGGATTGTTGGAAATTAATCTAGATTTACAAAGTAATAGGGTGTTAAGATCTTGATGCAATCAGCATCGGATCAAATTAGTTTGTTTCCTTTGTTAGGATTTTCATGTTTAATTGTTGGTTTGGTTAGCAAGTTGATTAGATAGTCCTTAAAATGACGTGTAATTAGATGTGTTCGATAAGATAATAGAGAAAACAAAAAAGCTTTTGCCTAGACAGGTTGCAGCCGAGCACCAAATGTAACAACCTAAGATCTAAGTTGGATTAGTTAAGCATCTAATGTGCATTTGTGAATTTTTGGACTTTTTAAAACTTTTTGTTGAAAAGCAAAAGGCTGACACCTAGTCTTCCAAATCATAGAAATGAATTTTCTAAAATAAAATAAAATTTTATCAAGATCTTGAAACTTAGTTCAAAGTGGAGTGTAAGCTATATGTTGAAAATCCTTTGATTTTTCAAGACTAGAATTTAAATCTAGAAATCCAATACTCCTCCAATTCAAAAGCTCAAATTGGATTTGGGGCAAAGCTAAAAAGGTTTCAAGTACGGGAATGATTATTTTGGAATTCATCTTAAAAACAGTAAAACCTCAAAGGCTCCTAGAACGCTTGGGCTTATTTCAAAAGAATTCTCAAATTCGAACTTGAAAATATACTTTCTCTAGCTCAGAATTACAAATTGATTTTTATTTTGAAAATATAGGAGCCATAGTTGGGAATATTTTAGTTAGATTATATCTTCCCTGATATGTTTGTTTGAATTTTTCTATAATTTTTGAAGGTTATTTGGTTCCCTATTTATTTTGATTGTTCAAATTTGAATTTGAATTTAAAATAAAATCCACTCATGTGAACAATGCCTAGAAATATTTTTTCTAGGTTCTAGGATACATGAGAAACACATCTACAACATTTCATAATTTTTAGAATTAATTTACTATTTTAAGCAGCCATTCAAATTAGAGAATCAAAAGTCAAATAGCAAAAATAGAAACTTAAAATACTTATAGAGAAAAATATATTACAAACAAAACCCTAGAAGATTTACATAGTGATATGTTGTATGATGAATATTTTCAAGATTTTACCATCATGAAATCATACCCAAAGTTGTTATCCCACTCAAGTAAACTAACCATCAACACATGAACTTCCCGTTCGCGACAACATACCAATCTCAAACATACCCTGATCATATTCCCGTGTTCTATCTGTGTATGGTTTCCCACAAGTGATGTCCATGACCGGGAACACGTCTATTTGAATAGATTTATGACTCTACATAATTTGTACAGCTTTACCCATATGATATAAATATCTCATACTGTTGGCCAATGCACTCTTCCGTAGGAGTGTGACTGAGATATCTTAACGAGGTCGTTACAATGCCATGTGCTAGATATTAAACCACCCGAGGATACACACCATGGCAGACTATCGATCGCCTGAACCAAGGATACACCTCGTTGTGTAAGTAAGCCCTTGCGAAGCTCCACACAAACACAAGTGACCCTTAAGGGCAGTCACATGCCCCCACTAGATTGACAACATTGTCAATCTAATTGTGGTTTGATAGCTAACACACTACAAATTAATAAGCCAAGCCTTCGCCATTAACCCAGCATGTGGTTGCACGTGTGACTTGGTTCCACACCACACAGATCGGTCCTTAATCACCCAAACAGAGCTACATAATTCCATAACAACCGTTCATCATCACCCTCCACCCGTCCATGTTAAAATATAAAGAACCCAATGTCCAACATGTCCATAATAACCAGAAAACTAGATTCAAAGATCTGATTATAATCCTCAAGTTTTAACCAGATTCAATTCATCTCGGCCGATGGAATAGCTCCATCAACCACTTCCGACTACATTTACTAGCATGGCTAAGCATCGTTCTAAAAATCAGCAAACACACCCAAATAATATATAACCTTAATCATTCAAGGTAAAAGGGTAATCAATATTCAAGGAAGGCCAAGGTCGACAAGTAGGACATATCTAAAACTACTCATTTGACATACCAGTATTTGAAATTAAAGCAATGCATAGAATACTTGAAAATCAACATAAAGACTTTTCAAAATTAATAGGAATTCAACGTGCATCAAAGGAGAGAATTGCTTGCCTTTGCTGTACTACTTGTTCATTCTTAGATCACACTCATGAATACGTTGGCGTGTCGAAAACCCAACAAAACCGATATTGCGATAAACGCCAAATAAAGCTGAAAATTTAGAATAATCAAAATTGCATGAAATTCACATAGTAGTTAGAGTATGATTTTAGGTGAATTTATATGAAATTTTAATTCAATTGGAGTTCAATTCGATTTTCTATAGATTTTTTAAGGTTTAAATCATTAGTGTTCATGTATTTTAAATATTAAAATATTATATAATAATAACATGTTCAAAACCTATTCCAAATTAAAGTACAGAAAAAATCTAAACTAACAAAATTGAGTTTACTCGATTTGGAGTTAAAATGAATTACTTATGAATTTTTGAATTTTATAACAATTTCAGTGTAAAAGTAATTTATTTCAGAAATTAAAAAGGTATTAAAACTTTTTACACCGAGGTGAGTCTAGCCGCAGAGAATGACAGGTGGGGCCCGAAGTCAAACTTTGACCCGACCCTCAGAGCATAACAGTGATGTCGAAGGTATATTCACAGGAATACATCTTCTATTTACAAAAACGTAACTCGTACAAGGAATACGATTCCTTTAAGAGAAAACGTACTCCATAACCTTATACATTACTTAACCAGACATACGGGCCAACATGTTAATGGCTCATAAAATTAAATTGGTTTTAATTAGATTTTTTATCGCGTTTATTACCAGCGGGACCCACACGTCATACAGACATTTACAAAACTTGATTAGCACTAATGGTTTGATTATCACCTTAAGCGTCGGCGGCTAACCGGAGCTCCCGCTGTGCGCTCACCGGCACGGCCATGCGTGGTGGATTGGCGTTGAAGGGGGTCTTCGGGCTCGTGATCAACACCAATAGGTGCGGGAGGTCTTCGCTAATTTGCTCGAGGTGGCGGGGAGCCCAATGGTCGCCGACGGCGGGCTCCCAACGGTCGGAGGCGAAGCCGAATAAGCGGCGCTCGAGGACGAGACATTTCAGTGGCTGAGACGCTTTCTGAAGGCACACATCGGGACCCCGTGCCGCCTAGAATGTGGCGCCCACGACGATGAAGACAAGGGAAACCGGAGTTGACCGGAACGGCGATGGCGGTGGCGCACCGTGGTCGAAGAAGATTGGTTCGTGCTCCCTTGGTGAAGCAACTGAGTCCAATTAAACAATTAAATACACTGGTAGACTCAGTGAAACAATGTGATTGCAAAGATCAAAGAATCATAGAGAATGGCTTACCGTAGTGCGCACGAGCTTCACGGCCATGGCCACCGGCCGCGAGGATGAAGATGACACGCTCGACGATTCGGTGCACAAGAGAGGCTCGGAATGGCCAAAATGAGTGCGGCGTGGTGAGTGGAGTCCGGCGATGGACTTACGGGCTCACGGGAGGTAGCACAGCGACGGCGCTCCACCCGTCTTCTTCCTCGGCTGAAAAGGAAAAGAGCTCGAAGAGGGCGAAAGAAAGCACAAGGGAGAGAATGGATGAGTTTGGATGAATCAGGGAAACCAGGTGATGCCTAAGAGACCGACACGAGAGCATGAGGTGGCAATTTTGGGGACTTCGTGGCATGCATGCCCAACGCCAGCGCCACTCGGCACCGACGAAGAGGAAGATGACGGCCCTGACTGGTGGGGCCCGCCCGTCAGCGGTTGAGTGGAAAGCGGCGCGGTCGGGCGAGCGAAGCGGCACGGTCCAGTCAAGATGTTTGGCTCGGTTGCTACAGTGTAGTCGGGTTCGAGTCGGTCGCACAATTTGACCTAAATCAAATTTAAACTTCTCAACTTTGATCGAGGTTTAAACATAGCAAATAAATTTATACAAATCAAAAATTTTGCAATGGGTTCCTAGGACAAGGTAGAACCCATAAATTTTTTCTCAAACTATAGTTCATGATTTAATCACTTATTTAAAATTCATTAACAGTAGCTATTTATGGATTGGGTTTGCATTTTTCCCAAGGTCAAATTGAATTCCAAAAATTTGATAAAATCCATATTTATTCATGATATTTATTCTAGTATTTTAATAAATTATTTTCTAGAGATTATCCTATACATGTATTCCCATTTGTTTTAGAACTCGAGTTCAAGTTTAGTGTCTATTCTCAAATTTGAAATTTGAAATTTTACCATTTATGCTCATGCTCCACAATTGATATGAAATGCTTATGAGATGCATCTAAATTCCATTAATAAAGATGGGCCAGTGACAAAATAATAGTGATATATTTTTCTAATCTGGAGAGGAGGCAAATATCTACACGATTTCCATGGTGTGTACAGGAAGTACAGGGCTAAATTTTTCCAAGCCAAATCTATGACAATATATGACTTTGCATGAACTTGGTTGGGGCCCACCTGTCATCAAGACGTATCAAGTTGGTGCATCAAAATTCAGTGAGTCATGTGTTCGGTTTGCATCGCAAGAAAATAGGAACGTACATGTATGGAAAGAAATCAGTTTGCTTGCTTGGAAAGAAATCAGTTTGCATGCTGCGAGCTTTGCTATCTCAACGTGCATTCTAGTTTGTTTCGAACCAGATTAGTTTTCATTAGGGAATAGAGTCTAGTCGGATGGACACTTTGGCCACGGTTTGTGTTGGCTATTTAAGCCATAGGGGTGTGCGCAACATAGGAGGTTTTGGGAGTTATGAATTAAAACACATGTGCGTGTTGGCATCGGCAGTTAGGGTTCATCCCTGTTTTATGTGTGTTCTTGTGAATTCTAATATCGAATTTTATCTTGGCGTGAGGGTTTCTAACTGTGGTGCTAGGAGTTAACCGTTGGATCTTTGATCCCTATTTCTCATTCGTGTACTGAGATGTATGAGGGTGTGAGATTTATTTATCCAAGTGTGAATTGTTGTTTCAGATTACTATTCACATGCATGCTACTGTTCATTCAACGCTAAGAGAATGAGACAACGCACTATCGATCTTCGAGTTCAATCGTGAAAGATCGAGCAACCCACGGATTTAATCTCATCCTGAGGTTGATCCACACGAGTGGGGATCTACCCACCAGCGAGAGGCATCGAGCGGGGTTGGCGCGAGCTATAGCTGGGCGAGCAGAAATGGGCCGGCTCAGATTGGGCCCAAAGGTCCGGCGGGAATTCAAAAACAGTTTTTGAATTTTCAAAATCTGTCTGAGTGACGAAATCCAAAATTTACAAAAATCTTTGTGAGGGCTCCTGACCCGTATAGTTGCTTATGTAAATTGTTCAGGATTTTATATGCTCTATGATTTTTTTGAAAATTCTTTTAAGTTTTTGTTTTTATGTAAATGCATTGTTACCTTTGATAAAAATTCACAAAATATGCTCAAATAAATTTTCCCTCGTATAAACATATCCGAAACAATTCTTCTACCTATTTTCACAAGATTGGAATTTTTGGCACGTTACACATCTGTTGATCTCATGAGAACGACGGTTTTCGTGTACCGCTCCCGGTCGTCATGGCACTCCGTCTTGAGCAGTTCTGCCAAGCTTGGCATCATCCCGCCGTTGCCATAGCAGCGCGCCGGCTTCTTTGGGGTCGGCAACCCAGCGGCGCCGCCGCCGCCGCCGCCGTTGAGCATCAGCACGACGTCCCACATGGAGGGCCGGTCCGCCGGATCCTCCTGAACGCACAACAGCGCCACCTGCGCGCACCTGCTCATCTGATCCATCCGAGGCACCGGCTCGCCGCATCCACACAGCGACGGATGGATCAGCTTCGCCGGCGCCTCCTCCACGATCATCGTGTACCATGCCTACACCAAAATTAAGGATCAGCATGCATGTATATATATAGTACCAGTAGCTAGCTAGCTGGTAGTAGTACGGTACGTATCCAAAAAGAGTAGCAGTTAACTATGCACTATTCTCATCTGCACTACAAGTATTACCTGTCTTTTTTGGTTCTCAGTATCAAAGATAAATTTGATATTGAAATTTTGCAGGTTTCCGTAAATTTATGCTTTTAATAGTACGTTACGACATACATATTCGTGCAGACTTAAGGACTTTTTGGCGTATTTGGTTGAATACGATGTGCCGTTCCTTTTCCCACATAGGATCTCAAGCAGCAGGCTGCCGAAGCTGAACACATCCGACTTGCCCGAGTAAATACCTTTTCCTGAATACTCCGGGGCCATGTAACCACTGAAATATGTGTATGTACAAGAGATATTTAACCACATCAAAGGTAAGATCAATACCATCTTCCAGCTTTAATCTGACCTAGTCGACTGTTCCCTTGACTTGACAGTTAAGGGATCGGACTAGCCTCAGAATATGTAGAAGAGGGGCATATGCAAGTTCTTACTGTGTTCCTGCAACGACGTCTGCCCTGTGGCTCTCGTCAGGATGACCAACTCTTGCTGTACCAAAATCGGAAATCTTAGGATTCATTTCAGAGTCCAGCAAGATGTTGCTGGGCTTGAGATCCCTGTGGATAATGTTTATCCCTGAGTGCAAGTGAAGATACACCACCCCTTGAGCTATACCTCCAATGATCCGAAACAACGCATCCCAGTTCAGAGAACCCCTGGAGCTTTCGTCTGCAAAATGTTTAACAGGATGGATCAATATTATTAGAGAGAGGATAACTGAAGTGGAAATTTATCAGAAACTTTGTCACAGAGCTTGTGTTCGAGAACATGCCGAATATGAATTTGTCAAGGCTCTTGTTTGACATGTATTCGTAAACCAGGATCCCTTCTTTTCGTTGAATGCAATATCCCTGAAGCTTCACGATGTTTGTGTGCTGAAGCATCGGAATGAGTCTAATCTCGTTGTCAAAGTCAGACAAGCGATCTGCGCTCTCTACGAAGCATCTCTTGATAGCTACAAGACTACCACTCAATCGTCCCTGATAAATAGGGGAGCATACACCCAAGAGCAAATAGCAATCAACATTGTCAATCCATTGAAGTCCATTGACTACAAGTCAGGCTAAATATTTCAAGTGGTAATCATTTTATACTTATAATATAACATCTTTCAGTTTTCTCTTATAAGTTTTCCCTTCACCTTAAACTGTGAGTTGTATTCAGGGAAAACTATTTCGGTTACTGGATATTTCGGAAAAAGTTCGTTCAAATTTTTTGAATTGAAATTTGAATTTTTCAGATGTGTTGACAAAATTTATCTAATTCTTTAATTGAAATTTGAATTTGAATTAAAATTAGATAAATCTGATTTTTTTTGCCTGGTATGAAATTTTATGAGACCCCACTGATAACACTGACAACCGGCCAATAAAGTTTTCCATTGTTGTATTCATCGTATATAAGTTATTATTTCCATCCATGTTTGTGGTTTCTCTTCGGTTCGACTCTAATTAAGGTTGTACCACCTTTTCAGCTAACATTAAAAAGATACACATTAATTAATGGAAAATGCTAAAAAACAGTCGCAAGTTTTTTCCCTTCTTTTCAGTCGTTTTTTTAGCTGTTTATTAATTAATACCTCATAAACACGACCAAACCCACCCTCGCCGATCATGTGTTTATCTGAGAAGTTATCTGTAGCATTCTTCAACTCAGAGAAATTGAACGTCGAAACGACCTTGAATCCGAGTGAGCGTAAGCAAAGTTCGTTGGGAGGAGGAGGCGACGGCGACGCCATGGTTGGGGGAAGCGAGGAGGAAGTGGTCGGGAGAAGCGGGTGGGAGGAGGAAGCTCGGCTAGAGGAGGCGATGGCAAGACGCGGGTGAGGGGAGGTCTGGAGATGGAGAGGGAGAGGAGAGGTGCAGGGAGGCCTGGAGATGGAGAGGAGAGAGCTGATGTCGGGTGGGAGTCGGGTGTTAATTTTATAGTATGGCATTTTGAGGGTAAATTTCTCTAACTTAGAAGGGCAAACTCATAAGTTGAGCCTACAATAAGCTAGAGAAGCACGCCCCATCTAACTTTTGACTTTTGCTAGTTATATATGGCTTTGGTTTATAACATAAGTTGCTTGCAAGTTGACTCCTTTGGAGGAGCTAATCAGATTTTTGGAAAGCCAAAGCTAGCTTTTGGGGGTGTTTGGAACGGCTGAGCTTTCTAAAGCGGCTTACCAGTCAGGTCATAGGTCGAACGGCTCTGCTAAACAAATGGGTAAAGAGGTTTGGTGTTTGGCTTAGCTTTTAGGTAGGCTGACTGCAACTTTCGAGATGGAAAGTGTCTGAAATGTCCCTGAGGACAGCAATGGCTTGTTTGATGTTGTTTAACACAATTAACAACATTTAACAATTGATGACTATTAACGATGACTAATGCAATTGACCGCGATTGACAACAATATACCGTAAACAACGCAATAAACCACAATTAGTGTATTTAACGACAGTTATTATAACAAACATTTATTACAACAAATAATTATTACACAAATAATTATTACAATAAGTAATTATTACACAATTATTACAGTGAATAATGAATACACCAATTATTTCATTTACAACAATAATGAATACCCATAATTTATTATTACATCGAAAAAAAGAAAAAAATACAATGAATAATGAATACAACAATTATTCCCAAACAATTATTTCACTCAGCAACAATGCAAACAACAATAATGAATACACAATTCATTACAACAGTTATTCCCAAACAATTATTTCATTCAGCAACAATTATTGCATCGAAAAAAGGAAAATACAGAGCTGCCGCCGGCGGCGGCTATGGTTTGGGTTGGCTCCGGCGCCAGGAGAGGAGGTACGCACGAAAGGAGGGAGGAGGAGGGCAGCAGCCGCAGGAGGAGGGAGGAGGAGGCAGACGACTGCGGTAGAGATCCAGGATCCAGATCCGGATGTAGATCGGGTGAGGCAGGCCGTGGGAGAGGACTTGGCGGCGGGTTAATCTGGAGGAGGGCGGCCACGTGCAGATGAGGAGGAGGGCGGCGGCGGGCAAGATCCAAGCGCGATGGGAGGAGCGCGGGGAAGAGGAGGAGCGCGGGAAGGAGGGAGGTGCAGGCGTCAGCGCGGCGGCGTGGGAGGTGGGATCCGGGGAGGAGGGCGACGCCGGCGCTGGAGGAGGCGGGGGGGGGGCGGCTTGGGGGTGCAAAGGGAGGAGCTCGGGGGAAGAGCGAGAAGTAGCAGGGGCTAGGGGGGTGTAGGATCAAGGATAACCGACTAGAGGGGGGTGAATAGGAGGTTTTTAAAGTTTTTAACAAATTAACAATTTATCCAATTCAATGACTTAGTCTAAACAAGTTATGCTCCTAGCTAGGCAATTTAATTACAATAAGCAAGCTAGAAGTATAAGTGCGGAATTGTAAAGACAAGAAATAACCACAAGACACAATAAAGTTTTTCCCGTGGTATCGAAGACTTGCCGATCTTCACTAGTCCACGTTGAGGAAGCTTGACCACTCAAGCCGGCTCCACGAATTAAGCCTTCCCTCAATCACTTGGGTTGTTCTTCCTCCGCTCCGGAGATGGTGAACACCAACCACTCACAATCTTGCTCGGGTCTTCTCACAAGCTTCACTTGAGAAGATCACCGTGCTTCACCGCCAAGCCGCCTAGGAGCGCAGCAACACCCCAAGAGAATAGATCAACGATCCTCGCTGACTTTACTCAAGTGCCAATGAATCAACTAAAGATGAATGCACTTGATCTCCTCTCAATGAATGCAAGAGTAAATTGGGAGTAGAATTGAATGCACAATGCTCACAAGGGTTGAGATATCTTTAATGCACCGTGTAACTTGTCCCTTGTGCGGTTGGGGAGGTATTTATAGCCTCCACCAAACAATTCTAGCCGTTGGGAAGAAGTTCCCAAATTTCAAGACATATCGGAACAACCGGCGTGTTAGCATCGGACAACCGCGCTTACGCCATCGCACGAGAACGGCTATGTTACACGATTAAATGCACCGATATAGCCGTTGGATTTAGTTGCGGTTCATCCGCAGCAAACACCGGATCGTCCGATTTCGTGTTTTCTAAACCGTAGATTTTGCATTTGTTCGAATTTTACAACCGCCAAATACATTTCGAACATCCGCATTGCGGTTCATCCGATTATACGTGCGGCAGTATACCGATTCTCAAAAGAGGTTTTCAAAGGAGATTACACTCGTCGTTATTTTGCAACCGTCGTAATATCATCGAACAACCGGATGCGGTTCATCCGATTATACGCTGATGTACCCGATTCTCAAAACGGTTTTCAAAGGAGATTACACTCGCATCGTTATTTTGCAACCGCCGAGATATCATCGAACAACCGCGCTTTGCAGACAACCATTGCTAAGCCTTCTTGGTTCATCCGATTCCGAATTAAAGCATCAATTCATTCTAACTTAAATTCAAGTCCAATTTTAAATGCATGCATGATCCTAAGTTGATCCATATGGCACAAGAATAAGCTATCAAGCTACTAGTCGTGATCCCCTTAATAGTACGGCATTTATCCTATAATCCGGTCTACCAACCAATTCTCCTTAGACCGTAAAATAGAAAAGGATCCTAGACTATTTGTACCTTGACTTTAAGCCTTGTTGATCTTCACATTTTCCTTTAGCATGCATCCTTGCTTCATCATGTTCATCAAATGGAATTAACCTTGCACATTCTTAGTAAACTTGTTAATCCCATATTCACATATTATCATTAATTACCAAAACCATTTTTAGGGCCTAGATGCTTTCAATCTCCCCTTTTGGTAATTGATGACAACACACTTAATATGTGAGAAAAGTTGTTTTGAATATACTAAGAGTGTATATTCTTTTGAAGTCTTTTGACAGGTAAAATATTCTTTGCAATGAGCATAAGTAAATTTTGAGAATTATTTTCTTGTCAAATCCAATTAAAAGAAGACTCCCTAAACGAATGCATATGGATAGTGAATAATTTGCAAGCATATGTAAAGAATTGAAAATTTTATGAGTTTCTTTTGCATTTATGAACTTGAGGAAGCAATACAAAGATAAGATATGTCAAATAATTCAGATTGCATTGCATAAAAAGATAATAAGACATAACCACATTCCACAAGTTCAACAAAAGTTACCAACTATTACAGTGCACAAAATAGATCAACAATCAACCGCTTTACAAAACACATATAAATCACATAAGCCCATAGCTCCCTAAAACTAAGTCTTCACATCTTCACAATTTCTCCCCCTTTGGCATCAAAGTACCAAAAAGCATCAAACAGGGGGGTCCTGAGAGGAAGAAACTGGTCCCGAAAGGTGAGGGAGAAGCGCAGAAGCGGAGCTGAATCGTGCAGATCCGGAGAAGCCGACACGAGGGCGCGGGATCCTGAGATACTGAGAGGGTGGTAGGAGCCGGAGGAGCTGGAGCTCAAACTCGAGAGGTGCAAATGAGGGAGCCGGAGTAGGTGCACTGCCCTAGAAGAAGAACCCTTGGGCGATCGAGGAGGTCGGCGAACATAATGAGGGTCTTGAGAAAATGTTCTAAGTCATTTAGGCCCTCGACAAAGCCGATATTCTGTTATGAGTCTCATCAAAGAAGTCATTTTGGATAGCCGCCATCGTAGTAAGCCTATGACGAGTCTCATCCTGAAAGGCAACTTGTTCACCTTCATTTCTGCAAAGTGCCGATGATAGATCACGATTTTGAAGTACTTGCGCTAGAGCACTTGCATCGTGCATAGCAAAGCGGAGGAGCATCAACCTCAGCGAGGGCATCCTCGAGACTTGTTGAGGAGGAATGGCATCTCGTGGTTTATATGGCTTGTGAGTAGATCCCAAACCACCACTAGACTCGATCTTTCTAACAATCAATGCCATGATGTAAGGAGCATAATAAATCCTTTTAACTCTGTCATTCTTGGAGGAGGCTATGCCTTGAAGAATAACATCCACTACATCAAATTTAACTCCTCCACAATATGATCTATCATGTTCCAAACATGCCCTCGCATCGCATCGAAATTCCCACTCTTAGGGTAGAAAGTATGATTAATTATCCCGTTAATTATGCTCACTGCTTCAATCCAAGAATTGTCCCTAACTTGCATTTGGTCAAGAGTCATAATGCTCGCCCAAGCAGAACAAGTAGGGTGAACTCTCAAAGATTTTGTCCCAAGAGTGGATGAATTCTCAACACTCGCAAATTCCTCTTTGGTGCTTTCCACATTTCGACACCAATACCATCTAAAAGTCTTCAAGTCATGGGACATATGCAAGGTGGCATAAAGCGTCGAATGATCTTGTCATCATAATTCGCTTTATGCCCACAAGATCATGAAGACCCACATTGTAGAAAAGTCGATAGACTCCAATCGTATTTGTCCAAGGTATTTATATTAGACCAATTAATCCATTTATGATCGGCAAACTTCTTGTGCCTACTATATATCTGCTCATACACTTGCTCTTGAAAGATTGTGTGGAATTTTGGATTTAATGTGTCATTCTTCAGAAGATATTGATTGACATGGCGCTTGATGGCATAGTCATCTCGCCGACGAAGATGTAGGTCAAGAGGAGTCCCCGGAGGATCAACCAAATCATCATCTTCGTCTGTCCTTGGAGGAACTTCCTCTTCTTCTTCTTGATTCGCTTCTCAATTGATTTACTTCGAGCTATTTTCCGATTCGGTTTAGAGTGGTCTCTTTCCTTTCCTTTTCCCCGCAGTGGAGGTTGAGGTGCCAAGACCCTTGTCTTGACGATCCTCGAGACTTCTTGGATGTTCCTCGCATTCTAGGCATCTATACGAGATTGGAGTGATTATAAGATGTCGTGAACGATTTGAATTGAAAGAAATGACAATTTCGGTTCTGTCAGATAATCGGATCATCCGCCGTTATGTGGCCTAACGTCGAATCTGCGGTCGCTCCGCTCAAGAACCGGAACGTCCGATTGTCCCGACCAAAACTAGGGTTGAAGAATCTTCGAGATTTTGATGGAATCTAAGAGAGTGAGTGCTATAACTGGATGCGAAAGGTCATAGGACACCAAGAAGCACTTTTGCCCAATTAGATTGCTAGTAATCAACAAAGATTGACAAGAAACCCTAAACGCGCCGAGTGCTCCAAATGCGGTAAAACTCGAATCAAGAGATGTTTTACCTTGAGATTTGAGGAAGGAGAGCACCGAAATGCAAGGATCGCGAGAACTTGAGATCCACCGAGAGAATCACTCGATTTGAGAGAGGGTTTTGAGAGGCGCTCGATCGAGAGAGAGGAACCCGAGCGATCGAGATGAAAAAGAAAACTGACGAGCTACCGGAGTGATAAGGTCAAAAGGAAACGGACGCTCCGCTATTATAACGCGGATGATCCGCATCATGGACGTCACTGCTCGCATAACTCCGATGTACCGATTGTCCCGGGATTTTGATAAAGCTCGATTTCTTTGAATTTTGAATAATTGCAAATGATCCTTAGATTTACACTCAATAAAACACCATCTAGGATCATTATGCATATAATATATCAAGATTATATATAAACATAGTTTTATAATTATAGTGAATTTAATATGAGATTTGAGAAATTCTTTTACAAAATATTTAAATAACACCAAATAAAAAGCAATCGTAAAAACAAAAATTTAAACAATGTTTGAATAATCTATGACATTTAATTCATTCCTCAATTTGCAAAAGCGGCCTTCATCTAATGGCTTGGTGAAAATATCCGCTAATTGGTCTTCGGTTCTTATGTGGCTAATTTCAATGTCTCCTTGATCACATGATCTCTCAAGAAATGGTGGCGAATATCTATATGCTTGGTTCTTGAGTGTTGAACAGATTATTAGCAATTTTCACAAAGACTATCATTGTCACACAAAAGAGGCATTTTATCGCTTTAATTCCATAATCCATCAATGTTTGCCTCATCCATAGCAATTGAGCACAACAACTTCCCGCTGAAACATATTCGGCCTCAGGTGGATAGGCTACGAATTTTGTTTCTTGGATGACCATGATACTAAAGATCTTCCTAAAATTGACAACTACCCGAGGTGCTTTTTCTATCCACTTTGCATCCCGCATAATCGAGTCCGAATATCCAATTAAGTCAAATTTAGCACCTTTCGGAACCAAAGGCCAATGCTAGAGGAATGCTTTAAATATCTTAGAATTCTTTTAACACCATTAAATGACATTCTTTTGGATTTGCTTGAAAGCGAGCACACATACAAACACTAAACATGATATCGGGCCTAGATGCGGTAAGATAAAGCAAACTACCAATCATAGATCTATAAAGCTTTAAATCTACCGATTTACCTCCCTCATTTAAGTCAAGATGACCATTTGTTGCCATGGGAGTCTTGATGGGTTTTGCATCCTCCATACCAAACTTCTTGATCAATTCTTTTGCATACTTGGTTTGGCTCACGAAGGTCCCATCTTTGAGTTGCTTGATTTGGAATCCAAGGAAGTAGCTTAATTCTCCAATCATCGACATTTCAAATTCCCTAGACATCATATCACCAAACTCTTTGCAAAAATCTTGATTAGTAGACCCAAAATAATATCATCAACATAAATTTGACATACAAAGAAATCATCATCTATAACTTTAGTAAATAAGGTTGAATCAATCTTCCCAATTTTGAATCCTTTTGAGACTAGAAAATCTCTAAGTCGTTCATACCATGCTCTAGGAGCTTGTTTAAGGCCATAGAGCGCTTTAGAGAGTTTATAGACATTATTTGGATTTTAGGATCTTCAAAACCGGAGGTTGTTCAACAAATACAAGTTCGAAATTTTACCATTTAAGAAAGCACTTTTAACATCCATTTGAAATAATTTAATATCAAAGCATGATGCAAAAGCAAGTAATATCCGAATTGATTCTAATCTAGCTACGGAGCAAAAGTTTCACCAAAATCCAAACCTTCAACTTGTGAATACCCTTGAGCTACCAATCTTGCTTTGTTTCAACAACCAAACCATTTTCATCTTGCTTGTTCCTAAAGACCCATTTTGTACCAATGACGTTGTGTTCCTTGGGTCGATCCACCAATGTCCAAACTTCATTCCGTGAAGTTGTTGAGTTCTTCATGCATAGCATTCACCCAATCCGGATCTTCAAGTGCTTCTTCTACATGCTTTGGCTCAATACAAGAGACAAAAGAGTAATATTCACAAAAAGAAGCAACACGAGATCGAGTTTGAACACCTTACTTACATCACCCAATATTTGGTCTATTGGATGATCCTTAGCAATTGCATTGTGGATTCTTGGTGGTAAGTTAGATGGTTGATCATCTTCCTTATTGTCAAATTGAACTTGGTTTGTAGAAGATGTTGGTGGTTCAACTAGTGTGGAGGATGATGAATCATCTTCGGCTTTATGTCACCAATTTGCATATGCTCCATTGCCCTTCTCAAAGCTTCATTGCCTACATCATCCAAATTCTCATGCTCTTCTTGAGAGCCGTTAGTTTCATCAAATTGAACATCATGTTTTTCTTCAACTAAACCGGAGTTTTTGTTGAAGACACGATAAGCTTTACTATTTGATGAATAACCTAGCAAGAAACCAACATCACATCTACTTTCAAATTTTGATAACCGAACACCCTTCTTTAAAATATAGCATTTACAACCAAAGACACGAAAATAGGAGATGTTCGGTTTTCTTCCTACAAGAAGCTCATAGGAAGTCTTTTTCAAAAGACGATGTAAATAAAGACGATTTATGGCATGACAAGCGGTGTTAATTGCTTCCAAAAACTATCTAAGTATTATATTCATCAAGCATTGTCCTAGCCATTTCAATTAATGTGCGATTTTTCCTTTCTACAACTCCATTTTGTTCCGGGGTGTAGGTTGTGAAAAGTTCGTGCTTTATTCCAAGTTCATCACAAAAGTCTTCAACTTTAGTATTTTGAACTCTAACCATTATCACTACGGATTTTCTTTATTTTGAAATCAAATTCATTTTGGGCCCTTTTGTAAAGTTTTGAAAATTCCTGAGGTTTCACTTTTATCATCTAGGAAGAATACCCATGTATATCTAGAGTAATCATCCACAATAACCAAACAATAGCTATTTCCCCCGATACTCTTATAGGTTGTTGGCCCAAACAAATCCATATGTAAGAGTTCCAATGGTCTAGAAGTTGACATGATACTTTTGGAAGGGTGAGAATTAGCGACTTGTTTACTGGCTTGACATGCACTACAAAGTCGGTTTTCTCAAACTTCACATCTTTCAAGCCAACAACTAAATCATGTTTGAAAAGCTTTTGAGTTGAATCATTCCTACATGAGCTAGCCTTCTATGCCAAAGCCAACCCAAGGAGGTTTTTGCCATCAAACAAGTTTTTAAGCATGAATCATTTGAGGTGAAATCTACCAAATAAAGGTTTCCAAATCTAAATCCTTTAAAAATTAAAGAGTTATCATTTTCATTTGAAATTGTAACACCTTCTTTAGAGAAAGAACAAATTAGTCCTAGATCACATATTTGAGCTACGGATAACAAGTTAAAGTTTAGTGATTCTACTAGAGATACATTTGAAATGGAAAGGTCATTTGAGATAGCAATTTTACCCAATCCAATTACCTTTCCTTTGCTATTGTCACCAAATGTGATTTTGTCCATTCCTTTCCCATTCTCGAATGTGGTGAACATTTTTCTATCACCGGTCATGTGTTGAGTGCAACCACTATCAAGCACCCAATGTTTTCCACCGGTCTTGTAGTTCACCTACAAAACAAGAATCAAGTTCTTTTAGGTACCCAAATTTGTTTGGGTCCTTGGAGGTTAGTGACCAAGGTTTTAGGCACCCAAATAGCATTCTTTTTAGCGCCTAAAATTGAAGTGCCAATAAAATGAGCAAGTATTTTACCATCCTTAGTCTTTCTAAGCATATAGCATGAATCATATATACCAAAAGATGCAATTTTACCTTTAGGACAATTTTGTTGCACATGTCCTATTTCCCAAGACTTATAGCAATACTTACCATTTTCCCTCACATACCTTGTGGGTTTATTTGCCTGCTTCTTACCTTTCTTAGGCACATACCCGAGACCTTCCTTGTTGAATGAGCACCTTTGCTCACTCAAAAGCTTGTCTAAGGTGGCCTTACCCTTAAAGCATCTTTCCAAGCTTTTGCTTAGTTTATTGACTTGTTCTTTTAATTCATGGTTCTCAACAATAAGTAAAGGATCACAAGTATTTGCTAAACTAGCAATTGAATCATCACTAGAGCAACATGGCATGGCAAGTAAATCATCACATGAAGTAGAAATGCTAGACATGGATTTTTCATTTAAAGCAATATCTACTTTAGACATCTCATTCATTAGATCACAAGTAATTCCAATATGTGAATGAGATTTTTCAATATTCTTTAAGATGAGAGAATCATGAGCTTTCTTTAGCTCCTCAAAAGAGTCTTTAGAGAGAGATATTCTTTCTTCAAGACTTTGAATTTTGATTTCTCTTTTCCATTAAATTCATTTAATTCATCAAGCATATCCAATAATTCTTCATAAGTTGGTTCATCACTATCAATGGATTTTACCTTATCTCCTTTTGCCATGAGGCATGTAGGAGTGGAGAATAGTGAAGGAGTTTCTTTGATAGCAATGCCAACTAGTCCCTTCTTCTTGGAAGACTCATCCTCATCTGAGTCTGAGTCGCTTGATTCATCATTTGAATCCCACTCCAATGTGAGCTTCATTCTTGCCATCCTTGTGAAGCTTCTTGAAAAGCTTCTTCTTGCCATTATATTCTTTCTTCTTGAATGACTTGTCCTTGTCATCCTTCTTTGGGCAACGATGAGATGTGCCCTTTTCATCACAATTATAGCATCGAATGTTGCTATAACTCTTCTTGTCACTTGAATATTGTCCCTTCTTGTATTTGTCAAAGTTGTAGCTTCTATTGGGGCGTCTCTTCATGAACTTCTTCATTTTTCTTACAAGGAGTGCATACTCCTCATCGGAATCTTCTCTTCATCCTCATCATCACTTGATTCCGCTTTGGCCTTGAAAGCGGTAATTTTCTTCTTTGAGGAGGATGTCTCCACGAGCTCTTCTTTGTCCTTCTTGAACAACTCATTTGTGATGAGATCGCCCAAAAGGCCCGTTGGTGTCATCCTTGTCAGCCTCGGGAGAGTTGATGAAGAGCGTCACCAAAGTTTCATATTTGTCGAAGAGCCCTAAGCATCTTGCGCACAATATCAACATCGAAAGGTTAGTCCCAAGGCCTTTGAGCTCATTCACAATGTTGTTGAGTCTTGAATACATCTCATTGATGTTTTCATGAGGCAACATTATGAATGTCTCATATTTAATCCAAGCCTATGCAATTTGGCTTCTTTGACCGTGGATGTACCCTCATGGATTTCGAGAGAGTTGTCCAAATAGCATGAGCGGTTTCCAAATTGCTCACTCTATTGAACTCATCCGCTCAAAGCGCCAAAGAGAGCATTCATAGCTTGGGCATCTAAATGAGAGTTACGCGTGTCTTGATCCGTGGGTTCAAGTGGATTAAGAGGCATAGTGTAACCATCATTTACGATTTTCCAAATGCTTGGACTCATGGCCTTTAAAAAGATTGACATTCTAATTTTCCAATAAGCATAATTTGTGCCATCAAAGAGTGGAGCCCTTCCTAAAGCCATTCCCTCACTAGCCATCCTTGCTCTCCTAGACGGTTAAGTCCAACAACGGAGAGACCAAGCTCTGATACCACTTGTAGGATCAAGGATAACCGACTAGAGGGGGGTGAATAGGAGGTTTTTAAAGTTTTTAACAAATTAACAATTTATCCAATTCAATGACTTAGTCTAAACAAGTTATGCTCCTAGCTAGGCAATTTAATTACAATAAGCAAGCTAGAAGTATAAGTGCGGAATTGTAAAGACAAGAAATAACCACAAGACACAATGAAGTTTTTCCCGTGGTATCGAAGACTTGCCGATCTTCACTAGTCCACGTTGAGGAAGCTTGACCACTCAAGCCGGCTCCACAATTAAGCCTTCCTCAATCACTTGGGTTGTTCTTCCTCCGCTCCGAGATGGTGAACACCAACCACTCACAATCTTGCTCGGTCTTCTCACAAGCTTCACTTGAGAAGATCACCGTGCTTCACCGCTAAGCCGCCTAGGAGTGCGGCAACACCCCAAGAGAATAGATCAACGATCCTCGCTGACTTTACTCAAGTGCCAATGAATCAACTAAAGATGAATGCACTTGATCTCCTCTCAATGAATGCAAGAGTAAATTGGGAGTAGAATTGAATGCACAATGCTCACAAGGGTTGAGATATCTTTAATGCAATCGTGTAACTTGTCCCTTGTGCGGTTGGGGAGGTATTTATAGCCTCCACCAAACAATTCTAGCCGTTGGGAAGAAGTTCCCAAATTTCAAAGACATATCGGAACAACCGCGTGTTAGCATCGGTACAATCGCGCTACGCTCAATGCACAAGAACGGCTATGTTACACGATTAAATGCACCGATATAGCCGTTGGATTTAGTTGCGGTTCATCCGCAGGCAAACACCCGGATCGTCCGATTTCAGGTTTTCTAAACCAGAGATTTTGCATTTGTTCTGGAATTTTACAACCGCCAAATACATTTCGGAACATCCGCATTGCGGTTCATCCGATTATACGTGCGGTACAGCCGATTCTCAAAAGAGGTTTTCAAAGGAGATTACACTCGTACTGTTATTTTGCAACCGTCGAATATCATCGGAACAACCGGATGCGGTTCATCCGATTATACGCTGTGTACAAATTGATTCTCAAAACGGTTTTCAAAGGAGATTACACTCGATCGTTATTTTGCAACCACGAGATATCATCGAACAACCGCGCTTCGACAACCGCTAAGCCTTCTGTTCATCCGATTCTGAATTAAAGCATCAATTCATTCTAACTTAAATTCAAGTCCAATTTTAAATGCATGCATGATCCTAAGTTGATCCATATGGCACAAGAATAAGCTATCAAGCTACTAGTCGTGATCCCCCTTAATAGTACGGCATTTATCCTATAATCCGGTCTACCAACCAATTCTCCTTAGACCGGTAAAATAGAAAAGGATCCTAGACTATTTGTACCTTGACTTTAAGCCTTGTTGATCTTCACATTTTCCTTTAGCATGCATCCTTGCTTCATCATGTTCATCAAATGGAATTAACCTTGCACATTCTTAGTAAACTTGTTAATCCCATATTCACATATTATCATTAATTACCAAAACCATTTTTAGGGGCCTAGATGCTTTCAGGGGGTGGAGCTGGTGGAGGTTTATTTATGTGCTGGGGCTTCATCCGCGCTGGTAGAGGGTTATTCATGCTCTGGGGCTTCATCGGCGTCTGCTTCTCGCCACGATCCACACACTGACTGCAAGTTCACTGACGCCATTGGTGATGATGGTCCTGCCCCCGCTATGAATTTAAATTTGAGGCTGTGCTTACAAGTAGACTTCATTGGATTGAGATAAACAAACGTAACAGAAGATTGAACTAAGGGATTGCAATGATCTCTAAAGTTTATACTTCATGCTTGGCTGTCAAAACATTCGAAGGTTTCGCTACTTCAGATTTTGCTTGGAGCAAGATTCGTGATTAGTTTTGACTTTTGACCATGCTAGTTCTTCTTTGGGGGATCGGTGATTTGCTAGAGCCGAATCTGTAAAGAAGGTCTACTTCCCTTTTCCCCGTGCGAAATAGGAAGGGATGTGCAGAGGAGATTCGTCGTATTAGGATCGTACTTAATTAGACGGTCGTGCGTGGAGCATTTCCGCACATCAAATACCTAATTACTTCATAACCAGATGTTGACACACCAGTTGGGAGGACGAGCCACCATAGTTACGGCAATACCAAATTAAGCTGGAGGACGCACCATTTGCCGCCATACAGACACCGCAAGGCCCTACCGCGAAGTGGTCGCAAACGGCAGTAGGCAGAGGGGACGACCAAGGCATTGACACAAAGCATCAGCATATATATATGTAGTGCAGATGTTGGAATCTACAACTTACAGGACCTGAATTGACACTCGTAGTTAATTCACGTACTCACAAGAAGAAGAAAACACTCCATCAGTCTTAGCTCGCACACCAAAACGGCATGCGTTCTTTCGTGGGTAAAGGACGAAACTAACAAAACCTGCAGCTTCCTGAAAGAACAAGGATTACAAAAGAAGGATTACAAGTCTCCGGGATCTGTTGGAAATTAATTTAGACCTGCCAAGTAATAAGGTGTTAGAATTTTAATGCAATCAGCATAGGATAAAATTAGTTTGTCTCTTTTATCAGCCTTTCCATGTTTAGTTGTTGGTTTGGTTAGCAAGGTGATTAGACTATCCTTAAAAGGATGTGTAATTAGATGTGTTTGATAAGATAATTGAGAAAATAGAAAAGCTTTGGCTAGGCAGGTTGCAGACGAGCATCAAAGTTCTTGTGTGCGCACGTTTTTGTTCTCTTCCACAATGAATTGGTGTGTGTGTGTGTGTCCAAGTGCTCGTGTGAGTTGTGTCCACGAGTTCGTGTGCGTGAATATCCGCTCGAGCCAACAAAGTGGTCCGATCCGGCCAACAGTGGTATCGAGCGAGGTTCGATGTGAGGATAAACTGTCCGACGACGGCTCACCAAGCAGTGGCACACCAACGTGGCTCCATGCGAGGATTGTCGGCGTCTCGGCTGCGCGCATGTGCTGGTGACCATAGAGGGGAGCTGGTTGCGTGTTGTGTCTAACGAGCATGACCGATGCAAGTTTGAGGCCGAGGAGTTGGCGGCCTCGTGGTGAGATCTGAGTCTCCATTGCCGTCAAGTTGCATCACGGGCGGAGGAGATGCTTCTCGGTAAGTCATGTCACTGGCGGCAATGAGGTGACAACGATAGTGTGGAGGCCATCGTTCCAAGAAGAACCGAGGTCGTCTAGGTCGGAGTCGTCGGAAAGTTGTGTCACCAACAACAAAGAGGTGGCGGCAAAGGGTGGAGGAGGTGCATCTCCCCAATACCCGTTATTGACGAGCACCAACATTGTTAAAACCAACAGTGTCGTCCACAACCGGTGTGACAGGATGGCATTGGTGGCCATCTTTGTGTCTTGCCGAGAAGAATGGCCTTTGAATTGGAAGACGCAACAAGATTAAGGGGTGATTGTCTTAGTGTTTTTTGCACGTTAGTCGAGTTAGAGTCCTTGCATGTAGATGGACATTTACCAATTGAGTTGAGATCCTGCACGTAACTATGTGTGTTTAGTTTGCCTGTAGACGGCTTCATGTGGAGGCGTAGCTGGTAGTCCGAATCATACGTTGAGTCTAAAGTCATCAACTATGAGAAGGCAAGTCTGAATTAGGGGGGATTGTTGGAAATTAATCTAGACTTACAAAGTAATAGGGTGTTAAGATCTTGATGCAATCAGCATCGGATCAAATTAGTTTGTTTCCTTTGTTAGGATTTTCATGTTTAATTGTTGGTTTGGTTAGCAAGTTGATTAGATAGTCCTTAAAATGACGTGTAATTAGATGTGTTCGATAAGATAATAGAGAAAACAAAAAAGCTTTTGCCTAGACAAAGTTGCAAAATGAGCACCAAATGTAACAACCTAAGATCTAAGTTGGATTAGTTAAGCATCTAATGTGCATTTGTGAATTTTTGGACTTTTTAAAACTTTTTGTTGAAAAGCAAAAGGCTGCCACCTAGTCTTCCAAATCATAGAAATGAATTTTCTAAAATAAAATAAAATTTTATCAAGATCTTGAAACTTAGTTCAAAGTGGAGTGTAAGCTATATGTTGAAAATCCTTTGATTTTTCAAGACTAGAATTTAAATCTAGAAATCCAATACTCCTCCAATTCAAAAGCTCAAATTGGATTTGGGGCAAAGCTAAAAAGGTTTCAAGTACGGGAATGATTATTTTGGAATTCATCTTAAAAACAGTAAAACCTCAAAGGCTCCTAGAACGCTTGGGCTTATTTCAAAAGAATTCTCAAATTCGAACTTGAAAATATACTTTCTCTAGCTCAGAATTACAAATTGATTTTTATTTTGAAAATATAGGAGCCATAGTTGGGAATATTTTAGTTAGATTATATCTTCCCTGATATGTTTGTTTGAATTTTTCTATAATTTTTGAAGGTTATTTGGTTCCCTATTTATTTTGATTGTTCAAATTTGAATTTGAATTTAAAATAAAATCCACTCATGTGAACAATGCCTAGAAATATTTTTTTCTAGGTTCTAGGATACATGAGAAACACATCTACAACATTTCATAATTTTTAGAATTAATTTACTATTTTAAGCAGCCATTCAAATTAGAGAATCAAAAGTCAAATAGCAAAAATAGAAACTTAAAATACTTATAGAGAAAAATATATTACAAACAAAACCCTAGAAGATTTACATAGTGATATGTTGTATGATGAATATTTTCAAGATTTTACCATCATGAAATCATACCCAAAGTTGTTATCCCACTCAAGTAAACTAACCATCAACACATGAACTTCCTGTCATGACAACATACCAATCTCAAACATACCCTGATCATATTCCCGTGTTCTATCTGTGTATGGTTTCCCACAAGTGATGTCCATGACCGGGAACACGTCTATTTGAATAGATTTATGACTCTACATAATTTGTACAGCTTTACCCATATGATATAAATATCTCATACTGTTGGCCAATGCACTCTTCCGTAGGAGTGTGACTGAGATATCTTAACGAGGTCGTTACAATGCCATGTGCTAGATATTAAACCACCCGAGGATACACACCATGGCGTACTATCGATCGCTCAACCAAGGATACACCTCGTTGTGTAAGTAAGCCTTGCAAGCTCCACACAAACACAAGTGACCCTTAAGGGCAGTCACATGCCCCCACTAGATTGACAACATTGTCAATCTAATTGTGGTTTGATAGCTAACACACTACAAATTAATAAGCCAAGCCTTCACCATTAACCCAGCGTGTGGTTGCACGTGTGACTTGGTTCCACACCACACAGATCGGTCCTTAATCACCCAAACAGAGCTACATAATTCCATAACAACCGTTCATCATCACCCTCCACCCGTCCATGTTAAAATATAAAGAACCCAATGTCCAACATGTCCATAATAACCAGAAAACTAGATTCAAAGATCTGATTATAATCCTCAAGTTTTAACCAGATTCAATTCATCTCGGCCGATGGAATAGCTCCATCAACCACTTCCGACTACATTTACTAGCATGGCTAAGCATCGTTCTAAAAATCAGCAAACACACCCAAATAATATATAACCTTAATCATTCAAGGTAAAAGGGTAATCAATATTCAAGGAAGGCCAGTGCAGCAAGTAGGACATATCTAAAACTACTCATTTGACATACCAGTATTTGAAATTAAAGCAATGCATAGAATACTTGAAAATCAACATAAAGACTTTTCAAAATTAATAGGAATTCAACGTGCATCAAAGGAGAGAATTGCTTGCCTTTGCTGTACTACTTGTTCATTCTTAGATCACACTCATGAATACGTTGGCGTCGTCGAAAAACCCAACAAAAACCGATATTGCGATAAACGCCAAATAAAGCTGAAAATTTAGAATAATCAAAATTGCATGAAATTCACATAGTAGTTAGAGTATGATTTTAGGTGAATTTATATGAAATTTTAATTCAATTGGAGTTCAATTCGATTTTCTATAGATTTTTTAAGGTTTAAATCATTAGTGTTCATGTATTTTAAATATTAAAATATTATATAATAATAACATGTTCAAAACCTATTCCAAATTAAAGTACAGAAAAAATCTAAACTAACAAAATTGAGTTTACTCGATTTGGAGTTAAAATGAATTACTTATGAATTTTTGAATTTTATAACAATTTCAGTGTAAAAGTAATTTATTTCAGAAATTAAAAAGGTATTAAAACTTTTTACACCGAGGTGAGTCTAGCCGCAGAGAATGACAGGTGGGGCCCGAAGTCAAACTTTGACCCGACCCTCAGAGCATAACAGTGATGTCGAAGGTATATTCACAGAATACATCTTCTATTTACAAAACGTAACTGCATAAGGAATACGATTCCTTTAAGAGAAAACGTATCCATAACCTTATACATTACTTAACCGCACATACGGGCCAACATGTTAATGGCTCATAAAATTAAATTGGTTTTAATTAGATTTTTTATCGCGTTTATTACCAGCGGGACCCACACGTCATACAGACATTTACAAAACTTGATTAGCACTAATGGTTTGATTATCACCTTAAGCGTCGGCGGCTAACCGGAGCTCCCGCTGTGCGCTCACCGGCACGGCCATGCGTGGTGGATTGGCGTTGAAGGGGGTCTTCGGGCTCGTGATCAACACCAATAGGTGCGGGAGGTCTTCGCTAATTTGCTCGAGGTGGCGGGGAGCCCAATGGTCGCCGACGGCGGGCTCCCAACGGTCGGAGGCGGTTTAATAAGCGCGCCGAGGACGAGACATTTCGATGGTCGAGACGCTCAAGGCACACATCGGGACCCCGTGCCGCCTAGAATGTGGCGCCCACGACGATGAAGACAAGGGAAACCGGAGTTGACCGGAACGGCGATGGCGGTGGCGCACCGTGGTCGAAGAAGATTGGTTCGTGCTCCCTTGGTGAAGCAACTGAGTCCAATTAAATACACTGGTAGACTCAGTGAAACAATGTGATTGCAAAGATCAAAGAATCATAGAGAATGGCTTACCAGAGCGCGCACGAAGCCACGCCATGGCCACCGGCCGCGAGGATGAAGATGACACGCTCGACGATTCGGTGCACAAGAGAGGCTCGGAATGGCCAAAATGAGTGCGGCGTGGTGAGTGGAGTCCGACGATGGACTTACAGGCTCACGGGAGGTAGCACAGCGACGGCGCTCCACCCGTCTTCTTCCTCGGCTGAAAAGGAAAAGAGCTCGAAGAGGGCGAAAGAAAGCACGAGGGAGAGAATGGATGAGTTTGGATGAATAGGGAAACCAGGTGATGCCTAAGAGACCGACACGAGAGCATGAGGTGGCAATTTTGGGGACTTCGTGGCATGCATGCCCAACGCCAGCGCCACTCGGCACCGACGAAGAGGAAGATGACGGCCCTGACTGGTGGGGCCCGCCCGTCAGCGGTTGAGTGGAAAGCGGCGCGGTCGGGCGAGCGAAGCGGCACGGTCCAGTCAAGATGTTTGGCTCGGTTGCTACAGTGTAGTCGGGTTCGAGTCGGTCGCACAATTTGACCTAAATCAAATTTAAACTTCTCAACTTTGACTGAGGTTTAAACATAGCAAATAAATTTATACAAATCAAAAATTTTGCAGCGGGGTTCCTAGGACAAGGTAGAACCCATAAATTTTTTTTCTCAAACTATAGTTCATGATTTAATCACTTATTTAAAATTCATTAACAGTAGCTATTTATGGATTGGGTTTGCATTTTTCCCAAGGTCAAATTGAATTCCAAAAATGTGATAAAATCCATATTTATTCATGATATTTATTCTAGTATTTTAATAAATTATTTTCTAGAGATTATCCTATACATGTATTCCCATTTGTTTTAGAACTCGAGTTCAAGTTTAGTGTCTATTCTCAAATTTGAAATTTTCAATTTTACCATTTATGCTCATGCTCCACAATTGATATGAAATGCTTATGAGATGCATCTAAATTCCATTAATAAAGATGGGCCAGTGACAAAATAATAGTGATATATTTTTCTAATCTGGAGAGGAGGCAAATATCTACACGATTTCCATGGTGTGTACAGGAAGTACAGGGCTAAATTTTTCCAAGCCAAATCTATGACAATATATGACTTTGCATGAACTTGGTTGGGGCCCACCTGTCATCAAGACGTATCAAGTTGGTGCATCAAAATTCAGTGAGTCATGTGTTCGGTTTGCATCGCAAGAAAATAGGAACGTACATGTATGGAAAGAAATCAGTTTGCTTGCTTGGAAAGAAATCAATTTGCATGCTGCGAGCTTTGCTATCTCAACGAGCATTCTAGTTTGTTTCGAACCAGATTAGTTTTCATTAGGGAATAGAGTCTAGTCGGATGGCCACTTTGGCAACGGTTTGTGTTGGCTATTTAAGCCATAGAGGTGTGCACAACATAGGAGGTTTTGGGAGTTATGAATTAAAACACATGTGCGTGTTGGCCTCGGCCGTTAGGATTCATCCCTGTTTTATGTGTGTTCTTGTGAATTTCAATATCGAATTTCATCTTGGCGCGAGGGTTTCTAGCTGTGGTGCTAGGAGTTAACCGTTGGATCTTTGATCCCTATTTCTCGTTCGTGTACTGAGATGTATGAGGGTGTGAGATTTATTTATCCAAGTGTGAATTGTTGTTTCAGATTACTATTTGCATGCATACTACTGTTCATTCAACGCTAAGAGAATGAGACAACGCACTACTGATCTTCGAGTTCAACCGTGAAAGATCGAGCAACCCACGGATTTAATCTCATCTTGAGGGGGTCCACCCACCAGCGAGAGGCATCGAGCGGGGTTGGCGCGAGCTATAGCTGGGCGAGCAGAAATGGGCCGGCTCAGATTGGGCCCAAAGGTCCGGCGGGAATTCAAAAACCGTTTTTGAATTTTCAAAATCTGGCTGAGTGACGAAATCCAAAATTTACGAAAATCTTTGTGAGGGCTCCTGACCCGTATAGTTGCTTATGTAAATTGTTCAGGATTTTATATGCTCTATGATTTTTTTTTTGAAAATTCTTTTAAGTTTTTATTTTTATGTAAATGCATTATTACCTTTGATAAAAATTCACAAAATATGCTCAAATAATTTTTCACTCGTATAAACATATCCGAAACAATTCTTCTACCTATTTTCATCCTATTTTCACAAGATTGGAATTTTTGGCACGTTACACATCTGTTTATCTCATGAGAACGACGGTTTTCGTGTACCGCTCCCGGTCGTCATGGCACTCCGTCTTGAGCAGTTCTGCCAAGCTTGGCATCATCCCGCCGTTGCCATAGCAGCGCGCCGGCTTCTTTGGGGTCGGCAACCCAGCGGCGCCGCCGCCGCCGCCGCCGTTGAGCATCAGCACGACGTCCCACATGGAGGGCCGGTCCGCCGGATCCTCCTGAACGCACAACAGCGCCACCTGCGCGCACCTGCTCATCTGGTCCATCCGAGGCACCGGCTCGTCACATCCACACAGCGACGGATGGATCAGCTTCGCCGGCGCCTCCTCCACGATCATCGTGTACCATGCCTACACCAAAATTAAGGATCAGCATGCATGTATATATATAGTACCAGTAGCTAGCTAGCTGGTAGTAGTACGGTACGTATCCAAAAAGAGTAGCAGTTAACTATGCACTATTCTCATCTGCACTACAAGTATTACCTGTCTTTTTTGGTTCTCAGTATCAAAGACAAATTTGATATTGAAATTTTGCAGGTTTCCGTAAATTTATGCTTTTAATAGTACGTTACGACATACATATTCGTGCAGACTTAAGGACTTTTTGGCGTATTTGGTTGAATACGATGTGCCGTTCCTTTTCCCACATAGGATCTCAAGCAGCAGGCTGCCGAAGCTGAACACATCCGACTTGCCCGAGTAAATACCTTTTCCTGAATACTCCGGGGCCATGTAACCACTGAAATATGTGTATGTACAAGAGATATTTAACCACATCAAAGGTAAGATCAATACCATCTTCCAGCTTTAATCTGACCTAGTCGACTGTTCCCTTGACTTGACAGTTAAGGGATCGGACTAGCCTCAGAATATGTAGAAGAGGGGCATATGCAAGTTCTTACTGTGTTCCTGCAACGACGTCTGCCCTGTGGCTCTTGTCAGGATGACCAACTCTTGCTGTACCAAAATCGGAAATCTTAGGATTCATTTCAGAGTCCAGCAAGATGTTGCTGGGCTTGAGATCCCTGTGGATAATGTTTATCCCTGAGTGCAAGTGAAGATACACCACCCCTTGAGCTATACCTCCAATGATCCGAAACAACGCATCCCAGTTCAGAGAACCCCTGGAGCTTTCGTCTGCAAAATGTTTAACAGGATGGATCAATATTATTAGAGAGAGGATAACTGAAGTGGAAATTTATCAGAAACTTTGTCACAGAGCTTGTGTTCGAGAACATGCCGAATATGAATTTGTCGAGGCTCTTGTTTGACATGTATTCGTAAACCAGGATCCCTTCTTTTCGTTGAATGCAATATCCCTGAAGCTTCACGATGTTTATGTGCTGAAGCATCGGAATGAGTCTAATCTCGTTGTCAAAGTCAGACAAGCGATCTGCGCTCTCTACGAAGCATCTCTTGATAGCTACATGACTACCACTCAATCGTCCCTGATAAATAGGGGAGCATACACCCAAGAGCAAATAGCAATCAACATTGTCAATCAATTGAAGTCCATTGACTACAAGTCAGGCTAAATATTTCAAGTGGTAATCATTTTATAATTATAACATCTTTCAGTTTTCTCTTATAAGTTTTCCCTTCACCTTAAACTGTGAGTTGTATTCAGGGAAAACTATTTCGGTTACTGGATATTTCGGAAAAATTTCGTACAAAATTTTTGAATTGAAATTTGAATTTTTCAGATGTGTTGACAAAATTTATCTAATTCTTTAATTGAAATTTGAATTTGAATTAAAATTAGATAAATCTGATTTTTTTTTTGCCTGGTATGAAATTTTATCGGACCCCGCTGATAACACTGACAACCGGCCAATAAAGTTTTCCATTGTTGTATTCATCGTATCTAAGTTATTATTTCCATCCATGTTTGTGGTTTCTCTTCGGTTCGACTCTAATTAAGGTTGTACCAGCTTTTCAGCTAACATTAAAAAGATACACATTAATTAATACCTCATAAACACGACCAAACCCACCCTCGCCGATCATGTGTTTATCTGAGAAGTTATCTGTAGCATTCTTCAACTCAGAGAAATTGAACGTCGAAAGCCCTGCATGTGTTAGAATGGAAAAATGAAAATAAAAATAAAAGTTAGAGGCTTGATTTATCCAGTAGTCAGCAACTTTAATTGCGTGCTTAGCAGGATTTGTACTTGAAATCAGTGGCGGACCCAGGATTAATTTTTAGGTACGGCGGCGCGTCGCAAGCGCGAACCAAAGCGTATTACCCAAAAGCAAAATAACCCACATGCAATGCAAATTATATTGCAATCGCGCCAATACGAGCATATATAACTATCAACAACCAATTAATTATTCAATATTCATATCATCTAATATTCTATTTCATACCATTTTACTGTTACGACTAATGAGTTCCAAAGTTGGAACCTCTCATGTAGTCATGCTCATCAGACATCAGCTCATGCAGCCATTCAGGATTGGATCTAGCTTCTGGGCATTTGGCGAAGCCTCGAAGGCGATCGGAGGTGGTGATGGCTGGGGACCTGGGTTGGACACTTGGGCTGGGTGGGCCACCGTCCGAGGCTCCGAGCGAAGTAGTGAACAAAAGAAATGCCGATCATAACTCGACATAGGGTGGATTATATCCTATTCTTCCTTTAGGACTTGGAGAGATCTGCTGTATGAATTCCTAGATGAATCCTAATAGATTTTGGATTCTTAATTACTTCTCTTTAAAGTAGGATTCCTACTTTGCTTCGGAGGAAAACTACGGGGACTATATAAACCAATGAGGGGTGGCCACAGGAACCCAAAGAAGAAACAACTAAGCAAGGAACTCATCCAAAGTAAAGGTGCACGAGACAATTAGAGGTTAGGTTATTCTTTATAACTAGATTCTTATATAGGGCAATGGCCCGAGGGTCCTAAAAGGTTTGAAAGAGTTGTGAGAGGGCGACAATATATTGTACTCTTTTAAGGTCATTCTTAAGGAATTTGCGGTCGGCATCGCCAAATCTTTATCTCTTGTTGTGGTTGCTTCGTCACCGTTATCTCGGTTCTCTCTATAAGATTCATCTACTTCTTTCTTCAGACCGTGCATGTTCGTGTTGTACTACACAAACTTTGATCTGATCTGCAAGTTACTACGCATAAGAAGGCGTATTGGAGTATAACACTTTTGTTTCCCGTGAAGGTTTCTAACTGTTGTCATCATATTAGTTTGTCTGGTTCTATTTCCACCCAAACATGCGGGGAACATACACACTAACTATACAATTTGGATTATATATATTCCCCATCTAACAATTTGGCACCAACCAACATTAGCTATAGGGTAACTGGGTCTGGGGCATAACCACCACAAAGTCGACCTAGAATACGTGCATTTAAATCATATCAATTTTGACCAAAGCTATTATCTAAAACATGTAGTTTAGATG
Organism: Hsuehochloa calcarea; assembly: GCA_036346395.1. Classification (NCBI taxonomy): domain Eukaryota; kingdom Viridiplantae; phylum Streptophyta; class Magnoliopsida; order Poales; family Poaceae; genus Hsuehochloa; species Hsuehochloa calcarea. Next base: position 4,605,638 of record CM070606.1, read on the forward strand.
TACGAAAATGATATGAGTTAATTTGTCATGAAAAATGCTTTCAAAACATTACACTTTTATAACCTTTTCAAATATATGATGATAAAATTTACTAGCCAAAGTGAGATAGATTTTATTGACTTTGAAAAATAAAAATGGCCACCCCTTTCTTGTAAAATTCACTGTTCTTTGAGTGCTAGCCCCTACTTAATTTCTACCCAAGCTCCGCCATGGACTCCTATGTAGATTTATCGTTAGAAGATCTCTCATCATATTACAATTTTCCTAATTAACTTATTAGTAACATGTATAAAACGGATCTATATAACTAAGAGACTGAAAAAGTTGATAACATATGCATGATCTATAAAAGAACAGAGGGAGTAAATAAAGAGTACCAATTATTAGCCCATGATTCACGGGTTTCAATCGATGACCGTCATCTTTCGTTGATGATGACCCCCTACTACAAGTACCTGCATCGAATTATTTGATTTGAGATGTTTGTAAGGTGCTACGCAAGTATACTTAACAAGTGATCCTTCGGGCTACGAAACAAGTGCTTCATTCATTTAAGAAAGAAGGTAGGGACCCGGGTGGGTGGGTGGGTGAGACACGTTCAACGACACCTCCCCCAACCAGTGAAATCATCTTTCGTTGCTGATGACCCCCTACTGCAAGTACCTGCATCGAATTATTTGATTTGAGATGTTTGTAACGTGCTACGCAAGTATACTTAACAAGTGATCCTTCGGGCTACGAAACAAGTGCTTCATTCATTTAAGAAAGAAGGTAGGGACCCGGGTGGGTGGGTGGGTGAGACACGTTCAACGACACCCTCCCCCCCAACCAGTGAAAACATTTTCAGTTTCAAATTTTTACCGGAGGGGACCGGTAAGGCCGGTTATCGGCGAAAACCAAAAAATATGGTTAAAACTTTTGAATTTTAAATTTTAAAAATCAATTTAGAACATAATTCATAAAATTCGAATTTTTTTGATAAATTTTATCAAAACTGATTTTTCGTCGCCGGTTTTAATTTGTACCGGCGGTAACCGGCGAAATGTCGCCGATAACGTTTTCACTGCCCCCAACCGAGTAGAGACTGGTTTCTAATTTACATCTTAATTATATTGCTTTAGAACACATGTATTACATCTTGTTGGAAAACTGTAGTATCTAATTAGATTGAGCACATAAAAATAATTTTAGTATATTTTTTTTTGTTAAAAGCGCATGCATGGTATTTTATTTTGTGGAATATTATACTAACATGTTGGTATATACATTAATAGTAGATCAGTCTGCAAACAAAAATATCAGTCTTCAAAAGAAAGAGAAAAAAAAATATCTGACACGATATCTATTTTAATAACACAGAGGGTAGTTGTCAAGTTATTTTCAGTGTAGCTATTTCAGAAACATTTACCTGCGGGCTCCTCCCTGCGTACTGCAATAAGCTCAGTCATGGCTCGCCTCTCGAATGAGCAATCCTCTTCGTCCCTGATAGCGGACACACATACGCATTCATGCACGAATGCTATACACTTTATTAAACAGAAAAGGCCATAGATAACCTCCTGAACTTTGGTGTAATTAAAGCCCGTTTGATATATAGTTTAGAGGGTTTAATAGATCACTTTCAACTAAAGTTGAGGTGAAATAAAAAAAATATTGCATTTTCAGTGATACTGTACATTATTGCCATCTCCACTCTAATCGGCTGATTTGACTCTTATATCATCTACTAACATATACGTTGATCGATGGAAAATGCAAGAAAATATTATTGACAATTTGTGAAGGCTAGTAAGTAGACTGACCGAGGTGCACGACCTGGACGACTGGACAAGGACCGCGGCGGCATTTTCTGCATTCAAGCGTGCGGTTTAATTGAGAAACAAGAGTAAAAGAACAGAAGATTATTTTGAGTTGATCGATGGAGATGACCTGTGTTTGGGGTGACTCGATGCTGTTGATGATTCTGATGAGGCGCCGGGTGGTGTCGATGTGGCTGATGACGGGGAAGATCTGGATGTAGAAGTCGATCCTGTGCTTGATGCGCTGGAACTGCTCGGCGTGCCTGCCGCTCCGGAAGAAGCGGCGGAGGTAGCTGCTCGCCTGGCAGGACGAGACGAGCAGGCAGGCCTCCCGGAGCGTCCTCTAGGTTCTTCAGCAAGCCGTCGATCGCCCGGTCCTGCGTGTGCACCTGCTGCAGGAGGCCTTCGATCGTCCCCACCTGCTGCGCTAGCTGCTGGCAGTCGTACTTGTTGCGCCGTACCCTCTCCACCCGCTCAGTGATCATCTTAATCAGGCCGAACGAGTCCACGCCGGCGAGCTGGGCCACGGTGGCCACCGGGTCCGCCACCCGGCTCCATGCCGGCATGATATATATATATATATGTGTGTGTGTGTGTCTTACTCGTCGAGCACACAAGCTAGCGCTGACGCCTCCGACAAAGTGGTAGCTAGCTAGCCCTCTTTGCCACCGGTCCGGCACCGGAGGTGGCCGCCCAAGAAGAGGCAGCGAGCAAGCGCGCGCACAACGATCGGGCTCTTGCTGCTGCCTGCTGCCGGCCGGCTAGCTGGTGATCAAATCGATCGATCCGTCCAAGCTAGCAGCTCCGAAAAATTGGCCACCTCGATCGATCGCAAAATTAAGATCCAAGTTAAGATCGCAGGTGCCAGTTCACGCAACACGAGAGTAGCAATGGCAGCACGTAGGTACGATCGACCTCAGATATTGGATTTATAAAGCTAACTTTGCTTAGCTAGGAGGGCCAGCAAATAAACTAAGCGGCCGGAGACGACGACTACCGGACAAGCCTGTTTGGACTTGCGTTGAAGCTTCCATTCAAGTTCGAAGCGGGGACTTAAATATAAATACGTACGTACTCGGCACGGTGCTGACTTTTGAGGAGGAGAACGCCATTTTACTCTCGTTGCGTTGGTGCTTGTGGCCTAATCAGTGATGACATGAACCCTGATAAGATCAGTACTACCTACATGTCCGCACCCTGAACCATACTTGTTATATTGGATAAATTGTCATCTCGAGATCACGAGCAGAGTAAAGGTATCATTTACTTTGGGAAGATATATATACTGACAGCATCGAGTCTGATTTAGTCCCAGTGCCTATATATGTTTCATCTTTTATTGGGAGAACCAAGTTCTTTGTTGTTTCTTGCAAACCCAATTTTATTTTATTTCTTTTCTGTTTTCCCAAAATTTATTTTATTTGTTGGAAAATTTAATTTAAATTATTCTATTTAAAGTGGGAAATTCTTTTGGAGTTTTTGCATTTTTATTGTATTAAATAAAGCTTAAATTGAATTTTAGAATGAAAAATATTTTAATTACTAAGATAACCTTCAATTAAATCCAAAATTATTTTATTTGATCTATTTAGGTTCCAAATAATTTTATGAAATTTTCTTGAATTTTGGGATTTTTCCGAAATTTCTCTCTTTTTCTCCCTCTTCCTTCATCTTGTTCCCGATGCCTACACAGTGCGCTTGGTGCTGTGTTCTTCATCATGCGCCGCCTAGCCGCCTACACTGGGACACAGGATTCTGGTGCCCATCTCGCGCCAGATTTCCACCACGCACCTTCCCCACCAAAACCCCCAACCGAAGCTCCTCCATTTTCCCCAACCGAGCTCCCCATTATCTTCTCCAAACCAGCCACACCTTCTCCTTTAACCTCCCTCTCTAGTCATCCTTTTTCTGCACCAACCGCGTCACAGTGTGCCCCCGGAGCTCCTTTTCCACATCCCCATGTTTTCCCTCCCCTCTCCCATTCTCCTCTCCGCAATCAAAACTTTTCCGTTGCCAGCCGAACTGCCTTCCATCGCCGTTCCCGATGCCATCGAGCTCTCCGCACCATCTTCAACATCACCGTTGGCTTCGCCTCAAGACGTTCTACGCGATGCCCACGTTCCCCTCGCCGAAACGGTGTCGAAGCACCGCCGCCCCCTTACAACCGCGTCACCCGTGCGCTCTCCCTGCCACCACAGCCGCCAACACCTTTGGGTATGCAACCTCACCGGGTTCCGTTTCGGTCCATGCCGCCGGCCGCCTTGCAACTCGTCGCGGGCAGCGCCGCTAGGCCCGAGCGCTCCTTGGAGCTCCAACTCTTGCACTATTGTCTTTGCTTTTCTTCTTTGAGACTCTTGCAAATGGGACCGGGCCCCTTGTTATACACATCCTCCTTCATCTCTCTTTCCAACTCTCTCACCTCCATGTGGGTCCTCAAATCAGCTCCTTCTTTAATCCTTGAATCCAGAAAAGAAAAATCAGATTATAGCATATTCTATTCCTTTTGATTTTCTATCATTTCATGTCATTGAGAACTTCCGGACGTTCGTTCTTCTTCATACGAACTCTGATTCCGTTGATTCTCATTTCTAAATTCGGCCCCTTCCTTTTAGTTCTAAATTGGTAATTTTTGGATTTTATTTGTATTTATTTGGCTCTTTTCCGGCGTTTTCGAAGAATTCTTGGACCCATCGTCTAGAGCATCGATCTCAAACCTTCAGAGAAGGCAAGCGTAGACCTTTGATCATGTTGTACATATTTTATAAAATTATATTATTTTATATCAACATGCATTGCTAGTTTTATAATAACTGCTTTTGGAAATAGTTAATTTCCCAATTGCCGATATGACTCCTTGAATAATTGTGAACAACAAATACCATTGGACACCATAGGTTGGGGTTAATCTTAGTTGGCCATATTTGTATTACCAACATGGGTGTGTATTATGCCTAGCCATGCTTTAGTTGTGCGATGGGATTCGTGATCATATGTTCATAAATGATTACTCTTAACTTAATGATATATGGAATTATGGCGATGTCACTATTATTAAAATTTGTTATGCCATGTCAATGGTTGCCATTTGGCCGGATTGAACGAAAATGATTTATGCTCGGATGAGTGGTCGGGTAGTAAAGGAGGAATGCAGGAGGCACAATGCGCGAGGCCAATGCAGGAGGCACATTTTAGGGTGTGCGAGGCACATGGGATGCAGTAGTCTCACCTTAGCAACCACTAAAGACTTAACTTTGTGTGCCATTGATATGACCATACCGTGCAACCATAAGTCTATTTATGTGGCTAGATCTGGCCAATTAATTAGCAATATTTTGATTTGTTTCTGTTTGGGTTGATAAGCACCGTAAGAGGGGGTCTAGAATGGCGAATCCTTAACGAGCAGAGCCGGGTCAAAACAGAATTTTGAAAAATCCTTATGATAATCACTTAGTCGCACACCTCGGAAGTGTGTCAGACGGACATTACAAGTTGATTATCTCTTGTGGGTCAAGCTGTACAACCTCTGCAGAGTGTTAAAAAATATTCGAATAGCTGTGTCCCCAGTTATGGACAATGTCTAGTGATTTCATACGAGAGGTAGATTTTCATAAAAATATTGGAATGGTTTGGTCGGGAAGCGATTTGGTTGATGGTTGGGAAGTGGATAGGATTGTTCACTAGTTGTTACAAAAGAACTTGTTTATTTATGTATTTAATCTTTTAAATTATACTTATCAATCTATTTATTGTATTTACTAGCAATACTACTTTCTACAAAATAGTCATGAAGCTATCCTTGTCAAACCTGGCATGAATACTATTTGTATACATTTCCCAACGACTTGCTTAGTACTTTAAGTACTCACGGCTTTGCGCTATTTGTTAATCAGTCACCGAAGAAGAACCAGAGAACTCAGACTTCTATGAAGAGGAGTACTTTGAAGACTATGCGAAACTAAGTTGTGTTCTTCACTCGACTGCCTGTGGGCATGTTGGATGGCTACCATGATATGTTTTGGTTCTGCTGCAAGTTTACTCTGTTGGTCTTTAGCCCTACGTGGCAAACTCTATAAAACTTTACCATAAGGTCTGTTTTGTTACTAAGTAATATTAATTTGTCTGCTTCTTGGATGTTTCATTGTATGGATATGATTGTCATCGATAATGTCACTGTGTGACCTAGCTACTGATTAGGGACTAGTTCAGAATACACAGAAGGCTCGAATTTAGTGATCCGGGGTCCCGACACAATTGTTCCTTGCTGATCTAGGGAAAAGAAGACAAAGGACAAAATAGTACATGCAATCAAAGAAGCAAGAGAATATGGCCGAGCATGTGACTTTTCCTTCGACCAGGGTGTCATGTAGCCCCATTGCTACATGTTGCACATGATAAAATCGTGGTTGATGGTAATGGTGCCATTGCTGGCCCACGATATTTGGAGGATGATATGCATCAAAAACCATCTGAGGATGAGAGCCACATAACCAAATTGAGATTGTTAAAAGGAGTGAGCTATGTGTTTCCACCATATATATGTGAGGATGAGAGCATCCATATTGAGTGAGAGAGAGATACACCAAAGAAAATATAGAAGTGGATGATAGAATGTAATATCCCAATTTTCTAGCTTTAAAAATCTTTTAAGTAGTTGCTAGTTGAAAAACTCACTATTTGAATTTTATTTGAATTTAATTTAAAAGCTTAATATGGACTTTTAATGACAAATTAATATAATTAATCCCAACATCAACAATGACCAAAACTATTTTATTTGGATTCTATGGGCTTGGATATATTTTTCAGATTTTTCTAGAATTTTTCGAGTTCATTTGCTATTTTCTATTGGCTATTTGCATTTTCTGGTATTTCTAAACAGAAAAATTAATTAAAAACCCTTCGGAACAGTGTTGGGCTTCGGCCCAACACTATTCCTACCAGTCAAGATCAGTGCAATTGACCACGCTCGCTTAGCTTCTCGCGGTCGCCGCCTCCCCCATTGGATTGCCGACGCGCGTGGCTCCATCGCAATCTCGCCGCCAGCGTCTGCGCCCTCATTCCATTGTCAAAGGGGCAACCGAGGCGTCGTCGTCTCCGCGTCTTTCTTCTTCCTCGCATGCGCGCTCGCGTCTGCCGCCATTGCCGCTGCCGAGGTCGTCCGACAAAATCGCTTCTGTTGCGATTTCTTCGCGCCGACCCCACCAAATCGCACCACTAGCTATCCAGAACCTAGTTCAGTTGGAATCATACCTTAATTCAGCGAGATATCCCCGAGAATCTCGGAATCCCCGAACGTAACCAAATCGGACTCGATTTGGGGGTTTCCAATCTCGTCACTCCCAAGCCCTATAAAAGCCGACAGAGGATCGCCCTTGCCTCCTCATCCCAGAGCCGCCACCCTTGTCCTCCCAAAAGCCCTAGCGCCGCCGCAACTATTGAATCTTCTTTTGTCGCCGCCGTCGGTGATCTTTGAATTGCGTCGCCGACTGCACCACTGCATTCAGCATCACCAGAGCCACCTCGCGTGCTGTCGGGACCCAAATATGCAAATCTGGACCCTCTGTGTATTCTACACTAGTCCAGGATCACGCTAGTGCACACAGTGTCAACATCGATGAAATATCACATCCATACAACGAATATAAGAATAAACGAGTACTTTGAATAACAAATAACTGTTGGGACCTTACGGTCGAGGTTTACATTTATTAAGCCATGCGAGGCTGACAATAAAGAATAAACTGCAACGAAACGAAATAAACTCCAGCTGGCTCCCATCAATTTACCACAGGCAACTGACTGGGATCAAGACCCTAACGATCAACCTTCGTAGAACTCTTCTTCAAAAGCAGGCGACGACTCCTCCACTTCTGTTGATTTGTTTAGCAAGAGTGAGTACACACCGTACTCGCAAGTCATACCACAGAATGCAATTTATAGATGATGGCTTATTCCAAAGGAATGACTTCTGTGGTTATTTTGTAGAAATGCAACTTTTGCAATTGAATACAAATAATAGATTGAAAGCATAATTCAAAACAAATAGACAATAATAAGTTACAATTGATTTCACAAAGGATACACAGTCTAATCAAGTTATTCACACAGTTGCATAAGTTATCTCACACAGCTAACCCTTCCCAATTGTTTTATGAAAATCTACCCCTCGTGTGAAATTCCCGAGCATGTCCATAACCGAGGACGCGGCTATTCGAATAGATTGGTTTAACACTCTGCAGAGGTTGTACACTTTACCCACACGATACAATCGGTAGCTAGCTATCGACCATAACAAAACCTTTCAGAGACTTCATCTTAAACAATGACACTCCCGATGTGCTTTACCGCCGTCCAATTTGTACACACAGCCCTTGGAATGACACACCGTTGGACAGGGATGCAACGAACCGTCCCGCGATGTGACATATCACACCTCCAGCCCATCACACAGCTTAAATACAAACTGAGTTGTCAATGTCAAGACTCCATAACTTACTAAGTCAGGCCCAGCCCATACTAGGCATGTGGTCGTCACAAGAAGGCCCTTGCTCAATGGCGCACAAAGTGAAGTCCTTAATTGACCAAGGCAAGACTTCCAGTTTTAACCCAAATCACAAAGTTTAAAGCACAAATTTCTACCATTCACACAGATTCACCACTTGCCTCAGTCTAAATCTTTTCCCACCCTGTTGATTAAGTGCAACTCATGCCATCAACGAGTAATAGCACACAGCACACACAGTTTCATCACACACTTCCATAATCACTTAGTCAGGTTTATATTTGCATCTCACATGAAATGATGACTCGTGGCATGGCTAAGCAGTCTAATCGTATCTAACCAACCCACGTTGGTGCTACGATAATACCAACTAATAATGAACCAACCTAGGGTGACAAAAGATCATGGCATACAATAGACAATGTGGATATAACAAATTGGATTAATAACTATCCCAAAAGCATTTAAATAAATACTTGAAATAGAATGCAATACATTGAAACAAAGTATTTTGAAAAACAGGGTTCAATATGATCAAAGGTATAACTTGCCTTGGAATAGATCTATATATTGGTCTTGGTCTTGGTCTTGAGGAGGTGCTCCTTCTTCAGCAAAATTTTCCGAAGTATCGACGTCTACTCGCAAACGAGACAAAAGAAACAAAAACAAATAAATAACAGAGGCAAAACAAACTCCAAAAATCAAATAAAATTCACCATTAAATAGATCTTGATTTTATATGAATGTACAAATTTGAATGGGCTCAATCGGAGTTCGGATGCAAAAGATATGGGCTTTGGAAGTTTGAAAATCAAATAAAACCCTAATTTGGATTTTATTGAAATTCCCGAATTATTTTTATAAAGGAAAATCGGATTATTGCACAATACTTGTGTCAGCCGAGAATTTCTGGAAAAATAAATAGATTTAAAAATAAATCTGACATGTGGGCCCCACATGTCAGTCTCGGGGTTCACGGTGGACCGAGTGCACCGAACCGAGGGAGATTTGGCGCGGTGAACCGAGCCACACGCAGCGCATCTTTGCCGGCGCGATCCGCGCCACGCGGCCGCCACACCAAAGACCGGCCGCGCCGAGGCCGACGATACGATGGCGGCGGTGGCGCTCGGGACCCGATGGTCACCGGCGAACGGCGGCGACTTGCCGGCAGTGGAGGGTACCAGATTGTTCCCCGTGCTATTGCGCACTCAGGGTTGCCCTTACCGGTAGCTAGCAACGACGGTGGCGACCGGCGGCGAGGAAGAAGCGGCGGTGGAGCTTCGGGTTTTGTCGGGAGGGTGCTCCGACGATGCTCCGGCGACGAGGAGGTGCGTCCGAGGTAGCCTGGGACTTGCTGATCACGGTGGTGCAGTCGGTGGAGCAAGGGCGACAACGACGGCGGCGCAATTCACCGAGAAGAAGCTCGGCCGAAAACCCTAATTCTTGGATTGCAGCGGCGCTAGAGCGATCGGGGAGACGAGGGTGGTGGCTCTGGGTTGCGGCGGACTAGGCGATCCTAAGGGGGGTATTTATAGGCCCGGGGAACGGCAGAATTGGAAATCCCCAATTCGGGTCCGAAACGGTCGGATTTTAAAATCCTTGATTCTCGGAGATTGAGAGAGATTCGGTAGCATATTTGGTTAGAGATGAGTACAGGACAGATACGGCTACAAATTGGCGAGGTCGGCGCGAAGAATCAGCAACCGTTGCGATTTTGTCGGACGAAGCTCCAGCAATGGCGGCGAAGCGCGGGCGCGAGGAAGAAGAAGGCTCGGAGACGACGACCCTGTGGCGGTCCCACCTGGCAGTGGCAGCGAGGCGCGGACGAGCGAGCGAGCGAGATCAGCGGGCGAGGCCACGCGGCGAACATCCAACGGAGGAAGGCGGGGTTGAGCGCGTGAGTCCGATCGGAAACGAGCGGCACGCGTCAAGCATCCAACGGACGAGGGCGCCGAGCGGCGGAATGGGCTGGCGTGGCTGGAATAGTGTTGGGCTTCGGCCTAGCACTGTTCTGGAAGATTTAAATAGATTTTTCTTTTTAATGAATCCAGAAAATGCAAATAGCAATTAGAAAATAGCTAATGATCTTGGAAAAATTCTAGAAAATTCTATAAAATATATCCAAGCATATAGAATCTAAATAAAATAGTTTTGGCAATTGTTGATATTGGAATTAAGCACATTAAATCGGTTTGTCCTTAAAGTCCATATTAAGCTTTTTAAATTAATATTCAAATAAATCCAAATGGTGAATTTTCTCACTACCACTATTTAAAGGATTTTCAAAACTCTGAAAATTGGGATGTTACACGTGCCCCTCCCCGCTGCTGAAGTGTCGTCGGAGCTGTCGTCCGACAACAGCCGTAGCTCCACCGCCGGTCCAACCTCGCCACCGGTCATCGCCGTCGCTCCCAACCGTCGGTGAGTGCACGCCTGAGTGCGCAATAGCATTTTCTATCTGCTGGTACCCTCCGCCGGCGGCGAGTCGCCGCCGATCGCCGGAGACCGTCGATCCCCGAGCGCCGCCCTCGCCGCCGTGTCCCCGTCAGCAGCCACCTCAGCGCCCGCACCTCCTCTTACGTCTGTGTGTCGCCCACATGGCCAGTCCGCCGCCTCTGCTCTTCCTCGGCTCGGTGAACTCAGTCCATCGTGGGCCGTGTCACTGACATGTGGGGCCCACATGTCAGTTTCCTTTTTAATTATTTCTTTTTTTGGAAATTCTTTGCTGACGTAAGCATTGCGCAATAATTCGATTTTCCTCTAGAAAAATAATTCAGAAATTTAATTTAAATCCAAAATTAGCGTTTTAATTTATTTCCAATCTTCCAAAGCCCATAAGTTTTGCATCCGAACTCCGATTGAGCCCATCCAAATTTCTAAATTCATATAAATTCAAGCTCTATTATTGGAGAATTTTATTTAATTTTTAGATTTTCTTTTGCCTCTATTATTTATTTATTTTTATTTATTTTTTCTTCATTTGCGAGTAGACGTCGATACTTCAGGAAATTTTGGAGAAGAAGGAGCACCCCAAGATCAAGATCAGTACCTAGACCTATTCCAAGGCAAGTTATACCTTTGGTCATGTTGTACCCAATTTTCAAATTACTTTGGTTTAAATTATTGCATTTTATTTTTAGTATTTATTTAAATGCTTTTGGGTGTAGTATTAATCCAAATTGTTATATCCACCTTGTCTATTGTTATGTCATATTCTTTTGTCACCCTAGGTTGGTTCATTATTAGTTGGTATTATTATAGCACCAGCGTGGGTTGGTTAGATATGAGTAGATTGCTTAGCCATACCACGAGTCATCATTTCATGTGAGTTGCAATTACAAATTTGACTAAGTGATTATGGAATTATGTGATAAAACTGTGTGTGATGTGTGCTATTACTCGTTGATGGCATGTGTTGCACTTAACCAACAGGGTGGGAAAAGATTTAGACTGAGGCAAGTAGTGGATTCTGTGTGATTGGTGGAGCTATGTGATGGGATTAATAAACTGTGTGACTTAGTTAGAAACTAGAAGTCTTGCCTTGGTCAATTAAGGACTTAACTTTGTGCGCCATTGAACTGAGCCTTACTGTACAACCACATGCCTAGTATGGGCTGGGCCTAACTTAGTAAGTTATGGAATATGAGCATTGACAACTCAGGTTATAGGTTAAGCTGTGTGATGGGCTGGAGGTGTGATTCTCACATTGCAGGACGGTTCACCGTATCTCTGTCCAACGATGTGTGTTGTACCAAATGAGAGTTGGGAGGCAGTAGTTTATGGATTATCCGTAGAGTATCATCATATTGTGCAATGGACATATTGCACTGTGATTTTATAGCAAGCAAACAGTCCACATCAGATAGAGATGAGTGTGTTGTGTTGTGATGGACCTTTTCATCAGCACCAGCGACCATCCTATAGAAGGCACGGGCTGAAGCCACTGGCTCCTGACAAATTGTTGGTGGATCATCACCAGCAAGGTCAACCATCAACATATTGTCTACATTGTCAGTTTCATCAAGTCCCTCATGGTTTATTGGCAAGCTAGATTCGCCAAGCCTATCAAATATCTCTCCGTGTGAAGTCCATGTTTTATAGTTCTCCCTAACCCCATATTAATTTACACAAGTGCATCTGCACAACATCCCTTTTGTGCCGAAAATAGTTCCAACACATGGCACATGGACACTTAATGATACCACCTTGAACTACACCATCCATAGTGAAGGCATGGTCTAAAAGTACATTGGTGTGTTCTATCCATTCATTAGAGGAAGCACTACCACGATGCCAACCGGTATATATCCATTCACGATCTGCCATTAAATTTTTCTATGTGTATAACAGAATTAATGTGTCAGTTTTACATATGTGTCATCCCTATGAGAAGTTGTGATAAGAAGAGCATCGACAACAATCCTAATGTAATGATCGTGTTGGATTAACCTAAAGAAACAAAGCAATCCTAGCCAGTAGCTACACAATAATTACGTACACACGACACAGAGACAATGATTCAAACACTGCAAGTGCTTCAGCACAAGAAATAAAATACATTTGCAAGTAGCTTAAATTTATATCACAGACTGTTCCAAAAATACCACAACACACAGACAAGGAAATAATTATTACATCACAAAAGGTAGCATCACATTGAACTTAAAGATAGTAAGGGGATATACTAATCGGATAATGTATCCACAGAGCCACAGGGAGACTTTACCAGACTTCACCAGGCTTCACCAGGATTAGGACTTCACTGGGCTTCATCGAGAAGAGTTCGACAAGACTACATCATTCAGGATTCACATTAAACTCTAGCTTCCCATTCCTTATCTCATAACAAGCCAAGAAATCGACTACCATTAGGAGCATACTCACAGAGCTGCGACAGAGGTGGGGCTTGATTTTGGGATTTTGACCAAGGTGGGCGTCCAAGAGAGGGAGGAGGGGCGAAGACATCTGGAGAGGCGGAGGGGGCGGCGGGGGGACCTGATGGGCGACGACGTCTAGGGGAAGGGGTGTCTGGGAGGGTGTGGAGGGGCGGCGACGTCTGGAGGAGGCGGAGGGGGCGGGCATCCAGGAGGGGGCTAAAGGGTGGGGTGAGATCTGGAGGAGGCGGAGGGGGGGGGTGTCCGAGACAAGGTGGGGGCGTAGATCTAGAGGAGGTGGAGGCGGGCAAGGGGTGGGGTGAGATCTGGAGGAGGCGGAGGGGGGCGTCCATGCGGGGGCAGAGAGGGGGGCGTCTTGGATAGGGCGGAGGGGGGTGCGTTTGGAGGAGGCGAAGTGGTCGCCGGACTGGAGATTGGAGAAGTATTGAGATAGCTATTTGGGGATTTTGACCTAATGTTTTGTTCTTCTGTCGGTTCGACCGAAGACCAATCGGAACAAAGTGGCGCGACCAAATATGTGGCGTGACAACGAAATTCCTGATGGTGAAGCCCGCGACGGAAATGGTCATTTTCCTATTGGTATGCTGGAACCGACGCGAATGAGCATTTTCCCGATGGTTGAATATATAACCGTCACCAAAATTTATTGTATCTTTACCTAGCACTTTTCAGTTAAATATATTATTTGACTGGAAAGAATTGTTGAGCCGCATTAAATATTGTCAGGTGAACTCTTATTTACTTGGGTCTTTCTTTATTATACATGGAGATACAGAGCTACTACTACTTTATTTAATTATATAAATGCGCATCTTTGATCTGTACAAGCATAAAATGAAGATGCCTGTAGAAAGCCCAAGAGAAGGAAGAATCGTCTGTCAAAATAAATGATACCATTGTGAAGGTCTCGCTGAGCCGGTGGAAACAGATATTTGATTAGGCAGTATTCAGAGCTAGGATGAAAAACATACGAAGGCCGGAAGATTTACCGGTTGTGCCGGCCTGTATGTCAGGTCGTGGGGCCCACCTGCATGTGTCCCCTTCCTCCCCGCCGGCCGGCACCTCTTCTGCCCACCCGCGTCTTGATTCAACCAGCTTTCAACTCGACCTCCAAGACATTCAGACTCGATCAAAACAATTTCAAACCCGATTTTGGGCGCTTAATTTCACCTTGATTAACTCCGAAAAATTTCAACTCGATTCGACGGTTTCAGCTCCAAACAAGGACCAGACTCCCATCTGTGCAATGGGATGTGAACTACGCTCTCGACGTCCTGTTTGTTCCATATATATACATATATTGTATAAACTAGTCTAATACCCGTGCTTTGCTACGGATTAAAAAATTATATCCCGTCAATCGTTATTATACTCAGCCTACAGTGCAAGTGATCCGTCAGTAACCTGTTATTGGAAAGATCGATGAAATCTTTGGGCTTCTTGCGCACCAGCTTGGGCAGTTGGGGTGTGGGGGGGAGTGGAGAGGAGGCTATGGATGGCCAACCGTACCCATAGGAGGAACCGAGAAAGACCGAGATCCAACGGCTCATATCTCACGAAGAAAGATAGATCTAACGGCTCACATTGCATGAGAGGGGACGGACCGCCATCAATTCTTTCTTTTAAGTAGTAGTGATTATGGCAGTTAAGATTGCTTTTGATCTCGTACACCTCATGTAATTAATCGGTTGTAGTTACTGTTGTTGATACGGCAAAGGGAATATATAAGTAGCGCCGGCACAGCCTTTCCTCCTAATTCCGTTTACAGTTTCCAGGCCATTAATTTGAGGAAGATCGGGTGCATAGAAATGGTACCAACTGCGTGTGACTGTATCTGCGATGCAGCTATAACTTAGATTTTCTAGACATCACTGTATTAGATACCAACAAAGGAACAAAGGGTCCATAGCTCAGTGGTAGAGCAATTGACTGCAGATCAATAGGTCACCGGTTCGAACCCGGTTGGGCCCTTAATTTCGTTTTTTATGCAAAATGTTATTCCTTTTTCCAAATATTATTATTTTAGAAATAATCGTTTTCTATGAAATTCCTACGATATCCAAACGGGCCTTAAAATTCACGCTATACGTTAAATTTTAGAAAACCCAGGGTTTATAGTCATGGTTGCAGAAAACCTTAAATGTTTATGCATGTGTCACGTAGCCCATGTACTATGGTCTTAACTGTTGAGGGCCGTCGTTGGCGAGTCCAATCCGATTAATCACTTCGTAGATGAAAGTAGAATAGCACATAGGTACACAAGAATATAAAATAACACAAAGATACAGACGAACTTCTTCTATCTTCTTTACTCCTCGTTTCATCAAGTCATACATAATGATTGGTACCCCTCTATTTATAGACTAAAATGGATGAGGAGTCCACCATGGGCCAAGGCCGGCTGGCCCAGGCTCAGGTTTCTTAACACTCCTCCTTGGGTACTCATCCGACATGCCCTCATCGTGCTGTGGCGGCTGTACGGTGGAGCGTAGAGTGGCTGGGTGTTTGAACCTCTAAGGAATGGGGAATGGAATGGTTAGGTATTCAAGAAATTAGGGTTACCTAGTGTTGTTCATTTGTGCATTTCATTGGCATGGGCTACAACTGGGCCGGCTTCCACTCAGTGTCTCGGCCCATGGCCAACGCGAAGCGGGGACTACGGCCTCCTGCCTCCAACTCACGCGGACCAGTGCTCCAAGCCTCCAACTCCTTCCATTCCACCAGCGCAGGGTGGCACATGTTGTACTGCTGGAGCGCTGCACATGGCGTGATGGCATCTTGGCCTTGGCTGGGGGCGTCGGCCAAAGCGTGGGTCCGCTTGGGAGACAGAGCGGCACCGCCTTCTTACTCGGCTGTTCGGCCAGCGAGAGTATCGCGCAAGCATGCAGTCAATCACGGAGCACAAGAGGTTCGTGGTGCAGGGGTTCTTGAACCTGCAGCACAAGATGTGCCACCCGTGCTGGTGGAATGGAAGGAGTTGGAGGCTTGGAGTGCTGCTCTCCAAGCTTGCGTTTCAATAACATGGGTTTTTGTTGTCAAACATTTATGGGTCTGTTTATACAAAATTTGACTGCTTTTTTAGCTTATAACAGTTAAATTTTAATTCATTTACAACTTCATCGTATATAAATTATAGTAAATTATTTATGTATTTTTTGTTCTTAGGCATTGTAATTATTTTCGAAAGTCTTAATAACTCATATTTTCATCATATGATTCAAAATTTAACATATACTTTGAGAGGTTGTGCAAAAACAAAAATAAAAGAATAAAATTATATACCAACAAAATACGACAACGTGGTGAATCCGTTATGTTATGGAGAAAAAATCGTAATAAATTCAAACTCATTCATCATATAAGAAGAAGTGTGAATCTCAAAGCATGTCGAACAGATGAAAATTCGACAATTTTAGCAAAAGAAAACAGTATGTTTAGCAAAACCGAACATTTACATGTCGAACAGATGAAAATTTGACAATTTTAGCAAAAGAAAACAGTATGTTTAGCAAAACCGAACATTTATGCGATAATATCTGAGGTTATGTGTCACTTCTACTCACCAAAAATACATGCTGTTTACCCGCAACTTGCGCCAACCAGTGGGTTTATTGTAGATACCTGCAAACCATTTAAGTCATCACTGGGTCCATAGCTCAGTGGTAGAGCAATTGACTGCAGATCAATAGGTCACCGGTTCGAACCCGGTTGGGCCCTGCCAACTCTTTTGTTTTTCTGCACGAGCTCCTGATCCCTTCCGAGCAATTAAACTAGTTTGCACAATATTTTCTTGTAAAGCATTTTCCATGTTTTCCCGTTAAAAAGGGAGACGTAGTCTGCACCCATTACATCATGTTTGACATTTCGGCACTTCCACTGCTCCTAGGGACGAACTCAGGATAAAATATTAGGTAGGGCGAGTCGCGGTCTCACCGGTTGGTCGTACCCCCGCTCTCCGGCGAGGCCGTAGGGCGTCCTCTTTGCGTTTCTTTTATAAATCCACAATATATTGTATGTAATCTATTGGAGGCTATATTCTGAAGACGGCGTCGCTGGACCTGCACTTGAGGCTGTTTGTTTCATCTTGGACAGGTCACTGGTGTCTGGTGGTGAGATTCTCCTACATGAGATCTACAATACTACAACCAGTAAATCACATTACTACAGAATATTATAGCACCGATTGATCCTAAAAATTACAAATGGGCATGAAGCAATCAATCTCACATTGTCCTCGGCAAGCAGGGGAAGGTGGATGACGATATATCCATTAAAGAATTTTTTCACATATGTAAGAATGTAGTTTATTGAGGCATTGTATCGAACAGGTGGTGCGCAAAGTCACTTTAATAACAACGAGGGCGCATGATTGTCGGCCGTAGAGGTGGGAGAGCTGAGACCGGAGGTCGGAGTAGAAGAGGAGGCCGAGAGTAGGAGAGCCAGGTGGGAGGTCGAGGCGCGTGAAGCGAGAGAGGTCTTACGGCCAGTCGCTGGTCGCATGACTCTGTCGAGAAGAAGCCGGGGGCATCACGGCGCCAGGCTACTCAGCGAGCCGCCAGTAGTGCTCCTATTGCGGGATCGCCGCCGCTCCGTTGTTCGAAAAGCGGTTTAAATAGTAATAAAAAAAATGCCAAACAAATTTAGATAGATAGGTTATGACAGTCTAGCATCCCATAAAATTTCAAAGCAAAATTACATTCACAGCGAGAAAGAGAAGACAAAATCTTCTGAAAAGAAAAACTGAAATAAAAAAAGGAAAAAGGTAAAGCAATAATTCACTAAAATTTGTCCTTTTTCTCAATGTGTAGATCGAATTTGGATTTGAAAATTTCAGAATTTTTTTTATAACAATTTGATCCGGTTTTCCAATTATGGTGAGAGCGTTGGAAATTTTCTCGTCTCTACTATATTCATCGAGTGAAACGTATTGCTTGCTAGGCCTACCGCGTAGGAAAAAGGAGGCTATTTTTGTGAGTTCAAGCAAGAGGGGGCTATTTTTGTCCAAACAAACGAGGGGCTAAAACGCTCATAAGCCACGGTCTCTGCTCTTCATTTGAGTGGAAAGCCCGTACTCCAGTAACCGCAGGGTTTAGAAAACCGGTTGAAAACCAACCAGTTTTCAAAAATATCGGTTCTACCGGGTACCCGATAAAAGTCCAAACCAACAAAAAAATTTGTATTTGCTTGAATTTTATCGAATATAAGAGAAATGCATAACCATATCTAAGCACATGTTTGCATCTTGGTGGTAACTTTCTAGCCTTAGAGACCGTAGGTCATGTGTTCAAGCCCTCAAAAGTGCACTTTTAAAATCTTTTTTTCCATTTTTACTTCAGAATTAAAATTTTGACTCAAAAATTTTAACCGAAATTTTCCGATAATCAGTACAATCGGGTCTATCGGTGACCCCCGGGGAAAAAATAAAATCCGGAATTGAAAACCTGACCCAAGGTCATACGACACAATGCAACATCTGGTGGTATCTTATTTTCTGCTTCATACCTTGACAAGCTCAAATCAAACTTCCATCGGGAGTTGAGGGTTTATAAACCCCCAAAATTTGGTCCACGCCACACCTTTCAATCAGGTCGTTTCGTTGGACATGCTTTGCAGGATTAAGCAAAATCACCAGTCGCTCAGGTCAGTCCAGGACAGGGCTGGCTTCCAGTAAAAAATAATACTGCAAATCCCCTTAAGGAAAAACAACACATTGGGTATCATAAGTATCGCGTAAGGGCGCGGTCAATCGGCGGAGCACAAGAGGTTCGTGGTGCAGGGGTTCTTGAACCTGCAGTACAAGATGTGCCACCTGCGCTGGTGGAATGGAAGGAGTTGGAGGCTTGGAGTGCTGCTCTCCAAGCTTGCGTTTCAATAACATGGGTTTTTGTTGTCAAACATTTATGGGTCTGTTTATACAAAATTTGACTGCTTTTTAAGCTTATAATAGTTAAATTTTAATTCATTTACAACTTCATCGTATATAAATTATAGTAAATTATTTATGTATTTTTTGTTCTTAGGCATTGTAATTATTTTTGAAAGTCTTAATAACTCATATTTTCATCATATGATTCAAAATTTAACATATACTTTGAGAGGTTGTGCAAAAACAAAAACAAAAGAATAAAATTATATACCAACAAAATACGACAATGTGGTGAATCTGTTATGTTCTGGAGAAAAAATCGTAATAAATTCGAACTCATTCATCATATAAGAAGAAGTGTGAATCTCAAAGCATGTCGAACAGATGAAAATTCGACAATTTTAGCAAAAGAAAACAGTATGTTTAGCAAAACCGAACATTTACATGTCGAACAGATGAAAATTCGACAATTTTAGCAAAAGAAAACAGTATGTTTAGCAAAACCGAACATTTATGCGATAATATCTGAGGTTATGTGTCACTTCTACTCACCAAAAATACATGCTGTTTACCCGAAACTTGCGCCAACCAGTCGATTTATTGTAGATACCTGCAAACCGCTTAAAACACCAATGGGTCCATAGCTCAGTGGTAGAGCAATTGACTGCAGATCAATAGGTCACCGGTTCGAACCCGGTTGGGCCCTGCCAAGTTTTTTGTTTTTCTGCACGAGCTCCTGATCCCTTCCGAGCAATGTAAAGCATTTTCCATGTTTTCCCGTTAAAAAGGGAGACGCAGTCTGCACCCATTACATCATGTTTGACATTTCGGCACTTCCACTGCTCTCAGGGACGGACTCAGAACAAAATATTAGGTAGGACGAGTTGTGGTCTCACCGGTTAGTCGCACCCCCACTCTCCGGTGAGACCATAGGGCGTCCTCCTTGCGTTTCTTTTATAAATCCACAATATATTGTATGTAATCTATTGGAGGTCATATTCTGGAGACGGTGTCCCTGGACCTGCACTTGAGACTGTTTGTTTCATCTTAGACATGTCACTGGTGTCTGGTGGTGAGGTTCTCCTACATGAGATCTACACTACTACAACCAGTAAATCACATTACTACAATATATTATAGCACCGATTGATCCTAAAAATTACAAATGGGCATGAAGCAATCAATCTCACATTGTCCTCGGCAAGCAGGGGAGGGTTGATAACGATATATCCATTAAAGAATTTTTTCACATATGTAGTAATGTGGTTCATTGAGGCATTGTATCGAACAGGTGGTGCGCAAAGTCACTTTAATAACAACGAGGGCGCATGATTGTCGAAGCCCGAGCGGGAGAGCCGAGACCGAGGTCGAGCAGAGAGGGAGACCGAGAGTAGGAGAGCCAGAGGTGGGAGGTCAGAGCGCGGAAGCGAAGAGAGAGGTCTTGCCGGGCCGCCATGGTCGCGTCAGTCTGTGCTGAAGAAGCCGGGGCTAACCGCCAGGCCTGGGCGCGCCACGCCACCGTGCCCTATTGTGGGCCGCCTCGCCGCTCCGTTGTTCGAAAAGCGGTTTAAATAGTTATAAAAAAATGCCAAACAAATTTAGATAGATAGGTTATGACAGTCTAGCATCCCATAAAATTTCAAAACAAAATTACATTCACAGCGAGAAAGAGAAGACAAAATCTTCTGAAAAGAAAAACTGAAATAAAAAAAAGAAAAAGGTAAAGCTATTATTCACTAAAATTTGTCCTTTTTTCTCAATGTGTAGATCGAATTTGGATTTGAAATTTTCAGAATTTTTTTATAACAATTTGATCCGGTTTTCCAATTATGGTGAGAGCGTTGGAAATGTTCTCGTCTCTACTATATTCATCGAGTGAAACGTATTGCTTGCTAGGCCTACCGCGTAGGAAAAAGGAGGCTATTTTTGTGATTTCAAGCAAGAGGGGGCTATTTTTGTCCAAACAAACGAGGGGCTAAAACGCTCATAAGCCACGGTCTCTCTGCTCTTCATTTGAGTGCCAAGCCCGTACTCCAGTAACCCAAGGCAGGGTTTAGAAAACCGGTTGAAAACCAACCAGTTTTCAAAAATATCGGTTCTATCGGGTACCCGGTAAAAGTCCAAACCAACAAAAAAAAAATTGTATTTGCTTGAATTTTATCGAATATAAGAGAAATGCATAACCATATCTAAGCACATGTTTGCATCTTGGTGGTAACTTTCTAGCCTTAGAGACCGTAGGTCATGTGTTCAAGCCCTCAAAAGTGCACTTTTAAAATCTTTTTTTCCATTTTTACTTCAGAATTAAAATTTTGACTCAAAAATTTTAACCGAAATTTTCCGATAATCAGTACAATCGGGTCTATCGGTGACCCCCGGGGAAAAAATAAAATCCGGAATTGAAAACCTGACCCAAGGTCATACGACACAATGCAACATCTGGTGGTATCTTATTTTCTGCTTCATACCTTGACAAGCTCAAATCAAACTTCCATCGGGAGTTGAGGGTTTATAAACCCCCAAAATTTGGTCCACGCCACACCTTTCAATCAGGTCGTTTCGTTGGACATGCTTTGCAGGATTAAGCAAAATCACCAGTCGCTCAGGTCAGTCCAGGACAGGGCTGGCTTCCAGTAAAAAATAATACTGCAAATCCCCTTAAGGAAAAACAACACATTGGGTATCATATTACATGTCAGCCAGTTATCCAAATAATATTAGCTCAACTGAAGTCAATTCTTTGTACTCCACGATGAATGTTACAAACAGAGATATAACCTCTCAAAGGAAAAGAAAGAAAAAAGAAAAGAAGGGGACAATAAATAGCAATGGTACAAGGAAGGTTGCAGATTCAGCGACTTCTGAAACCCTACCCCCACAGTGCTTCCAGTCATTCGCAAGTGGAAGCTCCCTATCGCTATCGAACGATTATTTGCAATGCTAGTTGTAGCCCATCTTTGGATGCACGGTGCGATCAGGAATTAAAGATATATCAGGCCATCACCCACCGATAAACCCGAGCTGGTGAAGGATAAAGGCCAGGATCAGCATGATAATAGCAAGGACCAAGCCTTTCCTGCCTAAGAGCCAGTTCTTCGTCTTCTTCGCGGCTTCTACCCCTTGCTGCGCACGGTCCATCCATCTCATCTGAATGCATAGCAGGCATACATAAATTAGTGATTGAAGCAGTATCAGTAAAATTCTAGCTTGACATTGAAGCTAAAGAAAGAGGTGTTATTGTTAAGAGAATTCCAACAGCTAATCAGAAAGCATAACCATAAAATTATCCTTGTAATCAACCCATTAAAGACAGGGTAGACTAAGGCTCGTCATTGTGAGTTTCAAAAGCATACATCACAATATATGCATACAGCTGTATGGGTCGCACAAGGTGCACTGGGAGGGGGGGATGAATGTGGGACTCAGAAGAGGGATCGGGAAATCGAGGGAGCAGGGGGGTTGTTAAATTAGTTTTTCTCACCATTCTATCCAAATCATCTGGAGATAATGAAGACATGGCTTGTTGAGCCTTTGCAGCATCCTCCTTCGACAGCTTCATTCCAAACTGCTCACTCATGTTTGCCATCATATCAGGACTCATGTTCTTCATCATTGATGCAAACATCTGTTAATTCAAAGAAGTACAAGAGATATTAAAAAACCAAATTATCATTTTTCCTCGCATCATGACAGCCAATAACTTAATGAAGACATCAAGACAACTTCCTTTGGTTAAAGATTTCTTACCTGCCGCATTGCAGGGTCTTTCATAGAATTTCTCATGGTTTCTTGCATATCAGCTGTAGAAGGTGGAACACTGGATGACGACTGGTCCATCCTTTGGTTGTTTAATATTTCGTCAGGGTTCTCCATAATATTTTGAGACGATGAAGGTTGAAAGTTATTCTCTGATCCCAGGGGGCTACTACTTGTTGCTCTTGATGACGGTTGGAAGTTATTCTCTGATCTCTGGGGGGCACTACTAGGTCCACCCATTTTTGAAGCAAAATTCAGCATATTTTGTAGTTCATCAGGAGACATATTACCAATCATGTCAGATGCCATCTTAACCATATCAGGAGACATTTCTGGCATATTAGATCCCAAATTTGGAGCAACTGAGCTAGTTCCATTCAATGAAGAAGCAACTTGGAACATTTTCTGAAGTTCTTCTGGTTTCATTGTGCCGATCATATCGGTAGCAGTTTTGACTAGTTCAGGTGACATTCCTTCCATTCCCAACTTTGATAAGCCATCAGGATCACTGTTTGTGATATAATTTTGGAATGACCTGACATATATAAGACAAGGGCAATAAGAACATTATGCATCATTTTATAAAAGCATAATGAAAAGAGAGCACTATAAATATCTTAAAAGAAAATTTACCAGTGTTAATGAATAGAACAAACACAAGATCCAAGTAAAAAGTCCATAACATTCTACAAGCTTTTACAATCAAATATAAAATTATTGTGAAATGTGCATACAATATGATGGATTCAGATAGCATAAATGAACAACCAGATATAATGACTTTTCTATGGCTAATCAATTGTTAATATTTGCACCATGCGTAAGCATGTGGGATAGACCGCATGGAGAGATCCACCAAAAGAAAGCAGAAAACATGACATTGACATGAGAATGTGATGGGAATGAATAACCATTTTGCAGCAAAGAACAAGCGTCTATTGTTATGGGCCCATAAAAAAACTTACACAAGCAACAAGACAAGATGGTTGATACATTATGTTAAAGCAGAGTATGTTGATACATCCAGAATAGTGATTGGTTAGTGAAACAACAAAAGGTGAGTTTTTTTTTGGCAAACAAAGGTTAGGGTATTTGAAGTAGCAACAACTGACACACGTGAACCCGTTTAAGTGCTACAACTCTGAAAATGGAGACAGACTAGAAACGAAGGGGTATGTTACCTGATGGTAGCAGGATCATCTCTTAAGCTTTTTGAAGACTCCGATTGTCCAGATTTTGCTGCTCCTTCAGGTGGGTGTGAAACAGTATACCCAGGAGATGAATTTCTTTGACTTCTTGATCGCTCTGATGTATCTTCTTCTGCAACTTCTTCGATAACAACACCTTCCAAACAAAGCAACACCACCAAGAAGAGTTCCATGAGCCAAACTGAAGTAATACCAAACACTATCCAATTTGCATTCAACTAATGTGGAAATACATGTTTCACTATACAACCTCAGTCCTATACTCCTATTATAGTTTGCTTGGATCAAGTCCTACCCTTATTTATTTTCTTCTTAAATTTCTTTTTCCCATTAAGCTGGTTTTGCCCAAGATCCATCAGAAAGACAAATATATGCACACAAAAAAGAGCATAAACACTCTTTAAAAAGTCCTTTAACCACAAGATTCCATCCAAAGGCACTAATAAGTTGAAGTGTTGAACTACAGTAAGACATGGATTTGGTATACAAAAATTGCAGGAAATGAAAAAGATCAGTACAATTTGCTTCCTGGAAAAAGAAATATCAATGAAGCTACCTTTTGGCAGGCTCGTTCCTCCCCCTTCGATTGTCAGTTTTTCTTCCGTGTCTCTGTATCATGAATGCAATCAATCAGTAGGACAGCAGTGACGACTATTTACGTTTGGAAAAAGGTCAGCAATATGTATATATTTGTGCTCGAAAATGGAAAACCATACCTCAGAATCTCAGCAATAGTTTCATCCTCTGGAGAAATTTTATGGGCTTTACTCAAGTCAGCAACAGCAGCCTGAATGCATTTTCAGCATGATTCCAGTCAAGTATAGTTGGGGGAAAGCAGAAAAGACAATTGCAGTAAGCTGAGAGATATATGCCCAAAAAAAAGATCAAGCAAAGCTTACCTCCAGGTTTCCTAGTTCTTTGTATGCTTGACCCCTTCGGTAGTATGCTTTGACATTGCTCGAATCGTACGTTAGAACCTGTAGTACATTTGATAGCTGGATCAGCATGTGAGGTAAAGGAAGACCTGCAATTCTTTGGGTAGCTCAGCAAACAACATAACTTCAGTAAAACCGAACTCGAAGAGAGTTACAGTCTTCCATTTCGACAGACCATAAATAGACAAAGGTGGCAGACAGAAACAAGGGAAATAGATTGCATTTAAGATGATGGTATCACTATGATGTGTAACCACACATGTTGCTGGTTCAAAAAGGGTAGAAAAACTGTTAATGTGACTATAGTTAGCAAGTCAGCAAAAATTCCTTTCTATAGAATTTGCACTCTTTCTTCTTGACCTAAGATGCTTTTTATCTCACAAGGTTGCAAAGGCAGTATACTCATATGATCACATCATTTCTGTAAAACATCAAATGATAGACAAACCAACATAAAAGAAAAATGTACTGCATTTTAGCACTAAAACAGTAAGCCCGTGACAGTAATAAAAAAAATTAACAAACGGACAACAAACTGCATCTTTTGTTGGAAAATAAAATGCTATCTCTTCATATGATGAGTTCAGATGGAAAATAAGTCAAAATACTACAAGACCACAAACATACCTCTGAACCTTCATGTATGCATTCCTCAAACTTTCCTGTTTTCAGGTAACAAGACATTAAATTAAGCATGCACTGCAACTGCAGAGTTTGCCCAGCAGCGGCCGATGGTACGTTCTTTAAATTATCCTTGGCCTGGTCATGAAAAGAACATATTGATTTAACTGGCAGGTCTTCCAAAAGCATGTCAACAATTTTTTATAAAGAAGGTGTGGTTCAAAACGCACAAGCTTGTACTTGGCAGCAGCATCAGTATACTGACCACGGCTATGAAGTCCATTTCCCTGAATTGACACAAAATAAGAACAGAGGGTGATATCATGCAAACTGATAACATGTATAGAAACTTGGAAAGTTCTATATATAAATTAATTAAATGAAGGATGAGATACGGTGCTTTCTTAGACAAAAGACTAATTGTATATAGGCCCAGCTGCAAGAAACAGTACAAAAATGACACATTGTATATAGGTCCAAATTAACAAAACAAAGCATGAGTAGACCATCTGAGCACTCTCTCCATGAAGTTCTTGGTAAAATGAAAAACATAAGTTTAACTAATAGCCACATTAGAGTGGTGGCATGGTGCATTTTCCAGTTTTTCACTGGTTCATTCAGAATGATCCAAAATTGTGATAGTGTGAGCCTTATAGCATAGATGCAGTGCTTGTCCTGTTCAGTTCATTCAACATTTTCTGCAGTCTTATGCAATTGTTCAAATGTGCAGACAGAATTATTATATTCCAACAAAGAGTAGGAAAAGGTGATGCTGGGCTTTTGTACAAACCTGCTGCTTTAACATCTTGGCACCAGATATAGCATATGAGATTTGAGCATCTGCTTGGGCCTTCATAGCAGCAAATTCCTCAGGCTTAGCGTTGGCAATTTTCTCGGTCATATCAAGCATTTCCTCTGGTCTTGTTTGATTCAGTTGCTGAGCAGCTCGTTTGAAGTCCTCAGTTCTCATATTCTTCATACTCTCGGATGCTAACCTTACCAGGTCAGGGTTGGACATCACCTGCAATTATCCAAATAGCAACAAGGACATTGTCAGTTGCATGTCACACATGCTTCCTCAGAGGATAACCAACAGCACTGAGCAACAGAAAGCAAATGCCAGGCACCGCAAAAAACAAAAGCAGGTGGCAAGCTGTACGAAGTACGTCGCGAGCACCATTCTAAGCTCTCGACGTCCGTATGAAACAATGCTGACTTAGCCTAAACGGATGAAAGGGCATGCAGATAATCCACCAGCAGAAGAAGCATAACGTATATACCCAACAACGTTGCTCCTATTGAACATAGTTTAAGAGCATAAACTAGTGAGCAAAAGACCAAGCAGCAACGACGCTCCTATTGCGCATAGTTTACACACAACTAGCATGCAGTTGTTTATAACAACAGGGACAAACATTCCATTGGCTAGTTGGGCATCACCAATCAAGCAAAGTAACCTGGAATCAACTGCTACTCTCTCCAATTGATTCAAGGAATAATACTAATACCAATTCAACTCGCGTGCAACCTAGATCAGAGCAACGACCATCCCGCGCCCAACTGGCCAACCACACGCATTCCCGACACATGAAACAAAAAACCGAACCGAATTGAGCGGGATTTCCTCTCGATCTACGGCCAGCTACACCAGAATTGGGCAGATCGGCTGCCTCGGCGAATCGAATCAGATCAACACGGGATACGGGGAGACGGCGGAATCGATGCGGTGGATCGGACCTGCTGCTGCATCCTGGCGAGGTCGTCGGGGGACATGCGGCGCATCTGCTCCTGCGCCAGGCGCATCATCTCCGGATCCATCATGGCGCGGCGCCCCCGATCGGATCGAAGCAGCAGCGAGCGAAGGGGCGAGCTCCTCGTCGATCTGGGAATTTATTGGGGGTTCGCTGGTTGCTATACGTGTCTCGCCTTTTTTGGGTGGTGGATTTGTAAATTCGCTGCTATTTGTTTACAGTTTTGAAAGGGGAGGGGGTAGAGTGGAAGGGGAAACGGATACGGACTCCGAGAGCGAGGTGGCACTTTTGGATGGGCTGGGCTCGGATGGCGAGAGGCAGGTAGACGCGTTCGCTGGGCGTCTGGTGCCGCGGACCGGGTCCACGGTCCTCCAAGGCGGCTGGGCGTCGAGCCGTGTGGTGGGCCCCACGCGCTGGACCCTTGTCTTTCTTTCTCCTTGGGCCGTCGGATTTTAGGGTTTCTCGTAGGGTCATGGCTTGGCATCGAATACCTGAAGAATAGGGTGTGGGACAAGGTACAAGGATGGATGGAACAATCTTGATCAATGGAGAGAAGAAAGTTCTTATTAAGGCGGCCGTTGCCTAAGCAATCCCTAGGTACTCTATGGGTTGTTTTAGGCTTTCGAGAGGTTTGTGTGATCATCTAAATTCTCTTCTTCGGAATTTTTGGTGGGATAGTCGAATGGCAAAAGGAAAACAAGCTGGGTGCCTTGGGAGAAACTGACTCAACCCAAGTTCTTTTGGGGGTTGGGTTTTAGGGACATCCAACTTTTCAACCTATCTCTTTGGAGGCTGCTGATCAATCCAATTTCTCTTTCAGGGCGCTTCTGAGGTAGTATATTTCCCACACGGTGATCTCCTTGGAGCAAGCCTTGGCAGTACCCATCGAAGACATGGCGAGCTATCTGTGATGGCATTGACATTTTAAAGTAAGGTTTAGTGAGAAGAATTGGTGATGGTCAAGTACGTTCATCTAGGAACACAATTGGTTGCCTAGAGCAAGCATTCTGAGACCTATTTGTGCTAAAGTCACAAATCCTCATATCCTTGTAAGTGAGCTTATTGACTTTAATCAAAGAATCTAGAAGCAAGATATTCTAAATTTTGTGTTCTTACAAATGGATTGTGAAGCAATTAGGACTATACCCCTCAGTCCAAGGTTGCAGGAAGACTGATGGGCTTGACATTATGAAAACAATGGAATGTTTTCAATCTGGTCTGCATGCAAAATGCTTGTCAAGACAAAAATGAGTAGAATAGATTTTTTTATGGCGGACCAAATTGTTCTGATGATGCAATTGGTAGAA
The DNA here is from genome assembly GCA_036346395.1 of Hsuehochloa calcarea. NCBI lineage: Eukaryota > Viridiplantae > Streptophyta > Magnoliopsida > Poales > Poaceae > Hsuehochloa > Hsuehochloa calcarea. The sequence continues at coordinate 4,634,278 of CM070606.1, forward strand.
AAGAGTGGAAAGCATTGTGGGCTCTGAATCTCCCCTCAAAAATCAGAGTCTTTGCCTTGCGTCTTGCTCTGGATTCCATCCCTACTGCCGAGACTCAAAGAAGGAGACATATCTTGGCCTCAGGAGCTTGCACAATCTGTGGTGCTAATGTTGATACTTGAGATCACGCCTTACTGCATTGTGTATCGTCTAAGTGTGTTTGGGCCTTATTAGATGAAGACCTAGCTGAGGTAATTGCTTATCTGAATGCGCCGGACCCGAAACAGTGGCTTTTTCATATTATACAGAACATGCAACCGACAAATTCCACAAAGATTATTTCTACATGCTGGTAAATCTGGTCGGCACGAAGGAAGATCATTCGTGAGGGGTTTCCCAAAGCCCTATCGCTACAATTGGAGTGGTGATTCGACTGCTCGCTGATTTGGAGGTATGTAAATTGGCTCAAGAGAAAGCTCTAAGAGAAAAACCCCAAGAAAAAAAAGGAGGTGCGGGTGGATTCCACTGGAAAGGGGATCAGTTAAGATCAATGTTGATGCTGTCATTTTAAAAGGTGAAAGAATAGGAGTTGTGGCTGCTATTTGTAGAGATAGAGAGTGTCATTTTATTGCTGCAAGTGCAGTGATTTACTCTTATTTGGATGACTCAGAAACACTAGAAGCTCTAGCATGCACGAAGCCCTTGTTTTGGTAGAAGATTGCACTTGCGGAGTGTTCAGGTGGCTTCTGACTGCCAAAGTGTGGTCAAGAACATCCAAGAGATGCCAAAATGCTCCTATATGATGATCCTTCAAGACATTAAAGAGAGGTCAAAGACTTTTGTATCAATGAAGGTTTTGCATGAAATGAGGGGATGTTGTATGGAGGCTCATTTGCTAGCTAAACATGTGTTGTGCTTTGAAGTTTGGGAGGCATTTGTGGCCTAGTGTACCTCCTGTTATGCTGGATGTTGATGTAAGCTTTGTTGCCAAGGAATGAAAGTCCTTACTCGTTTTTTCTAAGATAGGAATTGAATTGTTTTCTTGTCAAATCTATAATAAAATTCTCCAAATACTCACATCACAAATATGCCCTTGGAAGCCACATGGAAAGTCAGGTGATGTAGCTTAGTGCTATTTTTTTTTTGCAAATATGTAATGTTAGGAACCTATCTAGATACTAAGATCATCTCCAATGTTGTGTTTTAACCGGTTGAAAGGAAAAGAAAGAAGACATTGAATCGATTCAATACATTGAAGGGTCGATTCCAATAATTTTTTTTTCCTGAAACCGGACTCTACTTAAGAGCCGATTCAAAGTATTAAATAACTTATTTATGAAAGAGAGAAAGTGCGGTTGAGAGAGGATATTACTATTTTATGGTTTTTTTTAATGTAATGTGAATCCCAGTTATTTGTAAGAATTTGTTCAATACATTGGAGAAAAATAAACTCAGTTCCTAAAATATTAATGTGATATGATTTTAACTCGATATCGGCCTAATACATTAAAGCCACTCTAAAATGAAACCCACCGCGTAACAAAATATACCCCCCCTCACTTCGACGCCGTCCTCTCTAGCGGTGCGACTCCCTCGATTTGGCCCGGCGACGACACCACGATAACAAATAACTCAAGTAATGATGGGAACAAAAAAAAAGTTCTTCCAGGGGAACTAAAAGCAAGAAAGATCAGCAAATCCTCACACCTAAAGGTGTCGACAAGCTCCATCGATCAGAACGATGTCCAGATCGGATTAGCTTTGATCAAAACGAAGCTTATTTAGCTTGGGACAGGAGCGCGATCCAAAATGGATGGACTCAGTGGTAGAGCTACCCGATGTGTACGGGTACAATTATACTCTCAATTTTTTTTTATGTAAACCCACTGTACAATATATATATACATAATATAATACAAAAACTATGCAATGAAATACACTATGTGTTATTCTCAGTAATCAATAGCCAGCAGCCCACTAACACAAACTATATTTTGTGATGTCGGTTGTACTATGAGTACGTATGTAATTGTTCTATTTGAATATTTACTATGTTATTTAAGCTTTTATGTTGGAATATGTCATTTAAGTTTGCACCTTTATGCACACGCGAGTGCACTCTTAGTAGAAATTTTGTAAGGTTGCGGATTTATTACCGGTATCTGTTTCTATACGCATCCTAAGGAGACACACTCTCCCATGTGTGGCGTGCATGCATGGTTGTGTGTGTACATATGTCTTTCTTGTAACCGCAAAAAAAAAATTATATTTCCGACATCCCTACGCCCAACTTTGATAGCACTGACAGCACTCCGGTGGTCTGCTTTTCGGAGATATTTCCTGGCAATTCTGTAGCCATCTACCAGAGACAAAATCCGCGATGACAGACGATGGTATTCAGCAGCTACCATCAGCTTTGCGTCTTGCTTCCATTGCCTCCAGCACGGTAGAATTCCTGAGAACATCAAGTGCCAACTCCAGCTGATCTTTCTGGCCATAAAACCCCGCGTAATATCGGCCAAAACTCGAGATGGGAATGAGGGTGTGAAAGTGGCGAATACGAGTCCTCTACATGAGAGCACCACTCAACAAAAAGCACGCACATTCGGAGGAGAGAGATCTGGTGTCATTTCACAGTGCTCTCCAAACACTGACAGCTTGCTTAATGGTGGTCAGACCGTATGCAACATCATACTACATTCCAAGCATCGTCTCGGTAGCTCGGGAAGAGAAAGAAAGGGGGCAAAAAAAAACTACCGTTTCCAGACTACTGATTTGTTCATAACAATGGCCTTATTTATTACAACAGCATAATTGAGAGTCAATTAGTATGTAAAATACACATTAAGGCTTGAAATGAAAAACTTGCATGAAATTCCAGCTTTTCCATGCCATGTGTCCTGCCGTAGCTCGAAGCTGGTGCGTGACTGTGGTTACCGTGGCACTGAGAAATTAGGGAGAAAATATATATATATATATATATATATATATAGATGGTACAAGACGGAAGCACGCTGAACTCACGCCCACGCGTGTGTAGCCTACTTCTAATTTATTTGGGTGAGAAATCCGGGAGGGCTGCACGATCGACGGCTTACTCGGTCCTCTAAATTAGGAGAAGAATTGAGAACATAAAGGGTATACAGGGGGAGCAGAGTGACTTCTATTCAGCTCCGGCTCGCCTCTTCTCGCCTCTGCTTACGCGCCGTGCTCGGCATTCTCGCATTCAAAGAACTACAAGACTTAGATCTATCTGCAAGAGTCAACCCACGGAGCATGGCCCATCGCTCGCTCTGCTCCTGCTAAATACCGTACCGTACCGTTCCTTTTTTTTTACAGTCACATTGCCACTGAAGACAATCTTGGTATTCCAATTCATGCTCACATGCAGTTCCTCAAAATTCAGTTCAGGCTACTCACTATCACTTGAAATGCCAAAACTAGATACAGGCAAATCTACAAGCAGGGCGAGTCCCAGGTCAGCTTACAGTGGGATGACTAACATAACCATAAAAAAAAAACAAGGAAAAAAGTGGGAAGAGGACACATTGGTTACCATTAGCCAAGCTTCAATGCTTCCCTGAGACCAAAGCTCATCTGACCTTGACCCTTTTTCCCTAGTGGATTATTTCCCTTCTGCATCATTGTCACAAATTCGTTGTAGTCGATCCGGCCATCCTGAAGAAACAAAAAAAATAAAAAATTATTTGGAATTCTTGCTCTTCAGTTTTAAACAAAACACAGAATGAATTGCAAATCAAATTACATTGTCCTGATCAATGTCTCGTATAATATCTTCTAGATGTGCATCTCCAATACCAAACTCCTCGCAGGCTTTTTGCAGCTCATCTTGAGTAATATAACCACTGCCGTCCTTATCGAAGTATGAAAATGCTGCAAAGAGGGTATCTTCTCTCTCGACTTTGTTCAGATGCAAAGTTGCAGCAAGGAACTCCCCATAATCAATTGAACCACTGTTATCAATATCCGCCTGAAAATTGCACAACATAAATCTTCATTCAAGCAAGGCCAAAAAACATCTCATATCTAGTTATCTAGTTGCGCAGATAATTCTCCTCACAACAGTCCTTTGTCAGAATATAAAAGAGCCAATCTCACATGCCAATTGAAATTTCAGAACCACAGGAGTTCAGATGAATTATAATAGCTTTTACAAATAACTAATACCAATTTCAAGAAATCCTGCAGGCAGACTAAAGAAGGATGTCAAATGCACCTTCAAACATCTACTCATCAAATTCGATATTCAATAGCCCTAGATCAACAGAGATTTTTCTTGAGCTTGTTGGCCTCAAGAACAAACAAACATTTTCTTAGAATACAAAAAATCAAAAATAGAAGGGCCATAGATAAGTTAGAATAGTCACCGCTTCCATTAGAGTTGTAATTTCCGAGTCTTTTAAGTTAGCACCAACTCTCTGCAGGCCAGTTTTTAGTTCCTCCAATGTGATATGACCACTGTTGTCAGTGTCCAGCATTTTGAACATTTCTTTCAATCCTGCAATTTCATCTTCAGACAAATTCTCTGCAATAACCTATAGACGTCACACAGTTTAAAGAGAACATCAACATCGAGCACATCAACATCGAGCGTAACTAACTCAATATCCTTGGTAGAAAAACAAGAGAAAATTTATAGCAATCCTCACCCGAAGAGCCATCTTCTTTAGCTTGTTCATTGCTGAAAATTGTTTTAATCTAGTTAAGACAGCAGAATCAAGAGGCTTGTCAGGAGCAACTCCATCAACACAAACCCAAGGATGACCTGTCAATAAAGATGAGTCACTAGATAAGACTTGTGTGAAAATGAAGCTAGATGGTTGATAGAATGTTTTAAAATAAAGTGGCATTTGAGCCTCTATGTACTCACATAGAGCTTGATGTGCAGTCAATCTCTTTCTGGGATCACGGATTAGCATTTTCCTGACCAAATCCTTTGCACTCTCTGAGATACTGGGCCAGGGCTCGGATGAAAAATCAAGATCACCTTTCAAAACTTGTTCAAATATCCCTTGTTCAGATTCTGGGAAAGCAAACCAGCCAGCATCCAAAAGAAAATAAAAGGCAGTGGGAAATTGTCACCATTTTGCAAATAGATGAGGTTTAAAAATGCAGCAAGAAGGGTAGATGTATCCTCACCATCCCAAAATGGAGGGACCCCACTCAACAAGATATAAATTATCACACCGGCACTCCAAACATCCACCTCGCGGCCATAGTGTTTCATTAGAACCTCAGGTGCAACATAGTAAGGACTTCCAACAACATCTGAGTAAGTTTCACCTGTAAAAGCAATTAAATTAACAAATTTAGCATTGGAGGAAGCATATAAGTAATGGTATTTAAATGATTATAAGATGGTGTTCTTAAAGAAAAGGACAATAGTGCATCAGAGATCATATTTCACACAGTTTGTTGTATGCAGTTGAAGACCACTGTTCTGGGACTAAACAAAGATAGAATCTACTGCCCTGGGAATTAAATGTCAGAACATGCATGGGGTTGTAACTGTCTTAAATCTCCAACTACAAATATGCATGAGCATGTATGTCCTTTTGTTCATAAGTATTAATGCTCTGTCATACCCATGCCTTAATTAACGAACCAAAATGAAAAGGCAAGCCTTGGAATGTCATCCCTTTCGTTTGCACTTTCAACACCATAGATTTCAGAACAGCTTCACGACAATCTTATGACAGAATGCTCAACCCTTTGCAAGTTTGCATGGAGTGTGCTCATCTGAAGGTAGGTAAAATCCCTGCATCTTTGCACCATCACTTACCATAGTCATATACTCCATTAATGAATCGTGTATAGGATATCCAAAGCTATGTACTTCCCAGATGTAACCCTTTCAGACAACATGAGATTCTCTACAGATTGACATGACTGCCGTAGCAGGTGTGCAAACTAAGCAATATCTAATCAGTGATGCTATGCACTTATGGCCCTTTGAGAAATCAATCCACATGGCCTTCATGCACATTAACAGATAATATTCTAAGACATTGTAACATTCTAAAATATATGCAATCAAACCACTACAGTGCAACTTGAATGCAGATTTTGATATAACCCGGGAGCAGGGAGCTTATGTTCAATTAATAAGCTTATAGCACAGGGACCAAATACAAACAATTATCTGCATAGGAGCTTGATCACACGTTTTGTGTTTGTGTAGTAACTCAATGCTCTTATCTTCAAAAACAAGTAGGTGTCCTTCTTCCTTTGTAAGCACATGAACTTGATCAGCAATTTCACATTGGTACAGGGACAAAGAAGGGCCCGATTCTGCTCTTATCTCAAGTATAAGGGCATGAATGAAGTCCTTGTTCCTCACAACTCACAATCCTCCATTCCTCCCTCCCAAATTATTTTTATACTTGAAGATGCATATGTATCCCTGGTTTACTCTATAGTCTACACTACTGTCACACAATGTCTCTATCCCTGATATTAGAATTACTCTACTACTAGGCATGAAAAACCTCCCAAGCACACTTTAAACCTTCCAAGTACAATATTCAACAATCCATCTTAAATAAAGATTGTCAACTCAAAGCTGTGTGTGGACCAACGCAGCACCTCTACCGGGCTCAGTCAGCAAAATAACATCTTAACTAGCAATGTCCATGATTTTTTTATATAAAAAAAACAGCAGTTGCCAACAACCCTGCACGTCCTACAATACAATACAACATCGAGGATCGTGGTCGGACCTGGCTTGAAGAAGATGGAGAGCCCGAAATCGATGGCCTTGAGTAGCGAGTCCTCCTTATGGTTCACAAACAAGAAATTCTCCGGCTTGAGGTCTCTGTGCATCACCCCGAGAGAATGGCATGCCTCGACGACCCCAATGATCACCCGTGCCAGCTGCGCGGCGGCCTTCTCGGAGTAGTGCCCCCGCTGTATGATCCTATCGAACAGCTCCCCTCCGGCGCACAGCTCCATGACGAGGTGCACAGCGACGGCGTCCTCGTACGCCCCGACGATGGAGATCACGTTGGGGTGGCCGGCGAGGTGGTGCATAATCTGGATCTCGCGGCGCACGTCCTCGACGTCCTCCTCGGTGAGGAGCTTCCGCTTGGCGATGGACTTGCAGGCAAACTCCTTCCCGGTGGCCTTCTCGACGCACTGGTAGGTGGTGCCGAACTGGCCCTGCCCCAGCTTCTTGCCGAGGGTGTAGAGGTCCTTGAGGCGCTCGGAGTCGCGCTTGAGGACGGAGTCGGCGAGGAGGCCGGCGCTCTGGACGCGCTTCACCTTGGGCTTGGGCTTGGGCTTGTTAGGGTTGGACGCGGCCGGGCGGGAGGAGGAGGGCGAGGAGTGGTCGGAGTCGGCGATGGTGACGGGCTCGGGGGCCGTGGACGAGGTAGATGATGAGATGGAGGGGTTCGAATCGGGATGCGGGAGAGACGGCGGGGAGGGCTCGGCGCGGGCGGCGGGGCGCCAGAGCACGGCGAGGGAGACGGAGTTGAAGAAGCCGTGGCGGTCCGCGGGGGCGCTGGGACCGACGCAGGTGTTCCCCATCGCGCCGGCGAAGGGGCGGCGGCGGCCGCCGGAACCTTAGGTGGCTTGCTACGGCGGCGGCCGCCGGGACCTTAGGTGGCTTGCGACGGCGGCGGCATGGAGCGGCGGGGAGGGTGGGGGATTGGATCGGAGGAGGATTGGTGGAGGAGAGGAGATGGCCGGAGGGGGGCGTGGTGGGGATGGTTTCGTGCGGCTGACATGTGGGCCGTGTGATTCTGTGGGACCGGCTGTCAGTGGGGGACAGATGCCCCCAGATCGGACGGCTGGGATGGTGGGACACGTGGCGGGACGATTGGATAATTCAGTTTTCTTGCTTAGTGCCACGTAGGATGCACGATGAAAAGTGCTTCGAAACGGATGCCTCTTTGAAACGTACGAGTTATTTCTTCGAAACCATTTTCTTCGAAATTCTTATCAAATGTTTCTTTAGCAAACGGCTCTAAACTGTGCAAAATAACCTTGTTCATTTACTTTGCGCGTTTTGCTCGTTTGGCACAACTTGTTCATTTGCTTCTGTTAAAGGGAATCGAGCACGTACGTATTGAAGCAATTTTTCTTTTTGTAGGCTTGTACATTTATGTCAAATAGTGTTTTCCAGATTTATCAACATATATGGATCCACATTTGCGCCCATCAAAACGATAGTAAAAACCTCACGCGCATCAACGCCCCGCCTCCAGCTCGAGATCAGCAGTAAAAACGTGCGTGCGCGAGGATCGGTAATAAAAGTCTCGGTGTCGCCTAATATGACAGTAAAACCTACTACCAACGCGAATATCAGTAAAATCGACAGTAAAATGAATATCGCATGTCACCTAAATCGCAATAAAAATCTTTTACTATCATAATCGACGGTAAAACAAAAAAAAAATCAATGGTACACCGCGGGTTAGATTGTAGTTAACAGTAAATCTACTCCCAGGAGCACTGGAATGGTTGTAACAAAACTATCGGTTGACTCATGTGTACCCAGCTAATTTTATTGGTGACTCACTTATTATTCACTGTCATCTCGCTCGTTTACTATGTTCAACGAGGTTTACTGGCCCCCTCCTGAATTACTGGAAGTACGTGAATTTTTACTGTCTTGGATGCGTATCTAATTTCTAAACTTATTGGCTAGTTTTACTTCACACCAAAATGAGTTTTACTGTAAGACAAACTTATCAATATGACCACTCGACCCCCTCGCTCGTTCGAGAAAAAAAACGCTCCCGCATATCCTCCCGTGGTGCGAAGCAATAAAAAAAGACAGACAATCCCATGCATCCCACTAAATGCACTCCCCAAGTAACTGATCATAAGAAAAATATTAAGTGATAGCTATTTACTGTAAAATACGAGTGCAATTACTAAGCTTCTATTTTGTTCGTAATTACTGCATATATGTCATGTTTTACTACATTATGGTCTTACATTTTATTGTACTATCTTCACACTTTTTGTTTTGTATGTTCATATGTGCATATCTGAAAACATGGTACCAAATCAAACAAAACCCTCATTTTCAAAAAAAAAAAAACAAATTATACAATGCCGCTCGGGCTACCCGATGCGTCTCTTTGTCTCCCCCACTGCGACTTATAAGGATGCTCTTACTAAACGAATTATTTTCATGTCTCGTGTTATTTACAATCAAAATCGAATCCCGCGCGCGATGCGGGCGTTTCTGGACCGCAGACTGTAGTTGGTGGGCCGTCGTATGCTGGCTACGCGCTTGCACGCCGCATCTGGCTTGCGTTGCGTGCGGTGGATTGCATAGGCATAGAATAATTATTCTACATTCGGCTACAGAATTGTGTGTGTGTATACGGTAGCACTATTCAGCTCGCGCGCTAGATAGCTATTCTGCGTGTGGGCCGCAGTCTGGGTTGCGCTGCGCGCCAGCCCACGATCCCCGGGCTATGCGTGGCGCCCCAACACCTATGTCTCTTGCGTGTGATCGGCGGTAAAATACACACGCACACGTTAAGATTGGTGGTAAAAGTCACAATATCGCCCCATCTGACAGTAAAACAAATTATGAAAACGATTGTCAGTAAAATTGACAGTAAAAAGAAGATCACACGTCACCTAAATCAGTAGTAAAAAATTGGTACTCCTGGAATCGATGTTAAAACCAAAGAATCATTGGTGCGATGTTAACAACCCTACCGGTAGAGTCATGTGTACCCAGCTGATTTAAATGCCGACTCACTTATTGCTTACTGTCCTCGCGTCCGTTTATTATGTTCAATGAGGTTTACCATTTTTCCCCAGCTGAATTACTGTAAGTGCATGAATTTTTATTGTCTTGGATGTGTATATAATTACTGAACCTATTGACTAGTTTTATTTCACACTAAAATGAGTTTTACTGTAAGACAAACTTATCGATATGACCACTTGATCTATGTTCATTTGGACAAAAAAATGGTCACGCATGTCCTCCCATGGCGCGAAGCAAGAAAAAGGCGGGTGATCCTATGCATCCCACTAAATGTGCTCCCCACGTAACCGGTCATAAGATCTGTCCCTACCTCTCCCCACCCCACGTTCGCCCGGTCATTATTGCTTCTCTCCACCCCATCACCCCTAGCAATCCCTTTCGACGACAATGACTATTGGACGTCCACCCCACGAGCGCGAATGAACCCAGCTCGACAGTGCTCATTCTCCGTCGCCAGTGTCGGTCAGATCTTCCTCCAACGCATGCAGACCCCCCCCCCCCACACACACACACATTTACTGCCATGCCCGATAGAGCAGCGAGTGACCTAGATTTATTTATACAGATGGCTATGCCACTAGTAAACGTTGTATCCCTAGCTGTAAGCCCCTCGACAACCGGGATCCTCTCCTCCACACCTTGGTCCTCACGCCACTTCCACCCCCCCGTTGCTTTCACCGAGCGAGATGAGGACATCCGATGCCAATCGGATGCACACCCACGCACATGTGTTTTACTGGTCTTTGCATGCGTTTTTTTACTACCAGTATGTCGTCCATTTACTGTGTTTTGCACTCTTTAATATCTTACTATTTTATCTAGAGTTATTTACTTTTTTTTCTGTTGTATATTACTATGTTAGTTGCATTTTACTGATGTTAGGACGAGGACGTCCCTGACCATATGGTGCCCCGGGTCTACATGAAGTTCGATAATGAAGGTGTTGCTTAGCAGTTCTACTGTCGATATGCGCGACATGCTGGTTTTGGCGTCAGAAAGAATAGGAGCAGGAAAACGATCAAAGAGTTTTGTTGCACTCTGGAGGGGAAACATGACTTCTACGTGTGGAGAATGAGCGCGAACGTGGCAAGACCTCCAAGAGGATTGGGTGCATGGCATTTGTGAAGCTGTATAATAGTCTGAAAGATGGTTCCGTATGCATCAAGCGGGTTATGTTGGAGCACAATCATCCACTCTCAAGGACGCCCTACTTGATCACGTTCATGCAGTCACATGTCACAATAAAGGCAGTAAAACACATAACAACTTTATTGTTTTACCGTTAGTTTTACTATTCAAACATACGAGCTCGAAAAAGGTCACGTGCGCAAAAAAGGCAGTAAAATGACTCATAAATTACTGTCATGTATCATATTATTTACCATCAAAATTGAGTGCCGCTTGGGGTGCAGACATTTATGGCCCACCGACTTTAGTTGGTGGGCCGTCCGTATAGGGATTGCACGTGCACGTCGTCACACCTAACCTTGGTCGCATGTGGTGGGCTGGCTAGGAGTAGAATAGTTATTCTATGCTTGGCTTACTGAATAGTGTGTGTGTGTATGGGGGGACTCCGAATTATTTACATAGGATCATAGTCCCCTAGATCATATATAAATAACTCTAGGTCTCCAAGTTCTGAAATCGAACTTAATCCATGTAAATATGCAGACCATAGCAGTCCGAGACCATACTTACATGAATCAAGCAGCATTTCAAACCTTCAGATATGTGTCTCGTGTTAGTTCCCAAGGATCAAAGCTAACACGCACATATCTCCATCAACATTGATCACAGTCATACACAAGGCATACATATATATTACAAATTGTCGTACAAGACAAGAACTTATGTCCATAAGTTACAACAGAGGCCGACTAACCAAATTTAACCATACACAAGTACGCAGCGGAAAATAAAGCATTAAGAGAAAAACTCCAACAAAGCGTGCCCTTCCCAAAGGCAACTGAGTGGAGGCCAGAAATAGCGCTATTAGTTAGCGTCGCTGAAGTCGACACTAATGAAATGATCTAGGTTGTAATCTTCCTCACCTGAACAAATAGACAATCCGTTAAAGTACAAAGTTGTACTTGCAAGACTTACACCAAGAAAAATTTATACATACTAGTGGTTGATCAAAGAGAGGTTATAGTGGCTCTAGTTTTCGTATAAACGTAGCATTACTCAAGCTACACATTCTAGTTGAAGAAGACAGTTTTAGCAATAGACTATTTATCAAAAGAAAGTTAAATGACATAAAGGAAACATATATCAAACAATATCAAACAATATCAAAGTGACAGCCCCACTTTGATAAACTAAACTCATAACAAACCCGTCATGTTGATACTAAGTTGTCCCATGTCAAGTTTTAGTTTAGAGTCTAACAATGATGTCAGTCAAAACCCAAGTGATGTCCATAACCGTTGGCACAACTATTCGAATAGTTTATAACCCCGCAGGGGAGTATCTTACCCACACGACTCGATCAACCCGTAAGCCTCCGAATAATAACACACTTTCTTTGGTGTGTCGCGGGAAATCAAGACTCAACATTTTTCAGCAAGAAAACCATATTGAAGTGAACCACCCATGCATGATAAAATCCCACTTAGTGCTAGCTATACCGCCTACTAACTAACCGGCATGCAAGTTGTGTCGGAGGGGCCAATGTAAGGAGTTAGCATGTGGGTCGACCGCCCAACATCAAAATAAAAATAGCGCTCACTTGCACATTATATCCTTACATTAGGTTCCTAAGGAGCATGAGATTTCACGGTCTCATGTCCTCACACCACCTGTATTTCAACTCTATACGACTTTTCCCTTACTTGACCAAGCAGCGCCCATACACCGTGTATGGAAGTACGAGTGATACTTGGAATGACACCCCAAAGTTCGGTCCTTGGTGATCCGGACGAGTCTTTCCACAATACCCAATTCTTGTGTACGAAGGCACCCTCACTACTAGCCACTTGTCCAGATCTAAATCCATTTTTAAATAACGAAATTTAGACTCCACTATCAAATTCGAAGATATGAACTGAAAAACATAAATAGCATTATTTAGTGTCTCCCAAGATTAACGAGATAACTCGTCAACCGAACTACACAACTACTGACTTGAATGGTTAAGTATAAACACCAACGGTAAGTAATATCACACACAACTAACTTAGGCATATCCGTAAAGGAGAATTCAAGGTTAACCTGCAATAATTGGGATATAGCTATCTAGACTTCACAAAGCATTCATACTCAAAAATAACATGCAAACAAGTAATATTTTTATTTCAAATCAATAAAGTAGAAAATACTGAATCAACATGTATGCAAGAATAAAAGTAAAAAGTGATGCTTGCATCTTGTTGAAATGTCCAATTGTTCGCTCTCAGATGAATATTCGTCTGCCTCGGTAATCCCAGATTGTAAAGAAAAACACGTTATTAAATAAACACCGAGAAAAATGAGAAAATCTATCGGGACCCCGAGGATATGCAACCCGAGACCCTATGTGCATTCCGAGCTAGTCCCATGATCAGCAGCTAGCTCGCACAGTTGCAACAATGATGTTACCATATCTATACAACAACGAAGCTAATGAAGCAGACAAAGTAATATTAAATAACAACAAAAGGACCTTATAGTCAAGTTCTTACAAAAGTCGCCACGCAGGGCTTAACAACAACAGAGTTTCTTGCAGGGAAAATCCCAAAATAACGTGGAGGCCAATCGACATGCATATAGGCAATCGAGTGGAGGACGCGAACCTAGTTCGCGAAGTCTTCAAAGTAGTCTTCCTGGTAGAACTCGATGTTTCATGTTTCTTCTGCAGGTATTGATCAACAAAGGGCGCATAGCCGTGAGTACATAAAGTACTCAACAAGTCATAGGGAAATGTATGCGAATAATATTCATGCAAAGTTTGAGCAAAGATAACTTTATGGTTAATTTGCAAAAAGCAAGTTTGGTAAAAATACAATAAGTAGATTGCAAAGCGTCATTTGAAAGATTAATACATAATTAATCAAGTTTTCTTTGAAACAAGAGTGAACTTCCCGTTCACTCCCCAACCATTCCAACCAAACCATTCTATCGATCCAATCCACATTTTTGAAACTCTACCCTTTGCGTGAAAGAATCCGAGCATGTCCATAACCGGGACACGGCTATTCAAATAGATTTTTAACACTCTGCAGAGGTTGTACAGCTTTACCCATAAGACACGACTTCTCTAGTTTATTTGGCATCCGTCGATACCACCGCTCACTACCTTTGGTAAGCAGTCTAGAGCATGTGACAAGGCCTTTACAAAGTTCTATTTTGACTCGGTTGTGCTTGCTAAGGTTTCGCCCTCACGGCCCCTCTTGCGCCAATAATCAACCCAAACAGAACCGACTCAAAACTTTTCTAATTATTTGGCCAAGTTGATCCCATACTGGACTTGTGGTTGCACGGAGTGACCCAGGTCAATGGCGTACAAAGTTAAGTCCTTAGTTGACTACTCAGGCGAGACTACCACATCGCCAATGTGCCTCACGCACCCACCTTCACCACTGCCCACAAGCCCGAGCATAAATCATTTTTGGTTCATCCCTACCAAATGACAATCTCTACCATGGTGCATCTTTTAACAATGTGACCTCACACCACAATTCCATAATTCCATTAGCCAAGTTCATTCTTTCTTTGAGCATGTGATCGTGAGTCTCGTGGGTAACTAAAGCAAGGCTAAGTAATATACGCGCCCATGTTAGTAATACAAATGAGTCCAACTAGTAATTAACAATCCTAAGGTGTCCAAGGATTTATGTCATTCAAGGGGACATGTCATTCCCAATTCATCAAGGAGGCATAATGGCAATTAGGTAATTAACTACTCCTAAAACCATTTTTATACATCTAGCCATGCATCTTGATATAAAAATATATACTTTTACAAAATGGGTACAATATGGTCAAAGGTCTACGACTTGCCTTCGTTGAAGAGTTACGATGCGTCGGTTGCTGGGTCGAAGATTTCTTCCGAAACGCCAAATCTATACATGCGAAAAGAACAAAATAAATAAAATAGTACCAAATAAAATCCAAAAATTTACAAAACTAGAACCAAATGAAATATACTGATTTTATATGAATATAGAAATTTGGATCACCCAAAACGGAGTTCGGATGAAGAAGTTATGGCCTCCGGAAGTTTCAATTCACATGAAATGATAGAAATCGGATTTTCTGGATTTTTCGGGATTATATTCAGAGGGAAAATCAGAAAAACCGCCAACTACCATGTGGCGCTACGTGGACTACCATGCAGACACGTGCGGTAGTTTCGGCGGGGACGAGCGGTAGTTCCAGCGTGCAACTCGCGGTAGTACCGGGTAGCGCGGTAGTACCCGGGGAAGAGGAGGGCGGAAGTACCGGGAGAGGGGGAGCGCGGTAGTACCGGCGAAGTTGGAGTGGTAGTTCCAGAGGAAAATGGTAGTACCAGTGTGGAAAAAGCGGTAGTACCAGCGAGGAACAAAACACCAAAAGATTCGGTTGGGAGAGGAGGAAGAAGAGAGGGAGGGAGGAGAGCTGGAGGTGCTTCACTGTGGGAGAAAAGGAGGAGAGGAGGGAGCTAGGGAGGAAGAAGGAGGGAGGAGCAATGGAGCTCGGGCTTTGCTTATATAGAGGAGGAGGGAGAGAAAGAGGGCACGGGAGGGAGGAGAGCTGGGAGCAGCGGGGTCGGCGCGGCCAGGGAAGGGGGCGGAGGCTTTATAGCTACAAAGGAGGACATAGGTGGAAAGATCGAGGTGGAGCTCTGAGCGGGCAGGCGTGTGCGGGGATGGCAAGAAGAAGATGATGAATAGTACAAGGCGAGGGCGAGGCGCACGATCTTGATCGAACGGCTGGTGCGGCGAGGAGAGAAGGAGCGCCAAATCGAAGATCCGACGGCTGGGAGAGGGGAGGCGGGGTCGAGCACGCGATTGTGATCGGGCGACTTGGAACGGCGAGGAAGCGGAGCGTCAGATGGAGATCCGACGACCACGTGAGGGGGCGGCGACGGGCGCATGAGGTCAGTGGCGGCGCGGCGAGAGAAGCGGTGTGGTGGTGGCCATAAGAATAGTGAGCCGAGAACGAGAGAAGTGATTTTATTTGATTTTTGATTTTCAAAATTCCAACAAATAAAAAGGCTTTTTAGAAAATAGTAGTAGAGTCCAAAATTATATAAAAATACACATAAATTCCTTGGATTATTTGGAACTTAATAAAAATAGTTTTAACTATATTTTTTCTTTAATATTTTTAGATAAATTATTTTTAATTTTCAGGTTAAAGGTAAAACCATTTTAAAATCCAATAAATCCAAGAAAACACTTAAAATACTAATTTTGATTTTAAACATAAGAAAATTCAATTAAACTAAGATTTATTTAATTTAGGTTTGATTAATTCATATTAAAATATTTTTTATTTCTAAAATTCCCAATTAAGCTTTTAGCAATAAAGGAAAATGGTTATTTTTTAATTTTGAAAATCTTCAAAACTCGAAAAATAGGATGCTACAAAATCCAACATGCTCAAAAATACATGATAATATAACAATAAAAATATGATGATTTAATATGAATTTAGGTGAAAATTTTAATTCATTTGCAGTTCGTATTGGTTTCTAAAGAGTTTTCAATGTTAAAGTCATAGTGTGCATGCATTTTAAATATTGAATTTTTCTATAATAGTAATATGTTCAAAACCTATTCCACATTAAAGTACAGCAAAAATATAAACTAACAAAATTAAGTTTACTCAATTTGGAGTTAAAGTGAATTACTTATGAATTTTTGAAGTTTATAACAATTTCATAGTAAAAACAATTCATTTCGGATTTTCTAATTGAGTTAGATACTTTTTGCAATCATGGTCATCTAGCCATCGTGAATGACATGTGGGATCGGGTCATTGTTGACCCGGTCAACGTCGGCATGGTCAACAAGCCACATGGGGCCACACGTCAGTGGCTCGGTCCATGCGCACAATGCATGGATTGGAGGTTCATGGACTTGGCTCACGGTCTACGGTTACTATGCACTTAATCACATGGCCCCTGACAAGGATTAAAACCTTGATGTATTATTTTAATACATAAGAGAAGACCATATGTCTTCATGGTCGTAACCCCTAAGGCTAACGACCTTACTGGTCGTAAGGATTTCAGAGGCTATATAATAAATACCCTGGTTGGACAAGGTCCCAACCTAGTCTTCGACGAGCCAATTACTCGTAAGGATATGAACTTGTATCATCTGGACCTTAATCTAGGTATATCCCTTACCGTGTGATGAATGAAACACGTGTTATATATTCCATACCAAGCGACGTTACATAATTCTAAGACACTGGACTACGGTTGAATGTCTCATCGACATATAACTGCACAACCGTTGATACCTTGTCAACTGACACCTCTCTCTGACCAGATGCGTTACCTCCCAACAGGAGTCTCTTTAAAGGATAACTGCCATCGCTTCATTAACTACTTAAGGAGGACCACGGAAGATGGAGAGAAGAGGGGGTCGAAGGCAATTGAGAAGATTAGCAGTTGATTTGATTACAACACCATAGCAAGCATTGCGCTCAAGTGTAACTAGGATTAGCCTTTTGTTTGATCATTGGCATTCCTTGTAATAGCCAGTTCATTGCAATAAATGGTGACCTCATTCTATTCCAGAAGAAACGCACTATTTTCCTCTGTTTTTATATATTCATAAGATCGACGATTTGATCGTCGACAGCCCCACATGTAATAGGCTCATAGTCTTAATCAACTTTCTAATTAGGTTCATTATCGGTGGGATCCACATGTCATACGTTCATTAAGAAACGTAATTAAAAGTTAAAGAAGGTCATTACCCTAATTACTCCGGCGGCTCACCGGAGCTTCCGCGCACGAGCAGCCGCGGTGAGGTAGACGCTTAGGTGAAGGAGTGGAGCTCCGGACTCGGGATCGGCTCCACCGAGTGCGGGAAGTCCTCATGAACACGTTGGTAGTGGCGCGGTCCGATGGTTGCTAGCGGTGAGCTCCCAGCGGTCGGACGCGGAGATGGGAGCGGCACATGAGGAGAAAATGCTACGGTGGTCTAGGAGCTTCGGGAAGGAGCGCGTTAGCGTCGCCTCGGCTTCAGGAATGCGGCACATCCGATGATGACATCGATGGGGGTCGGAGTTGACAGGAATGGTCACGGCGACATTTCACCAGGGTCGAAGAAAATGTAGTCGGACGCCCTCGGTAATGCACCAAAAATCAATCAACTTCACCGAATACTCAGTGAGGCATTGTGATCCTTATGCACAAAGCGGCGTTGAGAAAGACTCACTGGAACACCGATGAGCTTCGGGGCCGTGGCCGCCAGAGTTGAGGACGACAATGTCATTCTCGGCGATCAGTGGACGAGAAAGGCTCGGACTGGCAAAAATGGATGTGGCGTTGAGAGGAGAATCCGGAGGTGGGTGTTCTGGCTCGTGGGTGGAAACACAGCGGCGGTGCTCTCCTAGTCTTCTTCCTTGGCCGAAACAAAGAAGAGAGCAGCGAGAGAGAGAGCGAGAGAAAGAGTTTGAGTGGCCTAAGGAGGTTCACGAAGTCCCGGCGATCCTTCAAAGTCGGTCAGAAGAGAACGAGGTGGCAAGAATGGGCGTTGTGGCAAGCATGCACTGTGCCAGCGCGCCCGGCCAAAGCGGCGAGGAAGACGACGGCGGTGCTAACGAGTTGGGTCCGCCTGTCAGCCATAGCGCGAAGCGGCGCGAGCCTAGCGCTGTGCGAGTGATGCGGTCGGTTGAAGTGAGGTGGCGTTGTCCAGTCAAGATGGTTGGCTCAGGTCGCTACAATTCATTGGATTATGTCCGGCCGGACGGTTTGACTAAATTCAAATTTAAACTTCTCAACTTTGACCGAGGTTTAAAAATAGCAAATAAATTTATAAAAATATCAAATTTTGCAAAGGGGTTCTGGGACAAGGTAGAGCTCATATAAATTTTCTAAAACTAACTGTTAATGATTTATACACTTATTTAAAATTCATTTATAGTAGCTATTTATGAATTAAGTTGGAATTTTTCTCAAGGATAAATTGAATTCCAAAATTTTGATATAATTCATATTTATTCATGATAATTATTATAGTATTTGAATAAATTATTTTCTGGAGATCATCCTAAACATTTATTCCCATTTGTTTTAGAACTTAAGTCCAAGTTTAGGGTTTAATCTTAAATTAAAAAAAAATTCAAAGTTCATAATTTATGATCATGCTCCAAAAATGTTATGAAATGCTTATGAGATGCATATAACTCCCATCAATACAATTGGGACTATGACAGTGTGTGTGTATGAAAATGGTATGGTTCTCTTGGGAGTATCAAGAGTACGTACTTCCACTTCTTATATACCACTTAAATCGTATGATGATACCTCTTTATCTATTTGAGCATACTCCAATAATGATTATAAGATACCCTAAAGTGAGTTTCATGAATTTGTTTTTATTAAAATGCACTTTTTATAACAAAATTTGTGTACATATTCTTTTATATATGAAAAAGGTTATATAACGAAAATAAAGAGCTTCAATGGAAAATTTTAAAACAAGTCACATTGGAATATCCTGTGATTGGTATTTAAGTATATTAAAAGTTATAAAGATGTATAATATGTTCATTTACGTGATATACATACATACATACATACATACGTACATACATACATAGATAGGACACCCGTTTTGTACTCTTGGGAGTATGTACTTCCACTTCTAATATACCACTTAAACAAATATGTTATACTTCTTTATCACTTTTAATATATTTAAATACTACTTATAAGATACTCTAACGTGACTTGATTGTAAAATTTCCATTTGAGCCATTTTTTTTGTTATATACCATTTTTCATATATAAAAGAAGTATATACACAAATTTTGTAATAAAAAGCGGACTTTAATAAAAAATTTATGGAACTCACTTTAAGGTATCTTATAATCATTATTGAAGTATGCTCAAATTGATAAAGATATATCATTATACGATTTACATGGTATATGAGATGTAAAAGTACGTACTCGCAAGTGTACGATACCATTTTCCTACGCACACACATACATGCATAACATATATATGTATGTATGTATATACATTCGAGACAATATTACACGGAACGGACTCTATAAGTTATTCAAGGACGGAGCTACGATTTTCACTCGGTCGGTCGGGATATATTCTTAACAGTTTTTTTATCAAATATTTATTTTAACATTATCAGCATATGAACCACTCGAATTTCCTCTAAGACGATAATTAAAAACGAAAGAAGCCAACTGTAGATAGCCTAGCGATGCCAGAGTTCGGTTCCCAGCCGGCTGATTACACCATGCACCTCGAAACAAAACTATTTTGAAAGAAACTAGTTTGGTGGTTAGCTTCCTCCTATATCCTCTGCAATTTAAAAGGGAATTGCGTGTTTTTAATCCTGTTGTTTTTGTGATTCTTTGTCTTTTACAGGAGCGACGATACATCTACTTTATATGGTTGGGTAGACGGGATCACGAGTGTGTGGTTGGACGAATTTTTTTTTTGGGTCGTAGGTTGTTGTTTTGATAGTGATTGGTGCCATCGATTTGTTAAGTTGCACGGATCTAAAGTTATCATCGATCCTACATCGTGAAGACTAGGCATTCCTCGTATCAATTATAGCCAGAAAAAGTGTTCCTTCAACTATATATACACTAACATAAATGCGTTCCGTTTTGCATTGCATGGCTCTAGCTATAACTGATACATAGGATGTCTGATCTTCACGATGTAGGATCGATAATAATTTTAGATCAGTGCAGCCTGACAAACCGATAGTGTCAACCACTGTCAAAACAGCAACATGCGATAAAAAAATTCGCCTAACCACATACTCGTGATCCCGTCTACCCAACCATATAAAGTAGATGTGTCGCCGCTCCTGCAAAACACAATGAATCACAAAAACAATAAGGCTAGAACACCCAATTCTCCTCTAAGCTGCAACTTATATCAAACCAAATGAAGAACAAGCGGATAACTCATATTAAAATAATAGATTGGTTGTGGTTGTCTCTTTATAATGTGGGAATACGTGACTATTTATAACTGTCTCTAACGCAACCGACGTAAGGCAAACGGAAACAAAACGAAACAAATCAACCAAAAAATATTGCTAGTTACTCTTGGACCGATTCACACACCAAAACGATGATAAAATATTGTTAGTTACTCTTGGACCGATTCACACACCAAAACAAAGATCATCCGACCCCTATGCGTGACGTCTTGTGCGTGCCCACGGAAGGAACGGGAATCGGTACACCGATGCGTGCACTGCTCCCTCTATTGTCATGCACGAGAAGACATGATGGAACACTTGTGCTTGGCTGTATCATCAATACCTGATCAACCAAATTTATCATCATAATTGCACCATGTGGGTTCCACGCTTCATGCATCCTTGATAAATGAATAATTTTTCACACTACTACACAAAAGTTCATCATAGACAGTTCGGAACCGTCATCACAGACAGTTTTTGAACTGGCTGAATTTTTATGTCTGCTGTTATCACAGACGATTTTGAGTCGTCTGTGATAAGGCCCAACACAGATGGTTTTTAGTTCAAATCGTCTGTGATAGTAGTCTATCACAGACGATTCTTGGTTAAAACCGTCTATGATAGTAGCCCTTCAGTGGCTCTTCACAATTGGTTTGTAACTACAACCGTCTGCGATATACTGCGTATCATCGACGGTTCCCAATACGCAGTATATCACGCAGACGGTTGTATTTACAAATCGTCTGTGATATAACCGTATCACAGACGGTTTCAGTGAAGAACCATCTGTGATAGTCAACTTTCATAGGCGATTTTTTGTTGAAACCGTCTGTGCTAGTGCGATTCACAGACGGTTCTTTACAAAAACTGTCTGTGATAGTTCGTATATCTAATTACTTTTTGTCGGATTTTCGACTAGCCTCAGGAATTGCTAGCCATGCCCTCTGAAAACTTACAGGCAGAAAACAGGTACATCACAGATGAATCAATTAATTGTTGACAACTGAAAGTGATCATTTAACTCAAAATCAATTACAAAAGAATATTTCAAGTATTGTCGGTAGAGTTACAAATTGAATTACAAATACTCGAAGTGAATTACAATATTGAATCAATTATTCGAAGGTCGTTCATCGGTGTCAACGGCGTGAAACTCTCCGTCGAGGTTAACGATGTTCGCCTTGATAAAGCTGCAGAGCGCCCCTCAAACGTACGTGACCTCGTTCATGTCGAGTGCATTTAACTCTATATTCAATACCAGTGGACAGCGGGAGTAAAGTAGTAAGCATATATATTTAAATTTATAATTAGAAAATAATTATTGCGAGATTGACAAACCTAGGGATCGTGCCTCCTAGAACCAATCAATAGCCGCATATGATTGCATACGTAGAATACGCATAGGTGATCTCGTTTTTGCTGGCGGTACTGCAAAAATAGAATTATATATATATGTACAGTCAGTTCGAGACATAATATTACAAAGTATGATATAGGATTATTGTGTTGCAGCGTGTGCCGCAAACCGCATCCTGTGAGTCAGTGTGGCGCTCGATCCCTTGTATGCCCCTCCCTCGGCAACATAGCCGATGAACGACCTACATGATTCTAAAAAGTTTTCCGCGTCCATTTCAAACGAAGGAAGATTGCAATAGAGTTATAATGTGCGAAGGAAATGAACATACCTATCGAGTATTCCTTTAAGAAGGGTGAAGTCGTGGTTTTTATTGAGTAGGGAATCAAGGTACAATACCGTGTTCCTCTTTGGTACAATGATTAGAAGAATCCAGTGGAACCTACTCATGTATGTCGCTATAGTCATAAACCTATGTTCAAACGAAATTTGTATAACAAGTAGTGAAGCACTTACTTCTGGTTGCAGGGCACCATTATGTACTCCCTGTCGTCTATAGCAAGCAATCCCATTTTTATGTAATTCTCGACGTAGGATGCGTCTTGGTTGATTGTTTGCTCAGAGATCACGTGTGGGTCGAGGAAACCTACCGGTTCTTTGATTCGACGGGCACATTTCATAATGTATCTGTACATAAGCAATGAGTTGTGATATTTATTGGTATCACGTGAGTGTAGAACTTGATTGTACACACTTACAGTGTCTAGCATCGTAGAAGTGATGCGTCAAGGGCATTGAGGTTGTATAGGTCGAATAAGTCGTCAAAGCCCACGACAAAGTGGCCCGGCTCGTGGAGAAAATGCCCCTCTTGTATCTGACGATGATTCCAGTATGGTCCCCCTCCTCTTGAGTCTTGCGCAGGTACCAATCATGCAAAGATTGACAAGCTAGTCCCGAGCCGTCTAGTTCTGTGTTGGAGACCAACAGACTTCCGAGGGAGTATTTTTTGGGCTTGGCAGGCGCCTGAATGTTCTTCGATATCGATTTCGCCTTAACGAGTTGCCTGTGTCCTGTCTTCCCGTGAGACGACTCAGGGACCGATATGGTGACACGTTTTTCTTGTCCCTTCAGCGTCTTCTCGACGGGAACCGATGAGGCGGACTTCAGCGAAGGTTGAGGTGGACTCATCGAGGGTCCTATTGTAGAAGCAGGGTCGTGTCGATATCGCGTCAGTGTAGGGTCCAGAGCGATGTCTTTCTTGGGCCACTGGATAAAAGTGTACATGGCATCACCTAGTGTTATGATTTCTTCGTTTGGGTGAATCTCCAGTGGGATGGTCATGAAATTATCATGTACCATGTCCACTTGGACCGTGGCGTAACCTGCGCCACCGGGCACCATCTTTGCCTTGCCCCCTTCTGGTATGGATACACCGTACTCCCTTGACCTCAATAGGAATGGACCCGACCATCCTCACTTGGAGCTTGCAAGACTTCGGCTCCTACAAAACGATACACAATTAACTAGGGCGTCCTATAGGTCTATCTTTGGAGCATTCCAGAGAAGTACATTACCTCGATGTCGTTGATCGGTAATTGAACGTCGTCATGTCCAGAATTATGTGTGGACGCGACGCTACTCCGATGTCGAGGAGGACTTGCTCCCAAATTAATGGGGGCGGCTTGCGCCTGGAGGGGTTGATTTACTTGGTTCTGCAAGATTGCTATTTGTGCTTGAATTTTTTCAGTAGCACATGTTCCACCGGGTGTCGTGCTGGTCCTTGGATCTCTTCCTACTCCTATATGTGTTGGAGTCGTGTCGGAATCCATTCCTCCAAGGTACGTAAACCCCAATGCCTCGCGTGCGACCCAGGTGCTCCTTGTTTCCCAGGGCCGTAGATAGTACATCCTTCTCCCTGTCTACTTGGAAGGAATCTTGGGAACATGCAGAAGTCAATGCTTCCTGCAAGAGGACATCATGTTATTATAGACACCGTAAAGTTATAGACTTATTAACAAATAAGTGGTTTGACATATTTACAAGCGTTGGAACACTGCCTCGTCTGCGGGTTTGTGAAAGAGATGCCCCAAAGACGTGGCTGATGCCCTCGCTTCTTAACCAGGCTCGAGTGCGCTCGTTTGAGATCTCAGCAAACGGTCTGGTAGTGGTCTCGTCCTCTGCCGCCCACTTCATGGCTTTACCGCGTACCCAGTGGTGCCGAGTTTGTGGGGGTGAGTATTTTGTGCCTAGAGAGCTCTGTGCGCCGCACTTTGCTCCTGAAATTTGGCCGTCGTCTTTATCTGCACAAAGGCGTACCATGTATCCCGTGATAAGAAATGATACTTCGTTAAGGGCGTCCGACCCGTGTTCACGTATTTCGTGACAAGCGTGCTCTTGAAGGCCCTCCATGCGTGGCACATCGCGAGGAACGCCTGCCGTCGCACGCGTGCCTGGTCTGCTTCTGGGAAAGTGAACGAGGCAGAAATTTCAGTCCACACCGGGCTCTCTCTACATCCGTCAGAGACTTCCAAGCATGGGTTATTGATGGGGACCCGTTCCCTTCCAAGTACCTAGCAGACGATCCGGAATCTCGCAGCTGCATTCTTTGGACTCAGAGGGATCCCAACGTCACTGACCTCCGTGATAGTCATGCGGCCCGATGGCAATTTGGAGATTCCTCTGCCATCTCGCTTGCGTACCACCTTGATCGGAGATCCAGACGCATTCGGTGACATCGCTGACGGCGGTGAAGACGGTGCCTCTGCCATCTGCCGTTGGAACACTGCCTCGCCTGCCGGGTTTGTGAAAGAGATGCCCCTCGAAGACGTAGCTGATGCCCTCGCTCTTAACTAGGCTCGAGCGCGCTTGTTTGAGATCTCAGCAAACGGTCTGGTAGCGGTCTCGTCCTCCGCCGCCCACTTCATGGCTTTACCGCGTACCCAGTGGTGCCGAGTTTATGGGGGTGAGTGTTTTGTGCCTAGAGAGCTCTGTGCGCCGCACTTTGCTCCTGAAATTCGGCCGTCGTCTTTATCTACACGAAGACGTACCATGTATCCCGTGATAAGAAATGATACTTCGTTAAGGGCGTCTGACCCGTGTTCGCGTATTTCGTGACAAGCGTGCTCTTGAAGGTCCTCCACGCGTGGCACATCGCGAGGAACGTCTGCCGTCGCACGCGTGCCTGGTCTGCTTCTGGGAAAGTGAACGAGGCAGAAATTTTAGTCCACAGCTGGGCTCTCTCTACATCCGTCAGAGACTTCCAAGCTTGGGTTGTTGATGGGGACCCGTTCCCTTCCAAGTACCTAGCAGACGGTCCGGAATCTTGCAGCTGCATTCTTTGGACTCAGAGGGATCCCAACGTCACTGACCTCCGTGATAGTCATGCGGCCCGAGGGCAATTTAGAGATTCCTCTGCCATCTCGCTTGCGTACCACCTTGATCGGAGATCCAGACGCATTCGGCGACGTCGCTGACGGCGGCAAAGACGGTGCCTCTGCCATCTCGCTTACTTGCTGTCTATATAAGTTACGTACGCAATGATTACATAAACAAATAGAAGTTACATAAACATATTGCTGAAATATTGGATGATTTTGAGTGCTCTCAGAAGGCGAGTTGCAAAAGAATCAATGTTTGCCATCTCAACCCTTTAGTCCATACTCTTCACAAATTGGATAAGAAAACTGTAATTTAGATTTTGAGCTCTAATCAGTGCTTAGCTATACTGATAGAACAATCACATGCAATTCACTGAAACAAAATATGACAAGAATATTTGATAGCAGCAAGCAAACTATTAGAATACGACAAGAATCACTGAATTCATTACTTCAAATAAAAAGCCAACAAACCTTGAATGAATTTACTGAAACAAAAGTTTTGGAACTTGTAAATACAATTTGACAGCAGCAGGCAAACTAGTGATTACTTTGATAGCAGCAAGCAAACTATTAGAGCTCAAAACTGAACTAGTAATCCTACCGATTTCAGTATTAGACCATCTAAATCATAGAGTAAAATTAAGCCCACATAATGCACTTTCATATATCTTACAGTGCATGAATAATCTGAAGTAAGGTGTGGAGGTCGAGGTCGAAGCCCGCTGTTGCCAAGCACAACCAAGCCATCACCACCAGAACCCACAAGCACAACCAAGCCATCACCACCAGAACCTACAAGCACAACCAAGAAATCACCACCAGAACCTATGGCAGCATCATGCCACCAACATACTATCACCACCGAAACCCTAGAGAACATCACCCTCAAAGCCCACCATGCCATCAGTACCGAAACCAACCTAACCCGACCACCGTCGAAACCCTAGAGAACATCACCCTCGAAGCCTACCATGCCATCAGTATGGAAACCAACCAAACCTGGCCACCGTCGAAACACTAGAGAACATCACCCTCGAAGCCCACCATGCCATCAGTACCGAAACCAACCAAACCTGACCACCATCGAAACCCTAGAGAACATCACCCTCGAAGCCCACCATGCCATCAAGTCCGAGGCTTACCTCAATCGGAGGCAGGGACGAAAGGAGGCGGCATTGGTCAGAGGCGTTAGTTGGAGGCGTTGGGTGACATCAATGGAGGAGACCAAGGGCAACGCCGGGATCGGGGTTGGGGGGCGCTGACGCGGGGGAAGAAGAGTGAGGAGTGCACAACCCTTGCGATTCTGGGGAAGAAGACTAAGGCAGAGTGCACAGCCCTTGCGATTCAGCCACTTATATAGAGGGATATCACAGACGGTTCTCTAGAACCGTCTGTGATAGTTCCATATCACATACGGTTCGTTTGGAACCATCTATGATTATTTTATCACAGACGGTTTTAAAGAACCGTTTGTGATGAGGTGTCTTCTATAACCTGTTTTGTAGTAGTGCCATGTCGATCAAGAAACCAACCAAGGCTTGCATTTGTGAGATGGATTGCAGCTCATGGTTCGTAGGTGACGTTTGTACACGCCATCAAACATAGGTTTACTTTAACACTAGCATTTTCTCTCCTTCGGTCTGATACGGTCTCCTATATTTCTATATGTATAAAACTACAAGTACACGATACTATCAGGTAGTAACATATATGTGCATGCACTGTTTGACCAGCTGATCGAGCTACCTGCCCAAATTTGCTTAGTAAAATACTCCTACTACCTTGAGCTGCTCCTTCCTTCCTTGCTTGCTTGCGTGCATCATCCGGTACGTACGTAAAGCTCGCTCGAAACCCTCGTATTAATAATAATCGCGAGTTAGGCTTCCTAACTTTGAACTCACGCATGTTAAATGCATGTGCGGCGGCTCGGTTTTAAGTTTGAACACCTGGAACGAAGCAGCCTCTGCAGCGTACATAGCACGAATTAATTAGTCCAGGCCCGCATGTACGTGGCTAGCTATACGTTGTTAATTAGTCGGTACGTATATATAAACCCCTTAATTATGAATTATTAATCCTGCATTAATCTGACATGAGGCTTTCTTTTTGCGATGCCCGTATGTATATAGTACCACCACCTTGTCAGCTAGCTATTTCATCACAAGCCTCCATCCCTTGTAAGCACACGTACGTTCACAACGTCTATCGTACACCATGTCGTCGTCGTCGTCGTCGTCTAAGGCGAAGAGACCAGGCGGCCTCCAGGGCCCAAGGCCGAAGCCGCTGAGCCTGTCCATGTCGTCGGCACGCCCGTCCAAGAAGCCCCGCGGCGGCGATGTTGTCGTCGGCGGATCATCGGGGCCGGTGATCGTGTACGAGCACACGCCGAGGGTCGTCCACGCCCGGCCGCACGAGTTCATGGCCGTCGTGCAGAGGCTCACGGGCAAGCGGCGGACGCCTGAGCTGGCGGCGTCGGCGCCGGTGCTGCCGCTGCTGTCGTCGGCAGCGGCGACGTTGCCGGCAGTGATCAGGACGGCCGCTGACCCTCTGGTTCTCACGCTCGGGCAGCAGCGTCGGCCTGCGCCGCCGCCGTTCGATGATCGTTCGGCGCCTTCTCCTCCTCCAGCTGTCGCCGGTTCGCTTCTGTCTCCGAGCAGCAGCTTCTTCTCCCCCACCACCATGCAGGCCATACAGGAGCTAAGCGCGTCATTGTTCTAATTAGCTGCACAGAAACTATATAGTTGGGAGATGAATATTGGGCTCAGCTCATTCTAGCTCATGCGAGATGCACTGTTCGTGCAATTTTTTTTCCGCTTGGGAACAAATTTAGTACGCGCAGGCACAGCACATATGTAACTTGTTTGAACTCATTCACCTTGTCAGTTCGCATTGTCTGAAATTGAAAAGTTGTCTTCTGAAATCCTGCGAGTAATATTAATCGAAGGTAAGATTTACAAAGGCATGTTCTTATCTGAAAGCTTGAGAAGGCTGCAGTTTCTTTTCCGAATCATTAGAGGATTGCGGTTGCAGAGTCATTCATCTACCATGCATAGATATTTTCTCCTTCATTTTTTTAAAGATTTATTTTCTCCTTCGATTATAAATATTCGAAAGGGAAGAATGAGATCAGACAAACAGGAAGAGTCAACTTGTCTGCATCACATAATTAAGGCGTACGGTGCGATACATAATGCAGTAGCAATCGAACTTCACCTGAGTGTTTCACAAAGATTAATTTGACTCAGTCCCAGCGATTCACATTTGGCACGACATGATTCATATCTCTATTGTCAACCTCACCTCGTAGGAAATTAACACCCTGAATTAAATGAGATATTTGACACGACATGATTCATATCCATCCTGCTAGCTACTGTCAACCTCGTCTCGTAGGAAATTTACACCCTGAATTAAATAGAATTTTTTTAAATATCAATTAACCCTTTTTTAATTTTATTTTAAAGTTAACCTCCGCGAACTTTATTTTCAATTATGGCTCCTTTGGTTACGTCACCACCCATGACGTGACAAAACAACACTGTCACGCCAACCCGTATCTGGACAAACTTTTGTCACGCCATCACCCGTGACGTGACAGTATTGTTTAGTCACGCCACTACCAGTGGTGTAATAAAAAGTGCTATTTTAGCGAACTTATCATATGATATAATAATGTTGTTTGGTCACGCCACTGTGCTATTTTAACAGACTTATCCTATGATATGATAATGTTGTTTTGTCACGCCACGGGTGGTAGCGTGACCAAAGGGTTGGAATTAGAAATAAAGTTCATGCAGGTTAACTTTAAAATAAATTTTTAAAAGGGTTAATTAATAAAAAAATTCAATTAAATAAGATGTGTGACATGTTCAAACGACTAAAATTTTCATGAAATAATTAATTGTAAACTAGAAGTTCTTACATCCTAAACATCATAAATTTGTTTTTCTAAATTCTCCAGAAAAGTTTATTCCGAAATAAGTGATGAAGTAGAATTTTTTTCCTTCAAATTCTTTCCAGACATGCTTCGCCGAAGAAATTTCAATGGCGTTTAATTTTCAGAACAAGCACTAGTTTATAATCCTTGACTGACAAACACGTAAAATATTACTGATCGCAGAGAATTGTTTTATTAATATTTTGAACTTAACCTCTCACTAATTTTATTTCCAATTCTGACTCATTTGGCAACGCCATTACCCGTGGCGTGACCAAAACATTTTGTCACGCCACCGATCTAAGCGTGGCCAAAGCTGTCATGCAAACCCTCGCGGGCACGCCGCGCCAGCGTGGAGGGCTGGCGTGGCAGCTGTCATGCCATATCTCATGGCATGACTAGTCGGACTGTCACACCAACGTGCCTGGCGTGACAGTAGTGACTTAATGGTTTTGGTGCAGCCAGCTCTTTATTTCTCCCATCTTCCCCGTCCACTCCCGTTCCCAATCTCCTTCGTCCTCCCGCCTCCTGTCGTCTTCCCGCCGCCGGCCGTCCTCCCCCGCCGAACTTCCCCTCCACCCGGCGGCGGTCCTCCCCTTTGCTGTGGTCCTCCCCCGATGGCCGCCCTCCCCCACCAGTCTTCATCCCCCCCGGTCGACTGCCCTCCCACCGATCTTCATCCCCAACCGGCCAAAGGTAAAATAACGTGTATGTTGTATGTGATGAAATGGTGCCGCCTTTTTGTGGGATGTTTGATTGCACTCATGGGGCAGAAGTGAATGCTAGAATGATTGTCTCTCGGTTATTCATGAATTGAAATGGATTTAGCTTGCTCACTCTGAATATGATCCTGCACAGGGATGATAGTAAATAGGAGCTATTAATTGAAATAAATACAGTTGTTATGCTATGTGCTTACCTTAAAAGATTGTATGCTATGTGAACATATATAAAACCATGTCAAGTAAATGAATGTAGCTATGTGAGCTGTTAGATTGGTCGGAAATGTTGCTATACATTCTTTACAAAAGAACGAACTTGATTATTAGCAAGTAGCTAGCTTGACCTATTATGTTGATAACAAAAATGAGAATAAGAAAAATTAAGGAGTTTGGAAACACCGTATGTTCTCTGAAAAAGACAAACTCCAGCAAATCTTACTATAATACTAGCAGCTTGGTTGTTGTTTCAATGAACACTCCAACATGACAAAATAACAAAATGAAGTCATAATCGAATTATACATTTATTTGTTCCATTTAGAAATGTGAATCTTTTGTAGATTACGGCTACATATTCAAGAATTGCAATGTGAGAATGTTGTGTAATATGTTGCAAAGATATAAATAATGGGAAATACAATTATATTTCTATTCACAACATGCATATCTTGTTTGTGTCTTTTGATATGTAATTTGGTGAGAGGCTTGATGAGGGTGCGATTACAGTAAATTGTAGCAATAGGAATATGTGCACTGCAATTTATAATAAAGTATGAGAAATCAGCATTATTCAGACATGCAGTACTTCCATCCAGTAATATGGCATGCAATACTGATTTTACAATGTTGGATGTAGATGGATAAAGTTGTACGTGTATCTACCGGTGGGCCGATTAGCCAAACGAGTAGTGTTGTCGACTTTGGTGGCATGGAAATGATCGTTCTTTTGTTTCGTGAATCACCAGACTTCCGAACTCTTCTGACTAGGATCAAGTCAACCTTTGGATAGGATGAGCCCAGGGTCATTGTCGGAATGCAGTGGTGATATGACGCTGGGGTGGGTTCTAAGTTGCACACCTTGTTGAAGCCAATCTTGTCCGACGATGATTGGGACATGTACAAGGAAGTTTGCTCGCATCCCAGGTCTGTTCGTTGGAAGTGGCAGTGGAGAGGACAATTGTTGTTGAGGATTTGCCAAACAATTTGAATGTGGTCGATGGCAACATGGATGAACCAGAACCCGCTCTTGATCTTTCGTGAGGCCCCCAATCGAGGAGCAACCTTCCCAACATTTTATTGGCGTCGGTCTTAGCAACGATATCCCTCCGTTGGTTGATCCGTCCTATTTTCCAGTTTCTTAGCCAAGCCATGTTACTGACCCTGTGACTGATTTCAATCGTGCAGTAATGAACAACAAGCTTGAGGAGGAGGTGTTCCGAGACGCAACATCCCATGAAGTGGAGTACGACGAAGGATAGAGCTCGACCGAAAATGAAGCTCCCGCTCTGCTTTTCTCCTCTAAGGAAGGTCAGGTTCTTTGCAATGTCAAGGGTGAGGTCCCGTCGGTACATGCATTCGATGATGTCAGAATGGCTGATAACGCGATCTGTAAAAAT
The DNA here is from genome assembly GCA_036346395.1 of Hsuehochloa calcarea. NCBI lineage: Eukaryota > Viridiplantae > Streptophyta > Magnoliopsida > Poales > Poaceae > Hsuehochloa > Hsuehochloa calcarea. The sequence continues at coordinate 4,666,128 of CM070606.1, forward strand.
GGGTTGAAGAGCAAGAATGACATTGCAGACCCGGAGAATGACATAATACATAAGAACATATTGTTTTCCAACTATAGAGGATATAAAGGTTTGGCTGCAAGAATACTCAGTGCGGCACCATCGTTTGTTCGTAGTGCAACACTCCGATGTGAACAAGAGGTATATCATGATGTGCGAAAGGGGGTGCGGATGGAAGGTATGTGGTGCAAAACAAAGGGCAAGCAATGGAAAATAGCGAATGTGAAGCAGCCTCACTCTTGTGGGATTTCACGAGTGTCTGGGGACACTAGTATAAAACAGGTTATCATGGACGCTTCATCACAGGCGGTTCCTTTGGAACCGTTTGTGATATTACCACAGACGGTTCTTATTCATAACCGTCTGTAAAAATCACATACGTCACAGACGGTTATTAAATAAAACCATATGTACATTATTACCGACAGTTCTCAACAATAACCATCTGTGATAATGGAAACTTCGCAGACAGGTCTCAACAATAACCGTCTGTGATAGTGAAAACTGCACATACAGTTCTTAATAAGCACCGTCTATGATATAGTGGAAACTACACAGCACCGTCTGTGATATACTATTTATCACAGACGGTTATTAACAAGAACCGTCTGTGATGTGTATTTATCACAGACGATTATTAACAAGAACCATCTGTGATGTGCATTTATCACAGACGGTTTGTAATTGGAACCATTTGTAATGTTTATCACATACAATTTGTAATTGGAACTGTCTGTAATGTTTAAGCCTTTTAGTTCTCGTGCGATGCATGTCGGGACCCAAAAATGCAATTTTGGATCCTCTGTGTATAATGCAATAGTCCAGGATCACGCTAGTGCACACATTGTTAATGAAGACCCATCCACTTCTATTGAATGTTTGAAGCAAGCATGAGTACACAACCGTACTCGCAAGTTATACCACAGAATGCAGTTTATAAATGATAACTTATTCCAAAGGAATGACTTCTGTGGTTCGTTTGCAGAAATACAATATTTGCAATTGAATATGAATAATAGATTGAAAATATAATTCAAAACAAAGTCGTGCGGGACTCATAATAAGGATTTATTGATTTGCTCTCCTAGAGCTTACAACCACTATTCAAAATCAATGTTCTATCACAACCATGCACTGCAAATGACTATAAAATCTAAGTTCAATGCGTGCACTAGATCGAACCAGCAAAGTATGAAGAAACTTCTTCTTGAATCTGTGCCATGTCCATCTTCTATTCTTCGGCAACTACAGCTGCTGCTGCTGCGATGTCCAAAGAAGGTGTGATGGGGGCTGCTATATGGCTATCCACATCCATGGGTGAATCCCATGATCGTGGATCCTCTATGCTTGCAATGGCGAGGTGTGCATTATGTAGACCTTTGCCCTTTTTCTTAGCCTTGAAGGCATCGATCACGTGTTGTGGCTCATGGCAAACACGTGACCAATGACCCCAAGTGCCACATTTGTAACAACTTTGGTCCTGCTGACCATAGGGCTTCTCGTCACGCTTCTTTTGTTCACCCTTCTTGGCTCGAACATTATGTCTGCTTTTGCGACCTATGATCTTACCCTTCTTGCCTCTTTCTTTTGGGTGAGGCTTCCTCACCTTGTAGCTCCTTGCATTGACTTCATGGCCAACTTTGCTACTAGGCGGCTATGAGATGTAGTTCTTTACGAGAACGTCATCTTGAGCTTTCGCAACTTGCATGATGTCAATCAGTTCGACATACTCCTTGTAGTTGTCCTGACGATAGTTGCGTGCGGATTGCACCGTGTTTGGGTGAAAGGTAGAGAGAGTTTTCTCGATCTTCTGCTCATATGTGGTTACTTCACCACAGAGTTGAAGATTTGTACAAATTCTGTGTAATACAGAATTGTACTCCCCCTCGGTTTTGTAGTCAGTAAAACGTAGTCGGTTCCATTCTTGCTCTGCCCGAGAAAGAATGGTGTACTTCAACTTTTTGAACAGTTTCTTCAGTGCGGTCCATAAAGCTAGTGCGTTCTTTTCAGCCATATACTCATTCTTGAGCATTAGGCAGAGATGGTGTCTGAGAAAATAAAGTGTTTGATCATTCTACTTAGCAGTTGGAGTGGTGTCCTTCGAGGTGCCAAGTCCAATAGCAGCACAGAGCTTCTTGACTCCAAGTACGATTTCGACATCTGATGCCCAAGGCAGGTAATTGTGGCCTTGCTGGGCCAGATCTTCGAACTCCCAGTTCGTAATGCCAATCATCTGCATATTCATGCAAAAAGTGCATAAGATTACTTCAGGTAATTTGCATAAAATGGTTGCAAAAATTCTCATAATGTTCCCATATTTTTCTATGTATTTATCATAATTTACTACTATTTTTAGTGATTAAAAGTAATATAAATAATCACAAATAGTAAAAAAAAAAAGTAAATACAGTACATAAACTGCATAGAAATAATAATAACAAAGTTAAACATGCTTCAAATGCTGAAACCGATTCAAAAATTGAATTCCCAAGGCCCTTTTCTACTTGAAAAAGAACTTTCGGTGAATTATGCAATTTCCAGGGGTTAAAACGCGAAATTTCAGTTTCGAGAAACTTTTCGCGTAATTTCCAGAAAGTTCGAGGGGTTTTTCGCAAAATTTTCTTATTCGCGAAAAATTCTCATAATTTTAGAATTTCGAGGGGTTTTTACGCAAAATTGGATTTTTTTTTTCTTCTATATTCGACCCCATTACTGTGCTGTGCCGAACCGTTTCTTTATGGCCCACCCGGCCAAAATAAAAGGGGGGAGCGGCGATCAGGACCTTTAGGGTTCCCGACAGCTCCCTCTGTGCAGAGTGGTGGCGGCGCGTTTTCGGCGCCGCAGGTTGCTAGCACGGCGGGCGGCGGCCGGCGATGGCACTTCAGCGGCGCGGCTCGGCGGCGGCGCGATCGAAGCGGCTTTGAGCCATGGTGGTGCGGCGTGGCTCGGCGGTGGCGCTTTCGAGCGCCAGACGCGAAGAAGTTCGGGCGCCGCTGCGGGCAACCAGAGCGGGTAGGCGCGGCGGCGGCGCCTACTCTGGGAGGCGGGACCGGCGGCCAGTGGGATCGGCGGCGCCGACATCATCTTCTCCTCCTCTCCTCTCTCCCCTTTCTCTCTCAATGATGTTTTGCTTGTACGCAGGGGTGACACCGACCGCCGAGCCGGGCGTAGGGCGGTGCCGTCTTGGGCGGCCGAGGCGCAGCCGTCTTTTGGCCGCCGGCGGCACCGGCACCGGCGCAGCGCCGTCTTTGGCACCGGCGCGCAGCCGTGCTTGGCAATCGTATGCAAATGTCGTCTTTGGCCGGGTCGGGGTGGCGCCGTGTTGGGCAATTGGGGCGCGACACCGTGCTGGGCTGTTGGGGCAGCGGCTCCAGGCCGTTTGGGGCCATCGGTCAAAATTTTCCCTTTTTACTGTTCATATGATGCAATGAGTATTGTTCATCTGAAAAATATTGTTCATGCGATGCAATTGTCGTTCATGTAATTGCCGATCGGCTTGGCCGATGACTTGAAGTCAGCTCGTGATAGATTAGAACGAATTTGTAAATTTCAATCTACGGTACAATCGACATTCACTTTTCCATGCAATCTACCGATCGACTTGGCCGACGACTTCAAATCGGCTCGCGATAGATTAGAGCGGATTTGCACCATAGAAAAATCAATCTACAAAGCTAAATTTTCATAATTGAAAGCAATCTAGAAAAACAATTCAATCTATGACCGTCGTTCATTGACTGTTACCTTTCGATCCGAGGAGAGTTGATTGTGCTGATAACGTGTTGAGGAACCATCGCTGGTGAGCTCAGTCCAAGCGATTACTTTGTAAACAATACTCAGAATCGTAAGAACAAAGCAAGAACACAACAGTAGATTGAACACAGAGATACGAGGCGACTTCAGGCTTCGCTTTATTTATCTTCAGTAATCGTATTATAATGGTTGGGGCCCCCTATATATAGGCCCTGTTTGTTTAGGCTTTTTCTTTAGCTTATAAGCAAAAAAGCCTAAGCCTAAACAAAGGGGTGGCTTTTTTATGCAGCTTATAAAAAGTTTAAGCCTATTTAAGCTTAAAAGCCATAAGTTGTGGGAGAGGTGTTTTTTTGGCTTTTGTGGAATGGAATAACAATCTACCACTGAAGTTCATTGAAATTACCTACGAATGCCATTGTATATAAATCCCAATCATTTCGTTTTTTTTGTTCCTCCCCTCCCCCGCCACCGGCGATCTCCTCCCATCCCCCGATGGCGCTGCCTCCGCTCCCCTCCCCCAACGCCGCCGCCGCCGCTCCCCTCCCCCAGCGTCACCTCTACTCCTCCTCGGCGCCCGCCCTCCTCCTCCCCTCCCACCTGATGCGCCTCCCCTCCTCCCCCCCAGCGCGCAGCCGCCGCCCTCCCCACGCCTCCTCCTCCCCGATGCCGCCGCCGCCCTCCCCGATGCCGCCACCGCTCACCTCCTCCCAATCAATTTTAAACAGGGATATGATGCACATCACAGCTATTGATGATTATATTTTTGGGTTGTTTTTATTACTTCAAAGCATTTTTGTGAAGGACGATTTTTCCTGCTGCAGGCCTCGATCCAATGGCATATTTTGATGTTGATCAGCAAGAGAGTACTGGATGTCTGCGATGTACATAATACTTTTCAATGTTTTCTTGAGATCAAGTGGTGTGATCGGCTATTCAATATTGCTCTAGAAACTGCTTTGCCTGGGTGTTTTGATATTGCACCCCAGATGTTAGCTTTCCCGGATGCCAAAATGATCTAGACATCAAATCTAAATGTTGGATAATTACACATTGTTCTTTGATATAACTCTCTAACAGCAATTGGTTTATGGGTCTTCCAATGATTATGCAACCTTTCTGTACTCCTTTAAGTAATTAGGTTGATTTCGTTATTTTATTGTTACCTCACAAGATAATTTTTGAATAGCTTTTCCACATTATCAATGGTACTATACATGACACCGCTTCTAATATTAGTTCTCTAAGGATCTCCTCCTGCCGAATGCAGCATGGACATTTCAGCTTTGGAGAAGGCCTTGCAATTTATAAATATCATGAAAGATGGTCTTCCAGCTGCTGTCCACTCTGTCGTGGTAGTTTTCCTTTCAAAAAATGCATAATAGATCTTAATTTTGTTTGTATTCTGATGAGCTTTACTTTTGATGAAGTAAAAGGTAGAACATTTCGTTCTATGTTCTGTTTAAACTGAGGCAAAAATGTTTTGGATAGAATGTTTGAAAATATAAAGATGATATGGTGGCACTATAAAATTATGGAAGGCGTTACTGCTACAAATGACCAATTGGTATCAGGGTATATTGGTTTGAAGCCCCACATTGGCAACATGGAAAAATATTGCCAAAGTTTTGGGAATAAACCGAACACTTGCCAATTGAGGTCAATGTGACCAAATTTTGGTTGCCAAATATTGGCAACCACTGACTTCAGAGCAAACAGTCCCTTGCTAATGCCCCCATACAGTTCTTGCCAAATATTGCCCATACAGGTCAACCTGTTGCTAATGATATCACACATTTTTTACAATCTATGCACAATGCTGTTAACAACATATGCCATGTTCATGTTTAAGTGTGAGATCGTCCACTTCAATTTTGGATTACCCATATGTTTATCTGTCATTTCTGCTGCAGATCCGCGCGTACACCTTCAGGAACAGCCCGCACGCATAGATTTGCTACCCAGACTGTAGAACTGCCTGCTCAAGAAGGAGAAAGAGTGACCATTTCCTTGGTCAAGTGATCCTACCAGAGATTCGAAAGGTAAGTTTGATTTTGATGTAGCAAAAACATTTGGAGGATCTTTCTTCATTAAGTAAATAAAAATAAATTCCAATGCTGTGAGCGGGTAGATAAAATGCTATTGTCTCTTAATACTATCTTGCTTTGTTGTTGTGTTGGCTCCACCCCATTATGTCATTACAGGTTAGCGTTACTGGCCATTTGGCTATCATTACTGGGCTAGAATAATTTGAACTTTTATTAACTATACTCTATCATTTTGCGAATCTTAATGTTTTTTACTGAGTAATTTTTTTTGGAGGGCAACCTAGTGTCTTATGTTTTTGAGACAGAAACTATGATGTCCATTATCTGTTGTCTGTGACCTAAGTCTTGTGTTATGTCCAGCTTCCGCAAAAGGCAGTAGATATAGCTGCTGTACGGCAGCTATTTTTTTAGGTTAATATTTTCTGTCTATGCTACGTTTTGCGCTCTTGAAGGTATGTGCCTAATACCGTAGATGTGGTGGGTGGCAACCAGGCTCAAAGATCATCAGGATGCTCTTAGAACATGATGCACCGTGAGGACTGATGCGCCTATCCTAAGCTGTCAATTTGTGGATTTTGTGCAGTTTATGGGTAGCTTCATATCTTGTGAATACAGTCATTGAAATAAGAGAAGTGTAAACTAAAGTTCCTCCATTATTGTTTTGTAAGAAACAAACTTGAATTTGTTCTCTCTTAATTGAATATTATTTTGTTACCGTGTTATTTTGTTCAGTTGGCAAATATATGCTCTTTTATATTAATTTTGTTCATTACGCAATGTTCAAAATTAAGACATGCACGAACGAGTAATTTTTTTGTTTCGTATGTGTATTTGTACGTATTGTCATATTTACAAATCTCATGCAAAAATAAGTTTAAATTCATCTTTGAAAACATCCTTCAAACCCTCAAGAGTAATTCAGACTTTTTATCCTTCACACACAACTCAATAAGCCAACATCCTATAAAAAATCAGATTACTAAACACTAAAATTTGGCTTAAAAGCAGAAGGGTTTATAAACTGATTAAATCAAAAAGCTGACTTTAAGCTATAAACAAAAAGCTCTAAGCCTAAATAAACAGAACTATAGTCTCCTAACTCAGCTAATATTTCGGTGGAGTGTCCATACATGAACCGGTTTATAGGTGGGACCAGAGTTTCTTAACCGTAGCAACGTATCAAAAGCTTAAGGTGTGTATATATATATAATGCTCAATTATTGTAGGCAGGACACAATGTCATAGACGTGGACTACATGGAACGGGAAAACCTCCACACGATTGCGACGTGCTCAGCCCGAATCGGCTGTTCCGGTGGCAATGAACCGCCTGATGACTCGGACCAGCTCGCCGGTGGCCGCGGACAGCGGCTTCACCCCGAAGAACGCGTGCTCCTCGCCGGCGAACATGACGAGCTCCACGTCCTTACCCATCGCCTTCAGCCGCTCCGCGTACTCCACGTTCTTGTCCCTCAGCAGGTCGCCCTCCGCGGCGACGACGAGCATGCGGCCGACGTCCGCCGAGTCTAGGCTTGGGTTGTACGGCCCAAACGGGTTGATCAGCTGGTGGTCCTTGTTCGCTCCGGCCGGCAGCCCGAGACGGCAGTAACGGTCGCACATGTCCCGGGTAAGGAACGCGGTCTCCGGCGTCTCCAATTCGGATTGGGTCGGCTGCTCCGAGATGAAAAACGGCATGAGCAGGATGTATCCGGCGATCTTTACCGGAGCGAGACCCGCCGTGCCGAACCTCAGGGCCATGTGGTGACCCAGGTTGCCGCCGGCAGACTCGCCGGAGAAGAATACCTGGGTTGAGTCGGCCGCGTCGGCGAGCCATGGGTTGGAGAGGAGCTGGTCGCGGAGCCAGATGAGGGCCGCGGCGGCGTCCTCGTGGGCGGCCGGGAGACGGTGCTCCGGCGCGAGGCGGTAGTCGAAGGAGAGCACGACGGCGGGGAGCTCGGCGGCGAGGCGGAGGCAGCCGGCGTGGAAGTTCGGCCAGGTGCAGGAGCCGATGCAGAAGCCGCCGCCGTGGAAGTAGACGAGCACGGGGAGCTTCTTGCGCTCCTCCTCCGGCCGTCTTGGGCCTGTACATGCGGAGGCCGAGGCCGCGGCCAGCGTCGTACACGGCGTCGCTCCACTCGACGCGGCCGTCTTCGTGGTCAACGCCGACCAGGAACGGCGGCGCCGCGAAGCGGACCACCGTGCCGTCGCTGAGCAGCTGCATCGCGCCGCGGCAGTCCTCGACGACGTGCGGCTGCGGCTCCGGATCAGCTGAGGACTCCATTGCTTGCACGCGTATGAATTACTGGTACGAGCCGCGCGCTACGCTGCGCCTGCTTTTGTTTGGTTGGAAAGTAATTTTTTTTTGTGGCGGTCTAAGAAATGTAATGGTCAGAATGTAAGTTGTATAGGTTGGTTCCGGACTGATCCGTTTTTCGTACAATTTTCAAAGAAGATAATATATTTTTACGATCAAGGGCTTTGGGCAATTGGCGAACGTAACTTGGCAGCAAATTCAGACGGGAAGGACGAACTGCAGTCACCGAACCTACCAATGCTGCTGGACTCCAGGGATGATGTATGTGCATTGTAGAACGAGGGGCAAAAAACAGCACAAGGCGGTAAGAGGGCGCGACCCGTAATCCTCGGCAGATTCGGAGGCGGCAGCGTACGAAACAGCGGCTCGATCAGCAGACCTAGTAAAAACAATGGAAAACCATAAGACAATAGAAGCTCGAAAGTCGGAAACGTCAGCGACAACCAGGAAGCAACGAAATTACCTGAGTAGGACCAGAAGACCCAAAATCGTAAACGTTCAGCAAGCAACGAAATTACCCGGACAAACTGAGCGCGTCAGGGGTGGCGCTCCATCCGGCCGAACAACAAAATCTGCAACAAAGCCTAGAAATTAGCAGGATCTGGAGTCTGAAAACCTGTAGAAATTGTGCGAACTGACGACGACGAACAGAAGCGCCAACGCAGGGCGGGCTAATCGGTACGGGGTCGCAATCTGTGAGTGAGAAACGAGAGAAGGCGACTAATCGGTAGAGGGATAAAGATACACAGGAAGAACGAAAGGCGCAGCGTACGAAAGCCGGACCTAGAACTACGACTCGTGTCGTCTCGTCCGTCGCAGCTTTGCGTGCGGCCATTTGTGCGTATCTCCGTGGATGTATACATCAAATTAGTTAGGCCTAACCTTATCTTTTTGTTTTTTGGAACTCTGGACCAATTTAGTCCAGTTACGTAACAAATTTTTTAAAAATAACCTTTATATTTTCAAAATTCTAAAAATAGCCTCTATACCGTACTAATTGCCGCCGGGGACAGCAGCACCCCAGGGTATCACCTTGGTGCTGCTCCACGTGGGCAAATTTTATTATTATTTTTAAAAACTAATTAATAATATTTGTTGGTTGATTTTTTAAATATACAAAATGAGCTCAAACAATTATGAAATTTTTTATGGAGCCTCCTGTCATAGTTTGTCTGCTTGTGTAATTTTTTTTGAAATTTTATGCATTTTTTTCTCCAAAATTCTTTTAAAGTCTAATGTTTGTAAGAATTTTCTAATATAGCAAATGAGGTCCAAACATTATGAATTTTTTTTGCCAGACTCTCTACACAGTGGACTTGATTGTGTAAATTTTACATACTCTGAAATTGTATTGACAAATTCAGGGTTTAGGTCTCAAAAATTAGGACGAGACGTTTAAAAATTAGGGTTTCATGATTTCATGTGGTTTGAAATGTGCGAAGTTTAGTACGACATGACTACTCTTGACCGTTATGGTTCTTGATCACATTTCTTCTAAACGGTGGAGTTAAAGCAGAGTACAGACATCCCATTCTTTGGTGTCATTTTAAGGGCATATCTGAATAAGATTTTCTGACATCTCAATTCAATTGCAGACAAACGAGGAGAGGGCGGAGGAGGACGATCGAGGCGACGCAGCGGCCGTGGGCGGTCGGCCGTGGACCGAGAGGTTTCTGACGGACGTGGTGCGAGCTTCAGCGCCACGCCATCCATCGTACCACAATGTACTTGCGGTGGTACGTTCGCACACTAGGTGGAGGCTTACTTGGCCAGCGCCGCAGCGTCCAATAGACGCCATGCACGACGACATCGTACTAGCTGGTCCGAACGTCACCGGGTGGCCCGCCTCGATGAGTCGATAAAACATTTTTCGCATAATTTTGGTCCGGCAACACTTTTCGCACTTACTATCGGTTTTCTTGCAGTACTACCGCTTGGAACGTATCCAGCGTGAGAGTGCTAAGCTCTACGCCGTGAAAACAACAACACCTTTGATCGTCTACTAGGCGCGATGTGCACCATAGGCGAGGACGCGAGGGCTGCGATTAGATCCATAACTTGTGGTCGTCATAGCGACGTTCACGCCGCGACATCGCGCGTACCGAGGGCACCTCCACCACCTCCGCCTCGGCACCTCGTCGGCACCGCCCCGCGCGCCGTCGCGCCACGAGTCGTCGGAGCTACGGTCGCTCGACCCCGACCCGCCTCGGGCTACAGGTTTGTCATCTGTTAGCCGGTTCTTGTCGTGAGTACCTTTGCATGCACTCATTTCGGACGTATCTGACATTACCCTTTGTTCTTGCAGCACTTGCGAGGGGGCAACACTCTGCTGCGACTATCGTCATCACGGAGGGAGGCGCAGGACATGACTTCCTCACCGGCGCGATGTTTTTGCACTCCACACGCCAACCCTGACTCACCGCAGCGGCAGGGCGAAGGTTCGGCTCGATGACGCCGCGGCGCTCAATCACGCTGCGGAGCGTGACCGATGGTTGGCGACACGTCACGGCTCGAGCGGCGGAGGATCCCCCTCCACACAATAGCCTACTCAGATACACGTGAACGTAGTTACACCGATTTTCCCGTTGCACAAAACCAATGACTAACTCACCCCCTACCCTTCCCGCAGGAAGAGCACCAGTGGGTTGACGATATGCTCAGGGCTCAGCCGAACCCCCACGATGAGATCACCCCAGATTCGCCTCCCAGGCAGGGCCCCTACTACGACCTTCGAGATGTACGCCGCTCCCCGGACAGGTCACCTTCCCTGAGGATAAACTATGCCGTCCCCGGCAAACGACACGACGATGCGCCCTAACTAATGTCATGGCTGTGTAAAACTTGTTATATAATGTCATTGTGCATTCCGCCTTTGTGATTTATGTAATGTCCTTGTGCATTACGACACTGTGATTTATGTATGCAAAATGTTCTCCTAAATATTTAGTACAAACGACAACTCTACCTCCCGATTTTAACTTACTAAACCTTAAAGACATAACACAATGCTGCCCTAGGATCCCTCCTCGACCCTGCTATCTCGCGGGCGTGAATTTTCTTCAACAAAATTGCAATTTACCCGCAGGCTATATATATGCATGGTTTGGCTGCCATTGCCCTCTCTCTTCGCTTCCTCTTCTCCTTTCTTCCATTCTTAAACGGGATGTCTACGGCCTCATCAAACTTTTGAGTGAGCAGACAATTAGAAACACTACGGCAACACTTGGTTTGCCCTCGTTGCAGGGATCCGGTGAATGTGTTTACCTCCCATACGCCAACGAATCCATCCCGAGTGTTCAAATCTTACGGTAACTTGTGCCTGATCATCCCCAATAAACTTCTTTTCAAATAGCATATTTTTTCACTTGTAGTTGCAATTATTTTTACAGAACACAACATGTCGGTTCTGGCTGTGGGCCGATGAAGCTGTGCCAGAGGTTCGAGACATTGCAATGCAAATTGCTGCCTTGCAAGAGGACACCCGTGGTGTTGCTGCATTTCGTCAAGTGCCTCGACCATCGGATCAACCGATGAAAAATAAAGATAATGTTCTTAAAAGACTAGATGGAAGGATAGAAAGGGTTGAGAAAATACTTCAGTAATTAGTTAACATAGCTAGTTTGGCATTTTTCTTCTATTATTTCTTGTTCTTGCCAAGTAGAAGTTCAGTTTTAATAAGATTGTAATATCCACTCTTTATCTATACATCCCTGCACTACGTGATGTATGTCTTTGCAGCGTTGTTGTACTCGTTTGTATCATGTATGCCTCTATCTAATTCCGTTATGAATACTTTGCGTGCGAATTAATCAAACCCTAATTTCCAAATCCTACATTCTAAATTTTCGAGACCTAAATCTGTAATATTGCATACAATTTCAGAATACCTAGTTTTCGCAATGGCAAGACCGCACGACTTATCTTGCAAAGCAGGACGTGACCACCATTTGCAAAGTAAGATGTGACAACACACTGCCTCGCCAGCATTTCAGACCGAAAGGACAACACTCTGCAAAATAGGACACGACTTCTCCATGCAAAGCAGGATGAGACATTACTCCACACAGTAACATGTGACAACACTCTGCTTCGCTAGCTTTTCAGACCGAAATGACAGCACTCTGCAAAGTAGGACATGACCTCTCTCTGCAAAGCAGGACGAGACATGACTCTGCAAAGTAAACGTGACAACACACTACCTCGCCAACTTTTCGGACCGAAATGACATCACTCTGCAAAGTAAGACGTGACTTCTCTCGCAGCGCGGACGAGATGAACCTCTACAAAGTAAGGCGTGATGACCTGCCGCCTCGCCAGCTTTTCAGACCGAAATGACAGCACTCTACAAAGTAAGACGTGACAACACTCTGTCTCGCTGGCTTTTCAGACCGAAATGACAACACTCTGCTTTTCAGACCGAAATGACAGCACTCTACAAAGTAAGACGTGACAACACATCGCCTCGGCGACTTTTGATCAAATGATGCGACACTCTGCAAAGTAAGACGTGACTTCTCTCTGCAAAGCAGGACGAGACATGACTCTGCAAAGTAAGGCGTGCCAGCACTCTGCCTCGCCAGCTTTTCAGACCGAAAGGACAACACTCTAAAAAAATAAGACATGGATTCTCTCTCCAAAAAGATTAGAGAACACTCTGCCACGCCGGCTACTCGCGTGAATTTAACCACACCATGCCAACCCTCTGGCTTATAAAAGGAGGTAGAAGACATCGAGGAGAGAAAACCACACAACCAAACCCACGCTACACCAGAGCTTGCTTCACCACTTGGGATGGACAACATCAAGAAGCAATTGGACGAGATCTGTGATCTAGTAAGGGTTTCTACCGCATGGGCCGAACAAGCTAGGGCTGCTGAGGCCCGGGTCTGGCAAGAGCAGCTTGCCAAGATGGCAGCTCTCCGCAATTAAGCCCCCCGTAGCAGCAACCCCTGCCAGAACGTTCCAACCGAGCCTTCGCCGCAACACCCGCGAGAGGGGGAGACGCCGCCCCTGTGTTTGTGCAGGGATACATGCAAGTTCTTCAAATCTAAGCACCGGTTCAGCCTCGGTATGCGTTACTGGGGTTGTCCCAACTACTCCTCTGACTATTCCGACCGTCGCTAGGATACGAGCAGCTATCGGCAGCCGGTATTCCCCTACCAATTCTCTTTCAAATTACGCACTAACAATCTCTCCCGTCTATTCATAGTCCCCGGAGCCGCTATGTGGCTACCGCAAGTGGATCGACCTAGAGATCCACCCATGCGACCAGTGGCGAATCAACTTCGAGTAGTGGAATGCCGAAAGGGTACACAAGATTCGAGAGGAGGAGCGTCGAACTGAAGAGCACAACCAGCGTATCCGGCGGGAGACGCAGGCCCATCTCGAGGCGTGCAGGCGCAAGGAGCGCGAGGAACGCGAGAGAGAGCGCGACAAAAAGCGAAAAATGGCGGCCGAGGCAAGGGCGACCGACGAGGAGTACAACGCTGAGCTCGCAAGGAAGGGCAAATGGCCCCGGTCCACGCAGTAGGTCGGGCCATTCCGTAGTAGTCCCCCTCCTACTCGTCATGTTTTTTACTATCTCCTAAAGGTATGCGTACTTACATGCTCCGGAAGCTCGTGTCGCAAGTTACCGTAGTAGTAGCATCCATAACTAAAGCGATTAGCCGAACCATCATGCCATGTGACCACATGTAGCGATATACATCATGCGCGACTGCAATGTAGTTACAGTCTTTGTGCCTCCACTGAGCCATCAAAGTATGCCTCTTCTGGTGGAATTCCAGAGATAACCATTCACATCGACATCGATTTTTCTATGTTTTAGGGCTTCTCCGTAATCGGAACGTTCTCAGTCCCTTCAGTTAAGTTAATTTATGTACTCTGCTTTAACTCCACCGTACAGAATAAATATGATCAAGAACCATAGCGGCCAAGAGTAGTCATGTCGTACCAAACTTCGCACATTTCAAGTCACATGAAATCATGAAACCCTAATTTCCGAAACGTCTCGTCCTAATTTTTGAGACCTAAACCCTGAATTTGTCGAGACAATTTTAGAGCATTTAAAAATATGTAAAATTTCCTCAATTAAGTCCACTGTGTAGGGAGTCTGGTAAAAAAATTTCATAATGTTTGGACCTCATTTGCTATATTAGAAAATTCATACAAACATTAGACTTTAAAGAATTTTTTGAGAAAAAATAAAATGCATAAAATTTCAAAAAAAAATTACACAAGCAGAAAAACTATGCCAGGAGGCTCCACAAAAAATTTCACAATTGTTTGAGCTAATTTTGTATATTTAAAAAATTGTCCAACAAATATTATTAATTAGTTTTTTTTAAAAAAAATTTGCCCACGTGGGGCAGCACCAAGGTGCTGCCGTCCCCGACGGCAGTTAGTACGGTAGGGAGGCTATTTTTGGAATTTTGAAATTATAGGAGCTATTTTTGGAATTTTTGTTGCGCAACGGGGCTAAATTAGTCCAGAATTCCGTTTTTGGTAGTTAGAGCTCATTGCTCCTGTACTCTCTATAAGATCATGTTGACTGTGTGCTGAGATTCTTGGTATTCCATCTCCTCATCGTCATCTTTATCCTTTTTGGAGCTGGCTTCCCCCAACTCTTTATTGAGGGAAACAAGCCTTTACTTGCATAATAATCTTCCAACTTCTTTTGCCAGACACGGCAGGTGCGCAGATCGTGCCCAGCCTGTTGGTGAAGCGGGCACCACTTCTTACTCTTTTTATATCCATCGGTCGGAATATTTGCTTTGCCCCGACCGGTATAGTCCCTCTTACCTTTGGTAAGCTTTTCCGAGACCGCTAAGACCTCCTTACCATCCGTCTTGCGATGCTTCTTCTTCTTGAGAACTTTCTTATTATTCTTCGCAGGCTCTTCTAAACCAGATTGAGGAGTTTTGTCTTTTCGATCTATAGTTTCGCCCCATTCGACTGCCTCACTAGCAGCTGCATATTTATCCGCCATATCGAATAGTCCGGCGGTTGTTCGTGGGGGATTCATAGCT
Source organism: Hsuehochloa calcarea (assembly GCA_036346395.1). NCBI lineage: Eukaryota > Viridiplantae > Streptophyta > Magnoliopsida > Poales > Poaceae > Hsuehochloa > Hsuehochloa calcarea. Next base: position 4,681,285 of record CM070606.1, read on the forward strand.
ATATCCTCCGTGAACCTCCGGTTCCTCAATCCTGCCTTGAAAGCCTGAATTACAGAAGATTTTGTAATCTCGAGTATGGAATTATGAACCTGGCTGAACCTCTTGATGTACTGTCGGAGAGTTTCTTTTGGGTTTTGTCGTATTCGATGTAGATCATCTTCCTTCCCTGGGCGGTCGTACGTACCCTGGAAATTCACGATTAAGAGATCGCAGAGCTGTTCCCAAGTGTAGATTGATCCGACCGGCTGGTTAAGTAACCATGTCCGGGCAGATCCTTCTAACACCGTAGGTAGGTAATTGGCCATTACGTTTTTATCACCACCAGCCGCTCTGATGGCGGTGGTATAGATCTGGAGAAATTCTAACGGGTTCTGAGACCCGTTGAACTTGTCCATGTTGGCCGGTCGAAACCGGTTAGGCCAACGCATAGCCTGGAGCCCTGCAGAGAAAGCTCAGCAGCCTGTGACTGATTCATGGCGCCTTCTTTGGAAAGGAGCCAGATTGTGATCGGTTGGGGACCGGTTCCTTAGATTAGAGAACTGAGGCTCTAGCGTCCCGACCTGATCGCGAGCGTTATGATGCTCTCGATCACCTGCCTGGTTCAAACGATATCGAAGATCGTTCGGACCAAGCGAACGACCCTCTCGACGAGAAGAAGGTGTATTTGTTCGGAACAATCTCCTTCTCTCATGACTCATTGGTTGGAAACGTCGAGGAGGCTGCGGTATTGATTGATTCCCAACATACGCATGTTGCCCTCCGCGGGGAAGAATCGCCGGGGCGAAGTCATGGTTTGACTTTGCGGTGTCCTCCGTTCTCGGTATTCTTCCGTACGTTGTACGGTTTGTTGGAGAATCTCCGACACCTGTCCTACCAATTGGACAAAACCTGGAGCTTCTGCTAAACAAGATTACTATTATTAAAAATATCACGAATGCGATGCAGATTTTGTACCGTTACGGACGGTCTCGGAGGATTCATCGAGGTTGTTGGCGTTTGCAGATCCGAACCTTCTCTTAACCTCGCGCTTGGCTGTACTTGACTCATTATCCTTGGTGGGGCTGAACCAGACGAATTAACTGATGGACGTCCATCAACTCTGTTGCCTCTGGTAGCTGGTGCTTGATTGCCCGTGCCATTTCCATCAACACATGGTGGTGAGGTAGCGGGTGTAGGACCGTACAGGGCATTGTGATCAGTATTTTCCGATCGCATTGACTTCGTGTTTCCAGCATCGATCCTGTTGGACCGAAAAGGCGACTAGAGGGGGTGAATAGGAGCACGCTCACTTTTTCACAAAATATGAATTCAACACAATTTCACTCCAATAGCTACGATGAAGCTATGAAGATCAATATATCAGTACAGCGGAAGACTAGTATTGAATCCAATTAAAACCCCTAAGCAATGTGATAAAAATCAGCAAGAATCAAAACTAACGAGAGGCGGTCGGCCGATCATTGTTATCTTGGCGATCGACCGCACAAATCGGTCTGACCTCTGGTGTGGGGCGGTCGGACCGGCACCAAAATCGGTCTGACCTCTGGTGTGGGGCGGTCTGACCGGCAGGCTCCAGAACAGTAAAAACAGCCCGATGACGAAGTTGCAATTAGGTCTAACTTTTGATTCTCAACTCTAAACTTCATGAAACTTTGCACACACCTTCTCTTTGATAATAAGGACCTATTCCAATCAACAATTATGATAATTCTTGGAGCGATCTTGAGCAATTGCCAATTGATTAACAGAAGGTCTAAAACCGGGCAAGAACGAAAACTTGATCCTAATGCTTGTTCGTGAGAGATTGATGATCAAGATGATGCTAGATAGATTCACACATATCACAGCAAGCTAATCCACGTGAAAGAATCAATCACAAACTTGCGGATCAAAGAAAGCCCTAAAATCACCAAATTGAAAGCAAGAACGAAAAGAGACTTATCTCAAACAAACCTTGCATAGATTAAGAACGTGATCGTCGCTGGATTACACCCACGCCATCATGGATCAGTGGTCAATCCAAGATCACGAAATTCACCTCAAACCATAAAGAGCCCTAGCCTCCACCTCAACTCCCCTAAGCCAATTAGGGTTTCGCAACAAAAGAGGCGAGAGAGAAAAGAGCTTGATGGTGCAGCCACCACCTCCCCCCTATTTATAGTGGAGGCCTAGACTCCTAGGGTTTGACTCCATTGGGCTCCCGTTAAGGCTCACTAACAAACGGGTCACACACGCACGCTTCGCAAAGCGCCGTCTTTAACCTTTTGATCTAAACAGCTTCACCTAGCGCCATCTTGCGCCTCGGATTTGCTAATAGATCACCCTTGTCCATCTTGTGTCCGCTTGAGTCATTGACCTCACCCGGCATCGTCGATCGTTCTGGACCTCAACTCTCCAAGTCTAGTCCCGATACTCCTCGCCGTTGACCGTCGTTGACCACCAAGCAACCTGCACAACCATAGACAAGAAAACACGAATTCGGGAACAAGTTCTTCAAAACTTGACCCATGTTAGTCAAAATATGCATCATGCAAAACATATGCCATGGAACCAATGACTTTGACCTAACCAATTAACATCGCCACGAAGTTGGCCAACGTTCAAGTTAAAACCGGTCTGACCGCTCCAGGTGAGCCGGTCGGACCGCCCCTTGGCCGGTCGGACCACTTCCTGTGAGCCGGTCGAACCGCCCCTTGGGACTTAGCTGAAAATCAAGCCCTCAAATTCTGAAACCTTCTGGAAACTTTAAACCAATAGAACTTTTCTTCGAGACTCCAAAAATCATGAGACCAAGTGCATTGGGATCCCTCACTTGCCTACAACACCTATTTTTGGCCCAACTTTTTGACCACTTTGGTCACCGCCGGTCCGATCCGCCCCACATGGCCGGTCCGACCGATTTGGGACCGATCGGACACCGTGCAAGGACCGGTCGGACCGCCTCGCCGATGAAGCTCAGAACTTTGTCGAAAACGCTGAAACGACAAACCGTAAACGCCATTGCCAATTGTCACATCATCCTAAGATCCGAGCATATCCCCATGAAATCCACAATCTCCCTTGATGAACACATTAGCAATTATCCGTAAAATGTAAGTAAGAGGTTTGAAAACGAGTTTACTCGCAGCTTTCGACAAAGGCACAACTTGGTCCATAAGCAAGAAAAGGCAATGAAAATGACCAAGCTGGCATCAGAATAGTATAGGCATGTGAGACAAGGCAAAAGAAAGCATAAAAACTTTGATTTCCAGAAAAGGGTCAAAATTCTCACATAAGGTCCATATGAAAGAACAATTGTTCATTGACCTATGATCATTGTGAGGATAAAAGAATGCAATTCAAGTTCGTAATATTCAATAAAACAATAAGAATGCAACTCAAGAACTCCCCTCACTATGATCCTCGATTTTCAAAAACTTTCAACTTTTGATTCTCCCTTTGTAAAACAACAATATATATATATATCTCAAAATTTCTCCCTTTGTTTAATCTTCTCCCCCAACAAAGAAATATCTTCTCATTAACACATCTTCTCCAAATAAAAATAGCAAAGAAATATAACACATGTTCTCCCAAAGAAATATCTTCTCATTAATTAACACATCTTCTCCCCCTTTGACAATGGATTCATCAAGGAATCACGCCTTCCTCTCATCCAGAGATAACCAATAGATGATAAAGAAAGAAGCAAAAATAAAAGAAGCATAAGCGGAGTATGCATGAAGTGCAATGGAGTGGCTTCATTTTTGTATTTTTCAATTTTAGATTACAAGAAGCTTTGGAGATTACCCAAAAGAACAATCTAGTATCTCTAATATTGCACAAACAAAGATATCAAGCCCGATAGCTAGCAGCAAGATCATGGTAAGACATATATATCAAAGCTAAGCACAAAGGCTCAAAAGCAAAGCAGTAGATTTGATCAATTTAAGCAACGCTTCAAATTCAGCAAGTTCATCAACAGGGATCCTAAAGTGAAATTGGCCATGTTAAAATGTCAAAGTGAGATAAAAAATCTAACAAAGACCACATTAAGAGTCAATCAAGTCCCGTATTGAATCATTTTGCTCAATATTTTGTAAACGCCCATTTGTCAACATTTTTCTCATTTGCATTGAATATTGAAGTTGACTAATGATCTAACTTAGTGATAAGATCCCGGACTAGGAGCCATCCACAAACTCATCCTAAGCTTCACCGAAAGTTGATTAAAGGTATATCTTAGTAAAGAAGATCCTGGACTAGGAGCCATCCACAAACTCTTTCTAAGCTTCTACCGGCGACAAATCTTGAGGTTCATGTCATTTTGACAAGCGGTCCCCATGAGATCGTCGTTCATCAAACTATCTCCAAGTTCATGTCATTTGACAAGCAGTCTCGTAAGAATAGTTTGGCACAATTTAAGCATAAGACAATCTTGATTTTCATTTTTCACATCAGCAGTTTTAGAATCTCAAGAACACAAAAGCTCAAGTAATGGTCAATTTTAGATCAAAGAGCTAACAAGGCAATTCTGACAGGGCCAATGTCACAAGAGGAGCACTAATTGCACAACTCGCTAGAACATCCACAAATTGCAATTTCTTAGTTTGAGTTGTTTAAAAGGTTCTAGCTCATATAGCAAAGACTTAGCTACACATGTAAAAGCATGATAATTCTAGCAAGTCAAAGAACTAGACATGACATTGAGCAAGAATTGAAATACAAAAGCTCTAAAGGGTAATAGGCAAAGCTTCATCAATTTTAAAAGATAAGCAGAAAATCTTATATTACAATGCATCTTTTTGGATTTTTCATACCACTTGTTGGATTTTTCAAATGAATGCAATATGACACAATGAGATGCAATTAAAAAGCCTAAAAACCTAAAGAGTTCAAAAAGATCACTAAGTTCAGAAAAAGAACAATAAAAGATCAAAAGAACAAGGAAAGATCAGAAAAGATCAAACTCCCCCTCAAACCAACCCATAAGGATAAGTAACCCCTAACTCGCTTCTCAAGGTGGCAAACCTAGTTGGGTCTAAAGATTTGGTGAGGATAAAAACAAGATACAAGAGAAGAGTCTAGTGTGTGACAAGCGCCTGAGGTACTCTTCCTATCTAGTCGACAGCCCGCACAATTAGGATAAGAAAAACCCCCGAATGGACAAGGATAAAGAACAGGAATATCAAATGCCATACAAAGAGAGTAGAGTGTAAGTACCTGAATAAGAGCTTAACAGCCTGGCGATGGGAAGTTCTCGGAGATGCTTGAAACCCGTCGACCGCATGAAGGAGGTGAACCATCTTGAGTCTCCGGTCATATGACGTGAATAAATAGAGTCAACAAAACACGTGCTCTTCCTCTTTCCGCGCAATCACGAAAAATCAAGGCACGAAGAACGATGTGTCTCGACATCAAGTTAGTTAAACAAGACTTGGGAACCCAAAGATCGAGACACACGTCTCATGAGTAGTATGCAAAGCGTATGTTATCCTTGATTTCATCTAAAATTACATTATGAGCAATGTTTAAGTTAACATGGGAATTAAATCGTCCACAAATCGCGGCCGGCGTTGTCTTTGCGGTCGATCGGCGACCAAAACAGTCGACCGGTGAGCACCGGTGATCGACCGGCGATCAAGAACATGAGAATTAGGATATGTAGAAACATAATGATTAGCATGTGAGAAAATCCTAATCCAGTTTATTCCTTTCGGTGTTACCATGTCTCATAAAAGCTCTAGGTTGCCTGAATGAATTTCTATCAAGATTTTTCCTATCATTTTTCAACCTACGCCAACAGAATTCAATCAAATGTCTACCTTTTTTTGCAATAAGTGCAATGGTACTTGGTACCACTAGAAGAAGCACCATTGGAATTAATACAAGGTTGGGCAAAACCTACAGATTTAAAAGATGATTTTGCAGGTTGGGTTTTGAATTCAATTAAACCTTTTTCCAAGACTTGAATGACTTTTGGGTTTGAATTGTCTTGAAAAGAATTGAATCCTAAACCTTGCTTCTTATAAGGAGTTTTAGACTTGTCAAGAATCATGTTTAATTGTTTCTTACCTTTAGAAAATTTCTCTAATGTATCATGAAGGTAAGCATTTTCTTTTCTCAAGTTAACACAAGCATCACAAGTTTTATCCATTGATTTCTCCTTATACAAAGCAATTTCAAGCTTAAGAGCGGAACATGAAGCACAAGTAGTATTTTCAATATTGTCCTTAAGCTTAGCATATTTGACTCTAGCAGCTTCTAAGATATCTTTGATTTCACGTTCTTTTTCTAAGCATGAAGTGCAAGGGCTAGAACCAATCACATCAGAAGCAATCAACTTGCTAGAATCTAAGCATTTTTCACAAGGAGCAGATTTAATTTCAATTAGCTCGGTTCTAGCATTTTCAAGTTGTTGTAAAGCAATATTATGAGCAGATTGTAAATTGGTAATTTCTGAATGCATAGCATGACAAGATAAACATTCATCGAGTTCAAGAGTCTTAACATTTGCAAGTTCTAGTTTCAGCTTACCAATTTTGACTCTAGTTTCTTATTTTTAGTCATGACAAATTCTAGCGCTTCATCTTGACTAAGCACTTGCTCAACTATAGAATCATATTTAGCAGAAAGCTCATCATAAGAGAGGGATACCTTATCATCATCAATGTCATCGGTGTCAGCCATGAAGCACATACCAGTGAAGTCTTTGGCCTTCCCTTTCTTGTCCTCTTCGCTCCCGGAGTCCACATCGCTAATGGATTGCTCTCCAAAAGCGGCAAGGACCCGTGAGCGCCTTTATGAGCTTGACAAAGATCATACTGTAATTGTTCTCATGAGGCTTCTTCCAAGTCGCCTTCTCCTCCTGTGCTTACCCTTACCTTTTAGCTTGGGGCAATTGGCGGATGTGGTAAAGCTCTCCACACTCATAGCAAGTAACAGACCACCTCTCTTTTTATTTCTCACATTGTTGTAAGCCCGTGTGAATTTTTTTAGCTAAAAGGGCTAACTCAACCTCGAGGATATTCTCAAGCTCCTCTTCATGAATAGCGGATAAACAAGCAAATGAAAATCCGTAAGAAGATTCAAAAGAGTCATCAAAAGCCTTTTGAGAGGATCTGCTACCAAAGCTAAATTATCTTTCTTGGGATGATCAACTCTTTTAATTTCATGAGTCTTGAGTTTACTATAAAGCAATTCTAAAGTAAGACTTGAAAGATCAACATTCTCTTCTATAGCAGTAGCCTTCATCTCCCACTCCTTGGTGTTGATTGCAGCCAAGCGGTGGGTGGCATTTTCAGATTGAGAATATTCAATATCAACGACTTTCATTTGATTAATCACTTTATTAAAGCATCGAAAATGTCATCGATGCTCTCTCCAGACGATCTCAAATTTGTTATAATCACGCTTATAGATTGTTTGGCGCACTTTCTTAATTTGAGACGAACCATCATGATATGTTTCGAGAGTGTTTCAAATCTCGTGCGCAGTCGCAAAATTGCAAATCCTTGTCTACCAAGCGCACCATATAAAAGATTCTTGGCCTTATTGTTGTTAGCCAAAAGAACCACGTATGGAGTTTCAACCTCGGGAATAATGAGCGGGATCGAACAACATCCCATATAGCTTGTCCTCGCTCTCAAGGAATACTGCATACGATTCTTCCAATAGGCATAGTCTTGTCTATTGAACATATGCGGTTTTGTAGAGAATCTATCCATCGCCAAAGTTCAGTGACCGGTTAAGATCAAGATTGAACTAACCGGGCTCTGATACCACTTGTTGGACCGAAAAGGCGACTAGAGGGGGGGGGGTGAATAGGAGCACGCTCACTTTTTCACAAAATATGAATTCAACACAATTTCACTCCAATAGCTACGATGAAGCTATGAAGATCAATATATCGAGACAAATGGAAGACTAGTATTGAATCCAATTAAAACCGCTAAGCAATGTGATAAAAATCGAAGAATCAAAACTAACAGAGATCGCGGTCCGATCACATTATATCAAGGCGGTCCGACCGTACTCAAATCGGTCGATCTCGGTGTGGGCGGTCGGACCGGCACCAAAATCGGTCTGACCTCTGGTGTGGGGCGGTCTGACCGGCAGCTCGAGCGATAAAAACAGCTCGATGACGAAGTTGCAATTAGGTCTAACTTTTGATTCTCAACTCTAAACTTCATGAAACTTTGCACACACCTTCTCTATGATATTAAGGACCTATTCCAATCAACAATTATGATAATTCTTGGAGCGATCTTGAGCAATTGCCAATTGATTAACAGAAGGTCTAAAACCGGGCAAGAACGAAAACTTGATCCTAATGCTTGTTCGTGAGAGATTGATGATCAAGATGATGCTAGATAGATTCACACATATCACATCAAGCTAATCCACGTGAAAGAATCAATCACAAACTTGCGGATCAAAGAAAGCCCTAAAATCACCAAATTGAAAGCAAGAACGAAAAGAGACTTATCTCAAGCAAACCTTGCATAGATTAAAAACGTGATCGTCGCTGGATTACACCCACGCCATCATGGATCAGTGGTCAATCCAAGATCACGAAATTCACCTCAAACCATAAAGAGCCCTAGCCTCCACCTCAACTCCCCTAAGCCAATTAGGGTTTCGCAACAAAAGAGGCGAGAGAGAAAAGAGCTTGATGGTGCAGCCACCACCTCTCCCTATTTATAGTGGAGGCCTAGACTCCTAGGGTTTGACTCCATTGGGCTCCCGTTAAGGCCCACTAACAAACGGGTCACACACGCACGCCGCAGCGCCGTCTTTAACCTTTTGATCTAAACACTTCACCTAGCGCCATCTTGCGCCGGATTTGCTAATAGATCACCCTTGTCCATCTTGTGTCCGCTGAGTCATTGACCTCACCGGCATCGCCGATCGCTCGACCTCAACTCTCCAAGTCTAGTCCCGATACTCTCGCCGCTGATCGTCGTTGACCACCAAGCAACTCGCACAACTATAGACAAGAAAACACGAATTCGGGAACAAGTTCTTCAAAACTTGACCCATGTTAGTCAAAACATGCATCATGCAAAACATATGCCATGGAACCAATGACTTTGACCTAACCAATTAACATCGCCACGGTTGGCCGACGCTCAAGTTAAAACCGGTCCGACCGCTCCAGGGTGAGCGGCCGGACGCTTCTTTGGCGGGCCGGACCGCTCCTCGTGAGCTTGTCGAACCGCCTGGGACTTAGCCAAAATCAAGCCCTCAAATTCAAACCTTCGAAACTTTAAACCAATAGAACTTTTACCGAGACTCCAAAAATCATGAGACCAAGTGCATTGGGATCCTCACTTGCCTACAACACCTATTTTGGCCCACTTTTTTGACCACTTTGGTCACGCACGGTCCGATCAGCCCCACATGGCCGGTGCGACCGATTTGGGATCGGTCGGACCACTGTGCAGGACCGTCGGACCGCCTCGCCCGAAGAAGCTCAGAACTTTGTCGAAAACGCGTGAAACGACAAACCGTAAACGCCATTGCCAATTGTCACATCATCCTAAGATCTGGAGCATATCCCCATGAAATCCACAGATCCTCCTAAGAGTTTCCACTGTACTCAGTGGAGAGTTTCCCAGTACTTCTACTAGACACTTCCACGACGGAGACCGGTCGGAGATGAGAACCTCTTGAGGCCTTCGTGGCGGACTCAGCCTGATACGGTGAACTGCCGATCGTATGCTGAGCTTTATCATCCCCACTCGGATTGTAGGGCTAAAAATTCATCACCTTTTTTGCCGGTCGGAAAGACCGAGCTTGAAGAGGTTCTTGGACACTCCGAACTGATCGTAATGTCCTGTCCCTCGGGAAGCTCCACTTGTTGCAGTAGTGCATCCTCATCCATCTGCTTGACTTCGGCGTTGTCAGCGACTTACGAACCAGCAGAGGAAGAAGAGGACGACGTCCAATCACCCTGCATGGCCTGGATGCAGGCGTCCATGTTGAGGTTGGAGTAGTCGTCCAGATCGAACCAATTCTCCTTGTCCCAAGTTCCTGCCATGATATCATGAATAGAAGGATGAGCGAGGATTTGATGAGCAAAGAATTCCTTTAGAAGATTTGCGCCTTCTACCCCACGGACGGCGCCAGCTGTCGACGATCAAATAGCCGATCTTATGAATATATGAATGAAAAGAGGAAAATAACGCGTATCTTCTAGAAAGTAGTGAGACTGCTCTTTATTGCTTTGATCTGACTATTACAATAAGTGTATCTAACTTAGACTAAAGACTAATTCGGGAGTACAAAGCTCTTTCGAGAGTGTCTCCCAGATGATCTTCACTGTTCCAGCCTCCTTAACTTCGGTCCGCATTCCTCCTTATGTAGTTGATGAAGGGTTGGCAATTGTCTCTGAAGGAGACGCCTGTTCGGGAAGCAACGCGTCTGGTCGAAGAGAGGTGTCGCTTGATAATGTATCAATCACAGCGTTATATGTCAATGAGTCATGTAACCGCACTCGAAGATCGTAGCGTCGCGTGGTATGGAATATATAGCACATGTTCCATTCGTCACACGGTAAAGCATATGTCCGGTCGTAGATCCGCATCGCTCAAAACCTCAGAGCATTTGACTGATCGGAGACTAGGTTTGGAACCATGTCCGACCAGATTGGGTACTATGTAATCTCTGGAATTCTTACGACCAGTGAGGTCGTTAGCCTTAGGGTTTACGACCATGAAGACGTATGATTTCTATATACTAAATAACAAATAGAGGTTTTAATCCTCGTCAAAATCGGATTGAGAGATGTGAAATTTGAGACAAAGATTCGGATTTGAATTGATTCGATTTGGAATTCAAATTGCGATTGAAGAAGGAGGTTGTTTCGAAGTTGAATCGAGAATTGGATTTTGGATTTGATTTAGCATTTAATTACGCAAGAACTCCAATTAAAATCCAAATCTTTGAATTAAATTTTTACAAAGAGCAAAATTTACGACGTTACAAAGCGTGCATAGTGGAGTGACAGTTCCACAGCTTCTCCATTCCGTAGACGACTTGGTGCAGTATTTATCGCAACATTCACCTCCAATATTCCCTAGTGTGCCCTCTCTCATTGTTGTATTTTGCCTTTACTTGTAGCATTGAGAGATATGATTGAATCGATGAATTCTTCATGAGAAATGCTAATTGGTATACGTCTCTCGTGTTTACGACTATTGTAAGATTCCCAGACTCGCACTGTAACAATAGCATGTCACAACAAGGAGAGATGCCTTTCATGAGCCAGCGAAAGTAGAATGGCAGCTCCTTTTGAAAGCCATCCTATTCATTATTAGTGTAAGTAAGTAGCAAACGGGTTCTGTTTAAGGTCTTTGTTTCACTAATGTCTACATCCGGACTATTGTAAGATTCCCAAAGACTCGCACTGTAATAATAGCATGTCACAACAAGGAGAGATGCCGGATCATGAGCCGCGAAAGTAGAATGGCAGCTCCTTTTGAAAGCCATCCTATTCTGTTATTAGTGTAAGTAAGTAGCAAACGGGTTCTGTTTAGTGTAACCGTACTCCAGTATCGTAGCGTCGCGTGGTATGGAATATATAGCACATGTTCCATTCGTCACACGGTAAAGCATATGTCTGGTCGTAGATCCAGGCATCAGTTCAAAACCTTGTGAGCATTTGACTGATCGGAGACTAGGTTTGGAACCATGTCCGACCATTGTAAGATTCCCCAGCACCTGCCTGTAACAATAGCATGTCACAACAAGGAGAGATGCTGGACTGCGAGCCGCGAAAGTAGAATGGCAGCTCCTTTTGAAAGCCATCCTATTCTGTTATTAGTGTAAGTAAGTAGCAAACGAGGAGGCTGCGGTATTGATTGATTCCCAACATACGCATGTTGCCCTCCGCCGAGGGAAGAACGCTGGGACGAAGTCATGGTTTGACTTTGCGGTGTCCTCCGTTCTCGGTATTCTTCCGTACGTTGTACGGTTTGTTGGAGAATCTCCGACACCTGTCCTACCAATTGGACAAAACCTGGAGCTTCTGCTAAACAGGATTAGTATTATTTAAAATATCACGAATGCGATGCAGATTTTGTACCGTTACGGACGGTCTCGGAGGATTCATCGAGGTTGTTGGCGTTTGCAGATCCGAACCTTCTCTTAACCTCGCGCTTGGCTGTACTTGACTCATTATCCTTGGTGGGTTTGAACTGATTTAATTAATCGATGGACGTCCATCAGCTCTGTTGCCTCTGGTAGCTGGTGCTTGATTGCCCGTGCCATTTCCATCAACACATGGTGGTGAGGTAGCGGGTGTAGGACCGTACATGGCATTGTGATCAGTATTTTCCGATCGCATTGACTTCGTGTTTGCAGCATCGATCCTCCTAAGAGTTTCCACTGTACTCAGTGGAGAGTTTCCCAGTACTTCTACTAGACACTTCCACGACGGAGACCGGTCGGAGATGAGAACCTCTTGAGGCCTTCGTGGCGGACTCAGCCTGATACGGTGAACTGCCGATCGTATGCTGAGCTTTATCATCCCCACTCGGTCCATGGCCGGTGAGGGTTTCATCGACACGTTACGAGATGTCGGTTGGCTCCTGGAATTCCCAGAAGCCGTGGGTGAATACCTATCAACCATGATGGTGTCGAGAGTGTATTGACTCTCGATTGTAGGGCTAAAAATTCATCACCTTTTTAGCCGGTCGGAAAGACCGAGCTTGAAGAGGTTCTTGGACACTCCGAACTGATCGTAATGTCCTGTCCCTCGGGAAGCTCCACTTGTTGCAGTGGTGCATCCTCATCCATCTGCTTGACTTCGGCGTTGTCAGCGACTTACGAACCAGCAGAGGAAGAAGAGGACGACGTCCAATCACCCTGCATGGCCTGGATGCAGGCGTCCATGTCGAGGTTGGAGTAGTCGTCCAGATCGAACCAATTCTCCTTGTCCCAAGTTCCTGCCATGATATCATGAATAGAAGGATGAGCGAGGATTTGATGAGTAAAGAATTCCTTTAGAAGATTTGCGCCTTCTACCCCACGGACGGCGCCAGCTGTCGACGATCAAATAGCCGATCTTATGAATATATGAATGAAAAGAGAAAAATGACGCGTATCTTCTAGAAAGTAGTGAGACTGCTCTTTATTGCTTTGAACTGACTATTACAATAAGTGTATCTAACTTAGACTAAAGACTAATTCGGGAGTACAAAGCTCTTTCGAGAGTGTCTCCCAGATGATCTTCACTGTTCCAGCCTCCTTAACTTCGGTCCGCATTCCTCCTTATGTAGTTGATGAAGGGTTGGCAATTGTCTCTAGAGGAGACGCATGTTCGGGAAGCAACGCGTCTGGTCGAAGAGAGGTGTCAGTTGATAATGTATCAACTGTTGTGCGGTTATATGTCAATGAGTCATGTAACCGTACTCCAGTATCGTAGCGTCGCGTGGTATGGAATATATAGCACATGTTCCATTCGTCACACGGTAAAGCATATGTCCGGTCGTAGATCCGCATCGCTCAAAACTCAGTGAGCATTTGACTGATCGGAGACTAGGTTTGGAACCATGTCCGACCAGATTGGGTACTATGTAATCTCTGGAATTCTTACGACCAGTGAGGTCGTTAGCCTTAGGGTTTACGACCATGAAGACGTATGGTTTCTATATACTAAATAACAAATAGAGGTTTTAATCCTCGTCAAAATCGGATTGAGAGATGTGAAATTTGAAACAAAGATTCGGATTTGAATTGATTCGATTTGGAATTCAAATTGCGATTGAAGAAGGAGGTTGTTTCGAAGTTGAATCGAGAATTGGATTTTGGATTTGATTTAGCATTTAATTACACAAGAACTCCAATTAAAATCCAAATCTTTGAATTAAATTTTTACAAAGAGCAAAATTTACGATGTTACAAACTGCATAGTGGAGTGACAGTTCCACAGCTTCTCCATTCCGCAGACAGCTTGGTGCGAGTATTTATCGCAACATTCACCTCCAAAATTCCCTAGTGTGCCCTCTCTCCGCTGTTGTATTTTGCCTTTACTTGTAGCATTGAGAGATATGATTGAATCGATGAATTCTTCATGAGAAATGCTAATTGGTATACGTCTCTCAGGTTTCTGGACTATTGTAAGATTCCCCAGCACCTGCCTGTAACAATAGCATGTCACAACAAGGAGAGCCGCGAAAGTAAGAATGGCAGCTCCTTTTGAAAGCTATCCTATTCTGTTATTAGTGTAAGTAAGTAGCAAACGGGTTCTGTTTAGTTGCTGTTTCAGCTAATGTCTACATCTTAGTTTTGCATTTGCTGAGCTGTATGGTATAGCAAAACAGGATAAGAACAACATTCAAGGAAGATGGATACTGATGTTGATATTACTTTTCAAGTTACCCCCAATTCCCGAAAGTGATAGCATTTGGAAAGGATAGGAAGAAGCAAGGAGTTGCACGCCACCATCCAACATCCAAAGCTCATAGTAGTAAAACTATACTTTGTGTGGTGGCCCCCTGCTCCCCTCTTCCAGCTCCCTCTCGCTGACAGCCATGTTCTGGTGAGGAGCTGCTACGATTTTCTTGATGCCCCGCAGGGCCCTCCTGTTCGTATCTGCCATCTCGGGCGCAAACTTGACGCAGGGCGCAAACATTCTTAGAACAAGATACATCCTCATAACAGCCTAAATTTCATACAAATGCAGAAACTTGATAACTTGGAGGTAGTTTTCAGATCTTAGGCGTGCAGGGTTCTCCATTGTTGACGAGCTCCTGCAGCAACAAGTCAAACCAAATTCTCTTTCAGAAATCGAAGAAAGAAGGACGCATTATACTTGGTAGCACACCACGTTATGCTAAGATTCACACGGATCTGCGAAAAGACAAGACCTTTTGATTTGAACCGATCCTGATATCTCATCAAACGTCAGGAACGACCGAAAAAATTATTTTTTGACGCATAGCCAGGTCAAGAAACCGATGAAAACATTGAGAATTCCAAATGAAAGCAGCAAAGAAATCCTACTAAACTAGTTTTGCTCTGAGATCCAAGAAATCCCACATATGGAAAGAGAGGAAACTTGAAGAAACGTGGACCAAGAATCTGGCAAACACTTTGAAAACATGCCTTACAATCAAGAAGCTAATTTCTTGCCAATCTTGCCAAGGAACCCATGAAGATCCCCGAAGATCCACTCCAAAACCTCGAAAGAATCCTACCAGACGATGCAATGGCTTTTAGCTAACCTTTATAATTTGCATACTTTCTCAGGTAGACACACTTGGTATAAACGAACTTTATTCTAAGCTAAGAACGAGCTGTTAGACGGATAAATCACAGACGTGTTCACACCGACTGTTCGGTTTGGTGGCAGTGCTCTTGCAGGCTCTACGACGGATAAATCACTTTCCTCTTGCAGGCTCTACGACGTCACGTAGGCGGCCGGTCCTACTGCTCCCAATGGTACATCACCTTGGGCACCGCCAGTGAACCGCCACACCACATCGCTCGCTAATGGCTCGACCAGCATCGCCCTCGGGACTGTGCTACACGCACACTCCCCTGGGCCTACTTCGGTCGCGGGGCCCATCTGGCCTGGTTCGGCTACAGGCGGGTCAACTTCCGGGCCACCCCCTGCTGCCCCCGTGACATCGTCTGGCCCTTATGGCCTCCCTACGCCGTAACTCGCGATCTCTCAAAGACCGCAGTCGCACCACCGCTGGCCCACTGGTGCTCCCCGATGCTTCCCGACGATGCGACCCAAGCACCTCCGGCGCCAATGCTTGCTCCCGCACCGGCCTCGTTGACACTCATGCACCCGAAGTTGTGGCCACACGCACCAATCGCCATCCGTTGCTCGACTCCACCGTAGCTAATGATCACCGTATGGTTACTCGTACAAATCGGTATCCGATTTCAACGGACGCCTCAACCTACATGCGCAGCTTCTTTCGCGATTCTCAAGACATTCGCAGTCTTTTGGCCGATCCCAATTGGCGCCAAGCTATGACCGAGGAATTGATGCACTCGCCTAATCGACGTGGGACCTCGCTCGCGTCCACCGGCGCCAACATCGTCACAGGCAAATGGGTTTATCGCCACAAGTTTTATCCTAACGGTTCTCTTGAGCGCTACAAGGCTCGCTGGGTTCTTCGTGGCTTCACTCAGCGGCCTTGCATTGATTTTGATGAAACTTTCACCCGGTGGTGAAGCTCGCTACGGTTCGCACAGATTCTCACATTGGCTCTTTCTCGAGATTGGCCTATCCATCACCGGATGTGAAGAATGCCTTTCTTCATGGCACACTAGCGTAGATCGCTTCATCGTGTTCACCTTCCGGTTTGCGCTTACGCCCATCCGGATTACGTCTGTCGACTCAACAAGTCTCTATATGGCTTGAAGCAGGCTCCTCGTGCATGGTACAACCGATTTGCATCTCACATTTCATCACTGGGATTTATAGAAGCCAAGTCCGATATATCTCTATTCATCTTCAGCCGAGGACAGGATACAGCCTATTTGCTCCTCTATGTGGATGACATTGTATTAATCGCTTCTTGAGACACTCTTCTTCGCGGATTATTCTTTGCTCTTGGGATGAGTTCTCTATGAAGGATCCGGGGCCACTTCATCACTTTCTGGGTCTTTCTGTGAGTCAACAGAATGGTGCTCTTTATCTCTCCCAGCGGCATTATATCCTCGACATATTGAGCGTCTTTGGGATGTCCGATCGCAAACCCCGCAAAGACGCCGCTTGATACTCACCCAAGCTCTCTGCTGATGGTACTCCTGTGGATGACCCGACACACTATCGCAGCCTAGCTGGTGCTCTCCAGTACTTGACCTTCACTCGCCCGGATATTGCCTATGCTGTGCAGCAAGTCTATCTCTTCATGTATGATCCTCGCGAACCTCATCTCGCTTTGGTCAACGCGATTCTGCGGTACCTTCAGTGGCACCTCGACTATGGCCTCATTCTTCACCGACGCTCCTAACCGAATCGGTGGTTTATTCTGATGCCGATTGGGCTGGCTGCCCCGACACACGCAAGTCTACCTCCGGCTACGCGGTCTTTCTTGGTGATAACTTGATCTCTGGTCTTCCAAACGACAAAGACACCGCCTCTCTCGGTCGGCCGGCCGAGTATCGCGCGTGGCTAACGGCGTTCTTTGGCTTACTTGGCTACGCCGATTACTCCTCGAGTGCGCATACCTTTGCGTCGCGCCATCGTTGTGTATTGCGACAACGCCGATCTTTATCTATCTCTCCAAAATCCGGTTCAAAGATCGCGCACCAAGCATGTGGAGATCGACCTACACTTTGTTCGTGAGCGTGTTGCTCTCGGACACGTCCGTGTTCTTCACGTGCCTACGTCGTCGCAGCTTTGCGGACATCTTCACCAAGGGTCTACCTCGTCCGCCTTCACCGGTTCGGGCTAGTCCAACGTCCGCCTCCTCCGCCGGACTACGGGCGTGTTAGACGGATAAATCACGGGCGTGTTCACACCGACTGTTCGGTTCGGTCTCGTGTTCACACCGACTGTTCGTTTCGGTCTCGTGTTCACACCGACTGTTCGGTTCAGTCTTGTGTTCACACCATCCCAGACTAGCCGCTATCCACTATTTATGCAGGCAAAACAGATTTCACACACAAAGTCTGCACGTACAACGTTTCCTGGTTCTGTCCAAGCATCTGTAGTTGGTTTATCCCATCGGTTTCACATACCATCTGACGCTGGCTCTCATGTAACACCCTGACCCAAAATCGGCTCAATGCCCAGCCCACCGTGGGGCGGACCCGCCCACACATAGCACCCCACTTACACTTTCGTCCTCGCTTCGTGTAAAAGGGTTAACCCGGAGGTGCTACGTTTGGATCAAACAGGCATTATATACTACTACAACTCACTTGAGACAAGCAATGTGGGACTAATCCCACCACACAACTCCTCATGGGCCACATGAGCCACACTACGAGCAGGCCGGGTATTACATTCACCCCCCCTTAAGGGCTAACGCCCTCGGCAGCATACCGCATACGCGGCAAATGCCTGTAACCACCCCTCGGACACGTCCGTGCGTCCCAAAGGTCTTGGCACATATGCCATGCCATGTGTCCACTCCGGACCCACATGTGCCATGCGCCATATGCCCACGCCCCTGTCCCGCATGCTCCCGTGCAGCGAAGGTTGATGCTCTGATACTATCTGTAACACCCTGACCCAAAATCGGCTCAATGCCCAGCCCACCGTGGGGCGGACCCGCCTACACATAGCACCCCACTTACACTTTCGTCCTCGCTTCGTGTAAAAGGATTAACCTGGAGGTGCTACGTTTGGATCAAACATGCATTATATACTACTACAACTCACTTGAGACAAGCAATGTGGGACTAATTCCACCACACAACTCCTCATGGGCCACATGGGCCACACTACGAGCAGGCCGTGGTATTATATCTCAGCTGAAAGCCTTGTCTATATTTCTCAGAAAATGTCATGAGAACATGCATGGAACTACAGAAGTGATCTTGAAATGGAATACAAATATACTTGCAGGTGCTAATGCTGTGACTGTCCTTGTTGCTGATCTGGATAAATTTTCTGAGGAAGGTATGCATACATCAAAATGTGTACTTTCACTAAACACGAACTACACGAACTCACATCCGGAAGTGCTTCGTGTTTCATGGTTCATGTGCAAAACGACATATTTGCTTCCCTTTCTATTCTTGTAATCTGTAACCATGTCTAATGCCCTGAAGCCCTGGAAGCTTGGTTTCTTGCCTAGAGAGGTCGCAAAATGGGTTTCTCCCTTCAGTGACCTGGAGTTCTTCAATTTTTCTGGATTTATCTACCCCAAAGAAGCCCTGGAAGCTGCATTTGGAGTAACTAACACAAGAGTGCAGTTGCTTCTGTATGTATAAGGTATGTTAGGAAGTTCTTATAGAGGTGCCTTTTCATATTTTAGTACTATTAAGAATTCCTAGAGAGGTTCTCAAAAGAGTATATTTTTATATATAGATCTAGATTTTTTTGGCAGAGTGACAGTCAGAAAAGAAAATATAGGCTTGCTAAATGGGGTTTAGTATGTACACCTAAAGAATAGGGAGGTCTAGGCATTCAAAACTTACACAAAAAAAGAAAAAGTTTACTAGAGAAATAGTTGTTTAAGTTGCTTAATGAAGAAGAGGTATGGCAAACTTTTCTAACAATGAAATATTTGGGTGAGAAGAGTCTTTCACAGGTGGTTAACAAGCCTGAGACTTCCCAATTCTGGTCGGGCTTAATGAAAATTAAAGATCATTTTTTTTGCTTTGGTTCATTCCAGGTTAAAAATGGAATGCAAACTAGGATCTGGGAAAATATTTGGTTAAGAGGCCCTCCTATGAAAAGATAATATCCAATTCTTTATAATGTGGTGAGGAAAAAGGATGATACAATGGCGAATATTCTGAGATCAACTCCTTTAAATATTTCTTTTCGAAGACCTATTATTGAGCATAAGTTACATGCTTGGAATGAGTTAATTCTGAGAATTGCCAATTTACAATTGAGTTCTCAAAAAGATGTTTTCATGTGGAATTGGAATAAGTTTGGACTTTTTTCGGTACAGTCTTTATATGTGGCACTAATTGGAAATTATGGAGCCCCTATTAGTAATTTTTTGGTTCATTAAAATTCCATTAAAAGTGAAAATATTCATATGGTATCTCAAAAGAGGGGTAGTATTAACTAAAGATAACATGCTCAAAAGAAATTGGAGGGGAAACACAAAGTGTTGTTTTTGTAATAAAGATGAAACAAGTTAGCATCTTTTTATTGATTGCCCATTTTCACGTCTTGTATGGTGGGCTGTTCAATGTGCATTTAATTTATCTCCTCCTGCAAATATAGCTAACATGTCTGGGAATTGGTTAGCCGGTATTCCAAAAATTTTAAAGACCTAACTCCTACTGGGAGCTAGTGCCTTATGTTGGTCTATTTGGTTATGTTGGAATGATGTTGTTTTTGATTAAAAAAAGATTATCACTAATCCCTTGCAGGTTATCTTATTGAGTAGGCACTGGCTGAGTGCTTGGGCAATTTTGTAGAAACCGGCCCAGAAGGAGTCCATGTTGTCCAGAAGCGTCAAGTTGGAGTTTGTGGCCAAGCAAATCTTCAACATTCATGGGTGGCTGTTTAGTAACAGGATCTATAATGATTAGTTTAATTTTCAGCCATCTTTTGGTTGTAAGGTTTTGATTCTCCTTTAATCTTTTTGGGTATTTTGGTATTTAAAACTCTGTGATAAATTGGGTTGTATGCATCTTTGATGCAGAGGCCGGAAGAGTTTGTCTCTTGTATTATCTAAAAAGTACTATTAAGAAATTTGTCTATGTAGATCTTAAACTCTATCAATGAAATTCAGGGTCCAGAGTTTTCTCAAATTTCAGTGCTGATCTGGGATGAGCATCCTCCTCCATTGTTCTCACTATTAGCATCCCTGAAATGGTACCTTGGACTTTGGCAGTTAGAAGAGGTTCGTAACTTTATAGGATGAATATTAGTCCTTGATTTGAAGCATCTAATGTATAGGCTGAAGTGAAGTTTTTATAAGATGATCTACCATTCCATATTATTTGGTGAATTAGTAGTGTACTTACTCTGAAAGACTTGAAAACCATGACCACTAGTAGTGACTAGGGATGAAAACGGATCGGAAAGTTTTCGACCGATCCGGACGGAAACAGATTCGGATTATCTTGGATCGGATTTTTCTCGGATAATTTTTGGATTGGAAACAGATTCGGATTTTTTTGTTGGAAACGGAAACGAATACGGTAGGCATGCAATCCGACGGATACGGATACAGATACGGATTATCCGGATAAGACCAAGTCCGGATATCTGGATTTTGGCTCAATAGAAGAGGATTTCAGCCCAAAAGAGAAAATAAGATTTTAATTGATTTTCGAATTTCAGAAAATACAACAAATCAAATAGCCTTTTAGAAAATAGCAAATAGAGTTAAAAAATTCTAGAAAAAATCACAAAAATTCCTTAAATTACTTTGAACTTAATAAAATTAATTCCAAGTTAAAGTTGGTTTTTATTTTTGCACATAAATTATTTTTTATTCCTGAAAAATAGGAACAACCTTTTTAAAATCCAAAAAAATCAAGAAATTAATTATTATTTTTCATTTTCACTTTAATTACGATAAAATCCCAGAAATCTCAATATATATTTTTTGACATTGAAAACTAGGAAATTAAATAATTGACTTTATTTTATTATTTTTTCTTTTTAACCAAGAAAACTCTTTTAAATATCAAAAAATCCAATAAAATAATAACTTTATTAATTTTATTTTTGGTAACATACTTTGGGATTTTACAGTCATTTGTGTATAGATTAACCATCTAGCCTGATCAATGTTAGTGTGAACTAAGTTTTATTTATGTGATGAACTAAGTGTGAATGTGTGATGAGTTGTGATTTTGTGAGTTATGACTTATAAGCTAAATATGGTAAACTAAGTGTTATGTTTATGATGAACTAGTTAATGTAACTTGCTAGTGCCAATGTTATGTGTGGTTGTTGAAAATATGAACAATTCATGAATATTTGCATCAAATAAACTAGTTATATGTTTTCGTTAATTTCCGGCATACAATTTAAGGGGTTTTCATGTTCTGAAAAATATCCACGATCGTATTCGTTTCAATTCGTATTCACTCCGCATTCGTATTCGATATTATTCGTATCCGTATTCGTATCCGGAGTATTCGTATCTGGATCCGGATCCGGATCCAGAAAAAAAATATGAAAACAAATATGGCAGAGCCATTATCCGTCCGTATTCGATCTGTTTTCACCCCTAGTAGTGACAGCACAATTTAAACTCATTTTTATCGCCACCATTTATGTGGAATAGTCTTCTAATTTTAGTTTTCGTAGCTTGCTGCAGTGTTGATTGCATTTAACTATCATGGGCTTAGATTGAATAACATTTTGGACAAGATTCACCCAATATATGCTAAAGTACTCCATGAAACTCAAATAGTGCAAGGGTAGATGCAACAATGTTACATCTCCAATTTTTTTTTCCCTCACTACTCTATTGCGAGTGCCATCTTATTATCCTAAACTTAGTTCTATTGTAGGTTCACTGTAGTTCGCTAATATGATAATTTACCTTGTGGTTTTGGTGAAGCACCATTGTATTTCTAGCTAGCTTCGGCTTCGGAGGGGGGGGGGTGTTCCAGCAGCACGCACGAGGTTTCTGGTGGGTGACGGATGACCGACGTTTACTTGACAAGCTAGATATGATGATGAATCTTCCATAAGACTACCGCATCAGCTTCATTTCTAAATTTTCATTAATGTTTTTGTTTAATGCATGATGTCTACTTTATCAGTTGGTTTGTAATTATTTTACATGATAGTCTGACATTTATTAATGTATTGAAGTATACTATAGGAAAATGTTGATTTGCCCATTTATTTACAGAATTGCTGTCGGGACCCCGGATATGCAACCCCAGGATCCTCTGTGTATACTGAACTAGTCCCATGATCAGTAGCTAGTCCACACAGTTTGCAGCATCGATGACATCATATCCATACAACAAGGTAGATAGGAAGCAGACAAACTAATAATACTTAGCAGCAAAAGGACCTTATGGTCAAGCTTTTGCAGAGCTTGCCACACATGGCTGAAGTCGCAACCAGGTCTACGACCAGATCCACAACCAGATCTACGACCAGGTCCATGACCAGATCTAAGACCAGAGTAAACTTGCAGCAGAACAAAACAAACTCGTGGAAGCCATCCGACATGCCCATAGGCAATCAAGTGGAGAACGCCTCCTAGTTTGCATGGTCTTCGAAGTATTCCTCCTCAAAGAGCATTGTGCTCCCGGGTTCTTCTCCGGTGACTGATCAACAAATGGCGCAAAGCCGTGAGTACACAAAGTGCTCAGCAAGTCGTAGGGAAATGTATGCAAGCAGTATTCATGCAAAGCTTGACATGGATAACTTTATGTTTAGTTCACAGAAAGCAGTATTCACTGTAAATACAGTATGTAGATTGAAAGTACGATTTAAAATATTAATACATAAGTAAACAAGTTTCTTTGAAATAACTCGTGAACACCCTGTTCACTCCCCATCCAACGACCATGACCAGATTGCTTCCCAATCAAACCATTCCAACAACTCGCAACCAGCCATGACCATATTTTTTCAGAAAATCTACCCCTAGCGTGAAATCACCAGACATTATCCATAACCAGAGACACGACTATTCGAATAGTTTTACACTCTGCAGATGTTGTACAGCTTGACCCACAAGAGATAATCATCTTATATTGTTCGCTCACACACTTTCGAGGTGTGCGACTAAGAGATTATCACAAGGTTTTTACAAAGCTCTGCTTTGACTCGGTTCTGCTCGCTAAGGTTTCGCCTCAATCTGGTCCCCTCTGGCGCCATTTATCAACCCAAACAGAACTGACTCAAAGCATTGCTAATTAGTTGGCCAAGTCCACCCCATAAATGGACTTGTGGTTGCACGGTATGGCCCAGATCAATGGCGCACAAAGTTAAGTCCTTAGTGGTTGCTCAGGTGAGACTGCCTCATACCATATGCCTCGCACACCTAAGTGTCTCCCGCATCAAAAAATATGCCTCCCGTATTGCCTCGCGCATTCCTCCTTTGCCACCGACCACTCGCCCGTGCATAAATCATTTTCGTTCACGCAAGCCAATGACAACCCTTGCCATGTCGCCAAATTTATAACAACATCATCGTACCACAATTGACACAACTATGACCTCGCCCTACTGTTGCACAATAGTGGTATCACACCATAATTCTATATATCATTAAATCAAATTTATCATCATTGAATCATGTGATTGAGAGACATCGCATAACTAAATCACTTCTAAGCATAATACACACCCATTTTGGTATTACAATAATGTCCAACTAAGATTACTGTAACATCCCAAAAATTTGGTCTGTTTTAAAGTTTTAAAAGAAAATTAACCATTTGAATTTTTCTACTAAAGTTAAAGCTTAATTAGAAATTTCAGAGATCAAAACAATTTAACATGATTAATTCCAACATCAACTATTATCAAAATTATTTTATTTGGATTATATGGGCTTAGATATATTTTCTAGAATTTTCTAGGATTTTTCTGAGTGCATTTGCTATTTTCTAATTGCCATTTGCATTTTCAGTATTTTATAAAAAGAAAACATATTAAATTTCTAATAAAGAATGTGTCAAGCCCATTACTATTCGAGTCCGCCCAACTCCTTGGCCTTTCTCCGCGCCTTGGCCACCAAGTTCGCCAAGACGCTCATTGCTTCGCTTCTTCTCCCTGCCGTCGATCTTCCATCGCCCGGCCGCGCCTCAGCTCCACTCTAGTCGTTGGATCTTGATCGCGCTGTCAGCTTCGCCCCCGCGCTTGCCTTCTTCTTTTCTCTCTGGCTGGTGGACCCCTGGACGCCAGCTCGGATCGTCTTCCTCCTGGTTTCTCCCCTTTCCGAGTTCGTCTCCCGTACGACGCCGCCGCTCGAATCTCCCCCGGACTCCTCCGCTATATAAGCACCCGAGACCCCTATTCTCTTTGCCCCATACCCCTCCACCGAAGCCCTAAGGTGCCGCTCCCTGTGTCGTCCTCGTTGCACCGCATTTGCCGAAGATTGGAGCTCCGCCGAAGCCGTGTCACCGACGAATTCCACCGCCGTTCGACCGTCCCCGGCCGTGATTCCACCGCCACCGAGTGCGCAATATCAAGATCTACGTCGTAACGCCGTCACCTCGCTCAGACCACTTCTTCGTCGCTGCGTTTTGTCCGACAACCGCCGCCGCCCTTTGTCGCCTCCGCCGGTGAGTCACCGCAGCCTGAGCTCAGCCACCACCTCCTAGGGCTCCACCGTCTCCCCAGGGTTCCGTTTTGCCACTGCCCCGCCGCCACCTCGCCGCCGTTCGCCGTCGCCATTGTCCGTCGGCCACGGCCATTGCTCGCTGCGTTGCTTTCAGGCTAACGTGGCAAGCCACCTCGGCGACCAGTCGCAGCCACCTCGGCTGTTTCTTCCGCGTGGCAGCCTCGTCAAGCCAACTCAGCCGCCACGTGACACGCCCAGGTTTCCTCCCGAGCCAAACCTCCCTGGACTCAGTCCACCATACACCCAGTCACCTCCATGTGGGACCCACTTGTCGGTCGATTTTAATATCGGCCGAAATTCCCTGCTGACGTTATATTCATCTTTTTCAGTTGAAAAATAATTCAGGAAATTAAATTAAAATCCAAATTAGGGTTTTGATTTATTTTCAATCTTCCAAAGCCCATATCTTTTGCATCCGAACTCCGATTGAGCCCATTCAAATTTGTAAATTCATCTAAATTCGAGCTCTATTTATTTATGATTTTTATTTAATTTTTGGAGTTGATTTTATCTCTGTTTGATATTTATTTATTCTATTTGCTTATTTTGCGAGTAGACGTTGCTACTTCGGGAAGTTTTGAACAAGGAGAAGTACACCAAGATCAAGATCAATCCCAAGATTTATTCCAAGGCAAGCCGTAGTCCTTTGATCATATTGATCCTATGATTTCAAAAGTATATTATTTTATACAATTGCATGCTATCTTTATATCAATTATTTTGGGTTTAGTTATTACCTGTTGTCATTATGCCTCCATTGAACATTTGAATGCCATGAATCCTTTGTCACCCTAGCTTGGATAATTTTAGTTGGATATAATTGTATCACCAACATGGGTATCGTATTAGTGCTTAGTCAAGCCTAGTCTCGATGGGTTCATCATCACATGTGTCATAATGATTAATCTTGACTTAATGATATATGGAATTGTGGTGGTTAGCCACTGTTGTTAAAACTTGTGAGCCATGACAGGGGATGTCATTGGTTTCTTTTGAACAAAATGGTTTTCACTCAGGCGAGTGGATGGTGGATTGAGGGTGTGGATTTAACACGTTGTGGGTTTGTGGAAAGATCGCCTGAGTAACTTGTCAAGGACTTAATCTTGTGCGCCATTGAATGAGCCTTAACTGCACAACCACATGTCCCGTATGGGCGGGACTCGCCGATTAATTAGCAATATCTTATTTACGTTCTCGTTTTGGAAGAGTGAGTTACGAGTGCGTACTCACTATGGCGCAAGAGGGGGGCCCTGTCTGGTTCGGATGGAGACATTCAGTGTTGAAACCTCAGCGTGCAGAACTAGGTTAAGAAGGAGCTTTGTAAAGGCTTTGTCACGTACTCTAGCCTGCTTACCTAAGGTAGTGAGCAGTGGTATCGACGGATGCCAAACCAACTAGAGAAGTCGTGTCTTGTGGGTCAAGCCGCATAACCTCTGCAGAGTGTGTAAAACTATTCAATAGCCGTGTCCGCGGTTATGGACGTGCTCGGAATTTCACACGGAGATAGAGTTTCTTCCAAAATGAGTCTGAGTGTGAATGGGAAGTTCACTTGATGAATATAATGTTTGTTCGGTGAATGGGTAATTCACTTGGTGGTTTGTTGATTGGTGAACGGGAGTTCACCGTCATTTGTTGGTTGGTCGCTGAATGGTTAGTTCACCGGTTGTTTCAAAGAACTTGTTTACTTATTTAGTATTCTTTTCGAGTCTCGCATTTCAATCTATTTACGGTATTTGTTAAATGTCGTTTTACGCAAAGAACCATACAAACTAACCTTTGGTAAGCCTTGCATGAATACTATTTGCATACATTTCCCTACGACTCTTGAGTGCTTTATGTACTCACGGCTCATGCCTTTGTTGATCAGTTGAAGAATATCAAGCTGCACAGGAGTTCTTTCAGAATCAAGACGTTGAAGGTTTTGCGGATTAGGATGCGTTCTCCACTCGATTGCCTGTGGGCATGTTGATTGGCCTTTCTAAGTTTCTCGTTCCGCTGCAAGAGTTTATTTGTTTCTTTAGCCCTGCGTGGCAAGTTAAGTAAACATTGACCATAAGGTCCAGTTATTATTATTTTGAGATCTTTTTAGTTAAATCGAATAAATGGATGGTATTTCATCACTGTTTCCTGTGTGAGCTAGCTACTGATCTGGGACTAGTTCAGAATACACAGAGGGTTCCTGAGATGTATTTTCGGGTCCCGACAATTACCCAACCTATGGTTTCCAAGGGTACATGACAGCATGTTGTTCGCAATTGTTCAAGGAGTCCTACAGTCAAATAAGTATTTAACTATTCTCGAAAACAATTGATATAAAAATAGAAATGTATGCTGATATAAACCAATATATTTTTATAAAATGGGTACGATATGATCAAAGGCCTACGACTTACCTTCATTGAAGAGTTGAGATGCTTCGGTCGAGGTCATCGGGTCTAAGAACTCTTCGAAAACGCCAGAATCTAAATGTGCAGTGGCAAATAAAAAAACAATTTCAAATAAAATCCAAAAAGGACCAAACTAGAACCAAGAGAAAAGTACTGAATTTAGAGATTTGAATCACTCAAATCGGAGCTCGGACGGAGTAGAACGGGCTCTCAGAAGGGAATTTGACTACAGGTGGTCAAAAGGAGGTTCGACTAGTCGAAGAAATTCGACTACTCAATGCGGTTGAAAGAAGAAATAAGGATTTGACTGCTCGATGCGGTCGAAAGAAGAAAGAAGGATTCGACTGCTCAACGCGGTTGAAAGAAGAAGACGGATTCGACTGCTCGATGCGGTCGAAAGAAGAAAGAAGGATAGACTGAGAGAGAGGCTGGAGAAGATCAATGTACGGTGAACGGCAGCGGGGAAGCCCATGGTCGAAGCGCGAAGAAGGACGACGATGAAGAGAGCGGCGGTGAGATGGTTTAGACGGTACGAGCGCTTTCGTGGTCTCTTCGGTGGCGAGGAGGCGACAGTTCGAGCTCCAGCTGGCCTCGACGAAACTCGAAATACGGCGAAACAAGGACGAGAGAGAGAGAAAAGGGAGAGTTGAGTGGAAAACAAGAGGGGGGCAAAGGGTTCCCTGCTGCTCCATTTATAGCGGAAGGAGGAGGGGGAAAACCAGGCGAGAAAGTGGAGTGACGGGATTCGCGGCGACGCGGCAGAGACGACACATTTAATGCGCATGTTGTTGAGGGGACAACGTCATTTAATGCGCATGTCGTTGAGGGGACAACGTCATTTAATGCGCATACTGTTGGAAATATGCCCTAGAGTCAATCATAAAGATGATTATATTTCATTATGTTCGTAATGTTGGATAATATGTTATCTTGTTCCTAGAATAATATAAATAATATTTATTATCAAGTATGTGACTTGATTGTGAAACTCTATATTTCTGCGATGATTATTCTTAAACGTTCCCTGGTCGGAAACATATGAGAACACATATGAATAGACCAGCATATGTATTGATTGATGACTATGTTTCGCAGGTCATGGATATAGAGATATCAAACTAATAATATGAACACATGTTAGAGAACATGGAGTTGGAAAAGACCCACCTTGAGACACTGTTGAGATTGTTATGATTCTATTTATCATTAGTTGGTCTCAAGCAATGATGATGTATAATCCTTGGACCTGAGATCAGCATGGTTTCCTACATGTGTAGTAGCACTCTTAGGGGTTGCCAAACGTTACTAGTAACTGGGTAGTTATAAAGGTAGCTTTCAGGTATGCTATAAAATATGCGGAGGGATGTGACTGGTTAGATATGGGATTTGCCCCTCCTAACATAACAGGAGAGATGTCTCTGGGCCCCTCGTTGGGGTTAGATAAAGAAAGTGCATGGCCATGCCACTATTGGTCGAAGTGTCGACTACATGAAGTTATTCGACACTTGATCGAGAAAGTATTGAACAGTCTATGGATGATACAACATCTCACCTGGAGTTCAACCAAACATCGTGAGGCAAAGGGATAATACACGAGAAGGTCTTTCAGTTCGATCAGATACGGACTAGTCGTATGGAGATATGAGCTGGTCGTAGGCTGGTTGAACATGGTCAATAAGTGGTCAAAACCCGGTCGTAAGGAGTGACTAATTGGTCGAGACCAAATATGAACTGGTCGTATGGAGATGCGAGCTGGTCGTTAGTGATATGGACCTGGTCATCGATCATATTGCATTAAGGTTCAATCGATATATTCTATGTGTGTTTGAGAATTGTTATGTGATGCTAGATACTGCTAATGACTAGTGGTCGGAAAAGAGTTTCCGAGTCACAACCGATTGCACATGAACCTATAGGATCACACACTTAAAAGGCTAAAATTTGATTTGGATGGTGATCCGAATTCTTGTAGGCCACGAGTTCCTAATGGGCCTCAAGTACGAGACCCATTATGGATGTCTATAAATAGAGGGGCGGTGGCAAGGGGTGTTATGATCTTTTGAAGAATTTCCAAAACCCTAATAGCCACGCCTTCCTCAACTACGCCGCCGGTGCTAGCACTCCAGTGCGTGGTGCCCCTGCCCCGTACGTGTGGATACCTTGGAGGTGTTGTTGCGAAGCATCAGCATTAGGATGATCCGCAACTCGTGACGATCACAGGAGCAGGAGGAGAAGACGTGCGGCGAGTACGACCATTCGGAGGAGAAGACGCGCGGCGAGTACGACTACTTGGAGGAGAAGACGCGTGGCGAGTACGACTACTCGGAGGAGAAGATGCGTGGAGAGTACGACTACAAGCGCGTCAACTCGCTACATTGACTCTACTTCCGCTACGAGTCGACGCGTCTAATGGTAATCTCGTAATCTATTACTAGCGGAGGTTCCTTGGTTGTGCGGTAAAATTTTGTTTTGTGCTATCGTAGCCTTCCCGCGATCCTTCACATACCGCTAAGGAGGCGACAACATGTAATGCGCATACTGCTGAGGAGGCGATGGCATGTAATGCGCACGGCGCGGCGGAGACAATGGCATTTAATGCATATGTCGCTGAGGGGACCATGACATTTAATGCGCATGGAACTGAGGAAAAAGAGGGAGAAAGAACATGCCGAGGTGAGGGTGCTCAAAACTGAAGGGTGATCAAAACCAAAAGGGTGGTCGAAACCGAAGGAGTGGTCGAAACCAAAAGGGGGTCGAAACCGAAGGGTGGTCGAAACCGTCGAGACCACAAGGTAGGTCAAAACCAAAAGGTTGGTCGAGACCGAATGGCTGGTCGACTACAAGATGATGGTCGACATAGAGTGGGAGGGGGAGAGGGAGCAGCTCGGGGAAGGTGTTGCTAGAGCGCAGCAGAGGGGCACACAGGAAGGTAGCAAGGTCAAGGGGCACGTGAGGGAGGAGGCGGGAGCAGGAACAACCGACGGGAATTCGGCCAAAACGGAGAAATGGGATTTTAAATACCAGAGAACTCTAATAAACTCAAAATAAACCAAATTCAGATTTAGTTGAAGTTTTATTAATTCACGTTAAATTGCTTTTAATTATAAAATTGCAAATTAAGCTTTGGCGATTCAATAAAATCGAATGGTTCTTTTTATTCTTTTTAAAAAATTCAAAAAAAAACCCTAAAAATTGGGATGCTACAATTGCCATATGGAGTGTTTGTTCTATCATGTTACGCCAATGTGATGCTTGTAGATATATGCATAACCATCTTTTAATTGGTTGATTTATTTTATGTGTTAATGGCAAATATTATTTGTGTAAGGTTTAGGGTTCCGTTGCAACGCACGAGTACCCTACTAGTATATAACATATATTTGAGGTTAATTTAAGCTGGCACATGAGCTGACAATGTGATCTCATGATGGTTGATGCAGAGAGATGCAGTAGATACATCACAAAAAATTTATTTGGTAACATTCCATTGATCTGTGTGATATAGATATGGATAAAAGTAAATCTATAGATAAACCCATCACTGAACCCTTCAGTTCCAGGTGCAAAGAAAACTTATTCTGGCGTAGGCTCATCTTCATACTCAGAACAACAATTAAAGCAAGATTGAGTACAATGCGTACTCGTCAAGACTTGTAGCGTATCACAAAAATTTATATAGATGCAAGGCTAACAAGAGGTAAGGCTCTATGCTACAAGTTATTTTCCATTAAGAAGATTTTATTCGCAATATCATTACGTAGTATTTTAGAACGGAAGTTTAAAAGAGGAGTTAAATAAGTACATGACAATAAATAAATAAATAAATGAATAATAACAACTCGCAACCCTCCTCGTCTGCGAGCAACTTATCATTTTCAGCCATAAACATGGCAAACAACTCAAATATAAACCACAAACATTTCCCATGTTTTTCCAATGAAACTGTTTTTGTAACAATCAAGTCTATACCCGATGTGACCGTACTAGGCACGCTCATGACCGCGAGTATGGCTATTTAAATAGATTTACACTCTGTTGAGCTGTACAACTTTACCCACAGCACACGAATTCTCTAGTTTATTCGGCATCCAGTGATACCACCGCTTACTACCTTTGGTAAGCAGTCTAGAGCATGTATCAAAGCTTTTACATCATTTAGTCCTACTCTTGCACTAGCCAGCGAATGTTTATCCTCACTTCACCCGAGGACGCCACCGTCTCAGGGAAGCATTCGAAGTTGTGTCGACAAACTTTGTTACCAACGCCTTGGTGAAGGGATCCTCTTCGAACATGCCTACACCGGTCATGTCCACACTACTACAACCTACCAACGTGCGAGGCTGGTTTTTAATGATTTAATTAGGTAATGTCGTCCCATACCAGCATATTTGTTGTACGCTTAGGCTTAGATTGATGGCACTGGTGTTCGGTCCTTAATTGACCCAGGCGAGGATCTCCCCCAATCGATTAGTGAGGTAGACCCCTTACTCTTCTCAGAATATAATATAACTCCCCTACATCGAAAACTAGGTTTTGAATTTTTATTTTTATCCAAAATAACAAAGGTACACACTTCGGTACATTTTTCATAAATCTCCTAAATTCATGTTTATCATATTGTTCTTTTTATAACTTTTAGGAAAAACTAACGCTCTAGTAAGCATTTGTGCGATATGTGTGATATTCGCACTCAAAATTCCCAACTTGACATTATATATTATCTAACCCATAACCTAATGGCTACATCAGTAATGATGTTAATATTTCAAGGGGATTCATGCATCGAATAGGATTTACATCTACCGTTTAACCCTAACATTGCAATTTTTCAACAAACATCCACACATGCATAATAGATTTTTCAAAAAGAAATACAGTAAGTAAAATAGTAGGATCAACAAGATCAAAGGAGTTGCTTGCCTCGCTCTGGTTATTCTGAGTAGGAGGATGGTGAGTTGTCGAAAATATCGCTTCAACAATCGACGTCTAATAAAAAATAGCCAAAAATGAATCAAATAATGCAAAATAAATTCAGCACTAACCGAATCCAAATATTTTTTGCATATTCCGGCAGAGCATGATTTTATATGAATTTATAAATAAGAATAATTTAATTTGGAGTTTCTTATGATGAAGTTATTAAGGTTTTAGTTTGGTTCGGTTTGAAAATTCTAGGAAAAAGAAAAGGTAGACATAATTATCTCTCTGACGGGTGGGACCCGCTGCCTTTTATTTTTATTTTATTTTTTTTCAATTTGTAAACGTACCAGTGTATGCCAGGTGAGTCCAAGTGATTTATTTTCTTTTTCATTTATTTCAAAAGGAAATCATTTACTAAAAAATGGGGCCCATGTGTCATAGGCTTGGTCCACGCTAATAGTGCATGGACTGAAGGTCTACATGCACTGTGCATGGTTCACCGTGTGGTTTACTGTGGACTTAAATGCGGTGGAACCCGCTTGTCAGCGACTTAAAATGAAACCAAGACTTAAAGAGCTTCATTACTATTTATCGGGGCCACGCATCAGTGGGTCATAGAGAAACACTAACCGGTCATTAACTCCTGAGTTGTCTTAACGATCAATTTGTTATAATGGTGTGCTACAGTCACTGTCTATTTCCGACAAACAAAGGAGCTCTCGGGTGCTTGGTGTCAGCGATGGAGTCCACGACAGTGCCTGGGAAAGCCCAAAACTGGTTCCCACAAGGTAGGTGGTCATAGGGGTACCAACGATGTGGGCTAGGGTGGCCCGCAGTGGCGGCGCTATGGCATTGAGCGGTGGTGGCACTCTGAGCTACGGTGGCTTCTAAGCCTCAGCAACGCATTCGGCAAACCAAGGTTCACATGTGTTGGAAATATGCCCAAGAGGCAATCATAGAGATGATGATATTTCATTATGTTCATGATTTTGATAATATGTTATCATGTTCCTTGAATGAATCATTTGTTATAGATCAATAAGTATGTGACTTGTTGGTGGAACTGTTTAACTTATATGATGTCATTCTAAATGTATCCCTGGTCGGAGGTCACTGGTCGGAACACCAGTGACTCTATGACCAGCACATGTATTGATTGATGATAATGTTTCACCGGTCATGGATATGGGGATATCGAATCAATAATGTGAGCACATGTTAGAGAACATGGGGCTGGATAGACCCATCATTGAGACACTATTGAGATTGTTATGAATCTTTGTGTCATTAGTTGGTCTCAAGTAATGATGATGTATAATCCTTAGACCTGAGATCAGCATGGTTCCCTACATGTGTAATAGCACTCTTAGGGGTTACCAAACGCTACTCGTAACTGGGTAGTTATAAAGGTAGCTTTCGGGTATGCTATGAAACATGCGGAGGGATGTGACTGGTCGAAATGGGATTTGCCCCTCCTTGCATAATAGGAGAGATGTCTCTGGGCCCCTCGTGGTGATCGGATAAAGAAAGTGCATGGCCATGCCACTAGTGGTCGAAGTGTCGACCACATGATGTTATCCGATACTCGATCGAGAAAGTTTTGAACAATGCATGGATGGCACATCTTCTCACCTGGAGTTCAACCAGACATCGTGAGGCAAAGGGAGAATGCATGAGTAGGTCGCTTAGTTCGATCAGTTACGGACCAGTCGTATGGAGATACATGCTGGTCGTAGACTGGTCGAACGTAATCACAGAAGGGTAAGGACCTGGTCGTAAGGAGTTACGAACTGGTCGGGACCTAATACGATCTGGTCGTATGGAGATACGAACTGATCATAAGTGATGAGGACCTAATCATAGATCATATTACAAAGGTTCGTCCGCTATTCTATGTGTATTTGGGAATCGTTATGTGCTGCTAGGTACCACTATCGACTAGTGGTCGGAAAAGAGTTTTCGAGTCATAACCGATTACACATGAACCTATGGGGTCGCACACTTAAAGGGTTGGGATCTGTTTTGGATGGTGATCTGAATTCGTATAGGCCACGAGTTCCTAATGGGCCTCAGGTTCGAGACCCATCATGGATGCTTATATAAAGAGGGGCGGTGGCCTGGGGTAAAGATAGAGGATGGTCTTTGGAAGAACCCCCGAAACCCTAATAGCCATGCCTTCACAACCACGCTGCCGGTGCTAGCACTCTAGCGTGTGGTGATCCTGCCCCGTACGTGTGGATACCTTGGAGGTGTTGTTGCGAAGCATCAGCACTAGGACGATCCGCGACTTGTGTTGATCACCGGAGTCGGGGGAGAAGTCGCATGGTAAGTACGACTACTCGAAGAAGCAGACGCGCGGCGAGTACAACCACTCGAAGGAGGAGACGCGTCGTGAGTACGACTACGACTGCATCAGCTCGCTACAACGACTCTACTTCCGCTACGAGTCGGCGCGTCTAGCGGTAATCTCATGATCTATTTCTAGCGGTGGTTCCTTGGTTGCGAGGTAAAAATTTTGTTTGTGTTATCGTAGCTGATGAACCCTAAGGTTTGATTTGTTGGCCCGATCTTTCGATGAGAACAATAAGTTCGGTAGGCGTCGCTCAACTCTGACGATCTCGGCTACGAACACGCAAGGCTCGAAACCACACAATCGCTGAACTGATTGACAAATCGTTATCAACCGTGCACGAATACCCGGTTGACCTGACCACGAAGGTCGATTCCTGCATACACCGAAGAAGCACGCAAGAACAAGATAAAGCAATCTAAAATTGCAAATAAAGATTGAAATTTGGATTTCGAAAGCGGTAATCACACCCCCAGGTGGGCCGGCGGCATACGGGTCAATTCCAGTACGATTACAAGGCCCAAATCGGCCTAAATTGGTGATATAGTATCTTCTTTTAACGATTCCAAAGTCTACATAAGGAATTTGGAGGTGAGGCTGGATCCGTTGGAAATATATTGTCGTTAGCTTTCCAACAAGCCCAAGAACACCAGAATCGGACTCCGTTTGCAAAAGTTATGTTTGTTTTAAGTTGGTGTAGTCAGGCTGATTTCGGAGGTCGAACTGGATTCCAGAACAGGTCCAGCTCGAACTGCTTGCTTGTCTTGGACCAGAAGTGACATGGTGCTGCACATATATATATTTCATTATTAGGTAGCATCATATAGTTCATATAATATAAAGACACTCCCAAAAATAAGCTTACCTGATAATTTAAGTGAAGCGTACGGGCTCTTGTACTTGGAACAACAAGCATAGCAAATATGGTTGTATCCATAGGGGTCATGTCCTCATCATCCTCCCTTTCTTGAAAACAAAGCCGTCATCGGCTTTTGATAAGCTGAAAATAGGGTAACAAAGAAGCCAAGGTGTATGCATGGTATATGTATATGTCATCTGTTTTAACGGTTCTTCATTGTTGCACAATTAATGTTAGACGATAACAGCGATTATAAAAGATCATTGTATTATTAACCCAAGAGTAATCATATATGTGAATGATCAAAACAAAATTTCTCACATAGCACTTATTGCAACTAGTTTTGCAAATGTAAGTGAAGCATTTATGCAGTTCAAATCTCTGAATTTGTAAACTTGCAGTGATAGCACATAAGGGCAAATCTAGAACTTTTGGAATCAAACAAAATTCATTCATATAATTATATTTCAATTGAGTGTTAGTAAATTCATCTAGCAAGGGTGAAAAGATTTGAAAGTTCTTCCATACTTCAATATTATTATGCACATTGTCAATACTATTTGGTGCAATAAGAGGCGAACACATAGGGATTGAATGATCACTAAATTTTATTTTTCTCTCACAATGAACAAGATTCAGCACACAATAATTATTGTTTAAAATAACAAACTTTAATTCATCCATGTGATCACAAGTTATGCATATTTGATATACCATAAATTGATTGTCTACACCATAATCTCCAACTAATTTCAAACAGTAGCTGTAGGTGCTAGATAGAGAATTTAGCGATGAAAGTTTAGAAACTTTCTTTATAGCACATTCCAAACTAACGGGCTTAGGTGCTAGATAGAGAATTTAGCGATTAAAGTTTAGAAACTTTCTTCATAGCACATTCCAAACTAACGGGCTCATGAAGCATGATATAACACAACGCGTCAGAAGATGATATTCTATCAAGTACTTCCTTATGTGTAATTAATTCGACCTGTGCGAAATTATGTGACTTCAGATTAGCACATGGTTCGTTCAAGTTAACACAAGGAATATCAAAAGATTGCACTACAACAGGTATATACTCACAAGGCTGCTCTATGTCATGTCAGAACATCAAATCAAGACCTTTGTCATTATTGTCCTCCTCGACATCGAGGTAGCTCAAACTTCTCCTCTGATGACATAAGATGCGTCAGATCATCCTTCATCTCTTCAAGCGTCTCGGCGGTATCTGTGGATGGAGTAGGAGGCAAAACAATGTTAGCATTTTCAGTTACCTTAAGTTGCACCTCGCTTGTGACCGTGGGTGGTGGAGGTACAAAACGATGTTGTGATTTCTTCTTCATCTGCTCCCATGTGTACATAAAGTGGTACTTGATATTCGACCACCAATGTTGAACATCACCGATCAGCGCCGTCCTTGCCCTTCTCATCTTCTCATAAGGATCAAGGTCATGTCTTTCAAAGTAGCTTTCCAACATAGTAACCCATATGAAATAGTCCAACAATGTACTCTCAGCGGTGAGTGGCATGATGCATAATGGTAGTTGTTTACCTTTGAGTTCAAATCTGCCCGTGATGTGATCGTAATCTACCAACTTCAACCAACCTGTCATTGTTAGTAGAAAACGAGGAAACAAATCATCGTGTATATACTCCTATCAACTACTAGGTTTTGGCGTTTCAACAGTTGCTCTCTCACAACACCTTACCAAGTTCTTACTAGTTCTTACCAATGCAACAAGGAAGTAGTACAACCGGTGGCTGGTTCATGATATTGTCACTTGGGATTAGCCCAACGATTGCAATGAACGGAACCTGCTGAGTTAGTAGGAAGTGGAGCTCGGAAGGCTTCAATATGGTAGAAAGGATCAGTAATAATCAAATC
Source organism: Hsuehochloa calcarea (assembly GCA_036346395.1). NCBI lineage: Eukaryota > Viridiplantae > Streptophyta > Magnoliopsida > Poales > Poaceae > Hsuehochloa > Hsuehochloa calcarea. The sequence continues at coordinate 4,718,597 of CM070606.1, forward strand.
AGTTAATGCAAGTTGAAAAAATTGTTCAAAGTACTATTCAATGTTGCTGATCCTAGTTTAATCAAAGTTCAGCTAATCAAAACCCCACTAAAAGATGTGTATGTATGCACACGCAAAGATAAATATGACTTGATGTAAGCAATGAAAAACCTCACAATAAGTGCTAGGAGAGACGCTATCCAACTACTCAAACTTCTTTGTAGGGCACAAGATTGTTCACACGATGTAGAGCACAAAAACGGAATAACGTGTAGCATAAACAACCCTTTAGTTCAAGAAGAAAACAATAGTTAGTCTCGAGAGATGAAAAAGTAAAGTTTTATAAGGCTTATATATACTCGTTTGAAATATTTCGACGAGATCTACAAATTTGTAGTTGAGGCGAACGCCAAATTCCGAAGGGACGACCAAAAGAAATGGCAAAAACCGAAACTGAAAATTTGTGGCGCAAATTCGGGGCCGAAGATGATCGATTTTGGGTTCCCTGGCGGGAGACATGTGTATTAAGTCGAAAGTATGCGCCTCGTCATTAGCTTTCCAACGAGTCCAAGAACTTCTAAATCGGACATCATATGCAAAAGTTATGCCCGTTTTACTGAAGGTCTCTCGGAAACGGAATCATACTCGGACTGGAAACTGACTCGGTTTCAATCTTTAAATTGCTATATCTTTTGATTTCGTGGGCTAATCTTGCTGAAATTTTTTGTGCAAGTTTGTGGCTATATTTAGAAGGGGTCCACAAGTTTTCACTTGTTTTGGTGTAATATTTCTTTTTTTCTTTTTTCTACCACGGCTTTTGCTTTGTGTGGCGGCCTCTTTCTCCTTCTATTTTTTTCCGGCCCTAGGGTTTTCCGCGAGTCGCAAAAAAAAAACAGCAAAGTGTTCTCTCTTTTTTTGGGGCAGGTTTTTATGTTTAGATGTAAAAACTATGAACCCTAAAACAACGATCAAGCGACGCGAAGGAAAAACACGAGAAGCAATCTAGACAACGACCAACTATACAATAACTAGAACTAAAGATCAGCAACTAGACACGACAATGCAACAAAATATTTAACAAGCAAACTGAAAAGAAAAATTGCAAAGGCTCAAAGGGCTCGGTATGGATGATAGATGCAAATTTTTTTCTTTTGGCAATTTTCTGGACTCTAGGTATGAAAAATAAATCTGCTACTAGAAAATTGGAAACTTTCACCAATTAACTGTAGCTCTGATACCACCTGATGAACCCTAAGGTTTGATTTGTTGGCCCGATCTTTCGATGAGAACGATAAGTCCGGTAGGCGTTGCTCAACTATGACGATCTCGCCTACGAACACGCAAGGCTCGAAACCACGCAATCGCTGAACTGATTGACAAGTTGTTATCAACCGTGCACGAATACCCGGTTGACCTGACCACGAAGGTCGATTCCTGCATACACCGAAGAAGCACGCAAGAATAAGATAAAGCAATCTAAAATTGCAAATAAAGATTGAAATATTGAAATTGGGATTTCGAAAGCGGTATTATGGTTGGTCTAGTCGACACAAGCCAATACACGAAGTTGCAACAAGGCTAACTTTTAACTAAACAAAATCCAATGAAACTAGAGGGGGTGCGTCCTCCTTAAATAGGGGATGAAGAGCCACAAATCTAAAAGAAATAGAGGGGTGGGACTAAAGGCATAAATTACTGTTCACATGAACAATAATCACACCCCCCAGGTGGGCCGGCGGCATATGGACCAATTCCGGTACGATTACAAGGCCCAAATCGGCCCAAATTGGTGATATAGCACCTTCTTTTGACGATTCAAAAGTCTACAAAAAAATATTTGGAGGTGAGGCTGGATTTGTTGGAAAGATCTCGTCGTTAGCTTTCCAACAAGCCCAAGAACACCCGAATCGGATTCCGTTTATAAAAGTTATGTCTGTTTTAAGTTGGTGCTGTCAGACTTATTCCTGAGGCCGAACTGGATTCCAGAACGGGTCCAGCTCAAACTGCTTGCTTGTCTTGGACCAAAAGTGACATGGTGCACACACACACACACACACACACACACACACACACACACACACACACACATATATATATATATATATATATATATTTCATCATTAGGTAGCATCATATAGTTCATATAATATAAAGACACTCCTAAAAACAAGCTCACCTGATAATTTAAGTGAAGCGTACGAGCTCTTGTACTTGGAACAACAAGTATAGCAAATATGGTTGTATCCATAGGGGTCATGTCCTCATCAGTAGCCTTGCCGCGTTACCCAACAACATGATTATTAGGACTCTATGTGGAACTCACCGGGACCGAGAGGGAGGGTAGAGATGGTCAGAGCTTGGTAGGTGATAAAGACCGAGGCGGCGACGAAGAGGTTGGCGCGGGTAGCTCGCTCGAGATGATAGTGGAGCTCGGGGCGGCTTGGGGAAGGTTGGTGAAGTTCTCGGGGTGCTCCTGGCGGAAATAATTGTATTGGGGTGCAGCCAATCTCAAAGGGGGGCAGTGATGACAAAATAGCCGGAGATGGGGAGGAAGCGAAGTTCAGTGGCTCCTGTGGATCAAAGAAGAAATCAAGTTGGAGGAAATGCTACTCATTCTATGGAACATGATATGACACAGGTGGCGAAAGGAAAAACCCTCTGGGGTGCTTGTGGCGTTGGGGCGGCATGTCGGCTAAAAAACAGAGCTTGCTCCCGATGGTTGTTTCTGGCGAAAGAGAGAAGAAAGGAGAAGAATGACCAAGGGAGGTAGAGGGAGCTTCGGGTGGTCTTTTTATAGGCGATGGGGCGGAGGAAACACATGAGCAAGCGAGTGTGCCCGTGGACATTGGCGGCGACACGCTCGGATGCGTCGAGGTCAAGGCAGGTAGGGATGGGTGCACCGTGGCAATAGCGATGTGGGTGCTGGGAGGAAGCTAGGGGCGCGAGTCAAAACACCGGGGGGGGCGCCGAGTGGTTGGCGCTCGACATGGGCGTGGCAGAGCTGGCCATGGCGTGGGAGTGAGTTGGCACTGAGCGCTGCGCCGCGTGGGAGAAGAACCTTTCTAGTGGGGCCCACTGGTCGGGAAAGGTGAGAGAGAGATTAGATTAGGGTTTTGGGTTTATTTTTATACAAAATAACAAAGGTACACCCTTCAGTACATTTTTTATAAATATCCTAAATTCATGTTTATCATATTGTTCTTTTTATAACGTTTAGGAAAAACTAACGCTCTAGTAAGCATTTGTGCAATATGTGCGATATTCGCACTCAAAATTCCCAACTTGACATTATATATTATCTAACTCATAATCTAATGGCTACAATAGTAAAGATATTAATATTTCAAGGGGATTCATGCATCGAATAGGATTTACATCTACCGTTTAACCCTAACATAGCAATTTTTCAACAAACATACACGCATGCATAATAAATTTTTCAAAAAAAAATACAGTAAGTAAAATAGTAGGATCAACATGATCAAATGGGTTTCTTGTCTTGCTCTGGTTGTTATGAGTAGGAGGATGGTGGGTCGTTGAAAATATCGCTTGAGCAATCGACGTCTAATAAAAAATAGCCGGAAACTAATCAAATAATGCAAAATAAATTCAGCACTAACTAAATCCATTTTTTTTTTTTGCATAATCCGGCAGAGCATGATTTTATATGAATTTATAAATAAGAATAATTTAATTTGGAGTTTTTTATGCGGAAGTTATTACGGTTTTAATTGGGTTCGGTTTGAAAATTCCAGGAAAAAGAAAAGGGAGACAAAATTCTCTCTCTGACGGGTGGGACGCGCTGCCTTTTCTTTTTATTTTTTATTTATTTTCAATTTGTAAATGTACCAGTGTATGACAGGTGGGTCCAAGTGATTTATTTTCTTTTTCATTTATTTTCTAAAGGAAATCATTTACTGAAAAATGGGGCCCATGTGTCATAGGCTTGGTCCACGCTAATAGTGCATGGACTGAAGGTCTACATGCACTGTGCATGGTTCACCGGGGGGTTTACTTTGCACTTAAATGCGGTGGAACCCGTGTGTCTGCGAGTTAAAATGAAACCAAGAGTTAAAGAGCTTCATTATTATTTATCGGGGACCACACGTCAGTGAGTCATAGAGAAACACTAACCGGTCATTAACTCCTGATTTGTCTTAACGATCGAGATTTTGTTTTAATGGTGTGCTACATTCACCATCTATTTCCGACAAACAAAGGAACTCTCGGGCGCTTGGTATTGGCGATGGAGTCCACGGCGGTGCCTGGGAAAGCCCAAAATGGATTCCCACACGGTAGGTGGTCATAGGGGGTACCAACGACGTGGGCTAGGGTGGCCCACAGTGGCGGCGCTATGGCGTTGAGCGGCGGTGGTGCTATGAGCTACAGTCGGTTCTAAGCCTCAGCAACGCATTCGGCAAACCAAGGTGCACATGAGCAATAGGAGTCTATGTGGACCTCACCAGGACCGAGAGGGAGGGCAGAGATGGTCAAAGCATGGCTGGCGATGAAGACCGAGGCGGTGACGGGGAGGTTGGGGGAGCTCGCTGGAGATGATAGTGGAGCTCGGGGCGGCTTGGGGAAGGTTGGTGAAGTTCTCGGGGTGCTCCTGGCGGAAAGAATTGTCTTGGGGCGCGGCCAATCTCAAAGGGGGGCAGTGATGACAAAATAGCCGGAGATAGGGAAGAAGCGAAGTTCAGCGGCTCCTGTGGATCAAAGAAGAAATCAAGTTGGAGGAAATGCTCCTCATTATATGGAACATGATATGACGCAGGTGGTCAAAGGAAAAACCCTCTGGGGTGCTGGCGGCATTGGGGCGGCATGTCGGCTGAAAAATAGAGCTTGCTCCCGATGGTTGTTTCTGGCGAAAGAGAGAAGGAAGGAGAAGAATGACCAAGGGAGGTAAAGGGAGGTTCGGGTGGCCTTTTTATAGGCGATGGGGCGGAGGAAACACATGAGCAAGCGAGCTTGCCCGTGGACATTGGTGGTGACACGCTCGGATTCCTCGAGGTCAAGGGGGGCAGGGATGGGTGCACCGTGGCAACGGCGATGCAGGCGATGGAAGGAAACTGGGGGGCGCGAGTCAAAGCGGTGGGGGAGGGGGGCGAGTGGTTGGCGCTCGACATGGGCGTGGCGGAGCTGGCCATGGTGTGGGGGTGAGCTGGCACTGAGCGCTGCGCCGCGTGGGAGAAGAACCCTGCTAGTGGGGCCCACTGGTCGGGAGAGGGCCGCGTGGGAGAAGAACCCTTGCTCTTATTTGTATTGACCAAGCAACGTCAAAATTTTTATTCTATTTTACCTAAGTTTCTTCTTGTCAAGAAAATTAACTCAAGTTGTTTAATAAATCTTTCACTGAGAAATTAATTCTCTCAACTATTTTTATTCTATTTTACCTAAGTTTCTTCTAAGCGCATGTTTGTTTGAATTTCATTATTTGCTTTGAAACGAAAGCTCAAAATTCATGCATGAGTAGATTTCCATATGCAAAATGATCAAAAGGTTTTCCCAATGCATTTCTACTATGTATTCTCAAAATGTGAATTTTGAGATGTTACATGCAATCCTTGTATATATGGCACATTTAGATTTTAGGAAGAGTTTGTGTTTCGTATTTAGTCAGTATTCGTTGCAGATATTAGTGTTGGTTTGGAATCCCTTTTGGATACGTAGAGCCTTTGTCGGTCATTTACTCTCAATAAAAAAGACACTCTTGTAATCATTTTGATTGAAGCAATAGAGGGGGAAAAGAGAAAAGTTGTCGTGCGTATCCAATACAAAATTCCTCTGTTCTTCCCGCATACGAGAGTTCTAGAATCGTATGCGTGTATCTTTATCTAGCAGATCGGTTTCCTGCACGTGTATTGCTTCCAGAGTTTACGCGTGTGTGTGTTCACACTTCATTTCTCCAAGGATCGGCTTCCAGCAGCGTTCGGGTGATTGCTTCTTGCGTTCAGAAGTTTCCAGAGCGTGAGGATCGCTTCCTGCCGAGCCTACGTGTGATTCCAGCGTACACGTTGCCGAGCGTGTGCTACAATCGACGATCGGCTTCCAACGAGCGTTCTGCCAAGAAGTTCCAGTGAGAGCTTTTATGCCGACAAGTTCTGCGGTGCAGTGCATCTGCCGTTCCAAGCACTCTACTTTGTCTTCGAATCATCCAGTCTGAACGTATGCTCCACCGATACTCCTGAGAGCGTGTTAAATAGATGTACTAACTTTCACGTATACGAGTCGATCTCCCCGAAACCTTCACGTATACGAGTCGATCTCCCCGAGATATTCTCCTTTTGATAACTATTTCCATAAATCACGTATGAAGAATATTCCAGTCAGATATATATATCCTTGTACGCTCATCAACTAATCAATCAAGATTTATTTTGTGTGATTATCTTTCTCACAGGATCGGCTGAAGTTTCTTCGGTTTGAGCGAACAGGGCAGTGGATTTGGAAATCCGTGGATTTGTATCAACAAGGTACGTACGTCTTTATTCGATTTATTTCATAGTTCTGCAGTCAGTTGGGCGAAGCTGCACCTAAAAACCGCTTCATGAGTCGGATCAACTCGTCCGATGCCTCGCCCCACGGCTCGAAGCCGAGGAACCCGTGGCCCTGCCCTTTGAACTCGGCGACCTCGACTGGCTTCCTCATCGCCTTCAGCCTGGCGACGTAGTCCACGATCCTGTCGTGCAGCATGTCCTGATCAGGGTCTACGACGAGCATCGGCGGGAAGGCGACTGTGTCGAGCGGGACGCTCTCTGGCCCGAAGGGGTTCACCGCAGGATGGTCCCTGGTCGCTCCCACCGGCAGCGCCAACCGCCACATCTGATCGTACATCGGCAGGTTCAAGAACACGTCGTCCGGGCACGTGGCCTCGGACACCGTCCTCTTTTCCCCTCCGAAGTACGGCCAGAGCAGGATGGCTCCGGCGATTCGCACGGGTTCAAGCCCGAGTCCACCCGATCCGTGCCGGACGGCGATGTGATGCGAGATATTGCCGCCGGCTGAGTCGCCGCAGACAAACACTCTTTCGAAATCGGCCGACTCGGCGAGCCAAGGATCGGCGCCCGCGGCGGACACAGCCTGGTTGCGCAGCCACAGGAAGACGGCTTCCGCATCGTCATGCGCCGCGGGGAGGCGGTGCTCGGGGGCGAGGCGGTAGTCGGGGGAGAGCACGATCGCCGGGAGATCGTGGGCGAGCCGGAGGCCACTGGCGTGGAAGATGTGCAGCTCGAAGCTGGCGATGCAGAAGCCACCACCGTGGAAGTTGATGATCACTGGGAGCTTCTTGCCTCCATCACAAACACCGGTAGGCCTGTACATGCGGAGCCGAAGGCCGAGGGCGTCATCGTAGACGACGTCCTTCCACTGGACGGGGAGGTCATAGCGGGCGTGCGCCGGCGGAGGGATGCGGGAGTAGTCCGAGGGGCGCGTCACGGTGCCGTCGCTGAGGAGCTGCACGATGCCGAGGCAATCCTCGACCACGTGCGGCGGCGCTGATCCCGAGACGCCGGACGCCGGCGAGGAAGAGAACGACATCGTTATCACTTACAGTACGTGTCCACCTAGCTAGTGCTGGAGCGATCTGGTGCAAGCAACTGGAGGACATGTCTGCCCTATAAATAGTGCAGTGTAGATATACCAGTTGCGTTTACGCTTACGCATCTATGTTTGTTTGTTTCTTTCTTTTTTTAAGGCAAGAAGGCCCTGGATGACGCACTTGCGTATGCATTAAACAAAGAAATTTGGGCGGTTTCAGACGGCGGCGCTGGTTTACTAATCGGAGAACAGTGCAGAGTATGTCTATTGACTTGCTCGGTGCGCATAAGAAGATTTTTATTGTGCGGTTAGCCTCACAGGATGATATAGACCGTGCCATGTAGGATGATGACACATCAATGATTCTTCCACGTGTCATATGCTATTAGCATATTAGGTAAACAATGGGCAATGATGTGTTGTAAGCCATGGGCTTTTTGGGAATTTCCCAATTGAGCTGTGGGTCCCACCTGCTGGTCAAAGAGAGAGAAAGGTAAGCCTCTCCTTCCACTTGGCTGAGAGAGAAAAGGGTAAGGTTTCTTCCTCTTCTGTACCTCGTCCCTGAGCGAGAGGAGGGAGACACGGTTTTTTTGGGATCGACTCGATCCCTATGCGATGCTAGCGGCGGTTGCGGCGGCCGTTCGGTAGTCATTCGGCGGCACTATCTTGTTTGTTACAACTCTATTTTTTATTAAACTAAATTATTATACATTTAATGGGTATGCATTTGATTTCTGGAGTATTTGTACAAATTATTGCATTTGTAAATCTTCAAATCAAAGTTAAACACATAACTCCAATCGAAGCTTCAAATAAAAACAACAATAAATACTTATGAAATTCACTGGGAAATAATTTATTTAAACCTTACAATATTTATCACGAATAAATATGAATTTTCTCAAATTTTTAGACCTCAAATCAACCTTGAGAAAATTCAAATACCAATTCTAAAAGACCTGCAGTAAATAATTTAAAAACAAGTAATTAAAATATTAACAGTGATGATAGAAATTTTTATCTATACTAGGTCATCCCAGGAAGCTCTCTGTAAAATTTCTGAATTTTCAAATTTTATTTGCTATTTTTATCAACAGGTCAAAGTGGAGAGGGTTAAAAATTAAATCAGTCTATTACTGTTGACCGGTTCGACCGAACCTAACTCCGACCAAACCCAAACCAACTCGGGCCGACCGCACCGCACTAACTTCCCTCACCCCACTGATTGGCAGGCCCCTATCGTCAGCATTGTCTTCTCCGAAACGGCGTCACGCCCGTGCGGCTGCCATACCACGCAGCTGCTCGCCGCTCTTGCTTCGGACATGTGCGTCGTGCATGTCGTGTGCCTCTGCGCCAACACTCGCCACCTCTACCCCATCCAAGCCTTGGCCTCTTATTCCCTCTCTCCAGTCTCTCCTCCACCGACAGCCCTAGAACCCCAGAGTCGACTGCCAAACCGCCGACCCGCTCGTTGTCGTTCCGGCCGCTCCGGCGAGCCCCAATCTCGGCCAACCACATCATGGCGCGCCCAACACCTCAAAGAGCTCTTCCCCTCCATCAATTTGGAGAACCCATCACCGGAGCGCTGCACAATCACTTTCTTCTCCAGTTCCGGCCTCCACCACTTTGCCTCCTCCGAGGACTCCCTCTCTGATTCCTCCCTCCCTGAGCATCGCCTAACTTCACTCTGCCTCCCCTATCACTAATTTGTGCTCCCATCTCCTCCAGGTCGCCGCCATCGAGGACCACCTCGCGTTGCCCGTGGTCCATGCCGCCAGCCCGCTCCGGCTCCTCCCCACTGTCGCTACCGGTCCTCATGAGTTCCCCTGGGACTCTTCATGCTCATGCTCATCGGAAATTCCCTCGTCCCTCACAGGTGCGCCGTCGCCTCATTTCTCCTCTAGGTCCGACCGCTGCTCACCATCGCCGCGTCGAAGCTACCCTTAGCTCCAGTAGACCTCATGGAATCCATTTTTGTGGGTCGCCGCCACCACACCGCCGCCGAACCGCCAGCAATGTACTCCATCCATAGCCCCATGTCTGTTCCTGTAGTTCGTTCTCTGAAGGACTTCTCTGTCTCTGAAAATGCAATCACCTGTAATGAGTTGAGAACAACCATTTTGTCTAACAATGGTATCTCTTTCAAATATGATTAGCAAATTTGAAGTATGAATTGTAGAGGAAGTTAGTTAGCAGCAACTCATTTCGGAAAATTTTCAGTGTAATATTTTGAATAGAGAAGAGAAAGGATTAGAAGAAACTTGCATTGTGAGTTGAAGCCACTTGTAGAATCAAACTTGTTTTGCTAACAAACCTGATCAATGTCAATTGAGTCACTCCATTGAATTAGCAAAAAGGAAGTTAAGTCAATAGCATTTTTAGTCTAAAAAATCTTGCTGTTGTAGGTGTATGATCAGCAATATGAAGAATACCATAATTGGTAGTGAACTAATAGCATGACTAACTCTAGTAGTTACACCACTACAAAACAGGCCATAAAAGACACCTCATCATAGACGGTTCTTTGAAACCGCCTGTGATAAAATAATCACAGACGGTTCCAAGACGAATCGTCTGTGACATGAAGCTATCACAGACGGTTCGTGGTCAGAATTGTCTGTGATACTTCACAGATGGTTCTGACCACAAACCGTCTGTGACGACTTAGAGTATCACAGACGGTTCTTGCTTAGAGTATCACAGACGGTTCTTATTACAAACCGTATGTGATAGCTACATATCACAGACAGTTTGTAATAAGAACCGTCTGTGATATGCTGATATTATATATATACCTGGTCTCGACATAACCCTGCCCGAATCATTTGAGCCGCCACCCTGCTGCCTCCTCCCCCATTGCTCCACTGCTGCCTCCTCCAATGTGCCAATTTGGAGAGAAGGAAGGGAATAAAGGAGGCAGTGAGGAAAAGGAAGGGAGGAGATCTCGCAGGATATTCGTCGTGAGCTCTGAGGGTAACGATCTGGACATAACCTTTTATATTTGCTCTAGGTTAATCACTAATAAATTTTAGTATGTTTGATTAATAGTTAGAGTACTTGCGGTTTATTAATATAATTTGATACTAATTTGTTATGTGCGTTGTAGATGGACCGAAATTGGATGTACGTTGAGAACCGTGTGAGTGAAGAGTACATTAATGGCGTGTTTGCTTTTAGAAGAGCCGCCGAGTAGGATATGTTGAAGAAGGGGATAAAATTGATGTATTGTCCATGCATTGATTGCGGTAATCTAAAAATATTTGACAACCCGGCGTAGATCGAAGCTCACTTGATTCGAAGGGGTTCAAAAAAGGGTATACATGTTGGACCAGTCACGGTGAAGAGCAGATCATACAGGAAGTTAATAATGATGACATCGCTGAGGAAGTCAACGATATGCCGAATGTGGACTGTGCTTTTGATGAGGATAGGTCGCATGATGACAATCTAGATCAGATGCTACGCGATGCAGAAGGGAACTACAGTGAGAGACAGTTTTGTAAATTCAAGGGCTTAATGGAGGACTCGGGGAAACCTTTGTTCTCTGGCTGCAAGCCGGAATACACAAGGTTGTCAACTATGCTTGAACTGCTGAAATTGAAGGCAAGCAATGGTTGGTCCGACAAGAGTTTCACGGTGTTGTTAGGTCTCCTAGCGGACATCCTTCCGGAGAGAAACGTGTTGCCCAGCACCACCTACCAAGCCAGGAAGGTTCTTTGTCCATTGGGAATGGAAGTAGAAAGAATACATGCATATCCGAACAATTGTATCCTCTACCGTAAAGAATATGCAGACATGCATTCTTGTCCCGTGTGCAAAGCATCCCGATACAAGTGTAAGAATACTGCTAAGGTGATGCAAGGACCTCCTGCTAAGATGTTGTGGTATCTTCCTGTGATCTCACGCTTGAAGCGTTTATTTACGAATCGATAGGAGACAAGATTGATGCGTTGTCACTAAGAGGAGCGTAAGAAGGATGGAAAGCTAAGACACCCTACTAATTCTGTCCAGTGGAGAAACTTTGATCGGAGCCTCAAAGAGTTCGGTGCAGAACTGAGGAACATAAGGTTGGGTTGAGTACAGATGGAATAAATCCTTTTGGTAACATGAGCAGCCGACATAACACCTGACTTGTGAATCTATGTATTTACAACCTTCCTCCTTGGTTGTGTATGAAGCGGAAATACATTTTGATATCACTACTTATCTAAGGGCCGAAGCAACCTGGGAACGATATTGATGTGTACCAAGCACCATTGCTGGAAGATCTTATGACACTGTGGAATGAAGGGGTACAAGTTTGGGATGTGTACAAACAAGAGAACTTCACTTTACGCGCCATGTTGTTCTGCACCATCAATGATTTTTCTGCCCTTGGTAACCTGTCAGGGTTCAGTACCCAAAGCCTGTCCGCACTGCTTAGATGGTACCGAGAGTGTATGGCTGAACAACTCGCGCAAAACAGTGTATATGCATCACCGTAGGTTCCTTCCCAGGATTCACCCATACCGCAAGATGAAGAAACAATTCGACAGAAATAAGGATGACGGTTCAGCTCTGAGGGCTTTTAGAGGGAAAGAGGTCTATGATATGGTTAAGGATATCCATATTGTGCTTGGGAAGGGACATAAATTAAGGACCCGTCAGAAAAATATCTGGAAGAAGCGGTCAATTTTTTGGGACTTGCCTTATTGGGAGCACTTAGAAGTTCGTCACTGCATCGATGTCATGCACATGGAGAAGAATGTATGTGATAGCTTGATTGGTCTCTTACTGAACATTAGTGGCAAAACAAAGGATGGTGTTAACGCACGGCGTGACTTGGTTGATATGAACATAAGGACTGAGTTAGCACCAAAAGAGGCCGATAAAGGACGAACGCACCTCCCCCCAGCTTGCTACACTTTGTCCAAGGCCGAGAGATATGAACTGTGTGAAAGCTTGCATGGTGTGAAGGTTTCGTCCGGTTACTCCGCCAATATTAAGAAACTTATTTCCATGGAAGATTTGAAATTATTTGGTATGAAGTCTCATGATTGTCATGTGTTGATGACACAAATGTTTCTTATTGCAATTAGGAGTATCTTACCGAACAAAGTTCGAGTGGTAATCTTTAGGCTATGTTATTTTCTTTAACTCAATTTCTCAGAAGGTCATTGATCCTGAAGGACTAGATGCTCTGCAGGCCGAGGTGGTGACAACTCTATGTCATCTTGAGATGTATTTCCCTCTGTCATTTTTCAATATCATGGTCCATCTCATTGTTCACCTTGTGAAAGATATAAAGATATGAGGCTCTGTGTTCCTACGTCATATGTACCTGTTCAAGAGATACATAGGAATTCTCAAGTCCTACGTACGGAATCGATCTCGACTGGAGGGTAGCATCATCGAAGGTTATGCAACCGAAGAGGTCATTGAGTTCTGCGTCGACTACACGACTAAGGTGGAACCGATAGGTGTGCCTCTATCTCGTCATGAGGGGAGACTAGAGGGTATCGGGACCATCGGAAGGAAAGCAGTCACTCTCGATCTAGATACGTACGCGTAAGCCCATTTGACGGTCTTGCAACACATGACCCAAGTGTCCCCGTACATCGACGAGCACAAAGACATTGTACGCCAACAGAATCCAAACTGGTCGGAGGTTTGGATCACGAGAGAGCACAACCATCGGTTCAACGAATGGTTAAAGGTGCGATTCACAGGGAGGTCATCAAGTGATGATACGCTACTATGGTTGGCAAAAGGTCCAAAATTTACAATTGTGACATGGCAAGGATACGGCATAAATGGGTACACATTTTATACAGCAGCTCAGGATAGGAGGGCACAGTCCAGAACAGAAGTGTCCGCATAGATGCGTTTCACGAGAAGTTCAATACCGTCGGGGCACGTGGGTTGAACTCCTACTATGGGTTCGTAGAGGAGATCTGGGAGCTCGACTACGTACTTTTCAAGATCCCCTGTTTTGATGCCATTGGGTTAAACTTCTGCAGGGCGTGAAGGTCGACAAGTACGGTGTCACTACTGTGGACCTCAAACGTGTCGGATATAAGGACGGGCTATTCGTACTCACTAAGCAAGTTGTTCAAGTTTTTTATGTAACAGGCCCGTCAAATAAGAACCGTCACGTAGTTCTTCATGGAAAAAGAAGGATTGTAGGAGTTGAGAATGTCGTGGATGAGGAAGAGTATAATCAATTTGAAGAATTGCCTCCTTTTAGAGATGGTGGCAGGCTCGAGGAAGAACCTAGTGAAGAAGATAGCTATATGCACGTCGATCATCACGAAGGGCTATATTTTAGTTAAAAATATTTATTCCATTGCAATTTGATGTTAACATGGAATTGTCATGTGTTATGGACTTGTCATCTCTAATATTGTTGTCAATGTGGACTTCATTGTAATGTGGAGTATCAAAATTGGTTTCACTTGATTTGGAGTTGAGTTGTATTATATATGAATTTTTTAAGACAAATGAATTTACAATCAAATGATTTGGAATTGTGTCAGGAAGTTATCACGAACTGTTCGTTTATGGGACCATCTGTGATAAGTCATCACAGACGGTTCCATAACAGAACTGTCTTTGATATGACACATCACAGACGGTTCCGTTTTGAAACCGTATCTTTTGTGACAATATCACATACGGTTCTCTTATGGAACCGTCTCTGTTGTGACAATATCACATATGGTTCTGTTATGGAACCGTATGTGATATGAGGGTTTATGGTTTCTGTGCGAAGTCATCACAGACTGTCTATTATGGAACTAGAACCGTCTGTGATAGTTTCATATCACAGACGGTTCTGTTACGGAACCGTCTGTGATGACTTCTCACAGAAACCCTATACAACATATCACAGACGGTTCTATTATGGAACAATCTGTGATGACTTATCACAGACGGTTCTATAGTAGAACCGTCTGTGATATTCCTTTATTTAAGAGGGATTGTTAGGGTTTGAGCGCCCTTAACTCGTCACACTCCTTACTCTCGCGCGCCCCTTCACCTCCCCTGCAGCCGAAGCATCCTCCCCGACACCGACCTGCTACTCCCCCGCCTCCCCAACGCTGACGCCCCTGGTACTCCTGGCCTCCATGACCTCGACGCCCCTGCTGTACTCCCCGCCTCCCCAACGCCCCTAGTACTCCCGGCGACGCCCTGGTACTCCCAAATTCTCCCGACCCAGCGCCCCTCTGCATGTGTTTGGTGTGGATTGATGCGATCTTGAGTGGCGAGAATCGGTGGTACTAAACTGCTGCTCTGCAGTTGGATTTGCATATTATTAGTTGTGTTTGCATATTATCAGTGCTACACTCTTTGTAGCTCTATGCCGTTGCTATTCAATTGCTGGGGCTAGGAGCCTAGGAGAGATTATCACTGTGATATTGTTTACTTGTATTGATACGGATATATGGTTAACTTGGATTTGTTAGTAGTAGAGATCGGTTAATATTGTTATTTGCGTAGCTTTGACAATATATGATTATGACTTAAGTTTTTTGTGCTAGGAAACTTTAGGTAGTAATTGATTGATTATAGATAATATATTCTTGTAACATCTGCTAAATAGTTTCAACTTCATGCAGCTGAACAATCATCGAGAGGCGAGGCAAACAAAGCTTTTCTCCGAGTATTGAAGTTCATCTGGGGTAGTACTTGAGGTTCGTTATCTGTACCATAGAATCTTGCTAGCTAATAGTTGTCCAATACATGACAGGAATTGATACATTGTGTTGTTTAGTGGCACCAGATTTGTTAAGCTCTCATCTAGGTAGATATACTACTGTTGACAGTTGAACCTTTGTTTGATATGTGTATTTTCATTGCACACATGTACTTTATGTTATGAATAGTGTTGATATTCATTATGAGACCAATGGGCCAATATATGTACAAGTACATTGGTGGTATATATGCAAAGAGACCCCGACGCCCGGCCAATATATATACAAGTAGGAATAAAATGTGGTCAACGTTAGACTTTCAGTTACGTAACCCTACTACTGCTGTTCAAGGGTGCTTGTTAATAAATATGCTAACATGGCATATTTATAAGAAAATACCTCAAATTTGATGTTGTTTGCTGAGTAAGACTTCTTTGTCAAGTGCAATCCATGGCATTGTAAGTAGCCATTATTATTTTTTAGTATTATGTTTGTATCTTTCTTTAAATATTATGGATATCAACTTGCAATCCAAGAAATTTTAGTTCATTGCGTATGTAACTTATTTAGATAGCAAGTAAGCGAGATGGCAGAGGCACTGTCTTCACCGTCGCCATCGATGTCGCCGAATACGTCTGGATTTCCGATCAAAGTGGTACGTAAGCGAGATGGAAGAGGAATATCAAAATTGCCCGCGGGCTGAATGACTATCACAGAGGTCAGTGACGTCGGGATCCCTCTGAGTCCCAAGAAAGCAGCGACGAGATTTCGGACCATCTGCGGGATACTTGGAAGGGAACGGGTCCCCATCACCACACCAAGCTGGAACTCTCTGACGGATGAAGAGAGAGGCCAGCTGTGGAATGAAATTTCAGGCTCGTTCGTTATCCCAGAAGCAGACCAGGCACGCGTGCAACGACAGACGTTGCTCGCGATGGGGCACATGTGGAGGACCTTCAAGAGCACGCTTGTCACGAAGTACATGAACACAGGTCGGACGCACTTTATGAAGTATCATTTCTTATCGCTGGATATATGGGACGTCTTTGTGCGGATAAATACGACGACCGAATTTCAGGAGCAAAGTGCGGTGCACAAAACTCTCCAGGCACAAAACACTCACCCCCACAAACTCGGCACCGCTGGGTACGCTGGTAAAACCACGCAATGGGTGGCGAAGGACAAGAGCGCTACAAGACCATTTGTAGAGATCTCAGATGAGCGCGTTCGAGCCTAGTTAAGAGCGAGAGCATCAGCCACGTCTTCGGGCAGCATCTCTTTCACAAACCCAACAGATGAGGCAGTGTCCCAACGTCTGGTAAATAACTCGAACTACGTAGTGTCTATAATAACATGATCATCTCTTGCTTAGTGTCTATAATAATATGATGACCTCTTGTAGGAAGCATTGACTTCCGCGTGTTCCGAAGGTTCCTTCGAAGCGAACAGGGAAAAGGATCTACTATCTACGGCCCTGGGAAACAATGAGCACCTGGGTCGCATGCGAGACGTTGGGCTTTACGTACCTTGGAGGGATGGATTCTGACATGACTCCGACACATACAGGAGTAGGAAGAGATCCAAGGAAGAGCACGACTTCCGGTTGGAACAAGTGCTTACTGAAAAATTTCGGGAACAGATAACAAGACTGTAGGATCAAATAAATCAACTCATGAACCAGTCGCAAGCCGCCCCCAGTTTTTTGGGAGCCAGTCCTCCTCAACATCGGAGTAGTGTCGCGTCCACACATAACTCTGGACATGACGACGTCCAATTACCCATCGACGACATCAAGGTAATTTACATCTCTGGAATGCTCCAAATATAGACCTATAGGACGCCTTAGCTAATTGTGTATCGTTTTGTAGGAGCCGACGCCCTGCAAACTCCAAGTGGGGATGATGGGGTCCATTCCTATTGAGGCTGGGCGGGGGATGGTCTATCCATACCAGGAAGGGACAGTGCAGCACGGTGTCCAGTTGGTGCAGGGTTACACCAGGGTCCAGGTGAACATGGTACATGACAATTTCATGGCCATCCCACTGGAGATTCGTCCGAACGAGGACATCAGAACATTAGGCGATGCCATGCACACTTTTATCCAGTGGCTCAAGAAGGACATAGCCCTGGACCCTGCAGTGCTGCAATCTCGACACGATCATGCCTCTCCATCAGGACCCTCGATGACTCTACCTCATCCTTCGCTTTAGAAGGCCGCCTCATCAGTTCCCTTGGAGAACACGCTGAAGGAACGATAAAAGCGTGTCACCATATCGGTTCCTGTGTGTCTCAAGGGAAGACGTGCCGCAGGCAACTTTAGGCCAAATCGAAATTAAAGAACATTAAGACACCTCCCAAGCCCGGGAAATACTCCCTTGGAAGTCCATTGGCCCCCGACACATTTCTAGCAAGCGCTGGAGTAGCTTGTCAGTCTTTGCATTGCTAGTACATGCAAAAGACCCAACATGAGGGGTGCGATACTGGAATAACCGTTAAATACACAAAGGAGCATTTCTTCCATGAGCCGGGCCACTTTGTCGTGGGCTTCGATGACTTATTCGATCTATTCAACCTCGCTACCCTCGACGCCTCACTTTTACGATATTGGACACTGTAAGTGTGTACAATCAAGTTCTACACTCATGTAATACAGATAAATATCATAACTCATTGCTTATGTATACATACATGATGAAACATGTCTATCGACGGAACGAACCGGTGGGTTTCCTCGACCCACACGTCATCTATGAGCAAACCATCAACGAAGATGCATCCTACATCGTCAAATACATAACGACAGGATTGCTTGCTCAGGACGACAAAGACTACATAATGTTGCCGTACAACCAGAAGTAAGTGCTTCACTACGTGCTATACAAATTTTATTTGTACTTTATACGCAACACGAACTTTGGTTTATGACTATATCAACATACATGTTTAGGTTCCACTGGATCTTATTAGTCCTAATACCAAAGAGGAACAAGGTAATATACCTTGATTCCCTACTAAAAAAACCATGACTTCACCCTTCTGAAAGAAATACTCGACAGGTATGCTCATTTCCTCCATACATAACTCTATTGTAGTCTTCCTTCTTTTAAAATGGCCAATGATAACTTTTTGGAATCATGTAGGTCGTTCATCAACTATGTTGCACAGGGAGGGATGTACAAAGGATCTAGCGCCACACTACAACACAGGAAGCGATTTCTGTTACGTGCTACAACACAATAATGCTATATCATACTTCTTAATAATGCTTCTCGAATTGACTGTACCAACACATGTAATTCTATTTTTGCAGTGCCGCCAGCAAAAACAAGATCACCTATGTGCATTCTACGTTGACCATCATATGCGGCAATTGGTTAGTGCTGAGATGAAGGATCCTGAGGTTTGTCAATCTCGCAATAATTATTTCCTAAATATAAATTTAAAAATTTATATACTTAATACTTTACTCATGCTAGCGACAAGACATGACTATAGATTTAGATGCACTCGCTATGAAAGAGGTCTCGAAGGTTCGAGGGACACTCTGCGCCTTCATCAAGATGGAGATCGTTAACGCCAACGGAGAGTTTCACTCCGTCGACACCGCTGAATGACCTTGAAAATATTGACTCAATTGTAATTGATCATTTTGAGTAGTTGTAATTCAAATGTAAATATAGCGATAATATATACTTGAACATAATATTTTGTAATTGATTTGGAGTTTTAAATGATCACCTTGAGTTGTGTCAACAATTGATTCATCTATGTGATGTATCTGATTTCTGCTAGCTTGCTAGTTTTCAGAGGGCATGGCTAGCAATTCCTGAGGCTAGCCAAGAATAAAATAAAATAATTAGGTATTAATGAACTATCACACACGGTTTTTTGTTGGAACCGTCTGTGAAGGGGAATTATCACAGACGGTTTCAACCACCAACCATCTGTGATACGCGTATATCACAGATGGTTATATTTACAAACCGTCTGTAATATCTTACATATCACAGATAGTTCTATTTACAAACCGTTTGTGATATCCGACATATCACAGACGGTTCGTAAATAGAACCGTCTGTGATAGTGCCCTTTCACAGACGGTTTCAACTAAAATTCGTCTGTGTTGAGCCTTATCACAGACGGTTAAAGAACCGTCTGTGATAACCAACTGTTATCACATACATAAAAATTCAGACGGTTCAAAAACCGTCTGTGATGACTGTTCCGAACCGTCTGTGTTGTACTTTTCTGTAGTAGTGTTAGAGTTTTTCTTGATTTAATTATCCTTTGAACATCCATCTAAAAACCGTAAATCTGAAGCTAATAAAAGTTTTCAATAGGCTAATGACCTTGCTAGGTCAAGGCAGTAGCTAGAAATGTATGTATTCAATTAACCATTGAACACTTAAGCTATCTGTAGTAGTCAAATCTAAAAATCGAAAGTGGCTATGAATTTTCAGAAAAACAAACAGATATCATCTAACTCATTTGATGAAGTATAGACAAAAAAGTAAGTTCAGTACTAAGTACTGTGTTTAGTCTCTAGATCACTCAAAACTTTGTTTAACAAATGAGTAATTGAATTAATAATCAGGCTTAGTTAACAAATTCCCTTACTCTGAAAATCTCTTCTAATAGGATGAATAGACAGGGAGGGTATCAAGATAAAAACCTGGAATATCAGTAGGCTTATGTCAATTTAAGTACTAGTAAATGGAAAGTTTTGTTGGATTAATTAGTCTTTAGAGATTGGTTTAAATAAGCACATTAATCTGAAAAAGAAGGATTGAGCATGATCTTTCCAAATAAAACCGTGAATCTCATTTAGACAATGGAATAGTTATCAGGATAGTTAGTAAGCTAGTTTTTATTAGTAAAATGGTTAAGAAAATAGAGGGTAATTAGTATTGATAGTAAGCTTCTATCAATTCTAATATGAGGGCTTATAAAGTTATTAATTCAATTAGCTCTTAAGCTAATAGAAGCAACCCAATCTAATCTCACGAACAAGTTTTGATAATCAAAACAAATAGTGAGCTCATGGCTTTTCTAATACAAACAGGAGCAAAAAGACTCATCAAATGCCAAAGCAAATGGATTAGAAAAATATAATTACTAGCCTTTCACATCTAATCTAAAAGATTAAAATTTAATCTTGAGTCAAGAATTGAATTATTGGGTAGTTAAATATCAGTAGACCTTATGCCATAGTTTCGATTTCATAAATTATAACTAAGTCAAATCAACTCCAATTTGTGTGAAACAAATTTTGTTGGTTTTATTTACTAATGATATTTCACTTGGCATAGGTTTAAAACATGTTACTGTCACTGAAAATTTTGATATTAGAATTAATTTTAGAAAAAGATTATTGTTACACTGGAAATTGATTTAACTTAAAAAAATCCATAAGAAATTCATATGAACTCCAATTGAAATAAAATTTTCACCTAAATGCATATAAAATTATAATATCACTAATATGTAAATCTCATGCATTTTCTCTCTAGATTCCGAATTGCACAAAGTGAACAATTATGCCTCTGAGAGTAAACAAGTGGACTTCCAACAAGGTAAGCATCCTCTTGCATCTTGTTGATCCCAGATTTTGATAATTTGGTATTTTGAATTGTAATTATACTGCTTGCATGCTATTTGGTTATATCGATAATTTGTGAGTCTGGTTAGCTATGTCCTAACTCTTGTAGTTTATTGTAACATCCCAATTTTCAGAGCTTTAAAAATCTTTTATATATTAGTAGCAAGAAAATTCATCATTTGGATTTATTGGATATTAATTTAAAAAGCTTAATATGGACTTCAAGGACAAATTGATTTAATGTGCTTAATCCCAACCTCAACAATTGTCAAAACTATTTTATTTAGATTCTATATGCTTGGATATATTTTATAGAATTTTCTGGAATTTTTCCCAAGTCATTTGCTATTTTCTAATTGCTATTTGCATTTTCTGGATTTATTTAAAAGAAAACCTATTTTAAATCCTTGAATAAAGATCGGGCGAAGCCCAAAGACTATTCCAACCGCGCGACCATATCGCCCGCGCCGCTCTCGTCGTTGGATGCTCGACGCGTGCCCTCGTCTCCGACGGACGCACGCGCTCAACCCCGCCTTGACCCGTTGGATTGTCGCGCTGGCCGCCACGATCTCGCTTCGCTTCGCTCGCGCGTTCGCTTCTAGCCGTTGGATTTCCATCGCGCGGCGCGCACCCACTCGCCTCGCTCTCTGCCAGTGGGACCACCGCCGAGTCGTCGTCTCGCGGAGTTTCTTCTTCCTCGCGCCGCGCTCTCGCGCCATTCTTTGGAGCTTCAAGTTTATCCGACAAAACCGATTCAGTTGCTTATTCTTCGCGCCGACCCCGCCAAATCATATCTCCGGTTATTCCATATCCGTTTGAACCAAATCAAACCCGAACCGGTTTCAATCTCCGAAAATCTTGGAATTCAAAAACCGGTTGTTTGGATCCGATTTGGGGTTTCAAATCTCGGCATCTCGTGTCTATAAATACTCCCTTAGCTCCGCCCGGCCTCCGTAACCCTAAACCGCCACTCGTCGTCGCCCGATCGCCTAGCGCGCCGCATTGCAAGCTTTAGGGTTTTCGGCGAACTTCTTCTCCGGTGGATTGCGCCGCCGTCGTCGCCTCTTGCTCCACCGACGCACCATTGTGATCGAGAAGTCACGAGCTACCGTGCGCACCCTCTCGCCGCCGGAGCATCGCGAGCGCCGTCCGACAAAACCCGAGCTCTCTCGCCGCTTCTTCCTCGCCACGGCCATCTCCGTCAACCCTGTGCTCAAACCAAGTGCCCATGTGTGCGCATTAGCCTCCTCTACACGTTGGTATCACTCATCTGGCGAAGTCGCCGCTGTTCGCGGTGACCGTATCGTCCCGAGCGCCACCGCCCGCCGTTATCGCCCGACTCGGCGCCGGCGTCGGCCGATCTTGGTGTGGCGGCCAGCGTGGCGCCAGGTCGCGCCAAGACACACAGCGTCGTGGCGATCCACCGCGCGGATCTCCTCGGTTGGTGCACTCGGTCCACCGTGAACCCGAGATCGATGGGTCCCACATGTCAGAATTTTATTTAAATTTAATTCCTTTTTCCGGAAATTCTCGGCTGACGCAAGCATTGCGCAATAATCCGATTTTCCTTTATAAAAATAATTCGGGAAATTCGAGAAAATCCAAATTAGGGTTTAATTGATTTTCCAATCTTCCAAAGCCCATATCTTTTGCATCCGAACTCGATTGAGCCCATTCAAATTTGTAAATTCATATAAAATTTAGATCTATTTATTTATGAATTTTATTTAATTTTTGGAGTTTGTTTTGCCTCTGTTATTTATTTGTTTTGTTTCTTTTGTCTCGTTTGCGAGTAGACGTCGATACTTCGGGGAATTTTGCAGAAGAAGGAGCACCTCAAGACCAAGACCAATATCTGGATCTATTCCAAGGCAAGTTATACCTTTGATCATTTTGAACCCGCCAAAATACTTTGTTTCAATGTATTGCATTCTATTTCAAGTATTTATTTAAATGCTTTTGGGATAGTTATTAATCCAATTTGTTATGCCACCTTGTCTATTATATGTCATGATCTTTTGTCACCCTAGGTTGGTTCACTATTAGTTGGTATTATCGTAGCACCAACGTGGGTTGATTAGATACGATTAGACTGCTTAGCCATGCCACGAGTCATCATCTCATGTGAGAGTTGCAATTATAAATTTGACTAAGTGATTATGGAACTGTGATGAATCTGTGTGTCTTGTCTTTGTTACTCGTTGATGGCATGTGTTGCACTTAACCAACAGGTGGGAAAAGATTTATCTTGAGGCAAGTGGTGGATTCTGTGTGAATGGTGGAGCTGTGCTTATTAAACTTTGTGATTTGGGTTAAAGCTGGAAGTCTTGCCTTAGTCAATTAAGGACTTAACTTTGTGCGCCATTGAACTGGCCTTCTTGTGCGACCACATGCCTAGTATGGGTCCGGGCTGACTTAGTAAGTTATGGAGTCTTGACATTGACAACTCGAGGTTGTATTTAAGCTATGTGATGGGTGGAGGGTGTGATATGTCACATCGCGGGACGTTCACGTGCATCCTGTCCAATGGTGTGTGTCGTTCCAAGGGTTGTGTGTACAAATTGGGCGGCGATAAAGCACACCAGAGTGTCATTGTTTGAGATGAAGTCTCGAAAGGTTTTGTTGTGATCAACTCGATCCGGTTGGTTTCATCGTGTGGGTAAAGTGTACAACCTCTGCAGAGTGTTTAAACCAATCTATTCAATAGCGCGTCCTCGGTTATGGACATGCTCGGAATTTCACACGAGGGTAGTTTTCATAAAACAATTGGGAAGGGTCACCGTGAGATAACTTGTTCAAATTGTGTGAAAGAACTTGATTAGACTGTGTGTCCTTTGTGAAATCAATTGTTAACTTATTATTGTCTATTTGTTTTGAATTACGCTTTCAATCTATTGTTTGTATTCAATTGCAAATGTTGCATTTCTCAAAATAACCACGAAGCCATTCCTTTGGAATAAGCCATCATGTATAAATGCATTACGTGGTATGACTTGCGAGTACGGTGTGTACTCACTCTTGCTAAACAAATCAGCGAAGTGGAGGAGTCGTCTTTGCTTTTGAAGAGGAGTTCTCGAAGGTTGAGCGTTAGGGTCTTGATCGATCGGTTTACTGTGGTAAATTGATGGGAGCCACCGGAGTTTATTTCGTTTCATTGCAGTTTATTTCTTTATTGTCGACCTTGCATGGCTTAATAAATGTAACACTCGACCATAAGGTCCCAACAGCTATTTGTTATTTAAAGTACTCGTTTATTCTTATACTCGTTGTATGGATGTGATATTTCATCAATGTTGACACTTTGTGTGCACTAGCGTGATCTGGACTAGTGCGAGAATACACAGAGGGTCCAGATTTGCATATTTGGGTCCCGACAGAGGTGGTATCGAGCCATCTTGATAGGTCTTGACCCTAGTTAGATTGGCCGTTCTTAGTGAGTCCAAACTATTTTCTAAAGCAAAATTAACTTGCAAGATTAATTGAACTCCTTAACTCATCTCATGTCTCTCTTGACTCAACTCTGCTGAAATTCTTTCTCTCCCATTGTTTTAAAGTTGTTTTCTTATCCTTGTCCATCTTGGGATGCCTCGTCTTGAGTTATGGAGAGCGCAAGGAGGACTTGCCGCCGAGCTTTGGAAGTTGCTACAAGTACTTGGAGGGTTCGATCGTCCATTGTACCGTGGCAATGCTTGGATCGTGAGCAGCCGAGATCGTGGAGTGATCGCCATTTGACCATCTACGCCAGCAAAGACACCAAGGCAAGCAAACCACTTGCACATCTCGGCTAGAAGGAGTATTTGGATTGAAGCAATCCAGAGTCTTCACGCCTTGCCATCCCGAGGATCGCAACATCTACTCTCGAGAGCTTCGTGACACGCTTTTCCGTTATCATCCCGCACATCGACGTGGATCTCGCCGCACGTTTCCGTCTACGGAGGAGAAGACAACGCCACCGTCGTGCATCTCGCCCGATTCGCCACGCTCAAGAAGAATCGTTGGAGTTAGCCGCCACAGAGTGGAGTGTACCTATGAGACTCTTGAGAGTCAAGAAAGGATCGCCATATTAGAAGAAACTCTTTATGGGCGACACGAAGAAGACATCAAGAGGAAGACCTGAAGAAGCTAATGGACCGGTGAGCGTAAGAGCCAGCAGAGGTCAGAGCCGTAAGCACCAAAGAAGACTGCACGAGGACACTGCTCCTATTGCACCATCCGGGACATCGAGGATCGGTTGCGAGGATGCCACTCACTTCGAGTCTCTGGCGGCGGAGCACCGTCAAGGTGCGGAGGCTATTTGATTGAGTAGTCTGCTCGCGTTGTTTCGAGCTTAGCCGCTTTGTGTCTTGAGTCGCCCTTTAGGCGGTAGTTTTGTGTGCTTAAGTTCGTCCTTATTTTTGTGTGCAAGTATGAGCTGCAAAGGCCCTTAGGCATTTGTTGCAAGCCATACTATTATCTTAATCAATATAAGAGTTTGATTGAGCTTTCTTAAAATATGTTGTTGGGTTTTACCTACCCCGCTTAGTTCTACAACTTATCTCGTGCTTGCTACCTTATCTAACCCTTGGAGATTCACCAGATGGTTCAGACTCGTCAAGCTGCTGCAAGTGGTTCCGATACTCCGGTATCAGAAGGACATGAACAAATCCCCGCAGAAGCAATTCCACCACAAGCACCTTGATCGATCTGCGAAATTTTGGAGCATTCATGGCGGCTCGCACCGGTGATGTACACCATGATGAATCGGATGCAAGCTATGAATAACGAGCAACAACAATCAAGATCACAATGGAGCCCCAGCTTGCTCATGGTTACAATGGATCATCAAGTTGGCGGAGTTTATGAGGACCCGCCCACCAACCTTTTACGGACATGTCTCACGGTAGAAGGCGATGATTGGCTTCGTGTTATTGAGAGAAAGCTGCGATCACTCAATGCGGCGATCATGAAAAGTTACATGACGCCTCTCATCGGATGGAAGGCATTGCCGCGAATGGTGGGAAAACTTCTGCAAAATGCATGGAACGCCACAAGATATTACTTGGGAAGAGTTCACAATCGCTTTTCGCCAAGATCATGTACGAGAAGGAATCATGGATCGAAGAAGGATGAATTTCGTGCTCTCAAGCAAGGAGGAATGTCGATGATCGACTACCTCAACAAGTTCTCTCAACTTGCTCGATATGTCGCGAAGATGTCGCCACCGACAAGGCTCGTCAGTCGTTTTACGAAGGATTGAACATTTGGACTTCAAGTCAACTTGATCGCCCACACCTTTCACGATTTTCAAGAGTTGATCAACAAGGCTTTGATTCTGGAGGATAAGCGCAAGGAATTAGAAGATCATCGTAAGCGCAGAATGGCTCAGCAAGGAAGTCACCAACCCCAGCTGAGGGCAAGAATGATTCCACCGCAGTTTAGCCGTTTTCCACCACGAGTACGCGGACCACCGCACCAACTTCAGACTCGCCCGCTTGCTCGTAACTTCCGCAACCCTGCACCAGTCAACCCCAATCCAGTAAGCAACCCACAGAATACAACCAGAGTTTGCTTTACCTGTCGTCAGCCAGGGCATTTCGCCAACCGTTGTCCGCAGAATGGGACTACCACTCCAGTACGCTTCAACCTTGGGAATACACCAGTCAAGACGCCAGTACAAGGCAACCATCAAGGAACTTCTCAAGCTACCGGTCAATCCGGAGGAGCACCGCCATCAGTGGTCAGAGGCCGTGTCAACCACGTCACTCTAGAAGGAGCCCAAGAAGCACCTGACGTTGTACTGGGTAAGTTCCTAGTAAATTCAGTACCTGCATCAGTTCTGTTTGATTCTGGAGCTTCACATTCGTTTGTTTCTGGAATTTTTGCAACTAAGAACAAATTGGAAGTTATACATCTTAAGCATACTCTGTTAGTCCAGTCGCCTGGAGCAGAGCTAAGTTCTAAAGTTGGATGTTTAGGAGCTAGGCTACTCATAGCTGGAGTTGAGTTTCTAGCCAACCTAATAGTTCTAGACACTCAGACCATAGATGTCATCCTTGGTATGGATTGGTTATCCAAACATAAGCGATGCTAGATTGTGGCCGAAGAGCCGTAACAATAGAGGATACCACAGGAAAGAAAGTTGAATTTCTAGCCACCTCAGTACGTGATGGACATTTGGTAGTCAACAGTCTTAAGACAGTTTCTTTGGAAGACGTACACAGTAGTCGAGAGATTATCCGGCGTATTTCGGAAGAATTACGGGAATGCCACCGACCGTGACATTGAATTTGTCATCGATCTAGTGCGAGAACAGCACCAATTTCCAAGAGACCCTATCGGATGCCAATCGATGAACTTGTGGAAATGAAGAAGCGGATAGAGGAACTCTTGGAGAAAGGTTTTGTAAGACCTAGTTAAATCGCCATGGGGAGCACCAGTTTTGTTCGTCAAGAAGAAAGATGGAAGTATGAGAATGTGTATCGATTATCGTTCTCTCAACGAAGTCACCATCAAGAACAAGTACCCATTGCCCGAATAGATGATTTGTTCGACCCGGATGAAAGGAGCCGAGTATTCTCCAAGATCGATCTCGATCGAGTTACCATCGATTGAAGATTTGTCCTAAGGATGTACCAAAGACCGCTTTCTCAACCGGTATGGACATTATGAGTTTTTAGTCATGTCTTTTGGATTGACTAATGCCCCTGCCTATTTCATGAACATGATGAACAAAGTATTCATGGAATATTTGGATAAGTTCGTGGTAGTATTCATTGATGATATTTTGGTATACTCAAAGTCAGAGGAAGAACATGCAGACCATTTGAGATTAATCCTAGAGAAGCTCAGAGGACATCAGTTGTATGCCAAGTTCAGCAAGTGTGACTTTTGGAAGAAGAAAGTTGATTTCCTCGGTCATGTGATGACAAAGAAGGAGTAGCGATTGACCCCGGAAAGGTTAAAGCTGTAATGAATTGGGAGCAGCCCAAGACGGTTACTCAAATTCGTAGTTTCTTGGGAATGGCGGGATACTATCGTCGTTTCATTGAAGGATTCTCAACGATTGCTAAACCTCTTACACAATTGTTGAAGAAAGAGAAGAAGTTTATTTGGACCCTAGCTTGTGAAGAAAGTTTTCAAGAATTGAAGAAGCGTTTGACTTCAGCCCCAGTGCTAGTTTTGCCGGATATTAGTAAGGATTTTGATATCTACTGTGATGCTTCGCGTCAAGGATTAGGATGTGTCCTTATGCAAGAAGGAAGAGCTGTCGCTTATGCGTCAAGGCAATTGAGACCTCATGAAGAAAACTACCCTACCCATGATTTGGAACTAGCTGCCGTAGTGCATGCCTTGAAGATTTGGCGTCATTATCTCATCGGTAATCGCTGTGAAGTCTATACAGATCATAAGAGCCTGAAGTACATATTCACTCAGTCTGATTTGAACATGAGACAGAGAAGATGGTTGGAATTAATAAAGGATTATAATCTTGGAATCCATTACCATCCTGGTAAGGCCAATGTAGTTGCAGATGCACCGAGTCGTAAGAGCTACTTGCAATGCTCGGAAGCAAAAGAGTTGTGTTCAGAACTTCAGGAGGAATTCCAGAAGCTACAGCTAGAAGTTGTTCCGGAAGGATTCGTGGCCAATTTGGAAGTACAATCTACTCTGGAGAAACAGATTCGTGAAGCGCAACCCAAGGATTCTGAGTTTGCTGATCTCAAGAAGAAGATGTCGGAAGGAAAATTTAAAGACTTCACCATAGATGATCGGGATATCTTGTGGATCAATGGGCGTATCGTGTACCGGATATGGATGGATTAAGACAGCTGATTCTGAAAGAAGCCCATGACTCAAAGTATTCAATTCACCCTGGAAGCACTAAGATGTATCAGGATGTTAAGAATAAGTTTTGGTGGCCAAACTTAAAGCGAGACGTCGCAGAGTTCGTTGCCTTATGCGACGTGTGTCAGAAAGTAAAGGCCGAACATCAGAGACCAGCAGGATTGCTACAACCGTGAAGATACCGAATGGAAGTGGGAAGAGATCGGTATGGATTTTATTACGGATTACCCAAGACTCAATCGGAGTTATGATTCGATTTGGGTAATAGTGGATCGTTTGACTAAGGTTGCCCATTTCTTGCCACCAAAACCACTTACTCAGGAGACCGCTTGGCGGAATTGTATATGTCAAAAATCGTCAGTCTGCACGGTGTGCCTAAGAAGATAGTGTCAGATCGAGGATCTCAATTCACCTCTCGTTTTTGGCAGAGTCTACATGAAGCCCTGGGGACTCATCTAAATTTCAGTACTGCTTATCATCCCCAGACAGATGGACAGACTGAAAGAGTCAATCAGATATTAGAAGATATGTTGAGAGCCTGTGCCTTAGCTAATGCTACCAGTTGGGATAAAAGTTTGCCGTATGCAGAATTCTCGTACAACAACAGTTATCAAGCCAGTTTGCAAATGTCACCATTTGAAGCTCTGTACGGTCGTGCCTGCAGAACTCCGTTGAATTGGTCAGAGACAGCTGAACGTGTAGTGTTCGGGCGAGATATTATTCAGAAGCCAGAAGAACAAGTTGCTATGATCGAGAGAGGTTAAAATAGCCCACCCGAGCAAAGAGTTATGCCGATAATCGTCGTCGTGACCTCGACTTTGAACCAGAGGATTTTGTGTATCTTGAGTTACTCCGCCGGAGGTGTTAAGAGATTCCACACCAAAGGAAGCTTGCTCCAAGGTATGTGGGTCCATTCAAGGTTTTGGAACGCGTGGAGAAGTTGCGTGCAGCTGGAGCTACCACGATCGTTAGCGAGTGCATGATGTCTTTCATGTCTCTCACCAAGAAGTGTCTTCGTGTGCGGAAGAAGCGGACCCGTTGGAGTCAATTGAATCAAGGAAGATCTCACATACAAAGAGCAGCCTGTTAGGATTTTGGATGTCGCAGAGCGCCGCACCAGAAGCAAGACCGTTCGTTTCTGCAAAGTCCAGTGGAGTAACCACTCAGAAGGAGAAGCAACGTGGGAACGTGAAGAAGAGTTAAAAGCCGAGTTCCCTAGCCTTTTCTCTAGCTAGCCGGAATCTCGGGGACGAGATTCGTTTAAGGGGGGGAGGTTTGTAACATCCCAATTTTCAGAGCTTTAAAAATCTTTTATATATTAGTAGCAAGAAAATTCATCATTTGGATTTATTGGATATTAATTTAAAAAGCTTAATATGGACTTCAAGGACAAATTGATTTAATGTGCTTAATCCCAACCTCAACAATTGTCAAAACTATTTTATTTAGATTCTATATGCTTGGATATATTTTATAGAATTTTCTGGAATTTTTCCCAAGTCATTTGCTATTTTCTAATTGCTATTTGCATTTTCTGGATTTATTTAAAAGAAAAACCTATTTTAAATCCTTCGGAACAGTACTGGGCCGAAGCCCAGCACTATTCCAACCGCGCCAGCCCATATCGCCCCGGCCGCGCTCTCGTCTGTTGGATGCTCGACGCGTGCCCTCGTCTCCGATCGGACGCACGCGCTCAACCCCGCCTTGACCCGTTGGATTGTCGCCGCGTGGCTTCGCCACGATCTCGCTTCGCTTCGCTCGCCGCGTTCGCTTCTAGCCGTTGGATTTCCATCGCCCGGCGCCGCACCCACTCGCCCTCGCTCTCTCTGCCAGGTGGGACCACCGCCGAGTCGTCGTCTCCGCGGAGTTTCTTCTTCCTCGCGCCCGCGCTCTCGCCCGCCATTGCTGGAGCTTCAAGTTTATCCGACAAAACCGATTCAGTTGCTTATTCTTCGCGCCGACCCCGCCAAATCATATCTCTGGTTATTCCATATCCGTTTCAAACCAAATCAAACCCCGAACCGGTTTCAATCTCCGAAAATCTTGGAATTCAAAAACCCGGTTGTTTCGGATCCGATTTGGGGGTTTCCAAATCTCGGCATCTCCAGGTCTATAAATACTCCCTTAGCTCCGCCCGGGCCTCCGTAACCCTAAACCGCCACTCTCGTCGCCCCGATCGCCCTAGCGCCGCCGCATTGCAAGCTTTAGGGTTTTCGGCCGAACTTCTTCTCCGGTGGATTGCGCCGCCGTCGTCGTCGCCCTTGCTCCACCGACTGCACCATTGTGATCAGCAAGTCACAGGCTACCTCGTGCGCACCTTCTCGTCGCCGGAGCATCGCCGGAGCGCCCGTCCGACAAAACCCGAGCTCTCTCCGCCGCTTCTTCCTCGCCGCCGGCCATCTCCGTCAACCCCAGGTGCTCAAACCAGTGCCCATGTGTGCGCATTAGCCTCCTCTACACGTTGGTATCACTCACTGCCGGCGAGTCGCCGCCGTTCGCCGGTGACCATCGGGTCCCGAGCGCCACCGCCGCCGTTATCGCCGGCTCAGCGCCTTGCGTCGGCCCGTCTTTGGTGTGGCGGCCGCGTGGCGCCAGGTCGGCGCCCGGCCTGCACACGCGTCGTGGCCTTGGCCCATCACGCGGATCTCCTCGGTTGGCACTTGGCCGGTCGCGTGAACCCGAGGCCGCGATGGGTCCCACATGTCAGAATTTTATTTAAATTTAATTCCTTTTTCCAGAAATTCTCGGCTGACGCAAGCATTGCGTAATAATCCGAT
This sequence comes from Hsuehochloa calcarea, assembly GCA_036346395.1. NCBI lineage: Eukaryota > Viridiplantae > Streptophyta > Magnoliopsida > Poales > Poaceae > Hsuehochloa > Hsuehochloa calcarea. Next base: position 4,749,988 of record CM070606.1, read on the forward strand.
TTTCCTTTATAAAAATAATTCGGGAAATTCGAGAAAATCCAAATTAGGGTTTAATTGATTTTTCCAATCTTCCAAAGCCCATATCTTTTGCATCCGAACTCCGATTGAGCCCATTCAAATTTGTAAATTCATATAAAATTCAGATCTATTTATTTATGAATTTTATTTAATTTTTGGAGTTTGTTTTGCCTCTGTTATTTATTTGTTTTGTTTCTTTTGTCTCGTTTGCGAGTAGACGTCGATACTTCGGGGAATTTTGCAGAAGAAGGAGCACCTCAAGACCAAGACCAATATCTAGATCTATTCCAAGGCAAGTTATACCTTTGATCATTTTGAACCCAGTTTTCAAAATACTTTGTTTCAATGTATTGCATTCTATTTCAAGTATTTATTTAAATGCTTTTGGGATAGTTATTAATCCAATTTGTTATGCCACCTTGTCTATTATATGTCATGATCTTTTGTCACCCTAGGTTGGTTCACTATTAGTTGGTATTATCGTAGCACCAACGTGGGTTGATTAGATACGATTAGACTGCTTAGCCATGCCACGAGTCATCATCTCATGTGAGTTGCAATTATAAATTTGACTAAGTGATTATGGAACGTGTGATGAATCATGTGTGTCTTTGTGTCTTTGTTACTCGTTGATGGCATGTGTTGCACTTAACCAACAGGGTGGGAAAAGATTTATACTGAGGCAAGTGGTGGATTCTGTGTGAATGGTGGAGCTGTGTGCTTATTAAACTTTGTGATTTGGGTTAAAACTGGAAGTCTTGCCTTAGTCAATTAAGGACTTAACTTTGTGCGCCATTGAACTGGGCCTTACTGTACGACCACATGCCTAGTATGGGTGGGCTGACTTAGTAAGTTATGGAGTCTTGACATTGACAACTCGGGTTGTATTTAAGCTATGTGATGGGTGGAGGTGTGATATGTCACATCGCGGGACGATTCATTGCATCCTGTCCAATGGTGTGTGTCGTTCCAAGGGCTGTGTATACAAATTGGACGGCAGTAAAGCACACCAGGAGTGTCATTGTTTGAGATGAAGTCTCTGAAAGGTTTTGTTGTGATCAACTCTGATCCGGTTGGTTTCATCGTGTGGGTAAAGTGTACAACCTCTGCAGAGTGTTTAAACCAATCTATTCGAATAGCCGCGTCCTCGGTTATGGACATGCTCGAATTTCACACGAGGGTAGTTTTTCATAAAACAATTGGGAAGGGTCACCGTGAGATAACTTGTTCATTTGTGTGAAAGAACTTGATTAGACTGTGTGTCCTTTGTGAAATCAATTGTTAACTTATTATTGTCTATTTGTTTTGAATTACGCTTTCAATCTATTGTTTGTATTCAATTGCAAATGTTGCATTTCTGCAAAATAACCACAGAAGCCATTCCTTTGGAATAAGCCATCATGTATAAATGCATTATGTGGTATGACTTGCGAGTACGGTGTGTACTCACTCTTGCTAAACAAATCAACAGAAGTGGAGGAGTCGTCTTTGCTTTTGAAGAGGAGTTCTCGAAGGTTGAGCGTTAGGGTCTTGATCGATCGGTTGCCTGTGGTAAAATTGATGGGAGCCACCGGAGTTTATTTCGTTTCCGCTGCAGTTTATTTCTTTATTGTCAGCCTTGCATGGCTTAATAAATGTAACACTCGACCATAAGGTCCCAACAGTTATTTGTTATTTAAAGTACTCGTTTATTCTTATACTCGTTGTATGGATGTGATATTTCATCAATGTTGACACTGTGTGCACTAGCGTGATCCTGGACTAGTGCAGAATACACAGAGGGTCCAGATTTGCATATTTGGGTCCCGACATTTATCCTTGATAAATTCATACAGCTGTGCTTAAGTTAGTTGTCATGCGATAATATTTATCAATTATATGAATGCTTAGCCATGCTAGTTAGTAGATTCGGTGGTTTTGGTTGACGGGATTATCTCATCAATCGTGGGAAACACTAAACAAGTTTTTCTTTTATGCTTTTGGTCCAGATCTTCAAATCTGGTTTTTGAGTCTAAAGTTTGTTTAATTAAAACTGATTTTGGTTTGGACAAGTGGCTAGTAGTGTGTGCGCCTTCGTGCACAAGAATCGGGTTACGTGGAAAGACTTGTCCGGACAATTAAGGACTGAACTTTGGGCTGTCACTCCAAGTACTACTCGTACTACTATATGCGGTGTATGGGCACCGCTTGATCAAGTAAGGGGAGGGTCATATTGATTTGAAACATAGGTGGTGTGAGGGCATGAGACCGTGAAATCCTATATTCCGTAGGAACCCAATGTAAGAATATAATGTGCAAGTGAGCGCTGTTTTATTTTGATATTGGGGGATTGACCCACATGCTAACTTTCTTACACTGGCCACTCCAACACAACTTGCATGCCCGATTGGTTAGCAGGTGGTATAGCTAGCACTAAGTGGGATTTCATCATGCATAGGTGATTCAATTCAATATGGTTTTCTTGCTGAAAAATATCGAGTCTTGATTTCCCCTACCAGCACACCAAAGAAAGTGTGTCATTATCCGGAGGCTTACAGGCTGATCAAGTTGTGTGGGTAAAAATGTACTCCCCTGCAGGTTTATAAACTATTTGAATAGCCGTGTCCACGGTCATTGACAACACTTGGTCTTAACTCACATCATTGTTAGACTCTAAACTAAAAGTTGACATGGGAACAACTTGGAATCGACATGACAGGTATGTCATGCAGTTTAGTTTATCAAAGTGTGCTGCCACTTTGGTATTATTTGCATTATGTCTATGCTTTTGTCATTTACATTTTTTTTTGATAAAATTGTGTTTGTCAAATGCCATTTATAAATTAGTAGGATGAAAACTTGTGTATTTTATGCAAAACTTAAGCCATTAAAGCCTCTCCTTTCGTCAACCTTTATCATGTATAATTTCCTCTCCTTTGGACAGTCTCTATCATATAATTTCTTTTATTAGTTTGTGTAAGATTTGCGAGTACCATTTGTACTTGATCTGGATATCTGCTTGTTCAGGTGAGGATGATTACAGCAGGTGCAACGACTTTAACCCCAGTTGGTTGCTTGTGGTATTATTATTTTATTTCCAAGTTTATATTCCGTTGCGATTTATTTAATTATGATTAGTTTTGGCCAGTTGGCCGCCTTATAAACAAATCGGGCCATAAGGCCCCATTTGTCGAAATTGTATTGCATATTTGACTATGGTTGTAATCAATGATGTTTGGATATGTGCATATTAGCCACTGATCCTTGGGAGCTAACATGAGACGCATATCTGGGAATCTTGAAATTGGTTTCGTTTCATGCTTAGGGTTGTGCCTCCCGCACAATCATTTGACATGAAACGAATTCGATTTCGGGGATACCACATGACTCCCCTCTTATACCGGGCTTCTCCTCTTTGAAAAACACCAGAGGCAAGATCCAAGAGCTTCCACCCCTTGTGATCCATCCTTGTCAGATCCCGTCGGGATGGATCTGATCCCGTCGGGATGGATCTGAGATGGAGAAAGTGTACGAAAATTCTACAACTTAGAACTAAGTATTGGGCATAATAGCATTAATGCCTTTTCCATTCCATTTTTTGGGTTTATATGAGTACTTATTGACCCCAAGAAGTAAAATCAGAGTTACAGCTCAACTCAGAGCAAATTACCCGCACTAATGACTGTTCACGGTAAATAAAACTAAATGACATTAACAGTGACTACTAAAATGCATTACGACCGTTAATCTTCTGCCGAACGGGTATTGAGTGATCTCGGCCACTTGATTTCATTAACGTTCATCCTTGTTTTGTGGCTTATCTGAACATGTCTTCAGTCCTCTTGCTCGTAGCTTTGACAGTGTCTCCCTCTAAACTTGACACATGTCCTAAAGTGTCAGAGTTTGGAAACCATGATCGAATGGTTTTAGGGTAGAACTTTGGAAAGGTTGCCATGATGAAATATGCATCCTCCCATCAGGCAACAAATTGACCCACTGAATTACAAGGATATTATTTCGGGCAAAACTCTTGTCTCCAACACCTGCTCCGGTTCTATTTTGATCTTTCCATCTTTCCCAACCAAGGGTAATTCTGCACTTGGTACTGCATTTTCTCCACAATGTTTCTTAAGCTGATTTACATGAAAAACAAGATGTATCCCAACTCCTTTAGGTAACTGCAACTTATAAACCACTTTGCCCAATTTTTGCATTACTCTGAAGGGTCCATAGAACTTGCTGGTGAGTTTCAAAGCATGTATGAATCCAAAGGTTGTTGTTTGGTATGGTTGCATCCTTAAATAAACCATATCTCCCATCTGTAATCTGTCTCTCACTCCTATTAAGATCACCTATTTCTTCATCCTAGACTGGGCCTGAGTCAAATTCTCTTTCATCCTGTTCAGCATGTTTTGCCTCTCCTCTAGAAAATTCCAAACCTCCTCATCTCCTAGACCAGGAATTGCTAACTCATTTATCAGAGGGGGAGGAAATCCATATAAAGCCTGGAAAGGAGAGATCTTGAGAGATGTATGAAAAGTGGAATTATACCACCACTCTCACAAGGATAGCCAAGATAACCATTTTCTGGGTTCTTGAAATGCCATGCACCACAAGTAAGATTAGCCCTCTCGGTTTGCCCATCAGTTTGAGGGTGGTAGGCGGTGCTAAGTCTCAATTGCACCTTCAAAGCTTTGAATAATTCTTGCCACAACTTACTGGTGAATATCCTATCCCGGTCTTATACAATTGCTACTGGAAAGCCATGAAACTTGAACACATTGTCAATGAAGGCTTGAGTGATAGACTGGAGAGAATAGGGGTGAGATTGTGGAATAAAATTAGCATACTTGGTAAATATGTCAACCACCACAAAGATTACCTCTTTTCCTTTTGAATTGGGCATTCCTTCAATAAAATCCATTGATATGTGTGTCCATGCCATGTCAGGAACTAGCAAAGGATCTAATAGACCTGGGTAGTGACAATGTTCAAATTTTGAACGATGACAAACGACACACTCTTGGACAAATACATGAATCTCCTTCATCCCTAGACAGTAGAAAAGACCTTTGATTCTCTGATATGTGGCTACTCTACCTGAATGACCTTCCACCACATAAGTGTGCAATGAACTAATAATATTTTGCCTTAGCTCAATGTCATTGCCTACATAAATTCTCCCTTTGTCTCTATGGACTCCCGAATGATAAGTATAACCTAAATCAGGGTTTGGAGCTACTGCTAACTATTCTCTCAGTTCTTTGCAATGTGCATCATGATGATAACTATTTTTCACTGATTCCATCTAGGTGGGTACGGCCATAGTGATTGCCATCACAGTGGGAGCATCTCTCCTTGATAAAGCATCTGCTACCCTATTCTCCTTGTGTTGGACCGAAAAGGCGACTAGAGGGGGCGTGAATAGGAGCACGCTCACTTTTTCACAAATAATTGATTCAATAATATTTCACTCCAGTAGCTATGGAAGCTATGAAGATCAGTATATCAGTACAGCGGAAGACTAATATTGAATCCAATTCAAACCCCTAAGCAATACGACAAAATCAACAAAGATTGAAACAATTCAATGCCTTGGCGGTCGACCTCGGCCTTGGCGGTCGGCCGGTTCTCTGCGATCGACCTCGGCCTTGGGCGGTCTGACCGATTCCCTGGCGGTCTGACCTCTGGCCTTGGGCGATCTGACCTCTGGCCTGAAGAACAGAATAGAACCAGCCCGATGACGAAGTTGCAAATATATGAAACTTTTGATCTACAACTCCAAACTTGATGAAACTTGGTACACACCTACAAAAATACACATAAATGATTTTTTTAAAAAAAAAAAGAAAAGAAAAAAACTTGCTACAGTAGATCACCGCAAGGCCGCAGCTATTTTTGCACACAAAAAATCCGCAGACGGCTACTCTTGCTAATACGAGGCGAATACGTGCCATTTTGGCAAAAACAATTCCACAAGGGAGCAGTGTAAAGTGTTTCGTATATACGAAATGGCAGCAATACACAGACGGTATTGCAAGATGGGCCGAAATACAAGCACAGTCCCGAGAACAAGATGGACGCTAGGTGAATGGGTAGGATGTCCTACCCGTTGGACAAAATTCGCCTCCATCTATACCACTTATTTTGATAGGTAAATTATAACAGTCTAAATTAATCATATATAGATATTATAATGGTTACAATTATATAACCAACACAGCTATACTCTTCAAATAATGTATTAGAGATATACAACAAATCTAATATATTGGAATATCTAGCCACTCAAAAATTCCACTTGTTCTTTAAAAAGAAGATATATGCATTGGAAGCTGTGCAGTTGCTGTAATTAGTCACTACCGATGCTGTAACTAACGTAACGAGCGACTTCATTTCCTACCATTTTGATCCGGAAGGGTATATACGGGAGTGGATATTTATGTTTTTAGTGATAACTCAACTGTTAAGATTGATCGCTTCGCGCATTAGAGATTACACTGCCAGAGCTATAGAACAGTCTGTGCGTAGTCGTTCTGTCAGGATAGAGTCTTAATTGCAAGAGATTTAGAAGAACAAATGGATCTCTCTGTCAGGACAGAAACCTTCTTCACATGTGTACAGTTTGTGTTTATGTACGAACGCATACGATGTACACCTAAATAAATACCTAATGCAACGCGATTCTGATCCTGTTGGAGCAAGTTAGACGAGTGCTGAAGCATTCGAGGCTCAAAATTATTAGGCTGCAGATATAATATATCAATGTGAGTTGTCAGTTCGGTCTTGTGATGATCTTGGTCTATCTTGGCACACAGGTAGATAGATACACATCACAAGCTTTTTGGATGACTTCGATCCCATCCATTCGATGGAGAGATAAGGTAGATCTAGTCCAGGTCAGCGATGTTTTGGTTTCGTATATACACATAGATTTTGTCAGCTAGATTCCAATTGGTGACATGGATCATTGTCTTGAAGATTTTGTCATAACATCATCACATGGAGATCGATGCATGCACGGCCCCATCGGATACACATTGCTGATCAGTTTCAGCTCATTACAACGTCACTTGCTATGATTCAATTCACTGCAGTGTCACCATCCTAATCTTTTTAACTTCCTCCGATACACTTGCATGGAAATGCCAAAGTATGTTGCGCAAACACCACGAATTATGGAAGTCAGCACTCCTGCCTGTAATTTTAAGTAACTTGCTTTGTCTTTACATGGCCAACTGAACATTGCATGTATACTTGGGGACAGAATAGTCAAATTATAGGGACTAGAGAAACGCGAAGATGGTGTATACTACACTGAAGATTCAATTGTTCAGAGCGTTCAAAATGGGGAAAATTTGCTCAACAGTGCAAACATATATAAATTAAAAATAGCATATAATGTGATGATGATAAGTGGGGTTACAGGACCTTATATAGCGACGCACCGATGTTATTTTTTAACCTATGGAATCTTTGTGGTGTTAAAAAAAATCATATTAACCTCAACATGCCGCTGAAAAGTTTCATAATCATAGTCACACAACAGATTTATGCAAAAATTAGATGCTTACATGTAAAACCTACTCCACACTTGCAGAAAGGTTGTCTTGTTCCCAAAAAAACGTCTTCTTGTTGGTCTAGGAAGAAGTCTGGGTCGCCTTGGTGGAAACCAGGATAAGTTTTGTGAGGCGCTGTATCCTTGCAAGCAAAGCAGCTCTTGTTTCCTCCTCTTGTTCCCTCCTCTTGTTCCAGTCTAGATTGCAGCTTGACGTTACCATCTTCTAGCTTTTCATATGACGAACAAAGTATAGTTAGGATACACAAAGTGAACATGCAGCATTATGTAATTCAAAATTATACTGAATCTACAGCACACTTCAAGGCACAAGAGTAGCTGAAGACAAATCACTGAATAAATCTCAATTAATGGCACAAGGAATACAGAAACGTTTCCAGTAAAAAAGTATATATGAAGTCCAACATAATGTCAGAAGTAAAGGTGCAAGTGCGATAAAATAAGATTCCACCTTTTGTTTCCAAAGGATTATATTATCTTCTCTGGCATCTTTTACGGGAGTTCCAATAATAATACCCATTTTCAGTTATTCTAGCTCTTCCTTTAATCTGTGAATCTCATTCTGGTATTTCTTTATTAACGATTTTTCATCTATAATCTGCAGAACATAAATACAGATGCAGGAGAATATGTCAGAAATGCCTCATAAGCTCGTATGATACAATTGGGAACAAAAACACTTGTTTAGAATTACCGTAAACATGACCTACTTTGTTTTCTGATGCTTGGACCTCAATGCGCTTCGCACGGTGGGCAAATTTTAGTGTATTGTGAGTCTCTTCAGAGTTGATTGATGCTGGGGTCACTGTGCAAATTAGCTGCCAAAAAAAGTAGTAGCCACAAATCCAAATCAAATTAATATCAAAATCAAATCCTAATCGCATTAAATTTAACCAGCATGCAAGAAGCAACTTACTGAAACGCGTCCTAGTCCACTCGAGGACTGAAGTAGCCGTGTTAGTTTTGAATCTCGAAATGGAATATGTGTAGCTTATCCATCAATCAGTTTTGATATGACCTGAAATAGAATAAGAAAAAAAAACACAACTCATTATTTCCAATCCAATAAGAAAAATAAATTAAACTCATTTAATCGCATATTCCACATGAACAAAAGTCAAGCAGCACAAAGATCACATTGGAACATGGCTTGTAAAATGAATGAACCTTGAGTAAATTGTTAGACTCTTCGGTTCCTGTGTTAGACTCTTTAGTTCCTGACTCTTCAGTTCGTGGTCTATATTTAGTGTTGGACTCTTTGGTTCCTGGTTTACACTGTAACCTCTGGTCTATATAAGAAATTTTTGGCTTATTAATACATACAATGTGTGTAATTGTCTCAAATATTCCACTCTCTGAGACCGCACTCTTCCACTAATCCCACCGCCATGGACGGCAAAGACGAGCAGCAGGCCGCCGCCGTTGCACGACGCGAGCAGGAGGCTGCCGCCGCCGCCACACGCCACGAGCAGCAGGCCGCGCAGGCACTGCCCCTCTCTGAGGCCGCCATTGCTTCCCTCCATGCTCAGGCATACGTCGTCCTTAGCATCAAGGCCCTCGTCCTTGTCGTCCTCGACCTCGCCTCTCTGAGTTACAACAAATGACACGGCCTCTTCCTCGTCACCCTCCGCAAGTACACCCTCTCCGACCACATGCTCTCCGATGACGCCCACCCCGACGTCGCAGACTGGGTCAGACTGGATTATCTCATTCTCTCGTGGCTCTACGACACCATCTCCGCCGAACTTCTCGAGATCATGATGACTCCTACCTCCATGGCGCGACTCATATGGATGGGCCTCGAGCAACAGTTCATCGGCAACCAGGAGACGTGTGCCCTGTACCTGGACGAAGAGTTTCGCAACTTCGTCTAGGGTGACCTCTCCATCTCCAACTACTGTCGCAAGCTGGAGAGCATGGCCGACACCCTCGGCGACTTGGGCAAACCGGTGCGCGATAGCACCCTTATTTTGTCCCTTCTGCGCGGCCTGAATACGAAGTTCGCATACATGGTGGCCCTGCTGAAGGGGCAAATGCCGTTCCCCTCATTCATAGAGGCCCACTCAGATCTGCTGCTAAAAAAAATCATGATGTCGTCGTTCCCCTCCGCACCCTCCACAGCCCTCATCGCCATGACCCTACCGGCAATGGGGGTTCCGACGGCGGTGTCTCTAGGGGCGGTGGTGGGGCGTTCGGCAGCCGCTCCATTGGCGCACCCCAGTACGCTCCCTTCGGTGGCACTGAAGTGACGGGGGCGGCTCCAGTCACCGTTGTCGCCGCGAAAATGGCAGGAACAACCACAAGACCAGCGGTGGAGATGCGGGTGGTCACTCCGGGGGCAGCACCTCTGGTTGGCCACCCTCCTTGTACAACCCCTAGACCAGCACCATGTAGGTGTGGCCCGGGCAACTCCATCCAAGCCAGGCCCCTAGCCTCCTCGGTCTGTGTGCCCCTAGCGTGCCCACCAAGCCGCGCCCCAGTGGTGCGCCCCTGCCGCACGCGATGGGGGCCGACCAACTCCAGGCTGGCTACACTCTATTCTAGTACCTGCCGTCGTGGCCTCCTCGGGTTGATCCAGGTCCTGCGCCTTCCGGTCTTGGTCCATGGGATCAGCAGTCATTGGCAAACTCTTTCAACACCATGACTCTTACTTCCCCGCCGACCACCGATTGGTACATGGACTCTGGTGCGACCTCGCACGTGACGTTGGACGCCGGTAACCTCTCCCGTTTCCATCCCCCTCACTCCTTCCACCATCGTTGTCGGTGATGGGGTCACTGCTAACCGTCACCCCCACTTGTTCCACTAGTCTTGGCTCTCTTCATCTTACTAATGTTCTTATCACTCTGCACCTTATCAAAATCTTGTTTCTATTCGTCAATTCACTATTGACAGCAATTGTTCCATTGAGTTTGACCCTGTTAGTTTTTCTGTCAAGGATCTCCGTTCAAGGAACGTGATCACCAGGTGCAATAGCACCGGACCTCTCTACCACTTGTGTGCCGCCTCCCCTTCATGCGAACTCGTCGCCGACGCCTCTGCCTACCTTTGGCATCGTCGTCTCGGGCACCTTGGCCCTGAGTCCCTGTCTCGCCTTGCTAGTGCGTCCGCCATTGCTTATGATAATGTACATGCCGACATTATCTGTCATGCGTGTCAACTTGGTCGCCATGTGTGTCTACCTTTTGTTACTTCACAGTCTCGTGCTCTCAAGAATTTTGATTTAGTCCATTGTGATCTTTGGACCTCGCCTGTCGTTAGTGTGTCCGATTACAAATACCACTTGGTTATTCTTGATGATTGCTCGCACTATCTTTGGGGGTTTCCTTTGCGCCTGAAATCTGATACTTTTGCCATTATCTCTCACTTTTTTTCTTATGTCGCTACTCAGTTCAGCGCTAAGATCAAGAGTATTCAGTGCAATAATGGCCGTGAGTTTGACAACTCCACCGCTCGCACTTTTTTCCTTACCCATTGTGTTACACTCCACATGTCATGTCCATACACCTCTCAGCAGAATGGCAAGGCCGAACGTATTATTCGTTCCACTAATAATATTATTTGGTCTCTTATGTTTCAGGCCAGCATCCCTTCCTCTTACTAGGTTGGGGCTCTTCACGCCGCTACCTACCTTCTCAATCACCAACCCACCAAAACTCTCAATTTTTTCACACATTTTTTCAATTTTTCCACCGCTCCTCACAAGCTTTCTCCTTGCTCCGCCATGTGCGTTTTTCTCGACTACCCGTCCGAACACAAGGGGTACCGATGCCTCGATCTCTTCTCAAACCGGGTCATCATCTCCCATCATGTTACGTTTGACGAGTCCTCCTTTCCATTTGCCAAGCTCGCCGCTGTTCCCTCTCCCAATGACCTCGATTTTTTGTTGGAGCTTGATCACACACTGATGTCCATTGGGCCTCAACATCTTGTAGGTCCTGGTGCCCCTCCTAGTATGGCGCGCCCACCTGTGCTCCTACCAGCTGTGGCGCCCGACGGTGCTGCCTCTCCTATGTCGGCTGTGCACGGCCCTAGTGCGCCCGCAGCACCTGATGTCGTGTGCATTCCCAGCGCGCACGTAACGCTGGCTGGCAACGTTCCTCCTGAAAGATCTAGACCCGCCATTATGAGTTAATGGATTGTTTTGGTGATTAATGACAAATCCAAATATGAGACGAACTCTTTTATCTAGTAATATCTTGTGTAGTCTCATTTGGATATAAAGGTGAAATTCAATGAGGTATGCAATCGACATCTTAATCTTATATATTGTTGCATTCCTCGAATCCAAAATATAGGTTGAACTCAACCATAAGTTAAACTTGAATATGTGCATATGTTCTTATTACACATTTGTGTATGCACACATTTAGGGGGAGTTCACTCTATATTTTGTGGTTTCATAAGTATTGATCCATATTCCATTCTCCTCATATATTAAGGATCATTACTTTGAAACAAATCCTTTGAGTATATAAAACTTGTGTAGTTCATATATACTCATATTGCTTTATATTCAATTATTTGCAATTGTGTTGTGGGGCTAATGTGTGTGCTAAGATGTGTTCAAGGCTTAGTCCCGAGTGCGAATGAAGACATGAAAAGGAAATGCAAAGATGGTAAAAGATCAACTTAGGATCATGCATTCTCTTTTGGTTTGGTTTCAAAAGCAAAATCTCTTTCTCTGTGCACAATCGGAAGTTCCGGCGTTATACTAGCGGAAGTTCCGATTATCGGATGGTCCGAAAAATGCGCGGCTTGATTTTTCGAGAGCATCGGTTTGGGACTTAGCCGATTTCTCGAGTGCGGAAGTTCCGCAATGATAAGAGCGGAAGTTCCGATTATCGGATGGTCCGAAAAATGCGCGGTTGGATTTTTCGAGAGTACCCTTTTAGGGACTTAGCCATTTTCGCAAGTCGCGGTAGTTCCGCAATGAAATGAGCGGAACTTAGATAATCGGAACTACTGCATGATAGTTGGCGGTAGTACCGCACCTTTCTACAATAGTTTGTTTAGAAGCATTTGTTGCATGTATATCTTGATAATTATTGTTAATCATTGTGGGACTAACATTTTTCATGAGTTGGATGAATAGGCTATGTTCTAGGGTGACGAAGACTTTGGATGACATCATGAGTTGATCGTCATCAAGTCAAGGTTCAAGAAGAGGATGTATCGTGTGTTGATGCATAACAAGATCTCGAAGAAGGAGATGATCATGAGTTGATCGTCAAGTCAAGAGAAGACCCATCATGTGTTGATGGAGGTCAAGTAAAGGATGCATCATGGGTTGATGCATGTCAAGGCGATGACCGGACTTGAAGTGAAGATGTGCGTCATCAAGCTTCAAGAAGATGCTCATGGCAAAGGTATGACTAGCTAGGGCTAAGGATGTGTTCCTAGTCTTTTACCGGTCTTGGTGTTTGGTTGGAAGACCGGATTGCTAGTATAGGTTGCCGTACTATTAAGAGGGGTCTTGTCTAGTAGCTTGAGTCTCATCATGTGTTGATAGCTCAATCTTACTTGCTCTAGCTCTACATGGCATGATGCTATTATTTGCGAATGTGTTTTGCAAATAGTTGAGGCTTATCACGATTAATCCTTGTAGCATGTGACTATACTTTTGCGAATGTGTTTTGCAAATGGTTGAAGTCCATGTACCTACACCTTGTGGCATGATCTAAGTTTGCAAATGTGTTTTGCAAATTGTTGGGATTCATGCATATTCCCTTGGCATGGTCTAAGATTGCTTATTGCTATTTATTTGGACTTAGATCATGATAGTGACTCTTTGGAGTTGTGCTTTTTGATTTGATCAAATGTGTTTGAGATCAATCAAATAGATGGGTTGTGTAGCCCTCTGAATAAGCTTTCCATAGAATCCGAGATCACTCAATTCCGACATCGGAGTCAAAAGTTATGACATTTTTACCGAGTATCGTCTGTGCTGAAATTGGGCTGCGGAAGTTCCGATTTTTGTACGGAAGTTCCGATTTTTGTACTGTGGAACTTCCGCACCAAAAGTTTTAACGGCTATTTTTTGAGCCGTTATGCACCCGTACGGCCCATGAACAGTAGAAAACGGAAGTTCCGATTTTTGCACGGCGGAACTTCCGATTTCCCTGATTTTTCTGCAACTTTGCCTCCAACGGCTAGTTTTTGTGTGTGGGCTATATATAGCCACCTTGGCCGGTTGGGAGAGGTTGCTGGTGCCCATATTCATTCTATTGAGCTAAGAGCAAGCCTCTCATCTCTTTTGTGCATGTGTTGCACTTAGTGAGTGTTGAGAGCAAACCCTAAGTGCATGTGTTGCCTTAGGTAGTGGATTGAGTATCCACTTGAGCGTTGACACTTGATTAGTTCAAGTGATCGTTGAGACTTGTTTCTCTTGGTGTTTGCCGACACCTAGACGGCGTGGAGGCGTCGTGCTCGGTGACCTTCTCAAGAAGCTTGTGAGAAGGCCCGACGGTTGTGAGTGGTTTGGTGCTCGCCATCTCGGAGTGGAGGAAGAGCAACCACGTTGAGCGAGGTGTTGGTTCGGTTTGGAACCGGTCCAAGTGTTGGACTTACCTCGGAGGTGTGTGCTCATTTGAGGAGCCGGTCCAACGCGGGTTGGGCTTACCTCAACGTGGATTAGGGGAGACCGGCAAGTCTCCGAACACCACGGTAAAACATAATCGTGTCATCTTATTTTTACTTGTGCTTTACTTTGAGCTATTTACATTCTTGCTTTAATTGCTCATATTGTATTGTGTTCATATTGTCGGTGCACTTAGCTGAGCCTAGTTGTTTTAGGTTTTAATTGTGCAAAACCAATTCGATATTAGCTTCCGCATTTATATATTGGTTTAGCGCGATAGATTTTTAAAACCGCCTATTCACCCCCCTCTAGTCGGCCACCTCGATCTTACACCTCCTGGCCCTGCGGCTATGGTGGCACCCAATGCTCCAGTCGTGGCTCCTCATGTGGCAGTCGAAGCTCACGGTACTCCTACTGGTCTACCAGTTGGCCCACCAACTACCAGCAGGGTCGTTCTCCCGCACATCCCCAAGGTGTTGTTCCGCTCCAACCGGTCGACAACTCCCATGCCATGGTGACTCGTGGCAAGCACGATTTTTGGCATCGCTCACCCGCATGAACCTTCATGCCGCCACTCTGCCTCTTGTTCCGACCACATACCGGGCTGCTCTCACCGACCCTGCAATCCTTGCAGCACCCCTGTCGACACTCACTGCAATGTCTCCTCTACTGCTGATACTTCTGTGGCTGATCTGACGTTCTACCTAAGTCTTGCGGGTGTTTTGCAGTACCTCACTTTCACTCGCCCGGATATTGCCTACGCCATATAGAAAGTGAAGCGCATTCTTTGGTATCTTCGCGCACCATCGACCACACCCTTCTTCTTCACCGAGCCACCTCTATAGATCTGGTTGTCTACTCCGACACCGACTGGGTTGGTTGTCCCGACTCGTGCAAGTCCACTTCAGGCTACGTTGTGTTCTTGGGTAACAATCTCGTCTCCTGGTCCTCGAAGCAGCAACACACTATCTCTCGTTCGAGTCACGGAGGTGAAATCTTGGGTTGTGGCCAATCTTTATCTTGGCGTCTTGGCTATGCCAAATTCTTCAGGAGCTTCACAACACTCCACGTCAAGCTACCCTCGTCTACTGCGACAATGCCAGTGCGGTCTATCTCTCAACAAATCCGGTGCAACATCGGCGCACTAAACATGTTGAGATTGACCTTCACTTCGTCCGGGAACGAGTTGGTCTTTGCGATGTCCGCGTTCTTCACGTTCCAACTACATCTCAGTATGCCGACATCTTCACCAAAGGGCTACCTACTTCTGTCTTCACCAACTTTCAGTCCAGTTTGAACGTCCGTTCCGCCGACACTCCAACCGCGAGGGGTGTTAGACTCTTCAGTTCTTGTGTTAGATTCTTCAGTTCCTGTTGGACTGTTTGGTTGCTGACTCTTCGGTTCCTAGTCCACAATTAGTGTTAGACTCTTTAGTTCCTGGTCCACACTTACTGTAACATTTGGTCTATATAAATAACATTTGGCTTATCAATACATATAGTGTGTGTAATTGTCCCAAATATTCCACTCTCTCATAAATAATGCAAAGATGTCAAGATCATGTTACTGAGTAGCATTGATGAGCCTTACCATTCCAAGAGTTAGCAAGCTTTTATTGATATAAGATCCTTCCTTCCGGAGTACTCCAGTCGTTTCAGCCCTTGAGCTCTCTGAACCTACCAGTTGATGAGGCTCTGCAAATGGGTGAGTATATGCTCTTGATGTATGGACCGAGAGAAGTCAAATGAAAAAAAAACATAAATACATACATATATCATATTTAATATTCTAATAAAGTAGGTAGCAATTTCATAACTGCTTCAACGCTGCTTGCTTGAATTGATTCAAGGACGACTACAAGACCCAATGCAAATCCTTGTCTTGTAATTAACCTTGAGTAAATAACGCAAAAATGTCAAGATCTTGTGACGTCTAACCAAGTACAAACTACAAAGTACTGAGTAGCATTGATGAGCCTTACCATTCCAAGAGTTAGCAAGCTATTATTGATATAAGATCCTTCCTTCCGGCGTACTCCAGTTGTTTCAGCCCTTGAGCTCTCTAAACCTGCAAGATTGATGAGGTTCTTGTCGACGTCTGGAACTCTCATCATAGAACGGACAAACAAAATTATAAAAAGGAAATAGAGATTGCTATCTATTCGCCAAAGGAACCAAAATGGTGATGTATGTTGCAAAGGGTATGATCTGATTACAGGGGAAAAATGATTGTGAATACACATGGATTAGGGTTTGGATTGGGATCTATCTTTACAATGGCACATAGGCTAGGATTTTATAGTTCTATAAACGTCGGCAGTTGATTGCAGTAGCACCTCTTCACATCAATGGTCGCGTCCCTTTAAGCCAATCATCGCGTCCCTTCATGGTGACCGTTGTGTCTCTGGATGTAACGGCCAATACCTTCTCCACGTAGGTTGTAATTAACCACACGTGGGACGTCGGCAGTTGATTGCAGTAGCACCTCTTCACATCAATGGTCGCGTCCCTTTAAGCCAATCAACGCGTCCCTTCATGGTGACTGTTGTGTCTCCGGATGTAACAGCCAATACCTTCTCCACGTAGGTTGTAATTAACCACACGTGGGCAACCTCCTTTGAGGAGCTCCTCTGTTGGGGGAGGTCCTGAAGTGGTCCAAACTGACCTCTCCAGGAGAGAGATCCTGGAGTGGTCCAAATAAACTCCCCCAGGAGAGATGTTACACCCTGAGCCAAAATCGGCTCAATGCCCAGCCCACCGTGGGGCGAACCCACGCACACATAGCACCTCACTTACACTTTCGTCCTCGCTTCGTGTAAAAGAGTTAACCCAGAGGTGCTACGTTTGGATCCAACAGGTATTATATACTACTACAACTCACTTGAGACAAGCAATGTGGGACTAATCCCACCACACAACTCCTCATGGACCACACTACGAGTAGGTCGGGATATTACATTCACCCCCCCTCTCAAGAGCTGACGCCCTCCGCAGCATACCGCATACGCGGCAAATGCCCAGAACCACCCCTCCGTACACGTCCGTGCGTCCAGTGCCGACACATATACCATGCCATGTGTCCACTCCGGGCCCACATGTGCCATGCGACATATGTCCGCGCCCCTGTCCCGCACGCTCCCGTGCAGCGAAGGTTGATGCTCTGATACCATCTGTAACACCCTAACCCAAAATCGGCTCAAGGCCCAGCCCACCGTGGGGCGGACCCGCGCACACATAGCACCCCACTTACACTTTCGTCCTCGCTTCATGTAAAAAGGTTAAACCAGAGGTGCTACGTTTGGATCCAACAGGCATTTTATACTACTACAACTCACTTGAGACAAGCAATGTGGGACTAATCCCACCACACAACTCCTCATGGGCCACATGGGCGACACTACGAGTAGGTCGGGGTATTACAAGAGAGGTCCTGGAGTGGTCCAAAGAGACCTCCAGGGAAGAGGTCCTAGAATGGTCTGAAGGGAAGGTTCTTGAGCCCACCTTCTGACTACCTAATTTGATTGACCGAAAAGGCGACTAGAGGGGGGGGGTGAATAGGAGCACACTCACTTTTTCACAAATAATTGATTCAATAAGATTTTACTCCAATAGCTACGGAAGCTATGAAAATCAATATACCAGTACAGCAGAAGACTAGTATTGAATTCAATTTAACCCGCGAAGCAAAATAACGAAAATCAACACAAGCTAAAGAACTCACTGTTGGGCGGTCGACCCTTTGGGTCAATGGCGGTCGACCATCGACCCTGGCGGTCGGATGGTGACCACTGCGGTCGTGACCACGCTGAAGAATAGATCAACAGCCCGAAGAGCAAAGTTGCACATAGATGTAACTTTTGATCTACAACTCCAAACTCGATGAAACTTGGAACACACCTTCTCTATGATGTCAGGAACCTATTCCAATCAAATATTGTGAAAATTCTTGGAAGAATTACGATCCTTTTCCGTTTGAGAGGAGGATGGTTCAAAACCGAGTCAAAACGAAAACTAGATCCAAAATCTTGCTCGTGGGTGATTGATGATCAAGATGATCCTAGATATATTCCCACATGTCATAGCAAGCTAGCTCACATGAATAATTCAAGCAAAAACTCGTGGATCAAAGAAAGACTCAAAATCATAAAATAGCGAGAAGGAAAGCAAAGAGACAAAACTTTGATCAAATATTCCTTGGATTGATTTGATATGATTTTGGTTTACAGCCACTCCATAAATGGAGGACAAAGCTCAATCTATAAGCACGAAATCAAATCAAAACTCTCTAGAACCCTAACCTCCACATCTCCTCTCCCTAAGCAAATTAGGGTTTCAAAACGATAAAAGAGTTGAAGATGGGGTGCAGCCACCTCCCTCCTCTATTTATAGTGGAGGCTTAGACCTTCTAGAAGTTTGACTCAATTGGGTTCCCGTTAAGGCCCAAAACAAACTGATCACACACGCACGCATTTTAATACGCTGTCTTTATCGCCAAATGTTCTCTCCAGGCCTTCAGTGTGGAGGCCGCTAGCGAGATCATCATGGTTTGCTGGGTTCCAGGAACTTTCCAAATCTCCTACTCCAGGCGAGACATGCTCGGGATAGTACTCGTCCACAGATGTACTTGTGGACGAAATAACGGCCGGCGTTGAGACAACGGATGCGGGCTCGATGGGCGACGGTGCCTTAGCAAATGCCCCGGAGGATCCATAGGTGTTGCCAGATACGAGGACAAAGTTTTCCTCCATGTCGTCATCGTAGTCGGAAATGTCGAGGATACTTTCTTCTCTCCAAGCAGGCAAATTGTGATTCATCATAAAAGCGCGGGACACATTACCATAATTGAGTAGGTGAAGATGATGACAGCGATCCCCACGGACGGCGTCAACTGTCGATGTCTGGGACTCTCGTCATAGAACACACAAGCAAAAATATAAAAGGAAAATGGATATTACTATCTGTTCGCCAAAGGACTCAAGATGGTAAATGTGTATTGCAAAGAGTATGCTCTGATTACAGGAAAGGTGGCTATGAATACACGTGGATTAGGGCTTGGATGTGAATCTATGTTACAAAGGCACATAGGCCGGACTATTTATAGTTTTACAAGCGTCGGTAGTTGGTTGCAGTGGTGCCTCTTCGCGCCAATGATTGCGTCTCTTCAAGCCAACAATCACGTCTCTTCGTAATAACAGTTATCGCCGATATCTCCACGTGTAGTTGCTATTAACCTCCCGTAGGTAACCGCTTTCTAGGACCTCCTCTGCGGGGGGAGAGGTCCTGGGCCTTCGAAAGTGGTTTCGGGAACTGTCAAAGAAAAGACTTTTAGGCCCACCTTCTGATTGCTTAATTTATCTTGGACCAAGTAAAATCCTAGCTTATCTATAAATAAGCAAATAAAGATATACCGGACAATTGACTAGTCAACAATCCTCGTCATCATCATCGTAGTCGGAAATGTCGAGAATGTTTTTCCCTCCATGCAGGCAAGTTTTGATTCATGAACAAAGCACGGGACACATTACCAGAACTGAGTCGGCGAAGATGATTACGGCGATCCCCATAGTTGGCGCTAGCTATCGACGTCTGGAACTCTCATCACAGAATGGACAAACAAAATTATAAAAAGGAAATGGAGATTGTTATCTATTTGCCAAAAGACTCAAAATAGTGATGTATGTTGCAACGGGAATACTATGATTACAGGGAAAATGATTGTGAATACACGTGGATAAGGGTTTGGATTGGGATCTATCTTTACAATGGCACATAGGCCAAGCTTTTATAGTTCTATAAGCATCGGTAGTTGATTGCAGTAGCGCCTCTTCACGTCAATGGTCGAGTCCCTTTAAGCCAATCATCGCATCCCTTCAAGGTGACCATTGTGTCTACAGATGTAACGTCCAATACCTTCTTCAAGTGGGTTATAATTAATCACACGTGGGCAACCGCCTTTGAGGACCTCCTCTGTTGGGGGAGGTCCTGGAGTGGTCCAAAGAGACCTCTCCAGGAGAGAGGTTCTGGTGGTCCAAAGAGACTCCCCTAGGAGAGAGGTCCTGGAGTGGTCCAAAGAGACCTCCAGGGGAGAGGTCCTGGAATGGTCTGAAGGGAAGGTTCTTTGACCCAACTTCTGACTGTGTGATTAATCCTGGGCCCAGCAAGCTAATTCGGGCCCAGTAGAGGATCCAGGTTATATTCGAATGAAGGTATATCCGGATAAATTGACTAGTCAACAATCTTCGTCAGTTCTGCAAATGAGTGAGATAATTAAATAATCAATATATATTCTTGTTCTATGGATCGAGAGAAGTCAAATGCAAACAAAAACACACATACATACATATTTCGTATTCTAATAAAGTAGGTATTAATTTCATAACTGCTTCAACGCTGCTTGCTTGAATTGATTCAAGCGCGACTACAAGACCCAATGCAAATCCTTGTCTTGCAAACTGTATATAAGGTCCCAAGCAAATGAATTAGTCGAAATGTAACGTGGTAGATGTCGGGACCCAAATATGCAAATCTGTACCTCTGTGTATTCTGCACTAGTCCAGGATCACGCTAGTGCACACAGTGTCAACATTGATGAAATATCAACTCCATACAACGAAATATTAAATAAATGAGTAATTTGAATAACAAATAACTGTTGTGACCTTAAGGTCGAGTTTTACAATTACTAAGCCATGCAAGGCTGACAATAATGAAATAAACTGCAGCAGAAACAAAGTAAACTCCAGCGGACTCCCATCAATACATCACAGGCAACTGACTGGGATTAAGACCCTAACGATAAACCTTCGTAGAATTCCTCTTCAAAAGCTGGTGACGACTCCTCCACTTCTGTTGATTTGTTTAGCAAGAGTGAGTACGCACCGTACTCGCAAGTCATACCACAAAATGCATTTATACATGATGGCTTATTCCAAAGGAATGGTTTCTGTGGTTAATTTGCAGAAATGCAACATTTGCAAATGAATACAGATAATATATTGAAACGTAATTGAAAACAAATAAGGAATATTAATTTAACATTTGATTTCACAAAGAACACACAGTCTAATCAAGTTATTCACACAGCTGCATAAGTTATCTCACACAGCTGACCCTTCCCAATTGTTTTATGAAAATCTACCCCTCGTGTGAAATTCCCGAGCATGTCCATAGCAGGGGCGCGCTATTCGAATAGATTGGTTTAACACTCTGCAGAGGTTGTACACTTTACCCACATGATGAAATCAACCGGATCAGAGTTGATCACAACAAAACCTTTCAGAGACTTCATCTCAAGCAATGACACTCCCGATGTGCTTTCCTGTCGGCCAACCGATACACACAGCATTTGGTTATGACACACATCGTTGGACAGGGTTGCAGCGAACCATCCCGCGATGTGACATATCACACCTCCAGCCCATCACACAGCTTAAATACAACCTGAGTTGTCAATGTCAAGACTCCATAACTTACTAAGTTAGGC
This sequence comes from Hsuehochloa calcarea, assembly GCA_036346395.1. Taxonomy (NCBI): domain Eukaryota; kingdom Viridiplantae; phylum Streptophyta; class Magnoliopsida; order Poales; family Poaceae; genus Hsuehochloa; species Hsuehochloa calcarea. Next base: position 4,771,626 of record CM070606.1, read on the forward strand.
CCAGCCCATACTAGGCATGTGGTCGTACAGTAAGCCCCAGTTCAATGGCGCACAAAGTTAAGTCCTTAATTGACCAAGGCAAGACTTTCAGTTTTACCCAAATCACAAAGTTTAAAGCACACAGCTCCACCATTCACCCAGATCCACCACTTGCCTCAGTCTAAATCTTTTCCCACCCTGTTAATTTAGTGCAACACATGCCATAACGAATAATAGAGCACAGCACACAGTTTTATCACACAGTTCCATATTCCATTAGTCAAATTCATAATTTCGACTCACATGAAATGATGACTCGTGGCATGGCTAAGCAGTCTACTCATATCTAACCAACCCACGTTGGTGCTACGATAATACCAACTAATAATGAACCAACCTAGGGTGACAAAAGATCATGGCATACAATAGACAAGGTGGATATAACAAATTGGATTAATAACTATCCCAAAAGCATTTAGATAATTACTGGAAATAGAATGCAATACATTGAAACAAAGTATTTTGAAAAATGGGTTCAATATGATCAAAGGTATAACTTGCCTAGGAATAGGTCCAGGTACTGGTCTTGATCTTGAGGTGCTCCTTCTTCTCCAAAATTTCCTAAAGTATCGACGTCTACTCGCAAACGATACAAAAGAAATAAAAACAAATAAATAACAGAGGCAAAACAAACTCCAAAAATCAAATAAAATTCACCATTAAATAGATCTTGATTTTATATAAATTTAGAAATTTGAATAGGCTCAATCGGAGGTCGGATGCAAAAGTTATGGACTTTGGAAGATTAGAACATAATTAAAACCCTAATTTGGATTTTAATTTGATTTCCTGAATTATTTTTATAAAGGAAAATCAGATTATTGCGCAATGCTTGCGTCAGCCGAGAATTTCCGAAAAAAGAAATAGATTTAAAAGAAATCTGACATGTGAGCCCCACATGTCAGTGACTGGGCTCACGGTGAACTGGGTTCACCGAGCTAAGTCAAAAGCGGCGCGATGGCTCGGACCATGTCTTGCGTGTCTTTGGCGCGATTGGGCTCCACGTGGATGCCACATAAGCACCGAAGCTGACGCGGCGGTTGTGGTGGCGCTGACGCTGCTACGGCGGCCAGGGCGGCGCTCGGGACCCGATGGTCACCGGCATTTGGCGGCGAGTCATCGGCGGCGAAGGGTACCAGATTATTCTCCATGCTATTGCGCACTCAGGGGTGCCCTTACTAGTAGCTGGCAACGACGGTGGCGACCGCCGGTGAGGAAGAAGCGGCGGTGGAGCTTCGGGTTTTGTCGGAAGTGTGCTCCGACGATGCACCGGCGACGAGGAGGGGCACACGAGGTAGCCTGGGACTTGCTGAACATGGTGGTGCAGTCGGTGGGGAAAGGGCGACAACGACGGCGACACGATTTGCTGGAGAAGAAGCTCGGCCGAAAACCCTAAAACTTGAAATGCGGTGGCGCTAGAGCGATCGGCGCGACGAGGGTGGCGGCTCTGGGTTGCGGCGGACTGGGCGATCCTAAGGGGGGTATTTATAGGACCAAGGGACGTCGGAATTGGAAACCCCCAAATCGCATCTGAAACGAACACAATCGGGAATTCCCCGATTTTAGGATATTGAAGCCGATTCGGAGTTTGATTCGGTTGGGAATAGATAAGGTAGAGAGAAGGTCAGGATTTGGTGGGGTCGGCGCGAAGAAATCTCCACGGAATCCGTTTTGTCGGACGAAGCTCTGAAGAGAGGTAATGGCGTTGAGCGGGCGAGGGCGCGGGGAAAACTGGTCGACGCGAGGAGGAAGACTGGTCGGGGACGATGACCAGTCGGTGGCCCCACCTGGCAGCGGACGCGAGCGAACGCACGGCGTCCGATAGGGACACGCGGCGATTATCGAGCGGAGGAAGGCGCGAGCGATCGGGAAGATGGGCTGGCACGCGGGAATAGTGTTAGGCTTCGGCCCAGCACTGTTTCGAGGGATTTAAATAGATTTTTCTTTTTAATAAATCCAGAAAATGCAAATAGCAAATAGAAAATAGCAAATGACCTTGAAAAAATTCCAGAAAATTCTAGAAAATATATCCAAGCATATAGAATCCAAATAAAATAAGTTTGGCCATTGTTGATGTTGGGATTAAGCACATTAAATCATTTTGTCATGAAAGTCCATATTAAGCTTTTTAATATAAATTCAAATAAAATGCAGATGATGAGATTTTCAACTAGCAAATAAATAAAAGATTTTCAAAGGCTCAAAAGTTGGGATGTTACAGTAGACATAGAACATAAGTTTGTCCTAGAGTCAGGAAAGTATTTCTGGCCTCTCTAGAAGAAGAGATGCCGCGAATGAGCGACCGAATGGCGTACCGCACGGACGGTGCGCAATTCTCCACGCCATCATCCCTCTCAACCTCCATCTACCAGGGCCCGTCACCATTGCCCACTTCCCTCTTCCCCTTCCACGCACCCTTCTCGTATGCCCTCTGCACATCCTAGAGCTCCACCACAAGCGCCTCTGAAGCGGCCTCCCTCACCGACGCCTCCGACGATGCAAGGTCCCTGAACACATTCATGTGCAGCCCCGGCCCCACCGTCACCGAAGCGGTCGGGGGAGGCACTACCACCGCAGCCTCCATCGCGGCCGCGGGCGGCGGCTGCAGATGTCTTGGCGGCGGCGGCTGTTTCTTGGCGCTCATCGACACCTTGCATCTGGATCTGAGGATGGCAGCCAACGGAGATCCACGGAGTACGGTGGCGTTGAGCGCGGGGTAGAGGGAGGACAACGGCATCGGGCGCAGGGAAGAGGGAGGCTGGCGATGGAGACCAGCGGCGTCGGGCGCGGGGGAAGAGGGAGGACGGCAGCGTCGGGCATGGGGAAGACGAGAGAGGGTGTTGTGGCTGGTGGCGGAGGCGGCGAGGTGGACAGGTGAGAGAGACGGGACTCGGGAGTCAGGTGGTTATCGCAGAAGAGTAGGTGGGGTGGGGGGTTGAGTCGCGGGTGGGTGAGAGAGGTAGCACGGTAGGGTGCCCACAGGGGTAATTCCGCGCGGTAGATCTGAGCTGTTGGTGCTCCTCAATCCAATGGACGTCAATGTAGACAGAGATGATGAACAACCACCAACTTATACTTTTAAATAGTAGGGATAGAGTTACACATCACTGACACGTGCACAAACCGCTTATTTCATCCATATATACGACCACCCACGAACCATAACTACACATCACATAAGGGCTTGCCTGTGCTCCTGACAAGTGGCCCATCTGTGCTCCTCACTAGATGACAGGTACATCGGATCCTTTGGATTATATATTGTACATGTCATATATAGCTTGTGTGTCAGCGAGTGAGAATTACAGATGGGCACATCATTGTGCACGGGCAAGCTGTACTGGACAACACGATTCTTGATGCAGCTTTTGACTCCTACGTAAAACATAACATGCATACGCCGATCGAATTAAGCAGACACTGGCGCCGCAGCGCAGCTGCCGAGGAACCGGCTCACGACTCGGATGAGCTCGCCGGTCGTCGCGGAGCCCGGGTCCAGCGTGAAAAACCCGTGGGGCTCGTCGGCGAACTCGGCGAGCTCCACTGGCTTGCCCATCGACGCCAGCCGCTCTGCGTAGTCGACGACGCGGTCGCGCAGCATGTCGAGGCCGCTGGCGACAACGAGGACCGGCCGGATGTCCACGGAGTCCAGTCTGGGGCTGTCCGGCCCGAACGGGTTCGCCATCGGGTGGTCCCTGGTGGCGCCCACCGGCAGCGACAGCCGCCAGAACCGGTCGAACAGGTCCAGGTTCAGGAACACCTCCGCCGGGCACTCGGCCTCCGACGGCGTCCGGCGGACGCCGCCGAAGAACGGCATTAGCATGATGTAGCCTTTGATCGTGACAGGGTTGAGCTCTCCGAGCTTGGACGGGGCCGAGCCGGCGCGCACGGCGAGGTGGTGCGCTATGGTGCCCCCCGCCGAGTCCCCGGAGACGAACACGCGGCCGAAGTCGGCGGCCTCGGTGAGCCAACCGGCGGCACCGGCGGTGTCCACGGACTGTTCGCTTAGCCAGCGGAGGAAACCCGCCGCGTCGTCGACGGCCGCGGGGAGGCGGTGCTCGGGGGCGAGGCGGTACCCGGCGGAGAGCACGACAGCGCCAGCCTCCGCGGCGAGGCGGAGGCAGAACGAGTGGACGTTGGCCCACGTGCACGAGCCGAGGCAGAAGCCGCCGCCGTGGAAGTGGACGAGCACCGGCAGCTTCCTGGCCTGCTCGCCGCCGGCCGCGGCTGGGGACGGCTTGTACATGCGGACGCGAAGGTTCTTGGCCTTGTCGTAGACGGCCTCCTTCCATTGCACGGACGGGTGGTCGCTGGGGAAGGTGGTAGGGCAGAACACCGGGTCCGCCGACCGGAGGACGGTGCCGTTGCTGAGGACGCGGAGGAAGCCGTGCAGGTCCTCGACAACGTTCGCAGACGGAGCGGCGGCTCCGGTGGCAGCCACGACGGCCGGCATGATTGGCATGTCTGTGTACAAGAGACGATAGAAATGCAGGTAGCTAGGTATAGGGTTCTAAGAGGACAGGTCACAGGACAGGAAGGCTATGAAGCAACCTTGAGCCGTCTTATATAGCCATCTCAATTAGAATCAATCAAAAGCACAAATATACTGGGGAATTAAGGACTTGCTAATCTTCTGTGGTGACCATGAGTCTTTGTTTTAATCATCAGCATATACAATTGTGCAGGACCGGTCAAACAGAGGCGCCTATGCCCCCTAGCTATCACATCTTTTCTTCTTTTTGGTTTGATAATGCGCAATTTGCATGTGTGGTGGCTGGCCTGCCTTTGAGTCGGCATTGGCCAAAACCTGCACATCAGATCACGCACTACATATATGTGTGCCATAAGAACTTAATTAGCATATCATGCCTTAGCCTGACAGCAACGTTGGGTTGTAATAATATGGGGATTTGAGTCATTATATGGCAATCGGCGTGTGGCAATTGGCACATTTTTGGTGAATTGATGGCCTGATCATGCAAGTGCAACTTAGCATTATACTATATAGCATATCATGCGTTAGCTTTGATGAATTGATCGATGTGCTAATAAGAGCTAGTTAGTGGAGACTGGTAATTGGGAACTGGAGTGGCCATTTGGCTCATGGTGAAGCAGTGTTGGACTGAACATATCTGAAGTATCTTGGGCCTTTTTTTGTTAGTGCCATAAGTCACTGAATTTATCCAAACAACATCTGGCCGTTCGTGCTTTCTTCCGATTAATCATGGTGTCCTTTTATAATCCTTGTTGCCGCCTCTCTTTTTTTTCTCTCTCTCTTAGTGCGTATAGGTGCATGCTTGTGCCTCCTCGAACTCTTTTGGCCGGTAGCTTTTCCCACTTGAGACAAGTCAGTCATGCACTCATGCTATGTTAAACTACATGAAGCTCAAGATTAAGGTACTTTCTATATATTAGTTGGCTAAAACCTTTTATTAAATTAGTCCTTTTTTTAAACCATTTGATAGATCCAATAATCACATCTCTCCTGCTCCCCCACTAACTTCCCTTCCCACTCTCCTCATTTCGAAACCCCGACGAGCCATAGTAGGCTGTCTTGGAAGCACACGAAGCTTAAGCGCATCCAAAGGTGAAAATTTCGATTGAAATCACGATTTATTTTTTGTTTTGAGTACTATACGATTGAAATCCCAAAAATAAGACAGATGTAAAGATAACAGTGCAGCAATTGTCTCAAGCAAGCAATCACAAAACTTTAATAATGTGTCACGCGTGATTGAATGTTTAATCGCAGCATGATCTGCAAAAGGAACAATTATAAAGGAGCCGATAATTGATACTAGTCTGGTCAGATGAGATCCCTCGACAGAAAAAGAAAGGTCCGGAGTAATCTCGGATAGGCAGAGGTATCTCTTTCTCGATGACAAGGGCCAAAATCATTCCGCGAAATCTGGGTGACAACTACACGTCTCAAGGAAAAGTCGAGCAAAATTCACGGGATGAAGCAGAGTTATTAAACCCGGACTGGTCATCGAATCCGGCCGAGGTGTTGGGTCACTGGACGGACCGGTGGGGTTAATGGTCATCGTACATTTTATTAAAATATTTCTTTAGTATGTACAATATGTAAAAAAGATACATTGGAGATCTACAAATATGCAATTCTAATTATATTTAGCATATCACAAAACGATTAAAATGGTTTGCTTTTGTTAATTTATTATGGGCAGAGAATAGAGAGGAGTTGCTGGCCGGAACGAGAGAGTGAGAAAGAAGATTTTTTTTTATGTGTAGCTGCTAATTTTACAAGAGGATTCATGTTAAAACCATAGCAAACCCCAAAGTATGAACATGCCCTTAGTTTTGTCTTAAAAAGCTCTTTCATTTGAAGGATTTCTTGTCTATTGGACTCATGAGCAAAACCCGATAGGGTCAAGATGGTCGACAAAAATCCGGCTGGGTTTTCCCAGGTCAATTACATCTCTGATCCTATCAATGTGATCGGTCCAGCAAAAAAGCCTCTAGATCCAGATTTTTTCAGTTCAGGCCGATCCAGGTTTCATAAGTATGGGATAAAGTGTTCAAATAAAAATCTGCCTCAAAACACAGGAAAACCACTTGGAAGATCAATTCATGCATGATGGAATTGAGAAGATTCAAGACAGACAAATCTTCGACACACTCGTTTGTATTTTGTGATATCAGAGACTGGACTGGTTCAGTGTGGCTCCACTGGAATTAGGGAAGAGAGATGGCAACGTTGACAGAGATGGAAGGAGGAACAAACGTCACGAGCTTATCCAAGAGAGAATAGTTTGTGATTGATCGATCAGGAGATGATCACAAAATCAGTGGGAAAAGGAAGAAATTAGAGGAGATAAGTCTCCTCAGCGTGCAGCAATGGCTCTCGCACAGTTTATCCAAACGGGACTTGCACTGATGGGATTAGTATCGTTGACGAGCTGAAGATATGTTTTGACGAGTCCATAACGCTCTGAACCAACCATACAGAGTGTAGTAATCCTTTTGGGTGCAGTGGCAGCAAAAAAAATCGAATAGTAAGTGGGCTAGACATGCTATAGGTGCGCCACGTCACACTCTAGTTAGCCATTCTTCACCAACAACAGGTTTATCACAATACACATTGCATCTGGGAGCTGTCCTCTTTCAGTGCCGGACCCTGAGTTTTTAGCTCGTGTTTTTAAAATCAAAATAGTAAAAATAGCCTTATCGTAAACGAATTAGTAAAAATAATAATTATATCGTATTCAAAATACACAGCAGTGAGCCTATCATGTCTCTATCGCACGGTAGGTCAAGTCACCTGCCGCTGTGTATTGAGCCTATCATGTCTCCATCGCACGATAGGTCAAGTCACCCGCTTCATTGGATAGGCGGCTGCCGCCTTTCGGCGAATAAGAGCCCGCCATGTGAGCTACTGTTCAGTTAGGGCGTGGTAAGTTAGTTACGGTGCATTTTGAGCACATTTATTAAAAAAAATATTTTTACTATTTTATAATGAAACAATGCCATTTAAACTAGTAACTCCCGGATCCATACTTTTTTTTCTCTCTGATCCCGTCGTAGTAGTAGTACAGTCCATGCTGTCTTTTCTTCTCTCGAGATGAATAGCACAGTATGTCTTGTCAACTTGTCAGTGATGCTAACGTATCACTGTACCACACACATCAAATGGGCTGGACCGAAGCAGTTCAGTTCGGCATAGTCTAAATATGTCCTGGCCTATTACGATGAGCAATGAGCCCCAAACACCACATCTCAATTCTAAAGACTCCACTATGTTGAGCTGCAATCACGACTCACGAGTACTCAGCTTCAGGGCCGTAGAAATCAGCAGCAGAGTAAGATACGTGTTGTGTCAGTGGTGGCAGAACGTTTTTGTACCATGGCAGGGAAGCAGCAGCGGCGACAAGATGCATGTCGCTGCAGTGGCGGTAAGATGTGTGCCGCGGCGGCAGACCGTTTTTGGGTGCCACAGGATTGGTAGAGACGGAAAGTGGTTGCAGATATTGTGTTTGTCTTGGCAACGATGGCAGGAGATTATATGGCGCGAAGTCGGACACAATGATGAACCTACGCAAAGAAACATGAAGATCAAGATGCAAATTGCACAATGATAAACCAGACAATAACTAGAACTAGAAATCAGCAACTAGACACGACAATGTAACCAATAATTCAACAAGCAAAAATTACCGAAAAGAAAAAATGCAAAGCACAAAGGGGCATGCACTGGGATGAACTAACCCTAATATTTTTTAAATTTTCGTGAATTTGCAGTAAAGGAATCTCACTGATCAACCTGGCTTTGATACCACCTGATGCAACAATGGGTGCACCGATCTTTCGATGAGAAGGATAACTCGATTTGGGTGGAGATAACTCCCACGATTCGGCTACCAATCGCGCACGGCCAATATGCCCAGTAATCGCTGAACCAACTCCAAGATCGTTATCGACCTTGCTAGAAGCACGATCGACCTGACCACGAAGGTCTATTCCTGTATGCAATCGAAAAACACGCAAGAACAAGATAATAAGCAATCTAAAATTGCAAATAGGATTGAAATATTTTCTAAAGTTGGGATTCCAAAGCGGTATTCAGGGTTGGTCTAGTCGACATAAGTCAATACACGATATTGCAATGTAGCTAACTTTTAACTAAACGAAATCCAAGAAAACTAAAAGGGTGTGGCCACCTTAATAGGGAAGGGGCGTATATAACTAAGAAAATAGGGGGTGATACTATTTATAGATTATTCACATGTGAACAATACCACGTGAACAGTATGTGCCGTCTGGGGTGGCGCCTTCCCTTGGATCCAAGCATTACAAGACCCAATTTGGCCCAAATAGGTGACGCGATATCTTCTTTTGGTGATTACGATACACACAGAAAGAATTTGGAGGTGGGGCCGGATCAGTTGGAAAGAGGACGAGATAAGATTTCCATCAAGTACTCGTGGAGCTCCAACGTCTTGTATGTGAAAGTTATGCATGTTTGAAGTCATTGTTGTCCCGAAGGCGAATTTGATTCTGGAACGTGTCCAGCTCAAACTCTTGCTTGGCTTGGACAAAAAGTGATGTGGTGCTGCACAAATATATATTTTTCATCATTATGTAGCATCATATAGTTCATATAATATAAAGGCGCTCCTAAAAATGAGCTCACATGATAATTTAAGTGAAGCGTCTGCTCTTGTAATTGGAGCAAAGACATGGCAAATATGGTTGTATCTGTAGGGGTTATGTCCTCATCACAAGGGCCCTAATTTTGGACTAACCTTTGTTTATCAATTAGTTAATCGTAGAATTAGTAAAAGTTAAGTGAGCAAAACTTGGAATCCATCCATGTCCCCTAACCTCTTTCTCTCTTCACATCCGTATATTGTCTAACAAAGACAACTAGAAGTGTCTCCTAATTCTCACAATCAAAATTAAGCTTTCCCTTCTTAATTCTCATCTCGATGTGTCAATTACTTTGAGTTTCTTTGTGAGTTCAATATCTCAATCACACAATTATTCCTCTCAATCTTGTGTTTATGTCTTGTACTTTTCATCTTTGTGCATCACAATCATTAGGCTCTGGTACTATGTCGCCGTCATTGCAGTGGGCCTTCTGTGCCGCTTTGGGGTCTTCGGAGCCAAATGTGCCAGATTGCGGTTGTGCTAGTTGTTGTTCCTAAATTTTAACACCACTCCACTTGTTATTGTAATTCTTTTTGTATTTGTTCATATACGTGGTCTATTTTTCAACTATGTTTATAGAAATTAACCTAGCCGCGGCCCGGGTGGTTGAGCAAGACAGATGCCGTATTTGGTCTCGTGAGGCCCAATTTTGCCCAGATAGAAGTGCAAAAATGACATCGTCACGAGACGACGACACAATGGCAACGACCACACGACGACACTGATTTGATTTCGCCTTGTAAACCTCTACACCACCAGACGCAATTCGCCAAGCATGGAAATGCAAGAATCACGGAGGAGAGGAGAGGAGACGCGACGCACTGACAGACGCACGCGCGACGGCAGTGGCGATTCCATTTCAGTCGAGCCGGCGGCCATCCGTCTCGACGAAGCGCTTCAGGAGTCGCATGAGCTCGGCGGACGCGGCGGACCACGGGTCGATGGTGAAGAACCCGTGCTGCTGCCCCTCGAACTCCCTCACCTCCACCGGCTTCCCCATCGCCCTCAGCCTCGCCGCGTAGTCCGCCGCGCGGTCGCGGAGGATGTCGCGGCCGCCGACCACCACGAGCGTCGGCGCGAGCTCCACCGCCTCCAGCCCCGGGCTGCCCTTCCCGAACAGGTTGGACACTGGGTGGTCCGCCGTCGCGCCCGCCGGCAGGGAAAGCCGCCAGTACCGGTCGTTCAGCGGCCGGTTCAGGAACGCGTCGGCGGGGCACTCCGCCTCGGATCTGGTACGCTCCACGCCGCCGAAGAAGGGCATCAGCTGGACATAGCCCCTGACGCGGACAGGCTCCAGCTCGGCGCGGCCGGCGGCCGAGCCGAACTGCACGGCGAGGTGGTGCGCGATGGTACCGCCCGCCGAGTCGCCGGAGATGAAGACCCGGTCGAAGTCGGCGGCCTCGGTGAGCCAGGGTCGCCACCGTCTGGACCGGCGCCCGCCTGCGACGCCAGCCACAGGAGCGCCGCGGAGCCGTCCTCGATGGCCGCGGGGAGGGGGTGCTCCGGTGCGAGGCGGTAGTCCGGGGCGACGACGACGGCGCCGAGCTCGGCGGCGAGGCGGAGGCAGTAGTTCTGGCAGTTGGGCCAGGTGCGCGAGCCGATGCAGAAGCCGCCGCCGTGGTAGTAGAAGAACACCGGCAGCCTCTCGCGCCCCCGCGGCCTGTACAGCCGGACGCCGAGCGCGCGCTCCGCGTCGAACACCGCGTCCTTCCACTCCACGCTGCCGTCGTCCCGGACCGGCGTCGTGAAGCTCGGCCCGGCCCGGCGCACCACGGAGCCATCGCTGTACACGAACAGCACGCCGCGGCACTCGTCGACGACGTGCGGCGGAGCAGCCGGGTCGGAAGCCATGGCGAGCGCCCAAAGCTACCAATCAGCTAGCGGCAGTGGACGCTAGCCAGGGCGCTGGGACGGAAGCGCCAGGTGTTGGGTGATATAGACGCGACGCGGGCAGCTCTGTGACGTGCGCAGCGCAAGTGGAGCTTGTGAGTTTTGTTGCGTGCTGCTTTGGCGTGGAGAGTGCGCTCGGCCGTGCAATCATCGGCGGGAAGCGACAAGCGAGGCGGTGGGACGGCCGTCGTGAGGTGGTGCCAGCTCGGCCGGCACTAGGGTACAAGGCTTTGCCGTTCGATCACCACATTTTACAGCAATAATTGCGCACTACTGCAGCGCCTGGTGTGAATAAAGTTTAATTTCGAAGCCTTCTGATAGAACGCTGCAAATGAAGGTTAGTTGAGCATACGGCCGGCGCCAACTGTTGGGGACGGGACTCGAATATTTGATGATTCGCCCCTACCTAGCCTAACATGAGTCTCAAATGTTACTAAAACAACAAGATAATAAATTTAAAATCTAAGTTATTACCCTAGATTTTGACCGAATCTCATTTGTTTTGTTAACCATATAAGGGATTCTAACATATAACAAAAACATAAACAATTATATCAAATATCCAACTTAAATCATAATCATAGAAACCTCTGGGAAAACACTAGTCGACTCTATTATAACAGACGCATAGAGTCATAACCAAATAATATCATCTTAGCAGATTGCTCAATTATAAATCCTATTTCAAAATTTAGCATTAAAAGAGTTATTCGTGGTGGAGTGTATCAATCCTTATTACTAGCCCTTCTCATGCATATCGTCCGTGTAAAAGGTACCTAAAAGATAAACAAAACAACAAACGTGGGTTCAAGACTCAACAAAGTACAAGTAAAACAATAATCCAAAATTCATCTTTGCCACGATCAACCATTCACAATATTCCATACCATTAAGCTCATGTGCACATGCAATGCAAATGCCACAAATACATCTTTTCTTTACTCTTTGCATTTCTTGGTATCTGAGGTATACATCCGTCGATCTGTGCTCACGCCTACGCCTTCACAGACAGGGACCTTAAGCCTACACACTACGAGTGTAGGGACCTCAAGTCCATCTAAAACATGACGGGGACCTCAATTATCAAAACTTGGCCACCTGATAGCCAAGACTCAAGGATAATGACATGATGCAATTGAGCCTATCTATATATACATCATGAAAACATAACGACCAGCAGTCAAAACTATGAGTAAAGATCATAATCATAATTCAAAACATTCATGTATACCCTCTTTAGGTTCTAACCACTAAGTGCACTTGCCTCAACAGTGTGAAGCTTGACAATGCGAAGAGGGTCTTGCCCGATTCACACCATGACTGAACATATATTAAACATTCTAAGTAAACATTTCAGTGTACAACATAATATAAAAATATATAATTATCTCGCTCACTAGCGCTACCAAAACCGTTTCCCAAGGCGTCGTTCGTCCCAAAGCAGGCGATCCTCTTCTAAAAATCATAACTTTTCTTCTGATTACTCAAAAATGGTGTTCTTTAATGTTCTAGAAGGCTTACTAAATTACCTACATTAATCTAGTTGGTCATTTTCCCTCATTTTGTCATTCACTATCTCTAATAATAGATTATTAAAACTGCTAGAATTTGCTAGATGTTCTGGACAGCAATACTAAAATATTCATAACTTTCAGTACGAACATCGAAAAAATAGGCTCTTTAGCTCTCTGAAAAGCTTAACAAAACACCTACAATTCTCATGTTGGTGATATTCTCTAATTATTTTGTTAACTAATTTCTATTGTCCAAATAATACAACCCAACAGAATCCTGACACAACCTCTGGACAACAAGGTTGAAAAATCTGTAACTCAAAATCATCTCCTCCAAATGACGTGACCCAGGAATTTACAAAAAGCTAACGACGATACCCACAATTATCTAGGAGATGGCTATATCAAATATTGTAGTTAACAACCCTAAAACTGCCAAGTAGTACAGACTGCCAATACCCGATATCGCCAAATTACAAAACTAAAAGATTAAGAAAACGTTACTAAGAGTTACCCTTGAAGAACACGCTGAAGGTTGCAAGAACAACCACGAGATCCCCCACTTTCTCTTCTCCCTTCTCCCCCTTCCTTCTTGGCCGACCACCACCAATGGGGATCCTTCCCCCTTCTTCTACTTGGCCGACAACGAGGAGGGCTTATTGGCCGGCAACAGGGAGGCACACCAGGGGAGGAGGCGCAGCAAAAGGGCCTGGACAGGGAGGAAGGAGGCGTAGGGAGGGGAGGAAGTGGCGGCCAGGGGGAATGAGGCCCCTAGGGTTCCCCCCCCCCTTTGGGCCTAATTGCTGTGGGCCGAGAGCCCACAGCCCAGCTTGTCTGAATTACGAAATCCTCCCAAACTTCTGTTAAATCCACTCTCTCTAATTGGTTCTCCTCCCTAAAGTATTTCTTCTCTCTTAAATATATTTAGGGTATTACATTATAACCCCCTTAAACGGAATTTGACCCCGAATTCTAATTACGCTCGCCAAAGAACATCACAGCTAGAATTTGTCAACAATACCAAGTACCTGCTGTGAATAATTTTGGACATTACTCGCGCATACGAGACTCCAATTCCCAAGTGGCCTCTCTCTCGAACTGATGTGACCATAGCACCTTGACATACTTCAGCATTTTGTTCCTTAAGACTCATTCTGCCTTCTCCAAAATTTGTACTTGCTTGGATTCAATAGATAGATCTTGCTCAATGGTTAAAGGTTCTAGCTGAATCATATGCTCTGGATCCCTCAAGTACTTCCTCAACATGGAGATATGAAATACATTATGTACACCGCGCATGGACTCTGGAAGGTCCAAACGATATGCCAATTTTCCAATCCTTACCAGAATCGAAAAAGGCCCAACATATCTCGGGCTAAGCTTCCCTTTGGTACCAAATCGCACAACACGTTTAGTGGGAGACACTCTCAAGAGCACCTGATCCTCCACTTCAAACGCCAACTCCCGTCTCCTCACATCAGCATAGCTTTTCTGTCTACTTTGAGCTGCCAACAGATTCTGCCTCACTAGGGCTACACGTTCAACAGTCCTCTGAACCCAATTCGGGCCCAAAACTGCCTTCTCACCCACTGCATCCCAAAAAAGTGGTGATCTACACTTCTGCCCATACAAAACCTCAAACGGTGCGGCTTTAATATTGGAATGGTAGCTATTGTTATAAGCAAATTCTGCCAATGGCAATTGATCCTCCCAACTGCCATTCCAAGACAAAACGCAAGACCACAACATGTCCTCCAAAGTCTGAATAGTGCGCTCCGATTGCCCATCTGTCTGAGGATGAAATATCGTACTAAGACGAAGCTGAGTGCCCAGCGCACTCTTCGAACTCTCTCAAAACTTGGAGACAAACTTGACATCCCTGTCGAAAATAATGATTTTTGGTACACCATGCAACCTCACTATTTCACGCATGTAAATAGGATCCAAACCGCTCACTGAATTAGTCGTGCGGATAGGAATAAAGTGTGTAGATTTGCTGACATGGTCCACTGTTACCCAAACTGCATACTTCCCTCGTGGCGAACGAGGTAACGCAACCACGAAGTCTACGAAGATATCATCCCAAGGCCATTAAGGAACCTCCAAAGGCTGCAACAACCTTGCAGGACGCTTATGCTCTGCCTTCACTTGCCGACAAACACCACAAGAAACCACGTAATTAGCGATATCCACCTTCATCCCTTTCCACCAAAAATTCCGCTTCAGATCACGATACATTTTTGTTTCACCAGGATGAATAGTGTACGAAGTGCGATGAGCCTCCCTCAAGATGTCATCTTTGACCTTCATCTGTAGGACCGGAAAGGCGACTAGAGGGGGGGTGAATATACGCTTTCTTGATTTTTGACTTTAATCAAATTCAACACGCACTTTTCTTCAATAGCTATGAAAGCTAAGAAGATCAGTAAATACACAGAGAAAGCCTTGTGTTGAATCCGATTACCCCCTTAAACACAAGATTCAAGAATGGAGATTTGATCTCACTGGACCGGTCTGACCGACGGCCAATTGGTGGTCTGAACGCTGGCGGTCTGACCGACGGCCAACTGACGGTCCGAATAGCTGGCGGTCTGACCGCCGTTGTAGAATCGGTCGGACCGATTTAGTCCAGAACCACTGCAGACCACTCGAAACCAAAACGAAAATTGGTCCAACTTTTGATTCAACCGATGAAACTTGACCAAAATTGGAACAGACCTCCCTAAGGATATCTGAAACCTATTCCTAGCGACGATCGTCCAGATCCACGTCAAAGAATTGATCTTTTTAGGTTTTACCAAATGAGTGTCCAAAACCTAGCAAAATGAAAAACTTGATCCAAATCTTGCTGGTGAGGGATTGATGATTTAGATGGCCCTAGGAGTATTCCCACACATCATAGCAAGGAAAAAGAGGTCAAGAGACCAACCAAAAATAACCGAATCAAGGAAGCACCAAAATCACCAAAAGAGATAGGAAAACACATGAGACCTCATCTTAGAACAAGTATCCATTGATTGATTCAAGATGTTGCTTGCAAAGCCACTCCCGCAAGGAGGACAAGAGCTCAATCCAAGAGCACACACACAAATCTCCTCTCTAGAGCCTAGTCTCTCCTCTCCTCTCCAAACCCTAACCCTAACTAGGGTTTTTACAAATGAAGTGCTTGGGGGGTTTTCCAACTCCCCCTTAGGCTGCTCAGCTGAAGCTGGAGTAGTGGGAGCAGGCTCTCCAACCATCTCAGATGTGACTGGAGGATGGATTGGGTCCTCATCCTCAGAGTCATCGTCGACGAAGATGCTTTCTCGAATGTCGAAACACATGTACAGTAGCATCGGGTCTAGTACCAGGACTAGCCTCATCAAAAGTGAATTCGTAAGTCTCAACAATTTTGTTAGTGTCAAAATTAAATACACGATAGCCACGAGAATGAGTAGGATATCCAAGAAATATACCATCAGAACATCTGGATTCAAATTTATCAAGGTTGCCATGTTTAAGAACGAAGCACTTGCAACCAAAAATCTTGAAATGAGAGACTTTGGGTTTATGATCAAATCTAAGCTCAAAAGAAGTCTTGCCAATCACAGATCTCAAGAAAACCTATTAGAGATATAACAAGCAGTAGATATCGCCTCAGCCCAAAACCTCCTAGGTGTGGAATGTTCATCTAACATGGTCTGGACCATCTCTACAAGGGTCCTAATCTTCCTCTCTACAACATCATTCTATTGGGGAACTCTGGGTGATGAAAACTAGTGCTCAATTCCCCTATCAGTGCAGAAGGTAGAAAAGGAAGAATTCTTGAATTCTGTCTCATTGTCACTCCTAATGGCTCTCAAGGCTCCAGGAAGATCAACAGCAAGTCTAAGGACCAATTCTCTAAAGAAGCCAAATGCCTCGTCCTTAGAAGCTAGAAAATAAACCTATGAATACCTGGAGTAATCATCCACAATTACCAGCACATACCATTTCCCATCGGCTGACTGAACTCTAGAATGACCTACAGTGTCTAAGTGTAGAATCTGTCCTGGTCCATCAGTCATCACTAAGGTAAGAGGTGGATGAGAAGCAGAAACCATCTTACCATGTCTACAGGGTGAGCACACAAGATCTCTAACAGATTTTAGCCTAGGCAAACCTCTAATCAACTCCTTGCAACTGACTCTAGTCAAGTGGTCAAAGCCTATATGCCCAAGTCTATGATGCCACAAGACAAGATCATGAGAATCAGAAGCTACAAGACATCTAGGACTAGAAGCAGAGGAGATACTGAAATTAGCACAAAAGATCTTCTCAAACCTAGAGATCTCAAAAACAAGCTCACCCGAGGATTCTAGAACTCTACACTCACCACTTTTAAACCTTACTTCTAGACCCTCATCAAGCAGCTGAGAAACAGATAGCAGATTATACCTCAGCTTACTTACCAAAGCGATGTCCTTAAGCATGAACTTGTTGTTGACGCGCATAGTGCCCTTGGTTGTCACGGTCCCGTAGAAGTATCCCCAAAGGTAATCAATTCATTGCCGGATGCACGTGTGAGGGAGGAGAACCATCTAGAATCTCCAGTCATGTGTCGAGAACACCCGGAGTCAACAAGCCATATGTCCTCCTTCCTCGCACGACGGACCTAAAAAGCACAAGCGAGAAACATATGTGCCTCGATCGAGTTTAGTGATAAAAGATCTAGGAATCCAGTACTGAGACACACGATGCCTGGGAACAACAGTAGAAGCAGCAGTAAAATGATTAGAACACAATCATGAGCATGCACACGAGAACCACCTAGACCTCTCCGAAACGACCTACCAAAAGATCGATACTCCCCCTGTCTAGATGCTACCCGTGGTTTCTCCTCACGATATCCTAAACCAGAATGCTGCCTAGACCCACCAAAAGAGTCAATGAAGTTCTCTACGAATCTAGACCTATGTGTAGTACGAAGAACAGGCTGCCTGGCTCTAGAGACTATAGCAGGTGGAGGGACTCCTCTAATGGTTATCAAAACGCTCATTCTCTCTTTTCTCTCAATCTTGGCTCTACGGAAGCAGAACTCAACAATATGGCCATCTTTCTTGCAGAATGTGTAATGGTACTTGACCTTTTGACGGGTCTGTACTGATGAAGCAGAACCACCTGTCTTGCTAGAAAGAGTTTGAGCAAAACCTGCAGATTTAAAAACAACCTTAGATAGCTTAGGGGGTTCTACCTCAAACAGACCACTCTTAACAACTCTAGCAATCTTAGGTGGATGTTTCATGGAGTGCTCTAGGGAATTAAAACCTATGCCACTATTTTTCATACTCACCTTAGATTGATCAAGAATCATAATGATGTTCTTCTTCCCACTAGAAAACCTCTCAAGAGTCACTTTGAGGTAATCACTTTCTTGACTTGATTGCCTCATCATGCTTACTCTTAAGAAGAGCTACTTCAACTTTCAAAGCCTCACAAGACACACAATAGGAATCTCTAATCCTATTCAACTGCTTCTTAAGTTTAACTCTAAAAGCCTCTTGTATCTTATCAACAATTGATTCAACTTCAGCATGCAAGACACAACATGTAGAGCCAATAACTTTCTTAGAAGCAGTAATAGACATAGATTTTTCAATTTTAGCTTTTTCTTCTAAAGTCTTGTTTAAAGCTTCAATTTCAGTTGTGAGCTTTGGACAATTTTCACATAATGCAGATTTAGAGTATAGAACCATTTTTGTCATCTCTTTCATTTTAATCCTATTATTCTTACAATGAGAGCAAGTATGATTAGCATCAAATTTCTGTAATTCTTTCATAGCGCTATCCAATTTTAATTCGAGCAAGGCACAGTTAGAGCAAGATAAAGGGATAGCATCTAAAGCAGTCTCATCAAGAGAAATAGCATTCATGCAAACAGGACTAGACTTGAAAGATTCTATTTCATCCAAAGCATCTTTCAATTGATTCACAACAGAGGAATGAGCAGATTTTAAGCTTGTCAATTCATTAAGCAAGCTAGAGCAGGAGTCACACACATCATCAGGATTAATTGATTTGAGCCTGACAACTTCTAGGTTCAAGTTATCAATCATAATGTATTGTTTCTTAATCAGTTTAGCTTGCTTATGCATTTTTTGTTCAGCAAGAACCAAGGCACGTTTTATATCAGCGAGCGAAGGACATACCTCATCGGGATCGCTGAAAGGATCGTCTTCGTTGGAGGAGTCGATGCCGTGGCTGTCCTTGGCCATGAAACACATGCCGGTGAAGTCCTGAGCCTTCTTCTTGCAACGGGGGTCACTCTCGTCGTCCTCCGTCTCCGAGTCCACATCGCTCATGTTAACATTCTCAAGAGCGGCAAGGACCCGGCTGACAAACTTACGATAGTTTGTCTTCTTGGGTTCGCATCCCTCGCTTGAGGATGCCTTCGTGAGTCCTTCTCCTCCTTGCCCTTTAGCTTGGGGCATCGAGAGCGAATGTGGTTTAGCTCACCACACTCAAAGCATGTGACAGGTCCACCTCTCCTTCTGTTCCTCACCTTGTTGTATGCTCTCGTGAATTTGGTGGAAAGGAGGGCTAAATCATCCTCAGGTAGTTTCTCCAGTTGCTCATCGCTCAAGGAATGCAAAGCTGATAAACAAAAACCAGATGAGCTTAAATTCAAAGAATCAGATGAACTACCCTTAGATGTGTCGACCACTAAAGCCATCGACTCTGTCTTGGGGAGACGCGAGATAAAATCAATCTCATGCGTCTTCAACCTTGAGTATAGCTTATCCATGGTAAGCTCACTCATGACAGTGTTGTCATTGATGGATGTGATCTTCATTTCCCAGACCTTCACATCAAGAGCACCCAAAAGCTGGCGTGCATTCTCGAACTTAGAGAAGACAAGGTCAACAGTGCGGAGATCATGAAGAATCTTTGAAAACCTTCCCCACAGCTCATATAAAGACTCACCAGGCCTTTGCTCGATCTTGGAGTATATTTTCTTGAGCTAGTTCTGTCTCACTTCCTTGATCGCAGTGGAGCCCTCGTGGTAATCACAGAGAGTCCGCCAGATCTCATGAGCAGACCTCAAATGAGCAACATGCTCAAACTCATATTGGTTAAGACCTTGGATCAAAAAATTCTGAGCCTTACTATTGGACTCCACATTTGGAGTGATCACATCGTCATCGGCTGGCACGGTATAAGGATTTTTTACCTAAGGATTTTTTTACCTAAAGCCGAATTGCGTGCCCTTGAGCCTCGATGTAGGCCTACATGCGGGTTTTCCAGTAAGCAAAATCAACTCCATCAAAAATATATGGTTTGGTTGAATACTTGTCAGTCTTCATGGCTCCAAAGACCGGTTAAGATCTATTAGAAGAGCTAACCGGGCTCTGATACCACTTGTAGGACGCTTTCTTGATTTTTGACTTTAATCAAATTCAACACGCACTTTTCTACAATAGCTATGAAAGCTAAGAAGATCAGTAAATGCACAGAGGAAGCCTTGTGCTGAATCCGAATACCCCCTTAAACACAAGATTCAAGAATGGAGATTTGATCTCATTGGACCGGTCTGACCGACGACCAATTGGCGGTCTGAACGCTGGCGGTCTGACCGACGGCCAACTGGTGGTCCGAATAGCTGACGGTCTGACCACCGTTGTAGAATCGGTCGGACCGATTCAGTCCAGAACCACTGCAGACCACCCGAAATCAAAACGAAAATTGGTCCAACTTTTGATTCAACCGATGAAACTTGACCAAAATTGGAACACACCTCCCTAAGGATATCTGAAACCTATTCCTAGCGACAATCGTCCAGATCCATATCAAAGAGTTGATCTTTTTAGGTTTTACCAAAGGAGTGTCCAAAACCTAGCAAAATAAAAAACTTGATCCAAATCTTGCTAGTGAGGGATTGATGATTTAGATGGTCCTAGAGTATTCCCACACATCATAGCAAGGTAAAAGAGGTCAAGAGACCAACCAAAAACAACCGAATCAAGGAAGCACCAAAATCACCAAAAGAGAGAGGAAAACACATGAGACCTCATCTTAGAACAAGCATCCATTGATTGATTCAAGATGTTGCTTGCAAAGCCACTCCCTCAAGGAGGACAAGAGCTCAATCCAAGAGCACACACACAAATCTCCTCTCTAGAGCCTAGTCTCTCCTCTCCTCTCCAAACCCTAACCCTAACTAGGGTTTTTACAAATGAAGTGCTTGGGGGGGTATTCCAACTCCCCCTTTCTATTTATAGGGAGGCCTAGGGTTTAGAGAGAGTTCACTTAATGGGCTCCCGTTAAGGCTCAAAACATACGGGACACAAACACACACATTACAGTTGAAGCAATAGCCTGCTTCACCACGCGTAGGTTGATCAGCGGATCTCATCATGTCGGCAAGTCTCTCCCGTCCGAATCCCATCGGAACCTCCAAGGCACTTGCACCGATCCCCGCGCCACTTGATCCAACCAGCTACAACGAACTGCCCATTCGAACCATCTTGTCCATTCTGCACCATGCTTGAGTCACACGACTCCACCCGGCATCCATGATCGTTCTGGACATCAGCTCTCCAAGCTTAGTCCCGATCCTCCTCGCCGTTGACGTCGTTGACCGGCAAGCCACCTGCACAGCAATAGACAAAGAAATCGTTATCGGGAACAAGTTCTTCACAACTTGACCCACGTTAGCTCAACCATACAATATGCAACATTAAAGCACTGAAACTCATGCATTAGACACAATCAAAACACAACGCCGCCAAGAAGGCCGATGAACAAGTGGAATCCGGTCGACCCCAGACTGGCGGTCGACCGATTTACAACCGGTCTGACCGATTTTATAACGCCGGATAGACCGCCCAAAATGACTTAGCCAAAATTTCATCGTGAAAATCCGGAACTCTCTGGAATTTTCAAATGAATAGAACTTTCAACTGGAAGCTCCAAAAAATATGAGACCAAGTGCAGGAGACTCCCCTCTCTTGCCTACACACTATTTTTGGCCTAGCCCCAAACTCCACCAAAGGTTCTGGCCGGTCGGACCGCCGTACATAGCCGGTCGGACTGCCACACGGCCGGTCGGACCGGCACTGCTACCCGTCGGACCGATCCACGGGCGGTCAGACCGCCAATGCCACCATCGATCGCACGAGGTGTGAACAAGACAGAGTTTTTTCGAAAATGCGAGATTCGCCAAACCAACAACGTCATTGCCAATTGACTCATCATCCTAAGATCATGCACATATCCCCATGATATCCACATCACCTTTTGTGGAACACAAAGGTGACCCTTAAACCGCAAAGTACCAGAATCATTCATACTGAAATCTCCCTCTTTACCCTCATCTAAATGTTTTCTGACCTCCTGCAATAACCGGTCACTCTGCTGGGCTACCCGCACCCGGTCCGGAATAGCTGACTCAAGAATCAACTGTCTCAACATGTGCCATGCCCACATAGCAATAAGAAATCTTCATGTGATCAAAATCAGCAACGAGGCAATCAAGGGTAACGGGAGTCACCTTGCGACTAAGAGCATCGGCAACAACGTTTGCCTTGCCAGGATGGTTCTGAACTGAGAGATCATAATCCTTAATCAGCTCCAACCACCTGCGCTGCCTTAAATTCATATCCTTTTGCGTGAATATGTACTTAAGACTTTTGTGAGCTGTGAAAATATCACAAGTCTCATCATACAAATAATGCCTCTAGAGTTTCAAGGCAAACACCACCGCGGCCAACTCCAAGTCATGGGTTGGGTAATTATGCTCTTGCTTCTTCAGTTGCCTCGATGCATAAGCGATTACTTTACCTTCTTGCATGAGAACACAACCCAGACCAGCTCAGGAAGTATCGTAATAAACTGTCAAACGCTTCCCAGACTCAGGAAGAGTAAGAACAGGAGTGGTTACTAGCTTTTCTTTTAAGGTATGAAAACTGCGTTCACAGTCATCATCCCACCGAAACTTTACATCCTTCTGCATGAGTCGAGACATAGGCATGGCAATAATAGAGAAATCCTACACAAACCACGATACTACCCGTAAACCAAGGAAACTCATCACTTCCTTGATGCTGGTTGGTCTCCCCCATTCTACCACTTTGGAAATCTTTCCCAGGTCAACAGATATTCCCTTATAATTTATGATATGTCCCAGGAATCCCACTTCTGACATCCAAAACTCACACTTTTTCAGTTTAGCATAAAACTTATTTTCTCTCAGTGTCTCCAATACAAGCCTCAGATGATGCCCATGATCTTCTTCGGTCTTTGAGTAGATCAAAATGTCATCAATAAAAACCACTACAAATTCATCTAGATACTCGTGCAACATCCTATTCATTGTCTCCATAAAAGCAGCAGGGGTATTCGTTAGCCCAAAAGACATAACCTTGAACTTAAAATGCTCATACCTCATGGAGACCGTCGTCTTTTCAATGTCCTCTTTACGGACAGGAATCTGATTGTATCCAGACTGAAGATCAATCTTTGAAAATATCTTAGCTCCCCTCAACTGATCAAATAAATCTTCGATGCGAGGTAGAAGATACTTATTCTTAATTGTTAACTGATTGAGGGCATAGTAGTTAATACACATACGCCAACTACCATCTTTCTTCTTTGTAAAAAGAATAGGAGCTCCCCAAGGAGACACACTGGGGCGAATGAGATCTTTGGCTTTTAGATCATCCAACTGCTTCTTTAATTTCTCTTAGAAAGGACGAGCCAAACGGTATGGAGTCATGGAAACAGGTCAAGCACTTGGAACCAAATCAACACATAACTCTACTGGGCGAGGTGGAGGCATCCCAGACAACTCTGCCGAAAAGACGTCCAGAAAGCCCCGACCACCGGAATATTCTATGCAGTCATGGATGAACTCGGCTTTTCTATCAAGGATAAAAGAAACACATTCTTTGCCACACAGCTGCCAGGAAAAAAACTAGCAAACACAAACAGTGAGTGATGGTGCGCTCCCCTGATAGACCAACTCTTGTCCAGACGGGGCTTGCAAGGTCAGTCTTCCAGAAACAAGAGATAACAGCTTGATAACGATGTAGCCAGTCCATGCCTAAAACAACATCAAAAGTTCCATCTTCAAAACCATCAGGTTAGCAACAAAATCCTCCCCATCAAATGAAATCACACAACCAGGACAAACTGTGGAACTGGTAAGAATACCCCCCCCCCCGGGAGAGTTAACCAGAACTGATTGAGCTATCTGCTGCAAACTCAAATTTGTCGTGCTAGTAAACTCTAACGATACAAAAGATAACGTAGCCCCTGAATCAAAAAGAACAAAAGCCTCCACTGAATCAACTGGAAGCGTACATGTCACCATATCGGGACGTCCTACCGACTTGGCATTAGGCATGGCATAGGACACCAACACTGGGGCGGCGGGAGCCCCAACACCCAGGGGTGGTGGTGCAGCAGCAGCTGAAGTTGCCACGCTTGGAAACGGAGCTGCGGGGGTAGGCGGCCAAAAGTACCCTGGTGGTGGAATCCATGCAGGAGCGGGGAGGTAAGGCTGAGGTGGTACCCAAGTCGGAGTGGGAGTAGTTGCTAGCATTGGCACCGATCCTCGAGAAGAAGCAGCTGGCGCTGGCGCTTGAACTTACTCCCACTTAATGATACCAGCTGGATTCTGCCGACACACCAATGCTTTGTAGCCCTCCTGACCATAGTGGTGACATGGGCTAGACCAAAAGCACTCTGAAGCGTGATGCTCGTTGCCACATTTGAAACACATCATGCCTTGCCCTGGAACTGGATAAAGGATAGGAGCACCTGCTGACAGTCGAGAAGTGACTGAAGACTGCAGCTTCAAGAACTTAGGCTTGAATGAAGACTGAGGGCCTTTGAACTACTTAGAAGTGGGCCGCGGAGAAGACCCACCTCCCCCACCAAAACTCCTCTTTTGACTGCTACCAGAACCACTAAGAACCACAGTATCTCCAGAGCCTTGCAACTCCTCATTGAGCTGCATCTCTATCTCCGTGCCCCTGGCTTACTCTACTAGGGAGCTAAAATCACGCAACTCCAAAGCTCCCAACACATGACGGTACTCGGGTCTAAGCCCCCTGTGAAACCTCTGTCTTCTCCACCTCATTCGTTGACACAACTGGAACGAAGCGAATTAGGTTATTAAACCCGCTTCATATTCTGACACTGTCATCTTGCCCTGCTTGTAACTGTTCAAAGAAACCTCCATCCTCTCCACAAAAGAATCCGGATAAAACTTCTTCCTGAACTGCTCAACAAATAACTCCCAAGTAACAGACCCATGGGCAGCGGTCCTAACTGATAGGACTCCTTCCCACCAGATATCTACATACCCCCTCAGTTGGAAGGCCACAAACTGAGCCCTCATCTTTGAAATCATCCCCGAGCTCCACAAAGGTGCCTCTCCATATGACACAACCAGTTTGCAGCATCAACTGGTGTGCCCAACCCATCAAAAGTATCTAATATCAAAGCGTTCCTTTGATGAAGGCCCATAGCGACAACGGCAGGAACCATAGCAGGAGCAGCCACAGGAATAGCAGCAGGAACAGCCGCTGGAAAATGCTAGGGCTGAGCATGGCTCCCCTAGGCTTCCCCATGCTGAACCGCTGAAGCAACATCCTCCTATGACCCTGCTTGACTGCCCTCCCAGCTGCAGATTCCTGATCCTCGGACGGTGGTGCCACTTGGCCCCATCTGGCACCTTGTCGACCATGACCACGGCCACGGCTAGCTAAACACCACAATAAAAAATAATCAGAACGTTAATCACAATGATCAACTATCAACTCAAACACAAGAAAAACTATAAATTCAACGAAAATGTATATGCAATGCATTAACCGCATACCCCTCCTATTGTACATAGTGTGTCAAAATTAATAATTCAAGTACCACGAACCTAATGCCCGCTCTGATACCAACTGTAACACCCCAGCCCAACAAGAGCTTAGAATGTTATTAAAACAACAAGATAACAAATTTAAAATCTAAGTTATTACCCTAAATTTTGGCAAAATCTTCTTTGTTTTTGTTAACCATACGAGGGATTCTAACATATAACAATAACATAAATAATTATATAAAATATCCAACTTAAATCATAATCATAGAAACCTCCATGAAAACACTTAGTCGACTCTATTACAAAGTAATGATGCATAAAGTCATAACCAAATAATATCATCTTAGCAAATTGCTCAATTGTAATATCTTATTTCAAACTTTAGCATTCAAGGAGTTATTCGTCGTAGAGTGCATCAATCCTTATTACTAGCCCTTCCCATGCAAGTCGTCTGTGTAAAAGGTACCTAAAAGATAAACAAATCAACAAATGTGAGTCCACGACTCAGCAAAGTACAAGTAAAACAATAATCCAAAATTCATCTTTGCCACAATCAACCATTCACAATATTTCATATCATTCAACTCATGTGCACAAGCAATGCAAATACCACAAATACACCTTTTCTTTACTCTTTGCATTTACCGGTAATGCGAGGTATGCATCCATCGATACAAACCCATGTTTGTGCCTTCTAGGACAGAGACCTTAAAACGACACTCAATGAGTGTGGGGACCTCAAGTCCGTCTAAAACATGATAGTGACCTCAATTATCAAAACTTGGCCACCACATAGCCAGGACTCAAGGATAATACCATGATGCAATTGAGCCTATCTATATATACATCATGAAAACATAACGACCAACAATCAAAACCATGAGTAAAGACCATAATCATAATTCAAAACATTCATGTATACCCTCTTTAGGTTCTAACCACTAATTACACTTGCATCAACCATGTGAAGCTTGACGATGCGAAGAGGGTACGCCTTGATTCACACCACGACCTGAACATATATTAAACATTCTAAGGAAATATTTCAGACGTACAATATAATATAAAAACATATAATTATCTATGCTCACTAGCGCTACCCAAAACTTCGTTTCCCCAGAGCGTCGTTCTGTCCCAAAACAGGGCAGTTCTCTTCTAAAAAATCATAACTTTTCTTCTGATTACTCAAAAATGATGTTCCTTAATGTTATGGAAAGCTTAATAAATTACCTACATTAATATAGTTGGTCATTTTACCTCATTTTGTCATTCACTATCTCTAATAAACATATTATTAAAATTGCTAGAATATGCTAGATGTTCTGGACAGCGATATTAAAATATTCATAACTTTCAGTATGAATATCGAAAAAATATGTTCTTTGGCTCTCTGGAAATCTTAAGAAAACACATACAATTTTCATGTGGGTGATATCCTCTAATTATTTCGTTAACTAATTTCTATTGTCCAAATAATACATCCTGCCAGAATCCTGACAGAACCTGGGTACAGCAAGGTTGAAAAATCTATAACTCAAAATCCACTCCTCCAAATGATGTGATCCAGGACTGTACGGAAAGCTAACGACGATACCCACAATTATCTAGGAGATGGCCAGATCAAATATTGCTGTCAACAACCCTAAAACTGTCATGCAGTACAGACTGCCAATACCCAATCTAATACCTGATATCGCCAAATTATAAAACTAAAAGATTAAGCAAACGTAAACTGATAGTTACCCTTGAAGAACACGCTGAAGGTTGCAAGAACAACCACGAGATCCCCCCCCCCCCCTCTTCTCTTCTCCCTTCTCCCCGTTCCTTCTTCTTGGCCAGCCACCACCAATGGGGATCCTTCCCCCTCCTTCTACTTGCCCGACAGTGAGGAGGGCCTCTTGACCGACAGCAATGAGTCACACCAGGGGGAGGAGGCGCAGCAAAGGGGCCTGGACAGGGAGGGAGGAGGCGCAGGGAGGGGAGGGAGTGGCTGCCAGGGGGGAGGAGGCGCCAGCCCGCCCCCCCCCCTGGGCCTAATTGCTATGGGCCAAGAGCCCACAGCCTAGGTTGTCGGTTGTCTGAATTACGCAAACCCCCTAACCCTCCCCCCCAAACTAATGTTAAATCCACTCTCTCTAATTGGTTATCCTCCCTAAAGTCTTTCTTCTCTCTTAAATATATTTGGAGTATTACACCATCAGTCTACCAAAACCAGTGCAAATTAAACCGCTGGTTTTTTTGAAGTTTGTGAGCAGGGGAGCCACCAGGCTGGCGCCTGTCGGACCCGGATTTTCTAATCCCGAATCCTTTGCGAATACACTATGCTATTCCCTGGATCAGTAGATAGCACTCACAGATACATCACTGAATCATTTCATACATGGTTTAAAACCATACCATTCAATAATTTAACACATCAGAGTTTACATAAACCGCATCAGGTCAGGTTTTACAATAAGGGCCGAACAGGCCAAACAATTACATCACAAAGTAGCGGAAGCGACAACGAAAGCAAAAAGGGTGAGGGCACATCTCTCCACACGCAAGCGACTGGGGAAACCTGTGTACATCCGATATTACCCGAAAACTCAGATAATATAGGATGCACATAAGTACCAGCGGAGTCAGCTAGACTGGGGCGAGACTAGAACAACTAAGAACTAAACTACGCTTCAAGAACTCCTGGGTCTTCAGACATCTAGTTCCTCGTAGAAGTTGTAATCTCCAATATTTCCTGCTTTTGAGGGTTTGGGGGAAAGAGCGAGAATGAGCACTACTACCGTGCTCGCGAGCCAACACACAGTATGCAATAGTATACATGCAAGGCTTAACAAGGATGGATCAGGTTCTTTTATTTGCTAAAGCAACATTTTAAATTATCATAATTACAAAGTCCTATGACTTAGCATTTTAAACAGATTACATTTTTATTAAAGAGATTAAGTGCACTATTAAATAACAGCGAAGGTTACCTCCACTTTATGCTTAATTTTGATAACGGTTACGTCCACCGATTATCAGCACTGGGTAAGGCTACCCAGGAAAATCCAAAACAAGGGCTGGATGAGCCCAACACATTTCCATTCCACCCACAAATATTTTTGAAATAGAACTAACTCAGGTTAAGTTCCCATGTCTGCCTTTGACCGTAGGCGCGGCTGTTTAAACAGTTTAGACTCTGCAGAGGTTATACACTGTACCCACAAGAAATAATCATACTCGTTACTCCACATGATTCCTTAGTCATGTAGTTGAGCGATCGTCACAGTAACGTTTCAAACTACCTTGCCCCTTCCGTCATCTCACCCCTATGGCCAATTCCATAAGTTGTGTGGGATGCTTACCACGACTAGCGCACTGCCCCGCCACACGACTAGCGTGGTGATAACTTCACCGCTTTGTGTCCCATTCAAGCTAGCATACGTCCTGCCGCCTGCACACTTCTAAACACCAGTTGTTGGATGACATTCAGGGTTCAATAATTTTACTAAGCCAAGTTGCAATTTGCAGACTTGCGGTTGTACTTGTTTTACACAGGAGGTCATGACAAGATTAAGTCCTTAATTCATATGGACGGTTCATACCACATACCAACCATTCTCGTGCTACATCCGCACCCACCACTCTTTCCATCCGTCCAGATGTGATACTAGCAAGTTGTTTAGGGTTTTGGGAAGGAAAACCAATTAACGCAACACACCAGTCATCTACATCCAATGACTGCCCAAAATCATTTTTCATGTTTAAAGGATGATGATTGGGATATTTATTGTCCCGGTACTTAAGCAAGACTAGCATGTCGCTTAAGTACAACCTATACTGGTATTTACCATATATTTACTAGGGTGACAAAGAATACTGGATTCAATCATCAAAGGATGGGCAATAATTAATTAATCATCAAATGGGTGTTTAACTACCTTAAGCTTTAACATATCATTGATCACCAAAATTAAAGCATGCAACTTTGCTATTTTAAATAAACATAGTTTGCATAAAATGTAGGTTCAGAATGATCAAAGTATTGACTCGCCTGGGTCAGATTATCGCGGTCTTGATCTTACTCAGGGCCTTCTCTGCCAGGTGTTTTGAATTCCGGTTCTGCGTCTTTATCCGAATCTTGATCCTGCTTGAGTCGCTGCTTCTTCTGGACTCCGACTCCTAATTACACGATACAAGCAAGAACAACAAATAAATCCAAAGAACTTCCAAAAGACCAAATATAAACAAAGCACTTTAAATAAGTTTTGCGATGAACGAGCTGAAAAGACAAGATTCAGCGAGGCGGGGATGTTTGACAAGGTCAAACGATTAGCTGAGTACACGAGACAAAGGCGGAGATACTCTGCCGAGGGAAAACAAGGGGGAAACAAAGTCGAAGAACTTCCGTAGGATACTCCACTTCGGATACCGCTGATCGGGCAAGATTAGGATACAAGATAATTTTTGCCGGGCTTCTAACAAGACCGCAAAATATTTTATCAAAGACGACTTTTGAACGGGGATAAAAAGGGAATAAACAATATTTAGACCAAAGAATACTGGATAGGATTACAAGATTAATATACCGGTTTTCAAGGTAAGCTGTCGAGATTAACATGTTAATCCCGAATAGCCCTCCAAAATATTTTTGAGAAAATGCAAGTTTATTTTAAAGCATTTTACACAACGCAGGAAATTTGAATAAATCTGTTTTAACAAAATGACGTGATTGCGGAGACGATTACGAAGGTCATTTGCATAACTTCGATTTCCCGACAAGTATTCATACACCGACAAGTCATTCCAATTGCATACACAAAAACACTGCTGCTGCTCCACTTCCACTGCAGTCCACAAGGGGGGCACTGATCAGAGAGACAGAGAGAAGGGGGCAGGCTCAGCCACAGGAACTAGAGAAGGGGGGAGCGGGTGTGGCAGGCCGGTCCGACCGGGAGGGGCGGTCCGACCGGGGAAAGAGAGAAGGGGGCACGGGGCGCAGCGGAGACGGCCGAGGAGCTGCGGCAGGGCGGGCGGCGTGGCGAGACGGCACCGGAGGGGGAACGGCGGTGAGAGTGCACGGAGCAGAGCCGAGCGCGGCAACGGCGACCGGAGGAGGAGAGGAGGGGAGGAGGTGCGCACGGGCACGTGGATGGCACGGGAGGCTCACTGCATGGGTCGGCCGAGGCGGATACAAGCGGAGACGGCCGCCCGGAGCGGAGGCGGCGCGTGAGGAGGCGCCGGGGCGGCCGCCAGCGGTGGGGGAGGCTCGGCCGACGGCGGAGGAGCGAGGGCCTCGGGCGGAGCTCCTGGGCGGCGAGTGGGGCGGAGAGGCGCCGAGGGAGGGGACGGCGGATCCGGAGGAGGGAGACGAAGAGGGGAAGAAGAAGAGGCGGAAGCTCTCGGCTTTTATAGCCGAGAGAGAGAGGAGAGGTGGAAAAGCCGCTGGCGGCGCGGATCGATGGGGCGGGGAGACCGGCGACGGGCGCGGTGGACGGCGCGAGTCGCGGCAGAGGGGCGGGTCACGGACGGCGCAGGAGTCACGCGGCCTTGTCGATCCGGGCGGAGGGGACGAGGGAGCGGCAGCGGCGGTCGCGGGACGGAGCGCCTGAGGCGGTGGAGAGAGCAGAGGGGGGGTCCGGGTGGAGCCGTGAGAGGGGAGAGAGACCGGGCGAGGAGGCGACGGTCGCGTGGAGGGGAGAGAAGAGAGAGTGGCGGCGCGCTCGGGGGAGAGGGGAAGAAAAGGGGAGGGGAGAGAGGCGAGAGAGATGGGCCGGCTCGGGAAAACGGCCCGGTTGGAAAAAAAATGGCCGGGCCGGTTGGGCCGAAAGAAAATGGTGGGCCGGAGAAAAACTGGCCCAAGACGAAAAGAATGGGTTTTGAATTTAAAAATGGAGAATTCCAAGCAAATTTTTGAATCTGAAATTTGAAAGAATATTTGAAACACAAACCCGAGCTTATTGGAAGCTATGAGTTTTTGAAAATAACACCAAATTTGAAAATTCGAATGAAAATCGGAAATCAAGGTAATTAATATTTAACAACTGAAAATGGGATGTTACAGCGCCCCTCCTTCCACCGGTGAGCTCATGGTGTACTCTTCTAGCACCTCCTTGTTGAGTCACGCTCAGGCATACTACTCTTGGCCAACAATTCGGTATTCGGCAAACCACAAGTAAGTAAGTTCCTTTTGCGTCCTTAAATTTTGGAGCATGCGTGAGGCTTTTCCGGTCTACGTTAAAATAACACCAGGAGAAGAACGCTTTGCTCCTTTGTTCCAAAGGCATGAGCCAGTTTGGCTCTTTATTGCAGTTCCCTGTAACACATGTATAGCAGTTCTGAGCAGTCGAAAAAACTTGGACGCAATTCGTTGGCGAAGCCCACGACATGCGTTGGCTTCAACAACCAAACCCACTCGTGAAAGCGCTCGAATCAGGCACCCAGCCACATGGGACGTCGTGTGCAGACGTGAGGTGGAATCAGCTTCCCTGGATTCACGGTGTTCTTGGGATCCAACGCAGCCTTGATTCAAAAATATGTCACGTTAGTGTATTGAACTGACGCCGATTCAAAGAGATGTCACGTAAATATTAAAGATACTAAGTTTGTTTTTTTCTTCAATGCATTGATTCAATTCCTACTAATAACTGGAACTCACGTTATATAAAAAACCACAAAAATAATATCCTCTTTCAACCGCACATTCTCTCTTTCATAAATGGGCTTATATAAATTGTTTAATACTTTAAATCGACTCCTATGTAGAGTCCGGTTCCATGAATTTTTTTTGTTGGAATCGACTCCTCCAACATATTGAATCAATTCAATACCTACTCACTCCTCATTTGAACGGGCTAAAACAACACATTGGAGATAGTCTTAGTGACTCAATGCCCAGCTCCTTCTCCAGGTACTGTCGGGTGTGAAGAAAAAATTCATTGTTAGATGTGTTAAATATATATGTATTTTTCCCATTGTATAAGGGGTTAACTGCATATATACTACACCTGTACTTATATATATATTAGCCAATTAGCCTCACAATGAATACAAGTGATATTCCAGCCTTACCGCCCGCCAAATCGATCCAGCCGCCTCCTCTTCCGCCGCCACCTACCTCGGTCGTGCAGTCGCCGCTTCCGCTTGGGCCACCGTCGCCTTCTTCCTTGGCCGTGAGGACGTCGCCTGGGTATCACACAACCCCGAGACCCTCTGTGCATACCAAGCTAGTCCCATGATCAGTAGCTAACTCGCACAGTTACAACAATGATGTTATCATAACCATTCAACAACGAACTAATGAAGCAGACAAAGTAATATTAGTTAACGACAAAAGACCTTATGGTCAAGTTCTTACAAAAGTCGCCTCACGGGGCTTAGTAATAACAGAGTTCTTGCAGCGGAAATTCAAAATATGTGGAGCCCAATCGACATGCCCATAGGCAATCGAGTGGAGAACGTGACCTAGTTCGCGAAGTCTTCAAAGTAGCCTTCCTCGTAGAACTCAATATTTCCTGATTCTTCTGCTATGACTGATCAACAAAGGGCATAAAGTACTCAGCAAGTCATAGAGAAATGCATGCTCATAGTATTCATGCAGAGCTTAAGCAAGGATGGCTTTATGGTTAATTTGCAGAAAGCAATATTAACAGTAAATACAATAATTAGATTGCAGAGCAGGAGTTTAAAAGAATAATACATAAACAACCAAGTTCTTTGAAACAAATAGTGAACCTCCCGTTCACTTTCCAACCAATCCAACCAAACCTTTCCATCGAACCAATACCATATTTTTAAAAATGCTACCCCTTGCGTGAAAGAATCCGGGCATGTCCATAACCGGGGACACGGCTATTCGAATAGATTTTGACACTCTGCAGAGATTGTACAGCTTTACCCACAAGAGATAAATCACTCGTACTGTCTGCTCACACACTTTCGAGGTGTGCGACTAAGTGATTATCACAAGGCCTTTACAAAGATCCATTTTGCCTCGGTTCTGCTCGCTAAGGTTTTGCCCTCACGGTCCCCTCTTGCGTCTTTCCCATCCAAAACAGAACCGACTCAAAACTTCCCTAATTAGTTGACCAGGTCCGTCATATACCGGACTTGTGGTTGCACGGTGTGACCCAGATCAATGGCGTACAAGGTTAAGTCCTTAGTTGGCAGCTCAGACGAGACTTTCCACATCCCAATGTGCCTCACGCACCCACCTTCACCACCACCCACAAGCCCGAGCATAAATTATTTTTGTGTTCATCTCGACCAAATGATAATCTCTGCCATGGTTCCACATCTTTTAATAAAAGTGGCCTCACACTACAGTTCCATATTATCATTAGTCAAGTTCATTCATTCTTTGAGCATGTGATCGCAAAACCCAACGGATAACTAAAGCATGTCTAAGTAATAATACGCGCCCATGTTGGTATTACAAATGCCCAACTAGTAATTAACCATCCTAAGGTGTCCATGGATTTATGTCATTCAAGGGGACATTTCATTTTCAATTTATCAAGGAGGCATAATGGCAATCTGGTAATTATCTACTCCCAAAACCATTTTATATAAAACTAGCCATGCATGATAATTTAAAACAATATACATTTGTAAAATGAGTTCAACATGATCAACGGCCTACGACTTGCCTTCGTTGACGAGGAGAGGGTCTTCGGTCGTCGGGTCGATGAAACCTTCCGGAACGCCGGAATCTACACGTGCGAGAAGAGCAACAATAAATAAAACAGTACCAAATGAACTCCAAAAATTACAAAACCAGAACCAAATGAAAGGGGTTGATTTTATATGAATATAGAAATTTGGATCACCCAAATCGGAGTTCGGATGTGAAAGTTATGGCCGATTGAAGTTTCAAGCACATAAAATGATAGAAAATAGAATTTCTGGAATTTTCGGAATTATTTTTCAACTAGAAATTGGGTTTTGACGTCAGTGGCCACGTGGGAGACGCGTGGCTGCCACGCCAGCCGAGGCGCTGACGTGGCTGCTAACCGGCGCCACGCGCGGACCCGCAGGCGAGAGAGGAGAGAGAAAGAGAGAGAAACAGGAGGAGGCGGCGGCAGCATGGGAAGGAAGCGCGAGGCGGCTTGGGGCAAAAATGGGGCCACCGAGGGACGGCGAGCACGATGGTGGCGGCGGCGGTGCCGGGAGGGCCAACGTGGCGCACACAAGAGAGAAGCGAGCGGCGGCGCTACGGGAGACGGCAAGGCGCGCGAGAGAAGAGGAGGCGCGGCGGGGAGAAAATGGCGGAGGAGCGGCACGGAGAAGAAGAGAGGTAGAGGAAAGAAGAGAAGGGCGCCACGGCTTTAAAGCCGGGAGGAGTCACGGCGAGGTGATCGGAGGAGGCACGGTCGGCGGCGGAGTCGCTGGCAGCTGCCTTCGGGCAGAGCCCTAGGGAGGAGGGAAAGGAGGGAGCGGAGGCCGAGGCGCTGACCGGGTAGAGGCGGCAGTGGCGGTGGGACCGAGGAGGGTGCGGGAGACGCGCTGCGGCGCTCACGGGCGCGATAGAGGAGAGAGGGAGAGGCGCGCGGGGGAGAAGAAGACAGCGGGGGAGGAAGAAGGGGGAATAGGGCGGGGGCGGCAGTGTGCCGTCCGATTTTTGATCGGACGGTTGGGGAGGAAGGGAGGCGCGGGCGATCGGGAGCCGTCGGATAA
Organism: Hsuehochloa calcarea; assembly: GCA_036346395.1. Lineage (NCBI taxonomy): Eukaryota > Viridiplantae > Streptophyta > Magnoliopsida > Poales > Poaceae > Hsuehochloa > Hsuehochloa calcarea. The sequence continues at coordinate 4,806,729 of CM070606.1, forward strand.
AGATCTGGCGATCGAGCACAAGGGGAGAGAGGGCGAGACCAGGTGTGCGGAAGTGGGCGCGGAGCCTTGGTCGGTTGAGAAACAATGGTGGGCGGGGAAGGCGCCCACCAACAGTGAACGGGATTTCAAGGATTTTTTTTTATTTTCAGAAATTCAAACAAATCAAAAGGCAAAATAGAAAATAGCAAATAGAGTCCAAAAAATCTAAAAAAATTCACAGAAATTCCTTGAATTACTCTGGACTTAATAAAAATACTTTTAACTTTAACTTTTCTTTAACTTTTGCAAATAAATTGATTTTTTATTTCTAAAAAAAGGAAAAAAAACCCTTTCTAAAATCCAATAAGTCCAAGGAAACACTTAAAATAATACTTTTGATTTTAAATACCAGAAAACTCAATTAAACCAACTTTAATTTAATCCAAGTTTAATTAATTCATATTAAACTGCAATTGATTCTGAAATTCCACATTAAGCTTTTGGCAAATAGAAGCAAATGGTTCTCTTTTTAATTTTGAAAAATCAAAAACTCTGAAAAAGCGGGATGCTACAGATTGACTCTTTGGGACCAGATGTTTGACACACATGTCAGTGCTGTCAGCGTCAGCAGTCTCACCTGGAGCTTCGTCGTATCTACGATTTCTTGATCCGTCTCCAGGCTGAGTATGAGCAGACTCATACTCAGTTGCTGACACGCCACCCTCGTGTGACTCAATTGTAGGCCCTTGCATCTGTTCGTACTGAGGAGATTCGTCTTCGTGCTGCGGGTCTGCTGACATCACTGTCGTTTTCTTCGATTCTGGTAGCTTCTATACCCGCTACGTCTCCAGCTACTCCTTCACTAGTAGTGCATTCACCAATAACAGCAGCTGTTGGTAGGGGACTATACTGCACTTACTGCAACAAGGATGTACATGTACAACAGACATGCTACAAGAAGAAGAAGGATTTACATCATGGTGGCCGTCCTCCATAGGGAACTGGTGGTTCCTCCTCTCAGAGGAGCTCTAGTGCTACTGATTCTCAGGAATTTCTCACACTGCTGCATCGTATGACTGCTCTTGCACCGTCTGATTCTGTTGGTTCTGCTGCACAATCTTCTAGTGAGAAACCACCTTCTACTTCTTCCTCAGGTATATCACCTTGGATTCTTAACTCTAGTGCTTCCTTTCATATGGCATCTGATTCCACTAGTCTCACTTCCATTCGTCCTTTAACTGCTCCTATCACTGTTCAGACAACAGATGGCACCTCTCTTTCTATCGCAGACGAGACACTCTTTCGAATTTTATTTTTTATATTCTTGTTGTTTCTCATGTTCATAAACTAACCATGCAGCTCATATCTACCGGTCAGCTCACTGGTCATGGTTGTTGTGTTATTCTCGATTCTGATTCTTGTTGTGTTCAGGATCGACGCACAGAGACTCTGGTTGATACTGGCCCTCGCCGCTGTGACTCACAGCGTCTCTGGGAGCTTGACTGGCTCCATCTTCCTTCCGCTGCCCCTACCAGTCTTATCGCCTCCATTGTCGCCGCCGCTTCTGCTGCATCCTCCACTGCGTCTTTTGCTCAGTGGCATCATCGTTTAAAACACCTTTACGGGTCGCATCTATCTTCTTTACTTCATCGCAGTTTTTTAGGGTCCGTGTCTGATGATGCCTCTCTAAATTATCAAGGTTGTAAGCTTGGTAAATAGCTTCAACTTCCCTATCCTTCCAGTAAGTCAGTATCATAACGTCTTTTTTATCTTGTTCATTCTGATGTATGGGGTGCAGCTCCTTTCGTTTCTGTTGGACCGAAAAGGCGACTAGAGGGGGGTGAATAGGAGCACGCTCACTTTTTCACAAATAATAGATTCAATAAAACTTTACTCCAGTAGCTATAGAAGCTATGAAGATCAGTATATCAGTACACCGGAAGACTAATATTGAATCTAATTTAAACCCCTAAGCAATAAGAGAAAATCAACAAAGATTAAAGCGACTCAATCCATCGCCGACGGACCATTGCCTAATCGGCGATCGGAACGATTTCTGCGGCCTCGACCAGTGGGACATCATGGATTCGGCCGCGGGCCCGTAACGTAAAAAAAACCCGATGACGAAGTTGCAAATAGATGAAACTTTTAATCTACTAATCCAAACTTGATGAAACTTGGAGTACACCTTCTCTATAATATCAGGAACCTATTCCAATCGAATATTATGATAATTCTTGGAAGAATAGCGATCCTTTCTGATTTGATTGAAGAGAGTTGCAAAATCAGGTCGAAACGAAAACTAGGTCAAAACGATTGCTTGTGGGTGATTGATGATCAAGATAGATTCCCACACGTCACAACAAGCTAGATCACGTGAAGAAACCAAGCAAAAACTCACGGATCAAAGAAAAACCCAAAATCATCAAATAGAGAGAAAGAACGCAATGAGACAAAACATGATCAAACTTTCTCTAGATTGATTTGATATGATATGGGCTTACAGCCTCTCCATCAATGGAGGACAATACTCAATCCAAGAGCACGAAAATCACATCAAACTATCAAAAATCCTAGCCTCCACAAAAGCTCTCCCTAAGAAAATTAGGGTTTACAAAAATTACAAAAGAGACGAAAAGGAGGTGCAGCCACCTCCCTCTCCTATTTATAGTGGAGGCTTAGACCTTCTAGAAGTTTGACTCTACTGGGCTTCCGTTAATGCCCAAAACAAACGGGACACATACGCACGCATTTTAGTGTGCCGTCTTTAACACCTCTTGGCCTAACTAGCTACACCTAGTGCCATCTTGCATCTCGGATTAGCTAATAGGTCACCCTTGTCCATCTTGCACCACGCTTGAGTACATTGACATCACCTGGCATCGTCGATCGTTCTGGACCTCAGCTCTCCAAGCCTAGTCCCAATCATCCTCGCCGTTGACCGTCGTTGACCACCAAGCAACCTGCACAACAATAGACAAGTAAACCGAATTTGGAAACAAGTTCTTCACAACTTGACCGATGTTAGTCAAAACATGCATCATGCAACATATATGCCCTGAAACTCATGACTTTGACCTAACAACCGAATATCGCCACCACGACGGGCGATGACCCAAGTGACAACCGGTCGATCGCCTCCTAGGGCCGGCTCGATCACCACTCGGCTTGGCCCGACCGCCACCTATTGGTCGGTCGATCGCCAAGAATACTTAGCCGATTTTTAACCTCTGGAAACCGAAACCTACTGAAAATTTCAAACCAATAGAACTTTTGACTGGAGACTCCAAAAATTATGGGACCAAATGCAATAGAATCCCCTCTCTTGCCTACACCCTCTATTTTTGGCCCAGCTCAAATCCTCACTTTGGTAATCGGTCGGTCGATCCGGTCAGAATCGGCCGACCGTCCAGAATCGGTCGATCGACTACCTGGCCGGCCGGGACGGTTATAGCTCGACAAAGATGCCAACTTTGCCAAAAACACGTGAAACGACAAACCGTAAACGTCATTGCCAATTGTCACATCATCCTAAGATCTGGAGTATATCCACATGATATCCACAGTTTCGAAAGGAGGTCATCGATATTATATAATTTTTATTAATGACTTTTCTCGCCACACATAGATATACTTTATGTCATCTCGTAGTGCGGTTTTATCCATCTACAATACTTTTTCACCATGATCCGTACTCAGTTTGATTCTCCTATTCGTGTCTTTCATGCTGACTCTGCTGGGAATACTTGTCAGGAGTCCTTCGTGGTTTTCATACTGAGTAGGGCACTCTCTCTCAGTTTTCTTGTCCTGGTGCTTCCGCTTAGAACGGTATGGCTGAACGGAAGCATCGTCATCTTCTTGAGACAACAGGTGCTCTTATGCTTGCTTCTGCTGTCCCACCACACTTCTGGGCTAAGTCTGTTTCTACTGCCACTTTCCTAATTAACATTTAGCCTTCTTCTGCTCTTTAGGGTGGGATCTCAGTTGAGCGTCTCTGTGGCAAGACTCCTGACTAGTCTAGTTTTCGCCTCTTTGGGTGTATGTGTGCTATGTTCTTCTTGCCCCTCGTGAGCGCACCAAGCTAACTGCTAAGTCCGTAGAGTGCGTTTTTCTGGGCTATAGTGTTGAGCATAAGAGATATCGTTGTTGTGATCCTATTGGCGACGGATGTGGGTTTCTCAAAACATCATTTTTTATGAGTCTCGTCTTTTCTACCATCGTTCTTCTCCTTCCACCACTCCAGCATCTCTTGTCAAGCCTCTTTCTTTTCTGACTTTTTCTGCTACTCCCATAGTCACCACACCTCCATCACAGTCTTTGGCCTCTCCGGTGCCTCCTCCACCGTCTCCTTCGCCCCTGCCACCCTCTCCAGAGGCTCCTCCTAGCCTTGTTCCTTCTTATCCTCTCTACTACACTTGTCGCCCGCGAGTTGAGGATTCTCCTGGTGAGCCATCTTCTTCTGATGGGTCATCTTCTTCGGCATCTCCTCCTCGATATGCTGTTCGTGATCGTCGGTCTATTCGGCCTTCTGCACGCTTTTGTTTAGCAGCTCTTGCCGAACCGACTTCTTATCGTGATGTTGTTGTTCATCGAGTGGCGATGCGATGGCGGATAAGATTATCGCCTTGAGCGCATCGCACGTGTGATCTTGTCTCTTTTCGCGTGTTATTCCTATCACATGCAAGTGGGTCTACAAGGTTAAGACCCGCTCTGATGGTTCTCTTGAGCGCTACAAGACTCGTCTCGTGGCACGTGATTTTCAGCAGGAGCATGGTCGTGATTATGATAAGACATTCGCTCCTGTGGCCAACATGACCACCGTATGCACTCTTCTTGTTGTGGCGTCTGTTCGGGCATGGTCCATCTATCAGCTTGATGTCAAAAATATCTTTCTCAATGGTAAGCTGCGTGAGGAGGTTTATATGCCGCCACCACCGGGGTATTATGTTTCTAAGGGTATAGTTTGTCGCTTTCGTCGATCTCCTTATGGCCTCAAGCAAGCTCCTCGTGCTTGGTTTGATTGTTTCTCTTCTGTTGTCACTGTAGCTGATTTCTCTGTCAGTGCTCATGATCCTGCTCTTTAATTCACACTTCGCCTCGTGGTCTAACGCTTCTCCTTTTATATGTTGATGATATGATCATTACTAGAGATGATTCTTAGTACATCACTTTTATAAATGAGCATCTTAATGAGTAGTTCCTCATGTCTGATCTGGGTCATCTTCGCTACTTTCTTGGGATTGATGTTATTTCTACGTCTGAAGGTTTCTATCTGTTGCATGTCTGATCTGGGTCATCTTTGTTGCTTTCTTGGGATTGAGGTTATTTCTACGGCTGAAGGTTTCTATCTGTTCCAAGAAAAGTATATCTAGTATCTTCTCGATCGTGCTTCTCTTATGGATCAGCACACCGCTGAGACTCCCATGGAGCTTAATGTTCATCTTCGGCTCACTGATGGTGAGCCTCTTACTGATACTACTCACTATCGTCACCTTGTTGGGAGTCTTGTTTATCTGGGTGTCACTCGTCCTGACATTTCGTACCCTGTGCATTTCTTGAGTCATTTTGTTTATACTCCCGCTCAGCTCCACTCTAGTCATCTTCTTCGTGTTCTACGATATCTTCGTGGAACTATCACTCGTCGTCTGTTTTTCCCTCGCTCCAGCTCTTTACAGCTCCAGGCATATTGTGATGCCACCTGACCTAGTTATCACTCTGATCACCGGTCTCTCTCTGCTTATTATGTTTTTCTTGGTAGTTCTCTCATTACTTGGAAGACTAAGAAGCAGACAGCAGTTTCTCGTTCGAGTGTTGAGGCTGAGTTGCAAGCTATAACTTTGTTGACTACGGAGGTTACTTGACTACGGTGGTTACTTGAGGATTTTGGTGTTTCTATTTCAGCATCCACTTCTCTTTCGTCTGACAGTACAGGGGCTATTAGCATTACTACAAATCCGGTGAAGCATGAGCTTACAAAATATATTGGTGTTGGTGCTTCCTACATAAGGACACAGGTGCAGGACCAGATTGTTGCTCTTCAGTTCGTACCTTCAAAAGTTCAGTTAGCAGACTTCTTCACAAAAGTGCAGACCAGAGCTCAGTACAGATTCTATCTCTTCAAACTTCATATTGTTGATCTACTATATGTTTGAGGGGGGTGTTAGATGTATATGTATTTTCTCTGTTGTATAAAAGGTATATATGTCACACCTTTACTTGTATATATATTGAGTAATTGACCTCGTAACGAATACAAGTAATATTCATAACATTCATCACTAGTAATGTAGGCGAGGGCGAGATAATAATGTCTCATGCGGAAATTCAAAACAAATTACAACTTGATAACTGACAAGAGTGCAATAGGAGGCGAACAAAGCTTAAATTTAGAAAGGCGCGCTCTACATCGGATGGGATTTTTAGGCATTTCAACCACGGTGAATGTACTAGTAAGTCATCTTTGTAATGTTCCTACCAAGGCGAGCGATTCACACGAACCGAAACGTTAACTGGCAATGAGTAGCCAACTCGTCTGGTAGTCTGGAACCATAGTTGGTTAATGGAGGATTTTAAATGATCTTGACCAAGATTGTAATCACTTTTGCAACTACACTGTCTCTGCTACTTAAAAATTAGAGTTAGAAGTCGTCCATCCTCCCCGTCCTCTCCTCACAGAAAAACAGCACCAACACGTGGGCCATATCCTCGCACGATTTCTGTTCACGTTGTAACTGCCCACAATCCGCTTGCATAACGAATAATCTCATCTGATTGTAGAGGTAGTTGTTTGCCTTATCTTGCTTATTTCCATAACAATTCAAATATGCCAAAATTGTTTTGTCAGTCCTATCCTCTAATTTGCAGCTTTAACCAACACATTGGAGAGCAAGAATAATGATATGGTGTTTGGTCACAAAGATGTTCGTCAAATAGGCTAAAATTGGTCACGAGTAGCAAGACGCAAGGATGGCAATGCAGGTTGGGCGCGGCGGCGGGGTGAGGGTGCAGTGCAAGCCATGCATCACTGTGAAAAGCGCGACACATACCACAATGGAGTTCGGCCGTGCATAGCGGCGGAGCTGAGGACACAATGTAAGCCAAGTACAATAGTTGAGGCGCTATGCAGGTCATGTGGAGCTTGACCTGGTGCCACGACAAAGCTGACGGTGTAGAGTAAAATGATTTCTTTATCATAGTGACACACAAGCATTTAACCTCCCTAAAAATCTCTAACAAGATACTAGAAGAAAAAAAAAACAAATCCCTAACAAACAAATCGGTTTCTAACAAATTTTATCCTAACAACTTCCTCCTTTCTCTCGCAGCCTCTCCCCCAATTTGGTTGCAAGTGGAGCGATGGAACAACAGCTATGCAGGCCGAGCATGGCGACAAGGCGAAGGGTGAAATACAAGCTGATCGTTGTGGCAGAGCCGAGGGCACTGTATAGGCCAAGCACAGTGGTGGAGGTACAATGCGGATTAGGGCAGAGCTCAGGAGCGCCACATCAGAGCTAACCAAGGACATGGCGTAGGCTAAGGCTAGCAACAACAGCCCCACGTGCTGGGTAGTATGATTTGCTTATTCATAGCATTGCACGGGCATTGAACTAGTTAACTAATAATGTTCTATATCTGGAAAATTAAAATTTTCCAATACCAGCAGTTTCAAACAAGCTAGGCTGCACGACAAAACTTCACCAAGTTTGAAGTTTGAGACTGATCAATTCTAAACCAAATGCAGCTGGAGCATGGATGAAAACTAACCGCCTATACTTGATTGACCAAGTGCAGCTGATAGAGATTTCTGGAACCCAGCTTCCAATACTTTTCCTAGAAACCTAGGCTCCAATGTTTAAGATCATAATTACCCATATAAACTAGATGCCTACATGATCAATCAGGTAACATCTGTTACACCGCATTCCTATCATAACAGAATGGTTGGTAATTGACTGTTCTGATGCCACCACTTTTCGGAAAAATATCAGCAACATAACCAAGCTTTTGCATCTGGAAACAGAAATGAGTTTTTTAAAAGAACAGGTGACAGACACTTGCCTTCATTTTCCCTGTACTGACACCGTGCTCTCCTGCATATGCACCTGTTCAGTATCACAGTCACCATTAATCTTTTCAAGCAGTTCAAGTTGATGCAGCGATCAAATCCTCACAAAGGGAGAAAAACAGAAAGGCAACTTGTGTATGTTATAATTGCTATCTAAAAATGTGAATACTCAGAGATCAGACAGCCAGTTCAGTTCATAACGGCAATCTGTGTGAGCAAGTGGACCGCGTATTCCATAAAAAGAAAAAGCAAGTGGACTGAATAGTTTATAATCTTGCTTTGCTTAGTAGATGACTTGTTTAATAATCTTAGTTATAGATGAGAGGGAGTAGAGTATTGCTTTTACATGTTGCTTTCTTAGCTTTTAGTTTGTACCTTCCATAGAAAGAACATTATGTGAACCATGAAATGGTTTAGTCTCTCTGCTTCTCGTCGTTGGTCTTCCTGACTAGGGTCAAATAGGATAACTGTGTGGAAATTTCCATCACCAGCATGAGTGATAACCAAGCTGGAAACATATATAAATCATAGGTAAGGTCTTCATGAATGATAAAAAGGATAGCTTACAGTCTTACTGGAACTACAGTGAGATAATGCCATGCTAATTTATGCAGAGTTTGAATTTTTCAAACATCCTTTCCTATATTTTCAATTTCGAAAGAGGTGGGGATGTCTTGTATTAGCTAAGACCTACAAATGAGAACTGAGCTAGGTAGAATAGCTTTGCATAAGAGAGAATGTGTACCAAGTCAATGGTGATGCATCAAGCTGTCGCTTTGATACAGATATGCATTATGCAAGTCTAGACAAAGGAATACAAACATCCTGCGTGAACAACACGTAGGGTGGTATTAGAAGATTTAATAAAGTTCATCCACTGAAAATTGACAGCTCACAAGGCTACAATGATCGTAATGACCTTTGGATGGTCTATGTTTTGCTCTAATGCTCTCAACCTCTCATAGATCTAGTAGTAGTAGCAGCGGCCAGCAAGTAGTAATGTACTAAATACTAATGTATTACTACTAGACTAGTAGTAGCAGCAAGTATTAGTAGTTGTATAGTAGCAGTATAGTAGCAGCAAGTAGTAGTAGCAGAATATCAGTGGTAGTAGTAGCAGTGTGGCAGATGTGGTGGTAGCAGCTGCTCTGTTCTGTTGTAGTAGAAGATGAGGTAACATGCTCTAAATTTATTCAAGTCTTGTTTATTTCATGCTCAGTTTAATTTGCTTTCGTCCAAGGGTGGTATGCTAGCAAGTCGACAAGTAGTCAACGACTAGTCGACTAGTCAGCCAGTCGGTCCCTTGGTGACTCGACTCGACTTACCGACTTAATAACCGTGTTGAATATATTATGTGACTGTGTTGATATGTTCTTGTTCGTAATCCAGATATTATTCAAAAACTTTGTTCACATTCCAGCTTTTATTTAAATATTAAACAAATAAACCTGAGAGAACTCAGTACTGCCACTATAGATGCATAATATAGTATAAACTGCTTAAATAATAAGTTAGGTTACCTGTCCCTATGAATTCAAACATCAAGGTCGGTACTTAAGGTAAGTTTTAAGTTTTTACCATTTGCCATGTTTATTGCCCTTATCTGAACCTCATCCAACAATTCCACTCTCGAGACCTAGTCAAGCAGACAACAGAAGTATCGGTTACCTGCAACAACCTTACTGAATTGCTAACTGATACAGCTACAGAAATATAAGTTCTACCAAAGCATTTCAATTAAAGTTAACCTAACACCTACACAAGCAAAATACCAAAGACATGATCAGTGATCAATTAACTAGCAACAATCAAATTATGTCATGCGCACAAACATGAGCATGGAGTCATGCACAATCACTCCATATGAAACAAAGGAGATCAATTATTTAGTATCTGAGCTTGAAATGGTCATTGAAATGAAACAAAATCAGAAGGAAAAAGACAAACCTGTATACCAGAAAGCATCATTGCAATAGCAACATCAGCGGCATCCTTAATTGTTTGAAAATTGCACATTGCAACCTGAATAGAAGAGCATTTAGGAGGAGTGTCTTCACCTGTAAAATGAGGAGAAAGAGGGGAGGTACCCAAAAACATTGATGAAGCAAATCAACAAAGTAGTGTTCTATGTATGTGCTTGTGCTTGCATAACTCTTTCAGAAGTTTGAACATTCAAAATGGGACATGGTATGCTATTTGAAATAGCAAAAAACAGTTGTATGTCATAACATGACAAAAAGTGTTTATCCACAAAGACAGAGCAGCAAGTAAATCAAAATAATATATATGCTACATAAAGGGTGTATATCCTACACACAGCAATATCTTTGAGTTGTTAACATTCAAGTCTACACAAGTCAGTACACACCGTTAGCAAAACATTATTTTGACAGTGACTAAATCAAAACAAAGCACCTACCACAGAAAGAGAAGGAAGCCTTTGAAGTCGCAAAGTCACTTCTGTAATTACCCCCAAAGTTCCTTCACTTCCAATGATCAAACGAGCAAGGTCATTTCTGACATTCAACAAGGTGGAAGGTAAAGAAAGTTACCAACATTGATGGCAAGAATAAATGTGAATGCCCATATGTATTTAAGAAATTTATAGCAAAGCAAGGAGTGAAACTACTATGATTCACTTCCCAAAAAGCAAAGCTTTTTACTCTAAGAATCAGGAGGGGATCTTGTATACCCAGCTGCACTCTTTCGAGCCCGTGAACCGGTCTTGACAATATCACCATTTGGTAGAATGGCCTGCAGTACCAAGAAAAAAATTACTATTTGTATGTGAAGTAAGTCAATGCAAAATAGTTTTCTTGAGTATAGGCAAAAGGACCTGAAGATTAATCACATTGTCCCGCATTGTTCCATACCTACAAACTAATAAGAAAATCATTAAAGCCATTTAACAGTAATATCATAAAGCTAACCAATAAATGGATGAACTATCGTAGGGCTTGTGGTTGTACTTTTTATTTGTGGAGATGAGATGTTACAGTTGTACTGTAGAAACTTGGAAGTAGCCTGAAAATATAAGGATAATTACCTCACAGCTAATGAACCAGAACAGCGAGTAGCGCACATTCCTCCAGTAGTGGCCCCCAGGCCCTGCAAATCAGATCAATGTTACTTGAGCTAAAGCACCGAGCTAGTGCAAAATCATGCTACCTGTCATGGTATTTTATGCCCACAAGAATGGGTGAAGTATTGAGTTTTAAAAGCATGCAGAATTCATCTCCCCGGAACAAAAAGCATACATATCACCTAAATGTCTAGAGGATGCAAGTATGCAACAGAGTTATACAAATCAATCGGAAACTAAAGCTGATCAACTACAATCAAGTTAAATTCAATATAATTCCGTACTGAGTTATGTCAATCTGGAATTCATAAGAGGTTCTCTTGAAAAAGTCAATGAATAGAATAAATTTCAAGCAAACAAGAAACAAGGAACTTTATCCATATCCTCAACATGCAGGGATTTGATTTTCTGTAATGAATTTATGACATCTTAGAAGAAAAGGAAAATTAACAGATAAAGAGTTATGTATCCTGCATCTATAGCTCACTGCTAAGAAAGCATTTGCCTGCTTGCCATATCACACCACAGTAAAAAATGATGGCCCAAATACTGTAGCACTTTTTAAGGATTAGAATAGAAGTTTAATTAATTCAAAAAAAATTCAGTTCCATATCATTATGAACGCTTACAATTAAGTGGTCTTTAAATTGTGTTGCTCAATATTACCGTCATCAATGACATGTCAATGCAAACACCACCATGAGGTACCAATGTGTGACCTGATTCCAATTGACGTAGCCCCACCATATGCTACAATTGGTACCTGATTCCAAGGGGGAAACACCATTTATCTATAATGGAACCTGTATACAAGAAAATAGTCATCATGCAAATTAGTAGACATGCAAACTGTCTGCTCCTTCTACAAACTAAGGCGGGAAATCCAGCAATGAAGCTAAAGAACTTACTATACGGAGAGTATAATATGCTTGTATTGAAAATCAGTTTTTATTTTTCTAAACAGGATCCTGTGGCGCCCCATAAAAAGTATATGAGAATTGGAAGATTAGCTATGGTACATGTGATTAGTGAGCTCTTAGCAGCACCAAAACCATGTACACTGAAACAGCAGATATGACTAGTCTGAAATATAATCAACAACGAGCTTAATGATGGAAACTGGATTGTCATGGAAAGCAGTGGTACAAGGCAGTTAGCAGCACCGAAGTCATTAATCATGTGCACTGAAACAGAAAACACGACTAATCTGAAATACAATCAACAGCTAGCTTAATGATGAAAAAAAGTGGTGCAACCGCGCAAGGTACAATCCAATTCAGTAACTCACGCGCACAGGTAACAGATGCTGTTTATTTGCGCTAATGAGAGGAAGTGTACCGTACCTCGTACTTGTTGCAAGTCATCACAATCTTTTGTACTTCATCCTGTGACCTGCAAATTGATGATGGAAACATTACAACAACTGGAACAAGTTTGGCATATAGCCCCACAAAACGAATTTTAAGGCCTCAGTATCACCGGGTGTCAGGTGAGATTACCTCGGGAACACTATGACGTCGGGCACGTTGACCGCCCTGTGGAAGCTGTTCTGCGGCTTCCCATGGAAACACCTCACCTCGTAGTCCACCGTCAGGTTCTCCTTAAAAATAGCAAGTAACCCACCTAGTCAGTTAGTCAGTCACCCGCCAGCAAAAACATCAAACACTTGGCGCGCATCATCCCTGCCCACAGGCTCAAAGTCAACAGTGGCAGCCCGAAGTCGAACTCACCCCGAGGAAGGACGCGAGCTCGTCGACGAACTCCTGCGGAACGCGCTTGCGCTCTCCGCGCACCACCAGCTCTGTGCTCTCCTTGCCACCGATCCTGAACCAAAGCAAACAGACAAGGCGCGCGTCAAGTCAACCCCGACGTGGCAAGTAACGGAAACGTCGATAAGGCAATTGGGTCGGGTCGGACCGATGGTCGAGGCCGGAGTGGCAGAGGGCGACGGTTGCTGCCCCACCGGCGGGGGCGGCGAGGAAGGAAAGGAAGGCGGGGACGCGGCGGGCGGAGGAGAGGTTTGGGGAGTGGGGCTGGGGTTGGGTGGAGAGCGGGAGGCGGAGGGAAGAGAGGGGAGGAGGGCGCGGCGGGAGCGGGAGAGGCGGGGTAGGGAGGCGACCATGGCGGAGTGGAGTGGAGAGTTGAGCGATGGAGTTGAGGAGCTGAGTGGGCCGTACTAGTCGTCGTCGTCGTCTGGTGATCGGAGCGCGTGCCCCGCCAGCCAGAGAGAGGAGTGGCCAATGCGAGAGAGTGAGAAAGCGTTGTGAAAAATCTATTTCTTAGAAAAGAAGGATTTCCCCAAGGCGTTTGTAGTCCAACGGTTAGGATAATTGCCTTCCAAGCAATAGACCCGGGTTCGACTCCCGGCAAACGCAGATTACCTTTTTTTTCTTGTTACTCCAAAGTTCCAAAATAATTAACTGCTTTTTCTTGTTACTCCCTCTAGAAAAGTCCCAAAATGATAAATTTAAGTACTCTTTTTTATTATAATATATTTGTAAAACCTAATAAAATTATTTTATTATGAAAGTGCTACATATATTATTTTCATGTGTCCAATCTAAATATTTATAAATATATTAATAGACAAAGTATACAATGTTTGACCGCACGTAACTCAAAACAAATTCTTCTTATGACGGAAGGGAGTTTTTTTTTTAAACCTTTTGAATTCACTCATAGAAAAGGAGGGGCGGGTGGATTGGGTGGATGGCTGTAGTGGACACATCCTGTAACCAATTCTGAACCATTGGCATAATTTGGTTCCTCCAAAACGAAGATACAGACCTTATTCTTCTCAAACCCTTTATGTTGTTCTAAATTTTAGAGTTGTTCTCCTATACCCCTGCAATCGGGAATAAATTAGTACCTCCTAGAGTTCATATCTTTTTGTCACTACTTTCTTTAAAAAAAACAATATTGATCTAAAATATAATTATAAAAAATAAATAGTCAAAAAATTTATACAAAAATATGCCCATGTGAAAGCATCTAGACCCGTAAAAATTGTTTTAGTAATTAATGACAATATGTGAATATGAGACTAACATGTTTATTGAGTATTTATAAGGTTTAATCTCAGTGATGAATATAACTACATGGAGATGCATGCTCAAGGTCAACGTGAAGATCAAATGATTCAAAGACAAGGTACAAGTAGTCTAGGATCTTTTTTATATTTATTGGTCTTAGGAGAAAAGGATGAAAGACTGGATTTTAGGTTAAATGTTGTACTATTAAGAGGGATCATGATTAGTAACTTGATAGTATGTTCTTGTGCCATTTGGATCAATCTACGATCATGCATGCATTTAGAGTTTATTTTGAAAGCTAACTTTTTATTTCTCAAGATAATCGGTAGTACCGAGGTTTTGTTGGCTATATGACCGGGATAGTGGTGCGGTACTACCGCAATCCGGTCGTACCTAAATCTTGTTGGTGGTACGTATTTTACAAAGTAACACCTTTTTAACTTAGTTGCTCACCTGGTGAACGGTAGTTCCGGAGCTTACTTGCGGAACTACCACGTCGCGGTATGACCGTAAATCTTGAGCGGAACTACCACAACCGGTAAGTCCAAAAAACAGTAGTGGTACATTATTTCCAGTAAGAACCTGTTTTGGACCTCAAAGTGAAGCGGTAGTACTGCCCTTGTGTTTCGGTATGACCGGTAAGCGGAACTACCGCATGATCAATGGCGGTAGTACCGCGTTGAATTTCCAACGGCTCTTTCAGATGCAGTTAATGTGTCTGCACTAACTGTTATTGTGCCTTTTGGGAAGGTGCGGTAGTACCTACCGTTGAACGGCGGTACTACCGTTGTGTGCTGAAAAGTTTGGAGTTTTGCCCCTAACGGTCGTGTTTATTTGTGGGGGTATAAATACCCCTCCACCAGCATGGTCGATACTACCATTTGTGCTAGAAAAGTTTGGAGTTTTGCCCCGAACGGTTGTGTTTATTTGTGGGGGTATAAATACCCCTCCACCAACTCAAGGACAGTACAGAGAGACCTTATTTAACATCCTTGAGCCAAGAACACTCTCTCCACACCTCATATACACTCATTGCATTCATTATGAGGTTGTTGAGCAAAATTCAAGTGCGTTCATTCTAGTTTGATCCTTTGCACTTAATTGCCGTCAAGCGAAGATTATGGTTCATTACTTTTGGTGTTTGTCGACACCTAAACGGCTTGGTAAGAGTTTGCACGGTGATCTCTAAAGGAGATTGTGAAGAGACCCAGTGCCAAATTGTGAGTGGTTCATTGTTCAACATCTCCGTAGCGGAGGAAGAACGACCACTAACGAAATCGAGGAAGGCTTAATTTGTGGAGTCAGCTTGATTAGTTCAAGTTTCCTCAACGTGGACTAGTGAAGACTAGCAAGTCTTCGATACCACGGGAAAAACTTCATTGTCTTCATTGTGGTTTACTCTTGTCCTTACTATTCCGCATTTACAATTCTATTAATTCTCTTGTGCAAGATTTGCTTAGCTAGAATTGTATCTAGTATTGACATTAGTTCATATTTGTCTTAAGTAGTATAGTAGTTCTATCATCTTGTTTGTGCTAGGAAGCTTTGTTAGGACTATCTTGCTTAAAGTTTTAAATTAGTTGATTAGTTTTAAAAACCTCCAATTCACCCCCCCTCTAGTTAGTTATTCTTGATCCTACACCATGTCGCTATTTAAAATGGTGACATGATCCCTGTCGTCAATTGGAACAGTGCCGAGAGGGCTTTCTCGCCAATTGAACTGTGGTGAAATGATTATGACGTCATTCCAATTAGCGATAGTATTCCTATCACCAATTGGAACAGTGCCGAGAGGGTTATGTCGTCAATTAAACTGGTGACATGATCATTTCGTCATTTCAAAAGGCGACAGGAACCTATCACCATTCATATTGGCGATAGGCGAAATGGCCCTATATTTAAATAATAATAATTTATGTGTAGAGAAGTCAGTCTAAAGATTTAGTGTATTTCACAAAGTTTCTTCGTAATACCTTCAAGTGTCCACGTAGTTCGGAATCTGAAATTAGAGAAGATAATGAAATATGAAGTAGAGAATGGGAGATTGGCATCGCAATTTGGAAGATGAATTCGGAGGTGCAATAACACAAACAGCCCCCTTCGGAGCGAAATGAAAAAAAAACTGGTTTTAGGGTTGTCATGCACGCTGTTGTCTCGATTGTATTATTTGTGAAACCGATTCCTTCGGGGGGAAATGATGTAATATTTAATAGTCGAGATATATGGGAAAAGATAGGTAAGTTTGAAAGACTTTATAATTTAATTGTGAATTACATGATGCGGTGGGTTTAGCTACATACATTAGAAATGCCAACATACACGAATCAACAATCCGAAATACACCTACGATACATGTGTACCTTTTTGGAATCGAAAAAATATTGATTGGAACGAAATTGATTAGTCCTAGAGGCTCATCAATCCCTTCCTCTTGTCTCTGGACTACCCGCGGCGACGGGCAATCTCGAAGTCAGCCATGTTCTGCTAGACAGACTAGACGATTGAATGATGTTATGATAACACAACGCAGGACCAAATTAATAATCAGGATGCAAATTGAACCTAACTTACCTCTTCGATCCGGACTACGCAGGGATGATGGGGAGCGCTAGGACGGCCGTCGGTCTCACTAGCAAGAGCCTTCCCTTGTTTGCAGCGCACTCGGCCCAATCGTACTCAACTTCCTATTCAGGGGTCCCCCCACCACCCTGCTTTTCTGGGCTCCTCCGGTGTCTTTTCAATAGAGTTGGGTACGTAAGGTTTCCAACGTTTGAAGGTATCAGCTCGCATCGTATAGTTCAACATGTACTTCTGCTCAATGAATGCCCTATTGTACATGTCTGGGTCGTCGATCCATTGGAATAAGTTGCATCACATCTTCGGTTACCGTTATACGCAAATGTAGTTAACGATATGTGGATTGGAATGTAAGATGTTAAAAATCTATGTGTGTGTAAGATTCGATTACAAGGACGTTCCCGCACGTGTAGTACGCCCGGGCAGCGGTCGTCGGGTGTGTGGACTTGATGATCTTAGCTGGTTCTTTGCACACACATTGCGAGCATGAGAACTCCAGTGGTACTAGCGCATCCTTCATAGAACAATCCGGGTAGGGTTTAGCCCTCTCGGCAAGCTACTTGCACTTCTGTGGCATCTTCGCGTAAAAGTTCGCCAACGAGTCTGACATCTCCTTCCTCTATGTTGTGTGAACCAAACTTTGGTGAAGTATTGGGTGTAGTTGTATAGTATTCTCCTCCAGCTCTCTTCTCCTCCAGTTTTCTTATCCCTCCTTTTATAAGGGGTATTTCTAGTCTAAAAAGGTGGCGTGACGGAGTGTGGTCTTTTCAGTCTGAAAAGTTTGCATTGCAATGTGTTGTCATCTTGGCCTGCAAAAGTGGTAGTGTGTGGTGTGTCGTGTTGCGTTCTTTTCGGTCTGAAAAGGTGACGTGGTAGAGTATGTCTTTTCAGTCTGAAAAAGGTAGCGTCGCAGTGTGTTATCATCTCAGTCTGCAAAAGTGGCAGCGTGTGGCGTGACAAGGTGTGGTCTTTTCGGTCTGAAAAGATGGCATAGCGGAGTATGGTCTTTTTGGTCTGAAAAGGTAGCGTCGCGGTGTGTTGTCATCTCGGTCTGAAAAAGTGGTAATGTCTGGCGTGACTGGATGTGGTCTTTTAGGTCTGAAAATGTGATGTGTCAGAGTGCAATCTTTTCGATCTGAAACGGTAGCGTCATAATGTACTATCATCTTGCTCTGCAAAAGTGGGGTGTAAAGGTTAGAGGCAGGGTGGTGTGCGGTATCGCGATACTAACTCCCTCACATGGTTACATGTACACACAAGAATAAATAGTATTGAAACATGAGACTAGCATAATGTAAGTTGTGCACTCCCAAGATGGTGCCACGAGGACCCGCCCGTCATGTCCAGGTGAGGAGTCGTGGGGCCGCGTGATGCACCGTGGCTCACCCCATCCACGGATAGGTGGGTCCACCACCTCCCTCGGCTTACGACAAGACGCAAGTTGGATGCCTCGCCTCGTCTTCTCGATGAACTAGTCCATGACCTCTCGTATCTCCTACGCTGTCATGCTGAAGCACTCCCCGAGTGTCATACGACGCACAGAGGTCGCCAAGTCGTGCATCTCTCATTGTAGATCGACCTGTACACATAATTAACAAGTTATAAACAAAAAATTTGCGAAGCAAATAAGAAGTATGGACCGTTCAATACGTACAACGTGATGGAATATGGAGTCCGGCTGGGTGGGATATGTGTCGGTCATCGAGGCCTCATGTCGTGGTGGGTCGTCCACGAACCTGACACAACGAACCCTCGTCCGACTAGAGTACCACTCGATATACTCCTCGTACGTCCCGGGGGTCGTTGGGAGCGTCCTCCTAGACGACGTCCTCCAAGGCGTGGAGCCAGCCTTCAACCCAAGGGAGCATCCTGTCAGCCAAATAAGTCGTAGTAGGTACTCCCTTCCTAGTGTACCTACGGAAAGCAAAATGATTATTTTGTAGGTACATAAGGCAAATGCTACGACGGAAATAAAACGTGAACTTACCCATGGACGTTCGGAGGCAAGCGCTGCCCCCAAGGGACTGGGACCTCATGTCACATACTGAATTGGCGCATCACCCAGTGCATGTAGTCCTCCTCCACGAAGACATCGTGCACCAAACTCCTCCGCGTGTACCAGTACGTTTGGTCTCACGTGCACAGACTCGACAGGCCTCAGGGTGCACACGCATACACCCTGTCAGGAGTGTACGGTGTCCAGATGACACGGTCATCCATAAAATTATCGAACATCGCAGTGTAGTCCGGGTAGGACACGTGCGTAGTGATCGGAGTCAAGGTGACATGTGGAACAGAACAATGGAAACTTAGCACAAAAAATAAAATTACATTGCGAAAATGAATAAATGTTTTAAAAAAACTTACATGTCAACGACACCACACCTACCCATGGTCGGCTGGTCCACATCGTCGGCGACGGCGTACATGGCGGCGCTGTAGGCTCCCATGTCCAATTGAGGTCGTTCGATCCGAACGCCGAAGGAGCACAACCAAGAAGCACGGGCATCCGGAGAGGGTGAAGCTTTTCAACTCGGTGGGACGCGTCACACGTATGATGACGTCACGCATAGCACCACTAGGCCCCAGGCGTACGGTTGGATCGCCTCCACCTCCAAGTCCGCCAACTCGCATGCTTAGCGGATCATGTGCTTATCGACGTTGTCGTTGTGGAATCCTAGGAACATCACCCACCTGAATAGCCACAACAAGTAGGCCTTGAAGTGCCTCCTCACCGTGTACTCGGGTGCGTCCTCTGCCATATGCTCTGACTGCAAGAAGACAAAGACAATAGTTATAAAAACTTATGTAGAACTGGTAGATCCACTTCTGCGATGCCCCGTTGGTACTGCTAAATTCCCTGTAGCCAGTGTTGGCTGGTAGCACCCCCTGGAACCTCGCGAGGAACTCTGTGCGCCACATGATCGGGATGGCGTGCGCCACCAGGGGAAGCCTTGCAAGGCAACTCGGTCAGGAAGATCACGTCCTGAATCATCGTAGCCATCTCCCCGCACAGGAGGTGGAACGTGTACGTCTCCAGCCTCCACTGGTCAACCAGTGCCGTCATGAGGCACCAGTCATACAGAAATCGCATGGACATATGACCACCGCCCGCTCGGTCCTGGTCGTCCTCCCACACCCCCTCCACCATCCTCACTAATGGAAGGAGGCCTGATGCTCTCAACATGCATCGAAAGTATTAAGAACATACGTGAGTCCACCCACACTAGTCTGACTGCAATTGAGTACACGAGGGTCACAGCTAAACGTAGCTCAGAACCCAACGTGGATTCACCCACTATGCCCTCATGGGTGTGTGTAGCCGCAACGCGCTAAGCTCAATCGTTGTCCCGCCCTCTTGAGAGGGGATGGTACTGAGGCAGCTACGGTGACTCACGTCAATGGCCGGGTCAAGCAACTCGTACGACCACTGCGCAGCGGGCCCTGGGTCCACCATACCTGAAAATTCAGTACATGCATCGTAACTACTACGATACATATACAAAAAGTAATAAGAAACGATATATCTAATTAATTCAATTAGTAAATACTATGAAACATATAAGATAGAAACTTAAATTAAGTTCATAATATTGTAATTAACATCTATGTATCCTATTTAGCTACCCTGGATTTTTTATAGAATTTTTAGAGGTGTCTTGCTATTTTCCTAGTTTGAAATGTTTTTTCGACATTAACAAAATATTTACCGTGTACAAATGGAAAGGAAAATTAAGTTGAAAACAAAATACCTTATTTGGCCGCTCTACAATTTTTATAGTTTTTATAGGTTTCTTCATTACCAAGTACAAATGGAAACAAAAATTAAGTTAACAATATTTTAGTTCAGCTCTACATAACCTATGTACTAACCCTGGATTTTTTACAAAAAATTTAGAGGTGCCTTGCTATTTTCCTAGTTTAAACAGTATTTTTGGCATTAACAAAATATTTACTGTGTAAAATTAAAAATCTACAAAGGTTACTTTTTTTGCATATTTATTCTAAATCATTCGAGTATTGCACCATAAATAATATCTATACGATGAACTAAACTATACATAACTAAAATGATGTACTACAACAAACTGCAATGCAGCTAAAATTATCTAATTCACTGAATTCTATGTCACTATTTTTATTTGCTAACCTACCAGATTTCAAATGGGCAACAAGATCTGCTTCTCCCGCTCTCTCTCCTTCGCTATGAACCGACAGCGCTTCACTACGTCACTTCTCCCTTCTCCTCCTCTCTCTTCTATCTCTCTTCTCTTTTTTCAAAATTAAAATGACTTTTCATTCGATTTTTGAGGTTTATATAGCCAGCCTTTGTTGCCAGTTCAACTGGCGATAGGAACCCGCAGGTTCCTATCGTCATTTGAACTGGCGATTTGCACACTCTTCGAAACAAATCGCCAGTCCAAATGGCGATAGGGAGTTAGAACGGCGACTAGCAGTAAATGGCATCCTATCTCCATGATACGGGGGGTCTGATCTTCTCAGTGAAGAACCATGGATAGTTGATGCAAAGTAGACGATATCGCTAGCTGAACACTCGTGCCCATACACGAACCCTAAACTCTTTGGAAAACGCCCAAAACATATCGGATAGTTGTTCGTCGCGAGACCACGAATGACGAACGCCAAGTCCCCAATTCCCAATGGAATGACAGTTTGACCTTGAATTGCAGAACGAAACAATGGAACGTCTGGTCCTCTCTCAAAGTCCACGTATGTACTCTGGTTTTGAAAGAACAATCAATAGACATGTTTCAATCTTATGCATAAACTGATCTGAGCCAAAAGGCACGAAATAAAAGAGTATATATGACCCCTAGGGCCGGCCACAAGGTATGTTAACCGACTTCAACTCATCCCTACACGTATTAGACTCAAACTCACACAAAAAGAAAACCTAAATTGATAGCGTCTGATTGTTTCAGTCATTGCGGTGCGACGGTGGGGTCTATGAGGCTGGGGCCTTACTCATTGTGTGGGCCTTGGAATAAGCTTTCCAACAAGCCCAAGAACACCCCAATCGGACCCCGTATGTAAAAGCTATGGCATTTTTATTACAGGCATGTTGGGCTGTCCCAAACCGAATCCGAATTGAACTCTGAGTTGATTCCGAGTTTGATTTCGGTTGGACTTGTGAAAGGTCTGAATTGGGCTTGGAAATCTTATCCAAAACTTGGGCTTTGGATTCTTGGGCTTCTCCCCTTTTCCCCTCTTGGCCGCATGGGCTTCTTCTTCCTTGTTGGCCACATGTGTTGCCCTCCTTCATGACTTTGTCCCCAGCCTTCCTCTCCTCCCTCTCTGTTCCAAAGTTTTTAAGCTTGTCAACCCTGAGAATACACAAAATATTGCTTTTGGGTAGCTTCCAATTCTCATAGACAGCGCAAGGAAACTCGTTAAGAAACAAATACATCTGTTGATTAAGAAGCTTGGCTCTTGCTATAGTCATTGGACCTTTTGGTGCTTCATGAAAAACCACATGTACACTTGGAGAATTGGAAGATGCGGTAGTAGTGAGGATATCCTCATCATCCTCCCTTTCTTCAAAAAAGTATATCATTTGTTTTTGATAGCCTAAAAATATGCTAGAGAAAGAAAACGATGTATATGCATGGTATATGTATTTATCATCCATACTCCTTTCGTGTAGCGTATGATGATTTGCTGAAAATGTACTAAACAAAGAGAACAACGTATATACGTGATATATGTATGAATCAATTGTTGTGTCATTCGCATTGTTTTGCACAAAATAAGTAACACAACAGCAGCCATAGGATGTATTTGATATATACATTGTGATACTTTCATTCACATCATTCTCCCTCCCATGAGAAAAAGTCATCATCGACTTTTCTAAGCACATGGACAAGATATAAAAGGGGCTAACTAGATCAAGTTGTTCAAATTTATGGGAGAAAATTCTTAGTGCCTTCCATGCTTCAACTACACTACGTTGTTTACTGGTACAGGATAAACAAGTAGTCATCATGTTGCATTCTAAACAATAGCACTTGTATTGAAACACATCTTAAAGTGCCAATGACATTGCTCAATAGATGGTTTGCGCAAAACATACAATTTGAAATCAACAAGATTATCACATGTAATGCATATTCGATAAACATAGAACTTGTCATCTACACCATAATCTCCAATCAAATTGAATGTATATGTGTAGGCATAAGGACTAATTAGTGATTTTAAATAGGAAACTTCAACAAGCTTTTCAATCACACTAGATAGCTCTCTAGAATCATCGAACATGATATAGTATAAAGAATCATCAAAAGATATTCTAGTAAGAACGTCCTTGTGAGTAATCAATTCCACATTATGTAAATTGAGCGTAGAAATGTCAGAATATGGAATATTCAAAGGAACACTAGAGTTCTCACTTTTACTTACTGCTTCTTAATGATCATTCAATTCAACACCATTATTGTTACTTTTATCATCTTCCTCAGTTGTTATAGGTGTTGTAGGTATCAAATCTTCATCACGAAACCACGGGGCAACAAGCACTTCATCCCCAACCGTGGTTATCTCCTCGTCTTTTACTTTCAATGGTGTCGGTTGTTGAACAGTCAACTCTTTTTCTTTAATATCAACCTGCACAATGTGAGAAACAACACTAGAAGTAGATTGTAAATCGCTAATTTCAGTAGAAACCTCACTTTGACTATCATCAATTTCTCTCTTTTATGTTGGTGTATCTCTCTCACACTCAATTTGGATGCTTTCAACCGCACAAATGGTGGAATCACATAGCTTACTCTTTTTATCATTCTCACTCAATTTGTCTATGTGGCTCTCATTCTCACAAGGGTTTTGATACATCTCATCCTCCAAAGATTGTGGGTCAGCAATGAAACAATGACCATCAACCACAATCTCTTTATGAAGCAATGGAGCAATACTACATGAAGCCTGGACCAAAGGGAAAATCTCATGCTCGGTCGCCTTCTCATGTGACACACCAGGGGGACTTCAAACCATGTCGCAGTCCTGTCAACTTTTTCACTAGGGAACACTTGTAGTGGTAAGGTACAAAACGTACACGCAAATGTTGTTTCATCTACTCCCAGGTGATAATCGGCAACTCATGGCGCTCCATACGCTGACGAACAAACCGCTCCCACCAATGTGTGGCATAATCAGCCAAACCATTGGACGCAAGTAAGAGCTTCCTCTCATTGGAATAGTTGTGCATCCAAAATTGTGTATCGATTTTCCAGCTCCCAAGTGAGGTATTCTTCCACATTTGTACCACCTAAAAATATAGGGATAGAAAATTTAAGCTTAGCGATAAAATCCTTACCATGCACGTTGGGGTGGTTGAATATGGCGCGCAGCTCCAAGAAGTTGTTGTTGATGTCTGTACGTAGCTGTGTAACCTCCCCCCTGAGGTTGTTCAATCCAAATTGAACGGCCCCGAGCTTATCGCACACACCATTATCACGATCATGAAATTGCTTTTGTAGCATCCCGCGCAAGCGAGTGTACTCCGTCCACGTAACTGATGGATCCTCCTTATGACCTGACATAGCAACAACTCACAAAAAGCAAGCGAGATTATATCTGGTTAGTAAAACAAAAATCTCTCTCTACGCTCGCAACTCACTGTCCTGAACACAAGACAAGTTTACCATTCCAAAGTGACTCAAGGATGACAAATCGACACTTGTGACAGCAAACGACCTCAACCTGATAATGTATGAGCGTAACCAAGAGCAATGGAGTACACAAACAGGTGTAGGTGGAGCTTGGTAAGGTATTTGTATAACTGATGTTCAAGTTGTTGTAAAGCTAAGTAATGATCCAAGCTAGAGTCTTTTGCCTATGTGCTGATGCAATATGTTTAAGTGAAGTGTATAAACACACACGCAAAGATAAATAGAACTTAATGCAAACAAATGAATGAGCTGGTCAATCAGAAGTTGAGATGAAACAAGCTTGTTTTGCACCAAGTACTAAGAGAGGCGCTAGCCAATTGCAATGGAATATAGTAGGGCACAAGATTGCTTAAAGAAAAATGACTACACAATCTCAAACAATTATGAACCAGTACTGTAGTAGATAGAAATTATGCGCTCTACTGTATCAATCGGCAAAAGATTTCTATTTTTTTCTTCCTTTCTTTTGTTTCACAAAAATTGTGTTTTTGCTCTCTTTTTTTTCAAGTCGTGGCTTTTTCTTAACTCGGCTGCCTTTTTCTTTCTTCTTATGCAAAGGCCGAATTAGGGTTTTGCTTCTCCCTTTGATCTGCAAGTCTCAAAAAAAATTTAGAAGTGTAGACTAACTCAAGAGCAGCCCTAAAGCAATGTTCAACAGCTAGTCTCAAAGATGAAAGGATATAAGTGAAAATACTTTCAAGAATTGCGCTACTTAAGAATATAAGCGAAGAGCAATGCGCAATAAATTTTAGCAAGGATAAGAGTAGACAACTAGCAAAGAATACTAGAGAACTACTCCAAAAGATAGTAGGGCTTAAAATTTATAGCCTCAAACTTGACTTCTGTCCACCACTCCACACGGATTCGAATCCATAATGAACTTAGATTTAGAATCAGATTCGAACTTCCAATCTATGGTGCTGAAACTTGTCGGCTCAAACACATATAGAAGACGGTTAATTTGGACTTGACCAAAACAAAGAAAGTTTGAGGTCCCGTTGTATACTTTCCAACAAATCAAAGAACACCTAAATTGGAGCTCGAACACAAAAGTTACGATTGATTTTCAGAACAGTGTACCAATTGATCTCGGATTTGACAAAAATTGATTCAAGAACCGAATTTGATATTGGGATTTTTGGTTTTTAGGATGAAAACAATGAACAAGCTACGCAAAGAAAACACTTAGATCAGCACTAAAAAAATTCTAGTGGGCGAAAACTTAACCAATCTCACATAAAATAACAGATTGAACTTATGGTTTCGGTGTTGCTATTTTTTGGTTTAATGGAATATAGGACATAAAAAAATCTAAAACTATGGGTAAAAAATTGTCACTAAGTAAACCTAGAATCTGATACCACATGATACGGGGGGAGGCATGATCTTCTCAGTGAGGAACCGTGGATAGTTGATAGGAAGTAGACGATGTCGCTAGCTGAACACTCGTGCCCATGCACGAACCCTCAACTCTTTGAAAAATGCCCAAAACCAAGAATGACGAATGCCAAGTCCCCAATTCCTAATGGAATAACAGCTTGACCTTGAATTGTAGAACGAAATAATGGATCACATAGTCCTCTCTCAAAGTCCTCGCATGAACTTTGGTTTTGAAAGAACAAGCAATAGCTATGTTTCAATCTTATGCATAAACTAGTCTGAGCCGAAAGGCATGAAATACAAGAGTATATATGACCCCTAGGGTCGGCCACAAGGTATGTAAACCGACTCCAACTCATCCCTACATGTATTGGACTCAAACTCACACAAAAAGAAAACCCAAATTGATAGCATGGGATTGTTTTGGTCATTGCAGCACGACGGTGGGGTTTCTGAGGCTGGGCCTTACCAGGTTGTGTGGGTCTTCGAATAAGCTTTCCAACAAGCCCAAGAACACCTCAATCGGACTCCGTATGTAAAAGTTATGGCACTTTTATTACATGTCTGTTGGGCTGTCCCAAACCGAATCCAAATTGAATTCTGAGTTGATTCCGAGTTTGATTTCGGTTGGACTTGTGGAATGTCCGAATTGGGATTGGAAATCTTATCCAAAACTTGGGCTTTGGATTCTTGGGCTTCTCCCCTCTTCCCCTCTTGGCCGCATGGGCTTCTTCTCCCTTGTTGACCGCATGTGTTGCCCTCCTTCATGACTTTGTCCCCGGCCTCCCTCCCCTCCCTCTCAGTTCCAAAGTCTTTAAGCTTGTCAACCCTAAGAATACACAAAGTATTGCTTTTAGGTAGTATCCAATTCTTATAGACAACACAAGGAAACTCGTTAAGAAACAAATGCACCTGTTGATTAAGAAGTTTGGCTCTTGCTATAGTCATTGGACCTTTTGGTGCTTCATGAAAAACCACATGCACACTTGGAGAATTAGAAGATGAAGTAGTAGTGAGGATATCCTCATCACTCCATTTCAAATGACGACATGAGCTTGTCGCCATATGAAATGGCAACAGTGGCCTGTTTTTTTTTATTAAAACAATTGACCATTTTTTGTAATTATCTTTTAAATTAACAGTATTTAAAAAATTCATTGCTTTCTTATAGTATATAGCTAAAGACAATCTTTTGAAAAGAAAAAAAAAACTTATCATCATACTTGCATGTTTGTACAGGTAAAGAATCAATAGTTCATCTATGTGCATATATATAAAAAGATCGTCTAT
The DNA here is from genome assembly GCA_036346395.1 of Hsuehochloa calcarea. NCBI lineage: Eukaryota > Viridiplantae > Streptophyta > Magnoliopsida > Poales > Poaceae > Hsuehochloa > Hsuehochloa calcarea. The sequence continues at coordinate 4,833,825 of CM070606.1, forward strand.
GTGGTTATTCAGTTGATGTGTGAAGAAACTACACCTTATTTTAATGAGCCCGTCTATACAAGATTCAATTATTTTTTTCAGCTCAAAACAGTCAAATTTTAGTTCATTTACAACTTTATTATATATAAATTACAGTAAATTATTTATTAACTCATATTTCCATCACATGATTCAAAATCTAACATATACTTTGAAAGATTGAGCAAAAACAAAGACAATAAAAAAATAAAATTATATACCAACAAAATACGGCAATGTGATGAACCCGTTATGTTCTGAATAAAAAATTATAATAAATTTGAACCCAATTCATTAGATGAGAAGAAATGCAAATCTCAAACCATACCGAACGGATGATAATTCAACTATTTTGATAAAAGAAACCAGTCGAATGTTGTTAGTAAAACCGTATTTTAATGTACAAATTAGCATGAATTTTGAACCTGCTGCTAAATGTTGGAACGGCAATTCCAACCATGTTGTCCTCAATAAACTCTGCTGCTTTGTGGTCCATTTGGAAGTAGGAAATACTGTTGAAGTTTTTGGCTAGGCATTTTTGCTTCTGTTCATTTCATGTGATGTAGTTGATGCTACAATAGTGCTTCCTGTTTTACCCTTGTTTTGACTTTGTAAATTTTATGGGTGCCTACAACTGAAGATCGTGCGATGCTTAAAGGATCAAACTAATTTGGTTTCCTGTTTCAGTTTCGATAGAATTCGGACTCAGACCAGTGTTCTATTTGTGTCACTATTGTGCAGTCCATCCATTCGCCTTGTCATACGCGCGCGCCCATATGCCACTGCCCACTAGTGGAAAGAATATCAGAATAGTATAACCTCAAAGCCCAAATACAAACCAATCAAATGAAACAAAAAATGTGCATATCCACCGTCATCTCAAACTTGGGCAGCAAAACTCATGATAGTACTTTCCCTTAAAAGGAGCAAAGTCTGACAAGAAATAGTTTTCACCAACACGATCTCAAGTTGTCAATTTGAAGAGTGCGCTGTAAACATAGCAAGGAACCATCCCCCTTACATCTAAAGCGTTCATGCTGTCTACTCCATGCTTGCTAATCAAGATGCAACAGCAATCTAAGACCTTGGCTTCTCCTTCTTCTCCTTGAAAAGAGCAAGCAGAGACACACCAGACACCTTGACGACCTTGAACCGGACACCGGGAATATCACCCACAGCGTGCCCCTTACGACCAAATCCAGCAATCAACACCTCGTCCTGGATAATGACATAGAAAAAAGGAATTAGTGCATGTGACAGGGCAAGCATTCAAAAAAAAACACAGGATGAAGAACATACATTTTCCTCAATGTAGTTCAAGCAGCCATCATTTGGCACAAAGGCAGCAATCTTCTTCCCATTCTTCACAAGCTGCACACGAGCGCACTTACGGATGGCGGAGTTTGGCTGCTTGGCCTCAATACCACTGCAATGGAGTCATCAAACATTAGCTTAAGCTCAAAAATCAAAGGGTGAGAAAACCATATTTGCTTCTGCGTACATCTTCTCAAGAACAATGCCCTTGGCGTGAGATGACCCTGCAAAGGGTTTCTTCCACTCATTTCCCAAGTGGCTCTTCTTGTATGCCTTGTCAGCCCACCTCTGGTTCCTGCGGTGGGTCTTGAGCTTGCGCCCAGCTCCCATACCACGTGTCTTCCTGTGATGGGATTAAATCACGGTTACCACAGCTAAAGCAAGATAACAGAACAAGTTTATGGTCTACCACATAACAGTTGGCATTGCATCCAAACCAAAAGGCTATATACCAACGTGCTAGAAAAGAATGGTTGTCCTACAGTACAATAAACTAAGTCTAGCATGGTTGTCCTACAGTACAATAAACTAAGTATATACTCTATGAATGCAGCAAGAAAAACGGCGATGAAATGAACAGAAAGACAGAGCAAGGAGTGACTAAATAAACTACTGGGCATAAGCAACTGCTATGCCAAATGAACAGAATAATTACATACATGTATATTAGATGTGGAAAACTCTAAATACCGCAGCACTTTGTTGCAACCAATTAGTTACAAATCTTACCGCAGTACTTTGTTGCAACCAGTTACTTACAAATAATGCGGTTAGCACAAACAGATTTGACTAGTAAATTAAGGATTATCCCTTGAAATGATATATACAGTAACCGTGGGTATACTATCATGCATAACCCCCCAGACCCGGGTATTTGGATCAAGAAAAAAACATTACACAGCAGCAACGGATTAATATCGCTTATGAGTATGTTTAGCGCTAAGTTGTATAATCAGATCAGCACTGGACCGTCAATAAGCTTGGTTTCATCACACATAAATTGCTCAATCTAACACTAAAACAACGCGAATGATGGCAAATGCGTCTCAAAATCACGTAGCATTCAAGGCAAAAGTATCCTGCTAGACGGAACCAGACTAAACCATTCCAGATCGCCAAGTCTAGCGACGAATCAACCATAAAAATCCATCGTACGAGTGTGACGGTGAGCTTACCCCATGTTGATGGAAGGGTTCGGGAGATCTCCTAGGCGACGGCGGCGGCGGCGGCGGCGGCGAGGCGAAGAGGGAGCGTGAGCTGGGAGCGGCGGCGGCGGCGGCGGCGCGGCAATACAGGAGAGGGGCAAGGGAGGGGAGAGGAAGGTATTTATGTGCGGCCGGTTCGGTGCCTAGGGTTTGCTGGTGGCCTGTGGGGCTGCCAGCTTGGAGATATATGGTTGATGGAAACTACGGTACTGATGTGGAGGGGTTGATCGGGGGGATTTTTTTATAAAAAATAATATTATTTTAAAAGATAGTTATAAAATTAAATAGTTGAAAAAAAACAATTACAGAATTAGGTTTTTGTCGTCATTCCAATTGGTAATAGGGACTCTGTTGACTGTCTGTTGTCAGTACAACTTTTCTGTCGCTAGTGCGACTAGCGACATGAAGTTAACATTGTTCATATCGCCATTTCAACTAGCGACATGAATTTCGTATTTAAAGCCAAAATTCGGTGGAAAAGGGCATTTTAAATCCAGAAAAAAGAGAAGAAAAAGGGGGAGGGGGAAAAGAGATGTGGCGAAGCCCTAGCAGTTCGTAGCGGAGGAGACAGACGGAGCATCAGATTCGGTCGGTCATTTTGCAGGTACATGTTTTTGCAACTTTGTACATTATTTCGAAACCTTATCGGTTAGAAAATAAAAATAGCGACATATGATTCAGTAGATTAGATAATTTGAGTTGTTTTATGTAGTACATCATTTGAGCTGTATACTTTAGTTCATCGCACGGATATTATTCTTGTTACAGTACTCCAACGATTTAGAATAAATCTACAAAAATAGGAAGATATCTCGGATAATAGCTAGGTACCTCTTTAAAATAGCATGACACATCTTATGATTTTTTTTTTTGTAGGCTCCTTACACAGTGGAATCGATTGTGTGATATTTTTTATAATTTTACATATTCTGAAATTATCTCAAAAATTAAAGATTTAAGTCTAAAAAATTATGATTTCATAATTTTATGTGACTTGGAATGTGAAAAATTTTGTACCACGTAACTACTCTAGGTACATTGATGTAAACACATGAAAAATTCAAGCTTAACTTGATTTAGTGATATCCACGTGAATGGTTTAGTACAGTAAGTTTGCATGTCAAAGAATAACAAACAACAAGCACTCTAACCTTGTCTAAAAAAACTTTGGCTAAAAAACCTTTTTGAACGTTGTATATCTTAATACTACTTGTGTAATCAAACAAAAGTTTAGCTCGATGATACATTGATTTAGTTCCGCGGCTAATTAAAAAAGGGTCTGACAAGGCTTGAAAAGATGATTTAACCCATCAAAGACTCAAAATGTTTATTTCTCTCGCAAGAAGCTAGTATATCCCTAATAATACTATTTTAATGACGGCCTTGGTGAGAATGAGGGCATTCGTTCCCACCTATCACTGACACGATGTACCTTATGTACTAGTTTGCAATTCAACAATGTGTTAGTTGTTGGAAACGAAAATTTCGGATTTTATTACGAGATAAAGATCATAAATAACTAGAGATGCATAAAGCGATATCAATAGCAGATAACTTATTACACTTCTAAACATACTCAGCAATCTAATTATAGCAGAATAATATGATCGTAGTACTAAAAAATATATGATTATAACAGGATAATCTCGTCGTACGACCAACTCACGATAAGGCTCGATTAAGAACATAAAGCAATGCAGTCTCGAAGCATAGTAGGTAGTTGATGATGCAGCGCAGTGAGTAGTCGTAAGAGTGCAGTCTCGAAGTAGAGATCGAAGCAGTGCAGATCGCGGTTGTCGCAGTGAAACGAGTAGTCGAAAAATGCAGTGCAGAGAGCGGTCGCGCAGATGCGCTGCCCAAAAACCTTATTGCCACCCCGTGCAGGTGAACTCCACGACAATGGTTCAAAGATATCCACTCACCCTCCTTCTCGGTGCACGCTGAGAAGAAGATACGGCTTGGTTCGACAACTCAATTCTTTAGCACAGTTGATCAAAGAGGAAGATGAAAAATGGAATGAATCGATTGATCTCTCAGTTTGGATGCCTCCAGATCATTTTAAAGTCGAGATAATTACTCTTTAGTAATTGCATACTTAAATCACTGGTAACTACTAATTCAAAACCAATTAATGGTCATTAAGCAGTGTTTATTGATCCTGATCGTACACTAGTCTACAGCTTCGACTAGTGTATTACGACCACACTGGTCTAAGTATTCGACCAGATTATTTCGACTATACTGGTCTATAACTTCGACCACAATGGTGTATGGCTTTGACCAGATTATTTTGACCACACTGGTCTAAACCTTCGACCACACTGGTCTATATCTTCAACCACATTATTACGACCACACTGGTCTATGTCTTCGACCATATTATTATGACCACACTAGTCTATGTTTCAACCACACTGGTATATGCCTTCGACCACACTGGTTTATGTCTTCGACCACCCTGGTCTAAGAATCTGCATGCTTTGGAATTTTAGAAATGAATGGATCTTTACACATATGTGTCCAATTCCAAAAAACCCCCCCACCAATTCCAAAGTAAGCAACAAAAAAGGAATAATAAAGATTATTGTGCTGAAAAGTTGTTCATATACCAGTCTTTCAGTGTAAGTCTCGTACGAGTTGAGTTTGCACCTAGAATAACAAGAATCATCTTCTCACAACTGATGAATGGACTGTACCTTGAATTCACAGTCTTTCATGATCATATTTCACTTGAAATCTCAACTGATACTAGGCTGTCAAAAGAACCAAGCATAAATGGAGCATTATTTAATCATGCTCCCTTATCTGCTCATGAGCTTTATAGAAAAACCATATTCTCGTGAACTACGACCTCACAGTTAAGCTCAAGTAGGTGTATTCATTTTAGATATCCTGTAGGCTAATAATTTTTCCCCTTATTAGACACTAGAATACATTTAGGCTTTTAGTCATCCTTCCATATAGTTTAGAGTACTTTGTCTATTACAAAACGAGTACACATATTATTATAATATACTCCCTTGTTCAAATATCAACTTGTTTTTCCTATTGCCTTAGTCACGGGACCTTCGATCAAAAAGGTATGGGTTATTGTTGAGTTGTAACTCCAATGGGCATCATTCTCATGTCCATAGACACAACGGAAATCGTCTTCCGTGCTAGCCTTTTTTGTGAAATGGTCTGCTATATTTTTCTCAATGCGAATATAATTAACAGTAATTACTCTGGAGTTCCTCAGTTTTCTGACAAATTTAAGCCTACGCTTCACATGTCTAGAGGACTTCATTCCTTAGTACTTGTAACCTTAATCAACACTATTTGATTATCACAGTACGTTAGGATTGCCAATATTATTTTTTCAACCAGTGGTACGTCCAACAGAAGCTCTCTAAGCCACTCAGCCTCAACAGTAGTTGTGTCTAGTGCCACAAGTTCTGTTTCCATAGTTGACCTCGTAAATATGGTCTATTTACAAGACCTCCATTAAACTGCAACACCTGCAAGGGTAAACACATACCCACTCGTAGTTTTGATCTCATCTGCATGAGAGATCCAATTTGAATCACTATATCCTTCTAATACATATGGATACCCAGTATAGTGAATTTCATATGAGGTTGTGCATCTCAAGTAGCGCAACACTCTCTCAAGTGCTCCTAGTGATCATCTCCTAGGTTAGAAATAAACTGACTTAATTTGCTCACAGCAAATGATATATCAAGTCTTGTGGCACCAGATAGATACATAAGGGACACAATAATTTTTAAATATCTCAATTGATCTTTGCCTAATCTCTTATTCTTTCGAACCTTAACACTAGCATCATAAGAAGTTGGGGAAATCTTGCAGTTATCAAAACCGAATCGGCTCAAGATTTTATCAGCATAATGGGATTGGTTCAAAGTGATCCTATCCTCATTTTTGATCAATTTAATATTCAGAATAACATCTGCATCTCCTAGGTCTTTCATATCAAAGCATCTAGATAATAAATATTTGATCTCACGAGGTCAAATAACAATAGTGTTTGTCCCAAATATAAGTATATCATCGACATACAAACACAAAATCACTCCTTTACCCCCATCATAACGATAATATACACACTTATCTGCTTCATTCACAGAAAAACCAGCAGAAGTTAAAGTTTTATCAAACTTGTTGTGCCAATGTTTAGGTGTTTGTTTTAGGCCATACAAGGATTTGATTAATTTGCATACCTTATTTTCCTGTTCAGAAATTACAAAACCATCCGGTTGCTCCATATAGATTTCTTCATCTAACTCTCCATTAGGGAAAGTTGTCTTCACATCCATTTGATGAATGTGTAGACTATGGGAAAAAGTTAATACAATGAGCAATCGAATGGTTGCCAATCTGGCAACATGAGAGTAAGTATCAAAATAATCATCACCTTCTTTCTGGGTATAACCCTTAACCACAAGTCTTGCCTTGTACTTATCAATAGGACCGTCATGCCCCACTTTCTTTTTAAAGATCCACTTGCATCCAACAGGTTTACACTCGATAGGACGATCAGTGATCTCCTAAGTCCCGTTAGCCATAATGGAATCCATTTCGCTATGGACTGCCTCTTTTCAATACTCAGCATCAGATAATGCATAAGCCTCCGAAAGAGTGTTTGATACATCATCCATGAGATATACAATAAAGTCTTTGCCAAAAGTTTTCTCAACCCTTTGTCGCTTGCTCCTGCGAGGAGCCTCTTCGACTAAATTGTTATCTTCCTCAGGATTATCACAAACTGATGGTATATCACTCATTGGTTCAAAGATGGTGGTAGTTTTAAAATTACTATTATTTATAGGTTGATTATCCTCAGTTCGAGAATTACTGCCTACAGTTCTCATAGGATAAAATATCCTAAAAAAATGAAGCATCTCTAGACTCCATTATTGTGTTAACAACAATCTCAGGAGTTTCTGATTTTGCTACTAAATATATATAAGTCGTGCTGTTATGAGCATATCCCAGTAAGACACAATCGGCTGTTTTAGGCCTAAGTTTTCTCTTTTTCTGCAATGATATATTGACTTTTGACAAACACCCCAAGTTCGCAAAAAAGTAACATTGGGTTTTCTCCCCTTCCACCCCTCATATAGAGTAATCTCACACCTTTTAGTGATTACACTGTTTAGAACGAAAGTTGCTGTCAAAATAACTTCCCCCCACGTATCTTAGGCATACTAGCACTCTCCAACATGGCATTCACCAAGTCTGTTAGTGTTTGATTTTACCTCTTAGCCACCCCGTTTGATTTGGGTGAGTATGGTGGTGTAACATCATGGATTATTCCATGTTCATATTAGAATTGTGAGAATTCATGAGAGATATACTCTCCTCCACGATCCGACCTTAGTCTTTTAATTTTCTTTTCTAGTTGGTTCTCAACCTTGATATTATCAGTGTCGTAAAATACGGAATACGGTTGTCGGACGAATATGGTACCGCCAAGTGATTAATCGGAATACGGATGATTAATAGGAATTATGCGGACAATTTGGCGTTCTCACATATTCGATGATAATGCTAGTTTCGGATATATTTGAACACATTATATTGTCAATAATATCAAATAAACTTGTACCACCCTTTAATTGTACATGATAACTTCATTACTAACTCAAAAGATAACAAGATTGATCAGCGGACTATTATAGTTCTACACCAAAGTGTGACTTGCGACGAATTTAAATAATAGATTAAGAACATGCATTGTCACATAGACTAGACTAACTTAACACGCTAGCAAGACGGCGACCAAAAGAATTAAGTTTTAAATTTAAATACACAAAATGACCCATAACCACGAGAGAATCAGTTACTCTGAATCATTGTCAAGCACAACATCACCGCCAGACACTTCGGTCTCATGCTCATCAGAAGTAAGGAAATCCTCTTCAGAGGCAACAAACTCCTTGTCTCTCTCACTTTCATCAATTGCTAGTAGTGCAGATTTGGAACCACGACTGGAGATGCTCTGTGTGACAGACTTTTTGTACGTTTTGCTGATTTCTTTTTGTAAAAAACGGTTAGAACGACCGATTAATCGTCCATTTATGCGGACCATGCGGGGCGATTATACGAAAACGACCGACTAATCGGATAATACGACCGATTTCGCGTTCACAAACGTTAACTGTGCTCCGATTCATGTATACGTGATGTTTTGCCTGACGACTCCGATTAAACGGACGATTAATCGGTCGTTCCGACCATTTTTTACAACACTGGATATTATAAGTTTTAAAGTAATTTAAAGCTTCATATTTTGTTTTCAATATATACACATAACAATATCGCGATGCATTATCAATAAGAGTTAGAAAATATCTTTTGCCTCCTTTGGTCAACAATCTATTCATCTCACATAAGTTAGAATGGACAAGATTTAAAGGTGTCAAGTTCTTTTCCTCATGTAACCCCTTAAAAGGTTTTTGAAGTTGTTTTGCTTGCACACAAGTTTGACACTTTGATCCTTTGACAATTTCACATTTTTGGATTAAATCTAATCAGGAGATTCAAGCAATACTATCAAAACCAATATGACAAAAACGAGAATGCCATATATTGGCCTCACATTTATTCAAACCAGCTGCAACATTCAGACTATGATAATACTCTAAAGTACTTATATGGAACAAGCCTCCGCTCTCATAGCATTGATCTGACTGGTCGTGCTGGGTGCATCTTTTGCTTTTGCCTTTTCTTCCACATCAAGAGCAACAATGAGATCCTCAATAGATATATTTTCCCTCTTGTGCTTTAAGCTTGTGGCAAAATCCCGCAATGAAGCAGGAAGTTTGGCAATAATATGATATACAACCAGGTTCTTGTCACTAACGACCAGCTCGTATCTCTATACGACCAGTTCATATATAGTCTCGACCAGTTCGTAACTCCTTACGATCAGGTTTCGATCACTTAGTGATTATGTTCGACCAGTCTACAACCAACTCGTATCTCCATACGATGGTCTGTATCTGATCAAATTAAACGACCTCCCAGATGCGCAATGTATCTCCATACGATGGTCTGTATCTGATCGAACTATGTGCAATCTCTCTGACCAGTAGTTGAAGCTCATGAGCCTATGCAACTATCGACTTCGCATCATCCATACTATAGTCGAAGAATTGCTCGAACATATAGAGCCAACGACCAGCCTTAGCTTCGGTATATTTGTGCTCGAGTGCATCCCACAACTTTGTGGCGGACTTGAAGTCCATGTACACATCATAGAGCTGGTCGACTAATATCGTCGGTATTCATCCAAGGGCGGTGTTGTTATCTGTGTTGAACTTCATGGTCTGTTCAATCGTAAATGGATACTGTGGTCGGATCACCCACCACAGGCCCAAAGACATGAGCCAAAACTTGATCATTGTCTGCCATCTACGAAAGTTCTGACTAGAAAATCTCTCAAGTTTCATAGCATCAGAAGCACCGGCCATTACTGAATCATAAAAATATCCACAGTAAGATTTCTAGATTGTTAGAAATGTGGATAACATTTTAATTCCAGATTTTATTATGAGACAAAGATCACAAATAACTAGAGGTACATAAAGAGACATCACTAGCAGACAGCTCATTGCACTTCTAAACGTACTAAAAAAATATGATTATAGCAGAATAATCTGGTTGTAGTACTAAAAAATATGATTATGACAGAATAATCTGGTCGTACGACCAACTCACGATAGGACTTGATGAAGAACAGGAAGCAGTGCAGTCTCGAAGCAGAGCGGGTCGTTGATGATTCATCGTAGCGAGTAGTCGTAAGGGTGCAATCTCGAAACAGAGATCGAAGCAGTGCAGATCGCGGTTGTCGTAGTGAAGCGAGTAGTCGAAGGATGCAGTGCAGAGAGTGTAGGGTCAAGGATAACCGACTAGAGGGGTGAATTGGAGATTTTTAAAATTCTTCTACTAATTAACAGTTTTAACACAATTACGAACTTGTCAAAACTAGATACAATTCTAGCTAACTAATTCTACACAAGTAAAATGTTAGAATTGTAAATGCAGAAGAGTAAAGACAAGAAATAAATCACAATGGAGACAACAATGTTTTTCTTGTGGTATCGAAGACTTGCCGGTCTTCACTAGTCCACGTTGATGAAGCTTGAACGAATCAAGCCGGCTCCACGAATTAAGCCTGAACCCTCGATCACTAGAGTTGCTCTTTCTCTGCTCCAGAGTTCGTGAGCACAACACCAATCACAAATCCTTGTCAGGTCACTTCACAAGCTTCCTTGAAGTGATCACCGCACAACTTCTTCTCCAAGCCGTCTAGGTGCCGGCAAGCACAAAGAGTAACAAATTGTAGCGCTAGCTTGAAGACAATCAAGTGCCAAGATATCAACTAATGATGCAATGCACTTGACTAGCTCTCAACTATCTCAAAGTGTCAATTCAATGCAAATAAGTAAATGAGAGAGCACCAAAACCTCAAGTGTATTCAATATGGCCAAAGGTTCTGAGCTTGGTACAGGTGGGGGTGTATTTATAGCCCCCAACTACAAATCTAGTCGTTACAACCACTTTCCTAAAAAAATAAGGATTTGCGGTAGGACCGCCGTTGAAATCTGGTACTACCGATTTTTGGCTCAACGGTCGGAACAATAGCATTTAATATTATGAACTAGCCGTTACACATAAAGTTGTGGTACTACCGCTAACTAGAAATCGGTACTACCGCGCGGTGGTAGTACCGCTTGGCTAGAACACAGCTACCGTTTTTTCGCTACCGTTTTTCCGAGCTCAAGATTTCTCAAAAAACATCTTCTCTGAAAAACGTACCACCATATAAATAACGGTACTACCGCACTCAGGTAGTACCGCTCAAGAATTTGCGGTCATACCGATTCTCAAGGGAGATCAAAACATGTTCTCTGTAATTTTCGTAGCGCCATATAAATATTGGTACTACCGTAGGGCCGACCTGCGGTAGTACTACAGTTAAGGTGCGGTCGTTCTGATTTTCAAAGATGATCAAAACACTCGAAAATACACTCTCTGTATTTTACGTACCACTATCTATATTTTGGTACTACCGACCTGCGGTAGTACTGTAGTTCAAATGTGGTCGTTCCGATTATCAAAAAGATTCAGACATTCGAAAAACATGCTCTCTGAAAAATATGTAACGCCATATAAATATCGGTACTACCGACCTGCGGTAGTATCGTTTATCAACAACGGTCATACCGATTTTCAAAATAGTTTTTCAGAAGTTCAAATCAAGACAATGCATGAATCCAAGTTGATCATAATGGCACAAATACAGTCTCTCAAGCTACTAGCCATGATCCCTCTTTATAGTACGACGTTTATCCTATAAATTCGATCTTTTCTCCAAACACCGAGATCGATAAAATACTACAAAAGGATCCTAGGGTTATACAATACCTTTGCCTTGATCCATATCAATCTTTCATCTCTTTAGAATTGTCAATACCCTCATCATCAAATAATCATTGGGATTTAACTTTTAACACATCTTAGCACACATGTTAGTCCCTTAACATAATGTTAATATTAATTACCAAAACCAACTTTGAGGGTCTAGATACTTTCAGAGAGCGGTCGCGCAGATGCGCTGCCTAGAAGTCTTATTGTCGTCCCATGTAGGTGAACTCTGAGACAATGGTTTAGATATACCAGCTCACCCTCCTTCCCGTTGCACGCCGAGAAGAAGAGACAGCTTAGTTCGATAGCTTAATTCTTCAACACAGTTGATCAGAGAGGAAGGTGGAAATAATAGAATGAATCGATTGATCTCTCGATTTAGACGTCTCCAAATCATTTTAAGGTCGAAACAATTACTCTTTAGTAACTGCATACTTAAACCACTAGTAATTGCTAATTCAAAACCAATTAATGATCATTAAGCAGTGTTTATTAATTCTGATTGTACACTGGTCTACAGCTTCGACCACTGGTCTATTGATAGACAAGAAGGAGAAAGCACGATAGACATAAAAGACGAGAGAGAAAGCACAAAAGACGAGAGAACAAGGGAGAAAGATAGACCAATCTAACTGGGAAAGTCGGTTTAACCTAAAGAACATATAGCCGGAAAGCTATCAAAAAGCAATAAAAAAAGGTGACACTAAAAAAGATCCAATTAAGGACTAAACGATACTAAGACTAGGAAGAACAACTTAGGTACAACACTACTAATTTATCTTATATGGGCGGTCGACTTGAAACAAGACTCGATCCTCTAGAGATTACTGAGGTGAGAAAGATCAATTTAGAAGAAAAAAAACAAAGTTCCGGAAGAAATATGATGCAAGAATTTATGGATGACATAAGAAGAGATTAGAACAAGATGATAAAAGAATAGAATAAGACAAGAGAAGAATAACTACTCAACAATTGACTGGGTTTGATTTAGAAAAAACATTTTGAAAGTTTCGACTAAAACGACCAGGCTAACGAAGGTTACGTTCTACATTTGATATGGCTTTGATACCATCTCTTGTCAGGACCCCGAGTCACTGGACCCGAGCCTTCTGTGTATTCTGAACTAGTCTCAGATCAGTAACTAGCTCACACAGTTGCAACATCGATATTATTATATCAATACAACAAAGCAGATAATGAAGCAGACAAAGTAATATTACTTAGTAGCAAAAGGACCTTATGGTCAAGTCTTACAGAGGTTGTCACACAGGGCTTAACAACAAAAGATAATCTTGCAACGGAAACCAAGACATCTCGTGGTAGCCATTCGACATGCCCACAAGCAATCGAGTGGAGGACGTGACCTAGTTCGCAAAGTCTTCGAAGAAATCTTGCTCATAGAATTCGGTGCTCCCTGGTTCTTCTTCGGCGACTGATCAATAAATGGCATATAGCTGTGATTACATAAAGTACTCAGCAAGTCGTAGGGGAAAGTATGCAAGTAGTATTCATGCAAGGTTTGAACAAGGATAGCTTTATGGCTATTTTGCAGAAAATAGTATTGATAGTAAATACAGTAAGTAGATTTCAAAACACAGTTTAAAAGATTAATACATAAGTAAACAAGTTTTTTTTAAAAAAAACAACTAGTGAACACCTCGTTCACTTCCCAACCATTAACCAACAACTAGATCGTTCCCCAACCAAACCATTCCAATATTTTTATGAAAATCTACCTCTCGTGTGAAATCACCAGGCATTGTTCATAACCCGGGACACTGCTGTTTGAATAGTTTTAAATACTCTGCAAATGTTGTATAGCTTGGCCCACAAGAGATAATCATCTTATACTGTTAGACATTTCACGCTTTCGAAGGAGTGTGACTAAGTGATTATCACAAGGCCTTTACAAAAGCTTTGTTTTGCCCCGGTTCTGCTCGCTAAGGATTCGCCACACCGGCCCCTCTTGCGCCACTTATCAACCCAAACAAATCCGAAACAAAATATTGCTAATTAGTTTGCCAGGTTCACCCCATAAATAGACTTAAGGTTGTACGGTGAGGCCCAGATCAATGACGCACAAAGTTAAGTCCTTAGTGACTACTCAGGCGAGGCAACCACATCCTAAAATCATCCCATTTACTGCACAATCACTCGTCCGAGTATAAATAATTTATGGTTCAATCCCAACAAAACGACAACCCTTGCCATGGCAGAGCAACTTTTAATATTAGTGGCCGCACCACAATTCTATATTTTATTAAGTTAAATTTATCATCATTGAATCATGTGATCGAGAGACCATCGGGTAACTAAAGCACGACTAAGCGTATTACACACCCATGTTGTATTACAATAATGTCCAACTAAGATTACCCAACCTGTGGTTTCTAAGGGTACATGTCAACATGTTATTCATAATTATTCAATGAGTCATACTGTCAAGTAGGTATTTAACTATTCCAAAAAATAATTAATATAAAAATAGCTATGCATGCTGATATAAAATAATATAATTTTTATAAAATGGGTACGACACGATCAAAGGTCTACGATTTTCCTTCGTTGAAGAGTTGAGACACTTCGGTCGTCGCGTCCAGGAATTCTTTAGAAACGCTGGAATCTACACGTGCGAAAAGAGCCAATAAATAAAATAAATTCCAAATAAAATAAAAAACCAAACTAGAACCAAATGAAGGACATTGAATTTAGATGAATTTAGAAACAAAATTTATTCGATTTGGAGCTCGGACGAAGGAGAATGGGCTCTCGGAAAGAGGTTTTGACTGGTCATAAGGAGGTTTCGACTACCTGGTCACAAGTTAGCAACGGGGAGAGGGGAGTGGGGCAAACCCAAGGCGTACAATTTTAGCGGCGATGCTCGACGGAGTGACCGACAATGAGAGGAAGAGCGGCGGCGAGGAGGTGCGCACAGGGTCGAACGCGCCCCTGTGAATCCAACAGAGGCGACCACGATGGCGGAGGGGCTTCAACGGCGGTGCTAGAGGCGGAGGCACGAGCTCCGGCTGGCGGCGGCGAAACGAGAGCGAGAAAGAGAGAGGGAGAGTTGAGGGGAAATCAAGAAGGGAACGAGAGGGTCCTGGTGCTCCATTTATAGAGGAAGGAGGAGTCGCAGAGAAGTTTCACAGCATGGGTGGAGCTTCGGACGGCATAGGACATGACAACACGGCGGGGACGAAACGAGAGCAGGTGGGGACGAGAAAGAACAGAGGGGGTGGGTGCGGCAATGAAGACGGTGACTAGACGAAGAGGAGACTGACAGACGGGACCCGCTGGGCAGAGAAAAGAGAGAGACCTGGTGAGAGGGTCTGGTCAAAACGGAGAGGGTGGTCGAAAATGAGAGGGCGATCGAAAACGAGAAGGTTTCAAAAGGCTGAGAGGGTTGCAAATTTTTAGACAGGGTTGTAAAGTTCACACAATTATGAAAAAATTCCTAGAGATATGATAGGCTAAAATAAAATATTTCCTACTTAACATTGGTAATTAAGTTTACAAATAAATTAATTTTAATTTTTGAGAAAAGGAAAACCCCTTTTTAAAAGAACTAGAAAAATCCAAAAAAAGAATTAAAATAAGTTTTTTGATTTTAAATACCAGAAAACCCAAATAAATTTAGTTTTGAATTAATTGAAGTTTGGTTTAATCATTTAAATTAATTTAAAATTTTAAAATTTTAGGTTAAGCTTTACCAATTCAACCGTAAATAGAATGGTTATTTTTATTTTAATTTTTTCGGAAAGCCTACAGATACTGTCTGCGCGTATACGCTTTTGGTCATCGTCGTTCGGTCGCGCCTCCACGTTCCGTCCCCAACAGCGCCAGTGCGCCATCACCACACTCCCGCGTTATCCTCTTCCAAATACGAACCCCTCCCCAGCCCCCTTCCTACTAGGGTTTATCTTCTCCAACTGCAACCACCAAGCTCGAGCCCGCGCGCCGCTCTAATGGCGCTCGCGGGCCGCTCCTCCCTCCTCTGCTCCTCCTCCTCCTCCGCTTGCCTCCGCCGCCTCAACCCGCTCCTTTTCTCCGCCCACCGCCGCCCGGCGTGGACCCCGCGCCGCGCCGCCCGCAGGTTCTGCACAGGTAACGGCTAGCTTCTAGGGCTCGGTTCGTTTCGCTCAGTTGGTGTAATTCGGTGAGAATTGCTTATCGATTGATTGGATTGGTTCCGTTGCGGCAGCGATTGCCTCAGAGAGGGATGTGTTCACCTCCCCGGAGACCGCCAAGACGTTCGACTTCACCAACGAGGAGAGGATCTATAAGTGGTAATTTTGCGTGTCCGCTATGAGTTATTTATTTTTCTTGCTTTGTAATCCATTTATGCTCATTGTCATGAGGTCATGATAAGTATGGTTATGATGGTTTGACTGGTAATTTGGCAATTTTGTACAAGATTTGATGTATGATCCTGTAATGTCTTCGCCGTCAGCGAGCCGCCAAACGAAAGAAGAACCCAGGGGCGGAGAAGAGAAGAGAAGGAAGGATACGCTACAGCATTTTTCTTAATCGATAATTGTCGGAAATTACATAGTGCGTGTTCTCAACATCAACTCGCGCCATGCACTCTGCTCCTCCTCTGCTGTCTTCTGTGCTGGTCTCATCACACTGCCTCCCTCCTGAGAATAAGCTTATCCCCAAGCTGAAGCGCTGGGAAACCTTGTGCGCAGCACATCATAATCTTCCCATGTAGCCATTGCTGTCGGCAAGGTTGTCCATTTGATCAAAACCTGCAAATGAGCTGCATTACCTTTCCTGACCAGTCTTCTGTCCAGAATTTCCTCTGGCTGAACATCCACCCGAGAGAAGTCAACTGGATTAGGTATTAATGAGAACACTGGTGTATGATTCGGCACTTGAGGTTTCAATTGAGAAACATGAAACACTGGATGTACTAAGGCTCCTTCTGGTAGTTCCAATTTGTATGCTGCCACTCCTACCTTTTCCAAAATCATATAGGGACCAAAGTACTTGTATGACAATTTCGGATAAGGCCGGTTAACAACCGAGGATTGAGCATAAGGTTGCAATTCCAGGAATACTTTTTCACCCACTTGAAACTCTCTCCATGATCTCTTCTGATTAGCATATTGTTTCATGTGCAACTGTGATTTTGCCAATTGCAGTTTCAGGCTTTCAGCAATCCTGAGTATGTCTCTCTCTCAGTGATCATATCTATCACAGACGAATTGCTAGCAGTAGTGAGATCTGGAATGATGCCAAACTGAGGTTCAACCCCATACAAAGCTTTGTAGGGAGTACATCCTAAAGATGTATGATAACTGGTATTATACCAATACTCAGCCAAGGGCAGCCATTGTTTCCATTTAGTTGGTGTTTCTTGAATTGCACACCTCAAATACATTTCTAAACACTGATTAACCCGTTCACTTTGGCCATCAGTCTGAGGATAATATGCAGTGCTCATTTGCAATTTGGTGTCCAATAGATTAAATACCTCTCTCCAAAATAAACTTGTAAATATCTTGTCCCTATCTGAAGTGATAGTTCTAGGTATGCCATGCAATTTCACTACATTATTAAGAACTACCTTTGCTATTTGAACAACAGTAAAGGGATGCTTAAGAGGGAAGAAATGTGCATATTTAGTAAATCTGTCGACTACTACCAAAATGGCATTATATCCTTCCGACCTGGGTAGTCTCTCGATGAAATCCATGGTCACATCTTGCCAAGCTCCCTTTGGAATCGGCAAAGGACATAACAGTCCAGGTAATTTGCAATGTTCATGTTTTGCTTGCTGACACACATTGCATTGCTTAACAAATTCCTCAACATCTTGTTTCATTCCACACCTTCTTCATTCTTTGATATGTAGCTTGACTGCCTGAATGGCCACCCACTGGAGAAGCATGAAGGGCATGTGTTAATTTAGTTTGCAGCCCTGCATTAGACCCAATCCAGATACTTCCTTGATGTCTGATAATTCCTTCTACCAGTGCATACCCTTGATTATTTGACCCAGTCAGTGCTAGCTGCATCAACAATTCTTTTGCTTGTGCATCCACTTCATAAGAATTGAACACCTCTTGAATCCATACCGGTTGGGCCATTGAAATTGATTGGATCTGGTACAGATGTCCCACTTGAGATAGAGCATCGGCCACCTTATTGTTTTTCCCCTTCTGATACTGAAACCTGTACTGCAACCCAATCAATTTGGTCATTGCTTTCTTTTGTAACTCTGAATGTAGCACTTGGTCTTCCAAGTTACACAAGCTCTTGTGATCTGTCTTGATGACAAAGGGTCCTCTTTGCACATATGGCCTCCACTTCTCAATTGCCATCATAATGGCCAAAAATTCCTTCTCATATATTGACAACTGTTGATTCCTTACCCCCAAGGCTTTGCTGTAAAACGCTACTGGATGGCCTTTTTTACTGAGAACAACCTCAATGCCAGTGTCACAAGCGCCAGTTTCAACTGTGAATGGTTGATGGAAATCTGGTAATGCTAAAATAGGAGCTTGGCTCATAGCTTCTTTCAACTTTTAAAACGCAATCTGAGCTCCCTCAGTCCACTGAAATCCCTTTTTTTGTAACAATATAGTCAAGGGTTTGGCCAATATCCCATAATACCCCACAAAATTTCTATAATATCTTGTCAGACCTAGAAAACCTCTTAATTTTGACACATTTACAGGAATAGGCCATTGGATCATTGCTTGAATTTTAGAATTATCAGTAGATACACCTTGATCAGAAATTATGTGTCCCAGATATTCCAGTTTCCTTTGAGCAAAACTGCATTTGCTTCTTTTAGCCACCAACTGATGCTGTCTCAAAGTGTCCAACACAATATTCAATTATTTCACATGATCTGCCATATCTTTGCTATAGTCTAAAATGTCATCCATAAAGACTAGTATAAACTTTCTCATGTAAGGAGCAAAAATGGAGTTCATTAGACACTGAAATGTGGCAGGTGCATTTGTTAATCCAAATGGCATGACTCTAAATTGAAATTGGCCGTGATGTGTCTTGAATGCTGTCTTATGCTCATCTTGTTCAATCATTCTAATTTGGTGGTATCCAGATTTAAGATCTAGTTTAGAAAAGTATCTAGTACCAGCCAACTCATCTAATAGTTCATCCACAATAGGCATAGGGAACTTACTTTTAACAGTAATAGCATTCAACTTTCTGTAATCCACACAGAACCTCCATGTTCTGTCCTTCTTTACTAGCAACACAGGATATGCAAATGGGCTTAAACTGGGTGTGACAATCCCTGCTTGGATCATCTCAGTCGCTTGTCGTTCAATATTATCTTTTGCAAAGGAGAATATCTGTGTGGCCTAGAATTGACATAAGCACTTTCTGGTAGAAGGGTAATCCCATGATCAAACATTCTGTGAGGAGGTAATCTCTTTGGGTCTTGAAAAATATCATCAAACTTTTGTAAAACAGATTGAATCTGTTCTGGTATCTCCTCTTGGTTTTCTTCTTGAGATTTCTCCAGTACCATAGTAGCCTAAATCTCATTTCCTTTGTGCTATTTCTCCACTGAGATTTCCTGTAACTCCATACCCTTTTCAGAGTTTTTTACACCTTGCAGTTTAATAGTCCTGCCATTGTGTTCGAATAATATAGCATCATAACCTCCCAACTCCAACACTTTCATGTCATGCTGAAAAGTGTGGCCCTGCCATCTCATATCAGTGATCGCTTTGTCACAGTATATCACCTGTCCATTAGCTACCTTAACTGTCATGGTGTTGACCAGTTGACCTTCATTGGTGTACATCCTAGGCTCTCCACTAGGTTAGCATTCACAAAGCTATGTGAGCTACCCTAATCAATCAACTTATCAACATCACTTGGTTTTCTACTAAGGCCCTCATCCTTAGTGTTTTAGGATGATCTGCACCTGACATAGCATTCAGAGAGAGATGCATTCTTCTTCTTCTTCCTCACCAGCTATCACGACATCTAAAACCTCATCATACAAAATTTCCTGCACTTGCATTGCTTTAATCTGCCCTTGGTTTTGTATCTGACATTCGTGGCCAGGAAGTAACAATCCACCTTGAAGCATTCTCAATGCAAAATTCAGCATTACGAACTAGGATGAAGAATGCTATCTTATTTGATTCAACTAATGTATTGTTAGTTTGTTACTGAAATAGAGTTATATGCAAAGTTCAGCATTTATGACCTAGGATGAAAACTGTTAACTTAAAGGTCTCACTGCTGAAATATGCATGTACCTTGGTGTTAAACACTACATGTTCATATAGCTGCAGGCCGGCTTTTCTATGTGTCTGCTGTGGCATAAGTTGACAATGATTCTGATTTCTACCTGCTCCAATGGACACATCAAAACCAATAAACAACATTTAACATATTGAATTGAATAGATCTAATTTTATTTTGCTACTTGCTTTGTTTCCCTGTTTCACTACAAGTTCATGATGGAATGCACTACAATTATTTCTAGCACTACAGTAAGCTTTCCTTATACCAGATGTACTGGATGCTTTATAGGTGGGAATCTCAGGGATTCTTTAAGCCTAACTTTGACCGTGGAGGAGATCCATTTGTCATCCCAATGCCACCTCCAAATGTTACTGGATCACTGCATATGGGGCATGCTATGTTTGTTACCCTTGAGGTAGGATTATTAAAATTTCCAAGATTATGGTGCTTATTCTGTTGAATAACTATAGTCTGATAATATGCTTTACAAGTAGTTCATTCATTTGTTTCGTTATCATGATTTTTTTTGTATTACATTCGCCTTGTTGTTTTGTCGTATCATGAATTTATATCTTTATTATACCTTTGAAGTGATTTGCTTGTTAACATGAGCATAAGCTGTTATGGCCTATGCATGTGCCTTCTGAGATGAATCTGTCTCTTAAAGAAATCCATCACACATTCACAATGGCAACTAATTTCTGGCGCTGAACCAGTGAAACGCGCCATGGATAGTAAAATAAACACTAGTTGCTATAACTGACATGTTACAGTTAAACTAGCCTACTTAAGTCATGTGATGTAGTCTAGATTCCTATACAATTAGTTTGCATATACAGCACAAAGTTGGTAAAGTTCAGTTTTGTTTCTTTCCATTTTGTGGGCCCTGCATTATTTTTCTTACTAAAAGTATCCCCTTTTCGTTAAGTAACTCAGGATATAATGGTAAGATATTTCCGTATGAAAGGGAGGCCTGCACTTTGGATACCTGGTACTGACCATGCTGGGATTGCAACTCAGGTTTGTAGATCTTACTGCACATTTGATATAAATTCAATTTTGCATTCAAAAAATCTTGGTGGAGTAACAGGCTGATTTTCCTTTTTAATTTTTTGCATTTACATTTCAGTTGGTTGTGGAAAAGATGTTAGCTGCTGAAGGCATCAAAAGAACAGATCTGACCCGGGAGGAGTTCACGAAAAGGGTTTGGGAGTGGAAAGAGAAGTCAGTCCTTTTTCTGAACCTTGACCAATTTGTGTACACTGTACACCGTTTTCCTATGCACCTGGAGATTATGATCTTTCTGCTGCTTTGAATCAATCCTTGCTATTAATTGCCTGTATTTACTATTAACCGCTCTTACATTCCCGTACTTAGCACCCCTGTGATTTCCTCCTTTTGCATCTAGTTGCTTAGCACCCTCCCTCCATCCGCTGTGCATTTGTGGAATGTGGGCACATGCTCACGTGCATAGCAGTTTATTTGTTTTGTTCTTTTCTGTCTTCTGGCATTGCTATGTTGGGTTTTCTCTGTCATAATAATTTTGGCCATCTGGATGACTAAATAGGCTTTCATTATTCTTCTAAACTGTGAAGTGAGTTATCATGAACTTGTGATAGAAAATCATTCTGGTTGATTCATTCATTCTAGAACGTTACATTTTTAAAATTTCGTTTTAAAGCTGGATTTCATGCTGGATTGTTTGTGAAAGTAATGTTTTTCCCCCACTCTAAACACTGTTTGCCTTTCAGGTATGGGGGTACTATCACTAATCAGATTAAGCGATTGGGTGCATCTTGTGATTGGAGTCGTGAACGTTTCACTCTTGATGAGCAATTAAGCCGTAAGTTTAGCTTTTATTTTCCATTGCAATGATGCTATTTGCATTTAGTAGTACCTGTATTATTGTGGCATCACCTTAGAGGAAAACTACTAGCTAGTTTCCTGATATATAGGGATTTATATGCTAGCTATCTTCTTCTGCAATTATCTTATCAACGAGGTAACATTGTTGGATCCATTAATTTGGTTGTGTTGGTCAACTTGCATTTAAACAGGATCATGGTAATGGTCTGGGTCTGGGGTATCTTACTCTTGTTATGACTCCCGACTGTGCCACTTCTGCTCATTTTTATGAATGAGAATGGCAGCTGTTTGAATGTTGAACCCAGATCTGAAGTGTTCTTATGAGATTTAGATACACTTGTAGATTTTGACCTAGCTTTCATCGTAGAACTGTTAGTACATACAGTTGTGGTTGTTCAATATAGTATATTAGGTGATGGTAGTTTGGCCCCTCAAGCTGAACATTAGTGTTTGGTGGTTATTTGTACAACTGATGTCTCAATGGTTTTTCTTTCTATTTTGCAGGTGCAGTTGTTGAAGCATTCGTTAGGCTTCATGAAAAAGGGCTTATATATCAAGGTATACTAATTAATCATGGTTACATGTTCTATTACAGAAGGAAGTGACTGCATATTCTTGTGCGGTTGTTGAATGTGATATACCGTTTTCCATTTTCTAATATCTTCCTTATGTTTTTCTGTTGCATAACCTAATTTTGCTTGGTCATAATTTCTTGTTGACTATATTAACAGACTTAGTGCTGGTATATTTAATACACTTAGTGCTGGTATATTTAATACTAACTGACTTTGAAAACTCTTTTCAGTGTCAGTAAATTTAGCAGTAGTGAAACACAGACATGCACTTATGTGAAGTAGGGGCTGGGGGGTAATAACTTTGTCTTGTATGTGCTTTTCTATTATCAGTTTACCTCTTTATCAGTTACAAGTACAACACAAGTTCCAGAAGTTTCCAAGGGCCCTGCCTTCTACAAGATTAGTCCCGGAATGTATCTAGTACATTTATTTTTTTGTTGGTTACTGCTTATAGGATAAGTATATGGTGGAATGCTGCTCTGGATGTGAAAACTCTTGACTCTCTGATTAGTCTGCTGTCTGCCTCCTTCCATACTCCCATATTTTTGTGAATCAGAATCATAGGATGTATTGGTTGATGAAAAATTCCATTAGGCCAAAAGTGAGCGGCTATAGTTCTGTACTGTGCAAATTATGAATTGAGCCTTGTGGTGCCCAGAGGTAAAAAACCTGGCTGATAACCGGCGGGCGGCGGTAAAAAAACCAGCCGAAAATTTTTTGATTTCAAATTTGAATTTTTAATTCCATAATGTCCTTCCCCAGTTGGTTTAGGCATTGTTATGCTAGATTATCTAGTGAAACATTGGTTTTTAGTATATTTAGCACTTATAATATACAAAAGAGCCTTTGATGCTCTTTGGATGCTCCTTGGATGCTCCATCCTGTCATGGCGGCTTTGGACAGCAACACATGCCATTGCCTCCCTCTTGCATAGTGAATTGCTAATCAATGGACCAAAATGCCCATAGCCAAAAATATCTTGAGAGCCTTAGAGATAAGGCAAGGGCATAGTGGTCATTAACCAGCCACAAGGGAAGCCAGCTCTAGAGAGTGAAGCTACCAAGGAAGACTTTTTATGTACAACTTGAAACAATTTCTCATTAATATTTTGCATTATTCCAAATTTAAATTGGCTAATTACTATTTTCCGGTTTTTCACCGGTTTTCCGATAACGGTCCGAGAAAACCAAGGTTTAAAATTTGAAATTCAAATTTGGTCCCGTTTTTAATTTCCGGTAACGGCGGTTCTTACGGTACGCCGTCGGCCGGGAACTTCCCCGGAAACGGGATTTTGATCTCTGGTGGTGCCTACTAGGTCTTCTACTCTTCTCTTACTTATTTCTGGTATTCAGAAGCAGTGGGGAACGTCCCCAGGATAACCTGAAATTATATGATAAAGCAATTTGTTACTTCCATCACTCGTATCGTGGTACTTTTTGCAGAAACTACTTTATATGTTCCGTGGTAAGATGATACAATTATGTTTGCACTTTGCAGCATTCAATTTTATGTTTCACAAGATATTCAATCTAATTATGGTCAAATGAGGATCATATTTATTGATCAGAACAATAATATCTGCCGAATGCCAATTCAATGGAAGTAGGCACCATGTGTTCCATCCAACATAATTAAACATGCTGATGATAATACCATGTGTTCCTTTTGTTATGCTTGGGTGAGTTCATGTCGAGGATGGTCGTGCTTGTGATACCATTTTTTGGTGGTATTTCTCTTGTTGGACAGAAATTTAGGAATTGTTATTCTTTTAAGTGTTGTGGTTTTGTCTTGAATATTGAAGGACTAGTTTTACCTTATATACCTTTGGTAAATATTGGTTGATTCATTGTATTTTCATTCACAGGATCTTATTTGGTCAACTGGTCTCCTAACCTGCAGACTGCAGTATCCGATTTAGTATGTGAAACGATTGCCTTTTTTTTTCAACAAATAGTTGCATACATCTATCTGTGCAGATATATAATTTGAACAAAAAAAAAATCGACAACACTGCACAAAAAAGCTGACAAACTTCAAAACTTCATGGATGGTTTTGCATGAGCCAACTCCAGATTTGATCCTGACATGGTTTATCTAATCAGGAAGTAGAATACTCAGAAGAACCTGGTAAATTGTACTTTATCAAGTACCGTGTCGCTGGTGGATCCAGGTAATTTTCATTGCATCCTTAATCTTGTGATCATACATTTCATTATTATTTAATTGTGAGTTGACATTATGTAGTCAATAATGCTATCATATGTATTGCTGATTGTATTTACAACTAATGCATGGTTGTTTTTACCACCATAGTGTTGTTTCCCTCTTGTGATGTTTTAAGTGTGAGCATTCTCTGGAGAATGAGTTTGCATGATGTACAGTTTATCTTTTGCATTCTAATATGAGGAATCTAACAGCATGGTTGACATTGTCTATTGATGAAAATTGCTTAATACTTACACATATTTAAATTTATTCTTGTGGTGTAGGAATGATTTTCTGACTATTGCGACAACACGACCCGAGACTCTATTTGGTGATGTTGCAATTGCCGTTAATCCAGAGGTATGATCCCTTCAGTGCTGTGCAGTAAAGCTAAGTATATTAGAAAACCATTTCTTGTGTTCTGTTACAACCTATGCTATAACTGCATCGAGCTATTTTATTTCTTGAACAGCTTGAGTTTAGTAACCAATCTTATTTTGATTATGTAAACTGCCAATGCAGGATGAGCGTTATGCACAATATGTTGGCAAATTGGCTATTGTACCGTTGACATTTGGGAGACATGTTCCTATTATTGCTGATCGGGTAAGAACACAACTTAATATTATATGTAGTATATTGTATGTTTCTAGCAAATTCAGAAAGGACGTTTCGACATTAAGCAAATTAAATCAATGCAAAAACACCATATTTGCTTGACGCTAGTGTTCCTCATCATCTTTTTTGTGTCATCATGCCACCTGTACATGCAAATTTTATACCATCGCTTGTTCATGTTGTTATCCACTTCACGGGTGACACTGTTTCTGTGGCTAAGTTTTGATCAATGCAACTTCTTCATCCCAAGCTGGTTACCCCTTTGCTTGACGTACATACATGAGATATGTATTCTACAAGTGCTTCACACTGTTTGTGAAAACAAAATGACAAAAGATGGAATAGGGGAACACTGTATTTCATTAATCCTGTATTGAATATACAAAATTACATGCTCCTGCAGGAGTACATCTTTTGCCTTCGCGTCTATGCTTAAGGAGTAAATCTAACTGGAGATTGTGTAGTTTGCCGATTCCTAGAACCTTTGCATGGCATTTGGTTAATTACATTTGCAGGACAAGCCTACAGAATACCTCCGATTAAGCTGCGCTTGTGGTCGCTGTTGTGTTTATATTGCTCGTCCATATGCAAGTATGGTGTTGATGTAGAAGCAAATCGTGAGGATGTTGATGTGCGGATGTGATGTGGGTGGCTTTGTTTCGCTGATGCCCAGTCGCTATACGTCATTGTTGTGTCGGTTCGTGGACAGGATATGTCGATGAAGAAGATGAATTTCGCCTCGTAGGTGCCCAGTTATGTGTACGCCTACCTTCATCGGACGCGGACGTGTGTGTTGCCTTTGCCTCATCGGTGCCCGACAATGGAGTGTTCGGTCCCGTCCGTTTGGGATGTGTCAATGGGGTAGTGACCTTGCCTCGTCCCTTGGGAGAGGAGAGAATAGGAACACTATATATAGTGTACAAGAAACCCTAGACTAGAAACCTAGACAATTACATAACTACCCCTAACACTTACATGACTATTACACTTCTACCACACATTATACTACTACCCTTAACACCCCCACTCAAACTCAATGTGTTTCAAGAGGATAATACTAAAATAAAAGATAAATCCGAAATCCAGGCTTGAAGATGTCGTCGAAACATGCAACTCTTGAACAAAAATTGTCCTTCGGCCCTTCACACACGAATGTCTTGATTTGGAGATATTGAAACCGATAGGAATAGAGGGATATGTCAAATCAAGCCGTAGAAGAGAGAGATAGAGATGAAGACGTGAACCAGATTCGCCCACCTAAGAAGTGAGGTGACGGTGTCGGATCTGGTGCTTGACGAAGGCAAAGACGACGGACTAGATCCGCCCACCCAAGATGTGAGGTGATGGTGTCGAATCTGGCGCCCAATGAAAACAAAGACGAAGAGATAGTTGATGATAACGACAAATAAGGCCATTGATTAAGAGTTGCAATGATGCGAAGATGTGTAGCAAGATGGCTACATGAGGACCAAGAGGGCAAAGTCGCATCAACAACACCGATGATGGGGTGACCACACTCGATCCAATGGCCGGACCGCGGCAACCCGAAAAGGAAGAAGCAATCGGCTGATCGACAAAGGATGTGATGAACTAGCAAGACTTCGACGAACTCAAAGAGAGATGCAGCGGACTTAGATGTACCCGATGGAAATAAAAGGAAAATAGACTTAGGATGCTAGCAGCAGAGGCGTAGCATTAGCAAGCGACAAGAGCGAGCTCACCAAATTTCAGTGGAAAGTCCAAAGAGGACAAGATGGAAGATAAATAAATGAGGCCGAAGCCGGCGAGATGGCCAACCCCAACTGGCGAGGCAGAGCACAACAGAGCATCGAGCCGAGGCAGAGGTGACAGTGACGACAACAGGATGATGAGCTTTGTTGTGCAGAGCACAAGACGATGAGCTTCGAGGTGGAGTTGCCCTGGCGGCAGCATCCCTCTGCTTTGCTTCGATGGCGCAGAGCAGAGGAGCTCGTGATAGGCCATCGGCGTTGCGAAAGATGGATCCAACAGCGATGAGGTTGAGCTCGAGGAGGCCGGATCCACCACCGGTGACAAGGGAGATGACCGGATCCACCGCCGATGACTAAGGGAGAAGGCCGGAACCGACGTCAGATGAGTTGGGGACGACCGGATCCAGAAGCGCTGGGGTCGGGGATGGCCGAAAATGACGATGGCGAACTCCAGAGGTTGGCGGCCAGATCCGAGTGGATCTGGTCGGGAAGAGGACGACGGCGGTGTATATGTCCTTGGAGTCGGTTGGGGTTGCCGGTGAGCAGCCTCGAGTTGGGCACGCACATCTTGGCAATATCGCGAGCACTTAGCCTGCATTCTCGCAGCAGCTCAATTTTGGGCTTGACCACCCTCTCGAGGTCCGAGGTGAGGAGGTAGATGTTGCGCTTGACGAGAAGGAACTTCTCCGGCGATCCCAGGAAGGGCATGCAAAACCCGAGCTTCTCTTGGATGTTGAAGGAGCGGAAGACACAGGGGTGCCAGGCGGATGAAGCTCCGGATTTGTGTGGCGGAGGCGCAGGTGAGAAGCTAGAGACGTGGACCTTGAGGGTGTTGTCGACACTGCAGTTGAGGATCTGTGGGTCGTGGGCTACGACGTGGGAGACGAGGACTCTGTATCGGGCGAGGAGGGCATCGGCACTGGCGATGGATCCGCGCTCGATCTGTCGGATCCCGTCGCCCACCGTAGCGCCGCTGGATGGATCGATGTGGATCGAGCTCCTGACACCAGATCCGGAGGAGGCGAGCATGGACGAGCTCTCGCCAATGGATCCCGCACAGAGGAGAGCTCCTAACACCGGATTCAGAGGAGGCTTGCGTGGACGAGCTCCCGCCAGATCCAGAGGAGGTGAGCCGCATCGGGCGAGGACGTCGATGCCGGCGATGGATCCAAGCTCGATCCGTCGGATCCGTGGAGCAGAGGCGGTGGCCAGGAGCATAGGAGACAAGGTCGCGTCGCGAGGCCCCGGTCGAGAGGAGCTCTGGCCGAGGATCTTCGGGGCAGCTCGAGGCGATGGAGACGCCGGATCTCCTCCACCGCGGAAAGACTAAGGAGCAGCGGCTGCTAGCTCGACTGCTTGAAGAAAGATGAAGACCGACTGCGGGGGAGAGAATGAATGGCTCTGCTGATGAAGACCGACGTCTTGCTATTGCTGCTACTTTGCATCTCGTAGGATTGCTATTGGGTATTGTTGCTACTTGACATTAACAAACTATTGATATACTGAAGATAAAAACAAGATTGGGTGCTGCCCCCGGGAGTAGATTACTCCTCCTGGGCGCGGCTTGGGTGGAAGAAGATGGAGGCTAGAGTTTGTATGTAGGCCCTGATACCATGTTAGAATTTGGGAGAGGAGAGGAATAGGGGCTGAATTGTTGGTTCTATTGCAAGAGCCCAAGGGACTATATATAGTGTACAAGAAACCCTAGACAATTACATAAGTACCCCTAACACTTACATGACTATTACACTTCTATCACACATTACACTACTACCCTTAACAAGCACCAGGCCATAATTTTGTCTAGCCTCGTCGGTCGTAGATGGATAGTAATAGGGACATGTCTCGCCTCGTCGGTCATAGACGGGTGATATTATAGATGATAAGGTGGCCTTTTTTCCTCGTCGCCACCTGGCGATGGTGTCGATGTATGTAAATTATGCGGATTGTGCGCCTTGGTCTTACGGCTGGCGATGTGCATATGTTGCAATGGATGATGCTTGCTTTGAAGCTTTCAGTAATCTTGCTCCCGTGCAAGGGGCAATGTAATATAAATATGATATTCTCTATACCATGAGAAGTATTGGTTTACATAGTCACAATCAGTTATGCCAAATGGGATTTCAAACTATGGACTTCATAGGTAGTTCAGCCGTATTGGGAGAATCCATACCGCGCTCGTGTTAATTCCATGGCCAGTTCTGTCTCATTGGGAGAACATGTACTATGATCGTTTCGATCTATAGCCAGTCTCACATTAATGGAGAATCGGTGCTGTGCTCATGTAGATAAATAGCTGATTCTAGTCTCAACCAATTGTTGGATTGATTTGCAGTGGTAGCCGTATGCTCTAGAGAATTTTATTCTTATAAGGCAAGATCAACCAATAAGGCTTGATCAAATTGCTCACCATCGAATAAGAGAGTCATAGGTTGCTGCGTGTTGTTGATGAAGAGCGAGACGCACGGGTCTCGGAGGAATGAGTAATAGTGTTTTGCTATTTCTCGTCGATTTTCTCTTGGTTGATGTCATGCACGGCTTCTGTACGCGGGCGAGAGGTGTTATTCGGCGTCGCTTTACGCGAGGACCAAAGATTGCATGCGTGTGCGTGGCCGTGAGGCCATGGGGATGTTGTTGTGCCTTCTCTGCGTGCGTGCTTGGGGTGCATACGTGCGGCTGGCTGCATGCACGTGCATGCTTATCAAGTCGTTGACTAGTCGACAAGTCGCCGGAGGACGTCCGACTGGAGTCACCGACTCGACTTGCCCCGGCAAAGAGACAAGAGAGGGGAGTGCGGGAGGGAGGGCAAATGGGCTCAATACTCACCTTCGACCTCGGAGAGGCGCAACCGGCAGCTCCATCGGGTCTCCGCCGCACCGTTGGCCCGGCTCCACCGTCAGCCGCGACCGGCCACGAGGAGGCGACGGCGAAGGAGCGCCGAGGAGGACGGAGGAGGCGGCTCGGCGAAGGGGCGGGGAGGAGGCGAGGCGGCGCGAAGGCGCGAGGAGGATCTGGCCTGGCTCGGCCGAGCGGGGGAGGCGTGGCGGCTCTGCGGCGTGGGGCGTGGGAAAGAGAGGTAGCTGTGCGCGGGGACGGAAAAAGCAAAAGGCGGCGGCGGTCGAGCGGCCGGCGGCAATGATCTTCTGCGCCGAGATTATCTGCTGCCAGATCATATAATAAGATTTGTCGACTAGTCGGTGACTAGTCGACTAGTCGGCAAGTCGGTCACTACGAGTAGTGTCGACTTGCCGACTTAATAACCTTGTGTACGTGTATTCTGTGTGCGGCGCTGCAGCGAGGGTGTGTGTGCATCCCTTTCTAGGCGAGGGGTCGAGTGCCTTTATAGCTCGTGGCAACCTCCGGATAGAGTGCATCGCGAGTTGTTTAAATTGTGTACGAGTCTATCTCTTATCTCTAAGGAACAACCAGTGGTGGTGCTAATTGTCTTTCCTCGTTGATAAGTGCTATGGGTACTCATGACTCATGAGCATGGATCAAAATCGTAATCCTGTTGAACGGAAAACCCGAAGCAAATTCAAATTTAGTTTTCAAATTTTGATCGTTTTAAACAAATTCAAACGAATTTCATCCGTTTTTCCGTAAATCCGGGTACTCGTAAACTGGCATGACCTTGCTCATGAGTATACCGAGAGGGAAGGCTTCCATCAATGCCATGTGGACCCACTATTTGTTTGATCATGTGTTGAGTACGTTTGTATGTTCACAAATCAATTCCGACCACCACCGAACCAGCCAGGGACGTCTTTCATGCGGGCTGGCGTGGCCATCAAGTTAAACATGTGATTTAATTACTTGTCAATCTCTAATCTTACCGTATATTTTAAACCAAGTGTTTGATTTGCGATCTGTTTGGACCTCCATGCTCCTTACGATGAATCCAACTAAAGTAGTCCGATATTAGATATGTTACGCGTAGAAAAATATTTGACGACGCACGGGGCTGCACATCATAGTCTTGCTTCATGATATTTTGTACTCAGTATGCTGCAGTAAAGTTACGTGTCAACAAATATTGAGTTACATGTGGGCCATTGCCTCTTTATCATATATATTTATTATTTTATTATTTCATGAATTTTGTGTACAAAAATTCATCAAACACAAACTTCCATGTACTCATATTTTTTAATATGAATTCATGTTGTTTCTCCAATTGCTAAAAAAACGACTTAATGTTGAAAATCGGGTCAAATTTGATATAGATGCATTTGAAGGGAATTCTTAAGGGAGGCAGTGTTGTGTTCCTTAGGCTGTAAAAGATGACAAGTTTCTTAAGAAGAGTGTCCTTTTTCTATCCTTAACAGACTTTGCATGGCTCCTGTGAATAATAACTATTGGTTCTATGATTTACAGTATGTTGATCCAGAATTTGGAACAGGGGTGCTGAAGATTAGCCCTGGACATGATCATAATGATTATCATATTGCTCGAAAGCTTGGGCTGCCAATTCTTAATGCTGTGAACAAAGATGGTACACTAAATGATGTTGCTGGATTATACAGGTATTACCTTTTTTTTTCAAACTGCATGTAAACTGTCAAGTAAACTGTTCTTCTCTTATCCTGTGGTGGATATGTTTATGGCTTGCGATTTTCCATTTGCAATTTCTTCTTTCTATTCCATGTTGCACTATATATAAAAGATCTGAATCTAAGCTGCTTATAAACCCATATATGCTTCTCTTTGTAATGTGACTTGAATTTGCCTTCTACTTGATGACACAAAAACTGGACTCTGTTTAACATGTTAGATGTTAGATATGTCTCTTGTATAATGTGTTCTTTGCATATTTACCTACACATGTAACATGTATATTTTGGCCTTAGCCCATTGGAATAAAAAATAGCTTATTCCATCGTGGTATCAGAGTCCATGACTCTCCTCCACAAACACCCTAACCCTAGCGTCTCCTTTCCGTCCTCCCACGTGGCCGCCGCCGCAGCCATTCATTGGCAACCATTGCCGCAGCCATTCATTGGCAACCATTGCCGCCGTCGTCTGCTTCGCCCTGTGTTCCTTGCGCCCAACTCTACGCTCCTCTGCTCTGGATCTCTGCTCCGCACGCCCAAGCTGCTCGAGCCCAGATTTGCCGCCGCCGCCCCATATCCGCCGTCACCAAGACAGCCACCGCCACGCCGGATCTACTCTCCTCTGTTGCGGCCCGAGCTCCTCCGCTGCGTCTTGGCCTCGAGCCTGAGCTCGGATCGACGCCACGGCGGCCCCGGCGCCTCCTTTGCTCGATCCCACGCCTCGTGCCCTCGAGCTCCTCCTTCCTCGCCGCCGCCGCCTCAACGCCTCCCTAGCGCCGCCTCACGAGCCTCCTCTGCTCGGAGCTACGCTGGCCGCCGCCTCCGAAGCGCTGCCGCCTGAAGCCGCTTCTCACCGAGCGGCCGCCAGAAGCTTCGCTCTACTCCACCGATGGCTACCACCGGCGGCTCCTTCGCTATCCCGCTCCCCCATGTTTGGTTCGACGGGACGAGCTTCCAGGAGTGGGTTGTTCACCTAAGGATTCTCCTCAATAGCCAGTCCCTTTGGGGTCACCTCACCGTCAAGCAACCCTGTCCGCCTTGCCCTACGCCGCCAATTCTGCCTGCTCTTCCTGCGGGTGCGGATCAAGTTGCTCATAAGGCCGCCACTGCTACTCTAAAGGAGGCCCTGGAGCTCTACCAGTCTGAGCTGTACGCCTATGAGAGATGGCAGGATGTCGACGCTCGTGCTACTACCATGCTGGTTGGCAGCATGCCTGTGGCCATCTCCATGGATGTGGTGGAGCTGCTGACGACTCAGCTGATGTGGGAGTGCCCTCGAGCTCACTACCACCGACGAGTGATGCTATATACCTCTCTGTCATGCGCCAGGCGCACTCCCTTCAGCAGCCCGATGCCACCGTGGATGACTTCTACCAGCAGATGTCTGAGGTGCGGCGTCAGCTTGACTCTCTGGGGCCAGATGTCTGTCGGACATGTCCCTGCTGTGTGCGGCTCCACGCTCACCAGGAGACTCATCGTCTCTACGACTTCCTGATGCGTTTCCGGCCTGAGTTTGAGACAGTGCGTGCTCAGCTCCTGACTTGCCACCCGCGCTAGACCTTGGTAGAGACCCCACGGGTGTTCGTGTTGCGGAGATTCGTCTTCGTGACGCGGCTCAGATGCAGGTTGTCTTGTCTGCTTCAGTGCATGTTCCTTCAGCACCGACCATGGTCCCTCCAGCTCTCGCGGCACCAGTGGTTTTGCTGTCTCTACTGCTGGTCTCAGCTGCACCTACTGCCAACGTGACGACCAGAGGTACCTGGACTGCTACAAGAGGAAGAGGGACCAGGGCCGTAGGGGTGGACGTCCACTGAAGGGCTCTGGAGGTTCTTCCCACTCAGGAGCTGGCGACTCTCGCCAAGCCTCCTCCAGTGACATCACTCAGCAGCTCCTCTCCCCGCTCCAGCGCTTCGATGTCGACTCGTTCTCAGACTTCTCGGGCTCTGCGCGTCTGGCTCTTGCTTCTCAGCAGTCTCCCTCGCCTCTATCAGGTATTTTGTCTCTGTGGATCTTGAACTCTAGTGCTTCTTTTCACATGACACCAAATTATACCTACCTCACTTCTGTGAGTCCCACAACTCTTTCTTCCATTGTTCAGACTGCAAATGAGACCTCTCTTCCTATTGCATGTTGAGTCACACTTTCCACTTCTTCCTTTCATGTTCCTGCAGTCTCTCATGTTCCCAAGCTTACTATGTAGCTTATGTCGGCTGGTCAGATCACTGATCACGACTGCTGTGTTGTTCTTGAGTCTGACTCTTGTTGTGTTTAGGACTGCCGTACGGGGACTCTACTTGGTACTGTCCCTCGGCGCCGTGGTTCGCAACGTCTTTGGGAGCCTGACTGGCTGCACCTTCTTTTCGTTGTCCACTAGCCAGTCAGCCACTACCACTGCCTCTGTTTTTGTTGCGTTCTCTAATGCTTCTTTTGCTCAGTGGCACCATCGTTTGAATAATCTCTGTGGATCGCGTCTATCGTTACTAGTAGGTTGTGTTGTTCTTGGGTTTATTTCCAGTGACACCTCTTTACATTATATGGGTTGTAAGTTTGGCAAGCAGCTTCAACTCCCCTATCCCTATTCCTTTACTGATTATGTTTCTAGTCGTCTTTTTGATCTTGTTCACTCTGATGTTTGGGGTTCGGCTCCCTTCGTTCCGAAAGGGGGTCTTTGATACTATGTGATCTTTATTGATGATTATTCTCGTCATACTTGGATCTACTTCATGTCCTTTCGCACTCAGGTTCTCTCTATTTACCAGATGTTTGTCACCATGGTTCACTCAGTTTGATTCGGTCATTCATGTGTTTTTTTGTTGATTCTGCTGGTGAATACCTATCAGTTGCTTTGTGTCGCTTTCTCGTTGAGCAGGGTACTCTTCCTCAGTACTCTCGTCCTGGTGCTCACGCTCAGAACGGTGTCTTTGAGCGTAAGCATCATCACTTACTTGAGCAAGCTCTCGTTCTCATGCTTGCCTCTTCTGTTCCACCTCACTTATGGGCTTAGGTTGTCTCCACTACTGCTTTCCTCATCAACATGTAGCCTTCCACTGCTCTTCAGGGTTCTATTCCTGTCGAGCGTCTCTACGATCGGGCTCCATAGTACAATCATCTTAGTTGTTTTGGTTCTGTCTGCTTCGTCATTCTTCCACCTCGTGAGTGCACTAAGCTAACGGTTCAGTCAGTTGAACGTGTTTTTCTCGTCGCTGCTACGACTCTGTTACTCATCGGGTGAGGATCTCTCGGGATGTCACATTCGATGTGTCCCGATCTTACTACCCTCGTCCCCCTACTGTCAGCTCAGATTTTCTTGTTGAGTCGATTTCCTTTCTAACTTATCTTGACCCTCAACTTTCCACTTTTGTTTCGCTTCCGCCTCCACCCTCTTATCTTCCCTCTTCTCCGGCTCCAGCTTTTCCCTCTCCTTCGGAGGTTCTTTCCAACTCTTTTGTCGAGATACGACCCTTTCCCCTGCACTACCCTCGCTGTCCTCGGCCTACTCCTCCTTCAGTTGAGCCTCCGTCTTTGTTATGCCCTGTTCCCAGTTCTTTTTCTCTGTCCATGTTGGGCCCTGCTCCACCTTCTCCCAGATACGTCTTCGTGATCGTCGCACTATCAGGCCTCCTGAGCGCTACAGCTTCGCAGCCGCCACTCTTTCTGAGCTTACGACCTACCGCATGGTTGCTGCTCACCCTGAGTGGCAGCTCGCGATGTCTGAGGAGATTGCTGCTTTAGAGTTTACTAGCACTTGGGATCTTGTGCCCTTACCAGCGCATCACTCCTATCACGTGCAAGTGGGTGTACAAGATCAAGATCAGCTCGGATGACTCTCTTTAATGCTACAAGGCTCGTCTTGTAGCACACGTTTTTCAGTAGGGGCATGGTCGTGACTACGATGAGACTTTCACTCCTGTCGTCCATATGACCACTGTTTGCACTCTCCTTGTTGTGGCCTCTGTTCGACAGTGGTCTCTCTCTCAGCTGGATGTTAAGAATGCCTTTCTCAATGGCGAGCTGCGTGAGAAGGTATACATGCAGCCGCCCTAGGCATTCTGTCCCTGATGGTATGGTTTGTTGCCGTCATCGCTCTCTATAGGCTCAAGCAACCCCCTCGTGCTTGGTTTGACCACTTCTCCTCTTTTGTCACTGCTGCCGGCTTCTCTGCTAGTGATCACGACCTTGCCCTCTTTGTCACACCTCTCCTCGGGGTCGAATGCTCATTCTTCTCTATGTGGATAATATGATCATTACTGGTGATGACTTTCAATACATTGATTTTGTGATGGGGCGTCTCAGTGAGTAGTTCTTAATGTCTGATTTGGGTCCTCTTCGGTGTTTCCTTGGGATTGAGGTCACGTCTATGCCTAAGGGCTACTACCTCTCCCAGGAGAAGTACATTCAGGATATCCTTGCTCACGCTTGTCTTACTGATCAGCGTATGGTGGACACTCCTATGGAGCTTAGTGTTCACCTTCAGCCCCACTGATAGGGAGCCTCTGGAGGATCCCACTTGCTACCGCCATCTTGTCGGGAGCCTCGTCTGCTTTGAGATCACCCGACCTGACATTTCTCACCCAGTTCACATTTTGAGTCAGTTCGTTTCTGCTCCCACTCAGCTCCACTACAGTCACCTTCGTGTTCTGCGATATCTTTGCGGAACCATTAGTCGTAGCCTTTTCTTTCCTCGCTCAAGCTCTACGCAACTTCTGGTGTACTCTGATGCGACCTAGGCTAGTGATCTTTCTGATCGCTGGTCTTTTTCTGCCTATTATGTTTTCCTTGGTTCCTTGCTGATTGCCTGGAAGACCAAGAAGCCGACCGCCGTTTCCCGTTTGAGTGCTAAGGTTGAGTTGCGAGCCGTGACGGTGTTGGCAGCTGAGATCACTTAGCTTCGGTGGCTACTTGAGGATTTCGGTGTTTCAATTTCCACACCAATTCCTCTCTTATCGACCAGATCTTGAGTGCGATTAGCATTGCTCGAGATCCATGAGAGCATGAGCTCACCAAGCACATTGGAATAGATGCTTTGTACATAATATCACAGGTGCAGGATCAAGTTATTGCTCTTCAGTATATACCTTCGGAGCTTCAGTTAGTTGATTTCTTCACCAAAGCACAGACTAGAGCTCAACACAGCTTCCACCTCTCCAAACTCAGTGTTGTTTATCTACCATGAGTTTTGGGGGGTGGGAGGTTAGATGTTAGATATGTCTCTTGTATATGGTGTTCTTTGCATATTTACCTACACATGTAACATGTATATTTTGGTCTTTCACCTTTGGGCTATTGGAATAGAAAAATGGTTTATTCCAACATAACATAGCTTCTCGTTCTAGAATTTTATGAGAAAGTTGGGAACTCAGAGGACCGTAAAGGCGACTAGGGGGTGAATAGCGCTTTCTCAACTTTCGCCTAAATCAAATTCAACACGAACTTTACTCCTTTAGCTATGAAAGCTAAGAAGATCAGTAAGCGCACCGTGGAAGCCGTGTGCTGAATTCGATAACCCCGCTCAACCACAAGACACACAAGTGGAGACTTAATCTCAAAGGGCAGATCTGGGCACAGGCGGTCGGCCAAGCTACCACGGCGATCGGCCGACGGTCAACCAATGGCTCGACCAAGCAACTAATCAAGCGGTCGGACCGGTGGATGGTTCGACCGGCGATACTTAGCGATGCTGAAACACGGGCGGTCGGACGCCGCTGCAACACCGGCCGGCCGGTTCATCCAAGATCGAAAATCAAGTCCAACTCCAAAACGAAATTTGATCCAACTTTTGATTCAACCAATGAAACTTGACCAAATTTCGAGCACACCTCCCTAATGATATTGGAGACCTATTTCTAGCGGCGATCCTTCAGATCCACTCTGCAGAATCGATCTCTCAAGGTTTTACAAAAGAAGTGCACAAACCCTAGAAATGTGAAAAACTTGATTCAAGACTTGCTTGTGGGGGTTGATGATCTAGATGACTTTAGGAGTATTCCCGCACATCAAAGCAAGATAACATAGGCCAAGAGACCAAGCATAAACCTTTGAATCAAGGAAGCACCAAAATCATCCACAAGAGAGAAGAACACAAAGGGAACAATTGGTCTTTCAATTAAGCATCACAAGATAGTTTGATCACACTAGATGCTTACAAAGCCTCTCCAACAAGGAGGGCAAGAGTTCACACAAGGAGCACACTCCAAACCCTAGCTTCTCCTCTCCTCTCCTCCAAACCCTAGAAAAATGGAAGAAGGAGCCAAATGAATGCTTGAGGGCGTTTTCCATCTCCCCCCTTTCTATTTATACTAGAGAGCTAGGGTTTCACTTTTGGGACCACTTACACATGGGACCCACACATAACTATTGAAGCAATCGCCGCTTCACCACGTGTAGGTTGATCGGCGGTTCTCGTCACGTCGCCAAGCCTCTCTTGTCCGAATCCCATCTGAACCTCCCGAGACTCGCACCGATATCCGCACCACCGATCCAACGGTATGCACCGAACTACCCGTTCGATCCATCTTGCCCATTCTCGCACCATGCTTGTGTCACACGACCTCCCGGTATCCATGATCGTTCGGACCTCGCCTCCAAGCGTAGTCCCGATCCACTCACCGCTGATGTCATTGACACGCAAGCCACCGCACGACAATAGACAAACAAACTGCTTTAGGAACAAGTTCTTCACAACTTGACCCACGTTAGCTCCATGATGCAATATACAACAATAAAGCATTGAAGTTCATACAATAAACACAATCAAATCACCTCAATGCAAACTTGGCTAACCTCCAGTCATTGGCGGTCGATCGCCCACAAGGCCGGTCCGACCGATTTGAACCTGATCGGACCGATCCTACAACTACGGCCGTCGGACCACCCGAAAGGACTTAGCCAAATTTCCAAATGAAAATCCAAAACCTTCTCGAATTTTCAACTCAATAGAACTTTGACCTGGAGCTCCAAAATGATGGGACCACATCCAGAGACTCCTCACTTGCCTACACAACCTATTTTTGGCTCGGCTCAAAACCACTTTTAAAATGGCGGTCGGACCGCCACCATGGCGGGCGGACTCCTCACGGGCGGTCGATCGCCGACACAACCGGCCGACCGCGCGTGGTCCGACAAAT
This sequence comes from Hsuehochloa calcarea, assembly GCA_036346395.1. Lineage (NCBI taxonomy): Eukaryota > Viridiplantae > Streptophyta > Magnoliopsida > Poales > Poaceae > Hsuehochloa > Hsuehochloa calcarea. Next base: position 4,872,700 of record CM070606.1, read on the forward strand.
TTTGAGCAAACCCAAAACGCGAGATTTTGCAAACCAACAATGCCATTGCCAATTGACTCATCATCCTGAGATCGTGCACATATCCTCACGATATCCACAATCTCCCCCTTGATGAACACATTGGCAATTTTCAAGAAAATGTGGTTTTTCAATGAAAAGTAAAAACTTCGCGTTTCGCATAAAGGCACAACTTGGTCCATAAGCAAGAAAAAGCCTAATGTAACCACCAAGTCGGCTTGTAATAGTATAAGCAAGCGAGATAAGGCAATGAAAGCACCAAAGGATTAAATTTCCAGAAAGTAGCCAAAAATCTTGCTTAGGTCCAAATGAAAGACAATTTTCTATTTGACCTTTGATCATTGTGAGTCTTCTTCAATTTGCAAATGAAATCAGGAAAAGGCAATAGAACCAAAGACTTAACTCACTATGATCACAAATTTTCAAAAGGTTCAATTTTTTATTTTATGAAGTTCTTTTATATTAAACCTTAAGTATGAAACCAAAAGCTCAAACAACATTTTCCACAATCTTTGTCCCCTTTGACAATGAATTCATCAAGATGCATGGGAAAAGAAAGAGCATGCAGGAATGACTTTATTTTTAACTTTAGTAAGCAGAGCCATAACCATTATACATGTAGACAATACAAGTATTATACCAAGCCATAAAAGAGTAGACACTATATTCAATCATGGCAAATCATGTCTTTGCAAAGCCAAAACCAAGATAGTAGTTATCCGAGATTAACGATATTAAAACCATGAAAGGTTGCTCAATATCATAGTTCACTCAAGGCAACCAAAAATAAGTCAAGCCATGTCTATAAGTAAAAAGAGTCTCAAAACAAGAACTGTGTCATTTTGAGCATTAAGAGCACACTTTTGAAGCAAAACTCAAGCACTTAGCCTTTTGAGCATTTTCCTAAAAGGATTTTTTATCATGCTAGATCTCAAGCCTCGCGACCATCTCAGCGATAAGCTTAAAAGAATGATCTAGGTCATCCAAAACTCCCCGAGTTCATGCCTAGTGCAATGGCAAGCCGTCTCATGAGAAAGGATTGGTGAGATCAGTTTTTTCGCACAGAAAATCTCATTTTTCATTTGCTTGACTTAAGAAGATAAAAAGCTCATAAGAGGTCTTCCCAACCACAGATCTCAAGAAAACCCTATTGGAGATATAACAAGCGATGAGATCGCCTCATTGAAAATCTCCTAGGAGTAGAATGCTCATCTAACATGGTCCGAGCCATCTCTACAAGGGTTCTGTTCTTCCTTTCTACAACACCATTCTGCTGGGGAACTCTAGGAGAAGAAAACTGATGCTCAATTCCCCTATCAGTGCAGAAGGTAGAAAAGAAGAATTCTTGAACTCATCCCATTGTCACTCTAATGGCTTTTAAAGCTCCGGTATATCAACAACAATTGAAGGACCAAATCTCTAAAGAATCCAAATGCTTCGTCCTTAGAAGCGAGAAAATAAACCCATGAATACCTGGAGTAATCATCCACAACCACCAGCACATACCATTTCCCACCAAATTGACCGAACTCTAGAAGGACCAAGCTGTATCTAAGTGAAGAAGCATCACGGTCCATCAGTCATTACCAAAGTAAGAGGTGGGTGGGAAGCGGACACCATCTTACCATGTCTGAGGTGAGCACACAAGATCTCTAATGACCTTGACCTAGGCAAACCTCTAATCAAGTCCTTGCAACCGACTCTAGACAAATGATCAAAACCTATATGCCCAAGTCTACGATGCCACAAAACAAGGTCATGAGAATCGGAGGCTACAAGACACCTAGGACGGCGAAGAAATCTTGAAATTTGCACGAAGATCTTCTCAAATCTGGAGATCTTAAAACAAGCTCACCCGAGGAATCTAGAACACTACACTCTCCACTTTTAAACTTCACTTCTAGACCCTCATCAAGCGGTGAAAGCAGATAGAAGATTATACCTCGACTTACTTACCAAAGCGGCGTCTTTAAGCATGAACTTGTCGTTGACGCGCATACGGTGCCCTTTGCGATCACGGTCCGTAGAAGCATCCCCAAAGGTAATCAATTCGTTCTTGGATGCACGTGTGAGGAGGAGAACCATCTAGAATCTCCGGTCATATGTCGAGAACACCCGAGTCAACAAGCCATATGTCCTCCTTTCTCGCACGATAGACCTAAAAGCACAATCGAGAAACATCCGTGCCTCGATCTTGGGGTTAGTGATAAAAGATCTAGGAATCCATCTTGAGAAGCACGATGTCCGGGAGCAAAGCGATGAAATAGCGAAACATGATCGGGAATAAAATCATAAGGATGCACATGAGAACCACCTAGACCTCTCCAAACGATCTACCAAAAGATCGATACTCACCGTCTAGGTGCTACAGTGGTCTCTCCTCACGATGTCCTAATCCAACATCTTGCCTAGACCCACCAAAAGAGTCTACAAAGTTCTCTACAAATCTAGGCCTATAAGTGTTGCGATAAGCAGTGCCTAGCTCTAGAGACTACAATTTGGAGAAGGACTCCTCTAATGGATCTCGGGGCGCTCATCCTCTCCTTTCTCTCAAGTTTTGCTCTCCTAAGCGAGAACTCAACAAGATGGCCTTCTTTCTTGCGAAAGGTGCAATGGTCTCGACCTTTTGAGAGGTCATGCATGAATGAGTGAAAGCACCTTTCTTGCGAGAAAGAGTTTGAGCAAAACCAATAGATTTGAAAACAACCCCGGATGGCTTAGGAGGTTCTAGCTCAAACAGACCATTCTTCACAACTCTAGCAATCCTAGGTGGGTTTTTCTTGGAATGCTCTAGGGGATTAAAGCCTAGACCACTATTTTTTACGCTCACCTTGGATTGATCAAGAATCATGTTGAGTTTCTTTTTTCCACTTGAAAACTTCTCAAGAGTTACCTTGAGGTAATCATTCTCTTTCATTAAACCCTCACATCTAGTGCACTTGCTAGACTTGATTACCTCATTACGTTTACTCTTAAGAAGGGCTACTTCCACTTTGAAGGCCTCACAAGACACACAATAGGATTCCTTAATCCTATTCAACTGCTCCTTAAATTTGACTCTAAATGCCTCTTGAATCTGACCAATCATGGTTTCAACTTCAGCATTCAAAACACAAGAGTTAGAATCAATGACTTTCTTGGAAGCAGTAAAAGACATGGATCTTTCAATTTTAGCCTTTTCTTCAAGAGTCTTGTTTAGGGCTTCAATCTCAATTGTAAGCTTAGGACAATTTTCACAAGATGCAACTCTAGAGTAAACCAGTATTTTTGTCATCTCTTGCATCTTAATCCTATTATTCTTACAATGAGAGCACGTGTGACTAGCATCAAATTTTTGCAATTCTTTTAAAGAGCTATCCAGTTTTAATTCTAGCAAAGCACAATTTGAGCAAGTTAAAGGGATAGCTTCCATGGCAGTCACATCAAGTGAAATGGCATCTAAGCAAGCAGAACTAGACTTGAGTGATTCTAGTTCATCGAGAGCATCTTTTAGTTGATTAGTAACAGAGAAATGAGCAGATTTCAAGCTTGCCAAATCTTTAAGCAAGCTAGTGCAGGAATCACAAATATTTTCAGGATTGATAGATTTAAGTCTAACAACTTCTAGGTTCAAATTATCAATCATAATGTCCTGCTTCTTAATCATTTTTACTTGCTTATGCAATTTCTGTTCAGCAAGCACCAAAGCCCTTTTCATGTCAACAATAGAAGGGCATACCTCATCAGGATTACTAAAAGGATCCTCATCGTTGGAGGAGTCGCTGTCGTGGCTGTTCTTGGCCATGAAACACATGCCTGTGAAGTCATGCGCCTTCTTCTTGCCACGAGAGTCACTCTCATCGTCCTCCGTTTCAGAGTCCACATCGCTCATATTTACATTCTCTAGAGCGGCAAGGACCCGGCTGACAAACTTGCGATAGTTTGTCTTCTTGGGTTTTGCATCCCTCTCCTGGGGATGTCTTCTTGTCTCCTTCTCCTCTTTGCCCTTTAGCTTGGGGCACCTGGAGCGAATGTGGTTTGGCTCACCACATTCGAAGCACGTGATAGGTCCACTTCTCCTCCTATTTCTCACCTTGTTGTACGCTCTTGTGAATTTGGTGGATAGGAGGGCTAAGTCATCCTCGGGCAGTTTCTCAAGTTGCTCATCGCTTAAAGAATGTAAAGCAGATAATGAAAAACCAGATGAGCTACAATCACGAGACTCAGAAGAACAACCCTTGGATTTGTCGACCACTAATGCCATCGACTCTGTCTTGGGGAGACGCGAGATAAAATCAATCTCATGCGTCTTCAACCTCGAGTAAAGCTTATCCATGGTAAGCTCACTCATGACAGTGTTGTCATTGATGGAAGTGATCTTCATTCCCCAGACCTTCACATCAAGAACACCCAAAAGCTGGCGTGCATTTTGACTCGGACAATACCAAGTCAACGGTACGGAGATCATGAAGAATCTTAGAGAATCTTCCCATACTCATCCAAAGACTCACCGGGCCTTTGCTCGATCTTTGAGTATACTTTCTTGAGTGGTTCTGTCTCACTTCCTTGATCGCGATGGACCCTTCATGATAGTCACAAAGAGTCGCGGATCTCGTGAAGCGGACCGCAAGTGAGCAACACGCTCAAACTCGGATCGACTAAGGCCTTGGATCAAATAATTAGAGCCTTCTTTGTTGGCCTCCACATCCGGAGTGATCATATCGTCATCGTAAAGCACGACATAAGGGTTTTTCACCTTAAGCCAAATAGCGTGCCATTGAGCCTCGATATATGCTTGCATACGAGCCTTCCGGTATGCAAAGTCAACTCCATCAAAAATATGTGGCTTGGTTGAGTACTTGTCGGTCGCCATGGCTCCAAAGACCAGGTTAAGATCTATGAGAAGAGCTAGCAAGCTCGATACCACTTGTAGGACCGTAAATGCGACTAGGGGTGAATAGGCGCTTTCTCAACTTTCTCGCCTAAATCAAATTCAACACGAACTTTACTCCTTTAGCTATGAAAGCTAAGAAGATCGATAAGCGCACTGGAAGCCGTGTCTTTGAATCGATAACCCCGCTCAACCACAAGACACACAAGTGGAGACTTAATCTCAAAGGGCGGATCTGAGGCACAGCGGTCGACCAAGCTACCACGGCGATCGACCGACGGTCAACCAATGATCGGCCGGCAACTAATCAAGCGGTCGGACCGGTGGGCGGTGATTCGACCGCAGATACTAGCGGCCTGCGAAAACACGGCGGTCGGACGCCGTTGCTGTAACACCGGTCGGCCGGTTCGATCGATCTTGAAAATCAAGTCCAACTCCAAAACGAAATTTGATCCAACTTTTGATTCAACCAATGAAACTTGACCAAATTTCGAGCACGCCTCCTAATGATATTGGAGACCTATTTCTAGCGGCGATCCTTGGATCCACTCCGCAGAATCGATCTCTCAAGGTTTTACAAAAGAAGTGCACAAACCCTAGAAATGTGAAAAACTTGATTCAAGACTTGCTTGTGGGGGTTGATGATCTAGATGACTCTAGGAGTATTCCCACACATCAAAGCAAGATAACATAGGCCAAGAGACCAAGCATAAACCTTTGAATCAAGGAAGCACCAAAATCATCCACAAGAGAGAAGAACACAAAGGGAACAATTGGTCTTTCAATTAAGCATCACAAGATAGTTTGATCACACTAGATGCTTACAAAGCCTCTCCAACAAGGAGGGCAAGAGCTCACACAAGGAGCACACTCCAAACCCTAGCTTCTCTCTCTCCTCCAAACCCTAGAAAAATGGAAGAAGGGCCAAATGAATGCTCTTGAGGGCGTTTTCCATCTCCCCCCTTTCTATTTATACTAGAGAGCTAGGGTTTCACTTTTGGGACCACTTACACATGGGACCCACACACATAACTATTGAAGCAATCGCCTGCTTCACCACGTGTAGGTTGATCAGCGGTTCTCATCACGTCGCCAAGCCTCTCTTGTCCGAATCCCATCGGAACCTCCCAGAGACTCGCACCGATATCCGCACCACCTGATCCAACCAGCTTTGCATCAACTACCCGTTCGATCCATCTTGCCCATTCTGCACCATGCTTGTGTCACACGACCTACCCGGTATCCATGATCGTTACGGACCTCGCCTCCAGCGTAGTCCCGATCCACTCACCGCTGACGTCGTTGACTGCAAGCCACCGCACAACAATAGACAAACAAACCGTTTAGGAACAAGTTCTTCACAACTTGACCCACGTTAGCTCCATGATGCAATATACAACAATAAAGCATTGAAGTTCATACAATAAACACAATCAAATCACCTTAATGCAAACTTGGCTAACCTCCAAGTCATTGGCGGTCTGACCGCCCCACAAGGCCGGTCCGACCGATTTCAGGCCGGTCGGATCGATCCTACAACGGTGGTCGGACCGCCCAAAGGACTTAGCCAAATTTCGGCATGGTTATTAAAGCGGTAAGGCGAGCGAGCGACCCACCCCCTCACACCTTTTAAGCGGTAAGGCGTGAGGCGACGCCTTACTCTCGTCCTAAAGCGCTAAGGCGTTGAATAAAATGAGCATTTCAACAGCACAAGTACCTTGTTGTTGCCAATTCTTGAGGTCATGTAGCACCCATCCCCCCTTTTCAATTGCTCTTCTCTCATGTAGTATTCATCCCCCTTGCAAGTTTCAACATATAGTTTGTTATAAATGTAATAGATACAAATTGTGTTCCAATTTATTGAGTAAATACGGATTGAGTGACATACCTTGTTGGCAATCTCTCCTCTCTTCAATTCTCCCAAACAACAAGCTACATGAGTAATGAACAACAATGCAACATAAGTTCACAATAACAATTAAGTGAATCTGAGAATTAAAATGAGCAACATAACAAATTAACAAGCACAACATAAGCGACATAAGTTTACACAAATAACATAGGTGATAAGTCCACAAGCTTAAAGTAGTCTAATGACATAATAGTAGTTTACAACACGAAAGTAGCATAGTCCAACGCTCTCATCTCTCAAGATCCATCATCAAACTCATTGAGATTCTTTGGTAGCATCCACGTTTTCTCCACCATCTTGGCTGAAGATTGGGAGTTTCGTCAATCGCTCACATCCGCATCATCATGTGGATCTTCTTCCTCATCTTCTTCATTGCCCGAATCCGAGCCTTGCTCTTGCTCATCTAAGCCATCTTCTTCCACCGCCATAGTTGTAGATCTTGCACGCCTTTGGTAGGTCATAGTGTCACCATGACTATTCTGTTAGCTTGCCTTGCAAGATTGTGACCTTGAAGCGGCGTGATGCGCCAATGGCTTCATCAACATCATCCCATGTAAGGTCACACTCACGACCACCTTGAGGTGCTACAACCAATGAGTCACCCATTTGTTGTCCCAATCAAAATCCTCAATGACCAAAGGGTCATAGTTTTGCCCGCTTTCTCCGCCTCATTTGAAACCTTGTTTTCATCTTAGGTTGTATGCAACAAAGACCAAATCATTCAATCTCTTGTGTAGTAACGGTTCCTTTTCTTTGTATGCATCTACGAAAGCACAAATGGCAAACAAAGCAAATAAAATGAATAAATAACTTGTTGAAATTAGTAAGCACATATAAGGCATAAGCTACGAATTGAGTAGAAAAAAATAAACACAAAGAAGCTACAAATTGACTTACAAATTCAAAGGTACTCCAATTTCGCTCACAACCAGATGATGATGCACAAAGACTAACAACACGCTTAGCAAACCTTTGTAGGTCAATGGCTCGCCCACCATATGAACGCCACCAATCAACTAGCATGGAAAATACACGCATATTAGCATATATTATTATATTAGGAATTCGGAAAGAAATAAAGTAATAAACATGCTGAAATTAACAACACTTACTAGGGCTTCTTGACTCTAAGTTTTGGATTGCCAATTTGTTTGAAAATACATCTCCTCGTTGGTCCTCATAATGCATGGCTTGTTCATCAATCTTGTTCCGAGTATTCTCATCTTGTACCATTCTTGCAAGCACATCATTAAAGCAACTCCTTAGCTCCCCAACATAGGTATCATCTCCACTCTTTTGGATGGCAAAGAATTTCCCTGGGTTCAAATAGAGTGCAGCCCCATACAATGGATGATCCATTTGTTTCACCCAACGTCGCTCAATAATGTTAATGATCTTTTTGAGCAAACGTTGCTTGTTTTGGGTAGAGAAGCTAAGGTTAATCTTCCCTTTTGCATGAGCCATTAATGCTGCAACCTCTGGCATTGCGGGCTTCTCATCACCATCAACCACCCTAAGCACGATAAGAAGTGGGGCTGAAGCTCTAAGGCAATCTTCAATTGAATTCCAGAACTCCTTAGAGAGCACAATATCAGTCACATGCATGCCACCTCATCTTTGACAATTTGATCTTAGTCCATGATTCACTCACAAATAGACACTTCAAAGCATCCTTGTGCTTGTGCATGCTCTTTAAAGTAAGGAAGGTCAGGCAAACCGAGTGGCAGCGGGTCTCACAAGATCCATCCCACCTGTCTTCTCCCTCATTGCACTAAGAAGCCTACCATGCCTATAAATGAATGTGGTGACACGCCTAGCACGTGCAATAGGCTTCTTAAATTCCTTCAACTTCGCAATGTCTTCTAACATAAGGTCCAAACAATGTGCGGCGCAAGGACTCCAAAACAGTGTAGGAATCCTCTCCATTAGAAGCTTGCCCGCTGCCTTGTAGTTAGCACCATTATCGGTGACAACTTGAACAACCTTGTCTTTTCCAATGGCCTCAATTCTCTTCTCTAGCAAATTAGCTATCATAGTTGCATCATGTTGTTCACTTGATGCATCAACGGACTCCAAGAAGTAAGTCCCCTCCGGGCTGTTGACAAGGAAGTTGATCAAGTGGCGTCCCTCCAATCGGACCATCCATCCGACATAAGTGTGCAACCATATTGCTTCCACGCCCGCTTCGTGCTCCTCCCTTAAAGTACTTGTCTCCTTGACGCACTCCGAAGCAATGGCTCCTCACCATGGAAACTAGGAGGCTTATACCCGAACCGCATCGCTGCCCGGCCTCACAAGCAATCTCAAACTGCCTTGAGTTTGCGGCATTAAATGGTATGCCACACTCATAGAACCATAATGCCCATTGCTTATTCAAATAATGCCTGTCTTCCTTGGTCCTTGTGCTGGCCTCCATGGTGCTTTGAAAAGATCCAGAACGTCTTTGATCTACGACATCTTCAGGTGTTCTCCGAAGCATACCAACAACTGACTTGGTCTCCCTTGTCTTTGCCTTTGCATTGACCTTGAATGAAAAGCGCAAAGATGCTTTCTTTTGCTACTGTCCCGAACTTGGCTTCACAGTGGAGTCTTGGTCTTGGGACCCAATGCCATGTGCTACCACCTCCACATCTTGACCTCCCCCTTCATCATCATCATCATCGTCTAGGAAAATTGGCCTACTTGTCTTGTTTTTTTTCAAATAATCTCCCATCTCTTTCCTGATTTATGTGGTAGTATTGGGACATATTACCACATCCAATAACCACCGCAAGATGCTCCTTGACCTTTTGATCCTCCTGCACTTGGGGTGTTACAAAGGATACACATCACCTTATCTTGATTTCCAATTTCCGGCCAATAGCCATATTTCCATCCCGGATCATTAGACTTCGCCTTCCGTTTTGGATCGGTCTTTGGATCATACCCGGCCTCGGATGATGCAATACTTGCACTTGCGCTTGCACTTGTCATTTTTTTTGCTTCTGCAGTACAAAGATAGAATCATAAACATTACAAGTCGACCAAGAATCGCCAGATTCAACACATTGCAATTCATGAAGCGATCGGCCGATCGGCCGATTCGCTTCAACCGCGATTGACCACGGTCGATCTGCGTCGGCGTCGGTCGCGCGGACTCCGACTTCCGCGATCCGCGGCATAAAGCGGTCGGCCGCCGCCGCTTGAAGCGACGGCTTGGGCGCTTCAGCGGTCGCGACTTCGCTGGCCGACTCGACGACGCCTTCCCTTCTCCTCGCTGGCGCCCTCCTCCTTCTCCTCCGCTGACGCAGCGATCGCCGCCTCGCGAATCCTTGACCCGGCGGTCCGGCCTTCTCCCGCCCCACTCCTCCCAGCCTCCTTCCATATGTCCGAGGAGTCCGGTCTGGCCAGGGAGAGGATCTGAGGACGCCGGAGAAGGGAGGGAGGAGGGGCCGGGAGGCCAAGAGGAGGGAGAGCAGAGCGAAATAAGTACCGAAGCGAGAGAGGAGGGAGAGGAGGGTGTACCTTGTCGCCTTCTTTGGCGGGCGGCGGCGACGGAGATGGGCGACGCCGAGACAAAGAATGGCGAGATGGGCGACGCCGAGACGGGAGCGGCGACCGGCGAGATGGAGGCGCCGCCGCCACAGGTTCCAGCCTTCCAGGTGAGTCTTTCTTGTTTCTTCGGCAGTTCGGCTTTCCCCCTTCTCCACTTTCCCCCTTCTCTCTCTCTGGTTTAGTTGCCTAGGGTTCTCTTCGGCAACTTGATTTAGTCGCGCCGCTCGCGCGCTCCTCCTCTGCCAAGGCGTCGCCTTGAGCCCTCCCGACGACATTGCCCGCCTCAGCGACGCCTTCCGGACGCCATGGTACTAAGGCGGACACCATACTTGCGCACGACAAGGCGAGCCGACGCCTTCACCCACCCCCACGCCTTCTCGCCTAGGCGACGCCTAGGCGTCGCCTTCCGGACGCCTTAATAACCATGATTTCCAGCGTGAAAATCCGAAACCTTCTGGAATTTTCAACTCAATAGAACTTTTGACTGGGAGCTCCAAAAATGATGGGACCACATCCAGGAGACTCCCCTCACTTGCCTACACAACTTATTTTTGGCTCAGCTCCAAAAACCACTTTTTAAAATGGCGGTCGGACCGGCCACCATGGCCGGTCGGACTCCTCCACGGGCGGTCTAACCGCCCGACACAACCGGTCAGACCGCCTGTGGTCTGACAGCCTTGGAGCAAACCCGAAAACGTGAGATTTTGCAAACCAACAATGCCATTGCCAATTGACTCATCATCCTGAGATCGTGCACATATCCTCACGATATCCACAGAACCACTGTGGCTTTGAGCTGGTACAATTAGTGTAAGCAGTTGGTTGAACTACTGCACACAAAAAAGAAGTGCAATATTTGCTCAGTAATCCTTGCTCTGTAGGAAACAGAGTTGTACGGCCCTCTGTAGCAACTTGTTTTTTACCTTAACTTCCTTCCCTCTTTTTTTCAGTGGCATGGATCGTTTTGAGGCACGAGAGAAATTGTGGTCTGACCTTGTTGAGACTAACTTGGCAGTAAAGAAGGAACCCTATACGCTTCGAGTTCCCAGATCTCAACGGGGTGGTGAAGTGTGATCATCTTTCTTCTTCTTGCTATATTTGTAGGCTCCTTATTTTTCCGTTGGGCTTGATGAACCTACTTTTGTTTGATCCTAGGTGATAGAGCCTTTGATTAGTAAGCAGTGGTTTGTCACAATGGAGCCATTAGCTGAAAAGGCCCTCCATGCTGTTGAAAAGGGAAAACTAACTATTCTTCCAGAGAGATTTGAAAAGGTAATACACAAATCTTTCACTTCTCTACCTTCTAGAGAGGTAGTTCTCCTCTGCTCAGCAGTAAGCACAAGCAAAAGCATGTGTTGAATATCTGTGTCTCTGAGAGTCTCAATAAAACAATATGTATGCCAAGTCTTTATAATTTACTACTTTGTCTCTGTTACTTATTACTGCCGCAGAAAGGGATTTTCAATTGACTTAGCCGCTCTTCTATTCATTCTCATTGTTTTGTGTGCTTGGGCTGTAGATATATAATCATTGGTTAACAAACATAAAGGATTGGTGTATAAGTAGACAATTGTGGTGGGGTCACCGGATACCTGTTTGGTACATCGTTGGAAAGCAATGTGAAGAAGACTATATTGTTGCTAGAACTGCAGAGGAGGCACTTGCAAAAGCTCAGGAAAAATATGGAAAATCAGTTGAAATATATCAAGATCCTGATGTTCTTGATACTTGGTTCTCAAGGTCTGTATCCCTCTTCAAAGTTGTGTGGTCCCAATATGAATCAGTTTCCTACTGTTCATCTTTAAAAAATGAAGTAGCTTCTTTCTTTTTTTGTGAGGAGCAATGTGAAGTAGTTGATCATTTGAACTCCGTCATTTGATTACACACCAACTTTTTGTGATAACTTTTTTTAAGTCGGGAACATTATTTGGCATTCACCAAAGGGCACTGAAGTTTTTTATTTTTTGATTCATCTTCTAATTCTGCAATACATTTTTTGCAATTTTCTGAAATTCAGCCTTTCCTCGTTAATAACATCAAAGATCTTATGGCCCAAAAATATTTCAAACTACTTGCGTTGTGGAGCAGAATTGTATTTATAAAGAATAAACCACCAAGGCAACAAGTTCCTCCTGAAATTTTTAATTCTGCAATACTTGTCACTTTCGATGCTCCTGAAAAGTTTTTAGCCCTCCTTGTAGTGCCTGCCATGCACAACTGCAATAAACAGATGAATAGTTAATGTCCTTGTGCTCAGGGTACCAGACTCCAATAAAACTCTGAATTCGGGCAAGAGCCTAGACTGGACTTGTTAGTTGTCACCATGCTCAGAAGTCTGTCTGAACTCTTATATTACATTTTTCCCTTGTGGTGCCCTATAAGTGATTGACATGGGGGTTGTCTGTATGAACCTTAGTTCCAAGTACTCGAAATGGCAGAAGTATATACATAAACTGTTACAAGTAATATTAACCAAGCTTCACATAGTTTCTGTAGTTTTGACTTGTTTCAGTTGCCCTGCAGTGCTCTGTGGCCTTTCAGTACACTTGGTTGGCCAGATCTATCCAGGGAGGATTTTAAGCATTTTTATCCCGCAACTGTTCTTGAAACCGGGTATGTTAGCTTCAGCAACAGCTTAATTTGCCTTTTATTCTTTCAATGGAGTGATGTATCTGTTGTGCTGTTCTTCACGTTGATATTCTGTTATTCTTTTTACCACTTGTGTTACTATAGCTAATTTATTTTTTACAGTCATGACATTTTGTTCTTCTGGGTTGCACGAATGGTCATGATGGGAATTGAGTTTACAGGAACTGTACCGTTTTCTTATGTCTACCTTCATGGCCTTATCAGGGACTGTGAGGTGAGATATATGGGGACCTTATTCACGTGTTTATGTTTTGTACTTTTGAGGGGCAACCGATCAAACTTGTTGGAATGAGGCTTCTTATCTATTCCAATAGGCCAAAAGACTAATATATAATGTATACAGGGTTGTTAATATACAAAGAACACCTTAGGTTATATACATATCTAACACCCCCCTCAAACAAATGGTGGATCAACAACACTAAGTTTGGAGAGGTAGAACCTATGCTGAACTCTAGTATGTGCTTTGGTGAAAAAATTTGCTAATTGAAACTCCGAAGGCACATATTGAAAATCAATAACTTGGTCTTGCATCTGCGATCGCATGTACGAAGCATCCACTCCAATGTGCTTGGTGAGCTTATGCTTCACGAGATCTCGAGCAATGCTGATCGCACTAGTACTATCTGATAATAGAGGAGTCGGTGCAGAAACGGAAACACCGAAAACTTAAGTAGCCTCGAAATCAGGTGATCTCAGCTGTCAACGACGCCATGGCTCTCAACTCAGCCTCAGCGCTCGAATGAAAAACGACAGTCTGCTTTTTGGTCTTCCAGGCAATCAAAGAGGAACCAAGGAAAACACAATAGGTAGAAAGAGACCGGCAATTAGAATGATTGCTAGCCCATGATGCATCAGGGTATGCCTGAAGCTGCAAGGAACTGGAGCAAGGAAAGAAGAGGCGACGGGTGATGGTCCTGCGAAGATATCGCAAAACACAAAGGTGACTGTAGTGGAGCTGAGTGGGAGCAGCGACGAACTGACTCAGGATGTGAATTGAGAGATGTTAGGGCGAGTGATCCCAAGGTAGACAAGGCTCCCAACAAGATGACGGTAGCGAGTGGAATCCTCAAGAGGCTCACCATCGGTAGGACGAAGGTGAACATCAAGCTCCATAGGAGTATCCATCACATGCTGATCAGTGAGACACGCGATCCTGGGAGAGATAGTAGCCCTCGGGTGTAGAAATGATCTCAATCCCAAGGAAGTAATAAAGAGGACCCAAATCAGACATCAAGAACTGCTCACTGAGACGCTCCTTCACAAAGGCAATGTACATATCATCCACATATAGAAGGAGGAGCGTCCGACCCTGAGGAGAGGTATGAACAAAGAGGGTAGGGTCGTGATCACTGGCGGAGAAGCCGACAACAGTGATAACAGAGGAGAAACGGTCAAACTAAGCACGAGGGGCTTGTTTGAGCCCATAGAGAGCGACGAAGGCGACAAATCATACCATCAGGGACAGAATACCCACGGGCGGTTGCATGTAGACCTCACGTAGCTCGCAATTGAGAAATGCATTCTTAACGTCCAACTGAGAGATGAGCCACTGTCGAACAGAGGCCACAACAAGGAGAGTGCGAACAGTGGTCATGTGAGCAACAGGAGCGAAGGTCTCATTGTAGTCACGACCAGGTTAAAAAAACGGCCGGTAACCGGCTGGTTACCGGTTACCGGCGAGGGTCCAGGATCCAAAATCCCGACCGGTTTTCCTTGGTTTTGCAAGTTCAAATTTCAATTTTCGAAATTCGGCGGTTTTCAAGCAAAAATTCAACCGGTTTTTTTCCGAAAAATCCGGTAACCGACCGGGTTTTTTTCCCGGCCGCTCAGCGGGATTTCCACCGGTACCGGGTTTCCGATCCTTGGTCACGACCATGCTCCTGCTGAAAACCACGCGCCACAAGGCGAGCCATATAGCATTCAAGGGAACCATCCGAGCGGGTCTTGAACTTATACACCCACTTGCACGTGATGGGAGTGACGCACAGGTAAGGACACGAGATCCTAAGTGCTAGTACGCTCCAAAGCAGCAATCTCCTCAGATATCGCAAGCTACCACTCAGGGTGAGCAGCAGCCTCATGGTAGGTAGGCTCAGAAGGAACAACGGCTGCAAAGCTGTAGCGCTTAGGCGGCCTAATAGTGTGACAATCACGAATATCGTATCTAGGAGAAGGCAAAGCTGGACTCAGCAAGGACGGAGAAGAAGAACTGGGAACAGGGCCCAGTAAGGATGGATGCTCAATAAGAGAAGGAGTGAGCTGAGGACGGCGAGAGTAGTGCAGGGGAAAAGGTAGAATCTCAACAAAAGAGCGGGAAGGAACCTCCGACGGAGGGGGAACGGGTGGAGTCGGAGGAGAGAAGCGAAGAAGATGGAGGATGGAGCGAAACAGTAGTGGAAGGCGGAGAATCAGGAAAAATCAGAAAGGGGATCGACTCAATAAGAGAATCTGACCTGACTGTGGAGGAACGAGGGTAGTAAGGTTGGGAATCGTCGAAAGTGACATCCTGAGAAATCCTCATCCTGTGAACATCAGGGTCGTAGCAACACTAACCCTTATGCTCAAAACTGTAACCAAGGAAAACACACTCAACTGACTGAGCAGTTAGCTTGTTGCGCTCACGAGGTGGAAGAAGGATGAAACAGACACAGCCGAAACTGCCAAGGTGACTACTCTGGGGCTCGACCATAGAGAGCCTTAAAGAGCAGTGGAAGGCTGCATGTTGATGAGAAAAGCAGCAGTGGAAACAACTTCAACCCAGAAGTAGGGGGTGGGCAGCAGCGGAAGAAGCAGCGCGAGCGCAGAGGAGGGCACGGGGAGGGTGGTGGCGGCAAACCCTAACCCTAATCTTTCTCTGATATCATATTGGAATGAGGCTTCTTGTCTATTCTAATGGGCCAAAAGGCCAATTTGTAACATATACATGGTTGTTAATATGCAAAGAACATCCTAGGCTATATACATATCTAACAAAACTTGCCCTTTTCTTATAATTCAAAAGTGAAATGATCAAACTCCTAAAGCCATTAGCTTATATGAAATATACACACTTGTATTTCAGGAAGCATGCTGTACATGACATTATTATTTAATAGGAGCTGCTAATTGGTGTGGCCACTGCATGTTTGCCGCATGCTTTCCCACCTTTGAGGTCCACTTCACACAAAAAAAAAAAAAACTTTGCAGACATGGGAAAAGAAGAAAACTGAAAATCTTATTTTAAGGATTAGTTTTTTTTGCTTGAACTGAATCCTAGCAGAGCAAACGGTGCACTTGATTTGTGGCCTTGTGGGCCTGATGCTTAGTCTGCTACTGGGCTGTATGATGCCCTCTAGCAGTTGGGCCATACTACTACTTCCCACCAGTTTCCCTGAGGTAAGTTCTGTTACATACTGCGGCAGTAGGCATAGCAGTCTCCTTTGCCCAGATAATCAGATGTAAACTTGTGATGTCACCAGTTAAACCGATCGGTGCCCTCATTGTGATGTCTGTTTGACGTGTGTCCTCAGTCCTCATTTTCATCTGAGCTGTTTATGCTGCTAGATTAGCTCTCTGTTTGCACAGACTAATTAGCAAGTTACTTTTCAGGGACGAAAAATGTCTAAGACACTGGGGAATGTCATTGACCCCCTAGATACCATCAAAGAGTATGGGACAGATGCATTGAGATTTACACTTTCCATGGGCACTGCAGGCCAGGTTTGCTTTTCCATGCAGTTTTTACATTTTGCATTGATCAAGTTTTTTTCACTTCTCCGTTGTTAATACACCTTTTCACTTCAGGACCTTAATCTTTCTACAGAAAGATTGACATCAAATAAGGCTTTCACCAACAAACTCTGGAATGCGGGGAAATTTTTATTGCAGAATTTGCCTGATAGAAGTGATGTCACTGCATGGGATGTCTTATTAGCAAATAAGGTATCTCACTGAATTTCAAATTGCACATGATGCGGTTACTAAATTTGATTCTCCTTTTTAGAACTGTTGCTAATATTATTGCATGTCTCTTCCAGTTTGATACCGAAGCATCACTTCAGAAACTACCGTTGCCAGAATGCTGGGTGGTGAGTCTATTGATATCTTGAATTATTTGGCTTTTGATATCTTGAATTATTTGGCTTTTGTGCAGTCTGTTGATGAAGAGAACAAACTACAATCCAGGTTATAGGACTACATGAACTCATTGATAGGGTCAGCACAAGCTATGACAAGTTTTTCTTTGCAGATGCGGCTAGAGAAATCTACGATTTCGTTTGGGCAGACTTTGCTGATTGGTAAGATTATGTAGAACCCAAGAGTGTGAGGTCAAACTTGTTTACTAAGGGCCATTCAATATTTATGCCTCAATCTATATTTTTAGCCCATTGACAAGATGGGGATAGAGGGGACCTGGGGAACCAGATGTCATCTACTCATCTCTACTATCCCTTATGCCCACCATGTAAAATAGAGAAGGACGTCATGTTTGGTCCCTGTTTTATGTTTATTTCTTATTACATGGTCCAGCTTGTCTAAATATTCTGTGTTCCATCCATGCCCATTGCTGAGAAGAAAGGTACACATTGGATGGGCTTAAAACAAACTTTTTCTGTTTACGTGCTTAACTTTTATCTGGGTTGTTTGGCTCATATCCAAATGGTGAAAAATTGTTACAAGCTAGCAACAGAAAGCTGATGTCTTTCTTCACTATAAATAATGCATGAACTAAAAGTTTATCTCTGGTTTCATACAATGGTTTTCTCCCATGCTATTGAACCCCTTTCCGTAGCTATTAAACTAAATTCATAGTTCTTCTGCCTCTTGTCATTTTTGTCTTACATTTGTATCACCTTTTACGTGTTTGTATCCTTGTGGAACAATATTTTATGCATTATTTCAGACATGGGCAGGATAAAGATTTAGCTTATGAGCATGAACATAGAGTAACATAAGATCTGCCATGGTGCTGAACTTCTTAGTATATGTTACTAAATTATTATGTTCTAGTTGATTGATGCTGGATTTGATATACAAGCAAATAGAAATTAGCGTCATGTTTTTATACGATTTTTTTCTTGGTATATTCCCCTCACTTTTGAGTCATCTAATATAACAAGCTGTTGCCTGATTATGTGCTCCTTTCTGCATTCTATTATTCTTGTCTGCTATGGCGCGTTGTTTTCTAGTAGATTTCTATGTCGTCACCAATTAATTCTCATACAGGTATATTGAAGCTAGCAAGACACGTCTCTACCACTCTGGTGACGAACCAGCTTCTTCTATGGCACAAAGTGTTCTATTGTATGTGTTTGAAAACATACTGAAGCTATTGCATCCCTTCATGCCCTTTGTTACTGAAGAATTATGGCAGGTAGTGAAACCTTAACTGTTGATTATTATCCCTATAACATTGTTTGACTATCACTGTCATCAGCATCATCAATAGCATATCATTATTGCTCTTATGTCAGGCGTTCCCGTACAGAAAGCAACCACTAATCGTTACTCCCTGGCCCACCACTGACCTTCCTAAGAATTTGAGGTCCATCAGAAAATTTCAGAATTTGCAATCGTTGGTAAATTTTCCACTTGTGCTGTGTGCTCTTACTTTGAGAGTGGTGCTAATGCTATGACTGATGGGTAACCATTTTGTTTGATTGTCACTACGATTACAGATAAGAGGAATCAGAAATGTTCGAGCAGAGTATTCTGTTGAGCCAGCTAAACGAATATCAGCTTCTGTTGTTGCTGATGCAGATGTCCTGGAGTACATATCGGTGAGTGTCTTCTAACAACAGGTCCATTTTGTTCGTGGAATTTCATTATTTGTATATTATATGACCTTTTTTATCTAGAAATTTGAAGAGCAATTTCATGCACATTTATATGCATGTTTTGTTTGCAAGAAAAGTGGTAATTATTCAATTTATTTCAGTACTCAAATCAAAGTCGGTACAGAACAAAGCATACACATAGTCATTAGTTGGGCAAGCTTCACTGTTAGAACATAGAGGTGCATATGTGTAATTGGTGCACACAGCCGTACCTTTCATGCATCTTGACATTGTGAAACCCTGTAATTGGTATTAGAACTAAAACATTAACATCCTGATTTTGCTTGCATACCCGTGTCTTTGCAAATGTGTCCTGTATCTTATGCTTCTAGTCCTGGCAAAACATTAGTTAACCTATATTGTTTATTGTTTCTTTTTCTCATCATCAAGAGTTCATGGCCTGTACTTTTATGCCCGCAGAAGGAGAAGCAGGTCCTGGCTTTACTTTCAAAGCTTGATGTGCAGAATGTACATTTCACTGAATCGCCACCAGGTGAGTCCCTTGGAACTTGCTCAGGCATAATCTTTCTTGCTGCAGTTTGCCAACAAACAATCTGTTTCCATATTTGCCAGGTGATGCAAATCAGTCGGTCCACATTGTTGCGGATGATGGTTTGGAGGCCTATCTACCTTTGGCTGATATGGTTGATGTGTCTGAGGAAGTTAAGCGGCTCTCTAAGCGGCTGTCTAAGATGCAGTCAGAATATGATGCTGTGTTGGCCCACCTCAATTCCCAAAGTGTACGTAACTACTACTTCCCCTTTCTGTGAAGCTAGTATCCAGAGCACGTATCGTATTCGTATCCCGTTAACCATGCATTTCTTTGGTGTTGTAGTTTGTAGAGAAGGCCCCTGAAGAAATTGTTCGTGGAGTTCGTGAAAAAGCATCAGAGGCAGAGGAGAAGATCTCCCTCACTAAGAATCGGCTTGCTTTTCTGCAGTCAACAGTTTCCACGTGAACAAAGTACTCACCATTGATGGTGGAATCTGCCATCGGAATGCCAATTTTGATCATATAAATGAGATGATGGAGGATAATGTCTACTCGAGACCATAAATAGCTCGGCGTTACAGATGTTCACATATTTCTCAGGAAAGCAGAGCTTTTCTCGGAAATGGTCACCTCAGCTCAGAGTGGCACAGGAGAGAAGTGGATGTGTTACATGTACATCACACAGCAGTTAACATTACATAGAAGTTTTTACTTCAAGTACATTCCAGGCATATCACAAGCCTTATTCAAATCTATTTTGATAAAAAAAATTTGTTTTTTGTTTTTTAGAACTGAATTTGTTTTGATGTATAACACACAATGGCTTTACACGTTTCCAGCAAAATATGCGGACGTGTACTTTTGTACTCACCAAGTCATAAATTCAATACCATAACGGGGGAGTATGTTGTGCACAAGAGCATATCTATGAACATATATACAAACTCCATCATCACCATTCGAAACGAAATATGTGGTCGAGATGGAAGTGGGCACACCCACCTTCTCACTTACACAACTTTTCGTTTTACCCTCGCACACTCGACCCATCTTGCTGCCTCCCCCTTGTCAACCTGCAACTCGGCTCACCAATCAAGCGAACCCACTCATCATTTGGGACTCGGCTCACCAAATGGCTTCTTGCCTAGTACTTGAGGTCATGCTGCCAGTTTCTTCTTTTTGGTGGGAGTGAGCAGATACCAGCACTAAGCTAGCCTAGCCGCACCAACTAGCACCAAGTTGTTGCTTCTAAGACTGCCAGTTTTTGTTGCGTGCTGCCAATAGTCTCTTGCTATTGATAACGCATGGTGCCAAATTATGACTTCATTATTGTAATTTTGGTTTCAAGAAATCTTGTGTAATAACTCCTGTACACTACACAGGGTTAAATGTAGTGTTATGTAATTTTGCTTGTACAAGTGCTCACAAATGAATTGTTGAATGCAAAATCTGTAAAAATTACATAGAAGTATTGTGCCCCTACTCTCTCTCTCTCTCTCTCTCCCCCCCTCTCTCACAGTGATTCGCTAGTTCGCCTTTTCTGTTAGCAAACGACCAATTGGACTTTTTGCAGGGTGGGTAATTTCTGCTCTAGCACTGTGAATGTATTTCTCTCTCTCTCACGACCGACTCAGAGGAGGCAAGGGCGGAGATGGCGGCAAGTTGCAACGGTGGAGCTCTAGCGAAGACGCGAGCACGGTGCTTTCCGGGCCGAAGAATCCGTTTTTGTCGGCGTGAGGTGACGGGAACAATGAACACGGCCAAAACGGGGCGGCAACAAGTCCACCGGATTCGGAGGAGACAAAGTCGCCGGTATCGCATCCGAAGAACTTCGTTTCAATGCAAGTTCAGGGAGGTAAGTGGCACAACCTTACAAGTTCAGGGGGCTGAGAAAGTAAAATGCAATTTCAGAGAGCTAAGTGGTCCAATCTCGCAAATTCAGATGGCTAAAAAAAGTAAAATACAAATTGAGTGAGATAAGTGGCACAACATCGTAAGTTCAAAGATTTGTAGTGCAATTTTCTCATTAGAAAAATGCACTAATGGAACAAACTAAATGCCCTCGCGAAACATATTAAAAAATACTACTACTACTACTACTGGATAAGTTGTTACCAAAATAAAGCGGAAAAATATATGCAACATTGATCTTGTTACGAAGATCTCATCACAAGAAACGCAATGGTTCAAATGGATCGTAAATTATATGCTCATTGTAAAAGATAAAGACTTTTAATATATGAATCAACTTTTTTATTCTAACATGTAGGAAGAGAGGGCGTGTGATTTCATATTGTTGCTCATTCATTCCTCTTAGGCCGAAGAGTTTGGTACGCTCACATCTCGCTGACCTCTCGAGTGGTTAGATATCTAGACGGGGCAGGGCGGGGCTCGCTCTGGCTCTAGTTGGGTCAGGCGGAACGAGGTTGACTAGTCAACAATGCCGCATCCGGTCGGGGTGGGTTTGAGTTTTACGTATCTAAAGAAATAAGAAATATATTATTTATTAAACTTGACCGACGCTAAAGACCAGCTTGTAGCAATGATGGCAAATGTGCTTAGAATAGCGCTAGGTGGGAGCTCACTGTTTGGACGAGCTATCACAACCATAGTAGTCCCTGCTGCAGCCCGGTTGGCTGTCCAGACACCCTTATGGAGGGATATATTTAGACTACATTAGCTGATAATTTAAAATTTTATCATGTAAATTAGAAAGTCATACAAGCAAAATATCATATATCGTTACCAATAAATGCGCAGTGCAGCGGAAGAAGAGTTAGAGCAGTCTAATCCAATGTCGAGCGCATCGATGAAGTGGTTGTAGTCCATCGTCCAACGTCCTCGGCACCGATCGTCTCCTCCAGCAACCTATGGCGTTCTTTGCGTTGGTCGTGGATCGTCATCGATCAGTGCAGCAGCAATCGTAGAAGCGTCTCTACGACATCCACATGTCCAGGGGTGGAATGTCGTACGCCGGTGTGCTAGCATCAGCGTGCACGATAGGGGCTTCGAGAATATGGCGGCTAGGGTATTGGTGGAGCAACTCACATACGTCCCAACAGCCCCATGCATCCCCTTATAAAGAGGTCATAACAGATCCTATCCGAACTCGTTTGTTCCGACCCGTTAAGTGTACAACCCTGCAAGTTCATGCGTAATCAATTGTGACTCGGAAACTCCTTTCCGACTACGAGTCGTTAGTGATTCTTAGCATGACATAACGATTCTCGAATAAACATAAGTATTATATCGGACGAACCTTATGCATTATGATCTGCGATCAAGTCTTTATCAGTTACGACCAGCTCTTATCTTCATACGACCAGTTCATATTTAGTTATGACCAGTTCATAATTTCTTACGACCAGTTAGTGATCATGTGCGACCAGTCCATATCTCCATACGACATGTTTGTATCTGGTCATACTGAACGACCTGCTTGCATATTCTCCCTTTACCTCACGATATTTGGTTGAACTCTAGGTGAGATATTTTGTCAATCATGGACTATTCAATACTTTCTCGATCAAATGACAAATACCTTCATGTGGTTGACTCTTCGACCACCAGTGGCACGACAATGCACTTTCTTTATTCGACCACATTGAGGGGCCTAGAGATATCTCTCCTATTATGTTAGGATGAGCAAATCCCATATCTAACCAGTCACATCCCTATGCATATTTCATAGCATACCCGAAAGCTATCTTTATAACCACCCAGTTACAAAGTAGCGTTTGGCAATCTCTAAGTGTACTATTGCACATATAGAAAATTATATTGATCTCAGGTCTAAGGATTATACATCATCATTACTTGGGATCAATTAATGACATATAAAATCATAACAATCCCAATATTGTTTCAAGGTGAGTCAATCCAACACCATATTCTCTAACATGTATTCATATTATTGATTCGATGTCCTCATATCTATGATTGGTGAAACATGGTCATCAATCAATACATGTGTTAGTTGATAAGTCACTAATATTCCGATCAGTGACATCTAACTAGGGATACATTTAGAATGACATCATATAAGTTAAAGAGTTTCACCAACAAGTCACATACTTGTTAATCTTTATAAATGATAATTCATCTAAGGAACATAATAACATTTATTCTATAACTCATAAGCATAGACGTGATACAATCATCTCTATGATTACCTCTAGGTATATCACCAACACCCCACACACTAGTCGGTTGCCTAGATCTTCCCAGTCATCCTATTTTGCCACGAGTAGTTTTAGCTTTGTAATGCTCTACTAAGGTGGCCTCGAACCGCTTTGATAGCCTCTGCAATTAAATGTTGTATTTCTTTTCTTCTTCTTAGTGGAATGACACACAATTCTTTTGCGCGTTCTTGAAAAAATAATTTGTAGAATATATTGATCCATACAAAATTATAAAACATTCATACGATCGGGTCCGGTAGCCTCTGACCCGCATCCACCCACCCTGCTGCAGGGTGGGACGGATCATGGCCGGGTCGGGGAGGAGCGCCTCGGGTCAGTGTAGGGTAGGATGAGGATCTAGAACTCTAGGAGCGGTAAAGAGAAGAATTATAAACATAAAGATGTCTCTATCTATAGCAGCTTTGCTACCTTCTTTATGTGAAATGGCTTTCTCGATATGATTGCTATCCCATTGCTTGGCGCGCATACACCATACGTGCATTCCTTTATCAATATCCTTGGAGGCATATGTCCGGAGGGAGGAAAAAATAGACGCATTTGCTCCTCATGTAACTCGCCCTATGCCCCACTGGCTCACTTTTTGACTCCCACCGATTATTTCTAGTTTCTTCTCACCTTATACCATCCCTATTAGCACTACAACAATGGTGCTTTTATGGTACCACCTCATAAAAGTAGACATGTGACACATCCAAATCATAAAGCAACCAACTCTCTTATTCACCTCATTCTACCCCAAATTTTCCTTGCTCTTTGCGTCCATGGCTAGAGCTAGCCAGATGAGCCGTTATAAGATCGAGGAGGCCGATTAGAGGGGCGGTGAATAGGCGGTTTTTAAATCTTTTGCTAAAATCGAGTTTTACGCGGAATTGTAAATCAATTCGGTTTTGCTCAATTAAAACCTAAATCAACTTGTCTTGACTAAGTGCACCAACAATATGAGATAATTGATAATGATAGCAAACATACAATTATAAGCAAGCAATTCAATTCTACAAATGTAAATTGTGCAACGTGAAAGCGCTAGAGAACAAACCACAAAGACACAATGATGTTTTACCATGGTGTTCGGAGACTTGCTGGTCTCCCCTAATCTACGTTGAGGTAAGTCCAACCAAATTGGACCGGCTCCACAAATTGAGCCAACACCTTCAAAGTAAGTCCAACCACTTGGAATGGCTCACAACTCGAGGTAACACCTCGATCCACTCGGGGTTGCTCTTCCTCCACTCCGGAGATGGCGAGCACCAAACCACTCACAACCACCCAGATCTTCTCATAACCTTTTTGAGAAGATCACCGGCACAAACTTCTCCAAGCCGTCTAGGTGTCAACAAACACCAAGAGTAACAAGTCAAAGATACTCACTTGAATGAATCAAGTGTCTAAGCTCGAGTGGATACACAATCCACTACCTAATGCAACACATGCACAAGGGTTTCACTCTCTAAGCTCACTAAGTACAACATATGCACAAAGAGAGTAGAGGGCTTGCTCTTTGCTCAAAGAAATGAATATGGCACTAGCAACCTTCCCCACAAACGGCCATAAGGGTATTTATACTCACACAAGGAAAACTAGCCGTAAGAGGTAAACTTACAGAAAAATAGGAAGAAGCCGGTCTGACCGCCAACCAATGTCTGGTCAGACCGCCCCAGCTCCAATGGCTATAAAACTAGCCGTTGGACTTACTTCTGGGCTGACTGTCCTCACAAGGACCGATCAGACCGCCAGAGGGACAGTCAGACCACTCAACAGATGAAACACGCATTCCAAAAAACACATTCTCTAGAAAAAGATGACTGGGTCACTTGACCCGGAGGCCCAATCAGACCGGCCAACACATGGCGGTCATACTGACACCCCATCGATTAGACCGGCTGACATGGGCGGTCAGACCGCCCACTGCCAACAAGGCTGAAAACAGATATTGCACTCCGCATCAACTCAATTTGCAAAACACATTTACCAATTGACACAAGATGCACACAGGGATGAAGGCAAGATTCTCAATAAATTGCAAAACAAATTTGCCAAGTTTTAGAATCAATGCCATAAGGAACAAGGTACATGGATTTAAACCTTTTGCTAAACACATTCGCAAACTAAAGTCACATGCTACAAGAATTATGCATGAGCCTCGACTATTTGCAAAACACATTCGCGAATATTAGCAACATGCTAATGAGAGCTAGAGCAAGCAAGACGAGCTATCAACACATGACACACTCAAGCTACTAGTCAAGATCTCTCTTAATAGTACGACAACCTATACTAGTAATCCAGTCTTCCAACCAAACACCGAGACCGGTAAAAGACTAGGAACATATTCTTAGCCTTAGCTAGTCTTACCTTTGCCTTAAAAATTCACATGAAGCTTGATGACGCATATTTTCACTTTAAGTCCAGGTCATTGTCTTGATATACATCCACCCATGATGCATCCTTCACTTGACCTCCATCAACACGTGATGGATCTTCTCTTCGAGTTCTTGATGATCAACACATGATGCATTCTCTTCTTTTGACTTATGACAATCAACTCATGATTCCATCCTAAGTCTCCATCATCATAGAACATAATCTATTTACCTAGATCATGTAAAATGTTAGCTCCTCAATATGATTGTCATTAATTAACACAACATACCAGTAATTGATGACAACCACCACAATTACAAATAATTGAATATGAAGTAATATGAGTATATATGGAGTACACTAGTTTTATATACTCAAAGGATGTGTTTCAAAGTAGAGATCCCTAATATATACCCCCCCCCCTCTCTAAATGTTTGCATACAAGAATGTGTAATAAAAACATATGCACATAATCAAGTTAGACTTTTAGTGGAGTTTAAGCTATATTTTGAATCCAAGGAATGCAACAAGATATAATAATATAATGTCGAATGCATACCTCCATGATTTTCAACTTTTCATCAAATTAGACTAAATACTATCATAGTTAACAAACGAGTTAGTCTCACATTTAGAGTTATCATTAATCACTAAAATACTCCATTAACTCATAATGGTGGGTCTAGATTCTCTAATCTCCCCCTTTTTAGTGATTGATGATAAATCCTTTATCAATAGCAATATTTGGATATAAATCAACATAAAATAAGAATTTGAACTATGTAACTATCTTCATACATGTCACAAAGAAATTTAGAGTTTAAAGTATTCTCCTCCTTTTGAACTATGCATGAAATAAAGTAAAATCATCCAAATCAAGTAAATCATAGTTAACACAAATATTTCCCCCTTTTGTCATTAATAAAAAAAATCCAAAATAAAGCAATGAGCTTGGTCACAAAGAGTATGAAATAGATACTTATGACCAATGGGGGTTTTGGTTTCAAGAAATGTGAATAAAACTAAGGTCATATTTTGAATTGACTAAAAAGATTTGAACCACATTCAAATGAGTTCACTTTTGAAATATCCCCAATAAACATTTTCCATGAAGATATCATTCTCATTTTCTCAAAGTCCAAGGAGATATGTGCAATTGAAATCATATTGAGCTACAAACTTCTTAAAGCGTATGGAAATGTGAGGAAAGAAGACTCGAAAAATATGAGATAAATCATGGAGCTAGTCCTAACAAATACACACAGGTTTTATTTTGGGAGGCTCAATCAAATGACAACTAATTTGAAGATATGAAAATCACAAAGTTTCATAAAACTAAAAGTTTCAGGTTTTTCATATTTTATATTCCATTTGAGCTTCGAAAGATAGATGAAAAACTGTTTAAATGAGTTCCAATAAATCTGACAAAAAATTTAAACATAGAACAACTATTAGAGGATTAAATGTCTTCATTGTATCTTCATCAAATTATGAACCCATTGATAGATACAAAAATCACAAATAAGCTTAAAATATACAAAAATATGAATTTTCAATATTTGATTAAAGTGAGGAAAAGTGAGAAAAGTCAAAAAAATCAAATCAAGTTAAAATGCTTTCAAATTTTGCAAAACAAATTGTGAAGTCCTAAAAAAACTTTTCAGCCAAGAATTTTTGAAAGAGGAGTCTCTATACAAAAGATATGTCAAAATGAAGTGATTTGTAGGCAAGTAAACAAAATAATTTTGCATTGAAGATTCAAAAAGAAAACCAATTTGAATTGATTACTAACGACCACATAACAATAGAGAAAAACTCCTCCAAAACATGTGCATTTAATATTTGAAGGAAATTCATGCACATAAGAGAATTATATAAAATTTGACGGAGTTTCCTCTATATATTTGAATCCAACAAAGCATGATACAAGAGTGATAATCAAGAATTAAATAAGCATGCAACATCAATAAAGATTCAATCATAAACATATTTTGGACAAGGATACCATAAGAGGCATAGACCATATCATAAGACAAAAAAGTATTCAAGTGTCCAAAACATATCTAAAAACATTCAAGATTAAATAAGCTTACACAAGATATTACATGAGTGAAAATAAGCTTATCCTCACAAGACAAGGTCTATAGATATTACGCGATACTATTGTTGCTATGAAAACTAAATACCTTAAATATTAAAGAGAAATCTCTTACCTATATGCATTTGTATTTCTTTTAGATCCTAGAGGTAAAATTAATGCATTTTGTAGTGTACTTGATATTCTTAGTGATGCTACAATGCTCGACTATACTAACTATTTTGTAGAAGTTCATTCTCGGTTATATGAGGTTTACCAGAAGTACGAAAATAAGTTCCGGGAAGTCCACTCGCGACGATCTCCAGTAGCCCTCCGCCTCAAGTAGCAAGACAAATATGTGGGGCAAGATCTTCGTTAGCTCTTTCTCCAGCCAGTGTTCTTCTTCTACAGTGCTGCTTGCTCAGCCAAGAACCCTAAGGAGTGGAGAATTATCCACCTATATGGACAGCGATACAGTGGATTTTAACTCAAAAGGCTTTAAAATTTTGCAATAGTGGCAAGCTCATAAGTTAACATATCCCATGCTATCATACTTGCACGTGATGTGTTAACTGTTCCTATCTAGGGATGGCAATCGGGCGCGGCGGGTACGGGTAGTGCTCGCCCATACCCGTACTGCGACCGAATTCCCCACGGTATACCCGAAGGACGACGGCGAAAAACCTCGCCCATACCACGCTCACGGTATTCGTCGCCCGTAGTATACCGTTTACCGCGAATAATGCATCACCGCTGTGGGTACCCATCGCCACGTACATGCTCGTACCCACGAGCAATGCATACATCAAGTTCATCAAAATTCACACATCAATGGTGCATCACGCATTCAACAACTAATAAAGTTCATCACAATTCACATATCATGTTTGACAAGACAACTAATCAAGTTTAACAAATAAAATACAAATACAAATTGGCATAGTTTCTTACACATGTGGGTAGATCACGGTGTCAGGCAAGCTGCACGGTGGAGCTTACCCATGCCCATACCCGTTTACCCGATGGGTAAGAAATTTTGCCCGTTTTCATACCCGTGGGCAAAGAAAGACGCCCATACCCGCCTCCATTAGGGTATTCGCCCGCGGGCACGCGGGTAATCGGGCACAATTGCCATCCCTATTCC
Organism: Hsuehochloa calcarea; assembly: GCA_036346395.1. Taxonomy (NCBI): domain Eukaryota; kingdom Viridiplantae; phylum Streptophyta; class Magnoliopsida; order Poales; family Poaceae; genus Hsuehochloa; species Hsuehochloa calcarea. Next base: position 4,901,778 of record CM070606.1, read on the forward strand.
TATCTCGACGGTTTCCTCCGAATTTATTTTCAGTCTTTCTAGAAGAATATTGGATGTGAGAAGAACAAGTCTCACAAGTGAGATAGTGAAGATACTTATAACTGTGAAGGACTGAAACAAACTGATTCACAAACACAACACTTTGTGGAAAATCAATAGTTGTCGGAAGTGTTTGAAAATATGTACCTAGACAACGATACGCCATTTGAACATTACTAAAGCCCTTTATTACATTTTCAATTTGATTATCTTTTTATATAATTTTTATATCTATTTCTGAATTCTACATATTTTTTTATGTTTTTGTATTTTTTTCTGATTTTTTTAACCTAACGTGCTAAGTGAACTGAAAGGTCCGTCGAGCGAAACAGGCCCGTACCGGCCCGACACGGCACGAATGGCTGATGGGCCATGCCTAGACCGCCTCCCGTGGACCGGCATGACACAACTCACCTAATAGCCTGACCACAATGGGTCGTACCGAGATGAGCGGGACACATCGTGTCCGGGCCGGGCCGTGTCAGGCCAGGCCGCCCATTTAGCCAGCACTACCCATGGCCATGACCTCGCAAGCTAGCTCTAAGCACCAACAAATCATAAACAACCATGTGAAGATAAATCTCGTCAGAAAAGTAGATTATAGAAGTGCAAGAACCAGGTAGAATGCGAATCAAGTTGACCCTTCATGTGCTAACGGCCAGAAGTCCACGGTTCCAAGATCAATCAAGTGGTGGTACCAGGTCCACGCATGAGGCGTACTTGTGATGATTCTAGTTGGGTTCGGCTCAATCGAACTAGAAGGCCATCATGACATTCAGATACCTGTCGCCGACGAACGACCTCGTGGGCCACCGCCGCCGCCACCAACAAATCGAGATGCACCCCTGGCTGCAAGGTTCTGGTGTCAGACTGTGTGACGACCAGCAGCGTCGATGGGAGCACAGGCCGCAGGCAATGGCGAATCCATGCAGCGGCAAATCTCCTGTACAAGGCATGAAGAAAGCGAGGAGGAAGAAGACCGTGCTTTGCGATTAGTAGTGTCGCTTTTGTAGAGGAGGTGCTATATAAGCTTTTATGGCACCGGTGGGTGCTATAGAATTATTTTCCATATTCGCACCACGCCATGCCTACGGCTCCCCGCTGCCTCCCATGTCGCCGGCGGAACAAGAGATGAGCTAGGCGAAGGGCGGGACTGAGGCAGCGTGCGGGGCAAGGGCAGGAGAGCACGGACTTGACAAAGCGTGGGGCTGGACGGGGTAGACCCGGAGAAATCGAGGCCGTCGATGGCGATGGATAGAGAGGCATCATTCGCAATACGCAATACGGGCATCGCGGGGATGCGAGATGTTGTAGCAGGTTATTCATGTTGTTGTGACAGGTGTTTCGAGACGATGCATCCAGTGGTTTTTATGTTGCAACAAAACAAAAAAATCGTGATTAGGTTTTGCCTAGGCTACATTAAAGAAGAAGCGATAAGGCGTCCGCACCGAACCATCGTCGAACCCGGACGGGCTGAGGCCTGAAAGCCTCTCTTGCCAACCGAGTTGAGCTCGGTTCTCAACCAAACTTTTTGAAATATAGGAATTTTAGTATAGTTCATCCCATTTGTTGCAATACGTGTTTCGAGATGTTGCATCCATTTGTTTTGAGTGCAACAAAACATTTTGAAATCTAGGAATTTTTTGTGTAGTTTGTACTGTTAGTTGCAATAGGTGTTTTGAGATGTTGCATCCATTTGTTTTTATTGTTGCAACAAAACTTTTTGAAATCTAGGAATTTTTGTGTCATTCCAATTGTGCGAATGTTGTTCGTGTTTGTTGCAATAGTTGTTCAGCGATAGCATGTGAAAACGAGATGCTGCAAACCCATTAGGGGAGCACATGATGATTTATTGCAATTCGATTGATTCTCTGAGGAATTCGATGGATGTTTGTTTTGCTTCATTAGTTTGCTGTTGTGCTGCATTTGGTGGTTGTTTTGTTACATTTTCGAAAGAGTGCTTTGCGGTTGCGCCCATGGAAAAACAATCGACATCGGTTATCGGTAAAAAAAAAAATACTGGTTTGAAAATTTTTAAATTTGAATTTTAGATTTTAAATTGTAGCAAACAAATTGGGTTGAACAATATTTCATGATTAGTTGGCACAATACAAACAAATGGTACTTCAGTACCAAGGTGTTCTCGATATCTCTTAAATTTGAATTTTAGATTTTAAATTGTAGCAAAAAAATTGGGTTGAACAATATTTCATGATTAGTTGGCACAATACAAACAGATGGTACTTCATACCAAGGTGTTCAGTACCAAGGTGTTCTCGTTATCAACCACGTCGGTAACATCCAACTTCCTCCTCAACACTCATCAGCTATATAAGTAGTTAAACTTTTCTGTGTTGTAATGATGTATTGATTGCTAACTAGAAAAATTATGTCAAATGGAGTTGTTTCCTTGTTAACTGGTAACCAATCAATTTCGAACGATGATCAGCAGAGAATTCAAATGTTCGTTTGACAAAATTTAGCCGATTTTAAACCGTAACCGCTTCCAGGGAGGGTCCAATATTTTCTACGTATCCGTTTTTGAATCCTTTGTGCTTCATTGTTGCGCTTTGATAGATAGGAGATCCGATGGTTGTGATCGGCATTATGAAGATCGGGTGGCCATCAAAGCGTCCGAAGACAACACCTAGATCAGACGTCTAGGCACCAGCCGTCTCCTTTTATAAATGGTCGTACTCGAAGATCCAAAACCAGAACCCGGCAGAATCCTGCCCAGCGCCATTTACCAGACCGGTTTTTGATCCATGGTCATACTTATACGTTCTCATTTATGGCAAATGGTTCAGTTACAGATGCCCAAATGAAAATCGAAACATTTTTTTATACTTCTTCACATTGGGAACTGGGTCAAATTCGATCAAGATACACTTAAAAGGATGCTTAAGAGAGGAATAATCACTTATGGAGGTTGCAATATACTATCGTTGGAATAGCAAATACCGTGTATGTCAACAAGAAAAAAACTTGTACACTTCGCGTCAATAATATACAGGACAAGTACCACCAACAACTCTCGGCCTCCTAGCACCAACAGCATAACAGAGTAATCAACTGAAACATCGGCTATTTGACTGTATAGTTACCTAATGGAAAATACCGCCTTGTCTACCGAAAGATGATGGTTCGTTGGGTCATCTCTGCACAAACTTTATATATCCAGGGCAAAGTGCGGAAAGATGAGAAGAAGCTGCCCCGATGATACTGAAAAAGTCTCCTCCAAAACTAGCCGGTAGCTCCAACGAAAACCTGAGCAACCCGTCCTACCATCGATTATGGTACACAATTTATTCAAGTAGCACTTTCAGCCCCTTGCTTGGTGTTGGATGGCAGCACGTTACTCAAATTTCTGACGACTGTCTAGTTATAGATTTTTACAGGTCTCTCGAACGAATGTCGGTTCTGCACAAAGAACATGCAATTAACAAATATTCAACACAAAAACAGTAGGGGCATTATTAATACACCCAAGGACCATTTGTGACAAGGGTACCTGATTAACAGTGTGTGCCTTTCTTGGAGCTGTGTCTGGGTGCTCCAGTCCAAGATACTGCTCCCAAGCTCCATACATGTTTCTCTAAACAAGTTTAAATGATCGGGGGGAAGTTCAAATGTGAACCAAATTAAGCGCTAAATAAAAGTTGCTTCAGCAAGTAGATAAAATAGCATGGTTTTACCTGAAATCTCGTAGCTACAGTGTCTGAATCTTCAAAATAGTCTGGGCGACCAAGTGATATGTACGCAAATTTCCACTGCCCAAAGAGAAAAGAACACTGTTAGTAGTGCATAATTACATTAAGCAAACCAATGACTCAAATCAATTGAACAGGCATTAATCATTAGGCATGTTTACCTACAAGTTAGTACTGCATTGTGATAGGTTTCACAGTTTCCACATGCAGAAAACCAACAAAAAGCAAGAGAACACAATCGCTATTCGTTATAAAAAGTGAAAAACTTTTCATAGAACAGACTTGATTTCTTAAGCACTTTATATGTTCTTTGCCTATCCTTTTCCCCTTTTCACGGTTACCTGAGAAACTTGTATCTGATTTTTTATTCCAATGCCTCTGAGAGCCATTAAATAGTAAATATCATGGGTAAAGCACCTAGAAAGCTTATAATGAATTTAAAAGGTTGCTCTCCGTGGAATTCATTACCAAGGTTAGATCCATTTTCCCTCTTCACGGTTACCTGAGGAACTTATATCTGATTTTTATTACAATGCCTCCAAGGGCCATTATTAAATAGTAAGTATCATAGGTAAAGCACCTGGAAAGATTATAATGAATTTAAAAGGTTGCTCTCCGTGGAATTCATTACCAAGGTTAGATCCATTTTCCCTCTTCACGGTTACCTGAGGAACTTATATCTGATTTTCTATTCCAATGCCTCCAAGGGCCGTTAAATAGTAAGTGTCATGGGTAAAGCGCCTGGAAAGCTTATAATGAATTTAAAAGGTTGCTCTCCGTGGAATTCATTACCAAGGTTAGACCAGTGCAGTGGCACTGTGTGTCTGATATGAATATCTAGACTAGTGAAGTGGCATTGTGATAGGAATCTCTAGACCAGGCGACACCTAAGCGGTAAGGCGGTCCGGGTTGTCAAGGCGTCGCCCCGCCTTGCCGTAGAGACGCCTAAGCTGTAAGGCGGTCCAGGGTGTCAAGGCATCACCCCGCCTTGCCGTCGCCCGTGTGGCGTTGGAGAGCAAGATCCGGGCGGGAGGCGGAGCAAAGGAGGCCCCGTGCGTCGGATCCGGGCGGGAGAGAGCTCGAGGCGACGTCAAAGAGCCGAAGCTGGGCAGGAGGGGAGCAGGGGAGGCCCGGCGTGGAGACCCTCCCTCCCTCCCTTTTCCCTGTCGTTCGCCATCGGCAGTCGTCGCCTTCACCTCCAGGTTGTTCTCCCACTCTCCTTCCTCTGAGTCCTCTACCCTCCTCCATTCTCCCCCTCGCCCTTTGCTTTCAATGGCGGCGGCAACCGCACGAGTGCACGATGGGATACCTTAGGTCTTCCCAGTGGGTTGATTGGCTGGGCTGGGCCGACAGCAACAAGTCTGCATGTGTGTATTGGAGGTCTTTTGCTGATTAGTCCTTCAGTATCTCTCTATTTCCTGCAGGATGCTACCAAATGTTGCTCCTTGACGTCCTGCAGCCACCTATGCAGCCTTCGCCTTAGGATGTGTAAGGCGTCGCCTTGCCTCGCGCCTTACCGCTTAAAAAGTGTGAGGGGGTGGGTCGCCTCGCCTCGCCTTACCGCCTTAATAACCATGCTTTCCACAAAGCATTTAAACAGAAAAAGACTAGAGGCACCAAACTGATAATGTTGACTATCAGACAAACAAAAATGTAGGCCTTCTGGGTATCCTTTTCATCATCATATAATGAAAGCAAACCAAAGTATGAAAATACAAGATTAACAAATAATGTGTGTTTCCCAATGAGATCTATGGCTAGAACTTAGAAATGTCACTGAAAGTCCTACTTGATGTTTTAATGGTATTAAATATACTGAAAACTAGCAAGCATAGTAGCACACATGTTTCAATAACATCACTTCTGAACAAGATCAGGTACAGACAAAGAAGTGCTATAACAAAAAAAAAGTATCACATATTTACCTACAAAATATGGAAACCATAGACATAGAGAGCATTACCTTCGAGAAATCCTCATCTGGAACCTTAAATTTTTTCTGTATACGTTCTTTAATAGAAGATAGGGTCTCATCCTCACGAATAACCATAAAGAATGGTTCTCCAAAGTTCTGAACTTGCTGTGGAAATCAGATTAAATATCAGCATATGTTTTTTCTGTATAAGTTCTTTAATAGAAGATAAGGTCTCATCATCACGAATAACCATAAAGAATGGTTCTCCAAAGTTCTGAACTTGCTGTGGAAATCAGATTAAATATCAGCATATGTTTAACTATACATCCAAGTATTCTATTGGAATCAGAACAACGAAATCTGGCTTAGTAGTATTGCCTTCCCATCAGTGTCATGATTTATGCTGGGCAGCGGGTGGAACATACCCATATCTATTTATGTAAGCATCTTATAATTGCAAATATAAGCATAACATAGCATACAAAACAGAAATTATGATATTCGAAAGTAACACTACAAGAACTTTATCCTACTTTCTACTTTGCAAGTATTCCTTTCAAGGATCCAAGAACCGGTTCCGGGGGAAATCCCGCCGGGCGGCCGGTAAAAAAAACAGGCGGTAACCAGCCGGTTACCGGTTTTTCCGAGAAAAATTTGGTTGAATTTCGCTTGAATTTGCTTAAAAACCAGCCAAAAATCGAAAGTTGAAATTTGAACTTGCAAAACCTGGGAAAACCGGACGGGATTTTGGATCCCGGACCCCGCCGGTTACCGGCCGGTTTTTTTCCCCTTTAATCATGGTGACAGTATATAGTTATATACTACATAGAAATTTTATTTAAAAGATAAATACGCTAAAGGGTGAAAAAGATGCTGCTAATTGCCAAAATATCATCTCTGTAACACCTCAAATAAAGAGAGAGAGAGAAAGGACAGCCGCTGCTCAATATAGAAGAAAGTCAAGAAACACACAGCTACACTTCTGTTCATGTACTTAACATGTAGAGAACCTGCTAAATTTAGGTAATAAATACAAGTATATAACAATAAAAAGAGAAACCAAACTTTACACAATACAAGTTCATCTGAAAAAAATTGAAAGCACAGTACTGATGCTAACAGGCAGTTGAAACTTGAAACTTGAAACACCGAGACATTTGAGTATAAGAAACACAGCTACCCTAAATGCATTTCTTTCAGTGACAGACAAAGTAACTTAAAACTAAAAGCAATACAATGACTAAAAGTTTGTACACAGCATTGTGGAACTTATTCATAAAAGCCAGGCTGTATTTTAAAAACAAAACTTTACACAACAGATATCAATGACTAGATTGAGTCATTCAGAAGAAGTATTAACCAAACTCCCATTACCGTTTGGTTTTGAGTGTCTTTGGTAAAATGGTATACATGAATCAAGCGGTCAAAGGGACGAAGGTTTTTCTCCTCCTCCGGAACCTAGAAAGAACAGATAATGTCATCCATCGATCCCCAGGGGGGAATCTAAACCAATGGAGATTGCTTGTTGTAAAGCATTATATAACAATATGACATACCTCCTCCGCACGCAGTGTCCAGTACTGGTCATTGATGTTTTCTATCTTTTCATTGGGTGCAAAAATCTGCAGCAAATACAAGTTAAGCGACAAAATTATGTGGAATTAAATGCAACTAAGAGGGTATTGTTAAACTAGCACTTGTACCACCTTATATATCTTGTGATAGAAAACCTCAAGTAATCTAAGTTCAGCATTGGGATGAGACAGTTCCACCTGATTTGACAATGACAGAAGACATAGATAGGACATAAGTTAACTTCATAAAAGCAATGGTTCGAATAATCAGAGTACATGAAACACTGACCATAAAATAAGGGATACGACTATATACCTTTGATTTGATATCATTCAGCACATCACCAACAGTGCTGTTTTTTGGCAATCTGATACTGTAAACTGACACCTATAAAACATGTTTAAGACTACTAAACATAAAAAGTCTACTGTTATGATTAAAAGTGTCCAGCAAAATAACCTCATCTTTGGTGGCATGATGATATGTAACTTTCAACGTCTTCAACGCTTGTAATTCTGGAAGTGGTATATCCAATACTTCATAGTACAGAATATCAGAAGTCTGATACATGAAAAGCCAATAGATATGTCACTCTTCACTTTCGTTGTTAAGTAACCAATGATCACATAGATGATTAGTCAAAATAGCAACCTGATTATAGTGAATCAGCATGTCTAGTAGACGTTCAACACCTCTGTACTTAATTGGTTGAGGCTTAGGCTGTTGAGAATAACAATTATGAGATGTAAGCCGAATTTTTGATGGGTCATCGACACCAAGTTTTTGAGCCACTTTTTCCACAACTTCATCGTACGTGAAAATCTTTGACCTGTACAAAAAGGGTGAAATGGAAACAAAATCAGTAATAATACAGAATATCAATATTTTCTAATCACAGCATGTCCAAATGCTTACATCTCTAGGCAAAAATCATCCTCCTTGGGCTTCTCCAATGAACGAAAGTGGACCACCTAAAGAATCACAACAGAAATTATCGCATGCAAAAATAGTATAATATATGATGATGATATCGAGATGTTCATCGTGGTGCAATAGTAGAGCACTGTAGTAGAGAAATAGTACAAGAAATTGGGCAAAGAAGACAACAGGCAAAACCAGATAACAATCACAGAAATATCATAAGTGTTCTTTGCTTTTTTGGAGGACATGTTGAACTGTCAATGCAGCCCCTTGTGATTAATCATCAATGTTTAGTGTAAAGAGGCAAGAAAATTCCTCAGTACAATGTTGCGGCAAGAGCAGGGATTGAAATCTCGGTACCGGGGAAGATCCCGGCCGACGGCCGGTACCAATAACCGGCCGGGGTAAATTCAAAAAAAAAAACCGGCCCGAATTCAAATTTCAAAATTTGAATCTGGATTTTCTCCGGACCGGTTACCGGCCGGTAACCGGAAAACCGGCTGAAAAACCGGGAAAACCGGAAAACGGTGAAAATGGTAATTAGCAAATTTAAATTTGGAATAATGCAAATATTAATGAGAAAGTGTTTCAAGTTGTACATAAAAAAGCTTGATTTTCCAAACAAGAGCTTAACTAGGCTAGTTTGCCCTCTCCTAGGATGGAAAAATTAAGTATAGATCCAAACGTTCCCAAAGCAACTATTGTCTGTCCCTGATGAATTGAAAGGCTACCTAATGGAATGACAATAGACCAAATAAAATACTGCATATATTCTAAATACACAGGCATACATGATTTTTCAAAAGGATGAGTAGTATGCTCTTGCACAGACACAAATGAAAGAGTAAATTGCATTGGTGCAATGGTTGTGAAATTACCTAAATATTTCATTGATCAATTGATCAATGGTGCAAACATGATCAAGTTTTGGGGGGCGGCAAAGTACAATGCAAGTTCAGGGTGTTGAGTGAGACAACTGCACAAGTTTAGGGAGCTCCAATGCAATTTACTCTAGTTGAAAATATTAGGTCCATTTGAATTCTTAACTGTCTTATATTTTACAAAGACCGTATATTAATTGTTTTCTTGCTTCTTTCATGGCTCCACCTCCTAAAAGGATAGCTTTATATTTACATGAGCTACCCTTAGGAGCTAGTATTTTTAGCAGAAATATGAAAGTTGGACTTGGTCGGCCAGTCCTGGCCAAACAAATGCCAGTATATTGACACTAGTAATCATACATATGAAACCTGTGTCGCTGAACAAACTATTAGCAAATACTTTTTCGTATCTCTTATTAATCATATCGCGTCACTAAATGATTTGAAAGTATAGGATTAAATAATCAATCCAATCATGAGCAAATAATGATGCAATCCAATTCTCTCATGGTTGCATGCAATCCAATTAATGAGAAAGTGTTTCAAGTTGTACATAAAAAGTCCTCCTTTATGTTTTAATAGTGCTAAATATACTAAAAACTAATGTTTCAATACATAATCTAGCGTAAGAATGCCTAAACCAACTAGGGAAGGACATTATGGAGTCAAAAATTCAAATTCAAATTCAAATTTTAAAATTTTCGGCCGGTATTTTTTTTACCGGTTCCGACCAGTAAACCGGTTACCGGCCGGTTTTTTATCCCTGGGCAAGAGAATGCGTGTAAATATCAAATAGCATGGGATTCAGGACTATTAAGTGGGGCAATCTTAGGTACCTGTCGGTTACGTATATACACCAGAAAGGATGGAACATCAGGGTATCTATATTGGTCAGCGGTATCTAGCTTTGGAGATTTTTGAAAACAAACAATGTCGCCATCTTCAAGCTGTGATTACAAACAAAAAAATCCAGGTAAGACAGCATCACATAAACAAGTATGGTATCATTTAAAAAAGCAGACATTGGACCGTACCTGACAAGATCGAAATAGAAGCCTATTATCAATATATTCACACATCACATTGGGCTCGAACTTAATTTCCTAACATTGGTGAAAGAAAGAAGGTAAGATACCAAACCACAATGATGTGCATACTACATAAACATCAGACAATAGCTTTTTAAAAAGAAATAAACTAACCTCGTAAAGTTCAATTTCCTCATCTTGCGAAAAACCAGCCATTTTCCTCAATTTTGGCAGAATATCCTGTGGTCTTCCTGAAGCCTTCACAAAGAGCCTACCAACATACCTGAAGAATTCATTCAGCAGACAACTAAGAATCAAATCACAAATCAAGGATGATAATATGATACAGACAGTTAGGAAGTATGAGAAGTACCGCAGCTGCTCCTTTTCGGGATCATAGAGTTTGAAGAAAAGCAATATATCTTCTCTGGTCTTGTCTGGCAGCGCAAGAGGCGTAAGGTCCTACATCACCGTAAAAATTGAGAACAGATTTATCAATTTGAAAATAGAACATGAGAAAATGAACACAGGATTAGAAGCAGACAGGGAAGAAGCTGTTACCAGTCCAAGTTCAACTTCCAAGAACAATTTCAGTTCTGCGTTGTGGGCCTTGTTTGCCACTTCCTTTAACTGTCCAACCTATATAAAATTCTTACATTTAGAACATGTGTACAAGTTATTCTGTATGCAGATACAAAAAGGAACTGGAAAACAAGAAAATCAACTATGTCTGGCGTTGTTTACCCAAGGCAATGTATAAATGAAATCATCTTACAGTATGTGCTTCTTCTTGAGGAGTCAATGGTCGGTTGGGTCGGTAGGTATGGTTTTGCCGCTTGGCCCACAGCCAAAATCGTTGAAACTGAGTAGGAATACCAAACTCTTTTGCTACCTCCTCCTGTAAAGCACTTCATAGATGAGTAATCAGTATGGCAACTGTGAAGCTACCCTATAAGTGCTGCAAAGTTACATATTCCTAAATAGCGGTGCACATGAGTTGTAGCAAGCAAGACATTCCTCCCTACTGATATTGGTAAATCAGAAATCTTATGCATGAATCATGATTCACATGCTCAGCACATAGAGAACTATAGGCTAGACAAACCATCAAAATGATGTTTCTTCCTAGGGTGTGAAGCTGCTTAAAGACAAAATACTATTGCACCATTTTAAGCTTATGTTATGTGCACTTTTACATCCCTTTTTGAACTATAAACAGCCATAGTCTATCCGAGTTAGGCCCAAGTGTAGTTTTTACCAAAACAGTACCATGCCACACTGGTGGCCAACTTGAGTCCTTGTACCATCATCTCTGATCTTTATGGGCACAACCAATAGTAAGCAGCAGCCTGATGAGATATTCCTGATTGGAATATGCCAGGAGACCCCACCACAGAAAGTAAAGATTTTGACCCATGCAATTACCTTGAATTGAGTAAAAGCATCTGCTTTTGGATCGGAAGCTTGGGACCTTATCATGATCGACAAGATCAAAATATATGTCTTTCCTATCTGAGCAGTCAAGTCATCATCCCTTGCAACCTATACAAAAGGAAAACATGTAAGAAAAAAAATACAAAGCTACTGGAGATAAAACAATTGGTGCTCTATGTCCAACAGGTTGACTGAAACACCTTAATGATGGTATATAGTGGGCCTCAGCTTTCTTTTTCGCGCCCTTTTCTTCACGGTCCTTTTCCAATCTAATCTGTGAGAATATGGAAATATTAGACTCTACTAAAATAAAATATCCCAATAACTAGAAACCTTAGGTGACAGCTTACTCGAAGGTGCTCTGCTATGTCCTTCTCATCCACATTACAAATTATTTTGTCCTTGTCGCTTTCACGAATGTACACAAGCATGTATGCATTGAATATTTAGTAAACTTGAAAGGAGTGTTGTTTAAGCCAGGATTAGTCTGAGGTAGCTGCAAAAAGAAATTTAACGGCTCAATGTTTTTATGGCAATATATATAAGCATTGTAGCATTGAAAATGGCAACAGACCTCCTCCTCACCACCATATTGCTCTTCCAATGCCCTCTTTGGATCTTCTTTTGTTACACGCTCATCATCAAACTTGAACCTAGAAAATTATAGTTCAATCAATAATTAAATGTGAGCAAACCAACTAACCATCCAAGAAGCACATAATAAGTTTATAAACAGCGAAGGTGGTTGTGCCATGCATGCTTATAGAGCAAGTACTAGTTCCTACTTACTACTCTGGATCCAGTTGGTTTAAGATATAAACTAACTTATGCAATAGACTGAGCACAATTTTTTTCAAAGAATATTGTTGACTAAAGTGCATTACAGCACTAACAAAAATAAACTCTTTGAGGACCATTCCAAATCGTTCACAAGTCTGATCAGCCAGTTATGATCACCAAAAATAGTGTATTTATCAACAGACTGAGCAAATAAGTTTATTACTACCAGTCAACACCAAGTTGACCAGCTGCAAGCAGCAACTGGCGATTACAGCAATCGAGTAACAAAAGTTGACACACCAAGCATGGGCAAGATGTTTCCAATTATTTCTTGGTTTTCATGCAGAAACAGAGACAATCGTAAATAAAAATCGAAACAAACAGCCTTACCACTGATCAGAAAGAGTAGGTCGTATGAAAGCATAGTAATGCCCACCATGAACACCCGCTATGGACAAGAACACTGCAAGAGATGCATTGACATATAAATAAACAGAAATGCATCATTGTGAATTGCCCTCATAAACATAATAACAGAAATACACCTTTACCTAGACCATCTAACCTTTGTATTCATATTTAGTTCAGTTCATAGAATATGGGGCATTAGAACCCAACTCTTCTACCAATGATTGCTTGTCTGATCGACAAACATGTATCTTGTTACTTGGATTTAGCTCAATTTTATGGACATAAGACAGGCAGTCAATACCAGGCAACACATATGACAGCAGATAGAATAACTATGGTCTGGTCAGGATCTTCTAAGTGATTAGCACTGTTCAGGACAGGTGAAATGTTGAGGCCAGAAATTTATTCCCATCACTCTTGGCAATTCAGCCAAGATATGAATACTTGGCTTCTCCAACTATTGAAATTTGAAACCTTAAATCATGAAACTGAACACAAGAAATAATTTGAGAGTATCTGACTGACCTGTGAAGAGTGTAAAGATTTGCACATTCCTGTCTGCACGGAGACAGATACTTTCCATCATCTCTATCAAGATCCAACTGAAGTGGGAACTCATAACGATCATTTATCTGCAGTTCACAAGAAATGGTAAACATTCTTAATAGTCTAAAAAATAGAAGATAAAAATTAAAATATAGCAAAGGCTAGGATTTTATTAACTTGTGCATATGCACCCATTTTGGTTTGTGTATTTGTGCACCTCAAAAATCCATAGATGTCAACATGTTAGAACTTGGAATATGTGCACTTGCAAAAAAAGGCAAAAATATGATCATTGCAATGTCAAGCAAAACGACTAAATATTCATAAATTGATCAATGTGTGCAAACATGATCAAGTTTTGGGGCAAAGTACAATGCAAGTTCGTGTGTTGAGTGAGACAATCACAAGTTTAGAGCTCAATGCAATTTACTCTAGTTGAAAATATTAGGTCCATTTGAATTCTTAATCGATCTTATATTTTACAAAGACCGTATATTAATTGTTTTCTTGCTTTTTCATGGCTCCACTCCTAAAAGGATAGCTTTATATTTACATGAGCTACCCTTAGAGCTAGTATTTAGCGAAATATGAAAGTTGGACTTGGTCCGTACGCCAAACAAATGCGTATATTGACACTAGTAATCATACATATGAAATCAATTCTTGAACAAACTATTAGCAAATACTTTCAATTCTTATTAATCATATCGTCACTAAATGATTTGAAAGTATAGGATTAAATAATCAATCCAATCATGAGCAAATAATGATGCAATCCAATTCTCTCATGGTTGCATGCAATCCAATTAATGAGAAAGTGTTTCAAGTTGTACATAAAGTCCTCCTTTATGTTTTAATAGTGCTAAATATACTAAAAACTAATGTTTAATACATAATCTAGCGTAAGAATGCCTAAACCAACTAGGAAGGACATTATGGAGTCAAAATTCAAATTCAAATTCAAATTTTAAAATTTTCGGTATTTTACGTCACCAAACTTCTGCTAGGTTTTATCCGCAAGAGAATGCGTAAATATCAAATAGCATGGGATTCGAAAGAACTATTAATGGGCAATCTTAGGTACAGCGTTCATGTATATACACGAAAAGGATGGAACATCAGGTATCTATATTGGTCAAATCTAGCTTTGGAGATTTGAAAACAAACAATGTCGCCATCTTCAAGCTGTGATTACAAACAAAAAATCCAGGTAAGACAGCATCACATAAACAAGTATGGTATCATTTAAAAAGCAGACATTGGACCTGCACTGCAAGATCGAAATAGAAGCCTATTATCAATATATTCACACATCACATTGGGCTCGAACTTAATTTCCTAACATTGGTGAAAGAAAAAGGTAAGATACCAAACCACAATGATGTGCATACTACATAAACATCAGACAATAGCTTTTAACAAGAAATAAACTAACCTCGTAAGTTCAATTTCCTCATCTTGGAAAACCAGCCATTTTCCTCAATTTTGGCAGAATATCCTGTGGTCTTCCTGAAGCCTTCACAAAGAGCCTACCAACATACCTGAAGAATTCATTCAGCAGACAACTAAGAATCAAATCACAAATCAAGGATGATAATATGATACAGACAGTTAGGAAGTATGAGAAGTACCGCAGCTGTCTTTTCGGGATCATAGAGTTTGAAGAAAAGCAATATATCTTCTCTGGTCTTGTCTGGCAGCGCAAGAGGCGAAGGTCCTACATCACCGTAAAAATTGAGAACAGATTTATCAATTTGAAAATAGAACATGAGAAAATGAACACAGGATTAGAAGCAGACAGGAAGAAGCTGACCAGTCCAAGTTCAACTTCCAAGAACAATTTCAGTTCTGCTAGGCCTTGTTTGCCACTTCCTTTAACTGTCCAACCTATATAAAATTCTTACATTTAGAAAAATAAGTGTTACAAGGACACGTGAGTCCAAAAAATATTGTCGTGTCGATCAAGGATAAAAATCTGAACTAGCTAGTTTCGGGATGTAACGTGTTGACTCGATTACCGAAAAACGGATGAAATTCATTTGAATTTGCTTAAAACCATCAAAATTTGAAAACTAGAATTTGAATTTGCTAAACCGCGTTTTCGTTATCGAACCGAGCGACGTAACGTCCGGAATTTTCATCCATGGTGTCGACTCAAGGATAAAAATCTCGTATCTCGGCATATCGGATGCACAATCTTCGAAAAAACGATGAAATTCGTTTGAATTTGCTTAAAACCACAAAATTTGAAAACTAGAATTTGAATTTGCTAAACGGAAAACCGGCCTGGTTCAACTTCGACCGCCAAGAAGGCAGTTCTACTGGACGGTTGGGATTTTCATCCATGGTGTACGAACACATCCGCGTGTCAAGCAGCGCGTCGACTCTCACGCGCGACGGACACCCCATGGAGAGTCCTTGTGAGGCAAAGAAGGGAAGAACTAGCTGATACGGTGTTTAGATAGATCCGATGCGTATGAGAAAAGGAAAGAGATCTGGTGCTAGCATGATTTAGAGAGTGTTAGATAAAGGGTAGGTGGAGAAATGTCGATCGAGTGATCCTGGAATAAAACAACATTGGACCGTTTACCAAGATCGAAATAGAAGCCTATTATCAATATATTCACACATCACATTGGGCTCGAACTTAATTTCCTAACATTGGTGAAAGATAAGAAGGTGCCACAAATAAGACAATTCCCAATAGAAGCCAAATTCAAGTAAGACATTCCTCCCTACTGATATTGGTAAATCAGAAATCTTATGCATGAATCATGATTCACATGCTCAGCACATAGAGAACTATAGGCTAGACAAACCATCAAAATGATGTTTTTCCTAGTGTGAAGCTGCTTAAAGACAAAATACTATTGCACCATTTTAAGCTTATGTTGTGCACTTACATCCCTTTTTGAACTATAAACAGCCATAGTCTATCGAGTTAGGCCCAAGTGTAGTTTACCAAAACAGTACCATGCCACACTGGTGGCCAACTTGAGTCCTTGTACCATCATCTCTGATCTTTATGGGCACAACCAATAGTAAGCAGCAGCCTGATGAGATATTCCTGATTGGAATATGCCAGGAGACCCCACAGAAAGTAAAGATTTTGACCCATGCAATTACCTTGAATTGAGTAAGCTGCTTTTGGATCGGAAGCTTGGGACCTTATCATGATCGACAAGATCAAAATATATGTCTTTCCTAGCAGTCAAGTCATCATCCCTTGCAACCTATACAAAAGGAAAACATGAAAAAAAAAACAAAGCTACTGGAGATAAAACAATTGGTGCTCTATGTCCAACAGGTTGACTGAAACACCTTAATGATGGTATATAGGCCTCAGCTTTCTTTTCGCGCCCTTCTTCGGTCCTTTTCAATCTAATCTGTGAGAATATGGAAATATTAGAC
The DNA here is from genome assembly GCA_036346395.1 of Hsuehochloa calcarea. Lineage (NCBI taxonomy): Eukaryota > Viridiplantae > Streptophyta > Magnoliopsida > Poales > Poaceae > Hsuehochloa > Hsuehochloa calcarea. Next base: position 4,918,429 of record CM070606.1, read on the forward strand.
TCTACTAAAATAAAATATCCCAATAACTAGAAACCTTAGGTGACAGCTTACTCGAAGGTGCTCTGCTATGTCCTTCTCATCCACATTACAAATTATTTTGTCCTTGTGCTCACGAATGTCACAAATGTATGCATTAATATTTAGTAAACTTGAAAGAGGTTGTTTAAGCCAGGATTAGTCTGAGGTAGCTGCAAAAAATTTAACGGCTCAATGTTTTTATGGCAATATATATAAGCATTGTAGCATTGAAAATGGCAACAGACCTCCTCCTCACCACCATATTGCTCTTCCAATGCCCTCTTTGGATCTTCTTGTTACGCTCATCATCAAACTTGAACCTAGAAAATTATAGTTCAATCAATAATTAAATGAGCAAACCAACTAACCATCCAAGAAGCACATAATAAGTTTATAAACAGCGAAGGTGGTTGTGCCATGCATGCTTATAGAGCAAGTACTAGTTCCTACTTACTACTCTGGATCCAGTTGGTTTAAGATATAAACTAACTTATGCAATAGACTGAGCACAATTTTTTCAAAGAATATTGTTGACTAAAGTGCATTACAGCACTAAAAATAAACTCTTTGAGGACCATTCCAAATCGTTCACAAGTCTGATCAGCCAGTTATGATCACCAAAAATAGTGTATTTATCAACAGACTGAGCAAATAAGTTTATTACTACCAGTCAACACATACCAGCTGCAAGCAACTGGCGATACAGCAATCGAGTAACAAAAGTTGACACACCAAGCATGGGCAAGATGTTTCCAATTATTTCTTGGTTTTCATGCAGAAACAGAGACAATCGTAAATAAAAATAACAAACAGCCTTACCACTGATCAGAAAGAGTAGGTCGTATGAAAGCATAGTAATGCCCACCATGAACACCGCTATGGACAAGAACACTGCAAGAGATGCATTGACATATAAATAAACAGAAATGCATCATTGTGAATTGCCCTCATAAACATAATAACAGAAATACACCTTACCTAGACCATCTAACCTTTGTATTCATATTTAGTTCAGTTCATAGAATATGGGGCATTAGAACCCAACTCTTCTACAATGATTGCTTGTCTGATCGACAAACATGTATCTTGTTTTGGATTTAGCTCAATTTTATGGACATAAGACAGGCAGTCAATACCAGGCAACAATATGACAGCAGATAGATAACTATGGTCTGGTCAGGATCTTCTAAGTGATTAGCACTGTTCAGGACAGGGAAATGTTGAGGCCAGAAATTTATTCCCATCACTCTTGGCAATTCAGCCAAGATATGAATATGCTTCTCCAACTATTGAAATTTGAAACCTTAAATCATGAAACTGAACACAAGAAATAATTTGAGTATCTGACTGACCTGTGAAGAGTGTAAAGATTTCATTCCTGTCTCGAGACAGATACTTTCCATCATCTCTATCAAGATCCAACTGAAGGGAACTCATAACGATCATTTATCTGCAGTTCACAAGAAATGGTAAACATTCTTAATAGTCTAAAAATAGAAGATAAAATAAATATAGCAAAGGCTAGATTTTATAACTGTGCATATACCCATTTTGGTTTTTATTTGTGCACCTCAAATCATAGATGTCAAATTTGAACTTGGAAAGGACTTAAAAAGGCAAAAGTTTGAACTTCCACGACTTATAAAATTGTGTGAAACTTCTTTTTGAAGGCAATATGTCGTGTTAAAATTTTTCGCAGAAACAAATCGACAGTCTAAATCGATTTAATATTTTTAAATGTAAATATTTTTTAAAAAAAATACTTAGGTTAAATTTCATTCCGAAAAAGGATTTAAAAAAGAATGTTGAACTAATTTTACTATTTGTTATAAAGTATTTTGAAGAAAATTAAAGGCAAAGCAAAGAGAAGGATGAAATAATGAGACAAGGAAGGCGAGCACAGGCTAGGCCAGGAATTAGGTGGGAATAAAGTAAAAATACTTCATAGTAGATTAAAAAAATACTAATAAATCCTCAATGCGAATTAAATGATTACTCCAAATCTCTAGAAAAGAAAAAAATTTAAAAGAAAAAATTCCCAATTTTAAAGCTTTTGTAAAGAACAAGATATTAAAGAAAAAAAGGGAGAAAAAAATGAACAAGGAGAAGCAAAGAAAGGCAACAAGAAGACAGATGGGGTACAGCAAAGCAAAGGAAAGCGGCAGAGCCCACTTGTTAAAAACTCCAGTCTTTCTATTACTCTCCACCCTCCAACACTCGAACATGGCTCTAGTTTTTCCTTACCATGAATCAACATTCTCCCTCCCCCCCAAGCTTGGCAAGGCAAAAAGGCAAAGGTGAAAACACGCGAGTTAAAGCAAACCAAAGGGCACAACAGAGGAAGAAAGGCGAAAGCGGAAAAAGCAAAGCGGGAAGAATTTGTTACCCTCCTTCATGTGACTTTCTGGGTTGTTACTCCGTGCAGCGCTAACGGCGACCTGCGTGCTAGTTGTTCTAGGGATGGCTCAACTCGGCCTACAAGGGGCGTTAACTTGGTCAATGAAAAACAAGTAAAAAACCAAGACAAAGTTGGGATGAGTGTTGATCTTATGTACTTGGAAGAAAGACAAAAGAAAGAAGGTAAGATACCAAACCACAATGATGTGCATACTACATAAACATCAGACAATAGCTTTTTAAAAAGAAATAAACTAACCTCGTAAAGTTCAATTTCCTCATCTTGCGAAAAACCAGCCATTTTCCTCAATTTTGGCAGAATATCCTGTGGTCTTCCTGAAGCCTTCACAAAGAGCCTACCAACATACCTGAAGAATTCATTCAGCAGACAACTAAGAATCAAATCACAAATCAAGGATGATAATATGATACAGACAGTTAGGAAGTATGAGAAGTACCGCAGCTGCTCCTTTTCGGGATCATAGAGTTTGAAGAAAAGCAATATATCTTCTCTGGTCTTGTCTGGCAGCGCAAGAGGCGTAAGGTCCTACATCACCGTAAAAATTGAGAACAGATTTATCAATTTGAAAATAGAACATGAGAAAATGAACACAGGATTAGAAGCAGACAGGGAAGAAGCTGTTACCAGTCCAAGTTCAACTTCCAAGAACAATTTCAGTTCTGCGTTGTGGGCCTTGTTTGCCACTTCCTTTAACTGTCCAACCTATATAAAATTCTTACATTTAGAAAAATAAGTGTTACAAGGACACGTGAGTCCAAAAAAAAATTGTCGTGTCGATCAAGGATAAAAATCTCGGAACTAGCTAGTTTACCGGTGACTGGCCGGTTACCGGATTTACCGGAAAAAACCGGATGAAATTCATTTGAATTTGCTTAAAAACCAGTCAAAATTTGAAAACTAGAATTTGAATTTGCTAAACCGGCCGGGTTTTCCGTTATCAGACCCGACCGGTAAGGCCGGCGGTAACCGGCCGGGATTTTCATCCATGGTGTCGACCAAGGATAAAAATCTCGTTCCAGCGATTCTGGATCGGCCGTATCTGCGATTTCGGAAAAAAAAACCGGATGAAATTCGTTTGAATTTGCTTAAAAACCAGTCAAAATTTGAAAACTAGAATTTGAATTTGCTAAGCGGAAAAACCGTAGGGTTTTCCGTTCTGGACCGACCGGTAAGTAGGATTCTGCATCCGGACCGGTTGGGATTTTCATCCATGGTGTCGACACACATCCCCGTGTCAACGCGTGTCAGACTCCTCACGACGCGTATCGGACACCCCATGGAGAGTCCTTGTGAGGAACAGAAGGGAAGAACTAGCTTGATACCGGTGTTTAGATAGATCTGTTGCAGAAGGAAAAGAGGAAAGAGATGCCGGTGCTCTGGCATGATTTAGAGAGTTGTTAGATTAAAGAGAGTCAGGGGTGGAGTGGTAGTGCTCAGTGATCAAAATCCTGGTCAGTAACCAGCAATTATCGGATTTACCGGGATCCTAAATCCCGACCGGAATCCTTCGAATTCAAAATCCCGGTAGTTTCATCCCGAATTCAAATTCCATTTGACGAAATCCAACCGGTTTTTTTTCCGGGAATTCCGGTTACCGGGTGGTAACGGAGAATGGGCGCTGGGCGGTTTTTGTTCCGGTTCCGGTTTTTGGATCCTTGGCAATGCTTGGTAGAAGGAGCATGTGAAGTGAAGGAAAGTGAGGCTGGTCTAATGAGAATGAAGAGAGGGAGAAGAAGGCTAGAGGAGCTACGAGAGACCTCAGCTGTAGTACTTCTTTATTCATTTTTACATCTAACGAGGCATTGGACAGCTCTGCTGCCCTTTTTAAAAGGGTGAATGGCGTGCAGCTAGTCTTTCATGTGACTAGGTGATGTCAACAATGTCTAGGGTCTTTTGTAACAGTTGTATAGTGTTGTGGTAGTTTACCTAAATTAAATATTTCATTGCATACGTCATTTTATTTAGTTTTTTAAAGATAAAAGAATATATATTAAATGAATCCCCGGATCCTATTTTCTAGAGCTTGTCGAATCAGACACCCGAATCCGAGTCATATTCTGACACCTGTGTCCATGTCCAAGTAACACTAATTAGAATTAGCATGTTTACGCATATGCAAAACTAGTATACGAGTAAATATATGCTGACGAGAAGGCAACGAAGTATTAGTTTGACAAGAAATCCCACCAAAAAAGAAATTGGCCTAAAATACATACGAGTCTTACAATGACTAGAACAGAATCATAGGATCCTAATTGCCATGTGAAATCTAAATAAGTAAAATTTTGTTGACAGTAGAAGGAATGGTAAAATTTGACTGCCAAAGAAAAAAAAAATCACACAGATGTTGCACAAAAGATGATACTAATGGGTGTTAGGCAGTCAAATGGAAAAAATAGTAAAAGTGCAAGCTAACTGATTGCAAAGTTTACGTATACTATTTGCATAATTGATGATACATTATCACCAGCAAACTGAAGTGTACAACCATAAGCGGCTCAACAGGATATAAAAGGAACTGAGCTGAATGAGTTATAGCATTGGCTAATGAATACCGATCAAACATAGAACATCGAGTCATCGACAACTTGACATCCAAAAGAAGCAAACCATTACAAATACAAACAGGTGCCATATGAACAGTATAAGATATCATGACGCAACTACATATTCATGCAAATTAGTATGTACTATGCAGCTTTTCTGAACATGGCATAAATGACCCAAAAAACCACAGGCACAGGGTACCAAACTAGGGGTGAAAAAGTATGTGTGCAATTCTATTCTGTATGCAGAATTGCAGATACACAAAAGGGAACTCGAAAACAAGAAAATCAACTATGTCTGAACGTCATTTATCCAATGCAATGTGTAATAACCAACACTTACAGTGTGTGCCTCTTCTTGAGGAGTCAATGGTCGGTTGGGTCGGTAGGTATGGTTTTGTCGCTTGGCCCACAGCCAAAATCGTTGAAACTGAGTAGGAATACCAAACTCTTTTGCTACCTCCTCCTGTAAAGCACTTCATAGATGAGTAATCAGTATGGCAACTGTGAATCGCTACTCATATAAGTACTGCAAAGTTAGATATTCCTAAATAGCAGTGCACATGAGTTGTAGCAAGCAAGACATTCCTCCTTGCTATGATATTGGTAAATTAGAAATCCTATGCATGATTCACATGCTCAGAACGTAGAGGACTGTAGGCTAGACCAATCATCAAATTTTGTTTCTTCATAGGGTGTGAAAAAATACATGCAAAGAAGCTGCTTAAAGACAAAACATTATTGCACCATTTTAAGCTTATTTATGTGCACTTCTTACATCCTTTTTTTGAACTATAAACAGCAATAGACTATCCTTAAACCATCATCTTTTGATCTTTATGGACACAACCAAATAAGCAGCAGCCTGATAAGATATTCCTATGACTGGAATACGCCAGGAGACATCACCACAGAAAATATAGTTTTTGACCCATGTAATTACCTTGAATTGAGTAAAAGGCATCTGCTTTTGAATACGGAAGCTTGGGACTTTATCATGATCGACAAGATCAAAATATATGTTTTTCCCAATCTGTGCAGTCAAGTCATCATCCCTTGCAACCTATACAATAGGAAAACATGTAAGCTAACTAAATGGAAAATAATATAAAGCGCTGCAGATAAAACAATTAATGCTCTATGTCCAGCAGGTTGACTGAAACACCTTAATGATAGTATATAAGTGGGCCTCAGCTTTCTCTTTTTTCCGGCGCTCCTTTTCTTCACGGTCCTTTTCCAATCTAATCTGAGAAGATGGAAATATTAGACTCTACTAAAATAGAATATCCCAATAACTAGAAACCTTAGGTGACTGCTTACTCGAAGGTGCTCTGCTATGTCCTTCTCATCCACATTACAAATTATTTTGTCTTTGTCACTTTCACGAATGTACACAAGCATGTATGCATTCGAATATTTAGTAAACTTGAAAGGAGTGTTGTTTAAGCCAGGATTAGTCTGAGGTAGCTGCAAAAAGAAATTGATCAGTTCAATGTTTTTGTGGCAATATATTAAGTATTGTAGCATTGAAAATTGCAACGGACCTCCTCCTCACCACCGTATTGCTCTTCCAATGCCCTCTTTGAATCTTCTTTTGTCACACGCTCATCATCAAACTTGAACCTGGAAAATTATAGTTCAATGAATAATTGAACATGAGCAAACCAACTAACCATCCAAGAAGCCTATAATAAGTTTATAACCAGCAAAGGTGGTTGGCATGCATGCTTACAGAGCAAGTACTAGTTCCTACTTACTACTCTGGATCCAGTCGGTTTAAGATATAAACTAAATTATACAATAGACTGAGCACTTTTTTTTTAAAGAAGATCGTTGACTAAAGTGATTATTGCACTAACAAAAATAAACTCTCTGAGGATCATTCCAAATCGTCTAGACGTCCACAAGTCTGATCGGCCAGTTATGATCACCAAAAATAGTCTCTATCAATAGACTGAGAAAATTTATTTATTAGCTACCAGCCATCACCAAGTTGACCAACTGCAAGGAGCAACTAGCTGATTACAGCAATTGAGTAAGAAAAGTTGACAAACCAAGCATGGGCAATATGTTTCCAATTATTTCTTGGTTTTTGTGCAGAAACAGAGCCAATCGTAAATAAAAATCGAAACAAACAACCGTACCACTGATCAGAAAGAGTAGGTCGTATGAAAGCATAGTAATGCCCACCATGAACACCGCCGCTATGGACAAGAACACTGCAAAATATTAACTGTTATGAGATGCATTGACATATAAATAACAACAAAAATACATCATTGTGAATTGCACTCGTAAAAATAATAACAGAAATACATCATTGTGAATTGCACTCATAAAAATAATAACAGAAATACACCCTTTACCCAGACCATTTAACATTTGTATTCATATTTAATTCTTAGAATATGGGGCATTAGAACCCAACTCTTCTACCATGATTGTTTATCTGATCAACAAACATGCATCTTGTTACTTGGATTTAGCTTAATTTTATGGACATAAGACAGGCTGTCAATACCAGGCAACACATATGACAGCCTGGTCAGGATCTTCTAAGTGATTAGCAAAGTTCAGGACAGGTGAAATGGTGAGGTCAGAAATGTATTTCTATTACTTTTAGCAATTCAGCCATGATATGAATACTTGGCATCTCCAACTATTGAAATTTGAAACCTTAAAGCATGAAACTGTCACAATAAATAATTTGAGAGTATATGACTGACCTGTGAAGAGTGTAAAGATTTCGCACATTCCTGTCTGCGTCGGGAGACAAATACTTCCCATTATCTCTATCAAGATCCAACTGAATTGGGAACTCATACCGATCATTTATCTGTGGTTCACAAGAAATGACAAGCATTCTTAATAGGCTAAAAATAGAAGATAAACAGATACATGTTAAAATAAAGCAAAGGACAGGGACTTTTATGAACTTAGGTGCATATGCACCCATTTTGGTTTGTGCATTCGTGCACCTCAAAAAATCCATAGATGTATAACATGTTAGAATATGTGCACTTGCCAAGAAAAGAAAGGCAAAAATATGATCGTGGATGCACTGTCCAAAGAAAGGAAAACAGGAGAGAGAAAACTTATACTCGAAAATATATGTGCTCAAACTTGTCTTTATTGTACAGTGCACATATAGTCATGTTTTTCCACATTTTTTTGCAAGCGCATAATCTGACATGTTTTACATCGATTTTTTTATATTTTAAAATGAAAAAATGGCATTTTTTTAAGTAAGCGCATACAAACTTAAGTTCAAATTTGACTTCGCAAAGGAAAACGATACTTAAATAAAGTTGTATGGTTGCAACTTGAACTTCTTGCACGTCACTTCTTGATGTCATCTAAGAATATCGTAACTATGGTACAAACATAACAAGTCGCCAAAATAATAGCAGCGAATTAAAGAGACTTGTTAAACATTATTCCACTGTTTGTCTAATGTGAACTCTAAATGTATTAGCCCAATGCATCTTCCAATGTTTATCTAATGTGAACTCTAAATGTGTTAGCCAAATGCATCATTCACAGAATTCTCAGTCAAACATCAATGAACACAATTTTATCCACTATCGTAGAACTCTAGAAGATAGCAATGTTACTAAAACATCAAGATAATAGTGTACTGCACAAGGATTGAAATCTCGGAACCGGTGGAAAACCCGGCCAGCGGGCGGTAACGGTAACCGGCCGGTTACCAGAAAAACCGGGAAAAAAAACGTTCGAAATTCGAAAAGTGAAATTTGAATTGATGATTTTTTAAAAAAAACCGATTACCGGTGCGGTTACCCCCCAAAACTGGAAAACCGGTTGAAAAAACCGGGAAAAACCGGAACCAAAACCGAAAAAACGGAGAAAACCGGTTATAGGGGTAATTAGCAATTGGAATAATGCAAATATTAATTAGAAAGTGTTTAATGAGATAACAATCCTGATACATAAGGAGCTTGATGTCTAGTTATAATTAGAAAGTGTTTAATGAAGTAACATTGTCTAAAAAATGTTGAAAAATGTTGGGACTTGTGAGTACAATAATTCAAGCATATTTAGCTTATACAATAGGTAATCTAGCACAAAAAAAAAGGCCTAAACCAACCTAGTAAGTGCATTATGCAGTCATAAATTTAAATTTAAATTTGGGAAAAAAAAATCGGCCAGCTACTGTTCATCCCGGTCCCCACCGGATTTTTCGGTAACCGCCGGGATTTTGATCCTTGGTACTGCATTCACAAATATAGGCATTTCTACAGCTGCCTATGTTTGGCCCAATCAATGTCACGGTTGCACATGGCTTTATCCAGGACATGTCTTGGAATCAATAATTACCATCCATAATAACTTCCGAACAAGTAGTCCAATGGATTGCAACAGATACCAAAAGAATTTTAGAACCAGGTTGCAAGAAATAAAATCAATGCCCATGTGCACACAAGCAAAAACATAGTGCTATATTATGGTGTACATTGAATTGAAACCAGACACCCGTTAAAGCTAAAAATGCTAGTATCCTCATGGTCATCTATTGAAAGGTTTCCAAAATGCACAAAATCTATCAGGACAACTTTTTCCTCTACCACAACATTGTCATCTTCCTAATACCGAAAATGTGATAATGGAGGAAGAACGAAAACTTCTTATTGGATGGTAGTATGGTACCGATACAAACCTTCACCATTGTGTCACGCATAAAATCATATTCAAAACGTTTTAGCTGAAGTTGCAGAACAGGAGGGAAGTCGATGAAAAGAACACCTTTCTTTGCATCCTGAAATAACAAAGAACACCTGATTAAGAAGCCAATATAATAAAACAGTTTTCTTTGTGGTCAGATATTTACGACATGTCATGAACCATAACTTGTTACCGCAGCTTATTGTATCTCCACAGTTGGACTAGGCAGGTCAAAATCAACTTTGGGTGTGGTGTGCGGTGGGTGTGGTGTGCGGTGGGTGCGTTGTGAGGGAACTTTATTCCTAAATCAGAGAGGATGTAACATGGTAACCCACCTCAACTCAACAAGACCTACTTCAGAACAGCACTGATCATATTACCCAAGAAATCTTATAAATAACTTCTTACCAATACTCACATTATTGTTTTGAATTTGAAAATTCCCTGAAGCCTATTTACTAATATTAGCAATATTGCATTTCAAATCTTCCATGTTATGTCTGAGATGCATCTTGTTGCTTAGCGTCTGACCATAGTTTAATAGGATTTGAATGATTTGTGCTATTAAGCTGAGCAGTGTTCCCTGAGTTGCTTTGAAACTATGATTGTTATTAGCTCAACAATTTAATAATTTCATTACTAATTAAACCAAAGGCAAGCTTAGGTAGGTTTGGTCGACGGTTTCACTGGCCCTAAGGAAATGTGGCCATGCTGTCAAAACTCAAAGGTATTATTTTAGGGGGAGAGAGACAGAGATTGTGAAAGGGTTCATGTGCTCCATCGGTAAAATGGGTTGAGCTACAGCAGGCTCCAGAAAACTAACCTGCAGGCCATGTTCTTCTGCATGATACTTGTTATCACCTTCCAGGCGCTCCACCTCTACATACTTATCAAACGAAGCATACACATCCTTACAACCTTTGACATCAAGCTGCAGATCTGCATTGGAATATACTAGAATTAGGTTAAACAAGGGGACGGGTATAAACTTTGTTACCTATGTGTCAGTAACACCATCACTTGCCATAGAAGGATTCTTTTCTTGTTGATTTGAAATCCACGTTAATACACTCGATATAATTCATGTGATGTCCTTCAAATAGTTGCTGTATTGTGCCCTCCACAACAGTTCCCTTGAATCAACATTTTATAAGCATAATTCAGTCAGAGCTACACGATTCAATAAACAACACCCGAGGATATAAAAGGAAAGACCTTACAGATGTCAAACCTTCATCTTATCTTCCAACTTCTCAGAAAGAACTCTATTTAGTTCTTGGACATCATGTTGCATAAATGAATCGTGCATGTCCCACCCAAAAGATTTTGTGAGCTCCTTTGTAGAGACACTGCTGTCATTATACTGCAACTTATAAAAGAGACTTTGAAGAGCTAATGGAATGCTTCCTGAGGGCATATCATTCTCAGTGGTGGGCATATGATAAACAGCCTGGCAAACAATACATATAGTTAGCACGGTCCAAATAGGTTGAACCAAAAGAGCAAATGATCTGTGAATTTGTAGTTTGTACCTTTCTGAAATATGGAATGTGATAGAGAGTCTGAAGAAGAGAATTCATATAGCAAGTAGCACCTTGATTTTTAAGACCAACATAACCAGTTTCTTTTTTAGAGTCATAACTCCAATAATCAACAACCTTACACACAGCAGCTTCTGCTTCCACTATACAAGTATCATTTACAAGATAACCTCTACTGGGGTTGTAGAGTTCACTCAAAGGCATAAATGAAGTGAAACCCCAATCACTTTCTCGAGCAGAGAATTGATGTTGCGTTTCTGCAAGAATTTCAATTCAGTTAAACCACTATAACTATAGATTAAGATATCAAGTTCATTTTTTGTCAGCTAATAGATTAAACAAAGAAGGGCATAATAAACGATGTACCTTTTCTTATTGTAAACTTGTTGTGAATTTGATTAACAACGGAGAGGCTGAACTGTGCATATCTAGTCCACCCATAAGGCAAGACTGCTGAATCGGCCACATCCAAATACATCGACAAGAATTCAACATTATTTCCCCTTGGGAAAATCAAAATTCGCCTGCAAAACAGAAAGGTTGCCATCAAATACTGAACCAAACTCCTTGAATGACCGCAGAGTTAACCAAATATGCTAATTCAGAGGAGAAGAGAAGTAGGCACTTGAGAAGAGAAGTAGGCACTTACCATTTGTAGCCTCCGACAACAAAAATTTCGGAGTAGAGCTTCTTCGTGCTCACTCTTGATAGGTTCTCAATGGTCCAAGTAAATCTAGAGATCGGTGGATCCTCTATCTGCTGGTTTTCCACCGTAGCAGCTGGCTCAGCAGACACAACTGGAGTGACAATAAGAGTCAACGTGAATACCCCTAACCCCACATGATTAATCACATATCAAAAGCAACAATAAAAAAACAGAGCAGTTTTAACTAGATGCTGCAAAAAGGCCAAAAACTGTTTAGTACAAAGCACAAACAAGGGGCACTATTGAACGCACTTAACCTACTGAGAGAAAATGCAACCCAACAAAGCAATCCGAGAAGCTTTTGTGATTGCACACAAAAAAAAACACAACCACAGCAAACCCAGTAATTACTATAGAACCACATTGGCGCAAAAAATATCACATGTGCGAGTGAGCACACTAGCATAGTGTTAAACTGTGAACACAACTAAACTCCTCGAGGAACCTCAACAAAGCATATACATACCAAATTACCAATAACCCAATCAAAGGCAGGGGAAGTATGTTGCAAGTTAAGCAAGAATTTTCTAACTGAAAGAAGCACTGATGTGTAAATTATCTAATAGAAAAAAAATAGAACTACACATAACCATGATAACTTTGAATACAGCAGCAATAACAGATCACAAGAATAAGCAAGTGATGAGTCATCATTCTGCACAATAAATAAGATAAACAATGGCAACCCTGAATACAGCAGCAATGTCAAATAAATCATCACTCTGTACAATAAGTCAATAAATAATTAAATATGACAGCAAAAAACAACATATCAAGGCAGATAATATACGTGTTGACAATTGGGACACACCACAAGCCTGAGAACATCAACAACTGACTAACTGATAAGCCGTACCACACAAGCATATGAACTAATTGCGTGGCCGAATGACCAAATCGAACCTTCCATTGGCTGCGTTCCGTTGGGCAGCTCCTGGTGCGGCACGAGCACCTCCTCTTCCGCCTGCTGTTGTTGCTGCTGCTGCGCAAAAATCATAAGAGAGGCACATCTCAGATCCATCCCTCCAAACCAGAGGAAAGCGACCAAAACCCCAAACCCTAGAATTCCGTACGCCCACGCGGACACGCTCAGCCCCGAACACCACACGAGAACGCCGACCCAGGAACCAACCCGAAGACCTAGGGCAACGGGGCCCGCGCCATCCGGAGGCCGCGATGCGGTCATACACCACACGAGAACCCCAACCCAGGAACCAACCCGAAGACCTAGGGCAACGGAGCCCGCGCCATCCGGAATCCGCGATGCCGCCCTCATCGCGGCCCGATGCGGCGGCCAGGGCCCGCGAGAGGAGGAGGAATGGGGGGTGGAGGCTACGGGGGGGCTCGGCACCCCCGCGCGCGCTTACCTCGGCAGGCGGCGGAGAGGTCGTCATGGCCGGTAGTACGCGGCGGCGCGTCGGGGTACGGGGGTACGGGGGTCGCCGACGGCGATGTGGGGCGCACCTGGGAGTGGGTTGCGGGGGGTGGGGGGTGGAGATCGCGAGGAGGTGGGGAGGTGGAGGAGAGAGAGGGGGGGAGGTTTTGGGGTTGAGAGTTCCTGGGTCTTATGCGGAAGCTTGCGGGGCAGGGACGGTGGGCAGGCGGACGGCTAGGATCGGGGGATTTGGTCGGATTGGACGGCCGAAATTTCATGGGCTCGATGCGTTGCGTGGTCGACGGGGAGACGGACCCGACCGGTGCCCGCTTCACATCGGTCGCCGGGTGGGGGTAGTTTAAACTCGGAGGAGGTGTTGTAGTCGTGACAGGTACTTACGTGCGCATGGAGTTAGTTTGGGCTTTTCCACGGTTGGCTGCTAATCGTGATTAAGATTTGATGAGAGATATGGGATTGCAGTCCAATTGACTGTATCCTTCTGCCCACTCGATGGATTTTAGCAACTAACATGATAATTAAATGTGTCATCGATGCGATGGGACTCTACAACGGTATTAAGGAGGAGTGATGCGCAAAATATTATAAGATCTCCTCGTATGATCGAAAACTTGGATCATTTCGATCAAACGATACGTTTTTTAATCAAAGTTAAAAATAAGAAACTGTCAATATAGAATTCGATTGTTTTTTCTGTAAAAATAACTATTATATTCTGAAAATTCATTTATAACTCTATTATACATAAATTACATTAATAATTTCATCGCATGATTCAAAATCTCACATGTATTTTGCGGGCTGAGCAAAAATAAAGACAAAAATAAAATTATATAACAATAAAATGCGGTAATATGGTGAACATGTTATGTTCGTAACATATATATTTTGAGAGGTTGAGCAAAAATAAAGATAAAAAATAAAATTATATACCAACAAAATACGGTAATGTGGTGAACCCGTTATGTTCCGAAGAAAAAAATATAATAAATTGGGATCCAATTCATCATATGGAAAAAGTGTAAATCTCAAAGCATATCTAACGAACAAAAAAATGACAATTATATCTTTAAAAAACTGTCGAAAGTTATATAGCAATTCTGTAAAAACAACCTCTTTGTACCTAATATTATTTGCCATGTTCCCTCATTTAAAAAGGGTCCAAGCAAGAGACAAAGCACAGATGGAGCCCGAAATTACATACAAGGGCGGTCCGTTGAAGAAAACCATTGTGTTTCATAAAATTTCTTAGAATAATGGCAATGTACAAATGAATTGATGAACGGCATAATGCTAACTTAATAAACAAAAAGATGATTCTATCACTAACTACAAATACACATTTTCCTCCTCTCTTCCTCGATCATACCACAAAATTAAAAAGATACATATTACAAACTACAAGTTACCATCTAATTAATAGAGGCTAAGATTCTAGCTAAACTTTCAAAACTTAGCAGGCAATGGAAGTAGACGAACTATAGAGCATCTTGAATACGTTTTTGCCCTATTTAACACTGTTTATATGGGTTTTGGCAAATATGGCGCCGAGGGCGGCGTGATGCCATTTTTGGCACCATGGACGGTCAGGCGAGCGACGCCTGGTTCTACACCTGTCATCCAGCACACAGACGCCCCTAGTCCAAGCCACCCGCCCCCGACAGCACCATGCTCGCCACACGCCCTGCGTCGTGCCTTCTGCGCCCGGCCACGCCCTTGTCACGGACTCGCGTGTGCGCCCGCCTTGTGTCGTGCCACCCTAGCATGGACACGACCCGCCCCTACCACACGCATGTGCCCTGTGCCGCGCCTCCTGTGCCCCACCACTCCTTGTCCATGCCACCCTGGCGCAGACGCGCCGCGCCACCACGCGCCTGCTACGTCGTCGTTCCCTGGCCGGACGCACTTGCACCGCATGCGCGGCGCGCCTCCACTCGTCCCGTGCCCGAACCAGCTCCCCCCTAGGACGGTGCACGCAACCACGTCAGCACAAGCACTACCCCCTCTATCTTGTCTCATCTCCTCTTTTCATTGTCACCTCTATCCATCACTTTGCATGCATTCATTTGTATGCGAGCCACGCGGGAAGGAATCTGATTCCTCCGTCGCTTCACGGTTGAGTGTGAGATGCATTCGCTAGCTATAAATTCGCAATGGAGTTTGAGACGCTTCGCTCGCTCTATCATTCGATCGCTCTTTCCTTCGCAGCCTCGGTCGATTTCGTTTTCGCATACGATTAAGGGTTTTTTAGAGTTGTCATTTGTTGTCATATTAGCATGTAATTTTTTCTCATATGTATTTTCTTTATTAACTATGTAGCTATTTAATTTGTTGTGGTTAATTAGTTCTAGTTATTTAGGCGTAAATAATTTAGCCGTTATCATTTAGGCGTAATTAAAAATGTCTTAGTTAATTAGTTGCAATTAATTAGGTCGTGATTATTTAGTCATAGTGAAATTAATATTTCATATTTATTTGTGGCATACTTAATTAGTACATATTAATTAATCGTAGCTAGTTAGTGTTAATTAATTAATTAGTGCGAACTAATTAGTCGTAGTTATTTAGGTCTTAATTAATTAGTTGTAGTAAAATAGTCATAATTGATTTAGTCGTAGCTAGTCAATCGTAATTAATTTAGTAGCATCATTCACTCATAATTTTATTTGTAATTAATCTATGGTAATTAATTAGTTGTAATTAATGGGTGATATTTAGTTTATCATAAATATTTTAGTCGTAAATATTGTACTTGTCATTATTAAGTCGCAATTATTTAATTGTAATTCAGTTGTGGTAATTAATTACTCCTAATGTACTAACAACCAACTTGTTTGTACTTAATTAGTCGTAATTATTTTGTCTCAATTAATTTAGTATTGATAAATTGGATGTGCTTAATTAGTTGTAATTAATTCTGTCATAGTTCATTAGTGCATGATATTTTGTTGTCTGTAGTTAGTCCTAATTTTTTATTTTGACAATTCATCATCATTACCAATTTATTTACTAATAATATGTGTCTTTGATCTCTTGCAAGTCATGCATCTATCAAAGCTGTTGGAACCCTTCTACGACGAGCATCATTGGTGATGTCGGCACTTGTCGACGGGTGGAGGCCTGAGACTCACATCTTCCACTTTCGGTGGTGGAGATATGATAGTCACTCTCCAGGATGTCTCATTCTTGATCAGTCTCCTGATCAGGGGCAAGTCACTTGTTCCTGGGCGTCTACTATGTGCTCCTGCAGCTATGGAGTTGGGAGCACTTCCCTATTACCCGCCTGACGAGAATCTAATAATCCTCATTTTATCTTTTATCTATAATTCTTATTATGGGTAAATATGATGTCACATAGTCTCCAGAAGTACCCCTTATTTTTATAAGGGAGAGGCCTACCAAGTGATTGTAAGATCTTCTACAATCACCCCCATAGTCGTAAGTCTTACTACGACTACTACAGTCGTAAGTCTTTCTCGACCATTACATGGTCGTAAGTCCTTCTCGACCACTACATAGTCGTAAGACCTTCTCGACTACCACACGGTCGTAAGTCCTCCTCGACCGGGTAAACCGACCACCTTATAATCAAACCTACGGGCAAGTGGGTCCAATTGATTAAGGAATCGAGCGGTCTACGCACTATTATTCCGCGTAGTAATAGCGCTTAAATACCCCATTACCTCCGAATGATAAGCGCGGACGGCGTGGAGAAGCCAATGCGCGGTAATTCGCCATCATCCGCCCATTCTGGCTCAATTAAGGCGCCTCTTCCGCAGGACAAAACGACTACTCCTTCACGACTATATAAAGGCATCAATCAGGGAGAAGAGGAGGGGGGCAACAGAAGAAAAAGAGATAGCGAGTCAAGGAGAAATACAAGTACTATTCTCTGTAATAGTCTTAGCTTCTTACTTGATCATCAAGAATACCACACACACAGGATTAGGGTTATTATTCTCTCCGGAGAAGGCCTGAACCTGTCTAAACATCTCGTGTCAACCACTCTGCGTGATTTCATCTTTAGGAGACCCTCCGAATCAAATAATCTTTACGTAAGATCGGTTCTAATACACCGACAGTTGGCGCCGACCGTGGGGATCTTCCGGTAATCTCTTGTCAACATACTCTCTTTTTCCAAATCTCATGCAATCATGGCAGGAGGATGGAGCGAGGAGAAGCTGGTTTGATTTGGCGGTTACGCAGAGGCGTCGACATGGATCTGGTTTCGACTCTGACCGAGTGATGCATCCGTGATGGTGATGTTGCCTCGGAGATTATTCTCCGAGAAACCATCCTATCAATGGAGTTGAGGAGGATCCTTATCCCCAACAACGATCGTCCAGCAGAGAGCCAATTCCCTCAAAGGACAAGGCGGTCAGACCATAACAGCGCCTGGGAGGACTCACAACACAGCGAGTTTTTCCTCCAAGTGTTCAAGTCCACCTAAGGCGGTCAGACTTGGTGAGACAAGTTCAGGAGCCACCATTCCGGGACTCCACGACATCTAGTGATCCTCTCTCGGGGTAACTCCGAGAGGGTGGGATCAAGCATGCTTTTCACCAAATTCGGCCGTCTCTCCGCAGATCTCATTTGCGAGCGGCGATTATAACCGGAGTTCCCCTACGGAGGATTACTCCAAGTCGCGAGATGGTGTCTCTCGAGCACTCCTCAAGCGGGAGGCCTCGGCGCAAGTGAGAATCGTCAGCGGGAGGTCTTCGTCCTTCCCTCAAATCGAGTCGACCTCATGGAGGCCGAGATAAGAACACTCCCGAAGATCACACACTGCGCCCCTCGTGGTAATGGCAAGGGCACCACCGGTGACAGACAGAACCAACACTTTGATGAGCGAGAAATCCTCGACATTCTCGCACTCCACCGAGAAGGCCTCAAAGGCACGATGAGGAGGATTTTGATGTCGTCCAAGAAAGAAAATTGCGATCGGAAGAACTGTCACTGGCGCATTCAACATCGATCGGAGGAGGTACAAGAACTCGGGACATCAACGACTTGCTCGAGAATCCCGGTCAAGAGCTTGCTCGAGCGCTGTGGTACGATCTCTTTCTTTGAAGAGATTACGCAAAGACTTGAACTATGATGACAAGGCCGGAGGTACCTCGTCGACAACATTCAGGTAGTCGTAGCAATGCGACTTCCTCATTACCGATCAATCGAATATTTCTCTACGTAGGAATCTGTGAGGACCCCGGAATATTGGAGATTTATACCAAATTAATAATCATACCAAAAGCAAAATTTTTAATCAAGAACAATCAAGTCTCAATTAAAAATAATACTAGAAATATAATTATTAACAAGGTATAATTCCAATATTGAGGTTCCCGGATATGCCTCTCATGTTAGCTCGCAGGATGAGCTGCTAACATAGACATATCCTTACAACATTATATCACAAGCATATACGATTGGAATACATTAATAAAAATTTACTGTGAAACATTAAGTAAACGAAATGAAAAGCGAAGTAATAAAATAAAATCTCGATTGGGCGCCACAACCCAAGGGCAACTTGATGGGATTAAAGCGAAGTTTCCGTAATCGCTTCAATTTGAAATATTTCTAGGCGTTCTTTACGCAACAAGTGGAAAATTCCACCGAGTACGGAAGGTACTCAAAGAAGACTTACACAAACTATTTAAAATAAAGTGTCCGAGAGGTCCTATACAAAGGATTAGAATTTATAGATGCATAAGGTTAACAACGGAAGGTTATAATGGTTAAATTTTGCGAGAAAGCAATACATCTTAACCTACACTTGCTAGGTTTTAGTAAAGCAATTTAATAAATCAATTTGGATTAAAACATAATTAAATAAAAGTATGATCATAATTAGTATCAAAATCAAGTGGCTACAACCACTAACAATAAATTGCATGACCCACTATCATGCCGAAATTAATAATTCCTAAAACCCAAAATTAGAGCAAATTCTATCTGGTGACATCAATCCAAGCGTTGTCGTAATCAGTGGACACGGCTATTCGAATAGTTTTAACCTGCGAGGTGTACATCTTTACCCACACGATTTAGTTAGCCCGTAAGCCATCTAGAACAATAGCACACTTCCTTTGGTATGCGTAGGGTAAACTAAAATTTGGTATTTTCAACAAGTTAACACTATTGAGTTGGATGACCCATGTGAAATCGATCCCGATTAAACAACGATCGATAGCATATATTCAGCAGAGGTTCACATGTTGTGCGAGGAATGCAGGCCAGTCAATTAAATGCAAACTCGTGTTAGCCACACATATTACACGCGATCGGGCCTGAAGGTGCGTACATGCGATGTAACACATCTACGCTTACCCTTCTAAGAACATCGATATCGATATAAGCTCCACATGGCATACGACACGGCCCGAAGACTTAAGCATCTATGCCATATGAAATCAATACACATGTCCTTACTCTCCTGTATCCAACTCAATAATATTAACCCTTTACTTAACCAAACAGCGCCCATACACTGCGTGTGGAAGTACGTTGGTGCTTGAATTGGGCCGTCAGAGTTCAGTCCTTAATCAACCCAGACAAGACATCCACAGTTCCCATTCTCGTGCACTAGGCACCATCACTAGCATCCACTTGTCCAGATTTGAATTAAGTTTAACAACAAGATTTAGATTCATAACAGGTTTAAATAAACTGAACAAAGAATCAACAAAAATAAAAATGTATTTGTTGTTCCCCAGGCTTGACAAGATAAGCACGCCAAACACTCTGGTTCTATGGATGCATGGCTAAGCAAAATTGAAATTAAGTATTATATCACCACAAACTACCTTAGGTTGAGTGTATGATCAATTCAAGGTAAGCCACAATTATCAGGTTATAACTACCTATTGACAGATCACAATTAATTTTTAAGAAAATTAGCATGCAACAGTATCACTGTGTTTTGTAAATCTACAGTTCAAAAATTGGGATCAACATGGTGCAGAGAGGAAGCTTGCCTTGGTAGAAGTCCACTTGTTCACTCTCGGATGCGTTATTGTTTCCGTCGCACAATTCGTAATCTAAAAAGAAAATACAATAACGAATAAACACCGATAAAATTGAGAAATCCAAAATGCTCAAAAATGCATGATAAATGCATATTAATGAGGTTATGATTCTAGATGCATTTAAGTATAGATTTTAATTTAATAAAAATTCAATTTCTTATGGACTGGTTAAAGTTATAGCCATTGCTATATATTGAAATTTATTTACACTAATCCTTTAATTCTAATTTTTATTAATCACTTAAACCCTAATTTCTAACCTTAACCCTAATCACATCTCTTTCTCTCTCTCTCTCTCGGCCGACACTCTCATCTCCCCCTTATCTCTTTCATCTCCTCTGCCGATTCCTCTCGGCCGACTCTCCTCCCTTCCTCATCTCTCTGCCTCTCCGCCTCTCGCTCTCTTGCTCCTTACGACGGCCTGTGCCACAGGCTCCTGCGCTCATTCTTGCATCACCGATTGATTCAAGCGCTTGCCACGGCCTTGCTGCCGTCCCGGGCTCCCTCACTCCGGCTCGGTTGCTCTCTCCTTCTCGGCGCCCTGCGCCTCGGTCCACTACACCTCCTCCTACTCCTCCGTCGCGGCCGGAGGCCATGCGCCGCCTCTGGCTCCTCTGCACTACTCCTCCCCCTCGGTGGCTTACGCATTGCGTGCGGCCGAGCTCTCCTCACAGTTCTGAGCTCACTCCGGCTCGGCCTACTCGGTCTTGGCTTGGCGGCTCGGCCTCCGTGCCGCCGGCGCTGCCAGCTCCTCGAACCGCCCTCAGCTACTCGGCCGCTCGTCCTAGGCTTGGCCTGCTACTGGACTCAGTTCCCCCGATCTAATTTGATTTCAGTATGTTGATTTTTAGCAAAAACCAGTTGATTTCAGTATTAATGTTCTTTGATTATTTGTGAATGCATGCTTATGGAGGTTCATCTGAGGTGGTGAATGCTACTGATGGTGGAGGTGGGTGGTGGGTTCGGATGCCACTGAGGTAAGCCCTCGGCTGATCTCCCTCTCTACTCCTACCCCTATTGCTCTGTGATGAAGAAAATGAACTGAGAGCTATACTGATTGTTCTACTGAGATCTGGGGTTGATTCTATTGAAATCTGATGATTGATGATGTGCAAGTGATGTGCATGATGATGGGTACTGGGGTTACCTCTTACTGGGACTTGGGTTTGGGAAGAAGAGGGTGGCAGTGCTGGCTGTGCTGGTGCTCCCCTCTGGTGCCCTTCTGCTGGTGCTCCCCTCTGGTGCCCTTCTGCTGGTGCTCCCCTCCTCCTGTGCTTCCTGGCTCCCTGATGCTTCTTTCCTCCTCTTGCTCCTGGCTGCTGCTGCTTTTTGGCTTGCCTTGGTGGTTGCGACATCAGTTGATGATGGTGATGCTAGCTTGGCTTGGCATGGTGATTTGCTCCTGGCCTTTGCTTCGATTGTCTTGCTCTTGATCCCTTCGGTGGTGCACTAAATGATGTTGGGTTTGTGTGTGTTGGCTTTACTGATTTGGCCTTTGGTTCTTGCTTCTGAGAAGAGAAAGAAATGGGGTGTGGCTGAGGGAATTGGCTGCTGAGAAGGAATTGTGTTGCTCCTGCTGGTTTTGCAGTGGGTTGGGAAATCTCGGAAGGGGTGTCTTGTCCACAGTGCTTTCTTGGCTCTGCTCTTCTTGCCTTGGTGGTGGTGGTGCTTTGACTGGTGCTTGGCTTGGGGAGGCAAAGGAGCTGTCATTGCAATTTGCTAATGATGCTCATGCATTTGTGCTTATCCAGATGGTTCCAGATATTTTTGGGCTGGGGCATTTTTGGTCAATGGTTAGCAATTCCTTATACAATGGATTTGCGACAATTGAGGCAATTCGATATCGTGAGGTTTTGGATTTCCTTAAATGCCGAATGATGAGAACCTACGGAAATAAGATGGTGCCGATTTACTTAGGTTAGTCTAGGTATCTTGGGTATCCTGGTGCCGACTAATCTGGGTTAGCCTAGGTGACTTGAAAAGTCAAGATGCCGGTTAACCCAGGTTGGTGTGGGTAGTCGCGGTACTCAAGGTGCCGACTAATCTAGGTAGATCAGGGAACCGCAATGATTCCTATGGTATACTGACGGCACTTTATTTTGTTCTAACTCTATTATACTGCTTTTTGAATAACTAAAGGTCTTTTGATTGGTTGGCGGACTATGGAGCTGCGAAAGATATTTCGGATTGTGTCGAGGAAGACGATTTGGCTGGACAACGATGGACGGCAAGATTTCAAGGAAGGCTTTAGGCGACATGCAATGCAAGTTTTATTTTAACATT
This sequence comes from Hsuehochloa calcarea, assembly GCA_036346395.1. Taxonomy (NCBI): domain Eukaryota; kingdom Viridiplantae; phylum Streptophyta; class Magnoliopsida; order Poales; family Poaceae; genus Hsuehochloa; species Hsuehochloa calcarea. The sequence continues at coordinate 4,941,046 of CM070606.1, forward strand.
TTTGTAAATTACACAAAGTTGTAAAACATAATATGATCTGATGTAAATAAATTCTTGTTTTACTTGTATTGAGAAGATTGTTATTTATGATAAACATTGTAAGGTTTTTAATTTAATTATTTCCCAGATAATTTCTTAAGTATTTATTGTTGTCTCTCTTTGGAGTTATGATTGGAGTTACCTATTAGACTTGATTAGGATATTTACAAATGCAAAATTTATGCAAATGCTTCAGAAATAACAAATATAATATAAAATGCATATAATTACTGTTTATTAAAATTGGGGCTGTTACAAACCTACCCCCCTTAAACAGAATCTCGTCTCCGAGATTCCGGTGGTTCGGAAATTGGGACAAAAGGCTATGGCGATCTAGCTAAGTTTGGTCCTAGGGTCACACTTCGGATTTTTATTCACAACCCGAACTCAAATCCGAATCATGTGAGGCTATCCTTCAGTTTTAGGTTCTAAACAGGAAAGCTTTGTTTAACCTTTCCTTTCTTGATTCGAAAGTACTTCAAACATGTCGAGCTTCACCTCTTCTTCCGGTAGGATGAAAATCGACCAACTATCTACGAGAGAAGGGATTACCTAAAGAGAGGGTTCATAATGGTTGGTTAAATGGCAACCTATTATAATATAGGAAGGTTGTATCTGGACTTAGAAGACAAAGCGAGGTCTTTGGTAGTCTCACTTAACCCTTGTTTTGCTAATTCTAATTGCCCGATTTGGAGAAAAATGCATTAGATGAATGCATGCAGAGATGCAAAAATGCAATCAATTTCTTGAAAAATTCAGAGTTATTTAGTGAATGCAAGGAATCACATGCCTGCTTACATGATTCTACCAAACTATAAACAACCAATTTTATTGAGATTGGGTGAGCATAAGATTTAACAAATAATATGAACTCATACTACCATGATCTGGTCCTTAACAACCAAAACAATTAATTTCACCGCTTGTTTTTAACTACTACTGGTGAACAACTAGGGCTTGGAAAAATTACTAAATTAGCTAGGTAAATTCAGGAGTATTGTTAGGATTCTAACCTTGACAGAAGAATTCATGCTACACATCATGTTCAGATTTTGGTCGGTAAATCAATTCAGACACAAAACAAGTCCTAGGGCTCAAACACTAATGAAATTAGGTTCAAAGATTACAGAAAACTTATGGCAGGTTAGTTAGGTGATACTAAACACTAGAAAACTGGGTACTAGCAGTTTAAACCTTCCTATTAATTCTATATTTCAAAAATGGCTAGAGCAGTCTTGCAAGGTATTTGAATTAATTCCTAGACAAAACAAATTCATTAATCTTTTGGGAAAGAATTATATTTGGGAAATACACACTATCATGTGCTCAAATAAAATTCTCAAGATTATGATTACTTAAGGACACTAGTGTACAGTTCCAGCTATCTAAGTCAAAATTACTCAATAACAAAGATTGGCTTTTTGCTTTGACAAAGAGTATAAAACTACCGGTATAACTTACTCTATTTTAATTACTTTTAATTGAATAACAATAAAATAAACTATCATCAGCTCATGTTAAGACATCTTCACTCATTAATAACTTAAAAGATAGACATGTTGTTTAATTTTACAACAGTCTAACATATCAAACTACACATCGATGACTTTCAAATTTTTAAGTTCAAACAAGAAATCTATATAAGCATGGCAAGTTGTTAAATTCTAATTTAGTTAACAATCTTAAGCTAAAGCAAATTTCAATTTATATAGCTATAGACTAGTCATTTTCATACTTCTAATCTTCAATATGAAATACTGATCATACATCTTAATTTATATGAATCCTTTTTAGTTATGATTCTTGCTAACAACCTGAATAATAAGATATGCTTAATTTAACATACCACTATATGCATGATCAAAGTGTAGGAATTATGATGCCTAACACATATCTTGGGGTATTCTCTACCCCCCTTAAACATGATGGTGCATAAGGAATGAAATGAGGAGAGAATGAGCATAAGATAAGTAAGCGGGCAACCCATAGACAATAATTCCTATTATGAATGCATAATTCCAAAATCATGCAACTCAAAATCCAAATGGGTGTACTAAGCCTCAAGGCCAGTACAAGATTCAATTGAACCACAATTAGTTTCCGATATAGTTGCTATACATCTTTTTTTTTGTAGGCAATGCGCAGTATTGGAAACAAAGAGAACAAATGACCACATTACAAAATCCAGCGTCTACAAGCTAAAGAAATATAATTAGGGTATATATAATCTAAGGATAATCCTAAATTAATCCTAATTTTGCGGAAGGCAACATCTCCTCGTCTGTCACCATTGCCCTCACCAATTGACTACTTAGCGTGTCTCTTGTTGGAGAAAAGAGACGAACAACGGAGAAAATTTGCTTTGCACAAATCAAATGAATTATAAGATAAGAATTAGATGCTAGGATGGGTAAGAAAGAAAAGAATCATATTACTTATATTTTTGCCCAAATTTTGCTAGTTCTGAAAATACTTTTGCAAACCAAATTCCTAACATCGTCCATTATTACGGCTTTAACCTCACATCAACACGGCTCGATACTAACGCTGTGAGGACCGGAATATTAGAGATTTATACCAAATTAATAATCATACCAAAAGCAAAATTTTTAATCAAGAACAATCAAGTCTCAATTAAAAATAATACTAGAAATATAATTATTAACAAGGTATAATTCCAATATTGAGTTCAGGATATGCCTCTCATGTTAGCTCGAGGATGAGTGCTAACATAGACATATCCTTACAACATTATATCACAAGCATATCGATTGGAATACATTAATAAAAATTCTGTGTGAAACATTAAGTAAACCGAAATGAAAGCAAGTAATAAAATAAAATCTCGGTGGGCGCCACAACCCAAGGGCAACTTGACTGGATTAAAGCCAAAGTTTCCAGTAATCGCTTCAATTTGAAATATTTCTAGGGCGTTCTTTACGCAACAAGTGGAAAATTCCACTTGAGTACGGAAGGTACTCGAGAAGACTTACACAAACTATTTAAAATAAAGTGTCCGAGAGGTCCTATACAAAGGATTAGAATTTATAGATGCATAAGGTTAACAACGGGAAGGTTATAATGGTTAAATTTTTGCGAAAGCAATACATCTTAACCTACACTTGCTAGGTTTTAGTAAAGCAATTTAATAAATCAATTTGGATTAAAGCAATAATTAAATAAAAGTATGATCATAATTAGTATCAAAATCAAGTGGCTACAACCACTAACAATAAATTGCATGACCCACTATCATGCAAAAATTAATAATTCCCAAAACCCAAAATTAGAGCAAATTCTATACGGTGACATCAATCCAGCGTTGTCGTAATCGTGGACACGGCTATTCGAATAGTTTTAACCACGGACACGGTTGAAGAGATTACGCAAAGACTTGAACTATGATGACAAGGCTGGAGGTACCTCGTCGACAACATTCGGTGTAGTCGTAGCAATGCGACTTCCTCGACTACCGATCAATCGAATATTTCTCTACGTAGGAATCGACACGGCCATAAGTCGAATCGATCCCCTATTCGGAGAAATACATTTCGATCGGTGATGATCAAGAAGCCCCTGAGAGGTGATCATTCACCACTTCGATAAAGAAATTCTAGCGGGTGGAGTACGAGTATTCCCTCGTGAAGCGAGACCTACTACGAGCGAATTCACACTGTTCTTTGGTATCGTCGAATCGATCACCCGGTGATATTAACCCTTCTTTCTTACAAAGAAGGCGTCAAGAAGTAATTACCGGATGCCGGGCATTTTCGCCTGACCTTCGAGCAGTTCGCTGGCCACCTCATTTTCGACCGGTGAACATGGAGAAATTTGATGGATCTCAAAATCCCATCGAATTTCTTGAGATCTATCTAACATTGTCCGGCGGCGGGAGGAGGAGAGCATGTAATGGCAAATTACCTTCCGATGTGCTCGAAGGATCCGCTCGATCGTGGTTATTAAACCAACCACTCAGTCGATCTACTCTTGGCAACACCTCTGCGATCTTCTACGAGCAAATTTCCAAGGCACATACAAGCATACTGGAAAGGAAGGCGACTTGCCGGATAAAGCGAACAACAACGAGACTTTGCGTCAATTCATCAAGCGCTTTAGTCGGGTTCGTAACTCAATTCAAAAATTTCGATTCCTCTGTGATCGGGGCTTTTAAGCAAGGAGTCCGTAGTAGAAGGATAACAGAGGATATTGCTTTGAATCCTCCCAACAACATTGCCGAGCTCTTGAGATGGCGATCGATATGCAAATCGCTTACGAGGCGGTCGAGTGGAACAACACTATCGATCGAGCGTACACTCCTCGAGCCGGTGAAGTTGGTAAGGACAAAAAGCAAAAAGTCCAAGAAGAAAATAAAGAGTCAAAACCACAAACCAGTGGTTTCAAGGAGGTCTTGGCCGCAAAAGATAAAGAGCCCCAAACCACCAAGTCGTACCCAGATCAAGGCAAAGGTAAGCGCCACGATCGCGGAGCGACAAACCAAGGTGGTGTCCTTTTCATAAAAGGAAGGACATGACCTCATAGCTCGCCGAGTTTTCCAAAGAAAGCTCGAGGACTACTACAACGGCAAAGCACCACTCCCTACTCTCGAGCAGGTAGGACATACGAGTGACCAAAAGTCGTCGGATGATGAGGAGATGCATTTCCAAGATCCGCAACATACCGTGGAGCACATCTACGGAGGATCATCGACATCGACTCCAAGCGACAACTTAAAGCTGCCGGACGAGAGGTAAATTCCATACATGCTCCTCTCGTCAATAATTTACCGAAGTGGTCGGAAGTTACCATCTCTTTTGAGAAGAATGACTGCCCGATCACTACGAGTCGATCAGGTCGATATCCAATTGTGGTCGAACCCACCATGAACAACTGTCGGGTCAATCAGTGTTGGTTGATGGTGGCGATTCATGAACATACTATTTACTAATGCCCGGGCGAGATGCAAGTACCGGGACAAAGGTAAGGCCGGTACGATACTCCTTTCATGGAATCGTACCGGGGTCTTTGGCCAAACCCATTGGCCAAGTTTCTCTTCCTTTAACATTTGACTCGCCAAGTAATTTCAGGACAGAGAAAGTCTCCTTTGATGTGGTCGATTTCGATACGGCATATAACGCCATACTCGGACGACCAACTTTGGCAAAATTCTTAATGGCTACTCATTATGGGTATCAATGTCTTAAGATGCGAGTCCCAAAGGAGTGATCACCATTCAATGTGACAAAAACATGGCGTATAGTCTGCGGCCGTCGATCCTCGAGATGGTTGGTCAAATACCAACTCGAGATGAAAGTCGACCTTGACTAGCAAGTCGAAGCCTAAAAGTCACACCAAAGCCGAGCGACCAAGTCAAAGAGGTTCCTCACGGGCGCTTGAGGAGCCCTCGAAGGCTGTTCGCATCGCGAGACTTCCGACCCCAAATAGGAAGGCGCCTCATTACCTTCCTCAGAGCTAGCGCAGATGTCTTTGCGTGGCAAGCATCCGACATGCCGGAGTCCCGAGGTGATCGAGCACGCAGGCTAGCTTTACGGCCGATAAAGTACCGTAAAACAAAAATTACGGAGATTTGCCCCGATCGACGAGATGCTATTAAATCGAGTTGGATAAGCTACTGGCGCGGGCTTTATAAGAGAAGTCAACCACCCAGTGGTTGGCTAACCTGTAATGGTCAAAAAGTCAAGCGGCAAATGGCGTATGTGCGTGAACTTTCTTGATCTTAATAAAGCTTGTCCAAAAGATGATTTCCCTTTACCTCGTGTCGATCACCGGTTGATTCTCTGCGGTTGTGAGATATTAAGTTTTTAGATGCATATTTTGGATACCACGGATCAATATGTGTCTAAGCGATGAAGAAAAGACCGCATTCATTACTCCATTTGGTACTTTTGCTATGTCAAAATGCCATTTGGTTTAAAGAATGCCGATGCTTCTTTTCAACGCCTAATGCAATCGACTTTTTCATCTCAATTAGGCGGAATTTGGAAGCCTATGTTGATGATCTAGTTGTAAAAGCATTAAGAGACTTAATCATATCAGCGACCTACAAGAAACATTCGACAACCTCGAAAAGCACCGCTTAAAACTTAATCGAGAGAAGTGTGTGTTTGGAATTTCTTGGGAAAATTGCTTGGATTCCTAGTATCTGAACGAGGAATCGAAGCAAATCCTGAAAAAATAAAGGCCATCCTCGAGATGCGTCCTCCAACCACAAAAAAGGAAGTCCAGAAACTCACAGGATGCATGGCGGCTTTAAGTCGTTTCATCGCACGACTAGGAGAAAAGGACTACCTTTCTTTAAACTTCTCGGGAGACATGAAGGTTTTGAGTGGTCGAGCGAGGCAAACGCGCCTTTGAGGATGTCGAGAGGTACCTTTCGAGTGCTCTTGTTACGGTTTCTCCAAAGCGGAAGAGGCGCTCTTAATTTACCTAGTTTGCCACGCCACGGCGGCAAGCGCGATCTTGGTCGTAGAGCGTGGCGCACAACGACCGGTTTACTACGTTAGCGAGTTTTACGGGCCTAAGGGCGTTACCCTCGGTCAAAAACTTCTATATGCCCTCCTCATGTCTTGAGAAGCTGCGGTATTATTTTGGCGCACAAAATAGTCAGTGCGTCGAGTTTCCTTTAGGAGCAATCCTCCATAATAAGGAAGCAGTGGGGCGCATGGCAAAATGGTCGGTCGAACTTGGGAGTTCGACCTCCATTCGTGTCGACGGCCATAAAATCCCGGATCTTGGTAGACTTTGTCGCCGAATGGACAAATCTGAACACTGCTCAGGATCCCGATCAATTCCCACGACCGATGGATGATGTACTGACGGGTCACTTACTTTAAGTGGCTCGAAATTGAGGTGGTCTGGTATCTCCTACCGAGAAACCTTAAAGTATGCCATACAATTAAACTTTGGGCCACTAACAATGTGGCGAGTACGAAGGTTTGCTAGGCGGCATACGAGTGCGAAAGCACTCTCAATTAAATCGACTACTCGTGAGAGGAGACTCTCAACTAGTCGTGAATCAAGTCGGAAAGAGTACGGTGCTCTAGCTCGACAATGTCTCGATACTTATTGGAAGTCGCAAGCTAGAAAAGCATTTTTAGGTTTGAGGTACAATTCATCCCTCGAAGGATAATTTCCTCATGCACCAACTTGCTCGGATGGCTTCTTCCCGATCTACGGTACCAAAGGAGTTTTCTTGGAGCAACTCCAAAAGCCGTCTCTGGTCGAAGAACCAGAGACACCTCCTATTGAGATGGCCTCATTAGACTACGAGGATACCTGGATGACTCCCATCTACGAGTATCTTCGCAAGGGTTCGTGCAGAAGATGATCTTGAGGCGGATCGTTTATCCCAAAAGCCAAAATGTATACTTTGGTGAAGGAGTCCTCTACAAGCGAGGAACCCAAGGGATACTCATGCGATGCATTCCACAAAGCGAAGGAATAACACTCCTTCACGATATACAGTGGCATCTGTGGGACACATGCTTCCTCCAGAACATTGGTTGGTAAAGCCTTTCGACAAGGTTTTTACTGGCCTACAGCCCTGTACGATGCTAAGGAGGTGGTTAAAAAGTGTATCCAGTGCCAATTTCATGGTAGACAGATACACCAACCAGCTCAAGCATTACAAACAATACCTCTTTCTTGGCCTTTTGCGACCTGGGGTCTTGATATCCTAGGACCGTTTCCCAAAGCTCCAGGAGGTTTCGAATTTCTTTTTGTGGCTATTGACACATTCACAAAATGGATTGAAGTGAACACATGAATCGGATAACAGCGGAGCGACAAAAGGTTCATGATGAGATCGTAATTAGCCGATTTGGAGTTAAGTCGGATAATTACGAACAATAATAAACAATTCGCAAGTGCAAAATTTCAAGAATTTTGCGACGAGTTGGGTACTAAGTTATGCTATGCTTCAGTTGCACATCCTCAAAGCAACGGGCGGTCGAACGTGCAAATGGCCAAATAATGCGAGAATTAAAACCGAGTCTTGACCCGACTTGTTAGCGCTCGGGGCTTGGGTACAAGAATTACCTTCCGTATTATGGGCGGTTAAATGCGACCACCAATCGAGCAACGGGAGAAACACCATTTTTTCTAGTGTTGGGCGAAGCCATGCTTCCTCGGAGCTAAAATGCGGTCGACACGAGTTGAAACCTTCAACAACTCGGACCGGGAACAACTTCGGCGGATGATATTAACCTACTCGAAGAAAGGAGAAACCTAGCCTTAATCCGTTCGGTAGTCTACCAACAAGCCTGCGCGAATACTATGATCGTAAGGTCCAACCTCGCAGACCTTCTTGTAGGTGACTTAGTATTGAGGCTCGCCAATCCAAGTCTAATCGAATAAACTTTCCCCAAATGGGAAGGTCCTTACACAGTGATCGAAGTAACTCGGCCAGGGTCGGTACGACTAGCGATGGAAGACGGACAGGTTCTCTCAAACTCTTGGAACATCGACCAGTTACGCAAATTCTATGTGTGACCAATTTCTCAGGCAATAAAAGTCCAGGTTCTTTCTACCTCTCTTGCCTTATTTTTTTTCAGTAGTGCTTTTTTAATCATTCGACTATGATATAAAAACACCCAGTTTTCTTTACACTGGTCGAAAAGTGAATAACGTCATCTAGTCGAAACTTCTCCTCTCTGCATGTGGTTCCGCCTACTAGAAAGAATTTTCTAGCATCGACTCGTTACTCATTTTTGCTGCCAATACAAAGAGCTCGGGTTCTATCCAGTCGAAATGTTCTCAAAGCCAACTCTCTCAATCTTAGTTCATTTTTTCAGTAATTTCCAAAAAATATTCTAAGTAGAGTGCACTTGATATATTTATTCAACCACCTTTGATGTACTCGTTTCGTTTTGACTGGTCGAAGGAAGAGACACACCTAGTCGAAGTTTTTCCTCCCTGTATGTGGTCCTGCCCACTAGAAGGAACTTCCTAGCGCTGCTCAGTCTCCTACTTTTTGCTACTGAAAAAGACTTATCGAGTCCATCAGAAAAGGGCGAACGAATTATTAAAGTCCTCTAGACGTTTGCTTAACTCAAGTTGCTGTTCTTGGTTTGATTAAACTAGTCGGAGATGGTAACATCACCTAGTCGAAGCCTTTCCTCTCTGAACGTGGTCCTGCCCACTAGAAGGAACTTCCTAGTGTCGAGCCGTTTCTACTCTTTTGACCAAGTGCTTGACAACCATAACAAAAACTATAAGTTAAACAAACCTCTCTCTGTTTTCAGAAAACCCATTTCAAACACTATTTACTTAGATTGTCCAAACAAGCCAAGCAAATAGTCGGGGGCTATGATAAAGTTATTAATTTGACTTCAATTCTTAGTCTTTCATTCGTTTATTATCTTTTGAGTTACTAACTACTCGACAAGATGATTTTCAGGAAACAAGATGGCCTAGGATAAAGTTGTTAATTTAACTTCGATCCTTGGTCCTTCATTCGTTTATTATCTTTTGAGTTACTAACTACTCGACAAGTTGATTTACAGGAAACGAGACGGATCATATATTACTCATCCACAGAAATTGTCTGCCTTACAAAGTAGTTACAAGATTACTCTGAAGGGGGAGAGCCTAGCTGCATTTCCTCCGCCACCTTTTTGCCAACCGATTGCATTTCCTCAATCAGACGATTTGCCTCTGATTCAGAGCAATCGAACTCGGCTTCAATTGGTTGCACATTAAGGTGGGGGTCTTGAGCTTTAAGTTTCGCCAAAGCGTAACTTACTCCGGCTTCGACTGCCTCGCGAAGTTTCTTGTTTTCGACCACTTGTTCTGAAAAGAATAAAACCGGTTAAACAAAAATAAACTTCTAGAGGAAGATAACACAAAGATAATTGTAGGTAAAAGCATTTCTTACCTACTAATTGAGAATCCAGTTTCTTAACCTCTTCTTGATGGGAAGCAATGGTTTCAGCGTGCTTTTTCTCCCATGCTCTGATGTCCTCTGCATTCATCTTAGCAATGCGGATGGACTCATTGTAGATCAAGGTCTTCTCTTGGATTTCAGCATTGAGGCTTCTCAATTCGGCAGCAATTTCTGAACAAGAAATTGGCATTAGAAAAGGGAAAATGCTCGAAAAGGACAACAGGTAAAGAATTACTTACCTGTTACTTGAGTTCTCAGACCCTCGAGTTCTTGATCCTTGTCCTTGGTAATGCGAGAAAACTCCTGAATAACCAAAGCTTTTTCTTGAACTTCGGTCCGGAGCTTCCGCATCCCATTTTCTTTATCTGGAGAAGAAATGGGAGTCGGGTAAAGGTTAAAGATCAAAAGCAGTCTTAAGTTCAAGCACTTCTTCGTTTATTTTTTCTGCAATCTTCTAGATCACGAGCGACCTCTCGAAGTCTATCAGAGAGAACTATTACTTCCTCTCTTAGCTTTCTCTACTCCTCTTTTTCGTGTCGAGTGAGTCACCTAAGGTCTTTGTGTCCTTTATTTAACCTACAAAGAATGCGAACGGAGATAAACATCACCGATTGGTTGTAAGTACTTCTACAACCACCGACCTAGTCGTAAATTTTTACGACCATGTCATGGTCGTAAGTCTTTCTCGACCACTACACGGTCGTAAGTAGTCGTAATAAGCTTTTTACGACCAAGTATTTTGTCATGAGTTTTTCCATGACTATTTTAAGTAAAACACTATCACAGTGATTAAGTCAAAAACAACTATGAATAATAGTGACTTACCATCTCTCCGCCTCTGCGCAGAGTAGTTCTTTCTCTGTCTTAGCTCTAAAAGTTGTCGATGGTACTCACCAACAAAGACAATTTGCTCGAGCTTTACGCAAAAGAAAACAGTGAGAAGAGAAGGAAAGCCACATATATAAGTATTTTGAAGATACTTACATTCATAGTCGTCCTAGCAAACATCGAATATACAAGGTCAGGGTTCTGCGACTTATCTATCCTCGCGACTTTGTCCCACCACACCTTCTCAAAGCGCTCGTTATCAAAGGTATTCTCCATGTTGGGAATATCTTTGGGATGGGGACTCGGTCACGAGATTTGAAAGCGAAGACCCTACGACGGATCTGAGCCCAAAGAAGTCACCACGAAGTTGAAATTTTCTTCTTACGGTTACTCAGAACTTCTCTTTGGGTAGGGAAGGAACGCCTCCTCGATTTCCTTCCCAGGCGGTGCACAAGTGGTCACCACCTTGACGAGAGGCTTCCACAGATTGCCTCTGTTGTTTCTCGACCTCGATGGTCGTGGCGGCCACCTCAACGATAATAGCGCTACTTCAAGAGTCGTAGCTACGACTTCGGCGGATGTGGGAGTCACTCAGGAGTCTCGACTTCATCGGCCACGGGCCAAGGGTGATGCTTGACCACCTCCATTGATACCTCTCGATGGCGAAGGGATGGCAATGGACTTCTCAAATGAAGCATTCCTGGGAAATTTGAAGAGTCGGATGAAATAAAGAAAAGCAAATCGGGTTGTGAAAAGAAAAAGGTAAATGTTGTTCTTACACTTTAGTACATTTCACATACCTCTGCACCTGGTCTTAACCAGAATTTTGGAGCAATCCTCCCAGCGGAGGATCTCTTCTTCTCCACGACCACGTGCAGTCGAGGTTCAACAATTAGCCCGGCTACGACCACGTGCGGGTTGTAGAGTTTGGGCGGAACCGAGGCTCTGGTTTCTGATTCTCTGGATGGCCGAGATCGGTCTCGACCATTCCAAGCGACAACGCCCTCAGTGCGAGTTGTCTTTGGCGCAAAGATCGTCCTTCATAAAAGACACAAAATCTTTCCAGTTCTCCTTTTCGGTTGCCTAACAAAACTAGGAGTGGCGTAAATGCGAAAGATTCCTTGTCATAATGGAAGGTACCTTAGCCTTGCGAGGTTTGCGCTTAAGAGATTGGTTGCCTCAACCTCCTCGGCCCGATAGGCGTGGCCTCGGCTTGAGATATAGCTACGGTGCCGCATGCCTTGTAGAGGGTGCAGTCGAAAGATCGAGCTCGAGCTTGCTCCTCCCTTATTGGTAGATTTTACAAGTCGGCGTCTCTTAGAGGAGGAGCCGAGCCTTTGTCTTCGACAACCGCGCCAATAGTCATCGTTCGACTTCTTCGTCGTCTCCGACGATTTTCCATGCCTACTTTACGTAAAGCAAAAGCGAGAAAAGAAGAATCACTAATCGATCGTAAGTTTTTCTACGACCCGATGCCAAGTCGTAAGTTTTCTCGACTTTTTCTTGATCGTAAGATATTCTCGATCACCATTAGTCGTAAATATCTTCTCGACTATAAAGTCCTAAAGAAAGAATCAACTTGTTGATTACCTTTAGACGCTCTATCCTTTCATCTGCGGACAAAGCCGCAATGATTTGAGGAACCGCCACTCGGAGTGGCGGAGACTTCTACAGATGAGTCGACTCTAGAGTCAACCTCGGCTGTGAAAGATCTGCGTAAGCAGATAAGAATATTAGACAATGTTGAAGAGGACTAAGCCGAGAGCTAAGTCGACATTACTTACCCTCGTCGTAGTCTCAGTTGGGTCTCCTCTCCCAGTATCTCCACATAGGAGATGCTCGCTTCTTCAAGGACTAATTAGGCGTATGATGAAATCCTTCACCACATGCCATCCGGTCACCCTTCTTCCTTCAAGTCCTTAATGGCTTGAATATAAGGGCTAATCCATTTGATATCTTCGAGTTGAATCCATGAAGATTTCTTTTGGCTGACCTTCCTGCGAAAGAAAGGTCATCTTGAGTGACCTTCGATAAAACCACCTCTTCCTCGGCCCGACCCACGAAGACGGGTAAAACTCTGAATATACTCCTTCGACTTGAGTCGTGGAGCTTGAACCGCGACTTCCGGCGACTCGGTTTGTCGAGCCATCCCATAATAATATTGGAGCAGCTCGAGATCCATGGAATCCCAGTACGCCTCACACGATACACGAACACACTCAACATGGTAATGGAATTGGGACCTAAGTTCACGGTTCCACCCCAAAGTGTTCAGTACCCTTTATGAAAGGGGTGAGCGAGCAATCGAAGGCCGCATTCTGTCGCTTGAAAGACGGGATTTGTCCATTTTCCTCGATGGCGATCTTTGCCGATATTGGAATCCACTTTACGAGCTTTTTCGGAATCTTCCGACATCGACTAAGATTTTGATCTTAGCGCATCCATCTCGATTCTTCCCATTCGAAACTTTCTTGGCCATTTAACCGAAGCAAAAAGTTTTTCGATTGGGTTAGCGTGAAAAGATGAAACCTAGTCGAGGACGGAGAAAGCAAGAGCTCGAAGAACAAAGCAGTGATTTGAGGAAAAGGTAAAACCCAAGTCTACCTCTGGTAAGTTTTATAACGCATGATCTCCGCCGCCTTGAAACCGTCTCGTCTATAGGTCTGGGGGAGTTGGTTGTACCGCCTCGGGAACCGCTTCATCGGACAAGTCTGTGAGAGCCGGTTGCAATTCCCCAGATGGTCCGTTCGAGAAAAATTAGGTGCGTATTATCACCCCCAAGCGAAATTACTTTCTTGACCAAGTCTTTTTGGTCGAAGGAAGTATCAATCGGAAAGTTTCTTTCTCCGATTCCCATACTACGACCACCGAGGCGGTCGTAGGGGTTTCTGATTTTTGATAGTCGTAAGCAATCTTCATGATTGCAATCGCCGAACCGTCTCATCAACATCTGCGAATTCGTTTGCAATTCCCCAGACGGTCTGTTCAGGAAAATTAGGTGCGTATTGTCACCCCAAGCGAAATTACTTTCTTGACCAAGTCTTTCTGGTTGAAGGAAGTATCAATCGAAGGTTTTTCTCCGATTCCCTACTACGACCACTGTGACGGTCGTAGGGTTTTACGACTTTTGATAGTCGTAAGCAACCTTCGACCAAGCAAATTCTGGTCAAAATAGCATTCAAATGTCGAAGAGTTTTCCTTCGACCATAGTTCTCGACATTTTCATAGTCGTAAGTCCATTCACGAATCATTCACCAAGTAAGTTACTTTCACTTGGAGTGGGGGCTAGATGGCGAGGATCTAATAATCCTCATTTTATCTTTTATCTATAATTCTTATTATGGGTAAATATGATGTCACATAGTCTCGAAGTACCCTTATTTTTATAAGGAGAGGCCTACCAAGTGATTGTAAGATCTTCTACAATCACCCCATAGTCGTAAGTCTTACTCGACTACTACAGTAAATAAGTCTTTCTCGACCATTACATGGTCGTAAGTCCTTCTCGACCACTACATAGTCGTAAGACCTTCTCGACTACCACACGGTCGTAAGTCCTCCTACGACCGTGTAAACCACGACCACCTTATAATCAAACCTACGGGCAAGTGGGTCCAATTGATTAAGGAATCGAGCGGTCTACACGCACTATTATTCCGCGTAGTAATAGCGCTTAAATACTCCATTACCTCTGAATGATAAGCGCGGACGGCGTGGAGAAGCCAATGCGCGGTAATTCTGCCATCATCGCCCATTCTTGGCTCAATTAAGGCGCCTCTTCCGAGACAAAACGACTACTCCTTCACGACTATATAAAGGCATCAATCAGGGAGAAGAGGAGGGGGGCAACAGAAGAAAAAGAGATAGCGAGTCAAGGAGAAATACAAGTACTATTCTCTGTAATAGTCTTAGCTTCTTACTTGATCATCAAGAATACCACACACACAGGATTAGGGTTATTATTCTCTCCGGAGAAGGCCTGAACCTGTCTAAACATCCCGTGTCAACCACTCTGCGTGATTTCATCTTTAGGAGACCCCCCGAATCAAATAATCTTTACGTAAGATCGGTTCTAATACACCGACACCGCCCCTCCATCGGGAGAACGGTGCACTTGTACCCCGAGCAGCACGACCGATTGACATGCCCACTATGGACTACCGGTGGACTATGTCGCTCAGTTACGTTGGGCCAAGGACATACCGACGAGGTGCTACTCGTTGTTCCACAACGAGTTCGAGTCGTTGCATGACAACAACATCATATGGGCTCCATGTAGCTCAGATTCCGTCAACACAATCGCGCTGCACAAACTGTTCATGCAATGCACGCAGGACGTCGAATTATGGGAGACGACCTGCCTTATGCGCCGCAACGCGTAATGCAACAGTTTGATTTGTACCAACTTGTGCCCCTCTTGACGGCAGAATCCTGCAGCGAGCCGTCCACTTGTGAGTCCAACTCCATCCTAGTAATATTTGCATTTCATGCACAGATTCCCTATGCTGATACAAATCTTTCTCGAATGCAGACAATCGAGGGCAGGCCGATATGCCGATGACTGGTAAGCAGTCCAGCTTGAGTGGGTTATGTCTTGGATGGAGACTGCGCACGTCGAGTTCATACAGGAGTAGAGACCGTACAATGTATGGATATACCGCCAGTACATGGAGTGGTACGTCCTACGATCGCGCACCAGACTAACCCGTCCTCTACCAGAGCGTTCGGAGCAGGTGACACACCAAGAGAGACTATGTCACTCTTTCGATCGTCACAGCGCCTCCCGACGTGACGACACGGTAAAACACTGACAATCTTTGTTCGTTCCATTCATGATATTTGTATTGTTTGTTACTGAATATGTGTTGTCTATCATTTTAGTTCAAGCGGCTGCAGTGGATCGCAAGCGCAACGGAGGCCGCCATCTGCAGCCCAGAGCACACTATACCGGGCTTCTCAGCACATTTAAGCACATCTTTGCGGAGTCAAAGAAAGTAATCAAGAACATGAGCTGTGGTCGTTCGAGAGACGACGTCCTACACGCCACACACTGAGTGGGCAGATCGTGCTCACTTGCTAAGTTGTCACGGCCCAATCAGATCGACGGGTGTCCTAACGCTCCCAGTCGGTGAAAGTGTCTAGGCCCCTAAAAATAATTCTGGTAAATAATGACAACAATATGTTATGGGACTAACATGTGTGCTAAGATTTTTTAAAAGCTTAGTCCCGGAGGTTGAATGACGACATGGAAATGGCAATACAAAAACAATAAAAGATCGACATGACTCAAGAAAAAGGTAATATGAAGCCTAAGAACCCTTTTATAGTTTTTACCGATCTCAGTGTTTGGTGAAAAAACCAGATTGATAGGCTAAATGTCGTACTATAAAGAGGAATCATGGCTAGTAGCTTGATGATTTATTTTATGCCATTTTGATCAACTAAGAGTCATGCATTGCATTGCATTATAATTGCATCTGGAAAAAGTTCAGTGAAAAACAATATGACTACCTCTGAGAAGCGATAGTACCACAGTGCGGTATGACCGAGTTCTAGTTGGCGGTACATAAATTCCAGAGAGCATGTTTTTTTAGTTTTTCCTCTTAGTACCAATTGTGCCAAGAGGTACTACCGTCGTGCGGTAGTACCAGACCTTGTGAGTGCGGTAGTACCGCATCACACTTTAACGGCTAGTTCAAAACCATTTAATGCACCTCTTATTACCATTGAACAATAGGTCTAGTTGTACTGGGCGATCAAAGGAGGTAGTACCACATCTACTGATTTTTTTTCCAAAGATTTGCTTCAAACAGTCAAAAAATTGGTTGGACATATAAATACCCTCCTACCAGCACCAAACTCAGAACAATGGACCTTATTGAATACTCTAGAGCCTTTGGTGCACTCTCCTCAACTCATTCCCACTAGATAACTGCTCGTAGAATAATTGAACTGGTGCTTGGACCCGATTCCAAGTATATTCATTTCGTGTGTTGAATGAGATACATGTCTTATTTATTCTAAACTGCACTATATTTTTTCACCTCTAAATCACTGACAATAACTACTATACATTTTGTCCTTGTTTGTCTCTCACTGATACAAACCGGCGATTAGATGTTCTTCAACTGACAACAACTGTCTCCCCAACCAGACTCGTTGTGTGGTATAAGGTGTCTTCTCTAGAAGTAACTGATATCTCTTCCTAGTATTTAAAGGTAGGAGACAAACAAAACAAGGATGAGGGACAATCATAAAAACAACCGAAACACAACAAGTAAGACGAAGGAAAGACCAAGTGATTAAGATAACGGTAGATAGCTCCTCTCCTCCAAGCAATTTACCCAGTGTAATTAGGGCTAGTCTATTGCCTTGCCAAAGGCATACCTGTAAGAACTAGTTCATTGCAATAAAGAGCAACTCTATTCTTCTCCAAGAATCCCCAACCATTTTTCTTATTTTATTTCATTAGATCGGCGACTTGATCTTCGACATCACTTCATATGCTTCCAAGACATGAAGAATCAGTGAGTTAAATCGTAGTTTTTCTTAATTATTTTGTAATGTCACTAAATTACCTCGAGATGTTTGTAGTAAGAACAATTTATACTTAATTTTTTTTGCTATTACAGATCTTAATTTTTAACATTGAACTATATTTTGTTAACTCCGAACACATATTATGAAAATTCTAAGTCCGCCACTGCAAGTACATCTTGTCGGATGGAAATACGATGGTCCACCACTGCACGTACACCTTGTCGGACGGAACTATGATGGTCGTAGGAAGTAAAACGAGAAAACGAAGATGGCAGCTCCATTTTGCACAACATTCATGAGGTGCATATTCCCTTTACAATCAATCAATTTCAGTATTATGGTAGTCGCCTCCTCGTCCGTTGCCCCGTCCCGTCGGCTCTCCTCCCCTACGGAAGCCGGCACCACCGCCCACCGTCGGGCCGTCTCCTCCCACCCCCTTCCTGTATAGCTTAGAGGTACAGTAAACCCCTCCCTAACTCTCAGTGAACTTTAATCATAACCTTAGCCGACCGCCCGCCGTGGAGAAGATCAAATCGAGAGCGTGCACTATTTAGACTTTGCCTTGTGGCTTTACTTAATCTTGTCTATGCCTACCTAACCTTTTTACATTTTTCTACGTATAGGAGATATTGTGCTGTATAACAGAACAATTAAGGTTGGAAAAGGCCGTACGGACGAGTGCATTGTCTAATAAATGGCGGAGCGTCTGAACGTACCACCCGAAGCTCGCCTTCGATTGCGCCGGCGACGAGAAAATCGGAGCCGAGTTCGGCCGGCGTGTTGATTCGATCATGCTTGCGGCGGTGACGGAGCTGCGTGTGGCGTTCGTGCCGACTAACGCGCACGTCGGCCTCCTCGACCGCTGGCTCGACGTCGACGTCGCCATGTGGGCGCGCCACCTCGCCCTCGACCTCCGGTGGCCGGGGCAGTGCTTCAAGCTCACCCGTACATGTACGCCTTCCCCTGGCACCTCCTCGGAGTGCAGCGCGCGGCGGCCACCACCTGTACTCTCTCTACCTTCTCAGAGTCTCCATGAAGCAAACTACTGTAGCCCCGGCGGGTTCGCCGCCGTGCCTCCCGAGCTTCAAGAGGCTCGAGCTGGGTTTCTCATACGTCGACGAGGTCACCCGCCACCGTGCACTGCCTGCTCTCCGCGTGCAGCGACCGGCGACACGCTCGAGTGGCGGCGCTTCGAGGACTACCAGCTCCTGTGCGGCCTGACCGTCGTCGGCGGTGGCCACCCGCCGCCGCCCCGCCTGCGGCACTTCGCATCCGACGAATGCTTGGCGCTCGGCCAGGTCGAGCTACGCGCTTTCCGCCTCGCGTCGTTTCGCTTCGCCAGCGCGATGAGGACGCGCATCCTCCTCGCCGAGCCGCAGCTGGCCGCGCTCGAGGAGCTCGATGTCATGCACCGATGGTGCGACTACCAGGACGTGTTTGACTATGTTCAGACTGGGATGTCAATCGGGCGCGGCGTTTACGTGTAGTGTTCACTTATATTTATGCTCGCGAGTCCAAATTCTCCTCCAATGGCATATTCGTGAAGAACGATGGACGAACTTCGCCCATGCAATGTCGCTCGCGGGCATGCTCGTTTACTCGTGAATAATGCATCGCTGCCCGTGGGTACCCATCGCCCGCGAACATACTCGTTACCCGCGAGTAATGCATACATCAAGTTCATCATAATTCACACATCAATGATGTATCACACATTCAACAACTAATAAAGCTCACCACAATTCACATATCATGTTTGACAAGACAACTAATCAAGTTCAACGAATAAAATAAAATACAAACTGACATAGTTTCTTACACATGCGAGTAGGTTATGAGTAATCGGGCGAAGTAGGTACGGATATGGTTTACCCATGCTCGCGCCTGTTTACCTGATAGGCAAGGAATTGTGTCCGTTTTCATGTCGTGTGCAAAGAAAGACATTCATATCCGCCTTCATTAGGTTATTCGCTTGCGAGCACATGGGTAATCGGATACAATTGCCATCCCTAATCTGGACGGGCCTGCCGAGCCGGGCGACTCGCCTCAGGAACCTCTCCGTGTGCTTTCGTGGGTTCTTCAAGGCCAGTCAGGTTCCACTTGCTCATAATCAGCTGCTCCATACGTAACAACATGGCAAAACTATGCCTTTCACTTTTCAGTCGAGTCGAGTTGATTTCATAGCGATTAATCAAGTCTAATTTACTAATGTGCGTGTCATTTGATCCATTGATCAGGCTGTGCCTTTCCCCAACAAGTTCATGCACAGATTGAGTCTAGAAGCCGGAGACCAGGCGAGGGAGAGGGAGAGGGAGAGGAAAGGACATCCTCCAGCTTGCCCTGTTCCTGGAAGCAGCGCCGCTGTTGGAGCCTTTTGTGCTTCATGTATGTAAGCAGTCGTGTTTTTCTTCACTAGTTATAACTCACATCCTTTTGCTTTCCAGGTGCCAAATCTGTTCGATCAAACCCGGATTTTCAATCGATCGTTTCAGATGCGGATCGGCGAGAGATCGCAGTACGATGATCGTTTCAGATGCGGACCAGTCTAGTTTTTTGAGCAGGCAAAAGGAGCTGGCTGATATTTTGTTTTGTTTGTTCTAGTTAAAGAATTGGTCGACGGCTTTAACGCAGATGAACAGTCATAACAACAGATTGCTCCATAAAAGAAACACCATAATATTTCTTCCAAAGTTGCACGTGATCGAAGTTGAACACATTGCTGATTTTGTACTAATCCAGAAGGCAAATCAGCAGGTTCCAAAATTGATGGTCTGACCCAAAAGAATCAGAAACTGGTAGAAAAATAGCATTTTGGATTCAGATATAAATCTTGATCTGTTTGCTCTTCACTAAGAACATTCAGAAACCACTAGGATAACTATTGCTACCGGAATTCAATCAGTTGCACACTGACTTGCCAGTTTACACAACAGGAGCATGGTTGAGGACTAACACTTAAATCTTGCCTCACTTGATTACTTGCCCAACTAATTGTTCCGACTTCTGACCATAAATGTGTCGAACTCAAAAATACAATTATGGACTCTCTATATATTATGCACTAGTCCAGGATAACGCTAGTGCACACAGTATCAACATAGATGAATATCAATCAACACAAGGCGATTAATAGAACAAACGACTAATTTGAATAGCAAATAATAGTTTTGACCTTATGGTCGAGTTTTACATTTATTAAGCAACGCAAGGCTGACAATAAGTAAAATAGCAGCAGCGGAACGAAATTAAACTCCAACGGAATCCTATCAATTCACCACATGTAATTGACTGGGATCAAGAGCCTAATGATCAGCACCTTCGTAAAACTCCTTCTCAAATGCAGGCGAAGACTCCTCCACTTCTGTTGATTTTTTAAAGCAAGTATGAGTACACAACTGTACTCGCAAGTCGTACCACAAAATGCAATTTATAAATGATGGTTTATTCCAAAGGAATGACTTCTGTGGTTATTTTGCATAAATACAGCATTTACAATTGAATACAAATAATAGATTGAAAACATAATTTAAAACAAATAAACAATATTAATTTATCATTTAATTTCATAAAGACACACAATCTAAACAAGTTATTCACACATCTATATGACTTAGAGCACACAACTCCCTTCCCAAATATTTTATGAAAATCTACCACATGTGTGAAATCACTGAGCAATGTCCATGACTGCACACGTGGCTATTCGAATAGTTTGATTAACACTCTGCAGAGATTATACACTTTACTCACACGATATAATCAGTGTGGCCAACACTGACCATAACAAAACTTTTCAGAAACTTCATCTCAAGCATTGACACTCTCGATGTGCTTTACTGTCGATCAATTTGTACACACAGCCCTTGGAACTGCACACACCGTTGGATCTGAAAGCGGCGAACCGCTCATAGATGTGACCCTAACACAGCGGTACACATCTTCCACCTTGTCACATAGCCTAACCTATCTGCCTAAGTAGTCAATGTCGAGATTTATAACTTACTAAGTTAAGTCCGTTCCATACTAGGCATGTGGTTGTACAGAAGACTCAGTTCAATAGTGCACAAAGTTAAGTCCTTAATTGACCAAGGTAAGACTTCTAATTTCTAACTAAATATCACACAGACAATATTCCCATTCACAAAGTATCCAACACTTGCCTCAGTCTAAATCTTTTCTCACCCTGTTGATTAAGTGCAACACATGCCATCAACGAGTAATAGCACACAACATACACAATTTTATCACACAGTTCCATAATCACTTAGTCAAGTTTATATTTGCAACTCACATGAGATGATGACTCGTAGCATGGCTAAGCATCTACTCGTATCTAACCAACCCACGTTGGTGCTACGATAATACCAACTAGTAATGAACAAACCTAGGGTGATAAAAGATCATGGTATAATAATAGACAAGGTGGACATAACAATTTGGACTAATAATTAAACCCAAAAGCATTTAAATAACTACTTGAAATAGAATGCAATAATTTGAATCAAAGCATTTTGAAAATTGAGTTCAACATGATCAAATGTATAACTTATCTTGGAATAGGTCTATGTACTGATCTTGATCTTGAGGCACTCCTCCTTCTTCAAAAGTTCCCGAATAATTAACGTCTACTTGCAAACGAAACAAATAAATAACAGAGGCCAAACAAATCCCAAAAATTAAATAAAAATCATAAATAAATAGATCTTAAATTTATATGAATTTAGATATTTGAATGGACTCAATCGGAGTTCAGATGCAAAAGATACTGCCTTTGAAAGATTGAATCTAAAGAAAATACCCTAAAAATGATTTATTGGATTTACCCGAATTATTTTTCTATTAAAAAATCGAACTATTATGCAATGCTGACGTCAGCGAAGGAATTTCTGAAAATAAACGAATTAAAAGAAAAACTGACATGTGGGACCCACATGTCAGTCTCACGGCTCACGATGGACTTGGTCCACCGAACCGGTCGAATCTGGGAACAGTGGACTGTGCCACGCATGCGCTGAGGGTGACGCTGGCCCTGACGAGGCTCGCCACGTCAGATCGACGGCGCCACGTCAGATCGATCATGTGTTGATGTGTATCAAGATCTTGAAGAGAAAGGAAATCATCGTGTGTCGATGATATTCAAGAAGAGGAGATGATCATGAGTTGATCATCAAGTTAAGAGAAGACCCATCATATGTTGATGGAGGTCTAATGGAGGATGCATCATGCGTTGATGCATACCAGACTTGGAGTAAAGGATGCGTTATGTGTTGATGCACATCAAGTCAAGAGAAGACTCATCATGTGTTGATAGAGATCAAGTGAAAGAATGCATCATGTGTTGATGCTTGTCAAGACTCGGGATGAAGAAATCATCATGTGTTGATGATGTTCAAGACAAGATCCCGAAGTGAAGAAGATCATCATATGTTGATGATTTTCAAGTCAAGGACCCGAACTTGAAGTGACGATATGTGTCATCAAGCTTCAAGAAGATGCAATACAAATGTATGACTAGCTAGGGCTAAGGATGTGTTCCTAGTCTTTTACCGGTCTTGGTGTTTGGTTGGAAAATCGGATTGCTAGTATAGGTTGCCGTACTATTAAGTCTTAACTGGTAGCATGAGTTAGTCATGTGTTAATAGCTCATTATGCTTACTCTAGCTCAGCTATGCATGGAGCTATTATTTGCGAATGTGTTTTGCAAATAGCCGAGGCTCGTGCATTTAATCTTTGCAGCATGGGACTATAATTTGCAAATATGTTTTGCAAATGGTTGAAGTCCATGCACCTTAGCCTTGTGGTATGATGCTATTATTTGCGAATGTGTTTTGCAAATAGTTGATGCTCATGCTTGATTTCTTGTAGCATGTGACTTTAGTTTACAAATGTGTTTTGCAAATGGTTCGAGTCCATGTACCTTATTCCTTGTGGTATGATTCTAAAGTTGGCAAATGTATTTTGCAACTTGTTAGGAATCTTGTCTGTGATCTTTGTTGGTATGGCTCATCAATTGGCAGATGTGTTTTGCAATTGAAACTATTATGAAAGCCAATGTTGTTTTTCTCAGGATAATCGGTAGTTCCGGCCATGGGTCAAAAACCCGGCCGGTAACCGGCGGTTACCGGTCGGTTACCGGTCCTGAGCGGGATCGAAATACCGGCCGAAAAAAAAATTGCTGCTTTGGATTCCCTTGCTCTCTCCCATGTGGGCAGCAGCCCCCTCATCCCCTTTATGCTGCTGCATGTTCCCCACTAGCATTTGTTTCTTTGCTCCCTGATTGCCTCCCTCTTGGCCTCTTCCCTCCCTCTCATTCTCCATTTCCAGTAGCTTCTCTCCCTCTCATTCTCCATTCCATTAGCTTAAGCAAGCACCAAGGCAGCACATCACAAGCAAGCAACATTAGCTGCAGCACAAGCAAGTACAAGCGCAAGCACAAGGAAGCGAGGCAAGAAGACAAGCACAAGCAAAGGCCAGTCCGAAAGTTTTCTACTTGTGGAGTTTTTGAGTTCATTGTTTGTAGGGAGTAAGGACTAAGTAGATATTGTAGTATAGGAAACCATCTTGAATGCATTTGTGGAGGGTTGCACATTTCGATTACTAGTGGTTAGCATTTGTGGAGGGTTGCACATTTGGATTACTAGTGGTCATGTGAAAGGCTATAGCATGCTGTGTGTATCAGTGTATGCAAGACCACAGAATGCTATCCTTGCATGCTGTGTGAAATTGTGAATCAATGTGTAAGTCCATGCATGTTGTGTATCAGTGTATGCAAGACTACAGAATGCTATCCATTCACAAAACAACATATATGTCTTCAGTAACCTGTATAGCGGATATCCATATACGGAAGATGAAATCACTTGTCAATATGATCCATGACTAACAATTTTCATCATGTCTGGATTATTGTAGGTGATGACTTCTAAATCCATCAATGTTTGGGACCATGGAGAGAGACTAGGAGGTGCTGGTTGGATGTGCAGATATTGCAATCTAACAAAATCAGGCGGAGGTGTCACCCGCCTAAAATAACATCTTGCTGAGAGACACGGAGATGTTGTTGCTTGCAATGGGGTTCCGACGGAAGTCCGAAGGCTCATGCTGGCAAGTCTTGAAGAAGCGAAGGCAAGAAAGAAATCTCTTAAAGATGAACGACTGCGAATGGAGGAAGCCGCAAGAGAGCCTCTAGCTCGTGGTCCATCATATGAAGATGCATTTGATGATAACGAGGAAATGCAAATGGAATAGGCTCGTCGGGAGTCGTTAGAGTTACATCAGATGCAACAAAGAGCTAGAGCCAGGGGTGCGACGTTTGAACATGGTGGTGGTAGTGGAAGTGGTACAGGAAGTGGGAGTGGAAAGGGAAGTGGAAGTGGCAGAGGTAGCGATGCGAAAGCAATGCTTTTTCGAGGATGTTTGGCAGGTCACAGTCCATGAGAGTTGATCCTGATATTTTGCGCAGTCGGGCACCCGTCCAACCCCGCATTGATACAACACTTAGCGAAGAAGCAAAGTCAAAACTTGAAAAAATTTGGTCAAAGTGGTTCCATAGTAATGACATTGCTGGAGTTAAGGCAGAGTGTCCTTATTTTCGTGCCGCCATCAACGAGACACAAGAACTTGGCCAAGGGGTTCCGTCACCAAGAGGGCATGAAATCGATGGGACATATCTTGATGCCAATGAACAAGAGGTCAATGTGGATATCGTGAGGATATGTGCACGATCTCATGATGATGAGTCAATTGGCAATGGCGTTGTTGGTTTGCAAAATCTCGCGTTTTCGGGTTTGCTTCATCTTTGTCGGACCACGAGCGGTCGGCCGATCTGGCGATCGGACCGCCCGTGTGACGGTCGGACCGGCAGTGGTGACCGGTCGGACCGGCCTGACCTAAAGTTGGATTTTGGGGCTAATCCAAAAATAGGTTGTGTAGGCAAGTGAGGGGAGTCTTCAGGATGTGGTCCCATCATTTTTGGAGCTCCCAGTCAAAAGTTCTATTCGTTTGAAAATTCCAGAAGGTTTCGGAATTTTGAGTTGAAATTTTGGCTAAGTACTTTGGACCGGTCCGACCGCCGTTGTGGGAGCGGTCGGACCAACCTAATCGGTCGGGCCGGCTACATGAAGCGATCGGACCGAAGAATAACGAAGGTTAGCCAAGTGTTGCATTGAGTTGGTTTTGATTATGTTATTATATGAACTTCAATGCTTTATTGTTGTATATTGCATTGCGGGCGACGTGGGTCAAGTTGTGAAGAACTTGTTCGGAAGCGGTTTGTTTGTCTATTCTTTGTGCGGTGGCTTGCAGTCAACGGCGTCAGCGGTGAGTGGATCGGGACTACGCTTGGAGAGCCGAGGTCGAACGATCATGGATCTGGGTGAGTCGTGTGACTCAAGCAGTGCGAGAATGGGCAAGACGGATCGAGCAGGTGGTTCGATCTGTTGGTTGGATCGGCGGTGCGGATATCGGTCGAGTCTCGGGAGGTTCCATGGGATTCGGACAAGAGAGGCTTGGCGGCGCGATGAGAACCGTGATCAACCTACGTGGTGAAGCGGCGATTGCTTCAAGAGTTATTTGTGTGTGGGTCCCATGTGTAAGTGACCCCAAAAGGAAACCCTAGCTCTCTAGTATAAATAGGAAGGGGAGATGGAAAAAAAAACTAAGCATTCATTTTAGCCCCTTCTTCCTTTTCTAGGGTTTGGAGGAGAGGAGAGGAGAACTAGGGTTTGGAGTGTGCTCCTTGTTGAGCTCTTGCCCTCCTTGTTGGAGAGGCTTTGTAAGCATCTTGTGTACTCGAACAATCTTGTGATGCTCAATTGAAAGATCGTTTGCTCCTTTTGTGTTCTTCTCCTTTTGGATGATTTTGGTGCTTCCTTGATTCAAAGGTTCATACTTGGTCTCTTGGCCTACTTTATCTTGCTTTGATGTGTGGGATTTCTCCTAGAGTCATCTAGATCATCAACCCCCCCACAAGCAAGTCTTGAATCAAGATTTTCACATTTCTAGGGTTTGTGCACTTCTTTGGTAAAATCTCGAGAGATCGATTCTGAAGTGGATCGACGGATCGTCGCTAGAAATAGGTCTCTAATATCATTAGGGAGGTGTGCTCGAAATTTGGTCAAGTTTTATTGGTTGAATCAAAAGTTGGATCAAATTTCGTTTTGGATTTGGGTGGAGTTTTTCAAGACTGGACTCTACCGGTCCGACCGGTCCTTCAACGGCGGTCGACCGCCGTGTTTTCGAGCCATTGGTTTTTGCGGTCGAACCGTTGTCCACCGGTCCGACCGCCGATTAGTGCCGGTCGGATCATTGGTTGACCGTCGGTCCGATCGCCGTGGTAGCCGGTCGGACCGCCAATATCGATGAGAACGATGAGTTCTTTTCTCCGTTTGTGTCGTATGGTTGAGGGGTTTATCAAATCCAACACAAGGCTTCCGTTGTGTGCTTACTGATCTTCTTAGCTTTCATAGCTAAAGGAGTAAAGTTCGTGTTGGTTTTTGATTTAGGCGAGAAAGTTTTGAAAGCGCCTATTCACCCCCCCTAGTCGCCTTTCCGGTCCTACAAGTGGTATCAGAGCGGTTAGCTTTTCTCATAGATCTTAACAGGTCTTTGGAGCCATGGCGTGACAAGTACTCAACCAAGCCACACATTTTGAAGGAGTTGACTTTGCATCTTTGGAAGGCTCGTATGCAAGCATATATCGAGGCTCAAGGGCACGCTATTTGGCTAAAGGTGAAAAATCCTTATGTCGTGCGGTAGATGACGATCGATCACTCGGATGTGGAGGCCAACAACAAGGCTCGAATTATTTGATCCAAGGCCTTAGTCGATCCGAGTTTGAGCGTTGCTCACTTGCGGTCGCTCACGAGATCTGGCGGACTCTTTGTGACTATCATGAAGGGTCCACTGCGATCAAGGAAGTGAGACAGAACCAGCTCAAGAAAGTATACTCAAAGATCGAACAAAGGCCTGGTGAGTCTTTGGATGAGCTGTGGGGAAGATTCTCTAAGATTCTTCATGATCTCCGCATTTGTTGACTGGTATTTCTGAGTGCGGGAATGCACGCCACTTACGGGTGCTCTTGATGTGAATGTGCGGGGTATGAAGATCACTTCCATCAATGACAACATCATGTCATGAGTGAGCTTACCATGGATAAGCTTTACTCGAGGTTGAAGGCGCATAAGATTGACTTTATCTCGCGTCTCCCAAGGCAGAGTCGATGGCATTAGTGGTCGACAAGTCCAAGGGTTGTTCTTGAGTCTCTTGATTGTAGCTCATCCGGTTTTTCATTATCCGCTTTACATTCTTTAAGTGATGAGCAACTAGAGAAACTGCAGGGGATGACTTAGCCCTCCTTTCCACCAAATTCACAGAGCGTATAACAAGGTGAGGAATAGGAGGAGAAGTGGACCTATCACATGCTTGAATGTGGTGAGCCAAATCACATTCGCTCCAGTGCCCCAAGCTAAAGGGCAAGGAGGAGAAGGAGACACGAAGACATCCCGGAGAGGATGCGAACCCAAGAAGACAAACTATCGAAAGTTTGTCGGTAGGGTCTTCCGCTCTTGAGAATGTAAATATGAGCGATGTGGACTCGGAAACGGAGGACGACGAGAGTGACTCTCGTGGCAAGAAGAAGGCGCATGACTTCACCGGCATGTGTTTCATGGCCAAGAACAGCCACGACAGCGACTCCTCCAACAATGAGGATCCTTTTAGTGATCCTGATGAGGTATGCCCTTCTATTGCTGACATGAAAAGGGCGTTGGTGCTTCTTTGAATGAAATTGCATAAACAAGTAAAATGATTAAGAAGCAGGACATTATGATTGATAATTTGAACCTAGAAGTTGTTAGGCTAAAATCTATTAATCCTGATGACTTTTGTGAATCCTGCACTAGCTTGCTTAATGATTTGACAAGCTTGAAATCTGCTCATTTCTCTGTCACTAATCAACTTAAAGATGCTCTCGATGAACTAGAATCTCTCAAGTCTAGTTCTACTTGCTTAGATGCCATTTCACTTGATGTGACTGCCATGGAAGCTATCCCTTTAACTTGCTCAAATTGTGCTTTGCTTGAATTAAAACTGGATAGCTCCTTAAAAGAATTGCAAAAATTTGATGCTAGTCACACATGCTCTCATTGTAAGAATAATAAGATTAAGATGCAAGAGATGAAAGAAATGCTAGTTTACTCTAGAGTTGCATCTTGTGAAAATTGTCCCAAGCTTACAATTGAGATTGAAGCCTTAAACAAGACCCTTAAAGAAAAGGCTAAAATTGAAAGATCCATGTCTTTTACTGCTTCTAAGAAAGTTATTGATTCTAACTCTTGTGCTTTAAATGCTGAAGTTGAAACCATGATTAATCAGATTCAAGAAGCATTTAGAGTCAAATTTAAGGAGCAGTTGAATAGGATTAGAGAATCCTATTGTGTGTCTTGTGAGGCCTTCAAGGTGGAAGTGGCCCTTCTTAAGAGTAAGAGCAATGAGGTAATCAAGTCTAGCAAGTGCACTAGATGTGAGGGCTTAATGAAAGAAAATGATTACCTCAAGGTGACTCTTGAGAAGTTTTCAAGTGGGAAAAAGAAACTCAACATGATTCTTGATCAATCCAAGGTGAGCGTGAAAAATAGTGGTCTAGGTTTCAATCCCCTAGAGCATTCAAAGAAAAACCCACCTAGGATTGCTAGAGTTGTGAAGAATGGGTTGTTTGAGCTAGAACCTACTAAGCCATCCGGGGTTGTTTTCAAATCCGCGGGTTTTGCTCAAACTCTTTCTGGCAAGAAAGGTGCTTTCACTCATTCTGTACAGACCTCTCAAAAGGTCCAGTACCATTGCACCTTCTGCAAGAAAGAAGGCCATACTGTTGAGTTCTGCTTCCGGAGAGCAAAGCTTGAGAGAAAAGAGAGGATGAGCGTTCTAAGATCCATTAGAGGAGTCCCTTCTCCAGCTGTAGTCTCTAGAGCTAGGCAGCCTGTTTATCGCACCACACATAGGCCTAGATTTGTAGAGAACTTCGTAGACTCTTTTGGTGGGTCTAGGCAGCGTGTTGGATTAGGACATCGTGAGGAGAGACCACGGGTAGCACCTAGACAGGGGGAGTGTCGATCTTTTGGTAGATCGTTTCGGAGAGGTCTAGGTGGTTCTCATGTGCATCCTTATGATTTTATTCCTGATCATGTTTCTGCTATTTCTACTGCTGCTCCTAAACATTGTGCCTCTTAGTACTGGATTCCTCGAATTTATCACTAACCCCAGTACTGAGGCACGGATGTTTTCTGATTGTGCTTTTTAGGTCCGTCGTGCGAGGAAGGAGGACATATGGCTTGTTGACTCCGGGTGTTCTCGACATATGACTGGAGATTCTAGATGGTTCTCCTCCCTCACACGTGCATCCGGCAATGAATTGATTACATTTGGGGATGCTTCTCTACGGGACCGTGGATCGCAAAGGGCACTGCGTCTTGCGTCAACGACAAGTTCATGCTAAAAGACGTCGCTTTGGTAAGTAAGCTGAGGTATAATCTTCTATCTGCTTCTCACCGCTTGATGAGGGTCTAGAAGTGAGGTTTAAGAGAGGTGAGTCAGAGTTCTAGATTCCTCGGTGAGCTTGTTTTTGAGATCTCAGTTTGAGAAGATCTTACATGCAAATTTGATATTTCTTCAGTTTCCAGTCCTAGGTGTCTTGTAGCCTCTGATTCTCATGACCTTGTTTTGTGGCATCGTAGACTTGGGCATATAGGTTTTGATCATTTGTCTAGAGTCAGTTGCAAGGACTTGATTAGAGGTTTGCCTAGGTGAAGGCTATTAGAGATCTTGTGTGCTCACCTCAGAGACATGGTAAGATGGTGTCCTTCCCACCCACCTCTTACTTTGGTAATGGTGATGGACACAGACAGACTTCTTCACTTAGATCTGATTGGTCCTTCTAGAGTTCATCAATTTGGTGGGAAATGGTATGTGCTGGTGGTTGTGGATGATTACTCCAGGTATTCATGTGTTTATTTTCTTGCTTCTAAGGACGAAGCATTTGGATTCTTTAGAGATTTGGTCCTTAGAATTCTTTGTTGATATACACGGAGCTTTGAGAGCCATTAGGGTGACAATGGGATGAGTTCAAGAATTCTTCTTTTTCTACCTTCCGCGCCGATAGGGAATTGAGCATCGCTTTTCTTCTCCTAGAGTTCCTCAATGAGAATGGTGTTGTAGAAAGGAAGAAACAGAACCGTTGTAGAGATGGCTCGGACCATGCTAGATGAGCATTCTACTCCTAGGAGATTTTGGGGTGAGGCGATCTCTTGCTTGTTGTATTTCCAATGGGTTTTCTTGAGATCTGTGGTTGGAAAGACTTCTTATGAGCTTAGATTTGGTCATTCTCCCAAAGTCTCTCATTTCAAGATTTTTGGTTGCAAGTGCTTCATTCTTAAACATGGCAATCTTGATAAATTTGAGTCTAGATGTTTTGATGGCATATTTCTTGGATATCCCGCTCATTCTCGTGGCTATCGTGTTTTTAATGTTGACACTAACAAAATTGTTGAGACTTGCGAAGTCACTTTTGATGAGGCTAGTCACAGTACTAGACCCGATGCTTGAGTCTTGTTGGACCGTAAAGGCGACTAGAGGGGGTGAATAGGAGCACGCTCACTTTTTCACAAATTATGAACTCAATACAATTTCACTCCGGTAGCTATTAGAAAGCTATGAAGATCAATATACCGATCTGTGGAAGACTAGTATTGAATCAATAAAACCCCTAAGCAATGCGACAATAATCGACAGAATCAAAGCAATACAAATCTTGGCGGTCGACGATCATTGTAGTGAACCGGTCGGACCGATTGCGGGCGGTCGGACCGCTTGTTATCTTGCGGTCGGACCGCTCAAAATCGGTCGGACCGGTGGTGACAGTGATCGGACCGGCGATCTGTAATCGATCTGAAGCAATAAATCACCGATGACGAAGTTGCAATTAGGTCTAACTTTTGATTCTCAACTCCAAACTTCACGAAACTTTGCACACACCTTCTCTATGCTATTGAGGACCTATTCCAATCGAATATTATGATAATTCTTGGAGCGATCTTGAGCAATTGCCAATTGATTAACAGAAGGTCTAAAACCGGGCAAGAACGAAAACTTGATCCTAAAGCTTGTTCGTGAGAGATTGATGATCAAGATGATGCTAGATAGATTCACACATATCACAGCAAGCTAATTCACGTGAAAGAATCAATCACAAACTCGCGGATCAAAGAAAGCCCTAAAAACACGAAATTGAAAGCAAGAACGAAAAGAGACTTATCTCAAGCAAACCTTGCATAGATTGATTTCGTGATTGTTGCTGGATTACATCCACACCATCATGGATCAGTGGACAATCAAGGATCACGAAATTCACCACAAACCATCAAGAGCCCTAGCCTCCACCTCAACTCCCCTAAAGACAATTAAGGTTTTGAAACATAAAAAGACGAGAGAGGGAGAGAGGTGCAACCACCATCTCCTCCTATTTATAGTGGAGGCCTAAAACTCTTAGGGTTTGACTTAATTGGGCTCCCGTTAAGGCCCACTAACAAACGGGTCACACACGCACGCCGCATAAGCGCCGTCTTTAACCTTTTGACCTAAACCGCTTCACCATGCATCATGGATTCGCCAATAGGTCACAATTGTCCATCTTGTGTCACGCTTGAGTCGTTGACCTCACCCGGCATCGTCGATCGTTCTGGACCTCAACTCTTCAAGTCTAGTCCCGATTCTCCTCGCCGTTGACCGTCGTTGACCACCAAGCTACCTGCACAACCACGCACAAGAAAACACGTATTCGGAACAAGTTCTTCACAACTTGACCCATGTTAGTCAAAACATGCATCATGCAAATCATATGCCATGAAACCAATGACTTTGATCTAACAAAACAACATCGCCACGAAGTTGGCGACGTTCAAGTAGTTCTGCCCGACCGCTCCAGTGAGCGGTCGGATCAGCTTCATGGCGGTCGGACCGCTCCACAATGAGCCGGCGGACCGCCTATAGACTTAGCGAAATTCAAGCTCCCAAAATCCAAACCTTCGGAAACTTTAAACCAATAGAACTTTTCACCGAGACTCAAAAATCATGAGACCAAGTGCATTGGGATCCCTTACTTGTCTACAACACCTATTTTTGGCCCACTCGATTTGAACACTTTTGGTCATCGCCGGTCCGACCGCCTCGGATGGCCGGTCCGACCGATTGGGACCGGTCGGACCGCCGTCAAAGACCGGTCGGACCGCCTCGTCTGAATGCCCGTAGCTTTGTCGAAAACGCGTGAAACGACAAACCGTAAACGCCATTGCCAATTGTCACATCATCCTAAGATCTGGAGCATATCCCCATGAAATCCACAATCTCCCCTTGATGAACACATTGGCAATTATCCGAAAAATGTAAGTAAGAGGTTTGAAAGCGAGTTTACTCGCAGCTTTTCGACAAAGGCACAACTTGGTCCATAAGCAAGAAAAAGCAATGAACATGACCAAGTGGCATCGAAATAGTATAGGCATGTGAGACAAAGCAAAAATAAGCATAAAACTTTAATTTCGAAAAGGTCAAAATTCTCACATAAGGTCCATATGAATAAACAATTGTTCAATTGACCTATGATCATTGTGAGTAAAAAAGAATGCAACTCAAGAACTCCCCCTCACTATGATCATCAAATTTCAAATTTTCAGTTTCTCCCCTTTGTATAAATATGATCTTCAAATTTCAAATTTTCAGTTTCTCCCCTTTGTATAAACTTCTCCCCCAATCTTCTTATTAACACATCTTCTCCAAATAAGAGTAGCAAAGAAATATTACACATCTTCTCCCAAAGAAATATCTTTTCATTTAACACATCTTCTCCCCCTTTGACAATGGATTCATCAAGGAATCACGCCTTCCTCTCATCCAGGGATAACAAATAGATAATAAAGAAGAAGCAGAAACAAAAGAAGCATAAAGAGGAATATGCATGAAGTGCAATGGAGTGGCTTCAATTTTTGTATTTTTCAGTTTTTTGATAAGAAGCTTTGGAGATTACCCAAAAGAACAATGTAGTTTCTCTAATATTGCACAAACAGCATATCAAGCCTGACAACGCTAGCAAGATCATGGTAAGACATATATATCAAAGCTAAGCACAAAGGCTCAAAAGTAAAGCATTAGATTTTATCAATTTAAGCAACGCTTCAAATTCAACAAGTTCATCAACGAGGATCCTAAAGTGAAATTGGCCATGTCAAATGTCAAAGTGAGATCAAAAATCTAACAAAGACCACATTAAGAGTCAATCAAGTCCGTATTGAATCATTTTGCTCAATATTTTGTAAACGCCCATTTGTCAACATTTTTCTCATTTGCATTGAATATTGAAGTTGACTAATGATCTAACTTAGTGACAAGATCTGGACTAGGAGCCATCCACAAACTCATCCTAAGCTTCGACCAAAAGTTGATTAAAGGTATATCTTAGTAAAGAAGATCACGGACTAGGAGCCATCCACAAACTCTTTCTAAGCTTCTACCGGGCGACAAATCTTGAGGTTCATGTCATTTCGACAAGCGGTCCCCATGAGATCGTCTCGTTCATCAAACTATCTCCAAGTTCATGTCATTTGACAAGCGCCTCGTAAGAATAGTTTGGCACAATTTAAGCATAAGACAATCTTGATTTTCATTTTTCACAAGAGCGCTTTTAGAATCTCAAGAACACAAAAGCTCAAGTAATGGTCAATTTTAGATCAAAGAGCTAACAAAGCAATTACAGCAGGCCAATGTCACAAGAGGAGCACTAATTACGCAACTCGCTAAAACATCCACAAATTGCAATTTCTTAGTTTGAGTTGTTTAAAAGGTTCTAGCTCATATAGCAAAGACTTAGCTACACATGTAAAAGCATGATAATTCTAGCAAGTCAAAGAACTAGACATGACATTGAGCAAGAATTGAAATACAAAAGCTCTAAAGGGTAATAGGCAAAGCTTCATCAATTTTAAAAGATAAGCGAAAAATCTTATATTACAATGCATTTTTTTTTGAATTTTTCATACCACTTGTTGTATTTTTCATATGAATGCAATATGACACAATGAGATGCAATTAAAAGGCCTAAAAATCTAAAAAGTTCGAAAAGATCACTAAGTTCAGAAAAAGAACAATAAAAGATCAAAAGAACAAGGAAAGATAAGAAAAAGATCAAACTCCCCCTCAAACCAACCCATAAGGATAAATTACCCTAACTCACTTCTTAAGGAGGAAAATCGGTTTGATCTAAAGGCTTGGTAAGAATATCGCCAATTGAGCTTGGACTCTACAAAGTGCATCACAATATCACCTTTTTCAACATGATCTTTAAGGAAGTGAAAGCGAATGTCTATGTGCTTAGTCCTAGAATGTTGCACTGGGGTTTTAGCAATATTAATAGCAAAAGTGTAACACGAGAAAAGAGGAACACTAGCAAAGTTTAACCCATAATCTTTCAAAGTGGGCGTCATCCACAAAATCAGCTCTGACAACTAGCGTGACAACATACTCGCCTCGTGAGTGGATTGTGCAACAGAAGACTGCTTTCTAGAAGACCAAGATACAAGAGACGTGCCTAGAAAGTGACAGGTGCCTGAGGTACTCTTCCTATCTAACAAACACCCCAAAATCGAATCAAAAACCTCTAATGGACAAAGTCAAGAGCAGAATACCAAATGCCATATAAGAGGGTAGAGTGTAAATACCGAATATGCGCTAAACGGGCTTGGCGATGGGAAGTTCTCGGAGACGCCTGAAATCTTGCACAAAGGCATACCGTGAAGTGAATGTCCGGTCTCGAGGCCACAAATACAAAAGGAGCCGATCATCTTTGCGGTACTCGCGTTGATCCACGACTTCTCCTTCCTCATCCGGATCCAAAACAGTTGAAGTTGCCATGGGAGTGGAAATTGGCTTGCGATCACCCATGTTGAAGCGTTTGAGAAGATCTTTAGTGTACTTCGTCGATGGATGAAAGTTCCTTCCTTGAATTGCTTGATTTGAAGTCCCAAAAAGTAATTAAGCTCTCCCATCATACTCATCTCAAATTCCCTAGACATAGTGTCAAAAAAGCTGGAAACAAGAGCATTAGAGGAACCACCAAAGATAATATCATCCACATAAATTTGAGCAAGCGAAGTCATTGTCACGTCTAAGAATGAATAGGGTTTTATCCACTTTACCCATCTCAAAATTATTTTTAAGCAAGAAGGTCTTAAGTCTATCATACCGTGCTCTAGGGGCTTGTTTAAGACCATACAATGCTTTAGATAGCTTGAAAACACGATTTGGATATTTAGGATCCTCAAAACCAGGGGTTGCTTAACATACACTTCCTCATCTATGAAACCATTTAAAAGGCACTTTTAACATCCATCGATATAATTTAAAACCTTTTGATGCAAAGAAAATGCAAGCGAGAATGCGAATGGCTTCTAGTCTAGCAACAGGAGCAAATGTCTCATCAAAATCTAACCCCTCAACTTGGTCAAACCACGAGCTACCAATGTGGCCTTATTTCTAACCACGTAACCATCCTCACCTTGTTTATTCTTAAACACCCAACGGTTCCTATAACATTATGACCACTAGGAGGTTCTACTAGGTTCCAAACTTTGTTTCTTTCAAAATTCTCTAACTCCTCATGCATGGCATTTACCCAAATTAGAATCGGATAAAGCATGTGATATATCACGGGGTTCAAAAGAAGCAACAAAAGCCGAATGAGAGTAGAGATTTGGATCATTATACAGAGCGAGTGACTCGCTCATGTAGATTACCTATTATCCATTCGGGAGGATCTTTGTCTCTGAATGCGAAGTGGAGCGCCCGGGTGAGATGTCGTTTCTTCGACCTCCGCAGGTACTGCTGATGATGATGATGCAGCAGGAGCCTCAACTGAAGGTGAAGTAGACGTAGCAGGTTCTTGTATCAATATGGGCGCTTCGGCAGCAGCAGATGAGGGAATGACATTAGCTTCGTCCTCATCTTCCTCCACAAAAATACTCTCTGTCACCTGTAAATCATCTAAGCTTGTCCACAAGAGCGACATCCTTTAGAATGAATTTGTTGTTTACCCTAATTGATCCTGTTCCTTCAATTCGCCCTTGTGTATCATCTCCAAAGGTGATGAAGTCATCACCTGTTGCTCGCATGAAAGAGGTGAACCATTTTGAGTTCCGGTCATGTGGCGTGAACATCCGAGTCAACGAACCACGTGTTCTTCCCCTTTCCGCGATAATCCTAAAAATCAAGGAGCAAAAGAGCGATGTGTCTCAATCTCGGGATTAGATAAACAAGATTTAGGAATCCATCTTCGAGACACACGCCCGCAAGGAGTATACAAACCGAAGTACTATCCTTGATTTCATTTAACATTTGGTTATGAGCAATGTTCAAATTAAAATGAGACTTGAATCTGTCCATGGGCGGTCTCGACCGGCTTTGTCTTTGGCGGTCGGATCGGTGACTAAAACGGTCGAGCCGGTGAGCACCAAATGATCCGATCGCTGATCGATACACATTAGAATTAGGATGTCTAGAAACATAATGATTTGCATGAGATAAAAATCCTAATCCGTGTTTATTCTTTTCGGTGTTACCATGTCTCATAGAAGCTCTAGGTTGCATGAATGAAATTCTATCAAAATTTTCCTATCATTTTTCAACCTCACGCCAACATTCAATCAAATGTCCACCTTTTTTGCAATAAGTGCAATGGTACTTGGTACCACTAGAAGAAGCACCATTTGAATTAATACAAGGTTGGGCAAAACCTCGCAGATTTAAAAGATGTTTTTGCGAGTTGGGTTTTGAATTCAATTAAACCTTTTCCAAGACTTGAATGACTTTTGGGTTGAATTGTCTTGAAAAGAATTGAATCCTAAACCTTGCTTCTTATAAGGAGTTTTAGACTTGTCAAGAATCATGTTTAATTGTTTCTTACCTTTAGAAAATTTCTCTAATGTATCATGAAGGTAAGCATTTTCTTTTCTCAAGTTGACACAAGAATCACAAGTTTTATCCATAGATTTTTCCTTATACAAAGCAATTTCAAGCTTAAGAGTGGAACATGAAGCACAAGTAGTATTTTCAATATTGTCCTTAAGCTTAGCATATTTGACTCTAGCGACTTCTAAGATATCTTTGATTTCACGTTCTTTTCTAAGCATGAAGTGCAAGGGCTAGAATCAAAAACATCAAAAGCAATCAATTTACTAGATTCTAAACATTTTTCACAAGGAGCACTTTTAATTTCATTTAGTTCAGATTTAGCATTCTCAAGTTGTTGTACACAAATATTATGAGCAGATTGTAACTTGGTAATTTGAATGCATAGCATGACAAGATAAACATTCATCGAGTTCAAGAGTCTTAGCAGTTTAAGCTCTACTTTCGGTTTGCTAATTTTTGACTCTAATTTCTTATTTTTGTCATAACAAATTCAAGCGCTTCATCTTGACTAAGCAATTGCTCAACTATAGAATCATATTTAGCGAAAAGCTCATCATAAGAAAAAGATACCTCATTATCATCAATATCGTCAGTGTCGACCATGAAGCACATGCCGGTGAAATCTTTGGCCTTCCCTTTCTTTTTACCTTGAGGATCTCCTCCTCCTTGTCCTCCTCACTCCCGGTATCCACATCGCTCAAGGATTGATCCTCAAAGCGGCAAGGACCCGGTGAGCGACCTTCACAAGCTTATTTGCCTCATACCTTGATTTGTTGAAAGGAGGCTTCTTCCAAGTCGCTTTCCTTCCTTATGATTGCTCTTACCTTTCACTTGGGGCAATTTGCGGATATGATTGAGCTCACCACATTCATAGCATGTTACCGGACCACCTCTCTTTTGTTTCTCACATTATTGTAGGCCGTGTGAATTTCTTAGCTAGAAGAGCTAACTCTGTTTGAGAATACTTTCAAGCTCCTCTTCATGAATAGCGGATAAACAAGCAAATGAAAATCCGTAAGAAGATTCACAAGAGTCATCAAAAGCCTTTTGAGAGGATCTGCTACCAAAGCTAAATTATCTTTCTTAGGATGATCAACTCTTTTAATTTCATGAGTCTTGAGTTTACTATAAAGCAATTCTAAAGTAAGACTTGAAAGATCAACATTTTCTTCTATAGCGGTAGCTTTCATCTCCCACTCCTTGGTGTTGATTGCGGCCAAGAGATGGGTGGCATTTTCAGATTGAGAATATTCAATATCAACACTTTCATTTGATTAATTACTTTATTAAAGCGATGAAAATGTCATCGATGCTCTCTCGGGACGCATCTCGAATTTATTGTACTCACGCTTGTAAACAGCTTGGCGCACCTTTTGATTTGGGACGAACCCTCATGATATGTTTGAGAGTGTTCCAAATTTCATCTTGTGATTGAAAGATTGCAAATTCTATCATATTCTTGTCTACCAAGTGCACCATATAAAAGATTCTTAGCCTTATTGTTGTTAGCCAAAAGAATTGCGAAGCGGTGTAGCAATTTCGGGAATAACCAATGGGCTCTAACAACATCCCAAATAGCTTGTCCTCGCTCTCAAGAAAGACGCGCATACGATTCTTCCAATAGGCATAGTCGTGCCCATCGAAGATATGCGGTTTAGTAGAAAACTTATCCATCGCCAAAGTTCGGTGACCGGTTAAGATCAAGATTGAACTAACCGGCTCGATACCACTTGTTGGACCGTAAAGGCGACTAGAGGGGGTGAATAGGAGCACGCTCACTTTTTCACAAATTATGAACTCAATACAATTTCACTCCAAAGAGCTATTAGAAAGCTATGAAGATCAATATACCAATCTGTGGAAGACTAGTATTGAATCCAATAAAACCCCTAAGCAATGCGACAATAATCGGCAAGAATCAAAGCAATACAAATCTTGGCGGTCGACCATTGTAGTGAACCGTCGGACCGATTGCGGCGGTCGGACGCTGTTATCTTGGCGGTCGGACCGCTCAAAATCGGTCGGACCGGTGGTGACAATGATCGGACCGTGATCTGAGATCGATCTGAAGCGAGAAATCGGCCGATGACGAAGTTGCAATTAGGTCTAACTTTTGATTCTCAACTCCAAACTTCACGAAACTTTGCACACACCTTCTCTATGCTATTGAGGACCTATTCCAATCGAATATTATGATAATTCTTGGAGCGATCTTGAGCAATTGCCAATTGATTAACGAAGGTCTAAAGCCGGGCAGAACGAAAACTTGATCCTAAAGCTTGTTCGTGAGAGATTGATGATCAAGATGATGCTAGATAGATTCACACATATCACAGCAAGCTAATTCACGTGAAAGAATCAATCACAAACTCGCGGATCAAAGAAAGCCCTAAAAACACGAAATTGAAAGCAAGAACGAAAGAGACTTATCTCAAGCAAACCTTGCATAGATTGATTTCGTGATTGTTCTTTGGATTACATCCACACCATCATGGATCGAGTGGACAATCAAGGATCACGAAATTCACCACAAACCATCAAGAGCCCTAGCCTCCACCTCAACTCCCTAAAGACAATTAAGGTTTTGAAACATAAAAAGGCGAGAGAGGAGAGAGGTGCAACCACCATCTCCTCCTATTTATAGTGGAGGCCTAAAACTCTTAGGGTTTGACTTAATTGGGCTCCGTTAAGGCCCACTAACAAGCGGGTCACACACGCACGCTTAAAGCGCCGTCTTTAACCTTTTGACCTAAACCGCTTCACCATGCATCATGGATTCGCCAATAGGTCACAATTGTCCATCTTGTGTCACGCTTGAGTCGTTGACCTCACCCGCATCGTCGATCGTTCGGACCTCAACTCTTCAAGTCTAGTCCCGATTCTCCTCGCCGTTGACCGTCGTTGACCACCAAGCTACTGCACAACCACGCACAAGAAAACACGATTCGGGAACAAGTTCTTCACAACTTGACCCATGTTAGTCAAAACATGCATCATGCAAATCATATGCCATGAAACCAATGACTTTGATCTAACAAAACAACATCGCCACGGTTGGCCGACGTTTAAGTAGTTCTGGGTCATCGCTCCGGTGTGGCCGGTCGAGACAGCCATGGCGGTCGGACGCTCCCTGTGAGCGGTCGGACCGCCTAAGACTTAGCCAAATTCAAGCTCCCAAAATCGAAACCTTCGAAACTTTAAACCAATAGAACTTTTCACCGAGAGACTCAAAAATCATGAGACCAAGTGCATTGGGATCCCCTTACTTGTCTACAACACCTATTTTTGGCCCACTCGATTTGAACACTTTTGGTCATCGCCGGTCCGACCGCCTCGGATGGCCGGTCCGACCGATTGGGACCGGTCGGACCGCGTGCAAAGACCGGTCGGACCGCCCTGTCCGAGAATGCACGTAGCTTTGTCGAAAGCGTGAAACGACAAACCGTAAACGCCATTGCCAATTGTCACATCATCCTAAGATCTGGAGCATATCCCCATGAAATCCACAGTACACAGTTCTGAAATTCAAGGAAGCATTTTAAATCGATGATGACTCGAGGATGAAGAACCAAACCATCCTCCGGCTACTTACGAGAGGGGTGGAGAGCACGCTACCACTACGTCGGGTTTGGTGAGCGACCTCCTCCTATCCCCACCGACGATCCGAGTGGCTCTGCTCCTACCTCCACAACTCATGAGGTAGAGGCCACGTCTCGCACCGAGAGCACCACTTCATCTGGCGACAACATCCACTGAGCGGATGATTGGGGATCTTCAAGAGCGAGTCACTCGCTCCGAGTTTATTTCTCCCGATTCTCATGCACATTCTCGCTTTTGTCGCTTCTTTTGAACCCCGAGATATCACACATGCTTTATCGATGCCTCTTGGGTCAATGCCATGCATGAAGAGCTTGAAAATTTGAAAGAAACAAAGTCAGTTTTTAGTTGAGCGACCTTGATCCTCATGTTATTGGAACAAAATGGGTTTTTAAAAATAAGCAAAGTGAGGATGGATTGGTTGTTCGCAATAAGGCTAGACTTGTAGTGAAGGTTATTCCTGTAGAGGGCTTAGACTTTGAGGAGACATTTGCTCCAAAGAGCTAGATTGGAGGTCATTCGCATTCTTTTAGCATTTGCAACATCCAAAGGTTTCAAGCTTTTTCAAATGGATGTTAAAAGTGCTTTCTTGAATGGCTTCATAGAAGAAGAGGTCTTTGTCAAGCAACCTCTGGTTTTGAAAATCAAAATTCCCAAATCATGTTTTTAAACTCTAAAGCCTGTATGGATTGAAACAAGCTCCTAGAGCTTGGTATGACAGCTTAAGAGTTTCTTGCTTGAAAATGATTTCAAAATGGGAATGGTTGATAAAACCTTGTTCACTCTCGTGCATGGCGTGATTTCTTCTTTCAGATTTATGTGGATGATATTATTTTCGTGGTTCTTCTCATGATTTGGTGTCTAGATTTTCAGATTCGATGAGCAGTGAGTTTGAGATGAGCATGATGGGAGAGCTAACATTCTTCCTTGGTCTTCAAATCAAGCAATTGAAAGAAGACACTTTCGTTCACCAGAGTAAGTATACAAATGACCTTCTTCGGCGCTTCAATATGGGAAGCAGTAGGCCAATGTCTACTCCCATTGCTACAACCACCGTCTTTGGACCACGATGAGGATGGAGAGTCGGTGGACGGAATGAGTACCGCAGATATGATTGGCTCCTCCTCTATCTTACAAATCGGGCCGGACATACAATTCGCCGTATGTCAGTGCGCTCGCTTTCAGGCTTCCCCTCGTGCTTCTCATCGTCAAGCAGTACGTCGCATATTCAGGTATCTTCAAGATACGCTTGACTTTGGACTCTGGTATTCTTCTTCTTCGGCTCTTTCAATTCGAGCATTTTCTGATGCTGATTTCGCCGGGTGTAGAGTTGATAGGAAGAGTACTTCTGGCACTTGTCATTTCTTGGGCACATCTCTTGTTTCTTGGTCTTCTAGAAAACAGTCATCTGTTGCACAGTCTACAGCTGAGGCCGAGTATGTAGCTGCCGCCAGTGGTTGCTCTCAGGTTCTCTGGATTTTATCCACGCTACGGGACTATGGGTTATCTTTGGGAAGTGTTCCTCTTTTCTGTGACAACATACGCTATTAATATTGCCAAAACCCGATGCAACATTCGAGGACTAAACACATTGACATTCGATTTCATTTTACGAGAGACCATGTTGAGAAGGGTGATGTTGTGCTTCACTTTGTAGAGTCCGAGCAACGACTTGCGGATATTTTCACTAAGGCTCTTGACTCTTCGTTTCTTTGCTTATGGGAGAGTTAGGGGTTATTAGTCCTATTGGACTGTTTTGAGGGGGAAGTTGCTCTTTTTGCATTCATTGTATCATAATGCATGTTTCAATTCATTTGTCTTGCATTGTATAATAAAATTAGTGGAGCTTTGATTATTATCCTTGTATGACTTGATTTCATCTTCTATACCTTGTCATATCAAGTGATAGTCTGCTAGACTTCTTTTATGGCTCTTCGTGTTTGGCTTAGCTTTTGCCTTGCTAGCTTTATATCTGTGAGCAATTTGAATCAAATCATGTCTTGTTGGATCTTGTGACTAGTTTTGCTCTAGTGATCCTCTTATGACTCTCACCATGTCTTACAGGTTGAATTGAGTCTTGAACTTATTACGAGTTGAAAAATGAGCTTTTATCTTATTAAGTCAAGCAAATGAAAATGAGATTTTACATGCGAAAAAACTGATCTCACCAATCCTTTCTCATGAGACGGCTTGCCATTGCACTAGGCATGAACTCAGGGGGAGTTTTGGATGACCTAGATCATTCTTTTAAGCTTATCGCTTGAGATGGTCGCGGCAAGGCTTGAGATCTAGCACAGCAAAAAAGGAAAAAGGAATTGCCCAAAAAGGGCTAAGTGCTTGAGCTTTGCTTCAAAAGAATTCTCTTAATGCTCAAAATGCCTCAATTCTTGTTTTGAGTCTCTTTTTACTTATAGACATGGCTTGACTCATTTTTAGTTGCTTGGAGTGAATCTATGATATTGAGCAACCTTTCATGATTTTAATTATGTTAATCTCAGATTGCTGCTATCTTGGTTTTAGCTTTGCAGTACATGTTTTGCCATGATTGAATATAGCGTCTACTCTTTATATGGCTTGGTATAATACTTGTACTGTCTCCATGTATAATGGTCAATGGCTCCTTTTTACTAAAGTTCAAAAATAAAGTTATTCCTTCATGCTCTTTCTTTTTCATGCATCTTGATGAATTCATTGTCAAAGGGGGAGAAAGATTGTGAAGAAAATGATGTTGGAGCTTTTGGTTTCATACTCAAGGTTTAATATAAAAGAACTTCATAAAATAAAAATTTTGAACCTTTTGAAAATTTGTGATCATAGTGAGTTAAGTCTTGTGGTTCTATTGCCTTTTCCTGACTTCATTTGCAATTGAAAAATATTCACAATGATCAAAGGTCAAATAGAAAAATTACCTTTCATTTGGACCTAAGTGAGATTTTTGGCTACTTTATGGAAATTGAATCCTTTGGTGCTTTCATTGCCTTATCTCACTTGCCTATACTATTCTGAAGCCAGCTTGGTCGGTTCTAAGTTTTTCTCCTTATGGACCAAGTTGTGCCTTTATGCAAAACGGCATTTAATTTTTACTTTTCATTTGAAAACCACATTTTCTTGAAAATTGCCAATGTGTTCATCAAGGGGGAGATTGTGGATATCGTGAGGATATGTGCACGATCTCAGGATGATGAGTCAATTGGCAATGGCGTTGTTGGTTTGCAAAATCTCGCGTTTTGGGTTTGCTTCATCTTTGTCGGACCACAGCGGTCTAACCGGCGCGTTGCGGGTGATCGGACCGCCCGTGTGATGATCGGGCCGGACCGGCAAGGTGACCGGTCGGACCGGCTGACCTAAAGTTGGATTTTGGGGCTAATCCAAAAATAGGTTGTGTAGGCAAGTGAGGGAGTCTTGAGATGTGGTCCCATCATTTTGGAGCTCCAGTCAAAAGTTCTATTCATTTGAAAATTCCGAAGGTTTGAATTTTGAGTTGAAATTTTGGCTAAGTCCTTTGGACCGGTCCGACCGCCGTTGTGGGAGCGGTCCGATCAAGACGAATCGGTCGGACCGGCCACGTGGGATCGACCCGCAATGGCTTGAAGGTTAGCCAAGTGTTGCATTGAGTTGGTTTTGATTGTGTTATTA
The DNA here is from genome assembly GCA_036346395.1 of Hsuehochloa calcarea. Classification (NCBI taxonomy): domain Eukaryota; kingdom Viridiplantae; phylum Streptophyta; class Magnoliopsida; order Poales; family Poaceae; genus Hsuehochloa; species Hsuehochloa calcarea. The sequence goes on from CM070606.1 coordinate 4,985,594, forward strand.
TATGAACTTCAATGCTTTATTGTTGTATATTGCATTGCGGAAGTAGCGTGGGTCAAGTTGTGAAGAACTTGTTCCGGAAGCGGTTTGTTTGTCTATTCTTTGTGCGGTGGCTTGCGTGTCAACGGCGTCAGCGGTGAGTGGATCGGGACTACGCTTGGAGAGCCGAGGTCGAGCGATCATGGATACGGTGGTCGTGTGACTCAAGCAGGTGCAGAATGGGCAAGACGGATCGAACGGGTGGTTCGATACAGTTGGTTGGATCAGGCGGTGCGGATATCGGTGCGAGTCTCTGGGAGGTTCCGATGGGATTCGGACAAGAGAGGCTTGGCGACGCGATGAGAACCGTGATCAACCTACACGTGGTGAAGCCAGGCGATTGCTTCAAGAGTTATTTGTGTGTGGGTCCCATGTGTAAGTGACCCCAAAAAAACCCTAGCTCTCTAGTATAAATAGGAAGGGGGGAGATGGAAAAAAAAACTAAGCATTCATTTTAGCCCCTTCTTCCTTTTCTAGGGTTTGGAGGAGAGGAGAGGAGAACTAGGGTTTGGAGTGTGCTCCTTGTTGAGCTCTTGCCCTCCTTGTTGGAGAGGCTTTGTAAGCATCTTGTGTACTCGAACAATCTTGTGATGCTCAATTGAAAGATCGTTTGCTCCCTTTTGTGTTCTTCTCACTTTTGGATGATTTTGGTGCTTCCTTGATTCAAAGGTTCATACTTGGTCTCTTGGCCTACTTTATCTTGATTTGATGTGTGGGATTTCTCCTAGAGTCATCTAGATCATCAACCCCCCCACAAGCAAGTCTTGAATCAAGATTTTCACATTTCTAGGGTTTGTGCACTTCTTTGGTAAAATCTCGAGAGATCGATTCTGCGAAGTGGATCTGACGGATCGTCGCTAGAAATAGGTCTCTAATATCATTAGGGAGGTGTGCTCGAAATTTGGTCAAGTTTTATTGGTTGAATCAAAAGTTGGATCAAATTTCGTTTTGGATTTGGGTGGAGTTTTTCAGTACTGGACTCTACCGGTCCGACCGGTCCTTCAACGGCGGTCTGACCGCCCGTGTTTTCGCACCATTGGTTTGCGGGTCGAACCGTTGTCCACCGGTCCGACCGCCGATTAGTCACGGCCGGGCCATTGTTGACCGTCGGTCCGACCGCCCGTGGTAGCCGGTCAGACCGCCAGTATCCAGTAAGGAACAGTGAGTTCTTTTCTCCGTTTGTGTCGTATGGTTGAGGGGTTTATCAAATCCAACACAAGGCTTCCGTTGTGTGCTTACTGATCTTCTTAGCTTTCATAGCTAAAGGAGTAAAGTTCGTGTTGGTTTTTTGATTTAGGCGAGAAAGTTTTGAAAGCGCCTATTCACTCCCCTAGTCGCCTTTCCGGTCCTACAGTCAAGGAGTACGTATCACAGTTCAAAGAAGACTGGATATATATGGAATCTCTATTATGTGTGATTCTTGGACTGGGCCTACACAAATGAGTATCATTAACTTCATGTTGTACTGCAATGGAAGAATATTTTTTCATAAGTCAGTGAATGCAACTGGTGACATACAAAATGCTGACTTTTTGTATCGTGAGATTCGTAGAGTTGTGGAAGAAGTTGGAGTTAAACATGTCATGCAGATTGTGACTGACAATGATGCGAACTATAAGAATGCATGCCAACTGGTAATTGAAAAGTACCCAACTTTAGTCTGGCAGCCATGTGCAGCGCACACCGTCAACCTCATGTTGAAGGATATTGATCAGTTCGAGGAGGTTGATGCAGTTGTCAAGGCGGCTAAGAGGATTTGTCGGTTCCTATACAACCACAGTCGCCTCCATAATGAAATGCGCTAACAAATTGGAGGGGAGATAGTTCGTCCAAACGCCACAAGGTTTGGAACCACATTCATTTTCTTGAAAAGTTTTAGGGATAGAAAAGCAAAGTTCACGAAGTGGATGGTGTCAGATGTATGGGGCTCCAACCATTTGAGCACGACCGAGGAAAGAGAATACATGTATTCCTGCTTCACAAGTAGACAATAGTGGTCGAGTATGGATTGGTTCATAAAATTGGTAGAACCAATTTACCGACTACTCAGATATGTCGACCAACAGAAACCCGCAACAGTGGCAGGAATGGTTGGAAAGACGTACGAACTCAATTTCGAACTTCAAGACGTACTGAAAGAAGATGATGCTACTTATGGTCGTGTTATAAAGATTGTTAATAGGAGAATTGCAATGATGAAGGACCGCACATACATAGTTCCAGGCAAGTTCAGAGTTTCCTAAATCCAAATAAATATAACATATTTGTTGTATTTTTTTTCTAACTTTCTAAGTGTGTTTGTTTGCACAGCATCGTTGCTGAACCCGCAGAGCCGCTTCTATAATGTGGGGAAGAATCCAGCCCTCGTTGCTTCCCTGACAATGGCGATTCAAAGAATAGCTGATACACCCGAGGACGCAGTGCAGGCTCTAGGCGAGCTAGAACAATACCGTAATCGACGAGGTTTATTTGCTTCAAATGAGGCTTACATGAGTGCTAATCGTCATTCTGCAGGTAGGTTGTTACGAACTTACATATACATGGAAAATGACCCATCACTATTAGTTTAACACAAATTTTATGTTACTTGTAGCTACATGGTGGATGAAGTTTGGAGCGCAGACACCGACATTAACAAAATATGCCTTGCGGATTGTCTCGCAATGTGTTTCGTCCAGTGGATGTGAACGAAATTGGAGCACATTTGCATTGGTACATACACAATTGAGGAACCGTCTTGGATACAAGAAACTACATAAACTCGTGTATGTCCACTACAATCTAAGGCTACGATTGCAAGAGCATGAGACTAGAAATGAAGATAGGGATGTAGATCCTTTTGGCGATCTAATCAATACCACTCTGTACGACAGAGAGAACCCAATCAACGAGTGGCTTGATAGCTCCATGATACAATCAGAGCCCCTACTAGACGAGGAAGGTGAGCCTCCCATACCATCTACAGTTGTAGTTGATGCTATCCCTCGAAAGGAATTGAATAAAGCACTAGATGATGAACCATTAAAGCAGTGGACAAATAAAAATATTGGCAAGAGTTATCTTGGAAAAAGGAAATATTGTAGCCAACCAACTAAAAAATTGGCTGAAGACTTTACCTCACTTACACAACCAGGGAAACAAGTGCCTGATAGGAAGAAGAAAAAGGCCATTGAGGAGGATATTATGGCAAGCAACGAAGAAACAGAAAGTCTGCCATCTGATGAAGTCCAGTACCAAGAGTCTGGTGATAGTAGCTCTCCGTTGTCCTATGATGGTGCTGATGGTGGGACTGCTCATGATGCAGGGCAAGACCAACCATTGGAATTCACCTGCGAGCAAAACTTCATGCATGCTACTCAGGATGAAGACCATGGTTGTCATGCTTCAAAACAATTTCATAAGACCTACATGAGGGGTAAGGATCACCAAAAAGATCAATCTCAGCCACATGACTCTTCTTCCTATGAATCGCATGCTAGCTCAAGATCCACTCCTATGAATTGCCTTCTGGAGATGATTCTCATTTGTCGGACGTCTCTTCTGATCCTAGTTTCCATTACAGTCTTGTGTCCTTCAATACCAATGCCAGAAACGTTTACTAGTGGGTCGAACCCATATATTACCAACAACTTTACAATCATTGGTTACAATATGCACACGAAACACACACTTGTGATCAATACAAGGCTCACCTAGCACAATTTAAAGGACTTATACTCTATGATAACAACGACTACATTGCACAACCTTCACGTTTCTCGACAATGTATTGGTATGAATTACTTCTCATTATAGTTTTTTGTATGCTAGTCAAGTTATCGTTCATTATCATTAACTTATGTTTTTTATTATGTTACATGCTTTAGAACACTTGGACGAGAGGACTGCTCTGGAGAGTGAAGCAACCAAGGATGACTTTTTATGTACATCTTGAAACATTTTCTCATTAATATTTGCATTATTCCAAATTTAAATTTCATAATTACCATTTTCACCATTTCCGTTTTTGTTTTTTCCGGTTTGACCGGTTACCGGCCGGTAAAATTTCGAATTCAAAAATTCAAAATTTGAATTCACCGGTTTTTTCGAATTTCCGATGTAGGCGGTTCTTAATTCTTCGGCCGGGATTTCATCCGGTACTGAGATTTCGATCCATGGTTCCGGCGTTATAACTACGGAACTACCTCTGTGCGGTAGTACCGGCATGTTGAGAGCGAAACTACCGCATACCGGTTGGTTCGAAAATCCGGCGGTACATTTTTTCCAGAGATACACCTCTTTGAGAATTCTTTGCTGATCTGGAAGAGTGGTAGTACCGGTGTGTTAGGCGCGGAACTACCGCAGATCGATGCTTCTAAAAATGAGCGCGGTACGTTTTTTTTCAGAAGGTACCATGTATTGGACTTGAGTGAAAGCGGTAGTACCGCCCATCAGAAATGGAACTACGGAGTGCGGAACTACCGCGAGTTGGTTGGCGGTAGTACCGGATTTCACTTTTCAACGGCTAGTTTCTCGTCTGATATAGCAGTTAATGTGCTTGTTGTTTAGATGCGATAGTACCAGCCATTGAACGGCGGTAGTACCGCATGTGCTGATTTTTCAGCAAATTTTCCTCCAACGACTAGTTTTTGTGTGTGGGCTATATATACCCACCTTGGCTAGTTGGGAAAGGGTTGTTGGAGTTCTTTGACACCTCTATCAAGTTTCTTAAGCAAAGAGCAAACCTCTTATCTCTTATGTGCATGTGTTGCACTTATTGAGCTTGGAGAGCAAATCCTAAGTGCATGTATTGCCTTAGGTAGTGGATTGTGTATCCACTAGAGTTTTGACACTTGATTAGTTCAAGTGAAAGTTGAGTCTTGTTACTCTTGGTGTTTGCCAACACCTAGACGGCGTGGAGGCGTCGTGACCGGTGATCTTTTCAAGAAGCTTGTGAGAAGGCCCGGCGTGGTTGTGAGTGGTTTGATGCTCACCATCTCCGGAGTGGAGGAAGAGCAACCCGAGTGGAGCGAGGTGTTGGTTCGTGTTGGAACCGGTCAAGTGGTTAGACTTACCTCGGAGGTGTTAGCTTAATTCGTGGAGCCGGTCTAATTCGTTTGGGCTTACCTCAACGTGGACTAGGGAGACCGGCAAGTATTCGAACACTACGGTAAAATATCATTGTGTCTATTGTGGTTTGTATTGTGCTTTACTTCGAGCAATTTACATTACTTGCTTCAATTGCTTATATATATTTGTATGATTGCTCTCTTTCAATTGTATTCATATTGTTGGTGTACTTAGTGGAGCCTAGTTGATTTAGATTTTAATTGTGTAAAATCAAATTGTTATTAGCTTCCGCATAAGAAATTGGTTTTACCCAAAAGATTTTAAAACCGCCTATTCACCCCATCTAGTCGACCTCTTCGATCTTACAGTGCGAGGCGTGCGCGGTGGAGCCGACCGGCTGAGGAATTTGCTCGAGCGCGGAGGAGCTGCACCTCGCAGGCTGAGCCGGCGAGCGATACGTGCGACACCGGCTCGGATTACTCATCGCACGATCGTGCGCGCGGGCCTGCGAATGCGATTCAAATTCTCCATGCCCGACTCCGCGGTGTGCTCCAACGATGGCGTCTTCCCGGTCATCTACTCTCCATCTTTTATACAGCCAACCGCATACCAAGCAAACTTGTCGTCCACACAGCCGTGCACACATCCAGCCAGCTTCGGGTCGAAACGTGGAGAACATAGCACGAGCAGTCAAGCAGAGCATCATCGCCGCCTGGCATGGCGCGACGGCTCCTGGGTCTGGCCAGAAATGCGGCGGAGCACAAGCGGAAACTCACGCCGTCTCCTGCTGGCGTGATGGCGACCGAGAACCTGGCCGCTGCCAGGCAGGGTGGCGTGCCGAGCAACAACGTCATCAGCGTGCACAGCACAGGTGCCCCGCGAGAAGCGCCGGCTGCCGTGGTGTAGCCTGCGCCTCGCCTCGCCCGTCCTCTTCCCAAGAAACCCATCTCTGATCACGATGTGCACTTCTTGCACGCGGCCTTTCTTTCAAGTCCATAGTACTGTATTGTTTCTGATGCTCAAAACCAGGATTACAAGTGTAAAAATGTTACCGTAGGGATTCAATTTCTCACTTTGCATCTCCCAATTCTCGAGGTCCAGGAGGATTAGTACTCGAAAAAACAAGCTGCACAAAAATAGTCGATGCTTCTTTTTTTTAGAGATGCCAAATAGTCATTTCGCGGCAAAATATTCTGATTTACAGGGATTAAACCATCGCATGGAATCAGAGTTTTTGGCATATACAACAACTTTTCAACTGGTATTTGCAAAAAATAACAAACCCAGAGAGGTATTTGCAAAAATGACACCGTTGCCGCACGGCCACCGTTCGGAGCCTCTCCCCGCACGCCATGTTGTCTATTGCCACATGACCGCCGTGCGGCAACGCTCCCCACACCGCCACATGGCCTCCTCTCTCCCGCCTGCGCCACCTCAGCCCCCCTCTCTCCTCGCCCGCGCCACCGTGCGGCAACGACTGAGAGCCCGCCACGTGTCGTAGTTAGGTTTAGGGTTAGGTTTAGTTAGGGTTTAGTGGTAAGTTTGTACCCATTTTTAAATACAGTAAATAAGTTCAAAAAATCATAAAATTTTACGTGGAGCCTCCCGACACAGTGTAATTGCTTGTATAAATTTGCTATAATTTTATTCGTTAAGATTTTTTGTCGCTATTTCATGTCAGTGTTATGTTTGTGCGAGAATAAAAAAAAAAACAGAAAACTGTGCTATGTGTTGTTTGACCTGAATGAGGCCCTTCCTCCATCTGCATTTCTTTTCCACCGAAAGAATCAATCACTTGTATATCCCGTCACCTCCTTGTCTCATCCATCAAATCTTTGTCTCCCGAGACGCACACATTCCACTTTCGGTAGGGTGAGATGTCAGTCACCCTGCAGGATGTCTCGCTCTTGATCGGTTTCTCGATCCAGGGTGAGCCGCTTGTTTCGGGCCCTCCGAGTGAGGACTCGAAGGCCGAGCTGGAGCAGCAGTTCGGCCAACCTCTCCCGGAGCGTATATGTGGCGTACCCCGGACTTGGTTGAGGCAGTTCAATCAGTGCTCGCAGGGTGCACCTGACGAGGTCGTTAGGACACACCTCGTTGCTTATCTTCTCTAGCTCTTTGGTTGGGTCATGTTTCCAACCACACAGGGTGATTTTGCTACTCCAGCTATATTCGCCTTGCCGAGTCGTTGGTTGACGCAGAGGCTGGGGCAATGCCTCAGTATAGGTGGAGACCAGCCGTCCTTTGCGCTACATACCGGGGGTTGTGTAACGTTTCGTAGCGCGGCACCGCTACTATCCCCAGCCTGGCCGTCTACTACGTGCTCCTGCAGTTGTGGAGTTGAAAGCACTTCCCTATTAGGCGGTCATCCATCGAGATAGCGGTGCACCCGTACCCCGCTCCGCATGACCAAATAGACGGGTCCACCATGGGCTTATGGTGGACTGCTAGCCGTCTGCGCTGGGCTAACGCAAGGCCGACGATTTGCTACTCGTTGTACCACAACGAGTTCGAGTCGTTGCAATAGAGCGATATCATATGGAATCCATGGTATCCACAGTTCATGCGCACGGTAGTGCCGTACGGATTATCCATGCAATGCATCCGAGAAGTAGTACTGTGGACGACAGACTGCCACCTGATGTTCGCATATATAGTGGAGCCTTAACCGCTGCGGCGTGTAATGCGACATATTAGTGTGCACCAGGTCGTGCCCCCCGGACGGCAAGTCCATGCTGCGAGCCTTGCACCTGTGAGTCAAACTTCATCCGAATAATATTTTACAGTTCTTACGTGCTCCCTTTCTAACATCAATTCTTTTGAAAATGCAGGAGATCGAGGCAGGGTGGGCATACTCAAGACTGGTGCTCGGTCCAGCACGAGTGGACTACGACATGGACGGAAAGGGCACATGTAGATGTCTTACGTGCCCCGCGTCTGTACAACCCTGAGACGTACGGTGCGTACATGAAGTGGTATGTGCCACAGACACACGCAAGACTCACTATTCCTCCATCGGGCGCTCGGAGCTGGTGACAGAGGAGACGCACCAGCAAAGCCTCCGCCTCTCGTTCGATCGTCACATCGCTTCTCGGCGTGACAACGCCGTAAGACACTTGCAACTTCTGGTTGTTTCATTTATAACATTCGTACTCTTCGTTAGTGAACCTGTTTTATTTATAAAATTATAACAAACTTACATAAGCAAGTACACTGTGTTGGTAGACTCCACATAAAATTTTTATAGTTTTTTTAAACTCATTTGCTATATTTAAAAATTCGTGCAAACCACCGCGAAACCCTTATTACTAACTCTAACTAGCACATGTGGTGGAGGTGTTGCCACACGAAGGCCGTGCGTCAATGGCCGCCGTGCGAGCTGCGTGGCCGGCGGGGAGAGGCCGGTGGCTATGCGGCATAAATACCAAATTTACAAATACAACTCGCCACGACTGCTAATACCCGTCGAGAAAACGTGCTATCAATAACGCTAATACCCGTCGAGAAAACGTGCTATATTAACAAAAAATTTCGAGGAATCGTTTGAGTCACCAGCTATCACAACTGTTTAGTCCAAGAAATGTGAGACTTGTTTATTAAGTAAAAAGGCACCAAGTTCACAGCTGTGAGCACAATCATGTTAAGACATTGTTGTCTAATAGGTTAATTAGATCCTCAATGTAGTTAAATGCAAACATGCATTCTCCAAGAACATTGTTTTACAGACACATCAGGCACTAACACCTTATGTGTGTAGTAATTCTAGATCCAATCCAAGTGTCACATTTAGAATTAACATCTTAAGTGCTAAAACTAAATGAGAAGATGGCAAACAGTTCAGGAGTACTCAGCTATACCTCAAGGCAAGTGCCAATGTCAAAACCATATAAGCGAGAATCAAAATCTGTTATCGATCCATCATAGAGCACAGCTGTTGGAACACTCATCTGCATAGAGGATTTCTTGCTCAGCTTCTGATGAAGGCTCTGTGATTTCAGAGATGAAACAAATTCAATTGTAAATCATTGGAAAGGACAAGGATGATTCAAAGGGTACACCAAACATCAACTATTAGAAAATGTTCTGTACCTTTGCTGTTCTTGTGAGGCCCTTTCGAGAAATATCAACACCAACAACCTTTTCGAGGGTTGTTGAATGCTCTAGTAATGAATCAAGAAGACTACCAGATCCACAGCCAAAATCAACCTGAAAATGCACCCTTGACAGTGAAAAACAATACATTTTGTAAATACAGAATTAGAGGATGGCAGGAAAATTTACCAGTGTGGTAGCATTCAGCTCATTGATGTGTCGAACAGAAAATTTATCTCTTTGTTTAGATAGCAGAGGATTGAACAAGGCTTTCTCCATTCTACCTTCTAATGGTTCAGTTACCTGCAACACCTTTACAGAGAACTCCAAGAAACAGCTGTCTGCAAGGATGTAAATATGGGCATGCCGCATGCCACTGTGGTCCAATTCAAACAGTTATAGCAAATTATCAGATTGACACGCTAAGATGGGCAGCTCACCTCTAGATATCTTGGAAAGGTCATGTGAAGATTCACTAGCTGCAGCAAGGATCAAATCCCTGGGAGGCAGTTCAGATACAAAGGATGTAGTTTGATTAACAGAGAGCTGAGTTACACATGATTCAAGATGGTTCCTAACAGCACCTGTCCCTATCTCAAACTCAAACTCATTGTTGCTTTCGAGCAGATATCTCTTTGCATTATCCTTCATCACCAGGGAAGCAGTATAGCTTATGCAAGCCAATAATCCGTTGGAAGGGAAAACACCAGAATCTATACCCTCGATGTGTGTTAAGATTACAACACTGTTTTCAAGCTGCTGCTTTGATGTATCCATAGAAAATGGTCCAACTGTACTGCACGTTCTTGAATCATTGCCTCTGGTCTTACCATAAACAGATAAGCACATCTCAAATTCTCGCAGAAAGTTATTTTGATGTATCTTGAAGCCATCAGTGCTCTCAGAAAGAGATAGCTTCTCTGTATGTGTTTTCAGTTTCTCGAAATAATTATTGAACCAAATCAAGACCTTCAATGCAGAATTCTGAATAGCATCAGATTCCTTGCTCCAAGTATCAGCTGCAGAATACTCTAGTAAAAGCTCCTGCTTCCTTGAATATATTTTCACCTCAGATTTGAAAACATCCGGTTTCTCTTGTTGATGCTAACATCATTTGGGTGCTGATTTTCTGCAGTCTTCTTCGGCACTCCCGTTTCCTCAGAGCTCGCAGCTGATCCTAACACATTACAGGAGGTGCTTAACCTACTGACAGCAAGATGGGGCTCTGATAGCCTCTGAAAGCGACAGAATGAACAAAGGACTTCTTGTGGAGAGAGGCCTTTCCAACTAGAATGAGAACACACAGATGGAAGCTCCGCTGCAAGAATCGAGTCCCTAGACATCTTATAATTTCCATCAGGTAACTTGCCCAGAAGAATCCTGAGGAAACAAAAGCATATTACTAAAAAAAATAGAAACTAAATGTCACTGTAAAGAACTAGAAACTAAGGTAAGACGAAAAAGGTTGGTCTAAACAGCAGACCAAAGTAGTCCAGACACGAAAAAACAGAACAAGAGACCAACATCTACAACTAGATGATGATTACGATGGAAACAAATTTGATTGTGTATCACTTATTTAGAATATAGTGCATTCTTATTCCCAACACATAACATATAAGAAATAATTAACAAATCTGTACCTGTAATAGGTGCATAGATTGGCATCTTCAGTGTGAAGTTCTGAATCTCTCCTTGTGTATCCAGCATTTGCCAAAATCGCATCTCCATAGATTGTTTGACCAGAAATGAAAGAGGCTCGCTTATTTACTATGCAGTTCAAGTTGCCATCTCCATGACAAGCAAGCACATTCTTTGAAAAATCAGAAACAAATTGTACATTTGGAGCTGGGAAATATAACCTTATCTCAGAAGATGCTTTGCCAACTGTTCTGCAGTAAGAGAAATGCTTTAAGATTGTCATTCATGCACAACCAGAATATGGAAAGCCTCAGAAGTCAGGATTTCACCGATTAGTTCTGTTTTACGTACCTTGAGACAATGACATGGGAGGAATCACTTGCGGAGAGTTTCGATGCTATATCACCCATGTAATGTTCATTATGTGATAAATTAAGAGTTACTGTCTTAGGTTCATCCTCCAACACACAAGGAACAAGAATTGCTTCTACTTCTATGGGGTCTGATATACCAGACAAACGCTTAAGTGCCAAGTCAACAGCCTCGGGAGAATAGGGCCTTTGACTCTGAATCCAGAAGTTGCTGTTACCAACGGAGACACCAGGAGATTGTTTGGCAGCATTATAGATTAATGAAAGAACCAAGAGAGGATCAAATTCTGCCTTAGGGTCAACAATTTTACACAATGTATTGACCTTCACATCACATGCAGCAATAGCCGACACAGGAATAGCCCCAAAGGGGTCCCCAGTTCTTCTGAGTGTCACACTCAAGTGGCCAACAAGAGGATGAGAAGATGAGAGAAAGTTCTGAAATAAAGTATATAAAAGCTCAGAAAGATGACATGAATAAATAGTCGCTTGCTTCAATTGGTAGGCAGAATGATTCAAACGCATATAGATAATTAGATACAGGAATTAACATAGTAGGAAACTGTGGCAAAGTAGATGGCAACTGCAAAAAATTAACAATGAAAAATGGCAATCCTCAGATGCCAGGAGAGCATCGCATTCCTATAAAATAGTAACACCACGAGATTCTAACTTATATTGCCATGGACTTGCAGTGTATATACCTTTAGTCCTGAACAATGATGACACAATACCAAGATCAGGCAAAAAATACTGACCTCATCTGTGAAAAAACCAGAAATGCGAGAAATAAGTTCATCCCAAGCTTCTTCTGGTGTACTGGGAATATTTGCTGTGGGCTGAATACCAAGCTACAATAGAAAAACAAATGGTGATCACCATAGGTCCGTAGCATGAAGAACATTTCACATCATGAGAATATGAGATACATGGACAAATAGCTAGCTTATCTATACATAGGTAATGGTGCAGCTTGCTCACTAAAATTTCTGATCTTGGTTTATCATAACAGGAATGGAAGGAAAATATCAGTAGAAAGGGTAACATAAGATGGGCAGCACAACTGTGTTCGCAACCAAGGATATATTCTACAAATTAACCATAGAAGAGGCAGAATTTTAATTTGAAAAACACCAGATGCTCTTGCTGCCCAAACACACTGGGGCCACTTCATGCCACAGATAAAAAATTCAATTGAGGGAACTACACCACGTCCTTGTGTCATTTTGCAATTCCCCCTTTTCTAGGCAAAACTACAGGAAGGAAAGATGCCCTGCCTGAATCACGCATTACACGTTTCACTGAACAGAACTGCAACCTTAACAGGCTGGATACCACTTAGGTTCAGTGGTTGAGAACTTTGGAATCGAGCATGAAACATGTGAATAATGTAAAATGCACGTCGCCAGCCTTGTCGAGGGCAATCTGAGCGGCGGACTGCTCGGCGTCCTTCTTCCTGACGAAGGTGCCGGGGGTGACGACGGTGAGCCCCGGGAGGTCGAGCGAGCATCGGTACACGCTCCTGGTCTGCTGCGGCAGGGCGAGCCCGGGGCAGCCGCCGTCGACGGCCTCCCGCGCCTCCTCGACCCTGTAGCACGCCTTGGCGCCGTACTTCTGGTGGATCAGCGCCTTGGTCGTCATCGTCGGCGTCGGGCGAGCCCGCGATCCCCGCCTCACCGCACCAGCATCAAACACCAGCGCCACCGCCCAGCCCTCGCGCGCAGGTACCAATCAACCCTGTAGAATCGATCGGTGAAGGTTAGAAACGAAGGGAATCAGCGAGTGATCCAATCGGAGAGATTGCTCAGGAACTAGGGGAGGAGTCAAACCCCAAGCGCAGCTTACCGAGAGGGAGAAGAGGAGCCGGGGTTCACTGCTTCGGTGAGGAGGAGCCCGCGTGCGGTGGGGTTTATGGAGGTGACACGGTTGCTAGCTCCCGAAGAAATGTCTATTTAACACAATTGAATGGGCATAAAAAGGCAGAAAATAGGGAATTAAGGATTCGCCGTTTTAGGATTGGTCTAGAGGTCACATTTCAGTGAGATAATAAAATGGCAAATCCTCAAACGTCAACGAGTGGAGTGACAATGTATGTGTGGTAAAATTTATTTAGCAATGATTTATAGTAATAGCAATTTCGTATAGCATATCTAGTTTTTTTAAAATATGTTATTATTAGATATTTTTATGTAATTTTCTACACATAATGGTGGATTTTCTTAAAGATGTGTATTAATGGTGGATTCTAGCGTGATCAATATCTGCGAAGGAAGAGTAAGTACCAACACACAACACACCGATGGCGATCTCGAGTGAAACATAAGCTAAAGGGGATATATCACATTCAAACTCATCTTTAAGTGAAAACATGAAATCACAGACAAGTTTTTCTTAGAGAAATTACAGATGATGTTAAATGTGCTAGACTAACCAAGATTAATTAAGCACACAGCCAACATACACAAAAAACTTTATTCAAATAACTTCGAATCTTCATAATATACTACCGGTGTCTCACTGACATTTGAGTTATAGACTCACATGTTAGCCTCGTAATGAGTGACATATTATGAATTATGTAGTTAATCAGTGTTATACTGTAAATGTTCTCTTCAAATAATGTCGCAACTGACATACATCAAGGTAACACACCTCACTCGCACACTTCACTCGCACACTATCGCTAGAAGCAAACGGGAGTATGCATCTCTATTCTCTGCTTCTCAGCCTGCCAATGCAGACAAGCCGGCTGCTAGTCGACGCTCTTCAACGATCACCATGGTCGGCATTCTCGAGCATCCTCGATATGGATATATATTGCACTGCATCAATCGCTACTTGAGTCATACTCCAGAGATAGAAATCCCGGCTACCCACCAGAGGCCGGATCACCAGAGGCCGGGATCCAAAATCCCGGCCGGTTTTTTCTGATTTCGCAAATTCAAATTTTAATTTTTGAATTTCAGTTGTTTTTAAGCAAATTCAAGTGAATTTTGTCTATTTTTTTTTCAAGAAATCCGGTTACCGGCCATTTTTTTCCCTAGCTGGCGTCCGGGATTTCCCCTGGAAACGGGTTTTGGATCCCTGTCATACTCACTATAATTAAACCCGGCTACATCCAACATCCAGCGCCAATAGAATTTCATTTCTAAGTGCTTCGGCTCCAGCACGAAAGATTTACAATGCAATCAGCTCCGGCTCCACCACAAAATTCTAAGTGCTTCGGCTTCAGCTCCGGTAACAAAGTAATCATGAATGATTGCACCCACATTCAATCTCGCCATATCTGCTGCTGTCAGGGGGCACGTCCATTTGTAATGCTGCCCGACTGCCGAGTCAGATTAGCGTTAGACGCCGTCCGTAGTTGTAACCTACTTACTTACTCGTCAGTACTTCTATCGAGTCCTGATGAGTCACTGAAGATCAAAGACATGGGTCAGTTTGAGTAGTGATGGATGGTGGATGAGAGGAGTTACCAAAGGTGCAGATAAAAATGTAAACATACCATTTGTGTGCGAGAAGTCAATGTATACGGGCTTTGGTAGGGAGTGCGAGAAGTCAATGTATACGAGCTTTGGTAGGGCTCCGCTCATCATTTTCAGCTCCCAACTCCTAGTTCTTAGAGAATTCACTCTTCTAATAATCTAGATTGATTTTTTTATTTGATCCTTTTTTTAATAATATTTTAAACTTAACCGATCGTTAATTTTATTTTCAATTATGACCTTTTGGTCATGCCACTCCCGTGGCGTAGACAAAATGTTCTACCACGCTACAGATCTCAACGTGACAAAATATGCTACACAAGCCCTCGTCCGCGTGCCGTGCCAGTGTTGAGGCTTGCGTGACAGGTATCACGCCAGATCCCATGGCGTGACAAGGCGGGTTTGTCACGCCATGCGATTTGGCGTGACAGTAGCTGCATCTATTTGGTCATGCGATTTGGCATGAAAGTAGTTGCCTCTATTTGGATTTGGCGTGATAGTGAATGCGCTATTTTTTTTTGTCTTTATATTTATGCTTTTCCATGCCTTTCTACGCTAAGAATTGAAAGCAAATGAACAACGAGATTTGTAGTTGCAGTAGCGAATTGAAATATACTTTATAATAAAGTTGTAAATTATATGGCGCACATAGCTTGGTTATGTGCCTAAGCAACTACATCATGCACGATGTAACAAACCGAAATACATCTACGATACATATGTGTCTTTTAGAATTGGAAATACAGTCAATTTTTACTACGGAATGGGCGGACCTACTGCGTGGACCGGGGCCATTTACCCTTCCTTGCGAGCTCGACGTTGTACTCTTCGTCGGCCGCCTTAGCCTTGGCTGTCATTTCCTCCTTTCTCTCATGCTCCCTGCGCCTGTACACCTCGAGATGAGCTTACATCTCCTGCGCTCATTGTGCTCTTCGTTGCGGCGCTCCTCCTCCCTCTTCTCGCGGTCTCTCTTGGCATCCTACTCCTCGCAGTCGAGACGCCACTGGTCGTGTGGGTGGATCCCCTGGTCGATTCACTTGCTGTAGCCACATAGCGGATCCGTGGACTACAGGTAGACGGGAGAGGTTGTTAGTGCGTACTTTGAAAGAGAAATGGTAAGGGAACATACGGTAACTGGTTCTTACCGGCCGCCGATAGCAACCTGAGTCCCAAAGGCGGTCGGGATAGTCCGAGTAGTAGTTTGTGCAACCCCAGTAATGCATGCCTTGGTTGAGCCGCTGCTCGGACTTGAAGAACTTGCATGTGTCCCTGCACCAACAGAGGGGCGGTGTCGCCCCCTCGGGTGGCTGTTGCGGCGAATACTCGATTGGAATGTTCCGGTAGGGGTTGCTGCTACGGGGGTGTCATTGTGGGGAGGTGCCCTCCTGGCACGCTCCGGTAGGGGTTGCTGCTACGGCGAATCAACAAGTAGCTTGATGGGATCACCGCCGATGTTGAGTTGCTTTAGGGCCTGCCTTGTCTGGATCTCGTCAACATGCAATTGCTCCAGTAAACTACTCCAAAAGCTTATCTGAAATATGTAGCAGAAAGTGCGTCTATCGAGTCAACAAGCAGCTTAATGGGATCACCGTCGATGTCGATGTTGAGTTGCTCAAGGGCCTGCCTCGTCTGGATCTCCTCGAACAAGCGGATCCACTTCTGTGTCACCGCCTCCAAATAGGCCTCGTCAGGAACGACGATCGGGGTCAGGGTCGGGGTCGGCGCCTTCCCGGCCACAAAGTTCTCTCCCATTGCAACAACGACGGAGAGGTGGAGGGAGGAGAGGAAGAGGAGGCGAGCGAGAGGCCTTGCCGGAGACCGACAGGAGGGGCGGCGACAACGATCGGGCCAGCAAGAGACGCAGCGGTGATGATTGGGATGGCGGGAGGCGAGGGGGTCGAGAGCCAAGAGCGAGGCAAGGGGATTGGGAAATGAGGGGAAAACTGAGAGAAAAAAAAGGGTTTATATGCATCGGCAAAATATGAGTAAATAACTCTCAATATTCTCAACTTCAGGAATATTTTGATAACCGAAAGTTCTTGTGAGAAGTTGGCACAAGATCACTCCCAATTTTCTAATGAGATAGATTCCAACTGCTCTGGCTAAAAATCTGAGAGCAGAAGCCCTACCAAATAGGCATGTAGTAACATGCAACAACTCCTCTACAATAGGGGATCCATTTCTACGAAGACAGTACTCATTGGGTTCATGTTTAGTACATGAAAAACCCTAAATCATTGAATAGAGTTCAAAGACAATGAACCATGGCTGAGCACGAATACTTATCAGACCTTATAATTATAAAAGCAGCAGTGTCTAATGTAAAGCTAGCTAGAAATCATGCTAGATCTTCAAGTTCTTCCCTTCACGATGGGTGACATTCATCATGGAATTCCAGTGACTCAATGGACATGCAAAATCCAATCTGGTTAGTTTGCTAATGGTAGGGTTGACATGTAGATTGCTATGAGCGGGCAAGCAAGAGAAGTTGGAGAAGAAACAACAAAAATACAACATCAGGATCATTCGATGGCCGGTGGGTGGGAAACTTTAATGTATTGCTAGCACAGCTGATACACAGGATTGCTGTCAAATTTCACCTAAAATTATCGACTACTGTTTAATTGTCCAGTCAAAATTTAGCTCAGTATATGCAAGCTAATCTGCTTTAGGAACCAGAGTCAGCCTACTACACTATTCATGTCGAGAAGATCAGCAGTCAAGCTTCAGCATCACTACACATATAGGATTCTGCTTTATCGGTCAATTTTACTTTTCCTCTTGCCTTGATCTTTTTCAGACGGCGGCCCTCGAATAGTACTTCGTACAGAAACCTTTTACTTCCCCATTTCCACCAGAAGGGCCCTGGTCCTCCTAAATGCTTCCTTCTCTTCAACTCGTTTCCCTTGTTACCTATACATTCCAGAAAAGAGAATATATCAAAAAATCTGTAATCATGCTTTACAGGAGAAAACAAGCATACATTAAACATTAATGCTCAGATAGCTTTTATGACATATGCAGAAATAAACTAATCTGAAAGTACAAGTCAGATCAAGAAGATCAAACATCCGGTTATCTAGATCAACAAGCGGCAACTTAAGAAAGATCAAATACGGCTCAAAATTGCTTTAGCCTTGCTCCAGTTGGATGGTTTGCAAGTCAGATCAATAGTTTATTGAAATATTGAAATACATGTTTCCATGCTGAGTTGCTTCAATTGTCTATGTCAGAATCCAAATTAGCACAGGGGGTTTTGTAATTTAATGCATGCTGAAAAATCTCACTCCTCCCAATCATATCACCCATTCACGTCATTACTTATACAATGCCAGCATAGAAAGCTGCAGCGCTCTAAATATCAGCGCAATTGGTAACCGGCAGGTTGGTATGGGTAAATGATAACCTAGCTGGTTTAACAATAGTTCACTAAAAAAATGGAAAAATAAAAGAAGACAGCAACCCTATTACCAACCAATAGTCTCCCTATTATCATGACAGGTCTCTAGCAACAGCAACCAGCTTGCTAGTGTGCAGAATACCATTGCAAAGTTAGGGAACTCACAACTGTCCAGGAGCCTACTGAAGCAGGAGGTAAGTAGCTATTTGGGCTGGTTTAAGGTGAACATAATAAGCAACAATTTTTTTCTATTTCCAGAAAATATTGTGAAAATGTCAGGTTTATGTAAAAGGATAAATCTAACATGGAAAGAACTGAAGTTCTAATTCAGGTGCAAAACCTATAACCCCTAATCTGGCTAGTTTGTTGAAGACTAGCACTGCTTACGTGCAGTAACCAGCAAATTAGAACCATTCCCAACCCTGTGGAAAGTAACTGGCTGAAAATCAGCACAACCGTCAATGGGGCGCCTGTATGGTTCTGGTTACTCCCAACCCTTCTCCACAAAAAATAGCTAAGCTACTCAAGTACTCATCAATGTCTTAATACATTTTATGATATTTATCTAATTTAATCAGTGGCAATGTTGGTTGCATTTTCGTCACTCACTATATTTGGAAACAACCGACCCCTGCTGTGCCTAAAGTGATGCATAGGTTGGAACTAAAACTGGCCAATATTGTTGCTGGATCTCCAGGACTTCTAAAACAGTTTGCATGCCCTCCTTTGATGGTGCATCTGCAACTATATCATAACTTGGATTATCCCCAAGCAGGACCTGCATGTGTCAAAAATCAAAATATCATCAGGATGGGTGAACTTTGCGATAACATCATAATCATAAATGATCTCTCAGCTGTAATAATTCAACAGCTGTCTGTTTTTTATATCTGCATTCTGCGATAAGCAAAGAATAACAATGTCAAAACCCTGAATTATCTACGACCACAGTCCACAATGCAGTTAGTTGCACGGTTTAGCGTACATATGACAAAATAACTGCACAAACCCCATTTCCATCTTAGCATTCATATCTGCCTAACACTAAAAGCAAACCATAACTGAAGTACTGATCCATTGCTAAAATGCGGTCCTTGAACTTTTGATCTTCGTAGGCACATAAAAGTTCTGCTTTGTTGAATACTAGATGATGCTAAACCTGCTAATTCCACTTAAACATAGCTATAGCTAATTGTGATATTTCTACATCCCATTCTTACAAGAATTAGATGTTATTGTGAAAAATACAAACCTTAACAACTTCAGTAGCCGATGAGGATATAGACCAAAGGTTGTATCTGCACATCAAAGATAGGACAAGAATGAAAACAATGCATAAGTGTTGATGGGGACTTCACAAATAAATACCTACACTGAATTTACATATTTGAGCAAAATAAAATGAAAAGGTCCGTTTTCCAACCTTCAACTATGGCCTTCGTCCAATTTTCAACCCGCAACTCTAAAATTTACAACCTCGAACTCTTGAAACCGGTAAAAACACCCCCCTCATCCAAAACCACTATGGTTTTGTCTGACGTGGGATCTACATGGAAATGTTTCGTTAACATGTCAGGTATGTGTACACCCTTTTTAGCTAACATGGCAGCATAATTAGTAGAATCAACAAAATGAAAATTATAAAAAGATAAGAGGGGTCCACATGTCAGCCCCCACTTCTTCTCTTCCTCCTCCTCTTTCCTTGCCAGTCACCATGGCTGCCACTCCCTTCCTCCTGCCGCCGCGATGGCTGCCTCTCTCCCACTCCCCTAGTCAGATCTGGGCAGGGGCTGACGATGAGGATGACTGCCCTGGTTAGATCTCCGTCGACCTCTCTCCCCGGCAAATTCAACCTCAAAAGCGTGTGCAAACATACTCCGCAGCTGTCAGCATGCCTAACAACGGTCCGACAGGATGAGCCACCTCATCAACTCCAGCTGCAGCCTCCTTGGTGGATGTAGAAGGGGGAAAATATTGCCAAGAGTCATCTTCGGTAAAGGAAATATTGTAGCCAACCAACTGAAAATTTGGCTGCAGACTTTGCCTCACTTACACAAACAAGGAAACTAGTGCTTGATAAGAAGAAGGCCATTGAGGAGGATATTGTGGGAAGCGATGGAGAAACAAAAAGTTCGTCATCTGATGAAGTGCAGTTTTAAGAGTCTGGTGATAGTAGCTCTCCGTCGTCCGATGATGGTGTTGATGGTGAGACAGCTCATGATGCAGAACAAGACCAACCATTGGAATTCACTTACGAGAAAAATTTCACGCATGCTACCCAGGATGAAGATCATGATTGTCATACTTCAAGAACAATTCATAAAACCTACATGAGGGCTAAAGGTCGTCAAAAAGATCATTCCCGGCCACAAGACTCTTCTTTCTATGAATCTCATGCTAGCTCAAGGTCTATTCAGACTTATGGACGTCGAGATACCAACCTATTACCTTCCGGTGATGGTTCTCATTTGTCAAACATCTCTTTTCATCCTACTAGCCATTACGGTCTTGTATCCTTCAATAACAATACAAGAATGGTTTACTAGTGGGTGGAACCCGAATATTACCAATAAATTTATAATCATTGGGTACAATATACCAATGAAATAAACACTTAGGATCAATACAAAACCCACATATCTCAATTTGAAGGACTTGTACTCTTTGATAACAATGACTACATTGCACAATCTCTTCCCGTTTCTCGACAATGTATTGGCATGAATTATTACTCCATTATTATTTTTAGTATGCTAATCAAGTTATCATTCATTACTATTAATTTATGTTTTTATTATTTTAGATACTTTAAAACACTTGGAAGAGATGACTGCCCTAGAGAGTGAAATTAGCAAGGAGGACTTTTCATGTACAACTTCATTAAACACTTTCTAATTAATATTTGCATTACTCCAATTGCTAATTACCCATTTTATATGTTTTCCGGTTTTCTTGGTTTTTTAAACCGATTTTTCGGTTACTGCCTGGTAACCAGTCCGGTTACCAATTTCCAGAAATCAGAGTTCAAATTTCAAATTGTGAATTTTGTCCGGGATTTCTCCAGATTTCGATAACGATCTATCATACGCTTCTAGCCGGATTTCCGGCGGTTCCGTTTTTCTATCCTTGGAAGGGATGCATCAAACTGCGTTTTTTTTACTTTGGCCCATATTAGTTTAGATACTTATTGGCACATGGCTCGTTGCTGGTAATGTTGCACATCTGTCATGCCTATTGCCCATGAAACGTTTTTCCCTTATTAATTTCAAGACCTACTAGGACTTTCCAAATTTTGCATATCAAAAGCAAAAGAATAATCATGTGATATAGCAACGGTAACATCACACACAATAAAAAAACATGCTATGGTGATATGCAGACCGAATATTGCCAATGTATATAGCAGAACTGCAGGAATAGTCTAATTCATGGCATATGTAAGGAGGGCCATTTGAGTTGTTTTTTGTGGGTTAGGTTCGACCCCCAATGCAGGCTGTTCATTACTTTGTTTGCTTGTGTTTCACACAACTAACTTGTCTTCCATAGAGATTCTATTAGATCGAAATTTGTTAATTTAGCATCAGATCCTAAAAGAGCAACAAGTTCCTGTGGTACCTTGAGCTGAAGGCACCTCCTGCTTCACGAGAGCCCAAAGATTCTTAAGGATGTCATCATGCAGGATATTCATCAGTAGCCACCTGTCAAACAACAAAAAAGGATAACTTTAAGCGAAAACTTTTTCATCACCAAGACAAACTGATTATAAGTTTTACTGTAGGAGATTGAAATATCTCTTACGAGCTGAAGACGCGAGCAGCAGGAAGCCCGCCAATGGCATCTGAAATGGGGTTTGCTGGAAACTAGAATAGCTGTTGGTCACCAAGCCCTTGACTCCATCGAAATTATGGGCTAGACTCAACATGTACAGTTGACAAGAAACAAACTGATTTACCAATAGTCAAGGCAAGAACACTTCCCTTCTTTCATATGATGAAACCTACTACCATCTCTCACAATAATCTCCCTGTCGAAAACCTTTGTCACCATCTTACTGAACTCATGACAATCCCCACACACCCGAAGGTTCTTAACAATGCGGATTGGGCTGGCAGCTTCAACAATTATGAACCCGTAAGCAATGGCCAGACGTTCACTGTGCACCTTGATCGCATGCACCTTCTCTTCATCCCCTATGTCATGCAACACTGATGACACGTCTGGTACATACCCTGCCTCTGCCAACCTTCTGTCAATCATGTCAAGCATGTTATATATCTGCACAGAATCCTTATGATCCATGTCTCCTACTAGAAACTTGTGCACGTTTCCTTGTGCCTCCATCAAGCTCCAGCCAGCCGATTTGCTGGTACCACGCCTAGACATTAATTTCCTGACTTTACTAACTTCATCCCATTTCTTTGCCTTGGCATATATACTTGCAAGGAGGACATAGTGGCCGTCGTGAGTTGGCTCTAGTTCAATTAGCTTGTTACCAACAGTGACCCCCAAGTCCACCAGGCCATGTGTCTTGCAGGCCGAGAGTACTGTGCCCCAGAGCACTGGGTCAGGTGCGATGCACATCCCTTCTATCAATTCTACAGCTTCAGGAACAAGACCTGAACGACCCAAAAGATCGACCATGCAGCCGTAATGCTCCATTTCTGGCTCAATGCCGTATTTCTCTGCCATCAGCTTGAAATAGTGACGTCCCTCAGCAACAAGGCCAGCACGGCTGCAGGCATTCAACACACCCACAAACGTCACGTTCGTCGGACACAACCCCTCACTGACAAACAGCTCAAAGAGCTCCACTGCATCCTGCCCCAACCCATGAGCAGCAAGCCCACAGATCATGGCATTCCACGCAAACACGTCCCTCCTTGTCATGCCATCAAAAACTTCACTTGCCGCCGCCACGCACCCACACTTAGCATACATGTCCACCAGCGCAGCTCCTACATTCACACTCACCGGAGTCCCTGCGCTCTGGACCACCTCATGCACAAACCTCCCATGGTCAAGCAACCCCAGCTGCGCAGCCGATGACAATGCTGTCACCACCGCGGCCTCATTTGCCCTCACCCCCTGCTCCACCATGTCCCTAAACACTCCCAGCGCCATCTCCAGCTCCTCTTCTTTCACATACCCGCTCACCAACGTACTCCAAGAAACCTGATCCCTCACCGGCATTTCGTCAAAAATCTGCCGCGCAACCGCCACCATGCCCGCACGCATGTACCCAGCAAGAACTGCATTCCAGGTTATCACATCCCTCACGTGCGGCAGCTCGTCGAACACCCTCCGCATCGCCCCCACGTCACCGCAGACGCCGTAGAAGTGTACCAGCGCGTTCCGCACGTAGAGGTCGTCCGCGGCGCCCGCCTTCACGGCCAGCACGTGCACGTGGGAGCCCAGGAAGGAGGAGGCAGGGCCGGCGGAACTGGCGTCCAGGTGGTTGGAGAGGGAGGAGAGGAGGAATGTGAAGGAGTGGGGGTTGCGGCGCGGGAGGCGGGGGAAGAGGCGGAGCGGGAGAGGGTGCGGGAGGACGCGGAGCAGGTGGTTGGACGCGAAGGCGGAGGCGGAGTTGGAGCGGCGAAACAGGGAGAGCGGGTAGGAGGAGGCTTCAGGCGTCAGTTGCGTGTGCGGGAGTCGGGGGAGGACGGCTAGGAGGTGTGGGAGGACGCGCGCGGTGGCGAGGCCGAGGACCGTGAGGAGGGCGTGCGCCTGCTGGACGCGGGGGAGGGACGGGCGCGGCGGCAGGAGCACCCCGAGGAGCTTCCTCGCGTCGGCGGCGGGGTGCGCGTGGAAGGTGGGGGCGCGCCGGGCGGCGGGAGGCGGCGGCGGCGGGCAGTACCAGGGGCGATTCCAGCGGGGGGGCTTCATCAGCCTTCAGCCTACCCTCCGCTCGCACCGAACACCCCTCAGCGGCTCCAATCAACCTCAGCCTCTCCAACCAACGGCGGCTATGGCCGACTCAACATCAACGCATCGTTTTGCAGAAGTGCAGAAGGAGAAGAAGACGTTGCTACGTGGGCCTTTGCCGAAGCCAAGTCCACTCGGCCCACCTGCTCACATCCATGATCCATCCCAGATCCCACATCCTGACATCCCTCAATCCCCCACCATTCGGCCATTCCTAATTTCCCTCAATCGAAAATTCAATCCCAAATTTCCTCAATCCAAAATTCACGCACCTGAGGGCCGAGGTGCCGCCGAGGACGGAGGGGCGAGGAGCCAAGGAGGGAGCTGACCAGGGGAGCTTCGAGCTTCCGCCTCCCATGGCCCACCGGTGGCCGGATCTCGTAGGAGGCGAGGCGGAGCCGCGGAGCAACGGAGGTTACAGAGCCTTTACGGAGGCGAGGACCGAGGAGGCAGGAGCAGCAGCCTGCGGAGGAGCCGAGGGAGCCGGCTGGGGGAGCGCCGGAGCCCGGAGCTGGGACCGGAGTGGGGAGACGGACTGGGCCTCAGTGGGGAGTGGGGAGCGGGGAGTGGCGGAAGGAAGCCCGGAAGCTGAGGAGCTGAGGGCGGAGTGGGGACTGGGGAGCACCGCCGCGCCGTAGCGGGGAGCGGGCCAGCGGGGAGTGCGGAACTGCGGAAGGAAGCCCGGATTGAGGCTGCCGAGTTGAGCTGAGGATTTGGGAGCTGCTGATGGGCGACTACCGACTGGATTACTGGAATTGGGAGCTAAGCCGCTGAGGAGTGAACAAGGCTAGGCCTAGCGCCCGTTGAACAGCTAAAGTTTTGCGGAGCTACTGATTTGTAAAAGCAAAATTTGATATATACTACTGAGAAAATTGTCACTTCGAGATTTGTCATCCAGTTTCTTAAAATCCGAAATTTGTCACTTCAGTTTATTTTCTCTTTCAAATTTGCCATTTTCACCACTTTTCTTCCATTTTCTTTTCTTTTATACCAATTTTCATATATTCCAAATGTGATCTTCCGGTTTTGTCCCTATCCCTTCTCCACGTGGTCGTACTCTGCCTCAACTTCATCAGATGCTCATCAGTTGCTTCCCTTCTCATTTCTCATTCCCCAGCTCGTTCGGCGTCACTTGGCGCCGCCGCCTCCCTCCCCATCCCATCGGCGGCGCTCACGGTCCTACCCCTCCCCATCCTCACGGCCGCCGCCTCCTCAACCGGTGCCGCTCCCCTAGGCGCGCCTCCCAGACCCGCGTCCTTGGCGACACCGGTCTCGCCCTCCCCATCCCCGCCGGCACCACTCACCGGCCCCGCCCCCCCATCCCCGCGCGCCGCCTCCCTCGGCCGGTGCCGCCCCCCCAGCGCCTCCCAACCCTCGTCCCTCGGCGCACCGGCCCCGCCTCCCATCCAAGCAGTCGGCTATTTGCAGTGGAATTCAAATGGAAGAATCACATTGTAGCAGTGGGTAAATATATTTTTCCTGTCATATGTGTTGTGGAACAAGACTCTTCGCTGTAGCTAACATGTTATTCGCATTTCATTTATTTGTTGGTGTTGATGTAGGGTTGATTGTGGTACCACATATAGAGTAGTTGCTAACTTTGCTGCAGTACGTAACACGGCTTGACGATGGCAGCACTAAATCATATGCAGCTGTAGCTCACGATTTGGTGGTAGGATGATAGAGATTTGTACTCGATGTTAGATCTGAACGCTGACTTGAAGCGAAAGTCAAATTGGGGGTTCGCGAAGGATGTTTTGATATGGTACTTTGATAGTAAGAAAGGAACACAAGTAAGGATATGTAGCGATGCAGAACTTCTGGGGTTGTTTGATGCAAACATGGATAGCATGTTGATTAATTTGTTCATCACTATAGTGGATACGCAAAAAACTTGTTAGCTATTTGCAGTGGAATTTCTAGTGCTTCACACTGTCAGTCTGTGAGTCCTGCACAACTATCTTTTCATGTTAATCCTATTAGTGAACAGGTAGAAGCATCACAATGGAAAGAACCAGGCAGTCCTTGCGATAACTCCACGCACACTCTCATATGGGCTATTCAAGGGGTAGGTTTTGCTATTCCCCAAGTGGATCCACCCGGCTCTGCTAATGTGGATGGAAATGGTGTGTACATCACGGATGACCAGATGTTTGACATGCTTGGACTAAGGGCTGAGGAGAATGAGTATGCACATGTGGAGCCAAATGATGATGCTAGTGGTCAGAACAATGGTGGTATTGATTCAGAGGATGATTTACTAGTGAAAGACTATGCACATGTGGAACCAGTGCATGTGTATGATAAGGAAAATCCTAGAATTGAATTGGGCAGCACCTTTCCTAATATGAAGGAATTCAGATTAGCTTTGAGGCAATTTGCTATTAAGGGGAGTTTGAGATAGGCAAATGTAAAATTGACAAAAAAAAGGTACAGAGGAGAATGCAAGAAGGAGGACTATCCTTGGAGAATAATCTGCGCACACAGGGATTGATCAAAGCGTCACGGTACTAACGTAACATAGTTTAAGTTGTACTAAGTAATGTTCATTTCATTGTGTAAAATGCTAAGTTGTTGCAATCTATTTGCAGGTTACAGTGTTGGTTGATTCCCACAAATGTGCTTCAACAAGCAGAATAAAGAGCTCTATGGCATCATAGGGCTGGGTGGCAGATAGGGCTCTTCCTTTGATTAGTGCAAATCCAACTATAAGTGCAAGTGAGTTAGAAAAGGCACTCGAACAGAAATACAATGTCACAATTAGCTATGGAAAGGTGTGGGCTGGGAGACAACTAGCACTAGAGCAGCTATATGGTCCATGGGAGGAGAGTTTCCAATCTTTGTACAGTTTCAAGGCAGAGCTTGACAGAATAATGCCAGGTAGCATTGTTGAGATAGACACCAAGGTGTATGGTGGGAAGACACATTTCCACAAGATGTTCGTTGCGCTAAAGCCTTGCATTGATGGATTTCTTAACGGCTGTAGATCGTACTTGGGTATTGACTCTACCTTTCTCACTGGTAGGTACAATGGCCAGTTGGCATCTGCTACGGCCATAGATGGCCACAACTGGATGTACCCGGTTGCATATGGTATTATTGACTCGGAGTCTGCAGAGAATTGGACTTGGTTTATGCAGCAACTACGTAAGGCAATCGGCAAACCAAATGGGTTGACTTTGCATACAGATGCTGGGAATGGGGTATGTGCAGGTGTAAAGAGGGTTTTCCCCGATGTTGAGCATAGAGAGTGTTTTAAGCATCTTTGGGGGAACATGCAGAAGAAGTTTCATGGTCCTGTGGTCTCAAGTAACATGTGGTCAGCGGCACGATCTTACAAATATGAGGATTTGCAGGAGCACATTCAAGTAATTCAAGAAAATTGTCCAACAACCATTGAGTACCTCAACCAGTATCACCCTCACATCTGGAGTAGGGCCTTGTTCAATACAATTGCGAAGTGTGACTACATGCACAACAATATTGCAGAAACATACAACTCTTGGATCATGAATGTTAAGGATCTTCCGGTGGTTAAACTAATGGACACCATCCGGAACTTGATTATGCAGCGTTGTGATAAGATGAGGAGGATTGGAGACAGATTGCAGGGTAGAATACTTCCAGCTGTTATTCATGAACTCAATGCGAGCACTAGAGGTCTTGGACACTTGAAGGAGACCCCGGAGCAAATACAAGTTCTGAGGTAGTGAACATGCTTGACAATAGAAGGCATGTGGTCCATCTTCTCAGTAGGGAATGCACATGTAGAGAATGGCAAGTATCTGGGAAACCATGCTAGCATGCCTTGCGATTCATCTATAGCAATCGACAGGCTAATATGGAGGACTATGTTGATGATTTCTTCTCCTTGGATAAATTTAAAGCATCATATGATGGGATTGTGCAACCGATGACAGACAAGTCCCAATGGCCAAAGGTTGATCCTGGTTTCAAGCTTCACCCACCTCAGCTCAAAAGGTCGGCGGGAAGACCAAAGACACAAAGGTTTAAGGCTGCTAATGAGGTGCCAAAGAAAAAAAGGCAGCAAAGTAAACAGAAGTGCAAGACCTGTGGAGAACTAGGACATCAAAGCAGGGAAGCATGCCCTCTAAAAGCCCTTAAGAAAAGGTAAATATGTGTTAAAATGCATGCTTACATTTTATTATAATGCACTAACCAATTTCATGTATGTGTTATAGGAAAAGAAACCCTCCAAGAAAGAAGAGTCAGAAGGATAGGGCAGAGTCATCTGAGGTTGCTATAGCACGTGCTTCTTCCACAGGAGATGGTCGTGCAATTGCTCCACAACTGAATATGATGAGGAAGCAAGTGGATCTCACATTTGCTCATGGTCTTGGAGGTGAACCATCTACTTCTACCCCACAAAAGATGAGATCGCCAGTTAAGAAACTAGCCACAAAGAAGCTAACCCCTAAGAAGAAGAAGTAGGTTGTTCATGTGTAATGTGAAGCTTTTGTGATGACAGACTAGTTGCATGTTCCTATGTAATGACATACTTGTTGCATCCTCCTTTATTTTGCTTTATGGTTAAGACTTGATGTTAGACTTGTGTATGGTTCAGACTTGATCTCATTGATACTCTTATGAATTTATGGCTGTGATTGCTGAGTTATACTGTGCCTGTAATACACTCCAGAGACATTTTGAAATGGACATCCGGGCAGTCAATACTTTTTGTAAAAAACCTTAGAATAGTCTGGCAACTCAGCTATGATGGAAGCTCATCATTTCAGGTTGTGATCTCTTATGTCTAGAAATAATGATGCGTTGCTAAGCAACATTTCATTTCATTACTACTACAGATCATGTCTGATTACAGAGCTGGGATGCTTCTGTATGGGGATCATGTAACCCACCAGGGTCAAAGTTGTTTTTGGTACATGATATTGAGATGTGTTTGGTTAATGCTCATATATTCAATTGTTACATCTTGTGTGGGAAAACACTTGAAAGATGAGCTTCCATGGCTATAGTTGAAAGGATTCCATGTTTAGGTGCTTATGTATATTTAAACTCTAAATTTGCTTTTGCATTTCCAGATGGCACCACCGCTTAGCTTTCATCTGATGCTGTTGGTTGGTTTGATTCATTTGAGTTGTTTAGTGGATCTGACACTCATATCCAGTTTCAAATCTTGTGATGCATTGTCAGCGGATTTTGTGCTGGTATCTGTTCACAGATACTGATGTGCATTTTACAGCATACCAGCCGGTTTGTTTTCAGCACATTCTTGTTGATAAAGCTCCCATGTGTTTGGATATGCACCCAGAGAAGATTCAACATAGTAATGGGAATACTTCTGCTAGTAGCGTAGTAAAGAAACAAGTCTACCACATTCATCATTTTACAGTATGTTCCCTATCCAAGCTTCAGGTTCATTGAACTTTACATGGCAATATTTTCACCTGGAGTTAAGATGTAGAAATTCAGGAGAAATATTTGTTTTCTGTTGTATCAAATTGTGGCCAGCAAAGTGTCCTACTTTGTTTGTGATTTTGTAACGATCTTAATGCTGAAATTATTTGGCAGAGAAAACTTTCTTGCATCGTCCGGTCTCATCAGCAACTACGAGCATCAGGATTGCATTGTGGTAAGAAGATTTCATCAATTCAGCAAATACATGAAAGTGGCCTTTTTCAGCATTTAGCAATCCAGCAATTTCAACATCCAAATTGACAGTATCTAGTATCACAGTATTTAGCAATTTCAGCATCCATTCAGCAATTTCAACACTGCATCTACATTTCAGCAATTCCAGTGAGCAATTGACATCAAACATAAGCAGCTCGGAGACGCAGCGGCCGGCGAGCTGGGGGATGGCCCGGAGACGCGGCGGCGGTCTGGAATCCATGGAGCTCGCAGGAGGCGGGGACGGACCGAAGGGGAGCTCGGGGGAGGTGACGCCGTCTCATGGGGAGCTCGGATTGGGGCGGCACCGGAGGTGCGGGTCGGGGAGATGCGCCACCGGAGGAGCGGGTGGGATGCGGCGGCCGACTAAGGGCGGGAACGGTGGGGAGCACGGGGAGGTGACGCCGCCCACGGGGGAGCTCGGATGCGCCGAATGAGAAATGAGAAGGGGAGGAGAAACTGGGCAGCCGAGAAACACTATGAAGGATACTAAAGGATGCATATATCAGAAGGGATAGGGGCAAAACCAGAACATCACATTTGGAATATATGGAAATTGGTATAAAAGAAAACAAAATATAAGAAAAGCGGTGAAAATAGCAAATTTGAAAGGAAAAATAAACTGGAGTGGCAAATTTCGAATTTCAAGAAACTGAGTGGCAAATCTCGAAGTGACAACTTTCTCAGTGGCATATATTAAATTTTGCCTTTGTAAAATACCTCACCTCTTCGTCAGTCGCACCAAATAGGTGGAACACCTCCTGTCTCACGGTGGCGCCGGCGCGGTAAGCCAAGATTCAAGCCCCGTCGAGACGCAGGCGGCGGTGTGTCTGATTCGAATTCCGATTGCTGTGCGACGACGGTGTAGTTAAAACGGTCGGCCGCGACGACGGAAGTCGTCTTGCGCCGACTTGCCCCCGGCAAGCTTGGCGTGCCGTGCCAACCTCGGCCAAGAAATCGGCCGGCGGCCAACCCGACCCGGCACCCACTCCACCACGCCAGACCATCACGGCTGGACCACCTCAAGAGAACATCACAGAAAGGGGAAGAAGGAGAAGCGCTGCGCGCGCCACGCCATTGCCTCACACAGCGCATCCCGCCACCAGGCCGCCATTGCCCTGCCAAGGCGCCAGATGTTGCTGCAACTTTCGGTCGCCGCCAGTACATCACAAAAAGGGGTGGAAGGAAGAGCCGGTCGGGTTATGTGTAGCACCACGGCCGCCTCATAAGCCATGCACCGCTTGAAGGCATCGTACCGCCGAGCGCCGGCCGCCTGGCGCCTCCGGCCGCCGAGCACGACCGGCCCCCCCAGCCACGCGGGCGGAGGGAAGTGCCGCACCTCTTATGTGTGGCCGCCGCCCCACTCCGCCTTCTTCCAAGACACCGCGCCCGCGCCTCTTCGCCGATCTCGCTCCGCCTCTCCCGTGTCGACGCCAGCAAGCCGCTTAACTCAGCCGTGGCGCCTCGCCTCGCTCGGCTCCCGCACGCGGATCTGGCGCTTCAGCCGCGGCGGCTCCCATGAAGGGAGCCACCGCCACCAGAGAGGAACGCGGTGGCTCCCATGAAGGGAGCCGCCGCCGCCCCGAGAGGAACTCGGGGGTAGAAACCCTACCCCCGAGTCCCCCCTGCCGTTTTCTTAGGCCGTGAACGGGTGGCCTCGCCTACCAGATAACCTGGACGAAAAAAAGAAAAAAAAAGAAAAAATAGGGCCGTTTTGCAAAAAGGCCCTCGGGTTTTCTGTAAATTACACGAAAATTTCTCAGAACTGAATTTTTCGCGTTTTAGCCCCTGAAAATTGCAGAATTCACCGAAAATTCATATTCCAGCAGAAAAGGGCATCGGGAATTCAAATTTTGAATCGGTTTTTGCATTTGAATTATATTTTACCTTGTTATTATTATTTCTATGCAATTTATTTATTGTATTTACTGTTTTGGTTATTTGTGATTATTAATATTGCTTTTAATCGCTGAAAATAGCAGTAAATCACGAAAATGCATAAAAAAATACGAAAACATTATAAGAATTTTTGCAACCATTTTATGCAAATTACCAGCAGTAATCTTATACACTTTTTGCATGAATATGCAGATGACTGGTATTACGAACCGGGAGTTCGAAGAGCTGGCCCAGCATGGCCATAATTATCTGACTTGGGCATCGGATGTCGAGATTGTACTTGGAGCAAAGAAGCTCTGTGCTGCTATTGGACTTGGCACCCTGAAGGACGTCACTCCAACTGCTGAGGAGAATGATCAAGCACTTCATTTCCTCAGACATCATCTCTGCCTAACACTCAAGAATGAGTACATGGCAGAAAAGAACGCACTAGCCTTATGGACCGCACTCAAGAAGCGGTTTGAAAAGCTAAAGTACACCATCCTTCCTCGTGCGAGCGAGATTGGAACCGACTGCGTTTTGCCGACTACAAGACCGTGGGAGAGTACAATTCTACATTGCACAGAATTTGTACAAGTCTTCAACTATGTGGTAAAGTAACCACAGACGAGCAGAAGATAGAAAAAACTCTCTCTACCTTCCACCCCAATGCGGTACAATCCGCATGCAACTATCGGCAGGATGGCTACAAGGAGTATGCCGAACTGATCGATATCATACAAGTTGCGGAAGCTCAAGATGACGTTCTCGAAAGAACTACATCTCACGACCACCTAGTAGCAAAGTTGGACTTGAAGTCAACGCAAGCGCCTACAAGGAGAAAGCCTCACTCGCAGAAGAGGCGGGAAGGGTAAGGTCATGGGTCGTAAAACCAAGCGGTGCCCAAGCCAAGAAGGGACAAAAGAAGCACGACGAAGCCGTATGGTCAGCAGGACCAAATTTGCTACAAATGTGGCACTTGGGGTCATTGGTCACGTGTTTGCCATGAGTCGCAGCACGTGATCGATGCTTTCAAGGCCAAGAAAAAGGGCAAAGGACAGCATGAGGCACACCTCGCCATTGCAGGCATAGGGGATCCACAATCATGGGATGCACCCATGGATGTGGACAACCCGATGGCCGCCCCCATCACACCTCCTTTGGACATCACAGCAGCAGCAGCTGTAGTTGCCAACGAGGAGCAGATGAATGAAGCGCAGATCCAGGCAGAAGTATCTTCATTCTTCGCTGATTCGATCTAGTGCACGCATTGCACTTAGTTTTATAGTCATTTGCAGTTTTTGGTTGCAATAGAATAATAATATTGCATAATTGTTGTAAGCTCTAGGAGAGCAAAGAAATAAATTCTTATTATGAGTCCTGCACGACTTTTCATCGTATTAATAAAGGCAAATTGTGTTCTGTTTTGAAGTATTTTATATGTATGGTTGCTTGCTACCCTATATTAATAAATATTTTATATCAGAACGCGTGTGGTGCCCTATGGAGGAAGTATGCTTAGCGATACGCAAGACAACGTAATACCATATTAAGAGAGACAAAATTTTTCCAGTCAATCAGCAAGAATGCTGGTAGTCTTACGACAATCGCAGGCAGCGATACTTGTGTAATAGGCTCAGGAAGAGCCACAATTATACTCCCGATGGGCACAACATTGGTCATTGAAGAAGCCTTGTTGTACCCAGAATCGACTAGGACTCTCTTAAGCTTTAAAGATATTCGCGCTAACGGTCTCCACGTAGAGACTGAAGAAGAGTATGGTAAGGAATACCTACTCATTACAAAGCGCGAGAAAAATGAAAAAAGGGTATTAGAAAGACTTCCTTCATATGAATCTGGGCTATACTACACTCATATTAAGGCATCTGCAGCCTATACTGTCCTGAAAACCACTTTTAGAAGCTCTGAACTTTTCTGTCTCTGGCATGATAGATTAGGCCACCCCGGTCTTAGAATGATGAGAAATATAATTACTAATTCTCAGGGACATAATATCAATGTAAAGAATTTCCCGAATCCAGAAGATTTCGTGTGCCCTGCATGTGCCACTGGGAAAATGATTACTAGACCCTCTACTCTGAAAGTAAAGGATCAAATCCCTGCATTCCTGGATCGTATCCAGGGAGACATTTGCGGTCCTATACAGCCCCTGTCAGGGCCATTTAGGTATTTTATGGTGCTCATCGATGCTTCCTCGAAATGGTTGCATGTATGCTTATTGTCTACGAGAAACCACGCTTTTGCAAAGCTGATCTCGCAGATAATTAAGATTAAGAATAATTTCCCTGATCATCATGTGAAGTCCATCAGGATGGACAACGCCGGAGAATTTACTTCAAAGGCATTTGATGATTATTGTATGGCAATGGGAATTACCGTTGAGCACTCTGCATCACATGTCCACACCTGAATGGACTAGCGAAGCATTAATTAAAAGAATTAAATTTATTGCCCACCACTCTTGCGAATTGTAATTTGCCAACTACATGTTGGGACACGCAATCCTACACGCATAACTCTCATCAATTTTCGACCATCAAGATATAACATCCATTCACCTATGCAACTAGCGCAAGGGTCAACACCAAAATCTCCCATCTTCGAAGGTTTGGTTGCAAGGTTTATGTACCTATACCACTACCGCAACGAACTGCAATGGGCCCTCTCCGAAAGTCTGGGATATACATTGGTTATGAGACAACATCCATAATCAAGTATCCGGACCCCATGATCGGAGATTTGCATACACCGCCACGACAAAGATATTCGATGAGGATAGTTTCCGTCATTAGGGGAGGAAATCAACCCTTGATGAAAAATGTCGGAATCGACGTGGCAAGCCACGGAATCCATGCACATGACCCGCACTAGTGAAACAAATAGAGAAGTCCAGAAGATAATTGATTTGCAAGCATTAGCGAATCAACTGCCTACCACTTTAGTGATTTGAAAAGTGTAACCAAGTCGCATGTGCTCGCACGCAATGCACCGAGAGGTTGAAATACCAAAGAAAATTGAAGGTATCCTAATCCCGCCCGAGGCCTCGGAATAAAAGGACGAGAACTTACCCTCGAATCCCAAGTAACCGGGACGCTGGCGAAAAGGATAAGAAGAACTTGACACAACCGATCACCGAAGTTCCCTACAACCAGAAAGGGAGCCAATTGAGACTTGGCACCGGTATGGAACCTTCAAAGAAAAGGCATACCAGATTTGAATATTCCCACGGAGGAGATATCAAGATGGATGTGTGCGCACATCGGCCCGAAAAACTAAAGGGACTTGCCCCCGCAACTGTAAGCAGCGGTAAGCAAGTAAAAACATTAGAAGTATCGCCCCATGAAGAAATAACTATAAATTATGTGACCACAGGAGAATCTATGAATAGAACAACAGCCAATGTCGACATTTATTTTGCAAAGAAAATTGCCACAATCATCGATCTTGATCCAGAGCCTGCATCGCTCGCTGAATGTAAGAAAAGATCAGATTGGAAAGATTGGAAGAAGGTAATAGAAGCGGAATTAATATCTCTGAATAAAAGAGAGGTGTTTGGGCCTGTAAGCCGCACGCCTCCCCATGTGCACACAGTAGGGCATAAGTGTGTATTTGTTCGAAAGAGAAATGAAAATAATGAAGTTGTAAGACATAAAGCAAGGCTTGTTGCACAAGGTTTCACCCAACGACCAGGAGTCGATTATGATGAAACTTATTCCCCGGTCATGGGCGGAACTACCTTTAGATATTTAATCTCAATGGCAGTAAACTTGAATTTGGAAATGAAATTGATGGATGTGGTAACTGCATACCTTTATGGGAACTTAGATTCAGACATTTACATGAAGGTACCTGAAGGTATCCTGTCTCCAACCAAGACAGAGCAAATAGAAATCAGCATACAGCAACTCGAGAAAGTCACCGTGTATGGATTGAAGCAATAAGGCGTAATGTGGTATAATCGCTAAGTGACTTTCTCTCAAGAAGAAAGGCTACGAACAATGAGGATTGTCCTCGTGTTTTATACAAATGATCCCGTGATGGATTCTCAGATAATCTCAAGATATGTAGATGATCCGAATATCATCGGAACCATGGAAGATATTAAGAAAGCAAGCTCTTACACGGAATCGTAGTTCGAGATGAAAGACTTGGGTAAAACCAAGTCGCTTAGGCTCGCAGACTTGAGCATACCCCCTCAAGGTATTCTAGTACATCACCAATATACACTCGTAAAGTGTTGGAAAGGTTTGGCTTTGAAAAGGCATATCCTTCGAAAGTGCCGATGGTCGGAGATCCTTGCAAAGAAGACAAGGACCCGTCTGGACCTAAAGAAAAGGGGAGGAAGTCCGGGACCGAATTCCCATACCGAGTGCAATAGGAGCACTCATGTATCTAGCAAACTGTATTAGACCGGATATTGCATTTGCAAGAAACCTATTAGCAAGGTATTAAGGCGTAACCTACCAAAAGGCATTGGCGTGGAATAAAAGACGTCTTCCGATACCTCCAAGGAAGCAAAGATCTTGGTCTATTCTACGAAAGAACCAAGACCTTACCATGATTGGCTACACATATGCCGGGTACCGTCGGACCCACACACACTAAATCGTAAGCAGGATATGTATTCTGTGTGGTGGAACCGCAGCTTCATAGAAATCGTCTAAGCAAAGTCTTGTATCTACTTGACGAACCACTCGTAAATCATAGCACTATACTGAAGCCTCACGAGAATGTTCTTGGCTTTGACGGATGATTCACCACATCCAAAGAATCATGTGGATTGGATACACAGAAACCCCTACCATTATCTATGAAGATAATGCGACTTGTGTCGCCAAGCATGATGGATTATGTGAAGAGTCCCTTACAAAGCATATCAATCCCAAATTCTTCTATGCTCACGAAATGCAAAAGATGGATTTAAATTAAGGTATCGATACTAAGTCATGTGAAAATCTTGCGGATTTATTCACTAAGTCACTTCCAAATACCTAGTTTTGAAAGATGTATACGTGGAATTGGAATGATAAGACTTAGACACCTCAATGTGCCTCTTACTGGTGGTCCTGCGCCTCAAATACAAGAAAGTACCTCAGGTTTGATCCAGCGGCGCCCATCGAGGTGGCCCCTCCGCGCCGGACGTAACGTAACCACCAGGAAGTGGTCGCATTTCATCGAGCACCTTGCGCTTAGCGTCGACCGCGTAGCATCCACTCTCGGCGCCTTCATCACAAGTCTGTAGGTTCTTGACGTGTCTCCTCTCTCTCTCTCCCCGCGTCGTCATGCGCGGCACTGGAGGGCGACCGCCGGAGCTCTTGCGGCGGCAGGTGCGAGGTGTGTGCGGTGGAGACGGCCGGCCGAGACATTTGCTCAAGCGCGGAGGAGCTGCCCCTCGCAGGCTGAGCCGGCGAGGGATATGTGCGACGCCGACTCGGATTACTCATCGCACGATCGTGCACGCGAGCGAGCCCACCAGCGAATGCGATTCGAATTCTCTATGCCCGACTCCGCGGTGTGCTCCAACGATGGCGTCTTCCCGGTCGTCTACTCTCCATCTTTTATACAACCAACCGCATACCAAGCAAACTGGCCGTCCACACAGCCGTGCACGCATCCAGCTAGCTTCGGGTCAAAACGTGGAGAATGTAGCACGAGCAGTCGAGCAAAGCAACGTCGCCGGCTAGCATGGCGCGGCGGCTCCTAGGCCTGGCCAGAAATGCGGCGAAGCTCAAGTGAAAACTCACGACATCTCCTGCTGGCGTGATGGCGACCGAGAACCTGGCCGCTGCCAGGCAAGGCGGCGTGCCGAGCAACAGCGTCATCAGCATGCGCAGCACAGGTGCCCCGCGAAAAGCGTCGGCGGCCGTGGAGCAGCCTGCGGCCTCGCCTCGCCCGTCCTCTTCCTGAGAAACCCATCTCTGATCATGACGTGCTCTTCCTGCACGCGGCCTTTCTTTCAAGTCCGTAGTATTGTATTGTTTCTGAATTCTGATGCTCAAAACCACGATTACAAGGGTAAAATGTTACAGCCAGGATTCAATTTCTCACTTCGCATCTCCCAATTCTCGAGGTCCAGGACTAGTACCTGAAAAAAACAAGCTGCACAAAATAGTCGATACTTGTTTTTTTGGAGATGCCAAATAGTCATTTCGCGGCAGAATGTTCTGGTTTACAGGGATTAAACCATCGTGTGGAATCAGAATTTTTGGCATATACAGCAACATTTCAACTGGTATTTGCAAAAATTACAAACCCGGAGAGGTATTTGCAGAAATGGCACCGTTACCGCACGGCCACCGTGCGGAGCCTCTCCCCGCACGCCACATCGTATGTTGCCGCATGGCCGCCGTGACGGCAACACTCTCCACACCGCCACGTGGCCCCCTCTCTCCCGCCCACACCACCTCAGCCCCCCTCTCTCCCCCTCTCTCCCCGCCCACGCCACCTCAGTCGTTGCCCCACGGTGACCGTGCGGCAATAGCTGAGAGCCCGCCACGTGTCATAATTAGGTTTAGGGTTAGGTTTAGTTAGGGTTTAGTGGTAAATTTGTATCAATTTTTAAATACAGTAAATGAGTTCAAAAAATCTCCTTGTCGCATCCATCAAATCTTTGTCTCCCCTGTCACCTCCTTGTCTCATCCATCAAATCTTTGTCTTCCTTGTCACCTCCTTGTCTCATCTATCAAATTTTTGTCTCTCCCGAAATGCATGGCTTAATTAGCGCGGGGGATAAGGATTCCCCCCCCACAGCGGCTATAAATTAGAGCGAGCGAGCGCGATTTCATTTCGCAGTCGCTCGCTATTTCGCTCGTTCATTTCATTTCGTAGTCGCTTGCTCTCTTGCTGTGTCGATTATATTTTTTTTGGGACATTTCAGTGTTATTAACCGTCGTCATTCGCATGTAGTTTAGTTGTAATTTTTAATTTACAGTGCTAACTAGTTATGAAATAATTAGTAGTAATTAGTTAGTAAATTAGTGTATATTAATTTGTAGTGTTAGTTTGGTCCAATAATAAGAACTATATCCACTGAAGAGCAGAGGAGCATAATCTAATTAGGCTAGCTTATCATGTAGCTTATCACCCCAGGAAAACTACTCTACAATTAAAAAGATAGCATGTTTAATTTACAATCTTTTATGGTAATTAGCCACCTTCTCACAAATATTCCCTCTATTCCATGTGTTGCAAGCCATGTCTCTGCCAGAGCTTCTTGAACACTTCTATGATGAGGATCATCGGTGCAAGCTGTGGATTGCTGGTGACGCTGATGGCCCTCCGTCCCTGGTGCTTCAGGCGGGGAGGGACAACTAGGACCTGAACGATCGCTACGTCCTTATCCTCCAGGACACGAGCTTTTTTCCTTTGTGATGCTGGTGTCCGTCGGACGTCAGATCACATTAGATGCCAGCCTGCTGTCGGCACTTGTCGATAGGTAGAGGCCCGAGACGCACACATTCCACTTTCGGTACGG
Source organism: Hsuehochloa calcarea (assembly GCA_036346395.1). Taxonomy (NCBI): domain Eukaryota; kingdom Viridiplantae; phylum Streptophyta; class Magnoliopsida; order Poales; family Poaceae; genus Hsuehochloa; species Hsuehochloa calcarea. Next base: position 5,024,615 of record CM070606.1, read on the forward strand.
TGAGATGACAGTCACCCTGCAGGATGTCTCGCTCTTGACCGGTTTCCCGATGCGGGGTGAGCCGCTTGTTTCGGGCCCTCCGGGTGAGGACTCGAAGGCCAAGCTAGAGTAGCGGTTCGGCCAACCTCTCCCAGAGCGTATACGTGGTGTACCCCGAACTTGGCTGAGGCAGTTCAGTCAGTGCTCGCAGGGTGCACCCGACGAGGTCGTTAGGACGCACCTCGTTGCTTACCTTCTCCAGCTCTTTGGTTGGGTTATGTTTCCAACCACACAAGGCAATTTTTGCTACCCCAGCTACATCCGCCTCGCCGAGTCATTGGTTGACGCGGAGGCTGGGGCGATGCCTCAGTATAGCTAGAGATCAGCTGTCCTTTGCGCTACAAACCGGGGGTTGTGCGATCCAAATTGGGGAGTAAACTAACAAATATGGATAATAATAGAGCCTTATGTGCAAAGTTACTCGTTCCCTTCTCTGGTGCCTCTTAATTTGGATCGTCCAAATAGATCAGACGGTACCCAGCAGGGGCCCAAAGACCCACAACGCGACCCTCTTTTAGAAATTTTTACCCCATGAGCGTGTCTTACGTATAATGGCGTAACAAGCAGGGTTCGTTTTGTAAAATATCTCACCTCTTCTTCAGTCGCACCAAATAGGCGGAACACCTCTTGTCTCGCGTCGGCGTCGCCCGGTAAGCCAAGATTTGAGCCCCGTCAAGACGCAGGCGGCGGCGTGTCTGATTCGAATTCCGATTGCTGTGCGACGACGGTGTAGTTATAACCTCAATGTGCCTCTTACTGGTGGTCCCGCGCCTCAAATACAAGAAAGTATCGAGTATAATAAACACATATCCACCGCCAGTTTGATCCAGCGGCGCACATCGAGGTGGCTCTCCGCGTCGGACGTAACATAACCACCAGGAAGTGGTCGCATTTCATCGAGCACCTTGCGCGCGGCGTCGACCACATAGCATCCCCTCTCGGCGCCTTCATCACAAGTCTGTAGGTTCTCGGCGTGTCTCCTCTCTCTCTATCTCCCGCGTCGTCATGCGCGGCACTGGAGGGCGACTGTTGGAGCTTTTGCGGCGGGGAGTGTGAGGCGTGCGCGGTGGAGCCGGCCGGTAGAGGCATTTGCCCGAGCGCGGAGGAGCTGCCCCTCGCAGGATGAGCTGGTGAGGGATACGTGCGACGCCGGCTCGGATTACTCATCGCACGATCGTGCACGCTGGCGAGCCCACCCGCGAATGTGATTCAAATTCTCCGTGCCCGACTATGCGGCGTGCTCCAACGACGGCGTCTTCCTCTTTTATACAGCCAACTGTTGGGAATTTTGTGGAGTAGAAGGCTTGAATCACGCCAGAAGCGCTTTCCTAAAGCGATTATTTGCACCCTGTTAAACTGCTTTGAGGGTCTACTGCAAATAAGCTAGTAGGATAAGACAAGTCTAGACGAAGTTTGCACCAAAGCAAAGTGAAAACACGTCGTGAACAGAACAAGAGAATGGGATTATGAAGTGCCTTTCAAAATCTGAAGGACGTCGCCTTATATAGAGTTTGAAAGGATGCGAAATGAAGAGACGCGACTCTTCGAATGCACCCTTCCGTGAAAAGATGTAGAATGAAGAGACACGACTCTTCGAATGTATCCTTTCATGAAGACACACAACTTGTTGTTTGAAAACAACTTCCAACAACCCCCCACTTGTTTTAAAATAAACAGCAAAGTTTTGATGAAATTAAAGGTAGCATAAAAGAATATTAATACAGTTAGGCATCTTTCGATTTGAACCTAACCTTAGTAAATACACAGCAAAGTTTTGATGAAATTAAAGGTAGCATAAAAGCTTTGAACCAATTATTCCTTATATCAAAATCGGTTATGCATTACACATATTCTTTACAACGTTCTGCCCACAATATCCATGAAAAAATTATGAGAGAAACTCTACTCCCATTTAGAGACGGCACTATCTCATTTTTCATATAGGCGAAATTCTTCCAGTATCTCTGTTACTTATAGATACTTGTCCTCAACGACCGAATCTCATTAAGAGTAAAATACTCAACCCTCAAACTGTAACAACCAACATTTTACAATTATATAAATGTTGAATCACCCACATCACAACTTGTTGTTACCATTTGAACCTAAAACGAGTTAATTATTTGTGTTAGGTTGGGTTGCCATTGTTAATGGATTTATTATTGAGTTTAAGTCTCATTTCCAAGGAAGTCTTTTTTTACCAAGTCTCTTGTGAGAGGTTTAGTAAAGGGATCAACAAGATTAACATTTGTTCTCACAAATAATAAAGACATTATTCCATCCTTGATTAATTTCCTCACATAATCATGTCTTAGACTCATATGTCTAGACTTACCATTGTATACTTCACTGTACGCTCTAGCTAAAGTAGCCTGGCTATCACAATGTATTGACAGTGCCGATATATTTTCACGTGCCAATGGAATTTCTAAAAGAAGATCCCTTAACCATTCAGCTTCTTGTCCTGCCGAGCAAGTGCCACAAATTTAAATTCCATAGTGGAATGAGTAATACAAGTTTGTTTCTTGGATTTCTAAGAAATAGCCCCACTGGCTAATGTAAATACCCATCCTGTTATGGATTTGTTATCTCCAACACTTGATATCCAACTTGCGTTAGAATATCCTTCTAAGACAGCGGGAAATCTTTTATAATTTAGACTTAGATTTTTGGTTTTCTTAAGATATCCAAAGACTCTCCCAATTGCTTTCCAATGCTCAACACTGGGGTTACAAGTAAATCTGCTTAATTTACTAATTGCATATGATATATCTGGTCTTGTACATTGCATTAGGTACACCAGACAACCAATAGCACTTGCATATTCAAGTTGAGCTACTGCTCTTCCTCCATTCTTTCCAAGTTTTACGATCAAATGGGGTGTTTACTTCTTTAAAGTTTAGATGTTTGAACTTATCAAAAAATTCTCCACGTAATGAGATTGACTAAGTTCAAAACCCCCACTATTTTGTTTCACTATTTTGTTTCACTTTGATGCCCAAAATAGTGCCTACTTTTCCAAGATGTTTCATTTTGATATAAGAAATAAGAAATCTCTTTATTTCTTTTATGACTCTGGCATTATTGCTAATGATCAACATATCATCAACATAAAGGCACACAAAAATCACAGTGTTTCCCACAACTTTACAGTATAAATATTTATAAAAAATGTTGTGAACAAATTTGTTTGAAAGTATGGTTGAATCAAAATTTTCATGCCACTTCTTAGGCGCTTGTTTTATTCCATATAAAGACTTGACAAGTCTACTTACTTTTTGTTCATTTCCAAGTAGAACAAAACCATCTGGTTGTTCCATGTAAATCTCCTCATCGAGATCTCCATTTAGAAATGTTGTTTTGACATCCATCTGATGAACATGTAAGTTATGCAACGAAGTAAGAGCGAATAATATTCTTATTGTAGTTATTCTTCCTATCGGTGCATAAGTGTCAAAATAGTCAATTCTTTCTCTTTGCCGAAATCCTTTGGCTACTAATATAGCCTTGTAAGTATTTAGTATACCATCCGCATGATACTTTCCCCTAAATACCTGTAATACTCTGAAAATAATAATAATATTAATAATCACGTCTTAAGGGTCGGAGCGTAATTAATCAAAAAGTATACATAAAAACAGAATTTCAGAATTTTTAAGAGCTATATAAATAAATCGTGGGAATTCTAGAAAACCCTAGCAGCTTTTCTTTTCTTTTTTTCCACCGCGCCGCCCCAGCCGATTTCCTCTGCAGCCTCTTCGCTGTGGCGTGGTCTGCCTTCTTTGCTGTTGCCGTTACATTGCTGCTGCATTCTTCTTATTGCGCCATTACCGCGGTCGTTCTGCTTCTTTGCCGATTCGCATAAGGTCGCTTCTGCCGTGAAGCGCCGCCGGCGTCGCTTCTCGAGATCTGCTGCGTCATTGCGTTCTTCTTCTTCTTCTTGTCTTGCCGATCTTCTTATTGCTGAAGCGCTGAAGTTCTTGCTTGCATTCGCGTTGTTGCGTGTGGGAGCCGCAATCAAGCAATCGGTCGTGAAGCCGGCCGCTTCTCGCGTCATTAGTTGGCAATCGTGGGGCGTGCATACACAGGTGTGAGGTTTGCTAGCATTAAATACATATTTTCCTCTGGTTTGCTAGACACTGTTAATTAGAGATTATAATTGAGGTTAATTAGAGAGGGTTCTATAGTTTTTAGTCAAAGTGCCGAGTAATAGATCTGCCTAGTTTTTCTGTTTAGCCTGCTGTTCTGTTGAACGATTTATTCGGCTACCTTAATGACGAATTTTGGAAATATCATCTACTAGTTAATTGTAGATAATTTCGATATCTTTCTATAGCATATTTAAACCTGTCAATCGGACAAGTAGAATTCGAGTTATGATTTTCGGAAGACCGCTGTTTTTGCGGTTGTCGTCTTTCGGCGCTGTTTTGGTAGACTGCGGATTAAAAATAGTAAATAGACCAATTAGAGTTTTTGATCTACATGAAAGATGTAGATAATTGTCCAATGGTTCTGTAGAATCTGAGAACGCGAATTTTGGCTGGATAAAACAAAAGTTATGAATTTAGTAAGACCTGCTGTTCCGAAGCGGACAGATCGGCTTTCTGGGCTAAAAACGGAGGGTTAGATGATTTAATTAGAAGACTTTGTAATCTAAGAAAATGTGGAGAATTTTATGAAGAATCCAGAATGGGGTGGGTTGTTGTGATTGGACTTTTGAGTCAAAAGTTACGCTCTTTTTAGTACCTGGACAGCAATGGATAACTATTCGGTACCGGGGTAGCGTGGTATATTTGGGGACAAGTAGGAGCGAAGTATATTGATTGCTATTCTTGTTGCTATAGCTTGTATTGAAGTTTGTGTATTTAATATAGGAGAGGCGTCGTGCTTGTTGCCATCTTCTAGCCAAATTGTGCATCGCAACTAGTAAAGGCAAGTGCATGGTAGACAGCGATCAATGATGATCACTGTGATTCTTTATCTTTTATTACCATTATGGTTGTGCTTTTATTTTGTTTAATTGCAAACAAATAATTGGTATGTTTATATCTTTGTTGACTAGCATGATGAAAAGTTGGACATGATGTTTATGATGGAGTTTGCATATTCATACATAAGCATCTTTGCATATGAGCAGATGATCATGAATGATCACAACTCCACGGGAGTGGAGGAGGTCCCCGATCCTTATGGAGGAACGGGCTTGAGAGTGAATGTTGTCGCGAGCATTCACTCATGCTATACCGTATATCTGCGAAAGAAGTGCATGTGGACATGTAGATTAGAGTTGCATTCATACATGAGATTAATGGATGTGAATCGAAGAGACGATAACTGCATGAGAATATTAATAGAAGTACCTGTGATGTTAATGAAATTATTGAATGCTGTTGATTTATTATTGTTCGTTGTTTATGGATGTGTTTGCTGAGTCGTGGACTCACCCTTGCTCTATTGTTGTCTTTAGGTGATCTTCGAGGATGCCGTAACTGAGAGCGAGTAGAGCACATGGACAACACATGATCATTTGCCATAAGAATCTTTTCATTCACAATTGGATTACTCTAGACCATGTTAGAGGTTGAATAAAGTTTAGGACAACGTTTTGGACTAGACTATTTGTTTCAATAATTTGGATTCATTGGTTGATGCTATTTTGGATTATTTACCTGGTTATATCCCCCTTGTTTATTTATTATCGTTTGATCCATATTTATGCATGTTCTTTTGTGACCCATGGATATGTTTATTGTTGTTTTCTTGCTGTAATTTTATAGTGTGTCGATAATTATTAGTTTCGAGGGTAGTTTAGTGGCATTCCAGGCTCAGTGTTGGGCTGGGGTGTTACAATACCCACTTGGATTCAATTGTTTTAGACCCCTGTGGTAAATCGACAAGCCTCCAAGTTTGGTTAGATATTATAGAATCCATTTCATCTTGAATGGCTTCTTTTCAGAAAATCGAGTCTCTAGAATTCACTGCTTCATTATAAGTGCTAGGATAATCTTCCACTTGAAGAATAAGAGGCACCTTTCGAATAAAATTCTCTCTATTTCCTTCAACCAAAAATAATGAAATACGCCGAGAATCTATTTCGTCTGGTCCTAAAACCTTAGCTTTACGAGCATGTTTACTCCGAACCTCAAGTTGTTGTTCAACAATTTCGAAGAATTCTCCTCTTGAGAGTTGTTTAAATTTTGTTGTTATTCAACACCCTTTAATATATTCTTCTCTTGAGAATCTCTAAGGTTTTGAGAAGTTTTACCTGTAGTGGTTAAATTCTCAAAAAACTCTACATTTTGGATTCAACAATTATATTGGACTCTAGGTTTAAAAGTCTATAAGATTTTCTGTTTGCGGCATAGCATACAAAAGCACTCTTAAATCCTCTTGGAGCCAACTTGGTCCTTATAGGATCAAGGTTCTTGTAGTAAGCAAGTCACCCCACACTTTAAAATACCAAATTACATGCTTTCTTCCTTTCGATATCTCATATGGAGAAACTTGACTTTTCTTTAGAGGAATTCTATTTAGAATACATGAAGCAGCAAGTAATGCTTCACCCCAAAGACTAAAAGATAACCCTGAATATATCAACATAGTATTTATCATCTCAAGAAAAGTTATATTTTTACGCTCTGCCAAGCCATTTTGTTGTGGTGTTCTTGGAGCAGAACTTTGGTAGATAATACCATTATCTTCACAGAATACATCAAATATATTTCTAAAATATTCTCCACCTCTGTCACTTCTTAGAATTTTAATTTTCCGACCTAATTGATTTTCCACTTCTGTTTTGTGAACTTTGAAAACACCAAAGACATCGTCTTTCCTTTTCAGCAAATAAATATAAGAATATCTAGAGCAATCATCAATAAAAGTAATGAAATAGCTATTTCCACCTCTAGTTAATATGCCATTAAGTTCACATATATCTGAATGTATAAGATCTAACAAGTTAGAACTTCTTTCTACACTATGAAAAGATTTTTTAACCATCTTTGATTTAACACAAATTTCACATTTATTAAACTCATCAGTTTTACAAGAAATCAAACCATGTTTAACCAATCTTTTCATAGTGCTTATACCAACATGTGCTAATCTATCATGCCATAATGAAACAGAGTCAATCACATAAGCAGAATAAGAAGATTTATTTATTGTTGTAGCATTAGTATTGTCAATAGTACATAGTTTTATCACCCCATTACATGAATACCTCTTTCCTACAAATACACCACCACGGGTCAAGATTAACATGCCCGATTCATACACAGTTTTGATACCCAGCTTCCCAAGAAGATTACCACTTACAAGGTTCCTATTCAGATCTGGCACATGAAGAATGTTCGCCAACGTAATCTTCTTTCCAGAAGTGAAGTTTAGTTCGATGCTTCCTTTCCCACGCACTTTGGACCGATTTTCATTTCCCATATATATTTCTTGTCCATCGGTTGCATCAACATAAGTCCTGAATAAAGACTTATCATATGAAACATGAACAGTGACACATGTATCATACCACCATTCAGAAACTTTACCTTGTACCGCCATGACTTCACTCACAGCAGCGATGATCTCATCATCATCCATTTAGTTGCACATGCTGCATTTTTGTTATTTGCACCCTTGCGGTGCCTACAATCACGAGCAAAATGCACATTCTTGCCACAAACATAGCAACTTTTTCCTTCTGCACTTTTCTTCTTAAAAACACCTTTGTTTTTCTTGGGTCTGATATGAAAACCTTTATTTCCACCTTTCTTGTTAGGCTTGCTGTCACTTACAGCATTTGCCTTGGAGGAACCAACGTTAAGATTGATATTTGCATTTTTTTTCTCTTACCCTCGAGTCCTCTTCGATTCAAAGGTGCTTCTTAATTTGCTCTAAGGAAAGATCTTAAGAATTATGCATAAGTCTTTTCCTGTGGTTACTCTAAGTTGGTGGCAATTTCGTAACAATTGCACCAACCTGAAAAATTTCAGGAATATCAATCTTTACCACCTTCAGTTTATTCACTATCATTTGTAACTCATGTACTTGAGAAAGAAGGGATTTATCTTCATTCATTTTAAAGTCGAAGTACCTAGAGATAAGGAACTTCTTTGTACCTTCCTCCTCTGCTTTGTATTTGCTCTCCAGAGCATTCCAGATGCCTCTTGCTGATGGCGTGTCGGTGTAGAGATCATACAAACGGTCGGAGAGGGTGTTGATAATGTGTCCACGACACATCAAATCATCTTCATTCCTCTTTGTTCTCTCTGCCTTTCGTTCGTCGGTGTCATTCTCCTCGGGCGCTGGTACTGGAAGAAGCGCTAGATCAAGAATGTAGAAGAGCTTCATGGTCGTGAGGAAGAACTTTAGTTTGTCCTGCCAGCGGGTGAAGTTCGTGTCGTCGAAACGATCAAGTCGCATCATGTCTTGATTCATGAACTTGATGGCGGAAGCAGAAGCTCTTGACTCCATGATAATCGCTTTAGACTGTTGGGAATTTTGCGGAGTAGAAGGCTTGAAGCACGCCAGAAGCACTTTCCTAAAGCGATTATTTGCACCCTGTTAAAATGCTTCGAGGGTCTACTGCAAATTAGCTAGTAGGATAAGACAAGTCTAGACAAAGTTTGCACCAAAGCAAAGTAAAAACACATCGTGAAAAGAATAAGAGAATGAGATTGTGAAGTGCCTCTCAAAATCTGAAGGACGTCTCCTTATATAGAGTTTGAAAGGATGCGAAATGAAGAGACGCGACTCTTCGAATGCACCCTCCAGTGAAAAGATGCGAAATGAAGAGACGCGGCTCTTCGAATGCACCCTCCAGTGAAAAGATGCGAAATGAAGAGACACAACTCTTTGAATGCATCCTTTCATGAAGAGACACAACTTGTTATTTGAAAAAAACTTCCAACACCAACCGCATACCAAGCAAACTTATCGTCCACACAGCCGTGCAAGCATCCAGCCAGCTTCAGGTCGAAACGTGGAGAACGTAGCACGAGCAGTCGAGCAGAGTAGCGTCGCCGGCTAGCATGGCGCGGCGTCTCCTGGGCCTGGCCAGAAATGCGGCGAAGCTCAAGCAGAAACTCATGGCGTCTCCTGCTGGCGTGATGGCGACCGAGAACTTGGCCACTGTCAGGCAAGGTGGCGTGCCGAGCAACAGCGTCGTCAGCGTGCGCAGCACAGGTACCCCGCGAGAAGCACCGGTATTTTCAGAAATGACAAACCCAGAGAGGTATTTGCAGAAATAGCACTGTTGTCGCACGACCACCATGCGAGCCTCTCCCCTTTCACCACGTGGTCCGTTGCCGCACGACCGCCGTGCGGCAACGCTCTCCACGCCGCCACGTGGCCCCCCTCCCCGTCTCTCCCGCACGCGCCACCTCAGCCCCCTCTCTCCCCGCCCGCACCACCTCAGTCGTTGCCGCATGGCGGCTGTGCGACAACGGCTGAGAGCCCGCCATGTGTCGTAGTTAGGTTTAGGGTTAGGTTTAGTTAGGGTTTAGTGGTAAGTTTGTACCAATTTTTAAATATAGTAAATGTGTTCAAAAAATCATAAAATTTTACGTGGAGCCTCGCTGATACAATGTACTTGCTTGTGTAAATTTTCCATAATTTTATTCATTCATATTTTTTCTCGCTATTTCGTGTCATTATCATGTTTGTGCGAGAACAAAAAAAAACAACAAAAAATCGTGCTATGTGTTGTTTGCCCTGAATGAGGCCCTCCTCCATCTGCATTTCTTTTCCACCGAAAGCATCAATCACTTATATATCCCGTCACCTCCTTGTCTCATCCATCAATTTTTTGTCTCCCCTATCACCTCCTTGTCTCATCCATCGAATCTTTGTCTCCCCCGAAATGCATGGCTTAATTAGCACGGGGGATAAGGATTCCCTCCCACGGTGCTTATAAATTAGAGCAAGCAAGCGCGATTTCATTTCGCAGTCGCCCGCTGTGCTCGTTCATTTCATTTCGTAGTCGCTCGCTCTCTTGTTGTATCGATTATATTTTTGGGACATTTCAGCGTTATTAACCGCCGTGATTCGCAGGTAGTTTGGTCGTAATTTTTAATTTACAGTGTTAACTAGTTATGAAATAATTAGTAGTACTTAATTAGTAAATTAGTGTACATTAATTTGTAGTGTTAGTTTGGTCAAATAATAAGAATTGCATTCACCGAAGAGTAGGGAGTATAATCTAATTAAGCTAGTTTATCACGTAGCTTATCACCCTAGGAAAAACTACTCTACAATTAAAAAGCTAGCATGTTTAATTTACAATCTTTTATGGTCATTAGCCACCTTCTCACTAATATTCCCTCTATTCCATGTGTTGCAAACCATGTCTCTACCGGAGCTTCTCGAACACTTCTACGATGACGTCCATCGGTGCAAGCTGTAGATCGCCAGTGACGCTGATGGCCCTCTGTCCCTGGTGCTTCGGGCGGGGGGACAACTGGGACCTGAAAGATCGCTACGTCCCTATCCTCCAGGACATGGGCTTGTTGCTCTTTGTGAGGCTGGTGTCCGTCGGACGTCGGATCACCTTAGACGTCAGCCTGCTATTTGCACTTGTCGACAGGTAGAGGCCTGAGACGCACACATTCTACTTTCGGTGGGGTGAGATGACGATCACCCTACAGGACGTCTTGCCCTTGACCGGTCTCCTGGTCTGGGGTGAGCCGCTTGTTCCGGGGCCTCCAGGTGAGGACTCGAAGGCCGAGTTGGAGCATCGGCTCAGCCAACCTCTCCCGGAGCGTATACGTGGTGTACCCTGGACTTGGCTGAGGCAGTTCAGTCAGTGCTTGCAGGGAGCACTGACGAGATCCTTAGGACGCACCTCGTTGCTTACCTTCTATAGCTCTTTGGTTGGGTCATGTTTCCATCTACATAGTGTGATTTTTGCTACCCCAGCTATATCCGCCTCGCCGAGTCGTTGGTTGACGCGGAGGTTGGGTCATGTTGGAGATCAGCCGTCCATTGCGTCACATATCAGGAGTTATGTGACGCTTCGCAACGCGGCACCGCTGCTACCCCAAGCTTGGCCGTCTGCTACGTGCTCTTATAGCTGTGGAGTTTAGAGCACTGCCCTGTTGGAAAGCTGTCCATCGAGATAGCGGTGCACCCATACCCAACTCCGCAAGTCCAGATAGACGGGTACACCATGGGCTTACGATGGACTGTTGGCTGTCTGCGCTGGGCCAATGCAAGTCCGACGAGGTGCTACTCATTGTACCACAATGAGTTCGAGTCGTTGCACGAGAGCAATATCATATGGAATCCATGCTATCCGAGTTCGTGCACACGGTAGCGCCGCACGGACTGTCCGTGCAATGCATTCGGGATGTAGTACTGTGGATGACGGACTGCCACCTGGTGTTCACACATATGGTGGAGCCATACCCGCTACAACGTGTAATGCGACAGATTGGTGCGCACCAGGTCGTGCCTCCGGACGGCAGGCCCATGCCACGAGTCGTACACGTATGAGTCAAACTTCATCCGAGTAATGTTTTATAGTTCTTACGTGCTCCCTTTTTGACATTAATTTTTCCGAAATGCAGGAGATCGAGACAGGGTGGGCATACTCAGGACTGGCGCCCAGTCCAGCACGAGTGGACTACGACATGGACGGAGAGGACGCATGGGGATGTATTGCGTGTCCCGCGTCCGTACGACCCTAAGATGTACGGTGCGTACATGGAGTGGTACGTGCCACGGACACGCGCAAGACTCATCATTCCTCCACCGGAGCGCCCGAAGCCGGCGACAAAGTGTTGGACCGAAAAGGCGACTAGAGGGGGGGTGAATAGGAGCACGCTCACTTTTTCATAAATTATGAATTCAACACAATTTCACTCCAATAGCTATAAGGAAGCTATGAATATCAATATACCAGTACAGCAGAAGACTAGTATTGAATCCAATTTACCCCCTAAGCAATATGACAAAATCACCAAAGATTGAAACAATTTAATGTACTGGCGGTCTGACCTCTGTTATATTGGCGGTCGGACCTCTGACCAAATTGGTCGGACCGGTGCTCTCGGGCGGTCGGACCTCTGACCAAATCGGTCGGACCGGTGCCCTCGCACGATCGACCGCCAGTCGAGCAACGCGAAGAATGACCCAGATCACGACGAAGTTGAAAATAGATCTAACTTTTGATTCTCAACTCCAAACTTCATGAAACTTGGTATACACCTTCTCTATGATATTAAGGACCTATTCCAATCAACAATTATGATAATTCTTGGACAAACAAAGATCCTTTACGATCTGATTGGAGAAGGGTCTAAAACCGAGCAAAAGTGAAAACTAGATCCAATCACTTGCTCGTGGGTGATTGATGATCACGAAGATCCTAGATGAGTTCCCACACAACACAGGGAGCTAATCCACGTGACGATATCAAGCAAAAACTCGTGGATCAATGAAAGCCCTAAAATTACGAAATTGAAAGCAAGAACGAAAAGAGACTTATCTCAAGCAAACCTTGCATAGATTAAAACGTGATTGATGCTGGATTACACCCACTCCATCAAGGATCAGTGCTCAATCCAAGATCACGAAAATGCAATCAAACCTTCAAGAACCCTAGCCTCCACGCCTAGCTCTCCCTAAACAAAATTAGGGTTTTCTAATATAAAGAGGGTTAAGAGATGGTGCAGCCATCATCCTCTCCTATTTATAGTGGAGGCTTAGACCTTCTAGAAGTTTGATCCTATTGGGCTCCCGTTAAGGCCCAAAACAAATGGGTCACACACGCACGCTTTGCAAAGCGCCGTCTTTAACCTTTTGACCTAAACAGCTTCACCTAGCTCCATCTTGCGCCTCGGATTTGCTAATAGGTCACCCTTGTCCATCTTGCGTCACGCTTGAGTCATTGACCTCACCCGGCATCGTCGATCGTTCTGGACCTCAGCTCTCCAAGCCTAGTCCCGATCATCCTCGCCGTTGACCGTCGTTGACCACCAAGCAACCTGCACAACCATAGACAAGTAAACCGATTTTGGGAACAAGCATCATGCAATACATATGCCCTGAAACTCATGACTTTGACCTAACCAACGAACAACGCCGCCACGAAGGCCGGCGTTCAAGTGACAACCGGTCCGATCGCCCCTCAGGGCCGGTCGGACCTCCAGCCTTGCCGGTCGGACCGCCAGCTATAGGCCGGTCCGACCGCCCAAAAGGACTTAGCCGAATTTCAAGCCCTGAAATTCCGAAACCTTCTGGAAATTTAAAACGAATAGAACTTTTGACTGGAGACTCCAAAAATTATGGGACCAATGATTTGGGAGTGTTAATCCTGGGTCCTAACAAAGACTAGTTAGGATAATGCCTTCCAAAGGTTAGTTAGCAAAACTGGTCGTAAGTAAAGATTTTCTTACTTGCTAGTCGAATGTCAAGTTCTTGACTTCGTCATCGTGGGAGGCAGCACTCTTTGCACACTACTCTTCCCACGACTTGATACTCATTTCTGTTTCTTTGCCGATACGGGTAAACTCGTTGATGACCAGGGTCTTTGATTCGACCTCAATCTGAAGTTTACCCATTTCGACATCTTTTTCTATCAAGGGAAAAGAGTTAGAAGAAGAAAAGAAAGTTAATTATATAAGTAGTATTAAGTTCAGTACTTACTGTTTATCTCATTATGTAACTCATGAGTTGCAGAATTAACCTCCTGAAGCTTCTTCAACAGGTCTTCTTTTTCCTCCCTTAACTACTTTGTCTCGGCTTTCTCATAGTCGAGTGAATCAGCTAAGGTCTTTTCGTCACTCTTAAACCTACAAAGGTTAAAGTCGATATGAGAACAGGATAAGTAGTCGAAATTCCAAAGACTACATGTGACTCGTAGTCCATGGAAGATTTCTTTTGCTTCTTCTCATCGACCACGTTTGATCGAAATTCGAGTTGAGGGATAGGGGTCACTAAGACCACGCCTAGTCGTAGGTCTTGAGCGATAATTGCCACTCCTTGAGCCTCCTGACTCTCCTGATGGCCGAGACCTATCTCGATCACCCCAACATCGCAACACTTCCCTCGTCCACGGGCCCTTCTTACGCATCAGTTTCCTACAAAAGAAATAAAACTCTTCCAGTTCTCCTTTTCTGGTTGCTTGACAAAGCCACGAGAGTCGAAACTGTGAAAGTCTTGTTGTCGTAGTAGAAGTGTACCTTAGTCTTGGGGGCTTCATGTTTGAGAGCTTCGGTCACTTCAGCCACCTCTGCTTTCTATGTAGCAGCCATATCTGAAGCGAATTTCCCAAAGGGCCTGGTCGAAGTAGCGCCTCCCTTGTCGACGACCCTCACAAGGCGACACCTTTTGGCCGCAGGAACCTTGCTTTCCTCCACCCCCGTTCTGATGACCATCAATTCGACCTCTTCATCGTCTTGACGGTCTTTTATGCCTACTTTATCCAGGAGTTAGAAAAATAAATATTACTAAGTGGTCGTTTTTCACGACCATCACTTGGTCGTAAGTCTTTCTACAATCAGTACCAGTCGTAAGTTTTTCTATGCCAATCCTGAAGGGATATAGGTAGGCTACGCTAGCTGACAATTAAAAATTGTACCACATAAAACAGGATACCACTAGAAGCAAGAGATCACAGATCGCTACCACCCGATGCGCAATGCAGTGAAGAAGAGTTGGAGCAGTCTGGTCCAACGAAGAGAGTGTCGATGTAGTGGTCGTAGACGATCGTTCGACGTAGTCGATCGTCCATGGTAGTCGATTGTTCTTGCAGTCGATCGTCCAACGTAGTCGTTGCCGATCGTCTCCTCCAGTAACCAATCGCATTCCTTGCAAAACCACGGATCATCCTCAAGCGCAACAGCAACCGCTGTAGAGCCTCTATGGTATCCACACGTCCAGGGTAGGAACCTCTACGGCGGTGTTCTAGCACCAAGACGCACAGGAAGGCTCTCTCAAGAAGATGACCGCTAGGGTTTGGTGGAACAACTCACGTATCCTCTTCTCTACTTCCCTTCCCGAATAGCCTCAAGCATCTCCTTATATAGTGCCCGTGGCGGATCCTATTCGAAAACATTTGACGAATCGTATCCGTACTTGTTCGTTCCAACCCGTTAAGTTTGTGACCCTGTAAGTTCATGTGTAGCTTGGTTGTGACTCAGAAACTTTTTCTAACCACGAGTCGTTAGTGGTACCTAGCAGGACATAATGATTCACGAATACATACAAATTATATCGAATGAACCTTATTGCAATATGATCTACGACCAGATCATTATCAGTTACGACCAGCTCGTATTTGGTCTCAACAAGTTCGTAACTCCTTACGACCAGATTTCGAGCACTTAGTGATTATGTTCGACCATTCTATGACCAGCTCGTATCTCTATACGACTAGTCCGTATGTGTTCGAACTAAAAGACCTGCTCATGTATTCTCCCTTTGCCTCACGATATCTGGTTGAACTTGGTGAGATGTTGTGTCATCCAAGAACTGTTCAATACTTTCTCGGTCAAGTGTCGGATAACTTCATATGGTCGAACTCTTCGACCACCAGTGGTATGGTCATGCACTTTCTTTACCCGACCACATCGAGTGGCCCAGAGACATATCTCCTGTTATGTTAGGAGGGACAAATCCCATATCTGACCAGTCACATTCCTCCGCATGTTTCATAGCATACTTGAAATCTACCTTTACGACTACCCAGTTACGGAGTAGCGTTTGGCAACCCCAAAGTGTACTCTTACACTATGCTGAACTCAGGTCTAAGGATTATACATCATCATTGCTTGAGACCAACTGATGACACATGAAATCATAACAATCTCAGTAGTGTCTCAAGGTGGGTTAATCCAACACCATGTTTCTAACATGTGTTCACATTATTGATTCGATATCCCTATATCCATAACCGGTGAAACATGATCATCAATCAATACAGGTGCTAGTCGATAGGATCACAGGTGTTCCGACCTGGGATACATTTAGAACAACATCATATAAGTTAAAAGAGCTTCACCAACAAGTCACATACTTGTTAATCTTTATAACAGATGATTCATTCAAGGAACAGAATGATAGTTATTCAATAACTAATAAGTATAGACGTGATACAATCATCTATATGATTGCCTCTAGGGCATATCACCCATAGTATCTCACTTGCACTAGAGTCCATCATATATGTATCTTATACTCATTGCTCTTATGTGCGCCTCATGCTTAGGTTGTGGCAGATGCTTTGTTAATGGATTAACAAAATTCAAATCCGTGTGTACTTTGCATTATGATCTTCCACAAACCATGGTCTAAGACTTCTACCACATTGGTCTAAGACTTCGATCACCCTAATATGAAATCATCCTTGTCGGTTTGAAAGCTAGCATCAGTGTAACCATTTACGAGCAACTCTTCCTCACCACCATACACAAGGAATGCATCCTTAGTCCTTCTCACGTACTCAAGGATATTCTTGACTGCTATCTATTGACCTTCACCTGGATACAACTGATATCTGATCGTAACACTTAGAGCATACGACACATCTGGCCGTGTACATAGCATAGCATACATGATAGATCCAACAACCAAAGCATATGGAATTCTACTCATCTTGTCTCGCTCATCAGTGGTCGTAGAACACTGACTCTTGCTAAGATTAATGACATGCACCATGGGCACCAGTCTACGACTAGCTCGTATCTCCATACGACTGGTCTGGACTTGGTCGTATCACCATACAGGCCATTGGCACCAGTTTGGATCTGGTCATATCACCATACGACTATATACATATCTTGGCTTAATCCACTTAGCCTTTTAGATCTATCTCTATAGATCCTTATACCAAGAGTATATGCAGAATCTCCTAAATCTTTCATTGAGAAACTATTTCTTAATGAAGTTTTAACAGATTCAAGCATTTGAATATTATTTTCGACTTGTAGTATGTCATCCACATACAAGATCCAAAAACACAAGCTTGCTCCCACTAACCTTCGTGTAAATACAAGGTTCTTCTTCATTCTTGATGAAGTAAAACCCTTCGACAACTTCATCAAAACGAATGTTCCAACTCCGAGCTACTTGCTTCAATCCATGTATTAATTTCTTAAGCTTGCATACCTTTCTAGCTTCCTTTGGATCGATAAAACCCTCAGGATGTGTTATGAACACGTCCTCACTTATATTTCTATTTAGGAAAGTCGTTTTCGCATCCATTTGTCATATCTCATAATCGAAATATGCAACAATTGCTAGATTGATCCGAATAGGCTTAAGCATCGTGATAAGCGAGAAGGTTTTATCACAATCAACACCTTGAATTTGTTTGAAACCCTTTGCGACCAGTCGTGCCTTATGAATGAGAACATTTCCATCAATATCTATCTTTTCTTAAAAATCCATTTGCACTCAATGGTCGTAATACCATCAGGTGCATCAACCAAGTTCCAAACTTGATTATCATGTCAATTGCCTATAAGGTATGGGATTCAATTCATTTGGTCGAAGTCTCTTAGCATTTATGTTATAGATAGGCATATCCTCAAGATTCAAAACATACAATCTATTCACCAATGGAGCATGGCCATAAAGCATATCTTCAAAAAAAAATTGAACAATAATTATTCTTTATTCTGAACTCATAACCTTCTACTCCTAAACATGAAGCAGAAATAATATTTTTGCTTAAGGCAAGAACATAATAGCAATTATTTAATTTCATAACTAATCCTGAGGGTAAGCTAATGGTAAAGTGCCAATAGCTAATGCAACAACTCTTGCTCCATTATCGACACAGAGTCAACATCTCTTCTTGGCAAACTTCTACTCATTTTCAGTCCCTGCATCGAATTGTAAATATGAGCAACTAATCCGGTATCAAATACCCAAGAACTGGTCGGAGAAGTGGCAAAATTAATTTATATAACATTTATATCTAAACTGGAAGTCTTACTTCCCTTGTTCTTTTTCATCTCTGCTAAGTACTTCTTGCAGTTTCTCTTCCAATGCCCAGTCTCATGACAATGGTAACATTCTGATTTAGGCTTAGGACCCAGCTTAAGCTTCTTAAGCTTAGTCTTGAGACTCCCGATCTCATCTTGAGTCTTTCCTTTGCCCTTTCCCTTTCCCAACTTACCCTTCTTCTTGAAGCTAGTAGTCTTTTGAACCATCATCACATGATTGGAATTTTTTTGTTGCTCTCCTCAGCACCCTTAAGCATGCTATGCAACTCGGTCATTGACTTCTCCATGCCATTCATATGAAAAATCAATATGACAGGCTCAAAACTCGCAGGGAGTGGTTAGAAAATCACATCAGTAGCCAACTCTTGGCTAAGGAGGAAACCAAGCTTTTCTAAGCTCTCAATGTGACTAATCATCTTGATCGCATGAGGACTGATTGGGTTGCTCTCCAACAGCCTACAAGAAAACAATGCCTTGGAGGTATTAAACCTCTCTACCCTAGCTTGATCCTAAAACATACCCTTCAGACCTACAATCATACTACAAGCATCTGTGGTCTCATATTGCTTTTGAAGCTCAGAGTTCATGGTCGCGAGCATTAGGCAATGCACATCGACTGCGTCATTGCAATACTTCTCATAAATATTCTTTTCATTTGAGTAGCATTAGCATTCGGTTCCTCGGGATAGGAATCCTCTAGAACATATTCCTTCTTTTCTTTTTTGAGAACAATTATCAAATTACGAAACTAGTCAATAAAGTTGGTTCCATTCAGCTTTTCTTTCTCAAGAACAGATCACAAAATGAAGGTAGGTGTGGAAGAAGTAGTAGGTGCCATGATCTACAACAAAAATATATGCAAGACTATATTTATGTAAGATCTTCTATTAGACACTCATGTTGGTGGTCATGTTCGACCAGTCTACGACCAGCTCATATCTCCATACGACTAGTCTGGATCTGGTAGTATCACCATATGACTAGTCTGGACCTGGTCGTATCACTATACAACTAGTCTGCATCTGGTCGTATCACTATAAGACCAGTCCATACCTGGTCGAACTTAATCATCAACAGTCAATAAAATATACTCCCACTATATGTTCTAAACCATGTTTCCCTTAAACATCATATAGTGAGTTCAAGATCCAAAAAATCATTAAGTCCTAGTGAGCTATGGCATCACTGCTAGAAACCTAGTGATTTTAGATAAACTCTTATTTGTTGGGGGTATCTCTATACCCCGGCGACCAATACTATGCCCTAAGGCCCAAAACCGTTTTGATAGCCTTGTTAAGTTAAACTAATACTATGCATGTGGGTATCCGACACCCACCCTATCTTATTAAGATATTTAATGGCACCCTACTATGGTAGACCCACTACTTAACGATCAAAATCGTGATGGTCGCAGCAATTGAAAAGACCTCAAATTAACTTAATTTTTCTTGAGGGATACTATTCTACCATGCTAAAACATCTAATGATAAAACATGATCAAATAGCAAGACAGGAATAAACATTCACAGATAATCATATTAAACTATAAAATAGTATGACCCTTATCATGACGATCTCTACCACCATGTTTCCTATCCTCTGACCACCATGCTTGAATTCTCCGACCGCATTCATTTACTAAATAAGTACTCCTAAGAGCTAGTAATGAATTACAAATGATAATATCAAGCATCACACGTCGGCCGTTGTACAATAATATGTAGCTCGATGGCTATCTCACAGCATGACACGCAGGCCATGAAAAAATCATATATGCATCACATACATAATTTTCACACTATTCACATCAATCTGTAAAATAAGTTATGCATAGAATACAATTCTATTAGGCGACATGACACATAATGCCATATAACGGGGCTACGACCACGGCGGTCCCGCTAGCCAGTTAGCGGGTGGGGTTTGAAGGGGCAGTGGTCTCAGAAACTTTTCCCCGGACATGAATCTTATTCACGTAACCAAGCCTTGAAAATCATTGGATTAATCATATTAACCCTATTCCGAACCAATCTGATCACTAACTTGATACGACCACGCACTGCGACATACTCCGATGGTGGAATTCCGATCGGTCGGAGTATCATGCAAGACAGTCGTAAACAAGTCGAGTAAATCATCTGGTGCTCTCAACTTATACCTCTTCTCAAACCCATCTACTACCACCGAAACCCGGATCGTTCCATTCATATGAACTAATCTAGGTTACCGTCAACGATTAAATCACCGAACTTACAAATATATAAAAAAAAACACAGAAAAATGGCACGTATCTTCTGGAAAGGAATGGGATTGATCTTTATTGCTATGAACTGGCTATTACAAGGAGTAACACTGAAGCGAAATGCTTGCTATGGTGTTGTGAACTAATCGAATGGTAGTCTTCAAAGTGTCTCCTAATCGATTTCTCTTCTGATGATGATCCTCCTCTCCGCCTTCCGCAGTCCTCCATAAGTAGTTGATGAAGCGTTGGCAGTTATCCCTTGGAGAGACACCTGTTGGGAAGCGATGCGTCTGGTCGGAAAGAGGCGCCAGTTGACAATGTATCAACTGTTGTGTGGTTATATGTCAGTGAGTCATTTAACCGTACTCCGGTGTCTTAGAATTATGTAACATCGCATGGTATGGAATATACGACACGTGTTCCATTCACCACACGGTAAAGGATATACCTGTACTCAGACCCAGATATCAGTTCAAAGTCTTATGAGCATTTGACTAGTCGGAGACTAGGTTAGGAACCTTGTCCAACCAGGATATTTATTATGTAACCTCTGGAATCCTTACGACCAGTGAGGTCGTTAGCCTTAGGGGTTACGACCATGAAGACGTATGGTCTTTTTCTATGTATTAAATAATACATAGAGGTTTCAATCCTCGTCAGTTACTAGACCAAACTAGTAATCGATCCAATCTACTACTTCCATATATCTAGTATATGCGACCAATCTAGATCAAAAACTATGCAGGATGGCTCTGATACCACTGAAGGGATACAGATAGGCTGCGCTAGTTGATAATTAAAAATTCTACCACGTAAACATGGATACCACTGCAAGCAAGAGATCATAGATTGCTACCACTAGGCGCACAATGTAGCGGAAGAAGAATTGGAGCAGCCTGGTCCAACAAAGAGCGTGTCGATGTAGTGGTCGTAGTCGATCGTCCCAGGTAGTCGATCGTCCTCGCAGTTGATCGTCTAGCGTAGTTGATCGTCCAACATAGTCATTGTCGATCATCTCCTCCAGTAACCGATCGCTTTCCTTGCAAAGTTGCAGATCGTCCTCGAATGCAACAGCAACTGCAACAACGCCTCTAGTATCCACACATCTAGGACAGTACCCCGTACGCCGGTGTGTTAGCTCCAAGCTGCACGAGAAGGCTCTCTCAAGAACATGGCAGCTAGGGTTTGGTGGAACAACTCACGTATTCTCGTCTCCACTTCCCCTTCCCCAATAGCCTCAAGTATCTTCTTATATAGTGTCATGACGGATCCTATCTGAGCATGTTTGATGAATTGTATTTGTACTGATTTGTTCCAATCCATTAAGTGTGTGACCCTGTAGGTTCTTGTGTAGTTCGGTTGTGACTCGGAAACATTTTTTGACCACGAGTCGTTAGTGGTACCCAACAGGACATAACGATTCCCGAATACACACAAATTATATCAGACGAACCTTAATGCAATATGATCTATGACCAGGTCCTTATCACTTACGACCAGCTCGTATTTGGTATCGACCAGTTCGCAACTCCTTACGACCAGGTTTCAACCACTAAGTGATCATGTTAGACTAGCCTACAACCAGCTCATATCTCTATACGACTAGACCCTATCTATTCGAACTAAAAGACCTACTCATGTATTCTCTCTTTGCCTCATGATATCTGGTTGAACTTCAGGTGAGATGTTGTGTCATCCATGGACTGTTCAATACTTTCTCGATCAAGTGTCGGATAACTTAATGCGATCGAACTCTTTGACCACCGGTGGCACGACCGTGCACTTTCTTTATCTGACCACATCGAGAGGCCCAGAGATATCTCTCCTGCTATGTTAGGATGAGCAAATCCCATATCTGACCAGTCATATTCCTCCGTATGTTTCATAGTATACTCGAAAACTACCTTTCTGACTACCCAGCTACGGAGTAGTCTTTGGCAACCCCAAAGTGTACTCTTACACATGTAGAAAACCATGCTCATCTCAGGCCTAAGGATTATACATCATTATTGCTTGAGACCAACTGATGACACATGAAATCATAACAATCTCAGCAGTGTCTCAAGGTGGGTCAATCTAACACCATGTTCTCTAACATGTATTCACATTATTGATTCGATATCCCTATATACATGACCAGTGAAACATGGTCATCAATCAATACATGTGCTGGTCGATAGGATCATTGGTGTTCCGACCAGTGACATCTGACCAGGGATACATTTAGAACAACATCATATAAGTTAAAAGAGCTTCACCGACAAGTCACATACTTGTTAATCTTTATAACAAATAATTTATTCAAGGAACAGAAAACACTCATTCAATAACTCATAAATATAGACGTGATACAATCATCTCTATGATTGCCTCTAGGGCATATCACCAACAAATCCCCTGGTCGTAAGTATTTCTATGACTATGAAATCCTAAAGAAGAAATCAATCTTTGATTACCTTTAAACGTTCCATCTTATCCTTTGCGGACAAGACCGCCAGTATTTGAGGAGCCAACACATTGGGTGGCGGGGATTTTTCACAAATGAGCTTGACTCGAGCATCAATCATAGCTTGTGAGATATCTGTATGGGTAAATAAACTTTAAATAGCCAAGATCGAAATAAACAGAAAAAGAGATAAGTTGAAAATTCGTTTACCCTCATAATCCCTAGTTGGATCTTTCGGCCCTGAGTACCCCCACATGGGATGTGCTCGCTTCTTTAGAGGGCTAATACGGCGCGTGATGAAATCCTTCACCATGCTTGAGTTAAAGAGTGTGATAACTCAACAGTTGCCACCTCTTTGGGAATCGCCCCAAAGGATAGAACTGTGAGAGTCGATTGGAATTCTTACACATGTATGTTCGAGAAAACCAAGTATGTCTTTACACCTCAAGTGAAACTACCTTCTTGACCAAGTCCTTTTCTGGTCAAATGAAATACTAGTCGGAAAAGTTTTACTTCTGATCACCATTCTACGACCACCTTGTAGTCGTAAGATTTTCTACGACCACCTTGTAGTTGTAAGGTTTTCTACGACCCTCTTTCCAAGTAAGTTATTTTCACTTGAAGTTGGGGGATAGATGACGAGGATCTAATAATCCTTATTTTATTCATTTATCTATAATTCTTATTATAGATAACAATATCTTTACACTTCTCGAAAGTATACCCCTTATCCATAACGGAGAAGGTCCTGTGCTTTTCTATGATCATCCTCTGGTCGTAAGTTCCTCCTTTTCTCGACAATCCCCTGGTCGTAAGTCCTTCTACGACCAGTCTATGGTCATAAGTTTTACTACGACCACCACCTGGTCGTAAGTTCTTCTACGACCAGTCTCTAGTCGATGGAGCCTACAGACATGTAGGCCTGGTCGATCAGAGAGTCTTCTGCACCATGTTTAATGATATGTGGTAGTTAATTACACTGTTATTCCCTAGAATAACTACATGATTTATCTCGTTGTCCTGATGATAACCATTTGGCTACGTGGGGACGTTACTACTCTAGCCATAATCTCTAGTAACCGCTTCATCAGCTGAAGCGTTGAGGCACCATTTGGACTGGAGAGACCGCCGCCCTCTTCGAGCACTATTTAAAGGGTTGAATCAAAAGGCAGAAGGGACAGAGGAATCAAGAGCACAAGGTATTAGGCATTAGTCTTCCTCTTGATTGTAAATACTCATATTCAATACAATACACACATGAGTAGGGTTGTTATTCTCACAGCAGAAGACCCAAACCTATATAAAATCCCTGTGCTATCTCTCTACGTGGTCAATCTTAGGAGACCCCCCAAATCAAATAGTCATACGTAAGATCGGTTCTAGATCACCGATAAGACATGCTGCAAGATGTAAAATAAGACACGGATGGATAATGAGGCAGACACATCTATAGTACAACCCCGACGGTACGGTACATAGCTGGTATTATAGTCCTGAGGTAACTCGTTAATCTCTTTGTCGTTTAATTTCTTTATGTGATCGACCTTTAAACTCTAGTGAGTATAAAGCGTTTGAATATTACATTATGATTGCGCATAATCCTAGATTTTCTACCATTTCTAGACACACAACAACCAGAGATCTAGTTAAATACTATAATGATTGTCATGCTAAATTAAAAGAACTCTTTAATACCTGTAGATTTTCGGTGGCTTTGACCTCGAACATATGGAATAGTCAAGCTAGGTAGATTTATCTTAGTGTAGTTGCTCATTATGTTAACAACTGACAAATAGGGAAAAATATAGGGTTTAAACTAATTGATGTAGCACATGGGTGAGAATATTACGGACTATATTATCAAAGTTGTGGAAGATTTTGGTGTAACATCCCAATTTTTGGGAGTTTTTGAAATTTTCAAAGTAAAAATAACCGTTTGATTTTCCCTGAATTGTTAAAGCTTAATTTGAAATTTTGGAAATTAAAAACAAATTTAATGTGAGTAAATAAAACTTCAACAAAATAAAAATTGCTTTAGTTGATTATCTAGTTTTTATATTGGCTTTCTTTTTTCCAAGACCTGATTGTTTTTCCATGGAGTTATTTTTATTTCTTTTTAGCTTGCCCGTATTTCAGAGTTCTTTTAAAGCTTTAGATATAAAATAAACTATTTGCATTTCATTGAATAAATGTAAAGATTAAATTAAAATTTCAAAATTAAAACATTTAAATGATTAAATCAAACATTCATTATATTCAAAATGAGTTATTGGATTTTCTGGGTTTTCTTGGATTTTATTCAAGTCGGTGTTGTTCCTTGCAACCGGTCTGTTTTATTTCTTTTTGTCTTCCCAAAAAATATTTTATTTGTTGTAAAATTTAATTTAAAGTATTTAATTAAAATTGGTGGTCTATTTTGAATCTTTAAAATAAAAATAATTGTTTGGATTTTAATGGTTTAATTTAAAGCTTAAATTGAATTTTTGAAGGAAAACCATTTTAATTAATTAAAATAAACTTCAGAAAAATCCAAAACTTTTTTATTATATATTTTCAAGTTCCAAAATATTTTTTAAAAAAAATATTTTTTATTTCCTTTTTTCTCTCTCCTCCTTTCCTAGTTTTCTTCCTTAGCGCTTCTTTCTTTCTTTTCTTTTGTCTTCTTCCCGTGGATAGCTCTGTGCATGGCTTGGATTCCCGGCCGCTTGCTGTCACCCTGGCGCCCTTGCCCTGGCCTCCACCAGTGTCTCGTGCACCTCGCCCTGGATTCCCGCTGCCCCGTTCCTCTGCACCCGGCGCCGACCTGGCCTGCTGCTGCTTGCTCAGCGTCGTGCAGCCAGAGCCCACCAGCTCCATGTGCTATGCTCCTCCCTTCCTTCTGTAAAACCAGGAGCTCTTCCCCTCCTTCCCTCTCCCTCCCTCTCTCTTCCTCTCCCCCAAGCTCCAACAGAAGCTTACCAGCAAACTCTCTCCCTCTTCTCCATTGCCGGCCGCATGCTCCCCCCATGCTGCTCCCTCCTCCCCCACAGAAGCTCCCCCACGTCGCCCAGCATCCTCCCCCCCATGCTGCTCCACCCGAGCCTGGCTCCATGCTGTCGGCCATGCTGCGCCATGCACCACCGAGCTCCCTTCCTCTCCTGTAAAACTGAGCATCCAACAGCTTCCTCTCCTCCCCTTTCTTTCTTCTCAACCCAAGCTCCACTATCAGTAGCCACCACCGTGAGCTCCCTCCTCCACATCTTGTGCACACACGTTCTAGCTTCATGCAAAACTCCAATGCATGCAACACTCACGACTAGATACTAGAACTCATGCACGTACTCATGCAGCAATCTTCACCGCCTCCGTTCTCCCTCTCTGGTCGTCCATTCTCCGCACCAACCATGTCACGGCGAGCCTCTCAGCCTCCCCTTCCTATCCCTGGAATTCACCCCTCTCTCTCGCCACAACCAAAAATTTCCGCCAGCGGCCGAACTACCTTCTATCATCGTTTTCGGGGCCATCTCTGATTCCCCGATGACATCGTCCATGCCATTGGCTTCGCCTCGCAACGTTCTACACAGTGCTCCCTTCCTTTCCCCCGAAGCGCCTCCGGCTCACCGGCGCCACCGTCTCCCCGTAGCCGATTGTGCGTCGCCTTCCCCGTTCTCTCTCTCCGGTGATCGCTTTGCTGCTCCACCCACGTCATAGCGTGCCCCTTGATCACTTCATTCTGTCCCCCGAATTCGCCCCCTCTGTCTCGCTTTCTCCGGTAGGGAACGCAATTCTCCCATCGCTGGCCAAACTACCTTCCACCGCCGTTTTCTGGCACCGTCGACCATTCCCCATCAACATCGTCACCACCATTGGATTCTCCTCGCAATGTTCTACGCCATGTTCCCCTCGCCTTTGCCGGCGCATCACCGGAGCAGCATCGCTTCCTTGCGCTGGAAGCGTCCCAACAGTGTTTTTCGCACCGTCGCCGCGTCGGACCTCCGCTGGCGACGCGACCACCACCATTGGGTCCGCCTCGCTCCTGGAATTCCATTTTGCTAGTTCACAGTCCGCCCCTCCCTTTCCCTCGTCGGCGCCATCATTTTTTACTGAGTCTGCACTATTCAGGTCTGATTGATTTTCTATATTTTATGTGAAGGCAAACTTCCGGATATTCGTTCCCCTTCATACGAAATCCGATTCTGTCGATTCTTCATTATAAATTCAGCACCTCTCTTTTGCTACTAATTTCATAATTTTTGGATTTTATTTGGATTTATTGTATTTATTTGGCTCTTTTCGCACGTGTAGATTTCGGCTTCTCTGAAGAATTATTGGAACCGTTTGCCGAAGCACTTCAAACCTTCAACGAAGGCAAGTCGTAGACCTTTGATCATGTTGTACCTATGTTATAAAATTATATTATTTCATATCAACATGCATAGCTAGTTTTATAATAACTGATTTCGGGAATAGTTAATTACATAATTGCCATTATGCCTCCTTGATAAATTGAGAATGACATGTTCTCTTGAAGAACATAAATCCTTGGACATCTTAGGAAGGTTAATTATTAGTTGAACATAATTGTATTACCAACATGGGCGCGTATTATGCTTAGCCACGCTTTAGTTACCCGGTGGGATTCGTGATCATATACTCAAAGAATGATTGAACTTAACTAAAGGAAATATGGAATTATGGCGTGGCCACTGTTGTTAAAAGATGTTGTGCCATGGAAAGGGTTGCCATTTGGTCGGGTTGAACCAAAAATGATTTATGCTCGGGCAAGTGATTGTACAGTAAAGGGGGTGCGGGAAGCACATTGGGATGTGGTAGTCTCGCCTGAGCAACCACCTAAGGACTTAACTTTGTACACCATTGATCTGGGCCATGACGTGCAACCACAAGTCCATTATAGGGTGGACTTGGCCAACTAATTAGCAAAATTTTGAGTCAGTTCTGTTTGGGTTGATGAGCGGCGCAAGAGGGGGCCGAGAAGGCGAATCCTTAGCGAGCAGAACCGAGTCAAAATGCAACTTTGTAAAAGCCTTGTCACGTGCTCTAGACTGCTTACCTAAGGTAGTGAGCGGTGGTATCGATGGATGCCAAACAAACTAGACAAGTCGGGTCTTGTGGGAAAAGCTGTACAAACTTTGCAGAGTGTAAAAAACTATTCAAATAGATGTGTCTCTGGTTATGGACATGCTCGATGATTTAACGCAAAGGGTAGATTTTTCATAAAAATGTTGGAATAGTTTGGTTGGAATGGTTGGGAAGTGAACAGGATGTTCACTATTTATTTCAAAGAACTTGATTACTTATGTATAAACCTTTTAAACAATGCTTTACAATCTACTTACTGTATTTACTGTCAATATTGCTTTCTGCAAAATAGCCATAAAGTTATCCTTGTTCAAACCTTGTATGAATACTATTTGCATATATTTTCCTACGACTTGCTGAGTACTTTATGTACTCACGGCTATACGTCAATTGTTGATCAGTCCCCGCAGAAGAACCAGGGAACACCGAGTTCTACGAGGATGAATTCTTTGAAGACTTTGTGAACTAGGTCGCGTCCTCCACTCGATTGCTTATGGGCATGTTGATTGGCCTCCATGAGATGTATTGGATTTCCGCTGCAAGTTACTCTTTTGTTGTTAAGCCCTGCGTGGCGACCTTTGTAAGACTTGACTATAAGGTCCTTTTGTTGCTAATTAATATTACTTTGTCTGCTTCATTAGCTTCTTTGTGGTATGGATACGATAACATCATTGTTGCAACTGTATGAACTAGCTACTGATCTGGGACTAGTTCGGAATACACAGAGGGTCTCGGGGTTGCATACCTGGATCCCGACATTTGGTCTGACATATAATTTTTTTCAATAACCTTAGACAATACCACTGCAAACTCTAGGGCAATGAATAATCTCACTCTTTTATTTAGTACATACGTTGAATCCTTCTTGCTACATTAGTGATATGTCTATCGTATTATTAATCTTATAGTTAAATGTAGTTTAAAGTGGTTGGAATCGTATATTAAAACTTTCTGCGACACAATATCTTTCCCAAATGATTCTAATCAACGAATAGCAACATATAAGAACATTTGCATTATAATGAATGTACGTCCAAGAAAATTGGTTTGGATATACCCGTGAAATGGAACTCTACTTACATGATGCTTAATAACATTTTACCATATAAGAGCATATTTTCTGTTTTTATTCAGGCACACTATCGTAGCCATGACGGTAATACACTATTGACTTTAGCAGCATTAGTTTGTTGTTGGGAAGTTACTATCATTTTTTAGAACTTTTTTATGATTCCACTATTGCTTTATACGTAGTGTATTATCCCAACATCTACTTTAATTATGCATAATATTCTTGAAATTGCTAGCCACTTGAAGGCTCATGAAAATAAAATAGTGTTACTAGAGGTTTCTGCTCCTATGAAAACTAAATATTTGAAATATTGAAAAAAATTAGCTCATTCCTATATTTATGTGTATTTATTTTAGATTCCAGGGCTAAACTTCGTGGATTTGCTAATGTTCTGCAACTTCTAAGTGATGCTACATGCATAGATTATTCTAACTATTTTTCATATGTTCGTACTAAATTTTACAATGTTTATAAAAAGTACAAACTAACGTTTTAGAGAGTTCGCTTGCAACGACCTCTAGTACAACCTACCATAGGTAAGAAGACAGCTGTGTGGGGCAAAATATGGAGTACAGGTTCTTCCTCCATGAAACCAGGTTCTATAACATCAAATTCTGAAACAAGACACAACGCCCACCATAGTAATAAGGAACTATCCAGCTATCTAGATAGTGATACTGTGGATTACCAGGAAGAGCACTTCGAGATTTTGCAATGGTGGCATGACCATAAGGTAACATATCTAGTGATATCCATATTAGCGTGGGATGTGTTAACTGTTCATGTCTCGATGATGTCGACGATACAAAATAAAAATGAGAAAAATTGCTAAGAATTCTTGGAGAAGAATAGGGTTGCTCTTTATTGCATTGAACTGGTTTTTATAGGGATGCTTTTGGCAAGAGAACATACTAGCCCTAATTGCACTGAGTATATTGCTTGGAGAAGGGGAGTTGTCTATAGTGATATTAATCACTTGGCCTCTCCTTTGTCTTGCTTGTTGTGCTTCGGATTGTCTCTTGTCTTGTTTTGTTCGTCATCCACCCTTAAATACCAGCGAAGAGGTGCTAGTTACTCCTGAAGAAGACACATTATATCAAACGACGCGTCTGGTCGGGGAGACAATTGTTGGCAATTGAAGAACACCCGATCACCGGGTTGTGTCAGTGAGAGACCAACAAGGACAAAAGTGTATAGTAGTTATTGTCAGTGACTTAGGACTGAAAAGTATCATGTGGTTTAGAGTAGATAATACATGTATCTCATTCATCACATGGAAGGAATATACTTGGAATCGGGTCCAAGTACTAGTTCAAAGATTCTACAAGCAGTTATCTGGTCAGACAAGAGATACAGTGGCTCTCCGACTAGGGTAATCCTAGAGCAATCACTAGGATTCTTACGACCACAAGGGTCTTTAACCGTAGGTGTTACGACCATAAAAGCCACGTTGTCTTTAAGTAAATGTTAAAGCAATATTGAGGAATTTTAATCCTCGTCACACGGTTTCTTCCGAGTCTATTTTCAGTCTCTTTGGAAGAATATTGAAAGAAGAAAAAAATCACGGGTGATTTGGTGAAGATACTTCTAATTATGAAAGACTGGGAACAAACTGATGCACGAGATCAACACTCTGTAGATAATCCAGAGTTGATGGACGCATTCGAAAATCTTTATTGGACAACGACAGTTAGTACATCGATGTATGAAGAGCTATAGATTGTACTTTTTTCATTGCCAATGTTTTCTCACGTTGAGTTTTTTCTTTGCAATGGTTTTAATGAGGCATCCATCTAAACATTAATAAAGATCATTATTATATTTTTAATATATTTCTCTTTCTATGGCATATACTTCTTTTGTATTATTTTAATTTGTATTTTTGAATTCTATACATTTTTTTAGATTTGGTTTTCAATTTTTTGAGCTGAGATGAGATGGGCTAAACGAGCCAACCCGGCCCGTCGGGCTAATCGTGCCTAAGCTGACATACACAGCTCTTAAGCTCAGAGTGTCGTGCCTGAGTCGGCAGCTGAGCTCGTGGACTAACATGGCACAACTCGTTTAACTAGTTGGGCTGGGCTAAACGGACCCAGTCAGGGTGTGTACAGAAACAAAACTTTGTTTTATTTTTGACTTGATTAGGGATCAGCTTGACAGGAACGTTAATATGCAGGGACCAAATTGCGAAAAATCGTTCTGAACGTGACCTTACCCGAATGCACGTCCACAGGTTGGTGCATTCACACTTTCACAGCCTCGCAGCCGCAGGCAGGCAGCACACGGAGGCAAACACTTATCTCCATCTCGTTCCAGTCGGCAGGAAGGATGCTGTGCCCAGTGCTTGCACCAGCAGCAGCCGCAGTATCCTCATCATCCTACTACGTCTCACCACCGCAAATCCCACGCCGGCGTCCTGGCAGCGTCGCTCTCGTCCGGTGCCTGCCGGTCGACGGCGGCACCGGCGCATCGGACGTCCCAAAGGCGAAGCTCAAGGCCGGCTCGCCGATAGTCATCGTCGAGGCGCCGCAGATGCTCAAGACCGCCGCGTCGATGCCGTCGCTCAGATACAACGCCGGCCAAGTCAAGGCCGGCGATGTCGGGAGGTGCTACTCTACCACTTTGACATCCATCCCATATGACATGACCCCGTTGTACTGTGCAAACAGTCAAACATACGCTGACATCCATGCATCTGCATTATTACTCAGGATCATGGCGCGGAAGCCAAAAGACGTCTGGGCCGTGCGGCTCGCCGTCGGCACGTACCTGCTGGACGGCAAGCATTTCAAGCCCCTGGATGTCGACGATGAAGGGGGCGACGAATCACCAGAAAAAGGTAAATGAGCTAGTTGATGTATCAACAAATAGCATAGCATGCGAACATGCTGTCAATATTTGTGCACAATTGCAATAAAAGGTTCAGGGTGCTTCAGTATGCACAATTGCGTTTCGTGTCACCTCTGAGGCACTGACCATGTTAGAACACAAGTAATCTGCTAATGAATAACAATAATCTCGGCTTGTCTCGTTGAACATAGGTACAGTGATAAGAGTATGAATCGGCCACATTGCTACACATGTTGCACAAACAGAAAAACAATATATATGTATATATCCCGCAATCTCCTGCTTTGAGTCAGGCTCGGCTCAAGCACCCTTCTTCCATGGCTGGATGACTGCGACGACGATGATCACCACTATCACGAGAAGAATGAAGATGGCGTAGCACATCCACTTTCTCGTGTTCTTCTGCAGCTTCTTTGCGTTCTGGAGAGCACTCACACCTTGCTGTATGTGGTTGGTAGCATTCGAGACCTTGAAACAGAAAATGGAATAACAGGGGAATCGTTAGCAACATTCAATTAGCAAGCTTGCAAAACTTTGTTCTATTTCTAATAAACATAGTGCAGAAGTGGGCAATTCTTACATGTGTCTCTATGTGGTTGATCATGTCTCCTTGAGCCTCAACCAATACTGCCATATCCAGGAATATCTACAAGGCAAAACCAACGAAATGGGGTAAATTAAGACATATCTCCTATTCACAAGTCTATAGAGTAAATTATAAAGGTGTAGAAGAGCTTATGCAAAAAAGGGTCACCTGCTGCAACTCCAGAAGCTTCCTCTCTAGATCCCTTACAGCATCATGCCGCTCCTGTATCTCAGCAACAGTGTCCAATATCTGGAAAAGACATAAACATCATAATGAGATTTTGGTGCTGTAAAACACAGAACAGGACTTGATCCTCTAAACAGGCCTCCCATAATAACAAGTATAATAACCTATGTTACATCACATACCTGGCCTCTTCCCTGCTGTTGGATAGCATCTTTGAAAATTTGCTCGCTTCTCCCATTATCTATTAAATTATCAATTGTCTGCAGGGCCCAAATAAAAAACATAAGGCAAAGTGTAAATTAAACTCATATCAAAATTTTCATTGTAAAGCAAGACATGTAGCAAAGTACAAATTTAACCATAGATCAAAATTATTTCTAGCAACTATTTACCTCTTCATCGGGACGATTACCAGTCACTGTAAACACCCTTCTTTCAACGACCTCCCGGTACTCCTGCCGGATTGCTTCTCTCAAAACCTGCATCAGAGGTGAACAGGGTGTCACTTATGTAATGCAACATTACATTAAATTTTGTTCTACAACATCTTCAGAGACATTAGACTAGTAGCAGGTGCTCATAATGATTAAGAAACATGAAGCTCTTATAGAATCGTACCATCAGGGAAGTTAATGAAAGTAGAAAGCAGAACCATTAGCTAAACATATTTCATTAATGTTTTTTTTATTTAAGAAAAACATACAAGTTTCCCCCACTCAAGAAGAGCTAGATGATCAGTCTTCTTGTACTCGGATGGCTCATACGCTTATAGGCACAGAAAAGCAGAGTCCTTCCTCCCTGCTGCTCTAAGAAGCATATGTAATAGCTTCTGTTAGAGATATATGTATAGTTGTGTTATTCCCCATTGTTATTAGGGGTTATTTTCATACTTACCTCTTGTACTTGTCTATATATACTGGCCCATTGGCTCCCTGAGAATACAAGTTGCTATTCCTAACATGGTATCAAAGCCAATTAGGGTTACCTCTCCCGGACGCGCAACTCGTTCTCTGACCTAGCCGCCGCCGGCCTCCCTCCTCTGCACTAGCCGCTGCTCCAATTAGGGTTACCTCTCCCGGACGCGCAACTCGTTCTCTGACCTAGCCGCCGCCTCCTCCTCAGACTAGCCGCCGCTTCCTGCAGAGAGCCGCTCACGGCTTCCTCGCCGCAGAGCCGCCGCCGCCGCCCGCGACGAGCCACCATCGACACGCCGCCGACATCGCCTCGCCGACCCTTCGATCGGTCGCCGCCGCCTCGCTGCCGGTTCTTCTACTGGCGTCTCCTCATTGGATCCAATGCCCGCCGCCGAAACCATCGTGGTGCCGCCGCTGATCGCTGACGACGCCACGCGCCGCCCGACGCCGCTTGCTCGCCCTCGCACCGACTTGGTCCGCTTCTTCGTCCCGCCAGTCGCCCGGCCGCGCCACTCTCGACCGCCGCCGCTCGGCCGCCGCTTCACCGCCACAGAACGCACGGAACCCTAGTCCCCCCGTGGTTTTGGTCTCTTCGGCGGGTCGTGAGGCTAACGGCCGCCTAAAAAAGGGCAAGGCGACAATGCTCAAAAATGTCGTTTAACCGCCTCCGTCCGGCCCGCCGTTAGACTTCGTTGCCTTGTCGCCGCGCGCCGCCCGCCGCTACCAATGGGCACTGCTTCTCCTCCTCGCTCGTGATTTTCGATGGTGTTAATTATACCGACTTCGTGTCTCACATGCGCATCCACATGTATGCACTTCGTCTCTGGCGCCCTTCTCAGCGATATCACCGCCCGCTTTGCCCTACTCCTCCGACGGAGTTTACGCTCGCTGCGCCGCTTCGACAACCGGCAAGGTCATTGCCGAGACCGCCCTTCTTGCTGATGAGAAGGTTGCCTCTGCCTACCAAGAGGCTCTGGATTCCTACATGGATCGATTGACCGCCTACACTCAGTGGCGCGACGACGACGCCGGCCGCTCTTCTTTGCCTTCATCGCCGATGTCCACCTCAATTCTCTTTGGAGGTTGTGGGACTCTTCACCGTCCGGATGTGGACTCACCTTCGCTGGCCACTTTAACTCTCTGGAGATGCCTCTACCGTCCGTGGTTCGTCAGGAGCACTCTCTTCAGCAGGGTGATGCTACCGTTGACGCCTTCTATGCTCGTAGTTCTTGTCCGCGCCACCGGACTCTTCACACCGCTGGTCGCCGCTCCTATTCGTGGCCGCTAGTCAGACGCGGCCGACCGAGTTTCGGCGTTCACGAGTTCCTTACTCGCTTCGTCCCGGTTCGAGCGAGGCGTGCTCAGCCTTCTTGCACGCCACCCTCGTGTCACTCTTCTGGAGGCTCTTACCGAGATACGTGCAGAGGAGACTCGCTTGAGTGGTGCTGGTCTGATGACACTCCCCTCCGTGCTCGCCGCTCGTCCACCTACTACACCGACTGCCCCACGCTTCAGTACACTGCCTCCTCCAGCGGCTGCCACAGGTGGTGGTGGCCACCCTCCATCTGGCGGTGGCCGTCCTCGCTGCTCCTACTGCGACAAGGTTGGACACATTGAGTCCCAGTGCTATAAGAAGCAGCGGCATCTTTCACGCCGTTCTTCTCCTAGCACTGGCACCGGTTCTTCTATATCGACGTCTGCATCGACTCCTCCTTCAGCAGTTACTCTCACTAAGCAGGAGATAGCTAGACTTCGACGCCTGCTTGCCGTGTCGTTCTCCTCGATGTGTTCTGCGCAGTTCTCGCCATCGACTCTTCTGCAATGAGAAACAACCTCCTACACAGTCAGGTACCTCCCCGTGGATCCTTGATTCCAGAGCATCTTTTCACATGACTTCTGATTCTTCCACTCTGTCTTTCGTTACATCTCTTGATTCTCCTGTTAGTCTTTTACTGCTGATGGTACCTCTCTTTCTGTCTCTGGTCGAGGACCTCTTAGCAACTCATTTTTTCATGTTCCTTCTGCTGCTCATGTTCCTCACCTAACCATGCAGCTTCTTTCTCACAAGCGACATTAACCTTGGTTGTCGGGTCATCTTTGACTCTGACTCTTGTTGTGTTCAGAACCACCACACGGGGGCTCTGGTTGGTTCTGGCCCTCAGCGCCTTGACTCACAACGTCTCTAGGAGCTTGACTGGCATCACCTTCCTTCCGCTGCCACCGTCGCCGCCGCCTCCGCTCATCACTCCGTCTACTAGCTCTTTCCAGCAAGGGCATCACCGCCTTGGTCATCTGTGTGGATCTCGCTCGCCGCCTTTAGTTCGTCGTGGTCTTCGGGCCTGCCTCAGAGACGTTTCTTTAGATTGTCGTATTGTAAGTTAGGGAAACAAATTCGACTTCCCTATTCTCATAGTGAGTCGTTGTCTCGGCGTCCTTTTGATCTTGTTCATTCGGATGTTTGTCCGGCCCTTCCTTTCGAAAGGGCCATCGATATTATATCATTTTTATAGATGACTTCTCTCGCCACACTTGGATATATTTTATGTCTTCTCGTGAGCGAGGCCTTGTCTATCTATAAACAATTTGCTACTATGGTTCGCATACGCTTTTCCACTCCTATTCGTGTCTTTCGTTTAGATTGTCGACTCCCCTACTCATAGTGCGTCGTTGTCTCAAATCCTTTTGTACCTCTCTCTCTCGCCACACTACTTCGCAGGCCTTGTCTATCTATAAACAATTTGCTACTATGGTTCGCGAGGGGCACCCTCGCCGCCTCTCTTGTCCCCGGTGCTCATGCTCGTAATGGTGTCGCTGAGCGCAAGCATCGTCACCTCCTTGAGACGGCTCGTACCCTGATGATTGTCGCCTCTATTCCACCTCACTTTTGGGTCGAGCCTGTTTCCACTGCCACCTATCTCGTCAACATTCACCTTTCTTCTCGCTCTTTTTAGCGAGATCCTCGTTGAGCGTCTTTGTGGTCTTCTTCCAGACTACTCTGCCCTTCGTCTGTTTGGCTGTGTTTGCTACATTCTCCTCGCACCTCGAGAACGCACCAAACTAACTGCTCAGTATGTTAAGTGTGTTTTTCTAGGATACAGTGCCGAGCACAAGGGCTATCGGTGCTGGAACCCTTTTGGTCGATGGATGCGGATTTCTCGGGATGTGACTTTCGACGAGTCCCGTCCCTGCTACCCACGTCCTGCCTCTCCTTCGGTTTCCTCTGTGGAGTATCTGTCTTTTTTGACTTTTCCAGATACACCCATCTCTGCCTTGCCCTCGTCCACCCGTCCCACTAAGTCTCCACATATACCTCCTGCGGCCTCTCCGCCGTTGTCGCCACCTGATTCGTCTCCTGCGGCTCCTCTCACTCTCTTTTACACTCGTCGACCTCGTATTGAGGATCCTCCGATGAGCCATCGATGAATAAGTCCTCGCATCGTGGTCTTTGTGGGGTAGGTTTGTACAAAGCAGCCTTTAAGGACAAGATCTTGACTGTCATAGGACAAGATCTTGACTGGCCCTATGATGCAGCTTTAAGGACAAAGATCTTGACTGCCATAGATAAAGATCTTGATCGCCCTATGACAAAGAGCTTTAAGGACAAAGATCTTGATCACCATAGGGCCAAGACTTTAAGGACAAAGATCTCGACCGTGTCATAGGGCAAAGATCTCGGATAGCATCTTAGCATATGCTTGGTGGTTGGCGCTCTTATAAATATGTATCCCCAACCCTCAGTTGGCATGGCATTGTGATAGAAATCCAAGAAAAATTGCCTCATCTCCAAGTGTCATCCTTCCATGAGAGTAAGGATCTTGCTATCACCAACAAAGAAGACTCCAAATGAGTAACAACTAGTATCGAGCCATACTATCCTCGTAGCTCGAGCATCTCCGCCATCTCTGCTCCGACCTGCAGCAGCCTTTCAATGCGTAGCAAAGCAGCAGCCCGGTTGTCCCCGCCACTCTTCTCCGAGACGAGCAAGAAATTCGTCGAAGCGCTCTCTCCACGCGACACTTCAAATGAAGCGCCATGTCCGCAGGGCAATCTCGGCCATTCGGTCCGCTCGAGCACACCAGCGTCGTGAGACGGCCGAGCTCGCCATGCAGAGCAAAGGGCGCAGCGAAGCGGCAGAGATGGCCGCGGCGCATGGAAAAGCGCTAAGGTCGGCAATGATGAGTCGACAAGCCTGGAAAATGGAGGTGAAGCGGCGGCGGCAAGCAGATGCAAATACACGGCAGAAGAATGGGAGGTCAAGGTTTTGCGCGGCAAGAACAACTCCATCTCTCGCGATGATAGCGCCGACGCGACCTTGAGTCACTGGAGAGGAGGCAAATATGAGGCGAAGGGCACAGAATGGCACCACAAGACGCCACGAAGGCGGCGGCGACACCAGATAGCGGACGCGCGGCAGCGCCTCTGGAGGAGGGCGCAGACGGCGAAGCGTACAGACGGTCGACGGAGAGCGTGGCCTTCACAGCGACGCGCCTTCTCTCCCGCAGACGGCATGCAAGTGGTCACCACGGTACCAGTTATCGTCGGGACGCCGCCGGCCCGGCGGGTGGCCTACCTCACCAAGACCAACTATGTAGAGTGAAGTCGCGGTGATGAGGTAAAACCTGTGTCCCAAGATATGCGGATGCACTCCGTGCGGCGACGCCGACCACGACCAGATCGACGGCGCCGGATGCTCTCATCATCGCAGCCCCGCCGAGATGCGCTCGCTACCAACAAGCGGATCGCCAAAGAGGCTTGGGACGCCATCGCCGCAAAGACGACGGCGGCGGATCGCGCTCGCAAGTCTACATTGCGTGCACTTCGCACGGAGCGGGAGCACTTGGCCTTCAAGCCGTGAGAGGACGTGGATGACTTTGTTCTCCGCCTCAACACTCGCTGCGGTAGCCGTGCGAGCCGGCGACGACACCTACGGCGAGGAGAGAGAATGTGGAAAAGCTCTTCCGCCGCGCCCCGAGAAGTACAGCGCACGCCCGCCGATCGAAGTCTCTCGCTGGACCTCTCCACGATGACGATCGAGGAGGCGCGGTCGCCTCAAGGTTGTTGGCAATGATGAGCCACGGCGCTTCTGGGACCCGCTCCATTATGTGAAGCTCCTCCTCACTCGGGAACGCTGGTCGCGGCCAAGGTGACAGGAAGAAGGAGCCTTCTTCCACGACAGCGCCGCAAGCATGGCAGCGCAAGCAGCGTAAAGACGCCGAACATGGGCGCGAGGACGTCCGAGGGTAATGATCGTGGAGCGCCAGCATGGCGCTACCGGCAAGCAAAAGCCGCAAGACGAGACGACTCTTGCCACAATCATGCGGCAAGCTTGGTCATTGGGTCGTGATTGTCGACACCACGACGCGGCCAGCCCACGTCGCAGCAAAGGAGGAGCGGTGCTCGCTCATTGCTCATGCGAGCATCGACCACCTCCAACGGCAGACCGCCGCAGCGGGCTTTCTCTCCACCTTGACGAGCCAAAAGCACATGCCCTCCTGGCCACGGCCCAAGAACGACAAGATCGACGAGCGGTGCCTCGACACCGCGCCACCCATCACATGACCGGCCAACGGAGTTCTTCGCCGAGTTTGACTCGAGCGTCCGAGGCTCGCTGTTTGGGACGCCTCGCTGTGGAAATCAAGGGCGCTTGCCCGCCATCTTCACCACCATGTCCGCGAGCACAGTCGCCACCGCGCCTACTACATCCCCGACCGCGAACTCCATCATCGCCTTGGGACAACTCGATGAGAACGGCTCTCGTGGATTTGAGATCGAGCACGGTGCCGCGGATTTGGGATCTTCGCCGCGCTTTCTGCCAAGGTAACCAGAGGCGCAATCGACTCTACATGCTTCACGTCTGGCGGCACAACCCTCTGTCATCGCTGCGTCGGACGACGAGGCGTGGCAGCGGCAACGAGCGCTTTGGGCACCTTTCACTTCGAGGCCCTCGGCGGCTGCCTGCCATGGAAATGGTGCGAGGCTGCGTGCCTTGACCATGTGGAGCGCTTCGCGACGCTCTCGTGTTGACGGCGCGGCGACTCCTTTCCCAAAGAAAGTAGTTTCCGAGCCAAGGAGAGGTTCGAGCTCAGCAGACGGACTTGTGTGGCGGCGACACCGCCACACCGGAGGACGACGCTACTTCTTGCCGCTTGTCGACGATCTCTCCGCTACATGTGGATGATGGTCCCCGGCGGCGGAGAGGTCATGGACGCCATCAGCGACGCAGTCGCCGCGGAGGCGAGCGCGGCCGCAGTCGCGCTGCGGTCGCGCACAGATAACGGCGCGGCCACCAATTCACAACGACCAAGGTCGCGTCATCGCTACCGATGAGGGCATTCAACGCCACTACTCGGCTACCAGACAACCGACAACGGCGGCGAATTCACTGGCCGACCGCGGTCAGATCACTACGATGAGGGCATTCACGCCACTACTCGGCCGGCCGCATGACCAAGCAGCAGAACGGTGTCGCCGAGCCACGCAACCAGACGGCCATGGATGGCTCGGGCCCTCCTCAAGGCAGGGATGCCTTACCGCCTTCTCGGGAGAGGCGCGGTGACTACCGCCTACATCCTCAACCGCCGCTTACCAAGGCGCCGATGGCGGGACGCCGACGAGGCTTGGCATGGACGCAAGCCGGCGGTCTCCCACTTGCGGGTCTTCGCTCTCTTGCGTCGCCAAGGAGCTTGGTCACATCGGAAGCTCGACGACGTGAGCACTCCGGAGTGTTCATCGGCCACGCGAGGCTCGAAGGCCTACCGCATCCTCGACCGTCACACACAAGGTCCGCATCTCGCGTGACGTTGTGTTCGACGGCGCGAGGCCGACGCCGGACAAGGCGGTGGGCGACGGCTCGACTTCGACTCGTGGACTTTGTTGTCGACCACGCCCATTTCGAGAGAGCCGTGAGCTAGCGGCTGCCTTCACCGAGCTCGCCCACCTCGACACCTTGCTCGCCACCGCTTCCCGCGAGTGCTCCACCACCTTCGCCGACGGCCACGCCACGCCTCCCGCACCGGCCACCACTCTCCCGCACCGGAGGCCACACCACCGGATCGGCCCAATAGCTTTCCCACGACGGCGGCAGATGGTGGAGTTCGCTACTCCATCGTCCTCACGACGAGGACCGCCGACGCCTACCACGACGACGAGCCTCTACGCTTATCGCACCATGGACAACATCCCGGCGAAAGCATTTCCATCCTCGGATCGTGCAAAGACGACTTCGAGGCGAGTCGACTTAGCGTGGCGACGACGGCGAAGCCTCGCTCTTCGCCAGAGGCGGGAGACACTGGCATGGCGTGTCGCGATGAAGCGAGAGATGGACGCCGCCGAGCGAACCGGACGTGGGAGTTGGCGGATCTTCCCGCCGGCCACCGAGCGATCACCCTTAAGTGGTGTTCGCCGGCGGATGAAGCCGCGCCATCATCAAGCACAAGGCTCGCTTGCGGCACGAGGTTTCATGCGCAGGAGAGGGTCGACTTCGATGACGCCGCACCACGCGCGCGCGCATGGAGTCCGCTCGCCTTCTCTCGCACTTGCGCCCCGTGAGGATTGGCGATCCATCACATGGACGCCAAGTCCGCCTTCCTCAACGGCGACTTTGAAGGAGGAGGCCTCACGTCCGTCACCACCGGATTCGCCATCCCCTGCAGAGGGCAAGGTTCTCCGCTGCGCAAGGCCTCTATGGCTTCTGCGGCAGCACCACGAGCCCGAACGCTAAGTCGACTCCACCTCAAGCAAATAGGGTTCCAGCAGAAGCGCGCACGAGGTCGCGGTCTCACCGGCGGGCAAAGCGCAACGCCTCGCGGCGGCGCGCCTCGCCGACGACTGCTGATCACCGGCCCAGGAGGGCGAGGTCGAGGCGTTCAAGGCGAGATGAAGACCGCCTTCGGATGAGCGACTTGGGGCTCTCTCTTCTACTGGGATCGAGGTCCACCGTGACGCCTCCGTATCTCCTTCTGCAGCATCGCCACGCCAAGCGCACCGTCGAAGTGGGCGGGCTCACCGATCGCAACCCACCCACACTCCTATGGAGGAGAGGTCAAGTCGAGTCGTGAGAGCACTGGCGGAGGAGGCGGACGCGACGCAAGACGGGCAAGATCGTGGCGCCTTCGCTACCTCGCCCACACGCCGTCGTGATTTGGCGTCGCCGTCGGCTACGCCACGGCTTCATGCAATGACCGACGACGAGCATCAAGCAAGCCGTGAAGAGGATCCTCCGCTACGCTGCGGGCACCTCCGACCACGGCTTGCACTACCCGAGGTGTCCCCACGGCAGACTTCATCTGCAATGACGACAATGACCACGCAGCGACATCGACACCAAAGAAGAGCACAAGCGGATTCTCTTCTTCCTCGGCAAGTGCCTCGTTACCGGCAACAATAAGCAAGCAGTGGTGGCCCTGTCCACCGCGAGGTCGAGTACATAGCGGCTTCCACCGCCGACTCGTGCACTCGCTCGCCGATCGCTTGGTGATCTCCTCAGCGAGACACCGCGGTGGCACTCAGGCGATGAGAAGTCCGCTCTGCTCTAGCAAAGAACCCCGCTTTTCCACGAACGAGCAAGCACATCCGGCGAAGTACCACTTCATCCGAGGTCGTTGGATGAAGGCGATCAAGGCGAAGCTACATCAACACCACGGATCGCCTTGGGACCGCCACCAAGCCTCTTGGGAGGTAAAATTCTCGAGCTCGCTTAGGATCGGATGGTTCAACTCTCCCACAAGACGACGACAAGACTTAGGGAGAATGATGAATAAGTCCTCAGATCGTGGTCTTTGTGAGGTAGGTTTGTACAAGCAGCCTTTAAGGACAAGATCTTGATCATCATAGACAAGATCTTGACTGCCCTATGACAAAGAGCCTTTAAGGACAAAGATCTTGATCGCCATAGGACAAAGCAGTTTTTAAGGGACAAGATCTTGACCGCTATAGACAAAGATCTCG
Organism: Hsuehochloa calcarea; assembly: GCA_036346395.1. Classification (NCBI taxonomy): domain Eukaryota; kingdom Viridiplantae; phylum Streptophyta; class Magnoliopsida; order Poales; family Poaceae; genus Hsuehochloa; species Hsuehochloa calcarea. Next base: position 5,066,920 of record CM070606.1, read on the forward strand.
TGATAGCATCTTAGCATATGCTTGGTCGGGTTGGCGCCTATAATATGTATCCCCAACCCTCAGTTGGCATGGCATTGTGATAGAAATCCAAGAAAAAATTGCCTTATCTCCAAGTGTCATCCTCTCCATGAGAGTAAGGATCTTGCTATCACCAACAGCAAGACTCCAGCGAGTAACACCATCTTCCCCTGATGTTACATCTTCTCCTGATGCTCCATCTTCCCCTGATGGGTCATCATCTCCTCGCTACTGTCTCCGCGATCGTCAGTCGATTCGGCCTCCTGCCCGTTTTGGTTTTGCTGGTGCAGCTACCTATGAGCCTGTCTCCTACCGGGATATTGTTACTCACCCTGAGTGGCAGCATGCCATGGCCGATGAGATTGTTGCCCTCGAGCGTACTGGTACTTGGGATCTTGTTCATTTTCCATCTCACTCTCGTCCCATCACGTGTAAGTGGGTCTATAAGATTAAGACTCGCTCTGATGGCTCTCTTGGGCGCTATAAGGCGCGTCTTGTTGCTCATGGCTTCCAGTAGGAACATGGTCGTGACTACGATGTGACTTTTGCTCCTGTGGCCCACATGACCACTGTCCGCACTCTTCTTTCGGTGGCGTCTATTCGCCATTAGTCTGTTTCTCAGCTTGATGTCAAGAATGCATTTCTTAATGACGAGTTGCGTGAGGAGGTCTACATGCATCCGCCACCTGGGTATTCTGTTCCTGAGGGCATGGTCTGTCGTCTTCGCCGCTCTCTCTATGGCCTTAAACAAGCCCCTCGTGCTTGGTTTGAGCGCTTCTCCTCTGTGGTCACTGCTGCTGGCTTCTTAGCTAGTGATCATGATCCTGCCCTTTTTGTCCACACCTCGTCTTGTGGTCGGACTCTTCTTCTATATATTGATGATATGATCATCACCGGAGATAATTATGAGTATATTGCCTTTGTCAAGGCTCGTCTAAGTGAGCAGTTCTTTATGTCGGATCTTGGTCCTCTTCATTACTTCCTTGGGATTGAGGTTACTTCCACTCCATAGATGGTTTCTTTATGTCCCAAGAGAAGTATATTCAGGATCTTCTTGATCGCGCCTCTCATCACTGATCAGCGTACTGTTGAGACTCCCATGGAGTTCAACGTTCATCTCCGGCCCTCTGATGGCGAGCCTCTTTCTGATCCGACTCGCTATCGTCATCTTGTTGGGAGTCTTGTCTACCTTGCTGTTACTCGTCCGGATATCACTTATCCAAATCCACATTCGAGTCGGGCGTCTCTGCTCCCACTCAGGTCCACTACAGCCACCTTCGAGTTCTGCGATACCTTCGTGGGACTATCTCTCGCCGTCTCTTCTTTCCACACTCCATCTCGTTACAGCTTCAGGCTTATTCGGATGCTACTTGGGCTAACGATCCATATGATCGCCGGTCTATCTCTGCTTACTGTGTTTTTCTTGGTGGTTTTCTCATTGCCTGGAAGACGAAGAAACAGACTACAGTATCTCGTTCGAGTGCAGGGGCTGAGTTACGAGCTATGGCTCTCTTAACGGCAGAGATTACCTTGCTACGGTAGTTACTTGAGGATTTTGATGTTTCTGTCACTACGCCAATTCCTCTCTTGTCAGACAGTACAGGTGCTATCAGTATTGCCCGTGACCCTGTGAAGCATGAGCTCACCAAGCATATTGGTGTTGATGCATCCTTCATGAGGTCTTGTGTGCATGATCAGGTGATTGCTCTTCAGTATGTGCCTTACGAGCTTCAGATAGCGGATTTCTTCACGAAGGCTCAGACTCGAGCACAGCACGGCTTCTACCTCTCCAAACTCAGTGTTGTTGATCCACCATGAGTTTAAGGGTGGGTGTTAGAGATATATGTATAGTTGTGTTATTCCCCATTGTTATGAGGGGTTATTTGCATATTTACCCCCTGTACTTGTCTATATATACTGGCCCATTGACCCCCTGAGAATACAAGTTGCTATTCCTAACAGCTCCAACTTTAAGGAGCAAATGGACCCCCTGAGAATACAAGTTGCTATTCCTAACAGCTCCAACTTTAAGGAGCAAATGGAAATATGGCAGTAGTTTAATTGTCTGTTGTATTTTAAGATCATTGTGCATTGAAGGGAACATTTATCACAGAACAGCAGAATCATCACATACATGGCAACTTGGACATTCACAGTACCTGAAAATCATCCATCCGCTCCTTCAATTTCTTTTTCACTGCCCTGTAAAAAATCAGTAACCATAGTGAATAAACAGCTAATTCATGCAGGCTACAGAATCGAAGACACAAATTAACAGTACATTTACCCAGTAGTCTGATCTCTTGATCGATCTACAGCAGACCCCTTTCCACATCCAGGTTTCTGCCTATTTGACAAGTTCTGTTTCACAGGGCAGCAAACGATAAGAAATGAGTTATTGACAATAGCACATGAGAAGGCTTGGTGAAAAAACTATAAGTGCTACTGTGCTACAAATTCAAATAGGGGCACATGAGCAGCACGCTCACCCCTTACTTGTGTTGTAAATTAAACAATAGTGTAGGGTTTCACAAGAAAAAAAAATTGCTTTGTTTGCAGTGGATTTGGATGGCATTTTTTTCAAAACAAAAGGTCTTGCCATATCTCTACTACTTAAAAGAAGGAATCGGTGGCGGTCCGTCCTCCCACTATCAATCACGTCCGTCAGATCAACCATCAACCAACGGTTCGGATTATCTCGTAGCAACAAACGGCCAAACCCTAGCGGACTGGCGTCAAAAATTGCGCACAGCGCAGTTGCGACAAACTCTAGCGGACCCGCGTCCGTCTCGTGCAATGCGCACTTGCGTCTTGTAATGGAATGTATAAAGTTTTATAGTATGTACCAGCTCCTTGGATATGTTATTGAATAGATAATTTTGTTGTAGTTGAATGAGACAGTTATTTTGCAAGTAGAGATGTCATGATTCATGCTGACCGAAAGAATCAATACATCTGCATGTTCTTTTGTGACTAACTGCCTATTTTCAACATCTGAATATGTTTGACGTACTAAATTTATTTTGTGTGGTTGTTTACTCAAACCTGCAGCAAAAAAATCTTCTTTGCTCTGCTGCAAGACATTAAAGTTTTAACTTATGAATGACACTAGGGAGATTGATGAGCTGTAACAACATATTCTATGCTAAAAATATTTTTTTTGTAGCAACGCACGGGCACATGACTAGTAACAAAAACAAGAAGGTATTCATATAATTCCCTCTATAAGCATGTCCATCTTTTAATTTATGTAGATACTGCTAAGTCGAAACCCATTCACTAGCAGGGTCAAGTGAGAACATACATCTTTTTCCAGTTCATCAACTTTTGTCTTTGCCATACGAGCAATTTTCCCCACTTCATCAATATCTTTCTCCATCCGCTGCTTTATTGCTATAAAAAAGAATTGTTGCATCTGACCATAAATATAGTGGGATTTTCAAAAGAGTGCAGATGCATTTCAGATAAGGTTAACTCTGCTAAACTAAACAAGTACTCACCTTTCATGGCGCTTGCTTTTGTAACTGCTTTGGATTCCTCATTTGCAGTCTACAAGCAGAAGTAAGGTGTATTATATAAAAATGCATGCCTTCGAATAGATTCATCAAGAAACTTAGTACTCAGACACAACATTCCATCATTGCTACGAAAATCAATACAATAAGTGCCAGAAACAGAAAGAAATGAATGGGACGGGGATGAATGAATTAACCTGGAGCTTATTCAAGAGATTTGTCAGCTTAGCTATTAGGCTCTCGATTGCATCAACCTGATGAATCAAAGCATCATGTCATTAATCTGAAGTGCAAAATCTGGACACTAACACTGTTACAAAATGCATAGACATGCACACTGAAGTATTTTCTTAACAGCACCTTTTTCAAGAAATCTTTTAAATTGTCTGAAGCATCAGCCCGATGCATTCCCATTTCAATATCCCCATCTCTTGAGGAATCCCGCCGAGGAAGCTCGAAGGAATCCTGTAAAATCGGAATGTTTAAAATATGTACCACATGTACTACAGTATTTCTACTGGAGAAGGCTTGATTATGAATCTAATATTAGAAGCCAAATGTGCTACTTGCACCAGTTAAAAATAACAGTGTTGTGGCACAATAACCCATTCCCAACAGAACAGATAAATTGTCAATAAAATATTTCAGTTGTCACAATCAAAATTACAATATTTCCTTCACATCGCAAATTATTTGTAGTTCACAACGCAATGCACTATGTGCAAAAAAAAATCTCATAAATCATGAAAAGAACGTTCTGGACTTTTCCGGTGCGTCAAACTCACAGAAATTCAGAACCTCCTGAATTAACTGCCGCACTTAAATACAGTTGGTGTTAATTCGATCATTATGACTGTTCAACCCAATAATCGAGCATCTTTAATGTTCCGGGGGTTTTCTTAGTTGGATGGGGGGAGGTTTTGATGTTTTGTGCTGGATATAGGAGCCGTTGCTATTTTCGCGCTGTACTTGTGGAACTGGAGTCTCCAGTCAGAACTCTTGTACTTTCTGCTCGTATGCTTTCAATAAGAGCTGGGCATAGCCTGTTTTCTAAAACCCAATAATCGAGCAACCAATGCAATTGTGCATTGAGATGACCCTGACACCACACTTTACCCCGCAAGGAATAAAGCTAAGAGAAAAAGAGAACAGCACGTCCTTGCACATCCCGGCGAGGCACAAGACGACCATAGAGAAACCAGCAACCACGCAACCAACCCACTGCTCCTAACACAACTCAATTGCCTCGGAACCAAACAATCAGATCTAACGCGACCATCCTAAAAGCTGCTACTTTGCCGCATGCAGCTGAGCAACTCAGCTGATTCCCTGCGCCACCCCCGCCTCGCATTACGATTTCCCGCCCCGCCTAAGCAATCCCTTACCCCACCAATCACTCCGCCACTGCTAAACCCGATTAAGCGCAACGAATTTCGATTTTCTAACAGCAGAGAGGCGGCTCCTGCTTGAATTTGAAGGCCGTACGGGAGGAGGGCGACTAGCCCACCCAGATCTCGAGCTCGTGCGCTGGAACACTGGATCCCGGCCACTCCACAGAGCAATCAAGGAGGTAGGAAGCGTGGCGAGATCAGGAGGGAGGAGGGTTGAAGGGAGAGGAGACTTACGGTGAGGAGGTTGTTCATGGCGGCGAGGTGGGCGAAACAGGCAGGCAGACGGCGAGGAGAGAGAAAGTTGAGGAGGCGGTGTGACCGTTGTACCGTAAGGGATACTTAAGGGGAGGGAGGGGGGGGTTTAAGCTGGACGTCTCGTGTACTGCGGCTGGCAGGTGGGACCTACCGGAGGTCTGTTAAATTGTTACTGCCTGCAGCTGGGACCAGGGTATCACCTCTGCCTTTTTCATGGCAGTATGAAGTCCAAAGTCATGAGAAAGTTTAATTCTTTTAGATAAAGGAAATAGAAAGTAGTCAAGAAGTTGCTTGGCATAAAATCGACCATCTCACTGATATAAAATATATATTTTTAGTATTTCTGTAATTTGTAGAGATTGTCAAAGTTTCTGGCTTTTTTTCTGTAAAATATAGATTTCTCATATTGATTTTATTTTTGGCGCACACACCCTTTCCGTGTTAGAAGGTATAAATTTGACGTTGATGCTTTTGGATTGATGTGATGTCCTTTTGGTATGTTTTGGATGCTTTCTCATTTGTGCTATAGGTTGTAAGTAGATTGTCCGCCAATATATTGGCAATTTTTGATAAATACGACAATTGCCTTCTTAATTATAATTAATGTGATGTCAACACAAATTTATTGTCTATTCTAAATATAATTTTTACCTACTTATAGACCTTCTCCCCCAGAACATTATAAGTAACACTGAGGTCTGCCTCGAGTTGGACTTGTTTTTTTTTCTGCATTTTAAACCGTATAAAATTCAAATTTGGATTGACGACGACAAGAAGAAGAAAAAACATATCGTGTCCCGTGGTTGTTCCCTCGGGCAAGAAACCGAGTTCACTGCTTCGTGTAGTCGTAGCAGTTCTCCACTTATTTCTGTTCTGCTTCCATGTCACCATGTGACAGGAGTGCCCTTTTTTATTCCTCTGCGCTGGAACACCGCGTCGGGTCGGCTGCCACAGCCCAGAGGCAAACAGCGGCTGTTCCGGGCCCACAAGTCGGTGGCCCCGCGACCCCGGCGCAGGAGGACGAAGCCCACGGGATCAAGGAGAAGGCTCCCTGGACGTGGGGGCCACGCGGGCGGGTGGCGTTTGGTGAGCGGGGCCCACCGGCGTGAGGAGTCCGAGCCGGAGGACAGCTAGTGGGGTACGCACCATTAAAAAAGAGAGGTAATTAGTGAGCCAATGAATATATATTTAAATATTATGCCTGTTTAGATTTAGACTTCTGGTTTTGGTTTATAATTTAAAGTCAGTTTTTTTTAATCAGCTTATAAACTTCTCAACTTTTAAGTTAAAGTTTGATGTTTGGTAATCTGATTTTTTATAGAATGTTAGCTTATTGAGTTGTGTGTGAAAGGTAAAAAGTCTGAATTACCTTTGAGAGTTTTTTTTATAGAATGTTGGCTTTATAAATATGACGATACGTGCAAGTGTATATACGAAATAAAAAATTATTTTGCTCGTGTTCACCAAATTATTTATCTCCTCTTCTAACACCACCGATGTCACCAAGCAAATCACATCTACTGAATCTCTCAACAAGTATCTTCTACACTACATGTGTTGCCCCAGACTACCAGAAATGAGTCTATTGGCAATTATCTGTACCAGAAATGAGTCAACAAGTTATCGACAATCATCAGTACTTAGGATTTTGCATTATTTTCAAAACTGCAAAGTTCAAAAACTTTCTACGAAGTATCATCCGAACGATTGCCGATCCTCACTGGTCACTATGCGAACTGCACAAGCTGTTTCATTTTTCAGGTCCCATCTTGATCCTCATCCGCTAACTGCTTCTTCCAAGGCTGGAATGAATTTGAGTGAGATATTGTTGACGCAGTGTCGCTCATCAGTAGGCGTGTTGAACCCCTCCCCTTTGAACACATGACCCAGATGCCCTCCGCAAACAGCATATGTAATCTCAGTTCGCCTGGCATCAGGATCAGACTGAAGTTGCAAAACAATGTCGCCGTAAGTATCAGAGCATGGAATGAATACAAGGGACGACTATCGGAAGTGGATGAGAGAACCGTACCGTCCGTCTTATTGCACCCAGCACAATCATAAATACCTTCACCGAAAAACTTGTCATATTCACCTGTTCCAGGATACCTGGAAAAACAGAAGATGGAATGGAAATTTATCACAAGTTACACTGTTATTAGGAGAACACAAATGCTTAATGGAAATAGGACAGGAACTAGATAGAGTCAGTTCACATGTCATTCTATGACCAAAGAACTACGTCAATGTATTGGGTTGAATTGCAGAAAGGTTTGTAACAATCAACTTCATGACTTTAAAAATAAACTTACTGCAGGGTAAAAGGCCAACTAAAGATGGAGTCATGTTCAATCACATTTGTAATCTAGGAGGAAGATTAGATTAGTTAGGCAAGTAATCAGTTAAGAGAGTCCAGATAGAATTATGGATGAGTTAATTTCGTATGGGTCAAGTCCGCGTCCCGTCTGCCCAATAAAAGGGAGGGTATGTACTCTATTCTGATCAAGCAAAGAGTAAACCAAAACACTATCTCCTGCTCATGTCTCCCTCAATCGGATACTGTTAAACCTATAGTTCTCCCAACTGATAACTATAGGACAGCTTATTGATTTATGAACACTTGCAAGCCTTGATGAACTTCTACTACGATGAAGGAGGGTGATTTTACTAGCTTTAGTTGGCCTTTGCTTTGATAAAATCATAACCACTTTAAAAGTATTTGCAAATAAATCATAACTATGCGTATGCCCACCAAATTCAGGTTCTTCTCTTTAGTGGATCTCCAATAGCGTAACAGGTTCACTTTCAAAGTTTCAAGTGAACAAACTTGTCAGTGACACCTCAATAACATTGAAGCTGGTACGTGGGAGCCTCAAATAAGGTTTTGATGATTTCGCAAGAAAGATAATGTCATATAAGACCTGATGTCACATCAAAAGATAGCCCAGAACAAGCTCCTTTACCAAACGACATCCTCGCTAGTTTTTAAAAGGGGAGATTCAAGGATTTGCCACTATATAGATGTGCATTTTAGGATTTATCATTCCATATCTAACGAACCAAAGCCCAGCAACAAAGATGTCAACTTTGACATGCACTAATCTAACAACTCTAGCATGCATAAATTATGCAAATCTAGTCACCTAATGTCTCATTCGGCTGTAGTACAGTTCCTATGCTAGGAAATAATAAATGCATGTCACTTTGCATCCAGTGGTGTTCAAAATAATCACTTCAGGAACGCATCTTATGGGTCTCCTAACATTAGCAGTGACACATGTCGCAGATCACAGATGCACTTCCTCATCCACAATTTCACTTCGATGAAGCCTCTAGCATATACGGCAATTTTCTCATTCTAACTTGTAATGTAGGTGAATTTGTCCCAATTTTACAGATGTTTCCTCAGAGCAGACAAATCCATCTTCCACCAGGATTGAGCGGATCAACCCCATCCGGACAAGCCTTATATAATACCCTATGAACTCCTATCAAAATTAGTGTAACAATACCACGTGAACCTATGATCAATGTAAAGGATCGAATGATCATTATACCCATGGAAATTGCAATCATCAATGAATCAACAAGTAGATAAACAACAATGCAGTAAGAATAGGGGGGAAATGAAGTTTGTCCATCCAACAGAACAATAGCTATAACTATCTTTATAATGCAGATCTACATAAATCTACATATAATACGATGACGATGATCCACAACAACAACAAAAAATTGTAGCGTACTAGCTAGGGATCGAGACAAATCAAACGAGTAAGGAAACAAAGCGGATTAGATGAGAGCCAGAGACGCGTAGATGGATCGGATGGATGGGGATCACAGCACACGTGAGACTAGCAAGGGCGAGAAGCGGAGAGGGGGGCGTACTCTGTTCGTTGTGCGTGGTGAAGAGGATGGTGCCGGTGTGGTCGCTGACAAGGCACTCGGTGACGCGGGTGCGGCGGAGGTGGGGGGATGCGGCGGTGCCCTTCTCGAGGACGGTGCGGGCGGTGAGGGTGTGGCCGCGGGTTTGGGGGAGCAGCTTGTCGACGGTGGTGAAGACCGGCTTGCGCAACGGCGCGGGCAGGGGCGGCGGGGCTGGGCTTGGCATCGGGGTTGGGGAGGGAGGGAGGCGCCGGCGTTAGGGATGGGGAGGGGTGGCGGGTGGGGAGAGGCGGCGGTGAGAGGGGACGGGAGTGAGGCGTCGGGGTTGGGGGAGGAGAGGGAGGCGCCGCTGTTGGGGATGGGAAGGGAGGCACCGGGTAGGGAAAGGCGGCGGCGGGTGGGAGGCGGCGGAGGGGATGGGAGTGAGGCGTCGGGGTTGGGGGAGGAGAGGGAGGCGGTGGGTGGGGAGAGACGGCGGCGGGTGGAAGGCGGCAGGAGGGGATGGATTTAAGTTCGATGATCTTACATGATGGACGACTCTTGACCAGGATATTTATTAGCAAACTAAGCCTAGAGAGGAAAATTCGTGTCAGCAAATGATACATTTCGGACAAGAACAAGATATTTGTTGAAATTGTGATCCGAATGATTTATGGGAAGAGTTGGATTGGTTTTATTTTAGCGGATGAGTGTCCGACTTGGACTCTATCGCCCTTTACCCTATATATACCCTTGTATACCTCTATACGGAAGAACGCTGTTCATCAGTAATCCCGAGCGACTCAGAATCCCTCCACATATAGATCATGCAGGTTGGCGATCCGTGGTTTTTTCCCCGCAGGTTTTCCACGTAATTTGTGTCTCACTTCTGTCCTATTTTTCTAACAAATGGTATCAGGTTACGCGAGATATTAGGGTTGAAGAGATACAGGGGAAAATATATCAGATCGGCGGCCGCTGGTGCCGTCTTGTTCGGCGCCGCCGTCTCGCGTTGTTCCTGAGCGCGCAGTCGAAGCCTCGGTTCGTGCGCGGTTGAAGCCATCGGCGGGATCCTGCTCCCGTCGCGCGAAGTCATCGCCAGCTCCGTCTCACGCGGCGCGTCATCCACTCAGTTGCTGTCGTGCGGGAGCCACAGCGACTTCGCCGTCTAATCGCCTCGATCTGTGCGAGTCTGCTCCTGCCCGCTCGTCTCGGTCCATCCAAGCCTGAAGAATTGGTCCTCGGTTCCGTGCGCGTGCAAACCAGCGTTGTCCAAGCGTCTTTCCTCCCGCAGCAGTCCGTCTCCAAGTCATCTTGATCGGTGTGTGAAAAGCAATCCAATCAGCCTGCACTGCTGCCGAGAAAATCAAGGAAAGCAGAGAAGCAAAGATCACCGAGTCCTTTAATCACGTGAAGTACAGGTTGTCCTTCTTGTTTTCTTTAAACCAACAATTAATCAAGAAGCTCACGTGAGTACTTTTGGAGATATATACATATATCTCTGCTTCTTTCCATCAGAACAAATTCAGATCTGATTTTCTTTGGTGATTTTTCTGCTAAGCCCACACGAGAAGCACCAGGAGATTTAAAGATTTTGGTTTTGTGTACACGAAGGTGTACCAAGCTACGTAATTTTGCTTTAGCTATACATGGTCAAGATCTGCCAAATTTCGGTTATTCCTCATGGCGACTTTGAAGTATGATCTTCCTCTCTGAGTAGAGACACAAGATTTTCATTTGTGGCAAGTAAAGATGAGGGTTTGTTGTAGCGTGATGGATTTGGATAATGCATTGGAAGGTTTTGATAAACAACTTATCGAATGGACCGTATTGAGAGCGTAAAGACCGTAAGGCTTTTCTCAAATTCACCTACATCTATCAAATGATATTTTGCGGGATGTTTTGAAGGTAAGACATCCGCTGCGTGACATATCGGTTAGAACAAATCGCATGACAAAGGATCTCACCACGTAGATGCATCTCAGCGTAAGTTGTACTCTCATAAATTGCAAGAAGGAGGATCTGTGCTGGACCATCTTTCGGTGTTTAAGGAGATCGCTCATGGCCTAGAGTCGATGGAGGTAAAATATGATGATGAGGATTTGGGTCTTATTCTTTTGTGTTCCTACGCCTAGTTCTTTTTCAAATTTCGAGATACCATATTATATAGTAGAGATACTCTCACTCTTAACGGTTTATGAAGCTTTGCATGCAAAGGAAAAGATGAAACATATGGTACCTTCGAAAATTCAAGCTCATAAGGAGGCAAGCTTGTTTATTAAGGCGAGGTGCAAAAGGAGAACTCAAACAATGGATCTCGAGGTAAAAGCCTGCGGCTATAGTAGCCTGGTCAAAATCAAGAGGCAAATACAAGTCGTGCAAATATTGCAAGAAAAGTGGGCACGACATCTACGAATCTTGGAAGTCTGCAAAATAAAGAAAAGAGAGTCAGCTACTATAAGCCAAAAGGTAAACAGATGATGAAGGTAAAGCCTCTCTTGTTGCCGATGATAGTCCTAATGGAGAAATTCTTGTTGCCTTTCTTTGGATGTGCTAAGACCAATGATGAATGGATTCTTGATTTCGCATGCACTTTTCATATGTGCCCTAATAGGGATTGGTTTGCCACCTATGAATCTATTGAAGGTGGTCTTGTGTTGATGGGTGATAACTCATCTTGTAAGGTTCTGCGGAGGTGGTTACATTCGGATCAAGATGTTTGATGGTATTGTCGAACTTTGTGGATGTGAGGCATATTCCAGATTTGAAAAGGAACCTCATCTCTTTGAGTACTCTTGATACTAAAGGGTACAAGTATTCAAGTGAAGGTGGAGTTTAAAAGGTATCAAAAGGCTCTCTTGTTGTGATGAAAGTCGATATAAAACGCCTGTCTGTACTATCCGCAAGGTACTACAATATGTCGGTAATGTTCTTGCAATCTCAAGTTCATTATCCGATTCGATGCTGCTAATCTTTGGCATATGCGCTTGGGCATATGAGTGAGCTTGGTTTGGCGTAATTGAGCAAGAGAGGACTTCTTGATGGACATAGCATCAAGAAGTTAAAATTTTGTGAGCATTGTGTGTTTGGCAAAAACAAGAGGGTGAGATTTAATACTTGATTCATACTCATGAAGGTATTTTGGATTATGTGCATTCGATTTATGGGGACCATCTCGCAAGACATCGCTAAGTGGTGCTAATTATATGTTGACAATTATTGATGATTACTCTAGAAAGAGTGTGGCCTTATTTCTTGAAGCATAAATCACAAGCATTTTCCAGCATTTAAAGAGTGGAAGACTATGGTCGAAAGACAAGTGAAAAGAAGGTAAAGAAACTTCATGCCGATAATGGTATGGAATTGTTCGATGAATTTGAATCATATTGCAAGGCAGAAGGCATTGTTAGGCACTACACCGCTTCTGGTACTCCTCAACAAAACGGTGAAGTTGAGCGTATGAAACGGACCATTATTTCCAAAGCCCGTTGCATGTTGTCCAATGCAGTTGCATAGCGTTTTAAATTTGAGCCGCTTCCCTTGCTATCTATCTTATTAATCGGTCTCCCAATATTACAATTGAAAAAGACTCCAATTGAGGTATGGTGCGGTTCACGAGCAAAATTTCTTGTAATTGAAAGTATTTGGTTGCATTGCTTATGCTCATGTTGATAATGGAAAATTAGAGCCTAGAGTCATTAAGTGCATTTTTCTTGGTTATAAATCGGTGTCAAAGGATATAAGTTGTGGAATCTCAGAACACGTAAGGTTGTGATTAGCGTAAACGTTGTCTTTAATGAATCTGCTATGCTTCATGATAACCGCCTACTAATGTCTCTGTGAGAGTAAGCGTAATTCAAGTGTTCGGTGGATCATCTTATTGGTTCGTATAACGCATCGAGATAAGGAAAATATTGGTGTTCATGATGCACCTATTGTTGAGAATCCTCCTATTTGTGAGCAATCACCACAACGGTCCATCATAATGCCAGACCTAGGAGGAGATTAATCCACCCAAGAGAGGTTAGTATCGAAAATTTCTCATCTTCGCAGATTTGGTTACAAGGTTTATGTACTTATATCACCATCGTGGTAAACTGCAATAAGCCATCTTCAAAAGTCTGGAATATATGTTGGTTATGAGACAACATTCATAATCAAGTATTTGAACCCCATGACTGAAAATTTGCATGCAGCCCGTTTCACTGGTAGCATGTTAGATAAGGATTATTTTCCGTCATTAGGGGGAGGAAATCAACCTCTTGATGAAAAATATCGAGAAATAGAGAAGTTCAGAAGATAATTGAATTGAAGTCCAGAAAACAATTGAATTGAAGTCCAGAAAATAATTAAAATCTATGCACATAACCCGCGCACTAGTGAAGCAAATAGAAAAGTACATAAGATAATTAAAATCCAGAAGATAATTGATTTACAAGCATTAGCGAATCAACTATTTGACTACTTTAGTGATTCGAAGAGCATGATCAAATCACATATGTCTGTACGTAATGCACCAGAGAGGGTTGAAATACTGATGAAGATATCTCTAATCCCGTCCTAAGACTTCAGAAAGGTCAAGAACTCCTTATCGAATTCAAAGTAACTAGAGACACCTAAGAAAAAGATAAGAAAGATTTAACACAATCGATTATTAAAGCTTCCCAGACTGTGCGAGCTGCCTCTCTCCTCCGCGACTCCCTCTAGCTGCAAGTAAACACACAACACTGCCCCGTTTCATTGTCCTCACCTGACTATACCTGAATCCATAAAACTGAACTTGACCGAGAAGCAAGAACTATTCCACTGGAGAAGAGAGGACGAGAGGGCACGAGAGGGCGAAGAAGCGACGGGACTTACAGTAAACAGTGCGGAGAGAAGAGCACCATGGGCCGCGACCGAGCCCGACTCGCCTTTCTCCACTTCTCCTCTCCCTCCCTCGCTGACCCTCTCGTTGAGTCGCCACCTTCCCGCGAGTTCTTTCTCGCTTGAGGCGGCCGCCGGTGACGAGGAGGAGAGGAGACGGGGGCAGTTTGTTGAACTGAACTGAGCCTGTCGAATTTCGCTATGAGCTGTGTGAGACGTTGGGCTACAGAAACGAAGCGTGAAAGCGCAACGCAAGCCCAGCCCATCAGGTTACAGCACTAGCGCCTGCATCTTCGCAGAGCACCCCAATCCAACCAATCCCTTGTGCCCTCGAATTGCACACTGTCGTAGTAATTTCTAATTTCTATGCTAGAACAGAACAAAAAAAATCGTTATGTACACGAAATCAGCTTTGTATAAATGTTTCATTCGTAGAACGGTAATTTTGGATGGATTTAAGTTCGATGATCTTACATGATGGACGACTCTTGACCAGGATATTTATTAGCAAACTAAGCCTAGAGAGGAAAATTCGTGTCAGCAAATGATACATTTCGGACAAGAACAAGATATTTATTAGCAAACTAAGACAAACTTGACCACAAACTTTCGTTATACGGTTGCACTGTGCTGTTTTGCTAAGAAGAGATTACAAGCATGACAGAAATGTAATCTACCCGATTGCCAATTACACGAAAAATATCAGCAGTATAAGCATTCAACTGATTATCCATGGACAATAAAGACCACAGAGAAACTGGGGAAAAGAGGGGGAAATCTGTAAGAAAATTGTTTTGATTTCTGGTAGCAGACAGTACAAAGATGGCCTAATATGACTTCGCAAAAATTGCAACTTCATCGGCTGGATTGCCAGTCATGAAGCATTTCTTCTCACCCTCGGGCTGCTCGAACGGGAAGCACCGGATGGTGGCACTGGTCTCTTCTTTCACCTTCAGCTCATCAGCATCGCTAAAGTTTACCACAAATCAGTCAAAATTGCCAAAAGCATAAACAATGTTGACCATGCAGGATAAACAACGTTTATTCAAACATAACCTACCTAGCTGACCATGGACCTCTTGCCCATTTTCCCTCGGCAATGGCCTCCTTCAGTTCTCCGTATGAACTTACATCAACTATATTACTGCAAGAGTGAAAAGGCACTTCTTAGCACAGAGCAAATTTGTCTGAAATGGAGGAGTGCTGAGGCACGTAAAGAAGAAAAGGAACCCATCAAGTTTCCATATTTTGTATGACAAACGCACAGTGATGCTTGCTATGCGGTGCTAAAATTTACTACTAACTCTAGCGAGCAAAATACCCCATCAAGATGGCTCCTCTTAGGAGCATTCATATTCTGAGTACCATTTTTAGTCATTTAGTGTACAGCTAATCTACAAAGTAATTGCTAATTCTTATATAACCAAATATTTATCATGGGTCCAAGCTTTTGACATTAAAATATTTACCATGCCTAGGGAGAAAGGGTGGTATGCATACAACATGCAATAAATTGGACATAAGAACAAACTAGAAACTTTCTTTAAGACAATTTATTTGTTCATTGAAAAACAAGTACCTATCACGAAATGCAATGGCCTTCTGTAAAAGGGATGCCTGGATTTCCTCTAGACGGCCTTTTATATGGTCCACCAATGTTGATGGCTCCATAGACACTCCAAACTCCTTTCCTTGCTTTCCAGGGATATCTCGCCTAGAAATCACAACACTCTTATTTGTGACATCGCGGGGACCAATTTCTATTCTTATAGGAACTCCCTGTTAAATCAATGGAAGAAAATGTCAGAAACAAGCCTATATAATTAAAAAAATGAAGGGAAATAAAGTCCATCAAGACATGTCTATTTATAATCTCTAACAGAAAACAAGGAAGACTGAGCACAGAATGTTAATAATTTCATCTTAATTACGTTGGTCATACTGCTGATCAGTAGATTGCTGGCATTACTCTTGCAAATGATGGCAATATTAGAACACAATCTTTTCCATGTGGTAGCATCAGACATTGTTTTGGGCAATACCAAATGGAGTACTTTCAGTCAAGGAATAAATAAGCTGACATGTTCTATCAAATTAGACTCAAGCAAAATTTGATGCACATAGCCATGCAATACAGACTGAAATACAGAAAATAAAGGAGATTGTATTTTCATAATGGAAGCATACAAATCTCATTATCTCGATATGGTAAAAACAGAAGAAGAAAAAAACTGAACTGGAATTCCACTACAAAGGCAAAAGTGATTACTTTCATCTCATAAAAGTTAAACTTCCATCCGGGTGTCCGCATCTCTGAGTCGTCCACTTTGACTCTGATTCCTGCTTCTTTGAGTGTGTTTTGAACTGAAGCTACAGCTTCCATAACAGCACCCGTTTCGTCGCCCTTCTTCCAAATAGGCACTATTACTGCCTGTGTTAAAAAGGAACATTCTTAAATTCTACTGGCATATGTATGGATTTGAAAACTGAAAGCAGGTAACTACACTAAATAAAACCCTGCAGAAAAAAGGGCATCAATTTTTGTTGGCCTTTTAACCCATTTTTGACAGGGGAATAGTAGATACAAGAGGAGGAAAAACTTAGTCAGGTAGAGCCTGAGCATTTTGTGCATAAAGCATGTAAACCATCAAGGCATCAACGGAAAAGACCTGAATGGGCGCAATCCTTGGCGGAAGCATTAGACCAGCATCGTCACCATGGGTCATGATAATCCCGCCAACGAACCGAGTGCTAATAGCCCAAGAAGTCTGCCAAACGTGTTCAATTTGACCATTTTCGTCCATAAACTGCAGGCAAAGGGGGAAAATCAAAATCATGGCTGTAGCTAAAGCAGTATCAGAATTCAGCAGACAAGAAATAACGAAGGTGACGCCGAATGCAGTCTCTGGGAAGTACTATGTCTGAAAGGCTTGCAATATGAATTGATTATAGCAGCGAGAACATGGGAATCCATGTATACTACATAAAATGGATCGAGTACAGGAAGTATGCAAGAGCGTGAAGACAGTTGGTAAACAGTAACCTGTGTTCCAAAGGCACGGGAAAAGTTCTGGCCAAGGTTGTGACTGGTTCCAGCTTGTAAGGCCTTCCTGTCACCCATCATAGCTTCTATGGTGTACGTCCTATTAGCACCAGCAAATGTCTCCATTCTTGATTTCCTGCCCGGAATAACTGGGATTGCAGCTTGCTCATAAGCAAATTTGGTATAGACATCAATCATCTGCATCGCCTGCAGAGTGCAGAGAAATAAGAAATGGAGCAGATGACAGTGCATTAGAACCTTTCATTATTTCGACTTTTTGTCATTACATGAATGGTACTGAAAAAGTTGATTGCAGAAGCAAACGGAACTGGCATAATGATAAAACAAACCTCCTTCTCTGCCTCTTCAAGGGTGGCATGAGCTGTATGGCCTTCTTGCCATAAAAATTCAAGAGTTCTGATGAATGGCTTAGTCCTCATTTCCCATCTTGTGACATTAGCCCACTAGAATAATAAGAAATATTTAGTATAGTAAATGACAGTGGACCTGTTGATCCAAGTCTGCCAACGAAGTTACCTGGTTAATCATGAGAGGAAGATCACGATAGCTCTGAATCCATTTAGTGAACATGTGATTTACGATGGTCTCACTTGTTGGTCTTACCTACAAAACCCTCAAGAATGGAAGTGCACCAAAAGTTCAGCTTTAGAGGCAATCCACTCATAGAATTAATCATCATATATTCATAACTCATAAGAATAGTTCCAAGAGAATAGTGTGTTCTATATCCAATAGCTTCATAAGACTAAAGCAAAGTATTACCACAAGCTTTTCCTCTAGTTCCTTTCCTCCTCCAATGGTAACTAATGCAAGCTCTGGACTAAATCCTTCAACATGACTGGCCTCCTTCTCTATAAATGAGTACGGTATGAACTGATACAATGAAAGAGGACAAGCATAAGAAACTATAACTAGGGAAGTGGCAACAAGGAAGTCTAGTTCAGACGAAGCATGAGCCAAGCTCTAAGTGAAGAAACTGTTACACCAAGTACGGAAAAGTCCGATACAATAAAATATAGCTGTAAGGAATATAATAACCACATATCTTCCTATGTGTCAAAGATGGACATTTGTATGTGTTTTCTCTGCATAGGAGACAATGTAAGCTTCATTTTCCAAGAGTCACTTTGCATATATTGGAAGTAAGCTACATTATCAGGAACATGTACTTAGGATTCACTAATCCTGCCACGTGTCGTCGATAGAAGAAAATCTTCATGAAGGCAACCCCAAATCATATGTCTTTGCACCTCTTTGCGCCCGTTTTACATCCCAAAACAGGTTAACAACAGCTAGCAAACTGCATTTCAGGTATGAAGATTACGACACCAAAGATAGATAAGCCAACACATACACTACTAATTTTACAAAAGGGTTATATTTTATTATATCCCCAAACCCCGAAGTTAAACAACAGTCTGTGACACTTCATTCACGCATAAGCCTTTGTAAATTCTGGTAGTAATAAGAGCTGAATTGTGTTGTGCTAACAAATGACATATCCACCAGAACCACAGAGCTAATATTACAACATAGAACAGCAGAAACAAACTTACTTCTTCATCGATCAACACTTCAACGTAAGCACTACACACACAAAAAAAGAGAGAAACAGATGGATTATACTGTGCGTACCTGAGGGAAGTACATGTTGCTGTGCCCTGTCTCCTTGAACTTCACATTCAAATAATCCTACAATCAAAAAACAAAATAACAATTAGATTCAAACCTTGCACTAAAGACAACACTACAAAGCCTGCCAAAAGAAGAAGAAGAAGAAGAGTACAAATTCTGAAATTAAAGTGTCATGCCGGAAGTGTGAACTCAATTTGCCAAACCAAAGCATGGAAACAATAACCGCAACTCAATTAAAGGCTAAGGAAGTGCTACAATTACCAAAACTCACACATAAACAACACCAGAAGTAAGCTTACAGTTTACACAACGATTCGAGCTTCACTACACAGTAGCATCAGCAACTAAAATTATTATCTACATCAACAATGTCAACTTGAACCCAACAAACACAGACACTAACGCGCGCGCAGAAATACAGAATGAAGCAAAAGCACGTAGAGAATCGCGTAGTGACTAGGACTATAGGACAGGAGCACCGACCTGGATGGCCTCCCAGATGGCGTATCCGTAGGGGCGTATGACCATTGTGCCCCGCACGGGCCCGTAGTCCGCGAGCTCTGCGGCGGCGATCACGTCGGTGTACCACGCGTTGAAGTCCACTGACCGCGGGGTCACCTGCCCCTCCCTGTCGCCGCCGCTGCCGCGGGTCTCCGTAGGAGCGGGCGCCGCGCCCGTAGTAGCGGCGGCGTGGCCCCTCGACGCGGAGAGCCTCGCAGCGTGGAGGCAGCGGCGGCGGAGCAGGGCCGGCCTCGCCGCCGGGGCGAGCAGCGAGGGAAGGCGCAGCAGCGATGCCATTCGAGGGCACAAGGGATCGGTTGGATTGGGGTGCTCTGCGAATATAGCAACATAATGAGCAGAATAAGCATTAGCTACCTGAAGTAAATTCAGTGCTTACAATTACATACGTAATCAAATGAGCATAGAGACACAAAGAATGAAGTGTTTGGGTGCTTTTGGCAAGCATTCTGTATATCAATTGATAAGACCAGTAAGGAACACTGCTCCAGATGAATGAAAAAGTTCATAAAATTGGCTCTCGTTAGTGTGTACACTCTGCAGAGAGGTAAGAGCAGTTAATTTTCATGGTTTTCCCTAAAAGCTTGGTTTATTTAATTAATGGCAAGTTGCAAGGAAGCCTAGTTGTTATTTGTTTGAACAATTGTTAGACCTTGATACAGGTTTGACCAGAGGAAGTGATCCTTGATACATGGATGACAGAGGCTATCTATGTGGAGGAACTGAAGCGGCTGTACTAGCTTGGTCTAAATATTAATGTGCAGCAGCATTAGCATGATCGATCTTGTGATATGTTACACTATACCAGTTGGATGAGCAGTGTGCAGAATGAATGGCAAATAACAATTAGTCAGGAAATGAACAACTTCTTTACATAGCAATGTTCTATTACTATGTAGCAAAATTTACATTATACATTTGACATTCAGAAAATAGCGAAACTATGGCAAGCAATAATGAACATATATGTAACACAGAAGCTTCAGTACATTAGCAACAGTTTATGCTGATATACCTTATGTACTAGATGACTCCTTTTTGTTGGCCCCTATTGTCTCCTGCAAGCAATTGCTGTGTGGTGCCTTTGCTTGATGATCCCGATTCAGCCTACATTTGGCAAGAAAAGTTTGCATCGGTTCATGGTAACAAGATGATCTTCAAACAAGAAAATTTCAGATTCAAAACTAAAAACCAGGGGACACTGAACTGAGATTAACTGCAGTTGATAATATCAGAGATTCAAAACTAACAAGATGATCCTCTGAAACAAAATTGCACTTAACTACTGATACCAGAACCAACAAGGAAACTACAGATTAATACTGAACTGAGATTAACTGAAGTTGGTAATATCAGATATCATAATCTTAAGTGCAAAAGCTCAGTCGCAATTGACAGTTCATTGCCAATATGCATATAATTGATAATCTCTGAAATAACAAGAATTAACCATAATATTCAACCCAGTTTGCACAATTAGATAACAACAGATGAGCTAATCTGACGATGACAAAATTGATAATACCACAAGCATCAACCAGAACTAAGATGAACTATTGACGCAAGAACAAACCAAAAAAGCAACTGCTAATCTGTAAATAAAAAATTAATGCAGAAGCTTAATGCCACAAATTATCCTTATGCAAGAACAAACTGCCACAATTACTCAAAAAAAACTAATCTGAAGAATTATTGCTGTTTCCAGAGCGGCGGTGCAAAGAGGACAATGGCCGCAAAGAGACGCACGGCGCTCAGGGAGGCGCGAAAGTAGCGGAAGCTTGAGGGCCGGCAGTCGGAGACGGAGGCGACGAAAACTCGATGGCGCTCGGCCGCACGCAGAGGCGGCTCTAGCCCAAGGCGTCGCGCAGCGGGACACCGAGCAGATGGCGCACGAGGGGGCGCATGGCCAGCGCAAGAGAAGGCAGTGCAAACCTGATGGCGCACGACGCAATCGGAGGCGGCGCCGGGAAACCTGAGGGCGCTCGGCAAGGCGACGAGGGATCCCCGAGCCGACCGGCCGCGGAGGCGGTGGGAGAGCCGGAGTCGCACGGGGGGCGGCGCAAACCCGAGGGCCACTCTGGGGCCGGCGGCGGAGCAGTCCAGAACCAGCGGGGGCGCACACGGGGGGCGGAGGTGGCGCAGCGAGATTCGCCAGTCGCGAGAAGGCGGATGAAGATGAGGAGGCGACGGGGGGAAAGGGCGAAGGGGTACGGAATCAAGAGGGGTACGTACACCATAGAAGCTATGATGGGTGACAGGAAGGCCTTACAAGCTGGAACCAGTCACACACAACCTTGGCCAGAACTTTTCCCGTGCCTTTGGAACACAGGTTCTTCGTGTTCTTGCATACTTCCTGTACTCGATCCATTTTATGTAGTATACATGGATTCCCATGTTCTCGCTGCTATAATCGATTCATATTGCAAGCCTTTCAGACATAGTACTTCCCAGAGACTGCATTCGGCGTCACCTTCGTTATTTCTTGTCTGCTGAATTCTGATACTGCTTCAGCTACAGCCATGATTTTGATTTCCCCCCTTTGCCTGCAGTTTATGGACGAAAATGGTCAAATTGAACACGTTTGGCAGACTTCTTGGGCTATTAGCACTCGGTTCGTTGGCGGGATTATCATGACCCATGGTGACGATGCTGGTCTAATGCTTCCGCCAAGGATTGCGCCCATTCAGGTCTTTTCCATTGATGCCTTGATGGTTTACATGCTTTATGCACAAAATGCTCAGGCTCTACCTGACTAAGTTTTTCCTCCTCTTGTATCTACTATTCCCCTGTCAAGAATGGGTTAAAAGGCCAACAAAATGTCAAAAGTTACCTGGGTTAAAAGGCCAACAAAAATTGATGCCCTTTTTTCTGCAGGGTTTTATTTAGTGTAGTTACCTGCTTTCAGAACATGTCAGCTTATTTATTCCTTGACTGAAAGTACTCCATTTGGTATTGCCCAAAACAATGTCTGATGCTACCACATGGAAAAGATTGTGTTCTAATATTGCCATCATTTGCAAGAGTAATGCCAGCAATCTACTGATCAGCAGTATGACCAACGTAATTAAGATGAAATTATTAACATTCTGTGCTCAGTCTTCCTTGTTTTCTGTTAGAGATTATAAATAGACATGTCTTGATGGACTTCATTTCCCTTCATTTTTTTAATTATATAGGCTTGTTTCTGACATTTTCTTCCATTGATTTAACAGGGAGTTCCTATAAGAATAGAAATTGGTCCCCGCGATGTCACAAATAAGAGTGTTGTGATTTCTAGGCGAGATATCCCTGGAAAGCAAGGAAAGGAGTTTGGAGTGTCTATGGAGCCATCAACATTGGTGGACCATATAAAAGGCCGTCTAGAGGAAATCCAGGCATCCCTTTTACAGAAGGCTATTGCATTTCGTGATAGGTACTTGTTTTTCAATGAACAAATAAATTGTCTTAAAAAAGGTTTCTAGTTTGTTCTTATGTCCAATTTATTGCATGTTGTATGCATACCACCCTTTCTCCCTAGGCATGATAAATATTTTAATGTCAAAAGCTTGGACCCATGATAAATTTTTGGTTATATAAGAATTAGCAATTACTTTGTAGATTAGCTGTACACTAAATGACTAAAAATGGTACTCAGAATATGAATGCTCCTAAGAGGAGCCATCTTGATGGGGTATTTTGCTCGCTAGAGTTAGTAGTAAATTTTAGCACCGCATAGCAAGCATCACTGTGCGTTTGTCATACAAAATATGGAAACTTGATGGGTTCCTTCTCTTCTTTACGTGCCTCAGCACTCCTCCATTTCAGACAAATTTGCTCTGTGCTAAGAAGTGCCTTTTCACTCTTGCAGTAATATAGTTGATGTAAGTTCATACGGAGAACTGAAGGAGGCCATTGCCGAGGGAAAATGGGCAAGAGGTCCATGGTCAGCTAGGTAGGTTATGTTTGAATAAACGTTGTTTATCCTGCATGGTCAGCATTGTTTATGCTTTTGGCAATTTGACTGATTTGTGGTAAACTTTAGCGATGCTGATGAGCTGAAGGTGAAAGAAGAGACCAGTGCCACCTCGAACTTAAATCCATCCAAAATTACCGTTCTACGGATGAAACATTTATACAATGACGATTTCGTGTACATAACGATTTTTTTTTGTTCGGTTCTAGCATAGAAATTAGAAATAACTACGACAGTGTGCAATTGCAGCTGCATAACAATGACGATTTCATCTCGCATCTGTGGCATTCCATGGAGCCTACCTTGACAGTGGTATCCAC
Organism: Hsuehochloa calcarea; assembly: GCA_036346395.1. Lineage (NCBI taxonomy): Eukaryota > Viridiplantae > Streptophyta > Magnoliopsida > Poales > Poaceae > Hsuehochloa > Hsuehochloa calcarea. The sequence continues at coordinate 5,090,319 of CM070606.1, forward strand.
TATCCAACTTACGCGGCATTGCCACTGCTTGTCGGATCCTACATAATTCGTTCAGACATGGAAGGCAGCCGTCGGAAGAAGTTGATCACCGGCGCCGGCATCCGGTCCCGGAACATCGGGTGCCGGAGGTAGTAGAACCCGGCGACCACGGCCACCACCTTGATGGGCACCATGTACAGCACCATGGCCACGACGAAGCACAGCGCGACGAACATCCCGGTGGCGCGCGGGTCGCGCCACGACACGAGCGCCTGCAGCCTCTCCGCCTGCGTCGCGACGTCGCCGACCATGGTCTGCAGCCGCGCGCCGACCATCCTGGCGCGGTCGTACCGCACGCGCACCACCTCCGGCGGCCTCGCGCTCGGTACCATGTCGAACTCCTCGTCCAGCTCCTCCCTGTCCGGCGCCTCCGCCATGGACGCGCGCACGCACGGGTGCGGCGCCGGCGTGCGCGGCCTGCGACGGTACTTCCACAAGCCGACGGCGGCCACGTGGAGCGTGAGCGTCGGCACGACAAGGTCCGGGTGCCACGCGAGGAGGACGAGCACGGCGTGCGCCAGCATGGTCGCCATCGGGTTGCGCCACGACCGCGTGTCCTCCACCCACCGCGCCGCATCGGCCACCCACGACAGCGCGGCCACGGCACGGTTCCAGTTGGCGCGCAGCTTCCGCATGCTGAACCCGCGCGGCTCCGTGGCATCGAGCATCCACGTCGCCACCTCCCGCCGCAGCGGCGGCTCCGACCGCGCCAGGTGCGCCGCCGAGATGCGCGCCGCGGCCATCCGCAGCGCTTCGCGGTTCACGGCCGGGATAGGCCTCAGGTGGTGCATCGCCGGCAGCGCCGGCCGGCCGTACATGTACAGAACGTCGAGCGCTGACCCGGACTCGGCGAAGCGGATGGCTAGCTCGACGTCGCCCATCCGTTTCGCGCCAGTGGGCAACATCACGATGAGCGGGTACGTGCAACGGTACACGCGGCCGCTCTCCAACGTGGACAGCCGTATCCGAACCTTGCCCATCGGCCGCGAGCACGAGGCGTCCTTCCCGCCGTCTGACGGCTGCGACGGCGGAGGCTCGTCGAACACGCCGACGGTGAGCACGGTGCATGGGTCGTACACCGGCCACGTGTACTGCTCGTTCCAGGCCGGATCGAAGCTGTCGGAGATTGTGCGCGTGCGCGCCCACTTGGGGCCGTACTTGGCCATGGCGTACGCGTCAGTGCAGCCCTTGCCGTCGGCGGTGCGCATCGGCAGGAGGCCCTTACACCCGACAATGCCGAGCTCCACGACGCCGATGGGTGGGCGCCACAGCTGCCGCGCCGACGGTTGGAAGTCGCTGCTCGCGTACGGTGGCTCGTCGGCGACGTGGTAGCCCCCGTCGAGGCATACGCGCACGTGCATGGCCACCTTCTTGCCCACTTTCCTCATGGCCTCGTCGGACGGGAGCAGGTCGAGCCATTTTGACGCCACCTTCCGGTCGTCGACTCGCCTCTCGATGGCGGCGAGAGAGATGCTAGCCGAGCCCACGGGAAAGGCCTCCTTGCCGTGGCGCACCTCGAGGGAGATGACGAGGCAATCGTCGTCGGTGAAGGGCTCCGCGGCGACGAACACAAGGTCCTCGTTCCACGCCGGTCCGCCTTTGCTGGTCACTGGAGTTGTGCGTGTCTTGAGCACCTGGAAGCCCAGGATCCCACGCACGGCGATGCCGGCGGCGCCGTGAGCGTGTCCTGCGCCTCGATGACGGTGAGGCGCAGGAACCAGAGCTTGGGGGAGACGTACACCTTGGAGCGCGACGCGGCGGCGGCCGAGGCCGAGGACGCCGGGGAGTCGGCCTTCCACGCCTCGGCGAAGGCCTCGTCAGCCTGAGTGCCCGCCCACGTGGCGACCATCAGATCGGCGCCCGGGAGGCGGCGTCCGCCCTCCAGCCTGTACCACTGCGTGGCAAGCGGCCCGTCGGGCGGGTCCCGCGCGTGCACGTCGGCGATGTCGAAGCAGAGCCCGCCGAGGAAGTGGCGGTCGTCGGCGAGGGACACGTCGGCGTCGTGCGGGAGGTCCCACACGGAGACCTCAAGCGTGGGGCCCGGGGAGTCAGTAACCGGGTCGCGCGCGAAGGCGAAGCTCTGGTCCCACTCGAAGAAGGCGCCGCGGCGCGCCTGACGGGTGGACGCGTGGCTGCCGCTGGCGGCGATTCGCACGTGCGGGTGCGTCCCCGCCGGGAGCCCGCGCGCGCGCACCACCCTGACGAACAGGTACGGCATCTTGTCCACCAGGTCGTGCTTGGACCGCTCCATCGGCTCCTCCGGGGGAGGAAGCGGCGCCCGCGCTGGCACGGGTACCTGCCGCGGCCTTGGTATCGGCGTGGGCGGCGGCGGCGGTGTCCATTTCGGCTCTTCTTCCGGCGGCTTCTCCGCCGCCGCTTCCTCCGAAGCTGGCATCGCCTCCGAAGTCATTACCGGTGCATCTTCTGGCGCCGGAGTAGCCGCTGCCGTGTCAGCCTCGGGTGGCTTCGCCGTGGTGCCATCGTCGCCGGCTGGTGGTGCTTCTGCTGCTGCTGTCTTCGGCGCCTCTGCCGGTGGCGTCGGCTCCTCTGTCTGCGCCGGAGGAGCATCGGGAGCCGGTGCCGGTGCTTCTTTAGTCGGATCCGCAGCGGCGGAGTCGGCGGCAGTGTCACCGGCAGGCGGGTCCGGGGCAGGCTCGGGCGCGAGAGGCGCGTCGAGGTGGTAGACCTTGAGGCCGATGTCACCGCGCACCCAGCTGAAGAAGCTCTTCTTCTCGAGGGCGAAGTAGATGAGCGCCTCCTCGCCCTTGCGCACGAACTGGCGCGCGTCCAGGCGGACGCGGCCTAGGAAGTTGTTGCGGCGGCTTGGGCCGACGCGCACGTCGTGGAAGACGGCCACCTCGAGCGGCTCGCCCGCGACGGGGTCGACGGCGCCGGGAAAGTTGAACTCGAGCGCCTCGTTCCACTCCGGGTTGAGGTCCCGCGCCACGGTGCGCGTCTTGCGGCGCTGCCCGTCGAAGTCGGCGCGCGCGTACGGGCTCGACGTGCCCGTGCCGTCCTTGGGCAGCAGGTTCCGCGCCTCCACCACCTCCACCACCAGCTTCCTCACCGTCGCCGCCGCGGCCATCGCGATCGCCGACCGATGTCGTCGTCGAACGTACCTCCACCTCTCTACGACTCTACCGTTCCGGCCAGTGGTGCAGCGCTGAGGCGCCGGTGAGCTTCAATTCATCAGTTGCATGGAGACGTGTACCATCTCTAGTGCGCGCGCGCGCGTGTTAAGCGACTTAAAAGTGTAGTATTATAAATAGAGCAGGAGATAATAAGATGAATAGTTGCTGCTGCTGAAGAAATAAAGATATACGAGTGTGTTGCCGTGTAGGGTGTGGAATAAAGGTGCTTATCTTCATGTGCAAGGAGCTATTGTATATTATATCTGTGCTAAAATTAAATTTTCATATTCTTTCATAAAAGAATGTGTATATAATTCTACAGTGTTTTTCTAAAGTACACGCTAGTGCTTGTGTATGTAGGAGTGTATATGCGTGTATAGATTTCGAAAGGCAATTGTTCGAGAGCTTTTTTACTGTATATTAATTTAATATGGGTCATTCATTTTTTTATCTTATAGTTCAGATTATTTAGGGTTTAGTTAGACTACACCCGATAGTATCAGTAGTAAAATTCCAAGAGGAATAAGATTGTAATTGCCCACGTGGGGGATCACATGACACAAGATGGATATTTTGAACCCTAGTTGAAAAGTCCATAATACCCCCCACGAAAAAATTATAAATACAAAGAAAAGTCTATTACACCATTAACAAATCAATGATCATATATGATTTATACTACCACCATATACTACCGGTAGAATATAACGGAAAATTTCTTATTGTTCTGTGGCTAAGTTTATTTCAACTTAGCTAATACATAGTTATTCCCGCCATCATGTCTAATTTTCCACTGGATTTATACTCATTATTTATATTTTCTTCACTGAAATAAGCATTAGTTTTGTTAGATTTAGGGTAACTCTACAATATGTGTTTTTTTCATTTTAAAATTATCTCATTTTTTACTCTTCTATGAGTATCTTACTTTTTACCACGGGGCTGTAACGGTATTTCCCTTATATATACTACATATATAATATATAATATATCACCATTACCCTACCAAGACAAACTAGAATTGGGAGTAATATACCCCTTTGTTCTTTTTTTACTTGTTGTTTTTGACTTTGTACGATCTTCGAGATTCAACTCTGATCGTTCATTTTTATTATTTTACATTAAAATTCATTTTGTATGATTTTACATTAAAATATACTAATAAAATTATAATACTATGAAAGTAGTTTTAACAACAAATCTAAGGATATAATTTCCATATAGCCAATCTAGATAGTTTTAAACATTGACAGTTTGATGGCACGAATTATAGGACGTCAAGTAAAAAAACAGAGGGAGTATGCATTTAGGCCCTATTTGGAACCAACAAATTTTCCTAGATCCCCATGAGAATTGATGAATTGTTTCATTTAATTAGTAAATTTTGCAAAACTACACATATATTGGCAAACTATCAAAACATTGCACCTTTAAGTTTCCATTTCGCAAAACTACACCTTTGCGCCAAATTTGATTAAAAAACCCACTTTGTTACATTTGATGGAAACTAACAGGTCGGCGTGCATGTCAGCGACACATCTTCATTATCCCTGCTACTTGCCACGTCAAGAAAGAGCATGCCATATGGATGCTAACAAAATTTTGCAAAACTACATTTTTTTGTAAAATTATCAAAAAAAAAACAACATGCCTAAGTTTTTATTTCACAAAATTGCATATTTTAAACCAAAATTGATCAAGAAACAACACTCTATCATATTAATAAAAGTGCTTGAGCATGTAGTTTTGTGAAATGAAAACTTAGTCATGTGGTTTTCTACCCACCCCAATACATGTCAGCCCTAGCCACCTCACATCATGACGTGTCCAGCCCATGTGGCTAACGCTGCATTGCTAAGCCACCAACGTGCGGGCCCGTCCTACCAGTTTCCGTCAAATGAACAGAGTGGGGTTTTCTGATCAATTTTGGTGCAAAAGGTGTAGTTTTGCGAAATAAAAACTAAAATGTGCAATTTTCTGATAGTTTGCCAATATATGTGTAGTTTGCAAAATTTACTCTTTGAAATCCATTGTTCCAAGAACACCTTTACCCCTACATCTAGGGATGACAATCGGACGCGGTAGGCACGAGTGGTGCTTGCCCATACCCATGCCCGCCACCCTATTTTATTCCCACGGGTATGCTCGCGAAAGGCGACAAACGGTGAACCTCGCCCATGCCTATCGCTTGTGAGTACCCATCACCGCGGGCATGCCCGTGTGCCCACTAGTGCCAGTCGTCGGCGGAGAGGCGGGGCAAGGTGGAGCGCGGCGTCGTCGGCGGAGAGGCGGGGTGAAGCATAGCGTCACCAGCCAAGGGGTGGGCGGGCATCGAAGGCAGTAAGCTCGGCGGTGATGTCAACGAGCGACCTCCACGCGTTCGGGTGCGCCCCAAGCGATAACCTCCCCGCGGCGTCGACGAGCAGGGAGAGCCCCTTGGGGAGGAGGGACAAGGCGGCGGCGGGGAGGGGGTGTGCAATCCACGACGGCGGCTGGGAGGGGTGCGCGAAGAGGGAGGAGGCGAGGGAAGAGGGAGGCATACGGGGCAGCGAAGGAGGAGATGAATATGAGGGATGGGAGGGAGAGGGGCGGGGAGGTAGCGGTGGAGGAGGAGCGGCAGCGGTGGAAGGGGGCGAGCTCGGAGAGGAAGGCAAAGAGGGACCCAGAGGGGGGAGGCCATCTTGTCGGAGACGGAGGGGGCGAATGCGGGAGGAATTGGGAGTCGGGCGATGAGATTGGGGATTGGGGTTGGCGGCGGTTGATGGAGCGATGTCCGAATGGGTATTAGGGTTTGTGAATTAGGGTTTTCTCGGGCCCACCTGTCAGTGTGGGTTGGCGGGTAAACTGGCGCAACGAGCACGGGTGGAGCTCACCCATACCTGCCCCCGTTTACCCGATGGACAGAGGATTGCCCCCATTTCCATGCCCATGGCCAAAGTAAGACCCCATGCCCAGCTCTATTAGGGCATTTGCCCCGCGGACACGCGGGTAATCGGGTACAATTGTCATCCCTTCCTACACCTACCCACATTTGTGTACCATGCGTTGAAAGTCGGTGCACATGTGGTTTCCACGTCCATACAAATTACCGAACTTAAGAACCCCCATCTGCACATGAACACAAACCAAATTATTCATGGCAAATCAACCCAAGTCAAGAAACAACCGCTAGCCCCCACAGAGGATGTGGAATCTACGAGGCAAAATCTTTACCACTTTCTCCCATGGAACGCAAACCCTAGCCAGGGTCTCACCTTAATATGAGGAGATGGACAAATCAAGATTCCCAAATCTCCTCCTATCTCTGTATCTCTGTGTGCGAAATGAGCAGACACTACGTAGAACGACTTTGCCTTGCCTTTCCGGCTGTGCCGCTCATGTTTGGCTGTAAGATTTGTTGGAAAATGGGCAAAGCAGTAGTGAGTCACCAAAGCGAAAAGTTGAGGCCATCCCGGTGAATCTTTATTATTATTATTTAATCATTTTTTTTAAAAAAATAAAGATAACTTCTCTCTAACTTTATTTTCAATTCTGGCCACTTTGATCATGCCACAATGTACATCGTGACAACAACACTATGTCACGTCACGTACCACGGTATGACCAAAGCTGCTAAATAGCCATTCGAACCAATACGTGTCTGTGTTTTAGGTTAAGTCCTGTCATGTCAAGAGGGGCGGCGTGACAACACTCATTTACCACGTCGAGGTCCGCAGTGTGACAACGTGATTTTGTCACACCACGCATTATAGCGTGACCAAAAGGATCGGAATTGGAAATAAAGTTAGAAAGTTATTATTTTTTAAAATAGAATAAATAAATAAATAAGTTCCATCCCCACTAGCCATTCCCTTTCCTTGTTCCCATCGTGCTGCCCACACCCTACCCCTCACGTGCACTGCACATGATCATTATAACCTTGCATGAATGTTGCACAAAATCGACTGACAACACGAAATGTCGTCGTACTTAGAGCTTGATTGGTCGAGTTTAGTAAGATACTAAGATGTACATGAATCATGCCGTGGCATGGATTTAATAGAAAGCAATGCGATTTCTTCTACGAGACGAGGATTTTCATCAAATTCTTGCGTTCAAAATGGGTCATAGTATGTGTTACGAGGTCACAAAATAAGTCAAAGTTGCTTTTCGGCTAAGCTAGACTTGGGAGTAATCAGGTTTTTTAAATCTTGGGAGTAATTTGAGACTTGAGAGTTGCACATATCCCAGTTCGAAAAGATAAGGGATTTGAGACTTGGGAGTATTCAAGTTTTTTAAATCTTGAGCGCAATTTGAGACTTGAGATTTGCACATATCCCAGTCAGCCGAAAAGACGAGGATAACCCAGTCATTTGAGACCTGAGAGTAATTAGGTTTTTAATTCAAAATGGAAACTCAATTTCCTTCCCAGTCAGTTATTGTCGTAACATCAAACATTCGTCGTCACAGAAAAACATGCAACGAACATTCATGAACTGAATATTCATTGTTCCAGCAACTAAACACGTTCATTGTTCCAGCAAGTAAATACGTAACCACAATCTACTTACAGATTGTTGCTACAAGTAAACAAAACATGCATATTACAATACAAGCACCTAACCCTACTAACTTATCATCACAAGCCCTTCTATACTCCTTGAAAGCTTCAATAACAGCAGTCATCAGAGCATTATTTTTCTTCATTTCACGCACAACTTAAACCAGCTCATAATTCTACTCCTTCATTTCACAAAGAATTGCAGCTTGTTGTACATTGTGCTCCTTGAGCTGCCACACAACACTAGTCAACCTATCCTTTTCTACCACAAAAGACTGCACACCATCCGAAGCTTCATTCTCCATGGAAATTGCGCCCCTCTCTAGCAAGTATTGCTCATAAGCACACTCCCACTTGAAAAACAAATACTCAAGATCATTCTACACAAAGAAATTGAGTTACAATCAACACAAAGAAACTTGACAGGAAGAACACAAATAGGAGATTGTATACCGCCGCTCTGAAACAAATAAAATAGGTAAAGAACACAAACTACCTTCAGATAAATTACACCCAAGATCATTGTACTTATTGGAAAATTGTTCTTGCACTTGTAAAATATTCGAAACTATATTGCTACGCAACTTGATTACAGGGATCTTGCACGAGGGGCAATCGACGAGTGGAAGCTCTTTGCCTTTTATATTACTGGAGCTTGAGAACAATGTCTTCACGGAACTCCCTACTGCCTTACGCATCGCCATAGCTTGGGGGTGCCCAACATGCAAGTCGAACGACAAGGTGGTCGGTGCCGGGATAGCGCAGAGAACAGGGGGTGCAACCGTGGAGAAGGCGATGGCTATGCGAATCGGTGAAGGGTGGGAAACGGAGGAGGACACAAATGGTGGAGCCGACAAGATGGCGCAGCTAGCTGGAACTAGGAATCCATGTCAGCACAGGGAGGAAGGGGATAGAAGGGGATCGATTAGCTAGGGTTGCATGTTGCACAGATGAGAGATCCAGGGGACAAGAATATCAATTGAGAGCTAGAAGTCACTTGAGGCTAGGGCCATTATCGTCCATATAAATTTGGGATTTCAAATACAGTCGTTTATTCGAGGAAAAATTGGGAAAAACCTCCTTAATAGCATTTCTTGGACTACTATACCATTCCAACAGCATAATTCAAGTTTCCAACTGAGGGGTGGCACATCTCTAATAAGGCCACTGACTAGTGGCATTTATCAAAAATTCCATAAATAGGAAGGGCAAGTGCCTGAGTGCAGCAGTGCACGTTTATGAGTTTTGATTGCATCAACCAAAGAGATTTTGATGGGAATTGTTTTTTTTTTTTTTTTTTTTTTTTTTGCAGAAGTTAAACCAAGCAGGGTGATCTCGGATTCTCACATGACCTATACATCCATCTGTCACCAAATGAGATCACTTCTGCGAAAACGAAAGGAAAGAAAGCTTTGAGCTTTATTCGACTAAAGGAGCCTACAGTTAACGGAAACTGGCTGTACATTTCAATGTACATTGAAAATTAAAATGAGGCGAGCCTAAAGGAGATCAATAACTCATCGGAGAGGCCGTGGTTCATCACTAGACCTGCGGCTTGATGATCCTCACGCTGCTGTAGAAGCGCTTGAAGTCTTTCATCGCCTGCTCCTCGATCTGGATTGAGCGGATGGAGGACGGGGCGTCTGTCTCTGGCTTGAACCAGCGGTTGGGAACGTTGTCCTTCACGCCGCCACCATCTGGTGCAGTGCCCTGGGATGGTACAGCGAACCCTGATGTATGAGTTTTCGGACTGTGGGAGATGCCATGCTGCCGTTTCTCCTGCTCAAAAAATCAATTGGTTTTAGATCAGAGGCATATGATTGAAAATTGAATTGCCTTTGCTATTGGTAATTCCATACAAGAAAACATTCTTCCATCTCTAGGAAAGATGAGCTCAACCTGCTGCATCTGTATGTCCCGGAGTGAAGGCCGTGATACGTTGGGTGAGGTAGCTGAAGAGGACCAAGGCGGTGTGCTCCTATCACCATCGGAGGCAGGCACTGCACGAGCAGGCGTGACAGTTACTGGACTTGAACGTGCATCTGGCATAAATGAAGAAAGCCGCACACGCCCAGCACTGTCAGGTGAATTCTCAAAGCGGTCTTTTGCCTTGGTCGAGATCGGCTCGTTTGTTTTCCTCTGCTCGCTTTGAATATCTCGAAGGGCAGCAGGTCCCTTTGTTATCTTAGCCCCACCCCAGGCAGGTCCTTCGTGCTTTGGTGTGACGGGAACAACAGGAGGGGGAGGCAGGCTAGGTTTTGGGGTGTCATCAAGAGCACCACTCAGAAACAACGACAAGCCACCTTTCCTATTCTTCTTCTTTGATGAAGTTGGCCGGGAAGCTTTGTTCTCTAATGGACAAGAGATGGCTTTTGTGTTATTGAAAGTGACATCCTCTGAGGGTTTGATTTGATCAGCGGCACACACTTCCTGCTTGAACATAGAATTTTATGAGTAACAATGCTTTCTTTAACATAGTAGGCAAAGCATGAATAAGAAATGAAAAGTACACATATGTAATTAACAAAATAGCAACTTGGCGCATTGTGGATGAATGCAAGATCATATTAAGCATGATTAAAGCTAAGAGCTATAATGAAATACTAACAAAGACATGATCCTACTTTAAATTAAAAGAAAGAAACAAGATTCTGTGCAGGATCAAATACTTAGCCTTCCATGCAAGCAATGCACAGAACAGGTACCAAAAGAATAAAGTTAGGCACGGCCTCTCAGCTTTGGGTCTTACAAGACCCCACAACAGAAAGTCGGTATAAGGAAAAGCAAAGATGCAAAATATTAGTCAAACAAGCACAGCAAGATAATGCCTAACATATACCCAAAATTTGCTAACAGCTAGGATACAGACACAGGACATCATAATAATAATAAGCACATCTGCACAAAAACAATATTTGATTTTGAAAGAACCTAAGAAAGACAAGAAACAATATAGAGATCATAATATAGGAGTTCCAGCATGATAGCATCTAACCTTTTCTGAAGAGCCATGGGCTGGTAAGACTTCTGGAAGCTCTATAATGCGGCTTCGCTCCTTGTCGTCACCTTTCAAAGAGGGAGTACCAGACTGCGCTGCCTGCTTGCTTTTCCGCTTCTGTTTCTTAGAACTCTCAGGTTTTTTGCTTGTCCTTCCTTCTGGTAGACAAAGCAACGAAGGTCTTGAATATGCTTCTAAGGAAAAGCCAAGTTCTACAAGTTCATTTTCAAGGGCAGCCCTAGACCCGAGCTTTGCTAGCTGCTGATTGTCAAGCTGATGACCATCCAGTTGTTTAGCCTCAAGCATTTCAATCTGCTGCAGTTTCTTGCGAAGTGCCCTGATCTGCTTGGAGACAGCTTGTTCAGCATTGCTGTCTTTCTGAAGGAAGTTCTCATAACTTGATATTCCATATGACTTTGATGAAGACTTCTGACTGTCCCTGAGCCTAAGGAATCCTCCTGCTTCATCTCCCTCTCCATCACTATCAATGACAGCAGGATAAGTAGCTGTCATTGTGGGAACACGGCGGTGACTCCAGGGCTGAGAGGATTTTTCATCCAGCAATCTCTCTAAGTTTGCAAGAATTTCAGGAGAAGCATTCATAATTGAAGGAGCTGCCACTGTGAAAATGTAATCAAGATTGTGAATAGCTGCATCCTGCATCACATTGAACAATAGAGTAGCATCATTATATGAAAATTAACTAGGCATGGATAAAGGATGAATACAGATCGGAGAAACTGGTTAGTGCTTGTAAGCTGCAGCACACCAATGCATTACCTCGCAATGCTTCTTGAGCTCCTTGGCTTCCAAGGAATCAGCAACTTCAAGAAGTTGTATAGCATTCTTTGGCTCCAATATATACTCAATTGCAACTTTCTCACAGAGGCTTTTCAGACTGGGTACGCCTTTGCTCATTTCACCATTGCTTCCAGATATACCACTTTCAGACTGGACATCATTAAACAGGATGTCTTCATCCAACTCTTCCATTCCACCATTCCATTCTGACAAGGTTTTCTTGCCTTGGATTTTGGGTCTGGGAGGATACTCAGGGTGGTATATACTAGAGAGCACAAGCATATGTGTTTCACCAACACAAACTGACGTTGCTCGCTTAACACCATGTACTCGAGTAAATATTGGGGTTTCATCCTTACGTTTCTTTGCATCCCACATAAAAACATCACCAGTTGATGTAGCCAGTGCGGTCCAGTACTTTCCAGCCGAGATACTGACAACAATTCTTCCACACATTGAGAATATCTGTACATAAATAGTTCAAATGTAAACATGAAACACATAGCTTAGCTGTACAGATTAGTACCTTAACAAGTAACAACCAAACCTGTTGGCATCTTAAATCAGGATCTGACGAAACCCAGTAGAAAAGAGCACCATCAGCTGTTAGAGCAGTACTGTGCATCACTCCAGCAGCCACTGAGATCACCTGAAGTCGCTCCATACGATGAAACTTCAGATTTGTATTTCCACCCTTCTTGAGACATCTAGCTATTACAACACGGCGAGGGGTCACAAGGCGATGGCCCCAAGTGAACACCTGCAAAAGAGGATCACATCACCAGGTCAATAACTTGCTTGATATTAGAATAACGTGTTTATATCCAGTTTCAGCCGCTATCAACTTACCTCACCGTCAGCTCCTAACACTAATGTATGATATTTTGCTGCAGATACACATTTAAATACTTTTCCTTTCAAATACTCCACCATTCTTGGAGTGTAATTGGATGCTGAATTTGAAGTGCCATAACCCAGCTGGCCCTCCTTATTGCAACCCCAGGTGAACACTTCACCAGTCTCAGCAACCGCAGCTGAGTGCTTGTTTGCAGCAGCTACAGCAATTATCCTTGGTTTGAGGGAACTCACACGTCTTGGTGTTGGTTGGGTATCGACAGAAGGGTAACCAAGCTGACCCTCTGCATCGTTCAGAGCATTTTGTTAGCCGTAACTCATAAGGAGAACATAATAGTAGTAAGGGCTGAAAGAACATGGCATGTGTGCTTAAATCTTTGTTGCTACAAATGTATTTAAGATGCATCACACATACCTCTATTTGATCCCCAGGTAAACAATTCCCCAGCCTCTGTAGCAATCACAGTATGATGTTTGGCTGCAGCCACAACATTCACTCGTTTACGGCCTAATCCTACTGTCACTTGGAGAGGGGTAATCACAGCAGTCATCTGGCCACTGCAACAAAAATGGTGGTTGTAGTCATGGATGGAAATCCCGGCCGGTTACTGCCGGTTACCGGCGGGCGGCAGGATTTGAAATCCCGGCCAGTTTTTCCGGAGTTTGCAAATTCAAATTTCAAATTTCGAATTTCGGTTGATTTTTAAGCAAAATTTAATGAAATTCGACCGGGAAAAACCGGTAACCCGGTTACCGGTACCGACCGCCGACCGGGAATTGCGCCGGTACCGGGAATTTGATCCTTGGTTGTAGTAACACAAAATAAACTTCCTTCACATGGGAAGTTAAAACACAGAAAAAAGTGTTAACACCTTATTTCTCAACTACTGTTGGCATAAAATTTAGCAATTTTAGGCTTCATTAATAACTTGTTAAGATCTATACGTATAAGAAACGTTACCAATAAAACTCATGTGGGGATAACCAATTTCATCCTTTCTATTCAAAAAATTCTTTTAGATTAAGGTGTGACTGCTTACCTATGAATATTCAGATGACCAAGACGACCACCTCGACCAAAGCCCCATGTGTATAATTCACCATCAGAACTAACTGCTACACTATGGAACTTTGATGCAGCAACTGTTTTGATGTATGACCCATGCAAGGCATCTACTTTGCATGGTAGATTTTGTATGTGGGCATTGCCGGTTCCCAGCTGATAGTTTGTCCCACTTCCCCAACTGAAGACTTCCGTTGCAACTAAAATGGAAAAAGACATGAAAGATTTTGTAAAGCAAACCCTACAGAAATATTGTCAAAAAGGACATCAGTACCAGAGCACTGAATAAAATTGGAGATCAGATAACTTTACTGTTTCTTGAAACAGAAGAGAGCTAAGCTACCTGAATCAGGAGAATCCCCATTGGCCTGTGATACAGGACCAGAGAGAAGATCAATAGGTGTACGACCCTTGGTGTCCTCCAAAGTGAGGGATGCACCAAACTGCAGAAGAACACCAGCAACACACAAGTGGTCAAAATGAAGTGCTCTGTGCAGGCTGCTCCAGCCAGATTCTCCATCCTGCAAGAAAGAGAGTTTTAATTGTGAATCTACAGATAATACCTAATTGGAATCCAATTCTACTAAGCAAGGCAAGTTCCAAGCATAAATAAATTCTATTAATTAGTGTTCAAATTCACACCAATATGGATGGTTAGAATATGTTTTTTCCTTTTGAAATGTCTTGTTCAAAGCAAATCACATTTATAGGTTTTTTGGGGTTCTGCACTATAAGCTTTCCCCTACCAAGACATAGAATCTGTAGAATGGCCAACAAGGCAGCAGGTTGGTAGAATTGAGGCTGTTATTGGGCAAATAAAAAAACGCTCAATGCAAAGGCGATGATAGGAAACAAGATACATAAAGGTGTAGTACATACCCTTGCATCTGGATCAGCACCAGCATCTAGGAGCCTCCTCACGATTGGAAAATGATTTCTCCATGTTGCAAGGTGAAGAGCACTAAGGCCAAAAGCATTTCTACTGTCAATGTTTCCACCACTCTTTTTCAACAAGGCCAAAGCAGACTCCACTTCAGCTATTGACCCTTGTTTAGAAACAAGACACAGATCCTTAAGAGAGCTTCCAGGACAAGGTCTGCGAACAGCTGCTTGCTTTGATACGCCCGGTGTAGATACTGAAGTGTCCATGAAACTTCAGGAAAGCACAAGCATCTACGAAGTCACTGAGGCAAATCAGTAATTCGTCTCAACAGTATCATACATACATTTGTTTGATTTAAAATGACATAGTACCTAAAAGCAGGTCGACTGCTGAACCGCTTGGCACAAGCCTTTCACCACGGTAACACTACTTTTGGACTGTTTCACTACTAATGATACAGCTAATGTTGTTCCTAACAAAAATACAAGTCTGCTTTAATTACAGTTCTATCTCTGCAGGTAGAATTGGCACAAAGCTTGAATGGACATCATCTCCACTATCTAAGACTGTTCTGCTATCCTAAAAAACTATCGAAATAACCTAAGACAGCATGATGCTAGATCTTCATCTTGAACGAAATTGTTCTATTTAGAGTTCCATGAGGCTAGGATGCTATTTCCATGTCAAGATGGGATGCTAAGCAAAGAACCATCCATAGAATATAGATCAGCCTGCACAATGAGTAAAACGGATGCAATGAGTAAAAGGATGTAATGTGGAAAACTAAAATATAATTGAAAGAAATCAAAGAATGTATGCTCTGAGTTCCACAATAGACCATCTGAATAATGAAGGTGTCTCTTTAAGTTCCACAATAGACCATCTGAATAATGAAGGTGTCTCTTTAAGTGAATTGATATAACTCCATTTGAAAATAAGCATAAAGTAGTAGAAATATTTGCAAACATTGCAAAATAATAGTGAGATTGCTAAATTGTCAAGCATAAACCAATGTTCAATGGAAAAGAGGCCAGCGTCAAAAAAGCTATATTTTTAATCAAAAGCTGACCTACCCAAACAAACTAATAAATATGTACCCAACTTCGATAGAGAAATAGAACTTCCCCTTGACAATAACCTCTTGCATTATCGTCCTTATTTAGAGGAGGGGGAATACAATCTAGCATATCATGTGAAGCGGTACAGGTGACCAGGTGAGCATTTTAACATCATTAAAAACATTTCTTAGTATATAGCATCTAAGGTGCAAGAAAAACTGAAAAAGACAGTCGAAATGAGAAATTCAACAAAAATTTAAAAGAAAATGGGAAACAACCACATAGAATGTCTGTAAAAGTTCAGTGACACCAACTCAAAGTAACAAAATATTATAATTATGTACACATTTACACATATGACATATCAATGAAACTAGAAAGAAAGATACTTGTTCACATCGAAAGGAGTTATCTATATTAGTTCAGACTTCTAGTATCAATGCTTCAGACACAACAATCTAATATACACTGCATAAGCTAGTAACCACAATATTCTGTCCAGAAGCCCCTTAAGGTGTAAATACCACTTCAACTGGTTCAACACACTTAATAAGTGCTAAGTAATGTTCCACTGATCAGCTAGTAACATTGAAACACGACAAGACCATGTCTAGCAAATTGATCATCAACCCACATCAGCACGAATAAATGTGATCCTCTCGCAAAGGAAGTCATTTTTTTTCTGTTGCAGCCACATGCTACTCTAATAGGAAGAACAGCAGATATAACACATGCTTAACATTGTCAAGAAAAAAAGAGTCAAGCAAAAATTAACAGCAAAAGCTCAAGTTCCACACACACACACACACACAAAAACTAAAAAGGGAGAGAATCAACTCATACAAACATTTGCACCTACAGATGAATCTAAAACTGCATCAAACAAAAGTTGCAAAACATCAAACGGTCTGCCAAAAACTCGCCTTTTTCATCGTGCTACTCAGGAATCCCCACGAAATTTTCAACGAAGCCCAAATCAACAAGAATCCATCTCAAGAATTAGACCACAGGCGCACTGGAATCTACCAATCCACAATAGAAGTTATCAATCCTGCGAGGAGCACAAAATCGCGCAAAAACGGCACATTTCCCAGTACTATCCTCAACGCCAGAAACGACCGCGCAAATCGGATCAAACAACCGGGCCAAACCGACATTGCACCGAGCAAGCGCCGTCAAAATCCAACATTTCCTCCCAAGAAATGGATCTGCGGCCAGACAAACCCGCCCGGGGCACCACAAAATCCAATCCTTCCCCCCCGCAAACCAGCTCCCATGCCTCAAATAATTCACTCTCGGGACGAAGAACAAACAAGACTAGAGGAATCCACTGACCTGCAAGGACTCGTCAAGAACACATACTCGCCTATCTCGTCTATCTATCTCTCCGGGAGGGCTGCGTCAGGGCTGCGTTTATGTGGGAGGTGGAAGGAGAGGGAAGGGATCCGGCCGGGGAATATGCTCTGGGCGCAGGAACTGCTTGCAAACTCTCTCTCTCTGTAGGGTGGGAGTTTTTTTTGGAGGAGAGAGAAACGATGCCATACGTGGTGATCTCAGAAAAGGAAACCCATCAGAAAAGGAAACTCGGCAGGGTTACAATCGTGCTGAATGCATCTCAAAAAAAAAAACACCTGATTTATCCAGGTACACTCCAAAAAGGATTCAGAAACTTACTTTGCACACAAATGAGTAGCTAAATTGGCTTCTCTCCTAACAAACAGAAGCGAAAAGGAAACAAATACCCTACTTAGCTCTCGGATTTCCACGAGGATTGGCAAAATATTCGCCTGATGGCCATTCCTGTTGTTCCAGAGACTAACTAAATTTTGGGAATGTGTCTTCACAATGACATGCGCTATACTCTAGTCTGACATCAGTTGCACCTTATCTCGAAGTGTAAACCTTTGCAGTTAAAATATACTATGCTAATTCTTGAAATGTGACACAATATAGCAAATAAATATTTACACTTCTCGAGACGCGAGTGGGGCAACAAAAACTAAGGAAACTAGAAGCTTCCAAGCATGTCGTAATTCATGAAACTACGATGGCTTGCACGTAAATATAATGTGTTGCCTTTTTGTTTCCCTCCCTTTTGAATTTATGTGTGTATTTTACAACATCCACGTGCCTCTTTTTGCATGTTTTTTCGATTAAAGATCGGGCATGTACGTCATCCAAGAAGCGGTGGCACTGGGCACGTGGAGTCCTCTTATTGGCACTTCACATCTCTTTTGCAAAAATACACCCACAAGTACTCAGCTTTTGCGTTTTGATCCATGGCTCTCCTAAAACCGATTACCAACGTGCTTACGTGCACCAGAGCATTCATGCACGGGGTTTCCTGAGTAAGAAAAAAAAGGCTTGCACACTCTTTCTCGCTGGAGAACACACAAGGAGTCAATGACACTAATCTTTCTTGCGATCCACATCCCCTCGCATACTCTTTGAGTTCCGTTTTGCAGCCTCGCGAGTTTGTGTAATCTAAGTTTGTATTTTTGTGATGTATTTATGGCTATGACTAATAAAATCTAATCGGTCAAAGCCGCATTTGGAAGACCAAATGAAGTCATGTCATGCATATCATAGTTATAGTATGAATCTGCATCCTGGCGGGGTTTTTCTTTAAAAAACTATTTTAAAATCATTTTATAAAAATAACGTATATGTTATTTTTTACGAAAAAAACTCTCGGTCGTTAGCCCACCAGGCAACTAGGCTCAATCGTGCGGTGGGCTAGCGATTAGGTGACGGGGGAGACCCAGACGTGCGACCAAACCGCGACTGAGGCCTTCATCTGCCACGTATCGATCGTGGTGGTGGCGCAATCATCGGGTGTGTCGAACACGATTCTTGAGCGAAACGCAATTGAGACAGACGCTTGATCAGTCGATGGTCGAGCACGATTTTAATAAATAATTTAAATAAACACAACTTTAATTTTACGAAATTAAATAGTTAGAAGAGTAGTTTGTGAATAATGGTTAGTGTAAAAAGTTGGAGTTTGCTGATCACAAAATTACTATGACTTAGCATAAAAAGGATACAACAAACACAAGTTGGGAATACGACAAATTGGTTGTCATTACGTCATACCTGCGTTGTCAGTGTCGTAAACCAATGCCCACTTCTCTACTGGCTCAGCCTTGATCCAATGTATGTTCCGGGAGTTTTGTACCTTAGCACCTCAAGTAATCGAGCGTGATTGTTGTAGGCCGACTCAAACATGTCGAACCTTCTCTCCATTGCCTTCTGCTTCACCCTCCATGCCTTCACATAGTTGATCTTGTACCTATACCTATACCTCTGCTTAATGGCCAACATGATATGTTTCATTTACATGTCCTTCTTCCTCACAATCTCTCCATACACGACATTTGCAATGAAAGAAGATGTAAAGTTGCGGTGCTTTGGCAGTATGTTGCTCATAACACACGAGTGGTCCTCCACCTCTGACACGATCCGGTATATTTCATACTTCGGCTTGTAGGCATGAACATGCCAAGAATACCAATCTTTCTCATACTCCATAGTGTACTGTTCTTTGCTTGATTTGACAACCTTAAATTACATCTGCATTGACATCGCCCACAATTTAACAGCATCCTGCATAGTTGACTTATATGCAAATATAACATTAACACACACCACATTCTGCCCATACTCCCACCGGAATCGTGGCCATCACTCACAGCCAGAACTGCTGGGTCATGTCTATTCCAAGCACCAGGTACCGAACAATCATCCTCCTCCTCGTCCTCTTCCTATGCTTGTTCTTCGGCCCTAGCCCTTTGGTCTTCCTTTTGGTCCTCCCCTTTGTCCGCATGTCTACTCGGATCGACATGGATGTCTGGCACCACAACTGCATCTGCACCACCATCCTTTGTCCCACCATCCACAACTTCCACCTGCATACTCAGACACGTCTACACCAACAACACACATTCATAGCCACGACGCCTGCACACTTCCAACCAAGTCTGTCATGACTTTGTTCGCTCCATCGGCCTTAGCTCCCAACATACCACTTTCGACAAAAGGTTCCACAAGCATCTCACGATGACACCATACAGTGCTAAGTCCAGCGAGAAGCTGTATGTCAACTAATGTAACACCTTCCATATTTTAAGATTATCCAGGTTTGGTTGATACATTGTGGTCTGCGGAAAACTGCTCAAATAAACCTCACATGACCCGTCACGAACTTCTCCATACCCATAAAATACTCTGAAAAATCGTTGACCTGACATACCTACCATACGACTCAAGATATTTAGAACGGATGCTAATTAAGCATGCTACGTCAAGTCTTACAAAAACCAAATCCACCACTATGCTATGTTTATTGTTGCTAACCTAATATATTTTTATCGAAGTGACCAACAAATTACATGAGCAGTATGAACCCACCGCAAAAAGGATAAGTACATTAAGGCGAGCTAAGCCGAGGGCAGAGTCTCCTCCTCCCTCCTCCCATGTCCCTTCTTCTCCTCTCCGCTCCCCTCTTTTCTTCTCTGTCATTGGCGCTCTCCTCCCTTCTCCTCTTTTCTGTCGTGCGGTGGATTCAGATTGGAATCAGCCGACTATATCCGCCCTCAGTCGCGACAACATAGAGTGACTGGTGTAAGGCGGCTGCCAGTCACGCGAGGATGGCTTGACTGGGCGACGTGGCTCAACGTCGTCCACTCGTCGCGCGACTGAGTGTCCACATGCCTCAGTTGCGGGACGAGCGTGCGAGTGTGGATCAGCTAGGCTCAAATCGCTAACCCACCATGCGATCGAGCCTAGTCGTTTGGTGGGCCAGCGAATGAGGGTTATTTATGCAAAAATAAAAATAAAACATATGTTATTATTGTAAAATAATTAAATCAGTTTATTTTTTTTAAAAAAATCTCATAGATGGACAGACTGGCCATGCACGGAGGAATCATTAGCGAGAACCCAGGAGAAGATGCCATGCATGGTGGTCATTTTTAGTTAAAATGTGTTAATTATGGGCTTAATTATTGAATGCTAGGCTAGGCGCCATATGCCTAATCAACGGCCCCAGGGTGCATGTGTGGTTAAGCTCGAAAGCTTTGGTTTCAATTAACTTTCAAGTTCTAATAGGGGGTCAGCAGAGAGCCCTCCATTCTAGGGTCACCCTACAATCCATTTTAGGGTCACCCTACAAATACAAAGCTAGTGCACACGGCCATACTGTATGTATGCCTGTATGGACGAGTTGCCTCTCTCTCTCTCTCTCTCTCGTCACAATTAATCGTCTTCATGCAACGGAAGTGAAAAAAATATTGTCAAGTATGCTATCGACATTCACAATTAATATTAAAATGTGCCATTAGAAAAAACCCATTTATGAAAAACTTATGGAAGTGGGAAGAAATAGAGTGTATATCTACGGTACACCTATATGCATTAAATGCCCCAATTTTGATTTATCAAGCTAAATGAACCCATTTCCTTTTTATTTTGTTTCCTTTCATTTTGTCCTACTTTTCCTATTTATGAATTAGTAGTTATTCAAAATTTACGAACGATATTTGGTTTGCATTATTTTTGTTTGGGCTTCAATCCAGGACCCAATTGACATTAATACTTGGGCTGGACTCAGTTCTACCCTAGTCCTTTCTCTCACCGAGTGATTATGCACACAGACACACTGGTGATACTCGTCTACTTACTTGCTCTGCAATTTCCCCATCCCCATTGCTCTGCCTCCTTCTGTCACCTACACTCTGGTTGTACTCGTCTTCTCCCTTGCTCTGCACTTCCCCATCTCCATTGCTCTGCCACTTCTTCTCTTACCTACACACAAATGCTGCTTGCTCTTGCTTGATTTGTTTCCCTAAGTCTATATCGAGCAAGGTGCCTCATCCAATTTTGCTATGAAGCTAAGGCGACCCTAACGGCAGCGACGACGCAGCGGGAGATGGACAGAGGTGGCAGTGCTACGGCAAGGACAGTGGTGTATGTACTGTTGGCGAGGGCCTGTACCTAGAAACTTCGAATTGAAACTCGATTCACTATCTACATGCCAATACGAAGCTAAAGGGGCTATTGGTGCTCAATATGAAATGGTGTGTCGGGCTATCCACGATAGCCTACGGTGGTGCGACGAGGTGCTACAGGCGGCGATGCTTTGAGGTCGAAGCTCACCAAGAAGGGTAGAACGGGGCAACGACGACATGGGTGCGCTCCAGCTTGCTCTACGGACGGCGGCGATGTTTTGTCCTCCCTGTGGGGAAGTAAGAAAGGGCAAGGTGAGCATGAGGAAGAGTAGAGCAAGGCAACCATGATGCGTGAGAAAATGAAGGCGGAAACTCACCCCCACTGTCGGAATCAATGGACAAGGCCGACGACCAGAGTTGAAGAAGATGACCGATGTGGCTAAATCCTTCTCCACCCTGGGCGGAGAGTAGGGAAAAAGTTGGGAGAAATGTAGATGAGTGGGCAAGCAAAATGACATGCTCGGACATGGCTTAAATAGAGAGGACAAGAATGACGAAAACAATGACATGGGGTTGGGCGCAAGATCTCACGAGCAAGGGCACGACTCGACGCGTGATGGGACTAGCTCGTGGTGCTTTCTACAAAGCTCGAGGTAGAGGGGCTAACACGACGTCTAGCTTGTGTGTGCACATGCGTACAGACGGCAACGAGCAAGAGATATAAAGAGGTGACGTGATAAGGGAGACAAACAATGTCTCCTCTTCTTTCCCGATAGGTGGGGCTGGGGCTCATCGGTCAATGAGAGCGTGCAAGGGAGAGAGAGATGGGTTGCTGCTACTTGCTTGGCTTGACTCGCTTGTGGGCCAGCTAGGCCGTGATGGGAGGGAAGAAAGAAGAAAGGAAGTGGTCTAGCGGCTGGGTTTCAATCCAAGGGGCAGAGAGGAAAGAAAAAGAGTTTGAAATTTTTATTTTCAAATTAAAATCTGATTTGAATTTGAATTCAAAATTTGAAATATTTTGCAATACAAGGTTTTGAATATTTTTTGTTTGCACACAATTATAATTTTAGGTTTTTGAAGAACCAATTTTTGAAGTCAAGGAAATTATTTTAAATTTTAAATACAAGGCAAAAGCTTTAGGAAAATTTTGAAATGCACCAAAAGTTTTGAAAACTCACAAAAAAAACATGCACTTTTAAGTTGGAACTAAAATTGGGATGTCACGGTGCACCTACTCTCAATGGCATGTGCTATCATTTGTGTTTTGCCAAATAGTTGAGGCTAATACATTAACCTTGTAGCATGTGGCTATAGTTTACAAATGTGTTTTGCAAATGGTTGAAGTCCATGTATCTACTCTTTGTGCCATATACTAAAGTTTGCAAATGTATTTTGCAAAGAGACATGATTTTCTGCCTAGGGGTAGCTACCCACCCGGTATCCACTGTACAATTTTGCATGAAGATTCATGTTCTTTCTTCTCCCTATCAACTTCAAATACTTTTAACTCAAAATTTGAAGACTTTCAACTTAAAATTTCTCACTTTCACCTAACAAAAATTCAACTTTCAAATTAAAAAAAATCTAAAAACTGTCAAAACCATAGTTGAAAACTATCAACTTAAAATCGGTGACTTTCAAACTCAAATTAGAATACTTCTAACTCAAAATTTTCCACTTTCATCTAAAAAATTCAACATTCAATGATTTTTTTTGAATTTCAACTTTAACGATCTGGGTGGGTAGCTTCCCTGGGCGCCACATATTTCTCATTTTACAAATAGTTGAAGTTTATGCATTTTCTTTTGGCATGGTCTAAGACTGCCTCTTGTTTTTTTTCCTTGGACTTTAGAGTTGTGCTTCTTGCCTTGATCTAATGCATGTGTTTGAGATCAAGCAAACATATGAATTGTGTAGACCTCTGAATAAACTTTTTACAAAGTCCAATATCATCCAAATCTGACGTCGGAGTTAAAAGTAATGATCCTATTTATCCTTGTGTCGGCCATGTTATCAAAGGTGTTGCGGGTGTCCGCCGCTACTCGCTACCCAATTAAAACGCGATTTAACGAAACGCTCCATTTGGAGGCTACGCGGGCAATTAACCTATCGCTCAATAACGCCATGACCAGCCAGCTAGCTCCTCTCCTTGACCAATTAATCAAGCTCTCCCTGCATCTCTCCATATATAGATGCAGTAAGATGCCGTGCACGATGGTCATGAGAAAATAGCGACAGGAGCTCAGCATCCCGATCATTCAAATCAAATGGCTCCCAAGCAACTGATCATGCTCGTCGTCGTCGCGGCCGCCGCCTTGTTGCTGCCGGCGGTGGCCTTCGCTGCCGACCACTTGGTAGGGGGCGACCAAGGCTGGAGCATCGGCGTCGACTATAACAAGTGGGCCGACGGCAATGAGTTCATCGTTGGCGACACACTAGGTAACCGACCAACGTTTAATTAGCTTTACCTCTTCAGTTCTTGCACATTCCGGTGTTTTTTTTTTTTTTTTTTGCATCCTTTGATGTAAACTCACCAAAATGCACGCCATCTTTGGCGCTCTCTCTCTCTCTCTCTCTTGCAGTGTTCAATTACACCAAGGGCATCCACACGGTGGTGGAGGTGGCCGGCGAGGCGGGCTTCTACGCGTGCGACGAGCGCAACAGCCTCGCGTTGTGGAACTCCGGCGAGGACCGGGTCGCCCTCGACAAGGCGGGGCAGCGGTGGTTCTTCTGCGGGGTGAGCGTGCACTGCATCAAGGGCATGAAGCTCAACTTCACCGTCCTCCCGGTCGTCAAGATCTCCCCCTCATCGTCGTCGGCGCCGCCGCGCCCTTCGGGCAGCGTGGCCGTGCGGGCGGCGGCGGGGGCGGTCGCGGGCGGCGCGGTGGTCGCGGCCGCGCTCGCGTTCTAAGACACTGTGAACGCGCGACGCGATGCGGTTGTCGTCGTCGTCTCGATTGCTTTAACGCTTGGCGCTTGTTATTTGGCCTAACCTTAGCAAAAGATTGTTAATGTCGGAGAACGACGATCTTATACTTTTTTACTTAGCAAAAGATAATTAATTATTGTTTGGTTCTTCCGTTATTTTTTACTTATACCTCGGGATGCAATTTGACCAAATCTTCACAAACGCTTATAAAGAGACATTTTGATGGCAAAATCGCAACAAAATAAAGTTGCATTCTTCTCAAATTAGAGGAAGCGCAGATAGAAGGCCCAAGCCCGTAGCCTTCTATTCTGCTCCCAGTGAGCCCATAACCAACGGACTATACATAAAGCCCACCACGCCCGACCCACACGGCCACAGCAACTCAAACCCCCTCGAAACCCCTCTCCTCTCCGCCGAGAGCCTAACCCTAGCCGCTGCTCTCCCCGGCCGCCCGCCGCCGCCATGTCGAACCCCAAGGGCTCCAAGATGCTCCAGCTCGTCAACTACCGCATGCGCGTGACGATCCAGGACGGCCGCCAGCTGGTGGGCAAGTTCATGGCCTTCGACCGCCACATGAACCTCGTCCTCGGCGATTGCGAGGAGTTCCGCAAGCTCCCGCCCTCCAAGTCCTCCAAGACGGCCGGCGAGCGCGAGGAGCGGAGGACGCTCGGCCTCCTCCTCCTCCGCGGCGAGGAGGTCGTCTCCATGACCGTCGAGGGCCCGCCCCCGCCCGACGAGTCCCGCGCCAAGGCCGCCGCCGCCGGTGGCGCTCTCGCGGGCCCGGGCGTCGGCCGCGCTGCCGGCCGAGGGGTTGCCACGGGCCCGCTGCTCCAGGCCCAGCCAGGCCTCTCTGGCCCGGTCCGGGGTGTGGGTGGGCCGGCCCCCGGCATGATGCAGCCGCAGATCTCGCGGCCGCCGGTGCCGAACCTCTCGGCGCCGCCGGTGGCCTACCCGCAGGTCGTGCGCCCGCCGCCGGGGTCGATGCCCATGCCAAACATGCGCCCTGGGGGCCCGCCGCCGATGCCAATGCAGTTCCAGCGCCCGCCGGGGATGCCGCCTGGCCCGTTCCCTGGGGGTCCGCCACAGCAGTTCATGAGGGGACCGCCGCCGATGGGCCCGCCACCAGTAAGGCCTGGGATGCCGGGGCCACCGCCACCGGGGATGAGGCCTGGGATGCCGCCACCGCCGCCATTTGGACAACCCAGGCCCGGGATGCCGCCAGGCCCACAGCAGCCTGGACAGAACCCACCGCAGTAACTCCTTACTGGTAAGGTTCAGTGCTATGCTCTTGCATCTATTGTTGTTAAATTGTTCTGTTACTTTTGCTAAATGTTATCAATGCATTTGCGATGGATGAACTGAATATGTGTTGTAGTTTGCAATGATGGTTAGAGGTGTCTTCTGAATGTGCACAATGTTGCTAGTGTTGCGGTTACATGTTTTAGCAGATTCTAGTGTTATGCTTATGCACAATGCATAGCTGATGAAATTTGTTCGGCTTGTTCAGTTGTTTGTAACTTTATAGTTAGCAATGATGTTTAGAGGTTGATTGCCTTTGAAGTTTGTTGTCCTTACATGATAGATTCTAGTGTTTTGTGAAATGCCTAGCTGATGAGATATGTTTGGCTTTCTTATGAGTTATGACTTTGTAGTTTATTTGTTTGTACTGTTTGTTTGTTTGTTTGTTTGTTAGATGCATGTTACAACCTACCATAACTTGCGGTGCCTAATACCTAGCAGCCATAAGGTTTGTGTGCTCAAATACTTGTACCAGTGTGTGAAATTGCTATTAATGTTCAACATGACTATTGCTGAAACTAACTATGAAATAATTAGCAATTTAGCACCCCGTTCGAAAAGCCATAACAGGAGTGGTTATCATTCAGCAAATGATCTTGTGCTGCCAGATGTAGTAAATCTGTAAGCCTTGTACCCAAGTACCATCCCTGTTGCCTGGTCAGTGGTCGTTGAAGTTTTTCTCTCAAGCTACAATGGGCAATGCCATTAGGGTCTATGTGGCGATTTTCCTCTATCCTATAGGATATGTAATTTTTGCTTGGTGCATTCATATCATTATACTTCAAATCCCCCTTTGTTACTACAATGTGCAATGCTGCCAAAGAAATATGTGTAGGCATGAACTTAGCTGATATTTCGTTTTCATTTCGGGGCTCTCCTGCAGCATATTTGTCTCTGGGACCTGGAGCACTCTTCAAGTTGTTAGAGAAGTGTGAGATAACAAAAGTATTAGGTCTGTCCTGAAATATCTTGACCAGTTAGCTGTTGGCAAGATAAGTATGGTAGAACAAGAATTAAATTAGTTCTCTTGAAATATTGCATGTTCAAAGTAAGGCCATACAATATAATGCAAGTAAAGGTAATTGTCATATGGGCTATGCCTAATAATGTTTGCCAGAAAATATGGTGAATGGTCTTGTGTTGGATGACCATGTACCTAGTCTTTGAGGAAAATTTCTCAGATACATTTAAATGAAGCAGCTGAGTATATAAAAGTTTGTCATGGTGGAGTGAAAATCCTCACCCCATATTTGCACATCTTGTATGTCAGCAATAGCATTGAGCACTGAAATTAGTTTTTTTATATATTAGTATTATATCTTTACCGTAAGTGATTAATATTCAGTATGTTAGGAGCAAAGTCAGCATTTTGATTTAGTATATTTATCTGTACTCTAACTGATTAAAATTTAGAATGTTATGAGCCAATCTGATGCCAGAGAACTCTTATTTGCGGTGTTTGTTGGGAGTAAATTTGATGTTGGGATCACAAAATTACTATGATTTTGATTCCTGGAAATGCTATTTACTTGCCTTGTTTTGATAGTTAGTGTACTGTGTCAATGTATTCAAATGATCAAGTTTCTCACAAATCATATTTAATCGTCTGACGTAAACTTTGCATTTGATACCATGTTTCGTGTAATGCCATGGTAAATGCACGGATAAGTATTGTTGGTATGAAGCTCCCTCTATTGACCGCATTACTACAGATGTTTCCCCAATGATTGTGCATGTGGTAGCACGAAACCAATTTCTTGGTTTTCCCTGTCTTTGTATGATTAATAACATGATCATGCAACTTATAGGAATGCGTTTAACGCTTGAAGAATGTAAACCAGCTTATTTGCTGGAATTGGATGCGATATGTGGTCATGTCCTTAGAGCTAAACAGTGTCAAGTTGCATTCATGTTTGCCTGATGCTGGAACTAAACAGCAATGTTACCACAAGTCTATGCGAGATATTAAGCTTGAATCGGTATTATCATTAATACACTCTTTTTTTTAACTTTGCATCATCATCGGTTGTTATGAAATATATGTTTAGTTTGCATCTTTTCAGTGCACTAAATTTAATTTCCTCACATGCTTTACCCTGTTTTCTACCCTTTTTAACTTTTAAATGTCATGCCCAGGTTAGGGTTCTTGCTATCCCACCAATGGAAGATTCATGGATTCCACCTTTGCTTCACCATCCGGTCTCATATTGGGGGTACCAGTACTTTCCTGTCAGTGTAGCACTCTTGCGTTGATGGGTGGTGACTGTATTTCGATGCAGTGTACGTAAAGAGGCCGGAGCTTGCTTGTTTAACTGTTGGTTGTTGAGTTATGGACATGGATAGCCTCTCTCATCCTGTCCGAACCTTGTCACCGGATGTGCTTGCACACTCGTATTATGTTTCCCGGAGATCTTATCTAGCATTAATTAACTTAGGCTTCACTCTTCGCTTGCTTCTGTATCCGTTTCACTCTTCACTTGCTCAAAACTTGTACTTCGGAACTGCCGTTACTCGTGGGATTTATCCAGGAAGCTTTGAAATGCTTAATTGTAAACTTGTGTAAGGTCATGTTTGTTGGGCCGCGATCTGACCCTGAGCGCGTTTGGACTGGGGATTTTAGGGGTATAAAGAGCCACAAAAATATACGGTGCTTTCGTGGAATTCCTGGCGTTATAAACATGACCCGACGAAAATAATAATAATACACAGCATAATTTCCTGCTTTTCCTTGGTACAAGTAGAGAGGCGCCTAAAAAAAGAAGAAAAATCGAAGGTGGGGCTCATCGTCGGCGACATTTTCGTTCATTGGTGTAAACCATTCGTAGGTATAGTATCACTCACCAATCATTTATTCAGCGCCCCCCCAAAAAAAGCAAATAATTCAGGCAGGACGAACATCTCACATGGCACTAGCCAGGCGGCTCTTTTCACATGACAGCTGCTCAAAACCTAGCAACAAATGAGCAGGCACAGGCATACATCACCAAATAATATGCCATTGCCGTTTCGAAGAATCGAAACGATCTGAACGATGGGAGAAGCCACTGTCCCTAACACGGTCCGTGATGGTGCAGGTTTTTTTTAAATCATGCCCTGGCCCCATGTCCATCTCTGATGCAATGCATGGCTCACATGGGTGTACTACGTGCAAGATACATGAGCCGATAGATACTACTCCCCGGTTTCGCTATATTTGTCTATAGTTCATCATGCGCACGGACCAAGGAACACGAAATATAACAAATGCTTAATGAGAAATGACAATACATATCTCTATTGAATGATATACCACAACCACTTAACTTCTTCTAGAGCATTTAAGTATGAGTAGATAGAGGAAAAAATTATAATAACTATACTTCAAATATAATAAATAAATATATTGAAACGGATACTCTGAAGATATGGACAAATATAGTGAAACGGAGGAGTAATGCTTTGATGATTAATTAATGGCCGACTTGCTTGAACTGATCTATGTAATCATGTACTAGATCGAGGGCACATTGTCAAGGCCAGGGCACTGCTAAGCGTGCGAATGGTTAAAACCAAGTTTTTACAAACGACCACGCTGATGAGGAATTTTTCACCTTGGAGTAGATATTATTATTATTATTATTCCATTGGAAAACTTTGAATTGGACATGTAACCAAATTGTTCCTAAAAAAACTTGAGCAAACACGAGATGAGAATGCGATAAAAACAAATGATTTCCTCCTTAGAAAGTGAGAAAGATGACCCCATGCCACATTGCAGCTGAATCTAGCTTTCTTGGGCGCTTTTTGGTCTTGTGCCTGTGATGTAGGGTCCAGATGTTCTGGTCAGTGGGTAACACACTATATCTTGGCCTCTTGGGGCTCTTGGTTATGTTATGATCTATATGTTTTGGTGGGGCTGAAAAAGCTTAACTCATGATCCATTAAACCATTTTTATCTATTATTCAGATTTTTTTAAATTGTGATTCAACATTCCAAGCTGTCACTAAGAATAATTTGTAATTAGCCACATTTTACTGCACACGTGCTTCGAATTTCATCTCTTAACACATTTAGGGCTTAGTCAAGAACTTCTTTCTCTGTAGTGCTATGGGATGACTCGGCGAAGCATGTGTTAATTTGTGCCAAACTCTATCAAATTCAAAGTGTTATCCTTCACGATCACGCTTTGTATTGCATTGATATATTCTTCAGTATAGTTTGAGCTCTAGTTATTTTGTGATGTACGGATTTTTTTTAGCACCTTGTATGACAGTCCGAATGTCCAATTGCAAATTAGTATCGGTAGCACGAGAGTGCTGTATTAGTAGATGTCGTAGTCAAGGCAATGGTTTTACCACTACAGGTTTCTTGATGGAGAAATAAATGGCAAAAACATGTTTTGAACTATTAATTATGGGTCTACCAATTTTTTTTTAAAAAATTACTCATTTTACATACCGACCAATTCACAACATATTGTAAGATAGTAGCAAATTCATATCTCTCCGCGGAAGGGAGTTTGCTACCTCGGGATGAACGGTGGATGAGGGAGGGTCTCACTGGATTTTTCCCCTCTCTCCGCGGCCCAACCGTAGCTCCGCACCTCGGTGTAACCCCAGTCTAGCTTCTAGAACATAGCTAGGCCTGTAGCTAGCTTATGGACCAGTAGCATGTACACGATCGCGTTTTGCTCGATCGGATCACCATATTCCTCGCCCACTTCGCAAGCAATCATTCGATTTGGATGCAAAGGCCGCGCATATAGCATACCCAAAAGCCGTACGTATGTGTCATTGTGTATATATGGTTGAGGTCTCGTACGCATCATCATGATTGATCAGTAGGTGCGGTACACGCTTACGTCGATACAAATCCTATTAAATTTCTGCATTCCAAATATACCCTTAATTTCCGCGATATGCATGGAGATCAACACGGACGGTACACACACACGCACGCAAAATGTATTTGTACTGAACAATTTATCGCTAACTACTCTTCTTAAATACGCGATGGTGGATTTCTCAATCTCTCTAAAGGCTTGTTTGGATAGGGAGAGATTAGAATCAATCCATTCGGATTGAAATGGATTTTAATTCAAATTTCGAGTCGATCCAAAGAGATTAAGTCGGATCACAATGTATCCAAACAAACTCTAATGGTGGTTGGGTGAGGCACGTGCTCTCTACTTGGAATCGATCGACGATACACTGTACTTTTTTTTTTTGTCTCAGCGGTGTAACTCCCGAGCTTTATTGTCGCAATGTTTCTAACCCTAATTGAAGCTACTTATCGTTCCAAACCCTAATTAGAGCTGCAAGATCCTTCTGCAACACTACTCCATCACTTATATATATATTAGGACACTCCATAGTCCATAGTCAAACAAAACTACCTTATTTTCCATGTGAACCACTGTAGTATTTCCAGAATTTGCACCTAAAGGCCAACAAAAACAACAACATTGCACTGACTATTACCTTCTTGATGCCACTGTTAGTGTACAGTGGCGCACCTAGTACATGCTAGAGCTGTCTGTGAGTCCTCTCTGCAATCACTCGATCAAAGAAAAGGCTTTGTTTTTTGCTATATAGTTTGCAATTAGTGACAGCGAGTGATCGCTTCCAACCAAAGGAAGCAGTGCAAAAGAGGCAGGGGAATTAATTTCACCGAAATTTTCGTGATTTCGCCCCCCTCCAAATTATTTTCAATTCGTTCAAATTTTTTTTGGAAATATTTGAATTTGGATAAATTACATCCTAAATTTGATTTCGTCCAAATTTGAAAACCCACCAAAATTTGAACCGAAATTCCGAAATTTCGTCCCCCTCCGATTTTAATATTCAAAACAAAAATGTTTTCTCTGACAAGAGGTAACACACGGATTCGAATTCTCTACAAAGGCCCACAATGTAAACAGTGTTTGGCCGGAGTGAGTAGCAGGAAAATAATGTAGCAACCGTGGGAAAAGCATATAGTGATAGTACTGAAACGAAATCGTTACTAATACTATATACTGTAAAGCATCTGTATTGACTCTTTCAATGCGAGGATCTCAATCCGTACACACGCATGTCTCCGTGAACCATCAGCTAGCAGTAACAGAAACTTCGTTTTGCCCACCATTTTCCGTCTTTTATTTGGTGTGGAATTATGGGCGCTGAATTGCTATTGCCGGTGCCCGGTCTCCATCTGCAACGGCAGCCCTTCGACGTTAATTAATTGCATTCCTCAAGTTTTATGCCACGTACTGGCAGCATTGCCAAGTACATAAGCACATTAATACCACAAGGGTAATCACCTTGTACTTAATTGTTCTTGACAAAAATGCGAGCTGGTGATCGATCGATCGATTCCATTTCTTGCACTTGTTCACATTGTGTTTGGACATGTCTGCTGTGGGAAGAGAATTCGCAGTCGTTGATTCCTCTCTTTATCGACAAAATCAACGGTGGATAAGCTGCTAGAGTCTCGTGCGAGGCTCTCTCATGTCAGATTTTCTTCCTCTACTGTGTGCTTAATTTCCATTTTGTATATACAATAATTAGGCGATACTTGATTCTGTTCGTGTTGGGTTGAGATTTTGCTATGTTTTTTTTTGGTCCTGTATAACGGGTGCTATATATAACTCTAATTAAGCCAGACATGGTTTAAATCAATTTCGAAAATTGGAACTACAGGCGCCTATCTGTAAAAAATAAATAAATCGAACTACAGTTTTATCGTGTGACTTAATTACTCTTCCCCTAAAAATTATATGCTTATGGCTTGTATATATGAAACGGCATATTTGAGAACATTATACCGTTTAGTGGTCAACTGCATGGTTTTTTGGTATGGTTTAAACCTTTTTATTGTTGGCATCAACCGTATATTTTCGGGCATATAGTCTATACCGATCGAAAAGTAGCATGTTCAACATACCGATCGAAAAGTAGCATGTTCAACATGGTTAATGGAGCATGAGCTTATTGCACTAATTTCGTTTTGGACAACGATATAGTTTTCAATACACACATTTAACTATTGCCTTTTCTAATGATATATTAAGATTTTTGATAACGAATCTAGTTATATCATGTCTACATGACAAATCCCGACATTCTTTTTTGCAATTACAAGTAAAACACACACGCACACGCACCACACACACATATGTAAGTGCACCCCTTAGTACACGTCTAGAAAGACGTAGATTGGAATTTTTTTTTGGATTGGATTAGCGTTCTAAGTTTCAAAAAGTTGATTGGATTATCTTCTCCATAAATCTTCCAAAAATTAAACAAAATCTGCAAATTACTACTGCCTTTGCGCTAGATATAAACCATAAGGTTTTTTTTTCACAACGGAATCTCGGATACATCTCACTAAACAGGTCGGTAGGTTCAGCGTAGGTGGCAATACAAATAGGGAGGGGGAGAGAGTGAGAGAGAGAGGAATCAAATGAGTGATGGCGCGAAGCAACTGCCCACCAACCCTAACAAAGACGCAGTAACGTGATTATGGCGCCACTCGCGACAGCCGATACGCTCGCAAGACTCGATCGCCGGCCAAATTAAATATTCTCCGTTCGCTTGTCACAACTACTGCGGTACTACCTTCACAAATCCTGTGTCAGGGAAGCTTAAAAGGGTTTCTTCTCTCCAGAAGCAACTTCTTTTCTGGTGCAAATGTGATAGGTGTTCTATTTAGGATTAGTTTATTATATATCACTGGAATCTTATGAATTTACTAATTGTGTCGCTGACATGTAAGGTCAGGGACCACATGTCAGTGAAACAATTTGTGATCCATAAGGGATGAGACAAACTTTCGGAGGCATATAAGAAATTTACCCTTCTATTTATATAAAAAATAAGGTGATACTACATAACTTACCTCCTCACAGATGAGCTTGACCTGAGTGTCAATCTCCTTTTTGCAACAAAACTACAAACAGAAAGATATAATCAATAAACATGCTCGAATCACAAATTGAAAGAGCTAAGTTTATTAAAATCTTACCTTCTTTGCAGTCTCTGGTCAGGTTTTCAATCCCCGAGTACCTCAACATGGGGCGTAACCCTCATTCCCTCAAGTCCTTTATGGCTTGAATATAAGGGCCAATTCGACCACGACCGCTCGAAGCTGTGTCCCATGGCTTGCTCTTCTCCGCAGCTTTATACGCAAAGAAAAGACAATCGTCTGTGGTTACGGCCTAGTTAAACCACTTCTCTCTATCCTAGCCAAGATGATCAGGTATACATGGGGATGTACTCCCTCGACTTCCCATCATGGAGTTGGATGACACAACTGCCCGTGATTCCGTGCAGCTTGCTCATCCCATAATAGTATTTGAAGGGAAACAAATCTGCAGGGGTCCCCAAGTACGCCTCACGGAGGTACACGAACACACTCAACATTATGATGAAATTGAGAACCAAGTTCACCAATTCCACTCTGAAGTGTTCGAGTACTACCATCAAGAGCGGATGTGAAGGCAACCGAAGACCACACTTGCAGTATGCTTGAAAGACTGGAAGGGATCTTCGGGGAAACAACTAGAGCACTCATGTTCTCCACACCCATCTTTGATTTCTCCCACTTTGAGATAGTTCTAGCCATTTCTTCGGAATAATTTTGGTTTGGATTTGGAGAATTTGGGGAAAAAAGGTTGCAGATTTGGTTGGCAATGGACAAAGCAAGAGCTCAAAAGAGTTGAAGCAACTAGGGAAAGTAAAAAACCCCAAGTTTACCCCCAGCGGTTATTTATAACTACAGATTTAGAGTAAAGAACATGGGGGGAGTCCAACAGTTGCAATCTCTTCGGGAATCGCTCCCAACGCTTAGTAAGAGACGGTTTGCATTCTTTTTTTTTTCCTGCCCATTAAAAAGAATTTTATATTTACAACTCAAGTAAAAATACATTCCTGGACTAAGTTAACTTCTAGTTAAAAGAAATACTAGTCGGAAAAGCTTTCCTTCTGACCATTATCCTATGATCTCTTTCCAAGTAAGTCATTTTCACTTGAAGATAGGGGGCTAGATGACGATGATCTGATAATCATCAATTAAATAAAACTATTTATCTGTAATACTTATTATAGATGATGGTATCCTTAACAACCATCAGAGGTACTCCTTGCCGTTAAGTCTACAATAACAAGGGAAGATTACGACCGCTTTGTAGTCGTAACCTTATGGTTGTAAGATCTGCTTTTGCTACGATCACCTTATGGTCGTAAGATCAGCTACGCTCATCTTATGGTCGTAAGGTTTGCTACGACCACCCTATGGTCTATAAAGCTCACATA
This sequence comes from Hsuehochloa calcarea, assembly GCA_036346395.1. Classification (NCBI taxonomy): domain Eukaryota; kingdom Viridiplantae; phylum Streptophyta; class Magnoliopsida; order Poales; family Poaceae; genus Hsuehochloa; species Hsuehochloa calcarea. The sequence continues at coordinate 5,125,136 of CM070606.1, forward strand.
CATGTGGACCTAATTGACTAGGAACTATGTACACCGCGCTTATTCACGCATGGTAGTTAATACACGTGTTGTTTGTCTCTGACATAAACTCATGTAGTTCTCTTTACCTCTGGCGTAACCACATGACAAGCGCGCAAGAGAGTGTCTTTCTGACAATAACTGCTGCCAACGTGCGCAATCGGCCAACTGTCAAGATGTCTCCTGACGCACAACAACTGTCATGTAACACCCCAAAATCTCATTTTTGGGAAGACTTAGTGAAAATAAATTGGAAAGTAAATTTTGGACATATTCTATATGGAAAATTTCTTATGCGTGATTTTTGAAATATTTGTATAAATCAAATAATGAAATTGCCCACAAACAACAACTTGTAAGAATTTTTTGGAAAATCACAGAGCATATAAAATCCTAGAAAATTTACATATGAAACTAGACATCGTCAGAAACGCTCCCAATTTTTTTTTTTTTTTTTTTGTAAATTTTGGAGTCTACTTGTTTAGTACATAAATCTAGAAAACACTCAGCCATGTTTTGGAAATTTAGAAACATGTTTTGAATTCCCACCGGACTTTTGGGCTGCATCTGAGCCGGCCCATTTCCACACGCTGCCCCAACCCATGCCGACCCCACTCACTCCTGCACTCACTGATGGGTGGGCCCCGCTTGTCAGCACCCTTCTTCCACCTCATCTTCACCCTCGCTCACCTGCACACTAGCGCGCTCCCTCGCGCTCATCGTCCGCTTGCCCATGGATTCCTTCGCCACCCACAGTTTTGCGCTTCACCTACTACCATCACCTCCGCCTAGCTCCACCCATGCTAACCGTCCCATTAATGATGCCTAATGCCTGCTCTAGTGGAGACGTCGAAGGCAGGAACACAAGATACTCGCCACGATCGTGTCTTCTCGTCGCTTTTCTCATGCTCTACTCACCCGTGTATAAACCTACGACCATGTCATGATGATCCCAGCTCACCAACCTCGCTCCCCACTAAGAATCAGGGCTTCTCGCTCCTTGGTTCACCGGGAATGAGAGCGTCGTTCTCAGCGCCGGTGAGCGAGCCCCGCAACGCTTCTAGTTCAGGTGAGCTTCCTTACCCATGCCACCTGCGTCACCATGCACATCTTTCCTCACTGATTCTTCTTCTGTGCTTGATGTAGCTCCGGAAACCCCGTAGCTCGAACAAGCGGTCGTCTTCTTCACATTCGACGTAAACCCCTCTCTGGACCTCTTCGTTCGCAACGTTCGGGTAAGCTAGAGCCTCCCTTGCCCATGTCATTTTGTGTCCTATAATGTCGGGACCCCGGATATGCAACTCCAGGACCCTCTGTGTAGTCTGAACTAGTCCCAAATTAGTAGCTAACTCATATAGTTGCAACATCGATGTAATCATATCCATAGAACAAATAGCTAATGAAGCAGACAAAATAATATTACTATCAGTAAAAGGACCTTATGGTCAAGTCTTACAGAGGTTGCCACGCAGGGCTCAACGACAAAAGACACACATTGCAGCAGAACTCAAAACATCTTGAGGTAGCCATCTAACATGTTCACAGGCAATCGAGTGGAGGACCTGACCTAGTTCGCATAGTCTTTGGAGTAGTCTTCCTCGTAGAATTTGGTGCTACATGGTTCTTCTTCGGCGACTGGCCAACAAGAGACGCAAAGCCGTGAGTACTTAGAGTACTCAACAAGTCGTAAGAAAAAGTATGCAAATAGTATTCATGCAAGGCTCGATAAGGCTAGCTTTATGGCTGTTTTGCAGAAAGCAATATCAACAGTAAATACAGTAAGTAGATTATAAAGAGCAATTTAAAATATTAATACATAATTAATCAAGTTCTTTAAAACAACTCGTGAATACCCTGTCCACTTTCCAACCAATGTCCAGTGAATAACGTGTTCATTTTTCAACCAACGATCAGTGAACAACCCGTTCACTTCCCAACCAATCCATTCCAATATTTTTGATAAAATCTACCCTTCATGTGAAATCACTAGGCATTATCCATAACCGGGGACATGACTATTCGAATAGTTTTACACTCTGTAGAGGTTGTACAGCTTGACTCACAAGAGATGATCATCTTATACTGTCCGCTCACACACTTCTGAGGTGTGCGACTAAGAGATTATCATAAGGCTTTTGCAAAGCTCTGTTTTGACTCGGTTCTGCTCGCTATGGTTTCGCCATTCTGGACCCCCTCTTGTGCTGCTTATCAACCCTTAACAAAACTGAATCAAAATATTGCTAATTAGTCTGTCAAGTCTACCCCATCTTGGACATGTGGTTGTACGGTATGACCTAGGTCAATGGCGCACAAAGTTAAGTTCTTAGTAACTACTCAGGCGAGGCAACCACAACCCAAAATTCTCTCCCTTTACTGCACGATCACTCGCCCGAGTATAAAATTATTTTTGGTTCAACCCGACCAAATGACAACCCTTGCCATGGCACAACAACTTTTAAAAACAGTGGCCACGCTACAATTCCATTGTTCATTTAGTCAAATTTATCATCATTGAATCTTGTGATCGAGAGACCATTGCATAACTAAAGCATGATTAAGCATAATACGCTCCCATGTTGGTATTTCGATAATGTCCAACTAAGATTACCCAACCTATGGTGTCCAAGAGTACATGTCAACATGTCATTCACAATCATCTAAGGAGGCTTAATGGCAATTAGGAATTTAACTATTCCCAAAACCAGTTATTATAAAACTAGCAATGCATGTTGATATAACTCAATATAATTTTATAAATTGGGTATGACATGATTAAAGGTCTATGACTTACCTTCGTTGAAGGTTTCTGTTGCTTCGGTCGTCGGGTTCAAGAATTCTTCAGAAACGCCAAAATTTACATGTGCGAACATAGACAAATAAATAAAATAATTCCAAATAAAATCCAAAAATTAGCAAACTATAACCAGAAGAAAGGTACTTAATTTAGATGAATTTGGAGAATTGAATCACTCAAATCGGAGTTCGAACGAAGGAGAACGGGCTCTCGAAAGTTTTAAAATCACGTGTTCGGAAGGAGGTTCGACTGGTCGAAAGGTTTCATCTACTTGGTCGAAGGAGGTTCGACTGGCGGAGACGAAGAGAGCAGCGGTGAGGCTTGGCGGAGCGATCGAAGACGGCGGGGGCGCTCCGGCGATTCTTCGGCGGCGGGGAGGTGCGCACCAGGTAGGCCGCGATCTTGCGAAGCCAACGACGAAGACCACATCGGTGGAGAAGCTTGACAGCGGTGATGGAGGCGGTGGCGCGAGCTCCAGCCGACGGCGGCAAAACTCGAAGCGCGGCGAAATAAGGGCGAGAGAGAGAGAGAGAGAGTTGAGGGGGAAAACAGGGGAAGGGCAAAAGGGCTCCTTGGGGCTCCATTTAAAGAGGAAGAGGGGGGGGGGGGCAGGCGACAAGGTGGAGCGGCGGGATTCGCGGTGGTGAGGCTGAGACGATGACATTTAATGCGCATTTCGTTGAGGGGATGACAACATGTAATGCGCATGCTGCTGAGGAGGCGACGACATGTAACGCGCACGACGCGGTGGAGACGATGACATTTAATGCGTATGTCGCTGAGGGGGCGATGCCATTTAATGCGCACAACGCTGAGGAAAAAGAGGGAGAAAGAACGTGCTGAGGCGAGGGTACTCGAAATCGACGGGTGGTCGAAACCGAAGGGGTGATCGAAACCGAAGGGGTGGTTGAAACCGAATGAGTGGTGCGGTGAAAGGAACGGGTCGACGGGAATTCAAAACAGTAAGAGAAATGTGACTTTAAATACCAGAGAACTCCAATAAACTCAAAATAAACCAAATTTGAATTAATTGAAGTTTTATTAATTCATATTAAATTATTTTTATTATCTAAAATTCCAAGTTAAGCTTTAGCCACTTCAACAAGAATCAAATTGTTATTTTTATTTTTCAATTTTTTTTTCAAAAACCCAGAAAATTGGGATGTTACTGTGAATATCATGGGGATATGCTCATGATCTTAGGATGATGTTACAATTGGCAATGTCGTTGAAGGTTTGTCGATTCACGAGTTTTCGGCATCATTTAAGTTTTGTCATGCAATAATCAGTCTGACCGGCCAGGGCGGCGGTCAGACCGGTCAATGTGGTGGTCTGACCGGCCACCCCTGGCGGTCATACCGGCTAGTGGCGGTCGGACCGGCCATGGGCGGTGGTCGGACCGGCCAATACAAAAAAGTGAATTTTTGAGCTGGGCCAAAAATAGAGGGTGTAGGCAAGAGAGGGAATTCTAATGCACTTGGTCTCATAATTTTTGGAGTCTCCAGTCAAAAGTTCTATTCGTTTAAAATTTCCATAGAGGTTTCGATTTTCAGGGGCTGAAAATTGGCTAAGTCCTTTCTGGGCGGTCATACCGGCCATTGAATCACGATCTGACCGGTTTTCACTTGTATCATCATTCCTTGTAGCGGTGATATTTGTTTCGTGAGTCATGTTCATGAGTTTCAGTGCATATATGTTGCATGATGCATGTTTTGACTAACGTGGGTTAAGTTGCGAAGAACTTATTCCCAGAATTGATTTCTTAGTCTATTGTTGTGCAGGTTGCTTGGAGGTCAGCGACGGTCAACGGTGAGGATGATCGGGACTAGGCTTGGAGAGCTGAGGTTTAGAACGATCGACGATGCCGGATGAAATCATTGGATTCGAGCCTGGCGCAAAATGGACAAGGATGACCGAACGGGAAGTTTGGTGTGACGGGTTGCATCAAGCGGCGTGGGGGTCGGTGCAAGTGACATGGTGGTTTCGGTGGGAGTCGGATGGGAGAGACTTGACGACATGATGAGAGCCGCTGATCAACCTATACGTGGCGAAGTATGGAACTGCTTCATGAAGATTGGACTCGGTCTTCGGAGAAGGATCGAGAAGGGGTATTTTGGTAATATCACTAAAATACTACCTTGTTTGCTTTTGGCTAAACCGCGGCGCAAGACGACGCAAGGAGAAGCGGTTTAGGTCAAGAGAAGATGAAGATGACGCTTTAAAATACGTGCGTGAGTTAAACCCGTTTGTGTGTGGGCTTAACGGGTGCCCAATAGGAACTCTTATAGAAGGTTAGCCTCCACTATAAATATAGGAGGGTGCTGTGCACCTCCTCTAACCCTTTTGTTTATTTGGAAACCCTAGTTTTGTTTTTGAGATTAGGGAGTGGAGAGGTTAGGATTCTTGAAGAGGAGATTGATTGTGTGCTGATGTATTAAGTTTTGTCCTCCATGCTGGAGTGGCTGTAAACCAGCAACAATCACAAATCAATATATGCAAGTTTTCTTGAGACGAGTCTCTTTTCGTTCTTGCTCTCTATTTTATGATTTTAGGGCCGTCTTTGATTCTCATGTTTTCCTTTGGTTTATGCCCCTGATCTTGCTTGCCGTGACATGTGGGATATCATCTAGGATCATCTCTAACACACGAGCAATGTTTTTGATCTAGTTTTCGTTTTGACTCGGTTTTGAACCATCCTTCACTCAAACGGGAAACGATCAGAAATTTGTCAAGGATCTTCTCGATCTATGATTGAAATAGGTTCTTGATATCCTAGAGAAGGTGTGCTCCAAGTTTCATCGAGTTTGGAGTTGTAGATCAAAAGTTACATCTATTTGCAACTTTATTTTTCGGGCTGATTTCACTGTTCATCAGGCTGGAGGTTAGACCGCCCAAGGTGGCCGGTCCGACCGCTCAAGGTGACCGGTCCGACCGCCATTGACATTGAGGTTAGACCACCCAACACTTAGGATTTTAGCCTTTGTTGATTTTGGTTGTTTTGCTCCGTGGTTTGGATTGGATTCAATACATGACTTCTGCTGTGCTTAGATATTGATATTCATAGCTCTCATAGCTACTGGAGAGAAAATCGTGTTGAATCCGATCTTTGTGAAAAATAAATCGTGCTCCTATGCACCCCCCTCTAGTCGCCGTTTCGGTCCAACAGTTACATATAACCCACTGACACTTTCCCCTCGATTAATGAAGATTTAAACGCATGGAACCCCCTGAATCAATCTTCTTCCTCATTTCCGACCGCCGTAACCATTTTTCTAGTTAGCCACCACCTCGGTGAGTCTTTGGTCGATTCCTTCTACCCTCACCATCCTTAGTGTGCATGCAAGCTAATGCACACCTCTTTGTAGCATCTCCATCCCTACAACGAGCTATCACCGCAAGCTTCCTTCGCACTACCGCGGCTCAATGTTGCCAAGCCACTCTGATCACCCTCCCATGCCGTTGAGGACCTTAGCGAGCTTCTAGTACTCCCATAGATCTTTTGTGCGTGTTAGATCGAAGGATTACCTAGCGTAGCATAGAGTTCGTCGTAGCCGATCATGGCACCACCGTGGGAAGTGTTGTCACCGCTGCTCCAGTGACCATTGGTCCCCGAGCTGCTGCGTGTAGCATCGTTATAGCTTCCCAAAGCCAATGCACACCCTCTCTTGCCACCGATTTGCCACAGTCGTGAAACCCACCTCGAGCCCTAGGAGCTCCGCCGCTCTTCTCGGGCGTAGCAGCACCTTCGGCCATCTCTCCAACCTCCACCACCACCCGGTGGCATCGCCATCGAGAGAGGAATCCATTTTGCCCGTCCTTGACCCTTGCCGTTGCACCATTAGCTGCCGGCGAGCCCGCCATGGCACTCTGCCATGCTTGCCCAGCTCCACCCTTTCTCTCTCTCTACCAGTGGGCCCACGTGATTAAAAGTGTGAGTAACGCTAAGTAACAGAGGTTAAGGGTAACAAGAGTATGACACGTGGGACCAACCGAAATGGTTAAAGAAAATCTAATTTCAAACGTTGTTAGTAATTGAGTCTATGACATGTGGGATCCTCCCCCCGTTTTATAAATAAAAATCAGTAAAACAAAGGAATGAGTTACTGACAAGTAGGCCCCACATGTAAGTTAATAAAAATCCAGAAAAAATGAGAAAGCCACCTTTAGTTCTGAGGAAAATATGCTTTCTCTGTTGGAAAACGTAAACATCGGTAGAACACGGAGAAGAATACTCTTTCTCAGCTGGAAAGCGTAAACTTAAAAAAAAAACGCTTTCGATGTCACCTTTTTATTTTTTTAGAATTTTCAAACCGAAGCAAATTGAAATATTAATAACTTTTGCATAAAAAATCCAAACGAGATGAATCTTTTTTTTTATAAAATCACGCTCTATCTGAATATGCAAAAAGATTTTGATTTTGTTGTGTTGAAATTATTTTATTTTATTTAATTTGCTTCTGGCTCTTTTTGGACGTCGATTATTCGGACGATTTTTTGCGACGATATTCCATCCTCATTTTCTGAGCAACCAAAGCAAGGCAAGCACCCCCTTTGTCCATGTTGATCCTATAATTTTAATTATTGTATTTCTTTTTGCAAAATCTATTATGTATGCGTGTATGTTTGTTATAAAATTGCTATGTTTGGGATCTGGGTAGTTGTAAATCCTATTCGATGCGTGAACCTCATTGAAATATTGATATATTTACTGTTGTAGCCATTAGGTTATGGTTTAGACATGAAATATTGTCAGCTTGGGTTTTCAAATGCGAATCTCGCATAATTTTTTGTCGGGTTATCATAATTTTTTGTCGGGTTATAGTCTTTTATGAAAATTGTAAAGAAAGACGACATGACAAATATGAATTTGGGAGTTTTAAAAAGAAAGTACAGAGGGGTGTACCTATGTTATTTTGTATAAAAATAAAATGAAAAACCTACTTTGTGACGTGGGTGAGTTATATTATATTCTGAGAAGTGTGAGATGTGTATCTCACAAGTAGATAGGGGGAGATTCTCGCCTGGGTTAATTAAGGACCGAACGCTGGTATATCCGAGCCTAAGAGTAAGTGTGCAACCACATGTGCTAGTATGGGATGACCTTAGCCAACTAAATTATTAAAAACTAGCCTTGCATGTTGGTAGGCCGTAGAGTGCGAGCATGACCGTTGTAGGCATGTTCGACGAGGCTTTTTTTTTTTTACCACAGTGTTGGACATAAAGCTTACCGACACAATGGTGAATGCCTCACTTGACAGGGGTGTACCCAGGCGAAGTGAGGGTGTTCATTCACCGGGCTAGTGCAAGGATAGGACTAGATGATGTAGAGGCTTCGACGCGTGCTCTAGACTGCTTACCAAAGGTAGTGAGCGGTGGTATCGATGGATGCCGAACAAGCTAGAGAATTCGTGTGCTGTGGATAAAGTTGTACCCCTCTAGTGAGTGTAAATCTATTTAAATAGCCATGCTCGTAGTGATGAGCGTGCTAAGTGTAGTATTGCCGGGTATAGTATTGATCTTCTTAAAAGCAGTTTTGTTGAAAAATGAGGGAAACGAGTTTGTTGGTTTATATTTGAGTTGAGTGCCACGTCTATGTTTGAAATTAAAATGTTGCTCGTAGCCTAGGAGGGTTGCAAGTTGTTATTTATCTAATTACGTACATGTTGTCTTTATCTATTTAACTGCTCTTTAAAAATTTCCGTTGTAAAATACTACGTATTGATATTGCAAATAAAATATGCTTAATGCAAAATAACTTGTAGTGTAGAGCCTCACCTTTTGATTAGCCTTGCATTTATATAAATTTTGTGATACACTACAAGTCTTGCTGAGTACGCAATATACTCAATCTTACTTAATTTGTTATTCAGATTTGAGGATAAGCCAGTTCCGGATGACAACGGGTCTTTCCAAGCTTAGTCCTTGTTAGTTGTTTGTGGGATTGGATGGGGCATACCGCTGGACCTTTTTGGTTTATATACTATACTTTCCGCTGCACCTTGTTACTTTTGCTACTATGATACTTAAGCTTTTATTTGGTCGGTCGGCCCATGTATTGTAAACATTGTAATCACTTAAGCTTTGTACCATAACTTGTTTTACTTGGTGTGTATAAATGTGAATACCAATGTTGTGAATGTGTGTATTAGCCACTGATCATGAAACTAGTACGGTACACACATGAGGGTTTCGGGTATTTAAAACCCAGGGTCCAACATGTCACCTCTTCAAGAACTATATTGTCATGTGGGGACATACGTACGTATGGAGACCCCACCGTGCTAGCATAGGAACTGGTATAACCAGATCGGATATAGCTACTGCATTGAAGACAAACTCGTTTGCTGATAAAGTCGACTTGGGTTCAGACTCAGTTTCAGCTTCCTTCAGACTCGGTTTCAACTTCCTTTGGAAATATGACAACAGGTTCTAAGGGAACCAATGAAGACTAGATAAGAATTGTAATCATATATGAACAAGTTGTTCAGTTTCCTTAATTGCTTTTGTTTCCGAAGATAGTTTAGTTAGCATTGCTATATAAGTACGATACATTGTAATTGAAGTGATAGACAATAACTTATCTCCTCAAACTCAATTCTTCTATGTTCTACCCTGCTTCCAGTATCCTTCTGTCTACATCTTCTTGTCTCTGAACTTCACGACGGATTCTGATGATCACCACGGGTGACATTCGACCACACATAGTTATAGTCTACTGTCTCGAGATTGTGCTCGTGACATCTTGGTATCAGAGCCCATGGTGGGGTCATCAGATATGTTGGCATTGACGCAACAGATTGCCTATCTCACGGCAACCATGACGTTCAAGATGGAAGAACTCAAGATGGAAGTCACAACGGAAGTTGCAGGCCTCAAGGAGCGCATCGGGACATTAGAGAAAAGGCCGACGCAATCCGGCGATGGATTGCTGCCGGCACCAGTAGACATATTACCCTCCCACCCACCTAATTTTCAGTAGCATGCATCGACAGGTGGCTTCCCAGGCATGCGTAGTCACAAGTTGTCCTTCCCAACTTTTAATGACAAGGATGATCCATTGTGCCGACTTAATAGATGCGAGCAGTTCTTAAGAGGCCAACAGACGCCGGAACGAGACAAGGTCTGGTTAGCTTTGTACCACTTGCTTGGCGCAGCACAACAATGGTATTTTAGTTAGATCATGACGAGGGTGAGCTGTCGTGGCAGTTCAAAGATTATTACAACCTTCGATTTGGGCCGCCGATCCGAAATATTTTTTTGCGGGAATTGGCGAAGCTTCAGGTTGTCGGTACAATTGACGATTATCAAGATAAATTTCTGGGTCTTCTCTGTCGATCAGAATCCTTAACACCGGTCCAACAAGTTCAGCTATTCACCTATGGCCTCATGGAGCCCATCTGCACCGATGTCGAACTCCAAAATCCCAGTAGTTTGTAGTTGGCCATGACGTTGGCTCGGGCCTACGAAAAATGCCACACAGTGACGTCCAATCTCCTTCAACCGAGCAGGAAGCAGCCCACCCAGAGCCGACGGTAGCAACAGACAACCCTCCCAAGTGTTTCACCGCCTGCCGACTCTGTCTTGCGGAGGACCTTACCGGCTATAGTAACTGCCAGCGACAACACCATAGTACCCACCTCGGGAGCCCTTCCGCGCAAGTAGCTGATTGCGACCCAAATGGTGGAACGTCACTGGCATGGCCTACGCTTCAAATGTGAAGAAAAATTCATGCCTGGTCATCGATGCAAGCACCTTTTTCTTCTTGAAGTACAACCCGATGAGTTGGATGAACTACCAACCGAAGACAATGTTGTCGACACGGAGCCGACCATCTTGCTACACGCACTATCCGGGATTCAACCACGTTCTACTCAAACGATGAAGCTTCATGTTTGGGTGGGCTTAACCCAATTAACAGCTTTACTGGACTCGGACTCGACCCATAATTTTATTGCTAATGACACTACATTACGGGCGGGCTTGACCCTGCAACCATGACAAGGCCTGAAAGTTGCAGTCACCAATGGGGATTGCGTGTCCAGCATCGGGATCTGTAATAATCTTTTGGTACGCATTGATCAGGAGGTCTATCCTTTGGATTGCTATTCAATTCCATTGGTAGGTTTTGATATGGTTTTAGGGGTTCAATGGTTAAGTACCTTGGGACCGATTCTATGGGATTTCCAGCAGTTGATCTTATCTTTTTGGCACAATGGGCAACAAATAACATGGCATGGGCTCCAGTCATCCGGCCGCACCTTGATGGCTTGCTCGGAAGATCAGCCAGATCTCTTGCAGGACCTACTGGAAGAGTTCAATGATTTATTTGCAGAACCTTAGGGCCTACCGCCCCAATGAACACGGGATCACCGAATCACCCTTCCACCTGGAACATCTCCTATTGCAGCTCGGCTGTGTTGTTATACGTTTGCACAGAAAGATGAACTTGAAAAACAGTGCTCTGACATGCTCCTGAAAGGGACTATTTGTCCAAGTTCTTCAGCTTTTTCAGTGCCCGTTTTGTTGGTCAAGAAACAAAATGGTTCGTGGTGATTCTGTGTGGATTACCGGGCATTGAATGATAAAACAGTTAAGGATAAGTTTCCAATTCCCGTGGTTGAAGAACTGTTGGATGAGCTCAAACATGCCAAATTCTTCACCAAATTGGATTTATGCTCGGGTTACCATCAGGTTCGGATGCATCCTTCTGATATTCACAAAATAGCCTTCTGAACTCATCAGGGGCTATTTGAAGTTTTAGTCATGCCATTCAGGCTCACAAATGCGTCAGCCACGTTTCAAGCATTGATGAATGATGTGCTTCGTGCGTATCTCCAACGTTTTGTTCACGTGTTTTTTGACGACATTCTCATATATAGTGCTTCCTGGTCAGAACACTTTCTACATCCCCGGACAATTTTTCAGGTACTTCAAACACACCAGTTGTTTCTAAAATGATCAAAGTGTTTATTTGGTACATCATCAATAGCATATTTGGGGGCATGTCATTACTTGTTCTAGGGTTTCTATGGATCAACAGAAAATTATCGTAGTCCAATACTGGCCTCCTCCCCGTTTAGTACGAGCTTTGCGCGGCTTCCTAGGCTTGGCGGGGTATTATCGTCGTTTTATCAAAGACTATAGTGTCTTAGCCTCTACCCTGACCAAGTTATGGAAGAAGGAGAATTTTTCATGGTCCTCATAGGCTTCTAGTGCCTTTGATATTTTAAAACACGCTTTGTCCTCTACGCCTGTTCTGCAATTGTCATATTTTCAACAAAAAATCATTATTGAATGTGATGCATCAGGGACCGGCATTGGCGTAGTGCTACATCAGGGAGCAGGACCCATTGCATTTTCAGTAGGCTAATGGCTATCCGCCACCGTCAGTTGGCCTCTTATGAGCAAGAACTTATTGGACTTGTCCAGGCAATTCGGCCATGGCGTCCGTATTTATGGGCTCAAACTTTCCTTATCAGAACATATCACTACAGTTTGAAATTCTTATTGGATCAATAGCTTACCACGTACCTCAACATCGGTGGGTTAGCAAAGTGTTGGGCTATACCTTTTGTGTGGAGTATCGACCAGGCCAACAAAATTTAGTGGCTGACGCATTATCACGCCGCGAGGCCGAAGTGGTGACAGCTTGTGCTATTACCACAACAAGCTTTGATATTTTTCAGCAATTGCGTGCGGAGCTACTGGACTCGCCTAAGCTAATTGCCTTGCAAGATAGCATTAAAACTGGAACGACTGGTACAGATTGGAACTTTGTGGACGACTTAATAACTTGTAAAGGTCGTGTGTATGTCCGGGAGTCCTCACATATTTTTCAATCCATTCTTGCTGCTGCGCATACAATGGGACATGAAGGAGTGTAGAAAACACTACATCGCCTCCATGCTGATTTCTTTGTCCCTTGAGCTCGACGTCTGGTTCAACAATTCATCTAAGCTTGCTCCATATGTCAAAAAAAAAAGTAGCCATTTACATACGGAAGGCCTCTTAAAACCATTGACAATACCATTTCAAATTTGGAAAGATATTTCAATGGATTTCATTGAAGGATTTCCTAAGGTTAACAGGAAATTAGTTATCTTATCAGTAGTGGATCTGTTTTCCAAATATGCCCATTTTATTGCCTTGTCACATCCCTATACGGCAAGCTCTGTGGCTCGCACTTTCTTTGATGGCATGGTTCGTTTACATGGTATACCTTCGTCTATCGTAAGCGATCGAGATCCCATCTTGACAAGCAAATTTTGGGAGGACTTGTTCCGGTTGTGAGGCGTCCAGTTAAATAGGAGTTTTGCTTTTCATCCTTAGTTGGATGGACAGACCGAAGTGGTCAACAAAGTAATCACAATGTACTTATGGTGTTTAATTGGTGACCGTCGTCGTCAATGGATCCAATGGCTTTCATGGGCTGAGTATTGTTATAATTGTTGGACCGAAAAGGCGACTAGAGGTGGTGGGGGGGGGGTGAATAGGAGTATGCTCACTTTTTTACAAATAATGGATCAATAAAACTTTACTTCAGTAGCTATAGAAGCTATGAAGATTAGTATATCAGTACAGCGGAAGACTAATATTGAATCCAATAAAACCCCAAAGCAATAGGACAAAATCAACAAAGATTGAAGAGAAACAATCTCATCGGGTCGGTCGTATCACGCTTAATCAAGGCGGTCGGACCGATTCTGACCGGTCCGATCGGTGTCTATGGGCGATCGACACGGCAGTCTGAAACGTAAGAACGACCAGATGACGAAGATGAAAATAGATGAAACTTTTGATCTACTAATCCAAACTTGATGAAACTTGGAACACACCTTCTCTATGATATCAGGGACCTATTTCAATTGAAGATTATGATAATTCTTGGAGGAATCAAGATCCTTTTCCGTTTGATCAAAGAAGGGTTCAAAATCGGGTCAAAACGAAAACTAGGTCAAATCTCTTGCTCATGTGTGATTGATGATCAAGATGATCCTAGATAGATTCCCACACGTCACAGCAAGCTAGATCACGTGAAGAAACTAAGCAAAAACTCATGAATCAAAGAAAGACCTAAAATCATCAAATAGAGAGAAAGAACGCAATGAGACAAAATATTGATCAAACTTTCCTTTGATTGATTGATATGATCAGGGCTTACAACCACTCCGTCAATGGAGGACAATGCTCAATCTAAAAGCACGAAAATCACATCAAACATCAAGAACCCTAGCCTCCACAAAAGTTCTCCCTAAGAAAATTAGGGTTTACAAGAATTGCGAAAGAGGCGAAGAGGAGGTGCAGCCACCTCCCTCTCCTATTTATAGTGGAGGCTTAGACCTTCTAGATGTTTAATCCTATTGGGCTCCCGTTAAGGCCCAAAACAAACGGGACACATACGCACGTATTTTAAAGCATCGTCTTTATCTCCTCTTGACCTAACTAGCTACACATTGCGCCATCTTGCGCCTCGGATTAGCTAATAGGTCACCCTTGTCCATCTTGCACCACGCTTGAGTACATTGACCTCACCCGGCATCGTCGATCGTTCTGGACCTGAGCTCTCCAAGCCTAGTCCCGATCATCCTCGCCGTTGACCGTCATTGACCACTAAGCAACCTGCACAACAATAGACAAGTAAACCGAATTTGGGAACAAGTTCTTCACAACTTGATCCATGTTAGTCAAAGCATGCATCATGCAACATATATGCCCTGAAACTCATGACTTTGACCTAACAACCGAGTATCGCCACCTCGAAGACCGACGATCAAGTAAAAACCGGTCAGACCACCCCCCAGGGCCGGTCTGACCGCCACCTATGGCCCGGTCAGACCGCCAGCTGGGACTTAGCCATTTTTCCTCTCTGGAAAACCGAAACCTACTGGAATTTTCAAACTAATAGAACTTTTGACTGGAGACTCTAAAAATTATGAGACCAAGTGCAATAGAATCCCCTCTCTTGCCTACACACTCTATTTTTGGCCCAGCTCAAATCTCACTTTCAGAGTTGGTCGGTCCGATTGCGCGAAGAAGGTCGGTCGAGATCGCCATGGATCGGCCGACACGCCACCTGGCCGGTCAGACCGATTCTGGCCTGACAGCATGCCAACTTTGCTGAAAACACGTGAAACGACAAACCATTAACGCCATTGCCAATTGTCACATCATCCTAAGATCTGGAGCATATCCCCATGATATCCACAATAATACCTCCTTTCATACTTCCCTACAAGATAGCCCTTTTAAGGTCGTCTATGGGAGAGAACCACCGACGCTTTGCAGCTATGAGTCGGGAAGTGTTAAAGTAGTGGTAGTTGATGATCTGTTAAGAGATTGGGATGTATTGCTGATTGATATTCGCCACCGTTTGACTCAAGCTCAACAACGTTACAAACATTTTTATGATATTCATCACAGGGATGTGACGTTTGAAGTGGATAAATGGGTATGGCTTCGTATTCGTCACAGTAAGGTAGCATCTTTAGCGGTTCACACATTCAAAAAATTAGCTCATCGGTTCTACGGGCCGTATCAGATTTCTTAGAGGATTGGTGATGTATCATATCGCTTACGTCTACCATATAAGGCAAAGATACATGATGTCTTCCACGTAAGTCTTCTGAAACCTTTCGCAAGGACACCTCCAACCAGTCCTCCATCGTTGCCACCATTGTTTAAAGGGAAGGTTACGCTAACACCAACAGAAGTGGCGCGCGCTTGCAAGGCTAGTGGCTTGTGGCAGGTCTTGGTGCGTTGGGATGGTATGTCTGCTTCGGATGCATCTTGGGAGTATGTGCAATAGTTCAAAGATCAATATCCTTCTTTGCCACTTGAGGACAAGCTGTTTCTTCAAGACGAGAGAGATGTCATGTGGGCAAGTAAATACGTACGGAGATGCCACCGTGCTAGCACGGGAACTGGTATAAGAAGATCGGATACAGCTACTGCATTGAAGATAGACTCGGTTGTTGATAAAGTCGACTTGGGTGCAGACTCGGTTTCAGCCTCCTCTTGAAATACGACAACAGGTTCTAAGGGAACCAATGAAGACTAGATAAGAATTGTAATCGTATATGAACAAGTTGTTCAGTTTCCTTAATTGCTTTTGTTTCTGAAGATAGTTTAGTTAGCATTGCTATATAAGTATGATACATTATAATTGAAGGGATAGACAAGAACTTATCTCCTCAAACTCAATTATTCTATGTTCTACCTTGCATCCAGTATCCTTCTGTCTACATCTTCTTGTCTCTGAACTTCACGACAAATTTCGACGATCGCCTCAGACGACCTTCGGCTACGCATAGTTACAATCTACAGTCTCGAGATCGAGCTCGTGACATATATTGGGTGACACTGGTGGATAAAGAGAGAGGATGATCAAGTGATCATTTCTAAAGTCGTTAGCCTTAGTTTCAGTGGCTTGTTTCACTCTGTAAACACATTCAATACAAGAACACAGGAGTATGGTTATTATTCACTCCGGAGAAAGCCTGAACCTGTCTAAAAAAGCTCGTCTCCTTTTGCATGATCTCAATTATAGTTTCACTAACATTTATTTCATAAAATCGATAGTAAAACATCGACTTACCTTCGTTTTGTCTCACATGAAGTGTGTGGTCTAATAAGACATTTCATTCAGTACCATTCTGATAGTCTACTCCTGGGGACCATTAAGGTTGTTGGAAATTTAGCATATATTTTATTTTATAAGACTATAGTCCAAGAAATAAAAGGTAGAACAAAATAATATATATACAAGGAGCCATACCAATCTTGGCTCGATGAAACATCAAGTTATTAGAAGAGTAATAATATACAACAGATGGTTATAGATCGCAATGTGATAGGGAGTCGCTCTACCACCAGCTCAAATTTTCATGGCTATTGATTGCACTGAAAACATTAAACAACAGATGGTTACACTCTTGCTTTAACAAATCTTCAGAATGAAAAAGAGAGAAAAGCACAGACAAAAAATGTCATCCCAGAAGAGGCATAAGTGGAAAAGAAAGAAACCATTTGCCTTCTGAATTCTTATTCTTGTGCTGAATTTTAAAGGGAAGAAGAGGAAAAGAGAGCACTGGGCTCACATCTCATTGTCCTTTTGCCAACCTCCATTTTCCAGCTCAATCTTTTGGAGACCCCTTGTCCCTTTTTGCCTCTTGTGTTCTGCCACCCCGTGATGCTTAGCGACAGTAGAGTAGTAGACGACACTAAGCATATGATTCCCTCACAAAAACCCAAAACTTACTCTCTTTTTTTTTGTATCCTATTTCATTCACTTGCATTCATCTGCACATGCTTTCTTGGCCTCTCAATAGTATTCAGCAGTGCTGTTTCGGTGGCTCACAGGTGAGGTTCCTGCAAAAAAATTTTGTTCTGTGGTTTGTTAGCAATCTTGGTACAGAAGTGATGCTCTGGTAACTTGATGATATATTTGTTTTGTGGTTCTCTTTCTAGTTCTTGAAGGAAGGAAGCAAATCTGGTGAGGTTTCTGCAGGGAGAGGAACAGGCATTGGTATCCAGTGCTTTCTTGCTTTGGGATGAAAAGAACAAGTGGTCTACTAGTTAGATCCCTGTGGAGGATTGGACATTGTGGCACATTATTTTTCTGGTGACCAGTAGCTATCTCCAATAACTATAGTTCCTCTCAGCTTAGCTTTTCTGAGTTCAGTTGCTACCTTCGTGTTCTCTTGCTGATCTTTCTGCTCCTCGCATTCAAGCTTTACATTTTATTTTTTTTGCTTCCACGCCACAACTCCAGATTATATGATTCTAGCACTTTTGTTTCCCTGCTCATCTATTCTGCTCAAGTTGAGAAAAAGGTTGGCGATTTCTGCTTCTTTGCTGATCATTTCTGCTGCTGCTGTCCTACATAAAACTATTCTGTTCCACATTAGAATCCATCGAGAAATCAGAAGGCTGAAGAACTCTTTCTGGTAACAAAAAATGGCTAGATATCCTAGCCATTTTCTGCTCATCTTCCTGTCGGTGGCACTAGCACTGGTCCCAGAAACCACAGAGCTGCAGTCTTCCCAAACCTGGTCTCTCCTCAAGATCCAGCAGCTACTGAACTACCCGGCAGTGCTCAGCAACTGGCACAACTACACTGACTTCTGCTATGGAGGGGACTACAAGACCACCTCGGCCTTCGTCGAGTGCTACGAGGACAGCGTGACGCAGCTGCTCATCATTGGCCCGGAAGGCTCCCCTCCCCTCCCCAAGACGTTCTCCATTGATTCCTTCTTCACAACTCTGTCCAGGTTGCCTGACCTGAAGGTGCTTACCCTGACCAACCTTGGCCTGTGGGGGCCATTGCCCGGCAAGATATCGCGGCTCGCGTCGCTGGAGATCGTCAACATGAGCAGCAACTACTTTTACGGCGATCTTCCCAAGGGGCTGTCACGGCTCAGTGATCTTCAGACGCTGATCATTGACGACAACATGTTGAGTGGTGACATGCCTGACTGGTTTGAGAGCTTGCCACTGCTAGCTGTGCTGAGCCTGAAGAACAACACACTGGAGGGAACTGTGCCGGAGTCTGTCAGAGACATGGGGTCATTGAGGTCACTCGTGCTCGCGTCGAACAATTTGTCAGGGAATTTGCCGGATTTGAGCAGCCTGAAGAACCTGCAGGTGATTGATCTGGCAAACAACTCACTCGGACCGGACTTTCCGATGCTCGGTAGGAAGGTGGCCAGTGTTGTGCTGAGTGGCAACAGGTTCAGTGATGGCCTTCCTTCAGAGCTGAGCTCATTTTACCTGCTTGAGCACCTGGACGTGTCAAGGAACAGGTTTGTCGGGCCCTTCATGCCGGCATTGTTCTCCCTGCCGTCCATCGAGTACCTAAACATCGCTGGGAATAGGTTCACCGGGTTGCTGATCAACAACATGTCATGCGGGGAAAATCTTCGATTTGTCGATCTGTCGTCGAATCTTCTGACGGGAAGCCTTCCTACCTGTCTGAGCTCAAACAAGCACTCCAAGATGGTGCTCTTCTCGGCCAATTGCCTGTCCACCAATGATGATTCCCAGCATCAATCCCCATTCTGTCAGAATCAGGCTTTGGCTGTAGGGATTGTGCCTGATCAGGTGCACAAGAAGTCCGGAGCAAAGACCGGGCTCGTGGCTGGCATTGTGGCAGCTGTTCTTGTTGGTGCAGTGGTTGTCAGTGTTGCAATCTTCTTTGCTGTAAGGAAAGTGAGCATGCGAAGAGCGAAGGCGAGGCCTCCGAGAAGACTGGTGGAACATGCGTCAAGCGCCTATCCTTCCAAGTTTTTTGCCGATGCACGTATGATCTCACTCTCTGCGCATAGTGTATGTTAGAATAGGAGTTAGAATTGGGACTATTTTATCTCCTATTCTAACATCACTAACTTGTTTTCTGTTACTTGGAACAAATAGGTTACATATCTCAGACAGTGAAGTTGGGAGCTCTAGGCATTCCAGCATACAGATCATTTTCCTTGGTCGAGCTGGAAGCCGCAACCAATAACTTTGAAATCTCTAGTCTGATGGGGCAGGATTCTCATGGCCAGGTACAACTTTGCCTGTTCTCTGTTAATTCATTCACGTTTTGTTCAATTTCAGAGCTCTAATTCAAATAGCAAACACACTGGCTGCTTCATGTCCATGTTTAGGTAGTCTCAAAAAAATGTCTTCTTTGGGTAGTTATGGTAGTGTTTGCTATTTGTACCCATTCGACTTTTTTAAATGATCATTGTTCATTAGAAAATATTTGTATGCTTCCTTTTCTCTTGTAATTCTCCTGAATGAACTATGATGGATAGATTACAATTGAAAAACTATAAAGGAAACAGCATTTGAAAGTTCTAAGCCTGCCTGTTGTGCTTGTCAAATGTCAAACTAAGAACAGTGACCTTTCCGGTCTATAGAATGCCATCATTTCTTTCAAGTATAATATTGTGAATAGCGTAATGTTGGGCAAAATATTCAAAAGGTTGTTTGTTATCTCGCTGTCAGATGTATCGTGGAAGGCTAAGCAATGGGAGCCCAGTGACAATTAGGTCCCTGAAAGTTAAAAAGAGCCAGACCACCCAAAGCTTCAATCGTCACATCGAAATGATATCAAAGCTCAGGCATCGACACTTGGTCAGCGCGCTTGGACACTGCTATGAGTATAACCTCGACGATTCCACTGTGACGCAATTGTATCTCGTGTTCGAATACGTGCAAAATGGGAACCTGAGGAGCAGAATTTCACGTAAGTTTCCATCTTCTCCTGTATTTAATTCTGAAAATCCAATCACTGATTAGGTAACAGTCATCTAACTTGTTGATACCTTGATCTTCAGAAGGAACGGAAGGGCGAAAGCTCCCCTGGGTGCAGAGAATATCGAGTGCCATTGGTGTCGCGAAGGGCATTCAGTTCTTGCATGGAGGGATCATACCTGGCCTATTTGCAAATAACCTGAAGATCACCAACATTCTTATGGATCAGAATCTTGTTGCCAAAATCGGCAGCTACAATATCCCCATCCTAGCTGAAACTATGAAATCTGAGGTATAATTCAGGCAATTCTAATGTTGTAAACTTATCTCTGAATAACGAATTGGTACGGTTTGAACTAACAACGTTGCTTTTGTGTCATCTTTTGTTGATAAAATGCAGGGAGGAGCTGGAAGCAAATATCCATCTGACAGGTACTTGTTGAAAATCACTCACTTAGTTACCTAGTCTGCAGTATACTAAATGGAATGGGTCTTCCTAAGAACAATTTTACGCAAATAACATTTTGCAGGTTACCCAATGGTGATAAGATTGACATCTACGATTTCGGAGTGATACTACTTGAGGTTATCTCAGGCAGGCCCATCACATCCATATATGAGGTAGAAATAATGAAAGAACAGGTATGATTGCCTCTAAGCTTCACATTGCACAATGCCTATTTCTTAATTCAACTTGCAGTATACACACAATAGTTACGTGAACCTCGCTGTGCCGCAGTTGCAATCGGCATTAACCGAGGAGGGGCCGAGCAAGAGGAGCTTTGTCGACGCAGCAGTTAGCAAGGGATGCTCCGACGAGTCACTGGGGACGGTCATGGAGATCTGCCTGAGGTGCCTTGCCAAGGAGGCGACAGAGAGGCCCTCGGTCGAGGACGTGCTCTGGAACCTGCAGTTTGCTGCTCAGGTGCAGGACGACTGGAGAGGGGACTCCCGGAGCAGCGAGGAGTCCCCGCTTTCGCCTTCGCAGATCCCCAGAGAATCAGTCCAGTAGTGATAACTAGGTATATCTTCCATCATCAACCACTTGCATATCTGAAATCTGAATGATGATCATGATATGCAACTAGGATCTTAAATGATACGCTGTTCCATATTCTTGGACATCTAGCAGGTTGAGGAAAAACATCGGCAAGCGGGCAACAAAACATGAATCAACATTTTCCATTATGATCTTTCATTGATCAGTAATCAGTACGGCTGCATGGAAGAACTGTATAGAATAATTTCAGGCAAGTGTATAGCATCTGCAGCTGAAGCTGGAACTCGTGATAAATACTATTACTATCCCAAGATGTGTACAGGGCCCTCTTGACGCAGAGTTGCAGACTACCAGTACTGTTCTATCAGTGTGCTCTTTACTTCATTCTGTTTCCTTCTTTCTCCATTGCTGCATTCGATATGTGGATCTTTTGACTATGTAAGCATCACTGTATTTGTTTCTCTCTTCGAATCTTAGGACTAAGAGTAACATCATGTAGTAGTAATCTTTTGCATTATGAGTTGGAAGACAAAACAGGGAAAAATATTGTGTATTAATAATTGTAGTGTCCTTCCGACAATATCTGCTGTTGTTCATGACTGCATGCAGTGGCAGACAGCCATTGCATTCTGAACATGCTGGACTGGGTGGTCCAACGCCTGGCTGACATTTCTTATCGTATCATCACCGAGAATCGAAAGGGGTTCTCATCCTGGCATTCGACGTGCAGATCATCATCACCATGATCAGGATTCTATGGTACCAGAAATGCCTATCAGACAAAATTACAAATTGACCTGTACTAAATACGTACAAGAAAATGGTCCAGATTCAGAACATTTGTAATTCTCCTTGCTCAATCCTCCGTTGTTATACACTAAACTAGCAGGATGCCCACGCATTTGCTCGAATATATTTGTTTCAAAGTTTATTCCCTACCAATTGTTGTTGTGACATCAACACACATATACATGTAACCATCGCCGATCCCTGTCGAGGGCACCCGTTACACTCTCTCTGGTGGCTCTGAGCCTATTCCCTACGGTTGCGCCATCTCTACTCCAAGCTCTTTGCTCCTCTGCTTCTATACGCCCTTGTTTCTATTTATACAGATGTATGCATGTATATACACATGCATGATGTTATATATGCTTGATGTCCTCTTCTCCCGCATCGATCGTTCCTCTTCTTCGATGTCGGCCAACTCAATGTTGCAGCTTCCTCACTAACTACGGCGACCTCCTATCTTTACTGATGTCGGCATGTCTGGTTTAGTCGTTGTCTAACGATATGGATAATCTTTTCGCCATCGTCGATGATGTTGTGCCCCTCACTAGCGATGACACGCTCCTAACTACCCAATGCCCTATATCGTCCATAGCGTGTCTTCAATGCAAATCTTCATCTCCTCTCTGTGAGGGTTTCCCCATCATTGAGCTTTTTTGGCCACTGAATTCTTCAACAACACGGACGCTCACAACTCGTCATCGCAGCCCGAAGCTCCTTGGACTCTACACTTTCTCTTCAACTGCTTCGGTGAGCAGCACGATATTGTTATCATCTCCGCCGATGTCGCCTCAACTCTTCGCTTCCCCCTTTGGTCAATGTCTTCTTACGGGATAAATTGACACCACTGCACTCTTTTGTGGTCTCCTTTCACGCCATTCGTGCTATCCCTGTTATAATTTTTATTTTTATTCAAAATTTCAGTTGTTTTTATTGGAGTTCGTGTACAGATCAAATTGCTAATTTAATTAAATCTATTCCGGATTTTATTCATTTAGGTATTTTACTTTGGAATTATATGGAAATCAAATTGCATATTTTTCTTTTAGTTTTATTCCGAATTTAAATTATTGTTTGTTGGAATTCGTATATAAATCTTATTGCTCGTTTTTCTTTAATTT
Source organism: Hsuehochloa calcarea (assembly GCA_036346395.1). Taxonomy (NCBI): domain Eukaryota; kingdom Viridiplantae; phylum Streptophyta; class Magnoliopsida; order Poales; family Poaceae; genus Hsuehochloa; species Hsuehochloa calcarea. The sequence continues at coordinate 5,148,093 of CM070606.1, forward strand.
TTATTCTGAATTATGGTTATTTATGGACTTTACATTGGAATTTGTATCGAAATCAAATTGATAGTTTATTTTATTTTAGTTATTTATTTTGGAATTAGTATACAATCTAATTGCTAATATTTATTTATTTTTTTAATCTTGGATTGTATTTATTTAGGAATTTGTATGGAAATAAAATTACTAATTATTTTTTATTTTTTATTCTGAATTTCAGTTATTGTGTGTTGGAATTCGTATACAAATGCAACTGCTGAATTTTTAATTTTTTTTATTCTAAATTACGGTTATTTAGGAGCCTTACTTTGGAATTCGTATCAAAATCAGATTGCATGATGTTGGTCCAAATTGGCGTCGGGAAGTTCAGCTATGGAAACAACAACACAAAAATGAATGGGCGCTGGTTTCATCTAGAAAGAAGTCACCCCATATGGCTTCATCCAAAAGAGTTTCTTTTGCTCCAGACATTGTGCGAGTCTCTACATTTGCTACAAGCCAAATATTTCTTTGAATCAATCTACGGTCAAAGTGGGTTCAATCTTCATTCATTTCTGGCTTTGCCCCGCGCGCTGAACCACGCCTCCCCCCCGCTCCTCGGTCGCCGCCCCTGCAAGGCCGCTCTTCTCTCTCTCTCTCTCTCCAAGTAGCCGCCATTGTTTACGCTTTGCCTCACACAACCACGCCTCCCCGTGTGCAAGGCGCCTCTCTCCGGCGCCTCGGTCCCGCCGCCGCCGCCCATGCCTGCCGCGCCCATCCCCAGAGCTCGCCATCCGACTCTTCTCCCGAGACCACCTCCTCCGCGCTTCTCTCCCGCCTCTTTTAAGCCGCCCCCTTCACTTCTCCGCCCCACCCTTCACCTTCCCCACCGAACCGCGCCTCGTCTCGCCTCGGCCGCCGCCCTTCCTCCGCTGCCCCATCGCCGCCTCTGTCTCCGATCGCCGCCGCCGCCTCGCTCCTTCTTCGTCTCGGCCCGAGCCGCCTCCTCCCCCTCCTCCCCTCCCCGCGTGCGCCTCGCTCCCTCCCGCCTCGCCCCGCCTCCTCTTTCTCCCCGCTCTTTCTCTTTCTCCTCTCTCTTTTTCTCCGCGCTCGCCTTCTCTCATGCGACGGAGAAGACGAGGCGACGCGTTCGGAAGAAACGCGCCACCTCGCTTATCTCCCATGCGGCGCCGACGTGGTGGGCCCCACCTATCGCCGTCGCGGTGACGACAGCTGGGCCCACTTGCGGTCTGGCGCGGATCCGCGTGCCCGTGCGTGGACCCGGTCCACGCACTGTGCTGTGGACCGGAGGCCACGTGTCGGCGCGGGGATTTTCCCGGTTTTCCGATTTTCAGTATAACTGAAAAATCGTTTTAAAGTTTCAAAAATCCATATCTTTTTCGTTATAACTCCGAAAAATATGAAACTTGTGCCCAAAAATTTGTAATTTCAAAACCTTTATTATGGTACTGGTTTGATTTATATTTGAATTCCTTTATTATGGATGTTGTATTTATTTGCCTTATTGCTTGTCTTTTATTTCCGGTGCGATCGTCCGAGTAGAGTACGAAGAAGCCGGTGACCCCAACTTCGACCACGCTCAAGGATACTTAGATTCTTCAACCTTTGACCCAGGCGAGTCAACACTTTGATCATGTTGAACCTACATTTTATGCAAATTACGTTCTTTTAAAATAGTAAACTGCATGCTTTAATTTTTATGCAAAAGTATGTTAAATGGTCATAAGGTAGCTAAATGCCAATTTGCTTATTAAGTAAGTATTACACCTTGTCCTTGATAATTGACTTCCTTGATCCTTGTCACCCTAGTAATTATATGATAACTTACTAGTTATAGTCTGTACTCAAGTGCCATGCTAGCCTTACTTGAGTACCGGGGTGCTAACCACCCCAATCGTCATCCTTTTCGTATAAAGAATTGTTTTGGGCAGTCATTGGGGTAAATGACTGAATTGGTTGAGTTAATTTGTTTTATACTTCTCCAAAACCCTAAAACTTGCTAGTACCCCATCTGGACGGATGGAAAGAGTGGTGGGTGCGGACGTAGCACGAGCATGGTTGGTATGTGGTATGAACCGTCTGGATGGATTAAGGACTTAATCTTGTCATGACCTCCCGTGTAAAACAAGTACAACCACAAGTCTGCAAAGTGCAACTTGGCTTAGTAAAATTATCAAACTCTGAATGTCGTCTCGCATGGTGGGAGAGAGGGATGGTGCAAGTGGCAGGATGCGTTCCAGCTTGAAAGGGACACCGATGAAAGGTGAAGTTTGCCAGTCGCTGAGGGGTAGGTTAACTCCACATTCAACTACTCCAGTCGCTGAGGTGAACATCCCGCACAACGTATGGGCGTAACCCCATATGGGTGAGATGACGGAAGGGGCAAGATAGTTCGAAAAGTTACTGTGACGATCGCCCAACTACATGACTACAGAATCATGTGGGGTAACGGGTATGATTGTTTCTTGTGGGTACAGTGTACAAACTCTGCAGAGTCAAAACTGTTTAAACAGCCGCGCCTACGGTCATAGGCGGACATGGGAACTTACTTGAGTTAGTTCTATTTCAAAAATCTTTGTTGGGTGGAAATGAAAACCAGGTCGGCTCCACCTAGCCTGAGGTTGGGGATGGTCCACAAACCAGGTCGGCTCACCTAGCCTGAGGTTTGCGGATGGTCAACAAAACCAGGTCGGCTCACCAAGCCTGAGGTTTGATTATTTTTTTTCCTGGATCGTCGAATCCAGTGTTGATAATGTATGGAGGTAACCCCAATCAAATTAAGCATTTGTAGAGTCTCCGATGGAGGAAATCTCTACTGTTATTTAATATTGTAATTACTCTCTTTAATAAAATGCACTTTGTTTAAAATGCTAAGTCATAGGGATTTGTAATTATGATATTTACAAATATTGCTTTGCGCAAATAAAAGAACCCGAGCCATCCTTGCATGTATATTATTGCATCTGTTGTGTTGGCTCGCGAGCATGGTTGTTGTGCTCACTCTCGCTCTTTCCCCAAACCCCAGAAGCCTCCGAGCAGGATGATTACGCCTACTATGAGGAGCTAGGACTCGATGGTCAAGACCAGGGCGAGGAGTAGTTAGTTGCGTAGGCTAAGGCTCGCCACAGTCTAGATGGCTCCGCTGGCACATGTGTATAGCCAATATTCCCTAAGTCCTTGGTTAATATCGGTAGTACACAAGGTGCCGCAGTCGCTTGCCTGCGGGGAGTCGTGTTGCCCATTTTGCTTCCACGCTTGTTTCTTTATTTTATGTAATGAACTTATTTGGCCTGATCGGCCCTCTTTTGTAAACTCGACCCGACGTGATCTATTTAACTCTAAGGTTGTAATATTAAGACTGGTTTGGTCTGCGATGTATGAAATGAATCAGCAATGTGTACTGTGAGCGCTACCTACTGATCTAGGGAGTAGTGCGGTGATTTCACAGAGGATTCTGGATTAGAAAATCCAGGTCCGACAATGGCTTAATAAGTAATTAATCAGCAAATGAGTATTTAACTACCTTAAGCTTTAACATACATTTGATTACAAAAGTAAAGCATGCAACTTTGATATTTTAAATAAACATAGTTTGCATAAAATGTATGCTCAGAATGATCAAAGTATTGACTCGCCTTGGTTAAAGGCAGCGGGGTCTTGGTATTCTTGAGCTTGATCGAAGTTGAGGTCTCCGGCGTCTTCGAACCCTAATCGGACGAAAGTACCGGAAAAAGACACAACAGCAAAGAGAGCAAATAAATACCAAACTCATAATAAATGAACTCCAAAATGAACAAGACCAGTGTCATTAGCAAGATCTTGATTTTAGAAAATTTTAGAAACTGGTTTCATAATTTTTGGAGTTGTACAGAAAAAGATATGAAATTTTGAAGCTTTTTAACAGATTTTTCAAATAAAAACTAAATCAGAAAATCTGAATTTTTCTCGCGCTGACACGTGGCAGCACTGTGCTCGGGTCCACGGTACTGTGCTCGTGGACCGAGTCCACGCGCGACCGGCCAAGACAAACCACGATGGTCGGCCCGCCGGCAATGCAGACACACGAGCGGGCCCACTGTCGGCGGCGCGGCGCGAAAAAGCGGCGACGCTGCTCGGCGAACGCGTCGCCTCGCGTTCTCCGCGCGAGCGCGAAAAAGGGGAGGGAGAGGGGGCGCGGGCGCAGACAAGGCGTCGGCGGTGGCCGGAGGCGGAAAGGGAGGAGCGGCGGGCGCCAGGAGCAAGGGCCGGAGCTGGAGGCGAAGGCGACGGCGGCTCGGCGAGGCGGCGGAGGGGAGACGCCGAGGCCGGAGCCGGAGAAGACGGCAAGGGAGGAGGCGGCGACGAACGGCGGAGACGGCTCGACGAGGGCGACCGAGGCGGAGGAAGAAAGCGAGGTGGGGGAGGGGAAGAAGAAGAGGCGGCCGAGGCTACTTATAGCCGGTGGAGGAGGAGGGAAGAGCGGGCGCGCGCGGTCCCGAGGCGGCGATGGGGACAGGACGGAGGGAGAGGGCGCTGCAGCCGAGTGGAGGAGGTGACGGCAGCGGGTGACTGGCGCAGAGGAGGCGGATTGGGGAGGAGGGGCGGTGACGCGACAGGGCGAGGGTGGTGCGGCTGTCGACGGCAGAAGGGGGAGGCCAGGGATTGGCGAGGAGAGGCGGTGGCGTGCGGTGCACGGGCGAGGCGAGGGCGGGGAGACCGGGCCAGGCCGAATCCGAGGTTAGGGTTTTGACTCGAATTTTGAAATTGAACTCAAGTTTTGATTTTTGAAACTCCTTTGCAAAAATGAGGATGTTACAACTCGACTGATGAATGGAATGCTTTGAGGGAAGAAATCGAGGAAGGCTCTTGCTCCATTGTCTGCTCGCAAGAAACCAAGCGTGATTTTTTTTTTTTTTTTACAAAGGGTACATTAAAAGGTTTGCTCCCAAACGTTTTGACAAAATTTCTTTCATCCCTTCCACTGGTCGTTCTGGGGGTATCCTAGTGATTTGGACCGGCCCTCTTTTTGAGTATATTGTTAATGACCAGATTAGTTTTGCTATTTCAATAACTTTCACCTCAAGAGTCTCAATAGATACATGGACTCTAGTGACCGTCTATGGACCTTGTGAAAACCAAGCCCGCCAAAACTTGGTCGATTGGCTTCTTAATTTACAAATTCCACAACATGACAAATGGATATTTTGGGGTGATTTTAACTTCTATCGATCATTGGATAATACAAATCAGACAGGAGGAAATATGCAAGATACTTTGGTTTTCAATGCTATCATTAGTACTTTGGGATTAGTGGAGCTTCCAATCAAAGGGAGGAATTTTACTTGGAGCAACATGCAGGGCAGTCCTCTTTTGGAGCAATTGGGATGGTTCTTCACTACAAACAACTGGACGACTACCTATCCTAATTCCATGGTTAAACCTCTCTCCCGATATATTTAAGATCATACCCCATGTGTGGTGTCAATTCAAACTAGAATTCCAAAGTCGAGAATTTTCATATTTGAAAACTTTTGGGTTGAACATCCTAGCTTCCTTCAAGTGGTTAAAGACTCTTGGGATATGCCCTGTGTTTCCACTGACATTGCAACTCTCCTCTCTGCTAAACTGAAACGACTTCGCCAGACTTTAAAAATTTAGAGTAAAAAACTCTCTCACTTGTCAACTCTTATTACCAATTGCAATATTGTGCTTAACCTTTTGGATGGTTTAGAAGAGCAACGTCTACTAAGTCTAGCAGAGTGGAACTTTTGGAACATTATCAAACGACACATACTCAAGTTATTATGTTACAAACAGCTTTATTGGCAAAAGAAATGCACCATTAGATGGGTCAAATTTGGCGATGAGAACACGAAGTTTTTTTCATGCTTTAGCTATTGAGCAATATCGGAGAAACCACGTTCTTTTATAGATCGAGATGGTCACTTACTAACGGACCACAATGAAAAAGCTACTATTATCTGGAGTATATTCAAGGGAAGAATGATAATTTCTTGCAATCAATATATGCAATTTGATCTGGATGACTTGATGGAAAGAAGAGATGATCTGGAGCACTTAGGACAACCTTTTCTAAAGGAGGAAATTGGAAAAAAAAAATTGTTAACACAATACCTTTGGACAAAGCTCCTGGACCATATGGTTTCAATGGACTTTTTGTGTAAAAATGTTGGCCGATCATCTTGGCATATATACTCTAGCCCTGTGATGTTTTCAGTACGGATAAGTTAAATTTTCAAAGCTTGAACTCTTATTTGATCACTTTGATTTCCAAAAAGAATTCTCCAGAGAATGTCAATGATTATACACCGATATCACTACCTAACATGATCCTCAAACTCATCACAAAGGTATTAACTGACAGACCACAACATGTTATTATCAGCCTCGTACATGCTAATCAATATGGCTTCATTAAAACAAGATCTATTCAAGACTATTTAGCATAGGCTTTCGAATATCCGCATCAATCCAAGCACTCTAAGAGATAAATTATTCTTATTAGGCTGGACTTCGAGAAGGCTTCTGATACTCTCGAACATAATACCATCCTTTTGATGCTTGAGAAAACAAGGTTTTTCTCCAGTTTGGATTCAATGGATCCAAAGCAATCTGACCTCATGAACATCAACTGTTCTACTCAATGGAGAACCGAGAAAGATTTTTCATTGCAAGAGATGAGTTAGACAGAGTGATCCTTTATCGCCCCTTTTATTTGTTTTGGCGGCTGACCAGTTACAATCCATTGTCAATGAAGCCGCAGCACAGAAATCTGCTCAATCTTCCAATCCCTAAAGAAGATCAACTGAACTTCCCAATTATTCAATATGCGGATGGCACTCTTCTTTTCATGCAAGCTCGACAAATCATTTTCCTCAAAGGTCTACTCGAAGTCTATGCACAGTCCACGGGTCTAAAAGTAAACTACATGAAGTCATGTATGATTTCGATCAATGTTCCAGAAGAACGTATGACAAACCTTGCCGGTGTCTTCGGTTGTCAAATTGGTACCCTACCTTTCACCTATCTAGGCCTGCCTCTTGGCACCACCAAACCAAGAGTACAATATTTTGGATTTTTAAATAATCATTTTTATTTCAAAATACAGTAATATACCAATAATCATCTGTTGCTCCACCGTGGGCAACTTGGATCAGTCGTCCAACGGTTGAGCGACAAATGTACAAGTCGCCTATCGGTTAGTCGCTTAACGGTTAGGCGACTATCACAAGTTGCTCAACAAATGGGCGATTTAAAATAATAATTATAATAATATTTTATTAATATGATGGAAATAATTATGGGGGAATAAATAAATTTTTTTGTAGGTAATACATTTAGCAAATCTTGTTTGTAGGTTGTAAATTTTCAAAATAAAAGGGTAGTGACAAGGTTGGTTGGTCCGTTTGTGATTTTTGTATATTCTTAAGGGTATAAAATCTGTTAGACTCACAATATCATTTTATGATAGTCGTATGTTGTTGTAGTGCGGTAAATTTCTAAAGAATTTTATGAGGACGATTGAGGTAGCATTGGGTCGTAAGTACGAAGGTAAGTGATATTGCGATGCGATAGAGAATTCATACACGGTGGAGAACTTAGGAGAAATTGTGCAACGATAGCAACACGACAGTTGATCCGACAAGGGGGTTATATGACACATAGGCTAACGAACCAAGGATGGTACACACATGGATTTAGGAAATTAGAAATACATGGGACATATGGACGAAGAGGGTCAAAGTACTACGTGGAACATGGCCATTTGCACTTGCGGCCTAGCTTGGCGTTGTATTCCTCGCCTTGCACTATAGCTTTTGTTGTGATGGCCCTCTTCCGCGACCTCTCGGCCTCGCGTCGCCTGGCATGCTCACGCTCCTGCTCCCAGTGAAAAAGATTTCGCCGAGATTTCGGCGGTTACCGCCGGTAAAATTCAAACTAACTCCGAAAATTTCGGTTTTGATGAATTTTGTCCAAAAAAATCGAATTTTATTCAAAATTATTTTTTAAAATTTAAAATCCAAAAAATTGATTTTTTTTTTTTGAAAATTTCTGCCGAAATTTCCGGTTATCGGTGGTAACCGGTGTTACCGGTACCCTCCGAATTTTTTTTCCAGCCGGCAAAGTTTTCACTGCCTGCTCCTCGTGCAGCCTCTCCCGCCTCTTCTTCTCCTGTATCACAGCCTGCAGCTCTTCGAGGCGCCTTTCACGGCCCTCGCAGTCCTCCCTGGGCCACCTCTTCTATGACAGTAGCATCCACATATCGTAGGGGTGGATCTTGTCGTCGATCCACTAGCCGAAGTCGCATAGGCACGACGGAGACTGAGGTGGAAAGAGAGACGTGGTTACGGTGTAACGGGAAACAAAATAGTGGTGTACAAAAATGCAATTTCATTACCGGCTGCCTGTGGCTCGGTGTGTCAAACATGCAGTTGGGGTAGTCTGCGTAGAATTTTGTGCAACACCAATAGTGCTGCCCAATGGTCCACTCGTCGATTGATTTGACGCACTCGCAGGCGTCCCGACAACAGTAAAAGGGTGTTGCCATTTCCATCGGGGTCCCTTCCAGAGGGCATTCAGTGGGTAAAGGAGCAGGGGGGCGCCGCTCGACCTGAAATCGTTGGGTGTACTACGAGACAGCCTCCTGAGACCGACGAGCTCCGAAGGTGGGTGGTGAGTGTAAGGCTGCTGATTAAACGCCCTGTGGAGAGCATCGGTATGTTGGGGAGCCTCCCAGTCCTTCAAAAGCTTGCGAATGTGCTCCCATTCCTTCAAAAGCTCGCGAATGTGCTCCCATTCCTTCTCCTTATCTATGTTATCTAGGTAGTGTTGTTGGTGTGGAGTTCCTGGCCGAGTAGCACTGTATTTGCATAGAGGTAGCGGGAGGGGACGCAGCTATACTGGCTCTATAGTGGTAGTCGAGTGGTCTCTTCATGCTTTGCAGAGCAATGTCATGTCCTGCATTGCAGAGAGAAGTCATGTTCTGCTTTGCATAGAGTGGTCACGTCCTGCTTTGCAAAGCGAGGTCATGTTCTGCTTTGCAGAGATAGGTAACGATGATTGATTGACACTGGCAATGAAGTTAAAGTTTGCAATTATGATACAATTAGTTCCACATTGTGTACAACAAGCAAAGTATTAACTGAAGTACAAGTTACAATATGCTAGTATTTCTAATCTGAGTACTACTACACGCACAACAAGAAGTAGTGCTGCCCTTCACGCCGGTGTTCCTACTTGTCGGTAGATGCCTTATAACTTCTCGCAGCGTGGCCTTCCTGGCCGCAGCGGCTGCAACGTCTACCCACCGCTCCAGCTTTCCCTTCGTCCATATCGTTCCTAATGCGACAACTCTACTGATGACGCTTCCCGCCCTTCAACAGGTCAAGATCCATAATCCAACTCCTCTGTGCTATACCCAACATGGCGAAGTTGCTCACAACCCTGAAGCCTCTTAGCTCGCCGCACCACGCTTGTAGCACCCTCTTCTTTATGAAGTACTCCGACATGAAGTTCGATGGGTCCATGTTGATGGTCCCGCATGTGGCGAGGACATAAGAGCACGGCTTGTGAAGAAGCTTTAGAGCATGGCTTGTGAAGGAGCTTTAGCTTGTTGCATGCGCAAATAGGTTCATTCACATGAACTCCAAGTCACACCTCGTGGGTAACAAAAGAGCGAGCCATCCCAAATCCGGCTCTGTCCCGAAGGAGCACGTCGAAACGATGCTTCGTATTGCCCATCATGAAGACTGTGTTTGACTGACCCTTCTCGGTATTGGCCTGCATGCACGCTGTAATATTCAAACAGTATGGTGTATGTGGGTTGGCTGCATGAAGTGCCACATTTGCATATCTTTCTCTGAAATATCCAATTGTACCATGAAGAATGCCTTCTATGATGGTGATGAGGGGCTGAGGATGGAGGCCCCTAAGAACCCAGTTGTACACCTCCGCAAGATTAGTGGTCATTATGCCGTACATTGCACTGTTCGTGTCGTGCAACAAGGACCACTTATCTAATGGCTCGGACTCAATCCAATGGGAGAAGCACTTGATGTCCTTCGAGATCCTCCGCATCACACGGGGAGGGTCAAGCTCCAGCAGTTGTGTTACGTATTCGGGTTGTACCGCCCTAGGAATAGGTGGATGCTTGTTCCCCTCGACGACGTGCTTCCTGGTGTGCTCCTCCAACGTCTCCCACAGTGCATCAAATTTACACTACTGGTTCTGCATAGCCATCCTCTTGAACAGCTTCATCAACGGTTGCTGTGGGAACCGCTTGAAGAAGTTGGCCCCCAGATGGCGAATGCATCATCTGCTCCTCATGTCTGGCCAAGGGAATAGCCCCTCGGGGTCTTGCTGAAGTTTTTTGATGGCCTTCATCATCTCGAGGTGGCGATCATGGAGTATGCAGACATTAGGACCTGCCCCAACTACTCCTTTAGATGTCGAAGGAACCACAACTAGCTGTTGAAATTCTCACTTTCCACGAATGCGATGGACAAGGGTAGAATCTGATTGTTGCCATCAACGCCAATTGTTGTCAGGACTAGGCCCTTGATTTTCTAGTTAGAAATATCCCGTCGATTGAGATCACGGACAACTTGTGCCTAAAAGCATCGATGCAGGCACCGAAGGCTAAGAAGGCCCTCTGCAATACCCTGAAACCCCGTGGTCTTCTGGATGACTTGTCCTTAACAACAATGTATGTGCTCGGGTTCCTATCCTGCAGCACCTGGAGCATATGAGGAAGGTTGTCATAAGCTGCCTTGAAAGAACCGAACCTCCTTTTCGAAGCCTTCTGCTTCGCACGCCATGCCTTCGCGTAGCTAATCTTGTACTTGAATTTCTGCTCAATAGCCACCATGATGTGCTTGGCCTCCAGGTCCTTCTTCACTATCTCTCCATACATGAGATTGGCTATGAAGGTGAATGTTAGGTTGCGATGCTTCGGCAAAACACTACTGAGCAAGCAGGAGTGCGCCTCCACCTTGGAGACAATCCAGTGAGTTTCATACTTGGGTCTACATGCGTGCACATGCCAAGGACAACCAGCCTGCTCGTAGACCACAGTGTACTACTCCTGGCTAGATTTCAAGACCCAAAACGCCCGCTGCATGGACAAGGCTCACAGCTTAATGGCATTTTGTAGTGATCCCTTGTTAGCAAACATTGCATGAAGCCGAACCTCCGTATGATGGTACTCCCACGGTGATTCGTGCTCGTCGTGCATAGTAAGGCCCTCAACATCCACTCTATTCCATTCCTGCAGGATGAGACCTTCCTCTTCATCGGAAGAGTCATCGTCATCCTCTTCTAAAGCTTCCTCCTCCGCCCAGGTCGACAAGTCATCGATCTCCATTCGACGCACTATGCTGTCGACATGCTTTGCTGCATCCGCCAATCTAGTGGGGTCAGTGTCCACCCTAGCCCTCCAGCCTAGTCAGGCACTGGCGGGGCACGTGCACGTGCCCCACCAGAGCCTCCTGGCTGGGTTGCAGGACATGTCGGCCTCGGCGTAAACGTCAACGTGGCCACCTCTGGGACCATCCTGCACAACATTAGGGTCATGACACGTTTTGCCACACTGTAGGCCCGACGGGCCATCTGCAGTAGCTCATCCCGCGTCAGCTCTGTACCCTGGGCGACCCTATCCAGGATCAACCCGGAGTCCCTCACAATCCCGGTGGTGATGTCCATCTGCAAGGAGTACATGAAAGCATCAAACTTGTAATTGTGGTAACCATACTCAGACATTTTGAAACACGAGAGTACATACCGCGAGTTGAACTTTCAGCGCGAAGTGTACAAGGTAAGCATTAGTCTGTGCTGGCACATGAGCGAGGGAGGGTCGATGACATGCACCACCGTGTGTGTCGTGAAGCGCATCGCTGTAGGTACTCGCTATGCACGCTACGCGACGTGCGGGCGCCTCCACGCACGTAGTCCTCGAGGGCATTCGCCCACTCCTACTCTGCCTGCGAAACATATCACTGCAATTAGAATCCATCATAACTGAACTGAAAAATATAGGAACATGTGTTGTGTGTAACTCACGCATGGACCGAGTCGGGCACCCGATGCCCGACAGGGACTGGATCAACCTAGCGAAGGATGAACTGTGCATCACCCTGTGCACCGCGTAGTCCTCGATGAACACATTGAAGATGAGCTTCTTCTGCGTCATCCAGTATGTCTTGTCACGGCAGCACAGTGAGGACAGCCCGGCGGGAGCACGGTCCTCCATCTCCTGAGCAAAGTACGGCTCCCAGTGCACATTGTCAGCGGTGTGGTGGTCGAGCTGCTCGACGAAGTTCTTGTACACACGTGTGACCTGCATGTGTGCAAACTGTGCCTGCGAACCGGAACAGTGGTTACAAAGGCTGACCCGTAATACGACTAAAGTAAAGATACAAGAGAGTATGTACCCAGCTACGGCACCAAAGGGACCTTGCGGTCAGCCGGTCCACCGCGCCCCTATCGTACATGTCCGCACGGTATGGACTGGTGTTGAGCAGCATGGGTCTTCCGAGGGGGAAGCGCTCGAATTTCAACAGCTGCAGCAGGAGGGGGCAGCCTGTGAGGACATAGGTCGGCCTCATCCTGCAACACACCTCACACATGTCGCAGTACGTCACGGCAAGTACAACTGATCTGCACCTACTCCTCGTCGGTGATGGCCTTGGCATCCCCCACGAGGCGGGCGTTGGCAGAGTCATCGTGGCTGCTGGTAAATAGTACCTAGCTGAACAGCCACAACAAATACGTCATGAGGTGCCATGACACCGTGTTCTTGCTGGCCTCCGGGTCCATCTGCTCGACTTGTGCACAAATCATCATTAGTAAGATCGTTATATGGCAAGGATAGTGCATCGCTAAACAGGAAAAATGGATCGCATACGTACCCGGAACTATGAAAGCCACCACAGGGGTGGGCCATGCCTCAGTCGTGCCGGGAAGATGTAGTACGCTACCGTGGCATCGGCCGAAAGAAGCTCCTCAAACCTGCCCAACAAGTCATCGCGCCAGTTCATAGACGCGTCCGGCGGGGAGGCAGCGGCTCCCACGATAGGTAGGCCCAGCAGCACTGCAACGTCCTACAGAGTGGGGCCATCTTCTCGAATGGGAGGTGGAAGGTGTACGTCTCGGGCCGCCACCGGTCCACTAGAGCTGTCAGCAGTGACCGGTCGAATGGGAACCGCCGTGACCACTCCGGGCCGGCCTAGATCTCCCTGTCGTCCTCGACTGGAGTGCCATCCTCGTCGGTGGCCTCCACCATCCGCGCGAGAGGTAGAAGGCCGGCATCGCTCAGCCTGCAAAGCATGAAGAAGTAAGTACATAGTATGTACATATGATAAAAAGAAGTACCACAGTTTGTAGAAAACCTGTCTCTCCAGCGTGGGTCTAGTCTCCAAGCCCATCAGGGTGTTCGAGTACAGACCACCCCCAACTCAATCGCCTCGTCCCCGTCCTCAGGATGTGGGATACGATGCCTGGTGCGGTGCTGCGCATCGACGAGCCGGTCCAATAGGCTAACAGGCAAGTCAAAACCACCAAGGTCACGAGCCATACCTGCAAATCACTTTCAAGTTAGCAATTACAACACAATTAGTGGTTTAATTATTTATAGCGTAGCTCCAAAAATTATGAAAATTTAGTTTCATTCTTACATAAACCGCATAATGCTCAACATATATAGCCATAGCCGTATTTCAGTTTTAGAGTTCTAGGGTTTAGGGATTAGGGTTAGGGGTTTAGAGGTTAGGATTAGGGTATGGGGTTAAGAGGTTACAGTTAGGGTATAGCCATAGCGGCGACATATCGTGTGTACGTACACCATTTCGTGGATATATGCACATGAGACATCCAAGCCGTCTATCTAGCGATCCACAGCCATCCTCGCACCCACCTCCCACTTATGCCACATTTGCGAAAACCCCCTTGCTTGAAATCCAACTAGGAGGGGGGTTTTTGCAAACGTGGCGTAAGTGGGAGGTGGGTCCGAGGACTATCGTGGATCGCTAGACGGACGGCTAGGATGTCTCATGTGCATCTGTACACAAAATAATGCATGTGCACACGATATGTACTTAGCCATAGCCGCATTACAACTATTAACAACTAAATTGACGTTAATTCTACGACTACACTATTTACAACTATTAACAATATGCGACGTACCCGACACAAGTACACATCTAATGATTTCAGTTGCTAACCTACCATGGTTTCAAAAGTAAATCTACAAGGAAGTGCAGGGACTCACCGTCATCGATGCGTGGACTTCTCCTCTCTTTCCCTCCCTCTCCTTCCCCCTCTCCTTCTCCTCTCTTTCTCTCCCACTCTTCTCCTCTTTCTTTCTCTTCCTCTCTTCTTCTCCTCACGGCCGCGAGCTGCGAATGAAGGAAGTCCTGTGGAATGACGAGGCCGGTGCGCGCGGGGGATATAAGCCCATAATCGCCCAATGATTAAGCCGAAGGGACTAGTCGCTCAACCGTTGAGCAACTAGTAGCCGAAGGGCTAGTCGCTCAACAGTTGAGCGACTACTCCACTTGTCGCTCCACCGTTGGGCGACTTGGATCACTCGCCCAATAGTTGAGCGACTAGACCCAAGTCGCCCAACGGTGGAGCGACAGAGGATTATTTATGTAAAAAAGAGGTATATTACTATATTTTAGAATAAAAAATGTTTATTTTAAAAAAATTCCAAGATTTTGCCCCTTTGATTGGATTGATAGAGTGGAACGACGTCTGGTAGCTTGTTCCGAGTACCTTTCTTATGGAGGAAGGTTGATCGTGGTAAATGCAGCACTTTCCTTGTTACCAACTTACTACATGTGTAGTTTGAAGATTCCGGCTATGGTTATCACACTATTGACAGGGCCATATGACACTATTTCTGGAGAGGATCAAACATGAAATAAAAAAACAATCATTAGCAGCATGGGAAAAGGTTTGTCAACCAAAAAACAAAGGGGGATTGGGAGTCATGAATATGAAAATCCAGAATGAAGTTTTACTTATGAAACATCTTCACAAATTCTTCAACAAAGTCCCTTGGGTACACTTAATTTGGTCCACTTACTACAAACACAAATTACTGCAAGCATCCAAAGAAGAGCGATCCTTTTGGTGGAAAGATATCCTTCGACTATTCAATAAGTTCTGAATAATTTCTAGTTTCTCAGTTGCCTTCGGGAACTCATTTCTTTTCTGGCATGATAAATGGAACAACAATGTGTTATCTCACAAATTCCCCAGACTGTATTCTTTTGCAAAAGATATATTTTCCTCGGTCAACAGTCACATCTTCGTTGCAGAGATCTCAGAACTCTACAGACCCCCTTTGACAACACAGGCCTATCAGGAATATCTGCAACTGCAATCACTACTAGATCATCTAACACTTTATCCCCAATAAAATGATGTTTGGACTTACTACTGGGGTAATGGCAACTACTCTTTACATAAATTTTACAAGCTATGCTTTAAGAATATTCAACCTCTGCAACCATCCAATTGGGTCTGGAAAAGAAAATGCCCCATGAAACTCAAGATCTTTGCTTGGCTGCTGCTCACTGATTGTCTCAACACAAAAAAACATGATGCGTAGGAGGAATATGTCTTTTCGGGACAGTCAAACTTGTGTTCTATGCCAAAATG
Organism: Hsuehochloa calcarea; assembly: GCA_036346395.1. Taxonomy (NCBI): domain Eukaryota; kingdom Viridiplantae; phylum Streptophyta; class Magnoliopsida; order Poales; family Poaceae; genus Hsuehochloa; species Hsuehochloa calcarea. The sequence goes on from CM070606.1 coordinate 5,163,750, forward strand.
GAAATGAGGAGACCATGATGCATCTTTTCTTTGATTGTCAGTTTAGTCAAACATGCTGGCATTATCTCAACATTCATTGGCCTCATTCTACAGATGTCCACCGCATATTTATTCTTGCTAGAAACACTTTCCAACATCCTTTCTTCATGGACATTGTCATCACTGCTACTTGGCATATTTGGAAGCAGCGCAATGGAAAGATTTTTTTAGAATATTTAACTGGTCATTTCTAGTTGGAAACACCAATTCGATACCGAAATCACTCTTCTTTTGTTTAGAGTGAAGGAACCGCACAAAACTATAATTCAGAATTGGAGAGAGTCCTTAAGTTGATTTAGTCCGTTCGGGGTTGTATCATATCATCATGTATATCCATATATTCTAAGATGTTTTTTGTCAGGGTCTCCCCTACAGTTAAATTAAAAAAATCAAATTGTTATTGTGTGTGTCTATATATATATATATATATATATATATATATATAAAAGGCAAAACTAAGGGACATATGCGCCATGGTCAAAGCTCACCGGAGAAGGCGGCACAAATTGCTTAGTCACCGGTGAAGAAGAAGACAGAGTGACCAGCGCCGATTCTAGGGGGACCAAGGTGAGCACGGTACATGGAGGAAAGGGCGTGCTCAAAACGCAAGGAGACCATGGTCGGGACTTACCCGAGCAGCTCGGCGGCGACAACAGTGGCAAAGATAGAGGAGGTTGGGCTCCTTGAGATTGCTTTCCCTCTCAGCTGAAGAATGGAGGAGGGGGAATAGGGAAAAGGAAGCGGAGGTGGAGGCGGACTCAGTGTGTGGCCCGGCTGCGAGTTAAATAGACGACGCATCAACAGTGAGCGGCGTGGAGCTGGTGGGCGAAGAGACGGGGGAGAGAGCGTGTCGCTCACTAGCTTAGTCAGGGTGTGGGCGGCGAAGCAACGACGACGCTATGGTGAGGACAGAGTGGCTACAGGTGCGGCGACGTGGCCACACACGACGGGCGCGGGTGCGTGGCCGAGAGCGGTTCTTAGGCCGGGAAGGAGGAGGAAGGCTGAGCGGGCCACGCGGCGCTGGGCCGGGAAAGAGGGAAAATAAGTGGCCGGCTTGGGGAAAAAATAAGGAAAAGGGAAGAGAAGAAAAGAGGGGATGGGCTGGGCCGACTCGGTTTTGGCTCAAACCGGATTTTTGAAGTTTTTATTTTCCTTTCTAATTCCTTTACTTTTAAATTCAAATTTCTAATTAGTTTTTTTATTTGGTGATTCAAATTCAAATATCACTTTACTTTAATTTCAAGTTCCTTGAGTTTAACCAATTTGCATTTTATTAATTGATTTTGTGAAATTCAAAATGCGGCAAAACTCCAAATAATTTACCGAATATTCACACAGCCCCAAAATGCATTAATTTTTTTTAAATCTCGTATTTTCACGCTTGGGGATTTTTGTTGAAAAAATTAGGATATTACTAACTTCTTCAAGATCGAGCTGCACCAACCGGTCAGGACAGCGATGGTCGTAACGGTCGTATACTACAACAACATTTTGACGGTGCACCTCTCCTCCATCCCAGTACAACACCGTCGTACTAAGCTTATTGAACTTTGACATCCACCTCGTCCACAAGAAGGTGTCATTTGGTAGCGTGTGTGTTTTACCTATCTCGTTGTCTTCTCAGTTCGCGGATATATTATAACATCCCCAAAATCCGGAGCCGTTAAAACTCTTCACAACCGCCCAGGATGTACAGTTGCGAAGTAAGCAGTGTCTCAAGCAAGTTTTCGATTACAACAAAATCAAGCTTTTATTACATAAGATTAAGGTTTAACAACTAGTTTTGACGCAGACGCGGGCTTCCAAGCCCAAAGCTAATATAATACAAGACAAGAGAAAAACACACCACAGGCACGCTTGAGCACGATCGAGACCTAAAAACAGTAATCACTGCCTTCTGGGGGTCCACCAAAATCCTGCTCATTGGGGTTCTCAGCAGTTTCCCAATCTTCTTCTGTGGAGGGGTTGCAAATTTTGCAAGAATGAGTACTACTACCGTACTCAACAAGCCACATGGAAAAGCTAAATAATTACATGCAAGAAGTTCAATGGATGGTTAGGGTTTACCTTAACAGGCATCTGTGGATGCATTTTGCAGTTTAAAGCAGTTTAACTTTAAAACTGTAAAGCAATAATAAATAATAACAATAGGGGGTTTCTCAACAAGTGCACAAACCAGATTCACATATCAAAAACTCTACTTATGCCTCATGTATTGGAATCACCCAAGAACACAACTTCATTAACCGGAAGCACGGCGTATTCGAATACCATTTGATATACTCTGCAGAGTTGCTCAGCTTTACCCACAAGATACCTCATGCTCGTACTGTCATATCATAGACACGCAACATGTTAGCGTGCGACTGAGCTGAGATAACAAAGCTTTTTCACTGCTCAACCTTTCTAGTCTCTACCCGATAGGTTTTATCCCATACAGCCCTTGGGAGACTCCACCGGCCGCTGCTATGGATCTTTCACCCCGATGCTGACGGGCCCATACCGTTATTTAGACTACCGAGTTTCCCTACAGGCCCACTCCTGTTCAATCCCAGTTCCGCGCTGCTCTACCACATAAGAGCACACGCCTTTCCCTGTAGATATTCGATCTGAAGAGCAGTGTACTAAGCTAGGGAGTAATGACCACACCTGTGGTTGAGCAGTTTTCTGTGTCTGTTACTTTGGCACAAGGTTCTTGTCCATACTAGTCTCATAGTGAAGCGATAGACCAACACCACCACGTGGCTGTCTGTCCTCCGGGCCTCACCCGCGACTCACTTTTTCCAACACAAGTCTATTGGGATGCCCAACTTCCTGGACACAACCCTCAACTTAAACCAAAATCATTGGCGAACCGCCAATACACTCCTTTGATTGATATTCACAATTTTGGTGATAAAGCTATTTGTATAGATAATATTTTATGTGGACTTGTCAAGGTGAATATGGTTTACAAGAAATCTTAACATTGTCAAGGTGAATATGGCCTACAAGTGTTAGGTCGGTTTGTATGTGGGGTAATTGGAATTATCTAAACATCATGGTATTCCAAAGTATCATTTCAATATTTGAAGTAATTGGCACAAATAATAATGAAAGTAATATTAAATATATGAACTGTAGGTTCAAGATGATCAAAGAATGTGGCTTGCCTTCTTGCATTAAGTCCTGTGATCCTTTTCTTGTCTGACGTCTTCTGCAGTCTGGTCTTCAATATCGTGACATAACGGGAAGCAAAACAATAAAACAACCAAGTAAAATCCGGCTCGACAAGGAATGAGCTGGGAACAACATGCAAGTAAAAATAAAAGAAAAAGAAACACAAAGAAGGTGGTGCGAGAGGGTGAAAATTTATCTGGGGTTTAATTGGACTGAACGGAGTAGAGAAATTGATTTCTGGGCTCGAAACAGACGAAATGGATATAAAATGCTGAATTAGGGTTTTGTAGATGAATACTGCTAGATGATGAATAGTAACATTTTTACTATTAATAGATGAAAAGGTGGTAAACAGTAACTAATGTTACTGTTCATGATAGTGAACAGTAACTAATGTTACTGTTCATGATAGTGAACAGTGGAATCAAGATTTTTCAGTAAGTGAATAGTGATTTTCGGGATATGAACAGTAATTAAATTACTGTGCTATGAACAGTAAAAAAATGAATATGAAATGAATAGTGAAAGGCCGGCCCGGCTAGTGTGCGGCCTGAGGCCAACTTCGGCCAGGCCGAGCCAGCCCAGTTGGCTAGGCCAAACGGCCTACTTAGCCGGGCCTTTAAGGCCTAGCCGGCCCGCGCTCGGGCTCGAGCCGCGTGGCCGAAAGGCCTGCGCGCTCGCCCGAGCCGGTGGCGACGGCAATAGCGGTGGCGATGGTGGTCGGCGACGGCAGGGAAGAGCACTAGGAGCACCACCGAAGCGAGGTGATTCCATTTTGCGGTTTTGTGGGGGCGGAGGGGGTGCGGAAATGGGGTGGCGACGGCAACCGAGAGCTGGCGGCAGAGGAGCTCGGTGCCGGTGAGCTCCGGCGAGGGAAAAGGTGGGGTGAGGTGGGGGAAAGGTTGGCGGCAGTGCAGGGGTGCTACCGCCGGAGGTGGGAGGGAGGGGAGGTAGGGAGGCGGCGAATTTTACCGAAGCTTCACTTCGGGCAGAGAGAAGAGGCGGCGGCGGTTTCTTCGATTCCACCGGCGTTGGGGAAGGAAGGGGCTGGGGAAGGAGCTGGAGGTGGAGGTGAGGAGAAGAGCCGTCTCTGGGGCAGCTTTTATAGGCTGGGGAGGCGGTGGGAGCAGTATGACGGTCGCGGTAGTGGAGGCGTGGTGGCGGCGGAAGAACCTTCGGATGGCGCCGAGAAGGGAGAGGTGGTGACTAGGGCGGGCCAGGTGGAGGCGGCGAAGGGGAAGGAAGGCTCCGAAGGGGAGAGGTGGCGTGGGAGGTGGCGGCTGACGGCAGTGCGGGAGCAGCGGTGACGTTCGGCGCTGATGCGGGGGAGAGAAGAAAGGGGGAGGAAGAAGAAAGCGCCGGAGGCGGAAGCACCCGGGAGAAAGACGCTTTCGGCTGAGAGAAGCGCATTTCCGAAAATGGAAAGCTGGTTTTTGGCGAAAATTATATTCAAAATTTCGGACTGTTTCATATATTCACCAAAAGATTACCCAAGACACTCTTCCATGAGTTTCGATCCACCCTCAACGTCGACGACGCTGCGACTTGCTCCGGCGTCCACATCGACGACACTGTGTCTGCGGGGAATGTTGAAGTATACGGAAAGCATGCGTGAATCACCGCTGGTCGCACGCACGCACGCACGGTATCCTGCCGGATCAGTGGAATTGGTACACCGGCTCTCCTTCCATAACATTGGTCTCTCCATTGCATGTGCTGGTGATTATGCCCTTGTATCAGCTCACGTAGCTTTTTAGCCTTTATTTGATTGATTCTTGTTGTATCTTTCCTTGTACCAATGTGAAGAGATACGGGTGACTACACTAGCGGACAATTCAAAAAATCTACCTCGTGAATTAAGATGACACGCAAACAAAAAAATCATAGATCGTTACCACCAGATACGCAGTGCAACAGAAGAAGAGTTGGAGTAGCCTGATCCAACGTAGAGCGCGTCGATGAAGTGGTCAAATTCAACCGTCTAGCGTAGTCGATCGTCCTCGGTAGCGATCGTCTCCTATAGCAACCAATCGAGTTCCTTGCTAAGGTCGTCGATTGTTCTTAAGCGCAACAGCAACCGAGGTAGCGCCTCTACGGTATCCACACGTTGAGAGAAGGAATATCGTACGCCGGTGTGCTAGCTCCAACTCGCACGGTAGAGCTCTCAGGAAGATGGTAGTTAGGGTTATAGTAAAACAACTCACGTCATGTCTTTCGTGCCTTTCCCAACAGTCTCATGCATCTTCTTATATAGAGCTCATGACGGATCATATCCGAATACGTTTGTTCCAACCCGTTAAGAGTATGACCCGTTAGGTTCATGCGTAGTCTGTTGTGACTCGTAAACCTTTTTCGACCACGAGTCATTAGTGGTTTCTAGCAGGACATAACGATTCTTAAATACACATAAAAAATATCGGATGAACCTTAATGCAATATGATTTACGACTAGGCTCTTGTCACTAACGACCAACTCGTATCTCTATACAACCAGATCATATTTAGTCTCGACTGGCTCGTAACTCCTTACGACCAGGTTTCTACCACTTAGTGATTATATTTGACCAGTCTACGACTAGTTCGTATCTCTGTACGACCAGTCTGTATTTGATCGAACTAAACGACCAGCTCGTGTATTATCCCTTTTACTCACAATATCTGGTTGAACTCCAGGTAAGATATTAGGTCATCTATGGACTGTTCAATGCTTTCTCGATCAAGTGTTAGATAACTTCACGTGGTTAAACTCTTCGACCATTAGTGGCATAGCCATGTACTTTCTTTATCCCACCACACTGAGAGACCCAGAGATATCTCTCCTGTTATGATAGGAAGGGTAAATCTCATATCCGACAAGTCATATTCCGCTGTATATTTTATAGCATACCTGTAAGCTACCTTTATAACTACCCAGTTACGGAGTAGCGTTTGGTAACCCCAAAGTGTACTCTTACACATATAGAAAACTATACTGATCTCAGGTCTAAGGATTATACATCATCATTACTTGGGACCAACTGATGACACATAAAATCATAATAATTTCAGCAGTGTCTCGAGGTGGGTCAATCCAACACCATGTTCTCTAACGTGTGTTCACATTATTGATTCGATATCCCTATATCCATGACAGGTGAAATATGATCATCAATAAATACATGTGTTGGCCGATTGAGGGATACATTTAGAACGACATCATATAAGTTAAAGAGTTTCACCAATAAGTCACATACTTGTTAATTTTTATCAATGATGATTCATTCAATGAACAGAATAACATTTATTCAATAACTCATAAATATAGATGTGATACAATCATCTCTATAATTGCCTCTAGGGTATATCATCAACACAATGCATGTACATTGTACTCCTACTTATACCGAATCAATGAGAGAATCGATGTGGTGCACACATTTCTTCATGGTATTAAAGCCAAGATACCTTGTTGACTTTAAGATCTGGCTAACATAATATTTTTTTTTAATAATAATAATAATTGTAGTCCGCAGTATTTATAATTTTTTTCGTGAGGGCATTATGGAACTGATCATAGCCAAAATTCTAGTGCTCTTTTACGGTACACTTAATTTAATATGATTTGTTCATTTTTTATATAATGGTTCAAATTAGTTATAATTTAGTTATACTACAGCTGGTAGTATGATGAGTAGTAGAATCCGGAGAGGGGTAGAATTATAATTGCCCATATGTGGATCACATAGCACAAGAATAATATTTTCAACTCTAGTTGAAAAAGTTTATAGTACCATCACAAAAATATAAATACAGAGAAAATTCTATTATACCCTTAACAAATTAATGATCAAATTTGATTTATAGTACCACCATATACTACCAGTAGAATGCACTATAAAATTTCTCAAATTCTACCACATCCAGTCAAAGCAGTATGAAACTACCCACCGAAGGCCTGAAGACGCCGCTCAAAAATTAGCTTGGACAGAAATCTAAACGTGAGTTCCAAATCATCCATAAGACCAACATGAGTACATGACCAGGAAATCAATGGCTTTCCGGCGCGTTGCCAGGATTTCCTGCCATGTATCTGACCACCAGTCCCAGCTATAATTGTGAATTTACGGAGTCAATGAATCAAACTTTGTAGTGAAATATGCATTTCGACTTGCTTTCAATAAAAACACGGGAAAGCCTTTTTCAAAAAAAAGAAAAGAAAAGAAAGAGAGTATGCATTTCTCTTCTTTCTCTGTCCACGCAAATATGGTGAATTTCTCCTTCCTCCTCCTTTTCAGTTTGAATCCGAGTACAAGTCTTTGTCGTACTGTAGCCAGTCATGGCAATGCAACGTCCCAACTTGAGGGTTTTCTTTTCCGACTTTCTTCTTCCTCCATTCTCTACTTTAAGGGGTCAATAATTCAACTTTGGAGTGAAAGATGCAACAAGGGACTCAAAGTTGATGCTGCCGGCACCTAAGCACCCGCCGATGAGCCGCTCCACGGCGACCCAACCCTTGCCAAGTGCCAAGGCCACCTGAGCTGATGTGGTGGTGTATATGCCTCAGTTGTGTATAGTTCCACACTTTCTTCCTTGTTATACCCAGTGGCGGATCCATTACCAAAATTTAAGGGGTGCTCTCACTTACATGTGACTTACCGAATGCCGAGTTACCGACCAGCGGTAGTCTGTCTGAGCGCGACTAGGCTACGGGGTACACCGTGAGCCATCGCACCCCGCCGGCTGTAACTGTGTCAAGGCGCTTTCTTCCTTGCTGTAATACTCAGATTAACCTGAAGTTTGAATGGCATATCTTTTGTTGTAAATTGAGATAGCCAAGTAGACTTGTGCTACCAATGTTACAATCTCTTACCATGAGGGGAACTACATGGTTTGATGGGTTGAAAAGATGGGGAGTTCTGTTAAGGAGGTGGAATTGGTTATATGTCCCTGCATAGATTGGCCATCTAGGATTTACCATCGATCCAGGGCATTCTATTTCTCTAGAATTTATCACTTTTGGGATTTAATTAACAATTTTGCCCCTCCCCTCCTTCCTCCTCCCAACTCTCCTTCTCACTCATTGGCCATCACAGACCTCACCGTCGGTGAGCCTTTGCCCTCATCTGCTTCTCTGTCTTGCCCCTCTCTTCCTTCTCGCGGCCTCCACTTTTGGATCACTGAGTAGTCAACAGAGGAGCATCAGGGGGAGTGAACACGTGGCCCACATGTACCTATCCTACCAAAATGTACCTTCTCCCCCTCTCACCTACATGCGGGCCCTCGACTCATGCTTCCCACGTGTCATGGGTTAGGGTGCTTGGCTACAAGATATTCAGTATTTTAATGGGTACACAATACATAACTTCCACCGTATTTGTCGAAACTGGTATATGCACACGAATCTCGGGATGTTCATGGCAAATCAATGGTGGGAGAAAACTCTCTTCCCGTGACTGGGATTTCAGGGTGTTTGTTCCTTGTTGTACCATTGGTGCTATCGAGTATCGACCCTTTTTTCCATCTGAACAGTGCACACTAGAACCCACCAGCCTCAACGGGAAACGGCATTTAATTTTGAGATTCAGATAAACCAATCTGACAATATGGATAACATGGTTCTTGTTTCCGTTCATGTATGATGATAATCCAACATCCGGCAAATTGATTTGATAACTCGACATTCAGCAAATCGCAAAGGCCTTGAGGCTTAGCGCACGAGCAATGAGTTTATAGAGTCTAGCAACCATTAATTTCCAGTCTATAACTCTTTACAGAAGCAGGGGATGCCTTAATGCTGGAGATAGGTCAACACCACTACATAAAAACAGCCATGATCTAGTAACTGGGACCCGAGAACACAAAAACAGAACGGACTACAGGCAATCACTGGAGATCTTTAATGTTTTAACTGAGAACAAGTCTGGCGAGCCAGAAACACAGAGGTTTTCGCGCTTGCTTATTGCACCTTTCTGGCATGCTGGATACCGCATCTTGCCCGGCCCTAGTCAGCTGTCCAGCTCTGCTCCACAATCTCACGAATTTTGCGGTTGTACTCTCGCTTGTTCTCACTGAACAGTCTGGCCGCTTCGGAGTTTGCTGGAGAGTTTGGGTTTGGATCGCACAGCAGGGACTGCAAAGAACGTGGAGCACAAGTCAGTTATTTAAGTTTACGATATGCGCATCTATCATGAAAATGGACCTAGTTAACATGCTTTCATCAAATTCCAGAACATGGCATCACTGCTAACCATCGAAAAAGTATTGTACTACGGCCATATGAGTGTGGACCTGTGGTTTGAAAACAGTGATATAATTTCCAATGAAACCTGAGTCAAATTTTAGTGACCGCCCTGTGCTACCAGTTCCACAAGCTTTTTCTTTACAATTTTGAGCTGGTCAAATAAAGCCAGCTCTCTATCAAGATGTTACGAGGAGAAAAACTTTATTTTCTACTATATTATTTTGCAATATGGATTTGCTTCTACATAATTAAAAATGTCGACATATAAAATTTCCAACTCAGTATACAGGAGGAGCATCCTACTGGGTAGTCGAGAGGTTTTTATGCACATGATAATGCAGCTAAGCTCAAAATCCAAAAGAGAAACTTTTTTAACCTGGAAGCTGTAAATCAATGCAACTAGATAGCAGTGATTGCATAAAATATTTGCATATACGGCTTCTTTTCTAAAAAAAAAATCAAAACTGTTGATTCAACAATTTTAGCATTATTCTCTTCAATGGGCATTGCGCATGCATTTTAGCTAGTCAGCACAATAAGAGAAAAGTACCTGAATAGAAGTCAATATGGCAGCAACATCATATATAGGACTCCACTGGTTCTGTAGGATATCTAAGCAGATGCTTCCATCCGCATATACTGCATGAATAGTATGATGTCATGTCAAACCACATTTCCACAACTTCAATTTGAGAATAACGATTTTTACGTGGTAAAGTAAGGTATTTGAATCCCACACACACACGCGCGCGCGCACAGAGAGAGAGAGAGAGAGATTACTATTTGGGTGGAACATCCTAGAGTCAAAGCGAACAGTTGGTGGCTTGTTGGGATAATCTTCTGTAAACTGCAAGGTAAGCTTGAACGTGCCTAGAGATGTGAGACAATCAACTGTCAGTGAACTTTTCAGTGCCACTATAGAGCATTAATTTAAACAGCGGCTATGAAAAGATGCAACATGACTAAGTGAGACTTTGGTTGGTAACTTGGTATCATTAGGATAGTTGTAGACTAAGTGATACCTTTTGGTTGGTATCATTAGAATAGCTGTATTATGTCATATAGGGATTGATAAAAGTCACAATCCCAACATAATAAGAAAAACAGACATTGACATTTCCACATAAATTCATAACTTTTGCCATAGATGATTCAAGACTAGTAAAACAACTGAAACATCAAATTCGCAATGCTAAACTCAAGAAATGTCTTACAGATAACAAAACAAGGATAGATAAGTGAGGGATCTCTCAGGATACAAATGAGCACAGAGTTCATAATTACATGCTCATCCATATAAAATCGTAGTACAAACAAATCACATATGCCTTATGTGTCTTAAGTAGTTATTGACCATACAACACACTACAATAGAGGGAAGTATGAAGTATTCTGTAACCACCCATGCTTTATTTAAATGTTAACCACACCAGACAGCAGTATCACAGAATATAGGTAGAGAAGCCAAACTACGCTAGACTACCTGACTACCCGTACAGGCAAGGACTTAACACCAACAATGCATTTCAACCATGAACATGACTAAACTGACACCAGTTCTTTGTAGTCATGAACATAACTAAGACGGAAGGTGAATATCGATTATAAACTTCCAATTAGGATAAATCAGTTAAATTTATCCTGCCAAGCCAAACTGGAAAAAAAAATTCTTCGAACAAGAAGGATCAGAACTGTGAAAGGTGAATCTGGTTTAGGTCTGTATTGGATGAGAACTGATTAAACCAGAAAAATTACTTAATTCTCAAGATATCATCAAAAACATATGCATTAGGTCTCATAAGAGCATCAATGCCTAACCATCCAAGTCAACCCCAGAGAAATCTTGTAGGTAAATATAGCAACTGTTAATGTTGGAAAACCAAACTAGCCGATGGCGTCTGAAGTACAAGGATTATATTTGAAGGATTCATGTCACTTTGTAATTTAGAATCCCATATGCTAGTACATTAACTTATATTCCTTTGTGCCTGCAGTACTGTAACCGACAGTACAGGTATTAACAAGTGCACGTGGTGGATATGAAATGTTTAGGAGGGAAAAAAAGAAAATGGAATAGAATTGGATGCAACCCAGGAATCCGGCTTAGACTACATAACCAGAAAACTATCATGGGCTCATGGCCCAGATCCGAAGGCCATGCAAGGTTGATGTGAGCTACAGGAGCGCAAACAAATGGACCATCAATTTTGCTTACAATTTAATATGATAGGCATGCAGATATGCACCAGCATTCACATTTAAAACCCAGCCCTACAAGCCCATATATAGTACTGATTCCAAGAAAGCTATCTAAGATAAAGCCAATCAATATTCCTTAGTCAAAATCCCAGTAATACTGAAGTTATTTTGTTTATATGGGAATCTAAGAATTTTAAGGGTACTTGTAGACTGTAGTGTAGCAAAACTATGCATTTTAACAGATAAGTGTGCACTTATTTAATTTTCAAAATAAGATTGAGTTCAGGCAAGTCAAAAAATCTGAAAGTGCCCCTTCATTAAAATGTTCAACTTGCATGCCACCAAAAAACAAAGTACACAGTCCCAAAATTAACAAGAACCACCACCTTAGCATAGCAGATAGAAGGTCCACAACTACAAATTGATTCATACAAGAGGACATCATATTATCACCACAATCTTGTAGCTAAAATACAAGTTAAGTTTTCCATAACATCAGATGAAGGTTAAAAAGAGAGAGAGAGAAAGCCAGAACTCTCAGCAAAATGAGATAATACATTCCCATATAAACAAAATAACTTTAGTTTCACTAAATACATGACAGTGATACTAAAACTTAATTAGAACTCCATATAAACGTAGGTCATAATTAGACAGTGTCCTCTGGTCTAGGTTACTGATAAACCGGAAAAGACAAAACGGCACACATTATACCTAAAAGTCCTATACCGTTTGCCACATGGACGGTTTGGAGCATCACGTGCTGAAAAATACGCACAATAAGCAAAAGACATGCATGATGCACTGAAACTGCCACGGGGCAACAGGGTTAACTCTATGCATGGTTCTTTTGGTTATTTATGCCTTCATTAGTTCCACTCTGCCATGTGTGTATGGGGATGGAACACCTTATTGCATTCTCTATAATTCATTTTGTATGAAAAATATTATTGCCACTCAAAATTTATGCAGTGGAACAACAACATACAATCGTAGATCAGGGATACCTATCTAAGATGCTATAATAAATTCATTATTAAAAATTTGTACTGTCCTGTTCGCATGCTGCCTATGTTACAAACGTCAGAACTTGCGAGCATGAGTGCACATAACGATTGCTGCTAGTGTGCATTACTTAAAATTGAATCAGCCACAAGTTCGAGCAGGTCCCTTAAATATAAAAAAGAAGTATGCCATCATAAACAGATTTTTGTTCTGAAACTACCACACAATATTATTCTGTTAATTTACTCAATACTGAGAAAACAGCAAATTGTTTATGTTCCATGCTCGTATTTGGAGAAACAAAGCCCAGATAAACGAGTTCATTATACCTACTTTTAAATAAGCAACTTTAGAAACAATGCATAACAGATATCGACATTCTTAATTAATCATCAGAGACAAGCCTTTTCCTTATACATTCTGTATCTAACAAAAAATATAAAATTATAAAATCTTTCATGCAGCAGAACCTCCTATACTGAACCAAAGTTGCAACCTGCTTCGCAGTGCAAGTTCACAGCAATTCTCATTTTTATTATACTAACGTGCAGGAACTAAGAGCATTTCTTGTTCTAAATGTCCGAATCACAATTTCTGTCATTGAATTTGTGATAGGTATTGCAAGATTTGTTAACATACCACGAGAACATTTTTGTGCAACACCAGAGCAATTATAGTTACAACTCATAACAGTTATTTACTTATTTTGCTGTACAAATCACACAAACCTCTAACCTCCGCATGACAGTTTCGGTACATCACAAGCGGAATTGCCTACGTAGCGGGTGCTTTAAGTATACCATGCAACATTTGTCCTTTTCAATTTAACAGAAAGCAAAAAAGGTAGGGAATTTATAGCTTAGACTATAGTATACATTTGTAACCAACCTTTTGATGATGCATACTCCAAAGAAAACTTTCAACCAAACAATACATAACGGAATTTTCGGCGCAAAACCGACATAACAGACTAATCGACAAAGACAAGCTAAAAAGTAAAACACAATCCGGAGCTGCGCTCTCAGCCTCACTCCCAGGGCAACCAAAACTCCTAAACATCATATAAGCTATTTACAGTTCTACCTGCGCGATTCCAAATAAAACTACCCCCAAGGATCTAGTACCCGCAAGCTAAGGGCTAAATCAGCTACAGATCAGAGCGAGATCAAACCGACGAGCCTCACCTCCATCCCACGGCGTATCATCCGGCCTGCAAAAACCACACCACAGGAAAACAGAATCCCTCATCAGCACCACTAGAGAGTAGAGAAATAGCTGAAACTAAAGCATCGGGTCCCCGGGATCTAGAGCCCCCCGAAACCCTAGAACAGCCGCAGCGGAAAAGCACCCGCGCGAGAGAAATAGAAACCTCGGGCCGGGATCACCCACCCAAAGATGACGGCGTTCCAGAGCATGATGTTGTTGTCGTGCGGCGCGCCGCTGATGCCGGCGGGCGGGTCCTGCTGCAGCCGCCTGAAGTCCCGCATCAGCCGCTTCCTCGCCGGCGTCGACATCTCCCCCCTCTCCCCCTGGCAGCTAGGGTTTTGATCTCTCTCGCAGGGGGTTCCCCACTCTCTCTCTCTCTCTCTCTCTCTCTCCCTCCCCTGCACCCCCTCGCTTCGCTGTTGCGTGTGGAATTAGCGAAGCTTCGGAGAGAGGGTGTCAGGGTTGGTGGTGCCTGCGGGTGGGCTGGGTGCACGTGAGAAAAGTTGGTCGATAAAAAGGGTGGAGGCCACCACCCACACGCGGGGCGGTGGGCCCTCCTCCCCCGTAACCTCGCTTCGTTTCCACTCCTGGATCGACTTATCTCACTGACTTGTAGGACCCACTACTGGGGTCCACCGTTCGGCGTACTCCTGGGTTCGCTCCGCACCGGGCTGCTATACAGCTTTGTCCCGTCAGCCACTGACGCTACGGGACCAGCAGAGATGGACCCATGTTTCGGTGACCGTAACGGGAGCGGGGAGAGATTTCTCGCGGAAAGCCGCCCTGGTCGTACGGGCTGGCCGCGATTCGATCCACTGATGTGTGGACAAATTATTTTTTTTGGCCCAACGGTACTTCAATGCAACGCAGATGATCAATTTTTATAAACTGTATCACGTCTGTTTGAAACACATGAATTTTATAAAGTTGAATTCCAGCAATAATCGGGGGACAAAATCCTGAGTGGTGGAGATAGAATGAGTACAATGAGTGGTCGTAGCGCCCTCAGCTCACCCGCGTTCGATCCGCGTGCGTGCTTACCAAATTAAATGGTTTCTCTAGTTGAAATCGGGGTCTCCTCCTCTAAAAAAATATGTTTCAGATAAAAAGAAAAGTAGCAAAAAATCCTTCCATAATTCATTCATATATATTTAGGTGTGGTATTGTGGCTGATAGGGGTGCAAATGGAGCGGATAATATCCGTCCGACTAACCGACCGAAGGCTTGCGAAGCGAATACAGAATGGATAAATGGATATCTGGCATTATCCGTACCCGACTCCGAGGAAAAAAGGTTGAATAGGATACGGGGTGAGAGATATCCATCCGTATGTGTTCGTATGTCGGGTGGTACGAGGAAAATCTGTTGTAACTTTACTTAAGACTCCACACCGCTCTCCACCCGAACTCCCTCTCCGGTGAACCCCTTGCTTTGCTTGGCGTGTCATCTTGCTTTCCTAGACTCCCTCTTCATTTCCCCCCTTCTCCCAGCTGATTGTGCGTTGTGCCAAGCCACCGCCGTCGGCCATTCTTCTCTGTCACCACCGCCGCCACGCCTCTTCGGACCATCTCCGACCTTTTCCGGTTGGCCTTGAGGTTTCCCCATGTCCGTGCGCTGCCCGTGCTCACTACCTCTTGCTCCCAGTGCCACTCCTTCGCTAGTGCCACTTGTAGTCGGGCTCCGCGCCACCGCCTGTGCCCCTCCTGTCGCACCGCCACCTCCTGCAGCGTCCCCACCTAGCCGGCAACCCATTTTGGCAGTTGGCCAAGCTCCTCGCGCCACCCCTCGCCGCCGGTAGCCCCTTGCCTGTGCACCTCCTCCTTTCTCTATTCTCTGCCCTCTGTGCTCTCTCCGTGTGTTCCCTTGAGTCTCTAGCTTTTGGGTCCCGCATATCATGCTCTAACTCCTTTCTCCTTTTCTGTCTCTCTAGCAAGTGGGCCCAGAGTGTAAGTCACTCCATTGCCTGGCATTGCATTAATAAATCAGATTTTATTTTCTCCTTTTCTCTATGTTTCTCTAGCAAGTGGGCTCAGAGTCTCCCAGAATATCCCTTCTCACTCTTTTTCCAGGAATTTCTTTTCGGCAAAACTTCCGGATGTTTGTTCTCTCCCACACGAACTTCGATTTCGTCGATTCTTATATCTAAATTTATCTAAATTCTTAATATACCTTTTGATACTAATTTTATAATGTTTAGATTTTATTTGATTTATGTTATTTATTTGGTTCGATTCGTGCATGTAGAGTCCAACGTAATTGGCACCAGTTTGGATTAATCAGTCGTAGCAACCTCAACCTTTGACGAAGGCGAGTCTCCTTTGACCATTTTGATACCTATAATTTTAAATATTGTTTTCAGTGTGTGAGCGGACAATATAAGTTGATTATCTCGTGTGGGTCAAGTTGTACAATCTCTGCAGAGTGTAAAACTATTCGAATAGCCGTGTCCACGGTCAAGAGCGGGTAAGGTGCGTTCTCACATGGTAGATTTTGGTTTTGATTTTAAAAGAGAAAAACTTTAGGAACTGGGAGCAGTTGAGACTCTCGGGTAGTTTTCTGGCAGCTAAAACCCTATCCTTTGAACCTTGGCGGCTAGAGCCTGGATACTAGTGGTTGGTGGCTATAACCTCCACAAGTGATGTAATTAGTTTACTTATTGATACTACTCTTTGTCAAATGAGCCTTATGAAAACCGTTTAAACTTAAAATATTTTTTTGTGCAAATGAATCCTATAAGCCCAATTGTTAAAGTTATGCAAATGCAATTTTTCCAACACTCACGAAGGACTTTATGTAGTCACATACTACACTCAAAATAAATATCAGAAGCCTTCAATGATGCTATGGACAACTACGACTACTACACCCCTGGCTTTGATGAAGGACACCCGGAGTACTAGTGTAACACCCTGACTATTCGGAATCCAAAATGTTACCTAAAGAATTAACATACAACCACATTGCGGAAGAATTTAAACCGTAACTCATCTAAGAACATAAAGAGATCAACTTTAATAGTACCATGACAGGAATAAAGACTGAATCCAAATAATTATATCAAGGAGTGATCAAGTACCACAAGCAGTACTTAAGCAACTATAACTTGGAGAGATATATCAACCACATCTAACGTTATGTATTACAGTTCATCAATTAAGGAATGACAGACAAGAACCAAATCATATTATTTAAACTTGATTATGGTGAAGTGAATGAATAGTGCATGTCTACTCCCTCCCAATTGCCATCATCAAGGATCACCTAAAATAAACAATAAAAGCAAGAATGAGTCCGAGACTCAACAAGTACCGGTCATACAACACATATGAACAAGACAACATCATTAAAGATTATGAACATAACACCGAAGGAATATATGAATGAATGGAATAAATGGATGTAATGGAAGGAATGGACTGCACACATGCTTATACCGGTATAGCTAGTGGCACACCCATCGGTGTCCACTTAAGCCCGCATTTAACCAAACACGGGGATCCAAATCCTGTATGAAGAACGTTTCATACGGGTGTCCAAATCCGCTCAAATTGGAATGGTGGGTCTTACTTGCCCATACTGAAATTGATAGGTCTTTATTTTCCACTCCCGTGGAAGAAACATGAACAAATGAATGAATGGAATGAAACATGAATAATGAAAGACATCATCTCTTTCAACATGGATTAACGGATATGTAAGGAACATGAAGCATTGAAAGTAATCATGGATCATAGAAATAACCCTATGAACACAAGCACTCATCATCCATCAATATAAAAATTACAATGTACTTGCCCATATTGAAATTATGGGACTTCACTACCCACTCCCGTGGGCGAACATGAATGAACGAATATAATGAACATAGTCTTATTATTGAAGATTCATGGTATATCAACTATGAAAGGAGACAAGGAATACCGAAGTTGCCCATTTCATATTCATCAATCAAGTGGAATAAACAACAAACAAGACAAATCAATTGTACTTGCCTTTCGAACTGCGACGCGTTAGGAGGCAAGGACGAAGCTACTAATCTCGAATTTCCTTCTCCTACATAAATTAATTACTTAAATAAGTAACAGCGTGAATAGGACGCTACTCAAAACGCTTAGTCGCAGCATCCTAAACCCAAGGTTCACATAGTCGATCTACACAATTAAACCGACAGTCTAGCAGGACGGTAATCTGGACAGTGATACTAAAAACACCATATCTTTTGCTCTGAGACTTGAAAAGGGGTGATTTCAGATCCTATGGAAAGGTAACAAAAATCTCCACATTAACCAAGTTGCCTGAACCTTCTGATTCGGAAAACAACCTAGGCTAATATTTAGATGATAGTCTTAATATAAAATCTGTCTAGCAGAATTACACCAAAATAAAGAAATAATCATAACTTTTGATAAAATTAACCAAAATCCATGATTCTTGTCATTCTGGAAAGCTAAGAACATGACCTTCAAAAGTCTAGTTGGCATGATACTCCTAATTTGCCTTTAACAAAATCTAGCCCATGGCTCAATACTATAGTCAGCAAACCGACAACTATTCAGGACAGCAGCACGAAAAATTCATATTTATTAATCTGGGACTCAGAACGAGGTGAGGCCAGATCCTATGGAAACTTAATGAACCTATATACAAAATTCTAGTTAACAAGATCAGCTAATTCGGCCAAACTAAATTGCTAAATAGTGGATAAAAATACAAGATGGGTTCTGTCTAGATGAAAGGAACAGAAGTAAAGAATATATCACAACTTTTAACCTACAGCTCCGATTGGAGTGTTCTTTATCAATCTGAAAATATTATAAAATTATCTACAATAACCTAGTTGGGTGAAAACTGTGAATCTGCAATTAACTTATTCATATTTTAAAAGAGAATTAGACAGTTCATTCTCGACAGGCAGTCAGGATAGCGTGGAAAGATTATATCATAAGTTTTGAACCGTAGATCAGAATCTTGTGATCTTGGTGTCTATGGAAATCTAATAACAGTGTCTACAAATCTCTAGGAGGTGGAAACCTCCAATTATGCATTTAAGGATCCAAAATTGGCCGCGCAACCTACTGGACAGAATCTGAATTTCTAACAGCACCTATTCAATCCAATCAAACTAATCGAATTTGCCACCAAACAACATCAAACAGCGGAGGAAACACCTCGTTACCCTTGTAGAACCCAGGAGGACGATGAACGAGGCTTGGGGAAGATGATCCCCCTTCTCCTCTCTTCTTCCTTCCCTTGGTCGGCCACCACTCGCAACACCCGACGCCCTGGGACAGCAGGAGGAGGGATCGGCAGGGGCACTCGTCTTCGAGGGAGGAGGGGCACCACCACTAGGGAGGGCCGGCAAAAGGGCAGTAGGGGAGGCGCCAAGATGGGGAGGGGGTGGCGGCTTGGGGTGGGGAGAGGAGTGGGGGAGGCGGCTAGGGTTTTGGGGCGCCTCCCCCCTTTGGTCGGTCCACCTAGGCCGGCTCCCCCTCTTAGGCCTCCTGGGTCGCGGCCCGTGGCCCAGGCTGGCGAGAAAACACATAAAACCCCCTCTTTGAATAGAAATTTCTAGTTCTTTATTTGTCTTTTCTCCCCCTGGCTTCCATTCAAATTACCCGATTCGCTTCGGGTATTACATTCTACCCCACTTAACAGGATTCGACCTCGAATCTACATACCGATCTACTAGATAGAAACTACGACTGTAATTATCAATGATAAATGCGTATCAGAAATGAACATGTCTGGATTTTTGCTCGTGCATGCGAGACTCTAGCTCCCAAGTGACCTCTCTCTTGGACTAAAGAAACCACAACACAAAGACGTAAAACGACGTCTGACCTAACACTCAACCTAACTTTCTAGGTACACTCATCAGAAGAGGATCGAAGGTAAGACCTTACTCGATGGTCAACGTATTTAACTAAATCTTAAACTTTGAATGGCTCAGCTGTTCACTCAGCACCAGAACACACCAGATATTGCGTACTTCGCGTATGTACTCGAGACGGTTAAAGCGATATGCCAACTTCCTAATTTCTACACCTGTCGGAAACGAACGAGTGTACCTGGGCCACCTTCCCTTTTGGTACGAAAGCACACAACATGCTCAAAATCGAACCCTTCATATAACAAGGGACACCTTCTTTAAACAAGAATGCACAACAGAACTAGTTCTTAAACCATTGACTCACAAAGAGAATCCAAGTGGAAATAAAGAGTCCTTATCGCATCCACGCAATACTAACTCTCCACCAAAAGGGTTAAATTCCAAATTTGATAATTCATCACGAAAACAAATCCATTTTCTAAATATGCAGTTTACGAATGAACACCACGACAACCAAAGGAGAAATCACTCAAATGCCCAAGCCAAATACTTCTTTTGGTTTGTCTGAATTGGAAAGAATCACACATATCAAAACAGCGCCAACCCAAATTGTGGAAGACATCAGTTAACATCACAAAGATCAAGCGTGAATAAAGAAAACGCTTCACTACTCAAGAAAACATCCTTTTTCTCAGTTTCTCTTTTAGGAATAAAGTTTCCCTCAAACCTTGGCATTCGAATTCATTGCATACCTGTAACACCCCAGCCCAACACTGAGCCTGGAATGCCACCAAACTACCCTTATCATCTATTATACATCAACACACTGTGAAATTTCAGCAAGCATAACAACATTAAAACCCATCCACGGGTCGCATTAACACAAGCATAACACTATGACAATCATAGATAAATTAGACCTAGGAGTATAGCAAAATAATAAACCAAGATTAACATAAACCAAGCATCTATGGTTATTCAATACCATCATGTTCTATATATAAATATTCATGTTATTCTAAAAGTTTCTCATGTCCAATGAATCAAATAATTGGGTGAAGTGCATGATTCCAAGTGCGCTAGCCCTTCCCGAGTAAAATGTCATCACTGGTCACCTAAAAACAACAATAGAGCAAGAATGAGTCCAAGACTCAGCAAATACATAATAAAGCCATAAACAATAGTTTATTAACTATAATCAAAGTTATCATCATCATCCATTTAGTTAATGCCATTGTCATTCTCAAACAAACAAGCCATATTCCATATAGGTAAAGTTGCACAATTTAACAATTTACTTAGATATGCGAATGCACCAACATGCTCATGCTCATATGCATCTCATCACCGATACCAGATAGCGGAGTGTTCACCCGTCGATGACACACTCTATCCTTCACTCCCGTGAAGTCCCCACCAAAGTAGGATTTTATCTAGAGCTCTCCGGACTAGTCATGTATCGTTCTCACCGACCTCACCGGAATAGTTACATGACTTTCTCACTGACCTGGCTCATGCAACCCCTGTCATGATGAATGTAAATGATGCGACATCTTTATTTATTCATCAACATAGTCCATCTCATTAACTCAATATCTCCTCCTCATTATCTCAATATCATAATCTCATTCACTCAAGGTTATCATTATCATGTATAAGAATAAACTGAACGAAAGCATAATAAATAGCATGATAAGTAACATCAATGATCATGGTGAATAACCCATTGTTCACCACTCTACCATGTACTTGCCTTCCGCGCTGTGACGAGTTAGGAGGCAACGATGGAATTTCTCCACTCCCTGCCCCACCGCCTACACAAATATTTATTCGAAATAAGAATAACAAGACATGACGTGGCTACAAGCGTTTTACCATAACCCTCTATCTAATCAACATAACCAAAAACTCAAAATGACGAATTAACTAATCACCAATATCGCCCTTCCGATCAGCAGTACGAGAAAAATCATAATTAAATATTTGTAACTCCGAATGACTTGAAACCAGTGCTCAAATACTCTTAACGTAACAGGCTACGAAACTCTAGTTGGTGGGGTTCTTTGATTCGGCCAAACCAGTGGTCTAAACAACCGTTGAAAACAATCGATGATATCTGTCTGAATACAAAGACAAAGAAGAAAGAACATGGCATAACTTTCACTCTACAGATCCAATTGAGATGATATTTATCAATTTGGAAAGATTATTAAACAGGCTACAATAACCTAGTTGGGAAAGACTCCTGATTAGGCCTTCTATTAACCCTAATGTACAGGTGAAGTTCTCTGTCATTTCAATCTGACAGTCAGAACACAGCGACGGTAAAAATTGCATAACTTTTGATTGTCAACTCTAAAAATCGTGTTATTTATCAACTTGGAAAGATTACTGAATTCTCTACAATATTTATTTTGTGTGGCCTTTCTGATTCGGCCTCTAAACAATTCATAATGGCCAGACAAGAAAACTGCTAAATCCCGTCAGCTCTCCTGACCAGTCGCACAAAAACGGACATATCTCCTAAACCGTAACTCCAAATCAGATGATCTCGGTGCCAAAACAAAGCTAAGATCAAGGGCTACAACTTCTAAAAGGTGGACATATCAGAAAATGTACGGAACTTACCCAAATCTGATGAACAAATCTGGCATAGGGGTGAAGGAGAAGGTGGCGCAGGGGGAAGCAGAGTGGCAACTCCAAGTGGGGGAAAAGGGGAAGGGGGAAGGGGTTTTAGGGTTTAGGGAGATACCCCTTTGGCCGCCCCTCATGGGCCACCCTGGCCGAGGCCCGAGCTCAAAGTTGCTGAAAAAACACAGAAAACCCCAAGAAAAAAACGATTGATTTTCCCATTAGCTCCTTCTTCAAACTTCTTCTAGTACGCTAATTTACTTTTGGGTATTACATTCTACCCCTTAAACAGATTCGACCCGAATCTACTCACCGATCTTCCCGAAAGAAACGCAATCGAATGAAATAACGATATCCCAAGCTTGGAATTGCTCGCTTACTCACTTAACACTCGAGCACACCAAACGATGCGCATTTCGTGATAAGGACCCGAGACGGTCAACGCGATATGCCAACTTCTAAATTTCAAATTTTCTAAACCAAGAGAATCCAATCGAACTAGAGAGTCCTCATCGCATCCACGCAATGCCAACTCTCCACCAAAAGGTTAAATCCCAAAATTTGACATTTCAACACGAAAACAAATCCATTTTCTAAATAGACAGTTCGAATGAACACCACGACGACCAAAGAAGAGACCACTCAATGCCCAAATCAAATACTTCTTTTGGTTTGTGCGAATTAAAATGAATCGACATGCCAACACAACGCCAACTCAGACATGGGAAAACAACAATCAACAACACATAACTCAAACGAAATTAGAAAACGCTTCACTAACCGAGAAACATCCTTTCCTCGGTTTCTCTTTTAGGAGTAAAACTTCTCTCGAACCTTGGAATTCCAATTCATCGCATACCACATGAGCTTAAACCTTTTAATTGAACATCCTCAAATTATGCTCAAACTGAAATACATCATTAACACCATTGTGAAGAGACTCCATTGAATCCTCCAATTACTCTAGGCATCTCATTCTACTAATCAACATTAATTTGATTGAAGGCACCCAAAGCGCCACAAAATAGATCACACACAATCACATTACCTCTAATTTTCAAGAACAACTCAGAGTCCTCAGTACACACGCTCATGTACTACATCAGAAAGGTTCTATCAATGATCATTCCACTGCTCAGGAAACTCTATTATTCCACTTTCTTTACACACACTCATTGTGTAACCAAAGGTCTAGCATAAAAATGTAAAGCCCATATTCAACCTCTAAGACTCTTACAATAAACTTCT
Organism: Hsuehochloa calcarea; assembly: GCA_036346395.1. Taxonomy (NCBI): domain Eukaryota; kingdom Viridiplantae; phylum Streptophyta; class Magnoliopsida; order Poales; family Poaceae; genus Hsuehochloa; species Hsuehochloa calcarea. The sequence goes on from CM070606.1 coordinate 5,187,287, forward strand.
GGTATACTTGATAGGAAATTCTTTGATCAGATAACTAAAATTCCTGGAATCCAAACAATATCCTCAATCATTAATATCAACATTTCTCACTAATCAAGTAATTGCCTAATGTGATTAGCTTCACCAAACTTGAACCCGCTAAACCACACTATTCTATTTCACCCACACGACCGCAACATACACATTCGCAAGACTCTAACTAATTGACCAAATTCCAAACTTTTGAATATTTTAATATTCCACCGACATAAACAAGGGCTCTTGAATTACAATTCACTATTGGTTTTACTAGTTGTAACAACATAATCAGTTTTACCTCAACGACCATCATTCCTTTTGGATCCAATTCTCTACAAGATTTATATCACAAAATCAATTCTTCCTCCAATGCTCTTGAAATAACTTACAACATCAGGTCTCACATCAACATATACTTGACCACTACTAACCAGATGCCACTGTATACCCCATAAGGTTTTGTAAAACAAATTGATGAAGTGGCAAATAAAATATATTTTTAGCACCCGTAAAAAAAAATTTCTTTTCGCAACAAACATAAGACCGGAGAAATAGATAAATAACAAGGATATCGGAAAAGCAAAAGCGGAGACCACAATTGAGGGCACAAGTCCCACAAAAAGAGAATATGAAATCTCCAATAAAACAAAGCACCACTTTTGAAAATCGAGAAACTCCTATGGGGCAAAAATAGAAAGTTTAGGCACACTTCAAGTAAACTGCGAGTTACAAAACTTGACTTCGATCTCGAATACTTCTACTTCACTCTTTTTTTAACAAAGAAAGTAATTCTTTTTTATTATAACGTCACGTTGCCCACTCAAACAAGAAAAGTTGTAAGACCAAATCACATGAATCACTTAAGAACCAATAAAGCTTTCCAACAAGCCACTTGCTCATTCCAATCCCAGCTACTACATAAACCATGAACTACAAAAGATCACGGATGCAAAACTTGAAAATTTTCATTTGAGCGATACCACGAGTGACGATCAAATTACCTTCTTTCTATAAGAATCGATAACACACTACCAATCTATTGCTGATAATCTTACTAACATCCAGAATAATACACTGTTAACGAAAATTCATCATAGTCTACCCTTCCATTGTACAGCTCTCTAAAAACTCACCAAATTGTTTCATACTACTTTATCATCTCGTCCTCAAATCGAGAGTCCACCAAAAGCTTACAAACTACTACAACAACAACTTTATTTTAGCAGAGACCTACTACACAAATCAAAATGTTATACCAAAATCCTTTCATTATGGACATGCTATCGTCTCGTGCTACTGGAAAAAGCTGACCGCGTCGGTAGTCCAGGGTTCCGATTTGATCGGTAAAAACACGACGGTTAGTCCGGCAAGAAGAATTAAGTAGGAAGACTCAAAAACAACATTCTCTGAAAAAGCTGACCAGGTCACATGACCCAGAGGTCCAGTTAGTCTGACCCTCCAACTGTAGTCAGTCCGGATACCATAATAGAAAAAAGATGCTCTCTGGAAAAACCTGGCCGCCCGACCTAGACCGGAGTTCCGGTCAGTCCGGGGTTCCTAATGCGGTCAGTCTGGTCCAGGAAACAAAAGCTGATTTTTACAAATCGATTCAACTCAATTTTGCAAAACACATTTGCAAAAAATGCGAGATGCAAACAAGGTATGAAAGCATGATTATCAACAAGTTTGAAAACACATTTGGCGATTTTTAGAATCGTGCCACAAGGAATTTGGTACATGGATTTAAACCATTTGCAAAACATTTTTGCAAACTAAAGTCACAAGCTACAAGAATTATGTGTGAGCTCCTACAATTTGCAAAACACATTCGCAAACAATAACATCATGCTTAGAAGAGCTAGAGCGAGCAGGATTGAGCAATCAACACATGATGAGATTTAAGCTACTAGACAAGACCCCCTCTTAATAGTACGACAACCTATACTAGAAATCCAGTCTTTCAAACAAACACCGAGACCAGCAAAAGACTAGGAACAAATCCTTAGTCTATGCTAGTCATACCTTTACATTGAGCATCCATCTTGGAGTGATCACTTGATGACGAACATCTTCACTCTTAGTTCGAGTTTTGAATTGATAATCATCAACATATGGTAATTTCTTTTACTCTATGGTATTGACTTGAATATCATCAACTCATGATGATATTCTAAACTTCGGAATCTTATCTTGAATTTCATCAATACATGATAAATTACTTCGAGATCTTGTCTTGATGCTCATCAACACATGATGATATCATTCATCTTGAATGTTGACTTGAATATCATTAACACATGATGATCTTTTTCACTTCGAAATCTTATCTTAAATATCATCAACACATGATGCTACCCAAAGTTTTCATTATCATAGGACTCAAACATATTTTACCAACTCATAAAAAATATTAGTCCACATGATGATTGTCATTAATTACCAAAATACTCTATTAACTCGTAATAGCGTGTCTAGATTCTTCAGCCACCTTTTGGCCCTTCTCCTCCCTTCACGCCGCCCTGCCCTCCTCCTCCCCTCCCCCTCCTCGTCGTGTGCCCGTGCGCCCCGAGCAGCCCCGTGCCGCTTCGCCTTCTCCTCCCTTCCATCCTGAGCGCCGGTGCCACCTTCTCCTCCCTCCGCGCCGACGCGTCACCCCACCCTCCCTCCCTTGTCACCGAGCCCGCCTCGCCTTCTCCTCCATCCCGTACCAAGCACCGACACCACCTTCTCCTCCTCCCTCAACACCAGCGCGCCTACCTTCCTCCTCCCCTCCCCTCCCTCGTGCCCGTGCCCGTGCACCTGCACGTAGGCCAGATGGGTTATACCTGACACAACCCGACACTATTTGTACCATGTTGAATCAACCCACCATGGTAGATTGCGGCTCAAGCACAAGCCTTCGTGCTGGCCTAGCACGATCCATAAACAGTGTAGATCATATCTTACCTAGATCAGGCCAACAATACTGTGCCTCAGGATTGGCACTACTGGAAACACCGGTTGCAAAAACAACCCCGTTTTTCTTGTGAGCCTGTAAATGTTCCGAGATCAAACAATCAGCTAAGTATAAACAACATACCATTCGACGTAAAAAGAGCGTGAAGAGATACAGCTAGTCACAGCTATTTTAAATCGTCTTTTGTCACATACAGAACAAATTACTGTCGCCATTTACACAACAACAGTTCGCTAAGCAGGTCAGAGTTCTGGGGTGGTCTTAGATTCTTGGCCTAACCCTACGGCCACTCGTGTCACCACCATCTGAGAGTTGCGCCCACACGCTCTGGCTCTTCCCGCCGCTACTGCATTCCTCCTCGCACCCAGCAACAGTTCTCAGTATCTCGGACTGAAGAGATGGGCAGTTGTCCTTGAGGTAATCAAACCCATCGGTCCGGATCACAGCTGCAGAGACATAAGGGTATCTGGAATGTTATGGAGATTTATAAACTTAATTGTACCCAGAAAGCAGCCAAAATGTCAAAAGATGGTATGTGGAAGCAATAATTTTCTATGTAGAGTAGTTGGGGGAGTAATGGAATTACCAAATAGTGAAATTGGACAGGTTAAGGGAATTTCAACAAGATGTAAAGGCAACAGTAACACAAATGCAAGTACAGACCAAATACTAGATACTGGTTCATCTAATTGTATTGTTCTCCATTAGAAAACCTACCATCACTATTATAATATAGCAAGCCATATTGGTCATATTTAAGTTTTAACAGCTGCTAATGATAAAATGTAACGGTCCAGATTAGCAACATAAACATATTTATTCCTCGTTTTACTGAACAATACTAGTGATGTTTGCTCCCTACAATACAAGTTTGAGTTAGGTATCTTCTAATCACAATTCAGCTTGCAACTATACTATATGTAGAACAACTGCAACACCAGACACTAGAAGCGTGCAAACTATGCAGATGCTACTTCTCGTTGAATTGTTTATAGCTTTTTTTTTTGTTCGGTTCATGCTTTTAACATTCTCTAGGTAGTCACAGAAAATTCTAACTGACCAACATGGCACTTCGCTGATCTACACATTGATTATTTGAAACTTTGAATGGCTAGCAAGGTGTTACAATGCCGGTGGCTCATGATAAGTTCATAACTGTACTTAAAAGAAAACAATACGGAAGCGTCAATAATGGCAAAATGCATACTTCCACAAGAAAAAATAACCGCAAAGTTTTAATGATAGGGTCAAGATGTTATCCATGCCAGAAAGAAAAACAAACGAACACACAACTGATGGGCACAAACTCATTATCTGAACCAAATTAAAATATCTTGTCATTGTGTTAATTTGTGCTCTTTTTCACAGCCCACATTGAAGCTTTTCAACTGACATGAATTCAGGTACCAAATATTGGGCCTATAGGATGATGAATGTAAGCCAGATTTGATGTGAAAGTAAGTGCAAGTACCTGAAAGGTTTTCTGCAGCGAATTTTAGACAAACAGCTTTAAGCTCCATAGCATGGTGACGATCAGCCAAAGCTAGAGTACTCGCAACTGATGTCACAGAAATGCCTTTGCACAGGTAAGATTCACATAGCAATCTTAGCCTTGCTAAGTTATACTTGTCTGCTGCAGCCAACAACTTTGCTGCCAAAGTATCAAAGATGGAGCCCTCAGAGCTTGATGCATCCAATTCGTTATCATCGACAAGGGTATCTCTGTAGATGAAATGAAGCATGGCCTGGAAGGAATATTCGCATATAGTAAGTACTAGCTCTTATGCTACTCCCTCCGTTTGCGAATAATTGACACTTTTGACCAAGGCACGGATAACTAGTCAATCATTTTGTTTTTATATAATATGACCTAAATGCCCTTGATAACCAATCCAATAGATTATGGGCCCACAAAATGTGTGGTGGGGGAGGGAGGAATGGGGAAAACGAATGAGGGCAAAATAGGAAAAATATGCATTGAAAACAGTAGTGTCAAGTATTTGTGAACAAATAAAGTGGTCAAAAGTGTCAAGTAAACGCAAATGGAGGGAGTATACTGGAAGAATATAGTCAAGATAAGAAACAGAAACACACCTTGAAAACCTTTGGGTCCATGTCATCAATAATAATCTCTTTCAGGTCATCACTCTCATCAACCTCATTCTTCTCGCCATCCAATTCATCATCAAAAAAATTAGATCTAAATATAGATGACCGTGCAGCCAACACCAACTTATGGGCATGAAACCTCTCTCCCCCCACATTAAGAATAACATCAACCCCTTCATGATTGTCCAAAAGCGTACCAAAATGGTAGCCAATGTCAGAATCTGGAACCTGGATAGAGTGTGGTCTGGAGTAATCAATAGTTGACACCACAACACCCACAGTGCAATTTATCTTCAAGCAGTCGTCTTTAAGAAAGTATGATGTCTCAAGAGCAGTTCGTCGAAAGAACCGTTTGTAACCCCTGAAACGAAGCATAATGAATATAAAGTTGATTATCAGAAGCTGCTAAGCTCTCATATCAAGGAATGCACACTTAATTATATTTCACAAGAACAAGAATCCCATAAACTGCAGTTTCCCACAGAAAGTAAAATCCATTAAGCCTTTATCCATCTTTAAATCAGATCCATTAAGCCTTTATCCATCTTTAAATCGGAATGATAAATACATCAGACAGAAGATATATGTGACTGCAGTTCAATTGGTTTCACATGTTCAAATCTAATATAAGAATAAACTATTGGTACATGTCTAAAATAACTAAACATTTCAAAATCACCTGCTGCAGTTTAGAATAATTTCATGATCCCCAACCATAAGATTATATAATTAAAAAATATATTTTTTCGAACTACATGCATGCATACAGAATCACGGGTAGTTAATTACAGCTCTGCACCATTAAGAAAACACACCACAATATACTAAATTCCCAATGAGCCAAACAAAGTATCAAACCCAGGGAGTTCAAACAACATTAGTATTACATGTACCGAACCAAATCAAATCAAAATTTGCAAACTGGCAGCATGAATCAAATCAAAATTTGCAAACTGGCAGCATGAAATTTTAATCACATAAGAACATAGCTGCTTCCAGGGAAGGTTCATGATTTCTTTCTTAGAAACAAAAGGACCATCGGCCCATTGAGCAAGGGCTGACGGTTGCATCATATCCACTACTAAAGGTTACTTTGTGATGTATTACATATAGCAACACTAACACAAGCAAACATAAAGTGCAACAGCAAATCTACATCCTACTCTCACATAGTCACATGCCCTAAATTGACCGTACAGGCACAATTCGAAATAGGATTATTCAAATGGACAACAAATTCAATGGGTAAGAATAACTACCACCTCAGCATGCTATCAGGATAACTAAGAACTAGGGTGGGCACAATTGTAATTCAAATACTCAATTCTTAGTTACATATAGCACAATAATCTGCCAAATCAGAACTAACTAAAAATGATAGTTCGATAAAATGTGCTCGAGCATGACAGTACCAAAGCAATTTGGCTCCATGATTCAAAGAACAATACCTATTGCATTGCTTTCACACAATACAATCCACCAAGGAACTCTTCTACCAACATAATATCTAACCTCAACATGATCAAATCAAACTAATAGTGGGAAAAAAAACAATAATCTAAATGGCTATACTACAACAAAGGCATGGTTCCAAATTGTACCAAAACTATGTACCCACGTTTAACAAATTCACCAACCAACAGACCTGTCAACATATGCAAATCCAAATGTATCTAAACAGTGACCTAATCAAATGCCCCTATGCTTTAGCATAAACAATAAAAGGCATTCAAAAGTTAAAACATCAGTTCACTATTATACAGCAATTCACTAAAAACATCCACATGATTGTGGCACAAATCCACACATGCCAAATTCAGAGTACAAGCAGTAATATAGGAGTACAAGCAAAACCAAACAGCACCAATTAATGGAAAAACATCCACATGATTGTGCCGCAAATCAACACATGCCAAATTCAGGGTAGAGCCAAAACCATGCCAACATACCCGCATCAACCTCAATTGAACCAGAGACTAATAATTGTACTGGCTAAACCTCCACGCATGGCAATTCACCGCCAGTGTCACAGCTATACCAAACCAAATCTAGTTGAGGCAGTAGGGATATTCAGAGGCGGCTGTTTACCACATGGAGCCGCGGTACTTGAGGGTGTACGGCCCGGACTCGAGGGAACGGTCGAAGTGGGAGTGGACCTTGTGCTTGCCCTTGCCACTCTGGTCGAGGAGCGTGAGCTCGAAGAGGGCGCGGACGTCGGTGCCCTCGGAGGCGAGGGCGATGAAGACGGAGACGTAGGCGGAGTTGTCCTCGGGGTTCTTCCCGTCGGGGTAGAAGTAGATCGCCCACTGGTATCCCCCCACGGAGAAGGTCTCGCTGGCGATGTGCTTCCCGACGCCCATCCCCTTGGCAAGCGAGTAGCCCTGGATCACGAAGCGGTGGGAGCCGTTCACCGTCTCCGTCACGGAGCGCGAGCTCGTCGGGGACGCCGCCATGTCCCGCGGCGGGGCGCCCGCGGGGGGAGGGGCCGGCGGCGGCGAGGCGTCGCCGGCGTCGTCGTCCATGGACGGGGGTGGGGTTGGTTAGGGTTAGGGTTAGGGTTTGAGGTAGATTGGGTACTTTTTTGGTTTGGGCGTTCCGGGTTTGGTTTTGCGGGTGGCGTGGCCGCGGGCGGGGCGGGGCGGGACGGGATTGATACGAGTATGCGACGACGCTAATGTGGATGGTGAAGCTGAGGAAATCTGGACTTATTTGGCTGTATAACATCAGAAAATTTTAAAATTAACTTTTATATCTCAGAAATTTTTGATCTGATCGTCTGTACTAGGGATGGCAATCGGGTGCGGCGGTGCAGGTAGTGCTCGCCATACCCGCACTGCGACTCAATTCCCACGGTATCGCGAAGACGACGACGAAAAACCTTACCCATACCCGTCGCTCACGGTATGTGCCGCTCGTGGTATACCCGTTTACCGCGAATAATGCATTGCGCATACCATCGCCACGTACATGCTCGTACCCACGAGCAATGCATACATCAAGTTCATCATAATTCACATCAATGGTGCATCACACATTCAACAACTAATAAAGTTCATCACAATTCACATATCATGTTCGACAAGACAACTAATCAAGTTTAACAAATAAAATACAAATACAAATTGACATAGTTTCTTACATGTGGGTAGATTACTGTCGCTGAAGCGTACGGTAGAGCTTACCCATGCCCATACTGCTTAGATGGGTAAGAATTGTGCTTTTTCATGCAGTGGGAAAGAAAGCGCCCATACCCGCCTAGTGTCGGGCACAATTGCCACCTGCTGCCAGGTGACCTGCAGGTGGCTCCCTCAACCGTGTGTTCAAAAAAATTTTGAAAATTCAGTTTAATAATATTTTTTTGAGGAATTTTTAAATATATTAAATGAGCTCGACAAATTATGAAATTTTTTGTAGAGCCTCCTGGCATAGTGTGTTTGCTTCTGTAATTTTTAAAATTTTTTAAATTTTTATTTTATCTGTAAAATTCTTTTAAGTATAATATTTGTATAAATTTTCTAATATATAAATTTAGGTCCAAACATTATGAGTTTTTTTTTCCAAATTCCCTACACAGAAATTTGATTGTGTAGATTTTACGTAATTTTACATGCTCTAAAATTATCTCGACAAATTCAGGGTTTAGGTTTGAAAATTAGGATGAGACGTTTCGGAAATTACGGTTTCATTATTTCATGTGACTCGAAATGTGTGAAGTTTAGTACCACATGACTTCTCTTAGTCGTTATGGTTCTTGATCACATTTTTAAAGATGCTGAGAACTTAACTAAAGGGGCTGAGAACGTTGTGATTACGAAGATGCCCTAAAACATAGAAGAATCGATGTCAATGTGAATGTTTATTTCTGGAATTCCAGCAGAAGAGACATACTTACAATATAGTATTGTTTTGATGGCTCAGCGGAGGCACAGAATCAGAACTACATTGCAGTCCGCGGACAGATGCACGTTACATGTGGTCACATGGCATGTTGGTTCGGCTAATTGGTTTAGTCACACACGCTACTACTACGGTACATTGCGATACAAGCTTCCGGATCATATAAGTACGCATGCCTTTAGGGGATAGTAAAAAACATAGCGATAGGAGGGGAACTACTACAGAATGGTCCAACCTACTGCGTGGACCGGGGCCATTTGCCCTTCCTTCCGAGCTCGGTGTTGTACTCCTCGCCGGCCGCCCTGGCCTCAGCCGCCATTTCCCTTTTTTCGCGCCCCCTCTCGCGTGCCTCGCGCTCCCTGCGCCTGCACGCCTCGAGATGGGCATGCGTCTCCCGGCGGATACGCTCGTTGTGCTCTTCAGTCCGACGATCCTCCTCCCGGATCTCGCGTCCCCTTTCGGCATTCCACTCCTCGAGGTCGAGTTGCCACTGGTCGTGTGGGTGGATCTCTAGGTCGATCTACTTGCGGAAGGCACATAGAGACTCCGGGGACTACGGGTAGACGGGAGAGATTGTAAGTGCGTATTCTGAAAAGAGAGTTGGTACGGAAACTTACTGTAAGTACTCCTTACCGGATGTCGATATGTTCTCGTATTCCAACGACGGTCGGGATAGTCAGAGGAGTAGTTGGGACAACCCCAGTAACGCATGCCGAGACTGAGCCGGTGCTTGGATTTGAAGAACTTGCATGTGTCCCTGCACCAACAGAGGGGCGGCTTCTCCCCCTCTGGCGGGTGTTGCGTGAACGCCTGCTGGGACGCTCGGCAGGTTTGCCGCTACGGGGTTTCATTGCGGAGAGTTTCCATCCTGGCACGCTGCTCTTGCCGGTCTTGAGCCGCAGCATCCTTAGCTTGTTCAGCCCGTGCCGTAGAAGCCCGTGCTAACTCGCGGATCTCGTCCCATTACTTCTGCCTCTTGTCCATCCCAGCGTGGCGAAACAAGCTCTGGTGTAGCGTTGAGTTTGGTTGTGTAGTAGATGTCTTCTACCTCCTTTTATAGGCCACAGGGTTGGCTTGGTGTGGTTAAGTTGACGTGAATAGCCGGCGTGGCAGAGTGTTGTCATGTCCTACTTTGCAGAGTGTTGTCACGTCCTACCTCGCAGAGTGCGGTTATTTCGGTCAGAAAAGCAGGCGAGGCAGAGTGTTGTCACGTTCTACTTTGCAGAGTGCGGTCATTTCGGTCTGAAAAGCTGGCGAGGCAGAGTGTTGTCACGTCCTATTTTGCAGAGTGATGTCATTTCGGTTTGAAAAGCTGGCAAGGCAGAGTGTTGTCACGTCCTACCTTGCAGAGTGCGGTCATTTTGGTCTGAAAAGCCGGCGAGGCAGAGTGTTGTCACGTCCTACTTTGCAGAGTGCGGTCATTTCGGTCTGAAAAGCTGGCGAGGCAGAGTGTTGTGATTGCGTTGGTGTAAGTATTATGAAATTGTCTGCAACCGGACAAATTTAGGTCTCCAAAATTTGGAATGTAGGATTTCGAAATTAGGGTTTGATTAATTCGCACACAAAGTATTCATAACGGAATTAGACAGATGCATACATCATTACAAAGCAGTACAACAACGTCGCAAAGATATACATCATGTAGTGCAGGGATGCATAGATAACGAGTAGATATTACAATCTACTTGGCAAAAATAAGAAATAATATAAGCAAAATAGCAAAACTAGCTATATTAACTAATTTCTGAAGCGATTTCTCAACCCTTTCCATCCAGTCTTTTAAGAACATTATTTGTATTTTCCATCGGTTGATCCGATGGTCGAGACACTTGACAAAATGTAGCCACACGACGGGTGTCCTCTTGCAAGGCTACAATTTGCATTGCAATGTCTCGAACCTCCAAAGATCGCTTCATCACCACGTACCAGAATCGACATGTTGTGTTCTGTAGAAAGAATTACAACTGCAAGTGAAAAAAATATATTGTCTGGAAAGAAATTCATTGGGGATGATCAGGCACAAGTTACCGTAAGATTTGAACACTTCATTAACACCCGGGATGGATTAGTTGGCATTTGGGAGGTGAACACATTCACCGGATCCGTGCAACGAGGGCAAACCAAGTGCTGTCGTAGTGTTTCTAATTACCTGCTTAGTCGTGTGAGACCCCGATTTATCGGGCTTGTAATGCTTAGCCATCCATTCGGCCCTAGCATCACAAATCAGATAAGCCGAGACTCGAGACATGTATACTTCCCAGAAATGCAGTATACACACCTCTTTACAAAGTTCTTGCATCAATTCCATTCATTCACATAGAACCGAAGCAAAAAACAACAATCTAGAAGATAACATAAATAGAAGATAGTTATTACAAAAGAGAGGCCGACCGGCCAAACGACATATACATAAAGAAGTTTAACAGCGGAAGCAAAAGTGCCATAAGATGGTCATAAACAAAAGAGCCGACCAGTGTGCCCTTAACCCACAAGGCAACCGACCGGACCGCCAAGCTAGTCGTCGAATCCACAGCACATTTCACAAAAGTGAGGCCCTTGGGGCTCACCTTCCTCCCCTGCAACAAAGAGCCCGGTAAAGCCGGGTGAGTACTTTGAATGTACTCGCAAGACTTACGTGTAGAGTAACAAACCTGTACATAACTATATGCAAGCTTATTCAATGGAGGCTGTATGTTACATTTTCAGCACAAAGCAATTTTTATTTGCAATAATGTAGTACATTTAAAAGCAAGTTAACAAATCAGTTTTTAATGGTCAAATAACCGCAAATGACAACAATATAACAGTAGATAGAGAACCACAGTCCGAAGTGACTAAACCCTTAGTCACCACAACAATAGCATGAATTACCCATTCATACCATCCATGTCAAATTTTAGTTTAAAAGGTTGTAGTCTAACTCTTGGAAGACCTCCCCAAGCGTGTCCATAACCTAGGACGAGGCTATTCGAATAGTTTTATCCTCGCAGGGTGTACCACTGCACTCCACACGCCGGATCGCCTTTTGCCAAGCTATTAAGCACACTTCCAAGGTATGCTTAAGACGGCTAAGTCTTACGAGACGCTTCCAATATTGTGAATTATTCACGAGCCGCCTGTATGGATAGAAACCCATACGCTGTGTCGAGTCATCGTAAAGCCTCGGTCAACTACCCTTCCCTGTAAAGCCTTGACAACTACGACGCCCTCGAGGTGGAGAGCCTACCCGAATCTCCACCACCGCACACCCAACACAAGAACACGACCACATATCATGTTTCACACAACACACACAACCCCCTCCTGCGACTCGGAGATAACCCACGCCAAAGTACTAAGTCAAGAGAGGTCCCATATCCCTCTCGCGTGGTTAGCACGCAAAAATGCTTGGTTTAGTGTAACAAGATGTTCGATCCTTGTTGACTCAGGCAAGACATCCACAAACCCCATAACCCACCATCCGACCACTTGCCCAAGTCCAAATCAGTTTTCCATTTTCATATTTTGACTTTACAAATTAACAAAGCACAAGTGTTGGTCGTAATGACATAGTACATAAGGTGTGATCAAGATCATCGACTACAATCGATGATCGCCCAGTACTACCGAAACTAAGCATCTCTAAGCAATTTCAAATCGGAAGCTACTAAGTGACCGGAGTCCATCCATCGAACTCCGACCACAGCAAATAACCTAAGCTCATGGTAGTAGAGGATACACAAGTCCTACAGATGATGCAACTATAGGATACTAACCATAATTTGACAACAAAATAGCAATGCATACATACGAGTTGAAAACAATATATTAGACTTGAGGATTAATAGGATTAACATGATCAAACTGCTTGCCTGTTTGCTGCGGGTCAAGATGTAGCTGGGGATCACTTATGTTGTCAATGTGCTCTTCGGATCCTAACGAGAAGGCGAAAAGCAACCAATAAGAACGAGTAAAACACAAAGACCCAACCGCAAACTTTCTCCAAAAATTCTGAAAATCTTACCGAAGCAAGGTACTGATTTATAAAGAATTTAGCAACAAGAACCAATCGATTGGGATTCTTGATGCCAAATATACGACCGAGAGAAAGTCTTACGACCAGGTAGTGGTCGTAGAAAAAACCTACGACTACAACGTAGTCGTAGCAGTCTTACGACTAAGTTCAAGCCGTAGAGGAACTTACGACCAGTTAACGGTCGTAAGAGAACTTACGACTAGGTACAAGTCGTAATAGAACTTACGACTGGGTACTAGTCGTAGAAGGACTTATGCCCACGGCATAGTCGTAGTAAGACTTACGACTAAGCTACGGTGACGGGTCGGAAATCCGACCACGAGGCAACGCCTCCCGCACGCTTTGCCAAAGGCTCGGCGGCGTCTCCGACCACAGCGGCGCCAGCCAAGGGCAGGGATGAGTGTCTAAAAGTTGAAGGGTTCGACCGGCGGCCAGTACTGGTCGGAGTATGGCTACTACGGTGGTACGACCACGGAGTGCGGCCGAGTAGGTATGGCTCGGGAGGACTCCCGAACGAACAATACCAAAAGGATAACGAACACACACCTAAGCTCCTATAGGGCAATGCGAAAGTACCTGAGCTGAAGAACGACCAGAGACCCACGAAGTGGCTCCGTCGACGAGCGACCGAACGGCAGCGGTGAGGTCCTCACTAGGCCACAGCGACCTAAGCAGAGAGAGAACCAAACCGAGCGAGGGTCAAGCTCCAAAGAGTAAAAGGGGGAGCAGAGGGGCAAAGACTTGAAGAAGAAAACCCCCGCTGCACCGCCTCCACCGAAACTCCCAACTCAAGGATGGCGGTCGAGGGGATTGCGAGAACTGCAGCTTAAGCAAGCTGGTGAGTGGTAGCTGGAGTTGCGAAAGTGCTAAAGGAAGCTAAGGGTGAAGAAAAGGAGCTTAAATAGGGCAATGGCAGTGAGCAACGGCCGGGTTTTCCAGTCGGGTCAACACTGCCATGAGAGCACTTGAGAGCGATGGGAGCAGTTGAGTCATGGCCCTCTGAGGGATGAGCGCGACAAGCATTTAATGCGCTCAGAGCTAGCCGTTTAAAGGTGGACATAGAGTGGACTGCACGCCACTGCTTTTCCCCTCTGCGCACGCCATGGCAGAGCTCACGCGCGCGCGGACAGAGGAAGGAGACGACTCGTTGGTCGTCGGATTGAAATCGAACGGCTGGGCTGGATCGCGCGAATTGAAACGACCCCAGCTTCGGCTGGTCGAAGACCGTTCGATGCCGATCCAACGGCTGAGTCAGATCGGGCGGTTTGCAACGATTCCATTCGTTCGGCTGGTCGAAGACCGTGCGATACCGATCCAACGGCTCACGACCCTAGCGCCCGAACGACCGAGTTGGTACAGTTAGTGGGCTGGACCGAGTCAAGTGGCTCGAGCCCGAGTCCGACTCGAACCTACGGAATAGTGCAAACCAGTTCGGGTTTGAACTTGAATAACTGATTTTGGAGGGATTATTTAAGATAGCAAGCAAGCTCCAGAAATTACGAAATTTCAACTGGAGATGGCTGACATCAGGAAGAACCTCCCATAAAATTTTCAGAGGTGTTCATACACCGAACTTTCCTCCAGCAATTCTAGAAGAGAAGAAATAGGGTTTGACCGAACTTGACTTGCCTCCAAGAATTACCAAATAATTTCTAAAAATCATGAGATAATTCAGAGGTGTTGCCAAGCCTCCCTAGAACTCAGGAAAAACATTTCCAAGGGTTTGGACAAGATCTATGACAAGGAGGTTTCTGATTAGTGTCAAATGAGGATTTGAATTCGATTTTCCATAATTCTGCTAAAAGAATTACAAAAATGACCAAGGGTTTCAAGATGCAAGAAAAGTTTTAATTTCTTTGCCTTTTCTTATATTTGAAACACAAATTCGTTTTTGGGATGTTACAAGTCGGAAGTTTGACGAGGCCGTAGACATCCCGTGTATAGGCAAACGATGGCAAACCAAGACTGCAAGAAAGGAGAAGAGGGAGTGAAGAGTGAGAGGAATCGTAGCCAAAACATCCACATATATAGCCTACGGGTAAATTGCAATTGGGTTGAACAAAATTCATGTCCGCGAGGCAGCAGGGCCGAGGATGTATCGCGGTAGCATTGCGTTATGTCTTTACGGTTTAGTAAGTTAAAATTGGGAGGTACAGTTGTCGTTTGTACTGAATATTTCGAGAATATTTTCTATACATAAATCACAGTATCGTAATGCACACGGATATTACATAAATCACAAAGGTAGAATGCACAATGACATTACATAACACGTTTTTCACGGCCATGATATTAGCTAGGGTGCATCGTCGTATCGCTTGCCCGGACGGCGTAGTTGATCCTCAGGGAAGGTGAATCTTTCCGGGGAGTGGCGCACGTCTCGAAGGCCGTAGTAGGGTGCCGCCGGGAGGCGGCCGGGTGATCTCGCGTGGGGTCCGGCCAGCTCGAGCATCTCGTCAACCCACTGGTGCTCTTCCCGCGGGAAGGGTACTGGGTGAGTTAGTCCTTGGTTTTGTGCACCGAGAAAATAGTTGTAAGTTTTGTGCACCGAGAAAATAGTTGTAACTACGTTCACGCGTACCTGAGTAGGTTGTTGTGTCAAGGAGGATCCTCCGCCCGGGTCTGAGTGTAGAGTGTTGCACGGTGTACCCTCGTGCGTGACGCGCAACCACGGTCGCGCTCGCTTATTGGGACTGAACGACGTGCGTCAATGAGCCCAACCACTCGTCTCCACGCTGCGGCGAGTCAGGGTCAGTCTGTGAAGTGGGAAACCGTCGCGCCGGCGAGGAAGTCCTGTGCTGCGCCTCCCTCTGTGATGACGATGGTTGCATCAGAGTACTGTCCCCTCGTACTTGCTGCAAGAAGAAAGGGTAATGTCAGATACGTCCGAAAATGAGTACATGCAAAGGTATTGACGACAAGAATCAACTGAGAGATGACATACCTGTGGCCCGAGGCGGGTCGGGGCCGACCGACCGTAGCTCCGACGACTCCCAGATTGCGATGGGCGTGCGGAGGGCGGTGCCGACGGAGGTGCCGAGGGAGGAGGGGGTTGAGGGTGCCCTCCGCATCCGCGATGCTGTGCGTGCAAGTCGCTGTGACGACCACAAGTCATGGCTCTAATCGCAACCCTCGCGTCGTCGGTCATGGCGCGCACCGCGGCTAGGAGACGATCGAAGGTGTTGTTGTTCCCACGCCGTAGAATTTCAGCACCCTCGCGTTGTATACGATCCATGCGATAGTACTGCAAGAAAACGCAGAGTAAGTGCGAAACGTGTTTCCTGCCGGAAATTGCACGAAGAATGGTTTACCGCCTCGTCGTGGCGTGCCGCCCGGTGAGGGTCCGGGCCAGCTAGTACGATGTCCTCGTGCATGGCGACCACTGGACGCTGCGGTGCTGGCCCAGTAAGTGCGCACCTGGTGCGTGGAATGTACCACTTCAAGTACGCAGCATACGTCTGGATGGAGTAGACGCGTGCCTCATGCACCACGTCCGTCGCAACCCTCTCGCTCCACAGCTCCGTCCACGGCTGTTGTGTCTGCCTCCAGTCATCGCTCTTGCGCCCTTTCCTCGTTTGCCTGCAAGTGAATTTTAATATATGAAAATGTAAGGCAGGCATGCAGCTAAAATGACACCCAAAAAATGACATACCGGTGGGCCTTCGCTGTGAGAGGTCGTCCCGCGGGCGGTGGCACCTCTTGGTACAGGCCGAACTGTCTCATGACCCGCTGTGGATTGTACGGCTCGACCATGTGCGAAGCGACCAGTGGCGTGTCGTCATCCAGAGTGGATCGTCCTCAATGCACTGCGTCGATAATCCGTAGGGGGTCGTGTCTGCAAGGAACTGTCCTGTCCATGGCCACCGGATGATCTCGGTCTCGTGCAGAGTCTCGAAAAGGTTATGGAACTCTGCGTACGCACACCTCGGTCTCTCCCTGACCCACCCTAGGGTACCACGTGTCCAACGTGTTCCCATTGTAGGCCCGTCGTGGAGGTGGTCGCCGAGAGCATTGCCGTAATGCCGGACGGTCAACGGGTAAGGGTGCACGGTGCTGCGGAAATAGGGATAGCCAACTGGAAAGTGCTCCCATGACCACAACTGTACTGTGGAACCTCGTCGGGCCAGGCGTCCGCCCGAGACTCTGCCATATGGATATAGCTGGGGTACACGCAGTCTCCCTGTGTCGTAGGGAACAAGATCCATCCGAACAGGAATAGAAGGTACGCGATGAGGTGTGTCTGATCGCCTTGCCGCTCGCCCACCACGGCAGCGATCATGTACTCCCGCAGCCAGGAATGTGGGACACCGGACACGTTTGCAGGAATCAGGAGGCCAAATCTGTCAGCCAAACGCACCTTCCAGTCTACTGCCCTCGGAGGTGGCACTAGTGGAAGGCCATGCACCGGCAGACCTATAAGAATCGCTACATCCTCGAGAGTAATGGTCATCTCCCCCAACCGGAAGTGGAATGTATGAGTCTCCGGTCTCCACCGGTCCACAAGCGTAGAGAGGAGTGCCGCGTCAAACTGCAACGCGTGCGGGATGTCCAACATGCGGGCAAGGGGCAGGAGGCTGGTGTCCCGCAGCCGCGGGACGTACCGCTCGTCAAGGGGCCACCTCTCTCTGGGGACGCTTAGGACCAGGCTCGGAGGGTCACCGCCGGTGGACCACGCCCGGCAACGGTGCCCCCCCATCCCAACGTGGGTCGAGCAGCTCGTACGCGTCGTCAACTGGAGCCTGCACCATCACCTGCCGATAGGGAAAAATATGTTAGTACGCATGTAAAACATATTATGTGGCACAGAAAAATGAGGCAAAATATACGACAAAAAAAGGAACAACACCATATGACCATAATGAGTTAACAAAAGACCAAGACAACATAGCATTCCGTCCGTACATAAAGGCATAGATTAACAGCAACACATCCCATCCAATGCATTAAAATAAAAAGCGACATCACGACTTAGTAATTATATCTTGCTCGCTACGGTGCACTGCTTGTGCCGAGTCTGTTTGGGTAGTGGCTGATGGAGTACCCTACTATCTTGCACAGTCTGCAACGGGGCCAGCGAACCCGTTGCCCTCGCGGGCTGTCGTCTATGTCGTTCCAGATTCGTCATGACTGGCGTCTTCCACGGCCGGCCTGTAGTGCGTGTCCAGCCCGTACGAATGGAACTCGGCACCCCAAGTGGCATAGAGGTGGTAGATGTCGTAGTACTCAGAGATGTAACGCTCCGAGACCTACCACCACGCCGTGCACGTCGCGTACACAGGGGAGCATGGTTTGTGCAGAAGCCGTGGCTTGTTGCAGGTGCACGACGCTTCTTCACCAATCGTGCAGACCTGCTTACGATCCCCTCTAGCGTGGCCCATCACATACTTCTCCCTGAGCTGGATCTCGAACTTCTGCCTGACGCCATCCATGGTACGAGTGGCGTGCGATCGCGCCTTGGTGATCTTTTTCTCCATGTAGGCATGCATTACTTCGAAGAATTACTTACCATCCTCCAGATGCTTCTTGGCCATCATGGCCCTGTTAGCGAAGTATCCGATGGTACGGTTCCAGCTCTCCTCCACGATCGCGGTGATCGGCAGTGAGCGGACACCCTTGAGGACACCGTTATACACCTCCAACATGTTGGTCATCATGATCTCGTACCTCGCACCATCGGTGTCGTGCAGTAGGGACAATTTCTCTATGTTAGGTGCGTGCGAGTTAACCCACTGTGTGAACTCCCCAACTCTCGCGGACCCTCTAGCCGCTGCCGCTGCCTCGGCATTCGCCAAGTCCCTTACATGCTTCCTCATCGAGCTGTCTCCACACCGCTTCGAACTTTCTGATTTGGTTTTGCATGCAGAGCTTCTTGAACATTTTCATGAGGTCCTTGCTCCGAAACCTTGTGTGGAAGTTGGCAGCGAGATGCCTCATGCACCAACGGCTCCTTACATCGTTCCACTGGAACGGCGGCTGCGTCCCGCTTTGGATCGTGCTCAACGCGGACATCAAGCCAGCATTGCGGTCCGAGATGACACACACACCTGGTCGATCTTGGACCACCGCCTGCTTCACATTGCACAGGAACCACAACCAGTGAAGGACCGAAAATGGCAACAGAGGGGGGGGTGAATGGTGCCTTAAAAACTCTCTATTAAAATTCACACCAATCTTTTCTCCGGTAGCTATATAGCTGTGAAGAAGAAGATTGATTTCTCACTGGAAACTGAGAGAGAACAAAGTGATCTACAACAAAACCAAGAAGACCGAGAAGGACAGCATTGACAAGCCGAGATCGAATCACCCTATTAAAGAATAGCCATGATCGAAAGCTGAGAAGACCAGCCGTGGTCGAACAATGATCCAGAAAAGCTTATGCCGTGGTCGATCACCAACTCATGGTCGAATCACTGACGACAGAGAGAGCACGGCAAATAAGTTATGGTCTAAACGAAAAGCGGAGGACTCGAACAAATCAATCAAAACATCTCAAGCAAAGCAAAACTTCAGAATGATACTGATAAATGAATGATTGATCATAGAGGTTCATACAACCACTCCATCGGAGATACACGAGCATCCATGCTCTTACCCAGAGACAACTCACACAATTTAGACAGAAAAAGCTCAGAGCGACTCACGGGACATTCTCTCCTCTCCACCAATTTCTTCTGAAACCTAACATCTCTTGTTATAGCCTCAGCTATCGGGTTTCAAACACAGACAACCCATTAACCAAACAACAGTGCTTTCGTAGAGGCACAGTGCTTTACCCGTTACTATCTGACAACGGCTCCACTGCTTTGCCCATTAGCACCAACAACTCTATTGCTTTCCCAGAGGGACAGCTTCCCTTTGCAGCTTTAGGTATTTCTCTAAAATACTCCTCAACTGTCTTCCTGGAAGCTTCTTCCTCTTGCCTTGCTGTCCACTCGTTACGATCACCTTGCAAGACTTGTCTTCTATGGTTTCCAGTCGTTCTGGACCTCAACATCTCCCATGTCTAGTCCCGACCTCTCCAAACCTCACCAAGACTTGTCTCCAAGATCCTGCAACCAACTCAAACACAAAGCATCACATAGCACGGCACAATACAAAGAACCAGACCCTGCAATAGACAAAAAGAGCTCAAAACACATCCACAGAGATTAGACTGCAACAAGACCGGTCGAAATGATGACCCATCAAATGCACAAGGTCTACGACTGCAATACAAAACCATACGACCGGTTCCCAACTCAACCGACCGATTCTGGAGGTCATACGACCGACAGCTTTCCTCCGTGGTCGGACGCCATTCAGACCACATACGCCGGGGTCGAAACCCTTCCGACCTCAGATCACATAGCAACGTGGTCGACACAGACTTTGCCCACGGGTAGCGTGGTCGGAACAGACTTCGACCACGGCCAACGTGGTCGACACAGACTTTGCCTCCGGCTAGCGTGGTCGGAACAGACTTCGACCACGACCAACGTGGTCGAATACTTCCCTGGTGACCTCTGACCACGACAAACGTGGTCGTAGAAGCTCCGGCATGGTTCCGATAACGCTTAACGTGATCGAACGACTTCCATAGCTACGACTACGCATAGAAAGCCCAAAACAAACTCAATTACTCATCACAAACTCTTCAACAATATGTCAAATACTGATCACTCACATGGGAGCACCTCTCACATGGTCTCTCAATCTCCCCCTTGATGAGTATATTGACAAACACGATAAAGCAAAAAGATGAGTTTGTGATGATGATAAAACATTGTCTCAACAAGGAATCAAGAGAGCTCAAGACCATGTTTGACAAAAGAGAAACGACTGGAGCTTGAAATGAAAGAGTAAATTTTTCTGCAAAGCTCCAGAGGACTTTTTCTCTCCAAACTTCTCCCCCTTTTGGCAATAAACACATCAAGATGTACGAAAGAGAGGGAATGACTATATGAAATTCATTTTAAGCATTAGGAGTCATGAAGATTATCCAAAATGACTATTAGATAATTACACCAAGCCATAACACATAAGAATGCTATCAAGATCATGACAATTGATGTATAGAATAGCTAAGACAGAAAATCCATAATCTGAGAATTTGTTCAATTCTTTAGCAAGTCAAGTAAACCAAGATTATAGTCTTGCTAAAGGTATCCAAGGATGATACAAGCCATGTCAAATACTCTAAGTGGAACCAAGAAGCATAATATTGAACAGTTTAGAGTGCTACCAGTTGAAGGACTCATTTGATCAAATACTTGGTCTTGTTCGAAGATAAGCAATTTTAGCACAAGTTTCTTTTTCTGGAAACATAATTATGGCTTTATCTTAGTGAAGCAAGTCCTGGACTAGGTGTCATCCACAACTGCCTCCTAAGCTTCAACCATTTTTCAAATCTTAACCATGTGCTAGATCCCAAGCCTTATGCGACCACTCCAAGCAACGGACTTAAGGAGGTGATCTTAGGTCATCCAAGGCTCCCCCTGAGTTCATGCCTAGTGCAATGGCAAGCAGTCTCATGAGAAAGAGTTGGTGAGATCAGTTTTTTCGCACAAAAGAGATCATGTTTGCTTTTGAAGTTTTTAGACCAACGATTAAAGATAAGTCATGTTTCTTAACGAACTGAACTCTGAACCTCAATAAAGATTCAAGACTCAACTCAGCCTACTTGACATGGCGAGAATCATAAAAGGATAACTTCAACCAGACTAGTCTCAAGAGTTATCATGACAAGAGTTTAAATTCAAGTTGAGCATATTTTAATCACCTTAGCATGGCAAAGACTAAACTACACATATAAAGTCATGATAAATCTAGCAGTTTAGCATAAATCATGGCAAGATGTAAAACAGGGAAAACAGATCATAAGGGATAATAGACAGGGCTCCATATGATTATATTACAATGCAGGATGAAATGCACGAAAATCCAGATCCCCTTCAAAATGAGATGCATCTTTTAATTCAGGTTGAGTTATGACAAATTTAAGAACTAGAAGAGACAAGATGAATTCCCCCTGAACCAAAGAAACAAAATCGAGAAACTGGAAAGAGAAACAGAAAAGGCAGTCCTTAGAGCATAGATAAGATATAGAGAATACTATAGCTCAGACAGATTCTTATCTACCCCATATGATTCCAGGACTATCAGCTGATCAACGGACCTTGCCAGCGCAGGACACATCTGCAGTGACGAGGTGGCTTATCAGGCTGGCAACATACGAGGAGGTCATATTGCGGTGCCTGTGAAGCGGCTCAGCTAACTCGCATGTGTGGTCCTTCAAAGACCGCTATCCAAAACCCATGCGGCAGACCATGAACCGCGCGCACGGACCTTGCCAGCGCAGATTCATCAACACATCTGACGATGTAGGTGTCGGGGTTGTAACTCTGCACCCGATACATCCGACCGATGTTAACGGCGTATTTAGCAATAGCATGTTGGGCGGCGCTCTTGTCAGGGAAGCGCAGCCCTAGGAGCAGGGTGTCATCATTGAACCCCCACTCAGCCCCCTCCCGATGTGGTAGAACCAGCGATGTCGTTGCAACATCGTCCAATCGTGAGGGGACGTAAGCAATGTCAGTGGTCACAAAACCACCAACTGCATCTCCTCCCGTACCATCTTCTCCGTCTTCGTCGTCTTCCGAACTAGTTGTTTCCACGTCCTCCACGCTTTCCACCTCGTCCACCTGGTCGGCCAGGTACTCATGACAATCAATACGGTTGTCCACCATCTCTCCGCTCCTTCGTTGGGATCGAAATTGATGGCACGCCTCCTCAGGTCTCCATTGCCCACGTCTTTGCCATCATCTCCTCCAACACCGGAGACCAACGCAGGCTCCTCCCCACCAGCAGCTTCATCGGAACCACCCACGCCGGATGTCCCCATCCTCTCCACGAACTGAATGTAGACCATCGGCCGCGCATATATCGCAGCAGCGGGGTTGCAAACAACCCCCATGTAATTGGCCCATGAAGCGTCACATGTGACGTTCATAAGTTGCCAAACGGTCTCGCCTGCACCACCCGCAACAGAGGGATACACGCCTCGATGCGCAGCTTCTTCCTTCCAGTGGCGCGATCGAACGCGGAACGCACGCACCGCCTTAGCTCCGAGAGGCCCATGTTCTTCAGAGACGACACCCGGATCACGGTGCGGTCGCAACTTGACAGGTCTACACCGTACGGTTCGTCGCGTACAAGACCGTCCCCGTGGAGCACGAACAGATCTTGAATCTCCACCATGAAGTACCTAACACAGGTGCATATGAATTCGCTTATATTTACTATTCTATTTCTGTTGCGCCTCATGCACATTTGACTTACACGACAAACTACCTCGGAGTATTTCCAAAATTTCTTGGTAATTTCACGTACTGCTGGACATAAATATCGAATTTGCGTATAAAAATTTTACAAAAAATTGCAGAATACTAGTGGACCTACAAAGTACATGGTTTGCTAGGGAATATAATTTCCATACCAACAAAAATTTATTCATCCCAATTCGAGTTCATATGATTTTTATATGTACAAAATTTAGAGGTTAATTTCATTTCTAGTATAAAAAAATTCCTAACCATTTTTTTATTCCACTCCCAAAATTTCGTGTTGTACTACAAAGTTTCAAACATATTCCAACATAAAGTAGAACAAAAAAAACCAAAATTGCTTACGCTAAATGTCAGGTTGATTTCAAGTAGTTATGATTTTTTCACTAGGTCGAATTTACACTGTAAAAAACACTTCAGAATTACCTAATACATTTATAAGTTCTATAACCGAGCTAGACCTAGCCTACACAAAAGACATGCGGGGTCTACTACATATAATTCTTTATCAATTCATTTCTGAAATAAAAACTTATTGGCAGCTAGGGCCAGTTTGTCATTCTTGACATCTACTGCATAGTGCATGGACCGAAGGTCAACATGCCTGGTCAAGAGTACATAGACCACGCGCTCCGTGGGTCCCGACCGTCGGAGCGCCCCTATTTCTATTCTATTTATTTCGTCAAACGAATGCCAGATATTTTGATATTTTATGCTCAAGTTCGTGACAGTATGCGAATCACCAAGATAAAATCTATGTAACATCCCAATTCTAAGTCCTTGCTTCAAATATAAGAAAATGAGTAGAAATTAAAACTTTTCTTGCATCTTGAAGTAATTGCACTATTCTGTAATTCTTGTAAAAGAATTATGGAAATCAAAAATAAAATCTCCAAATAACTCTAGTCAAAAATCTTCTTGGCAAATATCTTGTGCCAAACCCATGTAAATATTTTTCCTGAGCTCTAGGGATAGTATGTGACACCTCGGAATTATTTCATAATTTTTAGAAATTATTTGATAATTTTTGCAATCAAGTCAAACCAAGTCAAACCTTGTACAAATCCTAGGCATAACCGTCTGAAAATTTCTCGAGAAGAATGCAATGCATGAAAATCTCTAAAAATTTTATGTAAGGTTGATCCTAAAGTCAGCAACCTTCAGTTAAAATTTCATAATTTTTGAAGCTGGTTTGCTACCTCTAAAAATTCCCCAAAGTTCTAGCCCAAAAATCAAAACCTAATCTATGACATTGTTCCTAGGGTTCGAGTCAGACGCGGGCTCGAGCCACTTGACTTGGCCGAGTCAACTAGCTGCACCGCCGCGGTCGATCGAGCGCGAGCGCTGTGGGCCGTTGGATCGACATCTCGTGGCCCACGTTGGCGCGGAGCGTTGCCGATTCGATCACAAGGGAGCCGTCCGATTTGGAGATAATGGCCTGGATTGAGTGGCCGATCGGACCAGCCGATCACCCCATTCACTTGAGCCGTCTGATTTGGAGATAACGGCCTGTATTGAGTGGCCGATCGGACCAGCCAATCGTCCTGTTCTCTTGAACCGTCCGATTTAGATCCAACGGTGGCCACGTCGTCTCCTTCCTCGCGTTTGAGCGAGCGTTGCGACTGAGTGAAAGCCATGTCATAAGCAGAGGAGTGGGGCGCAGCGTAGGGTCACGTCGGTGACCACCTTTAAACGGCTCCTTCTGCTCGCATTAATTGCCCGTCGTACACCGCCCTCAAACGTCCATAGCTCAACTGCTCCCATCACTCTCAGTGCTCCCATGGCAGGTTGGATCCGAGGAGGATTATTGCCGTTGCTCTCTGCCATCTCCACTACTTAAGCAACCGGCTTTCCTCTCTTGGCTTCCTTTATCATTTCCGCAACTCTAGCTAGCACCCACGGGCCTGTTTGAGCTTGATTCACCCGAAACCCTTTCAGCCGCCATTGCCGAGCTTCAAGCTCACGGTGAAGGCGGTACCTCAGTGGCTCTCCCTCTCCATTTCTTGCTCCCTCTGTTCCCTCTTTATTCTCTAAAGCTTAACCCTCGCTCAATTTCACTTATCTTCCCTAGGGCTAGGCTGAATTGGAGATCCCCAATTTTCAGCCAAAAGCACCGCACTTCATCGCCGGAGCAGCTTCGACCTCCTCTATGCATCTCCCGTGCTCAGGTAGCTCCACATTAGTCCCTTGAAGCTTGGCACTTGCTTACTTGGACCGCAGTGTAGCTTCTTTGTGCTTTTCGGTTTCGGCCGTTTGTGTCACCACCATCAACTCCGGCTTGCGGCGTTCTAGACCACCTCAGCCACAGTAAATGGTACCGTGTGTGTGCAAGGTTATTGCGGACCCGTTTTGGGCCTTAGCTCGTGCCGCTTGACCAGAGTCACCGGCGGTGAGCCTCCTTTCGCCGTCGAGTTTTGTCGGACAAACTGTGCGCGAGCGTTTGAACGTAGTTCTCTGTGGACTGTTGATCTTTAGATCTACAACCCAGGTTCGCGTGAACGTTCGGACCGTTCAGAAATTTTTTCGCTGTGAGCCGTCCATCTCTAGATCAACGGCCCACATTCGTTCAAACGTTCGGACCGTCCGAACGTTTCGATCCACGTGGACCGTTGGATCTAAATCCAACGGTGGGGTTTGTGAGCCGCATGCGCGCGCTGTGCTCCCGTGAGCGTGGGCCGTCCGATTCAAGATCTACAGCCCGAGTTAGTCCACGTCGATTTGGGTTTTAATATTTTTCCCGAGAGATTAATTTGTGAACTAAAAAATGCAATTAACTTATAAAATGCATAACTATTTCCCTGTAAATTATTTTGAGTGAATCCAATTTTGTTGGATTCCTCTATTAATGAGCTTACTGTGAAAATTAGTTTGAACATGTTACTGTTTTCAGAAAAGTTTACTTATGCATTTTGCTTTTGCTCATGTAATACCCCGGCGTGCTCGTAGCGTGGCCCATGTGGCCCATGAGGAGTTGTGTGGTGGGATTAGTCCCACATTGCTTATCTCAAGTGAGTTGTAGTAGTATATAATGCCTGTTGGATCCAAACGTAGCACCTTCGGGTTAACTCTTTTACACGAAGCGAGGACGAAAGTGTAAGTGAGGTGTTATGTGTGTGCGGGTCCGCCCCACAGTGGGCTGGGCATTTAGCCGATTTTAGTTTAGGGTGTTACAGTTGGTATAAGAGCGGGCTGTAGGTCCGTGGTAATTGAGAGCATTAATTTTGACACACTAAGCACAGTAGGTGGGTTTTGGGTTGCATTACATCTACGTTTCCGTTGATTATTTTAGTCGATTGTGTGCTTAACGTTTGAATATTTGTGCTTGTTTGTGTTGTTTAGAGATGGAAAGGGGTAGAGGTCGTGGTCGTGGTCGTGGTCGGCAGGGTGCTGGACGAGGCCAGGCAGTGCCTCCGCCCCAAGTTCAGAACTCTGTAGCCGGGGAGGCTAGTTCTGTGGGATCAGAAGAGGAGGTTGCTTCAGCGGTTCAGGGAAACCAGGCTCCACCGCACTCGCCGCAACGCTCGAGATGGTTCTCGCGGCAGCACCGCGGTTGTTGCTATGGGGCTGCATCAGCGGAATGCCTTGAGGTTGGACACCTTTGATGGGCTGGGCACGCCGGTGGATGCTGCTAACTGGCTGCGACACATAGAGAGGCATCTGGGAGCGTTGGGTTTGACTTGAGCCGAGGTTCGGGCCGTGGCCTTTCGCTTGAAGGGCAAGCGGATCTCGGTGGGAAGGAGTCCTGTCAGCTAGAACCGCTGTCCATGGACCAGCAACTTGGGAACTTTTTGTGGAGCAGTTCAGGAGGAGATTTTATCCTGCCTTATTTGTGGAGAGGATGGAGGTGTCCTTGAATAGTTTTAAGCAGGGTAAGATGTCGGTGACAGAGTACGAAGTGGGTTTCAACAACTTAATCCGCTTCGTTCCAGCTGTGGCCACCAATGAGGCGGACAAGGCTAAGAGGTTTCGCAGAGGGCTCTGGCAGGAATTTCGTCAGGTGTTGGGGGCTTTGGAGCTGCGTGATTTTAGCTCCCTGGTAGAGCAAGCCAGGGGCATGGAGCTAGAGATGCAGCTTGGGGAAGAGTTGCAAGGTACAGGAGGTACCATGGTTTATGAGGGTACTGTGGCGGTCGGAGGAAGAGTTTCGAGGAGGATGTGGTTCATCACCGCCGCCTCAAGAAGTTCAAGGGCCCGCAGAATTCCTTCAAGTCCAAGGTCTCAAAGCCACAGTCAACCTCCACTTTTCGACCGTCATCGAGTACTCCTCGGATGCGTCCGGTCTCAGGGCAAGGTGTGAAGTGTTTCAAGTGTGGCAATGATCATCGTGCTTCAGAGTGTACCTGGTCGGGTTCTTGTCGCCACTGTGGTCGGGATGGTCACAAGTCGTTGGTTTGTAGGCGAATCCTACCAGATATCAAGTGGGAGCCAATTCAAGAGTCACTCGGTGCCGCTTCTTCTCGAGGGTCTGTGCAGATGCTTACAGCTACTCCTACTCAGTCTTGGATGCAGCCTCAGCCCTACTACCCTACTCCTGGAGGGATTCCACCACCAGGGTATTTTTGGCCGCCTTCCCCGGTGGCAATGTTCCCTTTTGTGGCGCCTTCAGCACCTCCAGCAGCTACTGCACCACCATACCAGGGTGTTGGGTCTCCTACGCCATGCCAACTGCTGAGTCAGTGGGTCGTCCTGATGTGGTGACAGGTACGCTTCTGGTAGATTCAGTTGAGGCTTATGTCTTGTTTGATTCCGGGGCTACTTTCTCTTTTGCATCATTAGAGTTTGCTAGCGGGGCAAATTTGAGTATGCAGCATATAGCTCAGTCTGTTCTAGTCAATTCGCCTGTGGGAATTCTTTCTAGTTCCACAGTCTGTCCCGGTTGTGTGATTTCGTTAGATGGAGAAGACTTTATTGCTAATCTAATGGTTATAAAGGTGGAACCATTTGACGTTATTTTGGGTATGGATTGGTTGCATAGTTACCGTGCTGTCATATCATGCTTTTGGAGGACAGTAACTCTACAAGCTCCGTCGAGGCAGGAGATAGTTTTTCAGGGTGGTGCCCCCTCCTATTCACTCAGTGTGCTGGCTAGTTTGTATCCTGGTAGTAGAGCAGAAAAGAGTGAATTTCTCTTGTCATTAGTAGAGACGCCGAGTTCGCATTTGATTGCAGTAAGTATCCCGGTGGTTCTGGAATTCTTGGACGTATTTCCGGCAAAGTTGCCCGGTATGCCTCCACCACGCCCTGGAGTTTAGGATTGATTTAGTGCCGGGCGCTCGACCGGTTTCTATGACCTCGTACCGTCTGGCACGTCCTTTTCAGGAGGAATTAAAGAAGCAGTTGGACGATCTAAAGGCGAGAGATCTTATTCGTCCCAGTGTGTCCCCGTGGGGAGCTCCTGTGTTATTTACCAAGAAGAAGGATGGTAGTTGGCGCATGTGTATTGATTATCGTGCTCTCAACCAGCTGACCATTAAAAATAAATATCCTTTGCCACGTATTGAAGATTTATTTGATCAGTTGAGAGGGGCAAAAGTATTTTCAAAGATTGATCTCCAGTCGGGATACAATCAGATTCCTATCCGAAAGGAGGATATTGAGAAAACGGTGTTCTCCACAAGGTATGGGCATTTTGAATTTAAAGTTATGTCTTTTGGACTAACGAACGCCCCTGCTGCTTTCATGGAGACAATGAATAGGATGCTGCATGAGTATTTGGATGACTTTGTAGTCGTCTTTATTGACGATATTTTGATCTACTCAAAGACTGAAGCAGATCATGGGCATCATCTGAGGCTTGTATTGGAGACACTAAGGGAGCATAAGTTTTATGCTAAGTTGAAAAAGTGCGAGTTCTGGACGTCTCAGGTGGGATTTTTGGGGCATGTCATCAATGAATAGGGAATATTAGTTGATCCAAGTAAAGTTTCCACAGTGGTAGAATGGGGAAGGCCGACCAATGTCAAAGAGGTGAGAAGCTTCCTTGGAATGGCAGGATATTATCGGAGATTTGTACAGGATTTCTCCATCATTGCCAAGCCTTTATCTAGGCTCACTCATAAGGATGTGAATTTTCGGTGGGATGATGATTGTGAGCGCAGTTTTCAGACCTTGAAAGAAAAGTTGGTGACCGCTCCTGTTCTCACGGTTCCTGAGCCCGGGAAGCGTTTCACGGTTTTCTCCGATGCTTCTCGAGTTGGGTTGGGTTGCGTCCTAATGCAAGATGGTAAGGTTTTAGCTTATGCATCGAGGCAACTGAAGAAACATGAGCAGAATTACCCAACCCATGATTTAGAGTTGGCCGCCGTGGTGTTTGCATTGAAGCTTTGGAGACACTACTTGTATGGTGAGACTTGTGATGTATTTACAGATCACAAAAGTCTTAAGTATATCTTTACACAGAAGGATCTGAATTTGAGGCAGCGCAGATGGCTGGAGCTGATCAAGGATTACGATCTTACAATTCAGTACCACCCAGGAAAGGCCAATGTGGTAGCTGATGCTCTTAGTCGCAAGGCGACGCCTGCTACTCTGGATTGCCTTATTGCTGATTTTGACCGCATGGGGATATCCTATTGCTATGCGGGCACGGCATGTGTGGAGACACAGTTGATCTTAGAGTCAGCCATCCCAGAGCGTGTGCGGGAAGCACAACAGTATGATCAGTTTTATCAGAGGGTCAGAAAGCGTATGGATATGGGCAAGGAAGGGGATTTTAGTTTGGATGGGTCTGGTGCTTTGCGGTTTAAGGGTCGCCTTTGTGTGCCACAGAAGGCGAAGGTTAAAAATGACATCTTGAGGGGAGCACATCACACCCCATATTCTGTTCATCCGGGTGAGACGAAGATGTACCGTGATTTGAAGCAAAACTTCTGGTGGAAAAGAATGAAAGTGGATATAGCTAACTATGTAGCCTCTTGTGGTATTTGTCAACAAGTGAAGGCGGAACATAAACGACCTGCAGGGTTATTGCAGCCATTAGAGGTCCCTCAATGGCCTTGGGATGATATCTCTATGGATTTTGTGGTCGCGTTACCTCGATCGCCACGAGGAAAGGATGCAATTTGGGTGATAGTGGATCGATTCAGCAAGTCGGCGCACTTTGTTCCCATCCGCACGACCAATTCAGCAAGTGATTTGGCTCCTATCTATGTGCGGGAAATAGTGAGACTGCATGGGGTGCCCAAGACCATTATCTCGGATAGAGATGCCAAGTTCGTGTCCAAGTTTTGGAAGAGTCTGCAGAGTGCCTTGGGCACACAGCTTCGTCTTAGTACAGCTTTCCACCCCTAGACAGATGGACAGTCAGAGTGTACAATTCATACATTGGAAGACATGTTGTGTGCTTGTGTTTTGTCGTGGAGGGGCAGTTGGGAGGACCAATTGCCACTTGCAGAGTTTGCCTACAACAACAGCTACCATTCCAGCATTAGAGCTGCACCGTTTGAAGTTCTATATGGGCGGAAATGCCGATCGCCCCTTTGCTGGGATGCAGTGGGTGAGAAGGCAGTCTTGGGACCGGACTGGATTCAGAAGACAGTCGAACGTGTGGCCATGATGAGACAGAATCTGTTAGCAGCACAGAGCAGGCAGAAAAGTTATGCAGATGTGAGGAGACGTAACTTGGAGTTTGCGGTGGGAGATCAGGTGCTTTTGAGAGTGTCCCCCACCAAAGGCATTGTCCGATTCGGTACTAAAGGGAAGCTTAGTCCGAGGTACGTTGGACCTTTCCCAATTATTGCAAGAATTGGGAAGTTAGCATACCGCCTGGACCTTCCAGAGTCCATGCGGGGTGTTCATAATGTGTTTCACATCTCGATGCTGAGGAAGTTTCTGAAGGACCCAGAGCATAAGATTTCATTGGAGCCACTGACGATTGAGCAAGACCTCACAGTTGAGTCTCGACCAATGCGTATCTTGGAAAGGTCAGAGCGAGTGCTGATGCACAAGACGTCGGTATACGTCAAAGTATTGTGGACCCACCAATCAGAGAGGGAAGCCACTTGGGAGTTGGAATCTCGCATGCGCGAGCAATTCCCAGAATTATTTACCGCAGGTACGTGATACTTTGGTTCTAGTAGCTTCTACTTTGGCGTGTTAACCTTGGAAGAATTCGGGGTCGAATTATGTTTAAGGGGGGTAGAATGTAATATCCCGGTTTCGGTTCGGTAATTTGAAGAACTAGTCGGGAGGAGAAAGAAGACTTAAAAGGAATAGCAAAACCTTGATAGAAGAGGGGGTTTTCCGCATTTGTTCGACAACTAGCCCTCTTGTGGTCGGCCAAAAAACCCTAATGCCCCACCCTCCCCTTTTTCCCTAGTGGCCGCCGCCTCTCCCATCTCTCCTCAGCAATTTGGGTATGTTGCGTTCATTGTCTGACCTGATCACCTCTTAGAAAGTTGTAGGTCTCGTCTTTATCTTTCTTTTGGCACCAAGATCATCTGATTTGGACGTACGGTTTAGGAGTTATGGTAGTTTTACCGCGACTGTCCAAGAGGGTTGACGTGAATTGGCAGATTGTCTTGTCTGGCCAATTTGAATTTTTTAGAAGCCGAATCAGAAATACCTCCCAAAATAAATGTTGTAGATAATTATGTAAGCTTTCCAAGTTGATAAAGAGCATTTTTTTAGAGTTGCCAATCAAAAGTTATGCAAGTTTTACCATCGATGTTTTCTGTCTGTCAGATTGTTAGGACAGAGATCTTTACTTGAACATTAGGACTAGTAGAATGCCGAATCAGGGGACTTGCCCAACTAGACTATTGTAGCTGGTTTTGTCGTGATTCCATAGAGCCCAAGATCACCCTGTTTCGAGTTGTGTAGAAAAAGTTATCGTAGTTTTGGTGCTCTGTCTAGAGAACCCGACGTAAAAAATTGATATTCTGTAGATTGGCTTGGTAGGGATAGTTTATTGCAGAATCAGAAGTGCTCCCCAACTAAGTTTATTTAGGTAATTTAATTACCTTTCCATAAAGTCTGACAACACGTAATTTGGATCCCGGTAGTGAAAGTTATGAATTTTATAAATTGACTGTCCACTGAGGGGACAGATCGACGTTTAGGATTTGGGGTTGGAATCGAGTTAGACCCTTTCGCGAGTTCGAGTAGGTTGTTATATTTTTTTTTGCTTTGGCCCGCTACTGTCGCCTTAGTGTGCGTTAACTATTTATTCAGGTGGTGGACGGGTCCCAGGGGCAGCACCTTCTGCACGTCCCACGTTCTCTCGCGGTTAAGGCAAGTGTGATTATGGCTATATTAGATATTATCGAATGACTTGACCGATACATTCTATGGTTATTTATATTATTCATGATTGATTTGGTCATATGTCTGGTAATGAGCATGGACCATATTGTTACGAGTTACGTGTTTATCATGGTTGCATTGAAAGTTGGAAGGACTTTGTTTGTGAGTTTTGTAGTATGAGTAGGATATTCATATGCAATGTTGTTATGGATGTATATTGTTGTCAAATGGAGAATTCATACATATGCATCATGTAGTTTATTGAAGTCTTGGTCATGTGTTGATCAAGCCAGAGTTGGGTCCCCGTCATGTTGGTGACGGGCAATAGGTCCCCATGCTTGAAGAGCATGGGCAAGGGTCCTCATACTTGCACAGTATGGGCAAAGGTTGCTGTGCCAGGTGTGCATCGACGGATACGCACTTTGCATTACCGGTAAAATACAAAAAGACAGAGATAAAGACAAAGAGCATATAAGTAGGTTGCATGTCATGTGTATGTGGTTTATTCGGTGAATAGATTTGTGATGTATAATTGATGGGTTTCTTTCTTATACTGTTGTTACCAATTATTATGCTTGCTGAGTCTTTGGACTCACCCCTTGTTGTTTGTTGTGTTTTAGGTACCTGTATGGGATCGGCATGCATGGGAGAAAGGAAGGACTAGAGTAGTTGCACGCTCACACTATATACACACATGAGAATAAAAGGAAAATTAATTCAGTAGATGGATGAATTACCTAAAATTCTGCTTACGATCATTACTTGATTGGATTAGACTGTAAAAAAGGAGTTTAAAAATTGGATACTTATGATCTACTTTCAGATGCCTATTTGATAACGATAAATAGTCTATGTGGGTTATGTTTGGATCATTTTTTATTACTAGATTACATGTTGTTATATTTGCTTGTGGGAACCTCCAGTATAGTAACTATACAAAGGAGGTTCTGCCGGAATTTGGTAAAGAGTTTTAGTTAATTATGTTTAACTTGTTATTTTAGTAGCATTCCAAGCTCATGTTGGGCTGGGGTGTTACACTTTCTTTCTTTCTTGTTTTGTTGGGATATTCTTGAGCTATTTGTTCATCCTGAGATTTCTTCCTCTGCTATCTCCTTTTTTCCCTTTCTTTTTTCTTGTCTCATGTGATATCTCTTGCCCTTTTTATTGTGATCGATCCTAAGATCTATTTGACTTGGTTACTGTAATACTCCGAATTTCGTTTTGAACGGAATTTGTTCAGGAGAGAGAATTTTTCTAAAAATTCGAGTTTTTTGAAAATTCGTGGACCCTGGACCTCCGGCCCAGGGTGGGGCAAACCCTGGCCGGCCAATGGCTGGCCAAGGATGGGCCAAGGGCCCCACCTCCCCCTCCAACCCTAGCCGGCCCCCATCTCCCCTCTCCCTCCCCACTCCCCCAGAGCCGCCACCCCCACACCCCAAACCGGTGCCTCCCCTGCCCCTTGGTGCCGCCTCCTCCCCTTGGTGCTGGCCCCTGGTGATCCCCGGCGCTGCCCCCAAGGTCCTCCCCGAAGCAGCCTCCTCCTGCCGTCTCCTCCGGCCGATTGT
Source organism: Hsuehochloa calcarea (assembly GCA_036346395.1). Lineage (NCBI taxonomy): Eukaryota > Viridiplantae > Streptophyta > Magnoliopsida > Poales > Poaceae > Hsuehochloa > Hsuehochloa calcarea. The sequence goes on from CM070606.1 coordinate 5,221,412, forward strand.
CTTCCCTGTTGTGGCCGACCATTGAAGGGAGAAAGAAGAAGAAGAGGGGAGTTCTTCGGGAGACTAATCAACATCTCCCTGTGGGTCTTCAAGGGTAACAAAGAGTCCAATTCATTGTTTGATACTGTTTGGAGGAAGAATTGATGATTTGGATTGAACCGGCATGCTGTAATAGAAATTCCAGAAAATGTACATAGAAAGAAGAAGAAGGGGAGTTCTTCGGGAGACTAATCAACATCTCCCTGTGGGTCTTCAAGGGTAACAAAGAGTCCAATTCATTGTTTGATACTGTTTGGAGGAAGAATTGATGATTTGGATTGAACCGGCATGCTGTAATAGAAATTCCAGAAAATGTACATATTATTGCGCATCCGGTTTCGACCTCTAAATACACTTTCATAATATATAATTATTTTAATTCAAAATATCATCTTAGAAACCGTATTAATACCTAAAACAACTTATATTTGGAATCGAAATGAGTAATGTATATTGCCTCTTTTTTTAAGAGATGTTTTACGGAAGATCTAGACAGGATAGAAATTAAACTTGAAACGTTTTACGGTTCTAGCCAGGATAGAAATTAAACTTGAAGCTTGGCAATAACAAAAAAAAATCAAGAATATGAGTCACAATAATTCACTAGTGCGCTAAAACTTTTTTTTTTGTTGAATTTCGTTGCTGCGTGATTACTCTTCTGAGAAACTACGGCATTGGTCAGGAATAGAAAAATGCAGCTCATGTTTCTGTAAACACATCCAAAACACCGCATAATGAAGCAGCAACCGATGTCCTAAAAGGAAACTTCACTTCTACTGCAGTACGACGATCGATTCTGCACATCGTCCAGCATGGAGAGGTTAAGCAATTTATTCTTCTGTGCGATCCCATATACAGGTCTCGACCCTTGTCATGGAATCCATCATTTGGTCACTGAACGTATCAATCCTTTAACTGGCCCAGTCTATCGATCAATGGTCTGATAAAGCGCCATGCTGCTGGTGTCATCCTATTTCTTTCCGGCTTCACTGCCTCGTGAAGTAGCTGGAGCAGCGGTGCTCTTTTCAAGAGTCTTCGTCGTGGCATTTTCAGCTGCAGATGGTTCATCTTGTTTCTTACGTCTGGGTTTTCTTGTTGTCACCTTAATGGGACTATCTTTTTGCGGCACCTGTTCTTCTGTCGAACCACTTGTTTGCTGCTTGTTGCTGGATTCTTCATTTGCTTCAGGAAGCAAAGCCCGACAACTTAGTCGAAGTTGACCCTTGTCATTTATCTGGTTCCAATTCGGAAAACAAAGATGGTCAAAACTACTGAGAACACCCCTTCAATCGTACCAAATGGCACTTCTAGCGACAGGAATAGTAGCATGAGCATTCTAAAGACCTACAAGCAATTGCTACCCAGCTTTCTGCTTGTGGGAAAGTTGAGAAGTTGATATAACGACAAATATACAAATCCTACAGTAATACCATGATGTAGGAATAACATAAACAAACAGCTAAAATCAGTGACGCTAGCCCATACTCCATAACTAGACAAGATTCAAACCAGTGAAATCCTGCCCCCTGTTGAAATTTCCAGCAATAGGTGGCTATCGGCTACTAGTAGCATATACTAAAGGTGCAAGTTTCACTGTTTTACTCGACAAGCATGTTGAATTTTAAAAGAGCTACCAACCTCAATAAGCTTGACATCAATGCGATCACCAACTTTAAAAGCCTGCCAAAAAACATAGAGAATCGGATAAGTTAAACATGCAGGAGGAATCAAAGCAAACAAAACAAATTTGTGCTATATTTCCTCACATCCTCAGCTTTGGCCAACCAACTCGAACTTAACTCACTGATATGACATAAACCCTGCACATTGAGTTAAGCAAAACAAATTATGGCAACAAGATGATCAAAATAAAACTGTTTGTGCATGAAAACAACTCATTCATTCCTTAGAAGCCCAATGAGGCCATGCGAATTTGTCATTGATAAGTAGTGTTTACCCTTTGTGCATGTTATACATGTGATAAATATGTGGGAATGGAATTAATGAAGTAAGTTTTAATATCCGCTCACCTCACGTCCAGGTGCAATTTCAACAAATGCTCCGTATGGAGCAATTGATTTGATCTCACAGTTCCTGGCAATTGCGTTCCCAAGAGAAAAGAGTTTGATTAGCTAAAAGCACAAAAAATGGTTAGGGAGAAAGCAAACAGAGTAATTAGTTGAACCCAAAAGAAGCAATAATATACCGTGTGAAAATTATATGGATATAAAACCCAAGGGGATAAAACAAATTGACACCTGTAAATTTCTCCGACTTTTGGAACCATGGTAAGATTAGCTATTATAGTTTTTGACTTCTCTAAGCTTGATAAGTCCCTTGCACTAATTTTTACCTGCCAAAAGCATTTGTCCATAGTTAAAAAAGGCTAAAAGGCAAGTATCAGCGTTTCACTAAGTTTTCCTTACCGTGCCATCATCTTTAGCATCAATAGCATCCACTCCAGTCTCCTCAATTATGCTTTTTATTGTCTTTCCACCAGAACCAATTATTAAATTCACCTTGTTAGGTTTGACCTTGAAGAACAATGTCATAAAACAGCTTAGAACAGTATAGTTGCAAGAAAATATAAATATTGTATACACTTCATGAAGAAAAGACTAACCTTCATGATATGAATTAAGGGAGCATGTGGAGAGAGTGCCTTTGATGGTGGAGGCGAACATTTTGACATCTCATCTGAGGAAGACAACGAAATGTAACATTCGATGAAATAACTAAAGTTAATTTGCAAATAAAAACATGACAATAATGGCTGTTTCAACATAATAGCATTCTGTGGAATGGACTGGAGCAAACTGTTACTATTGTTGACTATCTAAGAAGAGAGAATTTGATATCCAAGAAAGCTCTAACCATAATGTGCCATTGACTACTGAAAAAAAAATTCAGTACTGACAACAGTTATCCAACATTGTATTTAGTGGGTGTGTTTGCAAATGATGTCATCAAAACTCAAAAGTGATCCATGTGAGAAAGACATGCACATCATTCTAGCACAAGAGGAAGCGGCTACTGCATATCCTGTTTTGCATGTTCTTTAATATGAAATGACACAGTCCTAGTCCACAAATATCACAAATTATAAGTTGACTTTGATGTTTTGTACACAATGCTGACAGGAAATTTTTTGTTCAGGTTTAAAATGAGCTCAAAACAGAACTCCAGCGAACATACATACATACATTCTTTAATATGAAATGACACAGTCCTAGTCCACAAATATCACAAATTGTAAGTTGACTTTGATGTTTTGTACACAATGCTGACAGGAAAACTTTTGTTCAGGTTTAAAATGAGCTCAAAACAGAACTCCAGTGAACATACATACATACATACATACATACATACATACATACATATATATATATATATTGCAGCTTAGTTATGATGTATCATAGGTTTACAGGTGCATGTATATTGAAATTTGATTACAATTTTCCTGCTTAGTGTCCACGAACAACAAAGCGAGATTGAAGGATAAGGACAGACTTACTTAAAATATGCTTTCTACCATCCCTAGCTTGAAGAAGTGCTTGTTCCATTACAGGTAGAGTTATCCCCACTACCTGCAACAGCATAATACACACACAGATAACTTCAATTTTGATGATATGCCTCCTAATAGCAAAGCTACAAGACAAATGCTTGGTAATCCATAGTCATTAGTAATTATAACCTTGATGTCCATTTGGAAAGCAGTTATACCATTTTCATTACCTGCAACCTGCATCCAGAAATTTTGGCTGGTCAAAAGATCCAAATGGCACTAAACATTAACCTCGCTACTGCATTTGTATATGACGGACCAGAATACAAGTTACACCTTCAAATCCATGTCACCAGAGGCATCTTCAGATCCAGTAATATCAGAAAGAATAAGTGGTGTACCATCTCCACCGAATTCCTGTGTATCAAGAACCAAACCCATTGCTATTCCAGCAACAGGGAACTTTATTGGAACACCAGCATCTTGTAGTGCTAAGCAACCTCCACAGACAGAAGCCATGCTGGTGATGTATCAGAGAAAAGTATTACCAACTGAGGAGAGTACTAGAAAGTATTTTTACACTGAAGGTTGTACTGTATGCAAGAAAAAACAATGCTCAGTTGTTAAATCTGTCAGAAACAATGAGTAAAAGATCAAGTTACCCTGCAACCTGCATACAAGGTAATTTTGTGCACCTGACCAGCTGTCAGAATCTATATTCTGACAACTCCAGTGGCAGGCGACAAGTAACAGAACATATGAAGGTAATATACAAGAAAATTATGGCTTGAGCGGAAGTCAAAACTCACAGAAGAGTGGTGCTGTAGTAGATGAGATCAAAGAGGATTGCCAGCAATGGCGGCTAGCGGGAGCTACGTGCATCTGACAGTTTTTTATTGAGTAGTAGATAATTCGGTTTTCTTGTACGGTAGGGTGGGTTAAGTTGGGTGGAGTAGGGTTCAAGCAACCGCGTGTACATATGTAATTTGAACTTTATCCTTTACTTAATGCAATGACACGCAAAGGTTTTGCGAGATCTCGAGAGAAAAATATACAAAAAAAAGTGGATTCAAGTGTCAACTCTATACTAATTTAGCACATTAAAATAATTGCAAAGTATAATCAAATTTGTTCTTCCCAGCAAAGACAACAGATTGCAGGAGCAAGCAAGCAGAAAATGAAGGGAAAGCATGAAATGGTTAGTACCTGGACGAGCCATTACTTTCGGTGATAGTACTCTCAACACGAATAGTGTAAGGAAAATCCTCTTCAGGAGGTAAAATTAGTTCCATCGCCCTTTCTGCAAGCATCCCGTGCCCTATCTCTCTCCTACTAGGTGCTCCAATTCGACCAACTTCACCAACAGATGATGGAGGAAATGAATACTGCAGTATGTAACACAACAAAATAGCTAATCACGAAGTGTAATATTGCTGTCTAAGCTTTATCGAGCACAAGTTTTATGAAGCTTGGACAGGAAACTAATTTATAACTGTTGCATGGGTCAAGTCAAGAATGAAAATACCAAGTATAACCTTCAAAAAGAACTGTATGAACTACAAAGTGGTACTTGTTATGAATACCGCTTGTATTGATCATGAGGCTAATGGGTCAATATATATACATATACAGGTATAGCATATATGTAGATAACCCCTTGTACAACTAGGGAAATACACATATAATAATAATACATCTAACACCCCCCCCCCTCTCAAACTTATGGTAGATCAACCACATGAAGTTTGGAGAGATAGAAGCTGTGCTGGACTCGTCTGTGCCTTGGTGAAGAAGTCTGTCAACTGAAGTTCTAAATGCACATACTGAAAAGCAACAACCTGGTCTTGCACCTGTGTCCGCATGTAAGAAGCATCAACACCAATATGCTTTGTAAACTCATACTTCACCGGATTTGTAGCAATACTAATAGCACCTATACTGTCAGACAAAAGAGAAATGGGTACATAAACAGAAACACCAAAATTCTCAAGTAACCACCGTAGCCAAGTAACCTCCGTAGTCAACAATGCCATAGCTCGCAACTCAACCTTAGCACTCGAACGAGAAACTAGTGTTTGCTTATTAGTCTTCCAAGCAATGAGAGAACCACCAAGAAAAACACAATAGGCGAAAAGAGACCGGTGATCAGAGTAATCACTACCTCAGGTGGCATCAGAATATGCTTGGAGCTGTAAAGAGCTGGAGCGAGGGAAAAATAGACGACGAGGGATGGTTCTACGAAGATATCGTAGAACACGAAGAAGATGACTATAGTGGAGATGAGTGGGAGCATAAACAAACTAACTCAAGATATGCACAAGATATGAAATGTCAGGACGAATGACACCCAGATAAACAAGACTCCCAACAAGGTGACGATAGCGAGTAGGATCAGTAAGAGGCTCACCATCAGTAGGCCGAAGATGGACATTAAGCTCCATGGGAGTCTCAGCGGTGTGCTGATCAGTAAGAGAAGCACAATCAAGAAGATCCTGGATATACTTTTCTTGGGATAGATAGAAGCCCTCAGGTGTAAAAAGAACCTCAACCCCAAGAAAGTAGCGAAGAGGACTCAGATCAGACATGAGAAACTGCTCATTAATACGCTCTTGACAAAAGTGAGGTACTGAGAATCATCTCCAGTAATGATCATATCATTAACATATAAAAGGAGAAATGTTCGGCAACGAGGCGAAGTGTGAATAAAAAGAGCAGGATCATGAGCACTGGCAGAGAAACCAGCTGCAGTGACAAAAGAAGAAAAACGATCAAACCAGGCACTAGAAGCTTGCTTGAGGTCGTAAAGAAATCGGCGAAGGCGACAAACCATTCCCTTAGGAACATAATACCCGGTGGTGGCTGCATATAAACCTCCTCATGTAGCTCACCATTGAGAAAGTCATTCTTGGCATCAAGCTGAGAGATGGACCATGCCCAAACAGATGTCACAGCAAGAAGAGTGCGAACGGTGGTCATGTGAGCCACAGAGCGAATGTCTTGTCATAATCATGACCATGCTCCTGCTGAAAACCACGTGCAAGAGACGAGCCTTGCAGCACTCAAGAGAACCATTAGAGTGGGTCTTAACCTTATAGACTCACTTGCACGTAATAGGAATAACACGTGCAGGAAGAGTAACAAGATACCACGTGTCAGTACGCTTAAAGGCAGCAATCTCCTCTGTCATCGCATGCTGCCACTCCTGATGAACAACAGCATCACAATAAGAAGTCGGTCCAGCAAGAGTCGCTAAACAAAAGCGTGCAGGAGGCCGAATAAACTGACGATCACGAAGAGCATATCGAGGAGAAAGGGTGAAGAAGATGACCCATCAAAAAAGATAGTGCATCAAAAGAATCCTTAACTCGCAGACGATGAGTGTAATAGAGAGAATCAGAACGAACAAGGCCAGGAGGAGCCTCTAGAGAGGGTGGCAGTGGCAAAGGAGACGGTGAAGGAGACACCGGAGAGGCCAAAAGTTGAGATGGAGGTGTGGTGGCTATGGGAGTGGCAGGAAAAGTCGGGAAAGAAAGAGGCTCGACAAGAGATGCTGGAGTGGTGGAAGGAGAAGGACGAGGGTAGAAAGGACAAGACTCATCAAAAGTGACATCCCAAAACCTCGCATCCGTCGGCCAACAGGATCCCAACAACGATAACTCTTATGCTCAACGCTATAGACCAGAAAAACGCACTCCACGAACTGAGCGGTCAACTTGGTGCGCTCACGAGGGCAAGAAAAACATAGCGCACACACCCAAAGAGGCGAAAACTAAAATAGTCAGCAGTCTTGCCACAGAGACGCTCAACTGGGATCCCACCCTGAAGGGCAGAAGAAACCTAAATATTAATCAGAAAAGTGGTAGTAGAAACAGCGTAAGTCCATAAGTGTGGTGGGACAGCAGAAGCAAACATAAGAGCACAGGCTGTCTCAAGAAGATGACGATGCTTCCGTTCAGCCACACCGTTATGGGCATGAGCACTAGGGCAAGAAAACTAAGAGTGCCCTGCTCAGCAAGAAAACTACGAAGGATTCCTGACAAGTATTCCCCAGCAGAGTCAGCACGAAAGACACGAATAGGAGAATTAAACTGAGTATGGATCATGGCGGCAAAAGTCTTGTAGATGGATAAAACCTCACTACGAGATGACATAAAGTATATCCATGTGTGACGATTAAAGTCGTCAATAAAAATTATATAATATCGATGGCCTCCTTTCGAAACGAAAGAAGCTGGACCCCATACATCAGAATGAACAAGATCAAAAGAACGTTGTGACACTAACTCACTGGAAGGATAAGGAAGTTGAAGCTATTTACCAAGCTTACCACTCTGACAATTTAGAGAAGCATCACCATATACAAACCCTAAAAGACCACAACGAAGTAAAGAAGATAGATGCGACCCGCAAAGATGCCTCAAACGATGGCACCACTGAGCAAAAGACGCAATGGAGGATGCAGTAGAAGCGGAGGCGATAAGAATGGCAAGGGTAGCGGAAGGAAGACAAAGCCAGTCAAGCTCCCAGAGACACCATGAGTCACGACGGCGAGGGCTAGTACCAATCAGAGTACTCGTGCGGCGATCCTAAACAGAACAAAAATCAGAATCGAGAATAACACAACCATGATCGGTGAGCTGGCCGGCAGCTATGAGTTGCATTGTTATTTTGGGAACATAAGAAACAGCAGGAACATGAAAAGAGTAATTCGAAATAGTGTCTCGTCTTGCAGCAGAGAGAGAGGCACCATCTACTGTCTGAACAGTGATAGGATCAGCTAAAGGATCAATGGAAGTCAGACTGTTAGAATGAGATGTCATATGAAAGGAAGCACCAAAGTCAAGAATCTAACGTGATATACCTGAGGAAGATGTAGAAGGTGGTCTCTCACTAGAAGATATTGCAGCAGAACCATACGGTGCAGAAGCAACCATGCGACACAACAGTGTGAGAAACTCCTAAGAATCAAAAGCATCAGAGCTCCTCTGAGAGGACGAACCACCAGTGCCCTTCGGAGGATGACCACCGCAACGTAAATCCTTCTTTTGTAGCAGAACTGCTCCACATGCCCATGCTTGTTGCAATAGGCGCAGTGGAGTCCCCTACCAACAGCAGCTGTCACTGGTGAAAACACAACGAATGATGGAACAGCTGTAGCAGGTGTAGAAGCTGGAGGAGCTGCCAGAACCAAAGGAAACGATTGAGACAATAGCAAACCCGCAACACGAAAGTGAATCTCCTCAGCACGAACTGCTGCAAGAGTCTCTAACAGAGTCACACGAGGGTGGCGCGCTGGCAACTGAGCACGAGTCTGCTCATACTCAGCCCGGAGACAGATCAAGAAATCGTAGATACGATGAAGCTCCTGGTGAGACTATTGACGTTGATAGCACTGACAAGTGTGGCAAATATTCGGTCCCAAAGAGTCAATCTAACACCATATTGCAAACAATTGGGCATAAAACTCGTCCACAGTGGCATCTTCCTGCTGAAACGGCTGCTCCTGACGCACAACAGAAAGATCAAGGAATCACCAAATAGCTCGTAGCGGTTGCGCAGATGTGTCCACATCAGCTGTGCTGAAACCAAACCAACTACATCTCAAGTGAGATGCACCTCCATGCTAGCAACTAGAATAGCAGAGGTACAGCATCCTCATCAATCCATGTCTTGTAGGTAGCATACTGAGTCTGAAAAGTCTCCATAGCATCCCCAAAAGCATCAGATGCCTCCTTGCAAGCGTTGTCGGAAGTAGTCTTCGAGAGCACAGGCTCGGCAGGTGGAGCAGGATGAGGCGGGCAAGGCAACTCGTCGGTAAGAAACTTCCAAAGGCGCTGACCACGCATGTAGAGACGCATATGCTAAAACCAATTCCGATAAATGAGACCATCGAAGATCACCGGGCAGTGAGGAACGAAAACAGTGCCTGAAGACATTTTTTATATAACCGAGCTAGCTCAATTATTTAGCAAGGCACTCGGCCTGCTAAAAGACCAAACGGCCCACACGGAGACCGTTAGGCCAAAGCCGCGCACAAGGCAACTAGGGTTCCCCCTGGCAACAGCGGCGGCGACGGTAGGATCAATGGCGACGACCGAGGAAATAGGCGACAGCGGCCTCGTGTGGAGGAGCGGCTTTGCGACAGCTCCCAGGCGGCGACACGGCTCCAGACGACACGAAGAACTCCCCCAATCCCGACGTTGTCCGGTCGACCAAGCGGCGGCTACCCGACGACAACGCAGCTCTAGGCTAGGCAGCGCGAGCTCGGTCGTCGGGCGGCGCGATGAATCCACAGCGGCCCTCGACGGCGCGATGATGACGACCTCACCCACGCCGAGCGACTCATCCCCAACTCCGATATAGTCGACTCGACCGGTTCTGGACGAGGCACAAGGCACGAATCCTTAGTGCGTCGGTGTCAGCTGTCGGTGGGCAATGATGGAGAGCGGCAGCGGCTAGCTTGAGAAGATCCCAACGGCGACGGTGTGAAAAATATCTGGACGACGGAGAAAGACGCAGAGGATCCGGGTGGGGCAGCTGCTGGAGGAACGAACCAGCGACAAAAACCCTAGGTATGGCTCTGATACCATGTTATGAATACCGTTTGTATTGATCATGAGGTCAATGAGCCAATATATATATATATATATATATATATGTGTGTGTGTGTGTGTGTGTGTGTAGGTATAGCATATATGCAGATAACCCCTTATACAAATGGGAAAATACACAGATAATAATAATGCATCTAGCAGTACTCAAAGGAGAAGTCACGACATATGGATAACATGTCAACTCATAGCCACCTCATGAATGAGATTACTATCTTGAATAAAAAACTAATATCTTGACAGTTTATGTCCCCTTAAGATCTACGGGCGAATTAGCTCGTGTACGATGCTACTATAGCAGAAGACAACACTCTCAACTGTGCGTAACACATGTTAAAAAAGGACTACTATAAGACTACATCATTATTTGTTACTGTGGATATTATGGGGATATGCTCCTGATCTTAGGATGATGTGACAATTGGCAATGGCGTTAAAGGTTTGTCGTTTCACGTGTTTTCGAAAATAACCGCCATTATCTTTTCGGGCCTTTGGCGATCGGCGGCGGTCAAACCGCCATAGTACGTCCGACCGGCCGATGGCGATCAGATCGCCATGACGGGCATCGGACCGGCTAGATTCAGAGGTTGGTGTTTTGAGCTGGGCCAAAAATAGAGGTTGTAGGCAAGAGAGGGGATTCTATTGCACTTAGTCTCATAATTTTTAGAGTCTCCAGTCAAAAGTTCTATTGGTTTGAAAATTCCAAGATGTTTGATTTTCGTGGGTCGAATTTGGCTAAGTCCCAACCAAGGTCGACCGGCCAGTGGAGCGGCCGACCGCCATGTTTGGCGGTCTACCGGTTTTCACTTGGATCGTCGTCCTTCGTGGCGGCGATGTTTGGTTGTTAGGTCAAAATCATGAGTTTCAGTGCATATGTGTTGTATGATGCATGTTTTGACTAACATGGGTCAAATTGTGAAGAACTTGTTCCCGGATTCGTTTTGCTTGTCTATTGTTGTGCAGGTTGCTTGGTGGTCAACGACGGTCAACGGCAAGGATGATCGGGACTAGGCTTGGAGAGCTGAGGCCCAGAACGATCGACGATGCCGGGTGAGGTCAATGAACTCAAGCGTGATGCAAGATGGACAAGGGTGACCTTCTGCCAACCTGTGGCGCAAGATGGATAAGTGTTTGCTGTATATATATAAGTGTTTGCTGTATGAGCTAGAACTCTAAAACAACTCGAACTAAAAACTGCAATTTGTGGATGTTTTAGCTAGTTGCGCAATTAGTGCTCCTTTTGTGACATTGGCCCTGTCAGAATTGCTTTGTTAGCTCTTGAATCTAAAATTAACCATTACTTGAGCTTCTTGTGTTTTTGATAATCTAAAACTGCTCTTGTGAAAAATGAAAAATCAAATCTCAAGATTGTCTTATGCTTAAATTGTGCCAAACTACTCTTACGAGACTGCATGTCAAAGACATGAACTTGGAGATGGTTTGATGATCCAGACGATCTCATGGGGACTGCGTGTCAGAACTGACATGAACCTCGAGATTTGTCGCCCTGGTAGAAGCTTAGGAAGAGTTTGTGGATAGCTCCTAGTCCAGGATCTTCTTTACTAAGATATATCTTTAATCAACTTCTGATCGAAGCTTAGGATGAGTTTGTGGATGGCTCCTAGTCCAGGATCTTGTCACTAAGTTAGACCATTAGTCAACTTCCATATTCAATGCAAATGAAAAACTGTTGAAAAATGGGCGTTTGAGAAATTTGAGCAAAATGATTCAATTTAGGACCTGATTGTCTCTTAATGTGGTCATTGTTAGCTTTTTTATCTCACTTTGACATTTTCACATAGCCAGTTTCATTTTAGGATCCCTGTTGATGAACTTGCTAAATTTGAAGATTTGCTTAAATTGATCAAATTTATTACTTTATATTGAGCTTTCGAGCTTAGCTTTGATATATATATCTTACCATGATCTTGCTAGCGCTGTTAGGCTTGATATGTTGTTTGTGTAATATTAGAAATGCTAGCTTGTTCTTTTGGGTAATCTCCAAAGCTTCTTGTAATCAAAAATTGAAAAATACAAAAATAAAGTCACTCCATTGCACTTCATGCATACTCCTTATGCTTCTTTCTCCATTCTGCATTTGTTATCTCTGGACGAGAGGAAGGCGTGATTCCTTGATGACTCTATTGTCAAAGAGGGAGAAGATATTTCAATGTTGTATAAAGGGGAGAAGATATAAAAATGTTAAAAAGGGGGAGAATTTGAAATTTTCTGAAATCTGAGGATCATAGTGAGGGGGAGCATTTGAATTGCATTCTTATCGTCTTATTGCCTTTTCTGAACTTGAATTGCATTTCTTAATCCTCACGATGATCAAAGGTCAATTGAACAATTGTTCTTTCATATGGACCTTAAGTGAGATTTTTGACTCTTTTCTGGAATTTAAAGTTTTTACGCTTTCTTTTGCCTTATCTCACTTGCCTATGCTATTCTGATGCCAGCTTGGTCATTTCCATTTCTTTCTCTTGCTTATGGACCGAGTTGTGCCTTTATGCGAAAACGAAAGTATTTTACTTTTCAAACCTCCAAATTACATTTTCTGGATTATTGTCAATGTGTTCATCAAGGGGGAGATTGTGGATATCATGGGGATATGCTCCTGATCTTAGGATGATGTGACAATTGGCAATGGCGTTAAAGGTTTGTCGTTTCACGTGTTTTCGGCAAAGAACCAATGTTGTCGTTTTACGGTCTCGACCACCGAGATGGCGGTCCGATCGCCACCTCAAGCGATCGGATCGGCGATGGCAATCCGACCGGCCATGACGGCGGTCGGACCGACCAGATTCAGAGGTTGGTGTTTTGAGCTGGGCCAAAAATAGAGGTTGTAGGCAAGGGAGGGGATTCTATTGCACTTGGTCTCATAATTTTTGGAGTCTCCAGTCAAAAGTTCTATTGGTTTGAAAATTCCAGAGGGTTTCAGATTTTCAGTGGTGAATTTGGCTAAGTCCCAATCGGCGGCGATCGCCAACAGTGGCGGCCGACCACCAGCCGAAGCGATGACCGCCATGTCAAGGCGGTCCCGACTTGCCACTTGGATCGTCGTCCTTCGTGGCGACGATGTTTGGTTGTTAGGTCAAAGTCATGAGTTTCAGTGCATATGTGTTGCATGATGCATGTTTTGACTAACATGGGTCAAGTTGTGAAGAACTTGTTCCCGGATTCGTTTTGCTTGTCTATTGTTGTGCAGGTTGCTTGGCGGTCAACGACGGTCAATCGCGAGGATGATCGGACTAGGCTTGAAGTCGAGGTCCGTAACGATCGACGATTCGGGTGAGGTCAATGAACTTAAGCGTGGTGCAAGATGGACAAGGGTGACCTTCGCAACTGTGGGCGCAAGATGGCGCAAGCGGCCGATTAGGTCAAGAGGCGATAAAAACGGCGCTTTAAAATGCGTGCGTGTGTGACCCGTTTGTTTTGGGCCTTAACGGGAGCACAATTGAGTCAAACTTCTAGAAGGTCTAAGCCTCCACTATAAATAGAGGGAGGTGGCTGCACCCCCCTCCAACCCTTTTGTTGTTTTGAAACCCTAATTTGCTTAGGGTGAGGAGATGTGGAGGTTAGGGTTCTAGAGAGTTTTGATTTGATTTTCGTGCTCTTGGATTGAGCATTGTCCTCCATTGATGGAGTGGTTGTAAACCCAAATCATATCAAATCAATCCAAGGAAAGTTTGATCAAAGTTTTGTCTCTTTGCTTTCCTTCTCTCTATTTGATGATTTTGAATCTTTCTTTGATCTGTGAGTTTTTGCTTGATTTCTTCCTGTGGTCTAGCTTGCTGTGACATGTGGGAACATATCTAGAATCATCTTGATCATCAATCACCCACGAGCAAGATTTTGAATCTAGTTTTCGTTTTGACTCGGTTTTGAACCTTCCTCGTCTCAAACGGAAAAGGATCGTAATTCTTCCAAGAATTTTCACAATCTTCGATTGGAATAGGTTCCTGACATCATAGAGAAGGTGTGTTCCAAGTTTCATCGAGTTTGGAGTTGTAGATCAAAAGTTACATCTATTTGTAACTTCGTTTTTCGGGCTGTTTGATCTGTTCATCAAGCCGGCGGTCAGACCGCCCAAGGTCACCGGTCCGACCGCCCAACACTTAGTTTTGTTTTAGTTTGTGTTGAATTTCGTTGTTTTGCTTCGAGGGTTAAATTGGATTCAATACTAGTCTTCCGCTGTATTGGTATATTGATCTTCATAGCTTCCATGGTTATTGGAGTAAAAATTTATTGAATCTATTATTTGTGAAAAAGTGAGCGTGCTCCTATTCACCCCCTCCCCCCTCTAGTCGTCTTTTCGGTCCAACAATTACTTTTCACAAATCTGCATTCGCCGGATCCAAAAATGTTTTCTAAAATCTAGATGAAAATGATTGCCCGAATAAATAGAACTATCTAAAAGCACAACCGAGCATTATAAATGACATTTTTTATCGGTGGAACTATATGAGGAACAATAAATATAAGATTTTGAACCTTAGAAATGGGGAACTGACCAAGCAGGAAGATATATCATTCAACCAAGACCCGCAATTCACATACCTGAAGATAGAAACTTTTTGATTCCTCGGTGTCAACAAGGTTATCAATTCGTTGTGCCATCTGATAGTCACCTAAAGTGACCACAGCCAGTGACTGTGTGATTGAACAAACAAAGTTAAGAATATATGGATTGCAAATTTAATGCATCAAACTCAAGCGGAAACAGCCTCTGTTTGAAATAAATCAGCAGAGATGCATACAGCTACCTTATTTGTTATTATGAAATCATGAGGATTAGTACCGATGAGTAATTGTTACACTTTCACGCCACAAAATTACAATCAATTGCTAGTTGCTGCACACTTGTTGAAAACTTGAAATTACTCTTCAAAATCTATTGCATCTACATAAGTGGCAACAAGTATTGATTGCAATAAGAAACCAATTCTTGGTTTCTTACAAATATACACGCCACATATATGAATAGAATACACATGCAAGATTCCTAAAAACAGCAGGAGGGAGCAAACAAGATTAGTGAGATAATAACAACGGGATATGACAGAAAAAAAACAAACAATAATACAATGATATGCTACGAGCAATATCTAGTATATTAGACTGTCAAATGAGGCGTATTACCTTACCTGTGTTTCCCCCCTTGTGAACAGTGCACTACCATGTGCTCGTGGAAATAATCCACATTGAGAATTAATGGGACGAAGCTCACAAGGACTCCGTCCATCACTTCGCTTTCCACCCTGAAGTTTGAGCAACATTCATGGAACTTATGAATAATTGTATCCTATAATAGTCGACAAGAAACTATCATTTCGATAGAAACATTCAAACATATATTTCAGTAGGAAGTCCATCGGTCCTAGAGTTCGAGCATGTAACATTACTTCCAAAAATTAGCCCAGTAATTATTAAATCTAACCATTAAATAATAGAGGAGTGTCTGGTGTTAGAATAGAGTGTTAGAATATGAATTTTTTTGTATTTCCTTATATGTCTTTTGTATTTCCTTATACATGTATGGCATATATCCCCTTGTACTCCATATATATATTGCTTATTAGGCCTCTTAAATATATACACAATATATTCATAACACGGTATCAGAGCAAAGATTCAAACCCTAGCCTACAACCTAGCCTTCAACAGCTTCCGCTGCCTGCTGCCCTTGGGAGGAGCAATCTCCGCTCCCGGGGGCGGCCACATTAGTCTTAGTTGTAGTTGTTCGAGCAGCAGAATCTTCTTGCCTCCTAGCCGCTCCATCCAGCCAACTCTTCGCCTGTCCAGATTCGATCTGGATCGAGTCTTCCTGTGCCGACGTTCTGGCGGATCTACAAGCGCAAGGACGTGGAGGAGTTTAGCAAGATGATCTCCCCCCAACGGGCCCGCAACGTCGTCGGCATCATCGGCTACTCTGCCAGGGACTTCTTCTTGGCTCATTCTTCTTTTCAAGCGAGCTTCCAGTCGCGCGGCCGGCAAAGCAAAGCGAGCCGGATCCACGCCGCCCACGACAGATTCTGCCGTCAAGTAGCCTCCAGCCTTTAGGCCCCTCTGCGCCGCCCCAAATCTCACTGGATCTACAGCTTCGTCACCGAGGACGTCGTCACCAGAGGACGTCGTCACCAGCTACTGGATGCACAACCACGGTTGGCACTCCGTCTACTGCATCACCAAGCGCGACACCTTCCTCGGCACCACCCCCATCAACCTCACCGACCGACTCCACCAGGTGTTGCGATGGGCGATAGGGTCGGTGGAGATCTTCTCGTGGAACAACATGTTCCTGGAGTCGTGGAAGCTCATGTTCCTGCAGCGGGTGGCGTACCTCAACATCGGCATCTACCCCTTCACCTCCATCTTCAGGATGGTGCGAGAGGCGGCGGCTCCATCCCGATGGACTTCCTACTGAAACATATGTTTGAATGTTTCTATTGAAATGATAGTTTCTCGTCGACCATTATAGGATACAATTATTCATGAGTTCCATGAATGTTGCTCAAACTTCAGGGTGGAAAGCGAAGCGATGGATGGAGTCCTTGTGAGCTTCGTCCCATTAATTCTCAATGTAGATTACTTCCACGAGCACATGGTAGTGCACTGTTCACAAGGGGGGAAACACAGGTAAGGTCATACGCCTCACTTGACAGTCAAACATACACCTCCATCCCAGCACCCCCGACATCTGAGCAACCCCAGATCGAGTCGCCGCCTCTCAAAATCGGCTGTCGCCGTGCCGCATGCCTCACCGCCACCGCCGCTGAAGCCGCTGCCGCATCGCCTCCTGGGCGCGCACAAAGGCCCTCAACCGCCGCTGGCCTCCACCAATGGGAGAGGGGGGTCGGCGTCGATTGAGAAAACAGAGAGGAGTCAATATCGGTGTCGATTGAGGATGGTGCGATGCAGAGGGAGTTGGTGGAGAACGAGAGAAGAAAAAAAGTAGTATTTGCTGCTCCTTTGAGTCCTTTGTCTTCCGTTGCGTCCTTCCAAGTCTGTACCACTCTATTTTTTAGTTCGTCTATCCCATACGAGTACACAAATTTATTGTCAGTCATAAAAGCATAGGAATTCCTTTTGCATGGTAACAGCCACCACTCTTCTCTTTGAGCCGTTGCAGATCGTAGAAGTCATTATGATACCGCCGCTCTCTCTGAGCCGCCGCCGCGCTTCTTCTGCACTGCGCCTCCGTTGCGCTTCTTATGCACTGCGCCGCCGCCGTCTTAGGTTTCGATCTGTGCCACCGAGCTTCTATCAATTCCCCTTCGGCTTAATTTGACAGATTTCTCTATTCTTATCGGTTTCATAATCTTCTTCGTCGTGTTGTCGCGGTCGACTTTGCTCCTGCTTACCTCTACTTTCTCAACCCCTGCGCCTTGTGCTTTATGGGCTGTCGCATGACCCCAGATGGGAGATCTTTTGATACTTGACATATTTTCCAAAGAGTTACACGCTACGACGACATTATTAAGACTCAGACTTTGGATTTTCCCTAGTTTAGTGTCAACCCTTTCCAAATGCAATGCTATTGCATACGTCTTACATTTAAAAGGGGAGTTAGAATATGAATCCTTTTGTATTTCCTTATATATCTTTTGTATTTCTTTATACATGTATGGCATATATCCGTTTGTACTCCCTATATATATTGTGTATTGGACCTCATGAATATATACACAATATATTCATAACATCTGGCAGGCATTTAGCTATAACAGCAGTACCTTCTACCTAGTACAAGTACAACTTCATTTCCAGCTTTTTCCTTTTTGGAAGGTCAGTGAGAGGACTGAAATACCGCTCGTATTTCTGCAGGCTTGCTGGGCTATTCACAACATTTTATAGGAATCTTGTCAAGGCTGATGAATCTTCCTAGTAATCCAAAACTTTGTATCTTATTTTTCAAGGCTGCAAGAAAGCCAGCCATTTTTTGTAGCAAGAACTACCAAAATTTGTATCTTATTTTTCTAATTCTTGCACAGTAGTGTCCAAACTACATTTCTGGCTATCTTGACATAGTCCATTGCCTTGAAGTTTAAGGCTACCATGCTTTCTATCTGATCATTCACCATGGCTGACTTGACTACCATGCACCAGAATTGCAAACAGGAAGTCAAGTATGCACATAAAAGCTAAATTTCTACCCAACAAACGATGTAATAGAAGCATGCTAACGCTAACATTTAGATCAAGAGATCATCTTAGCAGATTTGACCTTTAGATAATAAAGGCAATTTATACCTCTACAATCCGCTTTCGTAAAAATTTGGAAGAAACTTCCTTGAAGACTAGCTTGACATCAACTTCTGAGAATAACTACATAGAAGGAATACAGTGTGAATCAGTAAAAACTAAAAAGTGACAGTTGATCAATTGTGCATGAGATGCTGGATAAAAAATGTTACACAAAACAACAAAATAGAACATTGAGTACACTCCTATAAGATCTAGCAAAATTGTAAAATAGCCAATACCAGACATAGGCAAAGGCCTATTTATAAGATGATATTGCTAAAATTTTGACAAAGAAATCAATCATGGACCAATAGCTTCAGAGAGAACAAAACAACAACTATCACCTGACGGGGGGACTTCCTTGGCACTGGCTTGATGTGAACATCACCTTCATCCACTTCACCATCCACTATAACTTCATCCTCTTCTTCTTCTTCAACAACATCATCAAAATTTTCAACTGTTCCAGATGACTCATCTTTGGAAACATACCCCTGTTCAGAAAGTATCATTATTACTTTCTCCTCCAATGCCGAAAGAGCTTTTCTTCTGGGGATTTTTTCTTTTATTTGCAGTGCCTTCACCAACTCATCTCCAGAAATATCCTGAACAAGATTAGCAGTTGAAATCAGCAATAAGAAAATACAAAAGACATAAAGCATAACAAAATAAAGTAGATGAAATGGCAATGGCAAATGTTGTCATGAAAGGAGAAAGCATGTTGTATTTCTATCAATAATATTTTTTCCAACTGGGATTTTACTCAGTTGATGTTCTCATAATTGTAAACTATTTCTATCACCGGCTAATTTGGAACTGGCAGCCTTGGAAGGCCTAAGCGCATAAATAAAAGCACTTTGTTTTCTGGCAAATTATAACTCAGAAAAGAGGCTCATGGGAGATGTGCACAGAACCTACATTGAGACCAACTAATGCAAACAAGAAAGGTAAAATCTCAACACCATGAAAATCCAATCAGTCCACCTGACCACCAGCAAGAAGAATCTGGGAGAACAGTGATACTAACTATTTAATATCAAGGAGTGGCCATTGTATCATTCATATCAAGCAAATAAAAACGATAACACATGTAGGAAGAGAGGATAGAGAAGGACCTATATTTGAGATCTTTGGTCACAGCAACTGCTCACCAGTCGTCACAAATACCAAAAACAGTACATTTGTTGTTTTCACCTACTATAAGCCTATTAACAGCTTGAAATAGTTGCATATGCTATATACCTATCAACAGGTTAAAAGACTGCACATTTGGTAAAATAAAGAGATGTAGTATGTTCGTACTTCAACATGCCTGTAGAGTACAGGGGGTGGTAAATTGATAGCATCAACTATTTTCTTCTTTCCACAATTCCGGACAAGAACATCAATTTCCTTGCAGATTTCTCGAATTGCAACCTGATTTATACATTAAGTCAGAATCGAAGAAGAAGGAAAGCAAATATACTATAACCAAAAGGAGCCTTGATAAGATAAACAAGAAAAAAGTTGCATGTTTTGGGGACAGAGCTAGTATTTATTTAAGAACCAAATAAAACGATATGCATGGTTATTAAGGCGGTAAGGCGAGGCGAGGCGACTCACCCCCCTCACACCTTTTAAGCGGTAAGGCGCGAGGCGAGGCGACGCCTTAGAAATCCTAAGGCGACAGTGCAGAGCAGCAGACTGGAAGGCCGCAGAAGATCCCAACAGCAGTTGGAAGCCACAGAAGATCCCAGCAGGCCACGAAGATCTGGCAGGCCACACCGCCGCTGCCTGCCTCGCCTGCCCGCCGCTCACGCCTCGCCTCTTAACCTCCTGCTTCATCTCCGCTGCGCCACCTCTCCCTTCAGTTGGCATCCCGACCTCTCCCTTCTCTCTGCTTCTTTGCTGCTCGACGCCTTCCCTTCTCCCCGCCGACTCCGCCGAGGCGCCCCTCCCTCCCTTCTCCTCCGCCGACCTCCCCTCCTCCCTTCTCCCGCCGGCCTCCCCCCTCCCTTCTCCCACCTCGCCTCCCGGCGGCGGGGGAGAAGGGAGGACGGCGAGGCGGGAGAAGCGCCTCCTTCTCTCCCTCCCGACGCCGCCTCCTCCCTCCCTTCTCCCGGCCGGCGCCTCCTCTGCTCCCCGCCGCCTCGCTGCTCCCAACGCGCCGTCGTGCCTCCCCGCCTCCTCCTGTCCGGCTCCCGGCCTCGGCGGCGACAATGAGGCGACGGCGAGGCGACGAGCGATGGCAAGGCGGGGCGACGCCTTGACTCCTCACAGCGCCTTACCGCTTAGGCGACGCTTAGGCGTCGCCTAAGCGACGCCTTAATAACCATGACGATATGACGGAGATCACATCAGCTGAGTAGCTGACAAAAGAGGTTTTTAAATGAATGAAATCCTGGTTATTACACCTTGAGTCCTTGACCAAAAAGAAAATCTTGGTAACTTAGCATTTTGGGGTTCATTGTACTTGAACTTAGAAGAGGGTAAAATTACAGCTTCTTGCCAAAAAAAATTACATGTTACAGGGAACACAAATCCCTAATTTTATAACTAACTTTTGAGCAAAGACTTGATGATTTGTTGGTGGTTGACTGCACTGCTAACTGCTAACATCTTGCAATGAGATTGACTATGTATTACAAAAATTGATCATAATGTTTAAGCATGTCTTCAGCAAATTACATTATGGATAGCAATATCTTCTATCGAAAAGCATAGCATAATAATAAGTTATGAGCTAACCTGCCCTGTTTCCACAGCTTGAAGCAGCTTCTCCTCAGTGAGAAAATCACAGTAGCCCTATCAAGAACTAGTCAGAAATTAAGAGAAAAACTTAACAGAAACGAATGACTAGGAGTTCTAGGGGCAAAAATCAAGATAACTGAGCTAACACAGAGACTGAAAGCTTGGTTCAGCACATGAACCATAAATAACCCAAATTGGCATCTCTTTAAAATCAAGGGCAGAGAAGCATCAAGGAAACAACAAATGAACAAATGTAAGGAATATGTGATTGCCCACTGCATATAAGATAACAAGAGTGATAAAACAAACACGTACTATAAAAGTGATTTAAATTAAAAGTATTATAGCAATTAACATTTAGTTATTTTACTTTATCAGATCAACGAGATCTCGAAAAATATCTAGATTTTTTCGTATCAGCTGGCAGATAGTGAGATTAATGGGAAAATATATGGAAAGAATTGCAAATGCACACATACAATCATAACTAGTAAGAATGTACTTGATCTATCATTAGCTCACATACAGGAAAACATCAACAGGCACAAATGGTAAGGATTAAGGGGAAGTTTGGTTTGAAGCCAACAGTTGCCAAAATTTGGTATAGCATTAACCATATTTGGCAAGCATTTGGTTTGCTACCAAAATTATGGCAAGAAAGAGTAGCATTGAACCAGTAAAGCTTACATCTTGTATTCTTGTAGGATTACATGCTTCTAAATTGATGATAGAAATGATGTCAACTTCTCATCTCCAGAGATTATTTCAATGCACAAAGTTTGTTTTGTAAGGAGACAAATAGGAAAGGGGAAAAAATATGTGCAAATAAAACTTCAGCACAAACCTCTATCATCAATATGGCACTGTTGGTCCCAGCCATCATCAAATCCAACTCTGAGTCCTCCATTTGTTCAGTAGTTGGGTTAACAACAAACTGATCATTAATCATACCGATTCTTACTCCAGCAATTGTTTGTTTATTTGGAACTTCAGAGAGTGCACTGCAGAGAAAATTTGGTGATAAATAAGAGCAGCTACAAGGTTAAAAAAAATGCACAAAAGAAGAAAATATTATTTCAATATTTTCCATTAGACCTACACGGCTATACCAGCAGCTGTGACAGCCAAGCAATCGGGGGAATGAATACCATCATAACTGAAAACCTGTAATAGTAAGACTATCTTATTTCATCATATGATTAATGGAGTTCATCAGAAAAACAAAATCAAGTAATTGGTGGAATAATAATCAGTTATTCACATTGTGCTCAAACTTGAAACTGATGATACAAGTTCTGTATGGAAGTAAAAATTGATTAGATTACCCAGGATAGAATCTGAGTTTCGTAGTAGAAGCCCTTGGGCATAGTAGGGCGTAGGGGCCTGTCTATCAATCTGCATACTAAAACCTGTGATTAAAAGTAAAAAAGAAACTCTAATCACCCAACAAATATAATAACGGCATAGAGTAGAAGTTCTTATAGTGAACCTCATGGTCTTTTGCCCTTCCTTCTCGTTTGAAGAAACCACCACTGGATTCAGTGGACAAATAGAGTAAGAGTGAATGAAATATTGAAATACACAAACAGATGACAGATGATGACTGCATTACTGCAACGACAAGAACAATTTCGGGTTTCTGTACCTAGTTCTTCCAGCAGCTGAAAGGCGTTCTTGATAGTTAACTGACATTGGGAAAAAATCAGAAGGATCGCTTGGAGTATCAGCCAGACAAACAGAACAGTAGACAACCTGCCAATGCAATTAGAAATTCCAGTTAGGTATACAAGGTCTTAATGTTGAAATTATAAACTTTAATATGCTTCTGTCTTCATCATTTTAAGCTAGAGAATAGTGATGAAGAACATAGAATCGCAGTCTTGAGTTGAACATGGGAACAGGCAAAATGGTGGTTCGCATAGGCAAATTTGCTGTCCTCGGGAAAGGCATGCATAAATTATGACAACAACAGAAGAACCAAGGCAGGTCAATTTGGTTGCACTGCACCCAGCCTGTCTCGTGGCAGCCTAAACTTTGGGAAAAACCAAGAACTCAGGTTCTGGCTCTTCCCACTGCATGAAATGAATACAGTCAATACACTATGGAACTGCTAGTCTAACACCCCTTTTGTCTTTGAAATATGTAACTACACAAGGCATAACACAACCATAACCAATTACACGGTAATAATTAGTGTACTCATAATAGGACGAGTAAATAGTTCAAATGTTGCACCTTGAGAAAGAACTATGAGAAGATTAAGAACCCATTTTAGCACAACAAGGATAAAACTTCATGTGGTATCAACGGATTGAATAGTCTGCCTCACGCACTTTGGCATTCAGAGCAGCGAAAAAAATGATGCCTTTTCACATGTACTAATTCTTAAACCAGGCACGACGATATCAAATTCGGACTACTTACTGTTTCACCATCTGTGACCATTAGAGAAGCACTCGCTTGCCTCCCAATGTGGCCCGTCTCCACCAATATCTGGTAAACAAAAAACCCTCCAGTAAAAATCATGCCCACGCTGTGTCAAACAACTGAACCCAAAAGGATAAAAAGCGCAACAACTTCCATGAAAATAACAATGAGCACATGACCAGACGCATTGGGTGGTCTTAACTCTTAAGAACAACCTGAGAAACCACACTTAGAACTGTATATTAGTAGAGCACGCAGCAACCAGGAATCCACACAAGCACACAGCGTACGCTACAATTCACCGTGCAGAAATGCCCAAACGCACGATGACACAAACGCGTGAAAGGCTCACGCGGCAAAGTTCAAATCCCCCAGTATTGAAACAGAGCAGTGCGCCGGAATTGAACGAACGGTAGGAGCTTAGTGACTCACGTCGCGGTCGCCGACGGGGATCTTCACGGAGAACTTGGTCGGGCCAGAGCTGCTCGCCTCCGCCGCCACCGCCGCCGCCTCTCCGACGGAAGCCCTAACCCTAGGCGTCCTCAGATATCGCCTTCGCAGGCAACGCGACGAGGCACAAGCGAACGGCGCGAGGCGGTGGAGGCGGGAGAGGGGGAGCAAAGCGTGGGGCGGCGGCGCGGGGTGCGGGGGAGCGAAGGCGAGGTGCGGCGGCATCGGCGGCGGGAGGATGTGGAGCGTGGCGGGCCTCGCGAGCATCCCGAGGCGGTGGGAGGGAGGCGAGGCGAGCTTGGGGTGGAGTGGGAAGGGGAAGGGGGAGGAGGCGGGAGGCGGGAGGGAGACGAGAGGGTGGCGACGCGCAGAAAGAACCTTATCGCTTTCGGGTTCTTTGGTTTCGTTTGTGTGGGTTTTAAATTAGTTTTTTCTTGTCTGGGGTTTCGGGGTGACGCAGTTCGAATTTTAGACAAGGGTTTTCCGGGGTTTTAGGAGGTTGCAGCGGGAATTTGTTGAAATACCATATAAATTTGGATAATAATTTCAGGACTCCAAGCATAAATAACTGTGATATATAACACGATCACGGTGCTAATTTGGTATTAAAAAAATCGAAGAAACAATTGGCAACATAATATAACAACAATTGAATATACAGGATCAGATAGTGTACAACTCTACGGACATACCGATAAAAGTAATCACATATTAGGATACTAATCTGGCGTGAACTGTTGGGAGTACCTTGAACAAAATGTTGTAATCCTCCAGAGAATTAGGATTAAACTATCAAATGACAATAAGTTGTATTAAAAGAAAGTATTATTTTACACAGTAACCGAAGGAAATAAAAATAATTTGGGACCTTCGTTCATATAGCAAAAAGCACTTGCGAGTAGAACAATTGATAATTTATGTGCTTTAGTAACCAATAACCTAGGAAAAATAGCACCGCGAGGATGGAAGAAGCACAGGGAGCATGCAGGGCAATCATCTAACACCCAGCTTTTTGTTGTGGGAGCAAATAATTAGGAGTAATTGCAGTTAGTGGGTCGATTGTATAGATACATAGGATACTTGCTGCAAACAAGATGTTACTGTCAAATTTTGGCAAGGCAAAATATAGTCAGACGCATCAACAACACAGAGGCGGTCAAAGGTGGAGTCAATGTGGAAACTCCAGAGGAAGGACATGCGACCGTGTAGCAACCAATAAGAAAAAGTGGCCAAGGAAAGGTTTGCAAGAAGACGGGATCGACACAAATACATATTTTCAAGAAAGGAAAAGATGATGCGAAAGGAAGATGTCAAGGACGAAGATGGAAAGAAGAGAAACTGTGCCGATATGAAGGTCAGAGTTAGAATCCATAGTTGAGTCCATTGTGTTTAGGAGTAGATGCATCGGCTATATAAACTTTATATCGGTTGACAGGCAAAAGTGCACACCTTTACTACTTTTTTCTGCATTTACCTTTCCTTGCCCTTATGAGTAGCTTGTAGCCAGTAGAATCTTTCCTCTATAATCTGTTGTTGATCAATATTGTTTTGCATCGGCGTGTCGATTTACACCTACCTGAGAGTTGCCTCTGTTCTCTATTGATTCGCATCAACGTTTTGACTAGAGATCGACTTTCGCCCTTCAAAATCAGGCTACTTCTGTCGGTTCCCATTCTTTGCCGGTTTGCTGAAAAATTGGTTGGCGCGTCCGTCGCATACCTCACCAAGAAACACCCTCCGTAGGGACGCGGTGTTGCGGTCTAGAAAAAATCTTCGAACTGCAACACAAGATAATGGACTTGGTTTTTTGCTGCATTTTTAAAGGTTGATTGCTTTTTTTTAATCTTGTGTTGTTTTTTTTCTCACGGTAGGAAGGCTATACTGACTACGTGTACTCATGCTTTGTCCTAAGAGTTGCAAAATATTGAAATTCAACTAGAATGAAATCCGCGCCAATTGGCACGGTAGGCTGCGCTTGTGGGTTGCTACTGTAGGATCGTGGAAAGGCTACGATAGCACAAAAATTTTTTTACCACGCAACCAAGGAACCTCCGCTAGTAATGGATCACGAGATTACCACTAGACGTGCCGACTCGTAGCGGAAGTAGAATCGATGTAGCGAGTTGATGCTGTGGTGGTCGTACTTGTCCTGCGTCTTCTCCTCCTGCTCCGATGATCGTCACGAGTTGCGGATCGTCCTAGTGCTGATACTTCGCAACAACACCTTCAAGGTATCCACACGTACGGGGGCAGAGACACCACACGCTAGAGTGCTAGCGCCGGCGGCGTGGTTGAGGAAGGCGTGGCTATTAGGGTTTCGAGAATTCTTCAAAAGTATTACTGCACCCCTTGCTGCCGTCCCTCTATTTATAGACATCCACAGTGGGCCTCGAACTTAAGGCTCATTAGGAACTCGTGGCCTACGAGAATTCGGAACACCATCCAAATCAAACACTTGCCTTTTAAGTGTGTGACTCTATAGTTTCATGTGTAATCGGTTGTGACTTGGAAACTCTTTTCTGACCACAAGTCGTCAGCGGTACCTAGCAGTACATAACGATTTCTGAACACATATAGAATATATCGGACGAACCTTAATGCAATATGATATAAGACCAGATCCTTATCATTTACGATCAGCTCACACTTAGTCACGACCAGTCCATACTTAGTTACGACCAGTTTGTAACTCCTTCCGACTAGTTGGTGCTTACGTTCGACCAGCTTCGACCAGTCTACAACCAGCTCATATCTCCATACAACCAGTTTACGATTAGTTGTGAGACCATGTTCGACTAGTCTATGACCAATCTATATCTCTATACGACCAGCTCGTATCTGGTCGAACCGGACGACCTGTTTGTGTATTCTTATTTTGTCTTACGATATCTGGTTGAACTCTAGGTGAGATAATTTGTCATTTGGGACTGTTCAATACTTTTTCAATCAAGTGTCGAATAACTTCATGTGATCGACATTTCGACCACTAGTGGTATGGTCATGCACTTTCTTTATCTGACCACAACAAGGGGCCCAGAGACATCTCTCCTGTTATGTTAGGAGGGGCAAATCCCATATCCGATCAGTCATATTCCTCCGTATGTTTCATAGCATACCCGAAAAGCTACCTTTATAACTACCCAGTTACGAGTAGCGTTTGACAACCCCTAAGAGTGCTATTACACATGTAGGAAATCATGCTGATTTCAGGTCTAAGGATTATACATCATCATTGTTTGAGACCAACTAATGACACATAGAATCATAACAATCTCAATAGTGTCTCAAGGTGGGTCTTATCCAATACTGTGTTCTCTAACACGTGTCTATATTATTAGTTTGATATCTCCATATTTTTGACCTGTGAAACATAGTCATCAACCAATACATATGCAAGTCTATTCATATGTATCCTCGTATATTTCCGACTAGAGAACGTTTAAGAATAATCATCGTAGAAATACAGAGTTTCACAATCAAGTTACATACTTGATAATAAATATTAACGATATTATTCCAGAAACAAGATAACATATTATCCAATGTTATAAATATAATAAAATATAATCATCTCTATAATTACCTCTAGGACATATTTTCAACAATTACATATTGCTGACAAGCTGTGTGTGTGTGTTTGAAGCGATCATTCTACTGATGTTCAGTCGTAGAACAGTAAAAATAATAGCCTGCACACTGGATGGACGAAAACTGTATTAAACGGAAAGCTGCTTACTACTGTATCAAGCAGGGCAACGAAAGAAAAGAAAGCCACCATACTAACACATGAGCACGACATGGTACTAAAGATGGGTACAATTACTGAAAGCAACTGGTGTATAAAAACTATGCCAGATAACCTCGATAGTGCTTGCTCCAGGACATATATTTTCATCTGCCGTGCTGACACTGCCTCTGCCTGGTGTTTGGGGCTCTACACGGACAACAGAACAAAGTCGGCCTCAACAATTCCATCTGTGCCGTAAGGGAAAAGAGAGAAAAAGAAGAAGCTGGTTCAAAGAGGACGAAAAAAGTTAAGGAAAACCAGTACAAAACAATACTTTGGCTTTGCATCTGTCCATGTAGTGTTGCCAATTTATGACAAAATGTGCATGAAGAAAATCAGTGCTGGGACAGGCTTAGTTTAGTGATAATGACAGTGCAGAGAAAATAAGTTGCCTAGAACAACGGAGAATGTAAATTAGCTTGCTAACAGGAAACACACTGATAAGGTAGGAGCCTATTTAGAGAATGGAATATCACCCTGTGCTAAAAAGGAATGATATCAATTAGCCTTTTAACAGCCTTCTCTTCAAGCTGTGACTGGACCGTTGTTGTTTGAGCACTTTGGCTAGAAAAGGCAAATATCTTTGATTAGCTCAAATCAATCATGTAAGCTGCACACACCAGCACGAAGTCTGGATGAGAAAACACATAATAGCGAGATAAGGAGAAGGAACGAGAGAATAGGGATAGCATAGAGGGAAGCATCGTACCTGGCCTGGAACACGTTGATGTCAGGTATATTGATGCGACAATATGTGTTTCGATCTTTCGGTGAGAAGGATAACTCGATTTTGATGGAGACGACTCTCACGATTCGACTACCAATCGCACACGACCAATACACCCGGCAATCGCTGAACCAACTCCAAGATCGTTATCGACCTTGCTAGAAGAACGATCGATCTGACCACGAAGGTCTATTCCTGCATGCAATCGAAGAACACGCAAGAACAAGATAATAAGCAATCTGAAATTGCAAATAAGACTGAAATATTTTATCAAGTTGGGATTCTGCAGCGGTATTATGGTAGTCAAATTGACCTATACACGAAGTTGCAGTGAAGCTAACTTTTAACTAAATAAAATTCAAAAAACTAGAGGGATGCGACCTCCTTATATAGGGAAGTGGGAGCCGCATATAGCTAATAAAATAGAGGGGGTACTATTTACAATATTATTCATATTTGAATAGTACTTTATGAACAGTATATGTCGCCTAGGGTGGGGCCTTCCCTTGGGCCCAAGCATTACAAGGTTCAATTTGGCCTAAGTAGGTGATGCAGCACATTTTTTTAGTGATTTTGGTGCCCGCAGAAGGAATTTGAAGGTGATGTTAGATACATTGTAAAGAGGACGAGATAAACTTTCTATCAAGTACTCGTGGAGCTCAAACGGACTCCGTATGTGAAAGTTATGCACGTTTGAAGTCAGTGCTGTCTCCGGAGGCCGAATTGGATTCCAAAATGTGTTCAGCTCGAACTGTTGCTTAGCTTGGACAAAAAGTGATGTGATGCTGCACAAATATACATTTTCATCGTTAGGTAGCATCATATAGTTCATATAATATAAATACACTACTAAAATGAGCTCATCTAATAATTTAAATGAAGTGTACGAACTTTTATAATTAGAATAGCAAGCATATGAAATATAATTGTATTTATAAAGGGTCATATCCTCGTCATATATCCTTATTTATGTACCACCCACAGGTTGACCTTCCACTGAGACTTTTCTCACCTAAAATTTCATACAAAATGAGTAGAAGTATCTATGTCAGTAGCTAGCAGTACGCACAGTATCTGAGAAGAAGTATCTATGTCAGTAGCCAGCAGTATGCTAACCGGAGAAAGTGAGGGCCGCAGGAGGCCTCTGAATGGAATAACTATCAGTGAGACTAACTATTTCAAAGTGAAAACAACATATGTCACCAGGGTCATACGTGACCAGGGTTTTGATTACTGATTTTGATTTTTTACCGGAGGTTACCGGTAGAACCGATTTTGCCGATGATCGAAAAATTTCGCCCAACATTTTCAAATCAAAATTTGAATTTTTCGAAGTTAAAATGAAAGGGAGTCAAATTTCTCTTATATTCGACAAAATTAAGGAAAATACAATTTTTTTGGGGCCGGTTTGGACTTTTACCGGGTACCCGGTAGAACCAATTTTGTCGAAAATCAGTTGGTTTTCGTCTGGTAATCAAAACCCTGCACATGACTACGTGAGGAAATAATTCCAGCACATTGTGTGAGGATAATTGCACAGTGAAACAATGCAGGCAGACCAACTGAAAAATAGAGTGGGGATGGCTTGATAACATAAGTACTAAGATGAGGCAGGAAAAATAGCACCGCCAGGATGGAAGAAGCACAGGCAGGGCAGTCATCTAACGCCTAGCTTTTTGTTGATAACGTGGCTCGTTGTGGGAGCAGATAATTAGGAGTAATTGCAGTTAGTGGGGTTGATTGTATAGATACATAGGATACTTGCTGCAAACAAGATGTTGCTGTCAAATTTTGGCAAGGCAAAATATAGTCAGCCGCATTAACAACAAAGAGGCGGTCAAGGAGGAAGGACATGTGACCGTGAAGCAGCCAACAAGAAAAAATGGCCAAGGAAAGGTTTGCAAGGAAGCCGAGATCGACACGAAGACATGTTTTCAAGAAAGGAAAAGCTGACGCGGAAGGAAGATGTCAAGGGCGAAGATGGAAAGAAGAGATATTAAGGTCAGAGTTAGAATCCAGAGTTGAATCTGTTGTGTTTAGAAGTAGATGTATCGGCTATATAAATTTTATATCGGTTGATGGGCAAAAGTGAACACGCCAACCTTTACTACTTTTTTTTCTGCATTTATCTTTCCTTGCTCTTATGAGTAACTTGTAGCCAGTAGAATCTTTCCTCTATAATTCATTTTTTGATCAATATTGCTTTGCATCGATGTTTCGATCTGCGTCGATTTACGCTTACCTGAGAGTTGCCTCTGTTCTTTATTGCTTTGCATCAACGTTTCAATCAGAGATCGACTTTCGCCCTTCAAAATCAGTCCACTTCTGCCGATTCCCATTCCTTTGTTGGTTTGCTAGAAAATCAGCTGGCGTCCGTCGCATGCGTCACCAAGAAGTACCCTCCGTAGGGACACGGTGTGACGGCCTGGAAAAAAATCTTCTAACGGCAACACAAGATATGGACTTGGTTTTTTTGTTTGGTTGCATTTTTAAAGGTTGATTGCGTTTTTTAATCTTGTGTTGTTTTTTTTTCCTAATGAGAGGAAGGTTGTACTGACTACGTGTACTCGTGCTTTGTGCTAAGAGTTGTAAAAGATTGAAATTCAACTAGAGTGAAACCCACGCCAATTGGCGCGGTAGGATGCGCTTGTGGGTTGTTACATATTTGCTGGCAAGCTGGTGTGTGTGTGAAACGATCACTGGATGGACTAAAACTGTATTAAACGGAAAGTTGCTTACTACTGTATCAAGCAGGGTATCGAAAGAAAAGAAAGAACCTCCATAATAAACATGAGAACAACATAGTACTAAAAATGAGTACAATTACTGAAAGCAACTGGTGTATAAAAACTATGCCAGATAACCTCGATAGTGCTTGCTCCAGGACATGTATTTTCATCTGCCGTGCTGACACTGCCTCTGCCTGGTGTTTGGGGCTCTACACGGACAACGATCGATGTTCCTGGCTCAATATTTCTTGAAGGCGCGGTTGACAAAGATCGGAGGCATATCGTTTGCAGAAGATAACTAAGAGGAGCGCATATCGTTTGCAGAAGATAACTAAGAGGTGCTCAACGCACCATAAAAAAAGGAATGCACCTACTTTCGACAATAAGTATCAACCCTACAAACTTGGAATGAATGGGTGCTACCTCAACAAACTCTTTTCTGCGAATCGACATTTTTGTGAAACAATGGACGCTATCTCGCTCGGTAAATCAGTGTTTGCGCGGGCAGCACGGATCACTCCAGCCTTTGGAGTTCGACCAACCGCTCGGTTCAACTAACTGCTCATTTTTGACCAGTCTCTGGAGTTCGACCAGCCACTCAGTTTGACTAGCATCTCATTTTCGATCAGTCTCTTAAGTTCGACCACCCGCTCGTTTCGACCAGCCTCTGAATTTCGACCAGTACCGCTTGTTTCGACCACCCTCTTAGTTCGACCAGATCCTCCGACCAGGCCCGCCTGTCGCCACCTCCTCGCCTGGTCACCGTCTTCCTTGCCGTGCTCATGCCGCCAGCACTCGCGTGCATCACCGCCGTGGCATAAGTCATCGCCCAGCGTGAATCCCGCCCCTTTTCTCTCTTGTCGTGTGCGCATTAAATGTCACCTACATTGCGCCTGCTTTCCCTCTTGTGTTCTCCCCCACCTACCCCCGTCACGCCGGAGCGCACGGAGGTCCAAAGTCGCCATGCCTCGTCGCCTAACCATCCCCTCCCTATCCTCGACTTGATCATCGCAGTAATAAATGAATCGAGTTCACCTCGCTGGCCTCTACTCGCGTGTCCTCCACCTCTGGCCTATATAAAGCCTTGGAGCTCCATCTTCATCTCATTTAGCAACCACCTGAGCCCTCCCCTGCCTCCTATCTACCTCTTCTAAGCCAAGCCCAAAGGTTGCGCTAAAGGTCCATTTTCGGTCGAGACATCGCCATCGTGTTTCTGCGTTCCAATGCCACCCTCTTCTTTCCATCTGCATCCGAGTATGCTTACGATGCTTGAGGATGCAATCCCCTAACTCAATTTTTGTTTTCCTATTCAGGGGTGGTTCGAATTTGAGTTTTCTTCAAACTCGGTCGAAACCAGTTCCTTCTTCCCCATCTCGGATGAGCCCTCCTCGGCGATGTCCCCTCGTAGCCGTTGCTCATCGCCGCCGTCGCCATTAGCAGGCTCCAAGCTTCTTGCAGCCATCTACGACCATCTACGGTGCGTACAACCACCTACGACCTCTTTTGACCACCTTCAAGTAATTTCACTTTGCCTCGTAGGGGCTTTGCATGCGTTTAATTGCTTAGTGTGCCGTCATGGGCCACATCGACGATGGCCAGCACGACCTCTTGTAGTCAAAACTCTTTCCGACCACGCGATGTCGAACCTCCTTACGACCATGTCTACGATCATGGCTACGACCAGGTGCATGACCAGGTAGTCGCGTAGTCGAAGCTTCTTCCGACTAGGTAGTTGAAACCTCCTTTCGACCACCCATAGTCGAAACCTCCTTTCGACCAGGTAGTCGAAACCTTCTTCCGACTGTAGTCGGATGAGCGAAGACGAAATAAACGATTACTCAAAATAAGCGATGCTTGAAACCATCGATAGACTCGAAGCCAACGATTTCTCAAGTCTATTGTCGGATTTTCTCTTCCAACAGAAATGGTTGAGGCTATATCTTTCGAATACGAACTCCAAATCGAACAATTTTTATTTCTAAATTCATATTAAATCATGCTCTACCACCTATGGAAATTTTATGATTTTAGGAGGATTTTGAATTTGTGAGTTTATTCGGTGCTGCCGTTCTTATCGGTTCCTTGCGATTCTTTTGTTAGGTTTCGACAATTCTATTATATAAGAGAGTGATCCTCTGCAGCAAGTTGAATATCTCCAGCAAGGTAAGCAGCCCTCCTTTGATCATATTGCTCTTATTACTTTCGGTAAAATTATCTTGATTGCAAATGTATGTATGCATGTGCTATTTTGATGTTAATTTTCGTTAGGAGTAGCTAATCTGAATAGATGCATGAGTTGTAGGTGAATGTTCTCATTTCTACTGAGCCTAAGTTAGATTTGGTAATGATTTAGAGCCCGATGGATGGACTCTGGTCATTTATATATATGTTGTATACAAGTCAGTTGCTTAGCAATGCTTAGAACGGTAGAATGGGGATCGTCGCTTCGGCAGTGGTTTTTGTATCATCATTCTAAATACTTCAGTTAGGGTACTCATGTGTATAATGTATTTGAAAAAAAAACTAAAACTAAAAATAAAACGTTTTGGACTCGGGCAAATGGTTGTTGGTGTGGTTATTGGGTGTGTGGCTTGTGTCCGAGTCAACAAGGACTGAATTACTTGCACCATTGATCCAAACACCTTTGAGTGCAACCACATGAGGGACATATGAGACCTCTCGTGACTTAGTACTTTGGCGTGCGTTAGCTTCAGTCGCAGGAGGTTGTGCGTGTGCTGTTAAAAAATATTTTTGTGTGTGTTGGGTGTGCGGGAGTGGGTTCCTGTCCAAGTTCTCCATACCGAGGGGCATCGGTAGTTGTCTGAGGCTTTACCCCAAGGGGTAGTTGACCGAAGCTTTACCGATGAATCCAGTACAACGTATGAGTTTCCATCCATACAGGCGACTCGTAGCTAATGCATTATATTGGAAAACGTCTCGTAGGACTTAGATCTGCCGGCATACATAAGGAAGTGTGCTAAATAGCTTGGCACAAGAAGCAGTCTGACATGTGGGTAAAGTTGTACATCCCTGTAGGGTATAATCTATTTGAATAGCCTCATCCTAGGATATGGACACGTTTTGTTATTTTCCGCAAGAATTAGACTCTACATTATGATAAAACTGGAAATCGGGTGGTACGAATGGGTAATTTGTGCTATGTTGTGGTGGATGTTGGGAAGTCACCTCTAGGAGGTTAATTATGTTTATAAATATTGTCTCTCTGTTATTTAAACATGTAAAAACATATTTACATAATTGCTTTACAATCTACTCTATTGCAAAGAAAACTGCTTTATGTTGAAAACTGCTTAGTGTAGTAGCCATTCCTTTGATACATGAATGCATCTATATATTCTTTTGCTTGTAAGAATTGCGAGTACAACTGTGTACTCAACCCGCTTCTGCAATTTCAGAGGAGGTTGATCCCCAAGGGATCGAC
Source organism: Hsuehochloa calcarea (assembly GCA_036346395.1). Taxonomy (NCBI): domain Eukaryota; kingdom Viridiplantae; phylum Streptophyta; class Magnoliopsida; order Poales; family Poaceae; genus Hsuehochloa; species Hsuehochloa calcarea. The sequence goes on from CM070606.1 coordinate 5,256,109, forward strand.
TTTTGTGAGACCGACTTCGCGCAGGATGACTAGCTCCGCAGGTTCTGGTTGGTTGCCTTATGGGTAAGGGCAGATGATTGACTTTTGTTTATCGTCATCTTGTGGCTTTTGTTTCTGTTGCAACTCAAATTATTTGTCATGTCATTTGGCCGGTTGGCCCCATTTTGTGTAATATGAAATTCGAATGTCTTTTGTGTTGTAAATTATGATAACCCGGTATTGTAATAACTTGTGTATGAAATTGATGCTTTATTTTTGTAAAGGTGTATGTGTACCGCTCTTAGGAGGTATACGATACATCGAGAGAGAGATATTTGAGTTGTAATGCTAGAATCAATCGGATTGTTAAGTATTACAAGTTAAATACCCCGGGGTCCCATAGTTGTCCCATGCCAGGAGATGTCTCAACGGTTGATGAATTGCGCACGTTTGATGACAGTTATTGCCAGAGAGACATTCCTCCCAAATCTATCTTGTAGTTACTCCAGAGACAGATATTACTACGTGCAGTTATATTAGAGGACAACAACATATATTTAACTATCGTGTATAAATAAACACAACGCATAAGGTCCCTAGTCGATTGAGTCTACATGTCTGTGGAATTTATCGGCCATAGAGTAGTCGCGGTTGACTTGGTCGTAGTAAAGTTTATGACCATGAGGTGATCGTAGTAAGGCTTACGATTATGAGATAGTTGTAAAAGATCTTACGACTATATAGGGTGGTCGTAGAATAGCTTACGAACACTAGATAATTGTATTGTGATCTTCTCTTATCATTAATTATAAGAGGCACCTATGAAAGATTGTATAAAGACATTACTATCTATAATAATTATTACAAATAAATAATTTAATTAATTGATGATTATTAGATTCTCATCACGTATCCTTAGTAAATTAGCATAGTTCAAATTTATTTTCAAGACTTTGAAATCGGAGTAATGTCTCAAAAATTCATGGATGATTTTGCTGTTTTTTAGAAAGGATAATTTTGCTCCTAAAATGCTCCATGCAAATCCAGGATTCCAACCTGGACTAGCTGTACAGCTTTCCATCCGTGGACCGTGGCCCGCGCACGCACCGGGCCCAGCCACCACGTGCACGGGCTAACCATAGCGGATCCAAACCTAAACCCGATACTACCACCACAACCCGCTACGACGCCTACAAATAGAGGAGCCTCAAACCTTGTTTCCACGGTTCCGCCGCGGCGGCCGGCTCGCCGCCACGCATCGCCATGGCCGCATCTCCTGAACTAGGGTTTAATGCTTCATCGCCCCATGGCATAAACCCTCCCCCTGGTTGGATCTTGATTTGCTCTCCTTTTTCTTTGATCTGATCATTTCGTGTTGTTGATTTTTGTTTGGCTGGCCTAACATTGCAATTGTTCGCTGCTAATCTCGAGTGCGGTGAACAATCTATCCTTAGGCGAATTGAACCGAAGGGAGAACGCTTTCCTAGTTTTCTCTGCCTGCTTTTTAGCTCCGGCCATCCTCTGTTTTATTGCAGGATTCGCCGGTGACAAAGCAGGCAAATTTCTCTAAATTTTTTTGTTTTGCTTTTCTGCACTTTCCCTGGATTTGCATGGCGATGATTTTTTTGTTACTTTTACCAATGGGCATGGTGAGGTGTGTTGAATAAACTCAGATGGATTCCCATTGATTTTTAATCGAAAGATGATCTTTAACCAGCTACTTCTGACACGAGAACAAGCCATTGGCCTTTGGGTAGTTTTAATCATGGAAACAAAATTAGATTTTGTTTGTTTTTGTGCTTTTGTTTGTGTTCTTTCCTGAGGGCCAGTTACGTGATATCAAAATATTTGCTTCTCTTGATGGGGCAAGAGTCCCATCTGATTATCACAAACCACCAAGATTTCTGAGGCCCTCTCTAATTAATCATCATGGTTCATAGTTTCCCTTCTGTGCTCAGATTTACTTGTGTGCGCAAACGTCTCTGTTACAAAACTGGATGGTTTAATTGATATCCTAATCGTGATATTTAAACAACTAAAATGCTCAACTAACTGAAATTGAATGTTAAAAAAATCGACGTCTTGTCCTTTGAATGTGAACGTGCATCTGAATCATCCAACTAAGCTTTTTTGTGTGTTTTTTTCTTCACTTTTGTCCGGAGGATGATGATATGATATTGTCGCCCCAGTCTTAGGATCCGCCACAATGGCGGGTCTGTGCTGATTGACATACTCGAAAATCTGACTCTATGAAAGTCATGGATCTTGCACTTTTCTTGATCTCAGTTTTTTTGCTTGAGGGCGTCGTCCTTTGCAGTTTACACACTGTTTTTTTTTATGTTCTTGTACATACTGCTATTAAATAATGGAAGAACATTTTTTAATAAGGACGTAAAAAGAGGCAAGCTCACCGGATGCAATTGGCTTGCGTATCACAGAACGCAAATTCTTGAACGGTTCTTTGTTACCTGACTATTGCAAACCTTATCAAAAGAAATAAGTTTGTCTGTCAAAAAAACTTATCATTTATGAATTAATGCACATAGATTAGAATCAATTGTAGGATGACAACGGAGTTGCTTAAGCTTTGCCACGCGGTTATAGGACAAAAGTGCTATTGCTTGCTATAACATGCATTCAGCTCAACAGAATTGCCTTGGCTTGCTACCTAAGAACTCGTTATCAGTTTTTGTTTCAATCCGTAACTACCAATACACCAGAATTGCCTTACCGATTCTACTTCCACCGGCATATCCTGTTATGTGAGAACATTTCCTTCTTATTATGAAGAAATGTGCATTGGTGATTTCTAGATTTCTGATACCGTGGTCTGAAAAGATGGCAAAATTCCGTAAAGATCCAGTTTATCTAAAGTGTTTTTTTTAAATAATATTATTTTTAATTTTTTTACAAAATTATGTAGACAATCAAAACAATTACAGAACTAAGTCTGCTTCTATCATCATTTCAATTCACGAAAGAGATCCTGTTGCCAGTTTAATTGGCGGCAGGACCTGTTATCATTTGAATCAACGATAGGAGGGATTTGTATTTGTATTTTTTTTAATTTATGTGTAGCGGAATTTTTAAATTTTTGTAAGGTTGTTTTTAAAATATGGTAATACGTTGTAGTGTCCACTAAATCGGAATGCAAAATCGGAGAAGATAATGTAATGTTAAGTAGAGAAATGGGCAAAAATAAGTGGGTTTAGGGTTGCTATGTGTGATGTTGTCCCGATATTTGGGAAAAAGAGATGTAATTTGTTGCATCAGATATGTTGACCGTTATTTTTAGTGCACTTCCACGATACGTCTTTTGGGCCATTATTTTTATATTGTTCCCTGCCCTTGTACAACAAGAATTCAATACCATAAGAGAATGAGAATTGCAATTGCGAATTGAAATAGACTTTATAATAAAGTTGTGAATTACACGGCGTGCAGGGTTTGATTACGTGCATAAGGAATGACCGCATGCACTATGTACTAAACTAAAATACACCAACGATACATATACACTATCTTGGAATGGAAATAAAGTTGTCTGGGACAAAGATCATTAGTTTCGGCGGCAAATCACTCCCTTCCTCTTGTCTCCTTGCTACCCACGGCGGCGGCGGCTAGTCTCGAAGCCAAGTACTGTGAGACGGGCGAGGCATTTGAATGATGTTAGGATAATACAACGTCGAGCCAAATTAATAATTATGATGCATACTGAATATAACTTACCTCTTGCATTTGGAGTATGCCTAGGCGACGAGGAACGGTAGTACGACAGACAGTCTCACCTGCAGGTGCCTTCCCCTTGTCCCCTTGCTGTCCGTGGCGACGGCGGTCAGTCTCAAAGTCATTAATGTCATGCAAGATGGGCTGAACGGTTCAATGATATTAGGATAACACAATGTCGGGCTAAATTAATAATTGTGATGCATACTGAACGTGACTTACCTCTTGCATCAGGAGAGCGCCCGGGCGACGGGGAGCGGTAGTACGACCCATGGTCTCACTTGTAGGAGCCTTCCCCTTGTCCGTCGCCCGCTTGGCCTTGTCGCACTCATCTGCTTTCTTGGGCTCGTCCGATGCCTTTTCAGTTGGGTCGAGATCGGGTACGTAATGTGTCTAGCGCTGAAAGGTGTAACACCCAGCCCAACAATGAGCCTGGAATGTTACTAAACTACCTTAAGAATATACTTTACATCAACTTTTCATATTCTTACTATAAAATTTTAGTAAGCTTCTTGTCGTAGCAAAAAACAAGAGAGGAGGAGCCGGATAAGCCGGGAGGACTCGGGGATCCTCGGGAGGGGGACTAGCAAGTGACAAGAACGAGATGATTGTTATCACTAAGGAGTTCGCGCTTCTTTTTTTCCCTCCCCCTATAGGAGGGGGTGACCCCCTATTTATAGTCCTTTGTGAGGGTCTTGTACATTACCCTTCTAACCTTATAACAATACTGTGTGCGTAGGGGCTGCAGGGACATTTCCTCCCCTACGCCTAGGCCTTGGTCCATGGTGGGCGCTCCTGGGCCTGATCCATCCTGTTGGTGCCCCCGGTCCAACATTGGTAGTAGAGGCTTTGGGTTCGCCTCGGGGGGTGGCCCGTAGGTCCTGTTGCTCCGGGCCCCGCCGGGCTTCGGGGGCTCTTCGGGGAGGCTTCGGGTCCACCCTGGAGGTGGCCCATAGGTCCTGCTGCTCCGAGCCTCACAGGGCTTCGGGGAGGTGAAAGCATCTAGGCCCCTAAAAATTGTATTTTGGTAATTAATGACTTTATGTGAATATGGGACTAACATGTTTGTTGAAGTGATTACAAGGCATAGTCCCAAATGACAAAGTGAAACCAAGGAGCTGCATGTCAAAGAATGATGAGAAGATGGAGTTGATCTCAAAGACAAGGTACAAATAGACTAGGACCCCTTTTAATTTTACCGGTCTTTGGAGTATGGAGGAAGACCGGATTATAGGATAAATGTCGTACTATTAAGGGGGAGCTTGTCTAGTAGCTTGAAAGCATCTCATTATGCCTTTGGATCAACTTAGGATCATGCATGTTCTTTTGGTTTGGTTTAAAAAGAAAAATCTTTTTCTCAGAACATAATCGGAAGTTCCGGCATGTATACTGCGGAACTTCCGCTGTGCGGTTGCTCGAAAAAGCTGCGGCTTGATTTTTCCAGAGAGCATCCATTTTCGGGACTTAGCCGATTTTTCAAGTGCGGAAGTTCCGCAATGATATGAGCGGAAGTTCCGATTAATCGGTTCTTCAAATTTGCGATCGAATTTTTCGAGAGCATCCTTTTTCGGACTTAGCCAAATTCTCAAGCGGAAGTTCCGCAATGAAATGAGCGGAAGTTCGATTAATCGGTTGTTCAATTATGCGCGGTCGGTTTTCCGAGAGCACCCTTTTTGGGACTTAGCCGTTTTCACGAGTGCGGTAGTTCCATTGTAAAGCGGATCTTAGATTAATCGGAAGAACCGAAATCTATTTGGCGGAAGTTCGCACATAAATCAACGGCTAGTTTAGAGCATTTAATGCTCATTTGTAATGACCGTTACGATGCACTCGAGTGAAGGCGGAAGTTCGCACTTTGTACTTGAAGTTCGATTTCCACGAGTTTTGCCTCGATTTTACGCATAACGGTCATATTTGGTTGTTGGGGTATAAATACACCCCACCAGGCTCAAGGCGTGTTGTTGAGCATTCATTCAATTCATTTGAGCCTTGAGCACTCCTCTCACTCCTCATTTACTCTCTTTGCACACATTTGTGAGGTAGTGAGCAAGAACAAGAGCATTGCATTCTTAGTTGATCCATTGGCTCTTGATTGTCGTCAAGTGAAGTTCAAATTCTATTCTCTTGGTGCTTGTCGGCACCTAGAGCGACTTAGCGAAGGTCGCTCGGTGATCTCTTCAAAGAAGCTTGTGAAGAGACCCGTTGCCGTTTGTGATTGGTCGGTGTTCACCAACTCCGGAGAGGAGGAAGAACAACCAAGTGATCGAGGGTAGGCTTAATTTGTGGAGCCAGCTTGAGTGGTCAAGCTTCCTCAACGTGGACTAGTGAAGATCGACAAATCTTCGATACCACGGGAAAAACCCCCTTGTCCTTGTGCGGTTAATTCTTGTCTTTACTTATTGCACTTACTTTGTAGCTCATAGATTGTGTTAAATATCTTTGATTAGAATATCTTGCTAATTTCGGTAATTTGATTAAGAAAATTTAGAAACCTCCTATTCACCCCCCTCTAGTCGGTTATCCTTGATCCTACAGGAGGCTTCGGGTCCACCTCGGAGGTGGCCTGGAGGTCCTACTGCTCCGGACCTCGCGGGGCTTCGCGGGCCCTCTGGGAGGCTTCGGGTCCATCCCAGAGGTGGCTCGGAGGTCCTGCTGCTCCGGGCTCCCACGGGGCTTCAGGGGCCCTTCGGGGAGGCTTCGCCCCCGAAGGTTTCACCCGGGGGCCACCCCTAGGGTTCTTACGATTGCTTCGTCTGGGCGTTGTGGCCGGTGGGGCCACCCCTATGAAAAGCCCCTCGTGGTCGACGTCCTGCTTCGCCATGGCTGAAATCGCCCCATTTTTCCCGAAGGGTTCAGGCACACCGCCCCTTCGGCCTGGCGAAGCGATCTGTCGCACCGTCTTGTTCCTTGAGCGGTCACGTGGTTGCCCCGTGCTTCGGGTCTTGACTGGTAGCGGTTGGTTGTGCCTTCAATGCGATGCGACGATTCATTCATGGGGCGCGTCGCTTCATTAATGGTTCACGATGATTCATTAATGGGGCGTGTCGCTTCATTAATGGTGTGCGACTGTTTGCTTTTAGGGCACATGTGTCGCTTGCTGGAACGTCGCGTCTCTTTGGATTTCGCACCCCGTCGTTTCGTGTACCAGGCGTGGCTATTAATATGGGGGGGGGGGTTGTGCCCCCAGTTGTATCGCTTTACTTTTACTCGCCGTTTTCTTTTGCTCGCCTATTTCGCCAAGCCCTGCTGCTAGATGACGAAGCACTTGCGGGACGAGGGGGCTCCGGCAGCCCTTACAAACGAGTTGGGCGGTCCTTGGTGACGCCGGCGGTCCTCTGGGTGCTCGCGAAGGATGGAAAGATTGCGGGTCTCTCCCTCGCGCGAGCCCCCGGGGTGGAGACGGTTCCGGTGCCCCGGGACAACGAGGCTGTACTCTTCTGCTCTTTCCTCGATGCGGGCCTCCGGCTTCCCTGCGTGGGGTTGGTGAGCTGCGTGCTGCAACTCTACCAGGTGGAGCTTGCCCAGTTGACCCCGAATTCACTTGTGAAACTCGGGGTCTTCGAGTGGGTGATGAGCTCCGCCGAGGCCGTTGGGGAGGGCCGACTTTTCGCCTATCTTCATGATGCCCGCTGTCAGCCGAAGAAGAAGAAGGAGACCGGCGAGATGCTCAACCGGGGCGTCAATTTCCGGTAGAAGGCGCTACCTTCGGTACTGTCGGCTCCGCCTCCCCTCCATAACCGATGGGAGACGGACTGCACCTGGCGATGGTTCTACCATGCGTCCCTCGCTGAAGGTGGGTTGCGGTCGTCCGGGGGCCCCATCTGGCTCAACTCGTCCCCGGAGATCGAGTTGAGCTCAAGGGAGGAGTCGCTCCTTCAGCTCCTTTTGACGGTGACGCGACGGCTCTCCACCAGCGATCTTACAGAAGAGTTCTGCGTGCTTCGGGTGTGGCAGCTCGCGCAAGGTTGGGACGTCCGCCTCGGCACGGAGGCTAACGGTGTTTGCGTGTTTGGTTTGCTGGAGGGCCGAAGTGGTAGGTGCCACTGTGGTATTACCGTGGGATGGCTTGGTTCCCTCTTGACATTTGGTTTGATTTTGCAGTGCTTCCTGTGGACGAAGCGGCCCGCGCTGTGGAGCAGCTCATTGGCCCGTATACCGCGAGGAGCACTTGAAGCGGGGGCTGGTTGTGCGCGAGGCGCGGTTGAACCGCGTGTACTTGGACCCGGCCATCGTCCTCGAGGAGCGGTCGGATCCCGATGATGACAAGCGGCGCAAGGGTCGCTTGCCGAAAGAGCTAAACGCCCCCGGGCCTATCGACGTTGTGCCCTTGCAGTGCGGCGGGCCAGCGGAGCCGAGCGTCCCGCGATCGGCCGCTGCGTCGCCCATCGTCCTTCGAAGGCGGCCCGCGTCCCTTCAGGCCATATTGAGCGGGTTACCTCTAGCGGGTCGCCGCCACCGGCTCGTACGACGAGCTCTTTTTTCGTGGTGAGCTTGGCTCTCAAGGGGTCCTCCGGCGGGACTCCCTCGAGGGACGTACGGACGAGGCACTGAGGACACCCTGGTCGAAGGAGTTGTTGGAGATGCTCCACCGACCCCTGGTTGGTTTTTTTAGACATACCTCTTACATTTGCACTGTAGGTGGAGGGAGCGAAGGAGCTCTTAACGATGCCTCGGGGGCGGGGTTCTGGTGTGGGTGCGGAGCATTCTAGCGTCGGGGGGTGCGGCGTTGCTGATGTCGCTGGTGCTTCGGTGCCGCTCCTACGACCGATCTTTGGCCGTTGTGCACCAACGACTTCAAGGTCAGCTCTAGTGCAGCTGCCGTATGCGAGGAGGTGTCCCGCTTTGCCGCCCCCCGTCGTGTCCCACTTATTTGAGAAGATGCCTGTGGATATCGTGAGGATATGTGCACGATCTCAGGATGATGAGTCAATTGGCAATGGCTTTGTTGGTTTGCAAAATCTCACGTTTTGGGGTTTGCTTGATCTGTCGGACCACAGTGCGTCTCGGCCGGTTGTGTCAGGCGGTCGGACCGCCCGTGGAAATCGGACCGTAGTGGGTGCGGTCGGACCGGCATGACATAAAAGTGGTTTTAGGCGCATCAAAAATAGGTTGTGTAGGCGGTGAGGAGTCTCACGGATGTGGTCACATCATTTTGGAGCTCCGGTCAAAAGTTCTATTGAGTTGAAAATTCCGAAGGTTTCGGATTTTCAAGTCGGAATTTTGCTAAGCCTTTTGAGCGATCCGACCGCCGTTGTGGGATCGGTCCGACCGGCCTGAAATCGGTCAGACCGGCCTTGTGGGGCGGTCAGACCGCCGATGACTTGGAGGATAGCCAAGTTTGCATTAATGTGTTTTGATTGTGGTTTATGTATGGAGTTCAATGCTTTATTGTTGCATATTGCATTGTGGAACTAACGTGGGTCAAGTTGTGAAGAACTTGTTCCCGGAAACGGTTTGTTTGTCTATTGTTGTGCAGGTGGCTTGCAGGTCTACGACGTCAACGGTGAGGTGGATCGGGACTACACTTGGAGAGCTGAGGTCCAGAACGATCATGGATGCCGGGTGAGGTCGTGTGACTCAAGCATGGTGCAGAATGGGCAAGATGGATCGAACGGGTAGTTCGGTGCAGCTGGTTGGATCAGGCGGTGCGGAAGTCAGTGCAAGTCTCTAGGAGTTTCCGATGGGATTCGGACAAGAGAGGCTTGGCGACGTGATGAGAGCCGCTGATCAACCTACACGTGGTGAAGCAGGCGATTGCTTCAATAGTTATGAGTGTGTGGGTCCCATGTGTGAATGGGTCCCAAAAGTGAAACCCTAGGCCTCTCCTATAAATAGAAAGGGGGGAGATGTAAGACCCCTTGAAGCTTTCATTTGGTTTTCCTGAGCCTTTTCTAGGGTTAGGGTTTGGAGAGGAAGAGAGGGAGAGATTGTGGTTGCTCCTTGGTGAGCTCTTGTCCTCCTTGAGGGAGTGGCTTTGTAAGCATCTTGTGAGATCAATCAATCTTGTGATGCTTGCTTGAGAGATCATTTGTCTCCCTTTTGTGTTCTTCTCTCTTTTGGATGAATTTGGTGCTTCCTTGATTCAAGTGTTTAAGCTTGGTCTCTTGACCCATTGTGTCTTGCTTTGATGTGTGAGAATACTCCTAGAATCATCTAGACCATCAACCCCCATAAGCAAGTCTTGAATCAAAGTTTTTCATATTTCTAGGGTTTGTGCACTTCTTTGTTAAATCCTTGAGAGATCGATTCTGCGAAGTGGATCTGAAGGATCGTCGCTAGAAATAGGTCTCTAATATCATTAGGGAGGTGTGCTCGAAATTTGGTCAAGTTTCATTGGTTGAATCAAAAGTTGGATCAAATTTCGTTTTGGATTTGGGCTTGTTTTTTGATCTTCGGACTGCACTGCAGTCGACTGTTTTATAACGGCGGTCCGACCGCCCGCTGAACCGCTAAAATCTTCTTGGGTCGAACCGATATCCAACGGTCCGACCGCCAGTTAGTTGCCGGTCCGACCGCTCGTTGACTGTCGGTCAGACCGCCCTTGGTAGCCGGTCAAACCGCCGATGCCCAGTCCAGAACAGTGAGTTCATTTCTCCACTTGTGTGTCGTATGGTTGAGCGGGGTTATCAAATTTAGCACAAGGCTTCCATTGTGCGTTTACTGATCTTCTTAGCTTCCATAGCTAAAGGAGTAAAGTTTGTGTTGATTTTGATTTAGGCGAGAAAGTTGAGAAAGCGCCTATTCACCCCCCTAGTCGCCTTTACGGTCCTACAATGCCAATGGGCGAGATGCTTCGGCTAATCGAAGCGAACTCCTCTAAGGTGAGTTCAGATTTGTTTTTGTTTGATGTGGTTTTACGTTTCTGACGGTATGTTCTTGTAAACGTTGATGCTTTTTCGCGCTCTTGACGCGGATATCACGCGGGAGTACACAGAGATCTAGGGTTAGGTGGACTCGCACTTCGAGCGTAGCCAGGCGCTCTCCTCGGAGTGCGACGGGCTCGCGGAGAAGACGAAGGCTTTGGAGGCTCAGGTGGCCGCGCTGGAGGCGGAGCGGCAAGGTCTTCGCGACGAGGTGCAGACGCTTCGTCGTGCTAAGGCGGACCTGGATGTCGAGATTGCCTCGGAGCGAGAGCTGTTCGAGTCGGTGTCGCGTGCTGTCTGGCAAGCCATGGAAACGGTGGAGACCACCGTGACCGCGCTGGGGGCCGTACCGCCATCGAGAACGCATCGCGTCTCGGAGGTTGATCTGACGTTGGACCGCCTCCGACGGGGCGGCGAGATTTTCCTGCCGACCGTCTGTAACATCCTGATTTTCAGAATCGGGATGTTAGTATTTAACTAGGTGATTTAATAAATTTTTGACTCTGTTTAAAAATTTTCAGTGTTTAATTAAAATGTCGATTAAAAAAAATCAAAATCAAAATGAATTAATTCAAAGGTTGCATTTAAAGTTAAATCAAATTGTTTGAGGGACTGCAATTAAATTAAATATTTTGTTTCTTGTTTCTGCATGCATTTCAAAAGTCATGATGCATACATTAGTATCGCTGTTCTCATTTTCCAATTCGACCGACCGTGTCTCTTCTTTTCCAGTCATCTCTTCCATTTTCCTTCATTGCTAACTCCTGTCGATTCTCTCCTTCAAATCTCAGATAAAAATTCAAAACCAAGTCATGCATGTCATACCACCGCGACCGTTATCGCACGAGCAACCCAATTCTGCAATTTGTTTTCGCATGTATGGTAGTTTGAGCGAATTCACAAAAATGAGAAAATAATTAACAGATAAAACACCTGCGTGTCCATTTTATATTTTCTCACTTCTCTCTTCGCAATCACAACCAAAAACCAAAAATCATGCGACACATGTTATATCGTTGCGATCATTGTCTCGAGGGCTTTCAGTTTCTATAATTGGTTTACGCATGCGAGGTCGTTTGGACGACCTAAAAGAAAGAGGAAGAAAAACTATACTGCTATTTATCTTCCAAGCAAACAGTAAATTCAAAGATTTTTAGAGAGCATCAGAAATTTCTGAAATTTTTACCTAAGCATCTACGATATATCAGGAAACTCCCATAAAAAGTTCACGATTTTTGGAGCTAAGCAACTATGTCTAAAAATACCTGAACACCTCAGCCATTTTGCAAATTCTGAAATCACTGTTTATCCGAATTTTTTGTGTAGCCACACAGTACCATCTCTGCCCCCCCAAACACCCAGAGTCACATGCCCTGCCATCACCCCGCTGCCATCCCATTTCTTTTCTTTCTCACCCCAACCGAAGCACACACTGCCATTTCTTAAAGCCACTGGCACCTTTCCTTTCTCTTGTCACCTCCTAGCACCCACTGCCATCTTCCCTTTTCTTTGCCACAACCGAACCCTTGTCCATTGCTTTTCTCCCTCACGTCACTTTCTTCCCCCCCCTGCCGACTTGTTTCTTCTTTTTTTCAAAGCACAGCCAGAGCTAGTCATGAACACTAGCATTCATCTTCTCTCTTTTCAATCTCCCCCAAAAACAGAAATTCTGATCATGCATGTTATACCGGGGTTATCCTCATCATCTAAGGATTTCATTCATCCAATTAGATTTGGCATCTATGGTCATTTGAGCATCATGCAAGAAGGGAGAGGAAATTATGTACTGTAGCATTGCTAACAACTAGTAGCAGCAGCACCATGCAACCAGCACTGGCCGGCCGGGAGTGCAGCAGCTGCAGCGGTGCAACAAGTAGCAGTTCTGGACAGCTATCGGCACTGGAAGTAGCAGTTCTGGACAGCAGCAGTACTAGTAGCTGGGGCGGCGCTCAATTTGGCCGGTAGCACATGCAGTAGCCGGTGGAGCAGCTCCGGTCGGCCATGCAGTCGGCAGGCAGTCCAGCAGCCAGTCGGCACAGCAGACAGCAGCGCTGCAGTAGCAGCAGCCCGGTCGACAGGGCAGCGTCGGCGAGGGACACGGCCAGCAGCCCGGCGTCGTGGAGAAGCCGGCGTCGGCGAGTCGGCGGCACCGAGGGCGGAGGCAGCGGCGCCGGGAGCGAGCAGCAGCAGCACGGCGCATGGCAGAGGCTCGGCGAGGTGGTGGCCAGCGGAGCTTGGTGGCTCAGTGCAGCGGCAGCTCGGCTTGCGGCGCTTGAGCGGCACGGCCGTGGACGCGGACGCCAAGGTCCGGCCGAGCCTAGGGAGAGCCACAACGGCAGCACAAGCTCAGCGGGTGTATGCATGAGGCCGGCCTCGACGGCGTCGTATGCATGCGGGCGGCGGCACCGTGGGCGTGTCCGAGAGCGCGGCGCATGCATGTGATGGCAATGCATGCATACGACGTGGCCCAATTAGCGAGGCGAGGTAGAGTCAACGCGACGGTATAGCGTATGCGGCGGCACTAGGACGAGGAGCCGAACGTGGACGCAGACGAGCTTGACGACTACTACGGCGGATGCGGACGAGAGGTCGAACGGACGCAAGAACGGCGACGACTACGGTGGCCGTGGGTGCGGAGCCGAGGAGGCGCCCGGTGATTTTTCACACGCCTAGTGCCGCGGTAAAAATCTTAAGTGTCAAATCATGTTTACGATATTTAGTTGTGCATGTTGCATATTAGTCATGAGCATAACATCTATTCATGCATGTCTATTTATAAAAATATTTTTGGTAGCTTATGACCGTATAATTCTCCGGATAGGTGGTATTTGTGTGTAGGCATGTTCATGTGATGTATGTCGGTAGATACAAATAATTTTATCGTCGTAGCGGAATATGTATCTTTGATCGGTGGATGCTAGATTAAATATAAGAGTCGATTACTTGATTGTATGGTATTAATATAAAGTCGTATGGAAGCTTGTGGTGATCTTAGAGGATAAATTAATTGGAGGTTTTTCCTCACGTTGGATTAGCATTTTTAGGAGATATGACGCATAATAATTTTATGAATTATTACTTGAGGGATTGCTCTTTTGATGACGATTTAGGCAATATGAATGTTGAATCGGACAATTTTTTTAATCGTAAGCAAGTTGGTTGCATATCGTAATTAATATCTATGTGAGCTATACATGCTAGAATTGGGAGAAAGTAGGGTTGGATTATTTGATTGCGGATAAATAATTGAATTGCCATGTATGTACTAGTTAAGTCCTATGTACCGAGTTGGTCAATTTGTACCCTCAATTGGATTAGTATCTAAAGGATTATTAGTTTATCTTAGTGGCACATATATAATTGGATTGGTAGAGGTCGTTCGAGACTAAGTTCGGTGGTATGGATATGAGTAGAGCGATTAGTGAGCTATTAAGTGTTGGATGTGCATTTAAATTGTAAAGCTCATTAGGTGTCGGTTAGTCTATTAAACCTCGGTCGGTGAAAAATTTGGGTGTATGCGAATATGAATTTTCGAGGTGAGACTAGTAGAGCTAGAAAGTTAGTATTAGCTTAAATAATATATCGGAGAATGATTGATGGATTTAGGCGTGGTCTTATGCCCATAAGTCGGTGGATTTCGTATAATTATCGAATATGTTGTATGATTGGAAGATCATTAATCTGGGCATTGTGTGGTTGGATGAGCTACTTTGATTATGACAAAGGCTAGGTTAGATTGAGTTTAAAAAAATATTTTATGTGTTAGCAATTTCAAAGAAGAATTATTTTTACACTACAAAATACTTTTAACTTTGAAAATTCAAAACTAATTCATACGAACTCCAAATGAGTTGAACAAAGTTATTTTGGTTTTATAATTTTATTATCTATTTATATACATAATCATTTTATTCACCACTGTTCTACAAATTTGTGCTAAAAATTGGATTTTGAATGAATAGTAATCGAAACCCATTTTTCAGCATTTTTCCAAAAACTGATTTTGAAAATGCCATAACTTTCACATAAGAAATCCAAATGAAATAATTCTATCACCTAAATTCATCTAAAACAACAATCTAGCTACTGCAAAAATTTTATTCATTTTTGAGAAATTTGAATTTTTGGCTTTTCTCGGTGTTCATTCGATATCGCTATTTCTATAGAGTTCGAGTTGTCGCAAATGAACGACTACGTAATCGAGAGTGGGCAAGTGAACTCTCAGCAAGGCAAGCATCATTTGAACTTTATTTTGCATCATATTGATCACAGTTTTAATACATTAGTATTTAAAATGCAATGATATTGCGTGCATGCTATTTTTGGTATATCTTTATATTCTGAGTAGACTAGTTATATCCTATATTTGTTGGTTATCCTTGATATTACCCATATACATATGCTTATCACGAGCGGTTCTATTACCAAACCGTGCGTGATACTTCATAATCGAGACGGCTCTAATAAAAAACCGTGCGTGATACTACATAATCACGAGCGGTTTGAGCTAAGAACCGTCGTGAGGCTTGCATATCACGAGCGGTTCTTGGTTTAAACCGTGCGTGATTACCTAGTATCACACACGGTTTTGAACAAAACCGTGCGATATGTCCTTCCACTAACTAGTTTTTGTCGTATTTTCATTAGCCTCGGGAATTGCTAGCCATGCCCTCAAAAACAAACAAGCGAAGCGGCGACATCACGCAGTTATTGTTGACAACTCAAAGTGATCATTTAACTCAAAATCAATTACAAGCGAATAAGTAAAGCGGCTACATCACAGTTATTGTTGACAACTCAAAGTGTTCATTTAACTCAAAATCAATTAAAAAGAATGTTTGAAGTATTGTCGCTAGAGTTACAAATTGAATTACAACTAGTCAAAGTGAGTTACAATATTGAATCAATTACAACTAGTCGACGACGTGAAACTATTAAATCGGGGTTAACGATTCCGACTTGATGAAGGCTGAGCAACCCTCGAACATGTGTGACCTCGTTCTTACGGGTGCTTTTAACTCTAGGTTCAAGTCCCGTCGCTAGCAAGAGTAAAGTAGTAAGAATATATATTTAAATTTATAATTAGAAAATAACTATAGCGAGATTGACCTACACGGGATGGTGTGTCGTGGAATTAATCAATAGCCGCATATGATGGCATCGTAGAATGCGCATAGGTGATCTTGTTTTTGCTAAGCTGACCTTTGCAAAAATGGATATACATATATAGGTACAATCGGTTCGAGACGCAGTATTTACGAGTATGATATATTATTATTGTGTTGTATCGCGTCTGGAAATCGCATCTTGTGGGTTAGTGTGGCGCTCGTTCCTTGTATAAACCTCCCTCGGCAACATAGCCGATGAGCGCCCTACATGATTCCAAAAGTTATCCTCGTCCATTTCAAATGAAGGAAGACTACAATACAATTATGTGCGGAGGAAATGATCGTACCTTTCTTTATTCCTTTAAGAAGGGTGAAGTCATGGTTTTGTTGAGTAGAGAATCAAGGTACAATACCATGTTCCTCTTTGGCACAATAATCACAAGAATCGATGGAACCTACTCATGTATGTCGCTATAGTCATAAACCTATATATGTTCAAGCGAATTTTGTGTAGCAAGTAGTGAAGCACTTACTTCTGGTTGTACGGCACCATTATGTACTCCTTGCCGTTCTGAGCAAGCAATCCCATTTTTATGTAATTCTCGGCGTAGGATCGTCTTGGTTTATTGTTTGCTCGAGATCACGTGCGGGTCGAGAAACCCACCGGTTCGTTGATTCGACGGGCACATTTCATAATGTATCCGTACGTAAGGAATGAGTTGTGATATTTATCGCTATCACGTGAGTGTAGAAATTGATTGTACACACTTACAGTGTCCAACATCGTAGAAGTGAGGCGTCGAGGGCAGTTAGGTTGTATAGGTTGAATAAGTCCTCGAAGCCCGCGACGAAGTGGCCGCCTCGTGATGAAAATGCTCGCTCCGTGTCGGCGATTCGGTATGGCTCCTCCTCTTGGGTCTTGCGCATGTACCACTCATGCAAAGATTGACAAGCTAGTCCGAGCCGGTTAGTTCTTTGTCGAGACCAGCGGATATCAAGGGAGTATTGCGGGCTTGGCGGTAGCAGATCTTCTTCGATATCGATTTGCGCGTAACGCGAGGCGCTGCGGTGCGTCTTCTCCGGAGATGACTCGAGGGCGATATGGTGACACGCTTGTCTTGTCCCTTGGCGTCTTCTCGGCGGGAACCGATGAGCGGGCTTACGAAGCGAAGGTGGGCGGACTCATCGAGGTCCTATTGGAGGCGGCGGGTCGTGATGATATCAGCGTCGCTGCGAGGTCGAGCGATGTCCTTCTTGGGCCTTCGGATAAAAGTGTGCACGGCATCCCTAGTGTTGTGATTTCTTCGTTCGGGAATTTCGGTAGGATGGCCATGAAATTGTCATGTACCATGTCCACTGCACCTGGCGTAACCTGCGCCACCGGTGCACCGTCTTTGCTTGCCTCTTCTGGTATGGATACACCATACCCGCCCGACCTCAATAGCAATCGACCCAACCATCCTCACTTGGAGCTTGCGGGCGTCGGCTCCTACAAGCGATACACAATTAGCTAAGGCGTCCTATATGTCTATATTTGGAGCATTCGAGATGTACATTACCTCGATGTCGTCGATCGGTAATTACACGTCGTCATGTCGAATTATGTGTGGGCGGCGCTACTCCGATGTTGAGGAGGACTTGCTCCCAAATTAACGAGGCGGCTTGCCCTCATGAGTTCATTTACTTGGTTACGTAAACTTGTTATTTGTCCTTGAAATTTTTCAATAATGACATGTTCCGGTAGGCGTCGTCTTTGGTCCTTGGATCTCTTCCTACTCCTATATGTGGCGGAGTCGTGTGGGAATCCATCCTCCAAGGTACGTAAACCCCAGCGCCTCGCGTGCGACCAGGTGCTCCTTGTTTCCCGGGGCGTAGATAGTACATCCTTCTCCTGTCCACCGAGGAACCTTGGGAAGATCACGGAAGTCAATGCTTCTGCAAGAGGACATCATGTTATTATAGACACCATGAAGTTATGGACTTATTAACAACTAAGTGGTTCGACATATTTACGGGCGTTGGGACCTTTGCGCTCGTCATGCTGGTTTGCGAAAGAATCTTGCCGAAGGCGTGGGCGATGCCCTCGCTCTTAACGGGCTCGGCGCTTCGTCGAGATCGACAAGCGGTCGGGCGGCGGTCTCGTCCTCCGCCGCCCACTCGTGGCTTTACCGTACCTGGCGGTCTGCGAAGTTTGTGGGGTGAGTGTTTTGGGCACGAGAGCTCGTGCGCCGCACTTTGCTCTGAAATTGGCCGTCGTCTTCATCGAGCGAAGGCATCCCATGTATCCGCGACAAGAAAGGATACTTCGTGAAGGCGTCCGGCCGTGTTCACGTCTTGCGTGACAAGCAAGCTCTTGAAGGTCCTCCGCGCGTGGCACATCGCGGCGGCGTGCCATCGCACACGCGTGTCTGAGTGCGCCGGGGTAAGTGAGCGAGGCGAAAGCTTCGATCCTGGCCGGTCTCTCGTACATCCGTCGGACACTTCGAGTTGGGGTGGTTATGGGGACCGTTCCCTTACAAGTACCCCGCAGACGGTCGGAATCTCGCATTGCGTTCTTGGGACTCGATGGGATCCGGCGTCAGCGACCTCCGTGATCGTCATGCGGCCCGAGGGCAATTTGGATATTCCTCGCCTTCTCGCTGCGTACCACCTTGATCGGAGATCCAGATGCATTTGGCGGCGTCGATGATTTGCGGCGAAGGACGGATGCCTCTGCCATCTAAACTTACTTGCTATCTATATAAGTTACGTGCAAATTATTACATAGTATATAATATATGAAATTGCACAAAAATATAAACAAATATAATCAACGTTTGCCATCTCGAGTAAAATAAAATAAATTTCCGTCGATGTACCATAAGAATCATCACGGTTCCCGGGTTTACCAGTTAGTCGGCACCTAAGTATCGAGACTACCCACACCAACCTAGGTTAGCAGGCATCTTGGTTTTCAAGTCACCTAGGCTAACCAGTTAGTCGGCACCGGATACCCATGATACCTAGGCCAACCTAGTAAATCGGCACCGTCTTACTTCCATAGGTTTTCATCATTCGACACTATACCTCAAGTTTGATCATGAAAATTAATTAAGAAAACACAACCACGCTACCAACTAGATCATCTTGATGTTTATTAAGAAAACATAGTAAAATGTTGATCAAGAACCGACAACTACAAGAGAGATTTTTCTTAATAAATGCGAAAAGTGAATGAAATGAAATACAACATTATAAACTAAAATTCTCGGCCTCTATGACAATTCAAGCAGATGAATAACGATTGATCATGACCTCTATGACACAACAACTCAATTGATGAAAATCCAAGTGTCAACACTCAATATAGAAAGTCCAAATGCCAACTCTCAATCTACTGCCACATCAATCATATAAGCTTTCAATGGCTAGACCAAACAACTATTGACTTTAACAAACCAATTCACAATTGCTAGATTAATACAAACTTTCAAATGGCAGAGTGCATACCACGATATCAATGGCAAGTTTAAACATTCAAGATTTGAAGTGACATAATACTCTAATCAATGTCATACAGATGATTCCAATTGCCGGATTGCACACATATGTCAAATACAAAACACATATCATTGACATCAATGTCGATATCTCTTACTAATGATTATAGGGACACGAGAAAAGAGGTAACTAAATTTGTCCTTGCAAGTTATGCATTACAAAAACTCACTGAACCTAATATCTATAGTAACTAATCAACTTCATGTTTCAGAAATCTTCCAAAAAGGAAGCTAGTAGCTCAAAGCCACCTGCGAAGAGGAAGCCAAAGAGTGGGGATGTGGAAGGTTCAGAGAAGAAAAAACCAAAGAAGAAGAAAGATCCCAATGCCCCTAAACGAGCAATTGCACCGTTCATGTACTTCTCAAAGGCTGAGCGAATTGTAAGTTACTTGCGTTCTTTAGAACATATACTAACACATATCTCTTCTCAACCATTTCAATTGTGATTACAGTTCAATTGTGATTACAATTTATTTGATAACCTTATTAGGGATACTATATAGAACTGCTTTGAAATACAATTAGTTGCTCATTTATCAAGCCCTTGGGGAGTCTTGCATAGTTTTATGATGCTTTGCGAATTTTAGAACTGATGTGATGCTAATATAAATTTGTTGGGTTGTGGAATCTATGTGTTATTCTTTCTTGAGACATTTGACCTAGAATCGGCAAATTAAGAAAACAATGGAGTTATGCATTCTTAAAGCTGTAATGGGCATTTTTCCAACGCAGAATTTGAAGAACAACAATCCCCAATGGCTACCACAGAGATCGCAAAGAAGCTTGGGAGAGGTGGCAAAAGATGACGAGTAATATTCTAGATCCCTCTCAGTGTTACGTGCCCCAAGTTACATTGACATGCGCTGCTATCAAGTTTAGAGAAACAAAACAAATGTGGGAGAAGTGGGAACATCCATTCTTATCATCCCGCTTGTCAAATTTGGTGAGGACAAACAACCTTACATCGGCGGTCTCAAGTTGATAAAAACGCTTCGCAGAGGAGATCGCCGCCTCTGGCAGCGGCCCCATGGGCGTGGACTCGGGCGATGGGTCGGACTAAGGGTCATGCGTCCGGCAATTGAGAGATCACAGTGTAAATAGGGCGGCGGCCGAAGGCGAGCTAGGGCCGGAGGAGGGAGTGGAAGGGTGGAGGTGGGAGCTCACCGAGCGGTGGTGGGGCGGTGGGCTGGTCGGGACGTCGCCGTTGGCTCTGATGCCGGCCGCAGAGGTGCATCTGGGCCGCCATGGAGGAAAGCAGTCGCGGCGGCTCGGAGTGGGATGGGAGGAAAATGGAGGCGCGCATGGGCATGAGGAAAGCTAGGGAACTTACCCGCGGTGGTGGTGGCGGAGGTGGCCGCGGTCGGGCGGCGCCGGGTCGGAGGAGGGCGCGGGGTCGGGGAGGCGTTCGGAGAGGAGGCGGCGCGAGGTCGAGGACCGATAGGGTTAAGATCAAAACCCTATCGGTTCTCGAATATATAATCAACATCACGAGCGGTTCTTTGAGGGAACCGTCAGTGATATGTAATCCTGACGGTTCCTTCAACGAACCGTCGTGATGTCAAACTATCACGCTTTGGCGCGAGTTGTTCAACCATACACTCTCGGTACCATCTAAGCGATCTTGGACGAGCTTTGGCTCCTTTGTGCCGAACCCGACAGTTACTAAGGCGTGAAAATCATTGATGGTGCGAGAATAACATGGCGCGTAAAGTGAAGTTCTCTCGTTTATCGCATCCCATACTTGTACCCTTCGGTCCAAAGTGTCACAAGATCTTCCAAAGAATGGTACTAGGTACACATCAATATCGTTCCCAGTTTGCTTGGCCCTTGGATAAGTAGTGACATCAAAATGTACTTCCGCTTCATACACAGCCAAGGAGGAAGGTTGTACATACATAGATTCACGGGCCAAGTGCTATGTCATTTGCTCATGTTACCGAAAGGATTCATTCCATCCGTACTCAACCCTAACCTTATGTTCCTCGGTTCACACCGAACTCTTGAAGCTCCGATCGAAGTTTCTCCACCGCGAGAATCGTGAGGTGTCTTAGCTTTCCATCTCTCTTACGCTCCTCCGAGTGCCAGCGCAGCAATCTTGCCTCCTTTGGGTTCGCAAATAAACGCTTCAAGCGTGGGATTACAGTGATACCACAACATCTTAGCGAGAGGTCCTTGCTTCACCTTAGCGATTTTGGCGCTTGTATCGGGATGCTTTGCACACGGGACATACATGCATGTCTGCATACTCTTTACGGTAGAGGATACAATCGTTCGGATATGCATGTATTCTTTCTACTTCCATTCCCAATGGGCAAATAACCTTCTTTGCTTGATAGGTGGTCTTTGGGCAACACGTTTCCCTCCGAAAGGATGTCCGCTAGGAGACCTAACAACGCCGTGAAACTCTTATCGGACCAACTATTGCTTGCCTTCAATTTCACGATTTAAGCACGGTTGACAACCTTGTGTATCCCGCCTGACCAGGGAACAAAGGTCTCACCGAGTCCTCCTTAAGCCCTCGAATTTACAAAACTCTCTCCCACTTGTAGTTCTCTTACGCATCGCGTAGCATCCGATCCAGTTGTTATCGTGCCCCTATCCTCATCAAAAGCACGTCCACATCCAAGCCGTCGTTGACTTCCTCGGCGATGTCTTCATTATTAACTTCGGTATAATCTGCTCTTCACCGTGGATGGTCCAACATGTATACCCTTTTTGAAACCCCTTGAATCAAGTGCGCCGATCTGCGCGCGTTGTTAAACATCTTGATTACATCGCAATCAATGCACCTGACGATACATAAAATTTATCCCTTCTTCAACATATCACGCTCGGCTCTTCTAAAAGCAACCACGCCATTAATGTAATCTTGACTCACACGGTTCACACCGTACATCCGATTCGATCCATCTACACTACGCATGTAACAAATTAGTGTCAAATTGATTAGCGATTAATTTATAGCAAGCGAAAATGTGCAATATAAACTCATTCTCCAACATTTGCATCTAAGGTTATTGAAGAAAACTCTTCACTAGTTATGTACCACAGCGGTGGCATAGCGTAGCCATGCCTACGGCCACAACCATGATCCCTACCTCTCGACACGATATCTATCTCAATTGAACAATCATGCAACCCAAATATAGGCATCATCTCATACAACACTTATTAACCTAAAATACCGGAACAAGTAAATGCAATATTGTTGACCCAAACCCCACGTCTTGTGAACCGGTGTGTAAATTTTATTTTTTAAGCCAATTAATTATCCTAACTCAAATTTTAGTGATTATTAGACCTAATTCAATTTTATTAAGTTACCACTCCTAAGTCAAATTTTAGTTCATTAGTTATAAGGGAAACCATTATTCAAAACTAAGATTTACAGGGCTAATATTATTTATTCCAACATTGACGGTGCAAGATCGATCATGTGCTAAATCTACATGTCATCCTCAAAGATCACCTAGAAATAGCAACAAAAAAAGGGTGCATAAGTCCAAGACTCAGCAAGTATGTAATAAATCAATACAATACAAAGTTAGCATCTACACTATCTTTTCTCCTTTCTTTTAGTCAATGCATTAACACACAATACAATACAAAGTCCACAAGCATCTCCAAGCTCATACCAGTATTAGAGGAGGAGCCGCAGTTGGAGGAGCTAGAGGCGGAAGTGGCGCTGGAGCGGTAGACATAGCGCAGTGAGGAGCTAGGGCAGGGAAGTGGCGCAGGTTGGAGGAGCTAGGGCAGGGAAGTGGCGCCTGGAGCGGTAGACATAGCGCAGTGAGGAGCTAAGGTAGATATTTGTGATGATAAGATTGTTGTGTGTTGAATGCTTAGCCATAGCGGGTCTAGGTAACGCAGTGGGACGATTGACAGGACTAGCCCGTCAATTGTGGGAGACACATAACAACTCTTACTTTTATTTTTGTTCAGATTGTTACTTCTGGTTATTGAGTTAAAATTTGGTTATGTTAAAAAGGTTTTTGGGTCCGGACAAGTGGTTGTAGTGTGGGTGCTGTTATGCACGAGACCTGGGTTTGTGGTTGTCTTGTTTGGACCATTTAGGACCGAGCCATGGACGTTACACTCCAAGTAATGAGCATACTATCACATGCGGGATATGGGTACCATACGGTTAAGTAAGGGGAAGGTTTTATTGGTTTAGACCGCAGGTGGTGTGAGGACACTGCGACCGTGAAAATCCTGTGTTCCTTAGGAACCCAGTGTGATATATACTATGCTTAATGAGCATGATTATCTATGTTGTGGGATGCAACATACTAACTATCTCACACTGGCTTCCCTCCGGCACAACATGTGTCCCGCTTAGCATTTGCTATATGTTTATGTCTAAGACGAGATTAATTCTCACTTGGGTGGTCTATCTTAATAGGATTTTCTTGCTAAAAATGAATGTATCTCGATTCTCCCCGGCCGGCATACCTAAGGAAGTGTGCTATTTTTCGAAGGCATCCGGAGGCTTACGGGCTAGTCGGGTCATGTGGGTAAAGTAGTACACCTCTGCAGAGATAATCTATTCGAATAGCCATGTCCACGGTTATGGACAACACTTGGTTTAAGTATGCTTAATCGTTAGTCTCAAAAATTAAAAGTTGACATGGTTATAACTTGGTTTCAGTATGAATGGGATGTTCGTGCACTTTAGTTTATCAAAGTGGACAACCACTTTGATATTGATTTATCCATATTATTACATGTGTCTTGTGAAACCTCCTCTTTAATAAATGATTTATAACTTGGTTTTTGAAAACTAGATGGTCTTGGAATGTAAGAGGTTGCGTTTTATGCAAAACTAGAACCACTAATGCTATCCTTTGATTGCCCAATATGCATAACTAATTTTTCTTTGTGTAAGACTTGCGAGTACCTTTTTGTACTCAGTCAGGTGTTTGCTGGCTTTTCAGATGAGGACGACTTCGAGCCCGATGCGCTCAGTCGTGCCGATTTAGGCGACACTGACGAGTAGTGCTATCATTTAACTCCCAGTCGGTTGCCAGGGGTTATGGGGCATACCATACTGGATTTTTGGTTTATTTAAATTGCCTTCACTGCTATATTATGTTCTTATTTGAATTTGTCCGGTCGACCACTTGTATTAGTTGTAGACTTGACTATTATTGATGTATGTCTTTTGAACTATCCATATTTGATTGTTGTATGGTTGTGATCAATGTTGAAGGTGAGTTTGGGGGCATGTTGGTCGTTGATCTTGGGAGCCAACATGGTCTCATACTCGCTGTGATGCATTCCCTTTTAACTCGTTTAAGTGTGTGCTCGAACCGTTGGAGAACCGTTCATCATGTGGTGCTCGCAGAGGAGCAACGCGCATGATCACCGGTGCTCTAGTTTCGGTTGGGCCTCCCACTTAGATGGAGTTAACTTGGAATTCATTTACTTGAGGCCCAGAGTTACTTCCTTAAGATCGGGATTGCCTCGGTCTTATGGGATTAACCCGGGGGTCCGTAAAATATACTAATAATATTTTCCAAAAGAACACAACATAGCAATAAACTAAACAAATAAATCCGCTTCTAATCATAACCCAAAATGACACCATTCTTACCAAACATCATTCTGTCCAAAACAGGACAGTCACCCTATAAAAATAATAAGTCTTGATTTAAAGCTCCAAAAAATATGAACTCAGAATTTCTAGAACCTACACACTTATATGCACAATTTCTTAGGTGATCAAAAGTTCAAATTATTTCGTTTAAATGCTTGTTTTTAACTCCGAAGATAGATCTATCATCTTCGGTATTATCAACTTAGAAATTCCATAATTTTTAATTGGTACATCCAAAAATAGTGATCTAAGACATACTGGAATCCCCAGAGAATTGTGTACCAGAATAAAACTAATCTAATTTTTCTACTTCACAACAAACTTTGCTAACTCAATATTTTTTCTGACTGTCTCCAACGGAAAGATAGTATTGAATCGCACAGTTCAACATTTCATAACTCCTATTATACTTGTCCAAAAAATGCGATCTTGGGCTCTCTAGAATCACTATAAAGTTATCTATCTAAGGCATGGAGACCAAAAGTCCAAATTCGTCCATTTTCAAATTTTAAATTAAAAAACTATGTTTGCTGTTCGAAACCCAGGAACTGAACTGACACTCAGATTGTAAAAATCAAAACTAATTATCTACCCATCTAAAAATTGTGAAACAACACTCTAAAGAAAGAAAACTAAATAAACTATCTTTTATCTAACCATACATTGTTCTAATTTTGAGTTTAAATAGCCCCAATTGCCCTCGCAACGCACTACCCTAAACTTGACGAATCTGGATAGAACTGAAACTTGACTTCCTATTGGCTAAACGATCTACAAATCGAACCAAAATTAAACTAGAGCTTGCCATAGACTTCCAGATTATTACCCTTTAAGATCATCCAAATAATAAAATGTGGTCCTTGGTCCTTCCTCTTTTCCTCCCTTCTCTTTCCTTGCTTCCCCTCTTTCTTTCTGCTGGCAGCACCCAAGAGTCTTCCTCCTTTCTTTTCTTAGCGAGCAATAATGGAGGAACCACCAAGGGGGAAAAGGGTGTGGAGATGATGCTGGACAGGAGGGGGCGCAAGGGGAAAGTGGAGGTGGCGGCTGCTAGGGGGAATAGGGAGAGGAGGCGCAAGGGAGGGGAAAGGAGGTGGGGGTGCAATAGGGAGGGGAGGGGGTGCTATAGTGGCAACACTACAGTGCGTGCTATAGTGACATTTTGCTCCCTCCACTAGGACGGTTGCCCTAATGGGCCATGGTACTCTGGGCTTTCGGCCCACAGCCCAAGTTCTTTGAATAACGCAACCCCTAAAACATCGGTTAAAATCACTTTCTAAAAAAATGCATCCGTAAAGTTTTTTCCCTCTTTAAATATTTGGGATATTACAGAAGGTGTCGGCTCGCCATGGAAAGTTCAACATGTATTTCTGCTGGATGAACACCCAATTGTACATCTCCGGGTTATCAATCCATTGGAAAAAGTTGCATTGCATCTCTGGCTGGAAGAAGTGTGTAATTAGGGATTTGTGGGATGTAACGTATGTTGTGAAAAGTCTTTATGTGTGCAAGATACACTCACTACACCATGAACACCCCTTTCGCAACGCATGTATGCGTTGCTATATATCCAAATAACCGTTTCTATGGTCTATACCAACACATTTCGTATGCGTTGTCATTGAGGCCGTTGCAAAAGTCTATCACAATACATATAAAAGTGTTGGTAACTAGTACAAAAAGCATTGCAAGGTAGCAACAAATATATCTAAGCATGGCCAGCACTTTTATGCGTTGCTATTTTGGACAACAAATTATTTTTATAATTGTTTACGACCCATATTAGTATTCTAAAAGATTCATCATTTTAAAGTTTTGCAGAAAGTAATAATTAAGCTAGGCCCACAAGGCTAAACACATTTTTGACAATAAATTATACTCGTATAAAGAATGAAGTAAATAGATGTATTTATTGAGAGAATGATACATTGGTGAACGCGACATGTACAAACTGGAGTACAAGAATTCTATGAATTAGTGGAGCTTTGTGAATAGGAATGTTAATCTTTGTGGCATAGTTAGAAATTGAAAGTCTTGCCTTGGTCAATTAAGGACTTAACTTTGTGCGTCATTGAACAGGGTCTTTCGTACAACCACATACCTGATGGGACTGGCCTAACTTAGTAGGTTATAGAATCTCGACATTGGCTGCTCAGGTAGTAGGTTAAGCTCTGTACCAGGGGTAGAGGTGTGTTTCTGTCTCTGTGGCGATTCACATCAATGGTTGGTTAGCCGTTTCTAGGTCCAATGGTGTGCGATGGACTAATTTCCTTTGTGGGCGTTAGTGTTGTCAGTAAAACACACCGGGAGTGTCAATGTTTGAGATGAAGTTTTTGAAAGGTTTTGTTATGATTAGTGCTAGCTACACTGATTGTATCGTGCGGGTAAAGTGTACAATCTCTGCAGAGTGTTAAACAATCTATTCAAATAGCCGCGTCCGCGGTCATGGACATGCTCGGGGATTTCACATGAGGTTTAGATTTTTATAAAATATTTGGGATGGAATAGCTGTGTGATCTAAGTCATATGGCTATGTGAAATAATTTGATTAGGCTTTGTGTTCTTTGTGAAAACAATTGTTAAATTATTACTGTTTATTTATTTTAAGTTATGTTTTTAATCTATTATTTATATTCAATTGTAAATGTTGCTTTCTTGCAAAATAATCATAGAAGTTATTCTTTTGGAATAAGCCATCATTTATAAATTGCATTCTGTGGTATAACTTGCGAGTACGATTGTGTACTCATGCTTGCTATAATCAATCAACAGAAGTGGAGGGGTCTTCGCTTGCCTTCGAGGAGGGGTTCTACGAACGAAGGTGCTGATCGTTAGGTCTTGATCCCAGTCGGTTGCCTGTGGTGAATTGATGATATTTCACTGGAGTTTATTTGTTCCACTGCGTATTTAATTATTGTTAGCCTTACGGGGCTTAATAAATGTAAACTCGACCCTAAGGTCAAAACCCTTATTTGCTATTCAAATTAATCGTTTATGCTATTAGTCGTCTTATGTGGATCGATATTCATCTATGTATAGATATTGTGAGCACTAGCATGATCCTAGACTATGCAGAATACACAAAAGGTCTAGAATTGTATTTTTGGGTCCCGATAGTTACTGTGACGTGCGTCAATCACTGGGTCAACCAACTCGTACGACCACTACGTAGCCTGCCCTGGGTCCGTCATGTCTGGAAATTTAGTGCATGCATTGTAAAAACCACGAAACATATACATAAGGTAATAAGAAGTGGCAGTAACAAAAATAATAAACGTACCTAGTTTAAATAGTATTTTCAATTTTAACATAATTTTTAAGGAATTTGTAATAGGGTCTTCCAATTTTAACTATTTTTTAAATTAGAACCGAGTGCTTAAATATTTACCGTATACAAATATAAACAAAAAATAACAACCACAATTTTATTTCATCTCTACGTAACCTATGTAGCAACTTCGGATTTGTTTGTACAATTTAAGATGTGTCATGCTATTTTTCTAGTTTAAAATTAATTTTCGACATTAACAATATAATTACCCCGCACAAATGGGAAGCTAAATAAAGCTGGGATTATTTTGATTACGCTCCACCTACCGTACTTAGCTACTCTACAATTTTTACAAATTTGTAATAGGCGTATACCTATTTCTGCAGATTTATCCTAAATCGTTCCAGAGTAGGAAAATTCATAATATATGCATGATGAACTAGACTATACACATCTCAAATGATGTACTAATTTGACTAAAAATATCTAATCTATTGAATTCTATGTCGCTATTTTTGTTTGCTAACCAACATGTAAGAAGTTGCAAAAACTTGTACCTGCAGATGGCCAACCGAATCTGATGCTCTGTCTCTCTCCTTCTCCTCTACCTTTCTTCTCCCCTCTCCTCTATCTTTTGTTTTATTTCTGGAATTAAAATGACATTTGGATTGATTTTTTGGGGTTTATATAGATGGATCTATGTCGCCATTTGAATTAGCGACAGGATCACGCGGTAGGAACACTGTTCACTTCATGTCATCAGTTCAATTGGCATCAGGAGCTGTTGCCATTTCAAATAACGATAAGGACCTAGTTCTGTAATTGTTTTGGCGACTACCTAGTTTTGTAATTTTTTTATAATAGTATTATTGCAAAAAAATTCTAAAGTGGCAATTCCTTATTTGACATTGAATGTTTACATCATTCTTTATATGTCACTCATTGTGTCACTGACACGTGGATTGAGTGACATATAAAGAATTAATTCTGATACAGTTAGGATTTAGGTTAGCATGGACGTTTTTTTTTTTTTTGAGTTTGATCCCTTGTTTAGAGAGCATATGCTATGTTGCTTTTCATAGTCACAGTCAAGGATGGAAAAAAAAATCAGTTGATTACTTCACGAGTACTAGTACTAAATTCCAGCGATCCAATCCTCTGTTATCAAAGTCAACAGGGGAATCAGTTGATTACTTCACGAGTACTAGTACTAAATTCCAGCGATCCAATCCTCTGTTATCAAAGTCAACAGGGGGTCATTGCCAGTTGCCTCTCACGAAAAACTTTTTCTTTCTCGTTTTTGAAAAATGTATCACAGAATATTACAAGGCAGTCTCTTGCCTAAAGTGAGCTTTAACACCAGCTAAGAATTCATTTATCCGAAAGTGTCGATTGTTCATTAACAGACCATTGCCAATCAATTCTCCATGTCAAGTTCCTCGCCAGTGTTTCCTCTCCTAGCAATAATACTCGATCTTACTTCTGAAAAAGCCTTCGAAAATACACTGTCATAGACCCATTAAACTGTTTGCTTGAGTATGACATGACCAAGGCAATTACAACCGGACCTGTATGATTGCATCTTGCAAGGAACATCACATACAAGGCAAGAAGCATCCTGACATTTCTATGATTATCTTGCACCCAGTTAGTACTTGTTATATGTTCCAAGGTTGCCGATTTATCCAAAGGTGGCGCTGCTTGTGACCAACGCAATTGTGACCCAAGGCAACTACAGCCGGACCTGTATGATTGCATCTTGCAAGGAACATCACAGACAAGCCAAGAAGCATCCTGACATTTCTATGCCTATCTTGCACCCAATTAGTACTTGTCATTTTCCAATGTTGCGGATTTATCCAAGGCGGCGCTGCTTGTGGTGTGCGTGCGTCTTCATCGTAATAAAAAAGGTGCAACTTTCAGCACAAGTGATAACATAAAAACCGGTGACCTGTCAATACCATATATTTTATCATCTCAAACAAATCCTGAAACCTGAGTGGAACTTTCAGGGGAAGCGACGACACAAAACCACGGCATCTTTTCAGCACCAACTTTCAGACTAAAGCGATAGGCATATCACAAACCGCCATCCTTTAAATACTGGCAAAAGATATTCTATGAAGTGCAAAATTCAGAAATGAAACTTCCAGGAAAGGGTTGGAATAGCAGGGTTTCTTCATCTCTAATTTCTTGGTAAGATAAAGATGGAAAAATCACAAGAAAAGGCGCACAATTCTAGATCCACCTGACAGTCATGATCAACGATAAAACCGGCATCGACACAGTAATAATTAAGAAATAGGATGGAATGCAGTTAAGAATAGATATATTTACATTATTTCATAATCGAGAGAATGAAACCATGATAACGGAGAAGGATAGACACAATTGAGACCCTAGCACACTAACCCAGACCTGAAGGAACCTACTGATTGAAGTACGAATAGAAATTAAATGACCCTTGCATAACCATCATTCAGATCTTGTTGATCTTCTCTGCCATCACAACAGGGTTCTGCTTGGCTATCTGCTCCCGGCCAGCTTTCTTGTAGTCGAAGGTGCATGCGTGGGAATCGGCGTAACGGTGCATGGAGCAGAAGGTTCCCCCGCAGCGGCACTGGAAACCAGTCAAGCCGACCTTCTTGCGACATGACAGGCATCGGTTGCTGGGCGGCTTTGGAGGTTCCTGTGCTGCTGCTGCTTGCTTGTCCGCAGCTGCGGCGGGGACTTCATCTGGCCTTGCTGGCTCCAATGGCGTCATGTAAGAAGATGCCGCTGTGAACACCTTCTTCTCCACTATAGGGGCAGCCATTGTCGTGACCTTAATGAAGTCCCTGTAGCACTTCGAGCACATGTTGTTTGTCATGCTGCTGCCGAAGAAGCCACAGTTGTTTACACACATTACCGGAGCCTCAGGTGTGTGGACAGTCTCCTCAGACCCCTTTTTCCAGCTCTCTTGTGCCATTGCTACCTACAGGCTGTAAACACAGAAGTTCACCAACTCGTTAGCAAGACATAGTGATGCAGAAATACCAACAAAAGAAACTCAAGAGTAAAGAGTAACCTAAAACACATGATTCAGGACCAAAAATAAGTAAAACCCAATGCTAAAGTACATTAGTTGTATACGGATAGAGGAAAATAGGCAGGGCTTGATGAGCACCATGAAAAATGTTGGCCAATGTATCTGTAAGGCATTTCATTTTCTTTTAATTAGGGGATGTACTCCTATTTCAGTTTTTCAGCTGAAAAATGACTGTGACCAATATAGCATGTATCTGTAAGGCATGACATGATAGCCAATGTGCCGACAAATACTTTTTAAGTTAACACAGTTCTAGTCAATTATGTTCCCGCCGATCGGTTAACAAGATCTTTTAACAAGGGAGCTAACAAGACTTCCTACATCCGTTCAGATAAGCACTAGGTTGGAGCGCAAAGTGCAATGTCTGCGGTAAGCACCCTGTGTACATGACAGCAGTCAATTCGAACATTGAAAAATAGCTCTCCATGATTTTCCTTATCAGACTACTTCCAACTAGTAGATAGGTGCCGCTAGGAACTGGACTAGGTTTCAAACAAATCCATACTACACTGTAACAGCGAATGAGTAAACAACATCATGTCTGTCCGCTAACTCCTGCAGAATAAAATCAGCACGGCCAACTCGTACCTGCAACTCATCAATGGAGTTGTTAGCCAATGTCCTGTGCCGCTGGTATGCTATATGTGCAGATTTTATTCCGCTGGACCGATGTTCTATCGAATCAAGACTACATAAATTGAAGCTCCACACACCTTACAACACAATAGCATCACCCTTGATTCAATTGCAAGAAAATATGGCTCATGGACCACCTACGCAAGGCAGGCTACTGCAAACGGGTGAAGTAATCTACACCCCAAATCCTTTCAGACAGACGTGCACACAATTCACGTAATCTAATTTCTTGCCGGGACCTTCCGCCACATGTCCAAGCAATTGACCTTTCCAGGCTCATCAAGAAAGCCCATGCCACCTTCAACAAAACATCATCGCACCACCGCTATTTTGCCAGGCACGGCAAGAAAGCTTGCTGCCTTATCCATCGCAACGCAAGGGCCACAAGGAACCAACCAACCATATTGATGCTTATCTTCTCCTAACAGCCGCACATGGTGGATGATTTCGCACGAGGTTCGCATGCAATAGATTCATAAAGCGTGGCGTGTAAATCCAGTAGAGGCCTAGATGAATTCCTCAGTCCTTAACCACCAATAATTCATAAAAGTACGAGCAAATCTTATATCCTTCACTTTTCCCTTGCGATTCAATTCAAAAAGTCAAATCACCTTGTCTACATAGTTTCCCAATCTGAAATCCAAGCACATCGCAGTTCATCACCAAGATCGCAACAAAATTCAAAGAAACGTCAACTTTGTCCCTCCAAAAACTACACCCAGCAACGATTAACGCGCGCGCACACTCCTACCAACCAAAACCAATTCCCACAGATCCAATCCAATCACGCCAGAATAATCCCAACGAAAGAACCAACACACACCAGCGATTCCCACAAAACGAACCCCCAAAAAAATATTTAAAAAACACGAACGCGTCACCACCAAATCGGATATAGAACTCCAGATCGGTCGCGACTCGGCGAGGAGGATCGGAGATCGGATCTGGGGCGGGGAAGGGGGACGAGCGGCACCAACCTGTGGGGAGACGGCACGAGACTTTTCTCCTTTGTTTCTCGAAGAAGTTTTTTATTTTGGGGCTTCGCGTCGAGGAGAAGGGGATGAATGCATTGGTTTATTTCGGGGGAGGGTGCCGTGCGCTTATAAAGGCCAGGCTTTCCCGATTCGACGGTGCCTTTTTTTTTTTAAATTTCCTTAATCGCTCCAGATCAGATTAATTAACCAGCTAATCAGCGGATTGGGCCGGATTATCATTAATCTGGCCTCGTGGTTACTTCTAGACGCCGCGTGGAGATTCACGAGGCCGACCTCCGTGTGGCTGCAGGTGGGGCCGGGGATAGGTGCGGGTCCCACGTGCCACTGGGATGGGAGCCGTTGCGGATGGGTTCGGCGTAGAACGGGTCTGCTCTAGGCTTTTAGCCCTTTCGGGGCGGAGGGGGACCGCTGGGCCCACCTGGAATCGCACAAGGGACTTCACACGGATGTGTAATCGGGAGACTTCTTTCGCCGTATCTTATTTTATTCTCTTAATTAAAACGATCCACATCCAAAAACAAACTCACGCCTAATCCTTCTACTCCTCCTGTATATTTAATCTTAACTAATAAAAAAAAAATTTATTCCTGCATAGCAGGATGATCATCCCATACTAAAAAAAACCTACGCTGATTCCTTCTGCCTCTCCCGTGCATGACCATACCCTCTCGGCCTAAAAAAAACCGCTAAAAAAGATCTTAATTAATAAGAGCACCCGCGCAGCGAGACAATCTACCTCCGGAAAAAACACACGCGGACTCCTTCCACCTCTCTCATGCATCTAATATTATCTTATCATAACTAATAAAATAAAGAGTTTACTCCCGTGCAGCGGGATGATCATCCCACACCTTCCCGTCCTAAAAAGGTGATAAGAAAAGACAGGATAAAATTGCTGAACAAAACTCCGCAACGTCTGCAACGCCACTCGTGACGGCATCAAGCAGGTGCGCCATTGGGAGCGCATTGCCGTTGCGCGGTATCCGTGCATCTAATCTTATCTTATTTTAATTGATAAAAGAAAGAGTTTACTCTCGTGCAGTGGGACGATCGTCCCACACTCGGAAAAAAACCCGTGCCGACTCCTTCCACCCATCCCGTGCATACCCACACCCTCTTGGCCTAAAAAAACCACTAAAGAAAGACATGAGAAAACTGTTACACAAAACTCCGCGACGTCTGCAACGCCGACAGTGACAGCGTCAAGCAGGTACGCCACTTGGAGCGCCTCGCCGTGTGTCCGTGCTGCTCGCGTTTGGGAAGATCCACGAGGGCCAGCTCTACCGCACGGGGAAGGCACACTCAGACCTTTTGGTCATCTTCATCGACGATAACGTGGCTGCCGGGGGAGGAGGCGCATCACCTCCTTCCTCACCTTCCACCGTAACCACTCTTTCGGCCGTGCGCGTGTCCCCCTCCCGCGTTGCGGCTCTCAGCTCCTCCTCCCCCTTCTGCTCGCTCTCTTAAAGCATGTTTCATCTCATATACTATTCTTTTTATATGTTGCAACACACAAGTATATAACTAGGATACGATGATACGAGAAATCAATTTATTCATGGACATGTTATGATTGATTTACTTAAAAAGTATCATTGGTTCTGAGTTCTGACCACAAATGTGTGCATGACTTAAACTATTATAACTGTTTGGTCTAACTTCAAATGTGTCCCTGTAATTTTCCAATAAAAATATGTGTTTTTTTGCTTCATTTGAACAACCGTTTGAGATTTTGTTTAAACAAATTTTGAGCCATGGAATGCAATGCGGAATTGTTTTGCATTCCTGGCTACATTTTTTTTTTCAATGAGAGCTGATTCATAAAGCTTCAGCTTTATTCGTACGCTACACACAATATGGAAATTATTTCGTTCAAAATACGGGATTCTGTCGCAATGCACGAGCACCCTACTAGTTGAAGTATATTAAGTAGGGATGGTTTTCTTGATTCATCGTATTTGTACTATGTTGACTCATGTCTGCGGAAGCCATATGCTTCACTCCAAAACCACGGCAGGTCACATACCGCGCTCTCAGTCGACGACAGGATAACATATGAGCAGGGCAAGTGGCCTGCGCACGTTTCCACCACGGACAGTTATGTTCCTACCACAAATTAAGAACGCGACAGTTAGTCTGCCGTGGTCTTGAGAGTGAGATAGGTGGCTTCCATAAACCGTGAGCACAACAGGCGCACACTGCGGTACAAATCTTGCAATTTCGTACTAATAGATACTGTTTTTACTATTGCAAATCAAACTCGTGTTTTGACTCGTAAAAAGAGTTCCTTGAAGCTCGATCTGGTCTAGCCGGACCGGCGTCCTCTGTCGTTAGGAACAAGTGCCACGTCATTAGGTAGGTTTTTCTTACTTTCCAGATCGAATACTCACCGGAAATCCTCTCGTTCGAAAAATAAGGTATTTACCGGATTAGTCGGTGCTTTAGTACGAGTGTTGCGGTGATGTTACGGGTGCAAATGTACAACGCATAATCTAATGTGTAGCGCTGTTTTTCATCTCAAAACCATTAAAAAAAATGACGCGAAAACAGTAGCATCAGGACAAACTGAACTACACAAACAGTATTTTAAGTACACTGTATTAGCAGCTGCTATTCAATTTGGTGCTTTAACGCTCGATCGAGTGGATCGTCCAGCAAAGACACACCTTCATTTTACATAGATATCTTTTACTTCTTTAGGCTAGGCTGTACATTGAATTGAATTGAGCCTTAATCGGTCGCTTAAGCGCTTGAAATCATGGATCATATTGGTGTGGTTGCTTTCCCTCGCTGTTTTCATAGGCTAGTCGTTGAATTAGACAATTAAGTTAGTGCGTAAAATTTAGCCCATAGAATGCAAACTGGATATTAGTACTACATCACCTGCTTCTCCAAAAAAAGAGAGAAACTTCACCTTGCTCTTGTTTATCTGCTCTAAGTTTCCATCATCTGCTCATCACATACTGTTGCTAGTCTTGGGTTGGTCCTTGTACCGATAAAAACCATGCTCTTAGATCAGGATTTGGATCCCCTACATTGGTATAGCAAATAGCACAGCTACAGTATTTTTGTATTTTCTCTGCACGCTGTGGCGCCAACACCCAGCTCTAGCTTCCATCGCCATGATAATAACACAGCCCTTTTTAAGGGCAGATTCCTAAAATCCTGACAGACAACGCACGGAGCCGCTGCCGTCACCCCCGACGCAGTCGCGTGTGGAGCAGCCGTCATCGCTGCGAGAAGGCACGGTCAGCGCCTCGTGTGGTCGCCATCGATCACTCCCCAGCGCTGGAGCTCGTAGCCATGGCACCCTTGAACAGGGGGCGGCGACGGCGACGGCGACCAATACGGTGAGCGGCGGCAGCGGAGGGCACGAAGAGCACGAACAGGGTGCTGGCGAGCTACAGGCGATGGGGTGGAGCTTGGAACGGTGGGTTCGATTCACTAGAGTAGGGTGGTGCTGGTGCTAGGGGGTCCTTGCTTTGAGAAGATAGACGGTGACCACACATTTTTCCGAGCTTATTTGGCTTATATTTGCGCTTCATCTCCTCGTGCAGCAGTGGGTTGGGAAGAAGGAGGTGAAGATCAATCCTCTCCTTTCTTCTTCTTCTTCTTCTTCTTCTTTTAAACGAGTTCTTTCTTTCTTTCGCCTTTCCTTTTTCTTCTATTGCGGTAAGAATCGGAAGTGGGTCAAAGTGGAGCTCAAGAGATAGGAGTAATAATCAAGTGTAATACCATTTTAAGTTTTTTCTCGGTCTAGATCACCAATCAAACAAATCAATCTAGGTCACCAACCAACCAAACCAATCTCAGTCTTGACTTGTCATAAAAAAACAAGAATTCCAGTCTACCTTTAGAGAGCGGTTTTTGTCATCAACCAAACAGCTCCTTGATGTGCGTTCGGTTGGTTCCATACATGCCGATTGGTGATTCAAACATTGTAGATGTTCTGCATTCCAATATTCGGTGACTGAATTAAACGGATTCGAATCCTACGCTGTAACGCAGATAATCACTATTTACTGTGTAAAATGTGATATGTGAGTTTAGAGGTGTTGATTTAGGCAGCAAAAACGCCGGGAATTGAACGTCACAGGCAACCGAACAATCGAAGAAAGGCGACGGATTTACGGACCAGACGAATCGCGACGCAATGCTGCCCGGGATGTGTTCGCGATCGGTGGCTTTCAACTCAAGTTTCGAGGTGTCGCGGAGCCTGTGGGCAACCAGGCAGGCTCATCCGCCCATGGAGTCATGCATGCGGATGTATGGCCGATAGAGCTGCAGAGCAACGAGACGACGAGGTCGATTTTGGTTGTCTCTCTTCTGGGATGGTCGGAGACTTGGAGTCGATTAATCAGGATGAATTATTTGATTTGGAGTTTGTTTGGCTAGCCTAAAATTCTTGATCATCTCTGTGAATGGGCCTGCATAAAAATAGATGGAAAATTTAGACTTCTCAAACAAAATCTTAGAAAAAAGGGACAGACTGGATTACAGAAACTGGTGGGAGTAGCATGATAGCATCTCCCTGCTCGTACGTATATGTACTCCATGACTCATGGATCATACTTGTGCTAATGCTACAAAGTAATCCCTCGAATCATGGTATGGAGGGAGTGCTATAAAACACTTCTAAATTGCGATGTAGATTTTCTTTTTGAATAGTAAAATATTGCATATACGGGTATCGGGAATAAAGTACAAGGATCGCATCAGCACTTTGAATCTTGTGTCTATCTATCCATTATAAGTCATATTCGCTCTCAAGAACTATGAATTAATATGTTAATCAAAGGAAAAAGAGAAGAATTTACATTTCGATCGTGATGTATATCAAAGCTATTAAAGTAGCATGACAATATATCTATTATCATATTAAAGCAGAGAAGAAAGAAACAGTCGTATTCACTCTCAATGGCTAGATATTACTATGTTAACTGAAGGAAAAAAGATAAAGATATACGCCGTCGATTGTCCTGCATAAAAATAGATTAATGAGATGTATATCAAAGCTATTAAAGTAGCATGACAATATATATATTATCATATTAAAGCAGAGAAGAAAGAAACAGTTGTATTCACTCTCAATGGCTAGATATTACTATGTTAACTGAAGGAAAAAAGATAAACATATTATAACCGTGCGATTGTGGTGGCTATTAAAGTAGCATGATTATATATTATCATATTAAGCAAATTAACGAGATGTATATCAAGGAAAAAGATAAACTTTTAAAGTAGTATGAAAAATACAGTTGTATTGTCAGTCATATATAAGTATTGGAGTTGGGTAACAAATACAACACTATTTTTAGAGGTATTATAATAGCTAGCTGCGTAGTTGTGCGGGGAATTCGGCTAGTTATATTATTAAGACAGAAAAAGAAAATAACGTGGTATTGAGCATCAGTTCTCTTCTCCACACATCCCTCGACAAAATGACGTGGTGGATAGGAAGAACAGAATCTTAGTCGAGATGGCTAAGACGATGCTATATGAGTATAGCACTCCGAGGAGGTTTTAGGCCGAAGCTATTGCTACAATTTGCCATATTGCCAATCGTGTCTTCTTGAGTCCGTCTTTGGACAAGACATCATATGAACTTCGGTTTGGTAGAAAAGCTTCTGTTTATCATTTTTGATAAAAAATGTCACTTTTGATGATACAATGTCATTTTTGATGATACTAGCTCCGGAGCCAGATCAGATGTTTTAGGTGATACACAGGTGATGGAGAGCATCTTTGTAGAGGGAAGATGATGATGGAGTCGATGATGCTCTTCCATCTGCTGCTGACGGTCCTATTTCAGCTCAAGAACCTGTTTCGACTACTTTACCTCTAGTTGAGGCTCCTGCTGCATCTTCATCATCAGCAGTACCTGCGGAGGTCGAAGAGATGCTATCTCCCCCGGACGCTCCACTTCACATTCAGAGACGTCACCATCCAGATCAGATGATTGGTTATCTTCATGAGCGAGTCACTCGCTCTAAGTATCACGATCCGAGTATCTACTCTCATTCTCATTTGTTGCTTCTTTCGAACCCCGCAATATATCATATGCCTTATCTGATTCTAGCTGGGTTAATGTCATGCATGAGGAGTTAGAGAACTTTGAGAGGAACAAGGTATGGAACCTAGTAGAGCCTCCTAGTGGTCATAATGTGATAGGAACCCATTGGGTGTTGAAAAATAAATAAAGTAAGGATTGTTCTGTGGTTAGAAATAAGGCTAGATTGGTAGCTCAGGGTTTTAGCCAAGTTGAGGGATTAGACTTTGATGAAACCTTTGCTTCTGTTGCTAGATTAGAAGCCATTCGCATTCTACTTGTATTTGCTGCATCTAAGGGCTTTAGGCTGCACCAGATGGATGTCAAGAGTGCATTTCTGAATGGTTACAAAGAGGAGGAAGTGTATGTTAGGCAACCCAGGTTTTGAGAATCCCAAGCATCCACATCATGTTTTAAAGCTATCCAAAGCCTTGTATGGTATTAATCAAGCCCCCAAAGCCTGTTATCATAGACTTAACACCTTCTTGCTTAAGAATAAATTTGAGATGGGTAAGATAGACAAGACTCTATTCATTCTTAGACATGGTAATGACTTCTTGCTTGTTCAGATTTACGTAGATGATATTATCTTCGGAGGTTCTTCTTGTGCTCATGTTTTCAGATTTTCTGAGACCATGTCCAGGGAATTTGAGATAAGTATGATGAGGGAGCTCAACTACTTTCTGGAGCTTCAAATCAAGCAATGCAAGTAATAGATCTTCATCCATCAGATAAAGTGCACTAAGGATCTGCTCAAGCGCTTCGAGATGGGTGACTGCAAGTCGATCGCCACTCCTATGGCGAATTCGACTGCTTTGGATCCAGATGAGGAAGGAGAAACCGTGGATCAACGTGAGTACCATAGCATGATCGGCTCCCTCCTGTATCTGACGACCTCAAGATTGGACATCCACTTCGCGGTCTGCCTCTGTGCAAGGTTTCAGGCGTCTCTGACGACTTCTCATCGCCAAGTCGTCAAGCGCATTTTCAGGTACCTTCACTCTTCCCTCCATTAGGGGGTTTTCTGATTCTGATTTTGTGGGTTGTCGGCTAGATAGGAAGATTACCTCAGGCACTTGTCACTTCTTAAGCACTTCTCTTGTCTCTTGGTCTTTAGGAAACAGTCATCTGTTGCATAATCCACTACAGAAGCTGGATATGTAGCTGCCGCTAGTTGTTGTAGTCAGATTCTGTAGATGGTGTCCACTCTTAAGGACTATGGGTTAACTTTTGCTAGTATTCCTCTTCTTTGTGATAACACTTCAGCCATTAATATTGCTAAGAACCATGTGCAACATTTTAGGACCAAGCACATAGACATTCGTTATCACTTCCTTAGAGATCATGTAGAGAAGGATGATATTGTGCTAAAATTTGTGGAGTCTGAGGCTCAGTTAGCTGATTCTCTTCTGAGCTTTTCTTATTCATCTGTCTTTCCTTGGTCTTCTTCTGAACTTGCTGGTTTTTTTAATCTTTTCAGGTTTTTTTTAGTTTTTCTTGTATCTCATTGTATCATATTGCATGCATCTCATTGTATCATATTGCATTCATATGAAAATCACAAAAAGATGCATTATAATATAAGCTTTACTGCTTATCATTTAAATTGACGAAGCTTTGCTTATTACCCTTTTGAGTTTAGTGTTTTAATTTTTGCTCATTTTCATGTCTAGTTCTTTGACTTGCTAGAACTTTAACACAACTTAAACTAAAAAATTGCATTTTGTGAATCTTTAAGCTAGTTGCACAATTAGTGATCTTTTTGTGACCTTAGTACTATCAAAATTGCAGTGTTAGCTCTTGAATCTAATATTGAACATCTCTTGAGCTTCTTGTTCCTTTGTGAATATAAAAATGTTCTTATGCAAAATGAAAAATTAAATTTCGAGATTCTCATGTGATTAAAATGTGCCAAACTATTCTCATGAGACTGCATGTCAAAGATATGAACTTAGAGATAGTTTGATGATCCAGACGATCTCATGGGGACTGCTTGTCAAAATTGACATGAACCTCAAGATTTGTCGCCACTGGTTAAATCTTAGGAAGAGTTTGTGGATGACCCCTTTAATCAACATCAATACTCATTGCAAATAAAAATTATTGTAAAAATTAGGTGATTAAGGTACTTTGAGCAAAATAATTCAAATTCAGGATTTTTTGTCTCTCGGATGGTCATTGTTAGCTTCTTGATCTCACATTGATATTCTGACATGACCATTATCTTTTTAAGATCCCTGTTGATGAACTTGCTAATTTTGAAGCTTTGCTTAAATTGTTACAATTCATTGCTTTATATTGAGCCTTTTAGCTTAGCTTTAATATATATGTCTTAACATGATCTTGCTAGCAATTTCAGGCTTGATATGTATTGAGTAATAGTAGAAATTCTAGTTTGTTTTTTGGGTATTTTCCAAAGCTTCTTGTACTAAAAATTAATTTTTTTAAAAAATAAAGCCACTCCTTTGAATTTCATGCATGCTCTTTTTATGCTTCTGCCTCATTTCTGCATTTGTCATCTCTAGATGAGAGGAAGACGTGATTCCTTGATAACTCTATTGTCAAAGGGGAGAAAATATAACAAAAATGATAGAAGGGGGAGCCTTTTGGAGAAAAAAAGGGAGAAAATAAAATTTCCTGAAAAATGGTGATCATAGTGAGGGGGAGTATCTAATTTGATTTCTTGTGATCTTATTGCCATTTCTGAACTTGAATTGCAATTCTTGGAACCTCACAATGGTCAAAGGTCAAATTGAACACTTGTTCTCTCATATGGACCTTAAGTGAGATTTGGACTCTTCTTTGGTTATTGAAGCTTTCTTGCTTTCTTTTGCCTTATCT
The DNA here is from genome assembly GCA_036346395.1 of Hsuehochloa calcarea. Classification (NCBI taxonomy): domain Eukaryota; kingdom Viridiplantae; phylum Streptophyta; class Magnoliopsida; order Poales; family Poaceae; genus Hsuehochloa; species Hsuehochloa calcarea. The sequence goes on from CM070606.1 coordinate 5,297,797, forward strand.
CGCCTGCCTATGCTAATATGAAGCCAACTTGGTTATTTCCATTGCATTCTCTTGCTTTTAGACTAAGTTGTTCTTTTGCGCGAAAACGTCGAATATTTTCATTTTCAAACCTCGAACTTATATTTTCTAGGAAATTGCCAATGTGTTCATCAAGGGGGAGATTGTGGATATCATGGGGATATGCTCATAATATTAGGATGATGTTACAATTGACAATGGTGTTGAGGGTTTGCGGAAACATGTGTTTTCATCAAAAGTTTAGATGATGTCAGGCAATAGGCGGTCAGACTGGCCTATATGGTGGTCTGATCGGCCACCACTGGTAGTCAGACTGGCCAAGCCTCGGGTGTAATAGCTGGCGGTTAGATCGGCCATGGACAGCAGTCTGACCACCCATTAAGTGGCTTTGAGTTTGGAGCTTGGCCAGAAATAGAGGGTGTAGGCAAGAGAAGGGATTCTCCTGCACTTGGTCTCATAATTTTTGGAGTGTCGAGTCAAAATATCTATTCATTTGGAATTTTCAAAGAGGTTTCGGATTTCCTAGGAGGAAAATTGGCTAAGTCCTTTGCTGGGCGGTCAGACCGGCCACGTGGTGGTTTGACCGGTTTTGACTTGTTCGCTGGCTAACTTGGTGGCGATGTTTGTTGGTTAGGTCAAGTTCATGGGTTTCTGTGTATATGTGTTGCACGATGCATGTTTTGACTAACATGGGTCAAGTTGTAAAGAACTTGTTCCCGGAATCGATTTTTTTGTCTATTGTTGTGCAAAAGGCTTGGAGGTCAACGACTGTCAACGTCGAGGATGATCGGGACTAGGCTTGGAGAGTTGAGGTTCAGAACGATCGAGGATGCCCGGTGAAGTCAGTTGACTCAAGCATGACGCAAAATAGACAAGGATGACCGAACGGGAAGTTCGGTGCGACGGGTTGCATCAAACGACGTAGGGGTCGGTGTAAGTGCCATGGTGGTTTCGGTGGGTTCCGGATGGGAGAGACTTGCCGATATGAAGAGAGCCGTTGATCAACCTACACGTGGCGAAGTATGGGATTGCTTCATGAAGTTTGGACTCGGTCTATGGAGAAGGATCGAGAAGGGGTATTTTGGTAACTTCACCAAAATACCACCTTGATGGATTTTGGCTAAACCACGGTGCAAGACGGCGCAAGGAGAAGTGATTTAGGTCAAGAGAAGATGATGACGATGCTTTGAAATACGTGCATGAGTTAATCTCGTTTGTGTGTGGGCTTAACGGGTGCCCATTAGGAATATCCTTCTAGAAGCTAGCCACCACTATAAATAGGGGAGAGTGCTGGTTGTGCACCTTTCAACCCTTGTATTGAAGAAACCCTAGTTTGTGTTTAGGGAGAGGAAAGTGGAGAGGTTAGGGTTCTAGAGAGTTGGATAGATTGTGTGCTCAAGTGTTGAGCCTTTGTCCTTCAGGATGGAGTGGCTGTAAACCAACATCAATCTCGAATCAATCAAAGTAAGATTCCTCAAAATAAGTCTTTTCTTGTTCTTGCTCTCTCTTTTGTGGTTTTGGGGCTTTCTTTGATCCTTATGTTTTCTTTTGGTTTCTGGCCTGGATCTTGCTTGCTGTGACATGTGGGAATGCATCTAGGATCATCTTGATCATCTATCACCCACGAGTAAATTTTTGGATTATATTTTGGTTTTCACTCAGTTTTGAAGCAATCTTCACTCAAATGGAAAAATGTCAGAACTTTAGCAATGATCTTTATGATCCTTGATTGCAATAGGTTCCTGGCATTCTAGAGAATGCATGTTTCAAGTTTTACGAAGTTTGGAGTTGTGGATAAAAAGTTAGACTAATTTGTGATTTCGAGTTTACGCTGATTTTACTGCTCATCGTGCTGGAGGTCAGACCGCCCCATGGAGAGGTTAGATCGCTAGGCTGAGACGTCTAGCCGCCCAACTCATTGTGAATTGAGTATTTGGTGATTTTAGTTGTTTTGCTTGGGCTTTCGATTGGATTCAATACAAATCTTCCACTGTGCTTGTATATTGATCTTCATAGCTCTCATAGCTATTAAAGTGAAAAACGTATTGAATCTGATCAATGTGAAAAATAGATCGTGCTCCTATTCACCCCCCTCTAGTCGTCGTTTCCGTCCAACAAAAACCAAAGCCTATCTAACGAGGATATAATAATTCTCAATTTTTTTTATCTATAATTGTTATTATAGATATCAATATCTTCATATTATTTGTACGTATACCCCTTATCATTCATAAGGGAGAAACTTAACTAAGTAGTCGTAAACCATTCTACGACCACTCTATCTAGTTGTAAGTACTCCTACGACTACCTAGTGGTTGTAAGATTTTTCACGACTATCTCATAGTCGTAAGTCTTACTACGACCACCTCATGGTTGTAAGATTTCCTATGACAACCCTATAGTCCACAAAACCTACTGACATGTGGGCCTAATTGACTAGGGACACTTATGCGCTATATTTAATACACATATTAGTTAATATGCGCTGTTATTCTTGGGGATAACTGTACATATTAAACATCTGTCTCTGACATAACTACAAGGTGACGTATTAAACATCTGTCTCTGACATAACTACAAGGTGACATGGGACGTTGTCTCTCTGATAATAACTACCATCAACGTGCGTATTTCATCAAGCGTTGAGATTCCTCTTGGCATGGAACAACTGTTACCTCTTCACGCACTATATAAGGAGTAAAATAAGTGGACAGAGGAGAGGAGAGAAGACCTGATTGTAAAGCATAGTCAATACAACAACACATAAATAGTGTTATTATTCTTTCAGGAGAAGACCCGAACCTGTCTAAATCCCTGTGTCTTTTTATATGTGAATCTAACTCAAGAAAAATCTTCAACATTCATTCGTAAGATCGATACTAGATTATCGACACTACCAATAAATAAGAACACATTCCGTATGATCTATTAAAGTAGTATGAAAAATACAATTACATTTTCAGTCATATATATAAGTATTAGAGTTGGATAACAAATACAAAACTACTTTTAAAGGTATTGTAATAGCTAAGTGCGTAATTGTACATGGAATTCGGCTAGTTGCGATGTAAATTAGAGACGTAAATCAGTTTGGGCCTCTGGGGCCACTTGATCACTTAAATTAGGCGAACATTAATTTCACTAACATCACAAGCACTTGTGAATTGTAATGACAGAGATAGAAACGGAAGCACGGACACAGATCATGTTCACAGTTCAACTCGGGCGCCCGCTCGCGCGTCGTCAGTCACCTTGCTGGCCACCTATCAACCAGTAACCATTATCAGAACAGCGCGCAGTGCATGTTCAAGCTTCCCCAGACGCGCCACCTTCAAGAAACCTTCAAATCTTGGCGATCTTGGGCGCGGTAACCAGCGGGTTCTACCGCGCGATCAACTAGCGCCCGGCAGCCTTGTAGTCGATGCTGCAGGAGTGCGCGTCGGCGTGGCGGTGCGCGCCGCAGCAGGTGCCCCCTGTTAGAGCGAAATCTTTGTAAACCTGTAGAACTACTTACAGTTTACTTCTCTTTATATTGTTTCTTCTGAAACTCTCGGCCTTCTGAGCACAGAACGAAAATACAAGAAACAGAGGACAACCGAGACTTTGGATTTCCAATTTGCGCCACACCTTTCAATGTGACTTTTGTGATTTCTTATATAGATACTAAAACGAGTTTACAAGATCGAAACCAAAACGGTTTCTTGAATCCTTATAGGAAGACCTGCTGACAGGGGAAAAAAAACTAGCTACAGTCCGAATCGCCAACAGACAAAACAAACTGATCAAACTAAAACCGAAAACAAACCGAAACTAAGAAACCAAAACTAAACTTTATATATCAAGATTATATCTAACAAAACACCTCCCTAATCTTCATTATCAGAACCTAGTTCTCTGACTCCCAATCTTTCTCTCATCTCCATGAATTTCTCACGTCCTAACGCTTTTGTGAGAATGTCAGCCTTTTGATCATCAGTACCAATATGTTCTACTTCAACCGTTCCATTCTCATCACAATCACCAAGAAAATGGTATCTTGTATCTATATGCTTGCTCCGATCATGATATAATGTATTTTTGCAAAGCGCAATTGCAGATTGCTATAGATAGCAATGAGATGACTCAGCCAAACTCCCTGACAAGCTGTTGTTACTGCTGCAATGTACTCTGCTTCACAGGAAGATAAGGCTACAATTTTTTGTTTCTGAGATCCCCAAGTGATCAAGCTTTTTAATCCCCAAGTGATCAAGCTTTTTCCGAAATATAATCTCATTCCTGTGGTACTTTTCCGATCATTGATGCCTCCTCCCATATCTCTATCACAATAACCAACAATTCTTGGTTCTGGATCGTTACTCCTTTTATAGCAACACCCAAAGTTCTTTGTTCCACTCACATATCTCAAAACGCGTTTTATAGCAGCCAAATGTTTTGTCGTTGGTTCTTCCATAAACCTGCTCACAATGCCAACTGAAAAAGCAATGCCTGGTCTCATATTCACTAGATACCGAAGACTTCCAACTATACTCCGATATCCAGTTTGATTTACTGGAGAACCACCTCTCTTCTTACTCAATTTCAGACGACCCTCCATTGGTGTTTGACAACTGTTACAGTCTGTCCAACCTGTCATTGCTAGTAATTTTTCAGCATATCCTCTTTGGCACAAAGTAATTGTGAGGACCTCCGGGTTATTTCCGTAAGACCGAGGCCTTCCCAGTATTATGGAAATAACTAAAGGCCTCAAGTGAATGAATCCCACCCTAACTCCATCTAATTGAGAGGGACCGACCGAAACTAGAGCCTCGATAATCATGCGCATTGCTGCTCTGCGAGCACTGCATGATGATCAATTCTCCAAACGGTCTAAGTCCCCACTTAGACAAGTTAGAAGGGGATTCTCAACATCGAATATGAGACTGTGTTGGCTCCTAGGATCAACGACCAACACGCTCATACTCTCTTTCAACATTGATCACAGACATACAACATTCATACATTGATAATTCAAAAGACATACAACATAATAGTTAAGTCTACAACTATTATACGATGGCTGACTGGCCAAATTCAAATAAGAACAATAAGTAGCAGCGGAAGCAAAGTAAATAAACCAAAAGGTCCAGCATGGTGTTCCTTATAACCCATGTTAACTGACTGAGAGTTAAATAATAGCACAATTCGTTAGCTAAATAGGTGCTAACTAACTCGTCGGACGAATTATCTTTATCACCTGAAACCAGTAGACAAACTGGCTGAGTACAAAGGTACTCGTAAGTCTTATACAAAGGAAAAAAAAATTAGTTATGCATATTTGTAACATCCCAAAAATTTAATTTGTTTCTAAGTTTTAAAAAGAAAAATAACTATTGGAATTTTCTGCTAAAGTAAGAGATTAATTGGAATTTTCATAGATAAAAAATAATTTAATATAAATAATCTCAACATCAACTATTGTCAAAATTATTTTATTTGGGTTTCTTGTGCTTGGATATATTTTCTAGATTTTTTCAGAGTCCATTTGCTATTTTCTAATTGCTATTTGGATTTTTAGTATTTTCTAAAAAGAAAAACATATTTTAAATTCCCAGAACAGTAACGGGCTGAAACCCACCACTGTTCTAGTCTGGCCCAACCCCGGTGGCCCAATTCTCCCACGCCGCAGCCCACTGTTCCTCTCTCCGCTCGCGCACCTTTTGTTGGTCCCACCTGTCGGTGTCGGCTGGGTCATGTGCGACACACTCGCGTCCGAGCCGCCATCTCTGATCAGTGGGGCCCGTGGGAACACTGTTCATCGTCCACCTCCGGGACTCCACAGTCCGTGTCCGTGTCCGAGTCCGTGCCAGCGCCGCCTGCTTGAACGTGGACTCTCCTCCCCGGTGCTATATAAAGGCCGCAACCGGTGTCAATTTCTTCGCCCTGCTTTCTACTCCCAAAACCCTAAGATCTCCGCCACAGTTTTGTTTTCTCTACGCCGCAATCGCCAAAGACCCGAGGATCGCCGAAGCGTCTTCGCCGCGCAAATTCTCCACCGTCGGACCGCCTCCGCCCGTGATTCCACCACCGACGGGTCCGCAATAGCGAGAGCAACGTCGTGCTTCCGTCATCTTGGTCCGAAGAACTCCGCAGCACCGTTGTCGTCTTCGTCTTAAAAACCGGCCGCCGCCTCCCTTCGCCGATCTACCTCTCTGGTGAGCTCCTGTGCTTTCCGTGCTTGTCATGCCATGCACAATGCTATTCTCAGCAAAACCCCTCTCCTTTTGCTGCTTCCCTTCCACCAAAGCGCCGCCGCCGCCCATCTTCCCAATCTCCGGCCAACGCTGCTGTACCCCTCTGTGTTTTCTCTCTCTGTTGATGCGGCAGCCAAGTCAGCGCCCACCTCACTCTTTTGGCCCATGTGGTGTCCCAGTCATCGCATGGTCAGCTGCCATGTGACACATCCAAATCTCCACCGAACCAAAAAGTCCATGGAACCAGTCTACCATGTACCATCTCTATGCAAGTGGGACCCACCAATTTAATTCAATTTCTATTTTATTTTCCTTCGGCCGAAAATCCATGCTAACGTCAGCTGATGTCATAATCCCTTTTTCAGTAGAAAAATAATTCAGTAAATCCAGAAATTCTCATTTTTCATTATTTCATGTGATTCAAAACTTCCAAAGCCCACATCTTTTGCATCCGAACTCAGATTGAGCCCATCCAAATTTCTAAATTCATATAAATTCGAGCTCTATTTATCTAAGATTTTTATTTAATTTTTGGAGTTGGTTTTACCTTTGTTTTGTATTTATTTGGTTTATTTGCCTTGTTGCGAATAGACGTTGATTCTTCGGCAACTTTGAGCAAGGAGGAGTACACCAAGATCAAGACTAATACCAGGATCTATTCCAACGCAAGCCGTAGTCCTTTGATCATATTGAACCCATGATAACAAAAGTATATTATTTTATATAATTGCATGCTATCTTTATATCAATGGTTTTAGGATTAGTTATTACCTGTTGTCATTATGCCTCCATTGATTATTTGAATGTTATGAATCCTTTGTCACCCTAGCACGGATAACTTTAGTTGGACATATTTTTATCATCAACATGGGTATCATATTGATGCTTAGTTCAGCTTAGTTACGATGGGTTCATCATCACTTCTGTCATAATGATTAATCTTGACTTAATGATATATGGAATTGTGGTGGTTAGCCACTGTTGTTAAAATTGGTGTTCCATGACAGGGGATGTCATTGGTTTTAGTTAAACAAAATGGTTTTCACTCAGGCGAGTGGATGGTGGATAGTGGGGGTGTGGTTAACAAGTTGTGGGTTTGTGGAAAGATCACCTGAGTAACTTGTCAAGGACTTAATCTTGTGTGCCATTGAACTGGGCCTTAACCGTACAACTACATGTCCTGTATGGGCGGGACCTGGCTGATTAATTAGCAATGTCTTAATTTCGATTCTGTCTTGGAAGAGTGAGTTTTGTGGTACATACTCACTATGGCGCAAGAGGGGGGTCCTGTCTGGTCGGATGGAGATATTCAGTGTTGAAACCTTAGCAGGCAGAACTGGATTAAGAAAGATCTTTGTAAAGGCTTTACCACGTGCTCTAGACTGCTTACCTAAGGTAGTGAGTAGTGGTATCGCCAGATGCCAAACAGACTAGATAAGTCGTGTCTTGTGGGTCAAGCTGTACAACCTCTGCAGAGTGTAAAATTATTCGAATAGCCGCGTCCGCAGTTATGGATGTGCTCGAGGATTTCACACGAGAGATAGAGTTTCTTTTCAAATATGTCAGAGTGTGAATGGGAAGTTCACTTGATGAATATAATGTTTGTTCGGTGAATGGGTAATTCACTTGGTGGTTTGTGTCGATTGACGAATGGGGAATTTACTTATCATTGGTTTGGTTGGGAAGTGAATGAGTAGTTCACTGGTTGATTCAAAGAAAATGTTTACTTATTTATTATTCTTTTCAATTACACATTTCAATATAATTATTGTATTTATTATGAATGCTGCTTTCTGCAAAAGAACCATACAGCTAACATTTGGCAAACCTTGCATGAATACTGTTTGCATACATTTTCCTACGGTCTGCTGAGTGCTTTATGTACTCACAGCTTATACCTTGTTGATCAGTTGAGGAATACCAAGCTGCACAAGAGTTCTTTCAGAAGGAAGACTATGAAGGTTTTGCGGATTAGGATGTGTTCTCCACTCGATTGCCTATGGGCATGTTGATTGGCTTTCCAAGTTTTCCGTTTCACTGCAAGAGTTTATTTGTTTCTTTAGCTCTGCGTGGCAAGTTAAGTAAACGTTGACCATAAGGTCCAGTCATTATTACTATTTTTTATTTTGAGATCTTTTTACTTAAATCGAATAAATAGATGGTATTTCATCACTGTTTCCTGTATGAGCTAGCTACTGATCTGAGATTAGTTCAAAATATACAGAGGGTTCCTGAGATGCATTTTCGGGTCCCAACAATATTGGGCAATCAAAGGATAGCATTAGTGGCTCTAGTTTTACAAAAACATAATAATTTTCAACCTACACATACTAGTTTTTCAATTGCCATTTGAAAATAAGATTTGAAGTAGAAGTAAAGAATGTAATAACGTAATAAATTCGTAAATAATTGAATAACAAACACCAAAGTGGCGGCCCACTTTGATAAACTAAAATACATGAACACTTGTTCATGCCTAATACTAAGTTGTAACCATCAATTTTAATTCAAAATCTAACAGTAGTGACTCCTGAACTCAAGCGATTGTCCATAACTGTAACATCCCCAAATTAATTATTGATGATTAGTATGCATCTCATTAACATGAATATGGTTTTTGAATCTTTAGCATAATTTATTGCACTTGAAAAATCACAAAACAAATTAAACCTACAACTCAAATCTGAACTCCCAAAAGAAATTAGTAAGAAAAACTTATGAAAACCTTCTGGAAATAATTTATTCAAATACTATATTGATTACAAATAATTAATATAATTTTTACTAAAATTTTGGACCTGAATTCAAACGTTACCGTCAGCTCGCTGATGTCGAGCTCCACTATCGCACCACCCACAGCCACCGTCGCTAGGCCGCCCTCGAGTTTCCCAAGCTCCACCGTCACCACCGCCGGACTCCCTTTGCTCCACTGGTGCTCCCCTGTCGACCAATTTGGATAGAGCATCGCCAGAATGCCGTCGCGTCGTTCCCCTATTTCGGCCGTGCGCCTCCACAACCGCTCACCTTTAGCGGACCTCATGCAGCCGTGCAAGACCCCAAAATGAGTTGCCCGCGCCTCACTGATCCTCGCTACACCACCCGACGCCGCCCCCGACCACCACACCGCCACAATCGCCGCCGCTGCCGGACAGAGAAGGGGAAGCGAAGAAGAGAGGGAGCTGGGCTCCCCTCGGTTGAAAACCGATATAGGCCAAGTGCCCAAGTGGACTGCCATGTAATCCCATTTGCCAAGCTAGCCCAATACTGTGTAAGCATTATGCAGCCCATTTCTATTCAAGGCCCAGCCCGAGAGAAGGCTAATAATGTTCATTTGGCCCAACACTATTCAATCCACTAGGCCATAGCCAGACCCATTACTATTTATCAAACCCGATGCGATCTGAATAGTATGACCCAATACTATTCATTAAACCTATTATTATTTCGCCTGAATTCATTAGTAAATAGTAACATACCTAGTACTATTCACCAAACACATCACTATTCATCCCAGCCCTAATAAGATATTTATATATCTATTTTGGCCATTTTGTGCCTATAGAACCTATTTTCAACTCCGTTTAGCCAAATCAAGCATTCAATAAATTCCAACCACCCCACCACCTTTCTTTTCAATTCTTTCTGAATTTATTTTTTTCATATTGTTCCCAGCTTACCTTCTGTTGAGACCAAACTTATTTATTTAATTTTCTTCCACGATAGAAACCGAATTTATTGATCAAACTACAGAAGAAGTCGATCAAGACAAGAAAGTTAAATCCAGTTAAGGACAGCAGATATGGAGGCAAGTCATATTTATTTGATCATTTTGAGACTATATTTCATGTATTTATATTATTACTTTCATTATCATATTTATGCCAATTATTTTAATATCGACATAATACTTTTGAATACCATGATGAGTAGTTAAATCCTATCACCTTACATACAAGCCCACCTATATTTTGTAGGTCATATTCACCTTGACAAATTTATGTTACATAAAATGATAGCTAAATATTTAGCATTATCATACAGTGTGTTTCCTCAAATGCTGAAAAAGAGTATTAGTTAGCCGCCAATGGTTTTTGTGGAGAGTTGAGGATTGAGATCGGAGGTTGGTCAACTCAATAGACTAGATAAAAGTGAGTCAAAGGTGAGATCAAAAAGTGGACAACCACAAGTTGGATGTTGATCCATCGTCTTACTGTAAGACATGTATGGATTGGAACTTTGTGCTAAATAACTGACACAAAAATCACTTAGCCACATATTCTGTTTCATTAAGGTTCGAGTTAAGACCAGACAAATCCGCTGGTTTCGTGTTAATCCGAGTCCGTTCTAAATAGATTTCTAGTCGGACTCGTCGTTCGGAGTTTGGACTCGCGCGAAGGCGTGATGCAAGTCGTATGCGGCGTGCGCCTCTCGACTCACCGCTCGGCTCGTGGGCAGCATCCGCTGGTGGGGCCCACATGCAGCGAACGGAGCTTGATTTGGGCCGTCGAGCTAACGGCACGAAGCGGTTTGGGCCTGGCTCAGCTTCAGCCATAAAAAAAGCCTCACAACCTTCGCAAAGTCCACCATCTACGTTCGAGTTTGTCAAATCTTATTTTGAGTCAGTAAATTATTCCAAGTATATAGCGAAGAGAAAGGTTAGGAGGTGCAACAAAACACCCAGTTGGCTGTCACCACCAGCGGATTATCTCAAATTCAATGTGGATGCAGCAGTTTCGCGTACATGTCAGAAAGGAACAGTTGGTGTTATTTGCAGAGATTTGTCGGGCAAGTTTGTGGCGGCAAGTGCTATTGTTTGGGAGGGGCTTAATGATCCAGGAACTCTAGAAGCTCTCGGTTGCCATGGTGCTTTGTGTCTTGCAGAGGATTGCAATGCTTCCAAATTGTGTGTAGCATCAGACTGTCTATAGGTCATTAAGAGAAGACAAAATGCAGATTCTTGCCCGTCATTAATGACATTGAAATGCGTTGGCGCCGCTTCGAGAAAGTGGACTTTCACCATGAAGGACGGAATTCCAATGTAGAAGCACATAACGTAACATTGTCAAATTAGATTGTAGTCTAGAGATATGTTGGTCGGCTTCTATTGTTTTTTTTTTGAAGCAAAGGAAGGAGAGCTCCCCATTGTATTAATAAAACACGAGAAAACATAGAAAAAGAAAAGAAAAAGACACAACTACCGCCCCAACGGGATAGACAACACAAACGGAGAAGGGACCCCTCTTAACATCTGGCGAAGCAACCTACCGCGCAGGCTAGAGCAACACCAACTAGTCACAGCGAACACCGATCGACTCTTACACACCCAAGCCACACACCGCAATCAAAGGAAAATGATGATTCCCTCACTACCTAACAAGCTGAAGTTTCTGGTAGTTGAGTTAGCGATGCAGAGGTTAACCAAAGCACAGTGCTTGAGAGAGAAGATTAGAAACAAAAGCCAAGAGATCCAACACTCCGCCATAACTAGGAGACCATCAGGCCTTTAGAATGTAGTGGGTGAGGGAAGCGGCCCTCCAATTGATAACGACGGTGGACGCCGTGCGAAAGAGACGACAACTCCGACTCCTCTTCTCCTCCCACGGGGATGTCGACGGTGGCCTATCTCTAGGTCCGAACCATCTATTTGACAAGGGGGCATCCACAGCGGTTGCCCTGCACCTCAGGACATCGACTCAACAATCGAGCACTCAAACTCTATTGGCCTCTTAAACTACCGGCCTTCGACAACAGCAGGGTGTGATTTTCTCCAAGCGTGGATAGCACATGACAGCCAATCCAAAGAGGATGGAGGAAGGCTCCTGGGAGGCGGCGAAGAGAGGGGGGGGGTAGGGGTTCCACCTCTTCCATCGGCTGCAGCACCGCCACCACTGCAACACGACGCCCAAAGTTGGCTAGCAGCACAACACCATACTCGGTCCTAACATGCCGCAACGAGGACCCCTGCGCTGCATGCCGCAACTCTCAACCACCAGTCTGCCACAGCGTGTCGCTGTGGGGGAGCTCGTCGTGGCCAAGCCTAAGACGTGCCGCCACCATGACGCCGTCCGCCGACCACCGCCGGATCTGCCTCGACCTTGGCCCCAGCCTTGCCTTGGGGGAAGATCTGGCGAATACACAGGACATCACCAATGGTGCACGGCTACGTGCCGGATTTGACGCGGCGATGTGGTCGGGACAAAGGAATGACCAAAGCCCAGCAAATGGTGTCAAGGTGCTCGATTCAACCACAAGACGAAGGGATGGCTACAGATCTGGAGGGGATGGAATCAAAGACGATGGTGGGGGGAGGGGTCATCGTAGATCCAAATCCAGATCTGCGGCCGCCCCCTCCACCGACTGCAGCTCCGGAGAGGGAAAATGATGGGGGGGGGGTCCTTGTATGTAAGGACTTGGGATTAACACTCCCAAATCCCATGTGTATTAATGAATTAGTCCCATGATCGCAATGCTTTATTAAGTAATATAAGAGTTGATTACCAAAAAGGCTTACGAGCCAACAATAAAGAACACAGCGGAAGACGAACAAGAAGTAGTAGAGCTCAGCTAATCTACCATAGGCAATCGACTGGGGTAGCGACCTAGTCGTCGAGATCTTCGGCAGTTGCAAAGTCCTTCACCTCTTAACAACATTATGTTATGCAAGAGTGAGCACAAACAATCGTGCTCCGCAAGTTACACCCAATAACAGAATTATAATGCATGCATGGATATATCAATGGAAGGTTTATAAGGTTGAATTTGCATAAAGCAATGTTTTCTTTTTTAATATCTGTACTAAGTTCTGAAGTAGTTATTCTATATCAAAAATCAATTTTCAAAGATAGTTTTATAGTATGATAACATTCATCTAAGAGTGGTGAAGAACACCTTCCTATCACATGACAACTTGTCCAATTTTCCAGTTGGATACGCAATCAAAAACTATTTGATAAAGTCTTTTGAAAGCAAAATTAAAGTCTAATTTTGAGTGGCTTTTCTTAGCATGTGTAATACTCTGAAATTTATTTGGACAACTAGAAGAGTACTCAGGAGAAAATATTAAATATGAAAAATAGAATTTTCAGTTTTTCGAGGAGATTCCGGCGAATTCCTGACAACCTGGGCTCTGGGCCGCGGCCCAAGAGGGGGGGCCGGCCAAAGGGGGGGTGCCCTCCCCCCAAATCCTAGCCACCCCCCTCTCCCCTACTCCCCCACTCAGCCACCCCTCCCCTCCCTGCTAGCCACCTCCACTTCCTCCCCTCTCCCACCTGGCCGCCTCCTCCTCTCCTCCCTAGTTCGGCACCTCGTTGAGAACTCAACGGGTTAGCACGTCTTCAAAGGTAGTCCTCCTAATCCCATCGATTGGTATTTAATTTTCGTGATTAGGCGATACTGTTAGCAGATTGATTATGTCAGTCTGTAGAGATCGCATGTTTTGGGTAGTTAACGGTGGATTATGACCAGGATGTCTCCTAGAGAGTTGTAGGTATCATCTCTAGCTCTCCAAAGAGTCTTGGATCATGTAATTTTCAGTTGGGGATCTCGAGTTATGATTTTTGCAATATTGTTGTTCTAGGTTTATGTCGGGATTATGATAGATCGTAACAATTGTTTAATAGTAATTAGATAATGATTTTTTAGGGATTGCACCAACACGAAAGTTGTAGAAATTTTCGTAAGCTTTCCAGAGAGCTAACGATCACATTTTTTGGATGTCTGTACTGGAAGTTACGTAGGTTTTAGTCTCGTTGTTCGAACCTCTAACGAGATTTAATGGGTTGATTGATCTGCTTAGTAGGGGCAGTAGAAGGCCGAATCTGGGTACCTTGCCAACTAGGTATTAGAGATCCCCGTCATGATTTGACGGGCTTATGGTCCCTACACTCGTGGAGTGTAGGCTTATGGTCCCTGTGCTAGAAGACACAGCATGTGTATGCATTGACGGATGCATACTCCGCATTACTGGTATATGCAAAGAGAAAAGAAAAGATGCATTCTGTTGTCATTTGCATTGCATAACGCATATGAGCTGTTCTTGAATGGTTAATGTGATTGATTGATTGATTGTGATAAAGATGCAAAAAAATTATTTTATTGGGCTGTTTTTATTTGCTGAGTCATGGACTCACCATTGTTGTTGTTTTTATTTTAGCTAACTCTTGTGCGAACGTCATGCATGGGAAGGGCTAGAGATATGAATTATCGCACACTTCCATGCAGGATCATGATTGAATAAATTTGGTCTTTGAATTCACATTTTAGCAAAGCATTAGGATAGAATTTGCCTTCTTGATTCCGCTACATTGTAATGGAGTTAATTATGGTATTTTGAAGTCTAATTTGTTTATGATTCCAGTTAGATGTCTAAAATAATTGTTATGCTATTGACACTTGATTCTACATCCTATATAATTGACTATACAAAGGAGGTTCTGCCAAAATTTAGTTTATTACCTTAGATTTTAACATTGCTATGTTAGACCTTAATTTATACTTTGTTGTTTTCATAGAATTCCAAGCTCGTGCTGGGCTGGGGTGTTACAGTTGGTATTAGAGCCAGGTTGTAGGTCCGTGGTATTATAAATTTTTTAAACCGGCAGATAATGCAAAGTAGGTGGGGTTTTGGGATTATTGCATTACATATATGCTTCCATTAAATGTCATAGCTTTCTTGTAAATGGGTTATTAGTTGAATTGTGTGCCTGATGGTTGCTTGTTTGTGTTTGTGGTGCTTAGCTATGCCGAGAGGTAGAGGCTGTGGCCGTGGCCGGCAGGGTGCCGGTCGAGGCCAAGCGACGCCACCACCGGAGGTCCAGGAATATGTGGCTAGAGAGGGCAGTCCTGCAGTGTCAGAGGAAGAAGTTGCTTCAACGATCCAGTTTGGGGAGGCTCAGGGGAGCCACACTCAACCTCAGCAGTTCCTCGCACTGCATTCCTCTTCTTCTTTGTCCTGCGGTTGCTCTGCTTGTGGTCCCTCTTGTGTGGCTACGGGGCTTCATCAGTGGAATACTTTGAGGTTGGATACCTTCGATGGGATGGGCACACCGGTTGATGCTACAAACTAGTTGCATCATATGGAGAGACACTTTGCAGCACTAGGGATGACTTCAGAGTTGAGGGCTCTGTTTGCGGCCTTCCAACTGAAGGAGAAGACAGATGTCTGGTGGGAGGGAGTCCTATCAGCTAGGACTGCTGCTCATGGACCGACTACCTGGGAGCTGTTTGTTGAGTAGTTCAGGCGGAAGTTTTACCCGGATTCATTTGTGGAGAGGATGGAGGTCTCTTTGAATGGCTATAAGCAGGGCAAGATGTCATTGTCAGAGTATGAGGCGGGTTTTAATAACCTAATTTGTTTCGTTCTAGCCGTGGCCACTAATGACATGGAAAAAGCAAAGAGGTTTCGTAGGGGGCTTAAACCTGAGTACCGTCAAGTGCTGGGAGCTTTGGAGTTGCGCGACTTTAGCTCCCTGGTAGAGCAGGCCAGAGCATGGAGATAGAGATGCAGCTCAGTGAGGAGTTGCAAGGTGCAATAGATGCTGCAGCTCCTGGTGGCTCTGGTAGTAGTCAGAAAAGAGGTTCTGGTGATGGAGGTGGGTCTTTCCAAAGGCATGTTTTCAAGAAGTTCAAAGGCCCTCAGCATTCCTTCAAGTCTAAATTCTCGAAGTCGCAGTCTTCAGTCACGTCTCGACCTTTAGCAAGTGCACCCATGCTTCGTTCAGTACCTGGGCAGGTCATGATATGTTTTAAGTGCAGCAACAACCATCACGCTTCTGAGTGTTCCTGGTCGGGCCCTTGCCGTCACTGTGGTCAGGAGGGCCACAAGGCTTTGGTGTGTCGGCGAATTCAGCTAGTATCATTAAGTGGGAGCCAGTTAAAGTGTCAGCATTAGCTGCTTCTTCTCGCGGGTTAGTGCAGATGCTAGAAGCAACTCCTTCACCATCTTGGGCTCCGCCTTAGCCTTACTTCCCTGTTCCTGGAGGGGTTCCGCCACCAGAGTACTTTTGGTCGCCTACTCCAGCAGCTCACCTTCCAGTTGCGGCGTCTTCTTCAGCTGTTGCACCACCACACCAGGGTGTTGGGCCTACCACCGCACCAGCACCTATGACCTATGCCATGCCTACTTCTAAGATGGTAGGCCGTCCCGATGTGATGACAGTACGCTTCTAGTGGATTCAGTAGAGGCTTATGTCCTTTTTTATCCAGGGGCTACATTCTCTTTTGCATCATTAGAGTTCGCTAGCAGGGCGAATTTGAGTATGCAGTGGATAGCTCAGTCAGTTTTGGTTAACTCTCCTGAGGGTATTCTTTCCAGTTCTACAGTTTGTCCTGGGTGTGTGATTTCCTTAGATGTGCTAACCTGATGGTTATGAAGATGGAACCGTTTGATGTTAACCTGGGTATGGATTGGCTACATTGTTATCATGCTGTTATCTCTTGTTTCTGGAAGACAGTGACCTTGTAGGCCCTGTCTGGACAAGAGATAGTCTTCCAGGGGAGCGCGTTGTCACATTCACTTTTTGTGTTGGCTAGTTTGTTTCCTGGCAGTCGTGCGGCAAAGAAAGGATTCCTTTTATCTCTTATAGAGAAGCTAAGTTTATCCCTGACCTCAGTAAATATCCCGATGGTTTGGGAATTCCTGGATGTCTTTCCATCAGAATTGCCCGGCATGCCTCCACCTCGCCTAGTAGAGTTCAGTATTGATTTGGTTCCAGTAGTTCGACCGGTTTTTATGACTCCATACTGCTTGGCTCGTCCTTTCCAGGAGGAATTAAAGAAGTAGTTGGATGATCTAAACGCCAAGGACCTCATTGGTCCTAGTGTGTCCCCTTGGAGAGCTCCTGTTCTTTTTACCAAGAAGAAAGATGGTAGTTGGCGCATGTGTATGGACTACCGTGCCCTTAATCAATTAACAATTAAGAATAAGTATCCTCGCCTCGTATCGAAGATTTATTCGATAGTTGAGGGGAGCGAAGATGTTCTCAAAGATTGATCTCCAGTCTGGATACAATCAGATTCTTGTCCGAAAAGAGGATATTGAAAAGACGACATTCTCCACTAGGTATGGACATTTTGAATTTAAGGTTATGTCTTTTGGACTGACAAATGTCGCTACTATTTTTATGGAGACAATGAACAGGTTGTTGCACAAATATCTGGTTGATTTGTTGTGGTTTTCATTGATGACATTTTGACCTACTCAAAGACCCAAGAAGATCATGAGCGCTATCTGAGTCTAGTATTGGAGGCCTTAAGAGAGAATAAGTTTTATGCTAAATTGAAAAAGTGTGAGTTTTAGATATCAGAAGTGGGATTCTTTGGGCACATCATAAATGATAAGGGAATATCTGTTGACCCGGAAGATTTCCACATTGGTAGAATGGGAGAGACTGACCAGTGTCAAAAAAGTGAAGGGTTTTCTTAGATTGGCATGTTATTATCGGTGATTTGTGCAGATTTTTCTATCATTGCCAAGCCCATGACTCGACTCATGCGGAAGGATGTGAAGTTTTGGTGGGATGATGAATATGAACGTAGTTTCCACACCTTGAAAGAAAAACTGGTGACTGCTCCTATTCTTACCCTTCCTGAGCTTGGGAAGTGCTTCACAGTTTATTCAGATGCTTTCTGAGTTGGGATGGGTTGTGTTCTCATGCAAGATGGTAAGGTAATCGCTTATGCATCAAGGCAACTGAAGAAGCATGAGCAGAATTACCCAACTCATGACTTGGAGTTGGCCGCGACGGTGTTTGCCTTGAAACTTTGGAGGCATTATTTGTATGGTGAGAGTTGTGATATTTTCATAGATCATAAAAGTTTTAAGTACATATTCACGCAAAAGGATTTGAATTTGAGGCAACAAAGGTGGTTGGAGCTTATTAAGGATTATGATCTCTCAATTCATTATCATCTTGGTAAGGCAAATGTGATTGCGGATGCTCTTATTCGCAAGGCAACTCCTCCTACGCTAGATTCTCTTACTGTTGGTTTTGATCGAATGGGGATATCTTATTGCTATGCAGGCACAACACTTGTTGAGACATAGTTGATCCTTGATCCTTGATCGGTTATTGTAGGAGGTCAGGAAACGTCTCGATAAGGGAATAGAGGGAGATTTCAGTTTGGGTGATTCTGGTATTTTGCGGTTTAAAGGTCGTCTGTGTGTACCACAAAAGGCGAATGTTAAAGATGATATCCTAAGGGAAGCTCACCGCACCCCATACACTGTTCATCCGGGTGAGACAAAAATGTATCATGATCTGAAATAAAATTTCTAGTGGAAAGGGATGAAGGTGGACATTACCAACTATGTGGCTACTTGTGGTGTCTGTCAGTAAGTGAAAGCTGAGCATAAGCGTCCTGTAGGATTGTTGCAGCCTCTGTAGGTTCCTCAGTGGCCATGGGATGATATCTCCATGGATTTTGTGGTGGCATTACCTTGTTCACCACGAGGGAAAGATGCAGTTTGGGTAATAGTGGACCACTTCAGCAAATCTGCACACTTTGTTCCTATTCACTCGACAAACTCAGCGAACGATTTGGCTCCTATCTACATGCGTGAGATTGTGAGGTTGCATGGGGTACCAAAGACCATCATTTTTGATAGGGACGCTGTAGGACCGGAAAGGTGACTAGGGGGGGGGGGTGAATAGGCGCTTTCACAACTTTCTCGCCTAAAGCAAATTCAACCCAAACCTTACTCCTTTAGCTATGGAAGCTAAGAAGATCAGTAAGCACACAGCGGAAGCCTTGTGCTGAATTCGACGAACCCCGACAACCACACGACACAAAAGTGGAGACTTAATCTCAAAGGGTTGATCTGGGCACAGGCGGTCTGACCGGCTACCAAGGGCGGTCTGACCGACGTTCAACCAATGATCGACCGGCAACTAATCAAGCGGTCGGACCGGTGGATGCTTGTTCGACCAGCGAGCAATGTCGAATATACGGGCGGTCGGACCGCCGTTGAAACACCGGTCGGACCGGTAGAGTCCAGTACTGAAAAATCCTACCCAAATCCAAAACGAAATTTGATCCAACTTTTGATTAGACCAATGAAACTTGACCAAATTTCGAGCACACCTCCCTAATGATATTGGAGACCTATTTCTAGCGACGATCCTTCAGATCCACTTCGCAGAAATAATCTCTCAAGGATTAAACAAAGAAGTGCACAAACCCTAGAAATATGAAAATCTTTGATTCAAGACTTGCTTGTGGGGATTGATGGTCTAGATGATTCTAGGAGTATTCCCACACATCAAAGCAAGACAACATGGGTCAAGAGACCAAGCATAAACCCTTGAATCAAGGAAGCACAAAATTCATTCAAATGAGAGAAGAACACAAAAGGGGAGACAAATGATCTCACAAGCAAGCATCACAAGATTGATTGATCTCACAAGATGCTTACAAAGCCACTCCAACAAGGAGGACAAGAGCTCACCCAAGGAGCATACAATCTCTCCCTCTCTTCCTCTCCAAACCCTAACCCTAGAAAAGGCAAAGGGGAAAACAAATGAAAGCTTCCAGAGGGTTTTACATCTCCCCCCTTCTATTTATAGGAGAGGACTAGGGTTCCACTTTTTGGGACCCACACACACATGGGACCCACACACTAATCTGTTGAAGCAATCGCCTGCTTCACCACGTGTAGGTTGATCAGCGGTTCTCATCGACGCCAAGCCTCTCTTGTCCGAATCCCATCGGAACCTCCCAGAGACTTGCACCGATATCCGCACCGCCTGATCCAACCAGCCGTAACGAACCACCCGTTCGATCCATCTTGCCCATTCTGCACCATGCTTGAGTCACACGACCTCACCCGACATCCATGATCGTTCTGGACCTCGGCTCTCCAAGCGTAGTCCTGATCCACTCACCGTTGACGTCGTTGACCTGCAAGCCACTTGCACAGCAATAGACAAACAAACCGTTTCCGGGAACAAATTCTTCACAACTTGACCCACGTTAGTTCCACAATGCAATATACATCAATAAAGCATTGATAACTAAACATTAAACACAATCAACCTGCATCAATGCGAACTTGGCTCACCTCCAAGTCCTTGCCGGTCTGACCGCCCCACAAGGCCGGTCCGACCGATTTCAGGCCGGTCCGACCGCTCCCACAACGGCAGTCGGACCGGTCAAAAAGACTTAGCCGAAATTCCAGCTTGAAAATTCGAAACCTTCTGGAATTTTTAACTCAATAGAACTTTTGACTGGGAGCTCCAAAAATGATGAAACCACATCCAGGAGACTCCCCTCACCTGCCTACACAACCTATTTTTGGATTAGCTCCAAAATCCAATTTTAGGTCAGGCCGGTCCGACCGGCCACCACTGCCGGTCCGACCGTCCCACGGGCGGTCTGACCGCCCCACAACACCGGTCAGACCGCCTGTGGTCTGTCAGCTTGAAGCAAACCCCGAAAACGTGAGATTTTGCAAACCAACAAAGCCATTGCCAATTGACTCATCATCCTGAGATCGTGCACATATCCTCACGATATCCACAGACGCCAAGTTTGTCTCCAAGTTTTGGGAGAGTTTGCAGAGTGCACTGGGCACTCAGCTTCGCCTTAGAATGATATTTCACCCACAGACAGATGGGCAGTCAGAGCGCACCATCCAGACATTGGAGGACATGTTGCGGTCCTGTGTTTTGTCATGGAAGGGTAGTTGGGAGGATCGGTTACCACTGGCAGAGTTTGCTTATAATAATAGCTATCATGCCAGCATTCAGGTTGCACCAGTTGTGGTTCTGTTTGGACGGAAGTGTAGGTGACCACTGTGCTGGAATGCTGCAGGTGAGAAGGCAGTTTTGGGCCCGAATTGGATTCAGAAGACGGTTGAGCGAGTGGCCTTGGTGAGGCAGAATTTGCTAGCTGCTTAGAGTAGATAGAAAAGCTATGCTGATGTAAGGAGGCGAGACTTGGAATTTGAAGTGGAGGATCAGGTTCTCTTGAGAGTGTCTCCCACTAAGGGCGTTGTGCGATTTGGAACCAAGGGAAAGCTTAGCCCGAGGTACGTTGGGCCTTTCACGATTCTAGCACGGATTGGGAAGCTGACATATCGTTTGGACCTTCCAGAGTCTATGCGTGGTGTGCACAATGTCTTCCATGTTTCTATGTTGAGAAAGTATTTGAGGGATCCAGAGCATTTGATCTCACTAGAACCCTTAACCATTGAGCAAGATCTATCTTTTGAATCTAAGCCAATTCAGATCTTGGAGAAGTCAGAGCGGGTCTTAAGAAACAAAATGTTGAGGTATGTCAACGTGCTTTGGTCATATCAGATGGAAAGGGAGGCCACCTGAGAATTATAGTCCCGCATGCGCCAGCTTTACCCTGGATTATTCACAACAGGTATGTGGTAATGTTGGTAAGATTCTAGCGGGGTTATTCTTGGGCTTTAAGCGAGGTTCGAGTTCAGGGTCGAATTCCGTTTAAGGGGGTAAGAGTGTAATATCGAAATTTATTCGGACAACTAGAAGAGTACTCAGGAGAAAATATTAAATAGGAAAAATAAATTTTTTAGTTTTTCGAGGGGATTCCTACGAATTCCGACAACCTAGGCTCTGGGCCGCGGCCCAAGAGAGGTCCGGCCAAGGGGGGTGCCCTCCCCCCAAACCCTAGCCGCCCCTCCCCTCCCTGCTGGCCGCCGCCTCCTCCTCCCCTCTCCCACCTTGTCGCCGCCTCCTCCTCTCCTCCCTGGTCCGGCACCTCGTTGAGAACTCAACGGGTTAGCACGTATTCAAAGGTAGTCCTCCTAATCCCTTTAGATTAGTGTTTAATTTTCATAATTAGGCGATATTGGTAGCAGATTGATTTTGGCAGTCTGTAGAGAGCGCATGTTTTGGGATAGTTAACGGTGGATTCTGACCAGGACGTCTCCTAGAGAGTTTTATGTATCGTCACTAGCTCTCCATAGAGTCTTGGATCACTTAATTTGGAGTTGGGGATCTCGAGTTATCATTTTTGCAATATTGCTGTTCTAGGTTTCTGTCGGGATTCTGACAGATCGTAACAATTGTTTAATAGGAATTAGATAATAATTTTTTTAGGGGATTGCACCAACACGAAAGTTGTAGGAATTTTTGTAATATTTCCAAAGAGCTAAAGATCATATTTTTTGGATGTCTGTACTGGAAGGTACATAGGTTTTAGTCTCACTGTCTAGAACCTCTAACGAGATTTAATGGGGTTGATTGATCTGCTTAGTAGGGGCAGAAGAAGGCAGAATCTGGGACCTTGCCAACTAGGTTTTCGTGGTAAAATTTTTAATCTTTCTAGGGGATTAAAGATAATTAAATTTGGTTAATTCTACAGGGCGTTATGAATTTTAGATGGGGACTGTCCCGTTTTGGGACAGTTTGCTGTTTATGGGAGTTGAAGTTTTAGGCCGCGTTTGGAAGCATAGCTTGTCTAATATTTTTTCTAGCAATGTTATGTTACGAAGTACCTTTTTATTAAGATTATTGCAAAATATTTAGGCGGTGGTGTGGTTCTAGGGGCAGCACCCTCTTCACGTCCTGGCAATCGTAAAGTATAATAAGAACATCATTCAAAAGTGGACAACATAGCAATAAACAAAAAATGGAATCGTTCAATCCTATTCGCAACTCGAACTTTTACCGATACCTTCCCACATTCCAGTCTGTCCAAAATAGACATCCATCAAAGGAAAAAACCATAACTTTTGATTCAAAGCTCTAAAAATCATGAATCCAAGACCTATGGGACCTACACACGCAGACCTAGAACTTCTCAGGTGACCAGAAGTTCAAATTATTTCATCAAAGCCTTGGTTTTTATCCCCGAAGACAATCCTGACATCCTCGGTAATATCAAATAAGGAATTTCGTATGTTTTAGTTGGTATATCCAAATCCAATGATCTAAGTCATTCTAGAAACTATAGAGAACTAGCTTACTCAATAAATTTATCATAATTTTTCTTATTCTGCAACAAATGTTACTAACAGAGTAATCTTTCCCTACTGTCTCCAATAGAAGGACAGATCTACAACAACAACTTCAAAATTCCACAACTTTCAAACTAATTGTCCAAAAAATATGAACCTGGACTCTCTGGAATCATTGTAAAGTTATCTACAAAATTCATGTAGATCCACAGACCAGATTCTTCCATCTCTAGACCCTAATTCAAAAAATTATGCTCACTGCCCGAATTCAGAGACTGAACAAGCACTCAGATTTGAAAAATCATAACTAAATAATTATCCAACAAAAAATTATGAATTAATACTTCACAGAAAGCCATTGCCATTACCCACATAACTCTAGGAGATCCTAAATGCTGAATTTGCCTGGAACTATCCCAAACTTACGAATTAATAGAGCTATAGAAATACCGATCTACAACAACATGAGGCCAGTTTGACTATCGGTGACAGATCGCATATGAAAAATTTACAAAATCTAATGAAGAACATGAATGTACTCATGAATTCTCTGTTGGACCTTGCTGAAACCCTCGCGAAGACCTCCGTTCTTCTACCTCCTCCTTTCCCTCTCTTCCTCTCTACCTTCCCCTTCTTCCCAATGGCTAGCCAACTACAGGGAGATGGCGGCTCCAGTAGATAGCAATTGGGGAGGTGAGGTAGCAGCAGGTTTGGATTTGGGAGGAGAGTGGTGGCGCAAGGGGGAGAGGTGGAGGGGAGGGGCGGCCATGGGGGAGAGGGGCTGGCGGCCAAGGGGGAGAGGTAGGGGCGGCTAGGGTTAGGGGAGAAAGGGGCGCGCCCCTCTTGATCCACTAGAGGCCGGCCTACTTGGGCTCGGTTGCCTTGGACCAAGGTTCCAAGGTTCAATCCACCATAAAATTCTGAAATTTTAATTTAATTCCTTCTCTAAACATTAATGCTTTCACTGCTAAATAAACGAGATATTACAAAGGCCTACTATCACAGACGGTTTCCACCAAAAATTATATGTGTTGTGACTTTCACGGACGGCTCACGAATCATCCGTGATAATTGCTTGTTATTGTAGACACATAGATTCAGACGGTTCAAAAATTATTTGTGATGACGGTTTAGAACTGTCTGTGATGACCCTCTCAGTAGTAGTGACAATTTCAACAAAAACCGTCTGTGAAGGCCTACTATCACAGACAGTTTCCTATAAAATCCGTTTGTGTTGTGATTTTTCACAGACGGCTCACAAACCATTTGTGATAACTGCCTGTTGTCACAGACACATAGATTCAGATAGTTCAAAAATCGTCTGTGATAATGGTTTGGAGCCGTTTGTGATGACTCTCTCTAGTAGTGATTGTTGGAAATGTGGACAATATTTTAATTCTAGATTTTATTATGAGATAAAGATCACATAAAACAAGAGATGTGTAAAGCAATACTAATAATAGGCAACTCATTGCATTTCTAAATATACACAATAATAGGATTATAACATAATAGTTTGGTCACACAACCAACTTACAGTCGAGCTTGATGAAGAATAGGAAGGAGCGCAGACTCGAAGCAGTGCAGAACGTAGATGAAGTAGTGAAGCGAGCGGTCAGGCAAATGCACTGCTAAGAAACCTTATTGCCGCCCCGTGCAGGTGAACTCTACGACAATGGTTCAGAGATACCTGCTCACCCTCCTTCCCGATGGACGATGAGAAGGGACGGATGAGATGAACTCTCCAGTGTAGTAGAACAAAGAGGAGGAAGAAGAAAAATGGAAGTGAATCCAATCCTCTCAGGTATGGGCGTCTCTAGATCTTTTATAGGTCGAGACAATTACTCTCTAGTAACTGCATAATAAAGCACATATTAAACCACTGGTAGCTGCTAATTCAAAACCAATTAATGGTAATTAAGTAGTGTTTATCATATCTTGATTACACACTGATCTACAGTTTCGACTAGTGTATTTCGATCACACTGTTCTATGGATCCGACCACTGTTTTTTGACCACTGTGCTTCAACCACTTTATTTCGACTTTAGTGTTTTGACCACAATAGTCTATGGCATCGACCACATTATTTTGACCATTGTGTTTCGACTACTTTATTTCGACCACACTAGTTTACACCTTTGATCAGATTATTTTGACCACAATGTTTCAAAGGAGAGAGAGAAATGCACGGTTAGAAAAATAAAGATAGAATAGGTTCACAACACATTCACAGTCACAAGTCACGTGATTGCCATGCGAATGTACGCGTGCGCGTGTGTACGTATGTGTGACTTTCGCTATAGTGCTCCTCATGTCATCCCATGTCATGTGTCACATGTTTCAAATGGTGGCAAAGATTCCATCTTATAAATTACTCTCCCACCACTTGGTTAAACAATATGAGACTAAACTATGGTACTTTGGATTTTCAACGATGAATTGACACATGTATGGCCCAATTCTAACGCAGCGTCACCAAGGGCCCCTCAAGCGACACACAAAAGTACTCGGAGGCGGCGTTGCCGAGAAGGTAGAGGAGCATGAGGAGCCTGTGCGGGTGAAGCCACAGTAGAAGAGGCGGTGGTAGTTGATGTACCAACACTGGTGTGCACGGCATGTACGAGCACCTGGCCTCCCGCCTGCTAGGGGCTGCATCTCCTAGTAGTTCCCTTGTTCCTTGCCGGAGGAGGAAGACAAGCTCAGGTCCTAGCGCGAGGGTCAGAGGATCCGCGTCCCTTCTTTTGATGGTATGCGACCAGAGGCACGCTTAATCCGCCTCGGCTAAAACAGAATGTTTGCAATCAGATTCTAATCAGACTAGAGGACCGGTTCATAACCGCATTTTTTGCAGTACTAATTGGACTCGCATGATCCATGCAAGTTAATCAATCCCTCGCACTACTGCAGCTGTTTTGTTGGGAGTGCTGCTCGTGTGTTTTGGCCCACATCGGCCTAGCCTAGGCTTGTAAGGCCCTGTGTAGAACTCAAGAAATTTTGTAAGAATTTCACATAAAATATTTCAATTTCATGTTAGTCTCGGCTGATCTTCGGCCTAGCCTGGAAAGATTACTAGGAGAAAAGTTCTTTCTCCACGTCAGTCTGGGCCAATAAAAAGTTACTTGACGACTCCACTCAAACTCAATTCAGGAGCGAAGAAGGCGTCATCCGGAATCGACTCATCCTCGTACTCTGATCAACAATTTAAGCAAGATTGAGTATATTTTGTACTCAACAAGACTTTTAGTGTATCACAACATAATAATACATGCAATACTACCAAAGGA
Organism: Hsuehochloa calcarea; assembly: GCA_036346395.1. Lineage (NCBI taxonomy): Eukaryota > Viridiplantae > Streptophyta > Magnoliopsida > Poales > Poaceae > Hsuehochloa > Hsuehochloa calcarea. The sequence goes on from CM070606.1 coordinate 5,324,255, forward strand.
TGAGGCTCTACTTTAAAAGTTATTTTTAGTATTATGCAAATTTTATTTGCATATCGATATGTAATAGTTTGCAATAGAATTTACAAAAAGAAGTTGACCCATATTGAAATAACAAGTATGTAACTCAAATAATAGCAAGATCACAACCCTCCTCGGCTGCAACCAACATTGTAATATCAGCCAAAGACAGGGCACTCACACAAATCAATTATTCCAACAAAACTATTTTAGTAAAACTAGAGAGTATACCTGATGTGACCGAATTAAGCATGCTCATGACCGCGAGAACGACTACTTAAATATATTTACACTCCACAGAGGAGTATAACTTTACCCATAATATACGAATTATCTAGTTTAACCGACATTCGTCGATACCACCGCTCGTGATTTATTAGTAAGCCGTCGAGAGCACATAACAAAGCTTTTACATCACCTAGTCCAAGCCTTGCACTAACCTAGCGAATGAACACTCTCACTTCACCCGGTGTCGAACCCAGGAACAAAGAATCTCGATTCACTACACCATGACATAGTATTAAGGGCAATAATCTGCCGGGAAAGAATTAGGTGAGAGGCAAATTATGTGCCGGCAATGTTGAAGATATTACGGGTCTTATTATCTGCCGGCAATAACTATTATGTAGAACAACTTATCTGCCGGGTATATTTATATTTTAGCTACAACATATCTACCGTAGAAAAAATAAACTAGGTCAACATAACTGCCGGGAAAAATATTAAGCGGGAGATGAAAAAATTAGCGCCAAATATTTCTGATGGGGAAAAAAGCGCCAATAAAAACTGTCTCTCTCCACCTTATCTCGTTCCTCCTCACCCCCATCCTCTAACCTCCCAATCCGGCCGCCTCTTCGATCTCTCCCGGCCGCCTCTTGCCTCTCCCGTCCCGTCAGCCACCCTCCCGCGCTGCCGTCCTCCCGGCCGCCACCCTCCCAGCCCGCCCCTTCCTCCCAGCCGCCCCTTCCTCCCGCGCCTCCTGTCCTCCCGACCGCCACCCTCCCGCGCCTCCCCTCCTCCCGGCCGCCACCCTCCCCAGCGCCGCCCTTCCTCCCAGTTCCCCAGCGCCGCCCCTCCTTCGTCCCAGCGCCGCCCTTCCTCCCGTTCCCCAGCGCCGCCCCTTCCTCCCCGCCTCCCCTCCTCCCGGCCGCCACCCTCCCCAGCGCCGCCCTTCCTCCCAGTTCCCCAGCGCCGCCCCTCCTTCATCCCAGTGCCGCCCTTCCTCCCAGTTCCCCAGCGCCGCCCCTCCTTCGTCCCAGCGCTACCCCCTTCTGCCACCCTCCCCAGCGCCGCCCCTCCTCCCCTCCTCCCCGGCCGCCACCAATAATCATCAGGTATTACCTATGACTCATTACTGCTGATATGCTAATAGAAATTCCCAATGGCAACTTTGGTAAAACTGTCTCTGTGTCAACCGATCCAGCTCTGTATCATGAATCACACAAGACAATGATATCTTCAAACCAGTATCTTACTTGCTCATATACTGCATATCACTATATGATTTGTTATTATCGTCTGATTGGTACAGACGATTTTGATCCATGCAGGAGGAGGGAGCCGCCATTGCTGCAGATACCCAGGAGCTACCTGAGGGTTAGGTTAGATTCTAAATTCCTTTCTCCAATTTAACATGTCTTCTTCATCATTAACCTGGATCTTTACTATGAATTAATGGCTTGATTCTTGATTTGAGCTTTCATTATATTTTTTGGGTGTTGGTTTGATGCTTTTGATTATGCCACATTGACTTGCTGTGGTGTGTGTTGTCGATGCATGACCAGTAGAGACGGGAGGATGAGTTAAGAGTAGTGATGAGGTACCTAGTTAACAAGCTGGGTCTTGAGGATGATTCACAGGTATGACATGCATGTCTCCCTGCCTTTTTTTTCACCCTTGCTTGTCCTTTTTTTCTCTCCATGTGTGCTTTTTTGTGTGTGGAATGACTGGAGCAATGCTTGTTAATTTACTGTATTTCTTATGATTTTGAGTTGGATAACGAGAGTTAGCTTTGCAAATTGAGCTGGCCCCAACAGGAGTCGAATGACTCCATGAAAACGAACACTTTTAACTGTTGATCCATCACATTATAAAGAAAATTTTTAGCTAGAATCCGTAAAAAAGATTATATGTTCTACAACTATATATATGCACATATGTTTTTTAAAAAATTGCGCAACATCTCGGCACATGGGTTGACTGTGGAGGCAAGCTTGTCAGTTAGTTTCACAGCGAAACTCCGTAAATAAAATATATTTTTTTCTCAATAGATTTTACCTCCTAAAAAAATCAGTATCTTCTCTATTGGGTTCAAAAATGTATTTTTCCCCCTATCAATTAATAAACGGTGTAGAATATAATAGAGTCAATTCTCAGGTTAGAAAAGCACTGGAGAACAAGTTTGGAGGAAGAGAACAAGTTTGCAGGCTGGCATGTTGTGTCACTTCCGTATGTTTTCTACAAAAATTATCGAACAAACTAATGACAAGGGGAATTCACATCAAGATGTTTCCTTTGCAATATTCCTTTTTTAATTCCATGATAAGATCTTTTTCCCCCATTCGTATCTATTCATCTGATCTTTGCTCTTACAGTCACATTGAATTATCTGAATGCTACACTGACTGTTGAGTATGTGACTAATACATTTGAATTACCATATACATCATAAATCTTTAGGGGTTCCTTCTGAAGTGCTTTCAATGTTTCTTTTTGTCATTTTCTTGACCATTTTTACAGGCTGATATTCAAGTGAGAGATAAAATTCTGGCACTTGTTGATTCTTGGCAAGAGGCATTTGGTGGGCCTGGTGGGAAGCACCCTCGATTACTCTGGGCATATTCAATCAAGGTGTGTTTGTTGTCTGCTAGACTAAGTTGTTGCTTGGACATGGACCTTAAACAAAAAGAAATGCCATCACTACCATATCTGCTTGCATATTTTACAGTCCAATGGGGGGAAGCGTTGTTGTAGTTGCCAAGTGTTGGGTTGGCAAAGGCCCTACTAGGGTTTATATATTGTCCATGCATGATGGCAAGTTTAACTTTTCACAAAATTTGCCTGAAACGGAAGGAACCCAAGAAGCCAATTGTTGTAGTTAATTTGTTTAACATTTATGTTTCTATCACCTAGCTAGAAGACTATGGATAGGTTTCCAAGTAATACTTCAATGCAAAAGGACTACTAGTACTAATAATTAAGAAGACTAACACTGTACCCTGGAAGGTCTAAGTAATGCCCAAGTATAATGAACCTACTAGTTCATATGGTCTCATTGCAGCAATGAAGCCGCATATGTATATTCAAAACACGGTCATGATTGGCAGAAACTAGTAAACGATTTAATTGTTGAAAATTATCAACTAGTGTTAATTCAAAATGATAATATGATATTAATAATCCCAGTTGATTGACTTGTCCTCGAACGGTGTATTCAAAATGTGTATGAGGTGTGTCAAATACTGATCAAAGTTACAGGACATGCATTCTCTATACTTGACGTGGCATTGATTGTACTTTGTTCTGTTCTGTCCTAGCTAGTATTTCTTACGTAGGTCACTAAACTGGTTAATATCCCCAACATGTAGTTTACATCGTCTCAAAGACAGAATTATATTATGTTGTTTGATGAGAGGTTAGGGACAAATTGAAAGCTGGCCAATGGCCTGGATAGACGACTAGATGTGTGGGTGTACACCTGGCCCACCAGCGATTCAAGTCCTGAACTCAGCGCTGGTGTCCATTGAAAAAAAAGGAGTACAGACCCGCACATGTGTATTCATTGGGAAAATACATGATCACGTTCCGTGAGTCCTTGGTGCATCCGTCAATTTTCTAGCGTGTGTAGGGAATCACCAACGTGTGTGCCACGTAGTATGAGTATGGTGTTCATTGTGTATTCGCTTGTACTTAAACGAAGTTAGGGGCAAGTTAAAAAATTAAATTAGTAAACATGCATAGCATCATGATATAGCTACCAGCGGAGATGCGTTGTACATTGACCTAACTTATGTTTAACTAGTCGATCAAAATTTGTGTGTATCACTTGGAATACAACTAGCATTTAGTCACTTGAGTCGTCAAAATGTATCAAAATTTGCCTGTTAAAATGTAAAAATATCTGAAGCTGTACTGTAAACATTCCTTTCATCCAAACTCTCCTGCATGCTCTGCTACCATACTGAAAATTTGTTCACCATTTGTCAAACCAGGTGATCTAGATGTGACGGGCATGAAAAAATTGATCACGTGTCTATAGTATGTTATTTGATTTCAATCCAACAATTGTTGTAGTGCTTGACGAATCTTTACAGCAAGTGCTTTCTGAGCGATTCCAATCCAAGAGAGTTAATGATTCCTTAGCCCTACATTGTACTGGCTTTTACCTTTTCTTCTTGTTACACTTTTTCTTGCGAAAGTAGGACCATAACTATTACTTGATTCCATCTCTATCTTTTTTTAAATAAAAAAAATGCAGTGCATTCGGACACCCTGAATTCCATGTACTGTTTCAACATTATACATGCTATGTTCTTCTTGTCGCACACTCAACTCATGACTTTAAGTTGCTAGACTGAATTTGACTCTCAAACGTCCTTTGATTATTGTTAACCTTGGAATTGGGCTAGATGAACTGAGCCGAGTCTGCTGGACTGGGCAGGAACCCATTATATGTTGGTAAATGCAGTGGAAGTATCAGATCGATAGTTAGACACTTATACTTACCTATTTTTTTTATATTGTTTCAGGTAAATGCGGCTGCTGAAATAATCTACGATCTTGTTGATCCAAATGCTAATCTGATATTTGGTGCCGTCGTAGACCCATCACTCAGTGGCCAAGTAAGTCGTAGACAAAGTTTATTTCAATATGGTTATGTCTTATCCAATATATATGGAATTATGGTTTAACTTTTGCACCATAAGTTTCTCGCAAGTTTGGCAACTTGGAGATGTGATTTACTCATTGTTTGGTTTTTACATGAAATGGTTATTCACATAGTTTTTGTTCATGCAGGTGAGCATAACCTTGATGGTTACTGGCTTCAAACGGCAGGATGAACCAGAAGGTTGCACCTCGAAGGTAAATGTAGTTAAATAACTACTAGCCTAAGTTATGGGAGGAATTTCTTACTGATCTCACTTTTGCAACTAAAGGGTGGCCAACAAATGCAAGACAACAGTCGACACCCATCCTCAGCAGAAGGCAGCATGGTGGAGATTCCTGAGTTCCTTCGGAGGAGAGGACCTTCTCGCTTCCCGCGAGTTTGACTGTCCAGACTCCTTGCCCCTGTCCTGTATCTGTAACACCCCAGCCCAACACAGAGCCTAGAATGCCACCACACTACTCTTCCAACTAATAATTATTGACACACACACTATATAATTACAGCAAGACAACAATGATAATCATATCAATGGATCACAAAAGAACATGCATAATTATGGATCAAACGACAATAAATAATCAATGGAAATGATAACAGGTAAATAAACCAAAGTAGCATCAATATATGAATCCAAACTAATAAAGCAAATAGTCTAGTTCAAATGATATCCTAAAGTTTATTCAACCTCTAACATGACCATGTGTAAACCAATATTGAATGAAAATATTATCATGGCGAGTGATCATGTGATGTCCATGTGCTCTACTCGCTCTCAATTACGGCATCCTCGAAGATCACCTAAAGACAACAATAGAGCAAGGGTGAGTCCACGACTCAGCAAATACATCGATATACAACAAACACTAATCAATCAACAGCATTCAATAACTTCATTATCACCAAAGGTACTTCTATTAACATTCTCATGCAGTTATCTTCTCTTTGATTCACACATTAATCTCATGTACCAATGCAAATCTATTCTACATGTCCACATGCACTTCTTTTCGCGTATACCGGTATAGCGTGAGTGAATGCTCGCGACAACATTCACTCTCAAGCCCGTTCCTCCATGAGGATCGGGGACCTCCTCCACTCCCGTGGAGTTGTGATCATCATGATCACCTTCTCTTATGCAAAGATGCTTATGAATGCAAACATGCAACTCCATCATAAACATCATATCCAACTTTTCATCATGCTTATCAACAAAGATATAAACATACCAATTATTTGTTTGCAATTAAACAGAATAACAGCACAACAATAATGGTAATAGAAGATAAAGAAAACAGTGATCGATCATTGATCGCTGTCTACCATGCACTTGCCTTTACTAGTTGCGACGCACGATTTGATTAGAAGACGGCAACAAGCACGACGCCTCTCCTATATTAAATACACCAACTTCAATACAAATTACAGCAACAAGAATAGCAATCAATACACTTCGCTCCTACACGTCCCCAAATATAACACGTTACGTCGGTACCGACTAGTTACCTATAGCTGACCGGTTACTAAAAAGAGCGTAACTTTTGACTCGAAAGTCCGATCGCCACAAACCACCCCATTCTGGATTCTTTATAAAATTCTCCACATTTTCTTAGATTACGAAGTCTTCTAATTAAATCATCTAACCCTCCGTATTTAACCCGGAAAGTCGGTCTGTCCGCTTCGGAACAGCGGTCTTCCAAATTTCATAACTTTAGTTTTACTCAACCAAAATGCGCGTTCTCAGATCCTACAGAACCATTGGACAATTACCTACAACTTTCATGTAGATCAAAAACACTAATTAATCTGTTTACTATTTTTAATCTACAGTCTACCGAAACAGCGCCGAAAGACGACGACCGTAAAGACAGCAGCCTTCCGAAAATCATAACTCGAATTATACTAATCCGATTGACATGATAAAATATGCTATAGAAAGATATCGAAATTATCTACAATTAACTAGTAGATGATATTTCCAACATTTGCCATTAAGATACCCGAATAAATCGCTCAACAGAACAGCGTTCTAAATAGATCTATTAATCGGTACTCTCGTCTACAAATTAAAGAACCCTCTCTAATTAAATATACAAAATTGAGGGAAAAATACTAGATCGTTACCCACTATTCGGCGACGCTCGGCAACGCAGCAGGCACCTCGCTCGGCTTACGCGTCTACGCGGCGGCGGAAGACACGCAGTCGGCTATCTTGGCGGTCGACAAAGAACCAACGCGACAGACGGCGCTAGTTTCCAGCGGCAAGAGACGGGCGGCTGGAAACTCAACGCAGGAAATCAGCAGCCGCACAGGATCACGCGGCAACAGCAGAGCTTCGGCAGCTCGGTTCGCAGCGGCGCCTTCATGCAGCGCATGACTTGGCGGCGAAATTTCGCGCGGCCGAGCCGCATGAAAAAACAAAAACGGCAGCGGCGATGCTCAAAGACAGAAAGCAATCAAGCAAATACAAGCCAAAGGCTCCTCAGCGGCAGAGGTCGGCGGCGTCACGGCGCACATGCGCCAGACAGGCGGCGGCGGCGCAAACGCCGAAAGAAGAAAAAGCGAACGCGGCGAAGAATCACCACGGGGGCGGCGAGAGTAACTTCTGGGCGGCAACAAAGCCAAAACAGTCGGGCGGCTCGGCAATGCAAAGCGACCACGCGCCTGAAAGAAAAGAATTAGCGTGGCTACAGAGCTCGAGAAAAAAAAGAAAAATCGAGACACTCGTGGAATAGAAAAGCTAGGGTTTCTAAAATAATTCCACCACTATTTATACAGCTCACAAAAATCCGAAAATTCTATTTTTTCACAAATTCTTTTTATTTAATTACGCACAAGCCCTTAAGACGTTTATTAATTAATTAATTATTGTTTTTCAGAGTATTACAGTATCTATGCTTCCCATCAGCTGCTCTTACCACCTCTCTTAGATCAGATGCCTCATGTAAGATACAAGAACTGTAGACTGTAGTTATTTTTTTCTTAGCAGTTTCTTCTCTAGTTTTGTTTACTCCTTTATGTTCTATATTTTCACATCTTACTGTCAATAATGTTTACTCCTTTATAAAATTCATGATGTTTGGAATTCTCATTTATGTCATGCTAGCATTTGATATTGCTGTTAAGTGCTTGATAAGCCATGGAGCTGCTTATGGTTAAATGGTGCAAGAGACAATTGATTGTAGTTTAACTGCCGACAATGCGTCTAACTGTCGGGAAAAACTCATAATCGAGGGCAGTTTAACTGCCGGGAAAAAAACTTATCTAGGGCACTTAACTACTGGAAAAAAAAACTTATCTAGGGCACTTAACTGCCGGGAAAACATGCAATCGAGGGCGAGTTAACTACCGGGAAAACATGCAATCAAGGGCAAGTTAACTGCTGGCAATATATATAACTGCCGGAGAAACTCTAACTGCTGGGGAAAAATGACTTTTCTAGGGCAGTTAACTGCCGGGGATGCACATATCTCCCGGGAAATATTTTTCCCGACAGCACTTTACCGGGCAGGCAATAAGTGCCGGGAATACGCATTCCCGGCAGATAAATTGCCGGGAAAAACATTTTTTCTCGACAGTTGCATTGCCATTAATAATATGCTATGGTGTAGTGATTGTCTATGTTTCATACACTAGTCCAAGAATAGCTAGTGTACACAATCAACAAAAATGATAGCAAAATCGTATCACACATTTATTGAATAGTAATCAGAGTTTATTACATTTGGGCATAAGGCCAAATAAAAAGATACAGCGGAAAGCATAAATAAATGAGCAGGCCACACGATTTGCCACAGGCAATCGTCTGGCGGTGCGGGGAAGTCCTCCAAGTCCTCACCGTCTTGGTAGTATTCTTCCCCTGAATAAGAGTTTATTAAGCAATGGTGAGTACCAACAACTAAACTCCGCAAGTTACACCCATAACAGAGTTAATGCATGCATGGATATTATCAAAGAAATGTTTATAGGGTTGAATTTGCATAAAGCAATGTTTCCTTTAAATAATTGTACTAAGTTCCAAAGTAGTTATTAAATAACTACAATTCATTTTCTAATTCTCAAGTTTTGAAGTAGGATAACCTCCATACAAAAGATGGTGAAGGATACCCTCCTATCACATTGGTAACCACCCAATTTCCCAGTTGGATAAACTATCCAAAATCATTTGTGTCCAAATGCTTTGTTCAGCATGTACTTGATCGTGGACATGACTATTCGAATAGTTTTACACTCTACAGAGTTTATACAACTTTACCCTCAGGAGATAATCAACTTTCACTGTCGGCCATGACACTCTTCCGAAGGCGTGCGACGAAGTGATTATCACAAGGCTATTATAATGCTCCTATCCAATACAGTTATGGACGCTAAGGTGTCACTTCCATTGGGTCACCAGTCCGCCAGAAATCTGCCCCTTACTCCAAGTGGGAATTTCTGTATACACAACACCTGCACATCCAAATGGCACAACTAGCAAAGGAGTGTTGCAAATTATTAAGCCAGGTCTGTCCCATACCAGACTTGTGGTAGTACGGTTGAGCTTTACAAGCTGTAGCTCGTAGACCGGTCCTTAACTGATTTGGACAACTCTCAATAAAACCCCTGGACCTCAACTATTTCTGAATTGAGCCCGTGTATAAACCTGCACCCACCAACTATCCATTTTGACCAAGTCTAAACCAGTTTTTTATTTATTTATGTCAAACCATTTTCTAAAATTTCTATGGTAAGACAATACCATAGACTCAATTTAAATCAAATTTGAATAATTTGGCTAAACTCCCCAAATCAATGGTTTTAGTCTAAAGCACGTGATATTATTTTACTTAATAATCAAGGATCGGTAGGCAAGTTAAATGGAGATGATGGCAGCACTAAGCATGAAGATGATCATACGAGGAATGAATATTTATATACTGAGGCTTCGCAGAATCTAGCATGAAGACTATATATCAAGTTGTTTAGGTCAATACTTAGTAATATTTGAATAAAGAAACTTGGTGCTGCGCCACCTATGCTAATAGGCCATGGGCCTTGTAATTCGGTCTAGACACCTAGGGTTTGGCACTATTCATATGGTACTGTTCATGCATGAACAATACCTGCGGCCGCCGCCCCTCTCTTCCTCCTTTACATAGTGTCCGCCACCCTTAGGGTTTGGTGAGTTTTGTTGATTGAAGTTTAGCTTTGCTACTTTATACTTTGTTCTCTTGTTCGGTGAGATCAGCAACGACATTGTTTTTCGGAACCCCACTTATCAATACAATTTCAATTCATATTCACAATTTCAGATTGCCTATTTATCTTGTTCTTGCGTGCTTCTTCAGTGTATGCCGGAATTGATCTTTGTGATTAGGTCATCTGGGTATTCGTGCACGGTTGATAACGACTTATCGAGCAGTTCAGCGATTGCGTGATTTCAAGCACTGCGAGTTCGCAGCTAGGATCGTGAGAGTTGAGCAATTACTACTGAACTTATCTTCTCACCAAAAGATCGGGCCAGAACAGGATCTTCGTGGTTCATCATGCCTTTATAAAAGAATTAGGCCGACATAAGCATCCAAATCTGCACACAAAATTGCTTTTTTAATTAAAAAAGGGGCAGCCTCATGTTTCCACATAAACATCAAAACATGTTTTCAATTTCAGACAAGGTAACAAATAACAAATCCAAACTAGTGGAGGCGCAGCTCGAGACAAAACATGATGTTAAAAAACCAGATGCATACAAAAATGTTAGACACAAGCAAGAAAAACAAAAACAAAATGCCCATCATTGCAACTAAAAATTGTTGACAAGTAAAGCCACATTGCTCCAAATCCACATCTAACCCTGGAGAAGAACCCCAAGGGGAAGCCCCCATCTCTGCAGCATTTCACATCTAGCCTCCCCGTATAGGTTCCCCCGCACATGGCACCAAACACAAATATTTAACTTGGAATGATGGAAGAGAGTTGCTTGGGAAAGGAAGAAAAAAGGCCTCACCTTGGAGGACTGGCCCCCGAATTGGACCTCCGACGCGCAGCGCTCGCTGGAATGTAGCTACGAGGTGTAGAGGAAGTTCCTCGAGCCAGACTGGGAGTGGCTTCTTCCCGAGGGGTTCTGGGAGAGGACGACGAACATGGTGTTGGAATTAAATGGGCTAGGCCCATATTATAATATTCAATTTAATTCCTGGTAAATCTCAAAAGCCCATATGCTTGTGCTAAATTGTTTAGTCCCATATGGACAATTGAAGGGGAGTTGCACCTGTTTATAAGGTGGAACGTGAGACCTCTTCTTGTGGAATTGGAGAGAGCCAAGAGACAACACACGCGCGCTCGCTCGCCTCGCCGTGCCGTGCCGTGTGCGTGTGCGTGTGCACGCAGGCGTGTCAGGTGTAAGTTTCCTGGCAACTGTTGGCCTTTGGACTCCGAGTTTTGGCTATAAAAGGAACAGTGCAGTTCTATTTGTTGGTGTTCGTTTTTCCATAATACAGTTCCACAGTCTCTTTGTTGTTGTCTCTGGCAATCTCCATCCCGGCGAGACGCGTGTACGGTCGCACCGGGAGAGCAGGCCTCCGGAACTCTCATCCTCTGAAGGCTTGCACGAGCGAGGACGAATAAGGTTTTTGGGGAGCGTTCGCGCGACTGCTCGCTGCTACGTCTACATCATCAACGCTCTGCTACGTTCTACATCAACTGTTTGCTACTACACTCTACATCAACCGTACTACTACTACCACTACGTCATGACGAACGACGCAATAATCAAGAGCACTGCTACATCTTCATCTGAATCTGCGTATGCCTATATCTTACTTGTTACTTGTTTTGCTTTAATGTTTATTGTTGTCTTGAACACTGAGATAGAATTGCTAGCTTCTGTTCTTCTAGAATCTGAATCTGGCATTTCTATAGTGTTCTTTGTGATCTGCTTTATGCAATTGTTTCATCTATTATATTTCTGGATTAAAGTAATCCGAAAAATGCTTATATCTTCAACACATGGGAGAGGTGGTGGTGGCAATGGGTTGGGTTGGGGAATGGGGAGGAGGGAGATCAGGCTGAGGGGGGGGGGGGGTTGGGAATGGGGAGGAGGGAGAGCAGGCGAAAGGGAAGGGGTTGGGAAAATTTGTATTTTCACATGGTTAAAACAGGGAAAATGATCGGATATTAATAAAATAATAATAACATGCTATTTAATAAAGAAATAGAGTAAGTGAGGGGGTCAAAAATCAATTACGTCACAAAGAAGGGTAAAATATGAATACATATATAACGAGAGGGTAAATAATCAATTCCCAACCTACTGATAGCTGGGGTTCACATGTTAGTCTCTTGATTTTAAAACTGAAAATAGTTAATTGGTCCCGCATGTCAATGACTCATTTACTAAACAAGTTTTAGATTAGATTTTCGATTAATTTTCCAGCCGGTCCCACATGCTGGCGAGTTAGCATACTTAACCATTGTGATTAGTGTTAATCACATCCTAAACGCAAGTGGGACCCACTTTCAGTGCGAGAAGAGGAGAGGGAACATGGCTGTGCACGGTCGAGCGCCATAGGGAGCTTGCCAGCGGCGAACGACGCTGCGACTTGGCTCGGGGATAGGAAAAATGAGTTCCCTTCTCGACGGCGATCCCACCGGGTGGTGGTGAAATGTAGAGATGGACGGAGATGGCGCTATGCCGGCGAGGAGCGACAGAGTGCCTCGGGTCCGAAATGGCTTTCGCGCATGGAGCATATCGGTGGCGAAAGATGGTGCGCAAAGGCTCTAGAGGGTAACTATGCCGGTGAGGAGCGGCAGAATGCCGCATTGATGTACAATGTATCATTGCATCGGATGAGGATTTGTTGCAGGCTTACTAAATAGTTGCAGCGCCTTACCGATTTTTGTTGCACTTGACCGGATGGTTGAGATTGAATATTTCAAATCAGATTCGACGATGGAGAGGAGCATATGATAGGATGGGAGCGTTCCCGTCGTACCTCCGGACTAGTCGTTCCCTTCTTTAAAACCTAGAATTACCTAGGACATGAAAGTGACTGTTCATCACGAAACCATAATTTTAGAGGTCAAAGATAAATCCACTACCATTGACTCTTATCTCTTATCGAGACAGGTTAACAAGACCAACTCAACGGGTCTTTTGCTCCAACCACGACCCTATTGTCATCGTTTACAATCGTTAAAATTGATTGCAATCTGAGAGATAGCGTATCCTAATGTGACATTCTATTAAATGGCATATAATTAATTACCGCGTAACAAAAAGATACACACCAACAAGATAACACGTTCCTTTTGCTTCTCACGAGGAAAATATCACCTTCCCCCCTATTCTGGTGATGTATATCCAAATCCATTAATAGAGAGAATTACCTTTTTAAGTATTTAACCCTTCCAAAACAAGTCACCATGATCCCAAAAATTCTACGAATTGAAACGTGACTAGAGCATGACAAGCAAAATATCAGCTTCCCCCTATTATGGTGATGTATATCCAAATCCATTAATAGAGAGAATTACTTTTTTAAGTATTTAACCCTTCCAAAATAAGCCACCATGATCCCAAAAATTCTATGAATTGAAATGTGACTAGAGCATGAATGCCGTTCACAACATGCATTCCCCAATCTCACTACATACAAAAATGTATACGTAGCAAAGGATCAAAGTATAGATTGCAACCTACGCCTCTAGCTTGTACCTGCCACCTCGTCGTCGTCGGTCCATAGCAAAAGAGGCGATCAATCCAGCTAGCATGGCCCTCGTGTTCGACCCGGTGATCCCGGCCGGCAGCCGAAATCAGCGCGATTAAATCGCCCACCGAGGAGGCGCCGGCTGCCGACGGTAGCGTGCAGGAGAGCGCCATCCCTGTGGTCGACCTCGGCGAGTTCTTGGCCGCCGTCCGTGATGGCGGTGGCGTCGACCGCGACCTTGCGCCGCATGCGGCAAAGATGGATTCTTCCAGTGGTGAACCACGGCGTCGACCCGCGGCGCCGCGCGGCGCGTCGGCTGCTGCGACGCCTTCTACGCGCAGCCCCTCGCGGAGAAGCAGCACGCGCAGCGCCGCCCCGGTGAGAACCACGGGTACGCGAGCAGCTTCACGGGGCGCTTCGACAGCAAGCTGCCCTGGAAGGAGACCTTGTCCTTCAACTGCTCCTCCGCGCCGGAGAACGCCCGCATGGTCGTCGACTACTTCGTCGCCGTCCTCGGCGAGGACTTCCGCCACATGGGGTACGTAATCGACTATTGTGAAAACTCGTACATTTCACGCGGCTCAACTGCATGTTCGAACGTGCAGAGCCGATCCTGATAATCATTGTTGGAACGCACCCAGGAATCAACAATTGTAATTTTTTATGGACACACACTTTCACAGGGGAGACGAGGAACACAGACACACGAAAAGAATTTTCCCAACACGAGCTCGACTTGCGCCGGCTTTTCTCTTGTGTTTCTATTCCATCGCTCTTAAGTTATACAAAAGCTTACAATGTCTTTATATAAGACTCCATGCGCACACACCCACGTTAGCAAGAGCCGATTTGCACTGACCTGCACCACTCGCCACTAGCTCCTGGAAAGGCTCCACTACACTAACTACCATGCAACATGCACAGCTTAACTCCACTTCATGCAAGGGCCACACGTCCGGCCACTAACTCTAATGCTGCAAGTCATGCATGCTGGTCACATCTTTAGGAATCACTAATCCCATGTATGCAACACCTACGCGTACTAACATGATCACAAAACTAGCATGTCGAAATTATTCCAAGATTTTCCCCTCTAATCTTGACATGCCGGCTCACCATTGCGGATCGCACGCAACCTCTTGCCACGCGTAGCAGCTTTCTCCTTGCATCTCGCTCTGATACCAATTGTAGGTTATACCCAGGAGAACACTCGCTCATGGCTTTGAAATTTGTCGATCCAAATTTTTTATCAAGCATAATTGGTACCTAATTATTATTATTTTTCCAATTTTTTTACCTACGTACGTTATTGGCAAACAAAAAAAATTGCCAAAATTTTACCTACGTAGACAAATTTAATTAGTTACCATTTGGGCTGCATAAAAAATTTCAGTAAGGCTCTGTACGTGTCATTTGTATCAACTAATTCTTTATGGTTGTACATTTGCAGAGAGGTGTACCAGGAGTACTGCGACGTAATGACGCGGCTGGCGCTGGACATCACAGAAGTACTGGCGGCGACTCTCGGCCTCCGCCGCGGCGCGCTACGCCACTTCTTCGCCGACAGCGACTCCGTCATGCGGCTGAACCACTACCCGCCGTGCCAGCAGCCGCACCTGACGCTGGGCACGGGCCCTCACCACGACCCGACGTCGCTGACCGTGCTCCACCAGGACGACATCGGCGGGTTACAGGTGTTCACCGACGGTGCGTGGCGCGCGGTGCATCCCCGCGCGGACGCCTTCGTCGTCAACATCGGCGACACCTTCTCCGCATTGACCAACGGGCGCCATGCGAGCTGCCTCCACCGCGCCTTGGTGAACGGCCGCGCCGCGCGCAGGTCGCTCACCTTCTTCCTCAACCCACAGCTTGACCGCGCCGTCGTCCCGCCGGTGGAGCTCGTCGACACGGACCACCCGCGCGTGTACCCGGACTTCACGTGGCGCGAGCTCCTCGACTTCACGCAGAAGCACTACCGGTCGGACACGAGCACCATGGACGCGTTCGCCGCATGGATCGCGCGAGGCCGCGGCCATGACCATGCGAGCCAGGACAAGAAGTGATCTGTAAGAAGTAAGCCATGCATTCAGGGACAAGTTATCTAGCTTGCTAGGACTTCATGGATGGGAATAAGACGCGATGGAATAAACGACAGTTTTTGGCTAATGGTGGCGATTGGTTGGTGTAGTACAATGCAATGCACGCACGCATGCGGGCGCGTGTGATATGTGATGGCGGAGCGCGCGTGTAGCGTGGCATGGTGACGTGCTGTAGCCTGTATCGCATGTTGTTCGAGAGCTGCATGCAGATGCATGGCCCTGTTTGGTCTGGTTGGCAACGTACGCGTGTTAGCTGCTTCCAAAGCGCCTGTCCGCCACATTGTCCGTTTGCGCTACAATACGCGATCGGACGGCTCTGAGGTCTCCCCCGATAAATGCCTTCCCTTTCGAGCACTAGCGGGGGGTTAACTTCATAATTCTGCATGTTTAGGGGTAGAGTTTGAACTTAATTCACATAATGCCAGATCCTACTCGAGCAATATTTTTCAATCTTAGATGGGCTAAATTAGATGACCAGCATACAGTTGAGGAATTAACGTTCTTCTATCATTATTAGGCCTGGCTCCTGCTTCAATTCTTCGTCAATTCAAAGCTAGCTAGATCGAGTCCGTATCTTTATTGCCAACTCCAGGAGAACCTGAAGCAGAAAACGTAGTATTGTTTGGCCCAATTCTATCTGAAGAAACATAGTATGAGTATAGTACCTCCGCAAAAGTTTCCTGGAATGTTTGATCAAAACGCTGGTTGTCCGGTGATGGAGGTGCTGATCAGGTGGCGAAGGCATAAGATTATAGAGCTGACACCACATGAATCGATCGGCAGCCAACGCGATCGTGCAATGTCCAACGCCATGCGACTAGAGAAATATGTAACGCAAATTAGGCATCGGCTGTTTGAAAAATTCGCCTATCGTTGGAGAATTCGCCCAGGACTTCTAGCGATCGAAGAAATCGAGCCTTAAGATCAGACACGCGAACACAGGAGTAAAACACACAGATTGATCTTTTGGCGACACGATATGTATGCGTCCTTTTCATTTTTCTTATATAGAGAGGCTGTTGGACCGTAAAGGCGACTAGAGGGGGTGAATAGGAGCACGCTCACTTTTTCACAAATTATGAACTCAATACAATTTAACTCCAGTAGCTATTAGAAAGCTATGAAGATCAATATACCAGTACAGCGGAAGACTAATATTGAATTCAATTAAACCCCTAAGCAATATAACAAAATCAACTAAGATTACCAAGACTCACGGCCGACGGCGGTCGACCGTTATACTCAACCGGTCGGACCGATTGCGGCGATCGACCGGCGTTGTTACGGCGGTCGGACCGCTCAAAATCGATCGGCCGGTGATGACGAGTGGTCGACCGCCGACTCGAACCGATCTGCAGCGATAAAATCACCCGATGGCGAAGTTGCAATTAGGTGAAACTTTTGATTCTCAACTCCAATCTTTATGAAACTTTGCACACACCTTCTATATGCTATTGAGGACCTATTCCAATCGAATATTATGATAATTCTTGGAGCGATCTTGAGCAATTGTCAATTGATTAACGAAGGTCTAAAACCGGGCAAGAACGAAAACTTGATCCTAAAGCTTGTTCGTGAGAGATTGATGATCAAGATGATGCTAGATAGATTCACACATATCACAGCAAGCTAATTCACGTGAAAGAATCAATCACAAACTCGCGGATCAAAGAAAGCCCTAAAATCACCAAATTGAAAGCAAGAACGAAAAGAGACTTATCTCAAGCAAACCTTGCATAGATTGATTTTGTGATTGTTCTTTGGATTACATCCACACCATCATGGATCGATGGACAATCAAAGATCACGAAATTCTCCACAAACCATCAAGAGCCCTTGCCTCCACCTCAACTCCCTAAAGACAATTAGGGTTTTGAAAACATAAAAGGCGAGAGAGAGAGAGTGCAGCCACCATCTCCTCCTATTTATAGTGGAGGCCTAAAACTCTTAGGGTTTGACTTAATTGGGCTCCGTTAAGGCCCACTAACAAGCGGGTCACACACGCACGCTTCGCGACGCCGTCTTTAACCTTTGACCTAAACCGCTTCACCATGCGTCATGGATTCGCCAATAGGTCACCCTTGTCCATCTTGTGTCACGCTTGAGTTGTTGACCTCACCCGCATCGTCGATCGTTCGGACCTCAACTCTTCAAGTCTAGTCCGATTCTCCTCGCCGTTGACCGTCGTTGACCACCAAGCCACCTGCACAACCACAGACAAGAAAACACGAATTCGGGAACAAGTTCTTCACAACTTGACCCATGTTAGTCAAAACATGCATCATGCAAATCATATGCCATGAAACCAATGACTTTGACCTAACAAAACAACATCACCACGGTTGGTGGCGTTCAAGTAGTTCTGGTCGGACCGCTCGGTGAGCGGTCGGACCGCCATGGCGGTCGGACCGCTCCACAATGAGCGGTCGGACCGCCTATAGACTTAGCGAAATTCAAGCTCCCAAAATCCGAAACCTTACGGAAACTTTAAACCAATAGAACTTTTCACCGGAGGCTCCAAAATCATGAGACCAAGTGCATTGGGATCCCTTACTTGTCTACAACACCTATTTTTGGCCCACTCGATTTGAACACTTTTGGTCATCGCCGGTCCGACCGCCCGGATGGCGGTCCGGCCGATATGGGACCGGTCGGACCGCCGTCTGAGGACCGGTCGGACCGCCTGAGCGATAAGCACAGTAACTTTGTCGAAAACGTGAAGCGACAAACCGTAAGCGCCATTGCCAATTGTCACATCATCCTAAGATCTGGAGCATATCCCCATGAAATCCACAATCTCCCCTTGATGAACACATTGGCAATTAGCGAAAAATGTAAGTAAGAGGTTTGAGAACGAGTTTACTCGCGGTTTTTCGCACAAAGGCACAACTTGGTCCATAAGCAAGAAAAAGCAATGAACATGACCAAGTGGCATCGAATAGTATAGGCATGTGAGACAAGGCAAAAGAAAGCATAAAACTTTGATTTCGGAAAGGGTCAAAATTCTCACATGAGGTTCATATGAAAGAACAATTGTTCAATTGACCTATGATCATTGTGAGTATAAAAGAATGCAATTCAAGTTCGAATATTCAATAAGACAATAAGAATGCAACTCAAGAACTCCCCTCACTATGATCATCAAATTTCAAATTTTCGTTTCTCCCCTTTGTATAAACTTCTCCCCAATCTTCTCATTAACACATCTTCTCCAAATAAGAGTAGCAAAGAAATATTACACATCTTCTCCCAAAGAAATATCTTTTCATTTAACACATCTTCTCCCCTTTGACAATGGATTCATCAAGGAATCACGCCTTCCTTTCATCCAGGATAACAAAATAGAGAATAAAGAAAGAAGCGAAATAAAAGAAGCATAAAGAGGAATATGCATGAAGTGCAATGGGTGGCTTCAATTTTTGTATTTTCAATTTTTGATTACAAGAAGCTTTGGAGATTACCCAAAAGAACAAACTAGTATCTCGAATATTGCACAAACATCATATCAAGCTGACAAATAGCTAGCAAGATCATGGTAAGACATATATATCAAAGCTAAGCACAAAGGCTCAAAAGTAAAGCGATAGATTTGATCAATTTAAGCAACGCTTCAAATTCACAAGTTCATCAACGAGGATCCTAAAGTGAAATTGGCCATGTCAAATGTCAAAGTGAGATCAAAAATCTAACAAAGACCACAATAAGAGTCAATCAAGTCCGTATTGAATCATTTTGCTCAATATTTTATAAACGCCCATTTGTCAACATTTTCTCATTTGCATTGAATATTGAAGTTGACTAATGATCTAACTTAGTGACAAGATCTGGACTAGGAGCCATCCACAAACTCATCCTAAGCTTGACCAAAAGTTGATTAAAGGTATATCTTAGTAAAGAAGATCTGGACTAGGAGCCATCCACAAACTCTTTCTAAGCTTCTCACAAGGCGACAAATCTTGAGGTTCATGTCATTTCGACAAGCGGTCCCCATGAGATCGTCAGTTCATCAAACTATCTCCAAGTTCATGTCATTTGACAAGCAGTCTCGTAAGAATAGTTTGGCACAATTTAAGCATAAGACAATCTTGATTTTCAATTTTTCACAAGAGCAGTTTTTAGAATCTCAAGAACACAAAAGCTCAAGTAATGGTCAATTTTAGATCAAAGAGCTTAACAAAGCAATTCTGACAGGGCCAATGTCACAAGAGGAGCACTAATTACGCAACTCGCTAAAACATCCACAAATTGCAATTTCTTAGTTTGAGTTGTTTAAAAGGTTCTAGCTCATATAGCAAAGACTTAGCTACACATGTAAAAGCATGATAATTCTAGCAAGTCAAAGAACTAGACATGACATTGAGCAAGAATAGAAATACAAAAGCTCTAAAGGGTAATAGGCAAAGCTTCATCAATTTTAAAAGATAAGCAGAAAATCTTATATTACAATGCATTTTTTTTTCATACCACTTGTTGTATTTTTCATATGAATGCAATATGACACAATAAGATGCAATTAAAAAAACTAAAAATCTAAAAAGTTCGAAAAGATCACTAAGTTCAGAAAAAGAATAATAGAAGATCAAAAGAACAAGGAAAGATAAGAAAAAGATCAAACTCCCCCTCAAACCAACCCATAAGGATAAATTACCCTAACTCACTTCTTAAGGAGGAAAATGCGGTTTGATCTAAAGGCTTGGTAAGAATATACGCCAATTGAGCTTGGACTCTACAAAGTGCATCACAATATCACCTTTTTCAACATGATCTTTAAGGAAGTGAAAGCGAATGTCTATGTGCTTAGTCCTAGAATGTTGCCTTTGGTTTTTAGCAATATTAATAGCGAAGTGTTATCACGAGAAAGAGGAACACTAGCAAAGTTTAACCCATAATCTTTCAAAGTGGGCGTCATCCACAAAATCAGCTCTGACAACTAGCGGCGACAACATACTCCGCCTCGTGATGGATTGTGCAATGTAAGACGCTTTCTAGAAGACCAAGATACAAGAGGCGTGCCTAGAAAGTGGCAGTGCACGAGGTACTCTTCCTATCTAGCAAACGACCCATAAAATCGAATCGAAAAACCTCTAATGGACAAAGTGAAGAGCGAATACCAAATGCCATATAAGAGGGTAGAGTGTAAATACACGAATATGCGCTTAACGGCTTGGCGATGGGAAGTTCTCGGAGGCGCTGAAATCTTGCACAAAGGCATACAGTGAAGTGAATGTCGGTCTCGAGGCCACAAATCTGAGAAGGAGCCGATCATCTTTGCGGTACTCGCGTTGATCCACGACTTCTCCTTCCTCATCTGGATCCAAAGCAGTTGAAGTTGCCATGGGAGTGGAAATTGGCTTGCGATCACCCATGTTGAAGCGTTTGAGAAGATCTTTAGTGTACTTCGTCGATGGATGAAAGTTCCTTCCTTGCATTGCTTGATTTGAAGTCCCAAAAAGTAATTAAGCTCTCCCATCATACTCATCTCAAATTCCCTAGACATAGTGTCAGAAAAGCTGGAAACAAGAGCATTAGAGGAACCACCAAAGATAATATCATCCACATAAATTTGAGCAAGCAGGAAGTCATTGTCACGTCTAAGAATGAATAGGGTTTTATCCACTTTACCCATCTCAAAATTATTTTTAAGCAAGAAGGTCTTAAGTCTATCATACCAGGCTCTAGGGGCTTGTTTAAGACCATACAATGCTTTAGATAGCTTGAAAACACGATTTGGATATTTAGGATCCTCAAAACCAGGGGGTTGCTTAACATACACTTCCTCATCTATGAAACCATTTAAAAAGGCACTTTTAACATCCATCTGATATAATTTAAAACCTTTTGATGCAGCAAATGCAAGCAGGAATCGAATGGCTTCTAGTCTAGCAACAGGAGCAAATGTCTCATCAAAATCTAACCCCTCAACTTGGCTGAAACCCTGAGCTACCAATCTGGCCTTATTTCTAACCACAGAACCATCCTCATTTTGTTTATTTTTAAATACCCAACGGGTACCAATTACATTATGACCACTAGGAGGTTCTACAAGGTTCCAGACTTTATTTCTTTCAAAGTTCTCTAACTCCTCATGCATGGCATTGACCCAGCTAGAATCAGATAAAGCATGTGATATATCGCGGGGTTCAAAAGAAGCAACAAAAGCCGAATGAGAGTAGAGATTTGGATCATTATACCTGGAGCGAGTGACTCGCTCATGTAGATTACCTATTATACATTCCGAGGATCTTTGTCTCTGAATGCGAAGTGGGCGCCGGGTGAGATGTCGTTTCTTCGACCTCCGCAGTCTCTGCGATGATGATGATGCGAGGAGCCTCAGCGAAGGTGAAGTAGGCGTAGCGGGTTCTTGTATCAATATGGGCGCCTCGGCGAAGCGGATGAGGAATGACATTTGCTTCGTCCTCATCTTCCTCCACAAAAATGCTCTCTGTCACTGTAAATCATCTCAGTAGCAATTGATCTAGCTCGGGGCTAGTCTCATCAAAAGTGACATTACAAGTCTCTGAATAATGTTAGTCTCGATATTAAAACCGAAAACCCTCGAATGAGCGGGATAACCCGAAATACCCCATCAAAAGTTCTTGATTCAAATTTATCTAAGTTGCTGTCTTAAGAATAAAACATTTTGATCCAAAAACTCGAAAATGCGAAGCAGAGGGTTTTCTACCAAAGCGAAGCTCATAAGGAGTCTTGCCTAAAGAAGGTCTCAAAAAGACACGATTGGCAATATGGCAGCGATAGCAATAGCTTCGCCCAAAATCTCCTAGGTGTGCTATACTCATCTAGCATCGTCCTAGCCATTTCGACCAAGGTCCTATTCTTCCTTTCCACCACGCCATTTTGTTGAGGGCGTGTGGAGAGGAGAAGCGATGCTCAATACCACGCTCGGCACAAAAGAAGCAAAAGAAGCATTTTTGAACTCCGTGCCATTATCACTGCGAATCGCTCTCAAAGCACCGAGAAGCTCGAAGCCAAGCGAAGAACAAGATCATGAAAATAACCAAAAGCTTCATCCTTTGAAGTAAGAAAGAACACCCAAGTATATCTTGAAAGATCATCGACTATGACTAGAATATACCATTTTCCACCAATGGCCGGACTCTAGCGGGACCAGCAAGTATCCATATGAAGCAAGCGTCACGTCAAATCGGTCATAACCATAGTCCTGAGAAGGGTGTGAGGCGACAACTTGTTTGCCATGCCTACAAGGTGCACATCTGACATCTTTGACAACTTTGAGCTTAGGCAAACCTCTCATGAGATCAAGGTTGCTAACTCGCGTCAAATGATCAAAACCAATGTGCCCCAAGCGTCGATGCCAAAGCCAAAAATCGAAAGAAGATGTAAGCAAACATTTAAGAGATCCGGCAAGAGATTACGAAAAGTCGGCTCAAAAATTCTACCAACTCTAGAGATTCCAAACACAAGCTCACCAAGAGAATCAAGCACCGACAAGCATTTTCTTAAAAGCAGTCTCATAACCATCATCAAGAAGTCGAGAAGCAGAAAGGAGATTATACCTAAGCTTGTCCACAAGGCGACATCCTTTAGAATGAATTTGTTGTTTACCCTAATTGATCCTGTTCCTTCAATTAGCCCTTGTGTATCATCTCCAAAGGTGATGAAGTCATCACTGTTGCTCGCGTGAAAGAGGTGAACCATTTTGAGTTTCGGTCATGTGGCGTGAACATCCGAGTCAACGAACCACGTGTTCTTCCCTTTCGCGATAATCCCGAAAATCAAGGAGCAAAAGAGCGATGTGTCTCAATCTGGGATTAGATAAACAAGATTTAGGAATCGATCTTTGAGACACACGTCTACAAGGAGTATATAAACCGAAGTACTATCCTTGATTTCATTTAACATTCGATTCTGAGCAATGTTTAACTTAACATGGGACTTAGATCGTCCATGGGCGGTCGGCCAAACTTTGTCTTTGGCGGTCGGACCGGTGACCAAAACAGTCGACCCGGTGACCACCAATGTCGGACCGCCATCTGATACACATTAGAATTAAGATGTCTAGAAACATAATGATTTGCATGAGAGAAAATCCTAATCGAGGTTTATTCTTTTCGGTGTTACCATGTCTCATAGAAGCTCTAGGTTGCATGAATGAAATTCTATCAAAATTTTTCCTATCATTTTCAACCTCGCCAACATATTCAATCAAATGTCCACCTTTTTGCAATAAGTGCAATGGTACTTGGTACCACTAGAAGAGCACCATTTGAATTAATACAAGGTTGGGCAAGGCTGCAGATTTAAAAGATGTTTTTGCGAGGTTGAGTTTTGAATTCAATTAAACCTTTTCCAAGACTTGAATGACTTTTGGGTTTGAATTGTCTTGAAAAGAATTGAATCCTAAACCTTGCTTCTTATAAGGAGTTTTAGATTTGTCAAGAATCATGTTTAATTGTTTCTTACCTTTAGAAAATTTCTCTAATGTATCATGAAGGTAAGCATTTTCTTTTCTCAAGTTAACACAAGCATCACAAGTTTTAACTATAGATTTTCCTTATACAAAGCAATTTCAAGCTTAAGAGTGGAACATGAAGCACAAGTAGTATTTTCAATATTGTCCTTAAGCTTAGCATATTTGACTCTAGCGACTTCTAAGATATCTTTGATTTCACGTTCTTTTCTAAGCATGAAGTGCAAGGGCTAGAATCAAATACATCAAAAGCAATCAATTTACTAGATTCTAAACATTTTTCACAAGGAGCACTTTTAATTTCATTTAGTTCAGATTTAGCATTCTCAAGTTGTTGTACACAAATATTATGAGCAGATTGTAACTTGGTAATTTGAAATGCATAGCATGACAAGATAAACATTCATCGAGTTCAAGAGTCTTAGCGCTTTTAAGCTCTACTTTCGGTTTGCTAATCTTTGACTCTAATTTCTTATTTTTGTCATAACAAATTCAAGCGCTTCATCTTGACTAAGCAATTGCTCAACTATAGAATCATATTTAGCGAAAAGCTCATCATAAGTAAAAGATACCTCATTATCATCAATGTCCTCCGTGTCGACCATGAAGCACATGCCGTGAAGTCTTTGGCCTTCCCTTTCTTTTTACCTTGAGGATCTCCTCCTCCTTGTCCTCCTCACTCCCGGTATCCACATCGCTCAAGGATTGATCCTCAAAAGCGGCAAGGACCGGTGGCAGCCTTCACAAGCTTATTTGTCTCATACCTTGATTTGTTGAAGGAGGCTTCTTCCAAGTGGCTTTCCTTCCTTATGATTGCTCTTACCTTTCGACTTGGGGCAATTTGCGGATATGATTGAGCTCACCACATTCATAGCATGTTCTGACCACCTCTCTTTTGTTTCTCACATTATTGTAGGCCCGTGTGAATTTCTTAGCTAGAAGAGCTAACTCTGTTTGAGAATACTTTCAAGCTCCTCTTCATGAATAGCGGATAAACAAGCAAATGAAAATCCGTAAGAAGATTCACAAGAGTCATCAAAACCTTTTGAGAGGATCGCTACCAAAGCTAAATTATCTTTCTTAGGATGATCAACTCTTTTAATTTCATGAGTCTTGAGTTTACTATAAAGCAATTCTAAAGTAAGACTTGAAAGATCAACATTTTCTTCTATAGCGGTAGCTTTCATCTCCCACTCCTTGGTGTTGATTGCGGCCAAGAGATGGGTGGCATTTTCAGATTGAGAATATTCAATATCAACGACTTTCATTTGATTAATTACTTTATTAAAGCGACTGAAAATGTCATCGATGCTCTCTCGGGGCGCATCTCGAATTTATTGTACTCACGCTTGTAAGCAGTTTGGCGCACCTTTTTGATTTGGGACGAACCCTCATGATATGTTTGAGAGTGTTCCAAATTTCATCTTGTGATTGAAAGATTGCAAATTCTATCATATTCTTGTCTACCAAGTGCACCATATAAAAGATTCTTAGCCTTATTGTTGTTAGCCAAAAGAATTGCAGAAGCAGGTGTAGCAATTTCAGGAATAACCAGCGGGGCTCTAACAACATCCCAAATAGCTTGTCCTCGCTCTCAAGAAAGACGCGCATCGATTCTTCCAATAGGCATAGTCGTGCCCATCGAAGATATGCGGTTTAGTAGAAAACTTATCCATCGCCAAAGTTCGGTGACGGTTAAGATCAAGATTGAACTAGCAGGGCTCGATACCACTGTTGGACCGTAAAGGCGACTAGAGGGGGGGGTGAATAGGAGCACGCTCACTTTTTCACAAATTATGAACTCAATACAATTTAACTCCAGTAGCTATTAGAAAGCTATGAAGATCAATATACCAGTACAGCGGAAGACTAATATTGAATTCAATTAAACCCCTAAGCAATATAACAAAATCAACTAAGATTACCAAGACTCACAGCACGGGCGGTCTGACCGTTATACTCAACCGGTCGGACCGATTGCGGGCGATCGGCCGGCGTTATTACGGCGGTCGGACCGCTCAAAATCGATCGGACCGGTGATGACGGTGGTCGGACCGGCCGACTCGAACCGATCGCAGCGATAAAATCGGCCGATGGCGAAGTTGCAATTAGGTGAAACTTTTGATTCTCAACTCCAATCTTTATGAAACTTTGCACACACCTTCTATATGCTATTGAGGACCTATTCAATCGAATATTATGATAATTCTTGGAGCGATCTTGAGCAATTGTCAATTGATTAACGAAGGTCTAAAACAGGGCAAACGAAAACTTGATCCTAAAGCTTGTTCGTGAGAGATTGATGATCAAGATGATGCTAGATAGATTCACACATATCACAGCAAGCTAATTCACGTGAAAGAATCAATCACAAACTCGCGGATCAAAGAAAGCCCTAAAATCACCAAATTGAAAGCAAGAACGAAAAGAGACTTATCTCAAGCAAACCTTGCATAGATTGATTTTGTGATTGTTCTTTGGATTACATCCACACCATCATGGATCAGTGGACAATCAAAGATCACGAAATTCTCCACAAACCATCAAGAGCCCTTGCCTCCACCTCAACTCCCCTAAAGACAATTAGGGTTTTGAAAACATAAAAGGCGAGAGAGAGAGGTGCAGCCACCATCTCCTCCTATTTATAGTGGAGGCCTAAAACTCTTAGGGTTTGACTTAATTGGGCTCCCGTTAAGGCCCACTAACAAACGGGTCACACACGCACGCTTGCGGCGCCGTCTTTAACCTTTGACCTAAACCGCTTCACCATGCGTCATGGATTCGCCAATAGGTCACCCTTGTCCATCTTGTGTCACGCTTGAGTTGTTGACCTCACCCGGCATCGTCGATCGTTCTGGACCTCAACTCTTCAAGTCTAGTCCCGATTCTCCTCGCCGTTGACCGTCGTTGACCACCAAGCCACCTGCACAACCACAGACAAGAAAACACGAATTCGGGAACAAGTTCTTCACAACTTGACCCATGTTAGTCAAAACATGCATCATGCAAATCATATGCCATGAAACCAATGACTTTGACCTAACAAAACAAAATCACCACGAAGTTGGCTGACGTTCAAGTAGTTCTGGTCGACCGCTCCGGTGGCGGTCGGACCGCCATGGCGGTCGGACCGCTCCACAATGAGCGATCGGACCGCCTAAGACTTAGCCGAAATTCAAGCTCCCAAAATCCAAACCTTACGGAAACTTTAAACCAATAGAACTTTTCACTGGAGGCTCCAAAAATCATGAGACCAAGTGCATTGGGATCCCCTTACTTGTCTACAACACCTATTTTTGGCCCAGCTCGATTTGAACACTTTTGGTCATCGCCGGTCCGACCGCCCCAGATGGCCGGTCCGACCGATATGGGACCGGTCGGACCGCCGTCTGAGGACGGTCGGACCGCCCTGAGCGATAAGCACAGTAACTTTGTCGAAAACGCGTGAAACGACAAACCGTAAACGCCATTGCCAATTGTCACATCATCCTAAGATCTGGAGCATATCCCCATGAAATCCACAGAGGCAACATACAAGATTACGTATTCTACGACTACTCGGAATCCTAATTACATGCGGACTCTGAAACATAACTTCTTACGACTTCGGTACTCATTTTTGACTGCTACTCGATTTACAACTACTATAGTACTTTTACGACCAGACCTGGTCGCAGTGGTTGTAACACTCTGGTACTCGTAGGACACTCTCTGGTTGTGGATTCGACCAGACCTGAAGACAACTAGATTAACTCAACAATCTCCTTAAACTTGTTGTCTTCCATTGATGTTCCACATACCGATTTTCTCCCTCATCTCTATGAACTTCAATATTCCGAGTGAACACCAACTGATCGGGTTCGACCCAAGGAAAAACACCATGCCCGAAGTGCTTTTCTGGACATCAGTATCACCGGCTAGATCACTATGAGATTAACCGAGCAGCCTCAACCCTTCTTCCATCTTCTCGTAGGCACAACCGTAACTCAAAGTTCCCTTCACATACCTTAGTATGTGTTTTATGGCAGCCATATGCTCAGTAGTGCGTTTCTCCATGTACCTGCTCACCATGCCAACCGAGAACGTCAGGTCCGAGGGCGTGTGTATCAGATATCTCTGGCTTCCGACTATGCTTCGGTACAAGGTCTTGTCCACAAGGGGCTTTGTGCTATCCTTGCTCAACCTCAGGCAGGGTTCCATCAGAACCTGCATTGAATAATAAGATGCTATTTAATAAAGAAATAGAGTAAGTGAGGGGGTCAAAAATCAATTACGTCACAAAGAAGGGTAAAATATGAATACATATATAACGAGAGGGTAAATAATCAATTCCCAACCTACTGATAGCTGGGGTTCACATGTTAGTCTCTTGATTTTAAAACTGAAAATAGTTAATTGGTCCCGCATGTCAATGACTCATTTACTAAACAAGTTTTAGATTAGATTTTCGATTAATTTTCCAGCCGGTCCCACATGCTGGCGAGTTAGCATACTTAACCATTGTGATTAGTGTTAATCACATCCTAAACGCAAGTGGGACCCACTTTCAGTGCGAGAAGAGGAGAGGGAACATGGCTGTGCACGGTCGAGCGCCATAGGGAGCTTGCCAGCGGCGAACGACGCTGCGACTTGGCTCGGGGATAGGAAAAATGAGTTCCCTTCTCGACGGCGATCCCACCGGGTGGTGGTGGGGGCTGTAGAGATGGACGGAGATGGCGCTATGCCGGCGAGGAGCGACAGAGTGCCTCGGGTCCGAAATGGCTTTCGCGCATGGAGCATATCGGTGGCGAAAGATGGTGCGCAAAGGCTCTAGAGGGTAACTATGCCGGTGAGGAGCGGCAGAATGCCGCATTGATGTACAATGTATCATTGCATCGGATGAGGATTTGTTGCAGGCTTACTAAATAGTTGCAGCGCCTTATCGATTTTTGTTGCACTTGACCGGATGGTTGAGATTGAATATTTCAAATCAGATTCGACGATGGAGAGGAGCATATGATAGGATGGGAGCGTTCCCGTCGTACCTCCGGACTAGTCGTTCCCTTCTTTAAAACCTAGAATTACCTAGGACATGAAAGTGACTGTTCATCACGAAACCATAATTTTAGAGGTCAAAGATAAATCCACTACCATTGACTCTTATCTCTTATCGAGACAGGTTAACAAGACCAACTCAACGGGTCTTTTGCTCCAACCACGACCCTATTGTCATCGTTTACAATCGTTAAAATTGATTGCAATCTGAGAGATAGCGTATCCTAATGTGACATTCTATTAAATGGCATATAATTAATTACCGCGTAACAAAAAGATACACACCAACAAGATAACACGTTCCTTTTGCTTCTCACGAGGAAAATATCACCTTCCCCCCTATTCTGGTGATGTATATCCAAATCCATTAATAGAGAGAATTACCTTTTTAAGTATTTAACCCTTCCAAAACAAGTCACCATGATCCCAAAAATTCTACGAATTGAAACGTGACTAGAGCATGACAAGCAAAATATCAGCTTCCCCCTATTATGGTGATGTATATCCAAATCCATTAATAGAGAGAATTACTTTTTTAAGTATTTAACCCTTCCA
This sequence comes from Hsuehochloa calcarea, assembly GCA_036346395.1. Taxonomy (NCBI): domain Eukaryota; kingdom Viridiplantae; phylum Streptophyta; class Magnoliopsida; order Poales; family Poaceae; genus Hsuehochloa; species Hsuehochloa calcarea. The sequence goes on from CM070606.1 coordinate 5,353,982, forward strand.
AAATAAGCCACCATGATCCCAAAAATTCTATGAATTGAAATGTGACTAGAGCATGAATGCCGTTCACAACATGCATTCCCCAATCTCACTACATACAAAAATGTATACGTAGCAAAGGATCAAAGTATAGATTGCAACCTACGCCTCTAGCTTGTACCTGCCACCTCGTCGTCGTCGGTCCATAGCAAAAGAGGCGATCAATCCAGCTAGCATGGCCCTCGTGTTCGACCGGTGATCTGACGCGCGGGCGAAATCCGCCGCGATTAAATCAGCCCACCGAGGAGGCGCCGGCTGCCGACGGTAGCGTGCAGGAGAGCGCCATCCCTGTGGTCGACCTCGGCGAGTTCTTGGCCGCCGTCCGTGATGGCGGTGGCGTCGACCGCGACCTTGCAGCGGCATGCGAGCAGCATGGATTCTTCCAGGTGGTGAACCACGGCGTCGACCCCGCGCTGCTCGCGGAGGCGTACCGCTGCTGCGACGCCTTCTACGCGCAGCCCCTCGCGGAGAAGCAGCACGCGCAGCGCCGCCCCGGTGAGAACCACGAATGCGGCGGCTTCACGGGCGCCGACGGCAAGCGCCTGGAAGGAGACCTTGTCCTTCAACTGCTCCTCCGCGCCGGAGAACGCCCGCATGGTCGTCGACTACTTCGTCGCCGTCCTCGGCGAGGACTTCCGCCACATGGGGTACGTAATCGACAATTGTGAAAACTCGTACATTTCACGAGGCTCAACTGCATGTTCGAGCGTGCGAGCCGATCTGATAATCATTGTTGGAGCACCGAGAATCAACAATTGTAATTTTTATGGACACACACTTTCACGGGGAGGCGAGGAACACGGACACACGAAAAGAATTTTCCCAACACGAGCTCGACTTGCGCGCTTTTCTCTTGTGTTTCTATTCCATCGCTCTTAAGTTATACAAAAGCTTACAATGTCTTTATATAAGACTCCATGCGCACACACCCACGTTAGCAAGAGCCGATTTGCACTGACCTGCACCACTCGCCACTAGCTCCTGGAAAGGCTCCACTACACTAACTACCATGCAACATGCACAGCTTAACTCCACTTCATGCAAGGGCCACACGTCCGGCCACTAACTCTAATGCTGCAAGTCATGCATGCTGGTCACATCTTTAGGAATCACTAATCCCATGTATGCAACACCTACGCGTACTAACATGATCACAAAACTAGCATGTCGAAATTATTCCAAGATTTTCCCCTCTAATCTTGACATGCCGGCTCACCATTGCGGATCGCACGCAACCTCTTGCCACGCGTAGCAGCTTTCTCCTTGCATCTCGCTCTGATACCAATTGTAGGTTTTACCCAGGAGAACACTCGCTCATGGCTTTGAAATTTGTCGATCCAAATTTTTTATCAAGCATATTTGGTACCTAATTATTATTATTTTTTCCAAATTTTTTTACCTACGTACGTTATTGGCAAACAAAAAAATTGCCAAAATTTTACCTCGTGACAAATTTAATTAGTTACCATTTGGGCTGCATAAAAATTTGATGAAGGCTCAGTCGTGTCATTTGTATCAACTAATTCTTTATGGTTGTACATTTGCGAGAGGTGTACGAGAGTCTTTGCGGCGTAATGGCGCTTGTGGCGCCGGACATCCGCAATCTTGGCGGCGACTCTCGGCCTCACGCGCGCGGCCACGCCACTTCTTCGCCGGCAATGACTCCGTCATGCGGTGAACCACTACCCGCCGTGCGGCCGCGCACTGCGGCTGGGCACGGCCCTCCACGACCCGCGTCGTGGCCGTGCTCCACCAGGACGACATCGGCGGGTTACAGGTGTTCACCGACGGTGCGTGGCGCGCGGTGCATCCCCGCGCGGACGCCTTCGTCGTCAACATCGGCGACACCTTCTCCGCATTGACCAACGGGCGCCATGCGAGCTGCCTCCACCGCGCCTTGGTGAACGGCCGCGCCGCGCGCAGGTCGCTCACCTTCTTCCTCAACCCACAGCTTGACCGCGCCGTCGTCCCGCCGGTGGAGCTCGTCGACACGGACCACCCGCGCGTGTACCCGGACTTCACGTGGCGCGAGCTCCTCGACTTCACGCAGAAGCACTACCGGTCGGACACGAGCACCATGGACGCGTTCGCCGCATGGATCGCGCGGGGCCGCGGCCATGACCATGCGAGCCAGGACAAGAAGTGATCTGTAAGAAGTAAGCCATGCATTCAGGGACAAGTTATCTAGCTTGCTAGGACTTCATGGATGGGAATAAGACGCGATGGAATAAACGACAGTTTTTGGCTAATGGTGGCGATTGGTTGGTGTAGTACAATGCAATGCACGCACGCATGCGGGCGCGTGTGATATGTGATGGCGGGCGCGTGTAGCGTGGCATGGTGACGTCTTTGTGCTTTGTATCGCATGTTGTTCGAGAGCTGCATGCAGATGCATGGCCCTGTTTGGTCTGGTTGGCAACGTACGCGTGTTAGCTGCTTCCAAAGCGCCTGTCCGCCACATTGTCCGTTTGCGCTACAGCGATCGGACGGCTCTGAGGTCTCCCCCGATAAATGCCTTCCCTTTCGAGCACTAGCGGGGGGTTAACTTCATAATTCTGCATGTTTAGGGGTAGAGTTTGAACTTAATTCACATAATGCGAGATCCTACTCGAGCAATATTTTTCAATCTTAGATGGGCTAAATTAGATGACCGACATCGATTGAGAATTAACGTTCTTCTATCATTATTAGGCACGGCTCTGCTTCAATTCTTCGTCAATTCAAAGCTAGCTAGATCGAGTCAGTATCTTTATTGCCAACTCGGGAGAACTCAAGCGTAAAACGTAGTATTGTTTGGCCCAATTCTATCTGAAGAAACATAGTATGAGTATAGTACCTCCGCAAAAGTTTCCTGGAATGTTTGATCAAAACGCTGGTTGTCCGGTGATGGAGGTGCTGATCAGGTGGCGAAGGCATAAGATTATAGAGCTGACACCACATGAATCGATCGGCAGCCAACGCGATCGTGCAATGTCCAACGCCATGCGACTAGAGAAATATGTAACGCAAATTAGGCATCGGCTGTTTGAAAAATTCGCCTATCGTTGGAGAATTCGCCCAGGACTTCTAGCGATCGAAGAAATCGAGCCTTAAGATCAGACACGCGAACACAGGAGTAAAACACACAGATTGATCTTTTGGCGACACGATATGTATGCGTCCTTTTCATTTTTCTTATATAGAGAGGCAACATACAAGATTACGTATTCTACGACTACTCGGAATCCTAATTACATGCGGACTCTGAAACATAACTTCTTACGACTTCGGTACTCATTTTTGACTGCTACTCGATTTACAACTACTATAGTACTTTTACGACCAGACCTGGTCGCAGTGGTTGTAACACTCTGGTACTCGTAGGACACTCTCTGGTTGTGGATTCGACCAGACCTGAAGACAACTAGATTAACTCAACAATCTCCTTAAACTTGTTGTCTTCCATTGATGTTCCACATACCGATTTTCTCCCTCATCTCTATGAACTTCAATATTCCGAGTGAACACCAACTGATCGGGTTCGACCCAGGAAAAACACCATGCAGAAGTGCTTTTACGGACATCGGTATCACGGCTAGATCACTATGAGATTAGCAAGCGGCCTCAACCCTTCTTCCATCTTCTCGTAGGCTGTAGTAACTCAAAGTTCCCTTCACATACCTTAGTATGTGTTTTATGGCAACCATATGCTCGATGGTGCGTTTCTCCATGTACACGCTCACCATGCCAACCGAGAGCGTCGGTCAGGCGTGTGTATCAGATATCTCTGGCTTCCGACTATGCTTCGGTACAAGGTCTTGTCCACAAGGGGCTTTGTGCTATCCTTGCTCAACCTCAGGCAGGGTTCCATCAGAACCTGCATTGAATAATAAGATGCTATTTAATAAAGAAATAGAGTAAGTGAGGGGGTCAAAAATCAATTACGTCACAAAGAAGGGTAAAATATGAATACATATATAACGAGAGGGTAAATAATCAATTCCCAACCTCTTGATAGTTGGGGTTCACATGTTAGTCTCTTGATTTTAAAGCGAAAATAGTTAATTGGTCCGCATGTCAATGACTCATTTACTAAACAAGTTTTAGATTAGATTTTCGATTAATTTTCGAGCCGGTCCCACATGCTTTGGCGAGTTAGCATACTTAACCATTGTGATTAGTGTTAATCACATCCTAAACGCAAGTGGGACCCACTTTCAGTGCGAGAAGAGGAGAGGGAACATGGCTGTGCACGGTCGAGCGCCATAGGGAGCTTGCCGGCGAGCAGCCAGCTGCGACTTGGCTCGGGGATAGGAAAAATGAGTTCCCTTCTCGTGGCGATCCCGGGTGGTGGTGGGGGCTGTAGAGATGGACGGAGATGGCGCTATGCCGGCGAGGAGCGACAGAGTGCCTCGGGTCCGAAATGGCTTTCGCGCATGGAGCATATCGGTGGCGAAAGATGGTGCGCAAAGGCTCTAGAGGGTAACTATGCCGGTGAGGAGCGGCAGAATGCCGCATTGATGTACAATGTATCATTGCATCGGATGAGGATTTGTTGCAGGCTTACTAAATAGTTGCAGCGCCTTACCGATTTTTGTTGCACTTGACCGGATGGTTGAGATTGAATATTTCAAATCAGATTCGACGATGGAGAGGAGCATATGATAGGATGGGAGCGTTCCCGTCGTACCTCCGGACTAGTCGTTCCCTTCTTTAAAACCTAGAATTACCTAGGACATGAAAGTGGCTGTTCATCACGAAACCATAATTTTAGAGGTCAAAGATAAATCCACTACCATTGACTCTTATCTCTTATCGAGACAGGTTAACAAGACCAACTCAACGGGTCTTTTGCTCCAACCACGACCCTATTGTCATCGTTTACAATCGTTAAAATTGATTGCAATCTGAGAGATAGCGTATCCTAATGTGACATTCTATTAAATGGCATATAATTAATTACCGCGTAACAAAAAGATACACACCAACAAGATAACACGTTCCTTTTGCTTCTCACGAGGAAAATATCACCTTCCCCCCTATTCTGGTGATGTATATCCAAATCCATTAATAGAGAAATTACCTTTTAAGTATTTAACCCTTCCAAAACAAGTCACCATGATCCCAAAAATTCTATGAATTGAAACGTGACTAGAGCATGACAAGCAAAATATCGACTTCCCCTATTATGGTGATGTATATCCAAATCCATTAATAGAGAGAATTACTTTTTTAAGTATTTAACCCTTCCAAAATAAGCCACCATGATCCCAAAAATTCTATGAATTGAAATGTGACTAGAGCATGAATGCCGTTCACAACATGCATTCCCCAATCTCACTACATACAAAAATGTATACGTAGCAAAGGATCAAAGTATAGATTGCAACCTACGCCTCTAGCTTGTACCTGCCACCTCGTCGTCGTCGGTCCATAGCAAAAGAGGCGATCAATCCAGCTAGCATGGCCCTCGTGTTCGACCCGGTGATCCTGAGCCGGCAGGCCGAAATCCCAGCGCAGTTCGTCTGGCCCACCGAGGAGGCGCCGGCTGCCGACGGTAGCGTGCAGGAGAGCGCCATCCCTGTGGTCGACCTCGGCGAGTTCTTGGCCGCCGTCCGTGATGGCGGTGGCGTCGACCGCGACCTTGCAGCGGCATGCGAGCAGCATGGATTCTTCCAGGTGGTGAACCACGGCGTCGACCCCGCGCTGCTCGCGGGCGTACTGCATTCTGCGGCGCCTTCTGCGCGCCCCTCGCGGAAGCGCAGACGCGCGGCCGCCCGTGAGAACCACGCGTGCGCGGCGACTTCACGGGCGCCGGCGACAAGCGCCTGGAAGGAGACCTTGTCCTTCAAGCTGCTCCTCCGCGCGGAGAAGCGCCCGCATGGTCGTCGACTACTTGTCGCCGTCCTCGGCGAGGACTTCCGCCACATAAGTGCGTAATCGACTATTGTGAAAACTCGTACATTTCACGCGGCTCAACTGCATGTTCGAACGTGCAGAGCCGATCCTGATAATCATTGTTGGAACGCACCCAGGAATCAACAATTGTAATTTTTTATGGACACACACTTTCACAGGGGAGACGAGGAACACAGACACACGAAAAGAATTTTCCCAACACGAGCTCGACTTGCGCGGCTTTTCTCTTGTGTTTCTATTCCATCGCTCTTAAGTTATACAAAAGCTTACAATGTCTTTATATAAGACTCCATGCGCACACACCCACGTTAGCAAGAGCCGATTTGCACTGACCTGCACCACTCGCCAATAGCTCCTGGAAAGGCTCCACTACACTAACTACCATGCAACATGCACAGCTTAACTCCACTTCATGCAAGGGCCACACGTCCGGCCACTAACTCTAATGCTGCAAGTCATGCATGCTGGTCACATCTTTAGGAATCACTAATCCCATGTATGCAACACCTCGGCGTACTAACATGATCACAAAACTAGCATGTCGAAATTATTCCAAGATTTTCCCCTCTAATCTTGACATGCCGGCTCACCATTGCGGATCGCACGCAACCTCTTGCCACGCGTAGCAGCTTTCTCCTTGCATCTCGCTCTGATACCAATTGTAGGTTATGCCCAGGAGAACACTCGCTCATGGCTTTGAAATTTGTCGATCCAAATTTTTTATCAAGCATAATTGGTACCTAATTATTATTATTTTTCCAAATTTTTTACCTACGTACGTTATTGGCAAACAAAAAAAATTGCCAAAATTTTACCTACGTAGACAAATTTAATTAGTTACCATTTGGGCTGCATAAAAATTTGATGAAGGCTCAGACGTGTCATTTGTATCAACTAATTCTTTATGGTTGTACATTTGCGAGAGAGTGTACCAGAGTCTTGCGGACGTAATGGCCTTGTGGTGGCTGGACATCACAATCTTGGCGGCGACTCTCGGCCTCGCCCGGCGCGCCGCGCCGCCACTTCTTCGCCGGCAATGACTCCGTCATGCGGGTGAACCACTACCGCCGTGCGGCGGCCGCACGCACCGACGCGGGCACGGGCCCTCACCACGACCCGACGTCGCTGACCGTGCTCCACCAGGACGACATCGGCGGGTTACAGGTGTTCACCGACGGTGCGTGGCGCGCGGTGCATCCCCGCGCGGACGCCTTCGTCGTCAACATCGGCGACACCTTCTCCGCATTGACCAACGGGCGCCACGCGAGCTGCCTCCACCGCGCCTTGGTGAACGGCCGCGCCGCGCGCAGGTCGCTCACCTTCTTCCTCAACCCACAGCTTGACCGCGCCGTCGTCCCGCCGGTGGAGCTCGTCGACACGGACCACCCGCGCGTGTACCCGGACTTCACGTGGCGCGAGCTCCTCGACTTCACGCAGAAGCACTACCGGCCGGACACGAGCACCATGGACGCGTTCGCCGCATGGATCGCGCGAGGCCGCGGCCATGACCATGCGAGCCAGGACAAGAAGTGATCTGTAAGAAGTAAGCCATGCATTCAGGGACAAGTTATCTAGCTTGCTAGGACTTCATGGATGGGAATAAGACGCGATGGAATAAACGACAGTTTTTGGCTAATGGTGGCGATTGGTTGGTGTAGTACAATGCAATGCACGCACGCATGCGGGCGCGTGTGATATGTGATGGCGGAGCGCGCGTGTAGCGTGGCATGGTGACGTCTTTGTAGCTTTGTATCGCATGTTGTTCGAGGCGCATGCGGATGCATAGCCTGTTTGATCCGTTGGCAGCGTCGCGTGTTAGCCGCTTCAAAGCGCTGTCGCCACATTGTCCGTTTGCGCTCTGATGCAGCGATCGGACGGCTCGAGTCTCCCGATAAATGCCTTCCCTTTCGAGCACTAGCGGGGTTAACTTCATAATTACGCATGTTTAGGGTAGAGTTTGAACTTAATTCACATAATGCGGATCCTACTCGAGCAATATTTTCAATCTTAGATGGGCTAAATTAGATGACCGACATCTGGTTGAGGAATTAACGTTCTTCTATCATTATTAGGCACGGCTCTGCTTCAATTCTTCGTCAATTCAAAGCTAGCTAGATCGAGTCAGTATCTTTATTGCCAACTCGAGGAGAACCTGAAGCAGAAAACGTAGTATTGTTTGGCCCAATTCTATCTGAAGAAACATAGTATGAGTATAGTACCTCCGCAAAAGTTTCCTGGAATGTTTGATCAAAACGCTGGTTGTCCGGTGATGGAGGTGTCTTGTCGGTGGCGAAGGCATAAGATTATAGAGTGACACCACATGAATCGATCGGCGATAGCGCGATCGTGCAATGTCAACGCCATGCGACTAGAGAAATATGTAACGCAAATTAGGCATCGGCTGTTTGAAAAATTCGCCTATCGTTGGAGAATTCGCCCAGGACTTCTAGCGATCGAAGAAATCGAGCCTTAAGATCGGAACAGCGAACACGGGGTAAAACACAGATTGATCTTTTGGCGACACGATATGTATGCGTCCTTTTCATTTTTCTTATATAGAGAGGCAACATACAAGATTACGTATTCTACGACTACTCGGAATCCTAATTACATGCGGACTCTGAAACATAACTTCTTACGACTTCGGTACTCATTTTTGACTGCTACTCGATTTACAACTACTATAGTACTTTTACGACCGGACACAGTCGCGATGGTTATAACACTCACGGTACTCGTAGGACACTCTCTGGTTGTGGATTCGACCAGACCTGAAGACAACTAGATTAACTCAACAATCTCCTTAAACTTGTTGTCTTCCATTGATGTTCCACATACCGATTTTCTCCCTCATCTCTATGAACTTCAATATTCCGAGTGAACACCAACTGATCGGGTTCGACCCAAGGAAAAACACCATGCCCGAAGTGCTTTTCTGGACATCAGTATCACCGGCTAGATCACTATGAGATTAACAAGCGGCCTCAACCCTTCTTCCATCTTCTCGTAGGCTGTAGTAACTCAAAGTTCCCTTCACATACCTTAGTATGTGTTTTATAGCAACCATATGCTCGATGAGTGCGTTTCTCCATGTACACGCTCACCATGCCAACCGAGAACGTCAGGTCCGAGGGCGTGTGTATCAGATATCTCTGGCTTCCGACTATGCTTCGGTACAAGGTCTTGTCCACAAGGGGCTTTGTGCTATCCTTGCTCAACCTCAGGCAGGGTTCCATCAGAACCTGCATTGAATAATAAGATGCTATTTAATAAAGAAATAGAGTAAGTGAGGGGGTCAAAAATCAATTACGTCACAAAGAAGGGTAAAATATGAATACATATATAACGAGAGGGTAAATAATCAATTCCCAACCTCTTGATAGGCGGGGTTCACATGTTAGTCTCTTGATTTTAAAGCGAAAATAGTTAATTGGTCCGCATGTCAATGACTCATTTACTAAACAAGTTTTAGATTAGATTTTCGATTAATTTTCGAGCCGGTCCCACATGCTGGCGAGTTAGCATACTTAACCATTGTGATTAGTGTTAATCACATCCTAAACGCAAGTGGGACCCACTTTCAGTGCGAGAAGAGGAGAGGGAACATGGCTGTGCACGGTCGAGCGCCATAGGGAGCTTGCCAGCGGCGAACGACGCTGCGACTTGGCTCGGGGATAGGAAAAATGAGTTCCCTTCTCGTGGCGATCCCACCGTGGTGGTGAAATTTGTAGAGATGGGCGGAGATGGCGCTATCTTGGCGAGGAAGCGACGAGTGCCTCGGGTCCGAAATGGCTTTCGCGCATGGAGCATATCGGTGGCGAAAGATGGTGCGCAAAGGCTCTAGAGGGTAACTATGCCGGTGAGGAGCGGCGGCAGAATGCCGCATTGATGTACAATGTATCATTGCATCGGATGAGGATTTGTTGCAGGCTTACTAAATAGTTGCAGCGCCTTATCGATTTTTGTTGCACTTGACCGGATGGTTGAGATTGAATATTTCAAATCAGATTCGACGATGGAGAGGAGCATATGATAGGATGGGAGCGTTCCCGTCGTACCTCCGGACTAGTCGTTCCCTTCTTTAAAACCTAGAATTACCTAGGACATGAAAGTGACTGTTCATCACGAAACCATAATTTTAGAGGTCAAAGATAAATCCACTACCATTGACTCTTATCTCTTATCGAGACAGGTTAACAAGACCAACTCAACGGGTCTTTTGCTCCAACCACGACCCTATTGTCATCGTTTACAATCGTTAAAATTGATTGCAATCTGAGAGATAGCGTATCCTAATGTGACATTCTATTAAATGGCATATAATTAATTACCGCGTAACAAAAAGATACACACCAACAAGATAACACGTTCCTTTTGCTTCTCACGAGGAAAATATCACCTTCCCCCCTATTCTGGTGATGTATATCCAAATCCATTAATAGAGAAATTACCTTTTAAGTATTTAACCCTTCAAAACAAGTCACCATGATCCCAAAATTCTACTGAATTGAAGCGTGACTAGAGCATGACAAGCAAAATATCGACTTCCCCTATTATGGTGATGTATATCCAAATCCATTAATAGAGAAATTACTTTTTAAGTATTTAACCCTTCCAAAATAAGCCACCATGATCCCAAAAATTCTATGAATTGAAATGTGACTAGAGCATGAATCCGTTCACAACATGCATTCCCCAATCTCACTACATACAAAAATGTATCGTAGCAAAGGATCAAAGTATAGATTGCAACCTCGCCTCTAGCTTGTACCGCCACCTCGTCGTCGTCGGTCCATAGCAAAGAGGCGATCAATCCAACTAACATGGCCTCGTGTTCGACCGGTGATCTGGCCGGCGGGCGAAATCCGTGCGCGATTAAATGCAGCCCACCGAGGAGGCGCGCCCGCCGTGATAGCGTCGCGAGAGCGCCATCCTGTGGTCGACCTCGGCGAGTTCTTGGCGCCGTCCGTGATGGCGGTGGCGTCGGCCGCGACCTTGCGGCGGCATCGCGGCGACATGGATTCTTCCAGTGGTGAACCACGGCGTCGACCCAGCGGCGCTCGCGGGCGTACGGCTGGCTGCGGCGCCTTCTGCGCGACCCCTCGCGGAGCAGCGACGCAGCAGCCGCCCGATGAGAACCGCGGTGCGCGGCGGCTTCACGGGCGCTCGGCGACAAAGCGCCTGGAAGGAGACCTTGTCCTTCAAGCTGCTCCTCCGCGGGAGAAGCGCCCGCATGGTCGTCGACTACTTGTCGCCGTCCTCGGCGAGACTTCCGCCACATAGAGTGCGTAATCGACAATTGTGAAAACTTCGTACATTTCACGAGGCTCAACCGCATGTTGAGCGTGCGAGCGATCTGATAATCATTGTTGGAGCGCACCGGAATCAACAATTGTAATTTTTATGGACACACACTTTCACGGGAGGCGAGGAACACGGACACACGAAAAGAATTTTCCCAACACGAGCTCGACTTGCGCGGCTTTTCTCTTGTGTTTCTATTCCATCGCTCTTAAGTTATACAAAGCTTACAATGTCTTTATATAAGACTCCATGCACACACCGTTAGCAAGAGCCGATTTGCAGCGACCGCACCACTCGCCACTAGCTCTGGAAAGGCTCCACTACACTAACTACCATGCAACATGCACGACAACTCCACTTCATGCAAGGGCCACACGTCCGGCCACTAACTCTAATGCTGCAAGTCATGCATGCTGGTCACATCTTTAGGAATCACTAATCCCATGTATGCAACACCTACGCGTACTAACATGATCACAAAACTAGCATGTCGAAATTATTCCAAGATTTTCCCCTCTAATCTTGACATGCCGGCTCACCATTGCGGATCGCACGCAACCTCTTGCCACGCGTAGCAGCTTTCTCCTTGCATCTCGCTCTGATACCAATTGTAGGTTTTACCCAGGAGAACACTCGCTCATGGCTTTGAAATTTGTCGATCCAAATTTTTTATCAAGCATATTTGGTACCTAATTATTATTATTTTTTCCAAATTTTTTTACCTACGTACGTTATTGGCAAACAAAAAAAATTGCCAAAATTTTACCTACGTAGACAAATTTAATTAGTTACCATTTGGGCTGCATAAAAAATTTCAGTAAGGCTCTGTACGTGTCATTTGTATCAACTAATTCTTTATGGTTGTACATTTGCGAGAGAGTGTACCGAGAATCTGCGCGACGTAATGGCGCTGGTGGCTTGGACATCACGCAATCTTGGCGGCGACTCTCGGCCTCCGCCGCGGCGCGCTACGCCACTTCTTCGCCGACAGCGACTCCGTCATCTTGGTGAACCACTACCGCCGTGCGGCCGCCGCACGCCGCCCGAGCACGGGCCCTCACCACGACCGGCGTCGTGGCCGTGCTCCACCGGGCGACATCGGCGGGTTACAGGTGTTCATCGACGGTGCGTGGCGCGCGGTGCATCCCCGCGCGGACGCCTTCGTCGTCAACATCGGCGACACCTTCTCCGCATTGACCAACGGGCGCCATGCGAGCTGCCTCCACCGCGCCTTGGTGAGCGGCGCGCGCGCGCGGTCGCTCACCTTCTTCCTCAACCACGGCTTGACCGCGCCGTCGTCCCGCGGTGGAGCTCGTCGACACGGACCACCGCGCGTGTGCGGACTTCACGTGGCGCGAGCTCCTCGACTTCACGCGAAGCACTACGGTCGGACCACGAGCACCATGGGCCGCGTTCGCCGCATGGATCGCGCGAGGCGCGGCCATGACCATGCGAGCGAGACAAGAAGTGATCGTAAGTAAGCCATGCATTCGAGGACAAGTTATCTAGCTTGCTAGGACTTCATGGATGGAATAAGGCGATGGAATAAGCGGCGGTTTTGGCTAATGGTGGCGATTGGTTGGTGTAGTACAATGCAATGCGCGCGCGCATGCGGTAGCGTGTGATATGTGATGGCGGGCGCGCGTGTAGCGTGGCATGGTGACGTCTTTGTAGCTTTGTGTCGCATGTTGTTCGAGAGCGCATGCGGATGCATAGCCTGTTTGATGCAGTTGGCAGCGTCTGCGTGTTAGCCGCTTCCAAAGCGCTGTCGCCACATTGTCCGTTTGCGCTGTCTGCGATCGGACGGCTCGAGGTCTCCCAGATAAATGCCTTCCCTTCGAGCACTAGCGGGGTTAACTTCATAATTACGCATGTTTAGGGTAGAGTTTGAACTTAATTCACATAATGCGAGATCCTACTCGAGCAATATTTTCAATCTTAGATGGGCTAAATTAGATGACCGGCATCTGATTGAGAATTAACGTTCTTCTATCATTATTAGGCACGGCTCTGCTTCAATTCTTCGTCAATTCAAAGCTAGCTAGATCGAGTCCGTATCTTTTTGCCAATTAAGTAATTGTAAAAATCAAAAGGCAAGAAAATTCACCAAATTGAACCAAATTAGGTTATGGCCTAAGCCAAATTGCAAGGATGGGGCTTCATCCAAGCCCTAATTGAGATTGAATGGATTGTCCAAATTCTCACAACCATCAGGTGCATCAACCCTACAATTTCACAAACATGGCAAGGACCCAAAGACTTATTAGGGAAGAAAACCATAGGGAAATTTACCTTGCCTGGATAACTCACCACCGGTTTGACCTAATACAACCTTCACACAATCAAACCCGCCACTTGCGCCGTTCCTTGACACGCTTTCCGTTGGACGATAACCGTCATGGCATCCCGCCTTGAGTGTTACCCAACCAACACACAAAATGATTAATTCTTCCAAAGCCTTGACCCGTGTCACAACACCACCCCTGACAACTTCTTAAAACCTGACCCCAAGGGGCCCAATTGAGGTCGGACGCCTCATGGCCACCCCACCGTCCGACATTTGCACGCAAAACAAACCAAACCACCAAATTCACTATCCTTCGGCCAATCTCCAGTCAGACCCTGCTCTCGACCCTTTGGACCAAACCATCGGCTCACAAATTCCACGGCATTCTTGGAACCGTTTCACTCAAACTTGGACCAGGCCTTAGAAAACTTGCAAACATAGCCATTCTTTGCATTCGAGACCGGCACGATAACCACAAACAAATCCATTGGAATCGACCTTTTCGCAACCTGACTTGGTGGCCCGGACGTTCGCCACTCGAAGTCCATTTATGGACATCATCCCTGATCCGAGATCAAGTCGTCGCCTTACCGGAACTAAACATAGACTTAACTAACCCAATCCTTAATTTGTCTTCGAATTCCACTTATTTTCCTACACCACATTCTACGAGTGGACACGGTTTGGTTACCAGGAACCACGAAAGTGCTTCCAGAAGGGTTATCGCCCCCGATCAATAGGAGAACAAAGATTTTGCAGATAATTCACCATGGTAAAGAAAAATCCTACATCCAGTATTATAATTCAACCTACTTGTCTTCTGAATCCATGCCAAAGTTTCCGGTTTTGATATTACTAACATTATCGAAGGCGTCCCAGCTCTTACCTGGTCACCGAGGCTTGAGTCCTTTCGAACGAATGTAACTTTGTAGCAAATTTTCCAAGGTTTGTGATTGGTCCTGGCGAAGGTTTGGGACAAGAGGAAATAAGATTATAATTTAAAAAGATGGGGTAAATTCTTTCCATCGGAATTTTTCACAAATATGAGTTGATAACACTAAGTAATTGGTTCGACAATGTATTCCATTAAGTGTAGTATTTGTTGAATTATCATATCGGAGTTAATACTTGGCCAATTGTTGAGTTATATTAAACTTTCATTTAGTGGTTCCACCTGGTAAAAAGCTACCAACTCCTAGGAGAAGTGTTTGCCGGGCCATAGTGGTTTATGGAGTCACCTGCACCGCTCGGTATGGAGATGGTTTCCGACTAGGGTTTTGCGGGAGAAACAAATGGAAGCTTCAAAGGTTTTCCTTCTCCCCTTTCCTATTTATACTAGAGAGGACTAGAGTTTCACATTTGGGGCCCACTCACCCATGGGACCCACATACTAATCTGCTGAAGCAATCGCCGCTTCACCACGTGTAGGTTGATCACGGTTCTCATCGACGCCAAGCCTCTCTTGTCCGAATCCCCGGAACCTCCCGCAGACTCGCACCGATATCCGCACCGCCGATCCAACCAAATGCACCGAACCACCCGCTCGATCCATCTTGTCCATTCTCGCACCATGCTTGAGTCACACGACCTCACCCAGATCCATGATCGCTCGACCTCGGCTCTCCAAGCGTAGTCCCGATCCACTCACCGCTGACGCCGCTGACTCGCAAGCCACCGCACAAACAATAGACAAACAAACCGTTTCCGGGAACAAGTTCTTCACAACTTGACCCACGTTAGTTCCGCAATGCAATATACATCAATAAAGCATTGATAACTAAACATCAACCACATTGAAACCACAACAATGCAAACTTGGCTCACCTCCAAGTCAAAGCCGGTCTGACCGCCCCACAGGGCCGGTCCGACCGATATCAAGCCGGTCGGACCGCTCCCACAACGGCGGTCGGACCGGTCAAAAAGACTTAGCCAAAAATCTAGCTTGAAAATCCGAAACCTTCTGGGATTTTCAACTCAATAGAACTTTTGACTGGGAGCTCCAAAAGTGATGAAACCACATCCAGGAGACTCCCCTCACTTGCCTACACAACCTATTTTTGGATTAGCTCCAAAATCCAAAGTTAGGTCAAGCCGGTCCGACCGGCCTCCATTGCCGGCCCGATCATTCCCACGGCGGTCCGACCGCCTCCACTCCACCGGTCGGGCCACTGTGGTCCGACAAAGAAGAAGCAAACCCCGAAAACGCGAGATTTTGCAAACCAACAAAGCCATTGCCAATTGACTCATCATCCTGGGATCGTGCACATATCCTCACGATATCCACAATCTCCCCCTTGATGAACACATTGGCAATTTCCAAGAAAATGTGGTTTTTCGAAATGAAAAGAAAAATCGCCGTGCTGCATAAAGACACAACTTGGTCCATAAGCAAGAAAAAGCTTAGGAACCACCAAGCCGGCTTCGTAATAGTGAAGGCAAGTGAGATAAGGCATTGAACGCACAAAAGATTCAAAATCCGTAAGATGGCCAAAAATCTCACTAAGGTCCATATGAAAGACAATAAGTTCTATTTGACCTTTGATCATTGTGAGTCTTCTTGAATTTCAATTCAAATCGAGAAAAAGGCAATAAAACCAGAGACTCAACTCACTATGATCACAAATTTTCAAAAGGTTCACAAAATTTTGTGTGTGTGTGTGTGTGTGTTCTTTTATGCATGAAACCTTATGTGAACCAAAAGCTCTAAAGCAAGATTTTCTTCAATCCTTCTCCCCTTTGACAATGAATTCATCAAGATGCATGAGAGAAGAACGAGCATGAAGAAATGACTTTATTTGAAATTAAGCAAAAGGAGCCATGACCATTATCTATGTAGACAAGACAAGACATATACCAAGCCATATAAAGAGTAGAAGCTATATTCAATCATGGCAAAACATGTACTTTAGCTAAAACCAAGATAGCGTAAACTGATATTAATGTAATTAAAACCATGAAAGGTTGCTCAATGTCATAGATTCACTAAAAGCAACCAAAAATGAGTCAAGCCATGTCTATAGGCAGAAAGAGACTCAAAACAGGAATTGAGGCATTTTGAGCATTAAGAGAATTCTTTTGAAGCAAAGCTCAAGCACTTAGCCCTTTTGTGCAAATTTTCTTTTCTTTCTCTTCTTTTTTTCTTGTGCTAGATCTCAAGCCTTGCTGCGACCATCTCAAGCGAAAAGCTTAAAAGAGTGGTCTAGGTCATCCAAAACTCCCCCTGAGTTCATGCCTAGTGCAATGGCAAGCCGTCTCATGAGAAAGGATTGGTGAGATCAGTTTTTTCGCACATAAAATCCTTTTTTTTCATTTGCTTGACTTAAGAAGATAAAAGCTCATTTTTCATCTCAAAGTAAGTTCAAGACTCAATTCACTTGTAAGACATGGCAAGAATCATAAGAGGATCACTAGAGCAAAACTAGTCACAAGATCCAACAAGACATGATTCGATTCAATTTGCTCACAGATATAAAGCTAGCAAGGGAAAAGCTAAGCCAAAACACGAAGAGCCATAAAAGAAGTCCAATGGACTATCACTTGATATGACAAGGTATAGAGTATGAAATCAAGCCATACAAGGATAATACTCAAAGCTCCACAATTTTTATTATGCAATGCACGACATTTGAAATAAAAATGCATTATGATACAATGAAAATGTAAAAGCAAATTCCTCAAAACATCCAAGCCTCAAGATTGGGATTTGAGATAGAAAACTGGGTGTCCAAGATCGAGATGGACGATGCCCAGAATAGCAAAAGAAGCAAGCAGAAAATGATTAGGCACAAAATCATAAGAATGCCCATGAGCACCACTGGACCTCTCCAAAACGATCTACCAAAAGACCGATACTCCCCTGCCTAGGTGCTACCCGTGGTCTATCCTCATGATATCCTAAACCACACCGCCGCTGGACCCACCAAAAGAGTCAACAAGATTCTCTACACGCCTAGGCCTCGTATGTGGTACACTGAATAGGTCGCCTGCTCTAGAGACTATCATTGAAGAAGAGACTCCTCTAATGGATCTCAAAGTACTCATCCTCTCTTTCCTCTCAATCTTTGCTCTCCTAAGCAAAACTCAACAGTGTGGCCCTCTTTCTTGCGTAAGGTGCAATGGTACTTGACCTTTGAGGGGTCCGACCGAGAGACAAGCACCTTTCTTGCTAGAAAGAGATTGAGCAGAATCTCTGATTTAAGAACAACCTTTGAAGACAAAGAAGATTCTTGCTCAACCAAACCACTTTTCACAATTCTAGCAATCTTTGGAGTGAGATTCTTGAAAGCTCTAGGGACTTAAAGCCTAGGCCACTGTTTTTCACACTCACCTTGGATTGATCTAGAATCAAGTTGAGCTTCTTTTTCCGCTAGAAAACCTCTCAAGAGTCATTTTGAGGTAATCGTTCTCTTTGCCAAAACTCCACAATTTGAGCACTTTAGAGAGTCGATTGCCTCAACATGTTTGCTCTTAAGAAGATCGACTTCCACTTTCGAGCCTCACAAGACACACAATAGGACTCTCCAATCCTATTCAATCGCTCCTTAAATTTGACTCTAAAAGCCTCTTGTATTTTACCAATAGCATTTTCAATTTCAGCATGCCACATACAAGAGGAAGAATCAATAACTTTCTTGGAAGCAGTAAGAGACATAGATCTTTCAATTTTAGCTTTCTCTTCAAGAGTCTTGTTTAAAGCTTCAATCTCAATTGTAAGCTTAGGGCAATTTTCACAAGAGGCAATTCTAGAATAAGCAACCATTTCACCATCTCTTGCATTTTAATTCGATTATTCTTACAATGAGAACAAGTGTGACTAGCATCAAATTTTGCAATTCTTTTAAAGAGCTATCCAGCTTCAATTCTAGCAAAGCACGCTTGAGCAATTTAATGGAGTAGCTTCTAGAGCAGTCACATCAAGCGGAATGGCATTCATGCAAACAGAACTAGACTTGAGAGATTCTAGTTCAGAAAGAGCATTTTTCAATTGTTCTTCAAGAGAGGAATGAGCATTATTCAAGCTTGATAATTCATTAAGCAAGCTAGAGCATGAATCACAGAAATCATCAGGATTAATGGATTTGAGCCTAACCACTTCTAGGTTCAAATTATCAATCATTGTATCCTGTTTCTTGATCACTTTAGCTTGCTTATGCAATTTTGTTCAGCAAGCACTAAAGCCCTTTTCATGTCGAAGTGAAGGGCATACCTCATCGGGATCACTAAAAGGATCCTCATTTGTTGGAGGAGTAGCTGTCGTGGCTGTTCTTAGCCATAAAGCACATGCCTGTGAAATCACGTGCCTTCTTCTTGCCACGGGAGTCACTCTTGTCGTCCTCCGACTCCGAGTCCACATCTTCCATGCTCACATCCTCTAGAGCTTCAAGGACTCGGCTGACAAACTTGCGATAGTTTGTCTTCTTGGACTTAGCATCCCTCGCTTGAGGATGCCTTTGTGACTCCTTCTCCTCCTTGCCCTTCAGCTTGGGGCATCTAGAGCGAATGTGGTTTAGCTCACCACATTCAAAGCATGTGATAGGTCCACCTCTCCTCCTACTCCTCACATTATTGTAGGCTCTCGTGAATTTTGTGGATAGGAGGGCTAAGTCATCCTCGGTAGTCTCTCAAGTTGCTCATCGCTCAAGGAATGCAAAGGCATAAAGAAAATCCAGATGAGCTAACATTAAAAGAATCAGCATATCTACCCTTAGAATTGTCAACCACTAAAGCCATCGGCTCTGTCGTGGGGAGACGCGAGATGAAATCAATCTCATGCGTCTTCAACCTCGAGTAAAGCTTATCCATGGTAAGCTCACTCATGACGATGTTGTCATTGATGGCGTGATCTTCATCCCCTGCACCTTCACATCCAAAGCACCCAACAGCATGGCGTGCATTTTCGCACTCGAAAAATACAAGATCAACAAATACGGAGATCATGAAGAATTTTAGAAAATCTCCCCACACTCATCTAAAGATTCACCGTGTCTTTGCTCGATCTTGGAGTATGCTTTCTTAAGCTGGTTCTGTCTCACTTCCTTGATCGCAGTGGACCCTTCATGATAATCACAAAGAGTCCGCCAGATCTCATGAGCAGACAGCAAATGAGCGACACGCTCAAACTCCGATCGACTAAGGCCTTGAATCAAAAATTCGAGCCCTGCTGTTGTTCTCCACATCCGAGTGATCAAATTGTCATCTACCGCACGACATAAGGGTTTTTCACCTTAAGCCAAATCGCGTGCCCTTGAGCCTCGATGTAGGCCTCCATTCGGCCTTCCAATATGCAAAATCAACTCCATCAAAACATGTGGCTCGATTGAATATCGCCGATCGCCATGGCTCCAAAGACCGGTTAAGATCTATAGAAAAGAGCTAACCGCTCGATACCACTTGTAGGACCGAAAGGCGATCGAGGGGGTGAATAGGCGCCAAGACTTTCTCGCCTAAGTCGAATTCAACACGAACTTTACTCCTTTAGCTATGAGAGCTAAGAAGATCAAGAAGCACACAATGAAGCCTTGTCCGAACTCGACAAACCCCGACAACCACACGACACAAATGTGGAGACTTAAACTCAAAGGGTTGACTCGGCACCGGCGGTCGACCGGCTACCACAAAGCGGTCGGACCGACGCTCAACCAATGATCGACCGGCAACTAATCGGCGGTCGGACCGGTGGACAACGGTTCGACCCGGCAGACACGGTGATCGAATATACGGGCGGTCGGATCATTGCTATAAGACCGGTCGACCGGTTCACCCAAGATCAAAAAATCCACCCCAAATCCAAAACGAAATTTGATCCAACTTTTGATTCAACCAATAAAACTTGACCAAATTTCGAGCACACCTCCCTAGTGATATTAGAGACCTATTTCTAGCGACGATCCTTCGGATCCACTTGCAGACCGATCTCTCAAGGATTTAATCAAGAAGTGCACAAACCCTAGAAATATGAAAAACTTTGATTCAAGACTTGCTTGTGAGGATTGATGGTCTAGATGATTCTAGGAGTATTCCCACACATCAAAGCAAGACAAAATGGGTCAAGAGACCAAGCATAAACCCTTGAATCAAGGAAGCACCAAATTCATTCAAATGAGAGAAGAACACAAAGAGGAGGCAAATGATCTCTCAAGCAAGCATCACAAGATTGATTGATCTCACAAGATGCTTACAAAGCCACTCCCACTAGGAGGACAAGAGCTCACCCAAGGAGCATACAATCTCTCCCTCTCTTCCTCTCCAAACCCTAACCCTAGAAAAGCAAGGGGAGAAACAAATGGAAGCTTCAAAGGTTTTCCTTCTCCCCCTTTCCTATTTATACTAGAGAGGACTAGAGTTTCACATTTGGGGCCCACTCACCCATGGGACCCACATACTAATCTGTTGAAGCAATCGCTTTGCTTCACCACGTAGGTTGATCGGCGGTTCTCATCGACGCCAAGCCTCTCTTGTCCGAATCCCCTCGGAACCTCCCAGAGACTCGCACCGATATCCGCACCGCCTGATCCAACCAGCTGCACCGAACCACCCGTTCGATCCATCTTGTCCATTCTGCACCATGCTTGAGTCACACGATCTCACCCGGTATCCATGATCGCTCGACCTCGGCTCTCCAAGCGTAGTCCCGATCCACTCACCGCTGACGCCGCTGACTCGCAAGCCACCGCATGACAATAGACAAACAAACCGTTTCCGGGAACAAGTTCTTCACAACTTGACCCACGTTAGTTCCGCAATGCAATATACATCAATAAAGCATTGATAACTAAACATCAACCACATTGAAACCACAACAATGCAAACTTGGCTCACCTCCAAGTCAAAGCCGGTCTGACCGCCCCACAGGGCCGGTCCGACCGATATCAAGCCGGTCGGACCGCTCCCACAACGGCGGTCGGACCGGTCAAAAAGACTTAGCCAAAAATCTAGCTTGAAAATCCGAAACCTTCTGGGATTTTCAACTCAATAGAACTTTTGACTGGGAGCTCCAAAAGTGATGAAACCACATCCAGGAGACTCCCCTCACTTGCCTACACAACCTATTTTTGGATTAGCTCCAAAATCCAAAGTTAGGTCAAGCCGGTCCGACCGGCCTCCATTGCCGGTCCGACCGTCCCACGGGCGGTCTGACCGCCCCACTCCACCGGTCAGACCGCCTGTGGTCTGACAGCAAGAAGCAAACCCCGAAAACGCGAGATTTTGCAAACCAACAAAGCCATTGCCAATTGACTCATCATCCTGGGATCGTGCACATATCCTCACGATATCCACAATTTCCATGGAAAATTTCGTAATGAAGAAGATATTTTCAGAAAACTCTACAAATAGGAAGTTGAATTACTGTAAGTTAACTAAATATGAAGACAAGAATCACTTCATTCTGAGTTCAGGACAGAAAGTTACGACCTCCAAGGTGTTCCGTGCACAGAAAGAAAGTACGAGAACCTGGGCATCAGGCCTTTGGCCCAGGAGGCTAATGGGGAGGCCGACCCAAGTAGAAAAGGGGGCTGGCGGCTAAACCCTAGATCCCCTCCCTCCTCGCGCCTCCTTCCCCCCTAGATCTGCCACTCTCCCTCCCCCTTTGCGTCCTGGTCCAGCACCTCTCCATTACGTTACTTTGCTGTCCTTCCCATTGGTGGTGCTCCCACCATTGATGCCGGCCAAAAGAAGGTGGAAGAGAGGGAGAAGAAAGGGGAGAGGAGATCCTTGTGGGGTTTTCAGTAGGTTTATTCGTGTCTTCAACGTAATTCTCAACTCATGTTTGTTTTATTCATTTCTTCTCCATGTGATTGTTGTCGATTAGTGTATTAGTGTTCCTGCTAATTGTGGTTCACGAATCTGTAGCTATGTTGTTCGGCAGTTTTGGTTTAGATCAATGTGAAATTAGGGTTTTTGGTCTCCTAGAGAATTGTATTTTATTTCTTTAGGTTTCTGTAGGATCTGAGATCACGTTATTTGCAGTTGTGGTTTGTCAGTTATGAATTTTGTAATGATTGCTATCCAGAATCCATGCCAAATTATAGCAGTCGTGGAAACTGGCAGATTAGAATCCATTAATGGACGAATCAGGATTGTCCACCAACACAAATTTTATAGGAAATAATCTTATCTTTCCATATTGATAAATAACATAATTTTTGAATCATCCTAGTGAAAGTTGTAGCCATTTTAATTTTGCTACCCAGAATATCGAACAGTTCTGTCATTGATTTTTTTCTGTCTGTTAACATTAGTTAAGTACAAAATTTGAGAATATCACCAACTAAACTTCTGTATAAAATTTCATAAGATTTCCAGAGAGATGAAAAATGAATTTTTATGAGATTACTGTCTAGTTTTGAATAATTGTTAGTTCATTATTTCGCAGGAGTAGATTAATTGTGTGTAGTTTGGGTTCTTGGGAGTGCAGATTATAGCGTTGCGATTAGCGTTGTTTCCTCTTGTTAAAATTTTATTTTGAGTAAATTATTTAATGTAGGGGGGGGGAGAGACCTCAGGATTACTTGCACCCTCTGTACCCTCCAACGTGTTGCAACGTGAAAGGCAAGTACATGTTGACTTACCTTGAATGTTTGTTTGTTCAGATCGGTTGTATGAGTATGTCATGGTTAAATTCTATGAACGATGAATAATTCCATTCTTTACTGTTGATATTATTTTGCTTTTATGAGAGAATGCATCCATTTTATTATTTTTTCATTCCAATCATTCATGCCTCTCCCACGGGAGTCGGTAAAGTTTCATCATTTTAATATGGGCAAGTAAGTCCCATCATTTCAATATGGGTAAATAGATCCCCGTATGAAAGATTCTTCATACGAGACTTGGACCCCCCGTCTTTTGATAATGCGAGCCTGAGTGAACACCGACGGGTGTTTCACTGACTATACTGGTATATGCAAAAGAGAAGTGGATTTTGCATTCATATTTGCATCAATTGCATAGCCTTTTCTTATGAATTTGATATATTGAAAATGAAATGTATTGATTCAATGTTTCATGTGTTATTCAGTTTTATTTATTGAGTCTTGGACTCATGCTTGTTTATTTAACGTTTTAGGTGAACGTTGATGTCGGCATACTTTGGGGAGAAAGTAAGACATGGTAATTTTGCACTTGAGAAGCATTTCACTCCACACATGATTCATTCATTTTGGAATTGTAATAATTGATTAGATTGTGGTTCCTTTAGTTTCTCATTGTTGATGTTATTGCTAGTTGTTCGTTTAAAATATCCGGACGTATTCTTGACAACGTTCCATTTGAATGAAATATTATATATTGGAATTTAGTACTTAAATCCTTGCTGAAATATGTTAATTAATTTTTTCATAATTGTTTTGTGACGAAGTTTAACTGTCATTAGATGTTGATTTGTTGAGAAAAATTTATAGTGTTGTTTGATGTTAGTAATTCAGATTGCATGTTGGCTTCCGCATAGCCAGGCTGTTACAGTTTGCAACTACATAATGTCAGGAAGGTAACGTACCATAAAGATCTCTCCAGACCATCGTACCTCTACAGAGGAATCTCTGCTCCACTCCCACTTCTCCTCCTCGAACACTGCATCACGAGTCACCACAACTCGTCGTGTCGTCGGATCAAACATCCGATAGCCTTTTGTCTTTGAATCATACCTAATGAGCACTATTGGATTGTCTTGCTTCGATCGTACTCGAAAGTGCGAAGATGACCAACACTTGGCTTGTGGTTGTAGTAGGCTTCGTAAGGAGCTTTGTTGATGACACTCTTCGTTGGTGCCCGATTTAGGAGATAAATGGCAGTCGATACCATTTCTCCCCAAAATTCTCCTAGGATTCCCGTTCTCTTCAGCAAACTTCTTGCCATGCCGACCACCTTCTAGTTTCTTCTTTAGACCACTCCGTTTTGTTGAGGAGAATAGGGTGCTGTTAGTTAACGCCTAACTCCCAACAGCTCACAATAGTCTGTGAACTCATTCGAGGTAAACTTGCCTCCGCGGTCAGTGCATAGAGCTTTCAGCTTTAGATTCTTCTCCATCTTGGCTGCAAGCTTGATCTTCTTGAATGCCTCGAATGCTTCATCTTTGCTTCGGAGTAACGCCAGCCACATAAAGCTTGTGTAGTCATCCACCAACAGTAGGAAGTATCGATTTCCTCCATGCATGGTCAGAGTGATTTGCCCGCACAAGTTACCGTGCCACAACTCGTGAGCAACGACCGTATTATTTCGACCATTGTATTTCGACCATTATGTTTCGACCATTTTATTTCAACCACACTGGTCTATAGCTTTGACTAGATTATTTTGACCGTAGTGTTTCAAAGGAGAGAGAGAGAAATACACGATGTCCAAAATAAAGATGGAATATGTTCATGACATGTTCACAGTCACAAGTCATGCAATTGCCATGCGAATGTACGTGTGCGCGTGTACATGTGTGTGACTTTAGTTATTGTCCTACTCATGTCATCCCATGTTGTGTGTCATATGTTTCAAGGGGTGACAAGTACTCCACCTTATAAATTACTTCCCACCACTTGGCTAGGCAATATAATACTAAACTATGTATACTTTGGAATTTTCAACAATGAATTGAACTTTAGGCCCAATTCTAACGTAGTGTCACCTAGACCCCCTCAAGCGACGCGCAGAAGTACTCGGAGGCGGTGTTGCCGAGAAGGTAGAGGAGCATGAGGAGCCTGTGCGGGCAAAGCCACAATAGAAGAGGCAGAGGTAGTTGATGTACCCCACCGGCGTGCACGGCGTGTACGAGCAACTGGCCTCCCGCCTACTAGGGACTGCATCTCCTAGTAGTTCCCTTGTTCCTTGCCGGAGGAGGAAGACGAGCTCAGGTCTTAGCGCGAGCCGCGTTCATGATGGAGATGAGTGGGGGAGACGTAGGAGGGACTGTAGCGGGCGTTGGATTATCACATATGGTTGAGGACAAGTGAAAGTTCTCTGCAACGTCAGAGGATCCGCGTCCCTTCTTTTGATGGTATGCGACCAGAGGCACGCTTAATCCGCCTCGGCTAAAACATAATGTTTGCAATCAGATTTTAATCAGACTAGAGGACTGGTTCATAACCGCGTTTTTTTGCGGTACTAATTGGACTCACATGATCCATGCAAGTTAATCAATCCCTAGCACTACTTCAACTGTTTTGTTGGGGCCGCTGCTCATGGGTTTCGGCCCACGTAGGCCTAGCCTAGGCTTGTAAAGCTCTGTTTAGAACTGAAGAAATTTTGTAAGAATTTCAAATAAAATATTTCAATTTCTTGTTAGTCTGGGCCGATCTTCGGCCTAGATTGATCCGGCCTAGCCTGGTAGCCTGATAAGATTACTAGGAGAAAAGTTCTTTCTCCACGTCAGTCTGGGCCAATCGAAAGTTAATTGACGACTCCACTCAAACTCAATTCAGGGGCGAAGAAGGCGTCATCTGGAATCGGCTCATCCTCATACTTTGATCAACAATTTAAGCAAGATTAGGTACATTTTGTACTCAACAAGACTTGTAGTGTATCGCAGCATAATAATACATGCAATGCTACCAAAGGATGAGGCTGCACTCTAAAAGTTATTTTCAGTATTAAGCAAATTTTATTTGCAATATTGATATGTAATAGTTTGCAACGGAATTTGTAAAAAGAAGTGACTGATATTGAAATAACAAGTATGTAACTCAAATAATAGCAAGATCACAATCCTCCTCGGCTGTGACCAACATTGTAAAATCAGCCAAAGACAGGGCACTCACACAAATCAATCATCCCAATATTTTCCAACAAAACCAATTTAGTAAAAACAGAGAGTATATGATGAGGATATGACCCCTATGGATACAATCATATTTTCTATGCTTGCTATTCTATTTACAAGAGCTCGTACGTTTTTATTAAATTATAAGGTGAGCTCGTTTTTAGGAGTGCATTTATATTATATGAACTATATGATGCTACCTAATGATGAAAATGTATATTTGTGCAGTATCACATCAATTTTTGTCCAAGCTAAGCAAGAGTTTGAGCTGAACACGTATTGGAATTCAATTCGGCCTCCGGAGATAGTACTGACTTCAAACATGTATAACTTTCATATACGGAGTCCGTTTGAGTTCCACGAGTACTTGATGGAAAGCTTATCTCGTCCTCTTTCCAACGGATCTAACCTCACCTTTAAGTTCCTTTTGTAGGCACCGCATTGACCAAAAGAAGGTGATATATCACCTGTTTGGGCCAAATTGGGCCTTGTAATACTTGGGCCCAAGGGGAAGGCGCCCCCTCTCTTGGCCCATACTGTTTATGCGAACATTGATATGGATAGTACCACGCTCTTATCTCTTAGCTATGTGCGGCCCCCTTCCCTATATAAGAAGGCCACACCCCTCTAGTTTCCTTGTATTTTGTTTACTTACAAGTTAGCTTCACTGCAATTTCGTGTATTAGCTTGTGTCGATTAGACCAACCATAATACTGCTATATAATCCTATTTTATCAAATATTTCAATCTTATTTGCAATTTTAGATTGCTTATTATCTTGTTCTTGCGTGTTCTTCGATTGCATGCAAGAATAGACCTTCGTGGTTTGGTCGATCGTGCTTCTAGCAATGTCGGTAACGATCTCAGAGTTGGTTCAGCGATTGTTGGGCATATTGTTCATGTGTGACTGGTAACTGAATCGTGATAGTAGTCTCCACTAAAATCGAGTTATCCTTCTCACCGAAAGATCGGGACACCTAGTGTCGCATCAGTATACCTGATGTGACTGCACTAAGCATGCTCATGACTGTGAGAATGACTATTTAAATAGATTTACACTCCGCAGAGGATTATAACTTTACCCACAATATACGAATTATCTAGTTTATCCAGCATTTGTC
Organism: Hsuehochloa calcarea; assembly: GCA_036346395.1. Taxonomy (NCBI): domain Eukaryota; kingdom Viridiplantae; phylum Streptophyta; class Magnoliopsida; order Poales; family Poaceae; genus Hsuehochloa; species Hsuehochloa calcarea. The sequence continues at coordinate 5,381,373 of CM070606.1, forward strand.
GATACCACCGCTTGTGATCTATTACTAAGCTGTCTAGAGCACGTAACAAAGTCTTTACATCACCTTGCCCTAGCCTTGCACTAGCCCGACGAACGAACACCCTCACTTCACCCAGTGTCGAACCTGAGAACAAAGAATCCCAGATTATCTATGTTTCATACACTAGTTTAGGAATAGCTAGTGTACACATTAAACAAAAATGATAGCAAAATCATATCACACCTTTATTAAATAGTAATCACAGTTTATTACATTTGGGCATAAGGCCAAATAAAAAGATACAACAGAAAGCATAAATAAATGAGCAGGCCACATGATTTACCAAAGGCAATCATTTGGGGGCGTGGCCTAGTCCTCCATGTCCTCATCGTCTGGGTAGTTTTCTTCTCCTGAATAAGCGTTTATTAAGTAAGGGTGAGTACAAACAACTGTACTCCGCAAGTTACACCCATAACAGAGTTAATGCATGCATGGATATTATCAAAGGATGTCTTATAGGGTTGAATTTGTATAAAGCAATGTTTCCTTTAAAAAATTGTACTAAGTTCCAAAGTAGTTATTAAATAACTAAAATTCATTTTCTAAATTCTCATGTTTTGAAGTAGGATAACCTCCATACAAAAGACGGTGAAGGACTATTGTGCCGCCCATGGAAACCCTGAGAGCATCACTTGGGCTGAATTTTCAGGAGCCTTCCGCCACTCCCATATCCCTGATGGGAAGGTGGAAATGAAGAAGAATGAGTTTCGTGAGCTGTAGCAAGGCAACATGTCGGTGAGTGAATACCTTAACAGTTCACTCAGCTGTCTCATCATGCCCCAGAGGACGTTGCCACATATGATGCCCGTCAGAAGCGCTTCAAGCGAGGACTCAACCCCAGCTTGAAGGTTCAAGTCATTAGGAATGACTATGCAGATTTTCAGCACCTAGTGAACAAGGCCATGCTCATTGAAGAGTCCCGTCATGAGCTAGAAGAATACCGCAAGAGGAAGATGATGCAGCACAGCGCCCAGCAGAGTCACTCCCAAAGAGCCAGAATGAATGTGCCGCCTCGTGCCCATGTTGCTCCACCTGTCACTTTCAGAGCCTCGGCAGCAGCACCTCTCCCAGCAGTCCCAGTGACCCGTAGCTTCAACAGCTCCTGCAACCAGCCACCAAGAAATGGCAACCCTGCCGCCGGGATCACCTGTTATAACGCCATCAGTTGGGGCACTACGCCAGCAACTGCCCGCATAAGCAAGGTCGCTCTCCTGTGAGATTCAGCTTGGGAGCTACTCCGACCAGAACCCCCATTCTAGGAGCCAGACATGGAGCCCCTCAGACTCCAGCTGCACCAGTCAAGACTCCTCAGCTTTTTGGGAGAAGCCGTGTGAACCACACCACTGTGGAGGAAGCCCAGATAGCCTCGGATGTCGTGCTAGGTAAGTTTCTTGTAAATTCAGCACCTGCCATTATTTTGTTTGATTCTGGAGCTTCACATTCGTTTGTTTCTCGGAGCTTTGCTGAAAGGCATCAGTTGGAAGTTTTGCCTCTTAAAAGTGTTTTGCTAGTTCAATCTCCCGGTTCGGAATTAAGTACGAACCAAGGTTGCCCTAAGGTTAAAGTAACCATAGAAGGGGTAGAATTCCTTACCAATCTCATCATCATAGACACTAAGTCTCTTGATGTGATTTTGGGAATGGATTGGCTTGCCAATCACCAAGCCCTCTTGGATTGTGGTGGTAGAAGCATCACCTTGGTCAGCCCGGATGGAACCAAAGTAAAGTTTGAAGCCTCCCCAGAGAAGCCAGTTGGAGCTTTAGTCTGCAGTGCCAGTGTTGTGTCTTTGGAAGTTGTGCAAGTGGTCGGAGAGTTTCCAGATGTCTTTCCTGATGACCTACCTGGAATGCCACCAGATCGAGACCTGGAGTTTGTCATCAATCTAGTCCCGGGAACTGCACCCATTTTTAAGAGACCCTACAGATTGCCTATCAATGATTTGGTTGAGCTGAAGAAGCAGATTGAAGAAATACAAGAGAAAGATTTTGTCCGACCAAGTTCTTCACCTTGGGGAGCCCCAGTGATCTTTGTTGCAAAGAAGGATGGCACCCAATGGATGTGTGTGGATTACCGTGCCCTTAATGAGGTCACCATCAATAACAAGTACCCTCTGCCCAGGATCGATGATTTGTTTGACCAGTTGAAAGGAGCCGGAGTATTCTCCAAGATAGCCTTGAGGTCAGGATACCACCAGCTGAAGATTCGTCCAGAGGATATCCCCAAGACAGCTTTCTCAACCCGGTATGGACTGTATGAGTTCACAGTCATGTCATTTGGATTGTCCAATGCCCCTGCTTATTTTATGAACTTGATGAATAAAGTATTCATGGAGTATTTGGATAAGTTCGTCATTATCTTTATTGACGATATTCTGGTGTATTCCAAAAGTGAAGAAGAGCATGAAGAGCACCTCCGATTGGTCCCGAATAAGCTTAGAGATCATCAACTCTATGCCAAATTCAGCAAGTGTGAGTTTTGGATGAAGGAAGTTGCTTTCCTGGGACATGTCATGTCTGCAGAAGGAGTATCTGTTAACCCTAGTAATGTTACAGATGTGCTTAATTGGGAGCCACCCAAGTCGGTGCCTAGGTTAGAAGTTTCCTTGGTATGGCGGGATACTATCGTCGATTCATAGAAGGATTGTCCAAGATAGCACGATCCCTCACTCAGCTGTTGAAGAAGGAAAAGAAATTTTCTTGGACACCAGATTATGAGCAAAGCTTCCAAGAATTGAAGAAGCGCGTTTGACCACGGCTCCGGTATTGATTTTGCCAGATGTCCGGAAGGATTTTGAGATTTTCTGTGATGCATCCCGGCAAGGACTTGGTTGTGTCCTGATGCAAGAGAGAAAGGTAGTAGCCTATGCTTCACGTCAATTGAGGCCTCATGAAGTAAATTACCCCACTCATGACTTGGAGTTAGCTGCTGTAGTGCACGCTTTGAAAATATGGCGTCAGTACCCCATCAGTAATCGCTGTGAAGTCTATACGGACCATAAGAGCTTGAAGTACATTTTCACTCAAGCTGACTTAATATGAGGCAAAGAAGATGGTTAGAGTTAATCAAGGATTATGATATTGGAATCCATTACCACCCAGGCAAAGCTAATGTTGTGGCAGATGCCTTGAGTAGGAAAGTCTACTGCAATACCCTGACGATCAAGGAAAGTCAGCCAGCCCTATATGAAGAGTTCCGGAAGCTCAAGCTAGAGTTGGTTGAAGAAGATTACCTAACTGCCTTAGAAGTTCAACCCACTCTGCGGAATCAGATCCAGGAAGCCCAAGTTAAAGATGCAAATATTAAGGAAATCAAGAGCAACATGGAGAATGGTAAAGCCCTGAATTTTTCAGAAGATGAACAAGGAACCATTTGGTTTGACAAGCGAATCTGCGTTCCAGATCAGAAAGAGCTTAAGCAGCTGATACTCAAAGAAGCCCATGAAACTTTGTACTCCATTCACCCTGGAAGCACAAAGATCTACCAAGACCTCAAGGAAATATATTGGTGGCCTAGCATGAAGCGTGAGATTGCCGAGTATGTGGCTCAGTGTGATATCTGTCAGCGAGTTAAAGCTGAGCATCAGAGACCTGTTGGACTCCTGCAACCTTTGAGAGTGCCTGAATAGAAATGGGAAGAGATTGGCATGGATTTATCACCAGTTTGCCAAGGACAAGATCAGGATATGATTATATCTGGGTAATTGTGGATCGTCTAACCAAAATTGCTCACCTCCTCCCAGTCAAGACTACTTACTCTGGTGATAGACTGACTGAATTGTACATGGCAAAGATAGTGTGCCAGCATGGTGAGAGACCATGTGAGAGGTTCTCCATTGTGAGTGATGAGTATTTGACAACTTGTTGAATAGGTTGAGAGTTGAGTCTCTCTGTTTGTACTGTTTCTGTGATGAAACAGGAGAAACGGAACTACCGCTGTGTATGTAGCGGAAGTTACGATAATCGGAACTTCCGGCTTTGAAAAGCGGAACTTCCGATTAATCTGGGAAATGTGTTCGGTTGAAGTAATCGGAACTTCCGTACCTGGGAACGCGGTATGTCCGATAATACTGACGTGAGTTTTTCCACTGTGACGACAATCGGATCCTCCAACCTGGGAGTGCGGACGGTCCGATAATCGGAACTTCCGCCATGGAAGTGCGGACGGTCCGATAATCGGAACTTCCGCAATGGTAAGTGCGGAACTTTCGATTATCGGCAGAACTGTGCAGAAAGGCATAATTTGTGATTTTGAGTTTGTATGAGTTTGAGTCTTGTTCAAATATTGATGCTATGATATTGGGCAATGCTATGTGATGTGTTTTTGTCTGAGTTGACTGCAGGACATCGAGACGAAGTCGTGGCGAGACACGAGGTGATCGGACTAGGCGCAGGCGGCGTTGAGGTCAGAACGGTCGGGATGTGTCGAAGACGGCGTGAATCTTGAGGTGGTTGCGAGTCAAGGACAGCAAGGTGTACGGGAGGCTTCCGGAAGGTGCGCAAGGGGCGAAATGGTCTTTTCGCAAAGCGGCACAAGTGGAGGCGGTTCCGTTCGGGTGTAGCGGGCTTAATGGGTTGGAGACCCGTTAGCCAAGGGCTATAAATAGAGGTGAACCCCTGGTGTTAGGGTTAGACTTTTTGAGAGAGAATATTAGGGTTAGCTTTAGCAAAAGAGCTTTTGGAGAGTTTGTTTTGCTTTTTGAGAGTTTGTTGAGTTGGAGAGGATGAACTGAAAACTTATGTAATCATTCCTCTGTGTTTTCCTCTGTAATCTTGTGATTCCTATCAATGAAATCTTGAGGTTTTGGTTCTTTGTTTATGCCTCCTTTCTTCTCTCTGTTCTTCTCTTGAATAGCTAGGGTTTTGATGAAACTTCTGATTTGTCTTATGAGATAGCATGAAACTTGATATCTAGAGTCTTATTGATATTGCTAATATATCTTCAAAGTATCATGAGCCGAGAATCAAAGAATCTCTTGAATTTCAATTTGTGGCCTCTCTTACCTTTTCTTCAAGAAATCCAATTTCTCATTAGTTAGACGATCTTTGTCTGCGATTTCTTCTCATAAGGTCAAGATGTTGTTTAGGATGATGTCCTGTGAGACTTGACCTGAGAAGAGCAGCAAATCAGAAGTATTTCGGATTTTTGAATCGTTCGAGTGCGCTCTGTTCTTCTGTCAGGATAATCGGAACTTCCGCCATCTGAGCTGCGGAACTTCCGATTTCCGGAACTTCCGCACTGACACATCGGAACTTCACAGCGGAACTTCCGCTTTGACCGGCGGAACTTCCGATTTCCGCGAAACGACCAAGCTTGTTTTCGTTCTCTGATTTTGCTTCACTTCTTTTCTTGAGATTTCCAGAGGGCTTTGTCGGTTTGTTTAAATACAGTGAAGGGATGTTATTAATTTTTAAGGCACCATTCACCCCCCCTCTGTTGCCATTTTGGTCCTTCAATTGGTATCAGAGCCGGTTAGCTCTTCCTTATAGATCTTAACCGGTCTGTTGAGCCATGCCAACGGACAAGTATTCCACCAAGCCTCCGTCTTTGATGGCCCGGATTACCCTTCGGAAGAGCCGAATGGAAACATACATCCGTGCTCGGGGTATGCCATCTGGCGGAAGGTGAAGGTCAGATTCGCCGTTCCTGCCGATGAAAACATCAATGTGGGAAACATGCCCGATGTTGAGGCCAATGCTAAGGCAAGGAACATTATCATTCAGAGTTTGAGCAGAAGTGAGTTCGATCGCATTTCTCATTTGTCTTCTGCTTACGACATCTGGGTGACCCTCGATGCATACCATGAGGGCACCACCCAGATTAAGACGGTTCGATAAGACCAGTTCAAGCGAGAATACAGCAAATTTGAGATGCTTGCTGGTGAATCTCTTGACGAGTGCTTTTCGCGTTTCCATAAGATTTTGAGCAACCTCCGAGCGGTCGGTCTTACATACCCCGACTCGGATAATGCTCGACAGATGCTTTCTGCACTCGATCTTCGTGTTTGGGAGATGAAAGTGACTACCATCAAGGATAGCACGGACCTCTCGACCCTGACTCTTGATGCGCTTTACTCGCGCCTCAAGACTCACGAGATTGACATTGTCTCTCGAAGGTCGAAGTCACAGTCGATGGCTTTAGTCACTGATCCCACCTCTGGATCTTCTTCTGAGTCGATACACGGGTTCTCCCTTGCTGCTCTCTCTGACATAACTGATGATCAGTTAGAGCAGCTTGAGGATGAATAGTTAGCCCTCCTAGCTCGGAAGTTTTCTCATGCTTACAAGAGGAGGAGGGATGGAAAAAGAGGAGGTCCTGTGATTTGCTTCGAGTGTGGTGGCCCCAACCACATCCGAGCAAAGTGCCCCAAGCTGGGGAAGGGCAAAGGTGACTACGGCGGTTCGGGCAAGAACGACTACATCGACAAGAACCGCAACACGAAGCCCTCAGCACCTGACCAAGGCAAGAAGAAGTTCCGCAACTTTGGGAAGGCAAAGAAGCTGTTCCATCGCGTCCTCACCGCCCTCGACGAACTGGACACCAGCGAGGTGGAGGGGTGGAGTGACGATGATGGAAAGGACGATCAAGATCCCAAGGACGACGGCAACTTCTCCGGCATGTGCTTTATGGCCCTCGGGGGCGATCTAAGCGACATCGAGCTGTACTCCGACTCCGATGAGGTTAGTCCCACTTACGACTAGCTTAATGATGCTTTTCTTAAGCTAGGTAGATTTCATGCTAAGTCTAGGGCTAAGTGTACTGAGTTGGAGAAGGAAGTAGCTAGACTATCACGGGAGCTTACCTTACTTACATCTGCTCCCTCCCGTGATGATTGTGACACATCTTTGTGCTCGCTTGATGACATGGAAAAACTAAGGACCTTGCATGATAGTGTGTCCTCCGAATTAGACATGATTAAAGTGGAGAACATTAGCCTTCTTCTTGAACTAGAGATGAGTAGGGTAGCACCTCCTTCATCTACTCTTTGTTGAGGCTCTTGCTTGCACCTCTGTGAGGTTAAGGACAACTCGTTTAGAGGTCTATATACCATGTTGCTCGATCTGCCTGAGACTTGTGAAAATTGTAATAATCTCAAGATGAACCTAAAACGGGCAGATCACAAAATTGCTGAATTCCAAGCTGCTTTATTAGAGCCCATTGTTTCTTGTTTAAACTGTCCTAAGTTAACTGCTGAACTAGAATCTGTATCCAAATAGTTTCAAGAAATGATTGATCACAATAACACACCGCTCAAGATGCTTCTAAGGACCTTGTTAGCTCACCATGCAATCAGTGTAATAAACTAAAATGTAATTTGGTTGCTTTGGATGAAAAATGTGTGAAGCTAACTAAGGACCTTCTAGAGACACAATCATCCTCTTGTATTGTGTGTGCTGGGAAGAAGTCTAAGGTTTTGGTAGAGACGCCTAGCAACGAGAACCAATCGCTAGCGATGGGATCGTCCCTCAAAGTCATTTGTGCATGCACAAGCCAATCTTTCCTCTATTTGTTGGTTCTTCTTACGCTCCCTTACCTTCTCTCGCTCCTTCTTTCCCCTGCTCTTCTTGCACCTCTCTCTTTCGGGAGTGTCAATATCTTATGAACACTCTCGAGAGGTTTGTAGGAGGCAAGAAGAAGCTCAACCTCATTCTAGACCAATCTAAGATTTGCAGATTTAATCAGGGTCTAGGATATGATTTCCATGAGGATATGAGGAAGCATCCACCGCCGTGCTCGAACCATAGCACGGTGTGATCAAAACTAAGCCCAGGGTCGAAAGTAAATTTTAAATCAGCGGGTTTTGTTCAAAGGATCTCTGACAGCAAGGTGATTTCAGCTGCATCTTCGGCCTCTCAGAAGGCGAAGTATCATTGCACCTTCTGTCAGAAGGATGGATATTTGGTTGATCATTGCTTCAGGCACGCCAAGATCACGCGTAGAGATCATGTTGAGTCCTTTAGGCGCATTCGTGGTCGCCCTGCACCATGAGTGCACCTAAGACTAACATGAGGTCTAGGTTTGCTACAGCTGATGATTTAGGGCAGCATCGAGGACTTGGTTTTTCTGAGTTTTCTGATTTTCGTCCTCATGCTCCTTTTGTTCGTGACTTCCGTCGCTTTGAGGGTAGATCTCGGTTTTCCTTTCGAGATGGCTACCATGGCGTGATCGACATGTTGCGAGTTCGACTCGCTCTTCCATAGCACTTCGGATTGACCAATCACCAGTCCGCACACGCACCTTCGGCTTGTTGAGTGACAGAGCGTAGGGTAGATAGAGGTCGATCTTGCTTGACTACTTCATCATTCGACGTGTTACTCGGATTGGGTGCCAAAATCACTGTTGATTCACCCTAGTACTGAGACTTTACTCTCTGTTTGACTCAGGTTCGCCGGGCTGGGAAGGGAAAGGTCTGGATTGTAGACTCCGGGTGTTCTCGTCATATGATCGGAGACTCTCGTTGGTTTTCTTCCCTAGCCCGTGCTCGAGGTGATGAGACGATCACCTTCGGAGATGCTTCATTTGGGCGCGTCATCGCTAAAGGTACAGTGAGCATTAATAATTCTTTTATTTTGAAAGATGTTGCCTTAGTAAGTAAGCTGCGGATAATCGCTTTGCCTCTCACCACTGATGATGGCGGTTCTGAGGTGAGCTTTAAGAAAAATAATTGCAAAATTCTTGATTCTTCGGGTTGCCTAGTTTGCGGGATTTCTCGATATGGGAGTATTTTTCGTGCTGATTTTTCTGAGTCTTCTGGTGATCCTTTCCGGTGTTTAATTGCTTCTGAATCCCGTGATTTGACCTTCTGGCATAGGAGACTAGGTCATATAGGCTTTGATCATTTGACACGAGTTAGCGGCCACGATCTCATTCGTGGTTTGCCAAAACTCAAGATGGTCAAGGATCTAGTTTGCTCTCCATGCCGGCACGGCAAGATGGTTGCCGCTTCTCACTCTCCAGTCACAGTGACAATGACTGATGCACCAGGACAACTGCTCTCAGTCAACAGGAGGGAAGTGGTATGTTCTTGTTGTGGTCGATGACTTCTCGAGGTACTCTTGAGTGTTTTTCTTAGCCTCGAAGGATGAGACGTTTACTCATTTTCGTGGTCTTTTAGTAGGCTTTGTTGATCTCCTGGTGCATTACGAGCAATTCGCGGTGATAATGGCACCGAGTTCAAGAATTCCTACTTTGAGAGTTTCGTGGTGAGGCAGTGTAGAGCACCGCCTCGTCTCCATCGTCCCCAATGTAATGGCGTGTGGAGAGGAAGAACCGTACCTTAGTCGAGATGGCGGGACGATGCTTGATGAGTACTCTACACCTAGGAAGTTTTGGGTGAGGCTATTGCTCTTGCTTGTCATGTTTCTATGAGTCTTTCTTGGGCACTCTTGCATGCACTTCTTATGAGTTGAGATATGGGCGAAAGCCCGGTGTCTCGCATTTTCGTGTGTTTGGTTGCAAGTGTTTTATTCTCAAGTCCAGGAACCTAGATAAGTTCGAGTCACGATCTTGTGATGGGATCTTTACGGGTTACTCGACTTCTTCTCGTGCCTATTAGTGCAGGCTGAGTCTAGCAAAATGGTAGAAACTCGTGAGATGACCTTCGATGAGGCGAAGACGGGACTAGGCACGATATCTCGAGTTCTCTAGAGCGATCGAGTCCATCTTTGTGGGCGATGAGGAAGACGAAGATGAGGGTTGTCTACCCGATCCAGCTTCTTCCTCCTCCTCTTGAGGTGCCTTCTTCCATTGCACCTCGAGGAGATCACCCTTACCTTCCGCTTCTTACGAAGCTAGTGGCTCTGTTCCTATCTCATCTCGCTAATGAGGTAGAGGCCACTTCTTCATCTCATCTGGACCTCCTAGACATATCCAAAAATATCATCCTTGAGCGGATCATTGGAGACCTCTTTGAGCGTGTCACACGTTCCAAAGTCTGGTTTGTCTCTCTTTGTCTACATTCTCGCTTTAAATCGCCTCATTTGAGCCCAAAGACGTTTGTCATGCTCTATCCGACGAGTCTTGGATAAGCGCCATGCATGAGGAGTTGGAAAACTTTGAAAGAAACAAGGTCCGGTCCTTGTTGAGCCCCTCAAGGTCACAATATCATTGGGACCAAATGGGTGTTCAAGAACAAGCAAAGTGAAGATGGGTTAGTCATTGAAACAAGGCTAGGTGGTAGCTCGTGGGTACTCCCAAGTTGAGGGTCTAGATTTGAAGAGACCTTTGCCCTCAGTAGCTAGACTTGAAGCCATTAGAATCTCGCTTGCCTTTGCGACTTCTAAGGGTTTCAAGCTTTACAGATGGATGTCAAGAGTGCTTTCCTCAATAGCCTTATTGAGGAAGAAGTCTATGTCAGACAGCCTCCAGGTTTCGAGAACCCCAAATACCCTAACCATGTCTACATGCTTTCCAAAGCTTTGTATGGACTCAAGCAGGCTCCTAGAGCTTGGTATGAAAGGCTTAAGTCCTATCTGCTGAGTCATGGTTTTGAAATGGGTAAAATAGACAAGACCTTGTTCATCCGCCGTCTTGGCACTGATCTTTTGCTCGTCCAGATCTATGTGGACGACATCATCTTTGGCGGCTCCTCACATACTCTCGTTTCCCAGTTTTCCGATGTTATGAGCTCGGATTTGAGATGAGCATGATGGGCGAGTTGAGCTTCTTCCTTGGCTTCTAAATCAAACAGACTCGGGAAGGTACTTTTCTTCACCAAGGCAAGTACACTCGAGACCTCCTGAAGCACTTCGACATGAATGATGGAAAGCCAGTATCAACTCCGATGGCATCTACAGCTGCTCTTGATCCAGATGAAGACGGCGAACCTGTTGACCAAAAGGAGTCCAGGAGCATGATTGGCTCTCTCTTGTACCTCACAGCCTCGAGACCAGACATACACTTCTCTATGTGTCTTTGCGCTCGGTTTCAGGCTTCTCCTCACGTATCTCACCGCCAGGCGGTGAAGCGCATCTTTCGGTACCTTCGAGCTACCATTGACTATGGTATCTGGTACTCTTCCTCCTCTTGTCTATCTCTTAGAGCCTTCTCGATGCATTTATTTGGTGTAGGATAGATAGGAAGAGCACCTCTGGCACTTGCCAATTCATTGGCACTTCTCTTGTCTCCTGGTCTTCAAGGAAGCAGTCCGGTGTTGCACAGTCCACTGCAGAGGCCGAGTACGTTGTCGCAGCCGATTCTGTGTAGCCAAGTGCTTTGGATGGTCTCGACCTTGCAGGACTTTGGGTTAGTAATCGACCGTATTCCACTCTATTGTGATAACACGTCTGCGATTTGCATTGTAAAGAACCCAGTGCAACATTCTCGGACCAAGCATATTGATATCAGATATCACTTTCTTCGAGACCCTGTAGAGAAGGGTGACATTGTGCTCCAGTTTGTGGAGAGTGAACACCAGTTGGCTGATATCTTCACCAAGCCTTTGGACAGCTCTCGGTTTTCAGCTCTGCGGGGAGAGCTTGGGGTGGTTTGTCCTTATGGACTGTTGTGAGGGGGAGCATGTATTTTACTACTGTATTATATTTTAATTATGCCATTTCTCCTTTTCTGGTTGCACTTCTTTTAAGTGCTTTGGGTGTATGTCCTTCCAGCATAGGTTAGAGTGGTTCTCTTGCCAAGTTGTTTTGGCTGCTATTTCTTATCTTGTGCTTCTAGGATGCTGCTTATTAGCTGTTTCTCCTCTCTCTAAGTTGAGCTTACTCACTTCTTATAGGTTCTAGCGAGGGTCGGGCCACCCTTGGGTAGACAGGGATAGTGTTTGCTCCTTAGTGTGTTAGTTGATCAGCTAATAGTCCTGGAATCATATGGGGTAGATAAGAATCAGTCTGAGTTTTGGTATTCTCTATATCTTATCTATGCTCTAAGGACTGCCTTTTCTCTTTCTCTTTCCAGTTTCTCGTTTTTGTTCCTTTGGTTCAGGGGGAGTTCATCTTGGTTCTACTAGTTCTTAATTTTGTCATAACTCAACCTGAATTAAAAGATGCATCTCATTTTGAAGGGGATCTGGATTTTCGTGCATTTCATCCTGCATTGCATTATAATCATATGGAGCCTTGTCTATTATCCCTTATGATCTGTTTTCACTGTTTTACATCTTGCCATGATTTATGCTAAACTGCTAGATTTATCATGACTTTTTATGTGTAGCTTAGTCTTTGCCATGCTAAGGTGATTAAAATTTGCTCAACTTGAATTAAAATCTTGTCATGATAGCTCTTGAGACTAGTCTGTTGAAGTTATCCTTTTATGATTCTCGCCATGTCAAGTAGGCTGAGTTGAGTCTTGAACCTTTATTGAGTTTCAGAGTAAGCTATGTCAGTTCATTCAGAAACTTGACTTATCTTTAATCGTTGGTCTAAAAATTTCAAAAGCAAAAATGATCTCTTTTGTGCGAAAAAACTGATCTCACCAAATCTTTCTCATGAGACTGCTTGCCATTGCACTAGTCATGAACTCAGGGGGAGCCTTGGATGACCTAAGATCACTTCCTTAAGTCTGTTGCTTGGAGTGGTCGCATAAGGCTTGGGATCTAGCACATGGTTAAGATTTGAAAAATTGGTTGAAGCTTAGGAGGCAGTTGTGGATGGCACCTAGTCCAGGACTTGCTTCACTAAGATAAAGCTATAATTATGTTTCCAGAAAAAGAAACTTGTGCTAAAATTGCTTATCATTAAAAAGACCAAGTACTGGATAAAATTGAGTCAATCTTTTGACTGGTAGCACTCTAAACTGATCAATATGAGTCTTCTTGGTTCAACTTAGATTATTTGATATGGCTTGTATCATCCTTGGATACCTTTAGCTAGACTACAATCTTGGTTTACTTGACTTGCTAAAGAATTGAACCATTTCTCAGATTATGGATTTTCTATCTTAGCTATTCTATACATGAATTGTCATGATCTTGATAGCATTCTTATGTGTTATGGCTTGGTGTAATACTATAATAGTCATTTTGGATAATCTTCATGGCTCCTAATGCTTAAAATGAATATCATATAGTCATTTCCTCTCTTTAATACATCTTGATGATTTTATTGCCAAAGGGGGAGAATTTTGGAGAGAAAAAGTCTTCTGGAGAAAAGCCTTGAGTTTTGCGAAAATTACTCTTTCATCTCGTCTCAAGTCTTTCTCTTCTGTCAACATGGTCTTGAGGTTCTGTACTACTTATTTAGACCTTGGTTGATTTTAAACTCAAACTCATCTTATGCTTTTTCGGTGATTGTCAATATACTCATCAAGGGGGAGATTGAGAGACCATGTGAGAGGTCCTCCATTGTGAGTGATGAGTATTTGACAACTTGTTGAATAGGTTGAGAGTTGAGTCTCTCTGTTTGTACTGTTTCTGTGATGAAACAGGAGAAACGGAACTACCGCTGTGTATGTAGTGGAAGTTCCGATAATCGGAACTTCCGGCTTTGGAAAGCGGAACTTCCGATTAATCTGGGAAATGTGTTCGGTTGAAGTAATCGGAACTTCCGCACCTGGGAACGCGGTATGTCCGATAATACTGACGTGAGTTTTTCTGCTGTGACGACAATCGGATCCTCCAACCTGGGAGTGCGGACGGTCCGATAATCGGAACTTCCGCCATGGAAGTGCGGACGGTCCGATAATCGGAACTTTCGCAATGGTAAGTGCGGAACTTCCAATTATCGGCAGAACTGTGCAGAAAGGCATAGTTTGTGATTTTGAGTTTGTATGAGTTTGAGTCTTGTTCAAATATTGATGCTATGATATTGGGCAATGCTATGTGATGTGTTTTTGCTTGAGTTGACTGCAGGACATCGAGACGAAGTCATGGCGAGACACGAGGTGATCGGACTAGGCACAAGCGGCGTTGAGGTCAGAACGGTCGGGATGTGTCGAAGACGGCGTGAATCTTGAGGTGGTTGCGAGTCAAGGACAGCAAGGTGTACGGGAGGCTTCCAGAAGGTGCGCAAGGGGCGAAACGGTCTTTTCGCAAAGCGGCACAAGTGGAGGCGGTTCCGTTCGGGTGTAGCGGGCTTAATGGGTTGGGGACCCATTAGCCAAGGGCTATAAATAGAGGTGAACCCCTGGTGTTAGGGTTAGACTTTTTGAGAGAGAATATTAGGGTTAGCTTTAGCAAAAGAGCTTTTGGAGAGTTTGTTTTGCTTTTTGAGAGTTTATTGAGTTGGAGAGGATGAACTGAAAACTTATGTAATCATTCCTCTGTGTTTTCCTTTGTAATCTTGTGATTCCTATCAATGAAATCCTGAGGTTTTGGTTCTTTGTTTATGCCTCCTTTCTTCTCTCTGTTCTTCTCTTGAATAGCTAGGGTTTTGATGAAACTTTTGATTCGTCTTATGAGATAGCATGAAACTTGATATCTAGAGTCTTATTGATATTGCTAATATATCTTCAAAGTCTCATGAGCCGAGAATCAAAGAATCTCTTGAATTTCAATTTGTGGCCTCTCTTACATTTTCTTCAAGAAATCCGATATCTCTTTAGTTAGACGATCTTTGTCTGCGATTTCTTCTCATAAGGTCAAGATGTTGTTTAGGATGATGTCCTGTGAGACTTGACCTGAGAAGAGCAGCAAATCAAAAGTATTTCGGATTTTTGAATCGTTCGATCTTCTGTTCTTACATCAGATAATCGGAACTTCCACCATCTGAGCTGCGGAACTTCCGATTTCCGGAACTTCCGCACTGACACATCGGAACTTCCGTTGTGCGGAACTTCCGCATCTGACTGGCCGGAACTTCCGATTTACGCGAAACGTACCAAGCTTGTTTTCGTTCTCTGATTTTGCTTCACTTCTTTTCTTGAGATTTCCAGAGGGCTTTGTCGGTTTGTTTAAATACAGTGAAGGGGAGTTATTAATTTTTAAGGCACCATTCACCCCCCCATCTGTTGCCATTTCGGTCCTTCACATGGAGTGCCGAAGAAGATCGTGTCGGATCGAGGATCCCAGTTCACGTCAAGATTCTAGCAGAAGTTGCACATTGTTCTGGGTACTAATTTAAATTTCAGTACAGCCTACCATCCCCAGACAGATGGACAAACAGAAAGGGTGAATTAGATTCTAGAAGATATGTTAAGGGCTTGTGCTTTAGCAAATCAGTACAGTTAGGATCAAATGCTGCCTTATGCAGAGTTCTCTTATAACAACAGTTATCAGTCAAGTCTCGAGATATCTCCATTTGAAGCTCTCTACGGAAGAAAATGCAGAACACCATTGTATTGGAACGAAGTAGGTGAAAAACAAGTGTTTGGGCCAGATATTCTTGAAAAATACGAAGAGCAAGTGCGATCAATCAGAGAAAAGCTGATGACAGTACAGACCAGGCAGAAGAGTTATGCGGATAACCGTCGTCGAGATCTAACCTTTGCACCTGGTGATCACGTATACCTGAAGGTGTCGCCTCTCAAAGGGATGCGTCGCTTCAGAGTAAGTGGAAAGCTTGCACCAAGATACATTGGACCTTTCCCAGTCCTAGCCAGAAGAGGAGAAGTTGCTTACAAGTTGGAACTCCCACCTCAGCTGTCAGATGTGCATGATGTCTTCCATGTGTCTCAGCTGAAGAAGTGTTTGCGTGTGCCCGGAGAACAGATGCCAATGGAAGCAATTGCCCTGCAGGAAGACCTCACTTACAAGGAGCATCCCATCAAGATTTTGGAGCTGACAGAGCGAGTAACAAGAAGCAAGATCATCCGTTTCTGCAAGGTCCAGTGGAGCAACCACACCGAAGAATAAGCCACTTGGGAGCGAGAAGATGACTTGAAGGCCGAGCTTCCCCACCTATTCTCTAGTCAGCCTGAATCTCAGGGTCGAGATTCCCTTTAAGAGGGGTAGGTTTGTAGCATCCCGCTTTTTAAAAGTTTTGAAAAATTTTCAAAAATTAAAAAGAGAACCATTTGCTTTTATGTGCCAAACGCTTAATTGGGAATTTCAGAAATCAAAAGCGGTTTAATATGAATGAATCAAACTTCAATTAAATTAAATTGGTTTAATTAAGTTTTTTCTTGTATTTAAAATCAAAAATATTATTTTAAGTGTTTTCTTGGATTTATTGGATTTTAAAATTGTTTTTCCTTTTACTCGGAGATAAAAATTAATTTATTTGCAAAATTTAAAGAAAAATTAAAGTTTAAACTATTTTTATTAAGTCCAGAATGATTCATGGAATTTCTGTGAATTTTACTAGAATTTTTGGACTCTATTTGCTATTTTCTAAATTAGCTTTTCATTTATTTGAATTTCTAAAAATCAAAAGTATTTAAAAATCTATTTTACTGTGCGTGGGCCGAATCTCTTCGGCCCAGCTCCTGTTCTTCT
The DNA here is from genome assembly GCA_036346395.1 of Hsuehochloa calcarea. Lineage (NCBI taxonomy): Eukaryota > Viridiplantae > Streptophyta > Magnoliopsida > Poales > Poaceae > Hsuehochloa > Hsuehochloa calcarea. The sequence goes on from CM070606.1 coordinate 5,397,733, forward strand.
GGCCCGGCCTGCCCACCTCTCCGTGCGGCCCGCTCCCGCTCGCTCCCCGCGCGCCGCCCCGCAACCGTTGGATCTTCCATTGTGCGCCCCCGCTCTCACCCCGTCCTCGCCGCCCGATCCTCATCCTACGGCTCCCCTTCGCCCGCCCCTATTCCTCCTTCCCCACGCCTCCTCCTCCATCTCTCTCTCTCTCGCTCACGGGCGCGCTACCACCGCGAATCTCGCCGCCACCTCGGTCCGGTCGCAGCCCGCAGCTCCCTTCGTGTCAATGCCTCGGCCGCCGCTCCCCTTTCCCTCTGCCCCAAGCTTGGCACCTCGCCCGAAGCTCCTGCCACCGTGCGCCCCCTCTCTCCCTCGCCCATGATCTCCCCGGTGTCACCCTCGGCCGTGACCCCTCCGCCCTATTTAAGGCACGCACCGGCTGCTCCTCCTCCTCCTCTCCCCATTTCACCCATCCCCCTCTCCTCCCTCGCCTCCGTTCGGCCGCATTTCTCTTCTCCCCCTTTCGGCCGCCGAGCTCTGCCTTCGCCATTTGCGCCGCCGCCGAGCTCCCTCCAGCGCCGTCGACCCTGACATCGCTTTCCCCAAGCCGCCGCCGCCCCAGTGCGCTCCTCCCCGTCGCCGACCCGCCTCCCGAGCGCCGCCCCATCTCTCAGCCGCCGCCACCGCCGCTTTTCCACCCTCCCCTCCGGTTCGCCCGCGTGGCTGCTACCTGTCGCCGCGTGGCGCTGACGCTTTTTCTCTGGATATCCGATAGAAAAATAATTTCGAAAATCAAAAAATCCAATTTTCTATCATTTTATGTGATTTGAAACTTCAATCGGCCATAACTTTCTCATCCGAACTCCGATTTGGGTGATCCAAATTTCTATATTCATCTAAAATCGAGCTCTTTCATTTGGCTCTAGTTTTGTAATTTTTGGAGTTCATTTGGTACTGTTTTATTTATCTGTACTCTTTTCGCACGTGTAGATTCCGGCATTTCGGAAGATTTCTTCGACCCGACGACTGAAGACCAGCTCCTCGTCAACGAAGGCAAGTCGTAGTCCTTTGACCATGTTGTACCAATTTTTGCAAAAGTATATTGTTTCAAATTATCATGCAATGGCTAGTTTTATTAAAAATAGTTTTGGGAGTAGATAATTACCAAATTGTCATTATGCCTCCTTGATAAATTGAAAATAAAATGTCCCCTCGAATGACATAAATGGATGGACACCTTAGGATGGTTAATTAATAGTTGGACATTTGTATTACCAACATGGGCGCGTAATATTGCTTAGCCTTGCACTAGTTACCCACTGGGTTCACGATCATGTTCAAAGAATGAATGAATTTGACTAATGGAACTATGGAATTGTAGTGTGATGCCACTTTAATTAAAATGTGTCGAGCCATGGCAGGGATTGCCATTTGGTCGGGATGAACACAAAAATGGTTTATGCTCGGGCTTGTGGGCGGTGGTGAAGGTGGGTGCGTGAGGCACATTGGGATGCGCAAAATCTCGTCTGAGCAGCCAACTAAGGACTTAACCTTCTATGCCATTGATTTGGGTCACTCCGTGCAACCACAAGTCCGGTATGGGACGGACCTGGCTAACTAATTAGGGAAGTTTTGAGTCGGTTCTGTTTTGGATGGGAAAGGCGCAAGAGGGGGCCGTGAGGGCGAAACCTTAGCGACCAGAACCGAGGCAAAATGGACCTTTGTAAAGGCCTTGTGATAATCACTTAGTCGCACACCTCGAAAGTGTGTGAGCGGACAATACGAGTGATTGATATCTTGTGGGTAAAGCTGTACAACCTCTGCAGAGTGTCAAAATCTATTCGAATAGCCGTGTCCCCGGTTTTGGACATGCCCAGGTCTTTCACGCAAGGGGTAGCGTTTTAAAAAAATGTGGTAAATGGGTTCGATGGAATGGTTTGGTTGGAATGGTTGGAAAGTGAACGGGAGGTTCACTGTTTGTTTCAAAGAACTTGATTAATTATGTATTAATCTTTTAAAATCCTGCTTTGCAATCTAATTATTGTAATTACTGTTAAACTTTCTTTCTGCTAAATTAACCATAAAGCCACTTTTGTTTAAGCCTGGTATAAATACTATGTGCATACACTTCTCTACAACTTGCTGAGTACTTTTTGTACTTACGGCTTTACGCCCTTTGTTGATCAGTCCCAGCAGAAGAAGCAGGGAACGTCGAGTTTTATGAGGAAGGCTACTTTGAACACTTCGTGAACTAGGTCGCGTCCGTCACTCGATTGCCCGTGGGCATGTCGATTGGGCTCCACATATTTTGGATTTCCGCTGCAAGAAACTCTGTTGTTGCTAGGCCCTGCGTGGCCACTTTTGTAAGAACTTGACCATAAGGTCTTTTGCCGTTAACTAATATTACCTTGTCTGCTTCATTATCTTCGTTGTTGTATGGATATGATAACATCTTGGTTGCAACTGTGCGAGCTAGCTACTGATCATGGGGCTAGCTTGGTATGCACAGAGGGTCTCGGGGTTGTGTGATACCCGGGGCGCCGACAGTAGTGCGGCTGTTTAAACAGTTTAGACTCTGTAGAGGTTGTACACTGTACCCAAAAGAGACAATCATACTCGTTACCCCACATGATTCTGTAGTCACAGTAAATTTTCAATTTACCTCGCCCCTCCCATCATTTCACCCATATGGGGGTTACGCCCATACGTTGTGCGGGATGTTCACCACAGTTGCTAACACAGATGGACCACGACTTTCCACAACATCTAGCACAACTGACAACTTCACGATCGGTGACACATTCAAGGCTACGCTTGCACGACTTCTCTCCTCCACAAGTCAAATGACTTTCGGGGTCTGATAAATTTACTAGGCCGAGTTGCACTTTGCAGACTTGTGGTTGTACTTGTTTTACACGGGAGGTCCTGACAAGATTAAGTCCTTAATTCACCCGTGCAGTTCATACTACATACCAACCACTCTCATACCCGACAGCATCCACCACCATTCCATCCACCCAGATGGGGTATTATCAAGTTGTTAGGGTTTTGAGAAGTGTAAAACAAGTTAACTCAACCATTTTAGTCATTTACCCCAATGACTGCCCAAAACAATCTTTATGTTTAAAGGATGATGATTGGGGTGGTTAATACCCCGATACTCAAGCAAGGCTAGCATGGCGCTCAAGTACAACTATAACTAGTAGGTTACCATATAATTACTAGATTGACAAGGATTAGGGAATTCAATTATCAAGGAAGTGGTATAATAATTATTTAATAATCAAGTTGACATTTAACTACCTTAGGGTATTTGACATACATTTGCATAAGAAATTAAAGCATGCCATTTGCTGTTTTAAAAGAACATAGTTTGCATAAAATGTAGGTTCAACATGATCAAAGTATTGACTCACCTGGGTCAAAGTCTAGAGAATCTTGGTAGTCTTGAGCTTGGTTAAAGTAGAAACCGCCGGCTTCTTCGAACTGTACTCGGACGAACGAACCGGAAAAGAAAAGACAAGCAAACAAAATAAAATAAATACAAATTGAACTCCAAAATTAACCAAACCATTACCAAAATATAGATCTTGATTTTACAAATTTGTGGGAATAAGTTTCATAATTTTTGGAGTTATAAAGAAAGAGATATGAATTTTTGAAGCTTTACTGAGAATTTTCAGTTTAACAGAAACCAGAAAAAGAGGATTAATCTCCCGCTGACACGTGGCCTTTGGTTCAGAGAATAGTGCATGAACCGAGCTCACGAATGGGCGCACAAGTCCACGGAACAGTACCATGTGGGTCCCACATGTCAGCCACAGAGGTAGAAAAATCAAATTAACTTTAAATGTGGGCACCAATGAAGAGTTAATGCATCATTAGCGCCAGCTAAACATAGATTAACTTTAATTGCTACAGTAATGAGCCGAGGGAGGTGTGGCGGCACCGGGGAGTGGCGGCGGCACCGGGGAAGGGCAAAAATGGGGTGCCCTCCCCGAGGCAAAGACGGTGGTGGTTCCGGCGGCGGCAAGGCACGGCCGAAGCGATTGGGGCGGCCCGGTGGCACTCCGAGCCGGGGGAGGCGGACACGAGCACTAGGGAATGCCCAGGAACTCACCGGAGGCGAGAGGGGAACCTGAGGCGGCCAGAGGCAGGCTAGCGATGGTGGCAGCTCGCTGGAGGAGGTGAAGAGGGTCGGGAAGGTGGGGGTTGGCTTCGGGGTGGCCGGGAGAAACTCCAGGCGGTGGTAATTGGTTAGAGATGTTTCGACGGAGGAGAATTGCGGCGGTGACGCTCAGAGGGGAAACTCCGCTGCTCGGTGGCAGAGAAGAATTGAGGAGCTAGAGGGGGCGGGGACGAGACAGAATAGTTGGGAGATGCTTTATAGCCAAGAAGCGAAGGGGGGGGGGGAAGCGGAGCTGGTGACCTCGGGAAGAAGGGAGGATACCGGGCGTCGCGGCGACTAGACACTCGAGCGGTGCTACAGCGGAGGACCGCGCGGAAGCACACACTGACAAGGGGCGGCTCTGGCAGGCAGGCGTGGGGCTAGAGGAGCTGGAGCGAGGCACGGAGGCACGGGTAGCAGACGACGCCGAAAGAAGCTGAATAAGGCGGCGCGCTGGCGTCAGGGGAAGAAGAATAGGAAAGAGAGAGAGGGGAGGAAGAAGAGGCCGGGAGAGGTGGGCTGAGAGAGAGACCAGGTGAAGGGGTAGGCCAGGTGTAGGGGAAAGGGAGTAGCGGGCTGGGCTACAGCGGGGGAGAAAAGGCTGGGCCGGCCAGGGAAAAATAGAAGGAATGACGGGCCGGGCCAGGAGAGAGCGAGAGAGAGATGAAATCTTTCCAAATTTTTGCTATTTGAAACTCAAGCAAGAAATAAACCTTGAAATTTGAAGTTTAATTTTATGGAGAGTTTTCAAATTAAACTAATTTTCAAATTACTGAAAAAGGATGTTACACATACCTTGGAACCATGGATTCCCACACGACTACAAGGTGTATAGGAGTCGGAAGACATCCAAGACCGAGCGCAAGGAACAGTGAAAGGCAGAGTTTATAGAAGAGATTACTGCACAATTTCAAGCACATATAACAACATTGCAGGAATAAATGAGTCAAATCCTCAACCGGTTGCAAGACGCCCATGTGATTTTGGGTGCCAGTCCTCCTCCACATCGGAGTAGCGTCATGTCCACGCCAGCACTTTTTGAACTTGGCGACACCCGATTACCTATCGACCTCATTCAGGTAATGTACATCTCTAGGAAGCTCCAAAGATAGACCTGTAAGATGCCATAGCTAATTTTGTATAGTAATTATGATTTAAATATATATGCTTACTACTTTACTCTTGCTAACGACAGGGCATGAAAATACCAGAATGTAGCTTCGATCTGGACTTGCTCGTGGAAATTCGAGGACGGTTCGCCACATTCATCATGGGGGAGATCATTAACGAGAGTGGAGAGTTTCACCCGGTGACTCTGATTTATTGTAATTAACTTTGAGATGTAATCAAATCACTTTGTAATTAGATCATTAAAGTAACTTCGTAATTGTTATTCAACTTGTAAATCACTTTGAGTTGTTCTATACCAAATCAATTATGATATATTTGTTTTTTACTTACTTGTTTTCAGAGGGCATGAATAGCATTACCTGACGCTAGCCGAAAAATTAAAATATATTTAGGTATAGAATAAACTCTCACAGACGGTTTTGTGGAATAAACCGTCTGTGAATTATACTCACAGACAACTACTACTAACAATGGTTTGTGATATGTATACAATCACAGATGGCTACTTCTAACACCCATCTGTAATATATATCCAATCACAGACGACTACTTCTAACACCCATCTGTAATATATATCAAATCACAGACGGCTACCAAAAACAACTTACTGTGATTTGTCGCATATCACAAACGGCTACTATCAAAAACCGTCCGTGATATCCTACATATCACAGATGGTTTTTGGTGAAAACCGCCTGTGATTGTAAGCCTTCACGGACAGTTTTAACAAATAACCGTCTGTGATCCTACATATTATAGACGGTTTTTTGGTAGAAACCGTGTTGGACCGAAAAGGCGACTAGAGGGGCGGGGGGTGAATAGGAGCACGCTCACTTTTTCAACCAAGATTAGATTCGATACAAATTTCACTCCAATAGCTATGGAAGCTGTGAAGATCAATATACTAGTACAACGGAAGACTAGTATTGAATCCAATCTAAGCCCCAAAGCAAAACAACCAAAATTAACATGGGCTAAAATTCTAAGTGTTGGGCAGTCTGACCTCTGTATTAATGGCTGTCGGACTAGTCAGCTTAGGCGGTCTGACCTCCAGTCTGATGAACAGTAAAAATAGCCTGAAAAATGAAGTTGCAAATAGATGTAACTTTTGATCTACAACTCCAAACTTGATGAAACTTGAAACACACCTTCTCTAGGATGTCAGGAACCTATTCCAATCGAAGATCGTGAAGATACTTGGAAAAGTTACGATCTTTTTCAGTTTGAGAGGAGGATGGTTCAAAACCGAGTGAAAATGAAAACTAGATCCAAAAACTTGCTCGTGGGTGATTGATGATCAAGATGATTCTAGATGTGTTCCCACATGTCACAGCAATCTAGATCACATGAAGAAATCAATCAAAAACTTACGAATCAAAGAAAGACTCAGAATCACTAAATAGAGATAAGAAAGGCAAAGAGACACATCTTTGAGCAAACTTTCTTTGGACTGATTTGATAGGGTTTGTGTTTACAACCACTCCATCAATGGAGGACAAAGCTCACTCCAAGAGCACGAAATCAAATCAAAACTCTCTAAAACCCTAACCTCCACTAATCCTCTCCCTAAGCAAAACTAAGGTTTCAACAATAATGAAAGGGTTGAAGGGGGTGCAGCCACCTCCCTCCTCTATTTATAGTGGAGGCTTAGACCTTCTAGAAGATTAACTTAAATGAGCTCCCGTTAAGGCCCAACACAAACGGGTCACATACGCACGCATTTTAAAGCACCGTCTTCAACACCTCTTGACCTAAACCGCTTCTCTTTGCGTGGTCTTGCTCCGCGGGTTGGCAAAAGGTCACCAAGGTGGTATTTGGTAAGATTACCAAAATACCCCTTCTCGGTCCTTCTCCGAAGACCGAGTCCATCTGCGCGAAGCACTTCGCCTGCTCCGTTACGTGTAGGTTGATCAACGGCTCTCTCCATGTCGGCTAGTCTCTCCCATTCGGCTCCCACCGAAACCACCATGGCACTTGCACCGACTCCCGCGCCGCTCGATCAAACCAGTCGCACCGAACAGTCCGTTCGGTCATCCTTATCTATTCTGCACCACACTTGAGTTCATTGACCTCACCCGGCAAATTCCTTATCTATTCCTTATCTATTCTGAACCTCAGCTCTTCAAGCCTAGTACCGATCATCCTCGCCGTTGACCGTCGTTGACCACCAAGCAACCTACACAACAATAGACAAGCAAATTGAATTCGGGAACAAGTTCTTCACAACTTGACCCACGTTAGTCCAAACAAGCATCATGCAATACAAATGCCCTGAAACTCATGACTTTGACCTAACCAACGAACAACGCCGCCACAAAGACCGACGTTCAAGTGACAATCGGTCCGACTGCCCCTTAGGGCCGATCGAACCGCCAGCTATAGGCCGGTCCGACCGCCCACAAGGACTTAGCCAATTTTCAACACCTGAAAATCCGAAACCTAGTAGAAACTTTAAACCAATAGAACTTTTGACTGGAGACTCCAAAAATTATGGGACCAAGAGCAATAGAATCCCCTCTCTTGCCTACACCCTCTATTTTTGGCCTAGCTCATTTTGACACATTTGGTCACTGCCGGTCCGACCGCCACTCATGGCCGGTCCGACCGATTTGGAACCGGTCGGACCGCCATGCTATGGCCGGTCAGACCGCCTGTGACCTGACAGTTCTGAAACTTTGTCGAAAACACGTGAAACGACAAACCGTAAACACCATTGCCAATTGTCACATCATCCTAAGATCTGGAGCATATCTCCATGATATCCACAATCTCCCCCCTTGATGAATACATTGGCAATAATCCAGAAAATATAATTTGGAGGTTTGAAAAGTAAAATACTTTCGTTTTTGCACAAAGGCACAACTTGGTCCATAAGCAAGAGAAAGCAATGGAAATGAACAAACTGGCATCAGAATAGCATAGGCATGTGAGATAAGGCAAAAGAAAGCATAAAAACTTTGATTTCCAGAAAAAGGTCAAAAATCTCACTTAAGATCCATATGAAAGAACAATTGTTAAATTGACCTTTGATCATTGTGAGGAGTGATAAATTCAATACAAGTTCAGAAAAGTCAATAAGACAAAAAGAGTGCAATTTAAAAGCTCCCCCTCACTATGATCCTCGGATTTCAGAAAATTTCAAATTCTCCAACTTTCTCCCCCTTTGTATAATCTTCTCCCCAATATTTAAATAACTTCTCCCCCTTTGACAATGGAGTCATTAAGGAATCACGCCTTCCTCTCATCCAGAGATAACAAATGCAGAATGAAGAAAGAAGCAAAAAGAAGAAGTATGCATGAAGTGCAATGGAGTGGCTTCATTTTTGTATTTTTCAATTTTTGATTACCAGAAGCTTTGGAGATTACCCAAAAGAGCAAGCCAGCATTTCTAATATTGCACAAACAACATATCAAACCTGACAGCGCTAGCAAGAACATGATAAGACATATATATCAAAGCTAAGCACGAAGGCTCAAATATAAAGCAATAAATATGATCAATTTAAGCAAAGCTTCAAATTAAGCAAGTTCATCAACAGGGATTCTAAAGTGAACCTGGCCATGTCAAAATGTCAAAGGAGATAAAAAATCTTACAAAGACCACATTAAGAGTCAATCAGGCCCTGTATTGAATCATTTTGCTCAGATATCACAAAAGCTCATTTGTCAACAGTTTCTCATATGCACTGAATATTGAAGTTGACTAATGATCTAACTTAGTGATAAGATCCTGGACTAGAAGCCATCCATGAACTCATCCTAAGCTTCGACCAGAAGTTGATTAAAGGTATATCTTAGTAAAGAAGATCCTGGACTAGGAGCCATCCACAAACTCTTTCTAAGCTTCTACCAGGGCGACAAATCTTGAGGTTCATGTCATTTCTGACAAGCAGTCCCTATGAGATTGTCTGGATCATCAAACTATCTCCAAGTTCATGTCTTTGACAAGCAGTCTCGTAAGAGTAGTCTGGCACATTTTAAGCATAAGACAATCTAGATTTTTTATTTTTCACAGGAGCAGTTTTAGAATCTCAAGAACACAAAAAACTGAAGTAATGGTCAATTTTAGATTCAAGAGCTAACAAAGCAATTCTGACAGGGCCAATGTCACAAAAGGAGCACTAATTGCGCAACTCGCTAAAACATCCACAAATTGTAATTTTTAGTTCGAGTTGTTTTAGAGTTCTAGCTCATACAGCAAAGACTTATCTGTATATGTGAAAACATGATAATTCTAGCAAGTCAAGGAGCTAGACATGGCATTGAGCAAGAATTGAAATACTAAAGCTCCAAAGGGTAATAGACAAAACTTCATCAATTTTAAAAGATATCGCAGGGTTCAAAAGAAGCTACAAAAGCAGAATGAGAATAGAGGTTTGGATCATGATACCTGGAGCGAGTGACTTGCTCATGGAGATTACCTATCATTTGATCCGGAGGGTGCTGTCTTTGAATGTGAAGTGGCGCACCCGGAGAGGAAAATACCGCTTCGACCTCCGTTGGTACTGCTGATGATGAAGATGCAGCAGGTGTCTCAACTGAAGGCGAAGTAGTCACAGCAAGTTCTTGTGCTGGAATAGGAGCGTCAACAGCAGCAGGTGGAAGAGCATCATCGAGTCCATCATCGTCTTCCTCTACAAATATACTCTCTGTCACCTGTGTATGACCTGAAATATCTGATCTAGCTCCAGGGCTAGTCTCATCAAAAGTGACATTGCATGTCTCCTGAACCAGGTTAGTTTCAACATTAAAAACTCAAAAACCCCTTGAATGCGCAGGATAACCCAGAAATAAACCATCAAAAGTTCTTGACTCAAATTTATCTAGGTTTCCTGTCTTGAGAATAAAACACTTGGATCTAAATACTCGAAAGTGCGAGACAGAGGGTTTTCTACAAAACCGAAGCGCATAAGGAGTCTTGCCCAAAGACGGTCTAAAAAAGACACGATTTGCAATATGGCAATCACTAGAAATAGCTTCGGCCCAAAACCTCCTCAGAGTGCTATACTCATCTAGCATCATCCTAGCCATCTTGACTAGGGTCCTGTTCTTCCTTTTCACAACGTCATTTTGTTGAGGGACGTGTAGAGAGGAGAACTGATGCTCAATTCCACGCTCAGCACAAAAGGAAGCAAAAGATGCATTCTTGAACTCCGTGCTATTATCACTGCGGATCGCTCTCAAGGCACTCGGAAGTTCAGAAGCCAAACGAAGAACAAGATCATGATAATGATCAAAAGCTTCATCCTTCGAAGCAAGAAAGAACACCCAAGTGCATCTAGAAAAATCATCGACTATGACAAGAATGTACCATTTTCCACCAACTGACCGAACCCTAGCGGGACCAACAGTATCCATATGAAGCAACTGTCCCCCCATCAGTCATGACCATAGTCACTGAAGGGTGTGAGGCGGTAACTTGCTTGCCATGCCTACAGGGCGCACATACAACATCCTTGACGGCTTTGAGTTTGGGCAAACCTCTCATGAGCTCAAGGTTGCTAACTCGCGTCAGATGATCAAAACCAATGTGCCCCAAACGACGGTGCCAAAGCCAGAACTCAGAAGAAGAAGATGAAATCAAGCATTTGAGATAACCAGCAAGAGATTCAGAAAAATCAGCTCCAAAGATCCTAGTAACTCTAGTAATCCCAAAAACAAGCTCACCAGTTGAATCAAGCACCCGACAAGCATTTTTCTTAAATCTAGTCTCAGCCATCATCAAGAAGTTGAGAGATAGAAAGCAAATTAAACCTTAGCTTATCCACAAGGGCGACGTCCTTGAGGATGAACTTGTCGTTCACCCTGATCGATCCCGTTCGTTAAATCCGCCCATGCCTATCATCTCCAAAGGTGATGAAGTCATGACCCGTCCACCGCGTGAAGGTGGTGAACCATCTTGAGTCTCCAGTCATGTGGCGTGAACATCCGAAGTAGACGAACCACGTGTCCTTCCTCTTTCCACGGTAATCCTAAAAATCAAGGCACAGAAGAACGATTTGTCTCAATACTGGGTTAGTTAAACAAGACTTGGGAACCCAGTACTGAGACACACGTCTGCGAGTAGTATGCAAAGCAGAAGTGCTATCGTTGATTATGTTTAAAATTCTGTTATGAGCAATGGTTACACTAATATGAGAGTTATCATGTCTAGGAGCATGATGATGAGCATGTGACACAAATCCTAAACCAGGTTTCTTCTTTTCTACGTTACCATGTCTCATAAAAACTCTAGGTTGATTGGATGAAATTATAGCAATTTTTTTTTATCATTTTTCAACCTACGACAACATAACTCAACCAAATGTCCATCCTTCTTGCAATAGGTGCAATGGTACTTGATACCACTGGGAGAAGCACCCTTTGACTTAACAGATGGTTGGGCAAAACCCGCAGATTTAAAAATAGTTTTTGCAGGTTGGGTTTTAAATTCAACTAACCCATTTTCCAAGACTTGAGTAACTTTTGGCTTAGAATTATCTTGGACAGAGTTGTATCCTAATCCTTGCTTCTTATAAGGAGTTTTAGACTTGTCCAGAATCATGTTTAATTGTTTCTTACATTTAGAAAATGTTTCTAAGGTATCCTTAAGATAAGCATTTTCTTCTTCAAGATTAACACATGATTCACAAGTTTTACCCTTAATGGCTCTAGCATATCTCTCCTTATATAAGGTAGCTTCAAGTTTAAAGTTTCGCAAGAAATACAAGTAGCAGAATCAATTCTATCCTTAAGCTTAGCTAATTTAGCTCTAACTGCATCTACTATGTCTTGTACTTCATGTTCTCGTTCAATGCAAAAAGGGCAAAGGCTAGAATCAACCACACCAGAAGCAACCAACTTGCTAAAATCTAAGCATTTTTCACATGGAGCAGATTTAACCTCAACTAGCTCAGTCCTAGCATTTTCAAGTTGTTGCAAAGCAATATCATGAGCAGATTGCAGTTTAGAAAATTCTGAGTGTAGAACATGGCAGGAAAAATATTCATCAGATTCAAGAGTCTTATCATTTGCAAGTTCTAAAGTCAAATTATCTACTTGAGACTCTAAGTCCTTGTTCCTGGCCATGATATACTCTAAAACCTTATCCTGACTCATGAGTTGCTCAAAGATAGTTTCGCATATATCAGAAAGGACATCATAGGAGAGAGGTACCTCATCATCGTCGACGTCATCGGAGTCGGCCATGAAGCAAACGCCGGTGAAGTCCTTGGCCTTCCCCTTCTTCTTATCTTGAGGGATCTCCTCCTCCTTGTCATCCTCACTCCCGGAGTCCATATCACTTAAGGATTGTTCCCCAAAAGCGGCAAGAACCCGGTGAGCTGCCTTTGTCAGGTTGGCAGCATCAAATCTTGATTTGTTCCATTGAGGCTTCTTCCAAGCTGGCTTTCCCTCCTTATGGTTGCTCTTTGCTTTCAACTTGGGGCAATTTGCCAGGATATGATTAAGCTCACCACACTCATAGCAAGTCACGGGACCTCCTCTCTTTTTGTTTCCAAAATTGTTATAGGCCCGTGTGGTTTTTCTGACTATGAGGGCTAACTCGGCCTCAGAGAGACTCTTAAACTCCTCTTCATGGATTGCAGATAAACCAGCAAGTGAAAATCCAGAAGAAGACTCAGAAGACCCATCAGAAACTCTCTTGAGCGGGTCTGCTACCAAGGCCATGTTTTTCTTCTTGAGATGATCAATCCTCTTGATCTCATGAGTTTTGAGCTTGCTATAGAACAGCTCCAAAGTCAGATCAGAGAGGTTGACGTTCTCCTCAATGGCGGTAGCCTTTATCTCCCACTCCTTGGTGTTGATTGCAACCAAGAGGTGGGTGGCATTTTCAGACTGAGAATATTCAATACCAACAGCTTTCATCTGATTAATCACTTTGTTAAAGCGACTGAAAATATCATCGATGCTCTCTCCAGGACGCATCTCGAATTTGTTATATTCATGCTTATAGACTGTCTGGCGTACTTTCTTGATTTGGGACAAACCCTCATGGTAGGTTTCGAGGGTGTCGAACCCGGGAACGAAGGATCCCGAATTCTCTGTGTTCATACACTAGTCCAGGATTTCCAGTGTACACAGTCACAAAAATGTTATCACAAACATATCCAGCGTGTATATTTAATAAGCATAGAGTTTATTACAAGCGGGCCGGAAGCCAAATAAAATATTAGCGGAAGCAAAATATAATGGTAAGCCACACGATCGCCACGAGTAATCGCCCGGAGGTCATTGCCTAATCGTCCCGCTCCTCACCTTCGGATAGCAGTCTTCTCTGAATAATAATATTCAGAAGAGTGAGCACTACAACCGTGCTCGCAAATTACACCAATCTGAATTTAGAATGCATGCATAAGTTATTCAAAGGAAGGTTGTAGGGTTTATTTGCATAAATCACCCTTTTTGGTTTAAATAGTTACACTAAGTTTCAAGGCACATTTTCATTACATAACTAAAATCAGATTTAAAATTGATCATTTTATAGTGGATAACCTCCATATGAAACATGGTGAAGGATACCCTCCTATCACAAGGCTACAGCCCAAATTTACCACAAGGATTAACCATCCTCAAATCATGTCCAAAGTTATTTTAAAACCAAAAACAAATCTAACTTAGAGTGGCTTTGCTCGGCATGTCCATGGCCGTGGACACGGCTATTGAATAGATTTACACTCTGCGGAGGTGGTACAACTTTACCCACACGAGATAATTTGCAGTTATGTCGGCCAATACACACTTCCTTAGGTGTGTGACTAGGCAATTATCACAAGGCGTTTCAATGCATTACCTCAATACCAATATGCGCTAAGGTTTCACTTCCATTAGGCTAACCACCTGCTGGAAACCCCCTCTTGCGCCAAGTGGGAATAAAGTCTAACCGACACCCACACAACAAAAATGGCATAAACAATACTGAGGTAATACAAATTATTAAGCCCGGTTACGCCCATACTGAGAACATGTGGTAGTCGGTGGAGCTTTTGCAAGATGCGGCTCAAAGGCGGTCCTTAATCTACTTGGGCAACTTTCAATAAAAACCACAGGTCTCGATCCTAACTCAGACAGGCCCGTGCATAAACTGCACCCACCAACGGTCCATGTTTGCCCAAGTATAAACCATTTTCTTTTATTTTTATAATTTTCAAAGACATTTGCAAAAGTCCACCATGACAAAGCAATGTCATAGGCTTTTTATCAATTTATGAAATTTTGGCTAAATTCTCCCAAAGTCAAATATTTCATGGTCTAAGCATTTGCTATGCATATATTTATTTTAAATTCATTTGACTAAGGTTACAAGGAATTGATAATACAACAATCAAATTTGGCTATACAAAGGAATTGGAATAATTAAATATTTAAAGCAGAATTTAAAATAATTAAATACAATTATGCATGCAATAATAATTTAAAGCAGAAATTAAATAATTTTAAATATTGGGGCAAAATGGTCAATGGTGTAACTTGCCTTGCTCAAATTCCTGTATTCTACTTCTTCAATAGGGTCAAGCTCTCCTGAGTCGTCAAAATCTAAGCGAAAATATTCCAAATTCAAGCAGAATACAAATGAACACAAATAAATTCAAATGAAAATTCAAATTAATTCCAAATTAAATAATTTTGGTTTAGTTAGCTAGATCTTGATTTTATACAAATTTAGAAATTTGAATCACCTAAATCGGAGTTTGTATGAAGAAATACGAGCTCTGGAAGTTTAAAACCTAAATTAAATCCTAAAATCAAATTTCCGAATTTTCGAATTAAATTTCTAAAGGAAATTATCTTTATTGCGCCACCGACGTCAGTGATCTTGTGCGAGGCCGACAAGTGGGCCCGCAGTATGGATGAGTCCACAATGGCGCAAAGTCCACGGTGGACTCGGTGCACGCAATCTGAAGAGGCGGTGTCTTGGCGCAGCAGCGCTTCGCTTGCGCACCACGCTGGCGCCGACTTAGCCGCCACGCACGCAGCGGTGAGGTGGCGCGAGGTGGTGACCACGTCGGCCGGAGAGGGAGGCGCTTCGAGGCCGAGGGTGCCGCGATTAGCGGCGAGCTCCGGTGAGGTGCACAAAATATTCGGAGGTGATCTTGAGTGCGATCGCTACTGGCGGCGAGGGCGTGGCGGAAGATGGTCGGCGGGCGAGAGGCGGCGGTGTGGTTCGGCCGTTGGCGGCGAAGAAGCTCGGCGACGTTAGTGCGGAGGTGCGCACTAGGTTCGCGATCTTGGCGGCCGGCTGGTGCGGTCGAGCGGTCGGAGGTTCACCGTGGCGGCGCTAGAGGCGTGAGCACAGCTCGGCCGGCGAGAGAGAAGAGCCAAATGCGCGGCGGCGGGAGCGAGGAGGTGTGGAGAGTTGGGGCAAAAGCTTGAGGAGTAGAGCGCACCGGTGCTCCCTTTATAGAGCGAGGCGAGGCCGAGATGGAGATCGTGGGCGAGGTGGCAACGGCCGTTTGCGGAGGTGAGGCGGTGGTGTTACAAATGAGTTTTAAAGCGAGTAAAGCGGAGCGAGCGCGGTGGAACGGCGCTTTCATTGCGCGTGATGGCGAGAGAAATGGGGAGGAATCACGGGCTTGATGAGCTCGAGCGGCTGTAATGGCGGCGAGAGAGACGGACGCGCGGAGAAGACGAGCGCGAGGAAGACGACGCTGTGCAGGCGGGTCCCACCTGACAGCGAGACAGAGAGAGGGAGAGAGGGCGCGGGCGGATTGATGTCAGCCGTCCGATTTTGATCGGACGGCCCGTGTTACTTGCGCGCGGGGAGAGTTGGGCCAAGACAGCGCCTGATCTTTGGGCTTCGCCCGATCTCATGTGAAGAATTTTAAATTCTTTTTCAATTGATTTAATTCCAGAAATTCAAATAGGCTTTAGAAAATAGTAAATGAAGTCCCAAAATTTTGAGAAAATTCACAGAAATTCTATGAGGCATTCTAGACTTAAATAAAATAATTCCAACTTTTAGTTGGTAATAGATTTTGCACATAAATTCTTTTAGCCTTAATATACTTTAGGGAAAAGCTTTTAAAATTTCCAGAAAATCCACAAAAATTATTGATGTTTTATTTTCAACTGAAATTGAAATTTTGGGCTGTTACAAACCTACCCCCCTTAAAGGGAATCTCGACCAGAGATTGGACTTAGTCGACAAAAGGTAGGGATACTCGGCTCTCAAAACTTCTTCTCGCTCCCAGGTAGCTTCTTCTTCTGAATGATTGCTCCACTGAACCTTACAAGAACGAATGACTTTGCTTCTGGTGACGCGTTCTGCCACATCGAGAATCTTGATTGGTTGTTCCACATAGGTGAGATCTTCCTGAAGATCGATGCTCTCGAGCGGTGTTTCTTCTGTTGGTACTCGAGACATTTCTTTAATCGGGATACATGGAAGACATTGTGAGCAGTGACAGAGATCTTTGGTAGTTCCAAGCGATAAGCAACTTCACCTCTTTTTGCCAAAATCTTATAGGGTCCGACAAATCTGGGTGCGAGTTTTCCTTTAGTCTGAAATCTCTTCACTTCTCGGAGTGGAGTTACCCTGAGATAGACAAAATCTCCCATCTCGAAGGATAGTTCTCTCCGACGATTATCGGCATAACTCTTTTGTCGGGTTTGAGCTACTTTCAGACGTTCTCTTATTGCTTTTACCTTACTTTGACTTCTTTTATCAATTCAGTCCAAGAATTGGTGTTCTCCTACTTGATCCCAAAGGAGAGGGTTCTACACTTTCTACCATACAATGCTTCAAATGGCGACATCTGTAGGCTAGCTTGAAAGTTTGTTGTTGTAGGAAAATTCGCATAGGGCAAATTCTTATCCCACTTCTTCCATAATCTATAGCACAAGCTCGAAGCATGTCTTCTAGGACTGATTTACGTTCTCACCGCCATCTGTTTGGGGATGATATCTTTGTCTTTGAAGTTGAGTCTGTTCCTAAAGCTTCATGTAGACTCGCCAAAATTTTGAAGTGAGCTGCGAACCTCATCGGACACAATTTTCTTGGGTATACCATGTAGACAGACGATCCTCGCCATGTACAATTACGCTAACTTATTGCTTCGTAAGTGGTCTTGATGGAATAAAATGAGCCACTTTTGTTAATCGGTCAATTATCACCCAAATGGAATCACAACTGATTGGGTCCTAGGTAGTCCGGTGATAAAATCCATACCAATCTCCTCCCATTTCCACTCGGGAATTGGTAATGGTTGTAACAATCCGGCGTCTCTCGATGTTACGCTTAACACGCCGACATACATCTGGCGTGCAACAAACTCAGCGATCTCTCGCTTCATACTAACCCACCAATACTTTTCCTTGGATCTGGTACATCTTGGTACTCCGGGATGGATAGAGTAAGGTGATTCATGAGCTTCTTTCGAATCGGTTATGCGGTTTCATGATGTTTAGGTACACGATCGGTTGCCAAACCATACCGTGCCTGCTCGCTTGAGAAAATCACGGGCTTTGCCTCTTCTCATGTTTTTCATGATTTCTTTGATGTCTTCGTCTTCTAGCCGTTTTCTCGATCGACTTTGTATGGTTGGTTGGACTTCCACCGTGTTGATCTGACTGGATGACAATTTCAGTTCGGATGCTTTAGTTCTTCATACAACTCGGTTGATTTTCTTGAACTAACACCGTGTTGCGAGATGCTTTCCTACTCGAGCATCTGCTACCACGTTAGCTTTACGGGTGATAATGAATTCCAAGGTCATAATCCTTTATCGGCTCTAACCATCTTCTTTGCACGAGATTAAGATCTAACGGGTGAAGATATATTTCAAACTCTTATGATCTGTGAAAATCTCACAATGATTACCAATGAGATAATGCCGCTTGATTTTCAAAGCATGCACAATTGTTGCTAACTCTAAATCATGAGTTGGATAATTTCCTTCATGTGGCCTTAATCGACGAGATGCATAAGCCACAACCTTTCCTTCTGCATCAAGACATCCTAGCCCTCAAGGGATCGTCCGTAAAACTTCAAAATCCTTACGTATATCCGTAAAACTAGCACTGGTGCAGAGACTAGTCTTTTCTTCAGCTCTTGAAAACTATGTTCACAAGCACTTGTCCATTCAAATTTCTTTTCCTTCTTCAGAAGTTGAGTCATGGGTTTGGCGATCTTGGAGAAACTTTCAATGAATCTGCGGTAGTACCCACTAATCAGAAAACTTCTCATACGTGATGGACTTGGGTTGCTTCCAATCCATTACAGCTTCAACCTTTGAGGGGTCTACTGCAACTCCTCCTGCTGACACAATGTGTCCAAGAAAAGCCACTTGATGAGCCAAAATTCACTTTTCTTTGAGTTTGGCATAAAGTTGGTGTTCTCGAAGTTTGTCCAAAATAATTCTGAGATGTTTTTCATGCTCTTCCATATCTCTTGAGTAGATGAGAATATCATCTATGAATACCACCACAAACTTATCCAAGAATTCTATGAACACTTTGTTCATCATATTCATGAAATAAGCGAGGGCATTTGTTAGTCCAAATGACATCACTTTGTGAACTCGCATGATCCATATCCGTGGTGAAGGTCGTCTTGAATATCTTCCGGTCGATTTTTAATCGATGGTAGCGACCTCAAATCAATCTTGGAGAAAACACTGCTCCTTTAAGTTGATCAAGCAGATCATCTATCCTAGGTAACAGTACTTGTTTTTGATTGTTACCTCGTTGAGTGATCTATAGTCCACACACATTCTCATACTATTGTCTTTCTTTTGACAAATAGTCTTTGAGCTCCCAAGGCGATGAACTTCGGTTGAATGTAACCTTTACTCTGTAGTTCTTGATCGCTTCTTCAACTCTGCTAGATCATTTGCCAAGATTCTCGTAGGGTCGCTTCAAAATTGGGCGATCCACGGACTAAGTCAATTAAGAACATTATGTCCCTGGTCGGTGGCATACTGTAAGTCCTCCTAAAAACATCTGGATATTCTTGTACCACGGTATATCTTCCATTTCACTTCCTTTAAAGCTGGTCAAGATAGGACTTCTTTCCGTAGAAGTCTTGGGTTGGAACTCTCTTGAAATCCCTTGTTCATTGGTGAGGTTGATAGATCTACTAGCACAATCTATCCTCGCCTCGATTTTTGGCAAGACAGCCCATTCCAAGAATTACGTCCAATCCTTGCGAACGCAGGACTATTAAGTTGGCCGAGAAAGTTACTCGAGATTTCAAAGGTAAGATTTGGACAGAATAAACTAGCCCTCATTTACGAGCCCGGAATGGATTAACATGGGCTTAACTAAGGGGAGGTAGATAACCCATATTTTTCCACAAACTTATTTGACACAAAAGAATGCGAAGCTCGGAATCAAATAAAACCGATCTTTGATCTTGAGTTGACAAGGAACGTACCAAGAACAACATCTGGTGCTGCATAGGCTTCCTCTGCGGTGACGTGATTCACACGTCCCTTCATGAACTGACCAGCTGGTCTTGAGGGACCGCCGGAGACTGAAACTCCGGGAGTTGGCTTGACGGGGGTGGCAGTCTGCTGCTTCTTGGGACACTTATTGGCATAGTGACCCAACTCGTTGCAGTGAAAGCAAGTGATTCTCGCCGTGGAAATAGTCAGCCTCACTGAATCGACCTCCGCATGAACTACTACGGAATCCGGAAGTATTTGGGCGCGGAACTGGAGCTGGAACTCTCGGTGTAGTAGTCTGGAATCTCCCACGCTGAGGTGGCTGAGACTGAGAGAAACGAGGCTTGGGTAGTCCTCCCGAGTTAAACTTCTGAGCTGCCATCCTCCGCTTGCGATTCTCCATTTCCTGATGTTTGCCTTCCTGGCGTATGGCCTTATTTACCAACTGCTGAAAGTCGGTAAAATCCTGAGAAATCAAACGAACAGAGAGTTCGTCGTTCAACCCTTCCAGAAATCGCTCTTGCCTGTCTTCATCTCTGGCTACATCCTCAGGGGCATATCGAGCAAGTTGGTTAAACTTATGCAGATACTCGCCGACTGAACGGTTTCCTTGGCGAGCGAGCGAAACTCCTTCTTTTTCAAGGTAATCATGCCAGATGGAATGTGAGATCGACGGAAAGCTTGCATGAACTCATCCCAAGTGATTTCTTGGGCATTAGCATGAGACATGCTGAAATTATCCCACCATTCTGATGCGGGACCCATCAATTGATGAGAGGCAAACAAAACTCTCTCACGATCTGTGCATTGAGCAATATCCAACTTCTTTCCAATGACCACGAGCCAATCATCTGCGCCCATGGGTTCCGTGCTACTAGAAAACGTTGGCGGGCGATCCTCATGAACTCGACAAAGTTACTCTTGCGGGAGGTGGAGGAGCATGATAGGTCACGACGCTTGGGTATTCTCGATTCTTTGTGAAGGGATCGGCTAGCAACTCAATCGATGAGTCGATTGGCCATCATTTGGCGCCAGTCAGGAGCTTCAGTTGGAGGAGGTGGTGGCTGTTGAACTGGGTTTTCTTGATATTCGGCATTCTCATTTCCTTGCCCTCTAGCACTGACACTTCCGGTGCGGGTGGTCACCATCTTATGAACTCTTCATAGATTAGACAAGAGAGACAAGAATTATAAGAGTATAGATCTAAAATAGCCCAAATTCAACAAACACAAGACAAGAACATTTCAGCAAAATAATTTATTTTTATTTTATTAATTCATTATGGCTACTACAAAGGTTTGGTAGCTCATAATTCCGCAACAAAAGGAAAATTTTAAGTCCAATTCTATGGTGTTATTGGGGTATAATCGGCTCACTAGAACTAGCCTCGCCTTCCTTGTAGGAGGCCGCTTATTTTCTGCGAGCTTCAACTTTTCTTACGCATCTTGTAATTTCACTTGCGGGAGAGACACTCATCTAGTGTATTCCGTAGGCATAATCCATGGCTCGGCGATCCACGATGAGTGAGATCGGGGCGGTCTTCATCTCTAGTTGAGCGAAAAGCACTTTGTCATGCCGGGTTGGGATGTGCATTGGGTAATAGTGGAACCCGGTGCCGTTGAGGCGATGATCGTAGATGTAGCGAAGTCTGCGGGTTGCTTCCTGGTCGCATCTGGATGCCTTGGCGAAGGTGTCTCGTCGCATTGGGGCATCGAAGACGTGGAAGTGCGTGTTCGGCGATAGATTGGAGTAGAGGAGCACCTCTACTCTCCACCGTTCTGATTTCCCACCTTATACTTGTATCCTTGATACGTCGGTCTTTCTTCAAAGTCCAAGTGTTTGCATCATCTTCCGAGAATGGCGCCCAATGACCAAAAAGACTCCATGGGAAATGGCATTCTAACTTGACCATCTACAATTTTTGAAAAGGAGATGAGTTAGTAAATAATTTTTCAAGAGAAAAGTTGAGAAATGACTCGAGAAGACCAAGTTATTTTTAATTTTCAAATAAATCCTTAAGGGTTTGATTTCCTTCTAGGTCACGACCTACGATCGATATGGCTCGATACCACTTTTGTCGAACCCGGAACGAAGGATCCGAATTCTCTGTGTTCATACACTAGTCCAGATTTCCGGTGTACACAATCACAAAATGTTATCACAAACATATCCAAAGTGTATATTTAATAAGCATAGAGTTTATTACAAGCGGGCCTAAGCCAAATAAAATATTAGCGGAAGCAAAATATAATGGTAAGCCACACGATCGCCACAGTAATCGTGCGGAGGTCGCCGCCTAATCGTCCCGCTCCTCACCTTCGGATAGCAGTCTTCTCTGAATAATAATATTCAGCAGAGAGTGAGCACTACAAGCGTGCTCGCAAATTACACCCAATACTGAAATTTAGAATGCATGCATAAGTTATTCAAAGGAAGGTTGTAGGGTTTATTTGCATAAATCACCCTTTTGGTTTAAATAGTTACACTAAGTTTCAAGGCACATTTTCATTACATAACTAAAATCGATTTAAAATTGATCATTTTATAGTGGATAACCTCCATATGAAACATGGTGAAGGATACCCTCCTATCACAAGGCTACCCGCCTAAATTTACCACAAGGATTAACCATCCTCAAATCATGTCCAAAGTTATTTTAAAACCAAAAACAAATCTAACTTAGAGTGGCTTTGCTCAAGATGTCCATGACCGTGGACACGGCTATTCAATAGATTTACACTCTGCAGAGGTGGTACAACTTTACCCACACGAGATAATTTGCAGTTATGTCGGCCAATACACACTTCCTTAGGTGTGTGACTAGGCAATTATCACAAGGCGTTTCAATGCATTACCTCAATACCAATATGCCCGCTAAGGTTTCACTTCCATTAGGCTAACCACTGCTGAAACCCCTCTTGCGCCAAGTGGGAATAAAGTCTAACCGACACCCACACAACAAAAATGGCATAAACAATACGAGGTAATACAAATTATTAAGCCCAGGTTACGCCCATACTGAGAACATGTGGTAGTACGGTGGAGCTTTTGCAAGATGCGGCTCAAAGGCGGTCCTTAATCTACTTGGGCAACTTTCAATAAAAACCACAGGTCTCGATCCTAACTGTGACAGGCAGTGCATAAACTGCACCCACCAACGGTCCATGTTTGCCCAAGTATAAACCATTTTCTTTTATTTTATAATTTTCAAAGACATTTGCAAAAGTCCACCATGACAAAGCAATGTCATAGGCTTTTATCAATTTATGAAATTTTGGCTAAATTCTCCCAAAGTCAAATATTTCATGGTCTAAGCATTTGCTATGCATATATTTATTTTAAATTCATTTGACTAAGGTTACAAGGAATTGATAATACAACAATCAAATTTGGCTATACAAAGGAATTGGAATAATTAAATATTTAAAACAGAATTTAAAATAATTAAATACAATTATGCATGCAATAATAATTTAAAGCAGAAAATTAAATAATTTTAAATATTGGGGCAAAATGGTCAATGGTGTAACTTGCCTTGCTCAAATTCCTGGTATTCTACTTCTTCAATAGGGTCAAGCTCTCCTGAGTCGTCAAAATCTATCTGTGAAAATATTCCAAATTCAAGCAGAATACAAATGAACACAAATAAATTCAAATGAAAATTCAAATTAATTCCAAACTAAATAATTTTGGTTTAGTTAGCTAGATCTTGATTTTATACAAATTTAGAAATTTGAATCACCTAAATCGGAGTTTGTATGAAGAAATACGAGCTCCTGGAAGTTTAAAACCTAAATTAAATCCTAAAATCAGAATTTCCGAATTTTCCAATTAAATTTCTAAAGGAAATTATCTTTATTGCGCCACCGACGTCAGCGATCTTGTGCAATCGAGATCGACAAGTGGGCCCGCATGAGTATGGATCGAGTCCACGCGAGGCGCAAGTCCACGGTGGACTCGGTGCACGCAATGATCTGAAGAAGCGGTTGTCTTTGGCGCTTGTATTCTTATTGCAGCACCACGCTGGCGCCGACTTAGCCGCCACGCACGCCGAAAACGTGAGTGTGGCGCTGAGGTGGTGACCACGTCGGCGCCGGAGAGGGAGGCGCTTCGAACCGAGGGTACCGGCGATTAGCGGCGCGGCGAGCTCCGTGAGGTGCACAAAATATTCGGAGGTGATCTTGAGTGCGATCGCTACTGGCGACGCGAGGGCGTGGCGGAAGATGGTCGGCGACGGCGAGAGCGGCGGTGTGGTTCGATCGTTGGCGGCGAAGAAGCTCGGCGACGCCCGAGGGTGCGGAGTGCGCGCACTAGGTTCGCGATCTTGGCGGCCGGTGGTGCGGTCGAGGCGGCGGAGGTTCACCGGTGCGGCGCTAGAGGCAATGAAGCACACTCGGCGGCGAGAGAAGAGCCAAATGCGCGATCGGGAGCGAGGAGGTGTGGAGAGTTGGGGCAAAAGCTTGAGGAGTAGAGGCGCACCGGTGCTCCCTTTATAGGCGAGGGCGAGGCCGGAGATGGAGATCGTGGGCGAGGTGGCAACGGCCGTTATGAGGTGAGGGCGGCGGTGTTACAAATGAGTTTTAAGGCGAGTAAAGCCGGGAACGAACGCGGTGGGAATGGCCGCTTTCATTGCGCGTGATGGCGAGAGAAATGGGGAAGGGAATCACGGGCTTGATGAGCTCCAGGCGAGCTGTAATGGCGGCGAGAGCGACGGACGCGCGGAGAAGACGAGCGCGAGGAAGACGACGCTGTGCAGGCGGGCCCCACCTGACAGCGAGACAGAGAGAGGGAGAGAGGGCGCGGGCGGATTGATGTCGGCCGTCCGATTTTGATCGGACGGCCCGTGTTACTGCAGCGGGAGAGTTGGGCGAGAGCGCCAAATCTTTGGCTTCGCCCCGATCAGAAAGCAGAATTTTAAATTCTTTTTCAATTGATTTAATTCCAGAAATTCAAATAGGCTTTAGAAAATAGTAAATGAAGTCCAAAAATTTTGAGAAAATTCACAGAAATTCTATGAGGCATTCTGGACTTAAATAAAATAATTCCAACTTTTAGTTGGTAATAGATTTTGCACATAAATTCTTTTAGCCTTAATATACTTTAGGGAAAAGCTTTTAAAATTTCCAGAAAATCCACAAAAATTATTGATGTTTTATTTTCAACTGAAATTGAAATTTTGGGCTGTTACAGAGGGTGTTCCAAATCTCGTGCGCAGTCTCAAGATTACAAATACGATCATACTCCTGTCTACCAAGTCCACCATATAAGAGGTTCTTTGCCTTATTGTTGTAGCCAAGAGGGCTGTTGAAGCCGGCGTAACAACTTCGGGAAGAACGAGCGGGGCTCAAACAACCTCCCATATAGCTTGTCCTTCGCTCTCAAGGAAGACTCGCATGCGATTCTTCCAATAGGCATAGTCGTGTCCATCGAAGATATGCGGCTTGGTGGAGTACTTATCCATCGCCAAGTTCAGTGACCGGTTAAGATCAAGATTGAACTAACCGGGCTCTAATACCACTTGTTGGACCGAAAAGGCGACTAGAGGAGGGGGGTGAATAGGAGCACGCTAACTTTTTCAACCAAGATTAGATTCAATACAAATTTCACTCCAATAGCTATGGAAGCTATGAAGATCAATATACTAGTACAGCGGAAGACTAGTATTGAATCCAATCTAAACCCCAAAGCAAAACAACCAAAATCAATACGGGGTAAAATTCTAAGTGTTGGGCGGTCTGACCTCTGTGTTAATGGCGGTCGGACCGGTCACCTTGGGCGGTCTGACCTCCAGTCTGATGAACAGTAAAAATAGCCCAAAAAACGAAGTTGCAAATATATGTAATTTTTGATCTACAACTCCAAACTTGATGAAACTTGGAACACACCTTCTCTAGGATGTCAGGAACCTATTCCAATCGAAGATCATGAAGATCCTTGGAAAATTTACGACCTTTTTCAGTTTGAGAGGAGGATAGTTCAAAGCCGAGTCAAAATGAAAATTAGATCCAAAACTTGCTCGTGGGTGATTGATGATCAAGATGATCCTAGATGTGTTCCCACATGTCACAGCAAGCTAGATCATGTGAAAAAATCAATCACAAACTCACGAATCAAAGAAAGACTCAAAATCACCAAATAGAGAGAAGAAAGGCAAAGAGACACATCTTTGAGCAAACTTTCTTTGGATTGATTTGATAGTGTTTGGGTTTACAGCTACTCCATCAATAGAGGACAAAGCTCACTCCAAGAGCACGAAATCAAATCAAAACTCTCTAGAACCATAACCTCCACTAATCCTCTCCCTAAGCAAAAATAGGGTTTCAACAATAATGAAAGGGTTGAAGGGGTGTAACATCCCAATTTTCAGAGCTTTAAAAATCTTTTAAACAATGGTATTAAGAGAATTCACCATTTGGATTTATTTGAATTTTAATTTAAAAAGCTTAATATGGACTTTAAGGATAAACCGATTTAATGAGCTTAATCCCAACATTAACAATTGCCAAAATTATTTTATTTAGATTCCATATGCTTGGTTATATTTTACAGAATTTTCTAGAATTTTTCCAAGATCATTTGCTATTTTCCATTGCTTATTTGAATTTCTGCTATTTTCTAAAAACGAAAAACTAATTTAAATCTCCAAACAGTCGTTGGGCCGAATCTCTCCGGCCCAACACTGCTCATCTGGCCCATCTCTCCGTAGCCGTCCGATCGGGACTGGACGGCGATCTCGCCCACGCGCGCGCGCCTCGCCTCCCCGTCTCACTGCCCGGTGGACCCCACCGCCTTCGTCCTCGCCGCCTTCTTCTCCCAGCGGACGCTGCATACAAGAATCGCTTATTGACGGTCAGCCGCCGAAGCCTACCGGCGCCTCAACCTCCCGTTCCCTCCGGACGTGCGCGCGAGACTCGCGCCTCCTCCGCACGACCTCCACGTCTTCTCCTCTCCTCGCGACGCGCGGCGCCTGCCGCAACCGCCGCCACGACCTCCACGCCGCCACGCCGCCGGACCTCCCGGGCCCTATAAAGGAGAGCCCCGGCGCCGCGTCACCCATCCCGGCCGCCACCCACTCTCTCTCGCCTGTGCTCGCCGGAATCGCGAATTCCCGCCGCCGACACCGAGGGCTTGAGCTTCGATTGCGCCCCCGCTGTCCTCGCTGCCGCCACCGCCACCGTTGGATTCCCGTGACGCCGCTGGCCGGTGCTCACCTCGCCGCCGGAGGAGCCTCTAACGCCGCCGCCGTCGAGCCCGCACCACCTCCTCGCCAAAGCCTCGCCACGGCCGCCGCTGCCCCGAGCACCGGGAGCACACCCTAGGTTCGCATTTGCGCCTCTACCCGCCGGTACCACCCACCTTCACCGGAGTGGCGCTGTCACGAACCCTTGGTTCCGTCGCGCGCCGCCCCGCCGCCGCCCACGCCACCTCCACTCACCGTTTCGCCTCGTGGCGCATGCGTGGCGACCACGTGGCGCCGTGTCGGCGCCGCGCGCGCGCACGCGCGCCACGCCAGCACCGGTTCAACTCCAGAGGGCTCGGTGGACTTAGTCCACCGTGAGCCGGGTCACTGACATGTGGGCCCCACATGTCAGTTAATTCTTTAATTCTTTTAATTTCCGGAAAATCCTTCGCTGACGTCATGCTTGCGCAATAATCTGATTTTTCTATTGAAAATAATTGAATTCCAATAAATCCTATTTTTAGGGTTTTTCTTTGTTTCAAACTTTGAAACCTCATAACTTTTGCATCCTAACTCCAAATCCATCCATTCAAATTTCTAAATTTGTATAAAATCAAGATCTATTTATTGGAGATTTTTAATTATTTTTATCAGAGTTATTTACTTCTGTTATTTATTTTCTTGTTGTTGCTTCGTTACGGGTAGACTTCGACGATACTTCTGGAAGGTTTGAGGAAGAAGGAGCTTTCCAAGATCAAGACCAGCACTTGAACCTATTCCAAGGCAAGCTATACCCTTGACCATTTTGCTTCCCAGTATTATAAAAGTATTTTAATTCAAATTATCGCATCTTAATTTTAAGTATTTATTTAAAAGCTTTTGGGCATGAGTTAATCCTACATTGTTATGCCATCCTTGTTAATTGCTATGTCCTGATTCCTTGTCACCTTAGTTGGTATTTAGTTGGTAATATGGTAGCACCAACGTGGGTTGGTTAGATGCGTATTAGATTGCTTAGCCATGCCACTAATCACTTGTCATGTATATCTTTGTTATAAATTGACTAAGTGAATATGAGACTGTGTGAACAAACTGTGTGTACTATGTGTCTTTGTGGCATATGTTGCACTTAAATCAACCAGGGTGGTAAAAGGATTTGGACTGAGGCAAGGGGTGGATACTGTGTGAAAGGGTGGACTGTGTGGATCGTGTGAATAATATTAACTGTGTGTCTATGTGGTTTGGTTAGTGGAAGTCTTGCCTTGGTCAATTAAGGACCTCACCATGTGCGCCATTGAACCGAGCTTCTGTCGACCACATGCCTGCTTTAAGACGGGCCTAGCATAGTAAGATAAGGTATCTGAATTGCTTTGTTATGCTTAGTGTTAGCTACACTAAGTGTATCTTGTGGGTAAAGTGTACAAACCTCTGCAGAGTGTAACTTAATCTATTCGAATAGCCGCGTCCTCGGTTATGGACATGCTCGGGAATTTCACACTAGGGGTAGATGTTTTCATAAAGCGTGTGGGAAGGGAGCTATGTGATTAAATCATCTAGCTATGTGAATAACTTTGTTAGGGTCAGTGTGTGTCTTTGTGAAATAACTTGTTAAGATTATTATTGTCTATTGGTTTTACTGCTTTCAATCTATGAAATTGTATTAAATTGCAAAGGTTGCATTTATGCAAAAGAGCCACAAAATGCCTTTCCTTGTAAAAAGCCCGATATATACATTTTGCATCTACGTGGTGTGGCTTATAGAGTGCGGTGTGTACTCACGCTTGTTTTGACGAATCAAGCGGAGGAGGAGTCTTCACCAAAGATTTGAGGACGAGTACATCGAAGGTGCTTAATCGTGAGGTCTTGATCCCACGGTTGCTGTGGTGAATCGATGGGGTGCCACTACCTTTTCGCTTCACTGCCGCTTATTTTCTCTGTTAGCCTGCGTGGCTCAAGAATTGTAACTCGACCTTAAGGTCAAAACCATTATTTATTAATCAAAGTTATTCGCTTATGTTACTATTCGCTTGTATGGATCGACTTCCATCTTTGTTAACACTTTGTGTGCACTAGCGTGATCTCGGCTAGTGCATTAAACACTGAGGGTCCTGAATCGTAATTTTGGGTCCCGACAAAAGTGGTATCGAGCCATCTTGATCGTAGGTCTAGACCTTAGTTAGATTGGCGCTCGAGTGTTCAAATTATTTTCTAAAAGAAAATTAACTTGCAAGACTAAATGAATTGCTTAACTCCTCTTATATCTCTCTTAACTCATCTATTGCTATAACTTCTTTACTCTCCCATTGTTTTAACATGGTTCCTACCTCCCGTCTGCCTTGACAGATGCCTTACCTTCGACCTTCTGAGATAGCAACGAGGACTTGCCGCAGAGTGGAAGTCGCTGCGCACACTTGAGGCTTCGATCGCCTGATGTACCGTGGCGGTGAGTACATGGTCAACTGACGGATCGTGGTATAGTCTGCCACCGACAATCTATGCCAGAGGAACACTAGAGGCAACCGACCTTTGTACATCTCGGTCGGAGGATCACCTTCACACAAGGAATCCAGAGTCGCCACGACCGCCATGCTCCGAGTCCGCCACATTTACGCCAAGAATCGCCACACACCGCTTTTCCGCTATCATCCCGAGTTGCTTCAGGGAGACATCTGCGCGCTTCCGTCTACAAACGGAGAAGGCCATGCCACGTGGTGCATCTTGCACGTTCCACACCGCCAGAGGAGTCGCTGGAGATGGCCGCCACCGAGCCGAGGTGCGCCTATCGCCCCGGAGGAAGCCGAGAAAGGATCGCCGACTAGAGCAAGCTCTCTACGGTCAAGATGAGCTCAAGATGATCAAAAGGAAGATCCTAAGAGCCGTAAGAAGCCGAGGAAGACCCAGAGGAGATTCTAGAGGATCCATGAGGTTGCACACCGGAGGAGCCACCAGACTGCACCTAGCACGCATGCTCCTACTGCACCAGTCCCGGGGCATCAGAATCAGTTCGCGACGATGCCAGCTAACTCCAGAGTCTACACCAGGCAGGAGCGTCGCCGTGGATTTTGAGGCTTTCTCGAGTAGTTCGCCTAAGTCCAGCTTTAGTCGCTTAGCCGCTTCCTTTTCGTAGTCGCCTTTAGGCGGTAGCTTGTGTGCTTAGGTTCGCTTCTTTTCCTGTGCAAGTATGAGCAAAGGCCCTTAGGCATTTGTTGCGACCATGCTATTAAATTATTAATGAA
Organism: Hsuehochloa calcarea; assembly: GCA_036346395.1. Lineage (NCBI taxonomy): Eukaryota > Viridiplantae > Streptophyta > Magnoliopsida > Poales > Poaceae > Hsuehochloa > Hsuehochloa calcarea. The sequence goes on from CM070606.1 coordinate 5,427,811, forward strand.
GATTATTTCGCTCAAGTTTCTTGAGTGTGTTTGTTGGGTTTAATCTATCCCTATCTAGTTCTTAACTCACCTTGTGCTCTCTACCTTATCTAACCCATGGAACCTCACCAGATGGTTCGGACTCGCCATACCACGCAAGTGGAGCCAGAGCCCAAGGATCAAGGCAATGAGCAAACCACTACGGAGCAGACCACCCCAAGCACCTCCTATTGACTTACGAACTTTGGAGCCTTCATGGCGGCCTGACAGACGCAGATGATGTACACCATGATGAACCGATGCGTGCCATGAACAACAACAACAACCACAACCATCATCGGGAGGAGCCCCAGTTGCTCATAGTCATCGTGGACCATCCAAATTGGTCAATTCATGAGGACCCGCCCACCAACTTTCTCCTGACATGTCTCGCCAAGAGAAGTCGGCGATTGGCTTCGCGTGATTGAGAGGAAGCTGTTGATCACCCAATGCAGCGATCATGAGAAGGTTTTGTATGCCACCCATCGATGGAGGGCATAGGCTGCGAGTGGTGGAAAACTTCGCGCGCCGCATGGAGCACCGCAGAATATCACCTGGGAAGAGTTCTCCGCAGCTTTTCGCCAGTATCATGTACCTGAAGGCATTATGGATCTGAAGAAGGACGAGTTCCGCGCTCTCAAGCAAGGGGGTATGTCAGTGACTGACTACCTGAACAAGTTTTCTCAGCTAGCTCGCTATGCTCCAGAAGACGTCGCTACTGACAGGTCTCGCCAGAGTCGATTCTTGAAGGGTCTGAACTCAGGACTACAAGTCAATCTGCTTGCCCACACCTTCCCAGATTTCCAGGAGCTGATTAACAAGGCGTTGGTTATGGAGGACAAACGCAAGGAGCTGGAGGATTACCGCAAGCGTAGGATGATTCAGCAGGGAAGCCACCAGCCACAACAGCAGAGGGCAAGGATAGTGCCACAAAGAGCTTTAATCGCTTCCGCCACGAGTTCTTTCAACACACGCACCGCCTTCAAACCTCGCCCTTTTGTTCAAGATTCTCGTAACCCTACACCACCAACCCCACCCCAGAAACAACAATCGCCGAATGAACCAAGAGTGTGTTACCATTGCCGTCGGCCGGGGCATTTCGCTAACCAGTGTCCTCAAAAGGGAACTATCACTCCAGTTCGCTTCAACCTTGGAGCAACACCTGCCAAGACCCCAGTGCAGAACAACCAAGGAGTTTCTCAGGGAACCAGTCAACCAGGAGGAGCGCCTCAGTCAGTGGTCAGAGGTCGTGTTAATCACGTCACTTTGGAAGGAGCCCAGAAGCACCGTGGTTGTACCGGTAAGTTCCTAGTAAATTCATAGACTGCCTGCTCGCTTGATTACGAGCTTCGCATTCGCTTGTTTACGGAGTTTTTGCAACCAAGAATAAATTGGAAGTTATGCACCTTAAGCGTACTCTGCCGGTCCACCACCGAGCAGAGTTAAGTTCTAATATGGGTTGTTTAGGGCTAAGTTACTCATAGCCGGAGTTGAGTTTCTAGCTAACTTTGGTTATTCTAGACACCCAAACCATAGATGTCATCCTTGGCATGGATTGGTTAACCAAGCACAAAGCCGTGCTAGATTGTGGCCGAAGAGCCGTTACAATTGAGGATACCAAAGGAAACAAAGTGGAGTTTCTATCTACCTCAGTACGTAATGGACATCTGCTAGTCAATAGCCCGAAGACCGTCTCGTTGGAAGATGTGCGGTCGTCAAAGAGTATCCGATGTGTTTCGGAAGAGTTACCAGAATGCCACCGATCGTGACATCGAGTTTGTCATTGATCTAGTGCCAGGGACAGCACCACTCTCGAAGAGACCTTATCGGATGCCAGCCGATGAGCTAGTAGAAATGAAGAAGCAAGTAGAAGAACTTTTGGAGAAAGGCTTTGTGAGGCCTAGTTCGTCGCCTTGGGGAGCGCCAGTTTTGTTCGTCAAAAAGAAGGATGGAAGCATGAGAATGTGCATCGACTACCGGTCTCTCAATGAAGTCACTATTAAGAATAAGTATCCATTACCCCGAATAGACGATCTGTTTGATCAAATGAAAGGAGCCGGAGTGTTCTCGAAGATCGACCTGCGATCAGGTTACCATCAGTTGAAGATCTGTCCCAAGGATATACCTAAGACCGCTTTCTCAACGCGGTACGGACATTATGAGTTCCTAGTCATGTCCTTTGGTCTGACCAATGCCCCTGCCTATTTCATGAACATGATGAATAAGGTATTTATGGAGTACCTGGACAAGTTTGTAGTTGTATTCATCGATGATATTTTGGTCTACTCAAGGTCAGAAGAACAACATGCCGAACATTTGAGATTAATTCTAGAGAAGCTTAGAGAACATCAGTTGTATGCTAAGTTTAGCAAGTGTGATTTCTGGAAAAAGGAAGTGGATTTTCTTGGTCATGTGATGACAGCTGCAGGAGTAGCCGTTGACCCCAGTAAAGTTAAAGCAAGATTACAATGGGAATGACCAAGACCGCTACTCATTCGTAGTTTCTTGGGATTGGCGGGATACTATCGTCGTTTCATTGAAGGATTCTCATCAATTGCTAAACCTCTTACGCAATTGTTGAAGAAAGAGAAAAAGTTTACCTGGACCCCAGCTTGTGAAGAAAGTTTTCAAAGATTGAAGAAATGTTTGACTTCAGCCCCAGTACTGACTTTGCCAGATATTCGCAAGGATTTTGATATCTATTGCGATGCTTCGCGCCAAGGATTAGGATGTGTCCCGATGCAAGAAGGAAGAGTCGCCGCTATGCGTCAAGGCGCTTAAGGCCGCATGAAGAGAACTATCCCACCCATGATATGGAGTTAGGCGCAGAGTGCATGCCTTAAAGATTTACGCGTCATTACCTCACTCCAGAATCACGCGAGGTATATACTGCATCATAAGAGCTTGAAATATATTTTCACTCGATCGGATCTGAATATGAGGCGAGAGAAGATGGCTAGAATTGATAAAGGATTATAACCTTGGAATCCATTACCATCCCGTAAAGCCAATGTCGCTGCGCACGCTTTGAGCCGTAAGAGCCACCGTAATGCCTTGGAAGTGAAAGAGCTTTGTTCGTAACTTCAAGAGGAATTCAAGTCGGGCTAGAAGTAGTATCTAAAGGATTCGTGGCAACTGGAAGTGCAATCTACTTTGGAGAAGCAGATTCGTGAAGCTCACCAAGGACTCGAGTTCTCCGACATCAAGGAGAAGATGACAGGGAAGTTCAAGGACTTCACAAGAGATGATCAAGACATATCAGGATCAATGGACGATATGCGTCCCGGATATTGATGGATTGAGACAACTAATTTTGAAGGAGGCCCATGACTCAAAATACTCGATTCACCCCGGTAGTACTAAGATGTACCAGATGTTAAGAATAAGTTTTGGTGGCCAAATCAAACGAGAAGTCGCAGAGTTCGTTGCCTTGTGCGACGTGTGTCAAAAGTTAAAGCAGAGCATCGAGGCCAGCAGGTCATTGTAACCTTTGAAGATTCCGAATGGAAGTGGGAAGAAATCGGAATGGATTTCATTATTTGGGTTACCCAAGACTCAATCAGTTACGATTCGATTTGGGTAATAGTGGATCGTCGACTAAAGTTGCCCATTTCTTACCACCAAAACCACTTACTCAGAGATCGTCCGCGAGTGTACATGTCGAAGATTGTCATTTTGCATGGTGTGCCTAAGAAGATTGTGTCCGATCGAGGATCTCGCCACCTCCGATTTTGGCGAGTTTACATGAAGCCTTAGGGACTCACTCAATTTCAAGATCGCGTATCATCCCTGCATGGATGGACGATCAAAGGGTTAATCGATATTGGAGGATATGTTGAGAGCACGTGCGCTAGCAAATGCCGCTCGTTGGGATAAGAGTTTACCATATGCGAATTCTCGTACAACAACAAGCATCAAGCTACCTACAAATGTCACCATTTGAAGCCTTGTATGGTCGTGCTGTAGAACCCGTTGAACGGGTCGAAACCGCGAACGCATGATCTTTGGTCCGGATATTATTCAAGAAGCGTAAGAGCAAGTGTCAATGATCGAGAGAGATTAAAGATAGCTCGATCGAGGCGTAAGAGTTATGCCGACAACCGCCGTCGTGATCTCGCTTTTGAATCGTAAGATTTTGTGTATCTTCGATTACGCCCCTCGAGGTGTGAAAAGGTTCCACGCCAAAGGGAAACTTGCCCCTCGGTATGTTGGTCCGCTCAAGATTTTGGAACGTCGTGGAGAAGTGGCTTATCGCTTGAGCCGCCACAATCGCTAGCGAGTACACGATGTCTTTCACGCCTCACGGTGAAGAAGTGTCTTCGTGTGCCAAGAACAAGCACCGCTGGATTCGATTGAACTAAAAGAAGACCTCACCTACAAAGAGCAAATGGTCAAGATTATGGATGTCGCAGAACGCGCACTGTAAGCAAGACCGCTCGTTTACGCAAAGTCCAAAGGAGTAACCACTCGGAAGGAGCAACGTGGGAACGTGAAGAAGAGTTGAAAGCCGAGTTCCTAGCCTTTTCTCTAGCTAGCCCAATCTCGGTCGAGATTCCATTAAGGGGGAAGGTTTGTAACATCCCAATTTTCGAGCTTTAAAATCTTTTAAACAATGGTATTAAGAGAATTCACCATTTGGATTTATTTGAATTTTAATTTAAAAGCTTAATATGGACTTTAAGGATAAACCGATTTAATGAGCTTAATCCCAACATTAACAATTGCCAAAATTATTTTATTTAGATTCCATATGCTTGGTTATATTTTACGTAATTTTCTAGAATTTTTCCAAGATCATTTGCTATTTTCCATTGCTTATTTGAATTTACGCTATTTTCTAAAAACGAAAAACTAATTTAAATCTCCAAGCGATCGTTGGGCGAATCTCTCCGCCCAACATCGCTCATCAACCCATCTCTCCGTAGCCGTCCGATCGGATCGACGGCGATTCGCCACGCGCGCCTCGCCTCCCCGCTCTCCGCCGGTGGACCCCACCGCTTCGTCCTCGCCGCCTTCTTCTCCGCGGGACGCTGCGCTACAAGAATCGCCATTGACGGTCAACGCTGAAGCCATACTACCGGGCGCCTCAACCTCCCGTTCCCTCCGGACGTGCGCGCGAGACTCGCGCCTCCTCCGCACGACCTCCACGCCTTCTCCCCTCTCTCGCGCCGCGGCGCCCAAGCCGCAACCGCCGCCACGACCTCCACGCCGCCACGCCGCCGGACCTCCCCGCCCTATAAAGGAGAGCCCGGCGCCCCGCGTCACCCATCCCGGCCGCCACCCACTCCTCTCTCTCGCCTGTGCTCGCGGAATCGCGAATTCCCGCCGCCGACACCGAGGGCTTGAGCTTCGATTGCGCCGCCTCCGCTGCCTCGCTGCCGCCACCGCCACCGTTGATTCCCGTGACGCCGCTGGCCGGTGCTCACTCGCCACGGGAGGAGCCTCTAACGCCGCCGCCGTCGAGCCCGCACCACCTCCTCCGCCAAAGCCTCGCCGCCGGCCGCCGCTCGCCCCGGAGCACCGGGAGCACACCCTAGGTTCGTGACGCGCCTACCCACCGGTACCACCCACCTTCACCGGGAGCTGCTGTCACGGAACCCTTGGTTCCGTCGCCGCCGCTCGCCGCCGTCCACGCCACCCTCCACCTCACCGTTTCGCCTCAGTGGCGCATGCGTGGCGACCACGTGGCGCCGTGTCGGCGCCACGCGCGCGCAGTGCGCCACGCCAAAGACCGGTTCAACTCAGAGGGCTCGGTGGACTTAGTCCACGTGGCCGGGTCACCGACATGTGGGCCCCACATGTCGCTTAATTCTTTAATTCTTTTAATTTCCGGAAAATCCTTCACGACGTCATGCTTGCGCAATAATCTGATTTTTCTATTGAAAATAATTGAATTCCAATAAATCCTATTTTTAGGGTTTTTCTTTGTTTCAAACTTTGAAACCTCATAACTTTTGCATCCTAACTCCAAATCCATCCATTCAAATTTCTAAATTTGTATAAAATCAAGATCTATTTATTGGAGATTTTTAATTATTTTTATCAGAGTTATTTACTTCTGTTATTTATTTTCTTGTTGTTGCTTCACGGGTAGACTTGACGATACTTCGGAAGGTTTGAGGAAGAAGGAGCTTTCCAAGATCAAGACCAGCACTTGAACCTATTCCAAGGCAAGCTATACCCTTGACCATTTTGCTTCCCAAGATTATAAAAGTATTTTAATTCAAATTATCGCATCTTAATTTTAAGTATTTATTTAAAAGCTTTTGGGCATGAGTTAATCCTACATTGTTATGCCATCCTTGTTAATTGCTATGTCCTCGATTCCTTGTCACCTTAGTTGGTATTTAGTTGGTAATATGGTAGCACCAACGTGGGTTGGTTAGATGCGTATTAGATTGCTTAGCCATGCCACTAATCACTTGTCATGTATCTTCTTTGTTATAAATTGACTAAGTGAATATGAGACTGTGTGAACAAACTGTGTGTACTATGTGTCTTTGTGGCATATGTTGCACTTAAATCAACCAGGTGGTAAAAGGATTTGACCGAGGCAAGGGTGGATACTTGTGTGAAAGGGTGGACTGTGTGGACTGTGTGAATAATATTAATCTGTGTGTCTATGTGGTTTGGTTAGTGGAAGTCTTGCCTTGGTCAATTAAGGACCTCACCATGTGCGCCATTGAACTGAGCTTCTGTCGACCACATGCCTGCTTTAAGACGGGCCTAGCATAGTAAGATAAGGTATCTGAATTGCTTTGTTATGCTTAGTGTTAGCTACACTAAGTGTATCTTGTGGGTAAAGTGTACAAACCTCTGCAGAGTGTAACTTAATCTATTCGAATAGCCGCCCCTGCTATGGACATGCTCGGAATTTCACACTAGGGGTAGATGTTTTCATAAAGCTGTGGGAAGGGAGCTATGTGATTAAATCATCTAGCTATGTGAATAACTTTGTTAGGGTCAGTGTGTCTTTGTGAAATAACTTGTTAAGATTATTATTGTCTATTGGTTTTACTGCTTTCAATCTATGAAATTGTATTAAATTGCAAAGGTTGCATTTATGCAAAAGAGCCACAAAATGCCTTTCCTTGTAAAAAGCCCGATATATACATTTTGCATCTCGTGGTGTGGCTTATAGTACGGTGTGTACTCACGCTTGTTTTGACGAATCAAGCGGAGGAGGAGTCTTCACCAAAGATTTGAGGACGAGTACATCAAGGTGCTTAATCGTGAGGTCTTGATCCCATCGGTTGCTGTGGTGAATCGATGGGGTGCCACTACCTTTTCGCTTCACGCCGCTTATTTTCTCTGTTAGCCCTGCGTGGCTCAGTAATTGTAACTCGACCTTAAGGTCAAAACCATTATTTATTAATCAAAGTTATTCGTTTATGTTACTATTCGCTTGTATGGATCGACTTCCATCTTTGTTAACACTGTGTGCACTAGCGTGATCCTGGGCTAGTGCATTAAACACAGAGGGTCCTGAATCGTAATTTTGGGTCCCGACAAGGGGGTGCTGTAATATCCCGGTTTCGGTTCGGTAAATTGAAGAACTAGTCGGGAGGAGAAAGAGGGCTTAAAAGGAATAGCAAAACCTGGTTAGAAGAGGGGGTTTTCCGCATTTGTTCGACAACTTGGGCCGCGGGCCGCGGCCCAGGAGAGGCCCCTCTTGTGGCCGGCCAAGGGGGTTCCCACCCCCCAAAACCCTAATGCCCCACCCCTCCCCCTTTTTCCCCCTAGTGGCCGCCGCCTCTCCCCACCTCTCCCTACTGTGCGCCGTTGCTCCTCAGATTTGGGTACGTTGCGTTCATTTTTTGACCTGATCACCTCTTGGAAAGTTGTAGGTCTCGTCTTTATATTTCTTTTGGCACCGAGATCATCAGATTTGGACATACGGTTTCGGAGTTATGGTAGTTTTACCGCGACTATCCAGGAGGGTTGACGTGAATTGGCAGATTGTCTTGTCTGGCCAATTTGAATTTTTTAAAAGCCGAATCAGAAATGCCTCCCATAATGAATGTTGTGTATAATTCTATAATATTTCCAAGTTGATAAAGAACATTTTTTTTAGAGTTGCCAATCAAAAGTTATACAGGTTTTCCCATCGCTGTTTTCTGTCTGTCAGATTGTTAGGACATAGATCTTCACCTGAACATTAGGACTAGTAGGAGGCCGAATCAGGGGACTTGCCCAACTAGACTATTGTAGCTGGTTTTGTCGTGATTCCATAGAGCCCAAGATAACCCTGTTCCGAGTTGGGTAGCAAAAGTTATGGTAGTTTTGGTGCTCTGTCCAGAGAACCCAACGTAAAAAAATTTATATTCTGTAGATTGGCTTGGTAGGGATAGTTTATGGCAGAATCAGAAGGGCTCCCCAACTAAGTTTATTTAGGTAATTTAATTACCTTTCCAGAAAGTCCGAGAACACGTAATTTGGATCCCGGTAGTGAAAGTTATGAATTTTATAAGTTGATTGTCCACTGAGGGGACAGATCGACGTTTAGGATTTGGGGTTGGAATCGAGTTAGACCCTTTCGCGAGTTCAAGTAGGTTGTTATATATATATTTTTTGCTTTGGCCCGCTACTGTCGCCTTAGTGTGCGTTAACTATTTATTCAGGTGGTGGACGGGTCCCGGGGGCAGCGCCTTCTGCACGTCCCACGTTCTCTCGCGGTTAAGGCAAGTGTGATTATGGTTTTATTAGATATTATCGAATGACTTGACCGATACATTCTATGATTATTTATATTGTTCATGATTGATTTGGTCATATGTCTGGTAATGAGCATGGACTCTATTGTTACGAGTTACGCGTTTATCATGGTTGCATTGAAAGTTGGAAAGACTATGTTTGTGAGTTTTGTAGTATGAGTAGGATATTCATATACAATGTTGTTATGGATGTATATTGTTGTCAAATGGAGAATTCATACATATGCATCATGTAGTTTATTGAAGTCTTGGTCATGTGTTGATCAAGCCAGAGTTGGGTCCCCGTCATGTTGGTGACGGGCAATAGGTCCCCATGCTTGAAGAGCATGGGCAAGGGTCCTTATACTTGCAAAGTATGGGCAAAGGTCCCTGTGCCAGATGGCATAGGCATGGGTGTGCATCGACGGATGCGCACTTTGCATTACCGGTAAAATACAAAAAGACAAAGATAAAGACAAAGAGCATAAAGAGCATATGAGCAGGTTGCATGTCATGGGTATGTGGTTTATTCGGTGAATAGATTTGTGATGTATAATTGATGGGTTTCTTTCTTATAATCGTTGTTACTAATTATTATGCTTCTTGAGTCTTTGACTCACCCCTTGTTGTTTGTTGTGTTTTAGGTACCTGTATGAGATCGGCATGCATGGGAGAAAGGAAGGGCTAGGGTAGTTGCACGCTCGCACTATATACACACATGAGAATAAAAGAAAAATTAATTCAGTAGATGGATGAATTACCTAAAATTCTGCTTACAATCATTACTTGATTGGATTAGACTGTAATAAAGGAGTTTAAAAATTGGATACTTATGATTTACTTTCAGATGTCTATTTGATAAAGATGAATAGCCTATGTGGGTTATGTTTGGATCATTTTTTTACTAGACTACCTCTTGTTATATTTGCTTGTGGGAACCTCCAGTATAGTAACTATACAAAGGAGGTTCTGCCGGAATTTGGTAAAGAGTTTTAGTTAATTATGTTTAATTTGTTATTTTAGTAGCATTCCAAGCTCATGTTGGGCTGGGGTGTTACAGGTGCAGCCACCTCCCTCCTCTATTTATAGTGGAGGCTTAGACCTTCTAGAAGATTAACTTAAATAGGCTCCCGTTAAGGCCCAACACAAACAGGTCACATACGCACGCATTTTAAAGCGCCGTCTTCAACATCTCTTGACTTAAACCGCTTCTCTTTGCGTCGTCTTGCGCAGCGGGTTGGCAAAAGGTCACCAAGGTGGTATTTGGTAATATTACCAAAATACCCCTTCTCGGTCCTTCTCCGAAGACTAAGTCCATCTGCGCGAAGCACTTCGCCTGCTCCGCCACGTGTAGGTTGATAAACGGCTCTCTTCATGTCGGCAAGTCTCTCCCATCTGGCTCCCACCGAAACCACCATGGCACTTGCACCGACTCCCACGCCGCTTGATCAAACTAGTCGCACCGAACTGTCTGTTCGGTCATCCTTGTCTATTCTGCACCACACTTGAGTTCATTGACCTCACCCGGCATCGTCGATCGTTCTGAACCTCAGCTCTCCAAGCCTAGTTCCGATCATCCTCGTCGTTGACCACCAAGCAACCTACACAACAATATACAAGCAAATCGAATTCGGGAATAAGTTCTTCACAACTTGACCCACGTTAGTCAAAACATGCATCATGCAATACAAATGCCCTGAAACTCATGACTTTGACCTAACCAACGAACAACGCCGCCACGAAGACCGACGTTCAAGTGACAATCGGTCGGACCGCCCCTCAGGGCTGGTCGAACCGCCAGCCTTGCCGGTCGGACCGCCAGCTATAGGCTGGTCCGACCGCCCACAAGGACTTAGCCGATTTTCAACTCCTGAAAATCCGAAACCTACTGAAAACTTTAAACCAATAGAACTTTTGACTGGAGAGTCCAAAAATTATGGGACCAAGAGCAATAGAATCCCCTCTCTTGTCTACACCCTCTATTTTTGGCCCAGCTCATTTTGACATATTTGATCACTGCCGGTCCGACCGCCGCTCATTGCCAGTCCGACCGATTTGGGACCAGTCGGACCGCCATGCTATGGCCGGTCAGACCTCCTGTCACCTGACTGTTCTGAAACTTTGTCGAAAATACGTGAAATGATAAACCGTAAACATGATTGCCAATTGTCATATCATCCCATGATCTGGAGCATATCCCCATGATATCCACAAACCGTCTGTGATAGTAGGCCTTCACAGACGGTTTCAACAAAATACCGTCTATGATATGTGGAATATCACAGACGGTTATTTGTTGAAACCATCTGTGATGGTCTACTATCACAGACAGTTTCCCATAGAAACCGTATATGTTGTGTCTTTTCACAGATGGCTTACAAACCGTCTGTCATAACCGCATATTATCACAGACACATAGATTCAGACAGTTCAAAAACCGTTTGTGATGACGGTTTGGAGCCGTCTGTGATGACCCTCTCTGTAGTATTGCCTTGAGATTCTACGAAAATCACAAATAGACCAACCAACCTTGTCATCACCCTTTTATTTCCAAAAAAAATAAATAACCTATAAACAAGATTTGCTAAATGTATTACCTACAAAAATTTACATTTATTCTCACACAGTTATTTCCAGCGGAATAATAAAATAATAATGTTATTATTTAAAACCTCCCAACGGTCAAATGACAAGTGGAGTAGTCGCCCAACCACTGAGCGATGACCAGAAGTCGCTCAACCACCAGACGACTACTCCATGTGTAGCTCGACGGTTGGGCGGCTTGGACCAGTTGCCTAATGGTTGAGCGACTAGGTCCAAAACTCCCAACAGGGGAGCGACAGAGTATTATTACTGTAAAAAAACAGGTATATTACTGTATTTAGAATAAAATAATGATTATTTAACAAAAAATTATCTGCCAATCTGCCTCCTCTCTTGGCTGTTTTCTAATCTTATCTTTTGATGAATATATACAAATATATCATATAGTAAGATCTATATGAAGTCAACTATATATACATATATATTTCATATTTGGCCACTGGTTAGTCATTGTCTGACTGATGAGCTAGCTATGGTTCGTTTGTAGTACTTCTGATTTCTGAAGCCAGAGAGTGCGTCTATATATTTTCTTTGCATGGAGTACTCGCCGCAAGAAGTTGTATTGGACCTGTCCGGCGGGCGGAGGGGACGTGGTGGCGCCGACGGCCTGGGGGGGCGGCATGCATGGAGGTGCGGCTGTTCTCGTGCCTCTCGGGGGCCTGAGACAAGAAGTTCCCGCAGTCGCAAGCGCTCGGGGGCCACCAGAATGTGCACAAGAAGGCTCGCGTCGGTTGCTGGAACCCACACGTCTACGGCGCCCGGGGGTATACGCGCACAAGAAGGAGCGCGTCGCCGGCTGGAACCCATAAGTCTACGGCACCCGCAGCCGACCTCGTCGCGCCTGACGCCGTTGGTGGCCTCACGTAAAGCGTGTAAAGAGCATCCAGGCGGCGCGGGAGCACTTAGTCCAGTTGAGCATCTCGATCGTGTCGTCGCACTTGTTGGGACAAGCACTCCATGCAGAGAAAATATATATATTAACACACACACTCGCTTTAGAAATCAGAAGTACTACAAATCGAACCACAACTAGCTGATCAGTCAGTCACACAGTGACCAACCTGGCCAAATATGAAATATATATGTAGTTGACTCCATATAGATCGTACTATATATGTATATATTCATCAAAAGATAAGGTCAAAAGACAGCTAAGAACAGAAACAGACTGGCGGATGCATCTCTTTTAGGAAAAATATATGGATAACCTTTTGGTAGTTTTCTACTGAGTACTACTCTTGCTATGCATAGCAGCCAGTTATACAAGCAAAGGCCAGGGCCGGTTATATAGGCAACGGCCAGGGACCGGTCAAAGAGACCGTACTACCCGTTGCAAATTTTCAATGCCTAGCTAGGCGCGCATGCACCAATGGTTCATAAGGTAAAGCAGGTAGGAATGCTATTTTTACCATTTAGAAAGGGTTAATTTTACTATTTCATTTGAAAAAACATATCTATCATTTCAACCAAATACTGGCGCCAGGCGCATGCATGGCCGCGAAAGATTCGGTCGGTCAATATAACTATATCCATGCTCTCCACTAACATTAATGCACACACTACCACTTTACACTCCCTGTTGAATCTATTTGGTCCATGTTTGATGAAATTATAACCTTCTTTCCTCACAAAAAAAATAAAAAAATAAAAAAATAAGCAAGAAAGACAATTGGATTCATCATATATAAGTCTTTTCAAAATCAAACTCCAGAATGATCCCTGATTTCTTTCTACTCTGGATGATTTTGTGCATCTCAGGCTGATTTAAATAGCTGAAGTATTAATAACTGAGGTCACAAATTTAGCAGGAGCTGTATATAGCAATGCGTGCATGCGTTTGTGTATTAACAACTATAAAACAAGAAGCAAGCTCAGTTTGATTACCATCATTGCGATGCAATGGGGTCCGGTGGGGCTGGGAAAGGATTAAAGGGAAGGAATAGGCTGGCTTGGCCCAAGAATGAACACTGGATGAAGAGAAGAAATCTCTAGCTTGAGGTAACGCACGGGCACGTACGATACGTCTATTGGCTGGCTAATGCGTGTTGGTCTGTCGGCACTCCATTGTTATTTTGACCTGCCGTGTGGGCACTCATGCCATTCTCGTGATATTTGTGGCCTAGTAGTTTTATATCATATGCACGATACGAGAACTTGCTTTTATCTCCCTTTGTGTTCGTCTATTGGCCAGCTAGTGCGTGTTTTTCTGTCGGCACTCAATTGTTCTTTTGACCTGCCGCGTACGCACTCGGTACCAACTTAATTGTCAGTCCATATCAATGAAAAAAATGAAAGAAAAAAAGGACTGAGTGTTTGTTTTTTTATTAAGGATTCTTATATGTGTATATATACACAATATCTGTCTCCTGTCCGTCGAGGGGTTTTTTTTTGATAGATAGTATGTTGGGGACATTTTTTTAAAAAAAGGTAGTCCTTCACAAGCCATATTGTAAAAAAGACACCACGGACGTGCCGTTGCTATACACGTGTCGAAAACCATGCATCTGGTGTCCGTATTTAACCTTCCCCACTCATCTGGCACCTAGACCAGCCTTCTCCCGCCACACGGCTGCCACCGCTGACCTGGCGCACGAATAGGCCTTGCCGTGCACCCAGCGCCCGGCCGTGTCTTGTCCAGCCGCCCCTAGCCAGGATTTCATATCCTCCCGACACGTGGCCTCCACCACTCACTCCTAACCCGGATAGGCCATGTCTGTGCGTCCCTAGCCCGGACGTGCCTTGTCCATGTGCCCCTAGCCCGGCTTTCATCTCCTCCTGATACGTGGCCTCCAATGCTCGCCCCTAGACCGGATAGGCCCTCTGCATGCGTCCCTAGCCCGAACGTTGCTCTGCCGGCCCTCCCTCGCCCTGACTAGTCTCATGATCAGTGGCTAGTACACACATTCACAACATTTGGCATTCATATCCATAGATACACATTTAAAAGTAAAGCAAAGGGTACTTAACTTAAACGGTAAAGTTATTACATCGACGGTCGACCGGCCAAATAAAAACAAGTATTAACAGAGTAAAAGTAGCAGTGGAAGAAGTAATAAAAGTAGACAAAATCCAACGGCATGCCCATCCAACCCTCAGGCAACCGACAAGGAACAAGACCTAGGTAGACCCGTCACCGAACCCTCTAGTTCCGGGTGCGAAGAACATATCGTCAGGCATCGGCTCATCTTTGAACTCTGAACAACAATATTAGTAAAATTGAGTACATTGCGTACTCAACAAGACTTGTAGTGTATAGCAAAATTTATATAAATGCAAGGCTATCAAAGGATGAAGTTGTACTCTACAAGTTATTTTGCTTAAATCCATTTTTATTTGCAATAACAATATGTGCTAATTTGCAACGAAAGTTTAAAAACAATTTATAAGTATAGGACAATAAGTGAAGAATCGAACAAATAATGACAGCCACTCGTAACCCTTCTCGGTTACGAGCATAAAAGAATAAAACAACAACTCGCAACCCTCCTCGTTGCGAGTTACAATTCATGTTCAGCCATAGAGATGGCAGTTAACTCAAATAAGAACAAACCATAAATCATTTCCTCATTTTCCAACAAGAAATATTTTTGTGAAAACATAGATTATACCCATTAAATTAACAATTTAAGCATGCTCATGACTACGAGCATGGCTATTTAAATAGATTTACACTTTACAGAGGTATATAACTTTACCAACAACACACGACTTCTCTAGTTTGATTGACATCCGTCGATACCACCGCTCACTAGTCTAGAGCACGTGTCGAAACCTTTACATCATCTAGTCCTACCCTTGGACTAGCCCAGCGTATAAAAATCCTCACTTCACCCGGGTACCCCCCATCGAGTGAGGTATTCACGGTTGTATGGGCAAGCTTTGTTCCCAACATCTTGGTGAGAGGAGCCCCTTCGAACATGCTTAATTGGTCATGTCCGCACTACTACGGCCTACCAACGTGTAATGCTAGTTTTCAATGACTTAATTAGTTAACGTCGTCCCATATCGGCACATGTGGTCGTACTCTTATGCTTAAATTGGAGTTGCTAGCATTCGGTCATTAATTGACCGGGCGAGAATGTCCCTCTAGCTACTAGTGAAGTACACCCCTCACTCTTATCATAATATAATATAACTTGCCCATGTCCAAAACTATGTTGTTCATTTTTTTTGTTTTTATACAAAATGTTAGAGGTACACCTCTCTGGATATTTTTCAAAAATATCCCAAATTCACCATTTAACATATTATCCTTTTATAAGATTTTAGGAAAATATATCACTCTAGTAAGCGTTTGTGTGATAATCACACTCAAAAACTCCCAAATGATATTATATATTTTCTAACCCATAATCTAATGGCGGTCAATATTCCAAGGAGATAAATGCACCAAATAGGATTTACAACTACCGACTTCCCGAATATAGCATTTTCATACAAAATACTCACGCATGCATAAAAGATTTTGCACAACAAAGTATAGTAAGTAAAATACTGGGATCAACATGATCAAAGGAGGTTCTTGCCTTGCTATTGATGTTCTGAATATATGGTTGGTTGGTCGTTGAAATAATCACACGACCAATCGACGTATAGTCCAAGAAGAAACAGAAATAATTAAATAACACCAATAAATTCAACAGTGACAAAGTCCAAATATTTTTACATATTCTGGTAGGGCATGATTTTAGATGAATTTAGAATAAAAAATAATTAAATTTGGAGTTTTAATGCAAAAGTTATTAACATTTCAATGTGGTTTGGTTTAGAAATTCCAAAGAAAAAGAGAAATACATTTTCCAGCGGAGAAAGCATATTCTCACGTGCGTTCTATTGAGGTTTACGCTCTCCAGTAAGGAAAGTGTATTCTGCTTTGGACTTATTGAGGTTTACGATTTCCAAATAGGGAAAGCATATTTCCTCAAAACTAAAACATAATTTTCTATTTTCTCTTGAGTTTTATTGTTCTGACATGTGGGGTCCTCTTGTCAGTGACACGGTTCACAGAGCAGTGTGTAGACTGAAAGTCTACATGCACTGTGTGCGGTCCACGGAATAGTGCGCTGTGCACTTAAAGGCCGTGGGGACCGCATGTCATTGCTCATTAGTGGGAACATGTTTTAAATGAACTTTGTTTATTGTGTTTCGGGCCCATGCGTCAGTGACTTAGGTATTAACTAATCACTCATTTAACTGTGGATTTGTCCTTACGATTGGGATTACGCGCGTTAATGGTGTTGCTATAGTGCTTGTCGTTTCGGACACAGAGCAATTCCCCGAGCGCTCGGGGCCGCACTTGTCATCGGTGCAGTGGCTCCTAGCGGTGCTGAGCAAAGCACAAAATGGGTTCCTCGTAACCTTGCGCACCTGCTGGTGCTGGCGGTGAGGGCTGAGATGGCCAGAAACGGAGGAGCACTAGAGTTAAGTGTTGGTGGCGTTCGGGCTACAAGCCAACGGCCAAACCGGTGGTGTTTCCAACTAAGAAACGCGAGTATAAGAACCTACAAGACACTAGGAGCTCAACCGAACAAGGAGGGTCATTGGTGATGGTCGAAAAGAGGTTGACAACGTTCAATCAAGCCGGCGGTAAGGTGTTCCACGTGGAGGGGGGCGTTGGAGACGAAGGTGGAGCTCAGGGAAGCTTGAGGAAGTCCTAGAGATGATCCTGGTGTATAGAATTGGTTCAAGGTTGACCAAGGAGGAAATGGCAGTGCAGGCGGTGTTGTCAGCCGGAGACGAGGAAGAAGCAGCAATTCGTTAACTCATGTGGATCAAATATGGAATTGAGTGAGGGGAAAAGTTCATGGTGCTCTAGAACACGATATAACATGAGCAGAGCAAACAGGAAACCTCTAGAGCAGCGAAAATGGCGGTGGTGGCACACGACCGAAGTGGCGCTTGAGATCTTCCGTTGTTTGAGCTCGACTTCGGAGGAGAAGGGGTAGAGGAATGATGGAAATGGCAAGGAAAGGAAGATAGGAGGCTTTAGGGAGCTTTTTATAAGTGTAGGGGCAAAGAAGACTCACATAGGAGTGAGCGTGCCCGTGGGCAAGGGCGGCGGAGCTCTTGGGTGTACGGGTAGGAGTGGGCTAGGAGAGGGCAGGCATGGGCGCGGAGGCTACCAGGGAGGTGATGGGGGTGGTTGACGGCCACAAACCAGTGGCAGTGTGGTGAACCATGGGTGCATGGTGATGCACTTGTGAGCATGCACTGGCAAGCTCGAGCGTGAGGTGAATGAAGCGCCCTACGCATGGGCCCACTTGCCAGCGAGAGAGAGAGAGAGATTTGGTTTAGGTTTTGGATTTTCGGTTGATTTGTTTGATGAATTTTTATACAAGGGAAATTACCTTAAAAATTTATGAAACTTTTTGTGCGGGTAACTGACCTAATATATATCCTTGTATAAAGTTTTAAGAAGTTTATATCTTCTGTGATCTTTTCCAAAAATCATAAAATTTTCTATTCTTATTTATTTGTATTTGTTATTCTTAACAAAATTTAACGTAAGTTGTTTAGTAAATTTTTCTTGGGGGATTATGCCCAAAATAATTCTCTTAACTGTCATTTTTATTTTCTTTCATCTACTCCCTTTTGAGTGCATGTTTGTTCGTATTTCATTAATTACTTTGAAACAAAAGATCAAAATTCTAACATGAGTAGATTTTCATATGCAAAATGATCAAGGTGATTTTCTAATGCATTTATAATATGCACTCCCAAAATTAAGATTTTTGGATGTTACATAGCTACCCCCTTACAAAGAATCTCGTACTCGAGATTCAGAGGATTCGGTAAATAAGTAGGGGAATGCTGCTCTAAGATGATCTTCTCGTTCCCACGTAGCCTCGTCTTCAGTGTGGTTGGTCTACTAGATTCTCAACATCTTGATGGAGCAGCTACGAGTGTGTCGTGCGGATTCGTCTAGAATTCGAATCAGGTGTTCCCGATAAGAAATATTTGGTTCGAGATCAAGGCTCTCCAACAGAGTGAATTCGGTGGGAGTTAGGAGACACTTCTTGAGCTGCAATATGTGGAAGATGTTTTGCACATCCAAAATTTGAGGTGGCAATTCTAACTGTTATGCTGCCTCGCCTTTCTTTGTGAGAATTCGGTATGGACCGATATACCAAGGTGTCAGTTTTCCATGGACTTGGAAACGGTGCATACCTCGCAATGGCGAGACCTTGAGATAAATAAAATCATTTACTTCAAAGCTTAGCTCACGACGATGACAGTCGGCATAGCTCTTCTGTCATGACTGTGATTCCTCCAGGTGTCTTTTTATTGCATCACCTTGCTCTTGTGCCTCTTGGATGATGGCTGGTCCAAAGAAAGTCTTTTACTGACTTCGGACCAGAACATGGTGTTATGCACTTTCTCCCATAAAGTGCATCGAATGGAGACATCTGAAGACTTGATCGGAAGCTGTTGTTGTAGGAAAATTAGACAAATGCCAAGCATTTCTCCCAATTCATATTATAGGACAACACGCATGCTCGCAACATGTCTTTCAGAATTTGATTGGTCATCTCTGTTTGACATCCTGTTTGTCAGTGGAACACTGTGCGAAGAATAGCTCGGTCCCTAATAGTTCGTGTACACTATCCCAAATCGGGAGGTGAACTGAGGTCCTTGATCAGGAGTTATGATCTTTGGCACACTATGCAGATGGATGATATTATCCATGTAAAGCTCTATGAGTTTGTCTCCACGATAGGTGGTGCTAATCGGAATGAAGTATGCCACTTTGGTTAAGCGGTCAACAATTACCCATATGGAATCATGTCCATGTTGGGTCTTCGGCAATCCTATTATGAAATCCATGCCAATTTTATCCCATTTCTACTCGAGAATTTTCAAAGGTCAGAGTAGTCGTGCCGGTCGCTGGTGCTCCGTCATAACACACTAACATACATCGCACATGGCTACATGTGCGGTGACATCTCGCTTCATACCAGGCCACCAGAATTGTTTCCAGTGGTCCTGATATATCTTGGTGCTTTTGGGATGGATGCAGAGAGGAGAATCGTGAGCTTCTATGAGGATTAGCTCCTTGATATCACGGTCATTTGGAACACATAGCTTCTATCTGCGCGTGACAAATACACTCACGTTCTTGGAAAGCTCTAATTTTTCCATCTTATCGTATGTTGTGCTTGATCTTGGCGATTGCCAAATCCTTGAGCTGAGCGGCTTGGATCTCATAGGTAAGAGAATTATGTTGGGCATAATCTCCCAGGAAAAAATTACTAGACAACTTTTGTGAAACTTTGTTAAGAATGATAAATGCAAATGCATAAGAATAGAAACTTATACGAATTTTAGAGAGAATTGCAGAAGAGATACACCTCTAGAAAAATTACCAAAGAAACTACATTAAGACAAGAGCTGTCACAAAAGGTTTCATTACATTTTGAGGTTGTTTTCTTGGCATAAAAATTCAACAAATAAATCATCCTGGAAATCCAAAATCTAAACCTAATCTCGTCTCTCCCTCTCGCTAACAGTGGCCCCCACTGGTAGGCATTGTGTTCTACCTCGGCTCGGCCTCACCAGCGCACACTTGTGAGCGCATCACCATGTGCCCACAGTTTTGCCACACCACCCCCGGTTTTTTACTGCCCAACCTCCTCCATCACCTTACCTCACCCATGCCCTGCCTCGGCCGTGACACATTCCTGCCCGGTGTCTCATCACTGCCTCCCAGAGCTCCACCTCCTTGCCCACGGGCACCCCAACTCTCTTCTGCATTTCTCCGCCCCATCGTCTATTATAATGAACGCTCGATCTTCCGCTCGTCTTTTCCTCACCATTCCCCTATTTCTGTTGAGCTTGAACGCATGAGGGAGCTTGAGCTCTACTTCGGATGCCATGCCACCGCCGCCATTCCCACCACTCCAAAGGGTCTCTCTTCACTGTATCTGTGTCATCTCATGTTCTATAGCACCATGATCCTTTCTCGTCACTGAATTGCCTCTTCGACCCACAGGAACGGCCAAATTGTTGCTTCTTCCCCAACCCCAGCCGACAATGTTGCCTTCACCGCTGTTTCCTCCTCAGTGAACCCCGCGGCGATTGGCTGCACCAGGAGAATCGCTAGGACATACTCGATCTTCCCGAAGCCTTGCTTTGCCTCCCCATTCGCCCAAACACCTCCTCTACGTGAAGCTACTTGCCACAACCTCGGTTCACCATCGATAAGCCATCTTCGGCCACCTCCTTCACTCCGCGTCACTCTGGTATACTCCTAGTGACTTGTAGATGCTTATGCGCACACTAGATATCAAAGAGCATCACTAGTTTCGTAGTTAGCTTGTAGACATAGCAACGCCACCACTCAATGTCGTCGCGTCGCCGCGTCAGGCGACCCCAACACTCGCTGCTGGTGCCATCGGGTGCGCAAGGTCACGGGGAACCTATTTTCGGTTTTGATGAGTACATGACCCCTATGGATACAACAATATTTTTGTTTGCTGTTCCAATTACAATAACTTGTACACTTCACTTAAATTATCAAATGAGCTCGTCTTTACGAGTCCCTTTATACTATATGAACTATATGATGCTACCTAATGATGAAAATGTATATCTGTGCAACACCACATCACTTTTTGTCTAAGCCAAGCAAGAGTTCGAGCTGGACACATTTTGGAATACAATTCGGCCTCCGGAGGCAGCACCGACTTCAAATGTGCATAACATTCACATACGGAGTCCGTTGGAGATCCACGAGTACTTGATGGAAAGCTTATCTCGTCCTGTTTCCAACAAATCAAGCGCCATTTCCAAATTTCTTTTGAGAGCACTTCAATCATCAAAACAGCCTGGTGCACCTTCACTTAGGCCCATGGGCCTTGTAATTCGGATAGAAACCCTAGGCTCATATTGTTCATGTGGTACTGTTCATGCATGAACAGCACCACCGCCCCTCCCTTCTCCCCTTCCTCCTATACATAGTGTCTGCCACCATTAGGGTTCATTGGATTTCGTTTGCTTAGTTTCTCCATTGTGGAAACTCTTGTTCTTTGCTTGTGTCGACTAGACCAACTATAAAGAACCTCTGCGGAATCCAATATTATTGAGTACTTCAATCCTATTTGCAATTTCAGATTGTTTTTTATCTTGTTCCTCGATTACATGCAGGAATAAACCTTCGTGGTCAGGTCGAACGTACTTCTAGCAAGGTCGATAACAATCACAGAGTTGGTTCAGCGATTGCTAGGTATATTGGTCTTCTACGATTGGTAGCCGATTCACGAGAGTTGTTTCCTCCAAATTGAATTATCGTTCTCATCAAAGTATCAGGACACCCATTATGGCATCAAGTGGTATCGGAGCTTTCATTCATTGGTGAGAATTTTTCCCTCTACCTATAGTCCACGAAAAATCAAAAAAATTAGGGTTAGTTCATCCTATCCAAACCCTATCTATGCTTTGCAATTTTATTTTTGGTAATTTGCGTCATTGAATTTTTTGTTTCATCGTCATGTCTAGTTGCTGATTTTTAGTTCTACTTCTTGTCTACTTGGCCTTTGTCTAGTTTGCATATGTGTGCTTTGCTTCCTGCTGCATCATCATCATCCTTGTGCTGTTCATAATCACACTACAGGGTCATCATCTCGTTGCCGCGGCAACCACAACACATCCCTTGCCACAGCCCCCTTGGCTTCTGTCGTGGCAACCACATCCACTGCCAATCGCTGTCGTGGCAGGCAAAATGCCTGCCACAACATCCACCAGCGCGTCCTGCCACCGCTGCCGTGGCAGCCAAAATGCCTACCGCGGCAGCCAATAGCGCGCCCTACCACCGCCGCTGCCAATCGCTGTTATGGTAGCCAAAATGACTGCAGCGGCAGCCACTAGCGCGCCCTGCCGCCGCCGCTGCCAATCTCTGTCGTGGCCCCAAAATCGGCCATCTTCGGCCCCGAATTCGTGTCGCAAATTTTTGGGTTTTGGTTTTGCCATTTCTTTTGGCCTTCCCTTCGGAATTTGGGCATCGGGTAACTGAAAAGTTGTAGATCTTGTCAAAGCCTTTCAAATAAGTATATATAAGCCATATACAACATTGCTTTTTCATATCTTGAGACTAGCTGTTGTTTACTGCTTAAACTAGAGGGCTATTTACATTGCACGTTATACTATTTTTTATGCTCTACATCGTGTGAACAATCTTGTGCCCTAGACAGAAGTTTGAGTAGTTGGCTAGTATCTCTCCTAGCACTTGTTGTGAGAATTTTCTTTACTGACATCAAGTCACATTAATATTTGCATGTGCGTCCATACACTTCTCTTACTAGACTAGGATCAGCAACACTGACTAGTATTTTGAATAATTTTTCAACTTGCATTTAGCGATTTGATTATTGATAATCCTTGATACCATATTGAAGTCTATCCTAGCTCCACCTTCTACCATTGTGTGGATATCATGGGGATATACTCCAAATCTTAGGATGATGTGACAATTGGCAATGGCGTTAACGGTTTATCATTTCACGAGTTTTCGGCAAAGAAACAGCTTCTGTCGAGGCGAGCCGGTCGACCGCCAGGTGGCTTGGCCGGCCGATTCATGGCGATCCCGACCGCCCATAGGGGCGGTCGGACCGGCAAGTTATCAGAGGTGATATTTTGAGCTGGGCAAGAAATAGAGGGTGCAGGCAAGAGAGGGGAGTCTATTGCACTTGGTCTCATGATTTTTGGAGTCTCCAGTCAAAAGTTATTCATGATATAAAATTCTAGTAGGGTCTGAGATTTTAGAGGCCAAATTTTGGCTAAGTCCCATCCGGCGGTCTGACCGGCCAACTGGTGGCGGTCAGAACGGCCCGGGTGGGCGGTCAGACCGGCCCTAAGGGGCGGTCTGACCGGTTGTCACTTGATCGTCGCCCGTTGTGGCGGCGATGTTCGGTTGTTAGGTCAAAGTCACGAGTTTCAGTGCATATGTGTTGCATGATGCATGTTTTGACTAACGTGGGTCAAGTTGTGAAGAACTTGTTCCCGGATTCTATTTGCTTGTCTATTGTTGTGCAGGTTGCTTGATGGTCAACGACGGTAAACGGCGAGGATGATCGGGACTAGGCTTGGAGAGCTGAGGTCCAGAACGATCGACAATGCCGGGTGAGGTCAATGAACTCAAGTATGGTGCAGAATGGATAAAGAGGACCGAACGGACAGTTCGGTGCGACTGGTTTGATCAAGCGGCGCGGGAGTCGGTGCAAGTGCCATGGTTGTTTCAGTGGGAGCCATTTGCGAGAGTGTTGCCGACATGGAGAGAGCCGTTGATCAACCTACACGTGGCGGAGTAGGCAAAGTGCTTCGCGCAGATGGACTCGGTTTTCGGAGAAGGACCGAGAAGGGGTATTTTGGTAATCTTACCAAATACCACCTTGGTGACCTTTTGCCAACCCGCGGTGCAAGACGACGCAAAGAGAAGCGGTTTAGGTCAAGAGGTGTTGAAGACAGCACTTTAAAATGCGTGCGTGTGTGACCCATTTGTGTTGGGCCTTAACGGGAGCCCATTTAAGTTAATCTTCGAGAAGGTCTAAGCCTCCACTATAAATAGAGGAGGGAGGTGGCTGCACCCCCTTAACCCTTTTATTATCGTTGAAACCCTAGTTTTGCTTAGGAAGAGGATTAGTGGAGGTTATGGTTCTAGAGAGTTTTGATTTAATTTCGTGCTCTTGGATTGATCTTTGTCCTCCATTGATGGAGTGGTTGTAAACCCAAACCCTAACAAATCAATCTAAGGAAAGTTTGCTAAAAGATGTGTCTATTTGCCTTTCTTATCTCTATTTAGTGATTTTGAGTCCTTCTTTGATTCGTAAGTATTTGATTGATTTATTCACGTGATCTAGCTTTCTATAACATGTTGGAACACATCTAGGATCATCTTGATCATCAATCACCCACGAGCAAGTTTTTGGATCTAGTTTTGTTTTGACTCAGTTTTGAACCATCCTCCTCTCAAATGGAAAAAGGTCGTAACTTTTCTAAGGATCTTCGTGATCTTCGATTGGAATAGGTTCCTGACATCCTAGAGAAGGTGTGTTCCAAGTTTCATCAAGTTTGGAGTTGTAGATCAAAAGTTACATCTATTTGCAACTTCGTTTCTCGGGTTGTTTTTACTGTTCATCAGACTGGAGGTCAGACCGCCCAAGGTGACCGGTCCGACCGCCCAAGGTGATCGGTCCGACCGCCATTAACACAAAGGTCAGACTGCCCAACACTTAGAATTTTAGCCCGTGTTAATTTTGGTTGTTTCGCTTCGGGGTTTAGATTGGATTCAATACTAGTCTTCCGCTGTACTGGTATATTGATCTTCATAGCTTCCATAGCTATTAAAGTGAAATTTGTATTGAATCTGATCTTGGTTGAAAAAGTGAGCGTGCTCCTATTCACCCCCCTCTAGTCGCCTTTTTGGTCCAACAAGTGGTATCAAAGCTCGGTTAGTTCAATCTTGATCTTAACCGGTCACTAAACTTGGCGATGGATAAGTACTCCACCAAGCCGCATATCTTCGATGGGCACGACTATGCCTATTGGAAGAATCACATGCGAGTCTTCCTTGAGAGCAAAGGACAAGCTATATGTGAGGTTTTTCATGCCGCGCTCGTTCTTCCCGAAGTTGTTACGCCGGCTTCAATAGCCCTCTTGGCTAACAACAATAAGGCAAAGAACCTCTTATATGGTGGGCTTGGTAGACAGGAGTATGATCAAATTTGCAATCTTGAGACTGCGCACGAGATTTGGAACACCCTCGAAACCTACCATGAGGGTTCGTCCCAAATCAAGAAAGTACACCAAACAGTCTATAAGCGTGAATATAACAAATTCGAGATGCGTCCTGGAGAGAGCATCGATGATATTTTCAGTTGCTTTAACTGTTGGGATACGCGGAAATGCTACGATAGCACAAACAAAAATTTACCGCGCAACCACTGCAAGTAATAGATCACGAGATTGCCGCTAGACGTGCCGACTCGTAGCGGAAGTAGAGTCGTTGTAGCGAGTTAATGCAGTCGTAGTCGTACTCACGACGCGTCTCCTCCTTCAAGTAGTTGTACTCGTCGCGCGTCTGCTCCTCCGGGTGGTCGTACTCGTCACGTTACTTCTCCTCTGACTCTGGTAAGCGTCACGAGTTGCGGATCGTCCTAGTACTGATGCTTCGCAACAACACCTCCGAGGTATCCACACGTACGGGGTAGGATCACCACGCGCTGGAGTGCTAGCACCGGCAGTATGGTTAAGAAGGCATGGCTATTAGGGTTTCGGAAGTTCTTCTAAAGATCATCCTCATTCACCTTACCCCATGCCACCGCCCCTCTTTATATAGGCATCCATGACGGGTCTCGTACCTGAGGCCCATTAGGAACTCGTGGCCTATACGAATTTGGATCACCATCCGAAACAGATCCTTGCCCTTTAAGTGTGCGACCCCACAGGTTCATATGTAATCGGTTATGACTCGGAAACTCTTTTCCGTTCACTAGTCGTTAGCGGTACCTAGCAGCACATAACGATTCCCAAAGACACATTGAATATATCGGACGAACCTTGATGTAATATGATATATGATCAGGTCCTCATCACTTACGACCAGTTTGTATCTCTATACGACCAGGTTGTAATTGGTCACGACCAGTTCGTATCTCCTTACGACTAGGTTCTTACCATTCTGTGATTACGTTTGACCGGTCTACGACCAGCACGTATCTCCATACGACTAGTCCGTAACTGATCAAACTAAGCGACCTACTCATGAATTCTCCCTTTACCTCACGATGTCTGGTTGAACTCCAGGTGAGATGATGTGTCATCCATGGACTGTTCAATACTTTCTCGATCGAGTATCGAATAACATCACTTGGTCGACACTTCGACCACTAGTGGCATGACCATGCACTTTCTTTATCCGATCACCACGAGGGGGCCAGAGACATCTCTCCTATTATGTTAGGAGGGGCAAATCCCATCTCGACCAGTCACATTCCTCCGCATGTTTCATAGCATACTCGAAAGCTACCTTTATAACTACCCAGTTACGGAGTAGTGTTTGGCAACCCCTAAGAGTGCTATTACACATGTAGGAAACCATGCTGATCTCAGGTCTAAGGATTATACATCATCATTACTTGAGACCAACTAATGACACAAAGATTCATAACAATCTCAACAGTGTCTCAATGATGGGTCTATCCAACACCATGTTCTCTAACATGTGTTCACATTATTGATTCGATATCTCCATATCTATGACCGGTGAAACCAGGTCAACAATCAATATATGTGCTAGTCACAGAGTCACTGGTGTTCCGACCAGTGACCTCCGACCAGGTATACATTTAGAATGACATCATATAAGTTAAAGAGTTCCACCAACAAGTCATGTACTTATTGATCTATAACAAATGATTCATTCAAGGAACACGCTAGCATATTATCAAAATCATGAACATAATGAAATATCATCATCTCTATGATTGCCTCTAGGGCATATTTCCAACATTAACAAAGTGATTAATCAGATGAAAGCTGTTGGTATTGAATATTCTCAGTCTGAAAATGCCACCCACCTGTTGGCTGCAATCAACACCAAGGAGTGGGAGATAAAGGCTACCGCCATTGAGGAAAGTCAAGTTCACTGTACCATCTTTTGCGGGTGCTTATGATGCCGAAATATACCTAGATTGGGAGATGACGGTAGAATAGAAATTTAATGCTCACTTAGTTCCTGAAGTGCATAGAGTTAGGCAAGCCACAAGTGAATTTAAAAACTTTGCCATCATTTGGTGGAATAGGGTATGCAATGATGGATTAGCGCCTACTACTTGGGATGCTCTAAAGATTGCTATGCATAACATATTTATTCCACCTTCTTTTAAACGTGACTTGCATAAGAAACTGTAGCGCTTAAACCAAGGCAATAGATCCGTAGAAGAATATTATCAGGAGCTACAAATTAGTATGTTGCGTTGTGATATTATTGAGGATGAAGAGGCTGCAATGGCACGTTTTTATGGAGGATTAAGATGTGAAATTCAGGATATAGTTGATTACAAAGAATATGATAGTGTTCCTAGATTGTTCCACCTTGCATGTTTGGTAGAAAAGGAATTGCAGGGACGACAGCAGAGACCAAGGAACAAGTTTGGAGCACGTCTACACCAAGATCAACGCCGGGGCAAGTTAAAACATTCCCACCTTCAGCTACACGGTCTGCTGCCCCTCCACGAGTAGGGCACGTTCAGTAGCACCTCCGACACCATTACATGCACCTGAGGTAAGCAAATCTACTAGTGTGTAGGCCCCAGCCAAGAGTTCTTCTTCGGTTGCTTCCACGGGCCGTACGACTGGGATTGTTTGCCACTGTTGCAAGGGAATGGGCCATATCATGAGGGACTGCCAAAGTCAGCGAGCATATCTTGCCACCAAATACGGTGGTTATGTAAGTGCTAGTGATATTGAGGATGAATATGTACTTGCAGCTAACATTGCAGGTGGAGGAGACGAGATAGACAGTGATGCTGATGGTGTAGAGGAACAAGTAGCTGCTGTTGACACCGGGAATCATATGAGCCTTGTTGTGCAACGAGTGCTGAGCGCACAAGTGGAGAGAGCGGAGCAAAATCAACGGCACAACTTGTTTCAAACCAGATTTCTCGTGAAGGAGAGAGCCTGAAGAGTAATCATTGATGGAGTGAACTGTAATCTTGCAAGTTCTGAGATGGTCGAGAAACTTGGCTTGGCCACACAGCCACACCCATGTCCCTACTACATCCAATGGTTCAATTCGTGTGGTAAGTTAAAGGTAAACAAAGTTGTGAGAGTACAATTTTCAGCTGGTAATTACAAGAATAGTACCGACTTTGATGTAGTGCCTATGCAAGCATGCTCTTTGTTGCTCGGTAGGCCTTGGATGTATGATAATGATGTTTTGCACCATGGTAGAGCTAATACCTACTCATTCTCACATAAGGGTAAGAAGATTAAGTTGTTGCCTTTGACACCCACTGAAATTGTGAAAGATGAAGTAGAGCGTGCTAAAAATGAAAGAAACACTAATGAACATGATTCTGAAAATCAGCAAGTAGCAAAACGTGTTTTCCCACCTAAACGGGAGAAAGTGACGCCTAGTTCTAAGTCTGAGGGAATTAAATTAAAGGGATGTGTTATGCTTGCCACTAAATCTGAACTTGCTAAAATTTGTGATAATGAGCTACCATGCTATGGTTTAATATGCAAAGATACTTTATTTTCATCTAATGATATGTCTAGCTCTGTGCCTCCGGCCGTTGCTAACCTTTTGCAGGAGTATGTGGATGTATTTCCAGCTGAGATACCCCCGGGATTGCCACCTATTCAAGGGATAGAGCATCAGATTGATTTGATGATAGGAGCGACTTTGCCAAACCGTGCTGCATATGGGACCAATTCGGATGAGACTAGGGAAATTCAGCAACAAGTCCAAGATCTTTTGGACCGTGGGTACGTACGAGAAAGCATTAGTCCTTGTGTTCTTCCTGTTCTTTTGGTTCCTAAGAAAGACGGTAGTTGGCGTATGTGTGTTGATTATAGAGCCATTAATAATATTACCATAAGGTATCGTCATCCTATTCCTAGGCTAGACGACATGCTTGATGAGTTGAGTGATTCTATTATTTTCACAAAGATTGACTTGCGTATTGGTTACCACCAGATTAGAATGAAATTGGGAGATGAATAGAAGACTGCTTTTAAAACTAAGTTCGGACTATATGAGTGGTTAGTGATGCCTTTTGGTCTAACTAATGCACCTAGTACTTTTATACGATTGATGAACGAGGTTTTACGTTCTTTCATTGGAAAATTTGTGGTGGTTTATTTTGATGATATCTTTATTTATAGCAAGTCTCATGAGATACACTTGAATCATATACATGTTGTTTTTAATGCTTTGAGAGATGCATGTTTGTTTGGTAACCTCTAGAAGTGCACCTTTTGCACCAATCGAGTTGCGTTTCTTGGTTATGTTGTGACACCACAGGGAATTGAGGTGGATAAGGCAAAGATTGTGGCCATCCAAAGCTGGCCGACGCCTACCACTGTGACACAGGTGCGGAGCTTCCACGGTCTTGCTGGATTCTATCGACGTTTTGTGCGGGATTTCAGCGCCATTGCCGCACCATTAAATGAATTGACCAAGAAAGGAGTGCCCTTCCAATGGGGACCTGCGCAAGAGAAGGCATTCAACTTATTGAAAGAGAAGCTCACCCAAGCACCACTACTCCAACTCCCTGATTTTGGTAAGACTTTTGAGATTGAATGTGAGCCGGTTGCATACTTCAGTGAGAAATTAAATAGGTCTAGTCTGAATTATTCTACCTATGATAAAGAATTGTATGCTTTAGTTCGTGTGCTTCAAACTTGGCAACATTATCTATGGCCCAAAGAATTTGTTATACATTCCGATCATGAATCGCTAAAACATATTAGAAGTCAAGCTAAACTGAATAAACAACATGCTAATTAGGTAGAATTTATTGAGTCGTTTCCATATGTCATAAAGCATAAGAAAGGTAAGGACAATGTGATTGCCGATGCGCTTTCTAGACGTTATACAATATTATCTCAACTTGATCATAAGATTTTTGGTTTGGAGACCATTAAAGATTTATATACTACTGATTTGGACTTTAAAGAAGTGCTTGAACATTGTAAAGGAGGGAACACATGGAATAAATATGTGCTGATTGATGGCTTGGTCTATCGTGCTAACAAGCTATGCATTCCAACTAGCTCTGTTCGTCTTTTATTGTTGCAGGAGGCGCATGGAGGAGGTTTGATGGCGCATTTTGGAGAAAAGAAGATTGAAGATGTGCTGGCCGCCCACTTCTTTTAGCCAAAGATGAGGCGCGATGTCGAGCGCTACGTGGCTCGCTGCACCACATGAAACAAAGCTATGTCCCGTCTCAATCCACATGGACTTTATATGCCTCTTCCTATTCCTAGCGCCCCTTGGGAGGATATTTCTATGAATTTTGTTTTAGGATTGCCTAGGACAAAGAGAGGGAGGGACAATATATTTGTAGTAGTGGATCGATTTTCTAAAATAGCACATTTTATACCTTATCACAAGAGCGATGATGCTACAAACATAGCTGATTTGTTTTTCAGGGAAATCGTTCGCTTACATGGAGTGCCCAATACTATTATCTCGGATCGCGGTGCTAAGTTTTTAAGCCACTTTTGGAAATCACTTTGGAACAAATTGGGGACAAAGCTGCTGTTTTCTACTACGTGACATCCCCAAACTGATGGACAAACGGAGGTTGTCAACCGCACGTTATCCACCATGTTGCGGGCTGTTTTAAAGAAGAATTTGAAGATGTGGGAAGAGTGTTTACCACATATTGAATTTGCCCACAACAGGTCGATACACTATACCACCAAGGTAAGTCCGTTTCAGGTAGTGTATGGTTTTAACCTCCATGCCCCTATTGATTTACTACCTTTCCCTACCTCTGAAAAAATTAATTTAGATGCTAAGAAGCGTGCTGAATTTGTTCTTAAGTTGCATGAAACAACTAAAGAGAATATAGAGCGTATGACTGAAAAGTATAGGGTTGCTGGAAGTAAAGGTAGAAAAGAAATAAAATTTGAACTAGGTGATTTAGTTTGGGTGCATTTGAGAAAGGATAGATTTCCAGAATTAAGAAAATCAAAGTTGATGCCTAGAGCTGATGGACCATTTAAAATAATTAAGAAGATCAATGACAACGCTTATCAATTGGAACTACCTGCAGATTTTGGGGTTAGCCCCACATTTAACATTTCAGATTTGAAGCCAAACGTGGAGGAAGAAGATGACCTTGAGTTGAGGACGACTCCAATTCAAGAGGGGGAGGATGATGAGGACATCACTCCTTCAGATACACGCACTACACAAAATCCTCCAGATCTGGTTGCTAAACTACAAGTTCCTATGACAAGAGCTCGTGCACGTCACTTAAATTATGAGGTGAGCTCGTTTCTAGGTGCTAATAATTTATCTATGCAGAATGGTATGCTACCTAAAAATTATGATCTTCTGTTACTTAGGAATGATGGAGAGGATCCAAACGGTCCACGACCAGTTCTCTGTGATCTGCAGGCTCTACGACCAGATCTGCCAGATCTATGACCAGGTCTTAAGCTCTATGACCAGTCCTACGACCAGGTCAAGTTCTACGACCAACCCTACGACCAGGCCCACGACCAGTGACGACCACGTTGGGAGCTAGTCAGAGACATTGGAATAAGGTGCCGCGTCACCGTTTTGGGCCTAATAAGACCTTGTAAGCATGGTGAGGTCAAAGCCTAGTATTTGTACGCCTCTCCACATGGCAGTACAACCCTTGGTCAACCTCCTCACGTTCCCCACCCCCTATAAATTGCATGCAGAACCACAGTTTAGGGTTGGGTTTTTTCTTAGATTATTCTGCCTTTGCAGTTTCACCGTTTACGGTTTGAGAAACCCCACTTTGTGAACTTCATCCAAATCCGCAATATATTTCAGATTGCATCTATCTTGTTCTTGTGTGTTGCTTCGATTGCTTGCAGGAACCATAACCCTCGTGGTAAGGTCGATCGCGTGCGAGCGTGGTTGATAACAACAGTTGTGCGGGTGTAGTGAATTGCGAGGTGAAGATCTCTGGGTCGGAAGCCTCAAAGCGTCAACGTCCTCACGACGAAACAAATCGAACCTATTGGAAGATCGGGCCGCTGTTTACTCATCAAAGCTAGCGGGTACTCTCCAACCGCTGCCCATTCCCAAGTGGAAATGGGACGAAGTCGGGATGGACTTCATCATCGGCCTTCCGAGGACCCAAACATGGTCCAATTCCATATGGGTGATTGTTGACCGTTTGATAAAGGTTGCCCACTTCATCCCCATGAAAACCACTTTCAAGGGGAGCAAGTTAGCGGAGCTTTACATCTCAAGGATCGTTTATATCCACGGTATACCCAAGGTAATCATTTCTGATCGAGGCTCTCAGTTTACATCTTACTTCTGGAGATGCCTACATTGAGCAATAAAGACCAACCTATATTTTAGCACCGCATACCACCCGCAAATGGATGGCAAAACCGAGATGATGAACCAAATTTTAGAATACCTTCACTACTACAAAACAGGCCATAGAAAACGCCTCATCACAGACAGTTCTTTGAAACCCTCTGTGATAAAATAATCACAGACGGTTCCAAGAAGAACCGTCTGTGATATTAACTATCATAGACGGTTTTGTATAACCATTTGTGACAGTGAGAGTGTCACAGACGGTTCTTAGTTAGAACCGTCTGTGATACATCTCCAACACATTATTTCTCGACTTCCTCGTTCAGGCAGTCTTGTGAGTTTCAACGCCTCTCTTTTTCTCTAGACTTCCTCGTTCATGCTGTCTGGTGAGCTTGGACCACTCTTTTTCATGAAAAATAATTTCTTAAACCTCACTGATACTTTCCCCTCTTTTGATGAAGCTTTGATCGCAGAGGATCTTCTGATTCAACCTTCTTCCCCATTTTCGGTCTCCACATCCATTTTCTAGCTAGCGGCTGACTCGGTGAGTTCCCTAATGATTCCTTCGGTCTCTACCATCCTCAGGATGCTTGGAAGCTAATGCGCACCTTCTTGTAGCATTTCCATCGCCGTAGCACGCTGTCAACGGGAGCCTCCTTCGCGTCGCTGCTGCTCAAAGTTGTCAAGCTGCTCTAGTCATCCTCTAGTGTCTCCAAAGCCTCGGGTGAGCTCCTAGTAGTTCATTGA
Source organism: Hsuehochloa calcarea (assembly GCA_036346395.1). Classification (NCBI taxonomy): domain Eukaryota; kingdom Viridiplantae; phylum Streptophyta; class Magnoliopsida; order Poales; family Poaceae; genus Hsuehochloa; species Hsuehochloa calcarea. The sequence goes on from CM070606.1 coordinate 5,460,907, forward strand.
AGCTTAATCATGCGTTAGATTAGAGGATTAGCTATCATAGCTTAGGTTTCAAGTTAGCCGATAATGGCGCCACCCTAGGCAACCATGTCGCCGCTGCTCTGGTGACCTTTGGTCTTCGAGCTACTAGCGACAGTATCACAATAACATCCTGAAGATGATACACTCACTCACCTACCCCAGTTAGGCTCAAACGCGAAAACCACCTCAAGCTCGAGGAGCTCTGCCGTCTTCTCTGGTGATGCACCAACTACGGTCATGTCTCTGCCACTTGTAGGAGAGCTGATTGGCATTGTAGCTCGGTGATTAAGACCAAATCAGGGCTGATTAGGACAGAGTAATGATTAGAGTAGTTGAGTTAATTAAGTCTCTGTTAGATGAGTCAAAACTTTATTAAGAGATGAGTCACTGATATGTGGACTCCACATGTCAGATTAATGAAATCCAGATGAAAATAAAGAAATGCACTTTAGTTATGAGGAAATACGTTTCCGCAGTTGAAAAGCGTAAACCTCAATGAGTCCAACTCTTTTTTATTAGACGTCAATCATACTATTTTACTTATTAATTTTTTTTTTTGAAAAATCTATTATGCACGCATGTATGTCGATATGAAATTGTTATGTTAGGGATAGTGGTAGATGTAAATCCTATTCGATGCATGAATATCCTTTATATACGTCGTGAGCTCTGAGGGTAACAATCTGTACATAATCCTTTATATTTGCTCTAGGTTAATCACTAATAAATTTTAGTATGTTTGGTTAATAGTTAGGGTACTTGTGGTTTATTAATATAATTTAACACTAATTAATTTGTTATGTGTATACATGTTCATGGATCGAAACTGGATGTACGTTGAGAATCGTGTGAGTGAAGAGTATATTAATGGCGTGTTGGCTTTTAGAAGAGCCGTCGAGCAGGACATGTTAAAGAAATGGATAAAATTTATGTACTGTCTATGCATTGATTGCGGTAATATGAAAATATTTAACAACCCGGTGCAGATCGAAGCTCACTTAATACGAAGGGGTTTCAAAAAAGGATTTACATGTTGGACCAGTCACGGTGAAGAGCAGATTATACCGGAAGCTAGTAATGACGACATCGCCGAGGAAGTCAACGATATGCAGGACGTGGAATGTGCTTTTGATGAGGATAGGTCGTATGATGACAATCTGGATCAGATGCTACGCGATGCAGAAGGGAACTACGGTGAGAGAGAGTTTTGTAAATTCGAGGGCTTAATGGAGGACTCGAGAAAACCTTTGTTCCCTAGCCGCAAGCCGGAGTACAAAAGGTTGTCCACCGTGCTTGAACTGTTAAAATTGAAGGCAAGCAATTGTTGGTCCGACAAGAGTTTTACGCCGTTGTTAGGTCTCTTAGCTGACATCCTTCCGGAGGGCAACGTGTTGCCCACCACAACCTAACGAGCCAAGAAGGTTCTTTGTCCATTGGGAATAGAAGTGGAAAGAATACATGCATGTCCGAACGATTGTATCCTCTACCGTAAAGAGTATGCAGACATGCATGTATGTCCCATTTGCAAAGCATCCCGATACAAGCGTAAGAATACTGCTAAGGCGAAGCAATGACCTCCTGCTAAGATGTTGTGGTATCTGCCTGTGATCCCACGTTTGAAGCGTTTATTTGCGAACCGAAAGGAGGCAAGATTGGTGCGTTGGCACTCGGAGGAGCGTAAGAAAGATGAAAAGCTCAGACACCCTGCTGATTTTGCCCAGTGGAGAAACTTTGATCGAAGCTTCAAAGAGTTCGGTGCGGAACCAAGGAACATAAGGTTAGGGTTGAGTACAGACGGAATGAATCCTTTCCGTAACATGAGCAGCCAACATAGCACCTGCCCTGTGAATCTATGTATGTACAAGCTTCCTCCTTGGCTGTGTATGAAGCAGAAATACATTTTGATGTCACTATTTATCCAAGGGTCGAAGCAACCTGGGAACGATATTGATGTGTACCTAGCATCATTGCTGGAAGATCTTGTGACACTTTGGAACGAAGGGGTACAAGTATGGGATGCCTACAAATGAGAGAACTTCACTTTACACACCATGTTATTCTTCACCATCAATGATTTTCCTACCCTTGGTAACCTGTCGGGGTTCAGTGCAAAAGGAGCCAAAGCCTGTCCGCACTGCTTAGATGGTACCGAGAGTGTATGACTGAACAATTCGTGTAAAACTGTGTATATGCGTCATCGTAGGTTCCTTCCCATGATTCACCCATACCGCAAGATGAAGAAACAATTCGACGGAAATAAGGAGGACAGTTCAGCTCCAAAGGCTTTTAGAGGGAAAGAGGTCTATGATATGGTTAAGGATATCGATGTTGTGCTTGGGAAGGGACGTAAATTAAAGACCCCCCCCATAAAAACATCCGGAAGAAGCGGTCAATTTTTTGGCATTTGCCTTATTGGGAGCACTTAGAAGTTCGCCACTGCATCGACATCATGCACTTGGAGAAGAATGTATGTGATAGCTTGATTGGTCTCTTACTGAACATTAGTGGCAAAACAAAAGACGGTGTTAACGCACGGCGTGACTTGGTTGATATGAACATAAGAACCGAGTTAGCACCGAAAGAGACCGATAAAGGAAGAACGTACCTTCCCCCAGCTTGCTAAACTTTGTCCAAGGCCGAGAGAAATGAACTGTGTCAAAGCTTTCATGGTGTGAAAGTTCCGTCCAGTTCCTCCGTCAATATTAAGAAACTTGTTTCCATGAAAGATTTGAAATTAATTGGTATGAAGTCTCATGATTGTCATGTGCTGATGACACAAATGCTTCCTGTTGCAATTAGGAGTATCTTGCCGAACAAAGTCCGAGTGACAATCTTTAGGCTATGTTATTTCTTTAACTCAATTGCTCAGAAGGTCATCGATCCCAAAGGACTCGACGCTCTGCAGGCCGAGGTGGTCACGACTCTATGTCATCTTGAGATGTATTTCCCTCTGTCATTTTTCGATATCATGGTCCATATCATTGTTCACCTTGTGAAAGAGATAAAGATATACGGCCCAATGTTCCTACGTCATATGTACCCTTTCGAGAGATACATGGGAATTCTGAAGTCCTACGTACGGAATAGATCTCTGCCGGAGGGTAGTATCATCGAAGGTTATGCAACCGAAGAGGTCATTGAGTTCTGCGTCGACTACATGGCTCAGGTGGAACCGATATGTGTGCCTCTATGTCGTCATGAGGGGAGACTGGAGGGTATCGGGACCATCAGAAGGAAAGCAATCACTCCCGATCTAGATACGTACGCGCAGGCCCATTTCACGGTCTTGCAACACATGACCCAAGTGTCCCCATGCATCGACGAGCACAAAGACATGGTACGCCAACAAAATCCTGACCGGTCGGAGGTTTGCATAACGAGAGAGCACAACCATCGGTTCAATGAATGGTTAAAGGTGCGATTCACTGGGAGGGTATCAAGTGATGAAACTCTGCTATGGTTGGCAAAAGGGCCAAAATTTACAATTATAACATGGCAAGGATATGACATAATTGGTTACATGTTTTATACGGCAGCTCAGGATAGGAAGAGCACAGTCCAAAACAGCGGTGTCTGCATAGATGCATTTCACGAAGGGTTCAATACCGCAGGGCATGCGGGTTGAACTCGTACTATGGGTTCGTAGAGGATATTTGGGAGCTCGGCTATGTACTTTTCAAGATCCCCTGTTTCGATGTCATTGGGTTAAACTTTCGCAGGGCGTGAAGGTCGACAAGTACGGCGTCACTACTGTGGACCTCAAACGTGTCGGATATAAGGACGAACCATTCGTACTCGCTAAGCAAGTTGTTCAAGTTTTTTATGTAACAGACCTAGCAAATAAGAACTGCCACGTAGTTCTTTATGGGAAAAGAAGGATTGTCGGAGTTGAGAATGTCGTGGATGAGGAAGAGTACAATCAATTTGACGAGTTACCTCCTTTCAGAGACGGCATTAGACTAGAGGAAGAACCCTGTGAGGAAGCTAGCTATATGCGCGTCGATCATCATGAAGGACTATATTTCAATTAAGCATGTATTCCATTGTAATTTAATGTTAACATGGAAACACGTCACGTGTTATGGACTTGTTCTTCCATTGTAATGTGATGTCAACGTGGATTTGTCATGTGTTATGGACTTGTCATCTCTAATGTTGATGTTAATGCGGACTTCGTTGTATCGTGTAGTATCAAATTTGGTTTCACTTGATTTGGAATTAGCCCTAATGATCCACTGTTGCTTTTGCCGAATGAGCACTGTAGCTCCTCATTAGCGTCTTACTACAACCATTAACACTAAATCAATGTTTAGTTGTCGGGTTAGCCCTAATGACGTGCGAAACATCTATCTGACCAGGTACTATTTTAATGCGGTTATCGCACAAATGCAACTAGAGAGCGACACATGTTCTGAAACATTTATAGAAGTACAATATGATATTTTCAGAATTTGGGAATATTTTGAAAAATGTCCAGAGAAGGTATATCTGATATGAAAATGAAATAGACTCTATATTGAAGCGTGTTTGATGTGAGTCGTCACAGACGGTTCCATTAAGTAGCCGTCTCTGATTACTTACATCACAGACAGTTCAATTATAGAACCGTTTGTGATGAAAGTTACCACAGACGGTTATTTAATAGAACCGTCTGTGATAACTCACATCACAGACGGTTCTTTAATGGAACCGTCGTTGATGACTCACATCACAGACGGTTCCGTTAAGGAACCGTTTGTGATGTTAGATGTGAGTCATCACAGACGGTTCTTTAATGGAACCGTCTGTGATGAGTCACATCACAGACAGTTTCATTAAAGAACCGTCTGTGATGTTAGAGTTATCACAGACGGTTCTTTAATGGAACCATCAGTGATGAGTTATCACATACGGTTCTATTATGGAACCATCTGTGATGTTACTCTATATAAGTGGCTCGCTCGAATTGTTGTGCACTTGCCTTAGTGTTCTTCCCATAATCGCCCCCTCCCGCGATCTGGCGCCACCCAACGCCGCCTCCCCCGATCCGGTGCCACCCAACGCCGCCTCCCCCGTTCCGGTGCCACCCAACCCCGCCTCCCCCGATCCGGTTCCACCCAACACCGCCTCCCCCGATCCGGCACCACCCAACGCCGCCTCCCCCAATCCGGTGCCACCCTGAGGTAAGGCTCAATCTCCTTTGTTGTGTAACCGAGAGCACACAGGAAGGACATGTAGTCGTCGGCGCTGGCATTGTACACTAGGCCAGGGTCGAGGGCACGTTTGGGTTCAACATGGCCCGCCCCAAGTTCAAATCTAAAATTGATTTGTTGTTACTAGGGGTAGATATTGCTAGTGATTCTGTGGGTTCAGTTAGCTCAACGATGTTCTAGTCCAATACTGAAATTGAAGTGATAAAAGTGATTAGACTTGAGCTCTAAGAGGATTACTTACTTCTCTCATTTGATTCCGTATCAATTGTTACATTCTGGTGGTAGGTTGGGTTGAACATTCTGGTTATGTAGATCTCAATTAATTCAGTAACCTGGAATACTATTTGTGTTCACTTGTGATCCTCCTCCGATTGGCCGAAAGTATTGCTTGTTGTTTATTATTTTAGATCTATTGACAGATTTGTTAAGTAATGTTTAGAGCTTAAAGTTTAAATCGGGATTGACTTAAGTGCTGTGATGACAAAGATTTTATCTTTTGCATCTAGCATTCTAAGAGCATTGATTAAAACCTTATATATGAGCTTTATTGTCGAACCCGGGAACGAAGGATCCCGAATTCTCTGTGTTCATACACTAGTCCAGGATTTCCAGTGTACACAGTCACAAAAATGTTATCACAAACATATCCAGCGTGTTTATTAATAAGCATATAGTTTATTACAATTTGGGCCTGAGGCCAAATAAAACATTAAGCGGAAGCAAAATATAATGGTAAGCCACACGATACGCCACAGGCAATCGTCTGGAGGTCGCTGCCTAATCGTCCTACTCCTCACCTTCTGGATAGTAGTCTTCTCCTGAATAATAATATTCAGCAAGAGTGAGCACTACAACAGTGCTCGCAAATTACACCCAATACAGAATTTAGAATGCATGCATAAGTTATTCAAAGGGAGGTTGTAAGGTTTATTTGCGTAATTCAACATTTTTGGGTTTTAAATAGTTATACTAAGTTTCAAGGCACATTTTTATTCCATAGCTAAAATCAGATTTTAAAATTTATCATTGTATAGTGGATAACCTCCATATGAAACATGGCGAAGGATACCCTCCTATCACAAGGCTACCCGCCCAATTTTAACACAAGGATTAACCATCCTCAAATCATGTCCAAAGTTATTTTAAAACCAAAAACAAAATCTAACTTAGAGTGGCTTTGCTCAGCATGTCCATGACCGTGGACACGGCTATTCGAATAGATTTACACTCTGCAGAGGGGTACAACTTTACCCACACGAGATAATTTACCGTTATGTCGGCCAATGCACGCTTCCTTAGGCGTGTGACTAGGCAATTATCACAAGGTGTTTCCAATGCACTACCTCACTATTAATATGCCCGCTAAGGTTTCACTTCCATTAGGCTAACCACCTACCGGAAGCCCCCTCTTGTGCCAAGTGGGAAATAAAGTCTATCCGACACCCACACAACAAAAAATGGCACAAACAATAATGAGGTAAGACAAATTATTAAGCCTGGTTCTGCCCACACAGAACATGTGGTGGTACGGTGGAGCTTTGCAAGATGCGGCTCAAAGACCGGTCCTTAACCTGCTTGGGCAACTTTCAATAAAAACCACAGGTCTCGGCCCTAACTGACGAGCAGTGCATAAACCTGCACCCACCAACGGTCCATTTTTGCCCAAGTACAAACCATCTTCTTTTATTTTTATAATTTTCAAAGACATTTGCAAATGTCCACCATGACAAAACAATGTCATAGGCTTTTTATCAAATTTTGAAGTTTTGGCTAAATTCTCCCAAAATCAAATAATTCCTGGTCTAAGCATTTGCTAAGCATATTTTTATTTTTAAATTCATTTGACTAAGGTGACAAGGAATTGGTAATACAACATTCAAATGTGGATGTACAAAGGAATTGGAATAATTAAGTATTTAAAATAGGAATTTAAAATAATTAAATACAATTATGCACGCAATAATAATTTAAAACAGAAATTAAATAATTTTAAATATTGGGGGCAAAATGGTCAATGGTGTAACTTGCCTTTCTCAAAATCTTGGTATTCTACTACTTCAATAGGGTCAAGCTCTTTGGAGTCGTCAAAATCTATACGCGAGAATAACCCCAAATTCAAATAGGATTCAAATGAACTTAAATAAATTCAAATGAAAATACAAATTAACTCCAAATTAAATAATTTTGGTTTAGTTAGCTAGATCTTAATTTTATACAAATTTAGAAATTTGAATCACCTAAATCGGAGTTTGTACGAAGAAATACGAGCTCGTGGAAGTTTAAATCTAAATTAAATTCCAATTTTAGAATTTCTTTTAATTTTTGCATTATTTTTCTAAAAGAAATTCAATTTATTATATAGCGCGCCACGTCGTGATCTTATTCACGTAGTCGACAAGTGGGCCCGCAGATGGATCGAGTCCACGGCGCCTTCCGAGTCCACGGTGGACTCGGCTCACAAAGACTGATCGAGAGGAAGCACACGGCCGGCGCTTGCCGTCCACACTGGTGCCCACGCGGCTGCTACGTCGGCTAAAGTGCCGATGTGGCGCCCAGGTGGCGCTGACTTGGCCGCCCGTCGTCGGCGCGGGAGGGGCGGCGCTCGGGTCCCGATGGAATCGGCGAACGGCGGCGCGGCGAGCTCCGGCGAGGGGTGCAAAATGATCAGGGAGTGACGCTGATGCTGATGCATTACCTAGCAATGCGAGGGCGTGGCCGGAAGGTGGTCGGCGACGGAGAGAGGCGGCGGTGTGGTTCGGTCGTCGGTGGCGAAGGAGCTCCGGCGGCGTCCAGAGGGCGAGGAGGTGCACACCAGATTCGCGGCGACGAGGCAATGCCAGAGGTGCGGACGAGGTGGCCGGAGGAAGCCTGGTGGCGCCAGAATCGGAGAAGAACGAGCTTCGGCCGCCGGCGGGGGAAGCTCGAAATTCCAGCGATTGGCGGAAGGAGAGGGGTGGAGTCTTGGTGCGTTGGATTGCGGGATGGATGGCGCAGTCGAGGCACGCTTAAATAGGGCCGGGGCGAGGTCGGGGTTGCGTGGAGCGCACGAAGGTCCGAGCGGTCGCCGGTGAAGTTTCGGGGATTTGCGATGATGAAAACGGAAAGTAATGCCAGATTTGAACGCAGAATTGATTCGGTGATTTAATGCCTCAAAAATCCCGGAGAATCCGAGTTGATTTGCCGAGTTTTGGAAACTCCCGTGCAGCGGTAATGGCGGAGCCATGCGGGCGCGTGGGGAAGAACGGGATGGGGAAGAAGCACAGTGCCGAGGGCACACCTGTCGGCGAGACAGAGAGAGGGAGAAGGGGCGTGGGGAGGATTGATGTCGGCCGTCCGATTTCGATCGGACGGCCCGCATTAATCATGCGCGGGGAGAATGGGCGAGGCGCATACAGGTCTTGGCTTCGCCCGATCTTTGTCGAGGATTTTAAATTCCTTTTCCAATTTATTTAATCCTAGAAATTCAAATAAGCTTTAGAAAATATCAAATAAAGTCCAAAAATTTTGAGAAAATTCACAGAAATTCTCAAGAGCATTCTGGACTTAAATAAAATAATTCCAACTTTTAATTGGTAATAGATTTTGCACATAAATTAGTTTAGCTTTAAAATAATTAGGGAAAAGTTTTTAAAATTTCCAGAAAATCCACAAAAATAATTAAAGTCTTATTTTCAACTGAAACTAAAATTTTGGGCTGTTACATTTATGCTGATTTCTTTCACATTCATGTGGTATATGTTTAGCAATTCATTCGGTTTAAATGACATGGATAATTTACATTTGTATACATTGATTTCGTCATTTAAATGCTGGTGGTTTAATGCTTTTTTCATAATGTTGCTGCCATGGGTTCTGGTGGTAATGGCTTGGTTGTGCTTGTGGGTTCTGGTGGTGATGGCTTAGTTGTGCTTGGCAACAGTGCATTATGTGGACTTAATTTTGCTCTATGATTTAGATCGTTTAATACTAAAATTGGTAGTATTACTAGTTTAGTTTTGAGCTCTAATAGTTTGCTTGCTGCTATCAAAGTAATCATTCAAGGTTTGTTGGCTTTTTATTTGAAGTAATGAATTTAGAGATTCTTGTAATATTTTTGTTTTAGTGAATTGCATGTGATTGTTATGTCAGTCTAGCTAAGCATTGATTAGAGCTCAAAATCTAAATTATAGTTTTCTTATCCAATTTGTGAAGAGTATAGACTAAAGGGCTGAGATGGCAGACATTGATTCTTTTGCAACTCGCCTTCTGAGAGCACTCAAAATCATCCAATATTTCAGCTATATGTTGACTTCTTTCATATACATGTGGTATATGTTGGGCAGTCCGACCAAAAAAACTAGGACCAAACGAACAATCCTAATCTTTCACAATCATATTCAACTATGCTTTATTCATGTATTTTGCAGTTTTTTGTGCAATTTCATCTATTTTCTTTACTATGTATCATATATTTAGGTTCAATGGGTAACTTCTATTTGTTTATGTAATCATTGTGTACGTAACTTATATAGATAGCAAGTAAGCGAGATGGCAGAGGCACCATCTTCGCCGTCGTCAGTGACGTCGCCGAATACGTCTGGATCTCCGATCAAGGTGGTACGCAAGCGAGATGGCAGAGGAATCTCCAAATTGCCCTCGGGCCGCATAACTATCACGGAGGTCAGTGACGATGGGATCCCTCTGAGTCCAAAGAATACAGTTGCGAGGTTCCGGACCGTCTGCGGGGTACTTGCAAGGGAATGGGTCCCCATCACCAACCCAAGCTGGAAGTCTCTGACGGATGTAGAGAGAGCCCAATTGTGGACTGAAATTTCTGCCTCGTTCACTTTCCCAGAAGCAGACCAGGCACGTGTGCGACGGCAGGTGTTCCACGCGATGTGCCACGCGTGGAGGACCTTCAAGAGCACGCTTGTCACAAAGTACGTGAACACAGGTCGGACGCCCTTCACGAAGTATCATTTCTTATCACGGGATACATGGGACGCCTTCGTGCAGACGAAGACGACGACCGAATTTTAGGAGCAAAGTGTGGCGCATAGAGCTCTTCAGGCACAAAACACTCACCCCCACAAACTCGGCACCACTGGGTACGCGGGTAAAGCCACACAGTGGGCGGTGGAGGACGAGACCGCTACCAAACCATTTGCCGAGATCTCAGACGAGCGCGCTCGAGCCTGGTTAAGAGCGAGGGCATCAGCCACGTCTTCAGGTGGCATCTCTTTCACAAACCCGGCAGACGAGGCAGTATCCCAACGCCTGGTAAATATGTCGAACCACTTAGTTGTTAATAAGTCCATAACCTTATGGTGTCTATAATAACATGATTGCCCTCTTGCAGGAAGCATTGACTTCTGCCTGTTCCCAAGGTTCCTTCCAAGTAGACAGGGAGAAGGATGCACTATCTACGACCCTGGGAAACAAGGAGCACCCGGGTCGCACGCGAGGCGTTGGGGTTTACGTACCTTGGAGGGGTGGATTCCGACACGACTCCGACACATACAGGAGTAGGAAGAGATCGAAAGACCAGCACGACACCCGGTTGGAACATGTGCTTAGTGAAAAATTTCAAGCACAAATAACAATCTTACAAAACCAAGTAAATCAACTCCTCCAGGCGCAAGCCGCCCCCGTTAATTTGGGAGCAAGTCCTCCTCAACATCGGAGTAGCATCGCGTCCACACATAATTCTAGACATGACTATGTTCAATTACCGATCGACGACATCGAGGTAATGTACATCTCTAGAATGCTCCAAAGATAGACCTATAGGATGCCCTAGCTAATTGTGTATCATTTTGTAGGAGCCGACGCCTTACAAGCTCCAAGTGAGGATGGTCAGGTCCATTCCTATTGAGGCTAGGCGGGGTATGGTGTATCCATACCAGAAAGGGGCAGTGCAGCACGATGCCCAGCTGGTGCAGGGTTACTCCAGGGTCCACATGGACATGGTACATGATAATTTTATGGCCATCCCACTAGGGATCCGCCCAAACGAAGAAATAAGAACACTAGGGGATGCCATGTACACTTTTATCCAGTGGCCCAAGAAGGATATCGCCCTGGACCCTACACTGACGCCATATCGACAGAACCTGCCTCTGCAATACGACCCTCGATGAGTTTGCCTCAACCTTCGCTTCAGAAGGCCGCCTCATCGGTTCCAGTAGAGAATACGCCGAAGGGATAAGAAAAACGTGTCACCGTATCGGTCCCTAGGTCGTCTCACGGGAAGACAGGACGCAGGCAACTTGTTAAGGCGAAATCGATATCGAAGAACATTCAGGCGCATGCCAAGCCCGGGAAATACTCTTTCGGAAGTCCATTGGTCTCCAACACAGAACTACACAGCTCAGGACTAACGCACCAATCTTTGCATGAATGGCACATGCGCAAGACTCGAGAGGAGGGGGACCATACTGGAATCATCGTCAGATACAAGAGGGAGCATTTTTTCCACGAGCCGGGCCACTTCGTCGTGGGCTTCGACGACTTATTCGACCTATACAACCTTAATGCCCTCGACGCATCACTTCTACGATGCTGGACACTGTAAGTGTGTACAATCAAGTTCTACACTCACGTGATACCGATAAATATCACAACTCATAGCTTATCTACAGATACATTATAAAATGTGCCCGTCGACTCAAAGACCCAGTGGGTTTCCACGACCCACACGTGATCTCTGAGCAAACAATCAACCAGGACGCATCCTACGTCAAGAATTACATAAAAATGGGATTGCTTGCTCTGGACAACAAGGAGTACATAATGGTGCCCTACAACCAGAAGTAAGTGCTTCACTACTTGTTATACAAATTTTGTTTGAACATAGGTTTATGACTATAGAGACATACATGAGTAGGTTCCACTGGATTCTTCTAATCATTGTACCAAAGAGGAACACGATATTGTACCTTGATTCCCTACTGAACAAAAACTACGACTTCACCCTTCTTAAAGGAAAATTCGACAGATATGTTCATTTCCTCCGCACATTATAATTCTATTGTGGTCTTCCTTCGTTTGAAATGGATGCGGATAACTTTTTTGAATCATGTAGATCATTCATCGGCTATGTTGCCGAGGGAGTGGCATACAAGGGATCGAGCGCCACACTGACTCATAGGATGCGGTTTCCGATACGCGCTACAACACAATAATCCTATATCATACTTCGTAATATTGCGTCTCGAACTGACTGTACCTATATATGTAATTCTATTTTTGAAGTGCCGCCAGCAAAAACGAGATCACCTATGCGCATTCTACGTATGCCATCATATGCAGCTATTGATTGGTTCTAGGAGGCACGATCCCCAGGTTTGTCAATCTCGCAATAATTATTTCCTAATTGTAAATTTAAATATATATGCTTACATGCTTACTACTTTACTCCTGCTGTCGACAGCTCTTCGATATAGAGTTAAATGCACTCGACATGAAAGAGGTCACGTACGTTCGAGGGGCGCTCTGCAGCTTCACCAAGGCGGACATTGTTAACCCCGACGGAGATTTTCACGCAATCGACACCGATGAACGACCTTCGAACATTTGATTACATATAGTAATTCAATTTGAGTAGTTGTAATTCAATTTGTAACTCTACTGACAATACTTGAAATATTATTTTGCAATTGATTTTCAGTTAAATGATCACTTTCAATTGTCATATTCATCTGTGATGTACCTGTTTCTGCTTGTTTTTTCAGAGGGCATGGCTAGCAATTCCTAAGGCTAGCTAAAAATGCGACAAAAATTAGTTAGGTACAAAGAACTATCACAGACGGTTACAACCAAGAACCGAAACCGTCTATGATATAAATGTATCACACACGGTTGCAACCAATAACCGTCTGTGATATACCACTATCACAGACGGTTCTTGGTTGTAACCGTTTGTGATAGTGACCCTTCACAGACGGTTTTATTTAAAAACCGTCTGTGATATAAATGTAGCATCGACGATTGCAACCAAGAACCGTCTGTGATAGTGGTATATCACAGACGGTTCTTGGTTGCAACCGTCTGTGATAGTGACCCTTCACGGATGGTTTTTGTTAAAAACCGTATGTGATGATCATTATCACAGACGTTGAAAAATCGTCTGTGATAACCGCCTGTCATCACAGACGTACAAATTCAGACGGTTCAAAAACTGTCTGTGATGACGGTTTTGAACCGTCTGTGATGACCTTTTTGTAGTAGTGCTTCTTCGAGCATGTGTGTTATCCTATTACAAGAATTAGGAGAAGTGCTTACCATTTGCGGAGTTCTCCTACAACAATAGCTTCCAATCAAGCATACAAATGTCACCATTCCAGACGTTGTATGGAAGAGGTTGTAGCACACCTTTTAACTAGCTCAAGACTGGGGAGAGACCATTCTATAGTCCGACCTTGGTGGAGGACGACGAAAAGCAAATTTGTGTGATCCGTGAGCGACTTCAGACGACTCAATCTCATCAGAAGTCGTATGCCGACTATCATCATCGCGAGGTAAGTTTTGAGGTGGATGATCATGTTTACCTTAAAGTCCCTCCGATGAAAGAAACACATCGTTTTCAAATCAAAGGAAAATTGGCACCTCGCTACATAGGGTCATTCTGAATTCTAGCAAAGCAAGAATCAGTAGCCTAGCAATTGGAGTTCCCACCAACACTCTCAGATGTGCACGATGTGTTTCATGTCTCACAACTAAAAAAGTGTCCCCGAGTCCCAACCGAGGCAACCGAGTTGGAAAAACTCGACTTGCAACCTGATCTTTCTTATCGGGAGCACCCGATTCACATTCTTGAAGAAGCGGAGCACAAGACGAGAAATCATAACATCAAGTTTGTGAAAGTTCAGTGGAGAAACCATACCGAAGATGAAGCAACCTGGGAGCATGAAGATCGGATGCGAACCGAATATCCCGATCTTTTTCCTTCTGCCTGAAGTGTTTTCAAATCAAGGAAGGAAAGGTTAAACAAAGCAATGGAAAAGGAAATGTATTAGAAACACTTTGTAACCTTGTTAAGGAAATATTAGCACTATCTTTGAAGGAAATTAAAGCAACAGATATTGTATCTTTCTCTTGTAGTCTTCCGGTCCATTTTTTCGAACAACCGAAATCTCGGGGCGAGATTCTTTGTAAGTGGCGAGGTTTGTCACATCCCTATTTTTAATAAATAGAATTATTATGCATCTCATGAGTATGCATGTTATTTCTGAAACATTTGCACAAAATATTGCATTTGAAAAACTTCAAATCAAAATTTAACACACAACTCCAATAAGAAGCTCCAAAATAAAACTGAGATAAACGCTTATAGAGTTATCTAGGAAATAATTTATTTAAATCTTATAATATTCATCATGAATAAATATAATGTTTCCCAAATTTTTAGAACAAAAATTAACCTCAAAAAAATTCAAAACCCATCTTAACAGTCCCAGCGGTTTTGAATTTAAAATAAGCAAATAATTCATGAACCATGAGATTTAAAACTTTATATGGCTACTAGGTCATCCTAGGAACCTCTCTAAAATTTTTAGAATTTTTTAAATTTTAATTCTATTTTTAGTAGTTCGATCAAAGTAGAAACAATAGAAATCAAATCAGTCAACTTTTCACTGTCCTACGCGATTGTAACACCCTGGCTATTTCGAAGCCAAAATGTTACCTAAAAGCACAACATACCATCAATTTGCGAAATAAAATTCAATATGCATCTAACCAATTAACGATAACAGGGTAATGAGATGTAAATAACCAAGTCATCAATGGCGAATATTCAAGAAACTAAACGTGGAACGGCATGACATGAAGTCTAAACGATACTCATTACATTCATCTCTCAACAAATAAAAAACATAGTTGAAAACATTAATGAAAATATAATGTGATGATCTGTGTAGAACGTGCTGGTCTACTCCCTCCCATTAACATCATCACCAACAAGGATCACCTAAATAAACACAGAAAAGCAAGGGTGAGTCGAAACTCAGCAAGTACAATGTTCATTTAAACATGACTTAACTGAACGAGGCAACAATCTCACAAGTTATACACAAGTCTCTTTAAAGTTGTGAGGATGAATGGAATGGATGTATGCACTGAAAGGAAAAGGACTACTCAACTGCTTATACCGGTATAGCGAGTGATACACCCGTCGGTGTTCACTTAAGCCCGTACTTAACAAAGTCCGGGGACCCAAATACCGTATGAAGAACGTTTCATAGGGTGTCCGAAACCGCCCACATTGAAATGATGGGTCTTACATACCCACATTGAAATGGTGGGTATCATGTGCCCATACTGGAATTGATGGGACTTACAAAATTCCACTCCCGTGGAAGGAAATAGAACAACATGAATGGAATGAATCAATGAATATGAATGCCATTAACTGAAATCACATGATGTATCCATTCGAAACGAAATAAATATCATGGACGAATATCAAGAACATTCATTATCTTCTCTCACAAGAATTATCAATTGAACCAGAATCGACATCATGGACGAATAACAAGGACATTCACAAACATATCACATCATCAAGTGTAACACCCCAGCCCAACACTGAGCCTAGAATGCCACCACACTACTCATCCAAGACAAAATTATCGACACACTATATAATTACAGCAAGAAAACAATGATAAACATAACCATGGATCACAAAAAGAACAGGCATAGTTAGGGTTCAAACGATAATAAATAATCAAGTGGAATAAAACCAGGTAAACAGTCCAAAAATAGCATCAACCAATGAATCCAAATTATTAAAGCAAATAGTCTAGTCCAAATGATGTCCTAAGCTTTAATCAACCTCTAACATGTCCAAGAGTAATCCAATTGTGAATGAAAAGATTCTTATGGCAAATGATCATGTGTTGTCCATGTGCTCTACTCGCTCTCAGCTACGGCGTCCTCGAAGATCACCTAAAGACAACAATAGAGCAAGGGTGAGTCCACGACTCAGCAAATACATCGATATACAACAAACAATAACAAATCAACAGCATTCAATAACTTCATTATCATCACAGGTACTTCTATTAACATTCTCATGTAGTTATATTCTCTTGATTCACAACCATTAATCTCATGTACCAATGCAAATCTATTCTACATGTCCACATGCACTTCTTTTGCGTATACCGGTATAGCATGAGTGAATGCTCGCGACAACATTCACTCTCAAGCCCGTTCCTCCAAAAGGATCGGGGACCTCCTCCACTCCCGTGGAGTTGTGATCAATAATGATCACCTTCTCTTATGCAAAGATGCTTATGAATGCAAACATGCAAACTCCATCATAAACATCATATCCAACTTTTCATCATGCTTGTCAACCAAGATATAAACATACCAATTATTTGTTTGCAATTAAACAAAATAAAAGCACAACAATAATGGTAATAGAAGATAAAGAAAACAGTGATCGATCATTGATTATTTGTCTACCATGCACTTGCCTTTACTAGTTGCGACGCACGATTTGGCTAGAAGATGGCAACAAGCACGACGCCTCTCCTATATTAAATATACAAACTTCAATACAAGCTACAGCAACAAGAATAGCAATCAATATATTTCGCTCCTACACGTCCCCAAATATACCACATTACGCCGGTATCGAAAAGTTACCCATAGCTGTCCTGTTACTAAAAAGAGCGTAACTTTTGACTCAAAAGTCCGATCACCACAAACCACCCCATTCTGGATTCTTTATAAAATTCTCCACATTTTCTTAGATTACACAGTCTTCTAATTAAATCATCTAACCCTCCGTATTTAGCCCAGAAAGCCGGTCTGTCCGCTTCGGAACAGCGGTCTTTCTAAATTCATAACTTTTGTTTTACTCAACCAAAATGCGTGTTCTCAGATTCTACAGAACCATTGGACAATTATCTACAACTTTCATGTATATCAAAAACTCTAATTAAGCTATTTACTATTTTTAATCTACAGTCTACCAAAACAGCGCCGAAAGACGACAACCGTAAAAACAGCAGCCTTCCAAAATCATAACTCGAATTATACTTGTCCGATTGACATGATTAAATATGCTATAGAAAGATATCGAAATTATCTACAATTAACTAGTAGATGACATTTCCAAAATTTGCCATTAAGGTACCCGAATAAATCGTACAACAAAACAGCATAATAAATAGATCTATTATTCGTTTCTTCGATTAGAAATTCTAACCCTCTCTAATTAATCTCAATTATAGTCTCTAATTGCTGCATGCAAATCACATTAATTAATCAACTACTAATGCAGCACTAATCGTTGATTGATAGCACTAGCAACCGCAAGAGAACAAATCAACAAGAACCTGATGACGTGCGGCAGCAGGAGATCACGCAGCAGCAGCAGGAGATCTCGCAGCAGATCGGCAGCAGTCCCAGCGGCAGCAGCGCAGTCCACGCGCAGCAGGCGCTCGGCAGAAAATCAGCAGCAGATCTCAGGTTCGCTCGGCAGCAGCAGATCGGCAAGAAACGCAAAGAAGACAGCAGACAGTCAAGCGCGAGGCGCCTGGCGGCAAAGCAGCAGCAGCAGAATAAGCGCAACAAGCAAGCCGGCGTCGGCGGCAAGCGGCGAAAGAAAGCGGCGAGGCGATAGCGTGGCGGCGAGCACGCGCAGGCACGGCAACGCAACAGCCAAAGAGCCACGACCACAGAGAAAAATAGCAATGGCGGCGGCGGCACGCCAGGCACGGCAACGCGCACCAAAGAGCCCACGCCAGCAGAGAAAAGCGATCGGTTGCGGCGGCGGAAGAAAAAAGAATAAAAGAATAGGCTAGGGTTTCTAGAAAAACCACAACTATTTATACAGCTCTTAAAAATTCTGAATTATCCTATTTCCACGTATACTAAATTCTTTAATTACGCACAAGCCCTAAATTCTTTAACTAATTAAATTATTATTAGTATTGCTATTATTATTATTTTCAGAATATTACACTCTACCCCCCTTAACAGAATTCGACCCCGAATTCTACTCGCCGTGCTACTCAAATAAAAACTACACTGCTGAAATTAAACAACAAAATAACACGTACCCGACGTGAACAACTCCGGGTACTGCTCGCGCATGCGAGACTCCAACTCCCAAGTCGCCTCTCTCTCAGACTGATGCGTCCAGAGCACCTTAACGTATACCAACGTCTTGTGCCTCAGCACTCGCTCCGACCTCTCCAGAATGCGCGCCGGACGCGACTCAACTGTGAGGTCTTGCTCAATAGTCAACGGCTCTAATGAAATCTTATGCTCTGGATCTCTCAAAAACTTTCTCAGCATCGAGACGTGAAACACATTATGAACCCCACGCATGGACTCAGGAAGGTCCAGGCGATAAGCTAACTTCCCAATTCTTGCAATAATCGGGAACGGTCCAACGTACCTCGGGCTAAGCTTCCCTTTGGTACCGAACCGAACAATACCCTTAGTGGGAGACACTCTCAAGAGCACCTGGTCACCCACCGCAAACTCCAAGTCACGTCTCCTAAGATCAGCATAACTTTTCTGTCTACTCTGAGCTGCCAACAAATTCTGCCTCACCATGGCCACACGCTCAACGGTCTTCTGAATCCAGTCCGGACCCAAAATTGCCTTCTCTCCAACTGCATCCCAACAAAGTGGCGATCTGCACTTCCGCCCATAGAGAACCTCAAATGGCGCGGCTCTAATACTGGAATGGTAACTATTATTATAAGCAAACTCTGCAAGTGGCAACTGGTCCTCCCAACTACCCTTCCAAGATAGAACACAAGATCGCAACATGTCCTCCAAAGTCCGAATAGTGCGCTCTGTTGCCCATCATGCATGGGTGAAACGTCAGACTCGGTGAGCTGTGTGCCCAATGCACTCTGCAGACTCTCCCGAACTTGGAGACAAACTTCATCCTCGCGAAATGATGGTCTTTGGCACACCATGCAGTCTTACTATCTCACGCACATAAATAGGAGCTAGGTCACTTGCTGAATTTGTTGTGCGAACAGGAATAAAGTGCGCAGACTTGCTGAATCGATCCACCACTACCCAAACTGCATCCTTCCCTCGCGGCGAACGAGGCAACGCCACCACAAAGTCCATAGAGATATCATCCCAAGGCCACTGGGTACCTCCAAAGGTCGCAACAACCTGCGGGGCGCTTGTGCTCAGCTTTCACTTGCTGACAAACACCACAAGAAGCCACATAATTAGCAATGTCCACTTTCATTCTCTTCCACCAAAAATTTTGTTTCAGATCCCGATACATCTTAGTCTCACCAGGATGAATAGTGTACGGAGTGCGATGTGCCTCCCTCAAGATATCATCTTTGACCTCCGACTTTTGCGGCACGCAAAGACGTCCTTTAAACCTCAAAGTACCAGAATCGTCCATGCTAAAATCACCCTCTTTGCCTTCATCCAGACGCTTCCTAACCTCCTGTAATAACCGATCACTCTGTTGTGCTTCCCGCACACGGTCTGGAATAGCTGACTCCAGAATCAACTGTGTCTCAACATGTGTCGTGCCCGCATAACAATAAGATATTTCCATGCGATCAAAATCAGCAATGAGGCAATCTAGAGTAGCGGGAGTCGCCTTACGACTAAGAGCATCTGCAACAACATTGGCCTTGCCTGGATGATACTGAATAGTAAGATCATAATCCTTGATCAACTCCAACCACCTCCGTTGCCTCAAGTTCAGGTCCTTCTGAGTGAAGATATATTTGAGACTCTTATGATCTGTGAAAATATCACAAGGCTCGCCGTATAGATAATGCCTCCAAATCTTGAGAGCAAAAACAACCGCAGCCAACTCCAAATCATGAGTGGGATAATTCGCTCGTGCTTCTTTAAGCGCCTCGGCGCATAAGCAATCACCTTACCGTCTTGCATGAGAACACAGCCAAGACCCACTCGAGACGATCTGAAAAGGCGTGAATCGCTTTCCGGCTCGGGAAGAGTGAGAATAGGAGAGGTCACCAACTTGTCCTTCAAAATCGTAAATAACGCTCACACTCATCGGTCCACCGGAATCTCACACCTTTACGAGTAAGTGAGACATCGGTTTGGCGATGATAGAAAATCTGCACAAAACGCCGATAATAACCACCAAACCGAAAACTCCTCACCTCCTTCACACTAGTCGGCCTCTTCCAATCCACCATTGTGGAGACCTTACTAGGATCAACAACAATACCACGAGGGTTAATCACATGACCCGAAAACCCACTTCAAATCCGAACTCACACTTCTTCAACTTAGCATAGAACTTGTGCTCTCTCAAAGTATCTAAAACCGACCTCAAATGGCGCTCATGATCCTCATTGGTCTTGGAATAGATAAGAATATCATCAATGAACACCACCACGAAGTCATCTAGATACTCGTGCAACATGTTGTTCATGGTCTCCATAAAAATGGCAGGTGCATTAGTCAATCCAAAAGACATAACTTTATACTCATAATGCCCATACCGTGGAGAAAGCGCCTTCTCTACATCTGCTCACGCACACGGTTTGATTATACCACGATCGAGATCAATCTTGGAGAACACTTAAGCTCCATTCAACCGATCAAACAAGTCCTCAATGCGGGGCAATGGATATTTGTTCTTGATTGTGACTGCATTAAGCGCGCGGTAATCAATACACATACGCCAACTCCCATCCTTCTTCTCTCGTGAGCGAGCAGAGCTCCCCACGGCGATACACTACGCTGATCAAACCTTTAGCCAACAAATCATCCAATTGCTTCTTCAACTCGTCACGAAGCGGACGTGCTAGTCTATATGGAACATCGAGATGGGGCGGGTACTGAACAAGATCAATGCGAAACTCCACGTCTCGCACAGGTGGCAATCCCGGAAGCTCAGCTGGGAACACATCTGGATAATCACTAACCACTGGAATATCCTCAATCTGCGAAGCCACACTCGGTTTCTCAGCAAGAGCTAAAAGAAGCCCGATTTTCATCGCACGCCGACCAAAGCAGTCCGCCAATCTCGAAAGAGTGCGCGGGCGCTCCTGAAAGGTCAAAGTCTCCCAGGCGAGTGCATGCAGAGACATTCTCTGAAAACAAGATATCACGGCTCGATAAGAGTGCAACCAATCCATACCCAAGATAACATCGAGCGGCTCCATTTGAATAACTATCAAATTCGCGTGAACTTCTCTCCATCAATAATAATAGAACACCGGGACAAGCAGTAGAACTAGCAATAATACCCCGGAGAACTAACCAACACCGATCGAGAAATCCATTGCATACTCAAGTTCGCTCTCACGGCAAGCGCCGACGAGACAAGCGAAAAGGTAGCCCCGAATCAAAAGGACTAAAGCATCAAGCGAATCCACAAGCAAAGTACACATCACCACGTCGGGGCGACCGCGGACTCTTTGTGGGCATGGCGTACACTCGGTGGCGCCATGGCGAAGAAGACGACGGCGGCGGGCGAGAGCCCCGACGATCTGCTGTGGCGGTGCGAGTAAGCCGGACGTGCGACTGAAGCGGTGCGAAGGTGGCGGCGCCGAGAGTACCCTACCGGGCGCCCAAGTGAAGGAAATGGCATCGTTGGAGGAGCGATCATCATCCGGAAAGATCCTCGGCGGGACCCATCAAGAAGAAGAAGATGGCACAGCTCCCACTTGATCACGCTAAGCGGGGTTACGGCGACACACCGCTCCTTGTGACCCGGCCGGCCACACCGACGGCAATCACCCGTCCAAGTGCACTCAAGAATCGGTGTCCATCACCGCACTTAAAGCAAAGCATGCCCCGCCTACAGGGACAGACGAAGAGCTGGAGTACCGCAAAAGAACGAGACGCCAAGAAGGAACGACCTCGATCGCTAGACACGAAAGATCGCGGTCCTCCTTGAATTTCTTGAAAGGTGTCACGAGCAGACCCACTTCCCTTAGTAGAGCTCCTCTTCTGGTCACCACCAGAAACTACCAGTCCACCAGAGGCTTGCTGCCCCTTTGTGAGCTGCATCTCCAACTCCATGCCTCTAGCTTGCTCCACAACAGAGCTGTAGTCACGGAGTGGAGTAGCTCCCAACACATGTCGGTACTCGAGGTGAGACCCAGCGGAACCTCTTGGCTTTCGAAGATCATCGTTAGCTCTTGAAGGAACAAAGCGAACCAAGTTGTTGAACTCAGCCTCATACTCAGCAATAGACCTCTTCCCCTGAGCAAAGGTCGTCAAGGCAACCTCCATCTTCTCAACAAATGAGTAGGGGTAGAACTTCCCCTTGAACTGATCAACAAAGTCCTCCCAAGTGACTGGCCCTTGAGTGGCGGTCCTCGAAGACAACACGCCCTCCCACCAAATATCTGCTTGCCCTTTCAGCTGAAAGGCTACAAAACGGACCCTCTGATGTGAAGACACCTCTAAAGCTCCAAACTGCCTCTCCATGTAGCGCAACCAATCTGCTGCCTGGACCGGTGTGCCCGACCCGTCAAACGAATCCAACCTCAACCCAATCCACTCTCGAAGTGACATCCGCGCCTCAGGAACCGGAGGATGTGCGACAGGAGCAACAACAGATGCCACAAGAAGCGAGCCACGGCGCTGCTGACGAAGAGCACGGATCTCTCCCACCAACTCTCGGCCAAAGCGGGGTCTCATCACGGACCCCAACCGAGGCGGGTCAACAAAGCAACCCCTCGACTCGACTCATCTCTCAGGAGGTGGCTCCACGGAACCTCTCCCGCGGCCCCGACCTCCACGACCGCGGCCACCACGACCACGTCCTCTACCCCTCGGCATAGCTATCAACCACAATCAACAATACACAATGAGTTCAAAGCTCAAAATAAACTCATCCATCAATGAACAACATAACGGAAGCGTAAAACTATATTCGTACCTCTCTCTAACCTACTGTGCACTAGTGTGTCAAATTTTAGGTTAGTTAACCATTAGCAAATTTTAGTTGATTTACTAAACTAAAACAAATTTTAACAATTTTAGTTTGCCTAAGTTGTTAATCTATTCACCACGGACCTAAAGCCCGCTCTGATACCAACTGTAACACCCCAGCCCAACACTGAGCCTAGAATGCCACCACACTACTCATCCAAGACAAAATTATCGACACACTATATAATTACAGCAAGAAAACAATGATAAACATAACCATGGATCACAAAAAGAACAGGCATAGTTAGGGTTCAAACGATAATAAATAATCAAGTGGAATAAAACCAGGTAAACAGTCCAAAAATAGCATCAACCAATGAATCCAAATTATTAAAGCAAATAGTCTAGTCCAAATGATGTCCTAAGCTTTAATCAACCTCTAACATGTCCAAGAGTAATCCAATTGTGAATGAAAAGATTCTTATGGCAAATGATCATGTGTTGTCCATGTGCTCTACTCGCTCTCAGCTACGGCGTCCTCGAAGATCACCTAAAGACAACAATAGAGCAAGGGTGAGTCCACGACTCAGCAAATACATCGATATACAACAAACAATAATAAATCAACAGCATTCAATAACTTCATTATCATCACAGGTACTTCTATTAACATTCTCATGCAGTTATATTCTCTTGATTCACAACCATTAATCTCATGTACCAATGCAAATCTATTCTACATGTCCACATGCACTTCTTTTGCGTATACCGGTATAGCATGAGTGAATGCTCGCGACAACATTCACTCTCAAGCCCGTTCCTCCAAAAGGATCGGGGACCTCCTCCACTCCCGTGGAGTTGTGATCAATAATGATCACCTTCTCTTATGCAAAGATGCTTATGAATGCAAACATGCAAACTCCATCATAAACATCATATCCAACTTTTCATCATGCTTGTCAACCAAGATATAAACATACCAATTATTTGTTTGCAATTAAACAAAATAAAAGCACAACAATAATGGTAATAGAAGATAAAGAAAACAGTGATCGATCATTGATCGCTGTCTACCATGCACTTGCCTTTACTAGTTGCGACGCACGATTTGGCTAGAAGATGGCAACAAGCACGACGCCTCTCCTATATTAAATATACAAACTACAGCAACAAGAATAGCAATCAATATATTTCGCTCCTACACGTCCCCAAATATACCACATTACGCCGGTATCGAAAAGTTACCCATAGCTGTCCTGTTACTAAAAAGAGCGTAACTTTTGACTCAAAAGTCCGATCACCACAAACCACCCCATTCTGGATTCTTCATAAAATTCTCCACATTTTCTTAGATTACACAGTCTTCTAATTAAATCATCTAACCCTCCGTATTTAGCCCAGAAAGCGGTCTGTCCGCTTGAACAGCGGTCTTTCTAAATTCATAACTTTTGTTTTACTCAACCAAAATGCGTGTTCTCAGATTCTACAGAACCATTGGACAATTATCTACAACTTTCATGTATATCAAAAACTCTAATTAAGCTATTTACTATTTTTAATCTACAGTCTACCAAAACAGCGCCGAAAGACGACAACCGTAAAAACAGCAGCCTTCCAAAATCATAACTCGAATTATACTTGTCCGATTGACATGATTAAATATGCTATAGAAAGATATCGAAATTATCTACAATTAACTAGTAGATGACATTTCCAAAATTTGCCATTAAGGTACCCGAATAAATCGTACAACAAAACAGCATAATAAATAGATCTATTATTCGTTTCTTCGATTAGAAATTCTAACCCTCTCTAATTAATCTCAATTATAGTCTCTAATTGCTGCATGCAAATCACATTAATTAATCAACTACTAATGCAGCACTAATCGTTGATTGATAGCACTAGCAACCGCAAGAGAACAAATCAACAAGAACTCGATGACGTCTTGGCGGCGAGAGATCACGCAAGCGGCGGCAGGAGATCTCGCAGCGGATCGGCGGATCCCAATGGCAAGCAGCCACAGCCCACGCAGCAGCGGCGCTCGCGAAAAATCAGCAGCAGATCTCAGGTTCGCTCGGCAGCAGCAGATCGGCAAGAAACGCAAAGAAGACAAAGCAGATCAGCGCGAGGCGCCAAGCAGCGGCAAGGCAAGCAGCGCGGCGCCAAGCAATAAGCGGCGTCGGCGGCAGCAAGAAGCAAAGCGGCGAATAGGCGATAGCGTGGCAAAGCGATGCCACAGGCACGCGAACGCAAGCGGCAACGCGGCGCCACGCCAGCAGAGAAAGTAGCAATGGCGGCGATGCACGCGCAGAACAACGCAACGCGCCCAGCCAGCCCACGCCAGCGAGAGAAAAGCGATCGGTTGCGGCGGCGGAAGAAAAAAGAATAAAAGAATAGGCTAGGGTTTCTAGAAAAACCACAACTATTTATACAGCTCTTAAAAATTCTGAATTATCCTATTTCCACGTATACTAAATTCTTTAATTACGCACAAGCCCTAAATTCTTTAACTAATTAAATTATTATTAGTATTGCTATTATTATTATTTTCAGAATATTACATCAAGCAACAGTCGAAATCAACAAATTTTAACTCATGGTACTTGCCTTCCGCGATGTGACGTGCTAAGAGGCAACAACGGTGCACCTCCACTCACCGCCTCACCGCCTACACAAATAATTATTCGAAATAAGAAGATATGGATTGACATAACTACAGGTGGCCTACATTAACCCTTTGGCAATTCTACGAAATTAACGGAGTTAAAACTAGCATCACTCTATTCAGACTCCTGCCCCTCCTACTGGACAACGGTACTAGAAAAATCATATTTTAAGTTCTGGAACTCGGAATGATATGAGACCAGTGCCAAAAGAAACTTAACTGAAAAATCTTCAAAACACTACCAGACAATATTTCCTAATTATGCCCACAAATAAGACTAATCTATAGTTCAAAGTTCCTGATAGACATCTGTCCTAACAACAGAACAGTAGCAAAGAACGTAGCATAACGTTTCATCTATAAGTCTAAATTGAGTGCTCTTTACCAATCTAGAATCATGACAACACCAGCTACGATAATCTAGTTGGGCAAGTCCCCTGATTCGGCCTCCTACTAATTCTTATATTCAGGTAAAGTTTCTATCTCCATAATCGCGGTCAAATAAACAAGCAGTGGTAAGAACTCCATAACTTTTGATTTCCAACTCTAAAAATTGTGTTCTTTATCAACTTGAAAATCTTACTAAATCCAATACAACATTCATTTTGGGTAGAATTTCTGATTCGGCTTCTAAAGAATTCAATATGGCCAGACAAGACAACTGCTAATTCTCGTCAATTTGTCTTGGGCGATCATGATAAAACTACCATATCTCCTAAACCGTAAGAAATCGATGATATTGATGCCTAAAGAAAGCTAAGATCAAGGGCTACAACTTTCTAACGGTGAGAAGATCGGAAAATGTACCGAACTTACCCAAATCTGATGAACAAATCTGGCGCACGACAGGGAGGAGGGTGGCGGCCGGTTGGAGAGGGGGAGGAGGGGGTGGCGGCGGCTTGGGGAGGGGAGTGGGGAGAGAGAGGGGAGAGGCTA
Source organism: Hsuehochloa calcarea (assembly GCA_036346395.1). NCBI lineage: Eukaryota > Viridiplantae > Streptophyta > Magnoliopsida > Poales > Poaceae > Hsuehochloa > Hsuehochloa calcarea. The sequence continues at coordinate 5,487,574 of CM070606.1, forward strand.
GGGTTTGGGGGGAGGAAAAACCCCCCTTGGCTGGCCCCTCTCATGGGCCCCTCTGGTCGGCCCCAGCCCAGTTATCGGAAGATCGCTGAAAACCCCCCGCCGATTCAGGAAATTTCAGTTCTTGTTTGCCTTTTCCCTCCCCAGCTGCTTTTCTAATTACCCGATCCGAATCTGGGGTATTACATTCTACCCCCCTTAACAGGATTCGACCTCGAATCTGCACACCAATCTAATCATAAGGAAACTACGACTGGAATGAAACAGCGATATTCCAAGCTTGGAATTGCTCAGATACTCGCTTAACACTCGAGCACACGAGACGATGCGTACTTCGCATAAGGACCCGAGACGATCAACGCGGTAAGACAACGTTCTAATTTCTACAACTTTCAAAAACGAAGATAATCCAACTAGAAATAGAGAGTCCTCATCACATCCACGTAATGCTAACTCTCCACCCAAAAGGTTAGATTCCAAATTTAACATTCATCTCGAAAACAAATCCATTTTCCAAATAAGTAGTTTACAAATGAACACCACGACAACCAAAGGAGAAATCACTCGAACGCCCAAACCAAATACTTGCGGTTTGTCTGAATTTGGAAAGAATCAATTCGCCAACACAGCGCCAACTCAAATTGCGGAAAACACAAGTCAACGACACAAAACTCAAACGAGAATCAAGAAAACGCCTCATTATCCCACGAATCATCCTTTGCCATAGTTTCTCGCTTCTAGGAATAAAATTTCTCTCGAACCTTGAAATTCGAATTCACTGCATACCACATGAGCTTAAACCTCTTAGTTAAACATCCTCAAATTATGCTCAAGTTGAAATACATCATCCACACCTCTGTGGTGAGGCTATAAGGAATCCACTGAATACTCTAGGTAACTCATTCTACTAACAAAATCGAGTTGATAGAAGGCGCCCAAAGTGCCACAAAATAGATCCCTCACAATCACATTACCTCTCATCATTTTTTTTCAAGAACAACTCAGAATCCTCAGCACGCACGTTCAAGTACTACATCAGAAAGGTTCTATCATCGATCACTCCACTGCTTAGGAACCTCCATTATTCCACTTTTCTCTACACACAAACACATGTGTGACCAATGGTCTAGCATAAAATGGCAAAGCCTGGATTTAACTTTCAAGACCTCTACAACAAATTTCTCTTATACCCAATAGTGAATTAAATCGGACTAAATCTCTAAGATTCTGCAACTCTATCATACTCACTCATTGACATCATCAGAAATCACACCCACCATCTCGCAATAAGATCCAATTGCTTTACTCTATAAAAAATAATCAAGGTTTCCTTACCTTCGATAATCCCCGACCTTTCATCATGAACTGAAGTTATGGAATTTCACTATACCATAGGTTCCACTCAGTCGTAACGCTATTCATATTTACTTCGAAACTAAACATTCCATGTGAATCAAATTTCCTCCAAGAAGTACAGGTCAATACTAATTCATCTCCTACCACTCCAACAACTTGATAGCAAACTCTCATCGCTACCATTACTTAATCACCACCAAATAGTTGCCAATTTACACTTTGTAAACTTTGCAACATAAAACTGTTGAGTCTTGTCTCAAAAGAAAGAGGCGAACAAGGATAATTTCATCACACAGGAAAACGTTGCTCCCCGCAGTGAGCACGAAACCAAAAGAAATAATCTGGTAACAAGGATCTTGGAAAAACAAAATTTGTGCTCGCAGGTGAGGGCACACATGCCTCATAAGGAATAGCAAATAACAGCCGATAAGTAAAAGACATTGCAATTGAAACTCGACATCCCTTGAGCGGAAAGAGCAGAAAGTTTAGAAACAAATCAAATAACCACTAGTTACAAAACTTGACTCAAATTCTCAAATACTCCTACTGCACTCCTTCCTTTAACACTGAAATTGATCCTTTGACTAACAACATTTTTCCACAACAAACAAGATAAGGTTTCTAGTCCAAACCACAAGATCTAATTAAGAACCAAGAAAAATCCTTCAACACGTCATATTTGCTCAAAACAGTTCAACAACCTATAAAACATGGGATCCAAATGATCTCAGACACAAAAACTCGAAACTTTTTCTTTGCATAAATTCACAGAAAGCAATGTATTAATTTACTCTCGAAGAAATCAACAAAAATCTCTTTTGCTTGCAACCTCTATTTGCGAACTCAAACCAAGGAGCCTTTAGGACTAAATCACTCAAAAATCTTAAGAAGCAATAGGATATCTCTATGCATCATTTTATTTAAAATAATTTTAATCAAACTCATAACAACAATTTGGAAATACCTTGAGAGACCTGTGCGGAAAGGTTTGGTTGAATCTTTCTCAAAAGAAGAGGCACATGAAAACGATTGTCGTCAACTAGAAAATCATTTACCACTCACAAGAAATAAATAACCAAGGGGAAAACCAATTAGGCAAAGAACTTGAAAAAATATATGTGAAGTCCATAGTTGAAAGCATATGCTTCACAAGAAGAGAATATCAGACTTTCAGATAAGAACAAGCGAGCATTCAAGATCAAAGTACTCGCATCACTGAAGAACCATTATAACTTTGTAACTTAACGCTTTACTCGACAAACTTCGTTTACCACATAAAACTTGAAACTCACAAAGATCATGAACACAAAACTTGAGATTTGACCATTTTAGAAATTTCACAGAAGACGATCAATTTTTCTTTCTCTATAAAAGAATCAACATTACCCTCACATTCTTGTTCATATCATTAAGACCAAATACGTTCATTTTTTGTAACATTCAATTTACCTCACTATCGCAAAAAATAAACCCTCTAAAGGGAACATAACAAATCGCGTCATAGAAATCTTCCGCATCAAATGGAATTGTAATGACGACTTTTCCTAGAAAAGAAACCTAGTACGAAAACAACAAAGCTGAAACAAACCTCTCACACAACACCACAAAACATTAGAAAGGGGTTTCGACATTTTTTTCAGAGATAGGTTCTAAACTCCAACACTCCAACTACCCCAAAAGAAACGAGTAGAGTCAAAACTTCCTTCAATAAACTTTGTAAAAGATGATTCTGTTCTCCAAAATACCAAGCAGTTAACCCGGCTCCTTGATCAACAAGAGAGATAGGACCCTCACAAAAGAATAATCTTGACAATAATAACGTTTACAAGCAGCAAAGGGAGCTCAGCAGTCAGAAAGACAAGAATTGTTTGAAAAAAAACAAATAGGGACCAGTAGAAACCCATAGTCAACCATTTTGTTTAATTACAGGACTCGACTTACATAACATAGCACCACAAAGGGTTTTATCACTATTCTTCATAAAGGGATGCATTAAACTTCAACAAGCGGAATGATCCAAAAGAAATACATGGAGCCAATGCTTTCTCGTGTTAACGAACTTGCAATAGAAAACTCTCATTATACAAACTATCAAACGAGTAAATGAGTCGCTCCTTTCTGATGAGAAGGAAGGAACAACCATGGAAATATCAATATTGCCAATTGACAAAAATCACTTGTAGTAAAAGCAACTCAACAATCGAACAAAACAAAAATTGTTTTAAAGACCCATTAAAGACCTATTGAATCTCATCAACTCTGTTGAACCATGAACCCAAGAGAAATTCTTCAACCACCACCGGACAGGGATTTGTCAAATTCAGAAATCAAGGAAGAGAACAACTTTCTAAAGCAACCCAAAAGAAATTTGCAAGGGCAATGCACACATAATAAAGAAATTACAAAAGAAATCTTCCAATGCACGAAATTCTAGCGAATACATGAGTTAAATTTTCCAACAGGGTAAAACAAAACTTACGTGAAAAGATAAATCTTGCAATTTAACTACGCTCACGTGGAGTTGAAATATCACTATAGTCGAAAGAACAATAATTGTTTCAAAGAACGATCAGAGACCTACTGGAGCTTGCCCACTTCATTAAAACCCCCCATTCAAAAGAAACTCATGAACTGCAAGAAACTACAACCAGGAAACCAGATACAAGCACGAGAAAGACAACAAATCCATCAACGAGCTCATGCTCAACCCAGAACTTATGGAACAGGGGTAAGAACTTCTCTAATTTCCTATCACGAATAGTGGTGTAGCCTGGCAAAAACCAGGACAACAACCACAAACTCAACTTCTCAACGTCCACTACTAATACGCATCACCAATATAATCAATTAGGAATATATAGGATCATCTCATGACAATCATAGAATAAATTCATATATATAGGATAACACAACATATCATAGATAAACACATCATAGCACAAAACAATTCAACAACGACTCATTAATCGAGTCACAACACTTGAAATGTGGAAGCAACAGTTTGCCCAACCCCTCCTACTGTGCACAATGTGTCATTTTAAGATTTTTCTACTAACCACGGACCTAAAGCCCGCTCTGATACCAACTGTAACACCCTGGCTATTTGAAAGCCAAAATGTTACCTAAAAGCACAACAAACCATCAATTTGCGAAATAACATTCAATATGCATCTAACCAATTAACGATAACAGGGTAATGAGATGTAAATAACCAATTCATCAATGGCGAATATTCAAGAAACTAAACGTAGAACGGCATGACATGAAGTCTAAACGATACTCATTACATTCATCTCTCAACAAAGAAAAACATAGTTGAAAACATTAATGAAAATATAATGTGATGATCTGTGTGGAACGTGCTGGTCTACTCCCTCCCATTAACATCATCACCAACAAGGATTACCTAAATAAACACAGAAAAGTAAGGGTGAGTCGAAACTCAGCAAGTACAATGTTCATTTAAACATGACATAACTGAACGAGGCAACAATCTCACAAGTTATACACAAGTCTTTAAAGTTGTGAGGATGAATGGAATGGATGTATGCACTGAAAGGAAAAGAACTACTCAACTGCTTATACCGGTATAGCGAGTGATACACCCGTCGGTGTTCACTTAAGCCCGTACTTAACAAAGTCCGGGGACCCAAATACCGTATGAAGAACGTTTCATAGGGTGTCCGAAACCGCCCACATTGAAATGATGGGTCTTACATACCCACATTGAAATGGTGGGTATCATGTGCCCATCTTTGGAATTGATGGGACTTAAAAATTCCACTCCGTGGAAGGAAATAGAACAACATGAATGGAATGAATCAATGAATATGAATGCCATTAACTGAAATCACATGATGTATCCATTCGAAACGAAATAAATATCATGGACGAATATCAAGAACATTCATTATCTTCTCTCACAAGAATTATCAATTGAACTAGAATCGACATCATGGATGAATATCAAGGACATTCACAAACATATCACATCATCAAGCAACAGACGAAATCAACACATTTTAACTCGTGGTACTTGCCTTCCGCGATGTGACGTGCTAAGAGGCAACAACGGTGCACCTCCACTCACCGCCTCACCGCCTACACAAATAATTATTTGAAATAAGAAGATATGGATTGACATAACTACAGGTGGCCTACATTAACCCTTTGGCTATTCTACGAAATCAACGGAGTTAAAACTAGCATCACTCTATTCAGACTCCTGCCCCTCCTACTGGACAGCGGTACTAGAAAAATCATATTTTAAGTTCTGGAACTCGGAATGACATGAGACCAGTGCGAAAAGAAACTTAGCAGAAAAATCTTCAAAACACTAGGAAACAAGATTTCCTAATTATACCCACAAATAAGACTAATCTGTAGTTGAAAGTGCCTGACAGACATCTGTCCTAACAGCAGACCAGTAGCAAAGAACATAGCATAACTTTTCACTTATAAGTAAAAATTGAGTGTTCTTTACCAATCTTGAATCATGACAACACCAGATACGATAATCTATTTGGGAAAGTCCCCTGATTCGGCCTTCTACTAATTCTTATATTCAGGTAAAGTTTCTATCTCTGCAATCTGCCAGTCAGCGAAACAGCGGTGGTAAGAACTCCATAACTTTTGATTTCCAACTCTAAAAATTATGTTCTTTATCAACTTGGAAAGCTTACTGAATCCTCTACAACATTCATTTTGGGTGGAATTTCTGATTCGGCTTCTAAAGAATTCAATATGGCCAGACAAGACAACTGCCAATTCTCGTCAGCTGTCCTGGACAGTCACGGTAAAACTACCATATCTCCTAAACCGTAAGAAATCAGATGATATTGATGTCTAAATAAAGCTAAGATCAAGGGCTACAACTTTCTAAGAGGTGAGAAGATCATAAAATGTACGGAACTTACCCAAATCTAACGAACAAATCTGGCGCACGACAGGGAGGAGGGTGGCGGCCGGTTGGAGAGGGGGAGGAGGGGGTGGCGGCTTGGGGAGGGGAGTGGGAGAGAGGGGAGAGGCTAGGGTTTGGGGGGAGGAAAAACCCCCCTTGGCTGGCCCCTCTCATGGGCCCTCCTGGGCTGCGGCCCAGGCCCAGGTTGTCGAAAGATCGCTGAAAACCCGCCACCGATTCAGGAAATTTCAGTTCTTGTTTGCCTTTTCCCTCCCCAGTTGCTTTTCTAATTACCCGATCCGAATCCGGGGTATTACAGCAATTTCGACCGGCTACATGATTTCGACCAGCTACTCAATTTTGACCAGCCTACTCAATTTCGACAACCTACTTGATTTTGACTAGCCTACTCGATTTCGACCAAACCCTCCGAACGAATCTGACCCAGACACCTAACCGGACCTACCCGAGCCACTAGACTTGGCTAAATCGTCTAAACACGCCACACCATAGTCCAACCCAGTGCCGTGCTGGGTCGCTGACAACCTAAGCCCGCATGTTGGTCGCGTCTCCGGCCACTGGTAAGCGCACACAACCACCGAGCGCCACGTTGCCGCCGAGCTCTAAGCTGCGCCAGTGGACGCTGTCAATCCACCACGCCATCCACCAGTCCCAGGGCTTTGCCATCTCACGTCGCCTCCACTCCGTCATCTTCCCGGGCATAACCCACCTTGTACCCCTCCTTTCTCCCTCATTCTTCCTCTCGGTGGCTGAGGAAGAAGGTATTCGTTTGAGCTCGACTGCCTAGTAAGCTCGAAGCCACAGTACCTCTCGTCTTCACCATTCCTCCCCATCTCCATTTTATCTAATGCGAGCTCATGCCCTTACTTGTAGCTTCTGGAACGCCAAGGTCGTTTTCGCTGGTTCCAAAGCGCACTCCGAAAGCACCCACCGTGTCTTCTCCATCTCCGGTGAGTATTATCCTCGCCTTTGCACATCACCTTGTGCCTTTGGATGTAAGAATCGTTCCCTCTTCACTCATTTTCTAAATGCATAATAGGATCCAGAGAATTTTGAGGTTGCTCCTTTTCTAGCCGTGATAACCCCTTTCTTCTCCGGCAATGATCTGGTAAGGCATTCCCCAATCCCCTTTGTTTACACCATCTAATTACTTCCCTTTAGAATCTCCATCAGTTATTTGTCCTTCTCCCTCACCAGGATCTCCTCTCCGCGTTGAAGCTCCTAGCTGTTGTCACCTTCTTCGTCGACGGCCAGCATCTGAGCATCTCCGACCACCTCCTTTGCTCAAGTAGCATCCCGAGACCTCCTAGACGCTTGGGCACCCACTTATTTGGACAATGCGTTGCTCTATTTGCGCATGCACTTTGTCGTGGCTTTAGTGCCGCCCCTCTCCGGCGAGCCACCACTACAGGCCACCCCAGTACTCATGGGTGATGCTGATAGATGTGCAAAGCTATTAGGAACCCATCCATGCCGTTGGTTCGCGCCGTCATGGCCGAAGTCACCAGTGGGGCTCGAGGGAGCCCAACTCTCTATTGTTGGATTTCGGATCGACTTTAGCAAGACCATTAGGGCAAATCTGCGATTAGTTAGTACTAATGATTGCTGAATATTTAAGTCCGGTCTTAAAGGTAGTTCATGAGTCACTTGCATGTGGGACTGAGGCACTTAAGTGCCCTATGTGTTGTGCAGGTGTACCTTGGACCGGACACATGGTCCTCGGTATATGCACTGTTGCGTGGACCCATGTCTATGACCTATGGGCCCCACCTATCAACGCACAGTAAATCAGAAATTAAAATAGAAAATGACACTATTCAGTGGACCCCACTTGTCAGCAACCGAGGCTAGGTAAGCTCGGGTGAGAAAAGTATTAAATACATTTATAAATTCCAAAATAATTTATTGTTGCACTGAAAAATCATTTAACTTCAAAAATGCATAACAAATTCATTTTTACTCCACATCATGTGAAACCAATTTTGATAATTTTTATTTTAAGTGAACTTTATTTTGAAATAGGTTTCAGATATGTCTCTATATCACAAAATATATTTTTTTTGAAAATTGATCCAAAATTGAATTATTTTTACACTAGAAAATTCTATGAACTTTGAAAATTCATAACTAATTCACATGAACTCCAAATGAGATAAACCAAGTTATTTTATTCTTATAATTTTATTCTCTTTCCATCCATATAATCCTTATCTCCACCACTATTCTACAAAATTTGCGAAAAAGATAATTTCGGATGAACAATAACCAGTGGGTCTTTTTTAGGTATTTCAAAATGATTTTCAAACTGCTATAACTATCACATACTAAATCCAAATGAAATGAAATAATTGTTTCACCTAAATTCATCTAAACTCATTATCTAGCTACTGTAGAAATTTCATGCATTTTCTAGCATTTTGAATTTTTCGGCTTTCTTCATGTTTCTTCAATGTCGTATTTATATAGATTCCAAAGTGATCGACGTAGACTCCTACGCTACTGAGAGTGAACAACTCGAATACCAGCAATATAAGCATCATTTGAACTTTCTTTTTGCAACATGTTGATCCTAGCTTTTGATAAGTACTGTTTTGAAATGCAATGATATTTGCTTGCATGCTATTTCGATATGTCAATATTTTTGTGATGTATAGTTAGTTATGTCCTACTCTTCATGTTATCCTTATTACTTTCCAGTACATATATGCTTAAGGATAGATGGATGTGATGTTATTCTATCTCGTGTATTGAGTGCTTAACCACGCAACTCTAGAGGTGCGTTAGTATGGTTGATGGAACTAGCCCGACGATCATGGGAAATACCTCACACTTATCATTTATGATTATTGGTCCAAATTTTTGTATCTAGTTTTCTGAGTCTAAACATTTTTTTTATTTCAAATGGTTTTTGGTCTAGACAAGAGGTTGTTAGTGAGGGTGCCAATCGTACTTCAACCTGTGGGATATGGGTACCATTTAGTCAAGTAAGGGGTAGGTTTTATTGCGTTGGACAGCAGGTGGTGTGAGGACATAGAGACCGTGAAATCCTATATTCCTTAGGAACCCAGTGTAATATACTGTGCAGCTGAGCACGATTACTTATGTTGGGGTCACCCAACATACCAACTACCTTACACTGGCCCCTCCGATACAACTTGCGTGCCCGCTTAGCATTTGCTATGTGCATATGTAATAAGTGGGATTTCATCTCGCATGGGTGATCTAATTCAATAGGATGTTCTTGCTGAAAAATACTAAATCTCGAACTCCCTGGCCAACTCACCAAAGGCAATGGGTTTGGCTTACGGGCTAGGCTAGTTGTGTTGGTAAAGTAGTACTCCCTGTAGGGATTTAAACTATTCGAATAGCCGTGTCTACGGTTACAGACAGCACTTGGTTTTGAATGACATCATCGATAGTTTCTCGATTAAAATTGGTATGGTTACAACTTGGTATTCGGCATGAATGGGTATTCGTGCATTTTGGTTTATTAAAGTGGGCTGCCACTTTGGTATTTGTTTGATCTATTTGTTTATCAATTATTATCTTTGTCACATGTCTTACTTTTGTGTTAAATTTGTTTTCTAAATGGCAATTGTAAAACAAGTATGTGTAGAATGAAAATTGTTATGTTTTCCGCCAAAATAAGCCACTAATGCCATCCTTTGATTGTCATATATGCATAAATAATTTTTCCTTTGTGTAGGACTTGCGAGTACATTTTGAACTTAACCTAGTTGCTGCAAATTGAGGTGAAGATGATACTACACCCATCGAGTTCATTAGCGCCGATTTTAGCGAAGCTAACATGTAGTGCTTTTATCCAACTCCCAGTTGGTTGCCATGGGTTATGGGGCACACCATTGCTAGACCTTTTGTTATTCTGCTTACTTCCGCTGCTACTTAATGTTCTTCTTTGAATTTGGTCGGTCGGCCCTATTGTAATAGTTGTAGACTTCGACTATTATGTTGTATGCCATTATCTAATGTCAATGTATGCCTTGTGTGACTGGTGATTGACGTTGTTAATGGTACGGACGTGTTGGTCGCTGATCTTGTGAGCGAACACGGTCACATATCCGCTATTTTTTAATTCCCTTTTAACTGATTTAAGTGTGGACTTTGACTGTTTGGAGAACCGGTCATCATGTAGTGCTTCCAGAGGAGAAGTATGCATGATCATCGGAGCTCTAGTTTCGGTTGGGACTTCTCACTTAGTTGGAGTTAAGACGGAATTCATTCACTTGAGGTCTAGAGTTAATTCCATAAGACCGAGAAGGCCTCGGTCTTACGGAAATAACACAGAGGTCCTCACACACAAGGCACGGCTCGTTCTACTTGGTGAGTAACAGCCCTCCTACTCACGATGCTACGTTCTATAGAAGTGTCGTGGGGAGCCTAAGATATTTGGTGCACACAAGACCCGATATTGCTTACTTAGTGGACTATGTGAGTCGATTCGTGGAAGCCCCAACCTCTAAACATTTGGCGGTATGAAACACATCTTATGATACATAAGTTGCTCTCGAAATATGGGCTGCCACTATGAAAGGAGGAAAGAAGAAATACCAGATTTGATTAGGTACAGCGACAGCACCATGGCAAGCAACATCGATGATTGCAAGAGCACAACAGGTGTACTGTACTTATTTGGAAGAAGCTTGATCATTTAGCAATCCCAGAAGTAGAAAGTAGTGGTGCTATCTTCTTGTGAGGCGGAGTTCATTGCTGCCACGACCGCGGCATGCCAAGGCATTTGGCTCAGGCGCCTACTCGGTGATTTGATGAAGAAGGAACCCAACAGCATGATCCTCCGGGTGGACAACAAGTTGGCGATATCCTTGTGCAAGAACCCCGTCTTCGATAACCGAAGTAAGTGCATTGATACTCGTTATCATTTCATTAGGGAGTGTGTCGAAGGAGGAAAGATTGTGCTGGAGTACATCAGCTCGGTGATCAGCTCGCTGACATTTTAACGAAGCTACTTGGGCGTGTCAAGTTCCAGGAGATGCGCAAGAAGATCCGGTTGATTGAAGTCAAGTGAGTGCAACAAGATTAGGGAGTGACAATTGAATAATCTTGTGGCATTGTTTAGTTAATTTCCCATGTTAAACTTTGTTGTTAAGTTCGTGCATGATATTGTGTGTATGTACCCATGGCAGAATTGATGTCGTGCATGTAGTTGCATGATGTTGTGACCGATTCTTGTGGATCATGGCGAGTTGTTAGGATCGCATTACCGGCCACGCTTGCATGTCACTTAGTCCTGGTTTTCAGTCTAAATAAGAGGGAGGGAAAACTGAAAAGCTGCAGTGATTACGTGGCACAAAAATCTCAAGCGTTCTCATTGTCTATTCGGTGTGTTTCCAAGAGTCATCGCGTGTGTGTAGGTACCGGTGATCGTGTGAGTTCACACCGATTATTGCTGACAGGGCCGCCACTACAGGGCCGCCACTACAGCGCCGCCGCAGCCCGTGCCCTCACCTTAAGCCGCCAGCCTCCTGCATCTCGTCTCCTCTTTGCTGCCGCTGGGCCACCCAGCCGCTGCTGGCGACCGCGCCGCCGCAGCCCGTGCCGTCACCTTAAGCCGCCAGCCTCCTGCATCTCGTCTCCTCCTTGCTGGCGCTGGGCTACCCAGCCGCTGCTGGCGACCGCGCCGCACTCTGGCGCGCCACGTCTCATGGAGCTGCCTCGGCCTCGCCAAATCGTCGCCACGTTCTTGGCCACGCCTCGGCTTCACCTGCCTCTCACGTCGCTGAGCAGCTTGCACGGCTCCGGCCTCGCCGCCATGCATGCGTGCGCCGCACTGTCGAGCCACTGGTCGCCTCCTCTGCGGAAGCGCCACCACGCTCGGCCTCGTCACGCATGCCGCTAGCGACTGACTAACCACCGTAGAACTTGACATAAAAGAATGGTTGATTGCTGATATATGAAGCCACTTCTCAGTCAGAGCACTTACAGTGAGTTCATTCTTATATATAAAACAGAACTCAAGTTGTGTCATGTTTTTGTTGGGTTTAAAGACAATTACATGCTTATAATTAATAACTTCAACTTCAGTTTTTACTGTTATTACTTATGTGACAGTGGTTTAGGAGGATTATACAAAGCACTTAGAGAATTGACATGAAGCAAAGCAAACCACACACTCTAGTGTGTCAGGTTCGATAAAATACGTCGTGGTTTCTCCTGCACATTTAGGATGACCGCCCAAGGAGCAAGCTAGTTAGCTGAATTCAGGCATCGGGTTAGCTAACAAAGGACTCTATATATATATATATATATATATATATATATATCTAGTGCTAATGGGTAATTCAGTGCTAAGGTGCTAATACCAATCTTGACCGTTGGAGGTGGCAGTATGCATGGTGTTTAATGAAGACGCATTAATGAAAGTGCATTGAAGGTGAGAGCATGCAAAGTGATTAAATGGTTTAGAGGTGGGAGCCCGCATTAATCTTGGTTGTTCAATTCATATCCAATGGTCAAGATTGGTATTAGCACATTAGCACTGAATTATCCATTAGCACTAGATACGTTCTCATATATATATATATATATATGTGTGTGTGTGTGTGTGTGTGTGAAGCCAGTTTTAAAGGCACAAACAGTCACTGCTTAGAGACTTCATAGAAAAATATCATCACAGACGATTTGTAGATAAACCGTCACATAAGCTATCACAGACGGTTTTATCTATAAACCGTCTGTGATACGTAATCTATCACAGATGGTTTTATCTACAACCGTCTGTGATAGTATACATCACTGACGGTTCGAAAACCGTCTGTGATGACTTTATGTCATTACTAACCCATAAACTTAGATGGCTCACGAAATCGTCTGTAATAACGTTTTTGAACTGTATGTGAAGACCTTTTCAGTAGTAGTGTGAGAACACTTTTTTGGAAAAATTTTCTTCTTGTTTTTTTTACCCCGTACTCACAGCTGCAAACTTAGGTGTTAATCATGTCATCGTAATATAGTATTTACAAATAGTGTTTTAAATAATATTTAAATAGTGTTACATCACTATTCACAGCAAACTTCCAAGCGCTCAACATGCACCTGGCACGAGGACGTGCGGGTTTGGCAGGAAGAATTTAGATAATGTTTAAATAATGTTGCACCCAAAAAATGGCAAATAAGCAAAAAAAAAAAAAAAAACTTTCAGTCCACGGGAATTTAGATTCGTGGAAACGTAAGATAGTGGAAATGAGATTCTGACAACTCAGATAGAAAACATGTGTACCAGACTCAAAATGAGAACTACTGAACTTCAGTAACCACAACTTTCCCTGTACATTAAGAACAATTAGTGCAAGCGCCTAGATAGGCATTGGAAATTTACAATGGGTATAGTACTGTCTTTCTGACTGGCCCTGGCCTTCGCTTATATAACTGGGCCCTGGCCTTTAGCTACGCAGTAGTACTGATCAGTGGTCAGTACCAAAGAGAAAGCTTCTGCCTCCGTTCTTGGCTATTTTCTGATTTTATCTATTGATGAATATATATATCATATAGCAAGATCTATATCTATATGAAGTCAACTATATATATATATATATATATTTCATATTTGGCCACTGTGTCTTACTATCAGCTATTCAGCTAGCTGTGGTTGGTTTGTAGTACTTCTGATTTCTGGAGCCAGTGTGTGTCTTTATATTTTATTTACATGGAGTACTCGTCGCAAGAAGTTGTATTGGACCTGTCATTGACCTTGGCGCCGGCGGGCGGCGGAGGGGACATGGTGGCGCCGACGGCGTGGGTGGGCGGTAAGGAGGTGCGGCTGTTCTCCTGCCTCTTCTGCGACAAGAAGTTCCTCAAGTCGCAAGCGCTCGGGGGCCACCAGAACGCGCACAAGAAGGAGGCCGTCGCCGGCTGGAACCCTTACGTCTACGGCCCGGCAGCTGGCCTCGTCGCGCCTGACGCCGTTGGTGGCGCGCGCATATCCGTCGCCCAGACCGAGGTGCGCCGCGGTGGAGCGGCAGGCCGCGAGGACGCGATCGAGATGCTCAACTGTACTGAGTGCTCCCGGGGCGCCGCCTCGCCGTCGGGTAATGCCTCCACCTCGTACTCCAGCGGTGGCGAGCTCGACCTCGAGCTTAGACTCTAATACAGGTCGACAGCTCCTTGTTCTTGCGTAGTATTTATCCAATCATTTATGTCGCTTGTTGCAACGATCTTCACGCCAATCCAGTTAACTGCCACGAGCTGAATTTGTGGTCCATCTCATGACTTTGATAAAAGGCATTGTGAATAATTATCCATCCTTAATGACATTGACCACATTCCACTACGAACCTTCTGACCAGTCCAAACTCCTGGACTAGTCGAACCTCCTCAACTAGGATGTAGTCAAACCTCGGACCAAGTAGTCGATTACGACCAGATAGTCGATTACAACTAGGTAGTCCAAAACTTCCTTCTGATCACGTGCAGTCAAACACGATGACCTATACTCGATGTACAGTACTCGTAATAAACAATACTAAAAAAGAACAGTAGTTGCTGTGAACAGACGATTGGTTTCGGGAGCAACTGCTCCTCTTTTGGCTATTGTACTGCTTTTCTCAACTCACGACTACAACTCGACTCACAACTACTCAACTCACAACTCCTTGACACCTTCTCTCGACTTCCGACTTCTTCTTTTCAAGACTGCTATCTCCTCCTGCTTATATACTCTTACATGCATCAACTACGATATGGACTCACCGTGAGTATCCTACTTAGACTCGTTCTCGTAAACCACTCGGACTCGAACTCTTGCCTAATCTTGTACAAGATTACAATCCCAACACACTCTCTAATCTTGTAACAAGGTTGAAAACAACAATCACTCCATCTTGATCTTCTTATACATTTGAACTTCCAAATCTTCCTCTTTTACATGCACTCCCGTGCGCCGTTCTTTCCTGTACCAATACCGCCCTACCGCTTGTACTTGCTCCATCCTGAGCCATGCACAAACCAATGCTTCTCGCGTCTCGCACCTGGACTGAACTCGTCCTTCCTTGCACGACCGCCTGGGCCGAAGCACCTGCTCCCATGACCACCTGGGTTGGAGCACCTACTCCCACCACCACCCTACCGCAACGAGGTCATTCCCTACGACGACCGCCTGGGCTTCGGCATTACCTGAGACTCTCACTCTTCTCTCTTGGACCAAGTCTACTCACTTCCCCGCATACATATTAGCTGAGGCTACACCGCCTCTCCCTTTTCCGGAGGCGCTGATGCCTTCGACCGCTGCATGCTCGTAGATAGTTTCGAGCACCGACTTGGTGCCTATGCATTCAACTAAGCCAACACCAATCCCCTGACCAACATGGTCATCAAATTCAGCTTCCTACTGCCGTGAGGACACAACACATGCACCTCCTGTATTGATGTCCTGTTGATGGGTCCCACCTCCTATGCTTGCATGCCTATCATCCAGACCTCCCGAGCCGCTGCTTACTACGCCTTCCCAGCCGCTGCTCAGAACTTCCAAGCTTATGGCCCCTGCGGTCAATGCATGCATGCCTCCAGCAGCTGCTGTGTGCACATGTGTAATGACACCTTCAGCAGCGCCCTGTGCACCTCCTGCATCAGAAAGCTCTCCGCCTTCTGGTTTGATTCTCTAGTTCCATTCAATCTTCTCTAGACTGTCCTTTACACAAACCGATTTGCAAGTTTTTAGAGAAATTTTGTACAACCAGTTCGGGGATCTTATCACCTTCATCAACATATCTTTGTTGTTATCATAGACACACAATAACTCATCCTGCAGCTCTATCCTGCACCCCCGTTCTGCCAACTTTCCGAGACTGAGTATGTTGTACAAAATATATTTTAGTAAGCATTCTTTGATCGACATTCCTGTATCGCAACAGCATTGTTCCTTTACCTCCTATATGCAACATGGAGCCATTGTCAAACTTGACTTTGCCCGTAATCTTCTCGTTTAGCTCATGGAACATGAAGCAATCTCCTGTCATATGATTGCTTGCTCTATTATCCAAGTACCACTGATCAGTGTGCTCGTGGTTGCTTTCCTCCGTGCATAGTTTTGGAACTATGTTCTCCTCGTTCAACATCTCCATAACTGGCGCCTCTTTGACACATTAGGAGAGAAATAGGGCTGGCTCGTTATCGTCTTCACTAGCTTGGGTGAGGTTTACCTCGTCATTCTTCTTCTTGTTTCAGCCATCCGAAGCATAGTTCCCATACTCGTCACACTTGAAGCACTTTATGTGGCTACGTCACTCCAACGCGTGGTGACCGTATTTGTCACATTCAAAACACTTAATATGTGACTTGTCACGGGATTTGTCACCACCGTCTTGCCTAGCCAATTCTCCACATCTTCCTCTGCCAAAACCGTGGCCTCCAGCACCATGACCACGTCCACGCGAGTTTCCAGAGCCCCGGCCACCTCCTTGAAACCAATTGAGTTCCTTTGTCTGTTTGTTTCCTTCCTTCGCATCACTTTCAGCAAGTAATGCTTGATCTTTCCTTGCGTTGCACCCTCTCAGGAGTCCATCATGTGCTTTGAGAGACCTAGTTACCTCTTCCAGCTCCATGCTCTCAAGATCACTAGAATACAAAAGAGTTGCGACCACAAGCACATACCTTGCGGGTAGTACTCGCAAGTATTTCTCGACCACCTCAATTTCATCCAGTTTATCACCAAGGGACCGAAGGTCATTGACCACTACCGTCAATTTTCATGGGAACTCATCTATTGATTGAGTTTCACCCATATGTAGTGCCTCATACTCCCTTCGGAGAGTTTATAGCCATACGTTTTCATTCGATCGACCCCCTCGTGCATAATACGAAGAGCAATCCAGACTTCCCGAGCAGTATCTTTCCCGACAAGTTCATTCAACATCGAATCGGGTATAGATGCGTAGATGAGCACCAATGCCATTTGATCAGTCTTCAAGTCGACCTCCACACCCTTTCATGTTGGATTGATCTTTCCCTTTTGATCGACCGGATCGGCTACTGCGTCCCAGACCCCCTAGGCACGCATATTGACCCACATCTTCATAGCCCAAGCTGGGTAGTTCTCTGAAGTGAGAACTGGGTACAGAAGCGTCGTTGTCGATGAAGATCCGTTGAGCGCCATCTTCTTCTTCCTTCTCTATAGTCTATGACATGTTTTTCAAACACCCGTTCTAATACTACATGTAGTCGAGCTACCTTCGACTAGGTAGTCGGAACCCTCCGACCAGTCGAACCTCCGACCAGGTAGTCGATTATGACTATGTAGTCGATTATGACTAGTTAGTGAAAAACTTCCTTCCGACCATGTGCAGTCGAACACAATGACCTGTACTCGATGTACAGTACTTGTAATGAACAGTACTCAAAAGGAACAGTAGTTGATGTGAACAGACGATTGGTTTCGGGAGCAACCACTCCTCTTTTGGCTTTTGTATTGCTTTTCTCAACTCACGACCACAACTCGACTCACGACTACTCAACTCACAACTCCTTGATACCTTCTCTCGACTTCCGACTTCCTCTTTTCATGACTGCTATCTCCCCCTACTTATATACTCTTACATGCATCGACGACGATATGGACTCAA
Organism: Hsuehochloa calcarea; assembly: GCA_036346395.1. Classification (NCBI taxonomy): domain Eukaryota; kingdom Viridiplantae; phylum Streptophyta; class Magnoliopsida; order Poales; family Poaceae; genus Hsuehochloa; species Hsuehochloa calcarea. The sequence goes on from CM070606.1 coordinate 5,505,439, forward strand.
CGTGAGTATCCTACTTGGACTCGTTCTCGTATACCACTCGGACACAAACTCTTACCTAATCTTGTACAAGATTACAATCCCAACACACTCTCTAATCTTGTAACAAGATTGAAAACAACAATCACTCCATCTTGATCATCCTTATCTTCTCACGCATTTGAACTTCCATATCTTCCTCTTATACATGAACTCCCATGTGTCGTTCTTTCCTAGACCGATACCATCCTACCGCCTGTACTTGCTCCATCCAGAGCCTTGCACAAACTAATTCTTGTCGCGCCTCGCACCTAGACTGAACTCGCCCTTCCTTCCATGACCTTCTGGGCTGGAGCACCTGCTCCCACGACCACCTCGGCTAGAGCACCTAGTCCCACGACCACCCCTACCGCAATGAGCTCGTGCCCTACGATGACCGCCTGGGCTTCGACAGGACTAGAGCCTCTCGCTCTTCTCTCTTGGACCAAGTCTTCCCACTTCCTTACGTACATCATAGCTGAGGCTACACCACCTCTCCCTTTTCTGGAGGCACTGATCCCTTCGACTGCTGCATGCTCGTTGATAGTTTCGAGCACCGACTTGGTGCATAGGCATTAAACTACGCCATAACCAATCCCCTGACCAACCTGATCATCAAATTAGCTTCCTGCTGCCGTGAGGACACAACACATACACCTCTTGTATTGGTGTCTTTTCGATGGGTCCCACCTCCTATGCTTACATGCATGTCATTCGGACCTCCCGAGCCACTACTTACTACACCTTCTGAGCAGCTGCTCGGAACTTCCAAGCTCCTGGCCCTTGCGATCACTGCATGCATGCCTCTAGCAGCTGCTGCGTGCACGTGTGTACTGCCACCCTCAGTAGCACCCTGCGCACCTCCTACATCAGAAAGCTCTCCACCTTCTGGTTTGATTCTCTAGTTCCATTCAGTCTCCTCCAGACTGTCGTTTACACAAACCGATTTGCAAGTTTTCAGGGAAATTTTGTACAACTGGTTCGGGGATCTTGTCACCTTCATCAACAGATCTTTGTTCTTGTCGAGGACACGCAATAACTCATCCTGCAACTCTATCCAGCACCCTCGTTCCGCCAACTGTCCGAGACTGAGTATGTTGTTACACAGATTTGGTATAAAATATATTTTAGTCAGCATTCTTTGATCGACGTTCCTGCATCGCAATAGCATTGTTCTTTACCTCGTATCTGTACCATGGAGCCGTCGTCAAACTTGACTTTTCCCGTAATCTTCTCATTGAGCTCATGGAACATGGAGCGATCTCCCATCATGTGATTGCTTGCTCCATTATCCAAGTACCACTAATCAGTGTGCTCGTGGTTGCTTCCCTCCATGCGTAGTTTTGGAACTACGTTCTCCTCGTTCAACATCACCATGACTGGCGCCTCTTTGACACATAAGGAGAGAAGCAGGGCAGGCTCGTTGTCGTCTTCACTTGGTTGGGTCAAGTTTACCTCGTCATTCTTGTTTCGGCAATCCTAAGCATAGTTCTTATACTCATCACAATTGAAGAACTTTATATGGCTGCATCACTCCGACGTGTAGTGGCCGTATTTGTCACATTCAAAACACTTAATATGTGACTTGTCACTGGATTTGTCACCACCGTCTTCCCTAGCCAAGTCTCCACATCCTCCTCTGCCAAAACCGCGGCCTCCATCACTGTGACCACATCCACGGCAGTTTTCGTAGCCCCGGCAACCTCCTTGAACCCAGTTGAGTTCCTTTGTCAGTTTGTTTCCTTCCTTCGTATCACTTTCCGCAAGTAATGTTTGATCTGTCCTTGCCTTGCACCATCTCAGGAGTCCATCCAGCTTCATTCTCTCAAGATCACTAGAATACAAAAGAGTTGTGACCATAAGCATGTATCTCTCGGGTAGTACTCCCAAGTATTTCTCAACAACCTCAATTTCATCCTGTTTATCGCCAAGGGACCTAAGCTCGTTGACCACTGCTGTTTATTTTCCTGTGAACTTATCTACTGATTGAGTTTCACCCATATGTAGTGCCTCATACTCACATCGGAGAGTTTGTGGCCGTACTTTCTTCATTCGATCCACTCCCTCGTGCTAGTACGAAGAGCAATCCAGACTTCCCGAGCAGTATCTTTCCCGACTGTTGATTCAGCATCGAATTCGGAATAGATGTGTAGATGAGCGTCAATGCCATTTGATCAGTCTTTAGGTCGACCTCCACACCCTTTCCTGTTGGATCAATCTTTCCCTTTTGATCTACCGGATCAACTACTGCATCCAAGACCCCCTGGAGACGCATATAGACCTGCATCTTCATAGCCCAAGTGGGGTAGTTCTCCGAATTGAGAACCAGTTACGGAAGCATCATTGTCGATGAAGATCCGTTGGGCGCCATCTTCTCCTTCCTTCTCTAGAGTCGAAGACTTCTTTTTCAAACACCCGCTCTGATACCACGTGTAGTCGAACCACCTTCGACCAGGTAGTCGAAACCCTCCGACCAGTCGAACCTCCGACCAGGTAGTTGATTACGATTAGTTAGTCGAAAACTTCATTCCGACCACATGCAGTCGAACACGATGACCTGTACTTGATGTACAGTACTTGTAATGAATAGTACTCAAGAGGAACAGTAGTTGATGTGAACATACGATTGGTTTCGGGACCAACTGCTCCTCTTTTGGCTTTTGTATTGCTTTTCTCAACTCACGACCACAACCGAACTCACGACTACTCAACTCACAACTCCTTGATGCCTTCTCTCGACTTCCGACTTCTTCTTTTCAAGACAGCTATCTTCCCCTGCTTATATACTCTTACATGCATCGACTACGATACGGGCTCAACGTGAATATCCTACTTGGACTCGTTCTCGTAAACGACTCGAACTCAAACTCTTACCTAATGTTGTACAAGATTAGAATCCCAACACACTCTCCAATCTTGTAACAAGATTAAAAACATCAATCACTCCATCTTGATCATCCTAATCTTCTCATGCATTTGAACTTCCAAGTCTTCCTCTTTTACATGCACTACCATGCGCCGTTCTTTCCTGGACCGATACCGCCCTACCGCCTGTACGTCGAATCCGGAGTGGACTTGAAGTCGCTGGTCCGAGGCGATCAGGTCGAAGTTGAGTAGAGTTAGAGATGAATCCGAGACGTTGACAAGATGTGTTCGCCATCCTGAGTCGAGTCTGAAGAGTTAAGTCCGAGATGTTTAGGAGATGTGTTCACCGTTCTGAGTCGAGTCTATGGAGTTCAGTCTGGGACGTTGAGGAGATGTATTCACCGATTACGTATTGAGTATGATTGGACAAATCATAGTTCAGACCGACTGCCCTCAATAAGTAACTGAACAACGATTAGGGAGTGATTCGTTAGCAATCTTTGTGCATATAGTTTCTCTAGATTTTACTTAGAATTTGTTTACGTAGTCCTACAATATTTATGCATGATTCATTATGGATTCTAAAATTTGTGTGGTATGATTCGTTAGCAATCTTTGTGCATACAGTTTCTCTAGATTTTACTTAGAATTTGTTTACGTAGTCCTACAATATTTATGCATGATTCATTATGGATTCTAAAATTTGGGTGGTATCCCTTCAAGACACATGTAAATATTTTTCGGATATGAATAGTCATTTGCTCTCAATAAAAGAGCACCCCTTATAATCAGACTTTGTGAACAATAGTAATAGAGCAAGAGAAAAATAAGAAAAACTACTATTGTTTCGACGACACAAATTTTTGTGTGTGTTATTATGTTCGTGTTATAGTATTCTATTGTGTTCATCTTCGGTTAAGGCCAACACCTTTGTGTGGCCCCCACACCTACGCGGCGGCTCCACCGGCCTCCGCACCACTCCACCGCTGACGTGGCCACCCTTGTCGCCCTCGGGGTACTGTGCCCCTCCGCGCGACCCGTGCCCGCCTCGCCACTTGGGCTTCGCATGTGAATGCTCCACGTCCCCAGGCCGGCATCATGGACCAACTCGACCAAACGGGTTCGCGCGGCTATAACCCATGGGCGGAGCCAGTAGGGGTGCCGGGTATGCATCAGCACCCCCAAAAATATGAAAAATGAGAAGGGACCAGTTCGTCAAAGTATCAAACATCAATCACCAGTTCTTGTTCTTCACCAAACATTCAGAGTTACAGACTTCATCACTTCAGTGAATAACTGAATCAGTGGGTTGCCCAACCTAGCAGGCCACTACCAGCCGGCAGCCCACAACCGGCCCAACCGCCCAAGACTCCTGACGGCTGACTCCAGTCCAAACCACTCAAAATTGGCATTCGGCAAATCCAAATATCCAATCCTTTTGTAACACCCTGACTCAAAATCGGCTCAATGCCCAACCCACCGTGGGGCAAACCCGCCCACACATAGCACCTCACTTACACTTTCGTCCTCGCTTCGTGTAAAAGGGTTAACCCGGAGGTGCTACGTTTGGATCCAACATGCATTATATACTACTACAACTCACTTGAGACAAGCAATGTGGGACTAATCCCACCACACAACTCCTCATGGGCCACATGGGCCACGATATGAGCATGCCGGGGTATTACACTCACCCCCCTTAAGGGCTGACGCCCTCGGCAGCATACAACATACGCAGCAAATGCCCAGAACCACCCCTCGGTGTACGTCCGTGCGTCCAGTGCTAGCACCTATGCCATGCCATGTGTCCACTCTGGGCCCACATGTGCCACGCACCATATGCCCGCGCCCCTATCCCGCACGCGCCCGTGCAGCGAAGGTTGATGCTCTGATACCATCTGTAACACCCTGACCCAAAATCGGCTCAATGCCCAGCCCACCGTGGGGCGGACCCGCCCACACATAGCACCTCACTTACACTTTCGTCCTCGCTTTGTGTAAAAGGGTTAACCCGGAGGTGCTACGTTTGGATCCAACAGGCATTATATACTACTACCACTCACTTGAGACAAGCAATGTGGGACTAATCCCACCACACAACTCCTCATGGGCCACATGGGCCACGCTATGAGCATGCCGGGGTATTACACCTTTCCTGTCTCAGTGTCTCCTCCCAGCTCGGCAGCTCCAAATCGCCTTGAACCCTAATCTTTCCCCACTCCAAATCGACACGAGTAGGCGGCCGGCGGTCTTGTGCGCCCGACCTTGGAGCAAGTGAGCAAGAGGAGGCTGCGCTATTGCCGCCGCCCGCCAGCCCGCGGCCTGTGCATGATCGAAGTCCAGAGTCGGGAGCGGGGACGCCGGGATGGCAGGACGGGGCTGGTGCCCTGCCCGGCGATGCTGGTGGCCTAGACCGCCTGCGCCTGGTGCTTGGCTCCTGGTGAAGTGTAGAAGTTGTGATTTGCCGATTTGGATTTCAGGATTTGGAATTGGACCATTTGCCATTTGGTGAAACCGTAAAGCAGCCAAGAGCCAACTTACTTAACTAGCCAAGAAGTAGGTGAGACTGTGAGTGAGTTGGTTACTTGCTTAATGGCTAATGCTTTCAGGCTTTGAGAGTTTGAGCTGTGATGTATGTTGGATTGTTGGTTAATTGGTTTAGTACTTTAGTTGGTTACTTGGTCTGTCTGTTGGTCAGTTGGTTGGACAGACACAGAGAGTTAAGTTGTTTCTTTCTATGTTAATTGTGAATGGAATTGTGGAAATCGGAAAGTTTTGTTAATTTTTACGATATGTCAATGTCAATGTAGAGACACGAGGAGGAATAGAGACGTCCTTTCTTTTTTGGGGATCGATAAGTGAATACACAGAATATTATGAAACCATAAGAATCTATGTGTTGGATTTATGATATTATGATACCATTGTACAAACTATAGAATTGTAACTGAAATGTGCACTCCTATCATTTAATTTCTAGCTCCGCCACTGCTATAACCCACTGCATTCACCCTTCAGAGTCAAACCAGCCTGAACTTGGAGCATGCATAACCTTAGTCTAGGCCGTTTGAGTGGGTGTGTTGAGCCATTACATTGCAGCAAGCTAAAAAAGATGATGATTATCATAATGGTGCCACGTGACAAGCTAACTAATAAACTGTCGAGTCTAAGACAAATAGCACCTTGCAGTCAGCTCACTTGCGATTAGCTGAATTGTTTTATATCACACTTACTCTCACTTAAAACTTTTTTGAGTCATTGTTCATACGCTTGCGTCCTACCATGAAAAACTACATCTCAGCCCAACAAAAACCACCGTGCATAACCCAGGAGCCCGGCGTAAACCTGATGGCCTATGGGAGTGCTGCGTGTATAATGCTCATACCAGTAGCATACATAAATCCACCACCGTGGCACAAAAACAGTAGGAGCCCCGACGTACACCTCGACGCCTCACGTAAGTGCTCGGTGTATAAAACCTACACGAGTGGTATACATAAGCCCAGCATTGTGGCACAAAAACCGTCACGCATGACCCAAGAGTCCTGGCGTACACCTCGATGCCTCACGCGAGTGCTCGGTGTATAAATCCCACATGGGTGGCATACATAAGTCCACCAATGTGACAAAAAAAAAATCATCGCTCATGGTCCAGGCTCGTGCTCTATCACACAATTCTAATCGCTTCCAATGATATGTCTCGGCGGAGTGGCCCCATGTCGACGACTTCGCCTCCACAGGCTCCTCTCCAACACGCCGCCCGCCTCAAAGCTTATACCTCGACGGGACAGACACTCATCGACGACTTCGCCTCCACAGGCCACACTTTGACACCACCCGCCTCAAAAGATATACCGAGACGAGGCTACTGGTACGACATCACTACCAGAGGATCCTACGTATTCCGACTCTTGAGGGGCTGGGGCGAGAGCCTATTGTGTCCACTCACCCCATGGAACCTTGAAACACGCAAACGAGGGAGTAATGTTTTAGCGGTACCCAACCCCTACGGCTGTCGGAAATACATATTAAGCCTTGGGGAATATGAGCAGGTACATAGGATAGACATATATCTATACTATATAGGAATGTACGAAAATGCCCATTTCTCTATCCTTGAAAAGGAGGGGCAAGAAAAGAAATATCCTTCCCCCTCTCCTACATTATTTCTTTTTATAACTATATGTCAGTAAAAATCATTAACAAAAATATGATAGTTCGGAGGTACTTTTTATAGAAAAGTACTAACATAACTTCAATGTAACATATAGAAGCACTTTTTTGTGTGTACATAGTGGTGGATATTTTCGAACATTTGACTCTGCGCATCACAAATTACTGTTGTATATAGTGGGTATTTTAGCAAATTTATGTGTACACAGTGGTGGATATTTTCGGATATTTGACCCCTGAAAGTGCTGTTGTAGCAGTGCCCCAATCCTTACAGCCATCGAAAATAACTAGTAAGTATGGGGGAATATGATCATGTATATAGGCTAAATATATAGCTATACTCCGTAGGAATGTACAAAAATACCTCTTTCTCCATCCTTGCAAAGGAGGGGCAAGAAGAGAAATATCCTTTTCCCCTCTCCTACATTATTTTTTTTTCTAACTATATGTCAGTAAAAAATATTAACAAAAAATATGACAGTCCGGGAGTATTTTTTATAGAGAAGTAGTAACATAACTTCAATGTAACATATAGAAGCAGTTTTTTTTTTGTATATAGTGGTGGATATTTTCAGATATTGGACTGTGCGCATCGCAAATCACCAAAGCGGATATAACTGCATGCATGCTTTTTTAAATTGGTACGAAGTTTGACGAACTACTAATTTTACAGGCAACCCACTGATGGTAGCTATGTTTTCTCCTTTTCTTTTTCAAGTTTTATGGTTTCCATGTTGAAGCAAAAGTTTGACGGCACTTGCTTTGAGCACCCTCATAACCTCATGTCATTTTTCGAGTGCCAAACACTACTACAAAACAAGTTATACTGAACGCCTCTTTAAAATCGTATATGATACGTAATTATCACAGACGGTTTGTAAATAAAACTGTCTGTGGTAATTCACAGACGGTTCTTAAGAGTGACCGTCTGATATATATCGTCATATCACAGACAGTTCATATCACGAACCGTCTGTGATACTTCACAGACGGTTCTTAATACGAACCGTCTGTGATAAGTATCTCATCACAGACGGTTTATATTAAAAGCCGTATGTGACTTGTAATTTTTCTTATGTCACGAGCGGTGATCTGAACCATCTGTGATTGTCGTCATAAACGGTTTTTTGTATGAAACTGCTTGTGATTCGCAGTGCAGGAGTTCGAAAAATTTTGAACGCGTGCGCGGGAGGCAAAATATTTTGCCGCTGTCCTTATATATTATAGCCGAGTCGAGGCGGGACGTGCCGATGAGGGTGTCGAACCTGCGGGACGCCGATGTGTTGCTGGGCATGCACAACTCCGTCGTGCTCGGTACAAGTTCGCATTGCGGGGCTCGACGACAAGGATCTCGTGCTCCTTATCTACAAGCAAACAAACTTCTTCTTCATCAATGACTCGATCGATCATTGTACCTAACCTATGGGTGAACGTATGTAAATGGTAAATGGTGCAGCGGCTCACATCCGGAACGGTTTCGCCGTCATCGCCTCCGACGCTGTGCTTTACAATGACACCTCCACTGTAAACGTCGTCGACTCCTACTCGGGCCTCCTCAATACCCTCTTCGGGCCCTACTTCCAGCAGGACTTCGCCAACGTCATGGTCAAGATGGGCATCATCGGGGTACTCACAGGCCGCAAGGGGGAGGCTAGGAAGGTTTTTGTATGGGAGTGATACATTTTTTAATGTATTTTCAAGAGTCTCTGAAAATGAAAAGCTCACATATACATTTAGTATATTATTTAGTCTAAGACACCTTATATTTTATCTTCTAGGTTCAAATTCTATATTATGACCTATGATGGTACCAACTATGAAACATTCAAAATCTGATTAATTTATTTTTTTATAATAGAAAAAACTATCACAGACGGTTCTTATTCAGAATCGTCTGTGACAATAGACTATCACAGATGGTTCTGAACAAGAATCATCTGTGATAGTAATCATAGAATCGTCTATGATAGTTTTTTTATAGACGGTTCAAAAACTATTTATGATGACCTTATACCTTATATCATCACATACATATAAAGTCAGACGGCTCAGAAAATCATCTGTGATAATGATTTTGTACCATCTGTAATATCATTTTCTGTAATAGTGAACGCATGAATAAAGTCCGAGATACAATCAACCATTGCCGACATGATCCCGATTCGATATCTCTTTTTGCTCCTCCATTTTAGGATGACATGATCCCGATCGATCTCTTTGCTCATCTAGTTTAGGACGACATGATTTCGATACGAACAGGCCAATAGCATTGAGCAACATATATAAAAATGGTTACTCATGTCATGTGATCATAAGCTGCCTAGTACTAGCTAGTGGGAATGCCTTTACATCTCGTCATGACCATACGCAAGCACTCAACAGCTGCCCACATGATCGATCAGCTGCGCAGGCTGCCCACTTCCTCCAACACCAGACACTAGACAGACTATATATGATCCTTATGCGCTCTCGAGTGGCTAACTCTCCTACGTCACCTAGTTCTTTTGTCACCCTTATCGGTAATAGGAATCAAACAAGATAAGTGCGTACTAATGGCTGACATGAATCAGCAGAGGGATGAGTTGGTCACACGAGTTCCTTGCACAGCTAGTCAGGTACAAACAAAGGGCGCACAGTAGACAGCACTATATATATGATCCATGCAGCACACAGTTAGTACCAAACAAGAAGCAATCTCAGTTTAATTACTCTACACAGGGAAAACAAATTTGTTTTGAAAAAAAAATCGGAGGGTAACGAATTGAACAAATTTTTGGTATTTCGGTTCAAAATTTCGGTGGGTTTTCAAACTGGACAAAATTTGGACGAAATTTTGTCCAAAATAAAATTTAGGATGTAATTTGTCCAAAATCAAATATTTCTGATTTTTTTTTGACAAATTGAAAATATTTCGGAGGGAGCGAAATCACCGAAATTTCCAAAATTTCAGCCAAATTTCACTGAAATTAATTTCCCTGACTCTACCATCGTTGCGATACAAGGGAGGTGAGGGGCTGGGAAGAATGTCTTTACATGTCGTGATGACCATATGCAACCAATCAACAATCAACGGCTGCGTATATATGGGATCCAAAAATCGAATCCATTTCAAGTCAAGTTGTTGCACAAAAAGCACAACCCTAAACATGAAATTAAACCGATTTCAACGTTCCCAGATACACGTCTCATGTTAGTTCCCAAGGACCAGTGACTAAAATGCACATATCCAAACAACATTGATCACAACCACAGTCAAATAAGCAAATGTTACAGTTTTGATAAATAGGGCTTTATGGCCTGATTTTTCATAAGGCGGCTGACTGGCCAAATATAATCATAATTAAATAGATCACAGCGGAAGATAAACTTGAAAATAAAATGAGAATACCAGATTGACATGCCCATACCCACAAGCAACCAACTGGGGTTAAACCCGTTGCACCTGTCGCAATCGTCCTCACCTGAATAAGCAGATACCCGGATTGAGTACAAAAGGTACTATAAGTCTTACAAACTAATAAAGGAAATTGTATGATAGACACTATACAAAGGAGAAGAATTTATACATGCTAAAGGTTGATCAAAGGAAAGGCTTTAATGGCTTAAGTTTTGCATAAAGCGCACAAGTTTTCGTCCTACTAATTTGTAAATATCATTTATCAAACATAATTTTAACAAAAGAATTTTAAATGAAAATGATATAAATATAGATCAACAATACCAAAGTGGCAGCCCACTTTGTTAAATTAAACTGCATGACATACCTGTCATGTCGATATCAACACTACTACACAAAAGGTCATCACAGACGGTTCGGAACCGTCATCACATACTGCTTTTGAACCGTCTGAATTTGTACGTCTGTGATGACAGGCGGTTATTACGGACGGTTTCTCAACCTTCTGTGATAATGCTCAACACAGACAGTTTTTTTTAAACCGTCTATGAAGGGTCACTATCATAGACAGTTTCAACCACGAACCGTCTGTGATATACCACTATCACAGATGGTTCTTGGTTGCAACCGTTTGTGATACATTTATATCACAGACGGTTTGTAAATACATCCATCTGTGATAAACCACTTATCACAGACGGTTGTATTGAAAAACCGCATGTGATATAAATGTATCACAGACAGTTGCAACCAATAATCGTCTGTGATAGTGTGTCCCTTCACAGACAGTTTCAATAAAAACCGTTTGTGATAGTTCTTTGTACCTAATTAATTTTTGTCGCATTTTCAGCTAGCCTCGGGAATTGCTAGCCATGCCCTCTACAAACAAGTAGAAACAGGTACATCACAGATGAATCTGACAATTGAAAGTGATCATTTAACTGAAAATTAATTGCAAAAGAATATTTCAAGTATTGTCGGTAGAGTTACAAATTGAATTATAACTATTCAAAGTGAATTACAATATTGAATCAATTGTTCGAAGGTCGTTCATCGGTGTCGATGGCGTGAAACTCTCTGTCAGGGTTAATGATGTCCGCCTTGATGAAGCTGCAGAGCGCCCCTCGAACGTACATGACCTTATTCATGTTGAGTGCATTTAACTCTATATCTAAGACCTGTCGACAGCAGGAGTAAAGTAGTAAGCATATATATTTTAATTTATAATTAGAAAATAATTATTACTAGATTGACAAACCTGGGGATCGAGCCTCCTAGAACCAATCAATAGCCGCATATGATGGCATACGTAGAATGCGCATAGGTGATCTCGTTTTTGCTGGCAGCACTACAAAAATAGAATTACATATATATGTACAATCAGTTCGAGACGCAATATTACGAAGTATGATATAAAATTATTGTGTTATAGCGCGTACCGGAAACCGCATCTTGTGAGTCTGCATGGCGCTCGATCCCTTGTATGCCCCTCCCTGAGCAACATAGCCGATGAACGACCTACATGATTCCAAAAAGTTATCCGCGTCCATTTCAAACAAAGGAAGACTACAATAGAGTTATAATGTGCGGAGGAAATGAACATACCTGTCGAGTATTCCTTTAAGAAGGGTGAAGTTGTGGTTTTTGTTCAGTAGGGATTCAAGGTACAATACCGTGTTCCTCTTTGGTACAATGATTAGAAGAATCCAGTGGAACCTACTCATGTATGTCGGTATAGTTATAAACCTATGTTCAAACAAAATTTGTATAACAAGTAGTAAAGCACTTACTTCTGGTTGTAGGGCACCATTATGTACTCCGTGTCGTCCAGAGCAAGCAATCCCATTTTTATGTAATTCTCGACGTAGGATGCGTCTTGATTGATTGTTTGCTCAGAGATCACGTGTGGGTCGAGGAAACCTACCGGTTCTTTGATTCGACGGGCACATTTCATAATGTATCTGTACATAAGCAATGAGTTGTGATATTTATCGGTATCACGTGAGTGTAGAACTTGATTGTACACACTTACAGTGTCCAGCATCGTAGAAGTGATGCGTCAAGGGCATTGAGGTTGTATAGGTCGAATAAGTCGTCGAAGCCCACGACGAAGTGGTCCGGCTCGTGGAGAAAATGCTCCCTCTTGTATCTGACGATGATTCCAGTATGGTCCCCCTCCTCTCGAGTCTTGTGCAGGTACCAGTCATGCAAAGATTGACAAGCTAGTCCTGAGCTGTCTAGTTCTGTGTTGGAGACCAACGGACTTCCGAGGGAGTATTTCCCGGGCTTGGCAGACGCCTGAATGTTCTTCGATATCGATTTCGCCTTAACGAGTTGCCTGCGTCCCGTCTTCCCGTGAGACGACTTAGGGACCGATATGGTGACACGTTTTTCTTGTCCCTTCGGCGTCTTCTTGGCAGGAACCGACGAGGCGACCTTTTGAAGCGAAGGTTGAGGCAGACTCATCGAGGGTCCTATTGCAGAGGTAGGGTCGTGTCGATATCGTGTTAGTGTAGGGTCCAGGGCGATGTCCTTCTTGGGTCACTTGATAAAAGTGTACATAGCATCCCCTAGTGTTCTGATTTCTTCGTTTGGGCGAATCTCCAGTGGGATGGCCATAAAATTATCATGTACCATGTCCACCTAGACCCTGGCATAACCCTGCGCCAGCTGGGAACCGTGCTGCATTGACCCTTCCTGGTATGGATACACCATACCCCGCCCAGCCTCAATAGGAATGGACTCAACTATCCTCACTTGGAGCTTGCAAGGCGTCGGCTCCTAAAAAATGATACACAATTAGCTAGGGAGTCCTATAGGTCTATCTCTGGAGCATTCCAGAGATGTACATTACCTCGATGTCGTCGATCGGTAATTGAACGTCGTCATGACCAGAATTATGTGTGGACGCGACGCTACTTCGATGTTGAGGAGGACTTGCTCCCAAATTAACGGGTGCGGCTTGCACCTGGAGGAGTTGATTTACTTGGTTCTGCTAGATTGTTATTTGTGCTTGAAATTTTTCAATAAGCACATGTTCCAACGGGGCATCGTGCTGGTCCTTGGATCTCTTCCTACTCCTATATGTGTCGGAGTCGTGTCAGAATCCATCCCTCCAAGGTACGTAAACCCCAACGTCTCGCGTGCGACCCGGGTGCTCCTTGTTTCCTAGGGCCGTAGATAGTACATCCTTCTCCCTGTCTACCTGGAAGGAACCTTGGGAACATGCAGAAGTCAATGCTTCCTACAAGAGGGCAATCATGTTATTATGGACACCGTAAAGTTATGGACTTATTAACTGTTGGAAATATGCCCTAGAGGCAATCATAGAGATGATGATATTTCATTATGTTCATGATTTTGATAATATGTTATCGTGTTCCTTGAATGAATCATTTGTTATAGATCAATAAGTATGTGACTTGTTGGTGGAACTGTTTAACTTATATGATGTCATTCTAAATGTATCCACAGTCGGAGGTCCTTTGGTGGAACACCAGTGACTCTATGACTAGAATATGTATTGATTGATGACCTGGTTTCACCGGTCATGGATATAGGGATATCAAATCAATAATGTGAGCACATGTTAGAGAACATGGGGGTTGGATAGACCCATCATTGAGACACTATTGAGATTGTTATGAATCTTTGTGTTATTAGTTGGTCTCAAGCAATGATGATCTATAATCCTTAGACCTGAGATCAGCATGGTTCTCTACATGTGTAATAGCACTCTTAGGGGTTGCCAAACGCTACTCGTAACTGGGTAGTCATAAAGGTAGCTTTGGGTATGCTATGAAACATGCGAGAGGATGTGTTTGGTCGAGATAGAATTTGCCCCTCCTAACATAACAAGAGAGATGTCTTTGGCCCCTCGTGGTGATCGGATAAAGAAAGTGCATGGCCATGCCACTAGTGGTCGAAGTGTCGACCACATGAAGTTATCCGACACTCGGTCGAGAAAGTATTGAACAGTCCATGGATGACACAACATCTCACCTGGAGTTCAACCAGACATTGTGAGGCAAAGGGAGAATGCATGAGTAGGTCGCTTAATTCGATCAGTTACGGACTAGTCGTATGCGATATATGTCTTGGCCGTGGGCGGTCGAGCGTAATCACGGAATGGTAAGAACATGGTCGTAAGGAGTTCTGAATGGTCGGGACCCATCTGATATCGTCGTATGGAATCTGAACTAATCGTAAGTGATGAGGACGATCATAGATCATATTACATCAAGATTAAATCGATATATTCTATGTGTCTTTGGGAATCGTTATGTCTTTGCTAGGTACCGCTAACGACTAGTGGTCGGAAAAGAGTTTTAGTCATAACCGATTACACATGAACTGTGGGGTCGCACACTTAAAGGGCTAGGATCATTTTAGATGGTGATCCGAATTCATATAGGCCACGAGTTCCTAATGGACCTCAAGTTCGAGACCCATCATGGATGCCTATATAAAGAGCGGCGGTGGCATAGGGAGAGGGGAGAGGATGATCTTTGGAAGAACTCCCGAAACCCTAATAGCCACGTCTTCTCAACCACGCTGCCGGTGCTAGCACTCCGGTAGCGTGGTGATCTGCCCGATGCGTGTGGATACCTCGGAGGTGTTGTTGTGAAGCATCAACACTAGGACGATCCGCAACTTGTGGCGTTCACGGAGTCGGAGGAGAAGCACGCGGCGAGTACGGCGACTACGAGGAGCGAGGCAGCGTGGCGAGTCGACCACTCGAAGGAGGAGGCGTTGTGAGTGCGACTACGACTACATTAACTCGCTACAACAACTCTACTTCCGCTACGAGTCGGCGCGTCTGACGGTATTCTCGTGATCTATTTCTAGTAGTGGTTCCTTGGTTATGCGGTAAATTTTTGTTTGTGCTATCGTAGCCTTGACGTGTTCCCCAACATTAACAAATAAGTGGTTCGACATATTTACCAGGCGTTGGGACATTGCCTCGTCTGCCGAGTTTGTGAAAGAGATACCGCCCGAAGACGTGGCTGATGCCCTCGATCTTAACCAGGCTCGAGCGCGCTCGTCTGAGATCTCAGCAAACGGTCTAGTAGTGGTCTCGTCCTCCGCCGACCACTACGTGGCTTTACCCGCGTACCCAGATGTGCTGAGTTTGTGGGGTTGAGTGTTTTGTGTCTGGAGACCTTTGTGCGCCGCACTTTGCTCCTGAAATTCAGCCGTTGTCTTCATCTACACAAAGGCGTCTCATGTATCCCGTGATAAGAAATGATACTTCGTGAAGGGCGTCTGACCCGTGTTCACGTACTTCGTGACAAGCGTGCCCTTGAAGGTCCTCCACACGTGGCACATCGCGAGGAACGCCTGCCGTCGCATGCGTGCCTGGTCTGCTTCTGGAAAAGTGAACGAGGCAAAAATTTTAGTCCACAGCTGGGCTCTCTCTATATCCATCAGAGACTTCCAGCTTGCGTTGGTGATGGGGACCCGTTCCCTTCCAAGTACCCCGCAGACGGTCTGGAATCTCGCAGCTGCATTCTTTGGACTCAGAGCGATCCCAACGTCACTAACATCCGTGATAGTCATGCGGCCCGAGGGCAATTTGGAGATTCCTCTGCCATCTCGCTTGCGTACCACCTTGATCGGTGATCCAAACGCATTCGACAATGTCGCTGACGGCGGCGAAGACGATGCCTCTACCATCTCGCTTACTTGCTATCTATATAAGTTACGTACGCAATGATTACATAAACAAATAGAAGTTACCCATTGAACCTAAATATAGGATACATAGTAAAGAAAATATATGAAATTGCACAAAAAACTATAAAATACATGAATAAAGCATAGTTGAATATTGCTGTGAAAGATTAGGATTGTTGGTTTGGTCCTTGTTTTTTTCGGTCGGACTGCCCAACATATACCATATGTATATGAAAGAAATCAACATATAGCTGAAATATTAGATAAGAAAACTATGATTTAGATTTTGAGTGCTCTGAGAAGGCGAGTTGCAAAAGAATCAATATTTACCATCTCAATCCTTTAGTCTATACTCTTCACAAATTGGATAAGAAAACTATAATTTAGATTTTGAGCTCTAATCAATGCTTAGCTAGACTGACAGAACAATCACATGCAATTCACTGAAACAAAATATGACAAGAATATTTGATAGCAGCAAGCAAACTATTAGAATATGACAAGAATAACTGAATTCATTACTTCAAATAAAAAGCCAACAAACCTTGAATGATTACTTTGATAGCAGCAAGCAAACTATGAGAGCTCAAAACTAAACTAGTAATCCTACCAATTTCAGTATTAGACCATCTAAATCATAGAGCAAAATTAAGCCCACATAATGCACTGTTGCCAAGCACAACCAAGCCATCACCACGAGAACCCATGGCATCATCATGCCACCAACATGATGAAATAGCCTTAAATTCAATTTGTTTTATTTACCTATTAAGTTTGTTAAATTCAATTTCAAAATATCACATTAACATTAAACTGATGAAATAGCCTTGCTTCATACACTCACTCGTAAGTATATCACACTTGGTTCGACATATTCAGGTCATTCAACACAACCATGAAGCGTAGTGAATCTGTCCTTGCTCTATGTGGAATGTGACAATTCCTAAAAAGCATAAAAAGAAGAAAAGGCATGGCTACTGTTGGGTAAATCTGTCCTTGATCATTTCATTTTTGTCAACAACCTGCAATTATCGATTGATTTTTCAATCACAGCACAGTAGCGAAGTGCATCTAGAAAAAGGTTGCTGCCTTAACGTTAGTAGTATCTGGAAACATGTTAAATATGTAATGGGTAACTGAATTAGATCCAACAAAGCAAGATTCTACAGTGGTGTCGGCTTTATGGTAGGCCATTCGTAAAAGTAGACACAACCTATTTTGGTAAAACTTTGCTCGACCATCCTAATTGCATCATCTTCTCTATGTATCAACAGCTTGAGTATTGGATAGGATAGGACTACATACTGAACAGGACAACTAGAAGATCCTGAGTTCCTGACAGAAGGATATTCATGGAAAACTATGGTTGAAACAAGAGAGAGATGCAGCACTGACTGGAGGGGCTGCTACATCCTACACCCCAATGAGTACTGCCACTAACACAGACTCATTATTCCCCAACAAGCACACCCGAAAGCCATCACCACCAGCGGCGCCGGGATCGGGGAGGAGATCAAGCCTTACGTCAGGGACGAATGGAGGCGGCGTTGGCCTCAGGCAGGGATGAAGGGAGGCGGCGTTGGTCGACGACGTTGGGTGGCGCCGGGATCGGGGTCGGGGGCTATTCTTGGGAAGAAGACCGCAGAGTGCACAACCCTAAGAGCCGGGATCGGGGTTGGGGGCGATTCCAGGGAAGAAGATAGGGCCGAGTGCTCAACTCTTCGAGTCGGCCACTTGTATAGTAGGACATCACAGATGGTTCTATAAAAGAACCGCGTGATGTGACTAATTAAAGACGGTTCCATTAAAGAACCGTCTGTGATAACTCTAACATCACAGACGATTCTATTAAGTAACGACCATCTGTGATGTTCACAGACGCTTCATTATAAAGTCTATTTCATTTTCATATCAAATATCAAATATACCTTATCTGGACATTTTTCAAAATATTCCCAAATTCTCAAAATATCATATTGTCCTTCTATAAATGTTTCAGAACATGTATCACTCTCTAGATGTATTTGTGCGATACCGCACTAAAAATGTCCCAATTGACATTACATAATGCCTAACCCATATTCTAATGGTTAAAACAGTAGAGGATCAACATTTCAAAAGGATATGCAACAAGTAGTATTTAATCTACCATTTTCCCAATAATAGCATTTTTCATACACAACATATACGCATGCATATGTAATTCAACTTAATTAACTCTAAATCATGTGAAACCAAATTTGATACTACGATACAATGAAGTCGCATTAACATCAACATTAGAGATGACAAGTCCATAACACGTGACGCGTTTCCATGTTAACATCAAATTACAATGGAATACATGCTTAATTGAAATATAGTCCTTCATGATGATCGACGCGCATATAGCTAGCTTCCTCACGGGTTCTTCCTCCAGTCTGATGCAGTCTCCGAAAGGAGGCAACTCATCAAATTGATTATACTCTTTCTCATCCACGACATTCTCAACTCCGACAATCATTTTTTTCCCATGAAGAACTACGTGGCGGTTCTTATTTGCTAGGTCCGTTATATAAAAAACTTGAACAACTTGCTTAGCGAGTACGAATGGTTCGTCCTTGTATCTGACACGTTTGACGTCCACAGTAGTGACGCCGTACTTGTCGACCTTCATGCCCTGCGGAAGTTTAACCCAATGGCATCGAAACAGGGGGATCTTGAAAAGTACATAGTCGAGCTCTCAAATCTCCTCTACGAACCCATAGTGCGAGTTCAACCCGCGTGCCCCCGCGGTATTGAACCCTTCGTGAAACGCATCTATGCGGACACCGCTGTTCTGGACTATGCTCTTCCTATCCGAAGCTGCCGTATAAAATGTGTACCTATTTATGTTGTATCCTTGCCATGTCACAATTGTAAATTTTAGCCCTTTTGCCAACCATAGCAGCGTTTCATCACTTGATGACCTCCCAGTGAATCGCACCTTTAACCATTCGTTGAACCGACGGTTGTGCTCTCTCGTGATTCAAACCTCCGACCGGTCTGGATTCTGTTGGTATACCGTGTCTTTGTGCTCGTCGATATACGGGGACACTTGGGTCATGTGTTGCAAGACCGTGAAATGGGCCTGCGCGTACGTATCTAGATCGGGAGAGATTGCTTTCCTTTCGATGGTCCCGATACCCTCCAGTCCCCCCTCATGACGAGATAGAGGCGCACCTACCGGTTCCACAGAGCCATGTAGTCGACGCGAGAACTCAATGACCTCTTGGTTGCATAACCTTCGATAATCTTGCTCTCCGATAGAGATCGATTCCGTACATAGGACTTCAGAATTCCCATGTATCTCTCGAAAGGGTACATATGACGTAGGAACACAGGGCAACATATCTTTATCTCTTTCACAAGGTGAACAATGAGATGGACCATGATATCAAAAAATGACGGAGGGAAATACATCTCAAGATGACATAGAGTCGTGACCACCTCGGCCTGCAGAGCGTCGAGTCCTTCGGGATCGATGACCTTCTGAGCAATTGAGTTAAAGAAATAACACACCCTAAAGATTGCCACTCGGACCTTGTTCGGCAAGATACTCCTAATTGCAACAAGAAGCATTTGTGTCATCAGCATATGACAATCATGAGACTTCATACAATTAATTTTAAATTTTTCTTGGAAACAAGTTTCTTAATATTGGCGGAGTAACCGGACGTAACTTTCACACCATGCAAGCTTTGAAACAGTTCATTTCTCTCGGCCTTGGACAAAGTGTGGCAAGCTAGGGGAAGGTACGTTCGTCCTTTATCGGTCTCTTTCGGTGCTAACTCGGTTCTTATGTTCATATCAAGCAAGTCACGCCATACGTTAACACCGTCTTTTGTTTTGCCACTAATATTTAGTAAGAGACCAATCAAGCTATCACATACATTCTTCTCCACGTGCATGATGTCGATGCAGTGGCGAACTTCTAAGTGCTCCCAATAAGGCAAGTCCCAAAAAATTAACCGCTTCTTCCATATATTTTTCTGAGGGGTCCTTAATTTATGTCCCTTCCCAAGCACAACATCGTTATACTTAACCATATCATAGACCTCTTTCCCTCTAAAAGCCTTTGGAGCTGAACCGTCCTCCTTATTTCTGTCGAATTGTTTCTTCATCTTGTGGTATGGGTGAATCCTGGAAAGGAACCTACGGTGACGCATATACACAATTTTACGCGAGTTGTTCAGCCATACACTCTCGGTACAAAGTAAGCAGTGCGGACAGGCTTTGGCTCCTTTTGTACTGAACCCGGCAGGTTACCAAGGGCTGGAAAATCATTGATGGTCCAGAATAACATGGCGCGTAAAGTGAAGTTCTCTCGTTTGTACACATCCCATAATTGTACCCCTTCATTCCAAAGTGTCACAATATCTTCCAGCAATGGTGCTAGGTACACATCAATATCGTTCCCAGGGTTGCTTCGGCCCTTGGATAAGTAGTGACATCAAAATGTATTTCCACTTCATACACAGCCAAGGTGGAAGGTTGTACATACATAGATTCACAGGTCAGGTGCTATGTTGGCTGCTCATGCTATCGAAAGTATTCATTCCGTCTGTACTCAACCCTAACCTTATGTTCCTTGGTTCCGCACCGAACTCTTTGAAGCTCGAATCAAAGTTTCTCCACTGGGCAAAATCAGTAGGGTGTCAGAGCTTTCCATCTTTCTTACGCTCCTCCGAGTGCTAACGCATCAATCTTGCCTCCTTTCGATTCGCAAATAAACGCTTCAAATGTGGGATCATAGGCAGAAACCACAACATTTTAGTAGGAGGTTCTTGCTTCGCTTTAGCAGTATTCCTACGCTTGTATCGTAATGCTTTGCAAACAGGACATACATGCATGTCTGCATACTCTTTACGGTAGAGGATACAATCGTTCGAACATGCATGTATTCTTTCCACTTCCATACCCAATGGACAAAGAACCTTCTTGGCTTGGTAGGTCGTGCTGGGAAACACGTTTCCCTCCGGAAGGATGTCAACTAAGAGATCTAACAACGCTGTAAAACTCTTGTCGCACCAACCATTGCTTGCCTTCAATTTCAGCAGTTCAAGCACGGTTGACAACCTTGTGTATTCCGGCTTGCAGCTAGGGAACAAAGGTTTTCCCAAGTCCTCCATTAAGCCGTCGTATTTACAAAACTCTCTCTCACCGTAGTTCCCTTCTGCATCGCGTATCATCTTATCCAGATTATAATCATGTGACCTATCCTCATCAAAAGCACATTCCACGTACTGCATATCGTTGACTTCCTTGGCGATGTCGTCATTACTGACTTCTGGTATAATTTGCTCTTCACCATGACTGGTCCAACATGTATATCCTTTTTTGAAACCCCTTCATATTAAGTGAGCTTGATCTGCGCGGGTTGTTAAATATTTTCATATTACACGCAATCAATGCATGGACGATACATAAATTTTATCCCTTTCTTCAACATATCACCTTTCGTGACTCTTCTAAAAGCAAACACGCCATTAATATACTCTTCACTCACGGTTCTCAACATACATCCATTTAGATCTATTTACACGTATCGCATAACAAATTAATTAGTGTTAAGTTATATTAATAAGCGCAAGTACCTAACTATTAACCAAATATACTAAAATTTATTAGTGAGTTGCACGATGAGGAGGCGGCGGTGGAGCAGCGGGGAGGAGGTAGAGGGTGGCGGCTCAAATGATTCGGGTAGGGTTCTGTCGAGAATTATATATAATGTCAGCATGTCACAGACGGTTATTATTACAAACCGTCTGTGATATGTAGATATCACAGACGATTCGTGGTTAGAACCGTCTGTGATACTTCGCAGAAGGTTCTAACCACGAACCGTTTGTGATATCTACAAATCACAGACAGTTCTTTAGAACTGTCTGTGATAGTTCCATATGACAGACGGTTTGTCTTGGAACCGTCTGTGATTATTTTATCACAGACGGTTTCAAAGAACCGTCTGTGATGAGGCGTCTTCTATGGCCTATTTTATAGTAGTGCAAGTTGTCCCCATGTCCAATTTTAGTTTAGAGTCTAAAAGTGATATCAGTCGAGACCCAAGCATTGTTAAATGCAGTGGACACGACTATTCGAAAAGTTTATAACCCTGTATGGGAGTACATCTTTACCCACACAACTTGATCAGCCTGTAAGCCTTCGGATACTAACATACTTCCTTTAGTGTGTCGGCCGGGGAAATCAAGACTCGATATTTTTAGCAAGAAAACCATATTGAAGTGAACCACCCATGCATGATGAAATGTCGCTTAGTGCTAGCTATACCGCTTGCTAAATAACTGGGCATGCAAGTTGTGTCGGAGGGGCCAATGTAAGGTGTTAGCATGTGGGTCGACCGCCCAACATCAAAATAAAAATAGCGCTCACTTGCACATTACATCCCTACATTGGGCTCCTAAGGAACATGAGATTTCACGGTCCCACATCTTCACACCACCTGTGTTTCAAATCAATACGTCCTTCCCCTTACTTGACCAAGAGGTGCCCATACACCGCGTTTGGAGGTACAAGTGATACTTCGAGTGACAGCCCAAAGTTCGGTCCTTAATTGTCTGAACAAGTCTTTCCGCTGAACCCGAATGTTGTGCACGACAGCACCCACACTACTGACCACTTGTCCAGACCAAAAATCAGTTTTAATTAAACAAACTTTAGACTAAAAAACCATATTTAAAGATCTGGACCAAAAGCATGACAGTAAAACTTGTTCAGCGTTTCCCGCGATTGACGAGATAATCCCGCCATCCAAAGCTACTGAATCTACTGACTTGCATGGCTAAGCATTCACATAAAGAATAAATATACCAACACATGATATCTAACTTAAGCATAACTATATGGAATGATTAAAGGTAAACCACAATGATTAGGACATAACTAACTAGAATCACAAATTATTCATATATCAAAATAGTAAACACGCAATTATCATTGCATTTCAAAATACTAAATTACCAAAACTAGGATCAAAATGATGCAAGAGGATGCTTGCCTTGTTGCAAGTCTACTTGTTCACTCTCAGAGGCGTAATTGTTCACTTCATGCAATTCGGAATCTAGAGAGAAAACATGATAGCGAATAAACACCGATAAAGCGGAAAAAATCCAAAATGCTCGAAAATTCATGAGATTTACATATTAGTGAGATTATGATTTTACACGCATTTAGGTGAAAATTTTAGTTCAATTGGAGTTCATATGAATTCTCTATGAAGTTTTGAAGTTACTTCAATTTCTAGTGTAAAAGTAATTATTTTCTGAAATTATTTCTAATTCTGAAATTTTCTGTGATATTAACATGTATCAAACCTATTCGAAGTTAAAGTTCATTAACAAAGGAAACCAACAAAATTAGTTTTACTCAGTTTAGAGTTCATTTGCCTTAGTTATGAATTTTATTATAGGGATGGACTACTAATTCTTGATCTCTATTTGTTTTATCAGCTTTTACCAGTCAACCCATTGACTTATTGCTACTACTGCTATTATGATAAACCTGACATGAGGTTACTGTCATAAGACATACATATAGCCTAACTCTTGCCCTATAAATAATTTTACTCTTTTAGATTGAATTACTAAGAGCTAGTTACTAAGAAATTGTACTTACTGATCTTTGTAGTTAACAAAGTTCTATCTCCCTGCTCCTCTCAATTAGCCTTCTAATTTCTTAATAAGTATATTCAAAAAATAGCTTATTTCATTATCTTACTAACTACGATGACAACTATTCACTTATAATTCAACAGACAGTAGCTTAATGAGAAGCTCCAATTAAACTCTATTATGGTTGATCTAACTACAAACTAACTCAGTATGGATCTGGCTAACTGAGATGTCAAAGCTATTGTCACTATTCACTTCCTAAGTAAATGTCAGTTTTCACTATAACTATTCTTACTTATCCTCCTAACGGACTCTTAATTAATCACAAAAATTAATTACTAACCATCCTAATTAAATATTGTATACACTAATCTAATCAATGGGCCTACTGTCATTCAGCAACTCCTATTACAGCATACACATACATGCCCCTGTCCAATACATACAGAGAAAGAAATGGCCATAGGGAGCTACTGAGGGGAGGGAACCACTGTCAACTAGTACTACTACCTGTCACCTAATTAGCATCTAACCACTTCGATTCATTCTTCTAGTTGCTGATATTAGAATGCCACTCACAATTAACCTCCACTATTGATCTTAGTCACTAATTAACTCAGTCAAGCAAACGAATTGCTACTAGTCGATCATCCTATTACTTAAACTTAAACACATCTTGTTAAACTATCCATTAGTTAAGCCTGTTAATCACTTGATTTATTCACTGAATGTTACTAACCATTTAACTTAACAAAGTGCAACTTGATCTGTCATGTTAATCAGAAAAACTAGTATTAACTAATCAACTAATTGGAACTAGTCCTACTGTCATTTGAAGCTATATGCTAAGAGTGAGAGAGAGATGAGGGAGGGTTCACCTGCAATGGATACAAGAGAGGGAGCACACAGGCAGAGAAGGGGCCGAAACAGGGGATGCACAGGGGGCGGCTCGGGCGCACTCATCGCCGGTGAGGAGGGCTTCGAGGTAGTAGGCAGATTAGGGGCTGAAACAGGGGATGCTTAGGGCCGCTCGGGCGCACTCGTCGCCAGCGAGGAGGGCTCCGGGGTAGTCGGCGAGGAGGAAAATGGAATGCAGGAGTGGAGACGGACTCACAGGCGGTGGCGGCGCGACTTAAGAAGGTCAGTGATGGCCGGGCGGCGATACATGGCGGCCAGCCGTGGGGAAGGAAAGGGTGCCAGCCCAGAAGGGGTGGGGAAGGCGGGCGAGCATGAGCTCGGAGGATGGTAGGAACTCACCCGCGTGGTTGGGCGGAGAGGAGGTCGGAGGCGGACCAGCGGCGGTGACCATGGGGTGCGGCAGCGGCCGATCTGCGGCGCAGGCGTTGAAGGGGCGGTGTGAGTTATTGGGGATGATCCGTGGGGTCGGGGTGCTCCATGACCACCGAATCGATCGAAGGTGGACCAAGTGAGAAGAGGCGGCGGCGGCGGTTTGGGCGAGAGCAGGAAGAAGCCGGTGGCGGAGACTCCGTGGGCGGGTCCTAAAATTGGTGGGGTTTTGGATGGTGGGGTGATGGGGCGCCGTGTGTGACCGATGGTGGCCGGACCGTCGGCGTGGCGAGACAGTGGCGTGCATAGCGGCCGAGTGGAGCACGCAGTGGAGCTCAATTTGGTGGGAAGGGAGGAAGATAAAGTGGGAGGAGATGTGTGGTGGAAAGGAGCTAGGTGAGCTCGGGGCATGGCTTAGCGGATGGGCGGCGGAGGCAATGAGGCGGCGGCATGGGCGAAGGCGGCGATGGCGAGCTACATGTCGGCGTGGAAGAAGGCGCTAGTTGGTGGGGCCCGCCGTCGGTGAGAGGTGAAACGGCGTGGTGCGGTCGGTCGGCTCGGTTACTATTTGGGTTGATCGGTTTCAAGTGGGTTGGTCGATAAAGTTGAATGGTTCGGTCCGTCATAGCAGTACAAATGGGTTCGATCGGTCCAACAATAAAAGGCTGATTTGGATTTTAAACTCCTCTACTTTGACTGAAATTTTAAACATAGCAAATAAATTTAGAAAAATCTAAAAAAATTTAGAGATGTTACTGGGACAACCTATAACACAAGAAAATTTTCCAACATCACTATTCATGTTTTAATTACTAGTTTTGAAATCATTTATTGCAGGGCTTTTAGAATTGGTAATTGAATTTTCTCAAGGTGGATTTGAGGTCTAAAAATTTGAAAAATTCATTTTCTTCGTAATAAATATTTTAAGGTTTAAATTAATTATTTCTAGATAATTTCATAAGTATTTATTGTTGTTTTTATTTGGAGTTTCAATTGGAGTTATATGTTTAACTTTGATTTAAAAATTTACAATTGCAGTAATTTGTGCAAATACTCCATAAATCATATGCATACCCGGAGATGCATAATAATTTAGTTTAATAAAAATATAATGTGCCAGTACATGAGTTGGACGTACGAATTCCTTCCACAGTGAGTCAGTTACAAACAAAGAGCACACAGTTGTTAAAAGACGGTACTATATAGGATATGAGCCATGCAGCAGCCGCCAGTAGCATTATGCCATACATGCACGAGCAGGATATCTCTATTGGCCAGGTAATGCGTATTGGTCTGTCGGCACTCAATTGTTCTTTTGAACTGCCGTGTTGGCATTCCTGCCCCCACCATTACCAACGTGATACTAATTTTATCATTTCGTCCGACCGACTGACCTTTCTCGTAATATTTGCGGACAAATAGTTGTACGTCATACATTCTCGACGGAGCAGCTCCGCGTGGATGATTTCGCCTCCACAGACCCCGTCTCCGACGCGCCGTCAGTCTTGAAGCCTATGTCTCGGCGGGACGGCCTCGTGTCGACGGCTTTGGATTCACATGCCACACTTGATCGCCGTCGCCTCGAAGGATATACCGAGACGGGACAGAGCCTGTTGTGTCCATTCACCCCACAGAATCTTGAAACACGCTGTGGATATCATGGTGATATATTCATGATCTTAGAATGATGTTATAATTGGCAATGGTATTGAGGGTTTGTCGAAACACGCGTTTTCGGCAAAGTTTCAGGTTCTGTCAGGCAGCTGGCAGTTATATCAGCCAGGGCGTTGGTCGGACCAGCCTGTATGGCGGTCAGACCGGCCACCTTTGGCAGTCAGACCGGCCAGGGTTTTGGCTAAGAGACTAGCGGTCAGACCAGCTAATAGGCAGCGGTCTGACCGGTCATAAAAGTAGTTTTGAGTTTGAAACTGGACCAAAAATAGAGGGTATGGACAAAAAAAAAAAAAAAAAGGATTCTGCTACACTTTGTCTCGCATGATCCTGATGCGCTCTTGAATGGCTGACTTTCCTACGTCACCTAGTTATGAAAGAAGAGAAGTGCATACTAATGGCTGACATGAATCAGCAGAAGGATGAGTTGACGTACGAATTCCTTGCACAGTGAGTCAGGTACAAACAAAGGGCACACAGTACACTGCACTATATATATGATCCATGCGGCACACAGTAACAAACAAGAAGCAATCTCAGTTTAATTACTCTACCAAATTGGTTTTAAAAAAATCGGAGGGGAACGAATTGATCGGTGGGTTTTCAAACTGCATGAAATTTGGATTTGAAATTTAAACAAAATTTGACCGAATTTAGTCCAAAATCACATTTATGATGTAATTTGTCCAGCTTGAAATATTTTTATAATTTTTTTTGAATGAATTGAAAATATTTCGGTGGTGACAAAATCATCTAAATTTCAATAATTTCACCGAAATTATTTTCCCTGAATCTATCATCATTGCGATCGATACAAGGGAGGAGAGGCAGTGCCTGATGGGGCTGGGAATGTCTTTACATGTCATGATAACCATATGCAACCACTGAACAGTCAACAGCTGCGTACATGAGTTGGACACGTACGAATTCCTTCCACGGTGAGTCAGTTACAAACAAAGAGCACACAGTAGTCAAAAGACGGTACTATATAGGATATGAGCCATGCAGCAGCCGCCAGTAGCATTATGCCATACATGCACGAGCAGGATATCTCTATTGGCCAGGTAACGCGTGTTGGTCTGTCGGCACTCAATTGTTCTTTTGAACTGCCGTGTCGTTGGCAACTCATGCCCCCACCATTACCAACGTGATATTTTATGGGTCAGTAATTGTACATCATATCATACATTCTCTGTAAGAATGTACGAAAATATCCCTTTCTTTATCCTTACAAAGGAGGGGCAAGAAGGAAAATATCCCCCTCTTCCACATTATTTCTTTTTCTAACTAAATGTTAGTAAAAATTATTAACAAAAATATGATAGTACTAACATAACTTCAATGTAACATATAGAAGCAGTTTTTTGTGTGTATATAGTGGTGGATATTTTCAGACATTGGACTGTGCGCATCGCAAATCACCAAAGCGGATATAAGGGCATGCATGTATTTGTTTTTTAATTGGTACCAGGTTTGACGAACTACTAATTAATTTTACAGGCAACCCACTAAATGATGGTAGCTATTTTCTTCTCCTTTTCCTTTTCAAGTTTTATGGTTTCCATGTTGAAGCAAAAGTTTGATGGCACTTGCTTTGAGCACGCTCATAAGCTCATGTAATTTTTCGAGTGCCAACGCATGCAGGAATGAAGTCCAAAGTACAATCAACCATCGCCGACATGATCCCAATCGATATCTCTTTGCTCCTCCATTTTAGGATGACATGATCCCGATCGATATCTCTTTGCTCCTCCATTTTAGGATGACATGATCCCGATATGATTTCGATACGAACGTACTGGCCAATAGCACATTGAGCAACATATATATACACTACTAAAAAATATATATACACTACTACAAAAGGGGTTATCCTGGACGTCTCATCACAGAAGGTGCCCCAAAACTTTCAGTATTAAATATAATCACATACGGTTTTGGTTTAACGCACGTATGTGTTATTGACCGTGGTAAAAATCGTCTGTGAAGATGTAATACCACAGACGGTTTATATTAAAAACCATCAGTGAAATATCATTGTGTGATAATTCAAAGACTATTCTTAACAAGAACGGTCTGTGGTAATTTTGTATCACAAATGGTTTGTTGTTGGAACCGTCGATGATATGAACAGTCTATTTTGCATACAACTACAGGAAACTAGCTACTTCACGATCACGACCTCTTGCGCTCCACGACCACGACCTTCTACGCTCCACGACCACGACCTCCTGCGCTCCATGACCGCGGGAAGAAGGGAGGCAAATAAATAGAAAATTATAGGATTGTCCCTACTTATACTAGTGTGCGAATATTTTTTGGCTATAGAATTATCACAAGCGGTTTAGTTGGATAAACTGTCTGTGATATGTATTATAGACGGTTATAAACTACAACCGTTTGTCATATATAATTATCACAGACGGTTATTAATAAGAACCATATGTAATGTTTATTTATCACAAAAGGTTTGTAATTGGAATCGTCTCTGATGTGTATCATAAACGGTTATTAACAAGAACCATATTTGATAAGTGTTTTTTTTGGGGTCATCCACGCAGCATGAAGAGGATGAGACAGCAGCCACAGGCAACCTCATCGAGCCTGCAACTTCAAAGAGCATGGCTGCCAAGAGAGCGCATGAAGAAGCTATTGCACTGGCATTCCTCCAGACACACCTGCAAGCCTCGAATGTGCCCAAGCAGCATGACTAGGAGGATTCTACAAGCTACATGGCATATCCGAGGCCTGCAGTTGTGTTTGGAGGAATGCCAACGAAATAGTCTCTTCATGCGCTCTCTTGGCAGTCATGCTTTTTGAACTTGCAGGCTCGATGAAGTTGGCCGTAGCTGTTGTCCCATCCTGCTCAAGCTGCTTGGACGACCTTCGGAAAAAAGATCATATTTCGTGGTGGTCTTGGTTTCTTTCTTAGGCGTACTCGCCATTTTCTTAAAAACAGTCGTATTAGAGACAAAGGAATATTAATCTTAAATCACCAAGAACAAATAGCAAATCTACAAGTACACTTGAAAATCTATGGTATTTCTTTCACCAAATGCGCCCCAGAGCCAGCTACCTCCTTCAAAGCAACCGCATATATATTAGAGATATTTCTCTCTACAGATAGATCTAGATCTGAGGGGACGACCAGATATTTAACGAGGCATATCAAAGAAGGTTATTGTTAAGAACCGTCAATGACACTGTAATACATATCACGTATAGTGAGGCCTGTGATTATCACATATGGTGGTTATTTAAAACCGTCTATAATACATATCACAAATGGTTTTTTTTTAAGAATGGTCTGTGATATACACAATTAAATATCTGGTTGTTCCGACTCCAGACAGATTTGTCTATAGTGAGATATGTCTTTGATATGCGGGTGCTTTAAAGGAAGCGGCCGGCTCTGGGGTGTTTGTGTTGGAAATATGCCATAGAGGCAATCATAAAGATGATTATATTTCATTATGTTCATAACATTAGATAATATGTTTTCTTATTTCTAGAATAATATCAATAATATTTATTATCAAGTATGTGACTTGATTGTGAAACTCTATATTTCTGTGATGATTATTTTTAAACGTTCCCTAGTCGGAAACATATGAGAACTCATATGAATAGACTAGCATATAAGCCAAAATAGGTTGTGTAGGCAAGTGAGGGAGTCTCTGGATGTGGTCACATTATTTTTGGAGCTCTCGATCGAAAGTTCTATTCATTTGAAAATTCCGTGAAGGTTTCGGATTTTCAAGATGAAATTTTGGCTAAGTCTTTTCGCGTCCGACCCTCGTTGAGGAATCGGTCCGATCGGCCCGAAATCGGCTCGATCGGTCGTGTGGGGCTGGCTGACCGCACGATCACTGGAGGTTAGCCATTTTGGCATTGTTGTGTTTTGATTGTGTTTTATGTATGGAATTCAATGCTTTATTGTTGCATATTGCATTGTTGAACTAACGGGTCAAGTTGTGAAGAACTTGTTCCTGAGACAATTTGTTTGTCTATTGTCGCAGGTGTGGCTTGCGTGTCAACGACGCTAACGGTGAGGTGGATCGACTACGCTTGGAGAGCCGAGGTCCGTAACGATCATGGATGCCGGTGAGGTCGTGTGACTCAAGCATGGTGCGAATGGGCTGTATTGTTGATGACTATGTTTCACAAGTCATGGATATGGAGATATCAAACCAATAATATGGACACATGTTAGAGAACATGGTGTTGAAAAGGACCCACCTTGAGACACTGTTGAGAGTGTTATGATTCTATGTATCATCAGTTGGTCTCAAGCAATGATGATGTATAATCCATAGACCTGAGATCAGTATTGTTTCCTACATATGTAGTAGCACTCTTAGGGGTTGCCAAACGCTACTGGTAACTTAGTAGTTATAAAGGAAGCTTTCGGGTATGCTATGAAATATACGGAGGGATGTGACTGGTCAGATATGGGATTTGCCCCTCCTAACATAACAGGAGAGATGTCTCTGGGCCCCTCGTTGTGGTCGGATAAAAAAAGTGCATGGTCATGCCACTAGTGGTCGAAGTGTCGACCACATGAAGTTATTCGACACTTGATCGAGAAAGTATTGAACAGTTCATGGATGATACAACCTCTCACCTGTAGTTCAACCAGACATTGTGAGGCAAAGGGAGAATACACGAGAAGGACCTTCAGTTCGATCAGATACGGACTAGTCGTATGGAGATACGAGCTGGTCGTAGGCTGGTCGAACATGGTCACTAAGTGGTTGAAACCTGGTTGTAAGGAGTTACGAATTGGTCGAGAATAAATATAAACTAGTCGTATAGAGATACGAGCTGGTCGTTAGTGATATGGACCTGGTCGTAGATCATATTGCATTAAGGTTCGTCCGATATATTCTATGTGTGTTTGGGAATCGTTATGTGCTGCTAGGTACCACTAACGACTAGTGGTCGGAAAAGAGTTTCCGAGTCACAACCGATTACACATGAACCTATAGGGTCGCACACTCAAATGACTAGGATTTGATTTGGATGGTGATCTGAATTCTTGTAGGCCACGAGTTCCTAATAGGCCTCAAGTACGAGACTTGTTATGGATACCTATAAATAAGGGGGCGGTGGCAAGGGGTGTGACAATTTTTAGAAGAACTTCCCAAAACCCTAATAGCCACGCCTTCCTCATACCATGCTGCCGGCGCTAGCATATTCCAGTGCGTGGTATCCCTGCCCCGTACGTGTGGATACCTTGGAGGTGTTGTTGCATAGCATCAGCACTAAGACGATCTGCAACTCGTAACAATCACAGGAGCAGGAGGAGAAGACGCGCGCCGAGTACGACCACTCGGAGGAGAAGACGCGTGGCGAGTACGACTATGACCGCATCAACTCGCTACATAGACTCTACTTCTGCTATGAGTCGGCGCGTCTAGTGGTAATCTCGTGATCTATTACTAGTGGAGGTTCCTTGGTTGCGTGGTTAATTTTTTATTTTGTGCTATCGTAGCCTTCCCGCGATCCTTTCAGTTTGGTGAAAGAATTAAATACCGTAGCTTTGCAAGTGTGCTTATAGATCTATTTATTCTTGGTGATCTAAGGTTTGTATTTTACTTCTAATTATATGTATTATAATCTAGAGAGGTCGATGATAGTTAGGTTTATCATCTAAGAAAGTTACTGACAGTTAAGATTTATAATAGAACAATAAGCAGCATGTATATATACATTGACTTATCCTGTATTGTGTAAAATAATATTGTTTACATCATAGTGAGCAGCCTTAGTTCTGACTATGTCAAATGAAGGAGGAAGGCAGGAGAAGGAAAGGAGGAAGAAAGAGAGGTTGGTCAATAGGAAGAGATCTCGTGGAATATTTGGGATCTTTGTGGTGAGCTCCAAGGGTAACGAGTTATAATCCTTTATATTTACCTTAGGTTAATCGCTATTCAATTTGTAGTATGTTTGGTCAATAGTAAGAGTGCGTAGTTGCGTGAATTAATCTAATTTGTTATGTACGTAGCGTAGATGGACCGAAGCTGGATGTACACTGAGAACCGTATGAGTGAAGAGTACATTGATGGTGTGTGTGCTTTTAGAAGAGCTGCCAAGCAGGATATTTTGAAGAAATAGGATAAAATTTATGTACTGTCCATGCATTGATTGCGGTAATCTGAAGATGTTTACTAACCCGGTGTAGATCGAAGAGAATTTGATTCGAAGGGGTTTCAAAAAGGATTATATATATTAGACCAGTCACGGTAAAGAGCAAATTATACTAGAAGGTAGTAGCATTGTCGAGTGAGACAACGATATGCTGGATGTGGACTGTGCTTTCGATAAGGGTAGGACACACGATGATAATCTGGGTCAGATGCTACGCGATGCAGAAGGGGACTACAGTGAGTGAGAGTTTGGTAAATTCGAGGGTTTAATAGAGGACTCGGCGAAACCTTTGTTCCTGGGCTGCAAGCTGAAATACACAAGGTTGTCATTCGCGTTTGAACTACTGAAATTGAAGGCAAGCAATGGTTGGAAAGACAAGAGTTTCACGGCGTTGCTAGGTCTCATAGCGGACATCCTTCTAGAGGGAAACGTGTTGCCCAGAACTACCTACCAAGCCAAGAAGTTTATTTGTCAACGGGAAATGGAAATAGAAATAATACATGTGTGCCCGAACGATTGTATCATCTATCGTAAAGAGTATGCAGACATACATGTATGTTCGGGTTGCAAAGCATCCCGATACAAACGTAAGAATCACTCTGACGACGGCAAGAGTATCGAGGTGAAGTAAGGACCTCCTGCTAAGGTGTTGTGGTATCTTCTTATAATTCCCCGTTTGAAGCGTTTATTTGCGAACTGAAAGGAGGCAAGATTGCTACGTTGACACTCGGAGGAGCGTAAGAAAGATGGAAAGATAAGACACCTCCTGATTCTACCCAGTGGAGAAACTTTGATAGGAGCTTCGAAGACTTCGGTGCGGAAGTGAGGAATATAAGGTTTGTGTTGATTATAGATGAAATGAATCCTTTTGGCAATATGAGCAGCCGACATAGCACCTGGCCTGTGAATCTATGTATGTACAACCTTCCTCCTTGGTTGTGTGTGAAACAGAAGTATATTTTGATATCACTACTTATCTAATGGCTGAAACAACCTGGGAACGATATTGATGTGTACCTAACACCATTGCTGAAAGATCTTGTGACACTGTGGAACGAAGGGGTACATGTATGGGATGCATACAAATGAGAGAACTTCACTTTACACGCCATATTGTTCTGCACCATCAATGATTTTTCTACCCTTGGTAACCTGTCGAAGTTCAATACAAAAGGAGTCAAAACATGTCCGCACTGCTTACATGATACCGAGAGCGTGTGGCTAAACAACTTGCGCAAAACTGTGTACATGCTTCACCATAGGTTCCTTCCTAGTTACCACTCATACCGCAAGATGAAGAAACAATTCGACAGAAATAAGAAAGACAGTTCACCTCTAAGGGCTTTTAGAGGGAAAGAGGTCTATGATATGGTTAAGGATATCGATGTTGTACTTAGAAATAGACGTAAATTGAGGACCCGTGAGAATAACATCGGGAAGAAGCGATCAATTTTTTTGGACTTACCTTATTGGAAGCACTTATAAGTTCACCACTGCATCGACGTCACGCACGTGGAGAAGAATGTATGTGATAGTTTGATTGGTCTTTTACTGAACATTCGTGACAAAACAAAGGATGATGTCAATGCACAGCGTGACTTGGTTGATATGAACATAAGGACCGAGTTAGCACCGAAAGAGATCGATAAAGGATGAACGTACCTTCCCCTAGCTTGTTTTCCCCATTTTCAAGGCCGAGAAAAGAAAACTGTACCAAAACTTAACCGCCTGTGATAGTACGTATTCACAGACGATTTCACAGTATCATGTGATCACGAGCTGCCTAGTACTAGCTAGTGGGAATGACTTTACATCTCGTCACGACCATATGCAAGCACTCAACAACTGCCTACATGATCGATCGGCTGCGCAGGCTGCCCACTTCCTCCAGCGGCAGAAACTAGACAGTACTATATATGATCCTGATGCGCTCTTGAATGGCTGACTTTCCTACGTCACCAACCTCTTTGTCACCCTTATCGGTAATAGGAATGAAAGAAGAGAAGTGCATACTAATGGCTGACATGAATCAGCAGAAGGATGAGTTGACGTACGAATTCCTTGCACAGTGAGTCAGGTACAAACAAAGGGCACACAGTACACTGCACTATATATATGATCCATGCGGCACACAGTAACAAACAAGAAGCAATCTCAGTTTAATTACTCTACCAAATTGGTTTAAAAAAATCGGAGGGGAACGAATTGACCGAAATTTTGGAATTTTGGTTCAAAATATCGGTGGGTTTTCAAACTGCATGAAATTTGGATTTGAAATTTAAACAAAATTTGACCGAATTTAGTCCAAAATCAAATTTATGATGTAATTTGTCCAGCTTGAAATATTTTTATAATTTTTTTTGAATGAATTGAAAATATTTCGGTGGTGACAAAATCATCTAAATTTCAAAAATTTCACCGAAATTATTTTCCCTGAATCTATCATCGTTGCGATACAAGGGAGGAGAGGCAGTGCCTGATGGGGCTGGGAATGTCTTTACATGTCATGATAACCATATGCAACCACTGAACAGTCAACAGCTGCGTACATGAGTTGGACGTACGAATTCCTTCCACGGTGAGTCAGTTACAAACAAAGAGCACACAGTAGTCAAAAGACGGTACTATATAGGATATGAGCCATGCAGTAGCCGCCAGTAGCTTTATGCCATACATGCACGAGCAGGATATCTCTATTGGCCAGGTAATGTGTATTGGTCTGTCGGCACTCAATTGTTCTTTTGAACTGCCGTGTTGGCATTCCTGCCCCCACCATTACCAACGTGATACTAATTTTATCATTTCGTCCGACCGACTGACCTTTCTCGTAATGTTTGCGGACAAATAGTTGTACGTCATACATTCTCGACGGAGCAGCTCCGCGTGGATGATTTCGCCTCCACAGACCTCGTCTCCGACACGCTGTGGATATCATGGTGATATATTCATGATCTTAGGATGATGTTATAATTGGTAATAGTATTGAGGGTTTGTCGAAACACGCATTTTTGGCAAAGTTTCAGGTTCTATCAGCACCGGCGCTTATATCGGCCAGTATGCTATCGGACCAACTGATGATGATCGACCGCCACCTTTGGCGGTCGACCGCCGAGCTTTGGCTAAGAAACTAGCGGTCAGACCAGCCAATAGGCAGCGGTCTGACCGGACATAAAAGTAGTTTTGCAAAATCTGCACATCGGTTAATTCCTTCTCTAAGATGATATGGTCAACAAAACCATGACTTTGCAAAATTAGTTAACCTGTCTTATACAATTTGAACCTTGAATAAGTTTTATCTTCCTCTCAATCACTTCAAGAATAACAATGAACATTTTTTAAAAAAGTCAAAGGAGCTTATCATAATTTAAAAAACTAACCACCAAATATTTGAACCACTAAACAGCGCACTTCCATCAGACTACAGATTCAATAGTTCAATATAATGTCATCATAATTATAATCTAATGCAGTTAAAAAATAATGCAGATAATGGAAAACAAAACATAAAGGAATAATCTGACTCTCACTAAAGGAAATTGCATAGGAACCACACACTTTTATGTTTGACCACCCGATAGTCTAAACTTTTAACTTTTGCCCAAAACTAACCTTAATTTTTTTCTCCAACATGTCACTTTACCTATACAAAAATAACAAAATATGAACAACCAAACAGATAAATGTCACAGGCTCACAAGTCTCAACTGATTTTGTTATAAGTTCATTTAATACCTAGACCATTCATATATTGTCTAGTTTTGGGTTAAAGCAAGCTATCGAGTCACAGTTTTTATAACACATAACATACACTACATCATCATGTGTTCAGATTTGTTACTGCTATTTCACTTAAAGCAAATACTTTCTTTCAGCGCTACCGTGTAAGACAACATGACTTATAGTTTACATAACATTTTAGACTGCTTTCATGATACTTGACAACCACAAACTACAAATCTATTCATTTGTATACGTGAAACACCCAACACTGTAACAAACATTTAATGATACACTCATGTATCTGAGTTATTTATTCTAGACCAATAGTCATCAAATTCAATACTTATTACACTTCTCACATACTACTGTCCAACACCTTAAATTTTTCGTGTTGGCAATTTTCCTTCAGCTTTTCAGGCATACCTCATCAAATTACATGGTTTGGCCAAAGCCAAAGTCAAACAACACCTGTGCCCATGACAGTCCATGAACTATCAACCTTGAATGCGCTTGAAGCTGTGGTACATTTACCTCCACACATCTTTCCTATAGTATGTCGACAACATATTACTATATGTCCTGTTGTACCTTAACATCTTATACAAAAATACAAATAACAGGGTCGCAATTACACTATTGACATCGAAATCAAGGATCTAACTCCTAATGAAAACTGGTGGTACCTAGTCTGTAGCGGCTGCAAGAGGACTGCAGTCCAAACCCCTGAAGCTTATAAATGTGCACGCTGCAACGCCTTGACAGCTGAGCCAAGGTTCTTATTACAACATATTTCCAGCCCTTTAACTTCTACTACTGCATTTGTATACTTTCTTCAACTAAATCCAACCACCTAATAATGCACTTCGCATGCAGGTACAAAATACCTATACATGCTATCGATATATCAAATGTTACCAACACTAACATGCCACTGGCAGAATTTGTGTTCTTTGGATATATCGGACAAGAATTGGTAGGAATCCAGGCATTAGACCTCGCAGCATCTGCCCCTACCTTGACCGGGTTCATACCACCTGAAATAACCAGGCTCTATTGTCGTCGATATAACTTAAAAATCAGTGGATCACGTGGATCACTTCAAAGAATATCTGCATCATTCCAAGTCGATAGCTTCACTGTCATGTCCACAAAGACTTCGGCTCCATTCCCACCTATAGCATGCACTGAACCTTCACATGATTCCAATCCTCCAACCCAATCTACAGCTAGCTCATCAAAGTGTCCAACTGAACAGCAGCTTGTTTTAGCAAGCGCCATCTCAATACAGACTGAGCATACTGCACTTCCATCTCCAACAAGCAACATGCCTGTAACACATGTGACAATAGAACAACCCGCACTGCATACACCTCCATCCCCAGCCGATAACAAGGTTAGAATAATTCTCAACATACAACTTACAAACATAGTTGGCTTCCCATTGTTACAAAAACCTTACATCCGAAATATCAACTTTTTTGTTTCTGCCATATAAAAAATAACAAAGCTCTCTTACAACCAATACCTGTTTTGCAGGACTTGAATGTACAGCCTCAACAATGTTTAATAGCCACACAACACCTTTAATTTGTGACTGGCATCCATGCTAAGCCGTGTTTCTTGACCTTATGTATGTTTTGCAAAATAGACTAAACACAAATCAGCCAGATCATGTTATTTCCTATCATACTTACTGTAAATATTTGCTAGCGTTTTCAACTCCATCGTACTCTACAAACTCTATATGTTATGTGTACCACCGTATAAACGACTTATTGACCTACCTATAAATAACTTTTCTTTGCCATGTTTCTTCTATGTCTTCAATGAAATTCCCATGCAGACTATTTCTATCATGCTACCGTTACTCTACTGATTTTATTAAATATTTATCTTAAAAATAAGCTCATGGTTAAATCAGCTTTGTGCCTTAGTCTTCTTGGATCCACTACTGCAGACGGGCTCTTTGCCGAGTGCTTAGGGCACTCGGCAAAGCCCCTATTGCACTCGGCAAAGGCTTTGCCGAGTGCGCACTTTCGCAAATAGCCGCCGGCAAAGAACCCGTCGGCAAGGTTTCTTTGCCGAGTGCCACATATCGGGCACTCGGTAAAACCTTTGCCGAGTGTCACGTCAGCACTCGGCAAAAAAAAACCCGACGTTAACTCTGACGGCCTCTTTGCCGAGTGCCACCTCAGCGGCACTCGGCAAAGAATTTTTCTTTTTTTGAATTCTTTGCCGAGTGCCATACTATTGCACTCGGCAAAGAAATTTTTTGTTTTTTTAAAACATATTGCCGAGTGCCATCGCTATGGCACTCGGCAAAGCCGAATCTGGTTTCGATTCCACTTTGCCGAGTGTCATGGCGGCTAAGACTCGCAAAGTCGAAATCTGGTTTCGATTCACTTTGCCGAGTGTCATGGCACGACACTCGCAAAGCCGGAAATCTGGTTTCGATTCCCGGCTTTGCCGAGTGTCATGGCACAAGACTCTAAAAAGTCCTCTTTGCCGAGTGTGGCACTCGCAAAGAGGGAAAAATGCTATTTTTTTTGGTTTTGCTTTCCATCAAGACAAACAAAGAAATCACATACACAAAGACATATTCCATCACATACACATCCATAACCCATCACATACACATCCACCATCCATAATACATCACATACAAATCCATATTCCATCACATACACATCCATAACCCATCACATACACATCCACCATCCATAATACATCACATACAAATCCATTGTCCATAATCCATCACATACATTCGCATCATCCATGACAATATCCATCACAATATATATGTCTCTAGTAGTAGTCCAACATAAGGCTAAGTCTAATACAAGTCCATGCAACATGAAAAGAAACAAATAAGCGGTACCTCTTGCACCTCCCCACCCAGTGTGAATCGCCACCTTGAGGAGGGCCAGTTGGCACTGCTCTGTGAAGAAGGGCCACCTTGAGGAGTCGGGTTCAACCCGCCGATCGTGGTGCACAAAGGAGAAGCGAATTCATGAGTATCTACAGGAGGCCGCACAAGCTAAAGGAATAAACAACCATATATACTCACCGAGTCCCTACAGAGGAGGAGGAGCCACAAGCGAGCGAGCAATGATCGGGCACGACCACACACTGCAAGGCTGAAGGCTCGCCATGAAGTGAACATGTCCTGCGGCCTCGCCTCGGCCGCCTCTCGGGCTTGTACAGCCTCCATCTCCAGCCGGTGGGCCTCCACCTCCAGCCGGTGGGCCTCCCCCTGGGCCGCCTGCTGGGCCTCCAACCTCCGCAAGTGGGCCGCCTGAACATGTGATCACGTGTGGAGATCTCCTGGTTTGTGAGCATCGTACGTGACAGCGTGCTCGAAACTTTTCAAATTTTTTCCACGGTATACGATACGATACGGCGACAACTCGACAAGTTTCATGATTTTGAATTCGTTCGCATTTTATACAATTAAAAACCACTCCCACGCAAGTTGGCGGCGTTGCCCCGTGAGCACGTTGATCGAAATTTCGAGACAGTTCCTGGATTTAGCCTAAATTTACACTAAGAAACAAGGATAACATTTTTTGAACGAATGTAATCCATTATTCGATGCACCTGCAGTTCAAACTTACATTTTTTGGAAAAATTCAACAAAACAAAATAAAATATAGAAATATGCCAAAAGGCAATGAAAATATCCCAAATTTAAAAATGTTGTTTGTGGTAGTGTACTAAAGCTTCAAAAAAAAAATGGTGCCAAAAAACCAAAAACAAAAAAATTAGTTTGCCGAGTGCCTAGGGTTGGCACTCTAAAAACTAATAACTTCGCGCCAGTGCCAAGCGGGGCACTCTGGCAAAGAGGACGCCCTGGATGCCGTTACACCCCCTACCAATCTTTGCCGAGTGCCTACCTTTGCCGAGTGCCTAGCACTTGGCAAAGACACTCTTTGCCGAGTGCAGTTATTTGCCGAGTGCCAGGCACTCGGCAAAGGCCTATTTGCCGAGTGCCATATTTTGCCGAGTGCGGCGCTCGGCAAAGCAGATTTTTGCCGAGTGCCCGCAATTTGGCACTCGGCAAAGATTTGTGCACTCGACAAATCAGGTGTTTCCCGTAGTGATCGGTATTCATCAATAATAATTCATCATAGAGATTAAATGTATCATGAACTGTTTTCAGCATATCTATTCCTGCACATTCTTAGATCAGCGTTTGCATATTCTTGTGACTTGCTCTTTGCATCTTCTTGTCACCCCAAAAGATTATTTACAGATTATTACAGCGCATCTTTCAGTATCTTAGTAAAAAGATATTCTGTGATTTTGTGGGCACTTTATCCATTCGCATTGTTGATGTATTTGCTTTGCACAATCAGGATGCCACGTCAAAAAAAAACAACATAAAGTTTACTGTGTCGCACATTGTAACACAAGGCAATCAATTATATAAGCAACCATAGAATTTTGGTAGACATCTTATATAAACACTGACATACATCATGTTTTTGCCTTCATAGTTTCAATTTGGAATCTAAGATACTATTTTCTTTCTTTTAACAAAAAAAAATCCACAGTCACTGCTTTTGTATATTGGCGATGTCCACACCTGACCTAGCATTTATCAAATCAGGGTGTGTTATCTATGTCATTTTCAGGTCCTCTCTTATACTTTGAATATATTTATCATTTGCCTCTTTGACAC
Source organism: Hsuehochloa calcarea (assembly GCA_036346395.1). NCBI lineage: Eukaryota > Viridiplantae > Streptophyta > Magnoliopsida > Poales > Poaceae > Hsuehochloa > Hsuehochloa calcarea. The sequence goes on from CM070606.1 coordinate 5,546,726, forward strand.
TGTATATACAGATTCCCCACAGAGGAGATTCTAGACAATGTTGTATGTACAGATTCCACATATATGTTACTTTTGTTGAGCTTCCTGTGAATGCTGTCCAGATTCTCTACATGTTGCAGTATTGATGTTCACTACCCTGAACTCCCATGTACAGCGCTTACATATGAATTATACATATAATCCAAGATACTGCAATGGTATCATCTGTAAAAATAGCAAAATATGGATACGTAAAAAACAGTATTTTATTATTCATTTAAACGATGGTTTGAAATTATCGTGTTTTTAAACAAATAATGCCAACTTTCATTAATCTGACATTACTATGAACTCACCATTTATGTACCAGCCCATTTGCTACGTTTCACGTGCTATATCAGCTGCTTAATTATTTTGATATGTCCCATGTTATAAAAACATGTGACCATAACCTCTTTTTACTAGCCTCTCAGTCCCTTAGAAGTACTATTACTTCTAATGATGCTCATTATCATTACTTCACAAATAAAATTGTACTACCAGTACCAAGCTTGCGCTGCGCCTAACGTCCAAGTTCATAGTAAGTCCCCGGAAATATAGGCATATACATGGACTAGATATAGTTATGGACAAGGTAATTCGTGTTGGTATGTCGGCACTCAATTGTTCTTTTGACCTGCCGTGTTGGCACTCGGGTCTCCACCATTACCAACCTGATACCAATTTTATCATTTCGTCCGGCCAATCGACTATTCTGGTGATATTTGTGGGCCAGTAGTTTTATGTCATACAAGCACGATACAAGAACTTCTTTTATTCCCCTTTGTTGTTCGTCTATTGGCCAGCTAGCGCGTGTTGGTCTGTCGGCACTCCATTGCTTTTTGACTTGGCGCATGGGCTCTCATTACCAACGATTTTTTTAAAAATAATATTTATTTAAAAGATAATTATGAGAATAAATAGTCAATTTCTTTTTAACAAATATAGATGACTGTTCTCAATTGGAGTGACGAACCTATTTACTGCCTGTCGCTGGTTAAGCTGGAACCAAGATGTTGTCGCTAGTTCAACTGACGACAGAAAACCGAGAGTTCTAGGCTATATAAACCCCTCAGAATCGGGGGAAAAGTCATTTTAATTCTGAAAAAAAGAAGAGAGCGGAGGAAGAGAGGGTAGAAGAGACGTAGTGAAACTCTGCCGGTTTGTAGCAGAGCAGATGGAGCAGGAGATTTAGTCACCCATTTAGCAGGTAAATATTTTTACAACTTCGAACATAAATTCGAATCCTTGTAGGTTAGCAAATGAAAGTAGCGACATCGAATTCAATGTTTTAGATAATTTTAGTTGTATTTTTGTTTGATGTAGTACGTTATTTTAGCTGTATACCATCATTAGATAATTTTGCAACTGCCAAAAATACTTTTTAAACCAGGAAAATAGGAGGACACCTCTAAAAATTAAAAGATACCTATTGAAAATCTGTAAAAATTACTGAGTAGCTAAATATGGTATGTTAATGATGAAAATCTGTAAAAATTGCACAGTAAATATTCTATTAATGATGAAAATACTATGAGAACTAGGAAAATAGCAATACACATCTAAAAATTCTCAAATAAATCCAGAGTAGGTACATAGGGTATGTAGAGCTGAATTAAAATATTGTGAACTTATTTTTTTTTATTTTCATTTGTACATGGTAAATATTTTATAAATGATGGAGATACTTTCTAAACAAGGAAAGTAGCAGGATACCTATAAAAATCTATAAAAATTACAAAGTAGCTAAACATGGTGTGTAGAGCATAGCTTAATAAAAAATAATTCTCTAAGAAATATTTTGTTAATGCCGGATGATCTTTTTAAACTAGGAAATTAGCTAGACACCTCAAAAAGTTCTCTAAGAAATCCAAAGATGGTACATAGGGTATGTAGATGTCAATTAAAATATTCTAAACTTATTCATTATTTTTCATTTGTACATGGTAAATATTTCATAAATACTATACACACTTTTTAAACAATGCATGTAGCAAGTTACCTATTTAAATTGAATTAATTAGGTATGCCACTTCTTATTACTTTTTGTATATGTTTTTGTATTTTTTACAATGTATGTACTGAATTTTTAGGTATGATGGACCCAGGTTACGCTGCGTAGTGGCCGTACGGGTTGCTTGACCGGTCATTGATGCGCATCATCGTAGCCGCGTCAGTACAATTCTCCCCCAGGAGGGCGAGGTGGCGATTGAGCTTGGCACACTACGGCTGCGCACGCCCTTGAGGGTATGGAGGGTGGACGCATGTAGGACTCCGAGGTACTTGCAGCTGCGACCTTCTTGTACTCAATTGCAACATGACTACTTTGGGTGGACTAACATTTGTTCTTAATCTTTTCGACGCAATTTGAGGGAGGTAGACCTTCTTCCACTAGCAAGGATGGTTGAGGTGACGTGGGAGGACGGCCAGGACTGCGCGGGCAGTGGTTGTATGTCCTGGCGCTTTCCATACGACCAGTGCCTCCTGACGACACTGGTTGACCAGTGGGGGCTGGAGACACGCACGTTTCACCTCTCGTATGAGGAGATGGTGCCGACGCTTCAGGACGTGACCTTCCTGAATGGGTTGCCTTGTGCTGGCTTCCCCCTGGTGGCACATGACATCCCAACCATGTTGCGCATAGAGTTCCTAGCGAGGTTTCAGGGGGTGCTGCCGCCCAACAACGGCTACAGGGAGTTCAGCAGCACTCACGGGCCGACGCTGAAGTGGATCTGCCAGTTATAAATAAGTCTTCATAACTCTTGTCCTCCCGTATCAACCCATTTGTGCACCTTGCTGATTTGTATATGTCTTATTGCAGCTAGAGCATATGGTAGAGGACGCACCCGAGCACTCAGTGAGGAGGCACTTCGAGGTCTATGTCAAATCCTCATTTTGATAGAAGGAAATATTATGCATATCTTGAGCATGCATCATGTTTTTGGAGAATTTTAGAAATTATTGCATTTGGAAAATCTCCATCCAACATTAAACCTACACTTCAAAAATTAGATAAAATAGAAAGAAGGGATAAAAACATATGAGCATTTTCCACAAATAATTTATTCAACTACTATATTAATTATCATGAATTAACATAATTGTTTCCAAATTTTTGGAACTAAATTCAAACCACAGAAAATTCAAAATCAAACAATAACCCTTGCTAAGTTTGAATTTGAATTAAGCAAATAAATCATGAATAGTGGGATTTAAAAAATTTGTGGGTACTAGGTCACCCCAGGAACCTCTCTGAATTATTTTAGATTTTTAGGATTTTTATGCTATATTTTGAAGGCTGGTCAAACTAGTTTCAAATAAAAATGAAATCAATACAAAATGGCACTGTTCCTCGGGCCGAACCAGTTGCACAGTACCCGACCGAGCCAACCAGCGAGCTGACTCAGCCAAACCCTTTTTAACACGGATCGTCCTATCCCGATCGGATGGCCCACGAGCCATCGACCGAAGGCTCGCGCGCCCACCGCCTCGAGTCGCCAACAGTCCGGGCCCACCTGTCGGATCGCCTTCTACCTCCTGCTGACTCATGCTCTGGCGTTGTGCACCACGCACCCGCTTTGCTCTGCTGCATGCTGTCCACACTGTTAGTCACCGCCCTTCTCGACCTGTCCTCGAGCTGCATCACTTGACACCGCCTCCGTTCCGTCCCTCGGTTGAGCTTAAGTCGCCTCTTCGCATTTTCCTCACTTCTCAGGGCCAAGAGGAGGAGGACGCTTCCCTGTGCACCTAGTTCAGGTTAGCTCCTCCCCAATGCATCTCCGAGCTTTGTACTTCTATGCTATCTCCATTTTGGCTAATGCCGGCCCCTGTCGTCATTTGTAGACCTCGGACGCATAGCAGTGCTCGGTGACCTCAGAGCACGCTCACGAGGACACCCTCGCATCAACTTCTATTCCGGTGAGCTCCTTCTTAATCAAGTGTGTCATCTCGTGTCCCTGAGTATGATTAGCATTACAGCTCAACAATTTTGCTTTTGCACAGCAGGACCTCGTGAATTTGAAGCGTTGCCCATTTTCGGCCGAAGTTCAACCTTTCGTCTTCCACTTCGAATTGGTACGACATTCTTCGATCTGTTGCTTCCATAGCATCTTCTTGTGATCCTTGAGCTATTCCAGAGCTTCATTTTGCTTTGTTCTGATCCAGTCGTCCTCCTCGCGTGAAGCCGTGCCGCCGCTGTCACCATATCCGACGCCGGCCTAGATTTGACTTTCTCTTGTACTCTCCAGCACTCAGGTAGCTTCCTGATAGTGCCTAATAGCTTAGGCACCTGCTGGTTTGGATAATGTGGAGCTCTTTAGCTGATTGCACGTTTGCCGTATGAGCTAGCGCCTCCTCTCTCTGGCTCAACGCCGGTACCGGCCGGCTCAGCCATCGAGAGTACCATCGAGAGGTGTGCAGCACTATTGTGCACCCGTCCATGCCCTTAGTTCGCGCTGCTGTGGCCGGAATCGTCGGCGACATGCCGACAAGCGCAGCTCAGTTTTGTCAGACGCAGACAATAACTGTAGTAAAGCACTTAAGGTGCTAATCCATCATTTAAGTGCTAATGATTGCTTACGGGTAGTAATGATGTCCAAAGAAAGTAATGTGTCGCTTACATGTGGGACCAGTGAACAGAAATCAAGGTTCAATAATGGTTTGAATGAGAGAATGATAGGTGGGTCCCACCGACTTAAGTGCACAGTCGTGGACTGGTGAACTAGCCCACGGACTCACGGTTCACGCACTGTGCTATGGACCGTATCGCTGACAAATGGGCCCCACTGGTCACTCAGAAATTAAAATCCAGGGTTAATATAAAAATGGCACTATTGACCGAGCTCGGTAAGTCAATGACTGGGGCTAGTGCGTAGCCCGGTGAGAAAAGTAATGTAGTCTTTAGAAAATTCATAATTCATTTATTTTTACACTAAAAATTTGAATAACTTCAAAAAATGCATAACTAATTCATTTTAACTCCAATTTGGATGAAACCAGTGCTGATAATTTTCATTTTTGATGAAATTTATTTAAAAATAGGTTTGAAACATATCCCTATAGCAGAGAATATAGTTATAGAAAATGATCTATAAATCTATTATTTTTGCAATAGAAAAAGGCTGATAACTTTTAAAAATTCATAACTAATGAATAAAAACTGCAATTGAGATGAACCAAGTTGAATTGGACTTATAATTTTATTCTATATGTACCTATGTAACTCTTGGTCTCCGCACTTATCTACAAATTTTGGCCAAAATGTTAAATTGGATAAATTGTATTTTCAGGAAGCTTGAAATTCAAACTACTATAACTCTCACACACTAAATGCAAATTGAATGATTATTTCACCTAAATTAATCTAAAATCAACATCTAGCTACTGTAGGAATCTCATGCATTTTTTAGCAAGTTGCATTTTGTGACTTTTCTCGATGTTTATTCGGTGTTATCTTTAAATAGATTTTGAAGCACTTTTTATTGACTCGTACGCCACCGAGAATGAACAACTTGAGTACCAGCAAGGCAAGCATCATTTAAACTTTCTTTTGCATCATATTTTATCCCAGTTTTTGATAAGTTACATGCAATGATAATTGCTTGCATGCTAATTTTGTTATGTCGCTATTTTTGTGATGCGTAGTTAGTTATATTCTATTCATGAGGTTATCCTTGAATTATTCCAGTTCCTACATGCTTAAGATAGGTTGTGTGAAATATACATTATGGTATTGCTTAGCCATGCTAGTCTAGTTGCGGCATATTGATTGTCGGGAATAACCCGACAATTATGGGAGACACAACTTTCTTATCTTCTTTTTATTTCAGATCTTCGTATCTGTTTCTCAAGTTAAATTTTGTTATTTCAAAAGAGTTTTGGGTTTGGACAAGTGGTTGCTAGTGATGGTGCCTTCGTGCATGATATTGGGTATGTGGTTGTCTTGTCCGGACCAACAAGGACCAAACTTTGGTGATGTCGTTGATTCAAGTAAAACTCGTGCTATCACACGCGGGATATGGGTACCGCTTGGTCAAGTAGGGGGAAGGTTTTGTTAGTTTAGACCGCAGGTGGTGTGAGGACATAGCGACCGTGAAATCCTATGTTCATTAGGAACCCAGTGTAATATATACTGTGCAGATGAGCACGATTCCTATGTTGGGGGTTCAACCAACATACTAACTACGTACACTGGCCCCTCTGACACAACGTGCATGCCCACTTAGCGTTTGCTATATGCTTATGTACTAAGTTGGGATTTCATCTCGCATGGGTGGTCTAACTCAATAAGGCTTTCTTGCTGAAAAATACCGGATCTCGATTTTTCCGGCCGACACACCATAGGAAGTGTGTAAATTCCAGAGGCTTACGGGCTAGTCGAGTCGTGTGGGTAAAGTAGTACACCTCTGCAGAGATAAATATATTCGAATAGACGTGTCCACGGTTATGGACAATCGCTTGAGTTCGGGAGTCACTATTATTAGACTTTGAATTAAAATTGATGGTTACAACTTAGTATTCAGCATGAACAGGTGTTTGTGTATTTTTGTTTATCAAAGTGGCTACCACTTTGGTGTTTGTTGTTCAACTGTTTACAAATGTATCACTTTATTACATGCTTTACTTCTACTTTAAATCTGATTTGTAAATGGCAATTGAAAAACTAGTATTTGTAGGTTGAAAATTGTTGTGTTTTTCGCAAAACTAGGGCCACTAATGCTATTCTTTGATTGCCTAGTATGCATAACTAATTTTTTCTTTGTATAAGACTTGCGATGTAATATCCCAGAATTGAATCGGGTAATTAAAAAATCAGCTGAAAGAAGATAGGACAAAGAAAGGAGTGAAAATTCTGAAATTAAAAGGGGGTTTTCCGCATTATTTGGAAAACCTGAGCCTTGGGCCACAGCCCATGTGGCCCAAGAGGGGCCCGGCCAAAGGGGGGATGACCTCGCCCCTAAACCCTAGCCAACCTCCCCCTTTCCCCTCTCTTCTGCCCCATAGCCGCCACCCCTCTCTCCCCTGCGCCACCACCTCCCCAGCAGCACCACCTCCCTCCCCAACAAAGATCCTTGCTGCGGTCCATTGGAGGAAAGGCGAGGAGACCACCGTTGGAATGCCGGCCAAGACGAGGTAGCAGATCGGTGTTATTCAGCGTTGTTTCTCGTCAGTTTTGGGTAAGATCCATACGTTTTTTGATCTGACCGTCTCTTAAAAAGTTGTAGCCCTCGGTTTTATCTTTCTTTGGGCACCAGGATCACCTGATTTGGACTTACTGTTTAGGAGTTATGGTAGTTTTACCGCGACTGACTAGGAGAGCTGACGAGAATTGGCAGATTGTCTTGTCTGGCCATTATTAATTATTTAGATACCGAATTAGAAAAGCCACCCAAATGAATATTGTAGAGGATTCAGTAAGATTTCCAAGTTGATAAAGAACACAATTTTTAGAGTTGGCAATCAAAAGTTATGGAATTTTTACCGCCGCTGTTTCGCTGACTATCAGATTGCAGAGACAGAAACGTTAACTGAATATAAGAATTAGTAGGAGGACAAATCAGGAGACTTGTCCAACTAGACTATTGTAGATAGTTTTGTCGTGATTCCAGAGAGTCTAAGATCACCCCGTTCCGAGTTGCGTAACAAAAGTTATGGTGGTTTTAGTGCTCTGTCCAGAGAGCCCGATGTGAAATTGATGTTTTATTAACTGGCCTGATAGGGGTATTATTTCGCCGATTCAGTAGGGCTTACCAACTAGACTTAGTTGGAGAATTTAATTGCCTTTCCAGAAAGTCTAAGAACATCTTATTTGGACTCATGTACCAATAGATATGGATTTTTGAAGTTGACTATCCACCGAGGGGACAGATCGACATTTAGGAATTTAGGGACGGGATCGAGTTAGATGTTTTTGTGAGTTCATAGTTGTTGTTATAGTTTGTTTTGGTCCGCTGCTGTGTCTTAGCGTGTGTTATATTTATTATTCAGGTGGTGGACTGGTACCGGGGGCAGCACCTTCCGTACATCACTCGTTCTCTTGGGGTTAAGGCAAGTATAATGATGAATATAATATATATTATTGAATGACAATGTTTAACATATATTTTGAGTACTTGTGTGTTCATGTTTGTGAAGATGGCATAATTGGTATTGTTCATGGTTGCTAGAGATATGAATTACGTGTTATTCATGGTTGTTTTTTTATGGTTATGAGATTTTGGAGTATGAATAGGCTATTCGTATGTAATGTTGTTGAGAATGCATGTTTGTGTTACTTTGAGAATTCATACATATGCATCATGTTGGTTTATTGAAGTCTTGGTCATGTGATGATCAAGCAACTCTTGGGGTCTTCATCATGTTAATGACGGGCTAAAGGTCCCCATGCTTGAAGAGCATGGGCTTAGGTCCCCATACACGTGGAGTATGGGCAAAGGTCCCTGTACCAGATGGTACAGGCATGGGTGTGCATCGACAGATGCGCACTTTGCATTAACGGTAAAATACAAAAGGGAAAGAGGAGGAAAAAGATCATGTTGAGCATATTGTGTAGCATGCATGTGTAAAGTGATTGATATGTGGTTTTGTGAAGTATAGTTGATGAGTTATATGCTTGTATGTTGTTGATGCCATTTATTATATTTGCTGAGTCTTTGGACTCACCTCTTGTTTTTGTTGTGCTTTTAGGTACCACTTGCAAGAACGGCATGCATGGGAGGGAGTAGGGTTGCTTTGGATGCACTCACTACCACACATTCTTTTAAAGATGATTATCATTTAGGTCGTACCTTAATAATAAGCAAACTATTTAAGGATTAATTTTGGCTATGCTTGAATGCATTGGATTATTTGTAATAATGAGAGTGGTAAGTGTTAGTTATGCTTGCTTATGTTTTAGCTGAATAGATTATTTAAGAATGCTTTGATGAACTTTGGATGTTGAGATATTGATAATAATATATGCATCTGTTGGAACCCCTGGTATACTTAATTATACAAATGAGGTTCTGCCGAAATTTTGAACTATGCCTTATGTTTAAATGGTTATCATGTTTATTTAGTAGCATTCCAGGCTCTTTGATGGGTTGGGGTGTTACAGTTGGTATCAGAGCGGGCTTCAGGTCCGTGGTAGCTAGAAAAGAAAAAGAAAATTAAATTGACACACTGTGCACAGTAGGATGGGAATGAGCAAAGTATTGCATTTAGGTTTCTGTGATATCGTATTGATGATTACTGGTATGAATTTAGTATGATTGTAATTAATTGATTATCTTGGGTTATGTGTAAGAATGGTTGATGTGGAGGGGTTGAGGTCGTGGTTGTGGCCCTGGGCTTTACCAGGTTACACCATCGTTCGTAGTAAGCGAGTGGTGAACTGGTTACTTCAGATATCTTAGTACAAGCGTTGAAAGTGATTATCTTTAGAAAAGTTGTTCTCTTTCTTGAATTTGAATTTGGTCCACTCTTGTCTAGTTGTGTCTGATGAATTTCTCCTGGGTTATTAGTTCATTGCGGTTGATGGTTGCTTTGAGAAAGATTAAAGTGTTTCCGTTGGCTTAACTTGTCTCTTAAAGCAATTATTGTTTTCCCAATTGTTGAGTTATTCTTGCTACTGGTGAGCTTGGTTAATTGTCAAGGTTGACTTTCGTATTGGAGTTTTGTCTTATCCGTAAACATGACCCATTTATTTCGCTTGATGATTTGGATAATGAAGGTTTGCTTTTGCCAGTCTTTTATTATGTGGAAGCTTTGACTCAATGTAACTCTTTTTGGTATTCTGAGCGTTGAAGTTGAATGATTCTCTTTTATGAAAGAAAATGTTAAATCCTTTAGCGATGTATTCTCGTTGTTAAGTGAGAGGTTACAATCAAAGAAATTAATGGATATGATATGGGTTATCAGCCTGGGTTTGCAGTGTGGTGCATAATAAATCCTAACGAGTACCCTTGCAAGTGAAATTGGATAAGTCGATAGTGTCCTCTAGTAGTTCTTGATGAGCTGTGAATATGAGTGTGACTATACTTGGTTGGAATCAATAGAGTTATTAAAAGTGTGGAACATTGATGAAACGGTTGATTATTAGAATTGTGTAGTTTGCTAAACCTGTTGGATTATTTGGTCTCGATAGGCTAATATAACTGTGTAGAATGAGAGACATAAGGATTTGTTCGACTATTGTCTCAGTAGATAATGATATGAAATTTTCTTTGATTGACTACTTGACGATCTTATGTATGCCCGAGGGAATACAAATAGAGAAAGGGCCATAGATTCGTCCATGATTGGATAATCATCAATGGATTATGATAACCTCCAGATTGGAATTAGTGTGTACTAAAGTGGTGTGAGTATTCCTATTAGGTGAAGGGTTGAAATTTAAAAGTGATTTATTCGGGTGTGTTTTATGAGGATGACTTGTGGCTGCATGCCCTTGTTAAAAGAGGTTTACTTTGATAGTATGGTTGGTGTATAATATAATCTCTAGGACAAGTTGACCTCCGGAATCTTACTGAGATAACAGAAATATTATAAAATAATCTATTGTGTTTCTTTTAGAAGGGTTCATGATAGGATTTAATAGGTGACCTATGTTTGCATGATGGTGAAATTATCGGATAATAGTATGCCTTTGATGAAAGGGTTTTGGGATAACCTTTTAAATTATGCAGTAGATTCCCTCCAAAATAAAGTGGTTGTTGTAGTGAGGTTGTAATATTTTAGTATACTATCGATTTGAGGATGAGATTATAAAGTGGTATATACCAATTTGGTAAACTTTTGGGGTTTTATAATGAAAGAGTTGATGATAAGGAATCATGTTAAGAGTGTGTTATCCTAAATGTTAGAAAGGTTGTCTGCAAGGGATTGTGACTGGTGAAAGTGGTGATGGCTATTTCAGAAAGAAAGTAATTTGACTGACTCTTGTAATATCGGTTAAATGAAAAGTGTGGAGCTTTGTATTCATGAATTTTTGGTAGATCATGGTTGTGTGGTAGCTAAAATTGTTGAGCAAATCGAGGTGTGAGAATGTTCTACTGGGTTCTTAAGTGATTAGCGTGCTCCGATTTTAAAGGCACTTCTTGTTAGAGGTGGCAAGCGATGAGGTAAACAAAGGAAATTATTTTCGTTGTTAAGGAAAAGAGTGTGGTATAGATATTTGGAGTTGGGGTTAAGTTTTGTAGCTGGCAACTTATTAAAATACGTTTAACGTTTTGGTTGTTTCCGCTTGAAAGTTTCCTGAGTTTCAATGACAATGATTTATTCTTGTTCGTTGAAAGTTGAAAATTCGCTTCTAGTGGAGCTTGTGCACTCAACTGTGGTCTTGTCTTCTGTTTTCCGAGATCTTGGCTAATTGACTATCTCCCTTGGTCTTGTGTCTACCGCGAGAGGTAAACGTTTTTATGTGCTGAAACTTGTTTCTACCAATATCTTCTTTTGAGAAAGGATTAACCAATTCGTGTTTGTGGACGCAGATTGACTTGAACGCCGCCAACTTCGTGGCGATGTTGTTTTGTTAGGTCAAAGTCATTGGTATCGTGGCATATGGTTTGCATGATGCATGTTTTGACTAACATGGGTCAAGTTGTGAAGAACTTGTTCCGAATACGGTTTGCTTGTCTGCGTGGTTGTGCAGTTGCTTGGTGGTCAACGACGGTCAACGGCGAGGAGGATCGGACTAGACTTGGAGAGTTGAGGTCCGTAACGATTGACGATGCCGGTGAGGTCAACGACTCAAGCGTGACACAAGATGGACAAGGGTGACCTATTGGCAAATCCATGACGATGGTGAAGAGGTTTAGGTCAAAAGGTTAAAGACGGCGCTTTGGCGCGCGCGTGTGTGACCCGCTTGTTAGTGGGCCTTAACGGAGCCCAATTGAGTCAAACCCTAGAGAGTTCTAGGCCTCCACTATAAATAGGAGGAGGTGGGGGGCTGCTCTCTCTCTCGCTTTTTCATCTCTTTTGTCGCTTTCAAACCCTAATTGGCTTAGGGGGAGTTGAGGTGGAGGCTAGGGCTTTTCATGGTTTGAGGAGAATTTCGTGATCCTGGATTGACCACCGATCCATGATGGTGTGGGTGTAATCCAAAGAACGATCACGCTTTTAATCTATGCAAGGTTTGCTTGAGATAAGTCTCTTTTCGCTTTTGCTTTTAATTTCGTGATTTTAGGGCTTTCTTTGATCCGCGAGTTTGTGATTGATTCTTTCACGTAAATTAGCTTGTTGTGATATGTGTGAATCTATCTAGAATCATCTTGATCATCAATCACTCACGCAAGCTTTAGGATCAAGTTTTCGTTCTTGCCCGCTTTTTAGACCCTCTCGTTATTCAATTGGCAATTGCTCAGATCTATCCAAGAATTATCATAATATTCGATTGAATAGGTCCTCAATAGCATATAGAAGGTGTGCGCAAAGTTTCATAAAGATTGGAGTTGAGAATCAAAAGTTTCACCTAATTGCAACTTTTGCAATTTCTTTTAGGATGTAAAATGGCAATTTGATAGTGGTGGTCAAGCAGATGATTTTGGTGAGACTGTAGTGGTCATGTCATTTAGGATCATTGAGTGGAAAGTTGATTTCTTGGAATAATTCTCAGTGAGGTTTTTGTGAGACCCCGCCTTATCGGGCTTGTAATGCTTAACCATCCACTTGACCTTAACATAACAAATCAGATAACCCGAGCCTCGAGACATGTATACTTCCCAGAAGTACAGTATACATACCCCTTTACAAAATTCATGCATCAATTCCATTCACTTACATAGAACCGAAGCATAGCAACAAACCAGCAGTTAAAATAAATAAAGGATAGTTATTACAAAAGAGAGGCCAACCGGCCAAATTACAATAAATACAAGAATAAAAGACAGCGGAAGCAAAAGTGCCATAAGATGGCCATAAACGAAAGAGCCAATCAGTGTACCTTTAACCCACAAGGCAACCGACCGGACCGCCAAGCTAGTCGTCGAATCCACAGCACAATTCACAAAAGTGAGGCCCTTGGGGCCCACCTTCCTCCTCTGCAACAAATAGTTAAGCAAAGCAAATGAGTACAAAAATTGTACTCCGCAAGACTTACGTGTAGAGTAACAGACATATACATATGCTACATGCAAGCTTATTTAAGTTGAGGTCAGATGTTTCATTTTCAAAGACAAAGCAATCTTTATTTGCAATAATGTAGTACATTTAAAAGCAAGTTGACAAATCTATTTTAATGTTCAAATAACCGTAAATGACAACAATATAACAGTAGATAGATGACAACAACAATCCTGGAAGTGACTAAACCCATAGTCACCACAACAATAGCATGAATTACCCATTCATGCTAACCATGTCAAGTTTTAATTAAAAAAGTTGTAGTCTAACTCTTGCAAAACCTAACCAAGCGTGTCCATAACCTAGGACGAGGCTATTCAAATAGTTTTATCCCTGCAGGGGTGTACCAATGTACCCACACACCAGACCGCCTTTTGCCAAGCTATTAAGCACACTTCCTTAGGTATGCCGGCACGGCTAAGTCCTACGAGACATTTCTAATATTGTGTATTAACTACGAGCCGCCCGTATGGATAGAAACCCATACGTTGTGTCGGAGTCATCGTAAAGCCTCGGTCAACTACCCCTCACGGGTAAAGCCTTGGACAACTACGCCACCCCTCGAGGTGGAGAGCCTACCTGGAATCTCCACCACCGCACACCCAACACAAGAACACATATCCTTTTTCACACAACACACACAACCCCCTCCAGCGACTCGGAGATAATACCCGCCAAAGTACTTAGTGAAGAGAGGTCCCATATCCCTCTCGCGTGGTTAGCACGCAAAATTGCTTGGAGAGTGTGACACAAGATGTTCGGTCCTTGTTGACTTAGGCAAGACATCCACAAACCCAATAACCCACCATCCAACCACTTGCCCAAGTCCAAATCAATTTTTCATTTTCAGATTTTGAGTTTACAAAATAACAAAGCACAAGTGCTGGACATACTAGAATAATTATTAGATGTGTGATCAAGATCATCGACTAAAATCGATAATCGCCCATTACTACCGAAACTAAGCATTTTCTAAGCAATTTTAATTCGCAATCTACTAAGTGACAAGAGCTCATCCATAGAACCCAAATCACAGCAAATAACCTAGGCTCATGGTAGTAGAGGATAATCAATTTCTACAGATTATGCAACTATAGGATACTAACCATAATTTAAAAACAAAATAGCAATGCATACATATAAGTTGAAATCAATATATTATACTTGAAAAATACTGGGATTAACATTATCAAACTGTTTGCCTGTTTGCTGTAGTTCAAGATGTTACGGAGGATCACTTAAGTTATCAACGTGCTCTTCGGAACCTAATCGAGAAAGCGAAAAAGAACCAATAAGAACGAAGAACACACAAAGACTCAACAGCAAACTTTCTCCAAATATTCTAAAATTTTTACAGTAGCAAGAGCATGATTTATAAGGAATTTAGCAATAAGAACCAATTGATTTAGATTCTTAATTCAAAAGATATGAGCAAAATAATTTTGCTCAGCTTTATAAATCATAAATGCTACTATTCATTGCACTAGCATTTTAGCAAAATTTTCTGGAGATATACTGAGGTTAGAATAATTTTTAGATTAAATTTTAGTTAAAAATATAACTAACAAAATTTGAATCAACCGAAAAGGAATTAAAATGAAATAGTTATGCATTTTACAAGTTACTACATTTTTCAGTTGACAAATAATCCTTTCGGGAAAAATCAGAAATAAAAAAGACGTTGACGAACTTGGATCGTTGATCTTGGATCCAACGGTCCGAGTTCATAGGTTAACGTGCGCACGCGCGATTCACAAACCCTAAATGCTCACCGTTGGATTTGGATCCAACGGTTCACGTGGATCGGGACGTTCGGGCGGTCCGAACGTTCACACGCATATGAGCTGTTGATCTTGGATCCAACGACCCACGCGGACTCAAATCAGAATTATTGATCTTGGATCCAACGGTCCACCGATCAAGGCGTGCGATTAATTCAAATGTTTGCGCGATCCTGAGCCGTAGATCTTTGGATCGACGGTCCGCATCGAATCACGTTCAAACGCTTGTCCCTGTTTTCATCCGACAAAACGACGGGGAAGAAAGGCTCGTCGCCGGCGACTCTGGCCGCGGCGGTGCGAGCAAATTCCCAAAATAGGTTCCTAACAACCTTGCGCACCCCATGGTACCTACAATTTTGGCTGCGACGATCTAGAACTCTGGCAAGCCGGAATAACAGAGATGGCCGAAAGTGACGGAATACGAAAAACGCAAATGAGCTCAGCTGCGGTTCAAGGAAGCGGGTGCCAAGCAACTAGGGACTAATAAGGAGTTACTTGAGCACAGAGAAAGCACAGAGAAGGGTCGAGCCTGCTCGGGTGAAGAGAGATGCGGATTTCGGCCGAAAATGGGGAAATCCGAATTCAGTCAAACCCTGAACGAAAAGAACCAAATTGAGGGAGGGTTAAGCTTTAGAGAGTAAAGGTGGAGCAGAGGGAGCAAAAATTGGAAGGAGAGAACCCCTACTGTACCACCTTCACCGAAGCTCAAAGCTCAACAATGGCGGCCGAATGGATTTCGAGGGACTGCAGCTCAAACAAGCTTGTGGGTGCTAGCTGGCGTTGCGAAAGTGCTAAAGGAAGCCAAGGGTGAAGCAATGGAGCTTAAATAGCTGAGAATGGCAGTGTGCAACGGCGATATTTCTCTCGGGTCAACACTGCCATTAGAGCACGCGAGAGCGATGGGAGCAGTTGCATCATGGACTTCTGAGGGAGGAGCACGATGGGCATTTAATGCGCGCAGAGATAGCCGTTTAAAGGCGACCACAGAGGTGACTGCACGATGCTCTTTTTCTCCTCTGCTCACGCCATTGCCGGACTCAGCGCGCTCTCCGACCCAAGGAAGGAGACGACTTCTCCACCGTTGGATTGAAATCGAACGGTTCAAATAGAACGGGGTGATTATAACGATTCGATCGTTCGCTCAAGCCTGGGCCGTTGATTTGGATCCTACGGTTCACGTTGCGCTAGGCGTTCGGATGGTCTGAACGTTCACGCTATCATGGGCCCTCGATTTAGAATCCAACGGTTCAAATGGATCGGCGCGCTCGGATGGTCCGAACGTTCACGCGATAGTGGGCCGTTTGATGCCGATCCAACGACTCTCAACGCTTGTGCCCAAACGACCGAGATGGTGCGTTTAGTTGAACGAACCCAGTCCAGTGGCTCGAGCCCGAGTCTGATTCGAACCCAATGAACAGTGAAAACCGGTTAGGATTTGAATTTAAACAGCTGATTTTTGAGGAATTTATTTAAGGTAGCAAACAAACTCCAAAAATTATAAAATTTTAACTGGAGGTTGCTGACTTCAGGATGAACCTCACATAAAATTTTCAGAGATTTTCATGCACTGCATTTTTCTCCAGAAAGTTCAGAAGGTGAATTAGGGTTTGACCAAGCTTTGACTTGCCTCCCAAAATTATCAAATAATTTCTAAAAATCATGAAATAATTCAGAGGTGTTACCAAGCTCCCTAGAACTCAGAAAAAATATTTCCATGGGTTTGGCACAAGATCTTTGCCAAGGAGGTTTTTGATTGGAGTCAATTGAGGATTTTGATTTTGATTTCCATAATTCCTTTACAAGAATTACAGAAATGTCCAAGGACTTCAAGATGCAAGAAAAGTTTTAATTTCTTCTCATTTTCTTACATTTGAAACACAAATCCACGTTTGGGATGTTACAGTTTTGATTTAAATAGAATGTTTATCTTTTGGGCTAATTGGTTACATTGTTGCAACCAGTGGAACCTATAGTAAATTGTGGTTCAAGAACCTTTAGATCATTTTGGTGGAACATTAGAATTATCGGAGGTATGAGAACATTGATTAATTTTATTAAAGTAACGTGATTGGGTACTTTGCAAGGTTGAGTAGGAGAATATTTTTTATGGTGTAGTTAATGAGATTAGAATTGCAAAGAACTCTAACTGTTATGACCATTGTTGGGATAGTAGGGAGTGTTGTGATGTCGGCAGGTATGCCCTCGCTTAGCGAATAACCTTCTGGGAGATAGAATTCTTCTAAAAGACAATTTGGTCGAGAAAACATTTACATGTGGGTGATAAGGATTGAGTAGGTTTGGAATGTGGGAATTTTAGTGAATGAGTACAAGGTTTCTCGATCTTCTATACAAAAAGTTTGTCGTAGTAGTCTTGGAGGTTGAATTTGGGCTTTGAATTTTTATGCTAGAACCTTGGTTGCCAATGATTATGTGTAAAAGTAGTAGAATAAGAGTAGGTTCTGAATAGCGGGGTGACCATTGATAGTAACCTTTGAGTGTAGTAAATGAGAGCATGTGCTATGAATCTTAAGTTGATTATTCCTAAAGTATTGAGAAGATGTGATCGTGGGTGAAACCTATATTGATGTACATTGAAAATTATTTATCAAAGTGATTCATTTGGTAGAGGAGTTGGCTAGAGTAGATTTTTATGGAAGTCATTAAAGCCTCCCTACAACGGTATGAATGGTGAATTCGGTTTGAGCATAGTGTTGAGGTTGCCAATTTAAAAGAAATGAGTTAGTGTGATATGGATGAAATAGGGTTCCATAATTTGAATGAAATTCTATTTTTAAAAGGGAAATTGGAAAAAAAAAATATTTCCTCGAGTAGTGAAGCGCTCTTTGATTCTAGTTTGAGCTATGTGCTTATGACGGATGTCTTTCGCAAATAGAGTTTGACCTTATGACTGGCATGCGTGGTTCTTATTAGTTCAGAAAGAATAAAGGAAGTAATCGATTTGGGTATTCGAGTGGTTTCTCTTTCGGCTTGTAAGGTGTTTATTTGTAAATTGCCTACTGGGAAAGCGGAAGGGATTTCATGATGAATCTTCACTTTTGAGTTCGATCCTTTTTTGGGTAAAGTTGCCATTTTGTGATGGTCATGAAAATCCGCTATTTTCAATTCTGTTCTGGTTATAAAAGAGTTGTTTAAAGCAAGTTCTGTTGTGTTATCCTGGTTGAAGGAAGTGCTCATTGTTAAGATGAAAAGGTCGATCGAGAGTTGGAACCAGAGTCCCATGTGTTATGTGTAGAGTGTCTGGTTTGGTACACCGGGGAAGGTTGGCCCAAGGTACATCAGTTTGATTTTTGGATGCTAGCATTTCGCTAGAGCCATCTCGGGTCCATGCGCGGGGTACACAACATTTCATATGACTCAATGTCGAGAGAGTATTTGAGAGTCTGGAGTGTGAGATTCATCAGGAACGATGAACCACAAGTAAAACATTACGTTCGAGATCCGTCCGTTGAGTAAACCAGATAAGATCAAGACGAGTGTGGTAGTGTAAGATGTTGGAATCCATCAAGCTGCGGTGGTCGCATCAGACCGAGCGGAAAGTGACCTGGGAGCTGGAGTCCCACATGCTAAATGTAAATGTCCTTCGAGTAGAGCGACAGAAAGAATTCGGGTCGAATTACATTTAAGAAGCGTAATGTAATATCCCAGAATTGAATCGGGTAATTGGAAAATCAGCTGAAAGAAGACAGAGCAAAGAAAGGAGTAAAAATTCTGAAATTAAATGGGGGTTTTCCACATTATTTGGACAACCTGGGCCTTGGGCCACAGCTCATGTGGCCCAAGAGGGGGGCCGGCCAAAGGGGGGATGACCTCCCCCCTAAACCCTAGCCACCCTTCCCTTTCCACAATCTTCCTCCCCTAGACGCCACCCCTCTCTCCCTCGCGCCACCACCTCCCAGCAGAGACCACCTCCTCCCGCGAAGATCCTTGCTGCGGTCCATTGGAGGAAAGGCGAGGAGACCACCGTTGAGACGGGCCAAGACGAGGTAGCAGATCGGTGTTGTTCAGATCTGTTGCTCGTCAGTTTTGGGTAATATCCGTACGTTTTCTGATCTGACCGCCTCTTAGAAAGTTGTAGCCCTCGGATTTAGCTTTCTTTGGGCATCGAGATTACCTTATTTGGACGTACGGTTTAGGAGTTATCATAGTTTTACCGCGAGTGACCAGGAGAGCTAACGAGAATTGGCAGATTATCTTGTCTGGTCATTATGAATTATTTAGAGGCCGAATTAGAAAACCACCCAAACTAAATATTGTAGAGGATTTAGTAATATTTCCAAGTTGTTAAATAACACAATTTTTAGAGTTGGCAATCAAAAGTTATGGAATTTTTACCGCCGCTATTTCGCTGACTGTCAGATTAGAGAGACACAAATTTTAACTGAATATAAGAATTAGTAGGATGCCGAATAAGGAGACTTGTCCAACTCTACTGTTGTAGATGGTTTTGTTGTGATTCCATAGAGTTCAAGATCACCCCGTTCCGAGTTGCTTAACAAAAGTTATGATGGTTTTTGTGCTCTATCCAGAGAGCCCAACGTGAAATTGATGTTTTATTAACTGGCCTGGTAGGGGTATTATTTGGCCGATTCAGTAAGGCTCACCAACTAGACTTAGTTGGAGAATTTAATTACCTTTCCAGAAAGTTTAAGAACATCTTATTTGGACTGCTGTACCAATAGATATGGATTTTTTTAAGTTGACTATCCACCGAGGGGACAGATCGACGTTTAGGAATTTGGGGACAGGATCGAGTTAGATGTTTTTGCGAGTTCATGGTTGTTGTTATTCAAGTGGTGGACTAGTACCGGGGGCAGCACCTTCTGTACATCCCTCGTTGTCTCGCGGTTAAGGCAAGTATAATGATGAATATAATATATATTATTGAATGACAATGTACCGCTGACAACAGGCCACCAAAGACTTCGCTCCGCGAAGAGGGATCTTTCTCCGCCCATCCTCTAGCCTCGCCGACCACCGAGTGAAGTCACGCAGCCCTGCCGCCCTGCAATTTGGCGACATTCCTAATTGAGGCCCCGCTGAACCTCTTATCCTTCTCTCGATCATCATTCGCTATCACTGGTACAAAGCGCACTGTGTCATTGAACCCACCTCATACTCTGACATCACATCTTCCTTGCACAAACGTAGAAGCGATCGCTCAATCTTCTCAATGAAGGAATCGATAGAACTTTGCTCTAAAGTGCTCCACAAATAACTCCCAAGTGGCTGGCCCCTGAACGAGGCTCTTAGCAGACAGCAATCCTTCCCAACAAATGTCAACCTCGCCTTTCAACCGAAGGTTACAAACCGCGCTTCTCGCGCAGTAAATCATGTCTAGAGCCCCAAACTATCTCTCCATGTATCTCAGACCAATCGGTACTGATGTAACACCGGCTATTCGAAGCCATGATGTCACGCAAAACTATCAAACTACTAAGAATAGCATTAAAGCTGGATTATACAGATTCAATCAACAATAATTTCTAAAGAATGACCATAAACGATCACCGATTCATGGAAAAGAATGGATAAACAGATATAATACCACCAATACAAGCAATACCACGCTTGGATTATTACAACTGAAATTTATTTAACAAGTTGGCTTGATCGAAAGGTAATAATATTTATTCCGATTGATAAAAGTGAAGTGCAAGCAGTCGAACTACCCCACCAAATCACCTTGTCTTCTCCTCAATTACCTAATTAAAACATACAAAGCAAGGGTGAGTCAAGACTCAGCAAGTACATACAAGAATAATCAAACATAGAGTGGACAACACAATCCAGCTTGAATTACGAACAAATCTTGGAACACATATATGATTGAATGGAATGAATACATGAATGGATGGAATGAAAGAATGCATTGAAGGAATGGACTAATCACACTTATACCGCAGATAGCGAGTGATACACCCGCGGTGTTCACTTAAGCCCGCATTGCAAAGTACGGATTCCAATCACCGTATGAAGAACGTTTATACGGGTGTCCAAGTTGCCACATTGAATGGTGGTCAACACTACCCACATTAGAATGGTGGGTTTTCAAATGCCCATACCGAATTGATGGGACTTACTAAAAGAATCCACTCCCGTGGTCATAATGAATTTTATGAATGAATATGATGATTTCTCATGGTATGAATGAATAACACACATTAGTGGAAAAGACACATGGCATTCAACAACATGTGTAAACAAGTATGAGTATGCATTCCCACACAACATAATATATCAAGGATGCCACACAAGTTAGTTGCATGTCATGGAATGCAACAATCTAAATGAATGCTAATTCTTTAATCACAAGAATCATCTTCTTGAAATGAAATAAACATCAGGATGGATAGAAAAAGGCATTCACAATTTATCCCAACATCAAGCAAACAATTGGAAACATCACCAAACAAAGATAGGGTACTTGCCTTCCGCGATGTGATGTAATAGGAGGACACGAAGATGCCCTCCACTCACCGCCTCACCGCCTACACAAATGTATAATCGAAATAAGAATAACAAGGTATGACATTGCTACAAGAGCCCTTCCATCCTCTATCTCTCCCACCCAAACAACGGATCAATTTTTACCAAGTTTACCCAATGTTCCGACACGCTAAACTGGCAGCGATACTAGAAAAATCACCATTAATTATCTGTAACTCCAAAAGACCTGAAACCAGTGCTCACTGAATCTTAACAGATCAGGCTACAAAACATTAGTTGGCGGAATCTCGATTCGGCCAAACAGAGGGCTAATTAACAGCTAAACACAACCCATCTACGCCTGTCCGAATACGATTAGAGATAAAGAAAATAGCGTAACTTTCAACCTATTGATCCAATGAGAATGATTCTTATCAGCTTGGAAATATAATTTTAAGGGCTAAAATAACTTAGTTGTGTGAAGGTTCTGATTCGGCCCCCAATTTGAACAAAACTGAGGGACAAACCTACTGACCTTAGTTTTCAGACAGACCGGACAGTTCGTAATCAAAAATTCATATCTCCCAAACTACAGATCGGATTTTCCTGATCTCCGTGCCAAAAGAAAGCTAACGTTCCCAGGAATAAAACTCTAGAAGGGCACAACCCCAGATTCGGCCTCTACAGTAGTCTAAACAATAGATGAAAACACTAACAATTATCTGCCCAAAATTCAGAATAGTGGTAAAGAAAATATCATAACTTTCATTATACAGATCCAATGGAGATTATCTTTATCAGCTTTGAAATATAATTTAAAGGGCTACAATAACTTATTTGGGTGGAGGTTCTGGAAATGCCTCTAACTAAATCAAAACCTAGGATCAAGCCGACAGATCTTTCTAGTCGACAGCAGAACAGCACGCACTAAAAAAATCATATCTCCTAAACCGTAAGGCGGAATCACGTGATCTCGGTGGCTATGGAAAGCTAAGAACAATACCTACAACTTTATGAGAGATGGACATGACAGAAAACGAACGCATCTTATCCAAAATCAACGTACAAGGCGGTGCACAGCAAGGGGGAAGGGGGGTGGCGGCTCCAAAGGGTGGGAGGGGGAGAGAAATGTGGAGTTTAGGGTTTGGGGGTGGAACCCCTCTATGGCCAGCCACCACATGGGCCCTCCCGGCCGTGGCCCAGCCCAGTTGCCGTGAAATCACAGAAAAACCCCGTGAAAAGATGATTCTGGTTTTTCGATTAGCTCCTCTTCCAAACTTTTCTAATAAGTCGAATCTCCTTCTGGTATTACATTCTACCCCCCTTAACGGAATTCGACCTCGAATTCTAACCGGCAGCTAATACCAGAACGAATTTCCAAGGAGTTGAATTCAACGGATTTAACATGTACCAGAAACAAACGGGTTTGATATCGCCGCATGCGAGACTCTATCTCCCAAGTAGCCTCTCTCTAATAGAGAAACCACAAAGCAAAGATGTGAAGCGATGTCCGACCTAACAATCAACTTGAACTTTCTAGGTACACTCATCGAAGAGGATCAAGGTAAGACCTTACTCGATGGTCAACGTGTTTAACTTAATCTCAAACTTTGAATGGTCATGCCGCTTCTCAAGACTCGCGACGCACCTTACGCTATGCATTTCGCGACGCACTGCGACGGCCAAAGCGATAAGCCACTTCCTAATTTCTTCATCACGGAGATGAAGAGAATCCAATCAAAATAGAGAGTTCTCATCGCAACCACGCAATGTTAACTCTTCACCAAAAGGTTAAATCCCAAATGTGACTATTCATCAAGAAAGCAATTCCACTTCCAATGAATCAATTTGCGAAAGAACACCACGAAAACTAAAAGAGAAATTTGCTTGAATACTCAAATCAAATATTTTTTTATCCGATCGAACTCGAAAGATTCACCATGCCAACACGGTCCCAACTCAAAGTGCGTAAAACACTTATCAACAAAGACAAAACCCAAACGAGAAGCAAGGAAACACATTATTTTCCAAGAAACATCCTTTCTTCTCTTCTCTCTTCGAGGAGTAAAACATCTCTCCAATATTGGAATTCAATTCATCGCATACCTCAAGAGATTAAACTCTTAATTGAATATTATCAAATTATGCTCAAACCGAAATACATCATCCACACCATCTCGCAATGCTATCCAATTGCGTTACTTCTAAAAATTCAATGAAGGTTTCCATACCTCCGATAATCACCAACCTTTTAAATCCCGAATTGAAGTTCTAGAATTTCACTATACCTGTGTTAATCACCGTAACACTTTTCGACTTACTCAAGTCAAACATCTCAGTGAATCAATTTCTCCAAGGGATACAGATCAAAACCATTTCACATTCTACTACTCCTCCGCTTAACTTGGTAGCAAAATATCATTGCACGATTACTCATCCACCACCAAACAAATACAAACTTTCACCTTGCAAACACTTCGCAACACAAAACCGTGATCCTTTCTCAAAAGGAAGAGGCTAACAAAACAAGTTCATTCATACAGAAAGTGTTGCTCACCACTACGCCAAGAAACCAAAAGAAATATTCTCGCTAAAGGTGATCTTGGAAAATGAAAACTAAGTTCGCAGCTGAGGGCACACATCCTCAAGAGAGAATAGCAAATAACATCCGATACGAAAGAAAGACATTGCGATTGAAACTCGACATCTCTTGAGCGGAAAGACTAAGAGGTTTAGGAACGATTCAAATAATCACAAGTTACAAAACTTGACTCAAATTATCAAATACTCTATCTGCACTCTTTCCTTTACACAACAATTAGTTCTTGAACTAATAACACCTTGCCACATGAACAAAGTAAGTTCTTCACCAACCCACTGAACTACTTAAGAACAAATAAAATTTTTCAACACGCCAAATTTGTTCAAATAGTTCATCTACTCATGAAACATGTAATCCAAATGACCTCACCACAAAACAAGCATTTTCCTTTACAGACTTCAATAAAAGCAAACGGATTCTCAACGAAAGCAACGAAAATTTCTTTTGATTGCAACCTCACTTTGCTAACTCAAACCAAGGAGCCTTTAGGACTAAATCACACGAAACTCTTAAGAAGCAATAGGATATCTCCATGCACCCTTTACTTAAAACAATCTCGCTACTGTAATATTCACTTAACTCCAAAAGGTCACTGAAACTAAACTTGAAGTATTCTCATTTAGGCGGTCTCACAGAGGTGATTATTTTACTACAAGTTTCAACATCAATCTCACAACGTCAATTAGAAAACACCTCAAAGACTCATGCGAAAATAATGGGTCTAATATTTCTCAAAAGAAGAGGCACATGAGAACGATTTTCACCAACTAGAAAATTATTTACCACTCGCCACAAACACCTACTCAAGGAGAAAATGTAATGTTCCTCAAAATTTCAATTTCATTGAAAATAAAACATCAATAATTTTGTGGATTTTCTGGAAATTTTAAAAGCTTTTCCCTAAAAGTATATTAAGGCTAAAAGAAATTATGTGCAAATCTATTACCAACTAAAAGTTGGAATTATTTTATTTAAGTCCGTAATGCCTCATAGAATTTCGTGAATTTTCTCAAAATTTTGGACTTCATTTACTATTTTCTAAAGCCTATTTGAATTTCTCGAATTAAATCAATTGAAAAAGAATTTAAAATTCTTCACATAAGATCGGGCCGGCTCCCAAGATCAGGCGCTGTCTCTAACTCCTCGCTGCTGAAACGC
This sequence comes from Hsuehochloa calcarea, assembly GCA_036346395.1. Taxonomy (NCBI): domain Eukaryota; kingdom Viridiplantae; phylum Streptophyta; class Magnoliopsida; order Poales; family Poaceae; genus Hsuehochloa; species Hsuehochloa calcarea. The sequence goes on from CM070606.1 coordinate 5,571,833, forward strand.
TGGCCGTCTGATCAAAATCGGACGGCCGACATCAATCCGCCCGCGCCTCTCTCTCTCTCTCTGCCTCTTGCCGTGGGGCCCGCCGCACAAATATTGCCTTTCCTCAAGCTGCCTTCTCTCCGGTCACCCGCTCCGCCGCCATTACACCGCTCGAGCTCATCAAGCCCGTGATTCCTTCCCATTTCTCTCGCCATCACGCGCAATGAAAGCGGCCGCTCCCACCGCTGCTCATTCCCGCTTTACTCGCTTTAAAACTCACCAGAACACCGCCGCTCACTCCGCGAACGGCCGCTGCCACTCGCCCACGATCTCCATCTCCCGCCGCCGCTCTATAAAAAGGAGCACCAGCGCGCTCTACTCCTCAAGCTTTTGCCCCAACTCTCCACACCTCCTCGCCTCCCGCCGCCTCAGATTTGGCTCTTCTCTCGCGCCCCGAGCCAGGTTCACGCTTAGCGCCGCCATCGGTGAACCTCCTACCGACCGCACCACCGGCCGCCAAGATCGCGAACTCGTGCGCACTCTCCGCACTTTGAACGCCGCCGAGCTCCTTCGCCGCTAACGATCGAACCACACCGCCGCTTCTCGCCGCCGCCGACCATCTTCCGCCACGCTCGCGCCGCCAGTAGTGCATCACACTCAAGATCATCTCCTCGATCATTTTGCGCGACTCACCGGAGCTCGCCGCCGCTAATCGCGGCACTCTGCCTCGAAGCGCCTCTCCCGCCACCGACGTGGTCGCCCACTCTCGCCACACCGCACTGGCTGGCAGGCAGTCAAGTCAGCCACAGGTCGCTAACAGAGAATACAAGGCCAAAGACACCGCCTCTTCAGATCAAGGCAGGCACCGAGTCCACCGTGGACTTGCGCCACTGGACTCACCCATACTGGCGGGCCCACTTGTCACCTCAAGCACAAGATCACACGCCACCGCGAATAAATAGAATTTTCTTTAGAAATTTAATTCGAATTATGGAAAATCCTGATTTTGGAATTAAATTTAGATTTAAACTTCCAGAGCTCGATTTCTTCATACAAACTCCGATTTAGGTGATTCAAATTTCTAAATTTGTATAAAATCAAGATCTAGCTAACTAAACCAAAATTATTTAATTTGGAGTTAATTTGAATTTTCATTTGAATTTATTTGTGTTCATTTGAATTCGCTTGAATTTGGAATATTTTCACAGATAGATTTTGACGACCTTGATAGCTTGACCCTATTGAAGAAGTAGAATACTGTGAATTTGAGCAAGGCAAGTTACACCATTGACCATTTTGCCCCAATATTTAAAATTATTTAATTCTGCTTTAAATTATTATTGCATGCATAATTGTATTTAATTATTTTAAATTCTGCTTTAAATACTTAATTATTCCAATTCCTTTGTATAGCCAAATTTGATGGTTGCATTAACAATTCCTTGTAACCTTAGTCAAATGAATTTAAAAATAAATATATGCTTAGCAAATGCTTAGACCATGAAATATTTGATTTTGGGAGAATTTAGCCAAAATTTCATAAATTGATAAAAGCCTATGACATTGCTTTGTCATGGTGGACTTTTGCAAATGTCTTTGAAAATTATAAAATAAAAGAAAATGGTTTGTACTTGGGCAAACATGGACCGCTAGGTGGTGCAGTTTATGCACTGCTCGTCTCGTTAGGATCGAGATCCGTGGTTTTATTGAAAGTTGCCCAAGTAGGTTAAGGACCGGCCTTTGAGCCGCATCTTGCAAAAGCTCCACCGCACTACCACATGTTCTGTATGGGCGTAACTGTGCTTAATAATTTGTATTATCTCAGATTGTTTATGCCATTTTTGTTGTGTGGGTGTTTGTTAGACTTTATTCCCACTTGGCGCAAGAGGGGTTTCCTGCAGTGGTTAGCCTAATGGAAGTGAAACCTTAGCGCATATTGGTATTGAGGTAATGCATTGGAAACGCCTTGTGATAATTGCCTAGTCACACGCCTAAGGAAGATTGCATTGGCCACATAACTGCAAATTATCTCGTGTGGGTAAAGTTGTACCACCTCGCAGAGTGTAAATCTATTCGAATAGCCGTGTCCACTGCTATGGACATGCCGAGCAAAGCCACTCTAAGTTAGATTTGTGTTTGGTTTTAAAATAACTTTGGACGTGATTTGAGGATGGTTAATCCTTGTGGTAAATTTTGGGCGGGTAGCCTTGTGATAGGAGGGTATCCTTCACCATGTTTCATATGGAGGTTATCCACTATAAAATAATAAATTTTAAATCTGATTTTAGTTATGAAATGAAAATGTGCCTTGAAACTTAGTATAACTATTTAAACCAAAATGCCGATTTATGCAAATAAACCCTATAACCTTCCTTTGAATAACTTATGCATGCATTCTAAATTCAGATTGGTGTAATTTATGAGCACAATTGTAGTGCTCACTCTTGTCAATATTATTATTCAGAGAAGACTGCTATCCGTATGTGAGGAGCAGGACGATTAGGCAATGACTTCCGCATTTATTGCTCGTATGATCGTGTGGCTTACCATTATTATTTGCTTCGCTAATGTTTTATTTGGCCTCCGCCCCGCTTGTAATAAACTCTATGCTTATTAAATATACACGCTGGATATGTTTGTGATAACATTTTGTGATCGTGTACACCGGAAATCCTCGAACTAGTGTATGAACACAGAGAATTCGGATCCTTCGCTCCCGGTTCGACAAAAGTGGTATCGAGCCATATCGATCGTAGGTCGTGACCTAGAAGGAAATCAAACCCATAAGGATTTATTTTGAAAATTAAAAATAACTTGGTCTTCTCGAGTCATTCCTCAACTTTTCTCTTGAAAAATTATTTACTAACTCATCTCCTTTTCAAAATTGTAGATGGTCAAGTTCAATGCCTTTTCCCATGGAGTCTTTGTCGGTCATTGGGCCGCCATTCTCGAAGATGATGCAAGACTTGGACTTTGAAGAAAGACCGACGATCAAGGATACAAGTATAAGGTGGGAAATCAGAACGTGGAGAGTAGAGGTGATCCTCTACTCCAATCTATCGCCAACACGCACTTCCACGCTTCGATGCCCCAATGCGACGAGACACCTTCGCCAAGGCATCCAGATGCACCAGGAAGCAACCCGCAGACTTCGCTACATCTACGATCACCGCCTCAACGGATCGGGTTCCACTATTACCCAATGCACATCCCAACCCGCATGACAAAGGTTTTTCGCCAACTAGAGATGAAGACTGCCCCGATCTCACTCATCGTGGATCCGCCAGAGCCATGGATTATGCCTACGGAATACACTAGATGAGCCGCTCTCCCGCAAGTGAAATTACAAGATGCGTAAGAAAAGTTAAAATCGCAGAAAGAACTGCCTCCTACAAGGAAGGCGAGGCTAGTTCTAGTGAGCCGATTATACCCCAATAACACCATAGATTTGACCTTAAATTTTTCCTTTAGTTATAATTATGAGCTACCAAACCTTTGTAGTAGCCATAATGAATTAATAAAATAAAATAAATTATTTTGCTGAAATGTTCTTGTCTTGTGTTTGTTGAATTTGGGCTATTTTAGATCTATACTCTTATAATTCCTGCTCTCTTGTCTAACTGTGAAGAGTTCATCGATGGTGACCACCCGCACCTAAGTGTCAGCTAGAGGGCAAGGAAATGAGAATGCCAATATCAAGAAAACCTAGCTCAATGTACCACCACCTCCTCCAATCAAGCTCCCGATCGGGCGCTAATGATGGCCAATCGACTCATCCGATTGAGTTGCTAGCCCAGCCCCTTCACAAAGAACTGAATACTGCCGCCGCCACCTCTATCATGCTCCTCCACCTCCCGCAAGAGTGACTTTGTCGAGTTCATGAGGATGCGACCGCCAACGCTTAGTAGCACGGAACCCATGGACGCAGATGATTGGCTCAGGCCATTGGAAAGAAGTCGGATATTGCTCAATGCATAGATCGTGAGAGAGTTTTGTTTGCCTCTCATCAATTGATGGGTCCCGCATCGTAATGGTGGATAATTTCAAAGATGTCCCATGCTAATGCCCAAGAAATCACTTGGGATGAGTTCATGCAAGCTTTCCACGATCTCACATTCCATCCGCATGATTACCTTGAAAAAGAAGGAGTTTCGCCGCTTCGCCAAGGAAACCGCTCACGGCGAGTATCCGCATAAGTTTAACCAACTTGCTCGCTATGCCCTCGTGATGTAGCCAGAGATGAAGACAGCAAGAGCGATTTTCGAAGGGTTAAACGACGAACTCTCTGCTCGCTTGATTTCTCGTGATTTTACCGACTTTCAACAGCTTGGTAATAAGGCCATACGCCAGAAGGCAAACATCGAAATGGAGAATCGCAAGCGGAGGATGGCACTGTAAGTTTAACTCAGAGGATCGCCAAGCCTCGCTTTCTCTCGCCTCACCACCTCGCCGTGGGAAATTCCACTACTACACCAAGAGTTCCAGCCTGTGTCCGCGCCCAAATACTTCCGGATTCGTAGTAGTTCACCGAGGTCGGGCCTGCAGGCTTGCCTATTTCCACAAAGAGAATCACATGCTTTCATCGCAACGAAGTTGGGTCACTATGCAAATAAGTGTCCCAAGAAACAAGCAGATCGCCACCGCTAAGCCAACTCCCGAGTTTCGCTTCCCATGGTCCTCAAGACCACCGGTCGGGCCCATGAAGGGACGTGAATCATGTCACCGCAGAATAGCCTATGCAAAGACCAGATGTTGTTCTTGGTACGCCTTGTCAACTCGCATCAAAGATCGCTTTATTTGACTCGAGCTTCGATTCTTTTGTGTCAATTAATTTTGTGGAAAAGTATGGGTTATCTACCTTCCCTTAGATAAGCCCATGTTAATCCATTCCCTGCTCGTAAATGAGGGCTAGTTTATTCTCATCAATCTTACCTTTGAAATCTCCGAGTAACTTTCTCAAGAACTTAATAGTCTTATGCTCGCAAGGATTGGACGTAATTCTTGGAATGGACTGCTTGCCAAAAATCAAGGTAGGATAGATTGTGCTAGTAGATCTATCAACCTCACCAATGAACAAGGGATTTCAAGAGAGTTCCAACCCAAGACTTCTACGGAAAGAAGTCCTATCTTGACCAGCTTTAAAGGAAGTGAATGTAACACCGACCTAAATTCGCTCAATGCCCAAATTTCACTGTATGGACCCACTCACAAGATAGCACCCCACTTACACTTTCGCCTCGCTTGTAAAAGGGTTAACCCGAGGTGCTACGCTTGATCCAACAGCATTATATACTACTACAACTCACTTGAGACAAGCAATGTGGGACTAATCCCACCACACAACTCTTCATGGGCCACATGGGCCACGCTACGAGCAGTGCCGGTATTACATTCACCTCTTAAGGGTCGACGCCTCGCAAAGATACCGCATACGCTGCAAATGCCCGTAACCACCCTCAGACACGCCCGCGCCCAAAGGTTTAGACATATGCCATGCCATGTGTCCACTCCGGCCCACATGTGCCATGCGCCATATGCCCGCTACCGTCCCGCACGCGCTGCAAACAAGGTTGATGCTCGATACCATCTGTAACACCTCGACCCAAATTCGCTCAATGCCCAAATTTCACCGTGGACGGACTCGCCACACATAGCACCCCACTTACACTTTCGCCCTCGCTCGTAAAAGGGTTAACCCGAGGTGCTACGCTTGGATCCAACAGCATTATATACTACTACAACTCACTTGAGACAAGCAATGTGGGACTAATCCCACCACACAACTCTTCATGGGCCACATGGGCCACGCCACGAGCAAAGTCGGGTATTACAAAGAAACCGAAGATATACCCGTGGTACAAGAGTATCCAGATGTTTTTCGAGGACTTACCGGTATGCCACCGACCAGACATAATGTTCTTAATTGACTTAGTCCTGTGGATCGCCCAATTTCGCGACCCTACGTAATGTCGGCAAACGATCTAGCAGAGTTGAAGAAGCGCATCAAGAACTACAGAGTAAAGGTTACATTCAACCGAAGTTCATCGCCTTGGGAGCTCCCGCACTATTTGTCAAAAAGAAAGACAATAGTATGAGAATGTGTGTGGACTATAGATCACTCAACGAGGTAACAATCAAAAACAAGTACCTGCTACCTAAAATAGATGATCTGCTTGATCACCTTAAAGGAGCCAGTGTTTTCTCCAAGATTGATTTGAGGTCGCTACCATCGCTAAAAATCAGACCTAAGATATTCAAGACACCTTCACCACCAGATATGGATCAGACGAAGTTCACAAAGTGATGTCATTTGACTAACAAATGCCCCCGCTTATTTCATGAATATGATGAACAAAGTGTTCATGGAATTCTTGGATAAGTTTGTGGTGGTATTCATAGATGATATTCTCATATACGCAAGAGATGTGGAAGAGCATGAAAAACATCTCAGAATTATTTTGGACAAACTCCGAGAACACCACCTTTATGCCAAACTTAGCAAAAGTGAATTTTGGCTCACCAAGTGGCTTTTCTTGGACACATTGTGTCACAGGAGGAGTTGCAGAGACCCTCAAAGGTTGAAGTCAGAATGGATTGAAGCAACCAAGTCCGTCACATGTATGAGAAGTTTTCTTGGATTAGCTGGGTATTACCGCAGATTCATTGAAAGTTTCTCCAAGATCGCCAAACCCATGACTCAACTTCTGAAGAAGGAAAAGAAATTTGAATGGACAAGTGCTTGTGAACATAGTTTTCAAGAGTCAAGAAAAGACTAGTCTCGCACTGCTAGTTTTACCGATATACGTAAGGATTTTGAAGTTTTCAGGACGATACTACCAGTGGGCTAGGATGTGTACCGATGCAGAAGGAAAGGTTGTGGCTTATGCATCTCGCCGCTAAGGCCACATGAAGGAAATTATCCAACTCATGATCTAGAATTAGCGCAATTGTGCATGCTTTGAAAATCAAGCGATTATCTCATTGGTAATCATTGTGAGATTTTCACAGATCATAAGAGTCTCAAATATATCTTCACCCAATGATCTTAATCTCGTGCAAAGAAGATGGTTAGAGCCGATAAAGGATTATGACCTTGGAATTCATTATCACCGGTAAAGCTAACGTGGTAGCAGATGCTCGAGTAGGAAGGCATATCGCAACACGGTGTTAGTTCAAGAAAATCAACCGAGTTGTATGAAGAACTAAAGCATCCGAACTGAAATTGTCACCAAGGTCAGATCAACACAAAGGGAAGTCCAACCAACCATACAAAGTCGATCGAGAAAAACAATAGAAGACGAAGACATCAAAGAAATCATGAAGAACATGAGAAGAGGCAAAGCCCTGTGATTTTCTCAAGACGAGCAGTGGCACAAGATGGTTTGGCAACCGTGATCTCGGTACCTAAACATCATGAAACCGCATAACCGATTCTCAAAGAAGCTCATGAATCACCTTACTCTATCCATCCCGGAGTACCAAGATGTACCAGATCTCAAGGAAAAGTATTGGTGGGTTAGTATGAAGCGAGAGATCGCTGAGTTTGTTGCACGCCAGATGTATGTCAGTGTTAAGGCGTAACATCGAGACTCGCCGGATTGTTACAACCATTACCAATTCCCGAGTGGAAATGGGAGGAGATTGGTATGGATTTTATCACCGGACTACCTAGGACCCAATCAGTTGTGATTCCATTTGGGTAATAATTGACCGATTAACAAAAGTGGCTCATTTTATTCCACCAAGACCACTTATGTAGCAATAAGTTAGCGAATTGTACATGGCCAGGATCGTCTGCTACATGGTATACCCAAGAAAATTGTGTCCGACAGAGGTTCGCAGCTCACTTCAAAATTTTGGCAGTAGTCTACATGAAGCTTTGGGAACCGACTAACTTCAAAGACAAAGATATCATCCCCAAACAGATGGCCGACCAACGTAAATCAGTCCTAGAAGACATGCTTCGAGCTTGTGCTATAGATTATGGAAGAAGTCGATAAGAATTTGCCCTATGCGAATTTTCCTACAACAACAAACTTTCAAGCTAGCCTACATGATGTCGCCATTTGAAGCATTGTATGGTAGAAAGTGTAGAACCCTCTCCTTTGGGATCAAGTAGGAGAGCACCAATTCTTCTGACTGCATTGATAAAAGAAGTCAAAGTAAGGTAAAAGCAATAAGAGAACGTCTGAAGTAGCTCAAACTCGACAAAAGAGTTATGCCGATAATCGCGGAGAGAACTATCCTTCGAGATGGGAGATTTTGTCTATCTCAGGTAACTCCACCCGAGGAGTGAAGAGATTTCGCACTAAAGGAAAACTCGCACCTGCATTTGTTTGACCCTATAAGATTTTGGCAAAAGAGGTGAAGTGGCTTATCGCTTGAACTACCAAAGATCTCTCACACTGCTCACAATGTCTTCCATGTATCCCGCTTAAAGAAATGTCTCAGAGTACCAACAGAAGAAACACCGCCGAGAGCATCGATCTTCGTGAAGATCTCACCTATGTGGAACAACCAATCAAGATTCTCGATGTGGCGTAACGCCACCGTAAGCAAAGTCATTCGCTCTTGTAAGGTTCAAAGGAGCAATCATTCGTAAGAAGAAGCTACCGGGAGCGAAGAAGTTTTGAGAGCCGAGTATCCCTACTTTTTGTCGACTAAGTCCAATCTCTGGTCGAGATTCCCTTTAAGGGGGTAGGTTTGTAATGTACCCAAAATTTCAATTTCAGCTTGAAAATAAAACATCAATAATTTTGTGGATTTTCTGAAATTTTAAAAGCTTTTCCCTAAAAGTATATTAAGGCTAAAAGAAATTATGTGTAAAATCTATTACCAACTAAAAGTTGGAATTATTTTATTTAAGTCCGTAATGCCTTATAGAATTTCGTGAATTTTCTCAAAATTTTTGACTTCATTTACTATTTTCTAAAGCCTATTTGAATTTCTCGAATTAAATCAATTGAAAAAGAATTTAAAATTCTTCACATAAAGATCGGGCCAAGCTCAAAGATCGGCGCTGCCTCGCCCAATCCTCCCGCGCTGAGGAACGCGGGCCGTCCGATCAAAATCGGACGCCGACATCAATCCGCCCGCGCCTCTCTCCTCTTCTCTCGCTCATTGCCTGTGGGGCCCGCCGCACAAAGATCGCCTTCCTCGCGCTGCCTTCTCCAAGTCTGTCCGCTTCCGCCGCCATTACAGCCGCTCGAGCTCATCAAGCCCGTGATTCCTTCCCCATTTCTTCGCCATCACGCAATGAAAGCGCCGCTCCACCGTGTTCATTCCTCGCTTTACTCGCTTTAAAACTCGCCAGAACACCGCCGCCTCACTCCGCGAACGGCCGCTGCCACTCGCCCACGATCTCCATCTCCGCCTCGCCGCCCCTATAAAAGGGAGCACCAGCATGCGCTCTACTCCTCAAGCTTTTGTCCCAACTCTCCACACCTCCTCGCCCCGCCGCCTGCGCATTTGGCTCTTCTTCGCCGGCCGAGCCAGGTTCACGCTCTAGCGCCGCCATCGGTGAACCTCCGCCGCCGACCGCACTACACGCCTTCGCCAAGATCACGAACTCGTGCGCACTCCGCACTTTGAACGCCGCCGAGCTCCTTCGCCGCCAACGATCAACCACACCGCCGCGCTGCCGCCGACCATCTTCCGGCCACGCCGCCGCCAGTAGCCCATCACACTCAAGATCATCTCTCGATCATTTTGCGACTCACCGGAGCTCGCCAAGCCGCTAATCGCCGGCACTCCTGCCCCGAAGCGCCTTCCCTCCGGCCGACGTGGTCACCACCTCGCCGCCACTGCTGCTAAGGCGGCGTGGCCCAAGTCACACAAGGTAGCCACAATACACATACACAAAGACAACCGCCTCTCTTCAGACACTATGCGGCACCGAGTCCACCGTGGACTTGCGTCACCGTGGACTCACCCATACTGGCGGGCCCACTTGTCGGCCTCAAAGGCACAAGATCGCTGACGTCACCGCGAATAAATAGAATTTTCTTTAGAAATTTAATTCGGGAATTATGGAAAATCCTCGATTTTGGAATTAAATTTAGATTTAAACTTCCAGAGCTCGATTTCTTCATACAAACTCCGATTTAGGTGATTCAAATTTCTAAATTTGTATAAAATCAAGATCTAGCTAACTAAACCAAAATTATTTAATTTGGAGTTAATTTGAATTTTCATTTGAATTTATTTGTGTTCATTTGAATTTGCTTGAATTTGGAATATTTTCAGATAGATTTTGACGACTTCGATAGCTTGACCCTATTGAAGAAGTAGAATACTGTGAATTTGAGCAAGGCAAGTTACACCATTGACCATTTTGCCCCAATATTTAAAATTATTTAATTCTCGCTTTAAATTATTATTGCATGCATAATTGTATTTAATTATTTTAAATTCTGCTTTAAATACTTAATTATTCCAATTCCTTTGTATAGCCAAATTTGATGGTTGCATTAACAATTCCTTGTAACCTTAGTCAAATGAATTTAAAATAAATATATGCTTAGCAAATGCTTAGACCATGAAATATTTGATTTTGGGAGAATTTAGCCAAAATTTCATAAATTGATAAAAGCCTATGACATTGCTTTGTCATGGTGGACTTTTGCAAATGTCTTTGAAAATTATAAAATAAAAGAAAATGGTTTGTACTTGGGCAAACATGGACCGCTGGTGGGTGCAGTTTATGCACTGCTCGTCTCGTTAGGACCGAGATCCGTGGTTTTATTGAAAGTTGCCCAAGTAGGTTAAGGACCTGCCTTTGAGCCGCATCTTGCAAAAGCTCCACCGCATTACCACATGTTCTCGTATGGGCGTAACCAAAGCTTAATAATTTGTATTATCTCAAGATTGTTTATGCCATTTTTGTTGTGTGGGTGTCGGTTAGACTTTATTCCCACTTGGCGCAAGAGGGGTTTCCTGCAGTGGTTAGCCTAATGGAAGTGAAACCTTAGCGCATATTGGTATTGAGGTAATGCATTAGAAACGCCTTGTGATAATTGCCTAGTCACACGCCTAAGGAAGCGCATTGGCCGACATAACTGCAAATTATCTCGTGTGGTAAAGTTGTACCACCTCCGCAGAGTGTAAATCTATTCAATAGCCGTGTCCACTGCTATGGACATGCCGAGCAAAGCCACTCTAAGTTAGATTTGTTTTTGGTTTTAAAATAACTTTGGACATGATTTGAGGATGGTTAATCCTTGTGGTAAATTTTGGGCGTAGCCTTGTGATAGGAGGGTATCCTTCACCATGTTTCATATGGAGGTTATCCACTATAAAATAATAAATTTTAAATCTGATTTTAGTTATGAAATGAAAATGTGCCTTGAAACTTAGTATAACTATTTAAACCAAAATGCTGATTTATGCAAATAAACCCTATAACCTTCCTTTGAATAACTTATGCATGCATTCTAAATTTATATTGGTGTAATTTATAGCACGCTTGTAGTGCTCACTCTGTCGAATATTATTATTCAGAGAAGACTGCTATCCGTAAGGTGAGGAGTAGGATGATTAGGCAAAGAACCTCCGCATTTATTGCCTCGTGGCGATCGTGTGGCTTACCATTATTATTTGCTTCGCTAATGTTTTATTTGGCCTCCGCCCAGCTTGTAATAAACTCTATGCTTATTAAATATACACGTTGGATATGTTTGTGATAACATTTTTGTGACTGTACACGGAAATCCTAGACTAGTGTATGAACACAGAGAATTCGGATCCTTCGCTCCCGGTTCGACAAAAACCAATTAAGCAATGAACTCATTGAACATAAGGGAGTCCACAGCTTGAAAGCATAAGCCTCAAAATAAGAGAATGTCCGACCTTAGCAGATAAGAACAACGAGCATTCAATATCAAAGCGCCGATCATCAAGAACTATTATAACTTTACAACAAATTGTTTTACGCGCGCATTTCGCTTACCAAAATAAACTTGAACCCCAAAAGGTCATGAACACAAAACTTGAAATTGGATCATTTTAGAAACAACAAGAAAGGTGGTCAAACTTCTTTCTATAACAGAATCAACCTTACTCTCACATTATCGATCGTGTCAATAAACCTTCTAAAGGGAACATGATAAATCGGGTCATAAAAATTTTCAAAGATCAAATGGAATTGTAATAACAACTTATTCTAGAAAAGAATTCGCACGAAACCACAAAGTTGAACAAACGCCACACCCAAAGACTACAAAACTCTAGAGAAAGGGATTTTACACTTTTCTTTTCAAAGGAGGTTCTAAACTCCAACACTCCAAATATTCCAAAGAAATGAACATAGTCGAAATTTTCTTCAATGAACTTTGTGAAAGGAAATTTTCATTCTCCGAATCACAAACGGATAACCGAGCTACCCTTATCAACAAGAGAGATAGGGCTAACATAAAGAGAACGATATTGTCAAGAATAACGCTCACCAACAAGAATGAGAGCTCCGCAATTTTAAAGGCAAGAAACTATTTTGAAAAACAAATAGGGTATAATAGAAACCCGTAGCCCACAATCTTTGTTTGGGTGCAACCCCCGACTTAAGCATAACCAAGCACTCCAAAAGGGTTTTAACGCTTTTCTTCAGAAAAGAGATGCATCAAATCTCAACAAGCAGAGGGTTCCAAAAGGAATACATTGAGTCAATGCTTTCTCGTGTTAACGATCTTGCAACAAGAATTCTCATTAGGCAAACCATCAAACGAGTAAATGCGCCGCTTTTTCCAATGAGAAAGAAAGAACAACTATGAAAATATCAATATTGCCAATTTACAAAGATCATTCAGAGTAAAACAATTCACAATTGAAAAACAATAATATTTTCTGAGTGCCATTAAAGGCCTATTTAAACTCGCTCTACCAACATCATGAACCCAAGAGAAATTCATCAATCGCCACCGACAAGAATTTGTCAAATTCAAAATCAAGGAAGAGAACGACGACTAAAGCAAATTTCAAGAGAAATATGCAAGATCAATACACACTTGATAAAGAACTTGCAAAAGAAGTCTTCCAATACCGAGATTCCAAACGAACGAATGAGGTAAATTTCCCAACAGGTAAAACAAGTCTTTGTGAAAAGAGGAATCTTGCATTTGAACTATGCTCACGTGGAGCGTAAATATCACAATAGTCGAAAGGGCAATATTTGTTTCAAAGATCGAATCGAGAACCGCTGAGCTTACCTTCTTCATTAAAACCCCAATTTCAAAAGAATTCACGAACCGCCAGAACCACAACCAGAAACCGATATCACCGAGAAAGGCAACAAGTTCATCAATGAGCTCATGCTCAATACAGAGCTTATGGAACAGAGGTAAGAAGTTCTCTAATATCATACTACAAAGTGGTGTAGCCCGCAAAACCCGTGACATCAACCACGAACTCAATCGATCAACGCCGCTAGCTAAACGCATAACTAATGCAATCAATTATGAATATGTATATTTATATCAGATCATCTCATGACGATCATAGAATAATTTCATAGATAGAGGTTATCACATCATATCATGGATTAACACATCATAGCACAACACAATTTAACAACGACTCAATACTCGAGTCACCACAATTGAAATGCGGAAGCAATAGTTTACCCAACCCTCCTAATGTGCACAAGGTGTCAATTTAATATGTTTGAATGAACCACTGACCTAAAGCCCGCCTCGATACTAATCAGTAACACTCGGCTATTCGAAGCCAAGATGTCACGCAAAACTATCAAACTACTAAGAATAGCATTAAAGCTGGATTATACAGATTCAATCAACAATAATTTCTAAAGAATGACCATAAACGATCACCAGATTCATGGAAAAGAATGGATAAACAGATATAATACCACCTAACAATAAGCAATACCACGCTTGGATTATTACAACTGAAATTTATTTAACAAGTTGGCTTGATCAAAGGTAATAATAATTATTCGATTGATAAAAGTGAAGTGCAGTGTGTCGAACTACCCCACCAAATCACCTTGTCTTCTCCTCAATTACCTAATTAAAACATACAAAGCAAGGGTGAGTCAAGACTCAAAGTACATACAAGAATAATCAAACATAGAGTGGACAACACAATCCAGCTTGAATTACGAACAAATCTTGGAACACATATATGATTGAATGGAATGAATATATGAATGGATGGAATGAAAGAATGCATTGAAGGAATGGACTAATCACACTTATACTGCAGATAGCGAGTGATACACCGCGGTGTTCACTTAAGCCCGTAATTCGCAAAGCACGGGATCCAATCACCGTATGAAGAACGTTTACACGGGTGTCCAAGATGCCACATTGAATGGTGGTCAACACTACCCACATTGGAATGGTGGGTTTTCAAATGCCCATACCGGAATTGATGGGACTTACCAAAAGAATCCACTCCCGTGGTCATAATGAATTTTATGAATGAATATGATGATTTCTCATGGTATGAATGAATAACACACATTAGTGGAAAAGACACATGGCATTCAACAACATGTGTAAACAAGTATGAGTATGCATTCCCACACAACATAATATATCAAGGATGCCACACAGTTAGTTGCATGTAATGGAATGCAACAACCAAATGAATGCTAATTCTTTAATCACAAGAATCATCTTCTTGAAATGAAATAAACATCAGGATGGATAGAAAAAGGCATTCACAATTTATCCCAACATCAAGCAAACAATTGGAAACATCACCAAACAAAGATAGGGTACTTGCCTTCCGCGATGTGACGTAATAGGAGGACACGAAGATGCCCTCCACTCACCGCCTCACCGCCTACACAAATGTATAATCGAAATAAGAATAACAAGGTATGACATTGCTACAAGAGCCCTTCCATCCTCTATCTCTCCCACCCAAACAACGGGATCAATTTTTACCAAGTTTACCCAACACCCGACACCGCTTAAACTGGCAGCGATACTAGAAAATCACCATTAATTATCTGTAACTCCAAAAGACCTGAAACTAGTGCTCACTGAATCTTAACAGATCAGACTACAAAACATTAGTTGGCGGAATCCCTGATTCGCCAAAACAGAGGGCTAATTAACAGCTAAACACAACACATCTACGCCTGTCTGAATACGATCGTAGATAAAGAAAATAGCGTAACTTTCAACCTATTGATCCAATGAGAATGATTCTTATCAGCTTGGAAAGATAATTTTAAGGGCTAAAATAACATAGTTGTGTGAAGGTTCTGATTCGACCCCCAATTTGAACAAAACTGAGGGACAAACCTACTGACCTCAGTTTTCAGACAGACCGGACAGTTCGTAATCAAAAATTCATATCTCCCAAACTACAGATCGGATTTTCCTGATCTCCATGCCAAAAGAAAGCTAACGTTCCCAGGAATAAAACTCTAGAAGGGCACAACCCCAGATTCGGCCTCTACAGTAGTCTAAACAATAGATGAAAACACTAACAATTATCTGCCCAAAATTCAGAATAGTGGTAAAGAAAATATCATAACTTTCATTATACAGATCCAATGGAGATGATCTTTATCAGATTTGAAAGATAATTTAAAGGGCTACAATAACCTATTTGGGTGGAGGTTCTGGAAATGCCTCTAACTAAATCAAAACCTAGGATCAAGCCGACAGATCTTTCTCGTCAGACAGACAGAACAGCGCGCACTAAAAAAATCATATCTCCTAAACCGTAAGGCGGAATCACGTGATCTCGGTGGCTATGGAAAGCTAAGAACAATACCTACAACTTTCTAATAGATGGACAGGACAGAAAACGAACGCATCTTATCCAAAATCGACGTACAAGGCGGTGCACAGCAAGGGGGAAGGGGGGCGGCGGCTCCAAAGGGTGGGAGGGGGAGAGAAATGTGGAGTTTAGGGTTTGGGGTGGAACCCCTCTTATGGCCAGCCACCACATGGGCCCTCCTAGGCCGTGGCCTGTGCCTAGGTTGCCGTGGAAATCACGAAAACCCCGTGAAAAGATGATTCCGGTTTTTCGATTAGCTCCTCTTCCAAACTTTTCTAATAAGCCGAATCTCCTTCGGTATTACACTGAATCGAGTACCCGCCCGTCGAAGGTGTCTAGGCGAAGCGACATCCATTCACGGAGACTCATCCTAGTCTCGGGTGGAACCGCCGCAAAGAATGTGTTCTACCGCAGTACAAAGAAGAAGAGGAACGCCGCCTGCAATTGCTGGCGGAGTTGCTGGTTCTCCCTCAGGAGATTCTGAATGAGGTCTCATCGACGCGCCGAGGCTCAATGACCGAGGTGCAATTGAGGTAATCTCCTCAAGAGCAAAGACCACCAACCCTTCGACGAAGACGATGGAACAACCGATCACGCCACGACCACGACCACGGGTCGGTGGACGACCATGACCACGGCCTCTACCTCTTGACATCTAAGAACATCACAACAAACAAAACCAACATTTAACTTAATAGGAATAGAAGTGCGAAGCAATTCATCATCAGAGTAATAAGTGAAAAACATCAATAGAAATGTGGAAGTAATGAATTACCCAAACCCTCCTATCAGGTACAAGGTGTCGCTTTAATATTTTGTATTAACCACTGACCTAAAGTCCGCTCTGATACCAACTGTAACACCCTGGCTATTTGGAAGCCAAGATGTCACCAAATCAATCAAAATTCTAGTAATCGAACGGATGTACAACAATAACAATAGTACTAAAACCATAATTGCTACGAAGCCAACATTAAAGTTAACAATTTCAAACGAAGAATAGGGCAACAATTATATCGTGAACATATAGTAACCATATCCAAATTGGATTATTACAATTCAACAATTATCATATGGTTGACAGGAATTAAAATATCAATGAATGCTGATTTAAGATGGGTAGTGTGCATCGTGCTGGACTACTCCCTCCCAAGAATGCCTTCTTCATCATTTACCTAAATAAAACAAAACAAACAAGAATGAGACAAAGACTCAGCAAGTACTAAACATGTTAAATCAAGCATAAGGTGGACAAACCAAACCCAACCTTCATATGAACAACTTCCGAAAGCACATGCATGTATGAATGGAATGGAAGAATGCGTTGAAGGAACGGATCGCACAACAAATTATACTCAGATAACGAGTGATACACCCGTCGGTGTTCACTTAAGCCCGTACTTAACAAAGTCCAGGCACCCAAATACCGTATGAAGAATATTTCATACGGGTGTCCAAGATTGCCCACATTGGAGTGGTGAGACTTACATGCCCATACTGGAGTTGATGGGTCTTTCAATTTCCACTCCCGTGGTCAAAACGAAAATGATGAATGTATGGAATGAATCACATGCATTGAATATTTATCACATAAGAATGAATAAACTAATTTGCATCGGAACATGAATAGCAAGTCTAGCAATACAACCACACGCAATTAACAACATTGCATAAGAAAAGACAAAGTACTTGCCTTCCGCGCTGCGACGTGTTAGGAGGCAACAATGGTGCACCTCCACTCACCGCCTCACCGCCTACACAAATAATTATTCGAAATAAGAATAACATGGATTGACATAGCTACAGGAGGCCTACATTAACCCTTCGGCTATTCAACATAATCAACGGAGTTAAAACTAGTATTACACTATTCAGACTCCTGCCCATCCTACTGGACAGCGGTATTAGAAAATTCATAATTAATTATCTGTTACTCCGAACGACCTGAGACCAGTGCCAAAACAAACTTAATAGATAAACCTTCAAAACACTAGGAGATAAGATTTTCTAATTAAGCCCACACATAAGTCTAATCTGCAGTTGAAAGTGCCTGATAGATAAATAGCCTGACAGCAGACCAGTAGCAAAAACATGGCATAACATTTAATCTATAAATTCAAATTGAATGATATTTATCAATCTAGAATCATACTGAAATTATCTACAAAAACCGTTTTGGGTGGTCATCCTGAATCTGACTCTAATTAGATCAAAACCGAGGAACAAACCGACACCCCCGCCTTCTCGATGCATGCAATAGCGCGGTTAAAAATTCATATCTCCTAAACCGTAAGGCGGAATCTCGTGATCTTGGTGCCAAAAGAAAGCTAACGACCTCAGAAACAAAACGCTACTAGATGAAAACCCGAGATTAAGCCTCTAAAGAGTCGAAACTGGCCTCAAGGCACCGCACAGGTTCTGGAATTTTCATAACAGAACGCCGATTTAATCCTAATCAACAATTATGCAATCAAACCGAACCAAACTGCGACTTGGATCATTCATTACCCTTGAAGACCCGTAGGGAGACGTTGATCCACCTCCCGAAGATCTCCCTCTCTTCTCCTCCCTTCCCTCTCCAATGGCCGGCCACAAGATCGTCGATGAACGGCCGGTGGCGACGGCGGAAGGAGGCGACTTCGGAGGAGAGCTTGGGGGCAACGCCGGGGATCACCATAGCAGCGATACGCTGTCAAGGAGCAGCAAGGGACGCCGGGGGGGAGAAAGAAGGTGGCGGCTGGGGGAGGGAATTTGGGAGTGGGAGGAGGCGGCTAGGGTTTGGGGCGCCTCAGCCTTGGCCGGCCCTAGGCCGGCCATCCCTCTCTGTTTCTGACGCGTCATGGCCGCGCCCAAAGTTGTTGAAATTTTATAAAAATCCCCCTCTCTCAACAGAAAAATCCAATTCTTTAATAGCCTTTTCGTCCCCGACTTCTTTTAAATTCTCCCGATTCAATTCCGGGATATTACAAGGTGAACTAGGGTTTCCCTCGGACCAAGGACAAACGCATCAGATAGGCCGTGATGCGGCAAACTCAAGGGTGGGCTCGGAGACGACTGGAGCTCACCGACGGCGAAGAAATCTGGCAAAGAAGATCAGGGCGGCGCTCGGGCAAAAACTTCGATTCCGGCGAAAAGGCGGCGCTCTAGTGTTTCTGGCTTTGGGAAAAGGCAGCAGAGGCTGAGGCGATCCTCGTGACACGGGTGCGGCTTTAAATAGCGCCGAGGAACTGAGGAATCCGGGTTGAGGACGGTGGCGCGCGTGCGAGGAAATCGGAGCAGAAGTCCCATTCGGAGACGATGATGACGTGGTGGGCAGGACCCACTTGTCATTGGCTGAGGCTCGGGTGAAGACGCGTAGCAAAAGGTGTTGTTTAGACTGACGGTAGGATCGGCGCGGCCGCTTCTACCGAGAGAGAGATAGATAGATCGACAGCGGGACCACTGTCAACGTATGCGCGGCGCAAGCAAGCGAAGCAAAGACAAAGGTTTCGCCGTAATTTGCATAGGGATGGGTTTTGGCCCGATACTGTTCACAAGATTTTTAATTAGTTTTCATTTTTAGAAAATACCAGAAAATTCAAATAGCAATTAGAAAATAGAAAATGAACTCAAAAAAATTCTAGAAAATTCTCAAAAATATATCCAAGAACATAGAATCCAAATAAAATAGTTTTGACAATTGTTTATGTTGGGATTAATCATATTAAATTGTTTTGATGCTAAATTCCATATTAATATTTAATTAAAATTCAATAAAAAATCACATGGTGAATTTTTCGAACTAGTAACTACTTAAAAGATTTTTAAGCTCAGAAAATTGGGTTGTTACATAGTCCTCCCCCTTAGTGGTGCTTCCTCCATTGCTGCTAGCCAAAGGAAGGTGGAGGAGAGGGAGAAGAAAAGGGAGAGGATATCCTTGTGGGGTTTCTAGCGAGTGCATTCATGTATTCTAGGGTAAATCTCAACTCCTCGCTGGTGGTTTAATAATTTTTTATGGGATGTGGTCGTTTAGTGGATTGTTGTTCCTGCTGCATTTGAATCGGTTATCTATAGTCTTTTTGTTCTTCCATTTTTGTCTAGATCTGTGTGAAGTTAGGGTTTTTGGTCTCCTAGGTAATTGTATGATATTTTGTTAGGTTTCTGTAGGATCTAATATCACGTTATTTGGTGTTGTTGTTTGTGAGTTATGAATTTCGCAATGATTGCTGTCCAGAATCTCTATCAAATTATAGCAGTCGTGGAAACCTATGTATTACTTTAATACATAAAAAAAGACCATACGTCTTCGTGGTCGTAACCCCTAAGGCTAACGAACTCACTGGTCGTAAGGATTTCAGAGGTAACATAATAAATACTCTGGTCGAAAAGGTCCCAGATTTAGTTCCCGATCGCTAATCGCCATAAAGCCATGAACCGATATCTGGATCCAAATCCAGGTATATCTTTTACCGTGTGATGAATGGAACATGTGTTGTATACTCCATACCACGCGACGTTACATAATCCTAAGACACTGACTAATGGTTGAATGTCTCACCGACATTTAATCGCACAGCACTTACTTTAATCAACTGCCACCTCTTTCTGATCAGACACAACGCTTCGCACAGGCGTCTTCTCCAGAAACAATTGCCACCTCTTCAGAAGCTATTTAAAGATGGAGCATGAAAGGGTCAAGGGGAGAGGCAAAAGGAGAAAGCGAGAAAGAAAAAGACAAGAGGCTATTGGCATTACATTCATACTTTTGATCTATTTCAGTAGCATAGCTAACATCATACTCAGTGTAACTAGGTTTAGTCCTTTGCCTGATCATTGGCATTCCTTGTAAACAGCCAGTTCATAGTAATAAAGAGAGACCACATTCTCTTCCAGGAGATACGCATCGTTTTCCTCTATTTCTATATTTTCTTAAGATCGACGATTTGATCGTCGACAAAGAGCATGACATTCTTTGGGGAAAGCAGCTCACTATTGAAATTCACAATGTTGCACAACCATCACCAAATATTGTTTCTATTATCTTATTCAATGAGACTCAAATTTTGTAATAATTGGATTCATGGTTCTTTTATTGTACCTCTTTAATATTTACTTATGCTAGTTGATGATATAAACATTTTGGACTTTGTCATGGTGTTGCTCCTCTTGAATGAAACTTTATACACTAAAATTTAGGGTTTGTTTGCATATTGAAATTTAGGGTATTTAATTTAACAGTATCTCTGTATGTTAATGTTTGGTTGTCATTTGTCGTTAAATTGTTCAAAATAATTTATAGTGTTGATTGGTGTTAGTAGCTTAGGTGACATCCTAGCTTCTGCGTAGCCAAGGTGTTACACAATGCATCCTCCAGTGTAAGTTACACCCTCTAAGGTTTCACCTGAGGGTAGTTAAGTTCACCACACCCAGGCCCCCTCTTGCGCCACACGGCGGCTTACCCAGCGACACGACCCGTGTACACGATGGCTTAAAACCAGTGACACGACTTGTGTGTGGATCACTCCAATGGTGCAACTCGCATTGGGGATACAAATTATTTAGCCAGGCCCTGCCCATACGGGACATGTAGTAGTACAGTGTGGCTTAGCAAAATGCGGCTCGAAGACCAGTCCTTAACTGACTTGGGTGACTTCAAAAATAACTCCTGGGCCTCAACCATACCCGAATTGAGCCCGTGCAAAAACCTGCACCCACCAACTATCCATTTCGCCCAAGTTCAAACCAAATTTTGATTTTATTTCATTTTTCAAAGCATTTGCAAACTTCCATGACACACCAATGCCTTGGATACAATTTAAACAATGTTTTCTTTTTGGCTGTAAATTCCCAAATCTAATATTTCAGGTCTAAGCATTTACCAAGCATAATATTTTCAAAAATATTCTAGTTCATACTATTGCATAAACTAGATTTTCATCTAAGGTGCCAAGATATGTTTCATTCAATAACAAAGTTGGCTATACAATGGTCATGTGAATAACTATAAATTAAAAAATAGGTATTTAAATTACATTGAATAGAAATAAGCATGCAATAATAGTTTAAAATAGAGTTTAAATAATTTGAATTAATGGAATCGAATATGATCAAAGGTATAACTTGCCTTGCTTGGTAAATCCATGTTCTCAAACGTCATTGAAATCCGGTTGTCCAAGGTCGTCGAAATATAAACGTGTAAACGAGCCAAATTCAAATAACATTCAAATAAACCCAAATAAAATCCAAAAAATATAAAATAAATACTGGGAGGAATATGTCCACTTTATATTAATTTAGGAACAAGGATCAATGGATTTGGAGTTCGTATAAGGGAGAACGAATTTCCGGAAGTCTGATTCTCACATGAAATAATGGGATTCCGAAAATTCACTATTCTAGTATGCATGTCTCGGTTTGATTGATCTTTTCTGTTTCTGGAATTACATCCACCGACTAGAGAGAAGAATGCATACAATTCACATGTGGGATCACTTGCTTTACTAGGGAATGAACACAGAAGCAAAGGAAGGACTGGAAAGGTCAATGACCCGTGGGACCTCATGGTCATAGCCTCAACAGAAAGCTTCACAGAGGACTTCACAAAACTGAAAAATGGAGCACACTCAGGCACTTCAGCCATGGCTATGGCACTGGCGAGGCAAGCGGCACGATGACCGAAAAATTACCAAAATAGGACCCTGGCGACGAGACGGAGATGATGACGCGAACGAATTTTGGAAAAACTTACCGAGGAAGCGGGGAACGTGACATACACGTCTTAGCGTCATGGCTTAACATGGTCGGCAGTGATCCGGTAATCTTTGGGTGATGGGGACAGGAGCATAATGTATAACGCGTCGAGGTGAACTCAACGGCGCAGACAGTTCGGCCGAGAGACGTCGGACTCTACACGCGTGAATTGGACCAGATAAATAACAGAAATTAAATAAAACTAAAAAGTATAAAATAAATATTGCAAATTAGAGGATGAATTTAAATAAAATTATGAGAAAGAATCGATGGATTTGGAGTTTGTATGAGAGAGAACAAATTACTGGAAAATCAATTCTCATGAAAAATGGGCATGTACATAGCAAGCTATGGATTGAACTTGACTAGATAATTAGCTACTGTACTGGAAATGCAATTCATGCCGATGTAGAACAGGGAGCACAACGCATGGAGGAATTGGTGGCACTACCGAGAGGAAGGTAGAGGCGGCCGGCGAACAACAAAAATCGAACCCGACAGAGTCGACGACCCTACAGTGGCGACGGCGAGACCGGCACGCCTAAGGCGAGGCGAGAGGCCACGAGCGGCGGCGGCAAGACCGCCTCGATTTAACGGTGGTGGCAGCTGGCGGTGAGGGTACCAATGGGTAGAGGATAGGATGGGGATGACAGTGCTCACCTTAGTAGTGGTGGAACGCGCACGGATGACCGGTGGGGAGGACAGCGACGTCGGCGCAGTTCGGTCCTAGGTGGTGTGGATGTTCCAGTGATGCTCCAGCGAAGACAAGGGGAGCACCACATAGAACGCACGAAGACGAAGCCAGAGGTGTGGTCGATGTCGGCAGAGCTCCACTATAGGCGGCACTAGAGGTGGGAGAACGACGTTCAGCCGGTGAGACAAAAACATCGATTGCATCATGGAGGAAGGGAGGGAGGAGGGAGGAGGGATACTTCAGGGGTGGAATGAGGATGGAGAGGGGCACCTAGGGCTCTCCTTTATAGGGGCTGGGGAGGCTGGAGATGAGAGATCAATGCACGGTGTCATCACGGCGGCATTGGTGTTCCCATTGATTCTGCATATTGATGAGGGGGAAATGGCCGGGAATGGAGGTGTCTGATGAGAATAATTGAATGCACATGATTTTGCTAAGAAAATAGAAGGGAAAGGCGGGGATTGAGGAGCTCATTTGGGCATACATGGTGGCACGTGTGTTCTGGACAGTGGCATCCACGAGAAGAAGAAAACGGTTCACAGTAAGGAGAAAGGAGGGGAGATAAAGAAATAAAGAATGTCAAAATAAAAGAGAAAATACAATCAATTGAAATAAAAGGAATGCTGACAACGCACTGGAAAGAATTGCAAAGCTAAGTGAGCTAGCTAGGGAGAAGGGTTGGGTTGGGTGACTAAACGGGAATTTGATTTATTTTTTTCGAATTAAAGATTAAGCAATAACTCAAATAGATTTTTAGAAAATAGCAAATAGAGTCCAAAAAACCTAGAAATATTCACAAAAGTTTCTTGAATTATTTTGAACTTAACAAAAATAATTCCAACTTAAAGTTAGCTTTTATTTTCACACATAATTTATTTTTGATTTTTGGAAAATGGAAAAAAAACCTTTTTAAATACCAGAAACTTTCAGAAATTAATTAAATTTTCCTTTTCACTTTAAATCCAATAAAAACTCATAAAACCAAAAAAAAATTATTATTGACTTTTAAAATCTTAGAAATTCAAGAAAACCAAGAAAACACTATTGAAACTCAAAAAATTCAATAAAATAATAAATTTATTAATTTTATTTTTGGTAACAGAACTTTGGGGTGTTACATCCCACACATACATGACATGTGGTTGTACGGTTAAGGTCCAGTTCAATACCGCACAAGATTAAGTCCTTAACAAGTTACTCATCGCACCCACTTTACTGCACAATCGCTCACCCGAGCGAAAACCATTTTATTTAACTAAAACCAATGACATAACCTATCATGGTACACAAATTTTAACAACAGTGGCTAACCACCCCAATTCCATATATCATTAAGTCAAGATTAATTATTATGACACATGTGATAATGAACCCATCGTAACTAAGCTTGACTAAGCATTAATATGATACCCATGTTGGTGATACAAGTGTGTCCAACTAAAGTTATCCATGCTAGGGTGACAAATGATTCATGGCATTCAAATAATCAAAGAAGGTATAATGACAATAGGTGATAGCTAATCCCAAAACAGTTTTTATAAAGATAGCATGCAATTGTATAAAACAATATACTTTTGAAATAATAGGTTCAATATGATCAAAG
The DNA here is from genome assembly GCA_036346395.1 of Hsuehochloa calcarea. NCBI lineage: Eukaryota > Viridiplantae > Streptophyta > Magnoliopsida > Poales > Poaceae > Hsuehochloa > Hsuehochloa calcarea. Next base: position 5,596,588 of record CM070606.1, read on the forward strand.
GACTATGGCTTGCCTTGAGATAGATCCTGGTACTAGTCTTGATCTTGATGTACTCTCCGAAGTAGCAACGTTTACTCGCAAACAAAGAAAATAAACTAAATAAATATATAACTGAGATAAAACAAACTTAAAAAATTCAATAAAAATTCAGATAAATAGATCTCGAATTTAGATTAATTTGGAAATTTGGATGGACTCAATCGGAGTTCGGATGAAGAAGATATGGGCTCTGGAAGATTGTAATAACATAAAATGATGAAAATCAACATTTACGGATTTACTGGAATTATTTTTCTGAAGGAAAAGGGAATTCTAATGTCAGTTGACGTCAGCAACAAGTTTCAACCGAAAAGAAATAGAAATAGAAATTCTTCTAACATGTGGGACCCACACGTCAGCGAGATGGCTCACGGTGGACTAAGTCTACCGAGCCAGGATCTGGGTAAAGAGATGGGAGTGCCACACAGGCACTGACGGAGACGCCATACAAGCAAAAGAGATGAGGTGGCGCTGAGGTGGAAGCATGAGATGGCTGCCACATTAGCAAGAGAGAGAAAAAACACACAGAGAGCAGAGAAGCATGGCCGACGGCTTGGTTGAACGGCGTCGACGACGAACGGTGGCGAGGCGGCTCCAGGAAAGTGGCAAAATGGGATCCTGGGAACACGACTGTAATATTCAATCTTTAGAACTATAATTGAATCCCAAACCTTTTTATCGTGATTCAAAAAGGGATTTCAGATTTTCTCTTGAAGAGGGATTAAATCTTCGACCAAAGGCCCATAGCCTTTGTAATACCACGAATTTTAATCGGGCAATTATAAAAGAGTTCGGGAGGAGAGAAACTAGTCAAAGAAGTGGAATTTCAAAGGGTTGAAGGGGATTTGTGAAAAATTCCGCCAACCTAGGTCATGTCATACCAGAGGCCCAATAGGGGTTACGCCATAAGGGGTTGCCTCCCCAAACCCCGCCACCCTCCCTATTTCCCCTCTCCCACCCCTTGGCCACCTCCTCCCCTGCTCCTCTAGCGTCCCCAGGAACACCCTCTCCCCATTGGTGAAGCTTCTTACTACTGCGACTTGGGAGGAAGAAGGAGCCGCCATTGGAGAGGCCGGTCAAGAAGAGAAGGAAGAAGATAGGAAGGAAGAAGAGAAGAGAGGAAGGAAGAGGAGAGGAAGGGCGCGATCACGCGGTGATTACGTCGTTCTTCAATGGTTCGTCAAGGGTAATCACGATCCCCGTTCGCTTGGTAGAGTAATCGAATTATTTTGGTGCTGTAAGTAACAGATCGGTTCATAACAGTCGATGTTGGACGTCGCTTTTGAGTAGGCTACGTGTGTTTTCTGGTCTGGTCATCTTCTAGAGAGTTGCAGTGCGCATTCTTATCTTTCTAAAGGCGTAACGATCACTCAATTTGGAGTTGTGGTCTAGAATACATGATGGTTTCTTTGCGACTATCCAGAAAATCTAATGAGGGTTAGTAGTCACTTTGTTTATCAAACGAGACTAAGTTAGGGGAAGATTCAGAGGTTTCACCCAACATGAATGTTGTAGCAAATTCGTTAAGATTTCTATATTAGTAAAGAACTTGATTTTTGGTTGAGCCAATCAAAAGATACGAATTTTCTTCTACCGCAGTAGTTTCTGACTGACAGATTTTAGATGCAGGATTTCATCTGATCATTAGATATATTAGATGGCAGAATCAGAAAACCTTACCAACTAGGTTATCGTAGAAGATTTCGTTATGTTTCCAGAGAGTCTAATATCACTCCGTTACAAGTTTCGTAGTAAAAGATATAAAGGTTTTAGTACTACTATCCAGTGTGACCTTCCGCTAGACTGTCGGGTAATTTGAGTAGAACCAATATTCAAATCCTAGGTTTTGGTAAGACGGGTTAAGTGGTGTGAGTAGAGTCTTCTTTCCACATCGTTCTTATGTTAGTGATTCAATTGTGTAGGAGGAGAGGCTTCGGGATTTGGGGCACCATCCTTACCTCTCAACACGTCGTAGCACGAAAGGCAAGTACAACTGATTTGTTGTGTTTGTTATGTGTTTTCCTAGTTTGATGAATGTATGATGAATAATGTTGATATTTTCTAGTTCATGGTCATGATTGATTACCATGGTTCTTTCGATGATACGTTATTGTTCACCGATTTCATTCATTCATGCAAGCATTGTTCAATTTTCACCCACGGGAGTGGGTAGTGAAGTCCCATCATTCCAGCATGGGCATGTAAGACCCATCATTCCAATGTGGGCAATTTGGATCCCCGTTCTGAAATATTCTTCAAACGGGTCTTGGATCCCCGCATTTTGGATAATGCGGGCATGGGTGAGCACCGACGGGTATTCACTAGCTATACCGGTATAAGCAGAAGAGAAGGATTGCATATCATTCATTCATCTGATTTCTACTGTTTCACTTTCTTGTTCTATGGTGTGGTTATCATGGTCTTATTCACTGTTGTTCATAGTATTCTGTTGTACATGCTGAGTCTTGGACTCATTCTTGCTCTATTGTTATTTTTTTAGGTGACCGTTGATGACGTTTCATTCGGGAAGGGGTAGCACACTTGGAATCACAACCTACACTCATTTATTTGATTCATTGGACATGAGACATGAAAAACTTTTATTTTCGCGTGATGATTTATCTTTAGGACATGATGGTACTGAATAACCTTAGATGCTTGCGTTGTTGTGACCCGTGGATGAGTTTTATCATTGATATGCTTGCTGTAATTTTATAGTAAGTTGCTATAAATTAGATGGTTAGAGTGGTTTAGTAGCATTCTAGACTCAATATTGGGCTGGGGTGTTACAGTTGGTATTAGAGTGGGCTTTAGGTCCGTGGTGAATAGATTAATTAAAATTTGCTAGTGGTTAATCAACTTAAAAAAAATTAACACATTGGTGCACAGTAGGATGAGGATGGGTAAAGCATTGCATTTACGTTTCTGTTATATCGTATTGATGATTGCTGATATTAATTGAGTATGATTGCTTATTAATTGATTATATGATTGTTATGTGTGGGGATAATCGATGTCAAGAGGTAGAGTTTGGTTGTGGCCATGGCATGACCAGGTTGTACCGCCGGTTGGGGTATGAGAATAGTGGAGTGCTTACCTTGGGTAAACTAGTTCCAGGTGTCGATAATGGCTTTCTTTGGGAATGTTATTGTCTTCCTTAGGTTGTACTAGGATTTTCTGACCAACCGCTGGTGGTTGTTTATTTATTTTTCTTGGTTTAGTGGTTTCAATACAGTTGGATGTTTTCCATTTGTTTTATTGGTTCCATAAAGCGATGATTTGTTCATCGGACCGATGAGAGATCTGCTGCTTGTTAACGTTGTTGATCCGCAATGTTGATATTTTGTTGTGAGGGTTTGCCTTTTTTGTTGGGAGAACATGATTCGCTTATTCGCTTAGTACTCTGGATAATGTGAACTATCTTTTGTGAGTTCTTTAGCCCGTGAAAGCTTTCACTCTACGTATTTCTCACTACTACAGAAAATGACATCACAGACGGTTCAAAATCGTCATCACAGACGGTTTTATGAACCGTCAGACTTTATGTGTCTGTGATTACATGAGGTCATCACAGACGGTTTTTGAACCGTCTGTGAAAAAGGTTATCACAGACGGTTCTATTCATGAACCATCTGTGATAGTTACTATCACAAACGGTTCTATTATTATCACGCATTCGCTCTATTCACGAACCGTCAGGATAGTTACTATCACGTATGTTCGTGAATAGAACCGTCTGTGATAGTATATTTTCACAGACGGTTCTAAACAAGAACCGTCTGTGATCAGAACCGTCTATGATAGCTTTTTGAATTGCAAAAAAAATAAAAATGGGTTTTCACTTCAACTGGAGCCTCCCGAGCCTCGCGAATGAATCTGATATGGATTTTCGGATTGAACTTTTCGTTAGCTTTCCCACAATAGCCACAGCATCACAATAGCATCAACTCAATCCATTCACAGAGCACTAAAACAACACAGCATCACCCACATCACAGTAGCATCAACTCAATCCATTCACAGAGCACTAACACATCACAGTAGTAATCCACATCACAGAGCAAAAGGGGGAGTAGAGAGAGTGAGGTCGTGGGAGGCTGGGGCGATGAGGTCGTGTGAGGCTAGCGACGACAAGGCCGGGGCGAGGTGGAAGAGGCTGCGGGCGACGAGCTCAGGGGAGGACGGGGCGACAAAGTGGAGGAGGCCGAGGGCGACGAGGTCGTGGGAGGCCGGCGACGACGAGGCTAGGGCGAGGTGGAGGAGGCCGTGGGCGACGAGCTCGGGGGAGGATGGGGCGACGAAGTGGAGGAGGCCGGGACGGTGAGGTCGTGGGAGGATGGCGACGACAAGGCTGGGGCGAGGTGGAGGAGACCGCAGGCGACGAGCTCGGGGGAGGCCAGAGCGCAAGGTCAGGGCGAGACGAAGATGGCAGAGGAGAAATGGCAGAGGAGGAGACGGAGATGGCAAAGGAGGAGATGGAGGACTCTGTTAATATAAAGAGATTTTCGGTAGCCCGCCCATTAAGTGCAAATTTTTGTTTTCCGCCCAACAAAATAAAAGTATCATAGACGGTTTTATACAAAACCGCTCAGGATGACATATCACAGACGGTTCGTGTCATGAACCGTTTGTGATAAGCATCTCATCACGGACGGTTCTTAATACAAACCGTCTGTGATTAGTATACTTCATCACAGACGGTTTGTATTAAGAACCGTCTGTGATTTTAGATTTTACCATGGCGCCAATCCTCCGCCGCAGAGGATTTGGGCATGGCACACAATCCTCGACATAATCCTCTCGCCGCACACAATACTCGCCGCGGGCACACAATCCTCACCGAGGTAGCCAATCCTCTACCGCGCCACACAATCCTCTTCATCGTGATAGCCAATCCTCTGCCCATCAATTGTGTGCCGCGGCAGAGGATTGGCTACCATGGCAGAGGATTGTGTGCCGCGCAGCAGGATCGGCCGCCAAATCCTACCACGACGCAGGATTACCGCCATGGTAAAATCGCAGACGGTTCATGAGATACGATCACGCACGGTTTGTATTAAGAACCGCTCGTGATGAGATGCTTATCACGACGGCTCATGATATTAATCGCTCGGAGTATCACGCACGCTTCTAAGAAGAACCGCTCATGATACTCCATGACGCTTGTAACAAGAATCGCTCGTGATGACTTAGATTATCACGCATGCTTCTTCTTCGTAACCGCTCGTGATACTTCATTCGTATCATGAACCGTTTGTGATAGGTCCATATCACAGACGGTTCCAAGAGAACCGTCTATGATTAATGGCTGAGCGACGGTGGAGGTCGACCAGGCATATGCTGCATCTGGCGCTATGCAGTACCACGGGGTGGTTGGCGATAGCAACGGAGTTGACAGTACAGTGTAGCGACGTGACATGCAGAGCGATGGCGCTTAATGGCTGAGCGACGGTGGCTACCAGTGCACTCACCATGTTGCATTGGGGCGTCCAGACTCGGCAGGTGTCGACGACAGCGGAGGAGAGGACACACTGACTCGGGCCCACATAGAAGACCAAAACCAGGGGCGGTCTTTGGTCGCACCGGGTTTGATTGGCACCCGACATGGGTCTGCTCGGACGTCCATGACCAGGACGCGGTCTCGGCTGGACCGGTTTGGTTGGGTCACTGGTCGGAGGAATAGTTCACAATGGATGCGTCTCAGGGTGGCATTGTGATGCACTAAGAGGAAAAGGGGCTACCACAGCCAACAATCGGAGCTCGGTCTTGCCAGGTGCTTCAAACTCAATTGATGATGGGAGAAGATGTATGGTGGTCTTGGGTGGCGCAGAAAGGCAACGGGGAGGCTCGGGGTTGTTGTATATATAAGCAATGCGACAGAGATGCTCGAGGGTGACAATGCGCCCGGTCGAAGCCACAGCAATGGTCTTGGTCTGGCATGGGCGAGGATTTGATGTGGTTTGGTGGCATAATGCGACAGAGCGACAACTTGAGTGACAGCGAGTAAAGGCCGTGGTGACAAGAGCAGTTGGTGGGTATGGGCGCGTGACCGCATGCATTGACACTGGGTGAGGGAGAGGACGACTGAAGGAGCTGCCCTGGCTGCACCGGGTTCGGCAGGCACTGGTCGAAGGAATAGGAAACAAGAGGTCAGACGCAGTGGTGTTAGTGCACGGCATGGGCACTAGCGGTATGGGTGTCGAGCGCGTGGTGAGAAGAGCAGAGGACTAGCGGCTGCAGGTGGGCCTGGGGCAGAAGAAGGGACACTGTTGTTAAGCTTGGGCCTTGACCTGGTCTGGTTACAACATTGGTGCCTCAGTGTGATTCAAGCTGATTGGCCAGAGGAAATAGTAGAAGGGAGAGAGAATTTTAGGGTCGTTAAAATTATGGTACTTGCGTTAGGAAATTTTTCCTTGGCGATAGAAAAATTCTGATTTTTGCTAAAGGATTTTGATTGGGCTTTTGTTTATTCAGAGTATCAGGTTTTGACTACGATTTTGATTTTAGCATTTCTACTCCAAGCAATATTTGAAAGGCCCGTGCCTTAAGTTTATATTGCTTTCGCAATTTATGATTCTTTAGTCCACGATTTTAGGTTTATGTATTCTAGGGTTTAGGTACTTTGGGTTTCTATTGTACATTATTTGTGCTCACAAAAGAAAAGATCAAATAACTCCCAAAGATGCAAGAGAAAATAAGATGGCACGGATAATCACACAAAAAGTTTTAAAAATCTTGTATTTTTGCATTTAAGCATTTTTTGATGTTACAAACCCTACCCCCCCTTAAAAAAATATTGACCCTGAGATTTCGGTAGTACAGAAAAAAGAAGATAGAACAAGAGAAAGAGAGAGAGATAGCGGAGGATGTTGACGTGTTCTTAGTCGATTTGCCAGCTCCTAAAGTAGCTTCCCAGTGTTGTTCTCTACTTTCCTTATAGCAGCAAAACAAAATTCATGTTGATGGATTAACAGTAGTTGTCCATATCCAAAGGAATAGTTAGGCCTGAGACAAGCCGATAACTATATTCTGACCACCATGTCCTAATTTACTACTAGAATCCAATTATTTTCTTTTAGACCGCTAATTGCCCTGATTTAAACTCTAGGTTTATCTTATAATCGACGTTACCATCAAAAAAATTAGCCTGTGTATCCTCCTGGTTTGCCTTGATTTCCTTCAATAAAAGTTGTTATACCGCCAAATTATAATGATAGGTAATCAAAACGATTCAATCATTTCTGTAATTGGCTACCCCCCCCCCTAAAATAATGTCCACTGATATTCGTTATATTTCCTCAAGCACCAATAACTCAAATGTTATTACCCACCAAGATTATATGGGATTGTACACTAGGATTCACTATTCTTTAATACTAATTATAATATCCAAGTATGTCATCATCCACAAAGAGTACCTTGGTACCATAGAACTATGATTCATCATTGCCCACATGTCGATCATAACGTCCTAGTGATCAAACTTTTAAACAATTATAGCTATTCCTGTATATCAGATACCTTGCAACTAACCCTGATTATTTGCAATAGTATTTGCTTCCACCAATTATCACATAACTTATTTCTATCTAATATACTGGTGCTAAATCAATTCCTTATAGTGCAACTCAAATCTCTAGTATTACTTTGATTACGTTAGTCCTTTCGTTATCTAATCTCTAGAAATTGCGAACAATCCTTTTATTGATCACATGATGTGTACAAATTCAATTATTCTTGTTAATTTAATACGAATGTGGTACTGCGGTGATGCCTTCCAAACACTGATGCTTGTTATTTCTATTATTCCACGAATATGCCCCACATTTGATTTATTATAAACAATAGATAACTATGATTTGTCATTCTCCAACCTTTGATCATAATATCTAGTTTAATTCATACATAGATTACACATGAGTCCTACTGATCTGCTGATGCTAAATCAATATTTCCCAGTGTAGATCGAATTTTCCTTCAGTACTATTTTTAATTATGTTAATTCTTCTGATATCCAATCTTATAAATTGTTAACAATCCATCTATGGATCATATTATACATATAAATTCAATTATTCCTATTAATCTCATTTAAATAATTCATCCTAAGTTTTGTGGTGATAACGTCCAAGCACTTATCCTCATGATTTGTAGCCCTCCACCAATATGTCACATAATTGATTCATTTTCAAAACCTTAAGAATACATTTGATACATTTGCATTAACTATTATCATACACGTCCTTTATGATATCGACTAGGCCTAAGGATATAGCAAGTGTCAATACATTGTCCAAGCTGCCTTGTGTGCCTTCTTGGTCAGGGACTATTTTCATGGCATCTTCGATGGTTGCGCTGCTTACGGCTGTGTGGAGCCTCCGTTGTTTGTAGTATCCTTCCCCACCACCTGGTCGACAGGCCTCGACCTTCATGACGGCATGGTTGACTCTTTTATACGACAATTCCAAACGAGGTGTCCCACTTTACCACAGCTAAAGCAAGCATATCGCCTTTGCGTTTGTCGTCCCTTCGTGATCGTCTTGTGTGACTTACTCAAACTACATAAATTGTTTTTGCCATTTTCGCCCCTTAGGGTAGTGGGACACAAAGTGTCCCACCTTCCCACATCCAAAACACGTGGCAGTGCGCGGAATCCCATCTGGCATGCAGTGACGCTTAAGGGTCTTGTATGGGCAACTAAAGTCAGGGTTGGCAACTTTGGATAGGGCCTCGTCTTGATCTTGTATGCATGTTACCTTGGTCTTAACATCTGTTGGTGTTTCCAGTAAAGACTAAAGGGGATTAGTGCGGGATAGAGAGAAGATCACAGGGATAAGGTCACTAACCCATTTTTTTTCTTTTAAAATTTGAGAATTTAACATACGAAATGCCAGGGAGGCTCAACCAAATCACACAAATCTAGTAAAACAAGTGTTTCCCGTGACTGTGAAATAAGATGCCCATATGCAAAATAGGCAGTACACAAGTTCCAAATAAAATCTCACGACAATACATCGTCTATTCATGGAAACACACACATAGGAGTGCACATTTCTGCGTACAAGGGTAACTAAAAATGAGATTGTCCTATCTTAGGAAGTCGTCACGTTCCTGAACTTAAGTTTTTGAAGCTAGAGTAAGGGAAGAGGAACCAATCACATTTCGAAATCAAAAGAAGTCCTGACATAGTTAAGAGAGAGTAATCTTTAGGAGGGATGAGGATGAGCAATATTACTTATATTTTTTACAAAGCTTTTGTAGGCAAAAATAGGTTTTGAAACTAACGGCCATGCTTACTAAGGTCATGACCTAGAGTCGACATGCTCTGATACCAAGTCTGTCATACCCCAAATTTGGAACTTGGGAGGTACTGTGTTAATTTGTTCCATCCCCTGGATTAGTCGATAGCACACACAGTTACATTGTTGGTTCAAACATATATCACAAAAATGCAGAGTTATTGCATAATATTAAACAAAGCGTAAATATACCTTTCGAGTTTTGGCTTGCAGAATGGCCTGATAGGCCAAATACTTTCAAAGAACAGCAGCGGAAGAAGAATCAAAGTATAACATATGGAACCCTCACGATATACCCACCGGCAATCGACCGTGGACTCGCAACCTAGTTCTTAGCCTTCTTGATCTTCAGTCTTGATCAATACTCATAATTGTCACTGTAGTCTTCTTTTGTGTGTACTGACTAAAAAATGTAAATAGCAAGCATGAGTACACAACCGTACTCATGAGCCTACACACGATGCAATTATCATACATGCAGAGCTAATCAAAGGGAAGGATCTTGGTTCTTTTATTTTACGCAAAGCCTCTTATTGAATTAGATTATGTAATAGCAAATCTTTAGACTTAGCATTTTTAACAATAGGTTTTATAAACTGAGTTTTTTATTTGTAAGGTACTAGTGAAGATCCCATCTCATATACCATTGAGTGGCTCCATCCACCCAATGCTAGGTCTAACCCGTAATTACCACTAGCCCCGACCAGGCTTTGTCAAATCCCTGGGGTCCCACCCCATCTTTACATTCCACACCCACACAAATGGTTTTATAAAAATAATAGCCAGTTCAAGTGACTTCCCAGCACCACTTTTGACCGTGAGCACGGCTATCTAGATAGTTTTCTTACGCTGCAGAGTTCGTACACTTTACCCACAAGAGATATTCAACTTATAATGTCTCATACCCACTTCCGACGGTGTGCGACTAAGTTGATTATCACAAGGCCTTTACAATGTCCTCCCCAATGCAACCCCACACCGCTAGGCATCACCCCTTGGGCCATGCCCCCAGGGGTCTTCATTTGCATTGTATAGCTTTTCTATGACTACTACCCATACACACGCTACACATCCACCAATGGCGAGGTTGAAAGGAGACGAACAAATTAGTTAGCCGGGTCGTACCCATTATAGACTTGTGGTTGCACTATTTTTACACGAGAGGTCATCACAAGAACTCGGTCCTTTATTGACTTGGGCGGTGCATCCACATATCCCACCGATGTACATCACCAGCACCAGCCACTCTTCCCATCCGCTCAAGTCGAAATCGGTTTTTTAGGTTTTTGGTTTGTTTTGAAAATAACCTTTTGTCAAACATACCAGCCATGCTCCCAACCTCGACTGCCCAAATCCAATTTTCATATTTAGAAAGGTTTGGTGTTGGGCAATTTAATGCCCGCACGATAATATATCTAAGCAAGGCTAAGCATGGCTCTTAGATACAGACTTATTAACTAGTATGTAATCCATTAACTCTAGGGTGACAAATGATAATGTCCATGTTCAAGGATTGGAAGGTTATACTCAGTTATCATTAAGGCATTAACAATGAACTAGACCAATATAGTTATATAAATCGTAGCAATGCAATTTCATAATTTGAAGCAACATAATTTGCAAAGAATGGGTGCAATATGATCAAAGTATTGACTCGTCTTGCCCAATGTTCTGATAACCCCGGTCATGCTCTTGTGCAATGTCCTTATAATAACCACGTTCAATATGCTGATAATCATCCTATTCAATACACTAACAGTCTTGATTTGGACCCCATCCTTGTTGGGGTTACTGTTCCATTATGACTTCAGAGCCTAATTACACAAAATACGATTGAACTCCAGAACAACTGAAAACAGTCAAAAGAATTCCAATAAATCCTGGAACATTCAAACAAATGAAAATACTTCGAATGAAAGCAACCATGTCTAACGACAACCTGAAAGAACAGAGTACCTCAGGTGAGACTAAAATATACTCATCTGGAGTTGATGGAGGAAGTACTTCAGACGAAATATAATCAAGAAGTTGATGAATCCAATGGAGAGGCAGAGAATGTCCAAGGAACATTCAAAAAGGGTTACTTGGATGAGAGGTTACCCGGTTCAGTATGACTCTCTGATTTGTTTTCGGATCACAAAGGATTCTGTTGGAATTGGACATATATGTGTAAAGGCTCATTCATTCCTATAGTTTCACAGTAGGCAAATTCTTGGACCAGAAGTATTAGACCAGTGTGGTCGAAGATATGGACTAGTAGGGTCGAAGTAACCTAGTCAAAGCTATAGACCATGGTGGTCGAAGGCATAGACCAATATGGTTGAAATAATCTGGTCGAAGCCACAGACCACTGTGGTAGAAGGCATAGACCAGTATAGTCAAAATAATCTGGTCAAAGCCATAAACCATTGTGGTCGAAGGCATAGACCAGTATGGTCGAAATAACCTGGTCGATGCCACAGACCATTGTGGTCGAAGGCATAGACCAGTCTGGTCGAAATAATCTGATCGATGCCACAAACCAATGTGGTCGAAGTCCTAGACCAGTATGGTTGAAATAATCTAGTCGATGCCATAGACTATTGTGGTCGAAGGCATAGACTAGTCTGGTCGAAGCCATAAACCAATGTGGTCAAAGGCCTAGACCAGTATGGTTGAAACCTGTGGATTTCATGGGGATATGTTCCAGATCTTAGGATGATGTGACAATTGGCAATGGCGTTTACGGTTTGTCGTTTCACGTGTTTTCGACAAAGTTACAGGCTTACTGGACAGGGGCGGTCCGACCGGTCCTTGCACGGCGGTCCGATCGGTCCTAAATCGGTCGGACCGCCATGTGGGGCTGGTCGGACCAAGCAAATGACTAAAGTGGTCAAAACAAGTCGGGCCAAAAATAGGTGTTGTAGGCGTGAGGGATCCCAATGCACTTGGTCTCATAATTTTGGAGTCTCCAAGAAAAGTTCTATTGGTTTAAAGTTTCCAGAGGTTTCGGATTTTCAGGGGTTGAAATTGTTAAGTCTCATATGGTCCGACCGCTCACGAGGAGCGGTCCGACCGCCAGGCGGTCCGACCGGCCACCCGGAGCGGTCTGACCGGTTTTAACTTGAACGCCGCCAACTTCGTGGCGATGTTAATTGGTTAGGTCAAAGTCATTGGTTTCATGGCATATGATTTGCATGATGCATGTTTTGACTAACATGGGTCAAGTTGTGAAGAACTTGTTCCCGAATTCGTGTTTGCTTGTCCGTGGTTGTGCAGTGTTTCTTGGTGGTCAACGACGGTCAACGGCGAGGAAGATCGGGACTAGACTTGAAGAGTTGAGGTCCAGAACGATCAACGATGCGGGCGAGGTCAACGACTCAAGCGTGACACAAGATAGACAAGGGTGACCTATTGGCAAATCCATGACGCATGGTGAAGCGGTTTAGGTCAAAAGGTTAAAGACGGCGCTATGGTTGCGCGTGTGTGACCCGCTTGTTAGTGGGCCTTAACGGAGCCCAATGGAGTCAAACCCTAGGAGTCTAGGCCTCCACTATAAATAGGGGAGGTGGTGGCCGCACCATCTAGCTCTTTTCTCTCTCGCTTTTTACGTTTCAAAACCCTAATTGTCTTTAGGGAGTTGAGGTGGAGGCTAGGGCTCTTGATGGTTTGTGGTGAATTTCGTGATCTTTGATTGTCCATCGATCCATGATGGTGTGGATGTAATCCAAAGATCAATCACTAAATCAATCTATGCAAGGTTTGCTTGAGATAAGTATCTTTTCGCTCTTGCTTTCAATTTGGTGATTTTAGGGCTTTCTTTGATCCGCGAGTTTGTGATTGATTCTTTCACGTGAATTAGCTTGTCGTGATATGTGTGAATCTATCTAGCATCATCTTGATCATCAATCTCTCACGAACAAGCATTAGGATCAAGTTTTCGCTCTTGCCCTGCTTTTAGACCTTCGTTAATCAATTGTCAATTGCTCAAGATCGCTCCAAGAATTATCATAATATTCGATTGGAATAGGTCCTCAATAGCATATAGAAGGTGTGTGCAAAGTTTCATAAAGATTGGAGTTGAGAATCAAAAGTTTCACCTAATTGCAACTTCGCCATCGGGCCGATTTTATCATGCAGATCGGTTCGAGTCGGCGGCCGATCGCGCCGTCATCACCGGCCGACCGATTTTGAGCGGTCGGACCGCCAAAGACAACGCCGGCCGATCGCAAGAATCGGTCCGACCGGTTGGGTCCAACTGGTCGACCGCCTGTCTTTGTGAGTTTGCAATCTTAGTTGATTTTGTTATTTTGCTTAGGGATTTAATTGGATTCAATACTAGTCTTCCAACAGATCGTATATTGATCTTCATAGCTTCAACATAGCTATTGGAGTGAAATTGTGTTGAATTCATTATTTGGGAAAAAGTGAGCGTGCTCTATTCACCCCCTCTAGTCGCCTTTTCGGTCCAACAAGTGGTATCGAGCTCTGCTAGTTCAATCTTGATCTTAACCGGTCCACCAACTTTGGCGATGGATAAGTTTTCTACTAAACCGCATATCTTCGATGGGCACGACTATGCCTATTGGAAGAATCGTATGCGTCTTTCTTGAGAGCGAGGACAATCTATTTGGGATGTTGTTAGAGCCCACCGTTATTCCCGAAATTGCTACACCGCTTCGCAATTCTTTTGGCTAACAACAATAAGGCTAAGAATCTTTTATATGGTGCACTTGGTAGACAAGAATATGATAGAATTTGCAATCTTTCAATCACAAGATGAAATTTGGAACACTCTCAAACATATCATGAGGGTTCGTCCCAAATCAAAAAGGTGCGCCAAACAGTTTACAAGCGTGAATACAATAAATTCGAGATGCGCCTCGAGAGAGCATCGATGACATTTTCATCGCTTAATAAAGTAATTAATCAAATGAAAGTCGTTGATATTGAATATTCTCAATCGAAAATGCCACCCATCTCTTGGCCGCAATCAACACCAAGGAGGGAGATGAAGGCTATCGCTATAGAGGAAAATGTTGATCTTTCAAGTCTTACTTTAGAATTGCTCTATAGTAAACTCAAGACTCATGAAATTAAAAGAGTTGATCATCCCAAGAAAGATAATTTAGCTTTGGTAGCGATCCTCTCAAAAGGCTTTTGATGACTCTTTTGAATCTTCTTCGATTTTCATTTGCTTGTTTATCCGCTATTCATGAAGAGGAGCTTGAAAGTATTCCTCAAACAGAGTTAGCTCTTCTAGCTAAAAAATTCACACGGCCTACAATAATGTGAGAAACAAAAGAGAGGTGGTCCATGACATGCTATGAATGTGGTGAGCTCAATCATATCCGCAAATTGCCCCAAGTCAAAGGTAAGAGCAATCATAAGGAAGGAAAGCCACCTTGGAAGAAGCATCCTTTCAACAAATCAAGGTATGAGGCTAATAAGCTTGTGAAGGTCGCTCACCGGGTCCTTGCCGCTTTGACGATCAATCCTTGAGCGATGTGGATACCGGAGTGAGGAGGACAAGGAGGAGGAGATCTCTCAAGGCAAAAGAAAGGGAAGGCCAAAGACTTCACCGGCATGTGCTTCATGGTCGACACTGACGACATTGATGATAATGAGGTATCTTTTCTTATGATGAGCTTTCGCTAAATATGATTCTATAGTTGAGCAATTGCTTAGTCAAGATGAAGCGCTAGAATTTGTCATGACAAAGAATAAGAAATTAGAGTCAAAGATTAACAAACTAAAAGTAGAGCTTAAAAATGCTAAGACTCTTGAACCTGATGAATGTTTATCTTGTCATGCTATGCATTCAGAAATTACCAAGTTACAATCTGCTCATAATATTTATGTACAACAACTTGAGAATGCTAGATCTGAACTAAATGAAATTAAAAGTGCTCCTTGTGAAAAATATTTAGAATCTAGTAAATTGATTGCTTTTGATGTATTTGATTCTAGCCCTTGCACTTCATGTTTAGAAAAAGAACGTGAAATCAAAGATATCTTAGAAGCTGCTAGAGTCAAATATGCTAAGCTTAAGGACAATATTGAAAATACTACTTGTGCTTCATGTTCCGCTTTTAAGCTTGAAATTGCTTTGTATAAGGAGAAATCTATGGATAAAACTTGTGATGCTTGTGTTAACTTGAGAAAAGAAAATGCTTACCTTCATGATACATTAGAGAAATTTTCTAAAGGTAAGAAACAATTAAATATGATTCTTGACAAGTCTAAAACTCCTTATAAGAAGCAAGGTTTAGGATTCAATTCTTTTCAAGACAATTCAAAGCCAAAAGTCATTCAAGTCTTGGAAAAAGGTTTAATTGAATTCAAAACCCAACCTGCAAAAATATCTTTTAAATCTGCAGATTTTGCCCAACCTTGTATTAATTCCAATGGTGCTTCTTCTAGTGGTACCAAGTATCATTGCACTTATTGCAAAAAAGGTGGACATTTGATTGAATTTTGTTGGCGTAGGTTGAAAAATGATAGGAAAAATTTTGATAGAATTTCATTCATGCAACCTAGAGCTTCTATGAGACATGGTAACACCGAAAAGAATAAACCGGATTAGGATTTTCTCTCATGCAAATCATTATGTTTCTAAATATCCTAATTCTAATGTTTATCAGATCGGTCCGACCATTGTGGCCACCGGCTCGACTGTTTTGGTCGCGGTCCGATCGCCAAGACAACGCCGGCCGATCGCCATGGACAGCTTTAAGTCTCATGTTAATTTAAACATTGCTCATAACCGAATGTTAGATGAAATCAAGGATAGTACTTCGGTTTGTATACTCCTTGCGGACGTGTGTCTCAAGATCGATTCCTAAATCTTGTTTATCTAACCCCAAGATTGAGACACATCGTTCTTTGTTCCTTGATTTTCGTGACTACCGTGGAAAGGGGAAGAATACGTGGTTCGTCGACCGTGTTCACGCCACATGACCGAAACTCAAAATGGTTCACCTCTTTCACGCGGCAACAGTGATGACTTCATCACCTTTGGAGATGATACACAAGGGCGAATTGAAGGAACAGGATCAATTAGGGTGAACAACAAATTCATTCTAAAGGATGTCGCTTTTGTGAACAAGCTTAGGTATAATCTCCTTTCTCGCTTCTCACTTCTTGATGATGGTTATGAGACTGCTTTTAAGAAAAATGCTTGTCGTGTGCTTGATTCTACTAGTGAGCTTGTGTTTGGAATCTCTAGAGTTGGTAGAATTTTGGAGCCGATTTTTCGTAATCTCTTGCCGGATCTCTTAAATGTTTGCTTACATCTTCTTCTCGATTTCGGCTTTGGCATCGACGCTTGGGGCACATTGGTTTTGATCATCGACACGAGTTAGCAACCTTGATCTCATGAGAGGTTTGCCCAAACTCAAAGTCATCAAGGATGTCAGATGTGCGCCTGTAGGCATGGCAAACAAGTTACCGCCACACCCTTCTCGGACTATGGTTATGACCGACGGACTGTGACGGCTTACTTCATATGGATACCGTTGGTCCCGCTAGAGTCCCATCGACGGTGAAAATGGTATATTCTTGTCATAGTCGATGATGTTTCTAGATATACTTGGGTGTTCTTTCTTACTTCAAAAGATGAAGCGCTTGGTTATTTTCATGACCTTGTTCTTCGCTTGGCTTCGAGCTTCCCGTGCTTTGAGAGCGATTCGCAGTGATAATGACACTGAGTTCAAAAATACTTCTTTGCTTCTTTTGTGCCGAGCGTGGTATTGAGCATCGCTTCTCCTCTCCACACGCCCTCAACAAAATGGCGTGGTGGAAAGGAAGAATAGGACCTTGGTCGAAATGGCTAGGACGATGCTAGACGAGTATAACACACCGAGGAGATTTTGGGCGAAGCTATTGCTACTTGCTGCCATATTGCAAATCGTGTCTTTTGAGACCTTCTTTAGGCAAGACTCTTATGAGCTTCGCTTTGGTAGAAAACCCTTTGTTTCGCATTTTTCGAGTTTTTGGATCAAAATGTTTTATTCTTAAGACAGCAATTTAGATAAATTTGAATCAAGAACTTTTGATGGGATATTTCGGGTTATCCCGCTCATTCGAGGGTTTTCGGTTTTTAATAATCGAGACTAACATTATTCAGAAACTTGTAATGTCACTTTTGATGAGACTAGCCCCGAGCTAGATCTATTGCTACGTATGATTTACAGTGACAGAGAGCATTTTTGTGGAGGAAGATGAGGACGGCTAATATCATTCCTTCATCCGCCACATCAAGCGCCCATATCGATACAAGAACTCGCTACGCCTACTTCACCTTCGCTTGAGGCTCTCACGATCTTCATCATCAGCAGACTGCGGAGGTCGAAGAAACAGATCTCACCCGGCGCCCACTTCGTGATTCAGAGACAAAGATCCTCCTAATGTATAATAGGTAATCTACATGAGTGAGTCACTCGCTCTGTATAATGATCCAAATCTCTACTCTCATTCGGCTTTTGTTGCTTCTTTTGAACCCCGCGATATATCACATGCTTTATCCGATTCTAGCTGGGTAAATGCCATGCATGAGGAGTTAGAAAATTTTGAAAGAAACAAAGTTTGGAACCTAGTAGAACCCCTAGTGGTCATAATGTTATAGGAACCGTTGGGTGTTTAAGAATAAACAAGGTGAGGATGGTTCTGTGGTTAGAAACAAGGCCGATTGGTAGCTCGTGGTTTCACCAAGTTGAGGGGTTAGATTTTGATGAGACATTTGCTCTGTTGCTAGACTAGAAGCCATTCGCATTCTCGCTTGCATTTGTCGCATCAAAAGGTTTTAAATTATATCGATGGATGTTAAAAGTGCCTTTTAAATGGTTTCATAGATGAGGAAGTGTATGTTAAGCAACCCCGGTTTTGAGGATCCTAAATATCCAAATCGGTTTTCAAGCTATCTAAAGCATTGTATGGTCTTAAACAAGCCCCTAGAGCCTCGGTATGATAGACTTAAGACCTTCTTGCTTAAAAATAATTTTGAAATGGGTAAAGTGGATAAAACTCTATTCATTCTTAGACGTGACAATGACTTCCTCGCTTGCTCAAATTTATGTGGATGATATTATCTTTGGTGGTTCCTCTAATGCTCTTGTTTTCACTTTTTCCGACACTATGTCCAGGAATTTGAGATGAGCATGATGGGAGAGCTTAATTACTTTTGGGACTTCAAATCAAGCAATGCAAGGAAGGAACTTTCATCCATCGACGAAGTACACTAAAGATCTACTAAAACGCTTCAACATGGGTGATCGCAAGCCAATTTCCACTCCCATGGCAACCTCGATCGCTTTGGATCCGGATGAGGAAGGAGAAGTCGTGGATCAACGCGAGTACCGCAAAGATGATCGGCTCCCTCTCGATTTGACGGCCTCGAGACCGACATTCACTTCACTGTATGTCTTTGTGCAAGATTTCAGCGCCTCCGAGAACTTCCCATCGCCAAGCCGTTAAGTTTATATTCGTGTATTTACACTCTACCCTCTTATATGGCATTTGGTATTCCCGCTTCACTTTGTCCATTAGAGGTTTTTCAGATTCGATTTTGCGGTGTCGTTTGCTAGATAGGAAGAGTACCTCGTGCACCCGTCACTTCCTAGGCACTTCTCTTGTATCTTGGTCTTCTAGGAAGCGTCTTCGTTGCACAATCCACCGTTGAAGCGGAGTATGTAGTCGCCGCTAGTTGTCAGAGCTGATTTTGTGGATGACGCCCACTTTGAAAGATTATGGGTTAAACTTTGCTAGTGTTCCTCTTTTCGTGATAACACTTCGCTATTAATATTGCTAAAAACTCAAGCAACATTCTAGGAATAAGCACATAGACATTCGCTCACTTCCTTAAAGATCATGTTGAAAAAGGTGATATTGTGATGCACTTCGAGAGTCCGAAGCTCAATTGGCAGATATTCTTACCAAGCCTTTAGATCAAACCAGATTTTCCTCCTTAAGAAGCGAGTTAGGGGTAATTTATCCTTATGGGTTGGTTTGAGGGGGAGTTTGATCTTTTTCTAATCTTTCCTTGTTCTTTTGATCTTTTATTGTTCTTTTTCTGAACTTTGTGATCTTTTCGAACTTTTTAGGTTTTTAGGCTTTTTAATTGCACCTCATTGTGTCATATTGCATTCATATGAAAACTTCAACAATATAAAAACTCCAACAAGTGGTTACAACAAATGGTATGAAAAATCCAAAAAGATGCATTGTAATATAAGATTTTCTGCTTATTTAAAAAAAATTGATGAAGCTTTGCCTATTACCCTTTAGAGCTTTTGTATTTCAATTCTTGCTCAATGTCATGTCTAGTTCTTTGACTTGCTAGAATTATCATGCTTTTACATATGTAGCTAAGTCTTTGCTATATGGGCTAGAACCTTTTAAACAACTAAAACTAAGAAATTGCAATTTGTAGATGTTTTAGCGAGTTGCGCAATTAGTGCTCCTCTTGTGACATTGGCCCTGTCAGAATTGCTTTGTTAGCTCTTTGATCTAAAATTGACCATTACTTGAGCTTTTGTGTTCTTGAGATTCTAAACTGCTCATGTGAAAATGAAAATCAAGATTGTCTTATGCTTAAATTGTGCCAAACTATTCTTACGAGACCGCTTGTCAAATGACATGAACTTGGAGATAGTTTGATGAACTGACGATCTCATGGGGACCGCTTGTCGAAATGACATGAACCTCAAGATTTGTCGCCTGGTAGAAGCTTAGAAAGAGTTTGTGGATGGCTCCTAGTCCGTGATCTTCTTTACTAAGATATACATTTAATCAACTTTTGGTCGAAGCTTAGGATGAGTTTGTGGATGGCTCCTAGTCCAGATCTTGTCACTAAGTTAGATCATTAGTCAACTTCAATATTCAATGCAAATGAGAAAAATGTTGACAAATGGGCGCTTACAAAATATTGAGCAAAATGATTCAATACGGACTTGATTGACTCTTAATGTGGTCTTTGTTAGATTTTTGATCTCACTTTGACATTTTGACATGGCCAATTTCACTTTAGGATCCTCGTTGATGAACTTGTTGAATTTGAAGCGTTGCTTAAATTGATCAAATCTAATGCTTTACTTTTGAGCCTTTGTGCTTAGCTTTGATATATATGTCTTACCATGATCTTGCTAGCTACTGTCAGCTTTGATATGTCGTTTGTGCAACATTAGAGATACTAGCTTGTTCTTTTGGGTAATCTCCAAAGCTTCTTGTAATTAAAAATTGAAAATACAAAATTGAAGCCACCCATTGCACTTCATGCATATTCCTCTTTATGCTTCTTTTGTTTCGCTTCTTCCTTTATTCTATATTTATTATCTCGGATGAGAGGAAAGCGTGATTCCTTGATGAATCCATTGTCAAAGGGGAGAAGATGTGTTAAATGAGAAGAGAAGATGTGTTAATAAGAAGATATTTCTTTATTGGGGAGAAGTTTATACAAAGGGAGAAACCAAAATTTAAAAATTGAGGATCATAGTGAGGGGAGTTCTTGAGTTGCATTCTTATTGTCTTATTGAATATTCGAACTTGAATTGCATTCTTTAATACTCACAATGATCATAGATCAATTGAACAATTGTTCTTTCATATGGACCTCATGTGAGAATTTTGACCCTTTTCTGGAAATCAAAGTTTTTATGCTTACTTTTGCCTTGTCTCACATGCCTATACTATTCGATGCCACTTGGTCATTTTCATTGCTTTTTCTTGCTTATGGACCAAGTTGTGCCTTTGTGCAAAACGCGAGTAAACTCGCTTTCAAACCTCTTACTTACATTTTCGGATAATTGCCAATGTGTTCATCAAGGGGAGATTATGGATTTCATAGGGATATGTTCCAGATCTTAGGATGATGTGACAATTGGCAATGGCGCTACGGTTTGTCGCTTCACGTGTTTTCGACAAAGTTACAAAGCTTATCGATAGGCGGTCCGACCGCTTCCTTGCACGGCGGTCCGACCGTCCCCAACTCGGTCGGACCGGCCATGGGGGCGGTCGAACTGCGAATGACCAAAGTGGTCAAAACGAGTGGGCCAAAAATAGGTGTTGTAGGCAGTGAGGGATCCCAATGCACTTGGTCTCATGATTTTTGGAGTCTCCAAGAAAAGTTCTATTGGTTTAAAGTTTCCAGAGGTTTCGATTTTCGGGGTTGAAATTCGGTTAAGTCCCATAGGGTCCGACCGCTCATTGGGAGCGGTCCGACCGCCAGGCGGTCCGACCGCCACCGGAGCGGTCGACCGGTTTAACTTGAACGTCGGCCAACTTCGTGGCGATGTTAATTGGTTAGGTCAAAGTCATTGGTTTCATGGCATATGATTTGCATGATGCATGTTTTGACTAACATGGGTCAAGTTGTGAAGAACTTGTTCCCGAATCGTGTTTGCTTGTCCGTGGTTGTGCAAAGTTGCTTGGTGGTCAACGACGGTCAACGGCGAGGAGGATCGGAGTAGACTTGAAGAGTTGAGGTCCAGAACGATCAACGATGCCGGGTGAGGTCAACGACTCAAGCGTGACACAAGATAGACAAGGGTGACCTATTGGCAAATCCATGACGCATGGTGAAGCGGTTTAGGTCAAAAGGTTAAAGACGGCGCTTATGCGAAGCGTGTGTGTGTGACCCGCTTGTTAGTGGGCCTTAACGGAGCCCAATGGAGTCAAACCCTAGAGTCTAGGCCTCCACTATAAATAGGGGAGGTGGTGGTCGCACCATCTAGCTCTTTTCTCTCGCCTTTTATGTTTCAAAACCCTAATTGTCTTTAGGGAGTTGAGGTGGAGGCTCTGGCTCTTGATGGTTTGTGGTGAATTTCGTGATCTTTGATTTTCCACGATCCATGATGGTGTGGATGTAATCCAAAGATCAATCACGAAATCAATCTATGCAAGGTTTGCTTGAGATAAGTATCTTTCGTTCTTGCTTTCAATTTGGTGATTTTAGGGCTTTCTTTGATCCGCGAGTTTGTGATTGATTCTTTCACGTGAATTAGCTTGTCGTGATATGTGTGAATCTATCTAGCATCATCTTGATCATCAATCTCTCACGAACAAGCATTAGGATCAAGTTTTCGTTTTGCCCGCTTTAGACCTTCGTTAATCAATTGTCAATTGCTCAAGATCGCCCAAGAATTATCATAATATTCGATTGAATAGGTCCTCAATAGCATATAGAAGGTGTGTGCAAAGTTTCATAAAGATTGAGTTGAGAATCAAAAGTTTCACCTAATTGCAACTTCGCCATCGGCCGATTTTATCGTTGCAGATCGGTTCGAGTCGGCCGGTCGATCATCATCATCACCGGCCAAACCGATTTTGAGCGGTCGACCGACCAAAGACAACGGGCCGATCCGCCGGCAATCGGTCCGATCGTTGGTTCCAACGGCCGACCGCTTTGTCCGTGAGTTTGCAATCTTAGTTGATTTTGTTATTTTGCTTAGGAGATTTAATTGGATTCAATACTAGTCTTCCGCTGTACTGGTATATTGATCTTCATAGCTTCATCATAGCTATTGGAGTGAAATTGTGTTGAATTCATTATTTGGGAAAAAAGTGAGCGTGCTCCTATTCACCCCCCTCTAGTCGCCTTTTCGATCCAACAAAACCACCTGGCTGAAACCGTAGCTCATTGGGGTTGAAACTGAGTGGTCGAACTGCGGTGGTCAGAAATTAGTGATCGAAACTATATGATCGAGACACAGTGGTTAGTTTGGATACATGTTCTCGATCTCGAGTACTGTTCAGTGCTTCGATCACCTGGTTGGAGCGGGTTTCGAGTACCCGGAAGGAATGAGTTTTTTAATACTATTCATAGCTTCGACCACTCGGTCGGAATGGGTTTCGAATACCTAGTCAAGGAAGTTCTCGAGTACGGTTCAAAGTTTTGACTACTAGGTCAGGATGGGTTTTGAATACTAGGTTGAGAAGGTATTCGAGTACTATTTATAGTTTTGAGTACTGCTCATTGTTTCTACTACTGTTTATTGCTTTGACTACTATTCATTGCTTCGACTACCGTTCATTGTTTCGACTAGTTGGTCGGAGGAGTTTCGACAAACTATTCGAAGGTGTTACGACCAATGATCGAATATGTTTCAACATTCTAGTTGGAAGGGGCTGCGACTAATTGACCGAAGGGGTTTCGAATAACTGGTCGAATAATTATCGTCTATTAGTTGGAGGAGTCTCGACTATAAGTCGAAGAAGTTTCGACTATTAGTCGAAAGGGGTTTTTCGACTAACTGGTCGCAGAACTTTTGACAAACTGTCACAGAAGTTTCGACAAGCTGGTCGAAGGAGTTTTCGACAATCTGGTCGGAAGGAGTTTTCGACTAACTGGTCAAAGAAGTTTTGACGATCTGGTCGAAGAAGTTTCGACGATCTGGTCGGAAGGAGTTTTCGACTAGCTGGTCGAGGGGGGTTTCGACTATCTGGTCAAAAAAGTTTCGACAACCTGATCGGGAGGAGTTTTTCGACTAACTGGTCGAAGGAGTTTCGACAAACTGATCAAAAGGAGTTTTCAACTATATGGTCGGAGGAAGTTTCGATTAACTAGTCGAGATGAGTTTTGACCATATGATTGGAGGGAGTTTCAACCATCCGGTAAAAAGGAGTCTCAACTATCTGGTCTAAGGGAGTTTCGACCACCAGGTCGGAAAGAGTTTCGACCATCCGGTCGGAGAGAGTTTCGACCATCCGGTCAAAAGGAGTTTCGATCGTCCGGTCAGAAGGAGTTTCGATCGTCCGGTCAGAAGGAGTTTCGACCATTCAGTCGGAAAGAGTTTCGACAAGTTGGTCGCAAATATAGGCCCGGCCACATTAATAGGCAGGGAGGAGTTCGACTATACCTGAGGTTGGAGGAGGTTCGGCCACCTTGGGGTGTTCAACTACAACTTGGGTCTGCAATGCATTCATTCATCTAGAGTGAAAAAGAGTCTCTAGTGGCCACTAGGAATGTACCGGTAGGATGCGGAAGAAGCGAGCTAGCTGGAGACGGCTGGGTGATGAAAGTCTACGACGGCTGATGTAGCTCCAAGTGGCGGTGATGGCCAATGGGGTTGATCGGACTGCCTAGCTACTCTAGTTAGAGGAGGAAGAATGAGGTCAGCAGCAGCTCCTTGGAGCACAGAGTGGAACCAAATGAGGGGAACCGCCTCTGGGGCTCGGGAACAAGAGCTAAGGTGACCAAGAAGAAGAGGGCTTCACTGATGGCGCCAAAGCTGCAGGGGATGTCGTGGAGGCACCGGCCGAAATGAGCACTCAAGCCTTACTTGGAGCTCGAGCTCTCCTGAAGGATGGAAGAATGGAAGAACTAGCTCTCGTAGTGTGGAACTGCAGCGGGAGGGCCCGGGGTTGCTATTTATAGGCGCGGGGAGGAGGAGGTCGACCAGGCATACGCTGCATCTGGCGCTGCGAAGTACCACGGGGTAGTTGACGATAGTGACGGAGTCGATAGCACAGTGTAGCGACATGACATGCTGAGCGATGGCGCTTATTGGCTGAGCGACGGTGGCTGCCAGCACGCACTCACCATGTCGCATCGGGGCGTTCAGACTCAGCAGGTGTCGACGCCAGTGGAGGAGAGGACGCACTGACCCGGGCCCACATAGAAGACCACGACCAGGGGCATAGTCTCAGCTGCACTGGTTTGGCTGGGTCACTGGTCGGAGGAACAGTGCATAGTGGATGCGTCTCAGGGTGGCATTGTGATGCACTTGGAGGAAAAGGGGCTGCCACGGCCAACAATCGGAGCTCGGTCTTGCCAGGTGCTCCAGACTCAATTGACGATGGGAGAAGATGTATGGTGGTCTAGGGTGGTGAAGAAAGTCAATAGGGAGGCTCGAGGTTGCTGTATATATAAGCAATGGGACGGAGATGCCCAAGGGTGACGATGAGCCCGGTCGAAGCCACAACATGGTCTTGGGCTGGCATGGACGAGGATTTGATGTGGTTTGGTGGCACAGTGGGGCGGAGCGACGACTTGAGTTACAGTGTGTAAAGGTCATGGTGACAGGAACAGTTGGCGGGTATGGGCACGCGACCGCATGTGTTGACGCTGGGCGAGGGAGAGGATGGCCGAAAGAGCTGCCCTGGTTGCACCGGGTTCGGTAGGCACTGGTCGGAGGAACAAGAAACAGGAGGTCAGACGTGGTGATGCCAGTGCACGGCATGGGCACTGGAGGGATGGGTGTCGAGCGCCAGTGAGAAGAGGATAGGGCTAGCTGCTGCAGGTGGGCCCAGGGCAGAAGAAGGGACGCAATGGCTGAGCCTGGGCCTTGACCTAGTCCGGTTGGAACATAGGTGCCTCAGTGTGATTCAAGCTGATTGGCCAGAGGAAATAGTAGAAGGGAGAGAGAATTTTAGGGTTGCTAAAATTCTGGTACTTGCTTTAGGAAATTCTCCCTTCGTGAAAGAAAATTTCTAATCTTTGCTAAAGGATTTTGATTGGGCTTTTGTTTATTCGGAGGATCAGGTTTTGACTACAATTTTGATTTTAGCATTTCTACTCCAAGCAATATTTGAAAGGCCCATGCCTTGAGTTTATTTTGCTTTCACAATTTATGATTTTTGAGTCCACGATTTTTGGTTTCTGTATTCTAGGGTTTAGGTACTTAGGGTTTCTATTGTACATTACTTGTGCTAACAAAAGAAAAGATCAAATAGCTCCCAAAGATGCAGGAGAAAATAAGATGGTACAGATAATCACACAAAAAATTTAAAAAATCTTGTATTTTTGCATTTAAACATTTTTGGGATCTTACACTTTGTGCACGAAAGATTAAAGAGGACTTTGGTGCCCTTCAACCAAACTAGTATTTTTCTCATAAATACACAATGAGTTCTCTCTCACATTATCATTCACCATGCAAATATCAATCAAAACTTTACCAAATGACATTTATTTGACAAAGGTATAATAGGAAGAAAGGCTCAAATTGTGATCTTAGCTGTTCGTCCTCCCAGCCAGCCAGCCAGCCACTCCTAGAGAGAGAGAGAGAGAGAGAGAGAGAGAATGTTGTATTTTTACTATTATAAAAAGATGTCATCTACCCCTTTTTAGTTGGTGGGATCTTTTGTTGATAAATATGTATATTATCTGTGTTTATGGTTTATGATAAGATTCTACGTGGCTTGTTGATTGGAGGCAAATTATGTATGAAACTTTCATTTGTATGAATAATTAACTTATGTATATTGGTTTTTAAGTTTATAACTTATATTATATTTTATTTAAAATCTATTGCGGGAAAATCGGCTAGTACTTACTAACAGGACAACACGAATTCTGGCCTAGGACATAGAGCGGCCTAGTTGCGGCCCATTTGTTCTATAGTAAAATGGAAACCAAATAGGATTCGATAACAAGTGCTTTGCATTTCCAATCAGAAATGAAGAGGTGAATAGTGTTTTGTGTGTTTTTGTTCTTATTACTACTACAAAAAAAAATTGCTATAACATCTGCTAAAGTATATATATACCTATAGCGTCCATCTACGATGCTTAGCTACGGTACTCTACATTTCCTACTGCACTTACTACGTTTCCTCTTTGTATTTTGGAAAGCACAGTAGATGTGTAGGCAACATATATATGACCATATGTGTAATCTCACAGGACATGAGACGAATTCGAATTCGAGGACTATAGCAGTTAGCACTACTAGTCTACTAGGAGGGAATGCCACATTTCTCCAGAAATGAACACCCGTTCACCGTGACCATACTCCCAACGTGCGGGGAGAGCTAGGCGTCGGGCAGTTCGGGTAATGTGTCTAGATCAAAAGTTCATAAAAAAAAAATATGTTAAAAAATCACTAAAAATACTAATTCGGCTAAAAACAGCTAGTCAGATTCGGGACTTGGGTCTTGATCAGCTCCGTCTCTGTAAATATGTATACCTTAAAATAAAAAATTTATAGAATATTCTACTAATAGTATATATTAGTTATATAAATCAAATTTAATCATTGATTAGTTAAGAGTCTCGTGCTTCAACCGGTTTTTCCGAAGGTAAACTTCAACAGTCAAATAACACAAATAATCTGGTCATACTTCAACGCAAGGCATAATCCATTAATTCCAAATTTCTGATTGGAACTTTATCCATGAGATCAAATCACAGTTACCAAATTTTGTTCAGTTTTTTTCTGCAACGAACGCTCCGCCAAAATGGCTAATAACAACCCCAAGATAACATCACACGTACCCGCCGTTGACCCGGATGACCTGTCCGTTGACCCACTCGGCGGCGTCGGTGCAGAGGAACCCGACCACCGGCGCGATGTCTTCGGGCTCGCCGAGGCGCTCCATCGGGTTGGTCTCGGCGCACCACCTGACCCTCTCCTCGCTCTTCCCGGCGAAGAACATGTCCGTCGCCGTGGGCCCCGGCGCGACGCAGTTGGCCGTGACGCGCGTGCCCTTGAGCTCCTTGGCCATCGTCCGCACCATCGCCTCCACCGCCGCCTTCGACGCCGTGTATGCCGAGTACCCCGTCGGGACTGACCCCACCACGGACGACGTGATGGCGACGATGCGGCCCCCGCCGCCACGGGGCAGGCGGTTGGCCGCCTCCCGGAGGCACAGGAACGCGCCGCGCGTGTTCACGGCGAACGCGCGGTCGAAGTCCTCGGTGGTGGTGTCCGCCAGGGAGGGGTACTTGTCGTCGAGAACGGCGGCGTTGGCCACCATGATGTGCGCCCCGGCGCCGAAGGCGGAATCGGCGGCGTCGAAGAGCGACCGGACGCCCTCCTCGTCAACCACGTCGGCCTTGACGGCCACGGCGCGGGGCAGCTCCGCCGCGAGCGCGTCGGCCTCAGCGGCGCTGGACGCGTAGCCGAGGACGAGGCTCGCGCCGAGGGAGGAGAGGTGGGCCGCGATGGAGCGCCCAATGCCGCGCGACGCGCCGGTCACGATGGCCACGCGGCCGGCGAGGGGTACCGCCGCTGGTTGCGTCGAGGCGGCGGTGTGAGCGGCTTCCATTTCGCTCTGGGTTTCTTTGCGCTCCGCGCGTGCGCGTCGGGTGTTATCTACGGGGTGATGTTACCTCTCGCGTGTGGCGCGCGCGCGCTCCACGTCTCTCATCAGTTGTCCGGCGCTTTGCGTCCATGGATCTTGGAGCCGGGGCCACGAATGGAATTTTTTTTTTTGAAATAAAATTATTTTAAAAGAAAATAACAAAAGTAAATAGTCAAAAAAACCCAAAGTAAATAGTCAAAAAGAATTACAAAACTTGGACACTGTCACCTTTTGAAATGTTAAAATTGTTATGTCGTCATTCCAAATAGTGACAGTAGCCTAAAATAGTGTAGAGATAATCATGTCACCACTTGGACCGGCGATATGGTCCTATCGCTATTTGTAACAACCTATTTTCAAGGATTTTTGAAAAATTTTAAAATAAAAATAATTATTTGATTTTCGTTGAGTTGTTAAAACTTAACTTGAAATTTTAGAAATTAAAATCAATTTAAATGACTATACCAAACTTTAATTAATTCAAAACTTGATTTATTTGGGTTTTCTGGTATTTAAAGTCAAAAAGTTTATTTTAAGTCTTTTCTTATATTTTTCTGGTTTTTTAAAAAAGGGTTTTTCTTTTTTTTGAAAATTAAAAATAATTTATTTGCAAACTTATTTACCATTGTTAAGTTGAAAATATTTTATTTAAGCCCATCATATCTATGGGAATTACTATGAATTTTTTTCATAATTGTGGGGGCTTTAAAACTATGTCTAAAAAATTGCAACACTCTCAGCCTTTTGAAACCCTCTCGGTTTCGATCGCTCTCTCATTTTCGACCCGCCCTCTCATTTTCGACCGCCCACTCATTTGTGACCGCCCTCTCGTTTTCGACCACCCTCTCGATTTCGACTAGACCCTCCCACCAGGTCTCCCTCTCTCTCTCTCTCTCTTCTCTGCCCAGCGGGTCCTGCCTGTCAACCTCCTCTTCGTCTGGTCACCGTCTTCATCGCCGCGCCCATACTGCCAGCGCTCGTGTGCATCACCGCCGCAACGAAAGTCGTCACCCCCGGTGCCATTCCCTCCCTCGTTTTCCTCAGTAACGTGCGCATTTAATTGTCTATCTTTCGTCGCACCCACCCCCTCTGTTCTTTCTCATCCCCACCTGCTCCCATCTCGTCCCCGTCATGTCGCTAAGTCTCGTATCGTCTGGAGCTCCGCCCATGCCATGAAGCTTCTCTGTTACTCCTTCATCCTCTATAAATGGAGCACCATAACCCCCCCCCTCTTGCCTTCCTCTCAACTCTCTCCCTCTCTTTCCCTCTCTCGCTCTCGTTTCGTCGTGCTCTGAGTTTCGCCGCCGTCAGCTAGAGCTTGCGCCTCTGCCTCTAGCGCCGCCGTTGAAGCCCCTCTGTCGTTGTGGTTGTCTCTGTTGGATTCGCAAGGGCACGTCCAACCCCATGCGCACCTCCTCGCCGCCGCTCTTCCTCTTACCGCCGGTCACTCCATCGAGCCTCACCGCTGAAACCATGCGACTTGGGTTTATCTCACTTCCCTCTCACCGTTGCTACCTTCCAACCAGATAGTCGAAACCTCCTTCTGACCACCTGTAGTCGAAACATCTGACCACCTGTAGTCCAAACATCCTTCCGACCAGTCAAAACATCCTTCCGAGAGCCCATTCTCCTTCATCTAAGCTCCAAATAGAATAAATATTATTTTTTTAATTTATCTAAACTCAGTGTCCTTCATTTGGTTCTAGTTTGGTAAAAAAAATTGGATTTTATTTATTTATTCGGCTCTTTTCACATGTGTAGATTCTGGCGTTTCCGAAGAATTTCTGGACCCAACGACCGAAGCGTCTCAACTCTTCAACGAAGGCAAGTTGTAGACCTTTGATCATTTCATACCCATTTTATAAAAAGTATATTGTTTTATATAAGCATGCATTGCTATTTTATATTAATTGTTTCCAAGAATAGTTAAATACCTACTTGACAGTTTGACTCCTTGAATAATTGTGAATAATACGTTGACATGTACCCTTGGGCACCATAGGTTGGATAATCTTAGTTGGACATTATTGTAATACCAACATGTGTGCGTAATATGCTTAGTCATGTTTTAGCTACTCGATGGTCTCTCGATCACATGATTCAATGATGATAAATTTGACTTAATAAAATATGGAATTGTGGCACGGCCACTGATATTAAAAGTTGTTGTGCCATGGCAAAGATTGTCGTTTGGTCGGGATTGAACCATAAATGATTTATACTCAGGCAAGTGATCATGCAGTAAAGGGGATAATTTTGGGATGTGGTTGTCTCGCCTGAGTAGTCACTAAGGACTTAACTTTGTGCGTCATTGATCTGGGTCTCACCGTACAACCACAAGTCTATTTATGGAGTAGACCTGGCCAACTAATTAGCAATGTTTTATTTTGGTTCTATTTGGGTTGATAAGTGACACAAGAGGGGGCCGGTGTGGCTAATCCTTAGCGAGCAGAACCGAGGCAAAACAGAGCTTTGTAAAGGTCTTGTGATAATCACTTAGTCACACGCCTTCGGAAGAGTGAAATTCCTGACAGTATAAGATGATTATATCTTGTGGGTCAAGTTGTACAACCTCTGTAAGGTGTTAAAAACTATAAGAATAGCCGTGTCCCCGGTTGTGGACAATGCCTAGTGATTTCACACGGGAGGTAGATTTTCATATAAAAAAATATTGGAATTGTTTGGTTGGGAAGTGAACAGGGTGTTCACTAGTCGTTTCAAAGAAACTTGTTTACTTATGTATTAATCTTTTAAACTGTTCTTTGCAATCTACTTACTGTGTTTAGTGTCAATACTGCTTTCTGTAAAATAGCCATAAAGCTATCCTTATTCAATCCTTGCATGAATACTACTTCCATACTTTTTCCTACGACTTGCTGAGTACTTTATGTACTCACGGATATACGTCATTTGTTGATCAATCGCTGAAGAAGAACCAGGGAGCACTGAGTTCTACGAGGAAGATTTCTTCGAAGACTTTACAAACTAGGTCGCGTCCTCCACACAATTACCTGTGGGCATGTCGGATGGCTACCACGAGATGTTTTGGTTTCTGCTGCAAGATTATCTTTTGTTGTTAAGCCATGTGTGGCAACCTCTGTAAGACTTGACCATAAGGTCCTTTTGCTACTAAGTAATATCAATTTATCTACTTCATTAGCTGCTTTATTGTATGGATATGATAACATCGATGTTGCAACTGTGTGAGCTAGCTACTTATCTGGAACTAGTTCAGAATACATAGAGGACTCGGGTCCAACGACCCAAGGTCCTAACACTATTCCAATTGGCTACAGGATCAATGTCTCCATTTTAACTAGCGATAGGAATCCCCCGGTTAAAATTTTTAATATTAAAATTTAGGATAATCGTCATTTCAAACGGCGACAAGATCCTACAAATCCCTAAAATTTTTAATATTAAAATTTAGAAAAATCGTCATTTCAAATGGCGATTGGGATCCAGCAAATCCCTGTCGCCATTCCAAATGGCGGCACAATCTACCTTATAAAAGACCCTAAAATTCTAGCATAACTCACTTTTATTCAGAAAAAAAGAGAAAGATGGGAGGGAGCGAGAGGAGTAGAGAGGAGTAAAGGGGAGAAGAGAAACTAGCAAAACGCTTCATGTCCGGTCGTCCATCTTTCATATAATTTTTTAATCGAATGGATTACATAGTTTTAGATGTACAATTACATAGTGTAGTCTGCTATATATAATCCTTTTAGATGGGTAGTTTAGTTTTAGATATGTGGTTAATCGTGAAAATCTTATTGATAGTGTAGTACGTCAAATATGTCAAACGACACCAATTTCAAAATTTACTATGGTCGATGGACTACTCTAGACGGTCTCAAAGTGATTGATTTATATTATTTCAAATCGGCGATCGAGACCCTAACAAGACCATAGCAACGTACATGGGGCGCTGTGATGTGGTGATTGTTCCACATATTCAATTTGGATCATGTTGTGTATGATATAAGATTGAGTTACCTTTCTAAGTAAGCACCATAAGGCACATATTAGGAGTTAGTACAGCTCAAAAGAATAAGGCCATGATAGTCATATGTACACAAGGAGAGGGAGGAACGGTGTGATTTTGTTCTTCTGACCCAGGCATATGCCAAGCCACTCCTGCATCGACGACTGAACAAGAAGGGGGTGGTGATGCCGAAGAAGAAGTAGGAGACTCTAGCCACAGCGCGGCGCACATAATGGCTGAATGACCGGGAGTTGCTGATGCTATCGATGAAGACCGTGTGGAAGGAACTCCTTCAGTCAGGCAACCTAGTGGGATTGCTGACGAGAGTGAGGAGATAGAAGCCTTAGTCCAAAGGGTGAATCTCGAAGACCAAGACTAAGAATATGAAGGATCTGATGACGAGGATGTTGTGGAACAGCGGGTGGTTTTATTCAAGTAGAACACATACCAGTTCGACGAACTAGTCGTTAACGAAGGCTCCCATGTGTCGTGAGAGTACGACCAGAGCGAGGTCAGGCAAGGAGCCATCTGCAAATGCAAGGAATCTGTGTAGGAGGCAGTCAAATTCTGGTCCTTATCGGTGCGACGTACATTCACAGTCGTCAAGTCTAATCCAAGATGCTACGATATGAAGTGCAACATAGAGGGATGCCCTTGGCGAGTGCATACATTTCAGCCTAAGTGGGACACCTACTAGAGATGCTCCATAGTGGTCCCTCACACATGTGTCATCGTTGAGTCAGTGTAGTCCCACAAGAGCATGTCATCAAGCTTCATCGTGAACATAATGTATGGTGAGATTATGAATAATCTAGATTTTTTAGCCACAATCTATCATTTGGGCGATTGAGGCAAGGTTAAAGTACACAATCAGCTATGCCAAGGAGTGGAGGGCAAAACAGAAGGTATTGGAATCAAGGTTCGGTACGTTCGAGGACTCCTACCACATCCTGCCCGGCCAACTCTGGGTCATACAAGACAGGAATCCCAGTACTCATGTCACCATTGAAGATTCCACGCATCTGAAGTGGGCAATAAGAGGGTATTGAAGCGAGTATTTTTCGCATTTGGTCCATGCATCAATGTATTCTGGCACTATCGTTCAATCTTGTGCGTGAATGGCACATTCCTGAGTGGAAAGTACAAGGGCCAAATACTGACTGCAATAGCGACGGACGGGAACAATCAGATTCTTCCCATGGCATTCGCATTCATTGAAAGATTGAACATGGACAGCTGGTTGTAGTTCTTAAGGAATTTGAGGATTTCTGTTGTACAGGTCCATCCTAACATATGTGTCATACATGATCAGCATGCAGGCCAACTGAGTGCAATAACTCAGCTACAATAAGGAGAAAATGAACCACTTCCATGGGTGGATCTACAGAGCAGGTGGTGCATGAGGCACTTAGGTACAAACTTCTACAACTAGTTCCACAACAAGGACTTGATAAACTTGATCAAGTGACTGTGCAACTAGAACCAGCAGCGAAATTTTAACGTACTCTTGAAGATTCTAGATGAGCGGACCCAGATGCACATAAGGGAGGCAGCGAAAAAGACCGCTACAAGCGCTGACTAGGTCCTCGAAGCATTATCACAGTTACCCACAGGCGGTCCTAGTGTGACGAGGAAGACGGGACACAGGTGAAATACTTCTCAGACTGGATTGAGCATGAGCCTAAGGAGAAGTGGTCGCTACTACATGATAGAGGTAGTGCTCGATATGGTGTCATAACAACCAATCTAACTGAGGTGTACAATTGGATCATGCGCGACACTAGGTGCTTCCCTTTGGTTGATATTGTGGAAGCAATTCTCCATGGTACCACATTATTTTATTGACAAAAACAACAACGCGTCGCTCTCCATGGAAAATGATAAAGTATTGTACTCTGTCATGATCACCAAGTACATTGAGGAGTAGAGCAAGAAGGGTGAGATGCACCGGGAATTCAAGATGGGTATAAGGGAGCTTCTCTTCGAAATACTGTGCAGGGATAAAAGACACTACGGGATGAAGTACAAGAGGATCACCCACGAGTGCATGCTATGCCACGCTAGTTGGATATGCACTTGCAACAAGCCTCTTTCTTCTGCATAGGCCCTGCTCATATGTCATGGCTGCATGTTCGACAATGGCGCGGTATCCCAGCCAGTACCTCTATGATTATTTCAACAAAGAAGAGGTGATGCAAACCTGGAGTGCAGAATTGTATGGTTACGGTGTGGTTGGCCATTTCAATGGTCATCCAACCTGGAAGCCACTTATCTGGGTCGCGGACATTGATAGGCTGAAGGAAAAGGTTGGCCGACGACAGGTACAACGTATCAGGAATAGCATGGACGAAGCAGAAACCGAACGTCGTACGAAGAAGTGCTCTATTTGTAGGGAGTCTGAGCACACCTTCAAGAAATTCCCTGCGAGAAATGCACAAAATGAGGGAGACATCGGCAGTCCGGACGGTGCCGCGGGGACCTCATCTGACCGCCCCACTCGAGGCGGTCGACTTGGCAGACATTGAGGTCGTGACCATGGAAAAGGTTTGTCTTGTTGAAATATGTGGTGCTCAATGCGTTGTAATATCATTTTGATTTGTCGGAAAACTAGGTGATGATGTTGTGTTGAATGTTTTATAATATCATTATGATTTGTCAACAAAATATGTCCAGATATGGTGCTGAATGCTTTGTAATATCATTGTGATTTATCGACAAAATATGTGATGACGTGGTGCTGAATGATTTGTAATATCATTGTGATTTGACGACAAAATATGTGAGGATGTTGTGTTGAATGTTCTGTAATATCATTTTGATTTGTCGACAAAATATGTGATGACATTGTGCTGGATGTTTTATAATATTATTGTGATTTATCCACAATATATGTGGTCAGAAATAGACAGTCAAAAAATAACAGGTAGATGTTTCTGTCACCAATTGAAATGACGACAGAGTCCTGTTGCCAATTAGAATGGCGATAGAGCAATGTCGCCGATCGAAGTGACGACAGGACCTCTATGCACTGTTCCAGTCTATTTGAATGGTGACAGGACTGCCATTTCAAATGGTGAAAGAATAATTTCATCATTTCAAATAGCGATAGTAGTTTTGTAAAAAAAAATCGACTATTTGCTTTTGTAATTTTTTTAAAAAATAATCTACAAATGGAAAGGGTGTACAAGTCTCATGAACCGGTGCAACCACCTGTGTTGGCCACACTTCAATCCGGACAATTTTGTCTGCTTTTCGATTTGGAACCATTCTAAAATGGTATTAGTATCACAAGAAACTGAAATAGTCAAGGTTAGATTAGCTTTGGATTACTCATCCTATATGTTACTATTCTAGTACAACTCTTGTCTTAAGATGAGTACGAGCTGAGCTCACGCGCCAGGCTACAGCATCAAACTAACTGCAACTGTTCGATTGAGCACGCGACTCCCATCCAACCGTTGGGCATATATGAGTATTTGGCATATTTTGGTAGCTTTAGCAAAACTAATCCTCGGTCCAACCGAAATTGAAAAAATAGCATCGCAGTAGATTAAGTAGGCACATGTGCAAAATATTTGTACCACGGCAGGAGCCACCAAGCGCGATAAGAGTGAGATGGCAGCACAGTAGCAAACCTACCGTTGTCTGAAAGTAAGGTAGGTTCACAATGGCACGTACCTGTAGCTGTTTGAGAGCGCGACAGGTACCTTCAGTGGTTCTACAGTGCGATAGGTACTTTGAGCGGTCTAGGAGCGCGACATCAACCTACCGCAATACCGGTGCGCTGCATTTGCCACGCGGTGGCTGCCGCGATGCTATTTTTACAATTTTGATTGAGGTTATTTTTTCTAAAATGAATTAGCCAAATCACCCAAAAACTCCTTTCTGCAGACAGGCAAAGCTCGAACCCGTCCAATCACATGGGTGACCACTAACCCGATTGCCATCCCCATCGAGCTCAGATCAGGCTTTGGGATGAGTAGGGCCAAATCCGGTCTGGGTCGAACTTGGGTTCGGTGGGGTCTGGTTTGAGCCACACTAAGCTGGACTTGGCTAAGCTAAATGACATGAAGTAATTCTAGTTTCTTTTGAAGATGGAGGTACGCATGTTTGAACTGGAATAATTGGGGGGTCTTCTTAAAGTTATTCAAGAAGTAATTATGTCAAGATGGAAGTAAGCATGTTGATGGCTTTTAGTGCATAGTCCGAAGTCTGAACTGCATATCTCATCCAATGGCTATACTGTTAATTCATATCATTAAATTTAAGGGTAGTTGGTCCTTGGATGCGCCTACATGCTCAGGGACGATCCCCTCGTGGTGATGATAGAGCATAGCATGCTACAACTTGGGTAACTTCATCACGAGAGAGGAGTTTGATAATTGCAGAACAATCATCTGCATCTTTGAAACTTTATTGGTGTAATACCAAATAAGCTGGTCAGTGGACACTGGACATTCATGTTCAGTCTTCAGACCAGCTGTGTGTAGAGCACATGCACACACGGTGGACAGAATTTCGCTCTCTATACTGTCAAGGCACAACACAGCAGTAGCTTGCTCCTGCACCTCAATAATTTACAGTCGCTTTGATAGCGTCCAGGACCTGCGACAGATTTGGATCAGAGCTGCGTACCAAAGCATAGAGAGATCAATGATCAGGCCGTTCGTTACCTTGTTCTTTGTGGGCACGTAAAATGGTTCATAAACAAGAGGAAAAGGGGTGTCGAGGCCGCAGACTCTTGCGACGGGCGCTTCTAACTGGAACAAATCAGTTGAGCAATGTGATTACATGAGTTTCAAGATGGTAATGGAACCAAGAATTGCTCTTATGTGTTCCATTGTTGTACTATTAAAAAGTTGGAAGATTTTCTACCCTCTGGAAGCAGCGCTCGGTGATGGATGCAGCGATTTCAGCACCAAACCCTCCAGTGATTGGAGCCTCATGACTAACCTGTGATAGTATTTTTGTACAGAAATTATAGTGATGATGGAATAAAAACGAGCTCAAAGAGCTAACTTACAAGAAGTTTTCCAGTCTTGCTGACTGAGGCCTCTATTGTTTCCTTGTCCCATGGAATCAGTGTTTTTAGATCTATCAACTCACAAGAAACTCCATCCTGGAATATACTAGTGTCAGCTGTAGTCTATGAAAAACTGGGGAGATAAGGAAGAGATGGAGATCAACCATTATGGAGACAATCAAGAAGCAACATGACAAACACACAAGACACAAATATCATTTGCAATTACCTGTCATTAAATGGTATGGATAAGGCCTTATCACTATGCCGGGATGGTCGGCTGTGGTCACAATCAAGGTTCTATATTGATCTGAATTAATACTTAACATGAAATGCAATCTGTCTTCCTAGATGAATATGCACATTTTGAAATTTCAGATTTCTTTCAGTGCTTTACCCACAGTATGCGTGTTCGTATATAATCAAGTAGTTCCAAACATTTCCTGACGTCATTGACTAAGGGCAAACTAAAGCAGAATATTCAGATTTGTGTAGACTTCACCAAGGGTATAATAAGGTAGGTTTTGCCATAAATTCCAGCTTGGAAGCATAAACTGAATTTTATGTTTATGAACTTACGTAAACAACTGACCTTTGCAGCATCTTTGCATGCTTGTTCCAGTACTGCAAGTTGAGCTCCCCATCCAATAAGTGTTATATCACCTCCTTTGCGAATCACCTAAAGTATATAAGTTCCATAAATAGTTTGGTTTCGTCATTTACAAAACAGTAATGGGATAGAGATATGCTCACTTCTGCCTGAGATAAGGGCAGCATATAATCCTCCTCAGGAACTTCTTCAACAGCCAAACGGTACAACCACTAGAAAAAGCGGAAAGCTGTTTGTAAGTGACTTGAGTATTCTATCAATTACCATTTCAGTATTGTACAGCAGCGATTCTCATGCAATTATCCTAGCACTTGGATACTTTAAGTCTTAGTCAGATGAGGAACTTCGTTCAATTTTTTGCTCTACCTTTGGTTCGAAAAAGACAACTGGATTTGGGTCTCGAATGCTAGCCAACAACAGTCCCTTCGCCTCACGTGGACTTCGAGGTATGACAACCTGAAACGTTTATTCTTATTAGGCAGGAAAATAACAGCAGAAATTCACATATACACCTATAAGGTAGAATATTCTGAAACAGCAATTTTAAATTTCTTTTAAGAGTATTATTCTGAACATTTTAGCTGCAACATGCATATCTTGCTGGTACAGTTGTAGAAATGTTCAGTAGAGTACCAAGCAGGTGTATATTCTGGAAAATGTTAGCTTGATATTTTACTGGAAAAGGATCACAGTGCATGAAGAGAGTACACAAGAGGCACAAACTTAACCTTCAGGCCAGGAACATGGCAGAAGAAAGCCTCTGGTGACTGTGAATGGTAGTGACCACCATGTCCAACAGCACCATAAGGAGATCGAATTGTTAAACCTAGAAAAGACGGAATTATGATGAAAACTTCAGCATCAAATATAGGATAATCCATTTGAAATGTTGGGAAAAAGAATTACCTCCACAGTTAAATTCATTCCCACTTCGATATCTAAATTTAGCTGCTTCGTTGACAATCTGCATC
The DNA here is from genome assembly GCA_036346395.1 of Hsuehochloa calcarea. Classification (NCBI taxonomy): domain Eukaryota; kingdom Viridiplantae; phylum Streptophyta; class Magnoliopsida; order Poales; family Poaceae; genus Hsuehochloa; species Hsuehochloa calcarea. The sequence continues at coordinate 5,635,513 of CM070606.1, forward strand.
ACAAGTTGTATGAATAGATTGGCACAAAACATTGATAAAGTCAATATAAATTCAGTCAACTTGGAAACAATGCAGATTGAGACTGAACAGGCTCAAGTAAACAAATGGTCAAGAACTAAAATGGTTTTACAATTGAATGCAACGATACCAATCCAAAGGGATAAAGCATTGCAAAAGCTTGCTGTAGAAGGATTTCACTGACAAAGAGAAGGTTCAGTAATCACTTGCAACAAAAGAAATAAGGTATTTCCTGCAACTAAGATAATATAATGTGGTCCAGCATAACAAGTATTTAAAAGTGCCCTCTGCTACCCATAAGGGCACAAAGAACCCTAGTAGGTAAGACAATTCTGAATGAAATCAGAGACATGCCTGATCAAAAGCTGGAAAGATATAATCTGCAAACTGGATTTCTGCAATAGCTCTATTACCCTGCAAGTTGAAGAAATGCAAAAAAAAACTAAGTTACCCTGCAATAGCTCTATTACCCTGCAATAGGCTTATTTTGTATGGTAACATTTTTATTCTTTTATATCTTAATGCCAAGATGGTAGAAGTGAATAGTGATTCACTAAGTTACATGTCTTCTTAAATCTTAACTGATGAGTTAGAAAAGTACTAAAGAGTTACTTAACTGATGCAAAGAGTGCAAGGTTTACATTTCGTATAGTATAAATATCAAATCGAATGTAATGATGTATGACAAATCACATATAATAGGTTAGCTCAAGTCTGACAACTGCAGCACCAAACTAGCAATGCAAGGCAAGTTCCACAAAAAAGAGTAGGAATAAAAGATGATCACCAATTACACCCCCAGTCTCCCATTCAAAGGAATAACTAGGTTGTACAACTTCATATGCCATAGTTACTATTAAGACGTTGGTTTTAAAACTGTGGAACTTCTACAGATATTATCATGAATTATCTAGTATTGAGCAAATTAAGAAAGCTGGAAACCAAAATTACATAAAACAAGTCAATGTTGTATGTGACTCACCATTGCTGCTAGGCCAATAGCAAATCCAGCAATACCCTGTTGAGAAGAACTGGTCAGGAAAATGAAGGTGGATCAATGAAATAACTAAGAATTAGATGAAGTCCCTATTATTTAAGCCAATTGAAGTTCAGTCAAATGGGATCAAATGTATATTCATAGTCAAGCATAGCAGAGTGTAACAATTTTTCATATATTATGTCATAAGCTTCATCAAGTAGGGCAAGTAAAGGTGCACCTGTTCACATAGTGGTGTATTGAATACTCTATTTCTGCCATATCGATCAGCAAGCCCTGTTGTGCATCGAAACACCCCACCAAAACTCACATCCTCTCCAAAGACGTAAGAACTGTCAAAATGAAAATTATCTTCAGTTTTAAACTGTATGTATAACCAACTCAAATGGATCGGGATATGGGAATTTTCAGATTTGTTATTGCCATATTATCTTTTTTTTTAAAAAACGATCCATGTTATCTTGGTATCTCCTAGAGTCACTTACAAAACAATATGATACAAGAAATCTGACACTCCGTTATACATTTCTTTAGACTCAAAAGTAAAAACAAGTACAAAGCCTTGCCAAAATGCCCATGCTGTCACTTTAAATTAAATTATTAACTGTCTGACCAGACACTTATCCCCAATTGAGGGACCAACAAGCCATATACAGTACATAAATATTATTCATTCCCGGAGCAATATAGTTGAATACAACAAGCATGTACCAATATGTATTCTACTGGGAACACGTATAACAATATGATATCTGAATGTCTTACCATAATATGAGTTGATACAAGTAAACACGCCACAGTAAAGGGAAATGTTATGAGCAATAGGACAAGGAAAATGCCATAAGAATTAAGCACAATGAATTAGTACTTTCTCGACAATTCTAAGCAATCCTAATTCCCTTGCAAGACAAATAATCAAAATCACAGTAGCCTTGTCCTGCAAACATGCAATCCAATGTACAATTCTGGTGTACAGATTACTACTCGTCAAGTACAGTGTGTGGTAACGATCCACTGCATGCTTCGACAACTTAGCATCCCTACCAAACCCCCCACAATGGTTTCACCCAGGGAAATAGCAAAGCTGAGAGAACATAGGAAATCATGCAAGAACCGGTGGCTGCTCACCGCGGATCGGTGTCGAGGGCGATGTGGAGCGCCTGGTTGATGGCCGTGAACAGGTTCACCGCCTTCCCCCCTCCTCCCTCCTTCCTATCCACGGCCCCTGCCGCAGCACCGTCGGAGAAGCCTCTTGTCCTTCCAATCCCCATCGCCCTCCTCCTCCCCACCTCCCTCAAAGCCTTCATGGCCATCAAAGATTCAGAAACAAACTGAGAATTAGTCTCCTAGGAATCAGAAGTGGAGCAATTCTTGGAGCAGCTGCTTCTTGGACCTGCAACTGCTAGTGACGTGTAGGGATAAGCACACTCTGATTAGGTGTTGCTTCTTTTCCAGGAAGTGGGGAGGGTCCGAGACCCGTTAGCAGGAGATTGCTGTCTAGTCTTTACTCTTTAGTCTATTGTTGCGTATCGGATCGGGTTAACGGGTCAACCTTATGAACCATGTAAAGTCGTTTTTTTCCCACTCTCTAATTTCAATTGGTCCTTGGAAGTCTTGGAGTGCCATTGGATTATTGGAGTGTTCCAGCAGCTCACGTTGTTGCATTTTTATTGTGTGAATCATCCACGTTTCTGTCGTGGACCATGGCACGACTATGCACTTGCAGCCTCGTACATAGGGACCCGGACCCTATAGCATATCGGATGAACAGTATTTTTAAAGCAGTATAAAACACATTTGTCTGTAGTACCCTAGAGTACCGTAGTAACCGTAAAAAAACACTATAGCAATTGATCTAGCACTTTAGTTTTCGATCGGACGGTGGAGGTCACTCCTAATGTTGTATTTATGTATATCCTGCAGATAATCTCAATCCTGTAGATAGACGTATTCTAATTCTCTCCGGGTATATGCAAGATAGAAGTTAGAACTTGCGAGCACAGTGCGCCGTGGTTTCGTGCCATGAGATCGTATCTTTCTACTATTTCGATTAGCCTCAATTGACTGCACAAGGTGACATGAGCAGAGTCGGATTCAAGCCCAGAGCAACATAGGCTTCAGCCTTAGACCTAAAACATAAAGTCCATGAAGAAATTGTCCAAAAAATACAGAAGACAGCGGGCTCAACCAAGGAGCTAGACAGTCCCAGTAAGTCATTCTATCGTTCTTTATCTCGCCTGTACAATTCAGCTAGTTACATGAACACTACTTGAATTATAGGAAGTATTGTATTACAATTCAGATGCATCAACTGAACCAGCAAGAATCTACAAAAGAAGGGGGGGAATCAACATACTTGACTTTTCACCATTTTTCATAACCAAATTCCCTCTCTTGAGAAAGAAAAAAACCATTTTACCCTCACGAGAAAGTGCCAGAAAATAAGTCCAAATTAGGAGAGATATTTCCTCCATGCACTCCGAAGAACCAGTGGCTCTCAGCTTTTTCTACCTCTCCTACACTCCAAGCACACTCCCACCTTCCAAACTAGAATACAAAAAGCAACAAGAAAGATCATACAAACACTCACTCTTGGTAGCTTCCAAGCTCAACGACTCAACTTCCCAGGATCACACACAGGCACTCGCGAGCATTGATCGATGGCCGCCAAGGTGGCGGCGCCCCTCGCTTTCCGCCGCGACGTCCGGGGCCCGCTCGGTCAGCCGCCGGGCGGCGGCAGGAGCGGGCTGCCGGGCGCGCTGGCCGGGCTGTGCTGGGGCAATGGCTCCGGCAGGCTCGTGGCGCCGACGTCGTCGTGGCCGGCGCGGGCCCGCAGGAGGAACAGGTCCGGCGGGCGCAGCGCGGCCAAGGACGACGAGCTCGCGGAGGAGGAGGAGGTGGAGGCGGTGATGATCGTCGACGGGGAGGACGACGAGGAGTTCGGCGGCGATGATCTGTCCGGGTTCAGGGGGCTGGTTCTTGATCTCTCTTACAGGTAACCTTGATTTGTTTGGATGATACAAATACAAACTGATCATTTTTTTTTTTCTCTTACAGGTAACCTTGACTTGTATTGTGATGATATAGACTGATCACGTATTACTGCTTGTTACTGGAGTAAAGTAGAAGTTGAAGAACCATAGACATATATACTCTCTCGATCTAATCTTGTTTGTCAGTAGTAAAAATGTCCTTAACAAGATGTCTAGTTTGCAGCATGAAGCTAATTAATTACAGTTAGTGATAGAAAATGAATTTGCTATGAGCAAAAGACTACCAATTTGTACAGAATGAGTAATATAGAGTGTAATCGCTTACTTTCAGTATGATATTTCGTATTTTAAATAGCACCCGTGTTCTCAAAGTTTGAAGTAGTGTGCATTTTTTATCTCGAAATGCTCTGAAACTACCCAGGCCTGTGAACGTTGTCTGCTGGAAGCGCGCGATTTGTCTGGAATTCATGGAGAAGGTTAGCTTCCCTGCTTTCAAGCAACGCTTTTATTACTATTCCAAACTCATAATTTTGGCCTTGTGCTAATCAAATTCTATGACCATTTATATCACAACACATTGTTAATGTGATGATCGTTTTAGTTATGCAGGCCGATGTATTGGAGTACTATGATCAGACAATCTCTTCGCCTAGTGGATCCTTCTACATCCCTGCAGTTCTGAGGGTATGTGTGTGTGATATATTAGCTTGTCACTTAAACTTGTTGGCATTGTCAACTCAATGTGCTGCTGCTGCAGCTGCTCTCATCTTTTTCTTGTTCTTCAGGTTCCACAGCTGCTGCAGGTTGTGAAGAGAAGAAGAGTTAAGCAATGCCTTAGCCGTAAAAACATACTTTACAGGGATGGATTCATTTGCCAGTAAGTATTGCATTGTTGCTAAACTTTTATTTTCCCTTGTGTAAGTAAGGTTAAACTAGACATTCATACTACTATTTCCCTTGGCATCTTGCTCCATGGGTTTCTGAATTCTGAGTTTTGACTGGCATGTATGGTACTAGCCTTCGAATTTAGAAAAGATTCGAGGAACAAATAAAGGTTCAGAACAACATATTGATAGATGTATTGTTGCTGATTTAACAGGCTGAGGTTAACTTCTTTTTTCTGTCGATCGGAAATTAACTGATTGCATTATCTGTAGGTATTGCTCTTCTGGTGACAATCTTACAATTGATCATGTCATCCCGATTTCGCGTGGTGGCAAATGGGAGTGGGAAAATTTGGTATGAATGCTCACTGTTTCTACCCTCTTGTTGTGTGTTATTATCATTCTTAAAATTGACGAACAATTGGTCACATAAACGAAGAATTTTCTGGAGGAAAAAAAAACTGCTTGTAGGGTACTAATAGTTGTAGAGTCTTATTAGGTTTTTTTGCCCATCTCTGAATTGCGCAGGTAACTGCATGCTCAGGATGCAACTCCAGGAAGGGTCAGAAGACAGTGGAGCAAGCAAACATGAAGCTAATCAAGATCCCCAAGGTCTGTAATGTTCTTTTCTCTTCTTGATTACGTTAAGATTGTGAATTGCAGTTATTCACTGTCAACAAGGATGAACAATAGTTCTTACTGAATTGCAGTTATCCAGTGTCAACAAGGATGAACAATAGTTCTTACTGAATTGCACTGCAGGCGCCGAAGGAGTACGACATTCTCGCGGTACCCTTGACGAAATCTGCATTCAGGACGCTCAGGAGGAGCCAAGGCCTGCCTGAAGAATGGCTGCAGTACCTTGCCAGGCCATCTCCATGATCAAGAGCTCCAGAGTCGAGACCTTAGTAACCATCTCTTCTCAATGTATATTACTAGGCTCTTCGGCAAAGATTCATCTCTATGCATCACAAATTATGTACATGCCATTGATTCTCAATAATAAAACAAGATACTGACTTTAATACGTATGTCCCATTTTGGTTATATATTGAGTCCCTCACAGATTTATAGGAGCACTATGAACTTACAAAGAGCTAATTTTCGACGTATCACACCATTAACACATCCTTACAGCAGAAACCAACCTAAGAAGTGAACGAAGTTTCCAGCATTCACATGAGTAGACGTTGCATATGTACATAAGCAAACACTACAAGAAAAATTCGTAAAACATGTAGTTCACTTGTGCCCCTTGTAAAGAAACTTGGCTAGCTGCAAATCATGACAGGTGAGGCACAAATAGAAGCATGTTCCATCGCACCTCCTCTCAACAAACATTGGATCACAACAATAACAAGAGAGACGATTGCGGGAGAATTATTCACAATTTTCTCAGAAACCAGGCAAGTAAACTGCTAAATTGAATTCCCAGGTTCAAACACTCCTGACATATTTCCATGTTCCAACACCAACCAACAAACTAAAAAGGCTACACCTGCCGAAAAGACAGAAAGAGGAGCAGAAAATAAAAAGGAAAGAGTTGCTCAAACACCTGATCCATCATTGCAATTTGCAAAACCCACTTGATAACCTATACCTCTGAATACCAGATACGCCCGAATACAATCCGCACATCTCACTAAACCCAATCAACTAGCTAAACATCTAGCTACTATGAAACAGACTCCTAACTACAAGCGATGGGGAAATAATTCAGAGAAACAAAGAAAACTAATGTGATCTTCAATTGCCTCAAATTGCCACCTTCCACAACCTATAAGTTTTCCACCTTACACCAACCTCAATGGCTGAACTAATGAGAAAAAAATCAATAGCCATTTCCACCGGGCCAGCTTTTCAGTTAGATTGAACATCTTTTGGGGCAACACCATTTACAGAAATTGCCAACAGACCGTTTTCTTTCACATCATTTTGTTGTCCTGCTTTGTCATGAGACTCTTTGTTCAAGACATCAATCTGGACCACGATAAGTTTATCTGATCTAGGCTTCCCGTTGAGCATGTCCTTCTCAGTGTCAATGTCATTAAGCAGCTTTGCATCCATGACCTACAGGACCAATCAATAGTACCAGCTGAATAAGTAATCATGGAAGTCATATAACAAATCAGAGCTTTCCAACTGAGAATTATGAAACAAACTAGTAGACATGATCTAAATTAAATTCACATAAAACACAAAAAGACAGGCTGCCCGAATAAAAGCAATGCAAAGTTTTCTCTTGCATATTACAGGTAAGAAAGCAAAACAAACTCTCAGCTGCTTGCTCATGTACTCATAACAAAAAACAGCAGCATTATTTATGTTAAATAGCACATTCAGGCATATATAGCTACAACAAATGTATAACCACACAAGACTACCAGTTTGCAAGTTTAGAACAACACAATGGACAATCAATTAAAGCAAGATACATTGTTCCATACCTTCTTCAGTGACTGCTGCTTCTTTGCTTTCCTTTCTTGCATCATCTTCTCACGATTATCATAAAAGCCAAAGTCATCCAGTATGGATGTTTTGCAGACATGGTCCTTGAAGATCTTAAGCACTTGAAGGCCTTGCTCAAGCTTCACCTGTGGCCACCACAAAAGTTGCATAACCTCATTGAGCACTTCATTCCAATAATCCACATGCAAATCAAGAATGCATTTTACTGCAAGGTAGCGTGATAGAATATGGTATGCATACACCATTTCTCATGACGGAGTACCAATGTGCTCTACCATTAGAGGCCCTAGGAATGAAGGACTGTGGTAAAAAAAATGACCGGCTATCATTCTAACCTCCTGAGTATCTCTGCTGTTCGTCACTGGTTTGTTCTCATTGTTCTCAAGAATGATGTGCTTCAGCAAGTTGTTTGGAACATCCTTCACAATGTGCCACTTGACAGGGAAACAGCCAGTCCACTTGTCCTGTTGCCAGTGCTCCACTGTCTTGCTAAAATCAACACGACCCACCATCTCAGCAAGACCAACAAACTGACCACTTCCGTTCACCTGGAAAATGGGAAGATGTTGCCATCATAAAAATGGGGGGGGGGGGGGCATTCAACAAAGGTGTATCGTAATTTATAAGGAAATGTAACAGAATTAATAAAACTTACAGAGAAAAGAAGGAACACAGAAGAATCACTTGATTTTTCTTTAGACTCCTGATAAGTAGCATCCAGCTTCTTATTACCATTGGTGGTGCTAGCCCATACATTGTACTTGATGCTCTTGTGAACATCATCCTCACTGTATGATTTAATAATAAAGAATTTAGCATCTGAGTACGTTTCCACAAAGTCAGCCCTGTTATACTGATCCTTCATGGCAGCAGGTGAGCCATTGCTAGCCAGAAGCTCCTGCCCTTTCACAGGTGCTGCAGCGGTAGCTCCAACTCCCTGTTGGTTTTTGAAAGGAACACTTCTTGGCCCTCTTTTCAGCTCATTCAAACCATCCAGGTTTTCATTGCCATAAACATGAGATCCATTACCTCTTCCTCTGGGCTTGTACTTTCCATCTGACAGTGCATTCCATCCATCATATAATCCAGAGCCATACATGTGTGATCCATACCAAAGGCCAGGCTCGTATAAATTCCCATTGTACCAATACATTCCACTAGCTGAGTAAATTGATGGTGGTCCCATTGGTGAAGTTGGTGTGTGCAGACCCTACAAGAGATACTCTCGTGGTTAGAAAGACGCAAAAATATAGTAAGTCTCTGGGGTTGCTTGATGACAAGAGACGCAAGCACTACTGTACCCAGTCAGATTATGTCATAACTCATAACGCCATGTCACCCCATGATATGAAGCTAATTAACAAACCCATAGCAATCATTCACCGTAAAAAAATGAAAAGGCTTTGTAGCAAACAACAGTGATGCCCATGGGTAAGATGAACCAAAATAGTGCTAGACAAGTAGCCAGAATGTACTGAGCAATCATCTGAACAAAACATCAGTACATGACACAACAAGAACATAAGCCTCGATTAACTGAATTAAATAGTGCTAGACAAGTAGCCAGAATGTACTAAACACCAAGGACAGTAAAGCTCACCATGAGATGAGGATATGGTCTCGTGTTCTGATTCCTGGACTGTCCCTTACTTTTAGAATTGGAAGCAGTCGGAGTACAATTGCTGCTGGGAAGTTTTTGCTGCCTCTCAGAGAAGATCTGGCTACCATAATATGGATAAGTTGACCGGTTCGTTTGTTTCTGGTAGCTACCGTAACACCCACTAGGTCGGCCATATGAGCCATTGGAACCTGGCCTATTCTGGCTTGCCTTCAGGGGCAAATTCGACTTTTCTGACCTTTCACACTGTCGACACCATTAGTGGAGACATCCCTTTCAGCGATGGAGCCTGATTTTCAGTTTTATCATTGTACGAAGGCTTGCCAGTGGTATTATGTTGCTTGTTGTATGTTGATGGGTACTGGTAATGCTGAGATTCATACATCTGAGCATCATGCCCTGAAGTTGAATAACCATATGGAGAATAGCCATAGTACATGTCACCATAAGCACTCTGAATCAACAATGAATATAACATTATTCTCTATCCTATACAGTCGAAACATATGGAACATTCTTATCACAACACCCTGAACAATGTATCAAACTAAGAAGGTAAAAATCTACTATGGAGGTGAAGCACAGGAAGAAAAACTCACAGGAGTCAGTGTGCCAGCACCATCATGGCACAAGTATGTGGAGTACTCCCCCCAGCCTCCATAGGCTACAGATTGACACAAAAACAAAACGTCTGAAACTCTATAACAATGTGTTCTACATAGCATTCCACTACAAATTCAAGCATGGAACAGTAAAAAAAAACTGAGCAGTTCATCACCTCCATAGCCGTAAGTCGGGCAAACGCTATTGCACATGGTAGCGTCCTTGTAATCCTGCATCTGTGGAGTTCCCCGGCACTCCATCACCGGCTTTTGGTTCACAACAGCTGCCGCATCGCGGTTTGCCGGAGCCTCCAACAATTGAAAGAACAACGGCAAAGTTGAACATCTCATCAAATTGACCACCCTAAATTCCAGTCCACATACGATTCGAGGATCACATGGTTATATGCGGGTCTCACCTCCTGCTTCGTCCCAGGGACATCGCCGGCCTTGCCCGTCGAGTCCAGGGCCAGCTCCTGCAGCAAACCCGTAGCCTCTGGAGCAAGAAAGGTCAAGGCAAACCAATCCCCAACACTTCGAGTGATTCCAACAAACGGACACGTACGAACCACATAACCAAAAGATCAAGAACTCCCAACATCCGAACACCCCCAAATTTGCCAAAGAAAAATATAAGCATCCGAACTCGGACATCACGGAAAGAAGCACACGGAAACACACAACCCTAAGGATCAAACGCTCGAACCACGTCATCATACCGCGAAAAAGCACAGGAAAAGCTCAAAAGATTCGAACCTTCCACGCGCAAACCCCTCCAGACCCCCCGAAGCACCAAGAAACGGAGCCGAACCGAGGTCAGAAACCAAACCAAGAACCGCGAGATCTGCGCACGTTTCAAGAACCCACCAAAGAAGGGCCAAGGAAAAAAAACCAGCGGGGAAAGGGAGAAATCCGAGCAGGGTTTAAGGATACGGTCGTCGGCGGCGGCGGTCATGGAGGCGGCGCTGGGGTTTGGGGGCAAGAAGCCAAGGAGAGGTGAGGGAAAAAGAGGGGGAAGGGAACCGAGCGCTGCGGGTTAAATAATTAGCGGGCGTATCTGGTTGTCCCCATCATTAATCATTTCCAGCCTTGGGGTTTTCTTGTTGGGTTTCTATTTGTTTTTTTTTTCTTTCTAGGTTAGTGATGCAGTGGGTTTTAGTATAAATAAATAAATTGTAATACAGTCAGAATTAATCCCGGATTTTTTTTATGGTCGAGTTAGACTTAGAAATTGAGGCTTAGTGGATAAATGATAATTTGATATACAACTTGATTGCCCTTTGCTAGTCGAGCTCGAGCAACGCATTATTCATGATTCAAGAATAGTGGAGGTTTTTTTTTTGTCATAGCACGTTTTTAAATTAAATAACAAAAATACCTCCTCACGAATGAAAAAACAAAAACGGCATTCTTATCGTGCGAAAATACCACTACAGGGGGGTCTGCCGTGCACTCGATGGGTGGTAGGACACATGGTGGCGTGTCATTCGGTATCAGGCGGTCTGCCGTACACCTAGATCCCTACTGCGGATTGAGCTAGCTGTAGATCTCTTGTAGCGATATTCGGTTGCAGTTGGCCTCGCGTTGACTAGTCAACTCACTTAGCCTCGAAGCATCTATTTTATCCATCCCAAGAGAAAAATAGGAGCACAGCAAAGATGACCTCCACTGAACCATCGATGACTTCCACGGAACCATCAGGTCCTTAAAAAAAGAATACACTAGAATTTTCCTCTCTTTAGAGGCATTCTATTCTCGTCAAAAAGATAGATTTCATCTCAACGCCAAAACCAATATTTATGAAACACAATTAATCCATTAAATAATATTTTATTAACTCCCAATATCCGTCCTAGAAATTCTGAGTCCTCCACGGCGCAGAACCACCGGGTCCTCAAAAAAGAAGACGCTAGAATTACCCCCTCTCTCTCTCTATTGACTTCCGAGACATTCCGTTCTTGCTAAGAGAAAAGAGAAAAGAAAAAAGAAAAAGAAAAATTACAGTGCAGTACTTGACTTCTTCCTATATTGGAGAAAGGATAATATGGTAGAATTTAACCAAGGCATAAATATTTACCTCGCATCATGGAGACAGGTAGAGAGCATAAATGCATAATTGTCACATGGGGGAAAAGGAAGCAATTTTATGAGCCAGCTTGGAACCATAGCGAGAGGGTAGGGGGGAAAGCAAAATGGTAAAAACCATCAAGAAATACAAGTACTACAACTTTTGTCCCCAAAATAAAGCATGGAGAAATCAATTTGTTTGCCTCACAGCACGGGGAAGAGGAAGAGGAAGAGGAAGAGGAAGGAGATAAGAGCTGTCCATGTAGAGATCCGATTGGGCTTATAGTTTAATTGGTTGAAACATACCGCTTATAACTGTGATTTTGTAGGTTGCAGTGTATTTTTTGGGGAGTGGCCTCCTTCAAAAGGCTGAAACTTCTTGGCATAAGTTAACGAGAATGAAGAGGGTGTTAATGAGATAAAGTTATCATGAGATAAGTTAGCAAATACACATTTAAAAATTATATACAATTCAAATTGATACATAAATTACGAAAAATAAAGTTAAAATAAAAAAACACACACTAAATATGGTATCTTAATAATAGATAGCGCGTTTTAAAAGCCTAAAAATATACACAAGTAGCAATCTTAAGAATAAAATTAACTAAATTTATAATGTAAATAATAGCAGATATACTAATAGTACAAATAATACACGAGTAGAGCCAGTGCTCCGGCCTCCTCTCGCCCTCATAGATCCACCACTGCTGGCACATTCGTTAAGAGTGCCACCGAAAGGTGACTGAAACACCTGAAACGGGGACTACCCGAGCAAATGATAGAGGCAAGAACACTTTCCGGCTAAGTCCCACTAGATCTTCTTGGAAATGGGAAGATCTAGGATAGGCGACCAACCTCCTGGAAAGAGCGATTTGCATAGACCGGGCGAGTAGGGACGCTGCTTCGTCAGGCCTTGATAGGTGGTGGTATCACACCCTTCTCAAAGGAACCGTACGCGAGACAGACACGCTCATACGGGTGTGTTGTGCACAGCTGGGTGCATTTCTTTCTCCCTGGTTAATTGAATGATGGGAGAGTACTGTATGTTTCTTTCTCATGGCGAAGGTGTGCAGTTAAAGCTTTGGAGTTCATGCGGGTGGCATTTGAGAGAAGTATCTCGCCTGAAAAAATGTAGCATTTCAGCTAGAGATTTTGTTCATGTATTGTGTCAATTTTCTGTGTTAAGTTTGTAGGAAAATAATAGATTCTATTTTCATGAATCTTGTCGATTGGACATGCCACTAAATTTCCTTTACCTGGGGTAACGAAATGTTGATGCTTCAAGTTCTTATGTGACATCAAAACACAGAAGAAGCCATACAGCAATTAAAAACACAGTATGGTAGAATATCCATTAAAATCAAGCGAGCAATCCTGATTCCTGAAGAAGAAAAACCCAACTAGAGCCTTATTTTTCAGATTTGCAAGAAGGCAAACTCAACTGATAAACTAAGAAAAGAAGCGGGCATCACAGATTAAAGCAAAACTTCATAATGAAAGTGTAGAATGAGATTGGGGGAATCACCACACTCAGAGATGAGGGGTGCCTTTCATATATATAGCCATGTACAGGTTACAGGGGTACAATAGTAATAATCCTAATACCCGCCCGCAGTCGTAGCGGTAGGATCACGGACGCACAGACTGGTCCGGAAATCAGTAAACAACTGTACAGGGAGACCCTTGGTCATGATGTCTGCGAACTGGTGTGTCGAGGGAACATGGAGCACTCGAACCTGTCCCAATGCAACCTTCTCGCGGACGAAGTGGATGTCAATCTCGATATGCTTCGTGCGACGATGATGGACTGGATTGGCCGTCATGTAGACGGCACTGATGTTGTCGCAGTAAACGACCGTCGCGACGGAGACCGAGATGTGCAGTTCCTGGAGAAGCTGTCGCAGCCAACAGCACTCGGCGACGACATGAGCCACAGCACGATACTCTGCTTCAGCGCTGGAGCGGGAGACCGTGGTCTGGCGCTTGGACGACCAGGAAACCAGGTTGTCGCCGAGGAAGACGCAGAAGCCGGATGTGGAGCGGCGCGTGTCGGGGCAGCCTGCCCAGTCGGCATCGGAGTAGGCGATGATCTGGTTGACGGTGCCGACGCCGAGATGAAGACCAGCGGAAAGGGAACCCTTGACGTACCGTAAGATGCGCTTGATGAGCGCGAGGTGCGGCTCGCGGGGATCATGCATGAACAAGCACACTTGTTGGACGGCATAGGCCAGATCGGGCCGTGTCAGGGTGAGGTACTGAAGTGCACCAGCGAGGCTCCGGTACTCAGCAGGGTCAGCCACGGGATCACCGTCGGTGGCCGACAGCTTCGTCCGAGCATCGGCCGGCGTCGCAGTCGGGTGGCACTCGGACATGCCAGCACGCTGAAGGAGGTCGACGGCGTACTGACGCTGTGACAAAAACAGACCGTCACTGTCACGCATCACAGAGATCCCGAGGAAGTGGTGCAGGTCGCCGAGGTCCGTCATGGCGAACTCCGAGTGGAGGCGCGCGATGATGTGCTGAAGTAGTGCCGGTGACGATGCCGTGAGGATTATGTCGTCGACGTACAGAAGCAGGTAGGCGACGCTATCTCCATCTTTGTAAACAAAGAGAGATGCATCGGACTTGGTCGCAGTGAAGCCGAGTCGACAGATGTACGAGGCGGCACTGGTTCCACGCCGGGAGCTGCTGAGCCCGTCTGATGACTTGCAGAAGACATACATAGTCAGGGTTGGCGGAGTCGATGAAGCCCGACGGCTGCTGGCAGTAGACGATTTCCTCCAGGTGGCCGTGGAGGAAGGCGTTCTTCACATCAAGTTGGTGAACCGGCCAAGCACGTGAGGCGGCGATGCTGAGGACGGTGCGTATCGTCGCCGGTTTGACAACCGGGCTGAAAGTCTCGTCGTAGTCGACGCCGGCCTGCTGGGAGAAGCCTCGTACGACCCAGCGAGCCTTGTGCCGTGCCAGGGAGCCGTCGGAGTGGAACTTGTGCTTGTCGACCACTTGCCGTGACGATGTTAGTACCGGACGGTCGAGGGACGAGGCGCCAGTGCCGTTGTCCATGAGAGTTTTGTACTCCTCGCCATCGCAAAGACGCCAACCGGGTCGGCCAGGTAGCGCTGCGATAGTTCGCCGGATCGGCGATCTTTATCGTGGCGGAGAGGTTGAGGCGGTGGGCGGGACGTGAACGCCGGCCCGAGATCGCGTCGTGAAGCGCGAAAAGGTGAGTGGCGCCGGGCGCCACGGGTGTCGAGGGCACGAGGCGTGGCCGCCGCCCGTAGACGATGGGACGCCCGCCGCAGGCCGTGCAATGGCCGGGCGCCGGCCGGGCGAGAGACCGATGGGCGCCCACCCTCGGCGGTCTGCGGCGATCGGGCGCCGCCGGTCGGCGAGACGGTGCGAGGCAGCGTATATGACCGCCGGTCCGGAGGTCCAATGCTCAACCGCCCGGGGAAGGAGCAAGCGAGGCGTCTGTGATGGTCGCTCAATGCCAAGGGGCGGAGCTTCGTCGTTGAAGACGATCCTGCATCAAAAATCCGATGGCAACGACGGCACGAGGCCGCCGAGGTGCCGAGGCGAACGGGAACACAAACTCATCGAAGACAACATGCCGTGAGATAATGATACGACGGCTGGACATGTCCAAGCAACGATACCCCTTGTGGGAGGAGGGGTACCCAAGGAACACGCATGGAGTCGAACGAGGAGAGAGCTTGTGAGGTGTCGTGGCACTAAGGTTCGGATAACAGAGGCAGCCGAACACGCGAGGATGAATAATCCGGAGCTTCGATGCGTAAGCCGGTAGGGGATCTTGTGATGCATGATGAGGATCGCGCCGGTTAAGCACATAAGTGGCGGCGAAATAGGGCTTCAGCCCAATAAGGCGGAGGCATATATGCGTGGATCAGCAGGGTGCGAATCGTGTTGTTGATGGTACGAAGCATGCGCTCAGCTTTGCCATTTTGTGGCGAGGTGTACGGACACGAACAACGCAAGGTAATGCCGCGACTAGTAAGGAAGGTAGTGGTGGCATTGTTGACGAATTCGGTGCCGTTGTCTGCTTGGAAGCATTTGGGCAGAATGCCGAACTGTGTGTGAGCAAATGCGACGAAATCAACAATATGACGCTGCACATCAGATTTATGGCGTAAAGGAAACGACCAGCAAAAATGAGAATAATCATCAAGCAACACAAGATAATATTTATAGCCTGAAGCGCTAAGAATCGGAGATGTCCAAACATCACAGTGAAGTAAAGCAAAAGGGGTAGTGGTGACAGACGTGGAACTACTAAAAGGGAGCCGCGTGTGCTTGCCAAGCTGACAGGCATGACACAAGGACCGCGGACTCTTATTACACGCTATGACCGACTTGTTCTGAAGAGTGGCGAGGGCGGAAGGACCAGGGTGACCGAGGCGATGATGCCACAAGGTGGATGAAGTGGCGAGGCTGCAACTGTGGGGCGTGGATGAAGGAATGGTGTAGAGGTCCCCGCTGCTATTGCAGCGAAAGATCACGCGCCCCGTCTGCTGATCCTTGACAGAAAAACCCAAAGCGTCAAACTCAATGGAACAATAGTTGTCGCGAGTAAACTGACGAACAGAAAGCAAATTGCGCACTAGGGCGGGAGCAATAAGGACATTGCTGAGGGCAAAAGTGGTGTCGGCGACTGGAAGGGTGGAGGTGCCACGACAGGATATGGGTATGGTGCTGCCATTGCCTACAGTAATGAAAGAGTTGGAGTGGGGTAGGCGTGAGAGCAGTATACCATCCGATGAAGACATGTGGGCAGTAGCGCCGGTGTCGAGGACCCAGTTGTTGGCGCCCTGAAGTGCCATTTGGTTCAGGGCGGTGACGAGTCCGGCCTGATCCCACCCGCCGGCGCCTTGCTTACGCGGTGGTGCAGCGACAGCGGGCGGCGCGCGCCAAATCGAGTGGCGCAAAGGCGGTGTCGCTGCGGGTGCGCGCCAGATGCGGGCCGTGGAGCACGCCACGATAGCTGCGGCGCGCTCTGCGGGTCGCCATCGCTGCTGCGGGCGCGCCGCGAGTGAAGCACATCCGAGGACCGGCGGCGGGGTGGCGCCGCGGTGCCGCCCGCCGCTCGTAGTTGCGCCGGCCGCCTTTCTTGCGATGTCGGTTGCCTGTCGTGACCGCCGCCGCCGCCTTGGCCGTGGCTGCCACCGGCGCCCTGGCCGTGGCCGGCGGCGTGGCATACCGCCCCGCAAGGAGAGGAGCCGGCGTGGAGCGCAGTCGCGGTGGCGACCTTGCCTTCGTTGGCGAGGCCGAGTTCCTTCAGGACCAGCTTCTCGCGTGCGGTGGCGAAGTTGGGTAGCGGATCGGAGTCGGCGATGTTGTCGGCGGTGCTGGAGAAGCGAGGGTTGAGACCGCGCAACAGGTTGAGGACGAGCTGCGAGTCAAGGACGGCGTGGCCAACGTCGCGCAGCGCGTCGGCGGTGGCCTTCATCTTCTGGCAGTACTCGTCGATGGAGAGGTCGCCCTGGGCCATGGAGTGGAATTCGTGGCCGAGGAAGACGGCGCGTGAAGCCTTGTTCGCCTGAAAGAGAGCTTCGATGGCGACCCAAAGCTGACGGGTAGTCTGGTCAGGCGCGAGGGCGAGGCCGAGGACGTCGTCCGCGACGGAGCCGAGGAGCCAGCTGTGGACGCAGGAGTCGGCGATCGCCCACTGAGCATCCTGTGGGCGTGCCGCGACGGAGCCATCGACATGTGAGCGAAGCCCGAACTTGCCGCACAGGGAGAAGAAGAACGGGGACCAGCGGTTGAAGTTGGGACGCTTCAACTCAAGGGTCACCAGGACGTGCGACTTGACGGCGATCGTCGCGTAGGGAGCGACGAAGATGGGTGGCGCGGCATTAGATCCGGTGGAGGCCACGGTGTCGTTGGAGACCGAGGAGTCCGTCGCCATGGGGTCGGAGGTGAGGCCGGCCGGGAGGTGATGCGAAGGAGGAGGGTGGCGGGGTTGGTTGCGGCGGAGGAGGAGGCGCCCGGTGGTGGGAGGGTGGGGGGGCGGTGGTTGGGGGGTTGTTGGGTTTGTTGACCGGGTGTTGGGGGTTGTTGGGAGTTTGTTGGGGAGGAGCCGGAGGCGAGGGTGGGAGGCGACAATGGGGTGGCCGCGGAGGAGGGTCTGCCCAGGAGAGGCGCCAGGAGGGCCACGGAGAGGAATTGGCGCCGGAGCCGGAGGTGACCGTAGGGAGGGAGCAAATGGGAGGGGGTGTCGGTGTGGGGAGAGGGAGCAATGGGGTGGGGGTGTCGGTGTGGGGAAAAGGGGAGGGTGGGCTAGGGTTTGGTGGCCCAGGTGCTCGATACCATGTAGAATGAGATTGGGGGAATCACCACACTCGGAGATGAGGGTGCCTTTCATATATATAGCCATGTACAGGTTACAGGGGTACAATAGTAATAATCCTAATAGAAAGGTATCGCAAAACTCCTTACAACTCAGTCTCCAGACCCAAATCTGCAAGCTAGTTGACATGGAGTGGACCAAACGAGCTTCCTTGGGGGACGATGCATCGATGAAAACTTTGTCTATGCCATCAACTCCTACACTGCGCCACAAGCGTAAAACTCCCACTGTGGTTCTCAAATTAGACTTCAGAAAAGCCATCGATTCGGTCAAATGGACCAGCTTCCTTCTAATCCTGACTGCCCGAGTTTTGACCAAACTTGGTGCAACTGGATTAGGCAAATCTTCCCAACAGACCGTACAGCTATTCTTCTAACGGATTTATTAATTTTTAGTTGCTTGAAATTTTATTATCCATCAGTCACCTACAGTTACACAGTACTAAGTCTAAAATTATAGTACTAAGTGATGTGCATTTTTAATATAGTTCTACTGTAACTTTTAGTTCTATTTATTTTTTGTATTTTTTTAATTTTTGTATTTACAGGGTTCACATAGATTTACTTTTTTCTAGTTTAGAATTTTTTTGCATTTGTAGAGTTCACCTGCATTTACTTTTATCTAGTTTATAGTTTTTTTTTATCAACACAGAAACCTGTGGTATTCATTGGATCAAAATTCTAGACTAAAAAAAGTAACTGGTGGATTAACAGTCACCTAAATCACCTTCTCCTAAATGGTGTCCCTGGGAAATGGTTCCAATGTAAACACCGTCATCAAGGCTACCCTCTCCCCCCTTACCTCTTTATTGTAGTCTCCGACGTGCTTCAACAACTCGTTTGCCAAGAATTTGCCAATGATAACTTCCTTCATCCTCATGTCAAAATGCCCCTACACCATCCTCCAATACGCCGATGGCACTCTCATTCTCGTTCACGCCGACGCGACTGCCATCCACCACCTCAAAAACATCCTTGATAGCTTCGCTAGAGCCACTAACCTAACCTTCAACTATCACAAGTCAACTTTCGTCCCCTGAACGTTCATTCACCAAGACGACCAATTGCGCCTCGCCTTCATCCTTGGTTGTGATATCTGCTCCTTCCCTCAAACCTAGTTAGGATTGCCTCTCAGCCTCTTGTCTCCCTCAGAGTGCCGACATATACCTCGTGGGGTGGTGCTCACCTCCTCACCTCGGGGGGGGGGGGGATCTCACTCTAACCTCCTCAACCCTAAACAACCTTTCTTTCTATTACATGTCTTCCATCCTACTTCCCAATGGAGTCATAGCCACCATCGACCGTCGCTGACAAGCTTTCATGTGGACGGGAGAAGACACTTGCAATGGATCTCAATGCCTTATAGCTTGGGACAAAGTTTGCCTACACAAGGAACAGGAAGCCTTGACATGAAAGACCCCCACATTCACAATAACTGTATTCTAATGAAATTTGCACACAAAGTTCTCCAAGAGGATCCCTTGCCCTGGAAGAATTGGATTCTCAACCAAACTCAAGCTGACCTGGGTGACCCGGAGATCGTTGATTCCTACCTCGGGAAGATAATCTACGATGAGCTACAAAACTATCGTGCTCTCACTAGGGGTGCAAGTGGGGCGGGCCAATTCACTAAGCTGCTAGCCCGCCCCGCAAAATCAGCCCACTAAAATCGGCCCACCAACCGATAGCAGAGCAAATTCCGCCCAGCCCGCATTGCACGCTGGGTCGTCTGCGCTGCGCTAACTCGCTCCTTCTCACCCCGAACAGCTGGACGCTTGAACCCTAGCCGCATGCGATCCTCGCCCCTAGCTCAGTCGAGGATTCGATCCATCGTCAGGGCGGCGCCCTCCTCCTCCTTCGCCTCCTCCTCTGCCTCCTCCACCTTCGCCCCATCGGTGCATTGTCGGGGCAGCCGCCCCCTTCGCCTTCGCCCTATCGGTCCATCATCGGGGCGGCCTCCTCCTCCGCCTTCACCCCCATCTTCGGCGCAGCCATCTCCTTCGCCATCGCCCCCATCTTCGGCGCAGCCATTTCCTCCCCCGTCGCCCCCATCTTCAGCACAACCATCTTCTCCAACATCGCCCCATCTTCGGTGCAACCATCTAGGTGCGTTTCTTGACTACTCCGGCCCTGTTCTTGGTTGATATATTAGGTCTATGTGTGTGTTAGCTTCTGCGGGCGAGTTCTTGATTCTGACATTTGAGGCTTTATTGAATGTTTTGATGTTTTGAGAAAGGGAGGAAGAAAAGAAATCCTTGAAATCTCTGAAGTCTACTAGTAGCTCCTGTTTTGCAGTGGTTCTGTGCGTACGTATCAGTACACAAGTATGTCTTTTCATGTAGTGTTATCGAGAAATGCTTTTGAGCTGGTATGGAGTAGGGAGGATAGCACCATTATTATAGTTTTGTTTCTGAAATGGGGTGTTTTGATTCATTATAAGTTGTACTTCATTTGTTATCGGATTAGTTTGGTTGCAAGTTTGACCTGTTGGCGACCATTGCAGTAGCCAGATTATCCTTGAAATGCAAACGAGCAATCGGCCGGGAATCATATTTGTCTTTTTGAGAGTTATCTTGTGATGAACTGTATCCTTGTGCTATTGTGCTTCAATGTCTATTGATTTACCCATTAAGCAAATTAATATGGCCTAATTACGTGCAAAAGTCCCGTTGAAGGTTGCTACTACATTGTCGGCAATCTTCCGTGAGATTTGCACGTTAGTTGGAGTCTTGCATTGACGAATTGATGGTTGTATTTGTCGGTTTGCAGCATGTGTTGCACTGGCACTGCATCATGCATTAACACTGGTTGATATTAAGCAATTTGGTATTTTCTTAGAATAATAATAATAAAACTAGTAATAGTAATCGATTTGTTTGTGTGGGTTCGTGTTTGATTTGTGCACTGTTTCTTTCTCATGATGATCGATGTAGCTGATGTGTTTTTGTCTCCAAGATTTTCACTAGTCTTTCTAATCGTGGGTGTAGATCATATCAGAGCGACCTCACATAAGAGTGTCTGATTTTTGCTTTTCTGCATGAAATCCTTTCAAAATTTTAGGCCCTCTCTCTCTCTCTCTCGCGCACGCGCTTTAATGTTTTCCTCCACCTATATGCATGATGTGTGTGTGTGGATATCATGGGGATATACTCCAGATCTTAGGATGATGTGACAATTGACAATGGCGTTAACGGTTTGTCGTTTCACGAGTTTTCAACAAAAGAAAGCAGTTCTGTCGAAAGCCGAGCCGTCCGACCGGCGAGGTGGCGGGCCCGATCGATTCATGGCGGTTTGACCAAACCCATAGGGGCGATCGGACCGACAAGTTATCAGAGGTGATATTTTGAGCTGGGCCAGAAATAGAGGGTGCAGGCAAGAGAGGGGAGTCTATTGCACTTGGTCTCATGATTTTTGGAGTGTCCAGTCAAAAGTTATTCGTGATATAAAATTCCAGTAGGGTCTGGGATTTCAGGGGCCAAATTTTGGCTAAGTCCCATCCGGCGGTCTAACCAGCCAACTAGTGACGGTCGATCCGTAGGGGTGAAGCGATCGAACCGACCACGGCTGGTCGACCGGTTATCACTGATCGTCGCCAGCCAGGCGGCGATGTTCGATTGTTAGGTCAAAGTCATGAGTTTCAGTGCATATGTGTTGCATGATGCATGTTTTGACTAACGTGGGTCAAGTTGTGAAGAACTTATTCCCGGATTCGATTTGCTTGTCTATTGTTATGCTGGTTGCTTGGTGGTCAATGACGGTCAACGGTGAGGATGATCGGGACTAGGCTTGGAGAGCTGAGGTCCAGAACGATCGACAATGCCGGGTGAGGTCAATGAACTCAAGTATGGTGTAGAATGGACAAAGAGGACCGAACGGACAGTTCGATGCGACTGGTTTGGTCAAGCGGCGCGGGAGTCGGTGCAAGTGCCATAGTGGTTTCGGTGGAAGTCGGATGGGAGAGACTTGCCGCCATGGCGAGAGCCGTTGATCAACCTACACGTGGCGGAGCAGGCGAAGTGCTTCGCGCAGATGGACTCGGTCTTCGGAGAAGGACCGAGAAGGGGTATTTTGGTAATCTTACCAAATACCACCTTGGTGACCTTTTGCCAACCCGCAGGGCAAGACGACGCAAAGAGAAGCGGTTTAGATCAAGAGGTGTTGAAGACGACGCTTTAAAATGCGTGCGTGTGTGACCCGTTTGTGTTGGGCCTTAACGGGAGCCCATTTAAGTTAATCTTCTAGAAGGTCTAAGCCTCCACTATAAATAGAGGAGGAAGGTGGCTGCACCCCCTTCAACCCTTTCACTATTGTTGAAACCCTAGTTTTGCTTAGGGAGAGGATTAGTGGAGGTGAGGGTTCTAGAGAGTTTTGATTTGATCTCGTGCTCTTGGATTGAGCTTTGTCCTCCATTTATGGAGTGGCTGTAAACCCAAACCCTATCAAATCAATCCAATGAAAGTTTGCTCAAAGATGTGTCTCTTTGCCTTCCTTCTCTCTATTTGGTGATTTTGAGTCTTTCTTTGATTCGTGAGTTTTTGATTGATTTCTTCACTTGATCTAGCTTGTTGTGACATGTGGGAACACATCTAAGATCATCTTGATCATCAATCACCCACGAGCAAGTTTTTGGATCTAGTTTTCGTTTTGACTCGGTTTTGAACCATCCTCCTCTCAAACGGAAAAAAGTCGTAACTTTTCCAAGGATCTTCATGATCTTCGATTGAAATAGGTTTCTAAAATCCTAGAGAAGGTGTGTTCCAAGTCTCATCAAATTTGGAGTTGTAGATCAAAAGTTACGTCTATTTGTAACTTCGTTTTTCGGGCTGTTTTTACTGTTCATCAGACTGGAGGTCAGACCGCCCAAGGTGACCGGTCCGACCGCCATTGACACAGAGGTCAGACCACCCAACACTTAGAATTTTAGCCCGTGTTGATTTTGGTTGTTCTGCTTCGGAGTTTAGATTGGATTCGATACTAGTCTTCCACTGTACTGGTATATTGATCTTTATAGCTTCCATAGCTATTAGAGTGAAATTTGTATCGAATCTGATCTTGGTTGAAAAAGTGAGCGTACTCCTATTCACCCCCCCCCCCCTCTAGTCGCCTTTTCGGTCCAACAGTATGCAAGCTAACGTCACTAGCTACTGGTTTTCTAGCCAGCAATGCCAGGATATCATGAGCTAGTTGCTAGTGATCCTAACACAAGCCTAACTCTTGAGAGCTCATCTTCGATCTGAATTACTTGGGATTTTGTGGTGTTTCCTTCCTTCTAATTAAGAGATTAATATTTGTATTGTGGCTAAATCTAGTGTAATTCATTTGTTCTTTAAACGGGTATATTTAACTTTTCATTAATTTCAAAATGATATGATTCGGAATGAATTAACTTTTCATTTTGTTAATCGTAGCATTCACGTTCTGTCAAGTAGTTTATGATGTTGTTGCTTGTCCTATTTAGTAGTAGTCTTCAGACAATTTTTTCTTACTTGTCATGACCGAGGTTTTGTGCCACTACAGGTGTTGTCTATGGAGGGGAGGGCTAGGAGCCGGCCAAGAAGTGGGAGTTTCTTCGAGCATCTTGTCAGCATCACAAGAACAATAATTAATTGACATCGCTCTTACACGTCCCCCAAAACCACAATGCTTCCCTGATACCGAATGGTCACCCCTTGGTACTAAAAAAGTGTAAGTTTTGACTCACAAGTCCAATCATGGCAAACCACCCAGTTCTGGAATCTACACACAAATTTTTATATTTTCTTAGATTGTCATGACTTCTAATTAAATCATCTAACCCCTTGTTTTATCTCAGAAGACCGGTCTGTCATCTTCTGGAAAGTGAGTCTTACTAAAATCATAACTTTTGTTTTACCCAACCAAAATTCGAGTTCTTAGATTCTCCAGAACCCTTGGAAAATTATCTACATCTTTCATGTAGATCAAAAACTTTAATTAGTCTATTTACTATTTTTAATCTACAGTCTATCAAGATGATACCAAAAGACGACAACCCCTAGGCAGAGTAACCCTTGAAAATTATCTACATCTTTCATGTAGATCAAAAACTTTAATTAGTCTATTTACTATTTTTAATCTACATCTATCAAGATGATACCAAAAGATTTACAACCCCTAGACAGGAGTCTTACAAAATTCATAACTCAAAAATTACTCGTCTGCTTGACATGATTAAATATTCTATGGAAATCTACTAACATTCTCTACAATTAACTAGTAGATGACATTCTCAAAATTCACCATTAATGTACCCAAAATAATCATACAACAGAACAACACACTAAGCAGATCTATTAATCGGCCACTTGACTAGAAAATTCTAAAACCCTCTCTGATCTCTAATTAAATTAAGAAAACAAGGAAGTAATAGTCAAATCATTACCCACGATGAAAACCGAGATCCTGACTTCCTCCTAAATTTCTCTCTTCTCTTTTCTTTATTGGCTTCTTCATCTCTCCTGGTTCCTCATCTCCCCTGTACTATTTAAATCCACATGTAACCAAACAAAAGAGGGAGCACTTATCTAGTGCCATGCAGCAGCAACCAAAGAAGGATGTGCAGCAAAGCAAACCTCCATGCGCTTATGAGCAACAACGAGTGTTGGCGATATGGGCAACAAAGTGGCATGGGCAGCTGGGTGTTTCCTTCATGCACACGCAGCGAGCGACCTCACTTGCATGGGCAGATGGCGGCGCGCGTGGCCGGCCGGATGGCGGCGTACGATCGGCAGCGGCGGCCGTTAGCACAGCGACGCGGCGACCAAATCGGCTTCACGCAAGCGGAATGGCAAAGCTTCATGCGCGTGAGCAAGAAGAAAGGCGGCTGGCGATGGAAGCACTAGCATAGAAGAAAAAAATGGCGAGTGACACACAGCGACTAGGGTTTCTAGATTTCACTTCCCCCACGATCTTTTTATCCCAGTGCGACCCAACTCCTCTATAAAACTCCAAAATATTCTGTTTTCATGTATCCACTTTTGTCTAATTACGAATAGGCCCTCAAGGGTTATTTTCATAATATTACAAGTCCACCATACACCGTGTCTATGTCATGTGGGTCCACTAGCCAGATCACTGTTCCATGAACTCATGAACCCGTAGGACCTTCTACGACCAGGCAGTCGAAACCTTCTACGACCAGGCAGTCGAAACCTTCTGACCATGTGGTCGAAACTCCTTCCGAGCACGCGTAGTCGAAAGTGATGAACAGTACTTGAAATCTTTTTGAGTATTTTCTTTAGATTTAGAACTTCCAGAAGTCATATCTTCTTTGTTCGAACTCCAATTGAGCACATTCAAATTCTTAAATTCACCTAAATTCGAGCTCTATTTTTTGAGATTTTTATTTAATTTTTGGAGTTAGTTTTCCTCTCTGATTTTATTTATATTTATATTTATTTTATTTGCAAGTAGACGTTAATACTTCGGGGAATTTTAAAGAAGAAGTTCACCAAGACCAAGACTAGTATCAGAATTTATTCCAAGGCAAGTTATTCCTTTGATTATGTTGAACCCAGTTTTCAAAACTACTTTGATTCAAAGTACCGCGTTCTACTTTAAATATTTATTTCAATACTTTTGGGTGTAGTTATTAATCCTAATTGTTTATTTTTTATATCCACCTTGGTTATTATAACATCATGATCTTTTGTCATCCCAGGTTGGTTCATTATTTAGTTAGTATTATCATAGCACCAACGTGGGTTGGTTAGACTAATAGTATTGCTTAGCCATGCTACGAGTCACGCATATCATTTGAGTTGCAATTATAAATTTTACTAAGTAACTATGGAACTTTGTGTTAAATTGTGTGCTATTTGTTATTACTTTGTAATAGTATGAGTTGCACTTAACCAACAGGGTGGGAAAGGATTTGGACTGAGACAGGCCGTGGATACTAAGTGATATGGTGGAACTTTATGAATATGAATGATAATCTTTGTGGCATGGTTAGAAATTGAAAGTCTTGCCTTGGTCAATTAAGGACTTTACTTCGCCATTGAACTGAGTCTTACTCTATGACCACATGCCTGGTATGGGATGGGCCTAACTTAGTAAGTTATGGATTGTCGACATTGACAACTCAGGTTGTAGGTTAGGAGCTCAGTGATGGGTGGAGGTGTGGACTACCAGGTAAATCACATCGCGGGATGGTTCACCGCTTCCCTGTCCAACGGTGTGTGTCGTACCAAAGCACTGTGTATGGATTGAACAGCGGTAAAGCACACCAGGAGAGTTAATATTTGAGATCAAGTTTTCGAAAGGTTTTGTTATGATTAGTGCTTGCAACACAGATTGTATCCTGTGGGTAAAGGTACAACCTCTGCATAGTGTTAAACAGTCTATTCGAATAGATGTGTTTGCGGTCATGGACATGCTCAGGGATTTCCCATGAAGGTTAGATTTTCATAAAATATTTGGGATGTGAGCTGTGTGATCTAAGTCATATGGCTATGTGAAATAATTTGATTAGGCTTTGTGTCTTTGTGAAAATAATAGTTAAACTACTACTGTTTATTTGTTTTAAACATGTTCTCAATCTATTATTTGTATTCAATTACAAATGTTGCTTTATGTAAAATAACCACAGAAGCCATCCCTTTGGAATAAGCATTATGTGGCATGACTTGCGAGTACGGTTGTGTACTCATACTTGCTATAATCAATCAACAGATATGGAGGAGTCTTCGCCTATCCTTGAAGAAGAGTTCTACGAAGGTGCTGATCGTTAGGTCTTAATCTCAATCGGTTGCCTGTGATGAATTGATGGGATTCTGCTGAAGTTTATTTGTTCTGCTGCTTATTTAATTATTGCTAGCCCTGCTAGGCGTAATAAGTGTAAACTCGACCATAAGATCAAAACTCTTATTCGTTATTCAAATTAATCGTTTATACTATTATTCATCTTGTGTTGATCGATATTCATCTATATTAACACTGTGTGCACTATCGTGATCCTGAACTAGTGCAGAATACACAGATGGTCCAAAATTATATTTTTGGGTCCCAGCACGAAACGGAAAGCCCTTATGATGAAGCGGCAAAAGCTCCGACCTCAAATTGGTTAAGTTCACCGGTAGTGACAATGGTGAGGTCTCCAGGTACAAGGCTCATGATGTCTCCAAGGCTGTTGTCCCCATCTGCTTCACGGGCGAGGTCCCCATCTGTGCCATGGGAAAGGTCTCCATCTACATTGTCTCTGGCTCTTGTGGAAACAAGAAGTGGTCTTGGGCATGGTAAGTTTTTCAATCTGCTGCTACTAGTTTGTCATATATGTTTAGAAAAGTAAATGTCAGAAATTATAATTGATCAGTAGTTTATACTTTCATATTGTTCCATTAACATTATACTTGATCTTGTCGTAATACATGTTTCCATGCTAATGATTTAGGATCTTCGGATAGAACTAGAAGGCACAAACTTAAATTAGATATCTGGAGTGATTTTAAGCCTATATATGCTGGTACAAAACTTATAGAAGCTCGGTGCATTCACTACAACAGAATGTTTAAGGCTACACGTGATGTTGGCACAAGTAGTTGTCATGGGCATTTGGAAAGTTGTGAGGAGAGAGCTAGATTGCATCAGATGATAGATCAGATGAACTCTTCTAATTTGTCGCCTCATGTTGCTGCTCTGAAAAATTGGAAATTTGACCAAGAAGTCTCTCGGCAAGAACTCGTGAAGTTGATCATCCTGCATAAGTTGCCCTTTAGCATAGTTGAGTACCCTAGATTCAAGAGCTTTGTGGCTAGTCTAAATCCATTATTTAGACTTGTTTCTAGAACTACCATTAAGGGTGATTGCATTAGTGCGTATGAGCAACAAAGGTTAGCTCTATGAGAGGTTTTGATGGCCTCAACTTCTAGGATGTCTCTCAAAGCAGATATGTGGATATCTAATAAAAAAAATTGGGCTATTTGTGCATCACATGTCATTTTATCGATAATAGATGGAAGATGCAAAAAATAATCATAAGGTTTACTCTCGTAGAGACACCACACAACGGTAGAACTATGTTTAATGTAATATTGAAGAGCATCCAATATTGGCAAGTAAAAGATAAGATCTTCAGTATTACGTTAGACAATGCATCTGTAAATGACTCTATGGTGAGTTATTTGCAAAAGAATCTTGTTGCGACAAATTTGCTACCTTGCAAAGGTAAACTATTTCATGGTCGTTGTGCTGCGCATGTCTTCAATCTTATTGTTTAAGAAAGGTTTAAGGCTATGAGTGGTGCTACTGGCAATATCAGAGACAGTGTAAAGTATGTCAAGAGCTCACAAGCTCGCAAGCAAAGGTTTGAAGAGATGATTGAGCAAGTGGGCATATCATGTGAGAAGCAGACCCCTCTTTATGTATCTACTCGTTGGAATTCAACTTATCTCATGCTTAATTCAACCTTGTAGTATAAGAGGGCATTTGAAGCTTTGGCACGGGAGGACACTTAGTACATACATGTGCCTTCAATTGAAGAATGGACAATGGTAGAGAAACTATACGACATGTTGAAGGTATTCTATGATGCCACTCTAGTAGTTTTAGGTTGAAAATACCCTACTGCCAGCTGCTACTTCCATGAGATATGGTAAGTGAAGAAAATGCTGGAAAGGGAGTCCTTGAATCCAGATATTATCATTGCATATATGGTGGATGAAATGAAGTGGAAATTTCAGAAATATTGGGACCTATCATTCTTGAAAATATGTGTTCATGTTGTTATTGATACTAGGTTCAAGTTGGGCTTTCTTGAGTATCGCTTGAGTTGTGGATTTGGGGATAGAGCATATGGACACCTTTCCAAAGTGAAGAAGGCAATTAGAAAACTCTTTGATGAGTATTCCTCACAGATAGGAAACTCAGGCATTAGGAATGTATAAGAAGGCAGTAATGCTGAGATAACTGCTGATGAAAGTAACCCATGGGCTGATTGGGGGCAACATATCAATGTACAGTAAAGGAATAGAATAAGTGAACTTGACAAATACTTGGAAGAAGAAATTGTCCCCATAACAGTTGATTTTGACATCTTACAATATTGGATGATGTTTTACACCAAGTATCCTGCACTTGCTCGCATGGTGCATGATTTGCTGGCAGCCCTTGCATCTACAGTGGTATCGGAGTCTGCATTTTCTACTTGAGAGAGGGTTATAAGTGACTATAGGAGTAGACTAACCAGCGAGACTGTTGAAGCTCTTATTTGTCTCCAAGATTGGATAAGAACAGATGATACATATACTCTTCTCTCTACTAAAAATTCTAGATTATGTTATGCTAAATACTTTTTTAGTGTAATTGCATATTGATTCGTTTTCAATGTTTCAGACACTAATGACAACACAACAACAAGTGATATTCAGGATGATGATGATCTCCTTAATTTATAAGTTCGTATGGACTCCTTTAATTTACTACTTTAGGTAATCTCCTTCTCATAATGTTATGTGAATAATTTGCATATATGAAGAGTTGTATTGTACATTGATGCATTGTTCATTTATTTATGCTCCCTAGCTTGTGATGACTAGTATAGCGTCTTCATGAGAAGCTTCTGCTGTACATGAGTACATATCTGTTTGTTCTCCCTAGCTTGTATCCCTGTACTAATTTATGCATATGACCATTGCGGTTACTTGTGCGTTTGTGCCCATCCATGTTTTCTTACAGACACATGCATCAAATGGACCATCTGATGTAGTTTGCGGCTCTCATGTGGAAAATGTTGTGTGTGTGCATGCAGTTAGTTTGTTTTTATTTTGTGCAACAATTGTTGTACAGTTCCTCAACAAAAACCTTCCAGCTTATTTTGTTTGTTAATACAAGCACACATTTTGATGCTAGAGTAGTTCCTTTGCATCCATCTTGCCGTTCTCGTATAACTTTTCAAAATTAATTTAGTCATAGATCTTTCAGTATTTTGACCTTTCGCTCACTTTGTCTCATGTTTGTTCACACCGCTTTCACGGACTTATCATTCAACTCTTTCAGTGGTGACCTACCAAGATCATTTAGTTCATTTAAGAACCTTCACTTTGTAATAATTCTGTGCTATTTCATGCACATAGATGCAGGAATTGGTTGATTAAAAGCTTCCTTGCCTTTTCTTTTGTAGTTATTTACAACATAATGAGTTCACGGGATCTGTGATTTTATTAGTAGACCTCCCATTGTATGCCCTGTAATAAATTTGGCAGGACTTCATCCATCTTTAATTTTTCATTCTTATCTCTTAACACTGAGGATCATTGACTGCTTGCAGCAACATTGAAAACAATTACTTCAGTGGTTATGTGCCTAGAACTTTTGAGTCCATTCCTGAGTTGAGGTGTTGAATCCTGTTATACTTCCCCCAATCCTTCCTGAGGATCTTGTGCATATCTTTATGACTGTACATGTCTTGACTTCATATCTAGTTAAAATACATGATTGTCTTCTGCTTAATATTCCAAGATTGATGGAAACCAGTTTGAACTAGGTTTCAAACATGCATCGTCAGAAAGTGTTTTCCAGATGAAGTTCAACTCCCAACTATTTGATGGAAAATTTTGAAGTTCAGCTCTTAGCTCTTTTGGCAAATGATGTAATTCTTAATTTCTGTAAGACAGAGGTACAAATGATGTAATCCTGTTAAGTTATTCATCTTAACAACTCCATGAGAATAACTGCCTTTTTGGATATATTTTTTCCATACTTTTTTGGGATTTTTTTATTGCTGCTAAAGGAGTAGTACTATAAGCAGAAAATTTGGGTTTAGTACGATGTTTGCATCTAGCAAATTATGCAGAGGAAGCAGTATACATCTAGCAAATTATACATAGAATTAGAGGATTAGCAGAGGCAAGTTATGAATAGAATTAGAGGATTAACAGAGGCAAATACAGCAGTAGCAAATTAGCAAATACAGCAGAACCAACTGGGTAGTGGGTACGCATCATGTGCTAGCAGTATAGATGCATTGCGGCCTTGCGGGCAACTGCCAAACCCCACCAACATTCAGCATCGTTACATTGCGGGCTACTGCCAGCCGCAAATTCCCAGCAGCCAGCGCGTGGTGGACGCGGGCTGTCCGTAGCCCGCCCCACTTGCACCACTAGCTCTCACCAAGGTGAAGGTCCACAATGGTAGATCCATGGCGTTTTAGATAAGCAATTGGCTACCGCTTGGTCCTCTGTTCGTAGCCCTCCCAGCCCTATTCTCACACACGACGCGACCGAACGTCACAGTCCAACAGGCTCTCAGCAGCTAGCCGCAGGTCAACCTGTCCCTCTGATCTCGCCTCACAAATGCAGCACATCGAGAATTGCAACAATTGCATCTTTCGGTCTCAACCCTGACATTATCAGATGAAGACGACGAGCGTTTCCTTGCCTGGGGCCAAGACAAGCATTTCTCCACCGAATCTATTTATCGAATGGTCACAAATGGTGGCATCAAAGACCCCAATGCTCACAACATCTGGAGCACTCAGGTACCTAACAAGATTAAATTCTTTGCTTGGCTCTTTTGCCAGGACAGAATTAACACGACACAATCTCTACCGGACAAACATCACCAACACCTCCACCTCCACCCGCGAGAGATGAACAATTGAAGAAGAGGATCGCCTCTACTTGTTCTTCTCTTGCCCACGGTGTGCAGAAGTTTGGTCAACATTGCAAATCAGCTTCCACGTTGCAGAAGGATCGTAGCATCATCCGCAAATAGACTTATGGTGCCCTGCGACAACACCGGAGTTGCCTTCCTCTGTCTGGCCACGTATCGTCCTAACCATCCTCTGAAAAATCTTATGCTCAAGAAACAACTTAGTCTTTGAAGCCAAAGACGACACTGTTATTGATATTGTAAAGTCTTTGTAAAGGACCTCACTCTCTGGTCCCGTATCTTCTCCCCCAATAACTTAAAACATAATTTTGCCTGTGGAGAAACTTTTTCTCTGCTTGCATATAGGGTTCACCCTACTGCAAATCCGCTGCGGCCGAGACTGTTAGCGAGGAAAGTAACGCTATCTTTGATTGTTAAAATCATAGTACATAGTTACACATATATATAAATTATAACTATCATGTGAACGCGTACAGTTATCATATGAACGCGTACAACTACCATGTGAACGCGTATAGCTATCATGTGAACGCGTGATCCCTCGAAAGATAATGCGTCACGCATGCAGGAAGCTGAGGCACCATCATTTCTAACACGCCCCCGCAGTCGGAACGTCGCCAAGGCTGACATTCAGACTGGATCTAAATTCGGTGAAGATAGAAGTCTCGCGGACGGCGGTCCGGCGATGATGATCCGGCGTGATGACGACGGTGGATGGGGCGCTCGGAAGGTCGTGGAGGGAGGGCCGGGTCGACGAGCGCGCCACGACGTCATCGGAAGACAGGAGACGCCGGAGAGATCGAAGCCAAGGCGGTGAAGTCTGGAACCGAGGAACGTCGACAGGTCGGCAGGGCGACGCAAATCGATCTATGATCGGAAAAAATAGAAAACCCGATTTGAAGATGACCGGGGAAAACTCTAATTGGTAGCCGGTTGAATGATCAGTGACACGACTTAAACTAAGGGTTGCGCAAATCGGGAGAGATCATGGAGATGAGATTATCTCGAGTGGGCGGCGGCGAAGCTATGGAGGTGGCGGCTTAGGAGCAGCACCGCTCTGATACCATGTAAGCGAGGAAAGTAACGCTATCTTTTATTATTAAAATCAGAGTACATGAATTACACACATATATATTACAGCTATCATGTGAACGCGTGATCCCTCGGAAGAGAAGGCGGGCATGCATGTAAGAAGCCGAGGCACCATCCTGTCTAACAGAGACCATGAATGTTGATGCCTACCAACCTATACCTAGTTTCAATGGGACGTGCTTGCATCACAACAATGTCAAGTGCTACAGTACTATGACATTAATTCGTAGCTGTTGGATCAAGAAACAAAGGCCATGATCGTGTGCGGCATTGCAACTATAGCGAAAACAATGTAGCAAAATACTGTAGTTGCTACTGTAGCAGTTGATCTAGTCTATTCTTCCTGAATCGGACAGCTTAGATTGAAGCAATGTCACGGCACTGTTGCTCTCTACCATTTTCTTTGCAATGTCAGAGGATCTGAAACCTTAGCGGGTGTAACTAATACTGGGGGATGCATTGTAAAGGCCTTGTGATAATCTCCCCTTGATTCACATGTATAAGGAAACGTGCGTACATATCAAGCTGATTATCTCTTGTGGGTAAAGTGGTACAACCTCTGTAGAGAAATAAACTGTTCGAACTTCCATGCCTACGGTCAAAGGCGGACAAAGGGACTTACGCGAGTTTGTTCTATTTATAAAACTTTGTGGATGGGATGAAAACGTGTTGGGCGATGTGACCACAATTTGGATTTCCCTCGGTACCTTACCCAGTGTTGTTAATAGGTGGATGTAACCACAACCAAATCTAAGCATAAGGTGGAGGTAACCTTCACTATTATAAATATTGCAAAAATACTCTCTTTAATAAAATATGATTTGGTTAAAATGCTAAGTGATAGGATTGTCTAATTATGGTATTTAAAAATGTTGTTTGAGCAAATAAAAGAACCCGAGCCTTCATTGTTAAAGCCTTGCATATACATATATTGCATTCTCTATGTGTTGGCTCACGAGCACGGTTGTTTGTGCTCATCGTCGCTCTTTCCTCCAACTCTCAAAAGCCGTGGAGAGATGTGTTCAACCCCCTTTTGCTTGTGCTACTTTGTAATGTAATCATTTGACATGTTCAGCTCTACTGTAAAACCTAACCCGATGCGATCTAATTGACTCTGATGTTTGTAATATAATGAATGGTTTGTTCTACGTTATGTATGAAATTATTTAGTGATATATTCTATGAGTGCTACCTACTGATCTAAGGAATAGCATAGTGTTGTTCACAGAGAATTCTGGATTGTGAAATCTGGGTCTGACAATTGTGGAGGATGCCTTGGTTCTACCTAAGGAGTATGACAGGCTTTGTCATCTTGAGACTGCACATGAGATTTGGCACACTCCGAGACCTATCATGAGGTTTTTGAAATCAAGCAAATGCACCAAACGGTCTTCAAGAGGTCTTCAAGCGAGAGTACAATAAATTCAAGATGCTTCCTGGAGAGAGCATAGATAACATTTTTACTTGAGAGTTGTTGACATTGAGCACTCTCAATCTGAGAATGTCACCCATCTATTGGCTACTATAAACACCAAGAAGTGAGAGATCAAAGCTACTGCCATTAAGGAAAATGTCAACTTGAATTATCTCACTTTGGAGTTGTTGGTTAGCAAGCTCAAGACTCATGAGATCAAAAAAGTTGAGCATCCCAAGAAGAAAAATATGGCATTGGTAGCTGATCCCTCTAGGAGATCTCATGGTGGTGGTTCTTTTGAGTCTTCGAGTTTCTCTTTGCTTGTATTTCGGCAATCAATGAGGATGAGCTTGAGTCCATTCCCAAGCCAGAGTTAGCCCTCTTAGCCAGAACATTCACATGGGCCTACAACAATGTGAGAAGCAAGAAGAGGAGTGATCCGGTGACGTGCTACGAGTGTGGTGAGCTATACCACATTTGGGCTAACTGTCTAAGTTGAAAGGCAATGGCAACTACAAGGAGGAGAAGGGCTCGTGGAAGAAGCCTCAAGGACAAAACCAAGTTTGATCCCGCCAAGCTCTTGAAAGCCGCTCTCCATGAGTGATGTGGACTTCGGGAGCGAGGAAGACAAGGAGGTAGATATCCCTCAAGAGAATAAAAAGGGCATTATGGAATGCTTAAAAGATTGCCTACAACTTTCATGTTAGGTGAACTTTCTATTCCTTCAATCTGTTAGTCAGAAATACAACGGTAGAAGAAAATTCGTATCTTTTGATTGGCTGATCCAAAAATCAAGTTCTCTACCATTATAGAATGCTTAAAAGATTGCCTACAACTTTCATGTTAGGTGAACTTTATGATTTGGCATCTAACTAAATTATATTAGCCACACAAGGTGACTGCTAATCCTCGTCAGCCCTTTTGAACAGTCACAAAGAAACCGTCATAACTCCTAAACCCTAACTCCAAATGGAATGATATTTGTGCCTATAGAAATATAAGAACGAGCACTACAAATTTCTAAGAGACGTCCAGACCAGAAAACGCATGTAACCTATCCAAAACCGATGACCAACGCCGTTGTACCAAACCGATCTACTACTGACAGCATCAAAACGAATCGATTAATCTACTGAGCGATCGGGGGTTGAGTTTACCCTTGAAAAATCGTTGGAGATCGAAGTATCGCTGCGAGAACGTGCCCTTCCTCTCCTCTTCCTTCCTCCCCTTTCTTCCTTCTCCCTTTCTTCCTCTTCCTTTCTTCTTCTTCCTTCCTCTCGTTCCTTTCTCCTCTTCTCCTCATCTTGGTAGAGCAACATGGAGGGGGGGCTGCTACAGTGGTAGCATACACTGTAGCTACAGTAACATTAGGGTTTTCCCCCTCTTTTTATACGTGGCTGGCCCCTCATGGGCCTCCTAGGCCAAGGCCCAAGGCCAGGTTGCCGAAAAACTACAGAAACCCCCTTTTTCTTATGTATAATTTCTCTTTTGAGAGCTTTCTTTCTTATAATAAATCGGAGTATTACATGGTAAATGGTACATTCTAATCATAGTCGATGATTTTTTGAGATACTGTTGGATGTTCTTCTTGGCTTTTAAAGATGAGGCATTTCACCATTTTCATGATTTGGTTCTTCGCTTGGCTGTTGAGCTCTATGGTGCCTTAACAACAATTCATAGTGACAATGGTACGGAGTTTAGGAATTCTTCATTTGCCTCTTTCTGTGCTGAGTAGGGTATGGAGCATCAGTTCGCTCCTCACGTCCTTGAGCAAAAATGGCATGGTGGAAAGGAAGAACATGACCCTAGTTGAGATGGCCAGGACGATGCTAGATGAGTATAGCACGCTGAGAAAATATTGGGCTAAAACCCTTCCTGTCACGTTGCTAATCGGGTTTTTCTTGAGATCCTCTATGGTCAAGACATATTATGAGCTTCGATTTGGAAGAAAGCATTCTGTCTATCATTTTAGAGTCTTTCATGTGCCCATGTGGCATGCAGCTACTGCACAATGACATGACAAGGACAAATGGACCAGCATGAGAGCATAATTCGCGATAGATTTGCGATACTTGAGACAAGTTGGATTGACGACCTAAATAAAAATAACCAACTTCGTCATGTACTTCACCGTGGAGCTATGCATCTTCCCAAGCCAAGCATGGCGGCAACCGGTCGGCCGGGTGGCATGAACGCCCAGATGATCAGATATTAAGATCGGATCAGCATATGTCCAATTGAATCGGCAGGGAGAGGGAGGAGGAGGTGTGTATTTTAAATGAGATCGACCGGCCAGACTAAAATTAGACAGCTTATTTTTCTCACTCACTGTTGCAACCTTGATGAACTGGCTTCTAAGTTAAGTGGCAGTCCAACGTAGTAAGTAGAGAGCATTGATCCAGGTTAACCTGTGAACTAAAGATGCAAGTGGTTGGCTCACTGTAATCCACTAGAGCCTTGTGTAGGTGTAGCCACGATCAAGGCTGTCAGGATCGCGACATGGATCATGGGATCGTACGATCATACGATCGCACGGAGCTAAATTAAGATGGGTTGGTATATAGATCGGAATTTCATAGATTCGTGGTCCTAAAGGTAGGATCGCATAGAATCAAGTAGGATAGTTAGGATCATGCTCAGGATCAAGTAGGATCATGATCCTGACAACAAACTATATCGACATATAAAATTCCATTTTACCTATTGCTAATTTAAGTTACAATAGTTTAATTTTCTTTGTTTTTTGTTGTTTACATTTTGTTCTAAGGTTAAAAAAATTATTACCATTAATATATTTGTTTTTAAATTATTAGTTTACTACAAAATAATTAAAGATTTTAACAAACAAGCTTAATTGCATGTAAAATGAATAAGTGTACCCAAATTTACGAAACTAAATTCAAAAAATTAAAATTTTCTATTAT
The DNA here is from genome assembly GCA_036346395.1 of Hsuehochloa calcarea. Lineage (NCBI taxonomy): Eukaryota > Viridiplantae > Streptophyta > Magnoliopsida > Poales > Poaceae > Hsuehochloa > Hsuehochloa calcarea. The sequence goes on from CM070606.1 coordinate 5,672,583, forward strand.
AGCCTTACATGTCTGAAAACATAATTCATTTTTATATAAAATACTAATACTTTTAAAAATCCTATTGAATCGTGATTCTACGATCCGATCTTTGTCAAAGACAAAATAATCCCACCTATGATCGCGATCCTAAGAACCTTGGTCACGATCTATTGTGGCCCACTTTGAATTATGTAGACATGATCATAACATGGGTTGAGCTACCATGTGTGTTAGGATTAGAGCCAAGTCTAAGTTTAGAGATTTGTTCTAAATAAACTCATTTTGATTCAGTATCATCTTATTTATGGTGTAGAAACAGTTTTGTTATCGAGCTGAGCCGAGCCTTAGAGTAATCGTGTTTCATTTGAAATCAACTCATTTCAATTTTGAACAACAAACGAGCGTAATCGGGACAGTTTTGAACCGAGCCCACTATTGACGCTTACTACGAGCAATCAAATGTAACCACAAGCGCACGGGTCAAATGTAGCTTTTCACCTGAGTATTCCAAGGTTATCGAATCCACAGGGAACCTCCTGCTCTCTAACTTAGGGTTTTCTAATGGCACATCTAATCCCACATAAAAGCATATCATAAAATAGTGATCTTTTCCTAAACCCTAAGACAACAAGTTGACAGTAAATATTCTAGGTCCGCATGACATGTATTCATCTACAAGGAAGCTAATTTAATCTAATTACTATTATTCTCTACTCGTTACGATATATCTCTAACTGGGGACCATAGTGCCCTTCACCAGCCATGCGCACCTTGATCAGTGGCAGCAACCAACTACATGGTATATCATCACACCCGTCATCCCTATCTTACCACATAAACAAGCTATGAGAGAGACCCAAAACATATGATAATCGTCGGCAGTACGCCATGCTCTATGCCCTAGTGCTGTCACCACTATGCACGACTCCAACCTCCGAATGTACGGGTCTGTCTAACTTATGCGCTAACTACAAACAAGCTCATGAATCAATATGCAAGGATCCACTAGATCGATCTAATCACCACGATTATAATGACTAGCTAAAACGATCTACTAACCAAAATAGAGTAAAACATTGCATAATCGAACAACCGTAAAATAGAAGCAAAAGAAGCAACTAAGTGGTAGGGCTCCAGAACCTGTGGTAGGGCTCCAGAACCTGTGGTAGGGCTTTGCCACTAAAGAACTGTTCTAATCCATCCTATCAACTAGAAGAGTGAAAGCATCTAGGCCCCTAAAAATGATTTTTGTAATTAATGAAAACAATGTGTTATGTGACTAATATGTGTGCTAAGATGTTTTAAAGGCATTGTCCCGGAGTTTGAATGACAACATAGAAATAGCAATGCAAAGATGATAAAAGATCGACATGGCTCATGACAAAGGTATCATTAAGCCTAAGGATCCTTTTATAGTTTTTACTGGTCTTGGTATTTGGTGAAAAGACCATATTTATAGGCTAGAAGTCCTACTATAAAGAGGAATCATTGCTAGTAGCTTGAGAATTAATTTTGTGTCATCTTGGTCAACTAAAAGTCATGTATTGCATTTAGAACAACTTCTGGAAAAAGATTTTTGGCAAAAGCGGTATGACCAATAAGTGAGGCCAGTACTAGCATAGTCGGTAGTACCGATTTATAGTTAGCGTATATTATTTCCAAAGAGCATATTTTGGGAGTTTTCCTCCCGAAAATCAGTATACTGGAAGAGCCGAGTGGTACTACCTCCGAGCGGTAATCTTGGACCTTGTGTAATACCGCATCACACCAGAACGGCAGTTCAAAAGCATTTAATGCACCCTGTGTGACCGTTGAACAGTAGGTGCGGTAGTACCAGCCGATCAATGGTGGTAGTACCGCACTTGCTGAATTTTTCAGGGGATTGCTTCAAACGGTCGAATTTGTGGTTCGGGGCTATAAACTCACCAGCACTAAGCTCATGACATTGGACCTCATTGAATACATTTGAGCCTTTGGTGCACTCTCCTCTACTCATTTGCTCATATTTCTCATTTTGAGGTAGTTAAGATGTCGGGACCCGAAAATACATCTCAGGAACCCTCTGTGTATTCTGAACTAGTCCCAGATCAGTAGCGAGCTTACACAGGAAACAGCGATGAAATACCATCTATTTATTCGATTTAACTAGAAAGATCTCAAAATAACAAATAATAATAACTGGACCTTATGGTCAATGTTTACTTAACTTGCCACGCAGGGCTAAAGAAACAAATAAACTCTTGCAGCGGAACGAGAAACTTGGAAAGGCCAATCAACATGCCCACAGGCAATCGAGTGGAGAACGCATCCTAATCCGCAAAACCTTCATAGTCTTCCTTCTGAAAGAACTCCTATGCAGCCTGATATTCTTCAACTGATCAACAAAGGCATGAGTCGTGAGTACATAAAGCACTCAGCAGGCCGTAGGGAAATGTATGCAAGTAGTATTCATGCAAGGCTTACCAAAGGTTAGCTGTATGGTTTTTTTTTTACAGAAAACATCATTTATGACAAATACAATAAATAGATTGAAATGCGTAATTGAAAAGAATAATAAATACTTAAACCATTTCTTTGAAACAACCAGTGAACTAACCATTCACTTCTCAACCAAACCAATGACAAGTGAACTCCCCATTCACCAATCGACACGAACCACCAAGTGAATTACCCATTCACCGAACAAACATTATATTCATCAACGACTTATTTTTAGAAGAAACTCTATCCCCCGTGTGAAATCCCCGAGCACGTCCATAACCACGGACACGGCTATTCGAATAGTTTTACACACTCTGCAGAGGTTGTACAGCTTGACCCGCAAGACACGACTTCTCTAGTTGGTTTGGCATCCGTTGATACCACTGCTCACTACCTTGGGTAAGCAGGCTAGAGCACGTGACAAATCTTTTACAAAGCTCTTTCTTAACCCAGTTCTGCCCGCTGAGGTTTCAACACTGAATGTCTCCATCCGACCAAACAGGGGCCCCCTCTTGCGCCATAGTGAGTACGTACCCCGTAACTCACTCTTCCAAGACAGAACCAGAAATAAGATATTGCTAATTAATCAGCCAGGTCCCGCCCATACAGGACATGCGGTTGTACGGTTAAGGTCCAGTTCAATGGCGCACAAGATTAAGTCCTTGACAAGTTACTCAGGCGATCTTTCCACAAACCCACAACGTGTTAAATCCACACCCTCAATCCACCATCCACTCGCCTAAGTGAAAACCATTTTGTTTAAAAGAAACCAATGACATCCCCTGTCATGGAACACAAATTTTACAAAGTGGCTAACCACCACAATTCCATTTATCATTAAATCAAGATTAATCATTATGACACATGTGATGATGAACCCATCGAGACTAGGCTTGACTAAGCACTAATACGATACTCATGTTGGTGATACGAATATGTCCAACTAAAATTATCCAAGCTAGGGTGACAAAAGATTCATGGCATTCAAATGTTCAATGGAGGCATAATGACAACAGCTAATAACTAAATCCAAAACAATTGATATAAAGATAGCATGCAATTGTATAAAACAATATACTTTTGAAATCATAGGATCAATATGATCAAAGGACTACGGCTTGCCTTGGAATAAATCCTGGGATTGATCTTGATCTTGGTGTACTTCTCCTTGTTCAAAACTTCCCGAAGTAGCAACGTCTACTCGCAAAATAAGCAAATAGAACAAATAAATATCAAACAGAGATAAAACCAACTCTAAAAATTAAATAAAAATCATAAATAAATAGAGCTCAAATTTAGATGAATTTACAAATTTGAATGGGCTCAATTGGAGTTCGGATGCAAAAGATATGGGCTTTGGAAGATTGAAAATAAATTAAAACCCAAAATTGGATTTTAATTTGATTTCCTGAATTATTTTTCAATGGAAAATTCGACTTATGACGTCGGCTGACGTCAGCGAGGAATTACCGCCGGAAAATAAAATAAAAAGAAAATGGCCTGACAGGTGGGACCCACTGTCAATGACTGGCACACCGTGGACTGAGTTCAAGAAGGTTTGGCTTCGGGTGGAAATTGGTCTGCCACATGGCAGCGACACGCAGGCGCCACACTAGCGCTTTCATCGACGTGGCCACCTAGGTGGTAGCTGAGGTGGCGGCTGACTCAGCACAGCTCTCCCGAGCAGAGAAGGCTCCGGCCGATTGGACGGCGGAGGCGAGGCGAACGGCAGCGCGGCGGCGCGCAAGGTACAAAAACGAGACCCTAAGAAAAGGGCGAAGCTGTTGGAGGTGGTGGTTGGACTCGGGCGACGATGGCTCACCGGCGGCGGCGAACGGCGGTGGCGGCTGTTGTCGGCCGAAACCGAAAACGACGATTCCGAGGCCCTCGGGCAAGGGCGACCGGAGCACCACGTAGCTCTTGTTAATGTGGACCTGCTGGTGGCAGAAACTCGGCCGGAGATGGATCGACGGCGGCGAATTGCAGCGGCGGAGCGGCTTCAGCCGGCAGTGGCTTTTTCGGCGATTGTGGTGTCGAGAAGACGAGCCAGGGGGCGAGGGTTTAGGGCTTCGGCGGAGGAAGGAGGGGCGAGCAAATCGACACAGGGGCCGGGCTTTAAATAGCCGGGGAAGGGAGAGATTGGGAAGGAGGCGGCGGCGGCGTGTCGGCGAAACTCGGACTCCCGAGTCCGGGTTGAAGACGAAGACGACGTGGCGTCGGCGGTCCCACACGGCAGAGAGGGAAAAGCGGGTGCGTGCGCGGGCCCACGCGGCAGCGGAAGGGGGAAAGCGGCGAGCGCGCGAGAGGCTGGGCCGAGGCGCGGGAGTTGGGCCGGAGGGAGGCGGGCTGGTCCTGGAATAGTGATGGGCTTCGGCCTGTTATTGTTCCGAGGAAAAATTAATATGTTTTTCTTTTTATAAAATATTGAAAGTCCAAATGGCAATTAGAAAATAGCAAATGCACTCAGAAAATTTCTAGAAAATTCTATAAAATATATCTAAGGCCATAGAATCCAAATAAAATACTTTTGATAATAGTTGATGTTGGAATTAATCATTTTAAATTGTTTTTGATCTCTGAAAATTCAAATTAAGCTTTAACTTTAGCAGAAAATTTCAAATGGTTATTTTTCTGTTAAAACTTTAAAACATACCAAATTTTTGGGATGTTACATAAGAGGATTCAAGTGCATATACATCTTTAGTTGATCTCTTTGTCACTTAATTACCTTCAAGTAAGGGATGTGATTTTTTACTCTTGGTGCTTGTTGGCACCTAGATGGTTTGGAGTAAGTTTGTGCAGTGATCTCTTCAAGAAGATTGTGAAGAGGCCCGGCATGGATTGTGGTTGGTTTGGTGCTCACTATCTCCGGAGTGGAGGAAGAGCAACCTTAGTGAAATCAAGGTTCTTTAGGCTCAATTCGTGGAGTCGGTCCAATTTGTTTGGGCTTACTTTAACGTAGATTAGTGAAGACCGATAAGTCTTCGATGCCACGGGAAAACCTCGATTGTCTTCGTTGCAGTTTTCTCTCTTGGCTTTATTTTTTCTGCATTTACATTTCTAGCTCTTACTTGTGTAGAATTGCTTAGCTAGAATTGTATTTAGTTTTTCCATAGCCTTAGGTTGACTTAGTGAAAAACTTAAAATATAATGCTTGTCTTGTTCTAAAAATCTTTAATTAGATCATACTTGTTAAAATTGTTAATTAAAGCACAAGTGTTTAGAAACCTCCTATTCACTTCCTCTAGTCGGACATCCTTGATCCTACAAGTGGTATCAGAGCAAGATCTCTCTTTGTTTTAGGCTTAACCGTCTAGGAGAGAAAGGATGGATAGTGAAGGTATGTCCATAGGCAAGCCACCTCTATTTGATGGATCAAATTATGCTTATTGAAAAATTAGAATATCTATTTATTTAAAGGTCATGAGCCTAAGCATATGGAGAATTGTAAATGAGGGTTTCGTTTTGGCACTTGATCCTACACACCCCAAGGATCGTGAGGAACGAAACTCCCACCTCAATACTCAAGCGATGAACGCTCTTTTTAGAGCTTTGAACGCGGATGAGTTAAATCGAGTGAGCAACCTTGAGACCACTCATGAGATATGGATTACGTTCTCAAAAATTTATGAGAGCACATCCACGGTCAAAGAAGTCAAATTGCATAGGCTTTAGATTAAATATGAGATATTTATAATGTTGAATCATGAAAATATCACCGAGATGTATTCTAGACTCAACAACATTGTAAATGAGCTCAAGGGCTTAGGCACTAATCTACTCGATATTAATGTTGTGCGAAAAATGCTTAGGGCTTTACCGGAGAAATATGAGACATTGGTGACTCTGTTCCCCAACTCACCCGAGTTATCAAGAATGACACCAACCAGTATTTTGGGAAATCTCATAACTAATGAGTTGTACAAGAAGGACAAAGAGGAGCTTATGGACCAATTCTTGAGCTTATGGACCAATTCTTCTCCAAGAAGAAGATTACCGCTTTCAAATCAAAAGCGGAATCAAGTGATGAGACGGATGATGAAGAAGATGACTCCGAAGAGGAGTTTGCGCTTCTTGTGAGGAGAATCAATAAATTCATGAGAAGATTCTTAAATCGGAGTGCAAATTTTGACATGAACAAAAAGGGGCACATCTCCAACGACAACAAGCACTATAACAATATTCCTTGCTATGAGTACGATGAGAAGGGGCGCATTGCCTCTCATTGCCCAACCAAGAAGGATGATAAGGCCAAGTCATCCAATAAAAATGACTTCAACAGTAAGAAGAAGCTTTTCAAAAAGCTTCACAAAGATGGCAAAGGCGAGGCTCACTTCGGGGAGTGGAACTCCGACGAGAAGTATTCCGACTCTGACTCCGATGATGACGGATCCTCCAAGAAGAGAGGTCTTGTTGGCATTGCCATCAAGGAAGCATCACCACTCTTCTCCACTCCTACATGCCTCATGGCAAACTGAGATAAGGTAAAACTCATTAATGATAGTGAACCTATATATGATGAATTAATGGATATGTTTGAAGAGTTAAATGAATACCTTGGAAAAGAGAAGTCAAAATTTAAGATCTTGAAGAAAGAATCTCTCTCTAAAAGACTCTTATGAGGAGCTAAAGGAAGCTCATGATTCTAGTATGGCTAAGTCTTGTGATCCATTGCTCATTCTTGAAAACAATAAATTAAAAGAGCAAGTCATCAAGCTAAGCAAAAGCTTGGAAAGATGTTTAAAGGGAAATGCTACCCTTGATAAGTTATTGAGTGAGCAAATGTGCTCATTCAATAAAGAAGGACTTGTGTTTATTCCCACGAAATGTAATAAGCAAATTTACAAGCTCGTAAGTTTTGTAAAAGAAAATGAAAAATATTGCTATAAATATCATAATTTAGAACATTTACAAAACTCATGTTTGCTAAAACTAAATCCTATGACATTTATGATTCATGCTACATGCTTAAAAAATCTAAAGATTGTAAGGTTGTAGCTAAATTTATTGGCACTTCTTTGAGGCTCCAAAAAGAATACTAATTGGGTGCCCAAAGACTTGGTTACTAACCTCTTAGGACCAAAATAAATTTGGGTACTTAAAAGAACTTGATTCTTGTTTTATAGGTGAACAACAAGATTGGTGGAAAGCATTGGGTACTTGATATTGGTTGTACCCAACACAGGATCGGAGATCGAAAAATATTCACCACATTCAAAAATGGAAAAGGAAATGACAAAATCATATTTGGTGACAATAGCAAATGATAGGTACTTGGTTTGGGTAAAATAACTATCTCAAATGACCTTTCAATTTCTAATGTATCTCTAGTTGAATCCCTGACTTTTAATTTGCTATCTGTTGCTCAAATTTGTGATCTTGGCTTTATTTTTTCCACATTTACATTTCTAGTTCTTACTTGTGTAGAATTACTTAGCTAGAATTGTATTTATTTTTATCATAGCCTTGGGTTGCCTTAGTGAAAAACTTAAAATATAACTCTTGTCTTATGCTAAATTTTTTAATTAGATCATACTTGTTAAAATTGTTAATTAAAGTACAAGTTTTTAGAAACCTCCTGTTCGCCCCCCTCTAGTCAGTCATCCTTGATCCTGCAAAGAGTCAACTGAAATTGAGTTGGGGCGTCGGAAGAGGGATGTCTAAAACCAAAGGAGGGGTCCCATTTTATAGGCTGCCGAGGGGGGTTGTGCGCCGCCTGGCTCATGTTGTGAACCGCTTGGCTCAAGGGTAGAGCCAGCCGGTTCACAGACTCAAACACTTGAGTCTGTGTGTCGTCCGCTCCCCGGAAGCTTCTATGTGTGTACGACACATGGGCCTTGTCTGAATCCTTCTGTTTTCCAATCTAGAGTCTATGTCGGTTTCCAAAATCAGAGAGTTCAGCTACTTGATGTCCAAGTTGATATTCCTCCATGTAAAATCCAGATAGGAGGCTTCTAGAGGATCCTCCAGAGGAGAGTCGATGTCCTAGTGGAACCCTGCGCCTGTCGGATCATGGCTAGCCTGCAGCCTAGTAGCCCAGGTGCATGGCCCATTTACCTTCTTTGTGTGCTTTCCAATGATTTTCGTTGATTTCTGCAAAGAATATTGCAAAAAATACAATCTCCTGTTCCAGATTAGGGTTAGCGATAATAATCCATACTTGTGGTAATTTCTTTGCAATTTACCAGGATTTTAAGATATGAAAACACACATAAAATGAGTGTCAACACCCACGAGCCTAGTAAACGAGCTTTTTTGCCAGCCCTACTCTTAAGGCCTGTTTGGGACAGATTCAACTTTGCCTTTTCACTCAGAAAAGCTGAAAGCCATCATAAATAGACGGCTTTCTCCACCATTTTTGCGGAAACCAGAAACCGGAAGCCGGAAGTTGTTTTCAATGTGGGGAAGCCAGAAGCCACTCGAGGCAGCTTCCCACGCGCGATGGCCTTCCGAGTTTGCCCATAGAGTTCAGGGTTATTTACCCGCCCCTTGCCACTGAACAAAACCCCTCCTCCGCCTCCTCCTTTGCACGTCCAAACCCTAAACCTAGTCACCAGCTCTGTGAGACCCCGGTTTATTGGGCTTGTAATGCTTAACCATCCATTTGGTCCTAACATCACAAATCGAATAAACCGAGACTCGAGACATGTATACTTCCCAGAAATACAGTATACACACCTCTTTACAAAATTCATGCATCAATTCCATTCATTCACATAGAACCGAAGCAAAGCAACAACCAGAAGATACATTAATAAAGGATAGTTATTACACAAGAGAGGCCGGCCGGCCAAATGACATATACATAAAAAAATTTAACAGCGGAAGCAAAAGTGTCATAAGATGGCCATAAACCAAAAGAGCCAATCAGTGTGCCTTTAACCCACGAGGCAACCGATCGGACCGCCAAGCTAGTCGTCGAATCCACAACACATTTCACAAAAGTGAGGCCCTTGGAGCTCACCTTCCTCCTCTGCAACAAATAGTTAAGCAAAGCAAATGAGTACAAAAATTGTACTCCGCAAGACTTACGTGTAGAGTAGCAGACCTATACATATGCTACATGCAAGCTTATTTAAGTGGAGGCTGTATGTTTCATTTTCAGCACAAAGCAAACTTTATTTGCAATAATGTAGTACATTTAAAAGCAAGTTAACAAAGCTGTTTTTAATGTTCAAATAATCGTAAATGACAACAATATAACAGTAGATAGATGACAACAACAATCCTGGAAGTGACTAACCCAATAGTCACCACAACACTAGCATGAATTACCCATTCATACTAACCATGTCAAATTTTAATTTAAAAGGTCATAGTCTAGTTCTTGCACGACCTTACCAAACATGTCCATAACCTAGGGCGAGGCTATTCGAATAGTTTTATACCCTGCAGGGGTGTACCAATGTACCCACAAGCCAGACCGCCTTTTTGTTAAGCTATTAGCACACTTCCTTGGGTGTGCCGGCACAGCTAAGTCCTACGAGACATTTCCAATATTGTGTATTAACTACGAGCCGCCCGTATGGATAGAAACCCATACGTTGTGTCGGAGTCATTGTAAAGCCTCGGTCAACTACCCGTCTCAGGTAAAGCCTTGGACAACTACAATGCTCCTCGAGATGGAGAGCCTACCCGGAATCTCCACCACCGCACACCCAACACAAGAACACATATCCTTTTTCACACAACACACACAACCCCCTCCTGCGACTCGGAGATAACACACGCCAAAGTACTAAGTCAAGAGAGGTCCCATATCCCTCTCGCGTGGTTAGCACGCATAAGCGCTTGGCTTAGTGACACAAGTAACTCGGTCCTTGATGACCTAGGCACCATTCCATTCACACCAACAGATCACACCAACATACCATTGTGCCCAAGTCTAAAACAATTTTATTTTTAGTTTTTGACTTTATAAAGTAACAAAGCACAAGTGCTAGACATAATAGAATAATAAATAAATATGTGATCAAGATCATCGACAAAAATCGATGATCGCCCATTACTACCGAAACTAAGCATTTCTAAGCAATTAACTCGTATGCTACTAAATGACAAGAGCTCATCCATCGAACTCAAATCATAGCAAATAACCTAGGCTCAAGGTAGTAGAGGATAAACAAGTCCTACAGATTATGCAACTATAGGATACTAACCATAATTTAACACAAAATAGCAATGCATACATACAAGTTGAAATCAATATATTAGACTTGAAAAATAATAGGATTAATATGATCAAACTGCTTGCCTGTTTGCTGTGGGTCAAGATGTTGCTGAGGATCAATTATATTGTCAACGTGCTCTTCGGATCCTAACGAGAAAGCGAGAAACAACCGATAAGAACGAAGAAAACGCAAAGATCCAACAGTAAACTTTCTCCAAAAATTCTAAAATTTTTACAGTAGCAAGATCATGATTTATAAGGAATTTACCAATAAGAACAAATTGATTTGGATTCTTAATGCAAAAGATATGACCAAAACAAATTTGCTCAGCTTTTATAAATAAAAAATGCTACTATTCATTAGTAAAATTTTCTAGAGCTATACTGGAGTTGGAAACATTTTTAGATTAAATTTTAGTTAAAAATATAACCAACAAAATTTGAATCTCCCGAAAAGGAATTAAAATGAATTAGTTATGTATTTTACAAGTTATCATATTTTTCAGTTGATAAATAAATCCTTTCGGGAAAATCAGAAATTTGAAATGACGTGGACGAACGAGGAGCGTTGATCTTGGATCCAACGGTCCGAGTCCTGTCTTGACAGCCTGCGCGCCGCGAAACCCTAAACGTCAACCGTTGGATCTGGATCCAACGGTTCACGTGGATCCGAGCGCGCGGGCTGATCCGAACGCTCACGCGCACTCGAGCCGTGGATCTGAGATCCAATAATTCACGCGGACTCGAATCGGGACCGTTGATCTTGGATCCAACGGGCCACAAACCGAAACGCGCGATGAATTCAAACTTAAGCGCGATCCCGAGCCGTAGATCTTAGGATCGACGGTCCACATCGATTCACGTTCAAACCGTCTCCCTGTTTTCGTCCGGCAAAAATGACGGGGAAGAACGGCTCGCCGCCGGCGGCTCTGGCCGCGGCGGTGCGAGAAAGTGCCCAAAATGGGTCCCAAACATCATTGCGCACCTAATGGTACCAATGGATTTGGCTGCGGTGGTCCAGAAAGCCGGCAAGCCGGAGAGAACCGAGGAGACCGTAAAGTGACGCAAACGAAAAACGGCAAAGAGCTCAAGCTGCGGTTCAAGGGAGCAGGTGCCAGACCACTAGGGGCTAAAGAGGAGTTACCTGAGCGCAAAGAATGCACCGAGGAGAGCCGAAGCTGCCCGGGCGAAGAAGAATGCCGATTTCGGCTGAAAGTGGGAATCCGAATTGATTCGACCACGAGCAAATTGAACCGAATTGAGTGAGGTTAAGCTTGAGTAAAAAGGGGGCGAGGAGCAAAGACTTGAAGAAGAAAACCCTGCTGCACCGACTCCACGGAGCTCCAAAACCGACAATGGCGGCCGAGGATTCTGAGATCTGCGACTCAGCGGACTTGTGAGTGCTAGCTAGAGTTGCAGAGGTGCTAAAGGAAGCTAAGGGAGAAACAATGGAGCTTAAATAACCGAGGATGGCCGAGAGCAACGGCGATATCCCGCTCGGGTCAACTTTGGCCATTTGAGCGCGAGAGCGGCGGAGCGATTGGAGAGTGGGCGCTGAGGAGGAGCACGACGGGCATTTAATGCGCGCAGAGCTAGCCGTTTAAAGGCGTGTGGAGTGGACTGCACGCGCGGCTTTTCTCCTCTGCGCACGCCATGGCTGAGCTCACGCGCGCGCGGACGGAAGAAGGAGACGACGTGTCGACCGTCGGATTGAAATCGAACGGCTGAATTAGATCGGTTGGGTTAAAACGATTCCGTCGTTCGGTTGATCAAGGGCCGTCCGATGCTGATCCAACGGCTCACAACGAGCGCGCCCGATCGACCGCGCCGGTGCGTTTAGTTGGTTGGACCGAGTCAAGTGGCTCGAGCCGAGTCGGTTCCGAACCCGAGGAACAGTGCAAACCAGCTAGGTTTTTAATTTTAAACATCTGATTTTTGAGGAATTATTTGAGATAGCAAACAAGCTCAAAAAATTATAAAATTTTAACTGGAGATTGCTGGCAGTAGGAGGAACCTCCCATAAAATTTTCAGAGATTTTCCTGAAATGAATTTTTCTCCAGAAATTCCAGAAGAGGGGAGAAAGGGTTTGACCAATTTTGACTTGCCTCCAAAAATTATCAAATAATTTCTAAAAATCATGAGATAATTCAGAGGTGTTGCCAAGCCTCCCTAGAACTCAGGGAAAAGATTTCCAAGGGTTTGGCACAAGACCTTTGCCACAAAGGTTTTTGATTGGAGTCAAAAGAGGATTTAAATTTGATTTTCCATAATTCTTTTTAAAAGAATTACAAAAATGACTGAGGGCTTCAAGATGCAAGAAAAGTTTTAATTTCTTTTTATTTTCTTACATTTGAAACACAAATCCATATTTGGGATGTTACAAGCTCACCAACACCTCCGCCCGCCCAGGTCGCCGCCCACCTTCTCCCCATTCCACAGCCTCTGTCCTCCTCCCGTGCAGGTGCTGCCACCACCCTCCTCCTTCCCCAACACTTCCGCCACCTCGGCCACCTCCCGACGTCGCCTCCTCCTCCCATGTCGGCGCCGCCACTCCTGCCTCCTCCTCCCCCGCCGCCCTCCCCCTCCTCTCTCGCCGCTGCCGCCCTCCTCCTCCCGACGCTGGCGCCACCTTCATTTTCTTTTTTTTCTAATATAGTTCATTTTTTTCTGATATAGATGAATTATTTATGTAATCGTTGAATTGATTACTTATGTAATCATGGAATTATATCAATTGTCGTTAATTGAAGTCAATCGTGTTAATTGTTATTAAGATTTACTTATGTGCAAATTGTCGTTAATTGGTCGTTAAGATTTAGTTGTGTGTGAATTGTCGTCAATTGTCAGTAGTTGTCGTAAATTGCCGTCAATTGTCCTTAATTGTCGTTACACGGGATCAAACAAGTCATCATTTCCTTAGAGGTATTTCAGACATTTCCAACTCAGAAGCTCCAGCAAGCATAACTAAAAGTCAGACTGTCAAACGCCAAACGTCTTCAGCTCAAACGTTCAGCCCTTCAGACCAACCGAAAGCTGCTTTTCAGAAAAGTTACAACCATACCAAACATGCCCTCAACCCTAGTGCATTTTTATGATATAGTTACAACCATACCAAACATGCCCTCAACTATATCTTTTGTGATATAGTTCATTTTTGTTTTTTTGTTTTTTCCTGATATAGATGAATTATTTATGTAATCGTTGAATTGATTACTTATGTAATCATGGAATTATATCAATTGTCGTTAATTGACGTCAGTCGCGTTAATTGTTATTAAGATTTACTTATGTGCAAATTGTCGTTAATTGGTCATTAAGATTTAGTTGTGTGCGAATTGTCGTCAGTTGTAGGTAGTTGTCGTAAATTGCCGTCAGTTGTCCGTAATTGTCGTTAAACGGGATCAAGGAAGTCATCATTTGCCTCAGAGGCATTTTAGATATTTCCAACTCAGAAGCTCCAGCTAGCATAACTAAAAGTCAGACTGCCAAACGTCAAACGTCTTCAGTTCAGACGTTTAGCCCTTTAGACCAACCGAAAGCTGCTTTTCAGAAAAGTTATAACCATACCAAACAGGCCCTCAACCCTAGTGCCCCTGGCAATCCTAAGCTAGGTTGGACACGGTCAAACTTACTTCTAAATTACGGTTTGAATCGCCTTAAATTCCTCTGTTTTCTGAGGGATGGTTATTTGAGTATGCAATCACCAAATTTGTTTTTTTAAGAGGAAAAACAGAGGCTGACATGGACTGACAAGTGGACCCGGCATGCCAACATGCCACGTGGGAGGCCATCCCAGCATCAGCATATGCCCAGCCCCTCCACTGCCTCTATTTTGACCTCCTTTGGCGTGTGTGGCCTCCATCTCACGTCTAAACTCTAGTCCTCTTGGCGCCACATAGCCGAAGATGAACCACAGAACCGTCTCATCCTCCTCATCTCCAACCCCAACACCACCAAGAACAACTCCAAGATTCAGAACGAGAAGAAAGAGAGGGAGCAAGCAGCTAGCTCGCGCAAGCTCCTGGCTAGCCATGGCTCTTGCTCACCAGATCACCAACCAGCCGCTCCTTTCCTCGGCGCCTCACCTCCCAAGAACCATCACCAGCAGCAGCAATGCGCGGCAGGCCAGGCTGCACCTCCTCTCCGCGAAGCTTTCCCCGCCGCCGTTTCTTGACCAGGGCTGCCTGAGACTGCAGAGCGCGCGGGCGGCGAGCGCGTTCGTCGCCCGGGCGTCGTCGTCGGCGGCGAAGGCGGAGCCCAAGTCGGAAGGCGGGGAGGGGGAAGGGGAGAAGAAGCAGGAGGAGGAGGGGAACGAGGAGCAGCCGTACGAGGAGTACGAGGTGGTGATCGACAAGCCGTACGGGCTCAAGTTCGCCAAGGGCCGCGACGGCGGCACCTACATCGATGCCATCTTCCCCGGCGCCTCCGCCGACAAGACCGGCAAGTTCACCGTCGGCGACAAGGTGCTCGCCACCAGGTCAGTCAGTCGTCAAACGATCCTCACACCAATTCAGCCATGAATGAGCTACTACTGTCTTCTTCAGAATCATCAACTGATCGAGAGACAATTCCATGTTACCGACTGATCGCAGTGCCGTCTTTGGGGAGGAAATCTGGCAGGCTGCAGGGTACGGCCAGACCATGTACTGCATCCGTCAGAGAGTTGGCCCTCTCTACGTGAAGATGGAGAAAAGATTTGGTAAGAACACCTACCTGCTTATGATCCTTTGTGAGATACATATGATTGTGAATTCAGAATTTGAGATGTAGCATTTGCTGCTAATTAACTGAGTCCAGGAAAATGGGATGGTGCTGCTGAGCTCACTGATAAGGAGATAATCAGGGCTGAAAGAAACTCTGGGGTGGTCAGCAACAGGGTGAGAGAGATCCAAGTAAGTACCGAGTTTATGCTCTTTTTCTCTCCTAGAGATCTGCAGATTGCTCGATTGCATTCTTGCTCATGGCAATTGCATACATTGGGCGCAGTTACAAAATTACCAGAAGAAGATGGAGCAGAAGATGCAGAGAGAAGAGGACCTTCGCATGGGGCTAAGGCTGTACAAGTCAGTTAAACAAACTCCTGAACCTGAAATGCTGCCATGAGACTGCTCCAGTTTGAACTCTCTCGACTTCTTCTGAAAACTGCAGGGATGGGAAATACGAGGAGGCATTGGAGAAGTTCGAGTCGGTTTTGGGATCAAAGCCAGAAAGCAATGAGGCTTCCATAGCCAGCTACAATGTCGCCTGCTGTTATTCGAAGCTCGACCGGGTTCGACACTTCTCTCGCTATGATTATGAATAGCAAGCCTGCAGGTCTGCCTCTGAATTCTCATGTGGGTGTTCCTTTCTGCAGATACAAGCTGGCCTTTCTGCACTGGAAGAAGCCTTGAAAGCAGGCTATGAAGACTTCAAGGTAACTAGAGAACAACTGCTTTGCAGAGTAAAACCCACAATTCACATCTAGTGACACACACGTCTTACTTGATTTCCCGAAGAGAATTCGCACGGACCCGGATCTAGCAAACTTGAGGAAATCAGAGGAATTCGACACACTGCTGAAGAAGTACGACGAGTCGTTCATCAACGAGAATGCCATCAACGCCATCAAATCCTTGTTTGGATTCAACAAGAAGTGAGCAGTTGGACAAGGTGGTAGAAGACATTGCCTCCTCTCTTTGGTCTTGCAGTTTGCACACTGCAGAAGCCAACTAAGCTAAGCACTTGGCCATACAGTTCTAGTTTTTCTCTCTGCCATTAGTTTACACCTGTAGCTTTAGTTATTCTTGATGAGACTTCAGTCTTCACTTGTAATCGATCATTTGATGGAGATACACTTTGTACATCCAAATGACAATCCTCCCTATGTAAAAGAGATGTGTTATGATTGTACTTTATAAGATATCCCAGATATGTTTAGTGTCAATCGGAAAGTGCAGATATTTTCTGTGAACAGAGCCAAATTTTGTGAAAAACTTCGCTTCATTTTTTTTTCAGTTTCAGACAGTTTTACAATGTCTGGAATCATTAATTGTCCAATTCCTTTTGGTCCATCAATTTACACAATGTCTGGCAACTCCATATATCCAAGGTCTGGAATGTTGGAAGATTACTACTCCATACATCATCAGGAACGAAAGTTAAACATGGGCAACCACCCAATGACAAATGCATCAGAGGGGTAACTAGGTAAGGTCATCAGAGGGGTAACTAGGTAAGGTCAAGTAGGCACCTAGGAATCCACTGACAAATATTGCCAGAGTTATCAGTCAAGTCATTATGATTAAACCAAGTAAATTAGCGAACATTAAAGTCCATGTTTAACCCATTATCGAATGGAAAGAAATCAGCAAAAAATGAGGCTAAAACACTGTTTCTTACCAGTTGTACAAATCAACAATGTCATTATCTCATTCTCACCCCAAAGGGTAATCTCGGTTGAAACCAAAGCGGTAAATAAATTCTGAGTCTCGTCAGATCCTTGTTAGTACATATCATATTAGCTGTCCACTCAGATTATTAGCATGGTATGGATTTTTATATAAAAAACTATGGAGGAACAAATCCATTGTTCCTATGTGGCACAAAAGAAACAATCAGATGCCAACTACCAACTAAATTGAGCAGTCGACTTCCATCAGAATCTTTGCAGCGTCTTCTGGGAAAACAGGATTGATGTAGCACCCACTTCCAATCTCAAACCCACCGATAACACTTAACTGAGGTACTATCTGGAGGAACCAGTGTGTGTAAGGCAGACTGGATGGTGAGAGTCCAAATGGTGCACTGTGGATCATAAAATTGAATGGCGGATCATTAAGCTGCTTACACAACTTTTGTAGCATGATCTTCAACAGAGACCCAAGATCCAACGCCTGCAGACAGCATAGCGATCTCTTAATACAACAAAAAGGTGATACATATTCAGGTAATTGTCAGACTATTCGTCGAACCATATGAATGAGCTAACAGGATTAGTGCTTAAAATATTGCCAAGTTTGTTCCAGACCACACCAACTTGTAATATGCAAAGTAAATGAAGATGATTAAGTGCATAAAAAATTAACAGTACGTATTATGCTCCAGTGTGGAATGTTCACAGAACCAGAAGAGGAAATCATAAAGTTCTATGCTCCGTTATTTTCGTGATCATCACAACAACTATGCTTCAAAAGCTAACTTCAATAATACCTCATGCTAAGTTAGTTGAGCTCAATAGGTACAATAAATACAAAGATGAAGAGTTAGTTCAAATTTTAAAATACAAATATTTCTTCATAAAAATGTAATCCGAGCCACTATTGTTTATATAATAATGAAACATCAAACAGATTCAGGAACACTCCATACCTTATCCTGGTCTATTTCATGGAAATAAGAATTATGCTGTCGAGGAATAATCCATATCTCAAATGGATAAGATGCTGCAAATGGAACAACTGCAGAAAAATTGTGTGTCTCACTGACCAAAATATCCTTGGACTGAATCTCACAAAGGCTGCACGTCCCCAACCTCTCAAAAACCTCCTTCATGCAGTTAAGCCGGGCGGTAACAGAGGGAGGGACAAATGGAGTACCCAACATCTGGCTATGTGAGTGTGCCATTGAAGCCCCAGCAGAGGCCCCGTGATTCTTAAACACCTAAGCATTTTCAAAACAATGTAGGTTTTCAGCTTAACAGGATGAATTTTTAACAAACACATTATACAAGCTACCGGTAAAAGAAGCGACTCAGGTAGTCAACAATAGAAATAAATAAGGGCTATTAATTACTAGTAACCATGTACAGGACCATAATAGAATCGACAAATGAACAGTTAGATATGAATGTCAGAACAAACATTGGACACTATTAAGTTTTCGGTGCATTGGTGCAGTCAGCATTAGCAAGAATTGGAACTACCTTATTTGTAAGTGATCATTGCATTACCAGTTACCGCCTTCATTAATAAGCAGGTTTTATTTGAATTTTAGTTCAAGTAATTTTTATTTGCATTTTAGTTCAAGTAATACAGACTTCAGTAGAGAATATCAACCATACGTTTTTACAAAAGCCAACCAAATGCGAGAGGTATTTCAGGTAAGAACATAAAACTTCCATACAGCGTACTAGCACAGTGACAATGCAATCCTCCAGGTTAATACCTCTGTTCTTCTGGTAAGCACCAAACACTAGTAGAAGCTCATCCAACAGCATGTCTATGCAAGGTGCAAACCAAGGTTATTAAGTCGTAAAGTCGAGTCGCAAGAGGGGTGACTTGTCGACTTGGTCGACTAGTCGCGACTAGCCACGACTAGTTCACAGACTAGAAAGTATTTAAATAGGGCTTGTAATATACTAAGTTGTATAACAATTAAACACATATACCCATGGTTATTAAGGCGGTAAGGCGAGGCGAGGCGACCCACCCCCCTCACACCTTTTAAGCGATAAGGCGCGAGGCGAGGCGACGCCTTACACATCCTAAGGCGATAGTCACGTGCCAAAGAAGATCCGGCGGCGAAGAGCTAATTCTCGACCGCAGAAGATCCTGCTGTGCCCTTTGCCGTGCCCATTGCCGTTGCCCATGCCGTGCATCATCTTCATAATCGACAAGGGCGACAAGCGACCCTCCCTTCCTCCCACTCGAGCTCTCCTCCCTCTCCTCCGTGCCGTGAGCCGTCGGTGACCTCCTCCTCTCCCTCCTCCTACCTCGCCACTGGTTCTCCTCCCACGAGCCGTCGCCGCCATCTTCCCGCCAGATCTGGATGCCTCGCCTCCTTGCGTCGCGCTCACATAGGGAGAAGCCGTCGTCTTGCGCTTAGCTATTCTTCTTTGCATCGTTCGCGCTTCTCCTCTACGGCAAGCGGCTCTGCGGCAAAGCGACGGCGAGGCGATGTATCGACCGATGCGCCTAAGCGTCGCGCTAGCGGCGGCAAGCGACGCTATGATAACGATGCATATACCTATTGTAAATCATGCAATAAAGAGAAGAACAACATAATCATGATGATGAGTTGATGACTTACTCGTTTTGATCGTAACAAATCTTTCTTGATGAATGACTAGTCGCGATGATGAGTAACAAATCTTGATGAATGGCTAGTCGTTTTGATCGTAACATAATCATGATGATGAGTTGATGACTTACAAGTTCTATAGCAAATCACTCACATGACAGTGCGCCAGCAAAACAAGTCGGGCGGCAGCAAATCTCGATTAGTCACGACTTGCCGGCAAGTTGGGCAACTAGCCCTCCTAGTCGAGTCGACGACTCTAGTCAGAGGTTGTGTACTGACTTATCGACTAATCGTCGACTAGTCGCGGCACTTAATAACAGTGGTGCAAACATTCCATGCAGTCTGGGCAGCTAATAGTGAACATGCACAAACAATAAATGACAAGAGCATGCATAACGTATATCAATGATTACATATTAGGGCAGTGTTTTTCTTTCCCTGAATGACTGGGCATGTATGGCTGGCCAAAGGTAACATCAAGATGTGTCAACGTGTCAAAACAAGCCAACGAGATATTGGCATTTTCTGTGTCCTTGCCCATAACTAACATGTTTCTACATCAGGCAAGGGGTTCCTACATGCGCATATATGTTGCAAGGACAATGCATGAAAGAAATCCGATCATAAGCAACGTACTAAAGAGACAAAACTACACTAAATACTGTCAGCCCATGCTCCCCTAATGATCACTACAAGGTGCTCAACAACTTTTAACATTTGCAAATCAACATGCCCAATCATATGCAAATGCATAGACAAAACAAAACAGAACAGAACAGAGTGAATTGGCATTTTCTGATTCAGCTTTAATCTAAAAGGTGTATGATTGTTGTCCATTTTTGAAACACCAAGAAAGGTGTTTGGCACAAACAGGGGCTCACAGCAAGTGCCCTGAATCCAGTAAAAACAGCTTTCCTCACCGAACTATAACACCATGCAGCCTAACCTCAAAAACAAGCATGCATACCACCGTACTGGGCTACCAGCTCATTTGCAAACTATGTCATGAAGATGCATTATCCATCAAGCATGAAGACATGCAACCAAAACACCCAACTTATGATCTCATCTGCACACAAATGCACCATTCATGAAACACAATGTATCAGATGACACTGGAATTTTCAAATTCAGCTGTGGCTAAAGTGTATAATTAGTGCCCATCTCCATATCACCATACAAGAACACACTAACATATAAAACATAGATACATTGCATGGACAACAAACGGGAATATCTCTGTCTAAGCGTCTAGCGACTTTTCAGTTCACCATACAACTGTATCACCTTCCGGCGATTTGTCAGTTCTAAATAACAACTGCCTAGTGCCCTAGCTAGCATGAGCTACCACCAATCCACCATCAAATAGTTAGAAGTCAAACACATTGGCAGTTTGCCATTCATGTCAGTTTTAAGTTTTTCGCGATGAAATTTTCACCAGTTGCCAAATGAGATAGACCTAACCATCTAACCTAACTACCTAAGCAGAAACGCTGGACTTTAAAAAAGAACTCTACCTGCACATACTTCACCGCTGGGTGCTCAGCGAGCTGCCGCACGCGCCGCGCGTACGCGAGCAGCACGTCGCCGACCCCCTCTGCGTCCAGGTCCCAGAGCCGCACGTCGTGGCGCGGCGTCTCGATGACCACGTCGTGGAACCCGAACCCCGGCACGGAGCGCTCCCCGGGATCCCCGTCCCCGGGCACCTCCTCTGGCGCCGGCGGCTCCGCCTCGCGCCGCAGAGCAGGGTACAGGTTCTCGATCACGCGGATCCGCCACGGCGACGCGTCGGGCGGCGCCGGCACGCGGAAGATCTCGGGCGCGCACTCCGACTCGCGGCCGAGGCAGAAGGGGCAGGACGGCTTGGGGGCGCCGGCGCCGGGGCCGGGGCTGGGGCTAGGGTTCGTGGGGCTGTGGGACTTGAGGTCCGTGGGGCGGCGCGAGCGCGCCGGAGAAAAGACGACCCACCGCCCGAACACCGCGTCGCGGCGCGCCTCCGAGGTTCTAGAAGCTTCCGCCATCGCCTTCCCGGAGCTTCGGGGAAATGGTTAACTTCGCAGAACTGGAGGACGCTCGGGCTAGTTCTGCAAAGACGCTCGGGCGCTGGCAAGCGGGACCCAGTAGTCATAGGAACATTAGAGGAGTGCGCTTTGTTGGATGACTGGTCAGTGGGCCCATTTGGCGGTCAAAATTTTGTCCAATGGACACGCCGCTCCGCTTATGAACGCCCCCCCCCAATAAGTATAGCACGTAAGTTACTGAACAGTGGGACCTGATGTTTGACCGACTCAGTCTGAATCTGGTGGGCAGTTTTGAGATTTCGCGCCGCGCTAAGGTTTTTCTGTTTGCTGAGGGGGGAAATGACTGGGAATATTCTGGTTTTGTTCCATTGTTTCTTTTTAGCACTCTCGAATCTCGATGGCAGCGTCGTCCTCTCCTCCTGCTGCCAATAGTCAAGAACATGGCTGTCAGAATTCCCTCAGATTTCTGCTGAGTTGCTCCAGTTAGCAGGATTTTGAAAACCGGTATCAAATTTTTACTGGTCCGGTAGTGCCGGTTTGACTGAAAATTTAAAAAAAATAGTAAAATTCAGCCAAAATTTTAAAAACAAATTTTGAATTTTAAAAAAATCGGTTGAAAATATAGGCCAAATTTTTTGAAAATAAATTTCATCACAAATTTCTTCTATATTTAAAAAAATTCACGAAAACCAAAATCTTCGAACCGATTTGAGTTTCTATTTGGGTCCGTTGGAAACGAAATTGGCTGACATTAGCTGTTAATGTGATAGAGTACTTATTTGTGATGGTTCCCAACTAGAAAATAAAGTTTCTCCGTTTGTCTGCTTGTGCGTACAGCGTACACTACATTGAACATGAAAGAGTTTTTGGCACATTTGTCACTGTTGGCGTGTGAATTAACAAAAATAGTCTCCTTTCTGAATCAATGACAAAAATGATACCACGGACAAGCGGGAACACGACACGTGGCTTGTCCGTGCCCCTAGGGGCGGACTTGCCTCTACCATGCCCCTTGGGAGCAGAAATACCCTCGTCCAGCCCCTAGTGGCGTAGATTCTCTCTCCTCCATAAAAATACTATTTGTAGAAATTTCTCAATATAGCAAATGAGCTTCACAAACTATGAAATGTTTTGTGGAGTCTTCAGACACAGTGTACTTCCTTGTGTAATTTTTCTTTAATTTTATATGTTCTTCATTTTTTTCTCAAAAATCACTTTAATGCGACTATTGGTATGAATTTCTAAATATAGAAAACGAGCTCCAAAAATTATGATTTTTTAAGGCTCCTTACATAGTGTAATTTCCTGTGTAATTTTTCTATAATTTTATATGTTCTAAAATTATCTAAAAAATTATGGTTTTAGGTTTTAGAAATTAGGGTTTCATAATTTCATGTGAACGGTTATCAGGTGTTTTAGGATTTTGTGAATTAGGGTCCAAGTGCAACAAAAGCTACGCATTTGGCAACACGACGATGGCGATGGCGACACATCGGCTCCACGCCTTCCTCCAGGGCCACCGCTAGGAGGCTGCAGGAACAAGGAAGATGTGTGATGTCGTGCACACGGGTATCGAGGTACGTATGCCGCCACCATCTTTTCAACTCCCCCGCAGCTCGGCGTTGTAGATCTTTTAATTAGCGTTCACCGCTTGGAATTCGTACACTACTACAAAACAGGCCATAAAATAATCACAGACGGTTCCAAGACGAAGCGTCTGTGATATGGAACTATCACATACGGTTCTCTAGAACCGTCTATGATATGCAGATATCACAGACGGATCGTGGTTAGAATCGTCTGTGATTTTAGATTTTACCATGGCTTGGAATTTTCCTTACTCTTTGACTTTACTATGGCTTGGATTTTTACTACGGTACATAATCCTCTGCCACGACACATAACTCTGCCGCGGCAGCTAATCCTCTGTCGTGGTAGCTAATCCTCTGATCGACACATAATCCCAGCCTCCCACGACCTCACTCTCTCTATTCCCCCCTTTTGCTCTGTGATATGGATTACTACTGTGATTGGTTAGTGCTCTGTGAATGGATTGAGTTGATGCTACTTTGATGTGGGTGATGTCGTGTTGTTTTTAGTGCTCTGTGAATGGATTGAGTTGACGCTACTGTGGTGCTATGGCTATTGTGGGAAATCTAACGAAAAGTTCAATCCGAAAATCCATATCAGATTCATTCGCGAGGCTCCAGACGAAGTGAAAATCCGTTTTCATTTTTTTACAATAGAAAAGCTATTACAGACAGTTCTAAACAAGAACCGTCTATGATAATTACTATCACAGACGGTTCTTATTCAGAACCGTCTGTGATAGCCTTTTTCACAGACGGTTAAAAAACCGTCTGTGATGATCTCATGTCATCACAGACGCATAAATTCAAACGGTTCAAAAACCGTCTGTGGTGATGGTTTAGAATCGTCTGTGATGAGGTTTTGTGTAGTAGTGGTAGTGGCTTGACGCCTTCATGGAGCACTTCTCTGGGTGCGACACCAAGGAGTTCCTGTCGGTGGGCTTTGAGTCGTTGCATGACAGTGTTCGGCAGATGGTGGAGCACGTGGTTGGCTATCTAGCCGGCTCTTACTGATTAGATTAAACTTTTGTTGTCGCATACCGACCAAATGTCTATCTATCTTGCATTCTATCCGTGCTTGCTATGGATGGATAGAACAAGAGATAGATTTAGGTTGGCTTGATTCCCGGTCATTTGTGTGTTTTCCTTGTTCAAGCATGCGTTGTTGAAGCTTGATTTGCCATTTATGTTGTATAATATATGTGGGATTGTATTAGTTGAGTTGTTGAGTGATCTAGTCTGAATTTTCATTGTGCTTTGTACGTGTTGTAAACTTTGGCTTGTAATTATTCTGCCGCACGGTATTAAGCCTACTTAAGTTACTGATAAACTTTGTGTTGCAGTTGTGTCACTTGGTATTAAGCTTACTTTAATTATTCTTTATGTTAAATTATTCACATTATTCACAGTTGCCACACGATGGAGTCACATTGTATTGTACTTTTGGATTAGTATATTCAGATTCTCATCCGTAAGCATACTAGTCAGTGGTTTTTTTTTTCTTTAATTAGTATCGGGTTGGAATTTTAACACAAGATTGGGGGATTCCCTGAGAATGATTAGGCCATTTTTAGTACTAGTTGTTTTTAAGTATTGGACCATGTTTTGTACCAATTGTTCTTTAAGCATAACAGAACACTGAATTATGCTTGCAGATTGAAAAAATGTTAGCGTGGATATCTTTAAAGCTTAAGAGAGTCCTAGTCGATTCTGGGTACAACAAGGTTTCTTCAATGACCAATGTTGTACCCATCGGGAGTATAATTGTGGCTCTTCCTGAGCCTATTATACAAGTATCGCTACTGCGATTGTTGTAAGACTACCAGCATTCTTGCTGATCGACTGAATTTTTTTGTCTCTCTTAATATGATATTCGTTGTGCCGCTATCTGCTAAGCACACTTCCTCCATAGGGCGCCACACGCGTTCTGATATATAAAATATTTATTAATATGGGGTAGGAAACAATCCACACACATAAGTAAAATACCTCAAAACAGAGCATAACTTGTTATTATTAATACAGGAAAAAACCTTGCAGGACTCATCATAAGAATGTATTATTTTGCTCTCCCAAAGCTTATATTATTCAAAATTTAATGTTCTATCACAACTATAAACAGCTAATGACTATAAAATCTAAGTGCAATATGTGCACTAGATCGAATCAACAAAATATGAAGAAACTTCTGCCTGAATCTGCTCCATGTCTAATTTCTCTTCTTTGGCAAATACAGCTGCTGCCGCTGTGAGAAGGTGTGATGGGGGATGTTACTGAGCTATCCACATCCATGGGTGCAACCCATGACTGTTGATCCTCTGTGCCTGCAATGACGAGGTGTACCTCATATTGTCATTTGCCCTCATTCTTAGACTTGAAAGCATCAAGCATGTGCTTGCTGCGATTCATGGTAAACACGTGACCAATGTCCCCAAGTGCCACATTTGTAGCAACTTTAGTCCTGCTGACCATAAGACTTCTCATCACACTTGTTTTGTTCGCCCTTCTTGGCTTGAGCATTCTGCTTGGTTTTGCGAGCCATGATCTTACCTTTCTTACCTCTTTTCTTTGAGTGAGGTTTCCTCACCTTGTAGCTACTTGCATTGACTTCATGGCCAACATTGCTACTAGATGGCTGTGAGATGTAGTTCTTTCTGAGAACGTCATCTTGAGCTTTCGCAACTTGCATCATGTTAATCAGTTCGACATACTCCTTGTAGTCGTTCTGATGATAGTTGCGTGTGGATTGCACTGCATTTATGTGAAAGGTAGATAGAGTTTTCTCGATCTTCTGCTCATCCATGATAACCTTACCACAGAGTTGAAGACTTATACAAATTTTGTGCAATGCAGAATTGTACTACCCCATGGTGTTGTAGTCAGCAAAACATAGTCGGTTCCATTCTTACTCTGCCCGAGGAAGAATGATGTACTTCAACTTCTCGAACCACTTCTTCAGTGCGGTCCATAAAGCTAGTACGTTCTTTTCTGCCATATACTCATTCTTGAGCGTTAGGCAAAGATGGTGTATAAGGAAATGAAGTGCTTGATTATTCTCCTCAGTAGTTGGAGTGGCGTCCTTCAAGGTGCCAAGTCCAATAGCAGCACGGAGTTTCTTGGCTCCAAGTACGACTTCGACATCTAATGCATAAGTCAGGTAATTGTGGTCATACTGGGCCAGCTCTTCGAACTTCCGGTTCGTAACGCCAGTCATCTGCATATTAATGCAAAGATTCCAAATGTCTCCATATTTTTCTATGCATTTATCATGATTTACTGCTATTTTCAGTGATTAAAAGTAATATAAACAATCACAAATAATCAAAACCAGTAAATATATAAATTGCATAGAAGTAATAATAACAAAATTAAACATGCTTCAAATGCAAAAACCGATTCAAAATTTGAATTCCTGATGCCCTTTTCTACTGGAATATGAATTTTCAGTGAATTCTGTAATTTTCAGGGGTTAAACCGCTAATTTTCTGTTTAGAGAAAAAATTTCGCACAATTTTCAGATTTTCGAGTGGTTTTCCACAAAAATTCCATATTCGCAAAAGAATCTCGTAATTTTTATAATTCTAAGGGCTTATTTGCAAAATCTCCCTCTATTTTTTTCGCAGGCCGGGCCCATCCGACACAAACGACCGGGTTAAAAAAAAGCGCCCAGGGGGATTAGGGTTCCCCCTACCTTGCGCATTCTTGGCGGCGGCGGCTCCCGCCCGCGTTGTGGCTGGCGCGTCTTGGCCAATGTGTGTGAGGTGGTGGCCGGTGTGGCGGCGTGAGCGTCGGTGGTCGGCGGGCGAGGTGTCGGCTAGTCTTGGCGGTGCGAGGTGGCCGACGCTCAGCGAGCCGGTGGTGCAGTAGCCTTCTTTGGGCCGGAGAGAAGGCGAGCGCAGTGGTGACGGCCGACGGCCTGTCTTTGCGGGGCGGCGGCCGGGCGGGAAGACGCCCGGTGCGGCGACGCGGCACTACGGGCGGCCGGGGAGGCACGGTGTGGCGGCACAGTGAAAGCATCTAGGCCCCTAAAAATGTATTTTGGTAATTAATGACATTATGTGAATATGGGACTAATATGTTTGTTGAAGTGATTACAAGGCATAGTCTCAAATGACAAAGTGAAACCAAGGAGCTGCATGTCAAAGAATGTTGAGAAGATGGAGTTGATCTCAAAGGCAAGGTACAAATAGACAAGGACCCCTTTTGAATTTTACCAGTCTTTGGAGTATGGAGGAAGACCGGATTTTAGGATAAATATCGTACTATTAAGGGGGAGCTTGTCTAGTAGCTTGAAAGCACCTCATTATGCCTTTGGATCAACTTAGGATCATGCATGTTCTTTTGGTCTGGTTTCAAAAGAAAAATCTTCTTCTCATTATACAATCGGAAGTTCCGGCGTTGATACTGCGGAACTTCCGCTGTGCGGTTCTTCCGATAAAGTTACGGTTTGATTTTTCCAGAGAGCATCCGTTTTCGAGACTTAGCCGATTTCTCGAAGCGCGGAAGCTCCGCCGTGATACGAGCGGAAGTTCCGATTATTGGTTGCTCCGAAAACTTTGCGGTTTGATTTTTCCAGAGAGCATCCGTTTTCGGGACTTAGCCGATTTCTCGAAGCGCGGAAGTTCCGCCATGATACGAGCGGAAGTTCCGATTATCGGTTGCTCCGAAATATTTGCGGTCCGTTTTTTCCAGAGAGCACCCTTTTTGGGGACTTAGCTGTTTTCGCAAGTGCGGTAGTTCCGCTGTGGAATAAGCGGATCTTCCGATTATCGGAAGAACCGAAATCTAGTTGGCGGAAGTTCCGCACTTAAATCCAACGGCTAGATCAGAGCATTTAATGCTCACTGTAATGACCCTTACAGTGCACTCGATTGAAGAGCGGAAGTTCCGCACCTTACAGCGGAAGTTCCGATTTCCACAATTTTGTCCGATTTTACGCATAACGGTCATATTTGGTTGTGGGGGTATAAATGCACCCCACCACTCAGGGCGTGTGGTGAGCATTCATTCAATTCATTTGAGCTTTGAGCACTCCTCTCACTCCTCATTTACTCTCTTTGCACACATTTGTGAGGTTGTGAGCAAAACCAAGAGCATTGCATTATTAGTTGATCCTTTGGCTCTTGATTGCCGTCAAGTGAAGGTCAAGGTCTATTCTCTTGGTGCTTGTCGGCACCTAGACGACTTGGCGGAGGTTGCGCGGTGATCTCTTCAAGAAGCTTGTGAAGAGGCCCGTCGCCGGTTGTGATTGGTCGGTGTTCACCAACTCCGGAGAGGAGGAAGAACAACCAAGTGATTACGAGGGAAGGCTTAATTTGTGGAGCCGGCTTGAGTGAATCAAGCTTCCTCAACGTGGACTAGTGAAGATCGACAAATCTTCGACACCACGGAAAAAACCTCCTTGTCTTTGTGCACTTATTTCTTGTCTTTACTTATTGCACTTAATTTTGTAGCTCATAGCTTGTGATAAATATCTTTGCTTAGTGTATCTTGCTAATTTGGGTAATTTGATCTAGAAATTTTAGAAACCTCCTATTCACCCCCCTCTAGTCGGTTATCCTTGATCCTACAAGTGGTATCAGAGCTTGGTCTCTCCAATTTTAGACTTAACCGTCTAGGAGAGAAAGGATGGCTAGCGAGGAATGTCAATAGGCAAGGCTCCTCTATTTGATGGATCAAATTATGCTTATTGGAAAATTAGAATGTCAATTTATTTAAAGGCCATGAGCCCAAGCGTATGGAGAATTGTAAGTGATGGTTTCATTATGGCATTTGATCCCACACACCCCACGGATCAAGAAGAACGGAACTCTCACCTCAATGCTCAAGCGATGAACGCTCTCTTTGGAGCTTTAAACGCGGATGAGTTCAATCGAGTGAGCAACCTTGAAACTGCTAATGAGATATGGACTACGCTCTCTGAAATCCATGAGGGCACATCCACGGTTAAAGAAGCCAAATTGCATAGGCTTAGGATCAAATATGAGACATTTACAATGTTGCCTCAAGAGAGCATCACCGAGATGTACTCTAGACTTAACAACATTGTAAATGAGCTCAAGGGTCTTGGTACTAACTTGCTTGACATTGATGTTGTGCGCAAGATGCTTAGGGCTCTTCCCGATAAGTACAAAATGTTGGTGACATTGTTTCTCAACTCTCCCGAGTTGCCAAGGATGACACCAACCGGGCTTTTGGGAAATCTAATCACAAATGAGCTTTACAAGAAAGACAAAGAAGAGCTCATGGAGTCAACTTCTTCAAGGAAGAAAGTTACCGCTTTTAAGGCAAAAGCGGAATCAAGTGATGAAGAAGATGAGGATGAAGATTTCGAGGAGGAATTTGCTCTCCTTGTGAGGAGAATGAAGAAGTTCATGAGGAGACGCCCTCATCGAAGCTTCAATTTCGATAAGATTGCAAAAGGGCAATCATCTAATGAAAAGAAGCGCTATAGCAACATTCGTTGCTATGAGTGTGATGAGAAGGGTTACATTGCCTCTCATTGCCCAACCAAAAAGGATGACAAGGGTAAGTCATCAAAGAAGAAAGAATTCAATGGAAAGAAGAAGCTTTTCAAGAAGCTCCACAAGGTTGGCAAGAATGAAGCCCATATCGGAGAATGGGACTCACAAGGAGTATTCGGATTCGACTCAGACTCAGATATTGAGGGTCCTCCAAGAAGAGAGGACTTGTCGGTATTGCTATCAAGGAGGCTCCATCGCTATTTTCAACTCCCACTTGCCTTATGGCAAAAGGAGAAAAGGTAAAATCTCTTGATAATGAAGAACCCTCCTATGATGAGCTCATGGATATGCTTGAAGAATTAAATGAATATCTTGGAAAAGAAAAAGCTAAATTTAGAGTCTTAAAGAAAGAGCATATGTCTTTAAAAAACTCTTATGATGAACTAAAAGAAGCTCATGATTTGCTTGTCCAAGATAAGTCTTACACTAGCATTGGTATTGCTTGCGATATTCAAGAAAAAATACCTATTGTAAACATTGTTAGAACTAGTATATCCACTTCTTGCGATGATTTGCTTGTGTAGGACCGGAAAGGCGACTAGGGGGGGTGAATAGGCGCTTTCTAAACTTTTTCGTCTAAATCAAATTCAACACGAACTTTACTCCTTTAGCTATGAAAGCTAAGAAGATCGATGGCGCCTGATGGAAGCCTTGTCTTGAATTCGATAACCCCGATAACCACACGTCACAAAAGTGGAGACTTAATCTCAAAGTGCGAATCTGAGGCACAGCGGTCGGCCAAGCTACGGTGATCGGCCGACGTTCAACCAATGGCTCGACCAAGCAACTAATCGGCGGTCGGACGGATGGACAGCGATTCGACGGCGATCTGATGATAATATGCGAATACAAGCGGTCGGACCGCCGTTACAACACCGATCGGCCGGTTCATCCGATCTTGAAAAATCAAGCCCAAATCCAAAACGAAATTTGATCCAACTTTTGATTCAACCAATGAAACTTGACCAAATTTCGAGCACACCTCCCTAATGATATTAGAGACCTATTTCTAGCGACGATCCTTCAGATCCACTTCACAGAATCGATCTCTCAAGGATTAAACAAAGAAGTGCACAAACCCTAGAAATATGAAAATCTTTGATTCAAGACTTGCTTGTGGGGTTGATGGTCTAGATGATTCTAGGAGTACTCCCACACATCAAAGCAAGACAAAGTGGGTCAATAGACCAAGTTTAACCTCTTGAATCAAGGAAGCACCAAATTCATTCAAATGAGAGAAGAACACAAAAGAAAGACAAATGAACTCTCAAGTAAGCATCACAAGATTGATTGATCTCACAAGATGCTTACAAAGCCACTCCCTCAAGGAGGACAAGAGCTCACCAAGGAGCAACCACAATCTCTCCTCTCTTCCTCTCCAAACTCTAACCCTAGAAAAGGCTAAGGAACTTCCAAATGAATGCCTCAAGGGGGTTTTACATATCCCCCCTTCTATTTATAGGAGAGGACTAGGGTTACACTTTTGGGACCCATTCACACATGGGACCCACACACAACATCTGTTGAAGCAATCGTCTGCTTCACCACGTGTAGGTTGATCAGTTCTCATCAGCGTCGCCAAGCCTCTCTTGTCCGAATCCCATCGGAACCTCCCGAGACTCGCACCGATATCCGCACCGCCGATTCAACCAAATTGCACCAACCACCCGTTCGATCCATCTTGCCCATCCTGCACCATGCTTGAGTCACACGACCTCACCCGGTATCTACGATCGTTCTGGACCTCAGCTCTCCAAGCGTAGTCCCGATCCACTCACCGTTGACGTCGTTGATCGCAAGCCACCGCACAAAGAATAGACAAACAAACGCTTCCGGAACAAGTTCTTCACAACTTGACCCACGTTAGCTCAAGAATCAAATATACATCAATAAAGCATTGATAACCAAACATAAAACACAATCAAAACACACCAATGCAAACTTGGCTCACCTCCAAGTCATCGGCCGATCGGCCCCCACAAGGCCGGTCCAACCGATATCGGTAGTCGGACCGCTCCCACAACTGGTCGGGACGGTCAAAAGACTTAGCCAAATTTCGACGAAAATCCAAACCTTTTGGAATTTTCAACTCAATAGAACTTTTGACTGGGAGCTCCAAAAATGATGCAACCACATCCAGGAGACTCCCCTCACCTGCCTACACAACCTATTTTTGGATTAGCTCCAAAATCCAATTTTAGGTCAGGACGGTCCGACCGCCACCTCGCCGGTCGATCCCAGTCCACGGCGGTCCGACCGCCCCCTAGCGCCGGCCGATCGCTGTGTGTCCGACAAAGAAGAAGCAAACCCCGAAAACGTGAGATTTTGCAAACCAACAAAGCCATTGCCAATTGACTCATCATCCTGAGATCGTGCACATATCCTCACAATATCCACAGCTTGCTATGCCATGTAGCTCAAGTGTTGATTCTAAAATTGAAAATGCTAAATCTTGTGATAAGCTATTTGTAGAGAATAGTGAGCTAAAGGAGCAACTTACCAAGCTAAGTAAGAGCTTGGAAAGATGTTTCAAGGGCGAATCTACCCTTGATAAGCTTTTGAGTGAGCAAAGGTGCTCATTCAACAAGGAATGACTTGGGTATGTGCCCAAGAAAGATAAGAAACCGGTAAACAAGCCCGTGAGGTTTGTTAATCAAAATGGTAAGTATTGCCAAAAATGCCGGGAAATAGGACATGTTCAACAAAATTGTCCTATTGGTAAGGTTTCATCGATTGGCTTGTTTGGCTCTTGCTATATGCTCAAAAAGGCCAAAGATGGAAGAGTGATTGCTAGATTTGTTGGCACCTCAATTTTAGGTGCTAAGAAGAATGCTATTTGGGTGCCCAAATCTTTGATAACTAACCTCCAAGGACCCAAACAAATATGGGTACCTAAAAGAACGTGATTCCTTTTGTAGGTGAACTACAAGACCGGTGGAAGGCATTGGGTGCTCGATAGTGGATGCACTCAACACATGACCGGAGACCGGAAAACGTTCACCTCATTTGAGAATGGGAGCGGAAATAAAAAGATCACATTTGGTGACAATAGCAAAGGAAAGGTAATTGGCTTAGGTAAAATTGTTATCTCAAATGACCTTTCCATTTCAAATGTATCTTTAGTGGAAACATTAAACTTCAATTTGCTATCCGTTGCTCAATTATGTGATCTTGGATTAACTTGCTCTTTCTCTAAAAAGGAAGTTACTATTTTTAAAGAAAAAGAAAAAGAAATGATTTTTAAAGGTTTTAGATTTGGCAATCTTTATTTGGTTGATTTCTCCTCAAATGAATCTTGTTTGAAAACTTGTTTGATTGCAAAAACTTCAATGGGTTGGTTATGGCATAGAAGATTAGGTCATGTGGGAATGATTCAACTTAAAAAGCTTTTTAAACATGACTTAGTGGTTGGCTTGAATGATGTGAAGTTTGAGAAAAATAGACTGTGTAGTACTTGCCAAGCCGGAAAGCAAGTTGCTAACTCTCATCCTTCCAAAAGTATCATGTCAACCTCTAGGCCATTGGAGCTCTTACATATGGATTTGTTCTGACCAACAACCTATAAGAGCATTGGGGCAATAGCTATTGTTTAGTCGTTGTAGATGATTACTCTAGATATACATTGGTATTCTTCTTATATGACAAAGGTGAAGCCTCCAAGAATTTTAAAAGTTTTGCAAAAAGGGCTCAAAATAAATTTGATTTCAAAATAAAGAAAATCCGTAGTGATAATGGTTCCGAGTTCAAAAACACTAATATTGAAGATTATTGTGATGAACTTGGAATAAAGCATGAGCTTTCCACTACCTACACTCCGGAGTAAAATGGAGTTGTAGAGAGGAAAAATCGTACATTAATAGAAATGGCTAGGACAATGCTTGATGAGTATAATACTTAGATCGCTTTTGGCGGAAGCCATTAATACCGCTTGTCATGCCATAAACCGTCTTTATTTGCATAGGCTTTTGAAAAAGACTTCATATGAACTCCTTATTGGAAGAAAACCGAACATCTCTTACTTTAGAGTATTTGGTTGCAAATGCTATATCTTAAGAAAGGGTGTTCGACTTTCTAAATTTGCAAGTCGTTGTGATGTTGGTTTTCTACTAGGTTATTCTTCAAATAGCAAAGCATATCGTGTCTTTAACAAAACTAGTGGTATTGTTGAAGAAAGACACGATGTACAATTTGATGAAACTAACGGCTCTCAAGAAGAGCAAGAAGATTTTGATGATGTAGGTAATGGAGCTCTTATGGAAGCAATGAAGAACATGAAAATTGGAGACATTAAGCC
This sequence comes from Hsuehochloa calcarea, assembly GCA_036346395.1. NCBI lineage: Eukaryota > Viridiplantae > Streptophyta > Magnoliopsida > Poales > Poaceae > Hsuehochloa > Hsuehochloa calcarea. The sequence goes on from CM070606.1 coordinate 5,706,642, forward strand.
TAAAGAAGATCAAAATGAACCATCATCGTCCACGAAAGTCGAGCCGCCTACCTCTTCCGTGACAAATGAAATTGATCATAATGAAGAAGATGTCAAGGAAGATGATCAATCATTGAATCTACCTCAAAGAATCCACAATGCTATAGCTAAAGACCATCCAATAGACCAAATATTGGGTGAAGTAAGTAAAGGTGTCCAAACTCGCTCTCGTGTTGCTTCTTTTTGTGAACATTACTCTTTTGTTTCCTCTCTTGAACCAAAGCGCATAGATGAAGTACTAGAAGATCCGGATTGGGTGAATGCTATGCATGAGGAGCTAAATAACTTCGCCCGGAATGATGTTTGGACAATGGTAGAAAGACCCAAGGAGCATAATGTCATTGGCACAAAATGGGTCTTTCGAAATAAACAAGATGAAAATGGAGTTATGGTAAGAAACAAGGCAAGGTTAGTTGCTCAAGGATATACTCAAGTTGAGGGTTTAGATTATGATGAAACATTTGCACCCGTAGCAAGACTTGAGTCTATTCGTATTTTACTTGCTTTTGCATCATGCTTTGATATTAAATTATTTCAAATGGATGTTAAAAGTGCTTTCTTAAATGGCAAAATATCTGAACTTGTGTTTGTTGAACAACCTCCGGGTTTTGAAGATCCCAAAAATCCAAATCATGTGTATAAACTCTCAAAGGTGCTATATGGTTGAAAGCAAGCTCCTAGAGCATGGTATGAGCGCCTTCGAGATTTTCTACTCTCTAAGGGATTCAAAATCGGAAAGGTTGATACAACTTTGTTTACTAAAATTATTGATGGTGATTTCTTTGTTTGTCAAATTTATGTTGATGACATAATTTTTTGTTCCACTAATCAAGATTTTTGCAAAGAATTTGGTGATATGATGTCTAGGGAGTTTGAGATGTCAATGATAGGAGAATTCAGTTTCTTCCTTGGACTTCAAATCAAACAACTCAAAGATGGGATCTTCATAAGTCAATCCAAGTATGTGAAGGATTTACTCAAAAGATTTGGCATGGATGACGCAAAGCCCATTAAGACTCCCATGGCTACAAATGGACATCTTGATCTAAACGAAGGAGGTAAATATGTTGATTTAAAGCTTTATAGGTCTATGATTGGTAGTTTGCTTTATCTTACCGCATTTAGGCCCGATATTATGTTTAGCGTTTGCATGTGTGCACGTTTTCAATCGGCTCCAAAAGAATGTCATTTAATGGCTATCAAAAGAATATTAAGATATTTAAAGCATTCCTCAAGCATTGGCTTTTGGTATCCAAAAGGTGCTAAATTTGATTTGATTGGATATTCGGATTCGGATTCGGATTATGCGGGTTGTAAAGTGGATAGAATGAGCACCTCAGGGAGTTGTCAATTCTTAGGTAGATCCTTAGTGTCATGGTCTTCTAAGAAACAAAACTCTGTTGCCCTTTCCACCGCCGAAGCCGAATATGTTTATGGAGGTAGTTGTTGTGCACAATTGCTTTGGATGAGGCAAACATTGATGGACTATGGAATAACGTTTGATAAGATGCCTCTTTTGTGTGATAATGATAGTGCAGTAAAAATAGCCAACAACCCTGTCCAACATTCAAGAACCAAGCATATAGATATCCGCCATCATTTCCTTAGAGATCATGTGTGCAAGGAAGATATTGAAATTTACATTTGCACTGAAAATCAATTAGCATATATCTTTACCAAACCTTTAGATGAAGGCCGCTTTTGCCTATTGAGGAATGAGTTAAATGTCATTGACTATTCAAATGTTGCTTGAACTCTTGTCACATGCACCTTGGGTCTTAGTTGCATTTTTGTCTATTTTAAGATGTCTTTTCTCAAATTTTCGCTCCAAATGTGATATATTAGTAAAAATTACTTTCTTATATAGACATTAGTCTTTTCATTGCATAATAATCCTGAATGATACTTGGTTGAGTGCAAAAACTAAGGATTATTTGCAAAATCTTCAAATTCATCTCTCTCTTCTTGAAGTGTCAGGATAATCAGAACTTCCGGCCTTCCAAGCGCGGAACTTCCGTTTTCCGGAACGTCCGCTGTTGAGTTGCGGAGCTTCCGTTTCCCAGCTCTTTTCCAGAAACGTCAGGATAATCGGAGCTTCCGGTCTCCTAGGCGCGGAACTTCCGATTTCCGGAACTTCCGCTTTTGAAGTGCGGAACTTCCGTTTTCCGGTAGCTGAGAGGCTTTAATGCCCTGCGGTTCCTCCGCTTTTCTCTCTCCCTTCAGCCGCCGTTCTTCTTCTCTCCCGAAGGTTCCTCCCCTCTTCCAAAAACTCCACCGAATACTTCAATCCTTCTTCGGTTTTTCTTCAATCTCGACCGATCTCTTGCATCCCCAGGGTTCAATCACTCCCTTCCTCAAGGTATTTTCAATCCCCTTTGGATTTATGCCTCTCATGAACCCTAGGTTTGAGACTTTGGGGAAAATGCAAATGTAGATGAAATCTGTGGTTGATTCTTGGGAAAATAGGTTTATTCAGTATTGTATGATGTATATGCATCGATTCCATGGACTCAATCCATCAAAATACTGAAAAATCCGAAATTGTCATTGCCCTAGAATCGGCCCAGGATAATCGGAACTTCCGCCGTTGAAAAGCGCGGAACTTCCGCTAGCGGTAGTTCCGGCGTTCAACTTGCGGAGCTTCCGATTTTCCTGACAGAAACAGAGATTTTCATTTCCTTTTGATTCAACCTTTGACACTCCATTCATTATTGTTTTTGAAGATGCCTAAGACAAAGGATACTGTCCCGAAGCACTATTCAGATGCCGGCCAATCATCTTCGAGGAATCCTCCCTTAAGGCAAGAGGAAGAATTGAAAGCAATTGAGGATCAAAGAGAGTCCTCTGAAAATTCAGAAACTGAAGCGAGTGCATCAGGTGAAGGGTCTGAATCAGAATCTGATGAGGAGTTGGGAGAGCCTGAAGAGCTCGAGATTGATCTTAAGTCACTATCAGCAGAGGATTACACTCTCTTTAGGCTTAAGAATCAGTATTCTCTCCCTGGCAATTGTGATGACCCTCGATTTCATACAAAATTTCAGAGGCAAGTATATGATCTTTTTTATGGACCCAACAAGCCCTTTGCTGATCACAAGTGCATCAATTGGTCTTATCTCAATGGGCTTGATAAGTATGAGGGTACTTATAGGCTCTTTCAGCGAGCTGGAATCCATAATTTTGTGGTATTAAAATGCAACTACAGTGATGAGATCATTCGACAATTTTATGCCACTGTGCACATTCCCTCAGACTTTTCTCAGCTTACTTGGATGACTGGAACTGTCAGATATTCTTGCACAAAGCGTGCCTTTGAAAATGCTTTGGAAATCCAGTCAAGCGATTTTGAGCAAATTTATGATAGACCAGTTCTCCCTCTGTCAGCTTGGACTGAATTCTATGACACTATACAGAGGTTTGTCCCTGGTAAGATAACCGGTCTTCTCCCTATTCCTAGCTTGGTAAATCGGATCATTAATCATACCATTTTACCAAAAAGCGGGAACTATGATGCAATTAGGGGACATGTTTGGAACATTTTGGATTGCATCATGCATGGAAGAAAATTTGATGTCATTGATGTCATCATAAGGGAGATAGCAAGCACAAAGAATGATCGAGTCAAAAGGATAAACTTTGCACCATACATTATGATCTTGATCATTCGACAGACTGGTTATAATGGAGCTACACCTTCAGCCCATAAATTCTATAAGCCAAGAGAAGGTCCTCCAATTCCTGCCAACCATCAGCGCCCTCCAGCAGAAGAACCTGAAGCTGAACCTGCTCCTGTTGCTGCTCTGTGAGACCTCGGTTTATCCGGCTTGTAATGCTTAACCATCCATTTGGTCCTAGCATCACAAAGCAGATAATCCGAGACTCGAGACATGTATACTTCCCAGAGTGCAGTATACACACCTCTTTACAAAGTTCATGCATCAATTCCATTCATGCACATAGAACCGAAACATAAACAACAAACCAGAAGGTATTATAAATAAAGGATAGTCATTACAAAAGAGAGGCCAACCGGCCAAATGACAAATACATAAAGAAATTTAACAGCGGAAACAAAAGCGCCATAAGATGGCTATAAACAAAAGAGCCAATCAGTGTGCCTTTAACCCACAAGGCAACCGACCGGACCGCCAGGCTAGTCGTCGAATCCACAGCACAACTCACAAAAGTGAGGCCCTTGGGGCTCACCTTCTTCCTCTGCAAACAAAAGCGACCAAATAAAATCGGGTGAGTACTTTGAATGTACTCATAAGATATATAAGAATGATAATGATCTATACAATAACTACATGCAAGCTTATTTAAGTGGAGCGAGTTAGGACTCAAATTTTTAAGCATAAAGCAAGTTTTATTTGCAATAATGTAATAGATCAAAGGCAATTTTGCAATCTGATTTTATTTGATAAAAGCAGAGTAATCAAGTATCAACAACGAAAAATATCCGAAGTGACTAAACCATTAGTCACCACAACAATAGCATGAATTACCCATTCATGCCAACCATATCAAGTTTTAATTTTTAAAACAAAAGCAGTTGTTGAAGTCTAGATCTTGCGTGAAATCACCAAGCGTGTCCATAACCTAGGGCGAGGCTATTCGAATAGTTTTATCCTGCGGGGTGTACCAACTTACCCACATGCCGACCGCCTTTTGCCACCGGGTTAAGCACACTTCCTTAGGTATGCCAAGACGGCTAAGTCCTACGAGACGTTTCCAATATTGTGAATTATTCACGAGCCGCCTATGGATAGAAACCCATACGTTGTGTCGGAGTCATCGTAAAGCCTCGGTCAACTACCCTTCCCGGTAAAGCCTTGGACAACTACGACGCCCTCGAGGTGGAGAGCCTACCCTAATCTCCACCACCGCACACCCAACACAAGAACACCGAGAACACATATCATGTTTCACACAACACACACAACCCCTCCTGCGACTCGGAGATAACCCACGCCAAAGTACTAGGTCAAGAGGGGTCCCATATAACCCTCATGTGGTTAGTACGCAAAAGTACTTGGATCGATGGCGCAAGCAACATTTTCGGTCCTTAGGGACTCAGGCACCTTTCCTTGTCACACCCAACAATCACACCAACATGCCATTGTGCCCAAGTCAAATCATTTTGTTTCATTTTCGGTTTTACAAAACAAAAGCATAAGGTGCTGAACCAAAAATAAACAAAATGATTTGTGTGATCAAGGTCATCGACTAAGTCGATAACCGCCCAATTCTACCTGGTAGCTAAGCATTTCTAAGCATGACATCGCAAAAGCAAGAAAAGAGCATAATTAAATCACCGGCTCTAATTCACCAATGATAATAACTTATGGTTGTGGCGGGGATAACATTTTAATGGCAACAATGCATCAGAATAGCTACCTCTAAACAGGGCAAAATAATTGGACACAAAAGCAATGCATACATATAATTTGTAAACAAGATATTAGACTTTGAAAGTAATGGGACATTTATGATCAAATATCTTGCACCTTGCTTGTGGGTCAAGGTGCTGCTGTGGATCAACAAGATTATGAAAGTGCTCTTCTGATCCTAACGAGAAAGCAAAAGCAACCGATAAGAACGAATAAAATACAAAGACCCAACAGTAAACATTCTCCAAAAATTCCAAAATTTTACAGTAGCAAGATAATGATTTATAAAGAATTTAGCAACAAGAACCAATTGATTTGGATTCTTAATGCCAAAGATATGACCAAAACAATTTTGCTCACTTTTATAAATCAAAAATGCTACTATTCATTAGCAAAATTTTCTGAGCTATACTGTGGTTGGAAACATTTTTAACTTAAAGATGAGTTAAAACATAACCAACAAAATTTGAATCAACCGAAAAGGATTTGAAATGAATTAGTTATGCATTTTACAAGTTATCACATTTTGAGCTTGATAAATAAATCCTCTCGAATTTCGAAATCAAAGCGACGTGGCGAACCTCGACGTTGATCCTGGATCCAACGGCCCAAGCTCGGCGGCTACGCCGCAAGCGAAGCCTCAACGCCAACCGTTGGATCTGGATCCAACGGTTCACGTGGCCCGAACGTTCGGTGGTCCGAACGTTCACGCCGCACGCGAAGCCGCCGATCCGGGATCCGACGGTTCACGTGAATCCGAGGTTCGGTGGTCCGAACGCTCGCTCGAATCTGCGCCGTTGATCTTGGATCCAACGGACCACCGATTAGGGCATGATTAATTCAAATTTAGCGCTAACGCGGCCGAGATCTTAAGATCGACGGTCCGCAACGACTCAAGTTCAAACTTCAATCGATTTCGTCCGACAAAATTTGACGGAAGATTGGCTCGCACGGCCGACTCGCCGCGGCGGTGCGAGCAAAAGCCTAAAATGAGTTCCTAACAACCTTGCGCACCCAAAGGTACCAACAATTTTGGTCACATGGGTCTAGAACGCCAAACAGCCGGAGATGACCGAGAAGACTCAAAAGACCGAAACGAAAACGCAAAGGAGCTCGGTTGCGGTCCAAGGAGCGAAAGCAAACAACTAGGGACTAATAAGGGGGTACCGAGCCCAAAGAAGGCACCGAGGAGAAACGAAATGCTCAGGCGAAGCAAAATAGCGATTCAAATTAATTGGGGAATCAAATTGATCTCGCTTCTTCCGCAAAAGCAAAATCGACAGAGGGTTAATACTCAGAGATGCTAAGAAGTTTGGGAAGCAAGGGTTTTGAAAGAGAATGCCCTAACACCACTTTCACCAAGAGGTTGGAGCTTCAACAATGGCGCCGAGAGCAATTTTGAAATGGAGCTCGAGTAATGCACTAACAGAGGTGCTTTGGAGCTCAAGAGTGTTCAAAGGATGCTAAGGAAGCCACCGGAGGGGTTTTATAGCCAAGGAGCAAGGAAGAAGCAACGGAAGAAAACGGCCGAACTCGTGTTGAGGTCGATCGAGGGCGATGGGAGCACGTGAACTCGAGGAGGACGACGACTTGGAGGCGGGGACGGAGCAATAAATGCCGAGAATCGCTGGTCGAAGCGAGAGAAGACCGACGACGACACGCCTCGCCCTTTTCACCAACTCGCTGACTATGGCCGGCGCGAGCGAAGCGAGGAAGACGATAGCCGCCACCGTTGGATTTAATTGGACTACCGAGAAAGAACGGGTCGAGAATAACGATTCAATCGCGCTTGATCTCGGGCCGTTGATTTGGATCCTACGGTTCACGTTGCGCGAGGCGTTCGGACGGTCCAACGCTCACGCGATTGTGGACCCTTGATTTAGAATCCAACGGCTCAAATGGATCGGCGCGCCCGACGGTCCGAACGCTCACGCGATCGGGGCCGCTCGATGCCGATCCAACGACTCACAACCTCGCGCCAACGATCGAGCCGGTGCGCTTAGTTGATCGAACCAAATCAAGTGGCTCGAGCCCGAGTCCGTCCGAACTAGAGCAACAAAGAAAACCAGCTTAGGGTTTGAATTTGAATAACTGATTTTGAGGAATTATTTGAGGTAGCAAACAAACTCCAAAATTTATGAAATTTTAACTGGAGATTGCTAACAGCAGAGGAACCTTATATAAAATTTTCAGAGACTTTTATGCAATGTATTTTCTCTAAAAATTCCGAAGGCTAATTTAGGAGTTTGACTAATGTTTGACTTGCCTCAAAAATTATCAAATAATTTCTCAAAATTATGAAATACTTCGAGGTGTTAAACATCAACCCTAGACCCAAGGAAAATTATTTCCAAAGGTTGGGCACAGATTTTTATGAAGGATATTTGTGTTGGTGTCCAAATGATAATTTGATTTTTGATTTCACATAATTTCCTTTACAAAAATTATGGAATTGATTACAAAAATCAAGATCGGAGAAAAGTTTTAATTTCTCCTCATTTTTATTACATTTGAAACACAGACCAATTTTGGGATGTTACAAAACCTCCCCTTACAAAAATCTCGTCCCGAGATTTGGCTCACTCAGCAAAGAAAGATGGATAGTGCATGAGACGATCTTCCCTTTCCCAAGTAGCCTCATCCTCGGAATGATTCGACCACTCGAACTTTAAGGAACTTGATGGCACGATTTCTCGTCTTCGCTCACCTCATCGAGTATGCGAACAGGATGCTCGCGTAGGTCAAATCTTCTTGACATCGAGAGTTTCCAACGGAGCTTCTCGCTTGGAACACGGAGGCACTTCTTTAATTGGGACACATGGAAAACATCATGTACCCTTCAAGTGCACCGCAATTCCAACTTATAGGCAATGACCCTTTCTTCTCGATAACGCAGTAAGGACCGACATATCGAGGAGCTAACTTGCCCTTGACAATCAAACGCCGATGACCCTTCAAAGGAGAGACTTTGAGATACACAAAGTCATCGGGCTCAAAGCTCAACTCACGACGACGGCGATCCGCATAGCTCTTTTGCTCGGATTGAGCGGTGCGCAAACGATCACGAATAAGTCGGACTTGACTTCGGCCTCATTGATCGAGTCCGCCAAAGAAAGGTCTTTCGCCTGCCTCCACCAATTCAACGGGTTCTCGACTTTCTCCGTATAAGGCCTCGAAAGGTGCCATGCCGAGACTGGCCTGAAAACCGTTGTTGTAGGAAAACTCGGCAAATGGCAAGCATTTCTCCCAATTCTTTCCATGGGAGAGGACACAAGCACGAAGCATGTCTTCCAACACTTGGTTGACCCTTTCTTGTCCCACCATCGCTTTGGGGGTGATATGCTGTGCTAAAGGTAAGACGGGTTCCCATAGCCTCTTGCAAACTATGCCAAAATCGAGAAGCGGAGAATCAAATTCCGCAATTCCATGTCCTTTGGAACCACAAGGCGTTGCCCGAACCTTACAACACCATGCTCATCCTCAGAGAAGCACTTGGCTGTTCCGTTCTTGACATTTTCCTTGATGTTGTCCACTCCAACATCCGATTGTTGGGCGATCTTAATCCGATCCACCAAGGTTGGTTGCACAACCAGTGGCGTGAGGAACCATGCTCAACCAAACCCAAGTTGAGACTGAAATTCCTCCGTAAGGGTGGGTTGACATCCCCGAGCAACAAGGCATTGCAATGTGCTTTATGATCGAGCGATCGGCAGAACGACGTTAGCCTTGCCCGGATGGTAGTGAATACCCATGTCATAATCCTTGACAAACTCCAACCATCTCTTTTGTCTGAGGTTCAGATCTGGTTGGGTGAACAAATACTTTAGGCTTTTGTGATCCGAATACACTTCGCAACGACACTGATTAGGTAATGTCGCCAAATCTTAAGTGCATGAATCACAAAGCACCAATTCCAAGTCATGGGTAGGGTAGTTGAGTTCATGAGGTCTCAATTGCCTTGATGCATAGGCCACTACCTTGCCTTCTTGCATAAGGACACAACCGAGTCCTCGACGAGAAGCATCGCAGAAGATATCGAAGCTTCGATGAATATCGGGAAGAACGAGGACGGGAGCGGTGGTCAAACGCTTCTTGAGTACTTGGAAGCTTTCCTCACAAGCATCGGACCACAAGAACTTCTTGTCCTTTTGAGCAACTCACATCGGCCAGCGATCTTGGAGAAATTCTCGATAAAACGGCGATAATATCCCGCTAACCCGAGAAAACTCCGCACTTCGGTTACCGAAGTAGGCTGAACCCATGAAAGAACATCGCTGACCTTGCTAGGGTCAACGGCTACACCTCCTGCTGAAAGAACATGACCCAAGAAGGCCACTTCCTTCAACCAAAATGCGCACTTGCTGAACTTGGCATACAGCTGGTGCTCACGAAGCTTGCCTAACACGAGCCTCAGATGCTCATCATGTTCCTCATCGTTCTTAGAATAGATAAGAATATCATCGATGAAGACCACGACAAACTTATCCAAATACTCCATGAATACCGAATTCATGAGGTTCATGAACAAGGCGGGAGCATTGGTTAAGCCAAATGACATGACGGTATACTCATACAAGCCGTAGCGAGTAGAGAAAGCCGTCTTTGGAATATCCTCAGGTCGTATCCGAACTTGATGATATCCCATTCTCAAATCAATCTTGGAGAATACTGGGCTCCAGCTTAATTGATCAAAGAGATCATCAATGCGGGCAATGGATACTTGTTCTTTACCGCCACTTCATTGCTTGACGGTAATCAACGCACATGCGCAAAGTATTGTCCTTCTTCTTTACGAAGATGGTCGGACAACCCCACGGAGATGAGCTAGGCGAATGAATCCTTTCTCTTGCAGCTCATTCATTGCTTCTTCAATTCCACCAACTCGCTCGGTGGCATCCGATAGTGCCTCTTTGAAATCGGCGCAAGACGGAACCAACTCAATGACAAACTCGAGATCTCGAATGGTGGCATCCCGAAGATCTTCAGAAAGACATCAATGAAGTCACGAATCGTGGGGACTTCACTAATATCTAGAATGGAGCTTCGCTTCAAGCGCGAAAGATGCGGACCTAGCGGCTTTTCTACGAACAGCTTAACCCGCCACGAAAGGCTAGATAGAGACATACTTCTTGGCGCAATCGATTTGTCCCTTATGCCGAGACAACCAATCCATACCAAGAATTACATCTAGACTTGCCGAATGGAGGAGGATAAGATTCGCAAGGAATCTTACTCCTCGATCACAATTGGGACATCCCTACACTCGATTCACCCTCAACTCCGAACCCGAGAGCGAATGAGCAATGGGACCAACAATGGAGTAAAGAGGAGCTCACTAATAGCAAAGAAAAGACTCGAAACAAAAGAATGAGATGCTCTGAATCAAACAAAACAAAGAGCGTAATGAGAGTTAACAGAAGCGTACCAAAGACGACGCCGGTGCCTCCCGTGCCTCCTCCGCCGAGATGAGGTTGACGCGACCACTACCCACGCCTTGGGTAGTAGGGACTATCTTCGTGTCCCGAGAAGAACCACCTCCGGCCCGTCCTCCATTAGGACGAGGGGTCGCTGCCTTCTTGGGGCATTGGTTCGCATAATGCCCCTTGTTGTTGCGTAAGAAGCGGTGACATCCGCGGCCGTCGGAGGCCTCTGGCCGACTCGCAGTGCACGTGATTGGGGCACGGCTGCGAAGGGCGAAGAACAGTCCGACGGCCTCGGGTGCAAGGCGAGGACGGGACCCCGAGACCGCCAACACGAGAACGGAAAGAGCCGGCTCAGGCCGACTTGTGGGCCTCCCACTTGCGCTATGGGAATCCGCAAGTGCTCTCCCCGCGTGCTCAAAGAACGATGGCCTTGTCCACCAAGGTCCGAAATCCGGAAAGTCAACGATGGATAGCTTGTCCCGCGGCTCCTCGCATAAACCATCCTTGAACTTCTCTTGCTTGGCCTCATCGGTGGCCACCTCCTCCGAGCATAACGAGCCAAATGGTTGAACTCAGAAAGATACTCCGTGGATCGAACGACGCCTTGCTCGAGCGACAAGAATTCCTTCTTCTTCACTTCATCAAGCCTAAGGAATATGAGAGCGCGGAAGGCGACGGAACTCCTCCCAAGTGACGGTGTGACTGTCAGTCGCATGGCGAAAGCTCTCCCACCAAGACAAAGCCGCACCTCCACCGGTGCGAGGCAACAGCGCCTTCGTGCTCTCGGCATCGCGCTATGCGGCTTCCGCTCCACCGACGGCCGCCGTCAAGGCTGCGCGGTCTTCGACTGAGAACGAGGGGTGGGTGCGAAGAAACTCCGCAAGTCCCCACGCGGTGGTGTCCACCCCTTGCCCGGATCCTCGAAGCACCGGAAAGGGCGAAAGTGTTGCGCGTGATGACGCCCGTAAGAACCTCCGCCCTCCCTCCGCACGGCTGCGCCGATCCAAGAAGGACCTCGCCATGGTCGCAGGAGGAGGAAGATCCTCGTCTCGACCACTGATCGCCTTGGCCACTACGAAAAGCGCCCGCCATCCTGTTACAAGAAACTTTGGTTAAAACTAGACTCAAAGATTAAAAGCCGAAAGAAAGCTTAAAAGCTAGCGACTAGGGAATGGAATATCACCCTAACCGAAAGCCAAAACCAAGATGTGTACAAACTTAGGCAGTTTACAAAAGACTCCAAAACGGCAAGGAATCATAAAACCAAAGCTCAACTCCCCAATGCAACTAACCCGTATTGAATGAACGAGTAATTGTTTGAGAAGATAAAAATCGAAGGTCAAGGTAAGATCTAATACCACTTAAGATCAAGGCTAAATCAATGAAAATAGTGTTAGATACATAGCCAACTAGTATCACATCTTACCCTTTTAACCCCACAAGTTTTAGTTGATTATCCTCTCATTTTCTACCCCATTAGAAACCATCGAGCTTGTCGTCCGGAAATTGAGGTTGTCAGAGCGATTTCAAGATCCAAGCTTCCACCAAGTCTTCCATTCTAGAAACTTCAAAACCGCACACTTCAATTTGCCAAGCTCGGTGGTCCTATCGAAACCATTGAGCTTGTTGTCTGAAATTGAAGCGTCTTTGCTCAGATTCCGCATCCAAGCCTCTAGCCAAACCTTCATCCGTAAACTTCAAAACCCTAAGAACTTCAATTTGCCAAACTCAGTGGTTCCCAAAACCCATTTAATCGATAACACTATCTTTGAGAAGGAGATGAGAGGAAAACAACTTTCAAACTCAAATTAGAGTGAGATGAGAGGAGAAAGCTAAGATAGGTAAGGAATAAAATCGAGAATTCCTTAAGCTTTCAAAATCATTTGATACTTTGAAATTAAGTTTTTCAAAATATCCTAAAGACGACCAACTTGGGTTACTACGGTCAGTATGGCTCTGATACCAAACTTGTGAGACCCCGGTTTATCCGGCTTGTAATGCTTAACCATCCATTTGGTCCTAGCATCACAAAGCAGATAATCCGAGACTCGAGACATGTATACTTCCTGAGTGCAAGATACACACCTCTTTACAAAGTTCATGCATCAATTCCATTCATGCACATAGAACCAAACATAAACAACAAACCGTAAGGTATTATAAATAAAGGATAGTCATTACAAAAGAGAGGCCAACCTACCAAATGACAAATACATAAAGAAATTTAACAATGAAACAAAAGCGCCATAAGATGGCTATAAACAAAAGAGCCAATCGGTGTGCCTTTAACCCACAAGGCAACCGACCGACCGCCAAAGCTAGTCGTCGAATCCACAAAGACAACTCACAAAAGTGAGGCCCTTGGGGCTCACCTTCTTCCTCTGCAAACAAAAGCAAATTTCAATGAAATCGGGTGAGTACTTTGAATGTACTACAAGATATATAAGAATGATAATGATCTATACAATAACTACATGCAAGCTTATTTAAGTGGAGCAAAGTTAGGACTCAAATTTTTAAGCATAAAGCAAGTTTTATTTGCAATAATGTAATAGATCAAAGGCAATTTTGCAATCTGATTTTATTTGATAAAAGCAGAGTAATCAAGTATCAACAACGAAAAAAATCCTGAAGTGACTAAACCATTAGTCACCACAACAATAGCATGAATTACCCATTCATGCCAACCATGTCAAGTTTTAATTTTTAAAACAAAAACAGCTTGTTGAAGTCTAGATCTTGCGTGAAATCACCAAGCGTGTCCATAACCTAGGACGAGGCTATTCGAATAGTTTTATCCTCGCAGGTGTACCAACTTACCCACATGCCGACCGCCTTTTGCCACCGGTTAAGCACACTTCCTTAGGTATGCCTAAGCACGGCTAAGTCCTACGAGACGCTTTCCAATATTGTGAATTATTCACGAGCCGCCTGTATGGATAGAAACCCATACGCTGTGTCGAGTCATCGTAAAGCCTCGGTCAACTACCCTTCCCGGGTAAAGCCTTGACAACTACGACGCTCCTCGAGGTGGAGAGCCTACCCGAATCTCCACCACCGCACACCCAACACAAGAACACCGAGAACACATATCATGTTTCACACAACACACACAACCCCTCCTGCGACTCGGAGATAACCCACGCCAAAGTACTAGGTCAAGAGGGTCCCATATAACCCTCATGTGGTTAGTACGCAAAAGTACTTGGATCAATGGTGCAAGCAACATTTTCGGTCCTTAGGGACACAGGCACCTTTCCTTGTCACACCCAACAATCACACCAACATGCCATTGTGTTTAAGTCAAATCATTTTGTTTCATTTTCGCTTTTACAAAACAAAAGCATAAGGTGCTGAACCAAAAATAAACAAAATGATTTGTGTGATCAAGGTCATCGACTAAGTCGATAACCGCCAATTCTACCTGTAGCTAAGCATTTCTAAGCATGACATCGCAAAACAAGAAAAGAGCATAATTAAATCACCGGCTCTAATTCACCAAATGATGATAATAACTTATGGTTGTGGCAGGATAACATTTTAATGGCAACAATGCATCGTGAATAGCTACCTCTAAACAGGCAAAAATAATTGGACACAAAAGCAATGCATACATATAATTTGTAAACAAGATATTAGACTTTGAAAGTAATGGGACATTTATGATCAAATATCTTGCCTCGCTTGCTGTGGGTCAAGGTGTCATTGTGGATCAACAAGATTATGAAAGTGCTCTTCTGATCCTAACGAGAAAGCAAAAGCAACCGATAAGAACGAATAAAATACAAAGACCCAACAGTAAACATTCTCCAAAAATTCCAAAATTTTACAGTAGCAAGATAATGATTTATAAAGAATTTAGCAACAAGAACCAATTGATTTGGATTCTTAATGCCAAAGATATGACCAAAACAATTTTGCTCACTTTTATAAATCAAAATGCTACTATTCATTAGCAAAATTTTCTGAGCTATACTGTGGTTGGAAACATTTTTAACTTAAAGATGAGTTAAAAACATAACCAACAAAATTTGAATCAACCGAAAAGGATTTGAAATGAATTAGTTATGCATTTTACAAGTTATCACATTTTTCGCTTGATAAATAAATCCTCTCGAATTTCGTAAATCAAACGACGTGGCGAACTCGGGGCGTTGATCCCGGATCCAACGGCCCAAGCTCGGCACTGACGCTACGCCAGCTGCTGAAGCCTCAAACGCCAACCGTTGGATCTGGATCCAACGGTTCACGTGGCCCGAACGCTCGGTGGTCCGAACGCTCACGCGCACGCCGAGCCGCCGATCCGGGATCCGACGGCTCACGTGGATCCGAGGTTCGGTGGTCCGAACGTTCGCTCAGATTTGCGCCGTTGATCTTGGATCCAACGGACCACTGATTAGGGCATGATTAATTCAAATTTAAGCGCGAACGCGGGCCGTAGATCTTAAGATCGACGGTCCGCAACGACTCAAGTTCAAACTTCAATCAGATTTCGTCCGACAAAATTTGACGGAAGATTGGCTCGCACGGCGACTTTCGCCGCGGCGTGCGAGCAAAAGCCTAAAATGAGTTCCTAACAACCTTGCGCACCCAAAGGTACCAACAATTTTGGTCATGGCGGTCTAGAACGCCGCAGTTTGAGATGACCGAGAAGACTCAAAAGACCGAAACGAAAACGCAAAGGAGCTCAATTGCGGTCCAAGGGAGCGAGTGCCAAACAACTAGGGACTAATAAGGGGTACCGAGCCCAAAGAATGCACCGAGGAGAAACGAAATGCTCGGCGAAGCAAAATAGCGCTTCAAATTAATTGGGAAATCAAATTGATCTGCTCTCTTCCGCAAAAGCAAAATCGACAGAGGGTTAATACTCGAGAGATGCTAAGAAGTCGGGAAGCAAGGGTTTTGAAAGAGAATGCCCTAACACCACTTTCATCAAGAGGTTGGAGCTTCAACAATGGCGCCGAGAGCAATTTTGAAATGGAGCTCGAGTAATGCACTAACAGAGGTGCCGGAGCTCAAGAGTGTTCAAAGGATGCTAAGGAAGCCACCGGAGGGGTTTTATAGCCAAGGAGCAAGGAAGAAGCAACGGAAGAAAAACTAGAACTCGTGTTGAGGTCGATCGAGGCGATGGGAGCACGTGAACTCGAGGAGGACGACGACTTGGAGGCGTGGGACGGAGCAATAAATGCCGAGAATCGCTGGTCGAAGCGAGAAGACCGACGCCGACACGCTCGCCCTTTTCACCAACTCATCGTTGACTATGGCGAGCGCGAGCGAAGCGGAGGAAGACGATAGCCGCCACCGTTGGATTTAATCGGACGGTGAGAAAGAACGGTCGAGAATAACGATTCAATCGCGCTTGATCTCGGGCCGTTGATTTGGATCCTACGGTTCACGTTGCGCGAGGCGTTGGACAATCCAACGCTCACGCGATGGACCCTTGATTTAGAATCCAACGGTTCAAATGGATCGGCGCGCCCGAGACGGTCCGAACGCTCACGCGATCGGGGCCGCTCGATGCCGATCCAACGACTCACAACCTCGCGCCGAACGCATCGAGCCGGTGCGCTTAGTTGATGAACCAAATCAAGTGGCTCGAGCCCGAGTCCGTCCAACTCGAGGAACAGTGAAAACCGCTAGGGTTTGAATTTGAATAACTGATTTTTGAGGAATTATTTGAGGTAGCAAACAAACTCCAAAATTTATGAAATTTTAACTGGAGATTGCTAACAGCAGGAGGAACCTTATATAAAATTTTCAGAGACTTTTATGCAATGCATTTTTCTCTAAAAATTCCAGAAGGCTAATTTAGGAGTTTGACTAATGTTTGACTTGCCTCAAAAATTATCAAATAATTTCTGAAAATTATGAAATACTTCTGAGGTGTTAAACATCAACCCTAGACCCAAGGAAAATTATTTCCAAAGGTTGGGCACCAGATTTTTATGAAGGATATTTGTGTTGGTGTCCAAATGATAATTTGATTTTTGATTTCACATAATTTCCTTTACAAAAATTATGGAATTGATTACAAAAATCAAGATCAGAGAAAAAGTTTTAATTTCTCCTCATTTTTATTACATTTGAAACACAGACCAATTTTGGGATGTTACATGCTCCTCCACAAGGCCAAGCAACGATGGATCAAATTTATGCTAACTTGTTGGAAATGAAGGCGTCTCAGGAGGCCTTCTAGGCAGCGACCACTTCCAGACTGGATGCTTTTGAGGTGGCCACCACTTCCAAACTTGACGCCCACACTGCCAGTCTTGACGCTCTATCAGCTAGATTTGCAGAGCAGTTTCCTCCACCTGTCCGGTTTGGACGGCGTCGTCTCCGCTCTCCTCCTGGTGGTCCTCCTGGTGATCCTCCTGTTGCTCCTCCGGTTGATCCTCCTCAAGACCCTCCTGCAGAGTGAACCCTTTTGGCCCTCGATGACAAAGGGGGAGAGGAGTTAGTTAGTGAGAGAGTTTGAGTTTAAAAAGGGAAACCTATCTATTATAATATTGTAATATGTTGCTGTCATTTTGACTATGGGTTGTAATGACTTTGTTTGACAATATGTTGCTTATGATGATATATCTTGGTATCTTATATTTTTGTTGTACTTGGATCTTTGATTAATGATGAATGACCATGTGGTGTGAATGCTCTATCTTTATTGTCATTTGCTCTCTTCCAAGTAACAACGTTCTACAGAAACTCCGCCAAAATTTCCTGAAAATCCAAACATGTGCTTTACATTATCTTCTACTCAATATGCACATGTTAAGGGGGAGCTTTCTGTTTCAAACCAACTATCTCTCACATCTTTATTGTGTTGTCATCAATTACCAAAAAGGGGGAGATTGAAAGCATCTAGGCCCCTAAAAATGTATTTTGGTAATTAATGACATTATGTGAATATGGGACTAATATGTTTGTTGAAGTGATTACAAGGCATAGTCCCAAATGACAAAGTGAAACCAAGGAGCTGCATGTCAAAGAATGTTGAGAAGATGGAGTTGATCTCAAAGGCAAGGTACAAATAGACTAGGACCCCTTTTGAATTTTACCGGTCTTTGGAGTATGGAGGAAGACCGGATTTTAGGATAAATGTCGTACTATTAAGGGGGAGCTTGTCTAGTAGCTTGAAAGTATCTCATTATGCCTTTGGATCAACTTAGGATCATACATGTTCTTTTGGTCTGGTTTCAAAAGAAAAATCTTCTTCTCATTATACAATCGGAAGTTCCGGCGTTGATACTGTGGAACTTCCGCTGTGCGGTTCTTCCGATAAAGTTGCGGTTTGATTTTTCCAGAGAGCATCCATTTTCGGGACTTAGCCGATTTCTCGAAGCGCGGAAGCTCCGCTGTGATACGAGCGGAAGTTCCGATTATCGGTTGCTCCGAAAACTTTGTGGTTTGATTTTTCCAGAGAGCATCCGTTTTCGGGACTTAGCCGATTTCTCGAAGCGCGGAAGTTCCGCCATGATACGAGCGGAAGTTCCGATTATCGGTTGCTCCGAAATATTTGCGGTCCGTTTTTTCCAGAGAGCACCCTTTTTGGGGACTTAGTTGTTTTCGCAAGTGCGGTAGTTCCGCTGTGGAATAAGCGGATCTTCCGATTATCGGAAGAACCGAAATCTAGTTGGCGGAAGTTCCGCACTTAAATCCAACGGCTAGATCAGAGCATTTAATGCTCATTGTAATGACCCTTACAGTGCACTCGATTGAAGAGCGGAAGTTCCGCACCTTACACGGCGGAAGTTCCGATTTCCCTGAATTTTGTCTGATTTTCTGCATAACGGTCATATTTGGTTGTGGGGGGTATAAATGCACCCCCACCAGCTCAAGGACGTGTGGCTGAGCATTCATTCAATTCATTTGAGCTTTGAGCACTCCTCTCACTCCTCATTTACTCTCTTTGCACACATTTGTGAGGTTGTGAGCAAAACCAAGAGCATTGCATTATTAGTTGATCCTTTGGCTCTTGATTGCCGTCAAGTGAAGGTCAAGGTCTATTCTCTTGGTGCTTGTCGGCACCTAGACGACTTGGCGGAGGTTGCGCGGTGATCTCTTCAAGAAGCTTGTGAAGAGGCCCGTCGCCGGTTGTGATTGGTCGGTGTTCACCAACTCCGGAGAGGAGGAAGAACAACCAAGTGATTACGAGGGAAGGCTTAATTTGTGGAGCCGGCTTGAGTGAATCAAGCTTCCTCAACGTGGACTAGTGAAGATCGACAAATCTTCGACACCACGGGAAAAACCTCCTTGTCTTTGTGCACTTATTTCTTGTCTTTACTTATTGCACTTAATTTTGTAGCTCATAGCTTGTGATAAATATCTTTGCTTAGTGTATCTTGCTAATTTGGGTAATTTGATCTAGAAATTTTAGAAACCTCCTATTCACCCCCCTCTAGTCGGTTATCCTTGATGCTACACACAGCACTACGGGCGCGGGGGCGGCGCGGCCTGTGCGGGGACGGCAGCCATGCGGGGCCTTCGTCGGAGGCGGGCGGGACCGACACCATCTGTTTTTTTTTTCTTTTTTTGCTTTCTTTGATGCTTTGCCCGTGTCTGGGCGGCGTCGGCCGGTGGTGGTGCTTGTCGGGAAGGCCCATGCGGGTCGGCGCCGGCGGTGGTGGTGTTTGGCGGGAAGGCCCATGCGGTCGGCGCCGGTCGGTGGTGGTGGTGGCGGGTGCTAGCTGAGGAGGGCCCGTCTGGGAGGCGTTGGCTGTGGGCGCCGACGGTCGTGGCGGTCATACGGCTTCAGTCGTCGGTACGCCAATTTTTATATGAGTTATTGTTTATTGTGATTACTGTGCAATTATTGTTTATTTGCAATCCATCGATCGACTTAGTTGGCGACTTTAAGTCGGCTGGCAGTAGATTAGAACAAATTTTAATCTACGGTACAATCGACATCTACTTTTTCATGCAATCTACCGATCGACATTATGCAGCGACTTCAAGTCGGCTCACGATGGATTAGAGTGGATTTGCACCGTAGAAAAACTAATCTAAAAAGTTAAATTTGCAGAATTGAAAGCAATATAGAAAAACGATTCAATCTACGAGCGTCGTGCTATGATGGTTACCTTTTGATCCGAGGAGAGTCGATCGTGTTGAGAAACCGTCACTGACGAGTCTAATCCGAGCGATTACCTTGTAGACAAACTCAGAATCGTTAGAACGATGCAAGAATACAAGAACAGAATAACAAATTGAACAAAGTGATATGAGTGGACTTTTGACTTCTCGTTATTACTCTTCTGAAAACTATAGTGCAATAGCTAGGGATCCCCTTTTATATAGTCTACTGGGAAGATGAAGAACCCATCGTAGACCAAATCCATCTGATTTCTTAACAGTTTACACGTTTTTCTAGCGCACTGCATGTACAATCGTTGATTCCACACCGTTTATTCGGGTCACGATGCCGATGCTTTATCCGTGTCGGCTTAGAGCGACAATAAACTTCTGCTGCTCGACTCGATCGCGCCCGTATGAATACAGAGAGATTAGCGCGCAATAATTATGCGCGTCTTGGCGCTTAATTGGTTGCCCTCGCGTGTTAGGGAAAAAAGGTAGGACTTTTGAGCTTAGGCGTACGAATCATTCCGCTAATCAACCATCTTGATGCGTGGTTGACCTCTCAAAGGATGTTTCTGAGCGCTCGACATGGCGTGCATGCTTGGTTTGCATGGTTTGAGCTAGAGAGAGTTGGAGGGTTTAGCACTTGGTAGAAAATAGTGTGTTATTGGGCCATCTACAATGTTGGTTTTAAGTCGGTTTAAAGGAGAAGAGAGAATACTTGAATTGATTCAATAGTAGAGGAATCGATTCCTAGAGTGTTTTTACAGAATCAAACCCAAAACTTGCATCGACTCCAAGCAATAAACAAATTGCTTGGGCCCGCATGTCAGATGGGCACCTGGTGTTGTTGTTGCCATCGCCGGGATCACAGAGGAAGCAGGGAGGGATCACCACCGGGTCGTAGGACGAAGGAAGGGGAAGCGGTTGCCATGTCTCAGTCGGCCATGGATGAGATGTCGGCGAAGGGGCTCTTCGCCGGCCACCACCACCAGATCTGGCCATTGGGAGGTCGGGGAAGCGGTCTTCGCCAGCCGTCACTTCCAGATTGAGCCGTCGGGAGAACGGAGACGAGGTGTCGTCGTTGGATCTTGCCGTCGGGAGGGGCGGTGAAGCAACATAAGGGAGGAGCAACACAACGGTGGAGTGGGACGGGCGACGAAGCAGGAAGACAATGGGTCAGCGCTAGCGCTAGACAGTGGCAGAGATCGGAGGTGAGGGAGGAGGGGATCAAATGGATCAATGGAGAGGAAGAGAGATAAGGTTATTTATTTATTTATTGATAAAATGTGAGTCCTACCTGAGAATAGGAACTGGTTCGATACACCGGAGACAAAAATGTTGATTCATATAATGCTTACTTGATATGCCATTGAACCTGAATCAATTCATTACATTAGAGATGCTCTAATAAAGGTAGTACAAAAAGTTGCACGAACGTGTGAACGGCAATGTCAAACATTGGTTACTATCCGCACTTAAGTCATAGACACTTGAAACTTCTTATACAATTCCTGTGAAATATGAGTCGAGCGTATACATTCAGCTCTGTTTGAAGCAAAGAAATTTCATAGTGATTCCACGGTAACAGAAGCATCCGCTCCTAGACATTTGACAATTAAGGTTAGGATGTGACTAGCCGCCGGACGGTAGCGTCGTACACAGCTTTCCGTTGTTGGATTTAGGTGATGTTTTTCGGCATTCATCTTGTTCGTAAGCAAATATCCTTCTAAAAATCTTCCTCGTAGCGTAGACAACATTAATAATCCCTCATATCAAAAATCTCAGTAACATCTCAAGCAAACAGGATGTACATATCAAAAATACTAGAATCAAAACAAAACATATGGAAAAAAACGAGTTGAAAAATCTTGCAGCATCACCGTGAACAGTATGCAACATTTATTTTCTACAAATACAATATTTTTTTATACAAGGCGCAAGATCTCAAAGAACAACATGCAACATTCTTTACAACGGGTTGCAATTTTTTTTTCAATAGGCCGAAATCTTGCAACTTCACTGTGAACAGTATGCAATATTTTTTTTTCTACATATGCAACATTTTTTTTCTACGGGACGCAACATCTCAAAGAACAATATATAACATTCTTTACAACGGGTTGCCATAACTTTTTCAACGGGCCACAACATCACAACAATTCACTGTTTTTGCAACCATCAACGTCAATAACCAAGGAAGTACCTGTGCGTGTCATCGAAGGCTCGTCGTACTCCTCCTGATCAGTTGACGCCGAGACGACTACATCGTCCTCAACGTGTGGCCACAGGGAGAGTGCATCTGGCGAGATGATTTGTGCCGGGACGAGGAAGGCGAGCACCAGCACGTAGAGGGCGCGCAGGAGTAGTGCCGCCTCGCCCCGGCAGCATTTGGCGCATGCCGACCTGGAACCTCGACCAGGTGTAGACTCTCACGAACGCGCTCACACCGGCATCCGTGACGTAGACACCCCCCTCTATCGCCACCTCTATCTACTCCCGCTTTTTTGCATTAGTACTGAGTTTGGTTTGGATCTCGAGAAGTCGGAAAGAGCCTGGTTTGATGAGTATTGGTGGATAGGAATGAGTGGCCGGGAGGAGTTAGGAAAAAGAATGAATGAGTGAGTGGCGGGGAGGAGGAGCACGTGTGAATAAAGTAAAGTAAATGGGTAGACGTGTTCGATTTTTTTTTTTGCACGTATGTCTACTATAATTATCCTTAAGGTTATTATTATAATGTATTTTTTTAGTACAAATTTTGCCAAATTAAACGCAGGTGTTGACAATCAAACATGGTAGACTCTTCAGAATCCAGAGCTCTCGACTTTTCATCGTCCAACCAGTCTCCACGTCACACCGCCTATTCATTCCTTCACCCTGACCAGCAGCTCCTACTCCATACATCCACACGAAACGGGACACTGACGAGGCGGCCGCACGCGGCAGCGTCGCAGCGACACAGACCGGCGCCCATACACCCCCCATGCACACGAGGTGGCGCACACGGCGCAAACAATTCCCCCCCACCGCAACCCAAACCCACCCACGAACATCACAGCACGAGACGGAGCTCCACAGTTTGTGTTCCCCGGTCCGCACGGCTCCCGAGGCGACGAATCCGGCCTTCTCCTCCGCCCCCGATCGCCGCTGCGACGCCGATGTAAGCATCCCCGCGCCGATCTCTCTCACTCTCTCCCTTTTCCGGGATTTTTTTTTGAATTTTTTTTTGTCGCTGGATGGGGTGTGGGTTGTCGCCGCCGCGATCGGGGGGTGCGGGGGCGTTCCATTTGGGGAAAATCGTGACCTGATGGGGTGTTCGTCGCTCGATTTGGACGCAGACGTCCGATCGGGCGCCGGAAGGCTCGGTTTTGGGGCGTGCGGGCGCCGGATTTGGGCGAGAGATGGGGGTTTCTGACGGGTTGGGGATCGGGGATTGGGGGTTGCTTGTAGGGTAGTGGCGATTTGGTGCCGTATTGGTGGTAATCTGGTAGCAAAGTTGGGATTTGCTCTCTCTCGATTGGAAATCTCCCGGGGGGCATCGGGTGATGGGGATGCGTCCCCCCTTCTTTTCGTTGCTGATTAACGCATTCGATTCTTCGCTAAAGGCTGTGGTGGTGGGGATGTAGGACGTCTCTTGATGGCGGCTTCTGATGGCGATGAAGGATCCTGCTCGACTGATTCTTCCGTACTTTCTTTTGCCTGAAATTGGTCGCCGCCGGCAAGGACTCGAGTAGTTGAGTTTGATAGCAGATTGGTTGTTCTTGTGGGAATATTGGTAGATGTAACGGTTGTTAGATAGATTTTTATGTGTGTATGTGAGAATTTTTCCTTTTCTTCTGTATATTTATCGATGATTGTAACTGTGTTTGTGCATGTGGAGATTGGAAGGAGGTCTAAGGGCTGGAACGCTGATCTGAGTTGCATGGGGAGAGGATGCCAGAGCTGCGAAGCAGTACTCGCCAAGCACGTCTGAGGTCCAAGAGGCTCGACGACCAACAGCCAGCAGAGCCAGCTGTGAAGCCGGTGCCGCCTGCTCCACAGAGAGCAGGAAAGCGTATTCCTCCCCCTGCTATCAGGGGCAGAAAGGGTGCTTCTGGGAGAAGAGCGGCACCAGCACCAAGGCCTAGAAGAAAGGGGGTCGAGATTGTTGACTTGGAGGCTGATCAGGCTTGTGAAGATCCCCATAAAGCTGTTGCTGCACAGGCAGTTGTTGGTGAAGCCAAAAAACTTGCTTTGAACAAGGTAGTCGAGGGTGTTGCAAATAAAGGTTTGAGAATGGATGGTGAAAGTGCAGAGAAGTTTGTTGGGGCTGAAGATGAATCAACAACAACACCAGTCCCCGAGAGGGTATTTCTTCTCTTTTGTATTTTCTTACCATGAACTGCCATTTGCCATCCATATTTCCTAGTTTTCTATCTGTTTTGTAGTTCATTTAACATAAATGCATTGTTTTTAGCCTTTACCACACATATGTTCTTGAATATTCCATCCGTGTTAAGAGTTGTCTCATAGAACACAGTATAGCACAAGCAAATGGAGCTTTACCCATTGGTAACATTGTAAAAACTAAATATAGGATTGTGGTGCTCTATGTTTAAAGCACAAAAGAGATAAAAAAGTACATCGATTTGCCCCTCCATCCTACCTGGACTTCACCCGTGGTTCCTGCTCCTACTATCCATGATGCTATCACATTGGAGACACATTTATCAATGTAGGCATTCAGCTAGTTTGGCATTGCTATGGTTTTCTGTGGAATCTAGTTAGTTACAGGGAATATTTGCCAAATTTTGTAAACTATTTCTGTTGTGGGCTTGTGGCCCTAAAAAGAGGTTATCAATTATTTAATATAGCGTGAAATAGTAAAATAAAATTGCTTTGAGAACACCACCAATGCCAAATACCCCCTTCTGCTCTAGGTAGAGGCTATCCAGAGTAGATGGCCTGGCCTGAATTAACACTCACAAAGGGCCAAACAACATCCCCACTAAACAGGTCCATCATTTTCAGTCCAATCCAGCACAAAAGGCCAGCGGATTGTCATGGAAAAATTATTACCTCTTAATAGCTCGAGTATAGCTGTACATGACCTTGAAGTAGATAGAACTGCATAATTCTCCTCTCACCTCCCAATTTAGTTTCTTGTGCATTTAAATGACAACTAAGAGTCCATTGCCTTGCTTTGTTGCATAATTTCACATCGCTGAAAAAGTCTGCTCTATGATGGTGCTACGTTGGATACATACTATCATATTTGTCGGAGTCATGCTACTTGGAAGCTCCTAATACTATGTCATTGCTGCAGGTTCAAGTAGGTAATTCTCCAGAATATATAACTGACAGGAAATTAGGTAAAGGTGGTTTTGGTCAAGTCTATGTTGGTAGAAGGGTATCTGGTGGAGCTGCTCGCACTGGTCCTGATGCCTACGAGGTTTGCTCTCTTACACAGTATAAATTTTGATGCAAACATTTTCTTTGTTACATTAATCCAATCTATGGATGACTGTTCTATAGGTCGCGTTGAAATTTGAGCATCGAAGCAGCAAAGGGTGCAATTATGGCCCCCCATATGAGTGGCAAGTTTACCAGTATGTACTTTGTACAGTCATCTTTCTGTTGCACCTAGACTATTCTCTTTGTCTTTTAAGCTTTCTGACCATTGGCCTTTTTTTACTAGCACTCTCAATGGCTGCTATGGCATACCAGCGGTCCACTACAAGGGTCGGCAGGGAGACTACTATATTCTTGTGAGTTCTTAAGTTAAATCATCTAGACTGACTGCTTTGGAGCTCAACACATTTTATTATGACCATCTTAATGTTTTTTCAGGTAATGGATATGCTTGGTCCCAGCCTTTGGGATGTGTGGAATTCACTGGGGCAGGCGTAAGTATCTTCTCATTCCTTTTGACGTTACCTTGTTTCCTTCATGTTTCTGCTTTTGTACTAAGAGATTTAACATCTAACAGGATGTCTCCACATATGGCTGCTTGCATTGCTGTAGAGGCCATATCAATTCTTGAGAAGCTTCATTCTAAAGGGTAACTTACAATTATCTTCAACAGATCATCCTTAGATGCATCACTGTTTATTTACGTTAACACATCCTATGTTTGTCAATTGTCAGGTTTGTGCATGGTGATGTGAAACCGGAGAACTTTCTGCTTGGTCAGCCTGGATCACCTGATGAGAAGAAGCTTTTCCTTATTGATCTTGGTTTAGGTATGCTATATTGCTATTAATCAATGAGTCCTTATCTACGTATGAAATTATTCCATTTCACCATAATATTTCTTGGCATAGTCTTAGGGCCACAGTCATCGACCCTTAGTATATTTTATTAGTGTTCTTTTCTCTAGTTACTTTTTTTTTTGTTGATACGGTGATGTCCAAATTGTACAGCATCGAAGTGGAAGGAGCCATCTGGTCAACATGTTGATTATGATCAAAGGCCTGATATCTTCAGGTTGGTTATATTTTCTCTGCACCTGTTCCTTTTTGTCGTATGGTGTCTATTTACTTATCCGCTTCTTCTTTCTTTTTACCAGGGGAACTATTAGATATGCCAGTGCCCATGCCCATTTAGGTCGTACAGGTAGTAGGAGGGATGATTTAGAGTCACTGGCATACACCCTTATATTTCTAATAAGAGGAAGATTGCCTTGGCAAGGCTACCAGGTAGATTTTAACGTGCCTATCGAGTCAACTTCATGATATTATCCAGGTTCTCAGTTCAGCCTATTCCAATGTTACTTGCTTAACTACGCAGGGAGATACCAAGAGTTTCCTTGTTTGCAAGAAGAAAATGGGTACTTCTCCGGAGATGCTATGTTGCTTCTGTCCAGCTCCATTCAAACAGTTTCTTGAGGTTGTCACAAATATGAAATTTGACGAAGAGCCAAATTATGCCAAACTTATTTCTCTTTTTGATAGTTTGATCGAAGCACCTGCCTCAAGGCCCATCAGAATTGATGGGGCTCTTAAGGTCTGTACTACTACACTTCACACTTTCGTATATGGTTTAGTTTTCTTCTTCCGTATCTTGTGATGAACCTTTTCTTCCCCGAATTATAGGTTGGGCAGAAACGTGGAAGATTGCTTGTAAATTTAGAAGAAGATGAGCTGCCTAAGAAGAAAGTCAGATTGGGGAGCCCAGCAGCTCAATGGATTTCAGTTTACAATGCCAGGCGGCCCATGAAGCAGAGGTAATTACATTAAATGATTAAAACATATGATACAAAGTGTGATCGATTGATATTACTTTGGACTTTGGGCACTTGCTCTTCTTTGACGCACATATTGGTAATTCCAAAAATTAATTATTGCCTTATCCGTGGAGTTAATACTTGAGATAATTGAGTATTCTAGTTAATTTGGTTAGAAGAATTGTCAAAATGTACTTGATGTTGGGTAGATGATAAATCGGTTAATTTTGGTTATGCTAGCTCTTCTTCCCATGTTGTCTGTGTTACATTTTAGACCAGATATTCATATTAAACCTGTTACCTGAGTCTGGACCAAGTATTTGTATTAAACATGCACCACACTGCTAGGCCTAATATAGTTGTTCTAGATTGCCAATAACTACCCATTTATTAGTTGTGTTGTGTCGTGCTGGAGTTTTGTTAACCCAACATTAAATATTGAACAATTAACAGTTCTGTGTTGATTAGAGCATTCTAAAATTGATCCGGAACCATTTGAGTGCAGTGTGTATGGTTGTAAATCTTAAAACTTAGTAACTGGAATAAACAGAAAATGCAAAGACTATCTTTTTGCTAATTTAAAGGTAGGGATGTATGGACCAAAATAACTTTTGGCCGTGGCCTGTAAGTGTAACTAGCCTGTGCAAGCCTATATACTGGTACATATATTTATTACTAAACTATGAAATTGCTCTGCATGTTTATATGAAACCCTGCATGTAAGTGCTAGTGATTCAGGCTTTCAGTTTACAGTTGTTACTTGTTAGTTGTTTCAAACCTACAATTTATACTTGTTCCATTTCTCTCACCATGTGCTTGTGTTTCTTTTGAACATGAAATAGCTCAATTCTTAGGCCCACCTTGGCCCTCGGTTGATAAATCATTTTGTCTAGCTTTCTAAAGTAAATATAATATTTAAGAGTGTGACAATGTATTGTTGCTAAAAATTAATGTCAAGATATGTTGATTCTTTGTTAGGTACCATTACAATGTGGCTGACACAAGGCTTCAGCAGCATATAGAAAAGGGTAATGAGGATGGCCTGTTCATTAGTTGTGTGGCTTCTTCAGCAAATCTTTGGGCTCTCATTATGGATGCGGGAACGGGTTTCTGTTCTCAAGTTTATGAACTCTCACCAGTTTTTCTACACAAGGTACGGAGCAATCCGACTGAAGCATGATCATTAATGTCCTGGATAAATTGCTTAGTGAGGATTCCTAACTCTGTTTCCATTATACATAGGACTGGATAATGGAGCAGTGGGAGAAAAATTTCTACATTACAGCAATAGCTGGAGCAGCCAATGGAAGTTCATTGGTTGTAATGTCGAAAGGTCTGTGGTTCACGATTTGTTGATCTTATGTTTGCCACTTGAATTTCCATTTCCTGACCATTTTTCCATTACTGATAAAAAGTCCCTGTGTTTCATTTGTACTTAGTAGCCTTTTCCCTCCCATAAGTGGTTCTTCTGATAGGGCTTATTTATGATCAGCTACAATTAGTTATGTGTCATTATTGCAGGAACTCCTTACACTCAACAATCATACAAGGTTAGCGAATCATTCCCCTTCAAGTGGATCAATAAAAAGTGGAAAGAAGGTTTTCATGTAACATCTATGGCCACTGCTGGAAATCGCTGGGGAGTTGTCATGTCAAGGAACTCAGGCTATTCTGAACAGGTTAGAATACTTACTTAGCCTTGTTGATCATATGGAATTATTCATTGCATAGATTTGCTAGTTTAGATTCATGTAGACATTCGGGTGATTGTAGCATGACTGCATATGAGGCTAAGTTTTTGAGGCAATTTTCAGGTTGTAGAATTGGATTTCCTGTATCCAAGTGAAGGGATCCATCGGCGATGGGAGACTGGTTACAGGATTACTTCGACTGCCGCCACTAATGACCAAGCTGCTTTTATCTTGAGCATACCAAAACGGAAACCTGTTGACGAGACACAAGAAACCCTTAGGACCTCTGCCTTTCCCAGCAACCATGTAAAGGTATCTTTGCTGCTCATCTAAATGCACCACCTATTTTACAAAATACTATGGATTCATATCCTCTACCATTACATAGTGTACATAGCATGTTGCTTGTGTTTCAGAGTTCAGTATTGTAGTATCTTCTGTTACTGTGCCAAGCTAACCCTGGAACAAACCTGCAGGATAAATGGGCGAAAAATCTATACATAGCTTCGATCAGCTACGGGCGAACCGTCTGTTGACCTTGCACATTGAAGCACAAGGGAGAGGGCCATTTAGTATTGTGATGATGAGCATTAAGAGATGTGACATGGAAGATAATTCCCATGATAGGATTAGAAAGCAGATGTTACGGTATGGTATCCTACCGTAATTGTAAAGAAATGTTGTACCGAATGCCGGCCGTGGATCTTTTCCATAAGAGGCTAACGCATTTCCGCATGTAATTCACGCCTTTTCACTGTATAGATTGGTTAATGTCTCTCTTCGACTACGAGATTTTTGCTGTTTGTCGATAGATTTTGTGGTATTATACGTCTGAACGTCTCGATAGCGCTGTAGCCATGTATTTTAACGAAAGCCTAGCTCACCGTATCGATAGCCATTACGTAAAATCTGGTGAAAGTTTTAGGTCAATAGTAAGGGCATGTTTGGATGTCATAGTATTTATGGACCACATTATTTGAAAACCATAATTTTTAATGTACCGTCCACAGGATACTACAGTTTATGAATACTACAGTATTTTACAGTTTTGCGACAAGCAGTATTTTATACAGTATTTTGTTTAAAAAATTACATGCTATGCTAACCAGACGTTATTAAGAAAAAGCAGTAACGTCAGGATGCCTGCACGCACATGCCTTTTGTTGTTGGTAGATTTTACATTTTTATTCATCAAATTTTGTAAGCCTGGTACATTGATGCGCTGACTTGAGCATCAATAGATGAATGTGTCTCTCTTTACGTTACGAACTTATGCATGAGCTATGAGAGATGAAGATGTGTCGATCCTACAGCCGTGGGTGAGTATTGTGAAGAAGTATACGGATTCGAGGGACCAGCCATATAAGAGATAAAAGAGCGACGAGGAGGAAAAAAAATGATGCTATGGAGACGAGGCTCTCGAAGAGTGAGCTCAGTTTAGAGAAAAAAAGGGTATGGAGTAGATTTTTTATAACTCCAAAAATACGATGGTTGTTATATCTAAACACATCAAAGTTGTTAATACTATGATATTTTTTCAGAAATCATAATATCCTCTAAAAGCAAAAAAACATAAAATAAAAATAATAATCAAAAAGGTTTGTATCCAAACATGCCCTGATCCATTACAACTCTTAGTAATTTCCCGTTTCCAAAACTAGGATTAGTCATCTGTTTCGACACGTTACACGCTATGCCGTCAAGCGCCTAGTAGATGTATATCAGTTCATGACGTCATTGGCACGATCACTATCCATTGTATCAGGCAGACATGATGGGCAGTGACGGAGCTACAAAACTTTCATTGGGTGTGATAACTAGCCTTTAATTTTAGCAGTTCTAAGTATGGATGATAATTTTGTGTATTTCGGTTTGCAGTCCGAAAATAAAGGTTTTGCCGAGTCCTCTGTCACAACCCCAAGTTAATTAATGATAATTAGTATATCTCATTAGTATGTATATTGTTTTTGAAGCATTGCATCATGTATTGTACTTGAAAAATCTTAAACAATGATTAAAATTAAACCTAAATCAATTCCTCCAAAGAAAAACAAAAATTAGTCCTTACAAAGACCTCTATAAAATAATTTATTCAAATAATATAATATTCATCTTGAATAAATATGAATTATCCCAAATTTATATAACATAAATCAACCTTAAGAAAATTCAAAACCCATCTTAATAGTCCCCGCGGTTTTGAATTTTAAAATAAGCAAATAAATCTTGAACGGTGAGGTTTAAAAATTTATATGGGTACTAGGTCATCCCAGTAACCTCTCTGATTAATTTTAGAATTTTAGGAATTTATTTGCTAATTTTAGTAGCTCGGTCAAAATAGAAACCAATGAAAATCAAACCAGTCAACTTTTCGACCGGCTACTCGATTTCGACCACGAACCGTTTGTGATATTCTCAGTATCACAGACGGTTCGTGGTTAGAACCGTCTGTGATAGTTACATATCACAAACGGTTCATCTTGGAACCGTCTGTGATTATTTTATCACAGACTGTTTCAAAGAATCGTTTGTGATGAGGCGTCTTCTATGACCTGTTTTGTAGTAGTGTGGTCGAAATTGTAGTCGAATTCGCGTAGGTGGTCGAATTCGAGGGGGCTGGTTGAATTCGAGTAGGTGGTCGAATTCGAGTGGGCTGGTCGAAAAGGTGATCGAATTTGAGTAGGCTGATCGAAATTGACTAGGTGGTCGAATTTGAGTAGCTGGTCAAAAAGGTGATCGAATTCGAGTAGGCCCGTTGAAATTGACTAGGTGGACGAATTCGAGTAGTTGGTCAAAAAGGTGCTCGAATTCGAGTAGGCTGGTCAAAATGGTGGTCAAATTCAAGTAGGCTGGTCAAAATTGAGTAGCCGGTCGAAAAGTTGTCTGGTTTGATTTTCATTTGTTTCTACTTTGACCGAGCTACTAAAATTAGCAAATAAATTCATAAAATTTTGAAATTAATCAAAGAGGTTACTGGGACGACCTAGTACCCATATAATTTTGTAAACCTCACCGTTCGAGATTTATTTGCTTACTTTAAAATTCAAAACCACAGGGACTATTATGATGGGTTTTGAATTTTCTTAAGGTTGATTTATGTTATATAAATTTGGGAAAATTTGTATTTATTCAAAATGAATATTATAGTATTTGAATAAATTATTTTACAGAGGTCTCTGTAAGGACTTATTTCTATTTTTTTTGGAGGAGTTGATTTATGTTAAAGTTTAATATTTGTTTAAGATTTTCCAAGGACAATAATTGATGCAATACTTCAAAAATAATATGCATGCTGATGAGATGCATACTAATTATCATTAATTAACTTGGGGCTGTGACGCGACCTAGGCAACTAAATGCACCGCGCCACTGGACTAGATCGAACCAACTTAGTGCACCGACCGCGCTCGAGTCAGGCTCGCAGCGCGCCGAGCCACCGCCATGCGGGCCCACCTGTCAGACCTTTCTCCCGCCTCGAGCTGGCGCCCACGTAGGGCTCCTGTGAAACGCGGCCATGCCGCTCTGCCTCGAACATCTTCATGTTGTCAATCCGCCACCCACTTCAACCAGTCCCCAAGCGTCGCCTCTTCACACCACTTCCATTGCCATCATCGCCCAAGGATAATATCCCCTCCTGCTTCTCCATTCAGCTCATTCCTTCTCTCGGGGATGAGAAGGAAGAAGCTCACTCTTGCTCACCTCTCGGGTGGGCTTCTCTCCCTCGCGTCCCTTTTTATTCTTCTTCAACGCCGGTTACATATTGCTAACGCTGGACCATGGTTTCGCTTGTAGCTTCTGGAACGCCAAGGTCGTCCTCGTCGGCTCCAGAGCACGCACCGCCGCCACTCCAATTCGTCATGGTGTTTCCCGGTGAGATAGTCCTCAACCTGGAGCATCATATTGAGTCTTTGAGCTTGATTAAGAGTTTCCCCCAACTAGTTCGGACAATGCACTTCAGGAGTTGTTGGATTTGGGAGATTCTTCTTTGTCGACCGCTAAGGCTATTCTTCTTCTCCAACACCGGTCGGTAAGGTATTACCTAATTTCCTCCGTTCACACCATCTCAGTACTTCCCTTGATCTGCTCCGGCATCCTTTAGCATCTCTCCATCTCCAGGTCATCCTTTTCCTCGAGAAGCCTTATCGCCGTCGTCATCATCTTCATCGCCGGCCAGCATCTGAGCATCTCCGACCACCTTCTTTACTCAGGTAGCATCCCTAGAACTCGTAGATGCTAGGACAGCTGCTTATCTGTACAATGCGGAGCTCTATTTGTGCATGCACATTTACCCGTAGCACACCGCCGCCCCTCTCCAGCGAGCTGCCGCTACAGGCCATCCTAGTACTCGTGGCCAGTGCTGATAGATGCACAAAGCTATTAGGAACCCATCCATACCCTTGGTTCGCGCCTCCATGGCCGGAGTCACCAGTGGTACTTCGGTCAAGCTCGTGGTCAAGCCAGCTCTGTTGTCGGATGCTCCGACCAGCTCTTGTAGTGACATGATTAGGCCAAATCCGGATCATTACTGCTAATGAATTTTTTCGGTAAGTAATGACTATCTTAAAGAAGTAATGAGTGTATTATATGCGGGCCCCACACTTAAGTGCACAGTGGTGAACTCGTGGACTAGACTCGTAGACACACGGTCTATGCACTATTGTGTGGACCAGTGTCTATGATCTACGGGCCCCATCTGTCAGTGCGGTTAGATTGGAAATTAAAATAGAAAATGACACTATTCAGTGGACCCCATTTGTCAGCGACCAAGACTAGGTAAAGTCGGGGTGAGAAAAGTATTAAACACTTTTATAAATTCCAAAATGAATTATTGTTGAACTGAAAAATAATTCAACTTAAAAAATGCATAACTAATTCATTTTAACTCGAAATCATGTGAAACCAATTTTGATAATTTTTATTTTAAGTGAACTTTATTTTGAAATAGGTTTCAAATATGTATCTATCCCATAACATATAATTTTTAGAAAATGATCCATTACTAAATTATTTTTACACTAGAAAATGCTAATAACTTTGAAAATTCATAACTAATTCATATGAACTCCAAATGAGATGAACCAATTTATTTTGGTCATAAATTTTATTTCTCTATCCATCCATATAATACTTATCTCCACCACTATTCTACAAAATTATGCGAAAAATTGCATTTCGGGTGAGCAATGACCGAGAGGCATTTTCAGCCCTGTTCAAAACCTGGTTTTCAAACTGCCATAACTCTCCCATCTCAAATCCAAATTGAATAATTCTGTGACCTAAATTCATATAAAAGCATAATCTAGGTAATGTAGAAATTTCATGCATTTTTAATACTTTGAATTTTTTTTGACTTTTCTCGATGTTTATTCGATGTCATATTTATATAGATTTCGAAGTGCTTGATATAGACTCCTACGCCACCGAGAGCGAGCAACTCGAGTACCATCAAGGCAAACATCATTTAAACTATCTTTTTGCATCATATTGATCCCAGTTTTTGATAAGTATTATTTTGAAATGCAATGATATTTGCTTGCATGCTATTTTGATATGTGTAGTTAGTTATGTCTGTAATATTCCGAATATCGTTTAGAGGGGATTTTATTCGGGAGAGAGAACTATTTAAAAATTCAAGATTTTTGGGGGATTTTGGACCCTGGGCCTCCGGCCCAAGCTGGTGCAACCCTGGCCGGCCAAGAGTGGGACAAGGAGGGGGGAGGTGCACCAGGCCCAAGCCCATGCGCCCCCACTCCCCCTACCTAACCTAACCGGCCACCCCCCTTTTCCCCCTCTCCCTCTCTATTCCCCCATCAGCCGCCACCCCCCTCTCCCCAAACCGACCCCATCTCCTGCCCCTAGTGCCGCCTCCTACCCTTGGTGCCGGCCCCTGGTGATCCCTGGTGCTGCTCTCCAAGTTCTTCCCCGAAGCCGCCTCCTCCTGCCCTCTCCTCCAGCCGGTTTTCTCCCCCCATAGTGGCCGGCCATTAGAAGGGAGGAAGAAGGAGGGAGAGGAGTTCTTCGGGAGGTTTAACACCGTCTCCCTGCGAGTCTTCAAGGGTAAAGAGGAGTCTATTTCGCTATTTGGTATTGTTGGGATGCAGATTTGATTAGTAGGATTGAATCGAATTGCTACTGTAGAATTTCCAGAATCTGTCCAGCATGTTGCGCGGTCGGTTTCGGTTTCTTAGAGGCCGATCTGGAGGTTCTCACATCCTAGAGATTTGTAGCCACTGTTATTAGATTTCCATAGCCGCCAAGATCACCAGATTCCTTTATGCCATTATATGAGTTATTGTTTAAAATACTTTTGAAGTGTAGTTGTATGTTGGATCTTTTAGGTAGCATTTTGGCTTCCGAATAGCCAGGGTGTTACAATGTCCTACTCTTGATGTTATCCTTGTTAAATTCCAGTACATATTGTAACACCCTGGCTATTCGGAAGCCAAAATGCTACCTAAAGAACCAACATACAACCAAATTGCGGAAGAATTTAAACTGAAACTCTTCTAAGTACTTATAGGGACCAACTTTAATAGTAGCATGGCAGGAATAAACACTGAATTCATCAAACATAATCAAGAAATAATTGAAGTGAACCACTAGCATCATTTAACAAGAAAACCTAACAGGAAGAGAAATATCATGCAATAGTAAATTTACTTATTACAGTTCCTCGGTTAACAAATGAAAGAAAAATCGACATTACTAATGAGAGTAAATTATAGTGAAATGTGTGAAACATGCTAGTCTACTCCCTCTCAACAGAGTCATCATCAACGATCACCTAAATAAATACAGAAAACAAGAATGAGTCGAAACTCAACAAGTACAGTAAACAATTGAACA
Organism: Hsuehochloa calcarea; assembly: GCA_036346395.1. Classification (NCBI taxonomy): domain Eukaryota; kingdom Viridiplantae; phylum Streptophyta; class Magnoliopsida; order Poales; family Poaceae; genus Hsuehochloa; species Hsuehochloa calcarea. Next base: position 5,742,304 of record CM070606.1, read on the forward strand.
TACAAGGTTATGAACAAGTCTATCTCAATACGAAATCTGAACTTATCTATGAACACTTATGAGTATGAATGGAATGAATGGATGCATTGAAAGGAAAGGACTGCACAGGTGCTCATACCGGTATAGCGAGTGACACACCCGTCGGTGCTCATTTAAGCCCGTACTTAACAAAGTCCAGGGATCCAATCACCGTATGAAGAAATTGGAATGGTGGGTCTTACGTGCCCAGACCCCCCGCTGAAAAGATAAATTCCAGATTTCTAATTAACTCCTTCTCCCAAATTCTTTTCTTATTTCCCGATTAAAATTCGGGGTATTACACATATGTGCTTAAATATAGATGTATGTGACAATTTTGTATTTAGTGCTTAGCCATGCAAGTTTAGAGGGCGTTAGTACGGTTGACGGGGTTAACCCGTCGATCATGGGAAATACCACATACTTTTCTTTTATGATTTGGTCCAGATTATCGTATCTGGTTAATTGAGTCTAAACTTTTTTTTATTTCAAATGGTTTTTGTTCTGGGCAAGACGTTGTTAGTGAGGGTGCCTTTGTGCACGAGATCGGGTATGTGGTGGACTTGTCCGGACCGCTAAGGACCGAACTTTGGGCTGTCAATTCCAAGTACCAATCGTACTTCCACACGCTGGATATGTGTACCGTTTGGTTAAGTAAGGGATGAGTTTTGTTGGGTTAAGTTCTGGGTTGTGTGAGGATACTTGTGTTGATCATTTGTTCGTAGGAGCCGATGCGATTTTCTATAATGTGCATGAGGGAACTATTTTTATTTATTTACATTATATCGGTATCTCCAACACAATTTGCGGGCCCACTTAGCAAACGCTATTGGTCGTTTGTACTAAGTTTGAGGTTCATCTCGCAAGGGGTATTCATCTCAATATGGCTTTCTTGCTAAACAATACCAAATCTCGATTTCCCCGGCCGACACACCATAGGAAGTGCGTTAATTCTGGAGGTTTACGGGCTAATTGAGTAATGTGGGTAAAGTAGTACCCCTTGCAGGGATATTGAACTATTCAAATAGCCGTGTCCACGGTTACAGACAACACTTGCTTTTGAATGACGTCATCGATAGTCTATTGATTTAAAATTGGCATGGTTACAACTTGGTATTCGGCATGAACGGGTATTCATGCATTTTAGTTTATCAAAGTGGACTGCCACTTTGGTATTTTTTTATATATCAATGTATAACTTTGTCACATGGTTTACTTCTACTTCAAATCTTATTTCCAAATGGTAATTGTAAAACTAGTATGTGTAGGATGAAAATTGTTGCGTTTTCTGCAAAACTAAGCCACTAAAGTCATCCTTTGATTGTCCTATATGCATAACTAATTTTTTTTCCTTTATGTAAGACTTGCGAGTACATTTTATACTTAACCTGGTTGCTGCAAATTCAGGTGAAGAGGATTCTACGCCCGACGAGTTCGTTAGCACCAATTTTGGCGACTCTTACAAATAGTGCTATTCTTTAACTCCCAATTGGCTGCCATGGGTTATGGGTCACACCATTGTTGGACTTTTATTTATTTTGCTTACTTCTGCTGCTCCTTAATGTTCTTATTTGAATATGGCCTGTCGGCCCTATTGTAATAGTTGTAGACTTGAACTATTATATTGTATGTCTTTCGATATGTCTATGTATGAATGTTGTATGAAAATAATCGACGTTGACGAGGGTATGTGCGTGTTGGTCGCTGATCTTGGGAGCCAACACAGTCGCATACCCGCTATTTTTTAATTCCCTTTTAACTCATTAAGTGTGGACTTGGACCATTTGGAGAACCGATCATCATATAGTGCTTGCAGAGGAGTAGTACGCATGATCATCAGGGATCTAGTTTCGGTCGGGTCTTCTCACTTAGATGGTGTTAAGTTGGAATTCATTTACTTGAGGTCCAGAGTTATTTCCATAAGACCGGAAATGCCTCGGTCTTACGGAAATAACCTGGGGGTCCCCATATCCTGCATTTAAGCTATTGAATTTACCAAACTCTCTTTCACTATAGTCCCCTTCTGCATCACGTAGTATCTAATCTACATTGTCATCGTGCGACCTACCCTCATTGAAAGCACAGTCCACATTTGGCGGCATAACGTTGTCTCCCTCGATGATGTTACTACCTCATTTCAGTATAATCTGCTCTTCACCGTGACTGGTCCAACATGTATACTCCTTTTTGAAACGCCTTCGAATCAAGTGCCCTTCGATCTGCGCCGAGTTGGTAAATATCTTCAGATTATCACAATCAATGCATGAACAGTACGCAAATATTATCCCCTTCTTCGACATATCTTGCTCAACAGCTCTTCTAAAAGTGGACACGCCATCAACGTACTCTTCACTGACACGGTTCTCAATGTACATCCAGCTTCGGTCCATCTGCGCTACGCACGTAACAAATTAGATTAATGCATGCAAATACGTACTCTTCCATCTGCGCTATCATCGATCTCTCTAGATTATAATGCATATAATTAGAAGCAAATACTAACCTTAGATCACCAAGAATAAATAGATGTAATACTCTGAAAATAATATTAATATTGATAATATCGTCTTAAGGGTCGGAGAGTAATTAATTAATCGCGACCTAAGGGTCGGAGCGTAATTAATTAAAGAATAACAATGATTAATTAATTAAAAAAAACCTCTTAAGGGCCTGGGTGTAATTAAATAAAAAGATCTCGTGGAAAATAGTATTTTCAGAATTTTTTTAGAGCTATATAAGTAGTTTTGAGTTTTTCTAGAAACCCTAGACTATTCTTTTCTTTCCCCAGCCGCCAATTTTTCTTGTCTCTGAAATCGTAGCCATTTTTCTTCCCGTAGTCCCATGCGCGCATTCTTTTTCCCATCACCGATCTGCATTGCAGCTCGCCACTCACCCGACCAAGTCTCTGCTGCTGCCGACTTTTTTTCTTTGCGCCAAGCGCTCAGCTTTCTTGGTCTTCGATGCTTTCTGCTGCCGAAGCCAGCGTCGAGTACGGCCGCCGCCAAGATTGCCCTGCTGGCCGGACTTTCGGTAGAAGGCGTGGCGCTCTAGCGCTGGGCCGCACATCTTCGTGTGTCTGCCGCTGCGTGTACTGCTGCGCGAAAAAGCTCGCGTGGTGTCTTTGCGTTGTGCGCGTGTCGCTGCTCCCGTTGTCTTTGGCGTTTCTTGCTGATTTGTCTTCGCTGAGCTGCCGAGCCGGGAAGACCTGCTAGTTCTGCATGCACGTACTATTTTCTAGCCACTAGAGAAATTGCTTCCATTTGTGGTGTTGATCGGTAGAGGGAGATCGGTGTTCATCGCCGCGGTATCCGGGTAATGATAAATCTTTATCTCTGTTTTGCTAATTTAATTGAGATTAATTAGAGATTTTAATCGAGGTTAATTAGAGAAGGTTCTTTAGTTTTTAGTCTTTGTATCGATTAATAGATGTGTTTAACCGGCTGTTCCGTTGTTCGATTTATTCGGTCACCTTAATGACAAATTTTGAAAAAAATGTCATCTACTAGTTAATTGTAGATAATTTCGATATCTTTCTATAGCATGTTTAATCTCGTCAATCGGACGAGTATAATTAGAGTTTTGTTTTTCGAAAGACCGCTGTTTTTAGGGTTATCGTCTTTCGGCGCTGTTTTGGTAGATCCGTTGTTAAAAATAGTAAATGACTTAATTAGAGTTTTTGATCTACATGAAAGTTGTAGATAATTGTCCAATGGTTCTGTAGGATCTGAGAACGCGTATTTTGGTTGAGTAAAACGAAAGTTATGAAATTTGGAAGACTGCTGTCCCGAAGCGGACAGATCGGCTTTCGGAGCTAAATACGGAGGAGTAGATGATTTAATTAGAAGTCTTCGTAATCTAAGAAAAGGTAGATAATTTTATAAAGAATCCAGAATGGGGTGGTTTGTGGTGATCGGACTTTCGAGTCAAAAGTTACGCTCTTTTTAGTAACCGGACAGCAATGGGTAGTTTTTCGATACCGGCGTAACGTGGTATACTTGGGGTCGTGTAGGAGCGATGTATATTGATTGTTATGCGTATGATGTTGTAGCTTGTATTGAGATGTGTGTATTTAATGTAGGAGAAGCGTCGTACTTGTTGCCATCTTGAGTCAAATTGTGCGTCGCAACTAAATGCAACAAGTGCATGGTAGACAATGATCAATGATCGATCAACGCTTTCTTTATCTTCTATTACCATTATTGTTGTGCTTTTATTTGGTTTAATTGCAAACAATGAATTGGTATGTTTATATCTTTGTTGACAAGCATGATGAAAAGTTGGATATGATGTTTATGATGGAGTTTGCATGTTTGCATTCATAAGCATCTTTGCATAAGAGAAGGTGATCTTGATTGATCACAACTCCACGGAGTGGAGGAGGTCCCGATCCTTTTGGAGGAGCGGGCTTGAGAGTGAATGTTGTCGCGAGCATTCACTCACGCTATCCGTATCTGCGAAAAGAAGTGCATGTGGACATATAGATTAGAGTTGCATTGATAGTTGAGATTGATGAATAAGGATGTGAATGGAAGTGCATGTGATGATAATGAAGTTATTGAATACTGTTGATTTATTATTGTTCGTTGTATATCGATGTGTTTGCTTTGTCGTGGACTCACCCTTGCTCTATTGTTGTTTTTAGGTGATCTTGAGGATCCGTAACTAAGAGCGAGTAGAGCACATGGACATCACATGATCATTCGCCATGATAATCTTTTCATTCAATATTGATATACACTTGGACATGTTAGAGGTTGAATAAATTTTAGGACATCATTTGGACTAGACTATTTGCTTTATTAATTTGGATTCATTGGTTGATGCTGCTTTAGATTATTTGCCTGGTTATAATTCTCATTGCTTATTTATTACCTCATGATCCATAATTATGCATTGCTCTTTTGTGGTCCTTGGATTTGATTATCATTGATTTCTTGCTATATTTACAAAGTGTGTCAATAATTATTAATTGGAAGGTAGTTTAGTGGCATTCGGTGCTCGGTGTTGAAATGGGGTGTTACAGTTGGTATCAGAGCGGGCTTTAGGTCCGTGGTGAATAGATTAACAACTTAGGCAAACTAAAATTGTTAAAATTTGTTTTAGTTTAGTAAATCAACTAAAATTTGCTAATGGTTAACTAACCTAAAATTTGACACACTAGTGCACAGTAGGTTAGAGAGAGGTACGAATATAGTTTTTACGCTTAGTTATCTTTGTTCATTGATGGATGAGTTTATTTTGACCTTTGAACTTATTATATAATGTTGATTGTGATTGATAGCTATGTCGAGGATAGATGGCGTGGTCGTGGTGGCCACGATGCGTGGAGGTCGGGGCGCGGCGTGGTTACGTGGGGCCCCCTCCGAGGCGATTGAGATCGTGGTTGTGGCCCAGGTTTTACTGAGTTACACCACCATTCGTGGTATGGGAATAGAGAGGTAGCTACTTTGATTACAGAGTTATAGGTATTGTGTGTGAGTTTCTTTATAAAGTTGTTCTCTTCCTTGAGCTTGAATTTTGGGAAATTCAGTTATAGTTGCGGTTGATGAATTTTTCTTGAGATAGTGTTTACAATACAATGGGTGATATTTCATTGGTCTCCTTTGGTTCCATAAAGCCATTACTTGTTCTCATGACTGTTGATCTATTGTTGCTTTGTGTGAACATCGGTTAACAGCAAGATTGATCTTTTCGTGGGAGTTCCGCCCTTCCTATTGGAAAATATGACTTATTTATTCACTTGATATTCTGGACACTGAAAGTTTTCTATTGCAAGTTCTTTAACATGTGAAAACTTTGGCTTTATGTATTTCTTTTGGAGTATTTAGTCTTTGAAGTTTAATGCCTATTTTTTTACGAAAAGAGTTAAGATCCTTTTGTGTTGACTTGTTATGTTTAAGCTAGAGGTGGTAAACATAGAAGTTCATTGATAAGGTATGAGTATCGTGTCGGATCATGGCGTGATGCATGATTGGTCTTAACCCAAATCCTTAGAATTGAACTTGATTAATTTGATATTGTCATAGAGTAATTACGAGATGAGTAGTGACTAAGAGTATGTCCATACCTAATTGGAGTCATAAGAGTTATTAAGAAGTATGGAACGTTGGTGAACTGGCTTGGACATTAAAATTGATTAGTTTGTTGAATTTATTGGATTTGGTACCAATGGATTAATCTAATTGTGTGTAAAGGGAAACTTGAGGAGATGCTAGGTTATTACCTTAATAGATAGTATTTGTGGTGTTATCTTTACTGTAGCCACTTGGTGATCATATTTGGTTGATAGCTTTACATATACCTTAGTATGATTAATTATTGGAATTGTGTACAAAAGGTTGAAGGGATTGAATACCAGTGGATCTAGAATTTACAGGAGGAGTTCTGGATAGTTCTTCTTTATAGAATGACACGATGAATTTGATTATAGTGTTGTTGAGACTTTTGATCGAGAGAAGATTTTGACTTTTGAAGTTTTAGGGTGATTTTGTTGAAAACTAAGTGTGAGGAGGAACAACTGAATATGCGTTGGTAAATATTCAAGTGATTCGCAAATGATTATAGGTAGCAGCTAGACATCATAAGAAAGCTAGTTGATAACAACAATGGTTGGAGTGCAATTGCTGAGTGTTAAAGTTTGGTGTTGAGCATCACTAAGAGTTGAGCTGGTGTGTTGTAATAGGTGGCTTATACCTAGACAATTGTGGAATAGTCAGACGATAGCATATCCGTGATGAAAGGGTTTTGATAAAACCTTTTAATTTGTGTAGTGGATCCCTTCTAAAATAAAGTAGTTGTTGTAGTGAGGTTGTATGGTTTTGGTATAATCTCATTTTGAAGGTGTGATGGAAAAGTAGTATGGAACAATTTGGTGAACTTTTCGGGGCTTATTAATGGAAGATTTGACGATATTGAATCATGTGAAGAGTGTATTATTCTTAATGTTAGTAAGATTGTGCATAAGGGATTGTGGCCGTGTGGTGATGATTCTTTTAGAAAGAATGTAATTTGATCGCCTTTCGTAATATCGTTTAAATGAAAGGTTTGGAGTTTTGAATTCATGAATTTTTGGAGTTCATGATTTATTTGGTAGATGAAATTGGTTTGAGCAAGTAACGAGTCGGAAAGCCTTATTGGTTCTTAAGTGATTTGGTCTTAAAAAAAAAAAAAATCTTTTTTAGTTGTCTCTTCTTTTGAGAAAGGAATAGTCGATTTGTTTTACAAAACCTTAAAGAGTGTATATTGGGAGGAACCTGTTAATAGTGGTCAAGTATATGATGTTGTGAGACCACTGGATTGCAAGTTAATTGAGGAACATTAGAGGATGAATTCATTTCATGATATAAATCTCATAGAGAATTGGATCTAAAAGTAATTATGGTCGTTGGGACAAAACTGATTATATTGTTACAATTAGTAGAGCCTATAGTGAATAGTGATCCAAGAATATTTGTTCATGATGGTGGAGTATTGGAATTATCGAATAGTTGGGATATTGTGATGGTATACTTTGCAAGGTTATGAAGGTGAAATTGAATGGTGTGGTTTATTGAGGGTCCAAGATTAGTGAAGTAAATCATTTTGGGCAGTCAATTGATTAGTGATGATGGTTGATATTAATGATTGAGGATATTGTTTGGATTGTGGGAATTCTAGACAGTGAATATGCAGATTTCTATCAAGTATACGAAAGTCACTTTAGGAGTCTGGCCGTTGAAATCGAGCATGTGTTTTATGCCAGAACCTTGGTTGCCCAATGATCATGTGTAGAAGTAGTAGAACAAAAGTGGATTCCAAATAGTATGATGATCATTGATAGAATCCTTTGGTTTTAAATCAGTGTGTGTGTGTAGAGAATTTCAAGTTGATCATCCTTAAAAGATTGAGGTGATGTGATTGTGGGTGTAGATTTTATTTGAGGTGTTGGGAATCATTTGTCAAAATAGTTTCTTTGGTAAGAGGAGGGGACTATAGTATCTTTTTAGGGGTTAGTAGAGTCTCTCTAAATGGGCGCGGTTGTTGCTCTCAGGTTGAGCATCGCTTTGAGATTACCAGTTAAGAGGAATGAGTTAGTGTGATGATTTGAAATCCTATGATTTGAGAGAGTTTATTCCTAAAAGAAAAATTGAAAAAAAAAAAAAATTTTGATTCCTCGGATAGTGAAATGCCCTCGTGATTCTTGTTTGAGCCGTGTGTTTATGACAGAGGTCATTTACAATTTGAGTTGGCTTTACGTTGGCATGTGATTCTTTCTAATTTAGGAAAAAAGAAAGTGATTGATTTTGGCATTCGAATGTTTTCTTCTTTGGCTTACGTGGTGTTTATTTGCAAACAGCCTATTTGGAAAATGGAAAGGTTTTTGTGATGAATCTTTGATTCTGGATTTGACTATTCTGATGGGGAGTTGGTAACGCGTGATTGCGATGAGAATCCTTTGTTTTCAGTTGGGTTCTATTTATAAAAGAGTTTGTTTGAAACTAGTTTGGTTGTGCGTTCCTGGTTAAAGGAGGTACTCCTTGCAAATGTGAAGTGGTTGATTGGGAGACAGGACAGGAGTTCAGTGTGTTATGTACAGATTGTGTGGGTTGGTACCAAAACGAAGTTTGGCCCAAGTTTCATTAGTTTGTTTCTGGAAGTTGTAGAGATTTTTGGAAGAAAGTGTATCGTTAGGACCGTCTCGTGTCCATGCGCAGGGCACACAACATTTTGTATAACCCGATGTCAAGGTAGTATTTGAGGGATCAGGATTACAAGGTTTTCTTAGAGCCGTTGACCACCAAGTAAGACCGTACCTTCGACTTCCGTCAGTTGAGTGTACCGAAAAATGACTAGTTGAGTGCCGAGGCACAAGACGTTGGTATACGTCAAGGTCTTGAGGACGATCACCGATCTGAGGCGACTTGGGAGTTGGAGTCTCGCATGCGCGGCGATATCCGAGTTGTTCACGTCTGCACGTGCTATTTTGTTGTTTAATTTCAGTAGTGCGCTTTTATTTGAGTAGAGCGAGTAGAATTCGGGGTCGAATTCCGTTAAGGGGGGTAGAATGTAATACTCTGAAAATAATATTAATATTGATAATATCGTCTTAAGGGTCGGAGAGTAATTAATTAATCGCGACCTAAGGGTCGGAGCGTAATTAATTAAAGAATAACAATGATTAATTAATTAAAAAAAAACCTCTTAAGGGCCTGGGTGTAATTAAATAAAAAGATCTCGTGGAAAATAGTATTTTCAGAATTTTTTTGAGCTATATAAGTAGTTTTGAGTTTTTCTAGAAACCCTAGACTATTCTTTTCTTTCCCCAGCCGCCAATTTTTCTTGTCTCTGGAAATCAGCGCCGTCATTTTCTTCCGGCCGTCCACATGCGCGCATTCTTTTTCCATCACCGATCTCTGCTGCACCGCCACCACCCAGACCAAGTCTCTGCTGCTGAGCTTTTCTTTCTTTGCGCCAAGCGCTCGCTTCTTTGGTCTTCGATCTTCACTGCCGGCTTGTCGTCACTGGCCGCCCTGCGCGCGCCTTTGCCCCTGCCGAAGCCGGCTTTCGGCCGGCGTGGCCGCTCTGCGCTGGGCGGTACCGCACATCGCTGTGTGTCCGCCGCCGCGCCTTTCTGCTGCGACCGAAGCTGCAGCGTGGTGTCTTTGCGTTGTGCCGCGTGTGTCGCCTGCTCCCGTTGTGCTGGCGTTTCTTGCTGATTTGTCTTCGCTGAGCTGCCGAGCCGGGAAGACCTGCTAGTTCTGCATGCACGTACTATTTTCTAGCCACTAGAGAAATTGCTTCCATTTGTGGTGTTGATCAGTAGAGGGAGATCGGTGTTCATCGCCGCGGTATCCGGGTAATGATAAATCTTTATCTCTGTTTTGCTAATTTAATTGAGATTAATTAGAGATTTTAATCGAGGTTAATTAGAGAAGGTTCTTTAGTTTTTAGTCTTTGTATCGATTAATAGATGTGTTTAACCGGCTGTTCCGTTGTTCGATTTATTCGGTCACCTTAATGACAAATTTTGAAAAAAATGTCATCTACTAGTTAATTGTAGATAATTTCGATATCTTTCTATAGCATGTTTAATCTCGTCAATCGGACGAGTATAATTAGAGTTTTGTTTTTCGAAAGACCGCTGTTTTTAGGGTTATCGTCTTTCGGCGCTGTTTTGGTAGATCCGTTGTTAAAAATAGTAAATGACTTAATTAGAGTTTTTGATCTACATGAAAGTTGTAGATAATTGTCCAATGGTTCTGTAGGATCTGAGAACGCGTATTTTGGTTGAGTAAAACGGAAGTTATGAAATTTGGAAGACTGCTGTCCCGAAGCGGACAGATCGGCTTTCGGAGCTAAATACGGAGGAGTAGATGATTTAATTAGAAGTCTTCGTAATCTAAGAAAAGGTAGATAATTTTATAAAGAATCCAGAATGGGGTGGTTTGTGGTGATCGGACTTTCGAGTCAAAAGTTACGCTCTTTTTAGTAACCGGACAGCAATGGGTAGTTTTTCGATACCGGCGTAACGTGGTATACTTGGGGTCGTGTAGGAGCGATGTATATTGATTGTTATGCGTATGATGTTGTAGCTTGTATTGAGATGTGTGTATTTAATGTAGGAGAAGCGTCGTACTTGTTGCCATCTTCGAGTCAAATTGTGCGTCGCAACTAGTACAGGCAAGTGCATGGTAGACAGCGATCAATGATCGATCACTGTTTTCTTTATCTTCTATTACCATTATTGTTGTGCTTTTATTTGGTTTAATTGCAAACAATGAATTGGTATGTTTATATCTTTGTTGACAAGCATGATGAAAAGTTGGATATGATGTTTATGATGGAGTTTGCATATTTGCATTCATAAGCATCTTTGCATAAGAGAAGGTGATCTTGATTGATCACAACTCCACGGGAGTGGAGGAGGTCCCCGATCCTTTTGGAGGAACGGGCTTGAGAGTGAATGTTGTCGCGAGCATTCACTCACGCTATACCGGTATACGCGAAAAGAAGTGCATGTGGACATATAGATTAGAGTTGCATTGATAGTTGAGATTGATGAATAAGGATGTGAATGGAAGTGCATGTGATGATAATGAAGTTATTGAATACTGTTGATTTATTATTGTTCGTTGTATATCGATGTGTTTGCTGAGTCGTGGACTCACCCTTGCTCTATTGTTGTTTTTAGGTGATCTTCGAGGATGCCGTAACTAAGAGCGAGTAGAGCACATGGACATCACATGATCATTCGCCATGATAATCTTTTCATTCAATATTGATATACACTTGGACATGTTAGAGGTTGAATAAATTTTAGGACATCATTTGGACTAGACTATTTGCTTTATTAATTTGGATTCATTGGTTGATGCTGCTTTAGATTATTTGCCTGGTTATAATTCTCATTGCTTATTTATTACCTCATGATCCATAATTATGCATTGCTCTTTTGTGGTCCTTGGATTTGATTATCATTGATTTCTTGCTATATTTACAAAGTGTGTCAATAATTATTAATTGGAAGGTAGTTTAGTGGCATTCCAGGCTCAGTGTTGGGCTGGGGTGTTACAATAGATCTACAAGTACACTTGCAAATCTACAATATTTAATTCTGTCACCAAACGCCCTAGAGCCAGCCACCTCCTTCATAGCAGCCGCATATCAGAGACAGATCTCACTATAGACAGATCTATGAGGAGTCAGGACGACTAGATATTTAGTTGCGCATATCACAGACCGTTCTAAAAAAGAATCGTCTGTGATACGTATCACAGACGGTTTTAAATAACCACCATCGGTGATAAATATCACAGACGGTTCTTAACAAGAACCATCTATGATATGCGCCATTAAATATCTGGTCATCCCCTCAGATCTAGATCTATCCGTAGTGAGAAATGTCTCTGATATATATACGGCTGCTTTGAAGGAGGCAGCCGACTCTGGGGCACGTTTGGTGAAAGAAATACCATATATTTTAAAGTGTGCTTGTAGATCTGTTATTTGTTCTTAGTGATCTAAGATTAGTATTCCTTTCTCTATGATGCAGCTACTTTGAAGAAGAAGGCGAGTACGCCTAAGAAAGAAACCAAGCCCACCACGAAGCATAATCTTTTTTTGGGGGGGGCGTCTACGCAACATGAGGAGGATGAGACAGCAACCACGACCAAATTCATTAAGCCTGCAAGTTTAAGAAGTATGGCTGCCAAGAGAGCGCACAAAGATGCTATTTCGCTGTCATTCCTCCATACACAACTGCAGGCCTCGGATGTGCCACGCAGCATGTAGAATCCTCCTCCTCATGCTGCTTGGGCATACATCCGAGGCCTACAGCTGTGCTGGAGGAATGCCAGCAAAATAGCATCTTCATGCGCTCTCCTGACAGCCATGCTTCTTGAACTTGTAGGCTCGATGAGGTTGCCCGTGGTTGCTGTCTCATCCTCTGCATACTGTGTGGACGATCGAGTAAAAACGCTTATCAGAGACGGTTCTTGTTAATAACCATATGTGATACACATCACAGACGGTTCCAATTACAAACCGTCTGTGATAATAAACATCACATACGGTTCTTGTTAATACCCGTCTATACCAATTATATATCACAGACTGTTGTAGTTTATAACCATCTATGATACATATTATAGACGGTTTATCCCACTAAACCGCATGTGATAGTTCCTTCCATATCTAAAAAACATTCATTTTTTCTCCAGCTAGCATGAGAAGTATCACTAAAAAAGTGCTAATTTTACAAGTGTCTGGAGCATGCTAGAGTTGAAGATGGAGCGCATTCTGGACCACATCAAGTGGCTGGAGAAGATTGTGTGTGCGCGCATGTATCATTATTATAATTTATGGCATATTTGTTAAATAGCCGGGTAAGCATATCACAGACGGTTCTTAATAAGAACCGTCTGTGAAGTTTGCACTATCACATATCACAGACGATTCTCAACAATAACCTTATGTGATAAATAAACATTACAGACGGTTCTTGTTAATACTCGTCTGTGATAATTATATATCACACACTGTTGTACTTTATAACCGTCTATGATACATATCATAGATAGTTTATCCCACTAAATTGCCTGTGATAGTTCCTTCCATATCTAAAAAATATTATATTTTTCTCCTGCTAGCATCAGAAGTATCACTAAAAACCGCTAATTTTGCAAGTGTTTGGAGCATGCTAGAGTTGAAGATGGAGTGCATTCTGGACCATATCAAGTGGTTGAAGAAGATTGTGTGTATGTGCATGTATCATTGTTGTAATTTATGGTATATTTGTTAAGTAGCCGGGTAAGAATATCACAGATGGTTCTTAATAAGAACCGTCTGTGAAGTTTGCGATTATCACATGCGGTTATTGTTGAAAACCGTTTGTGATAATTCACAGACGACTTTTAACAATAACCGTATGTGAAGTATGCGATTATCACAGAAGGTAATTCTTAAGAACCGTCTATGAATTATCACAGACTTTTCTATTTACTGGCCGTCTGTGATAATTACGTATCACAGACGGTTCCTTCTGTGATGAGTATAACACAGATGGTTCCTTTGGAACTATCTGTAATGAAGTGTCCAGGATAGCCTGTTTTGTACCAGTACAGAAAACTAAGGAACTCCGGAGTGATTACTCTGAATTATATTTGCACTGAGAAAAATTTGGTAGACCCTTTTACAAAGGGGCTAGCAAGGAAGACGATTTCCGTTGTGTCTATGGACATGGGAATAAAACCCATTGGAGTTACAACTTAACAGTAACTCATACCTTCTTGATTGGAGATATCGTGACTTAGGTAATGGGAAAACAAGTTAAAGTTGTCACAAAAGAGTACAATTAATAATATATGTACTTGTGTCCTATAAATAAAGCACTCTCAACTGTATGCAAGGGTGGCTTAAAGTCTTAATGTATTCTATTGTCCATTGAGGGAAAAAGGTATTAGCCTACAGGATACCTAATATAAATACACCTACTTGAGCTTGACTGTGAGGCCACAGTTCATGAGAATAGGACATTCTCTAGAAAGCTCATGAGCAGATAAGGGGGAATGACCAAATGATGCTTCGTTTACGCGTGGTTCTTTGACAACCTAGTATTGGTTGAGATTTCAAGTGAAATATAATCACAAAAAACTGTGAATTCAAGGCATAGTCCGTTCATCAGCTGTGAGAAGATGAATCTTGTTATTCTAGGTGCAAGTTCAACCCGTACGAGACTTACACTGAAAGACTGGTATATTAACAATAGTTCAGCACAATAGTCCTTATCATCGTTTTTGCTGCTTGTCTTAGAATTGGTGGGGGATTGTTAGAATTGGTCCTATAAGTGTAAAGACTCATTCATTCATGAAATTGCAAAGCATGCATGGTTTAGTCATATATTGCCCAACCAAGTGGTGGGGGAGCAATTGATAAGGTAGAGTCCTTACCACCCCTTGAAACATGTGACACATGATATGACGTGACATAAGGAGGGCTATAGCTAAAGTTACACACACGCACGTACGCACGCACGCGCGTATATTCGCGTGGCAATCGCGTGACTTGTGACTTGCGACGCGCAACCGTGAACATGTTGTGAACCTAGTCCACCTTTCTCTTTTGCTAACTGTGCATTCTCTCTCCTTGTAAACATTGGTTGAAATAATATGGTCGAAGTCATAGACCAGTGTGGTCGAAATACTGTGGTCGAAACCATATACTAGTGTTGTCAAAGCACAGTGGTCGAAATAATGTGGTCGAAGCTATAGACCAGTGTTATCGGAATAAAGTGATCGAAATACTGTGGTCGAAATAAAGTGGTAAAAACACAATGGTTGAAAAATAGTGGTCGGATATATAGACCAGTGTGGTCGAATTACACTGGTCAAAGCTGTAGATTAGTGGTTGAAGCTGTAGATCAGTGTGTAACAGGATCTGATAAAACACTGCTTAATTACCATTAATTAGTTTTGAATTAGCGGTTACCAGTAGTTTAATATGTGCTTTTTTATGCATTTACTACAAAGTAATTGTCTTGACCTTTAAAGTATCTGGAGATGTCCAGATGATGAGGGCATCCCTATAACACCTCCTTCTCCTCCACCTAATGCTCATGATATACGCCTCGAGTTGCCGACAGGACCAATAACAAGAGCACGTGCCAAGAAACTACAATCTCAGGTGAAGTTGCTCCTTAATGAATATGTCATTAATTTTAATGAGAATTTTATACTACCTAAAAACAATGTTTTACTTGTGCTCAGGTTTGAAGAGTCAGCGATGGATGGAGATCAAGGATATGCGGCCGTCATCCAAGGAAGCACAAGTCCACGGCATGAAAAGTGATCGGCACATTAATAGTGACATGTGTGAAAAGTACCTGCTACAGTATCGGGCCACGTAAATAGTACCCATGCTACAGTATTGCTATAGTACCGCGTAAAAAGTAATTGCTACAGTACGTGCCGTGAACATTAATTTGCTACAGCAATGTCCGTGGACAGTGATTTGCTACAGTAGCCCCCGTGTGAATAGTACCATATGGGAAATTTAGGCAGAATAGTTCTTAAGCCGAGACTATATATTGAGGGGTAGACCCCCATTGTAAAACATACCATGTTTATGCATAAGAATAGAACACAAGTTATTGCTTGTTCTTTCAAAACAGAGTTCATGCGAGGACTTCTGAGAGAGAATTAGGCGATCAATTGTTCGTTCTGCATTTTAAGGTCAAGTTTGCTTTTCTGTTGGGAATTGAGGGCTTGGCGATCTCCGCTCGTGGTCTAGCGGCAATCATCCAGGTGCGTGTTGGCGAATATCCATAGAGCTGCAAGTCCGTGCACTAGCGCATGGTGTACAGCTGAGCGTTATTCATCATCAAGCGCTATTTACCCACGGTTCTACTCGAGAAGATCGGGCCACCCCGTATCATCGTGGTATCAGATTCCAGGCCACTCGGTAGAATCTCTTTTTCCCTACATTTCAGTAGATTGTTTTTCTGTCCTATACACCGAAAAAGCCACAAATATATATATATATATGTAATCTTTAGCCATAGTTTAATTCAGCATTTTTTAGTGCGTTTTGTTAGGTCTTAATCCACTCATTCATAGTGTTTGGTTGCTGGTCGTGTTCCGTTCGCGTCTCTTTTTGTTTTTCATTCCACAAATTTTTGTGTTCGTACTTGATTCCTGCTTTGTGCAACTAAACATTACTTATATCTAGTGGTTTGCACGCTGTTTTATTCATGAACCCTTCGATCCGTTCGCGAACCTGTTGTACCTATTGAGACTAGTTTGTTGTTGTGCTCGAGGGACTGCTCTTAGGATTTTGAGACGTCCAGTTTTCGCATCTAGTACTGTTCGCATAACTTGCTGTTAGTAGTTGGCTGTGAAAGAAACAAAAAAAAGGGTTGATTGATTAGCGCTGGCCGTGAGTGGAAAAAAGAAGAGAGTAAAAAAAAAGAAGAGAAACAGGGAACAAAAAAAACAGAAGGCAAACTTTTCGGCTATAGTTTTCAATCCTTTTATTGGAGCCAGTTTATACACTTGTATCCGCTGCTGTTCGCGTACCTAAATTTTGAGCAATCTTGTGCCCTCATATACAACTTTTGAGCACTAGCTAGCGTCTCTCCTTGAACTGTTGCAATACGAGCGTTCGCCTCCATACAGAATTGTTCTTTGTATCGGTCATTCCTTTGATTGCAATAGTCCCATTATCTTTGTGCGTGTGTTGTTGTCTACTCTTCACTTATATTTATCGATCATCAATTAGGCATTGTGCGTCTCATTTTGATTGCTACCTAGCTCGACAATCTTTAAATTCTGAAATTTTAGGTTGTTTCCTCACCTAGCTCCACCAAAAACATCCGTGTCATGTATTGACTATCGTTCTTGATATTCGCTCGCACAATCTTGGTTGGTCGTTTGCTGCTACGAGCGTAAGTTTTGCTGCTCTTAATTTACTTCGGAACGGTACAACTTGCTTTGTTTCAGAACAGTAGTTGAGAGATTCCCACTTATTTTCCACATATATTGTCACTTGGTATTTTTGCTTCTGTAAACATGTCAGGAAGCGAGCAGGACAAGGATCTGGACGGCAACCTTACTGATCTGGTCACCAAGATGCACTACCATACACTTCGTGCCACGCTCAGGGAAGAGTTCCGGGCTGAGGTTGACCAGGTGCGCAGCGACCTTGGGCGTGTCCAAAACAACTTGGACGGCTTGGGGACAGATTTTCAGAAGCTGTCCGTGATTGTCGACGACAACCACAAGGTACTACTCGATGCTATTGCGAAGCTCACCGCTTCGATACAACTGGGTACACGTGGCGAGGAGGGGCGTGTAAACCTCCCATACGAGCTGTGCGATGAGATAGATGCGGAGGCTGCCGCTAGACGACAGTGCGAGGATGATCCACGCCTACGACAACTCGACGAACAGGTGCGTGTTCGTGAGGTGGTACAACAACGTCGTGCTATTGCCAAGGTCGTAGCGCGTCCCCCTGCACAAGGGCGTGGCCGTGGCAACGGCACAGGAGGAGGTGGTGCCAACAATGGTATCCACGATGGCGCCTATGGAGGCGCGCATGTTGGCGTCTATGGGGGTGCCTATTATGACGCCCACGGAGGAGGTCATGGCAACTGCCACGCTGACGCTGACGGAGACGAATCCGTGTTTGACGACTATTTACCACACCATCAACATAATCAATATGCACGTTATCGTCGGCGCGATGAGGACGCCGATGATCTGGTTGCAAAACCCAGGTTCACAATACCATCCTTTGAGGGTACAACAGAGGTAGAAGTTTATCTTGCATAGGAGCTGAAAGTTGATAAGCTGTTCCGCATGAACCGCTATTCTGATCAGCGCAAGTTGGATCTTGCCGTTGCTGCTTTGGACGGATATGCTGCTACTTGGTGGGAGCGTTGTGTGCAACAACGTATGGAGCGACACGAGCCCCGTGTTGTTACATGGGACGAGCTGAAGAAACAGATGCGTGCGCGCTTTGTACCTACACATTACAAGCGCTCGCTGCATGAGAAGCTGATTGGGTTGCGACAGGGGTTGAAATCAGTTGATGATTATTATAAGGAGATGGAGCAGATTATCATACATGCTGATGTGCGTGAGAATGAGGAACAAGCGATGACTCGTTTTCTTGCAGGGATGAATTATGCTATTCGGCGGATCGTTAATCATCATCAATACAACAACATGGTTGAGTTGATGCATCAGGCCAGTGAGGCTGAGAAGCAGGTCATTGAAGATGCTAAGTATGCGGCACGTCAACGTTATTCAGCGAGTAAAACACCTCCGTACAACACAGGACAGCCAGGCAAGCCCGTTCCATCAGGGGGCAATTCCACGATTCGCAGTTCGGCACAGAGGAAGACAGATAGCACACCGCCACCGGCGCGTCGACCACCGGCGCCAGCTGCTAGCGCAGCATTCTCGATGGGTTCTACAGACCGTTCACGTGATCTGACATGCTACAAGTGCAAGGGAGTTGGTCATTTTCAGAAAGATTGCCCAAATAATAAAGTTATGATATTTACTGATGATGGGTATATTTCAGCTAGTGATGAGGAAAATACTACTCCGTTTGCGATTTTGCCAGAGGATCCTACAGAGGATGAGAGATTGGACTGTACACCGGGGTCGCCAGCTGGAGAGCATATGCTAGTGTGCACACCTCGTGTACTTAGCGTGTGACAAAGCCAGTCTACCGCACAACGGTGTAATTTGTTTCAATCATGGGCGACAGTTGGCAGTAAAGTGTGCAAAGTTATAATTGATGGAGGAAGTTGCCATAATCTGACTAGCAAGGAGATGTGCACAAAGTTGGGCTTAAAATATTTACCGCATCCTCATCCTTATTATGTGCAGTGGTTGAGCGATGTGGGCGAGGTGAAAGTCAGTCATATGGTGCAGGTGCACTTCAAGATTGGCAAATATGAGGATACCATTGTGTGCGATGTGGTGCCCATGTCAGTTTGTCACTTGCTATTGGGGCACCCATAGCAATTTGATCACCATGTTTATCATGATGGGCATACAAACTACTACAAGTTTAAGTGGAGCGGCAAAGATGTGATCTTGTATCCACTTACACTGACAGAAATAGTCAATGCTGATAAGAAGAAAGTTGAGGTGAAAATTGAGATTACACCAAATAGCGAGATTCCACCTTCGGTGAGTGAGAGCCACAAGCCAAAATTGAGTGGTAAAAAGAAAAGTGAGGGAGAGAAAGGTTTAGTAATTTTAGCCACCAAATTAGATATGAAAGCTTTTTGTGAGAATTCCAATTTGGTACACTTTGTACTCCTGTACAAAGATGTTTTGCTTTCTACTGACGACTTAACGTCTCTTCCTAGTGGTGTCTATCATGTTTTGCAGGAATTCAGCGACGTTTTTCCGGAGGAGGTGCCCGCTGGTTTACCACCAATCTGCGGGATAGAGCATCAAATTGATTTGATTCCAGGAGTGACGCTACCAAACCGACCACCATACCACACCAACCCCGAGGAAACAAAGGAAATTCAAAAACAAGTACAAGAGCTTCTCGACAAAGGGTATGTATGCGAAAGCTTAAGCCCTTGTGCTGTTCCTGTTATTTTAGTTCCTAAGAAAGATGGTAGTTGGCGCATGTGCATAGATTGTAGAGCGATTAATAATATCACTATTCGATATCGTCATCCTATACCTCGCTTAGATGATATGTTAGACGAATTGAGTGGTGTTGTTATTTTCTCTAAAATTGATCTGCGTAGTGGGCATCATCAAATTAGGATGAAAGAAGGGGATGAGTGGAAAACTGCTTTTAAAACAAAATTTGGTTTGTATGAGTGGTTAGTCATGCTATTTGGATTAACTAATGCACCTAGTACATTCATGAGATTGATGAATCGTGTTTTGAGGCATTTCATTGGGAAATTTGTGGTTGTGTATTTTGATGATATCTTGATTTACAGTCATAATGAATATGATCATATTGACCACATTAGACAAGTGCTACAGGTTTTACGCGATGCTAGGTTGTTTGGGAACTTAGCGAAGTGCACTTTTTTTTTTGCAAAGATCGTGTAATTTTTTTGGGCTATGTGGTTTCGGCACAGAGAGTAGAGGTAGATGAGTCTAAAATGGAAGCAATTAAAAATTGGCCTAATCCTATGAATGTTAGTCAAATTAGGAGCTTTCATGGACTCGCTGGTTTTTATCGGCATTTCGTTAAGGATTTTAGTACCATAGCTGCCCCACTGAATGAATTAACAAAAAAGGTGTTGAGTTTACATGGGGGGTGGCACAACAAACTGCGTTTGATGAATTGAAAAAGCGTTTAACTGAGGCACCGTTACTTGTTTTACCCGATTTCACTAAGAATTTTGAAATTAAATGTGATGCTAGTGGAATTGGTATTGGCGGTGTTTTGATGCAAGAGGGTAGACCGGTTGCTTATTTTAGCGAGAAACTCAAATGTGCGCAATTGAATTATCCGGTCTATGATAAGGAGCTGTATGCTTTAGTGCGAGTTTTAGAAGTTTGGCAACATTATTTATGGCCTAAGGAATTCATTATACATTCTAATCATGAGGCATTAAAATATTTGCAAGGCCAAGCTAAGCTGAACCGTCGACATGCGAAGTGGGTAGAATTTATCGAGTCATTTCCTTACATTGTGAAATATAAGAAGGGAAAGGAAAACGTAGTTACTGATGCTCTTTCTAGGAAAAGTGTGCTTTTAAATCGCTTAGATGTGCAAGTTCCTGGTTTAGAGTGTTTGCGTGATTTATATGCTAATGACCATGATTTCACTTCACCTTATGCGCGTTGCAAAGATGGGAAAGGCTGGGACAATTTCACATTTATGATGGATTTTTATTTCATGCTAACAAACTATGCGTTCCAGAATCGTCCGTGCGTTTGTTATTATTGCAGGAATCTCATGCAGGTGGATTGATGGGACATTTTGGACGTGAAAAGACGCTATCTATGCTGAGCGATCACTTTTATTGGCCTAAGATGAGGTGTGATGTGGACAGGTATGTACAATGGTGCATAACTTGTCACAAGGCAAAATCGAAGTTGCATCCACATGGTTTGTATACTCCTCTTCCAGTTCCTAATGCACAATGGGAAGATATTAGTATGGATTTTGTTTTAGGACTGCCTAGGACTTAGAGGGGGGAGAGATTCTGTTTTTGTCGTTGTGGATCGATTTTTGAAGATGGCACACTTTATTCCGTGCCACAAGAGCGACGATGCGTCACATGTTGCTAATTTATTTTTCAGGGAGATAGTGCAGTTGCATGGCGTACCCAGGACCATTGTTTCGGATCGCGACGTGAAATTCATGAGTTATTTCTGGAAGACACTTTGGGGGAAGCTAGGGACAAGGTTGTTATTCAGCACAACTTGTCATCCCCAAACTGATGGTCAAACAGAGGTGGTGAACCGCACACTTTCGATGCTGCTAAGGACCTTGATCAAGAAAAATATCAAGGAGAGGGAGGACTGTTTGCCACATGTGGAGTTCGCCTACAACAGAGCCGTCCACTCTACTACACAGATGTGCCCATTTGAGGTGGTGTATGGTTTCAAGCCTACTACGCCACTTGATTTGCTGCCGATTCCAAGTGAATCACGAACAAATATGGAGTCATCAAAGAGGGCTGAATATGCGAAGAAATTGCACATCAATGTGAAAGAAGAAATTGAGCGTAAGACGAAGTACTATGCTGAGAAGGCGAACAAGAAAAGAAAGAAGATGATTTTTCAGCCAGGTGATTTAGTTTGGTTACACTACCGCAAGGATCGCTTTCCAGATCGACGCAAATCGAAGTTGCTGCCACGAGTAGATGGACCTTTCAAAGTACTTGAGCGGATTAACAATAATGCGTACAAAATCGAGCTTCTGGGAGATGACTATAGCGTGAGCTCGACATTCAACATTGCTGATTTATCGCCGTTCTTCGGTGATGATGATCTAGCGTCGAGGACGACGCCTTTTCAAGAGGGGGCGGATGATGAGGGCATCCCTACAACACCTTCTTCTCCTCCACCTAATGCTCATGATATACACCTTGAGTTGCCGACATGACCAATAACAAGAGCACGTGCCAAGAAACTACAATCTCAGGTGAACTTGCTCCTTAATGAATATGTCATTAATTTTAATGAGAATTTTATACTACCTAAAAACAATGTTTTACTTGTGCTCAGGTTTGAAGAGTCAGCGATGGATGGAGATCAAGGATATGCGGCTGTCATCCAAGGAAGCACAAGTCCACGGTATGAAAAGTGATCGGCACATGAATAGTGCCGCATGTGAACATTACCTGCTACAGTATCGGGCCACGTAAATAGTACCCATGCTACAATTTTTGCTACAGTGCCATGTAAACAGTAATTGCTACAGAATGGTCTGTGAACAGTAATTGCTATAGTATGGCCGTGAACAGTGATTTGCTACAATAGCCTGTGTGAACAGTGTTCACGTGTGAATAGTACCATATGAGAAATTTAGGCAGAATAGTCTTAAGCCGAGACTATATATTGAGGGGTAGACCTCTATTGTAAAACAGACCATATTTATGCATAAGAATAGAACACAAGTTATTGCTTGTTCTTTCAAAACAGAGTTCATGCGAGGACTTCTGAGAGAGAATTAGGCGATCAATTGTCCGTTCTGCATTTTAAGGTCAAGTTTGCTTTTCCGCTGGGAATTGAGGGCTTGGCGATCTCCGCTCGTGGTCTAGCGGCGATCATCCAGGTGCGTGTTGGCGAATATCCATAGAGTTGCAAGTCCGTGCACTGGCGCGTGGTGTACAGCTGAGCGTTATTCGTCATCAAGTGCTATTTACCCATGGTTCTACTCGAGAAGATCGGGCCACCCCGTATCACCAGACCTGACATAGATTGATACACTTCCATTTTCTTCTTCTTCTTCCTCTCTGTTCTACTATGCTGGAGAGTTGTGTTATCGAACCAAACCGTCCCTTGTTCTCGTCGTGCACCTGAAAGGATGGTGAGCTGATATCTCGAACAATTGTCGCAGAGTTCGCCTGCACGGGGCGGCAATAAGGTTTTTAGGTAGCGCAACTGCTCGCCGTGCTGCTACATCTACGTTCTACACTACTTCGAGCCTCCGTTGCTTTTTGTTCTTCATCAAGCTCGACTGTAAGTTAGTTGTGGACCAAACTATTCTGCTATAATTATATTATTGCACGGGGTGGTAATAAGGTTTTTAGGTAGCACAACTGCTCGCCGTGCTGCTACATCTATGTTCTACACTACTTCGAGCCTCTGTTGCTTTTTGTTCTTCATCAAGTTCGACTGTAAGTTGGTTGTGCGATCAAACTATTCTGCTATAATTATATTATTGTGTGTGTTTAGAAGTGCAATAAGTTGTCTGTTGTTAGTATTGTTTTATGCATCTCTAGTATTATATAATCTTTGTCTCATAATAAAATCTAGAATTAAAATATTCTCTATATTTCTAACAGCAACGACACCAAAACCTTGTCTCTGGACAGACATAAACACAATGGAGTGGAGGGGTTGGGATCAGAAACGGTTAACTCGCACGGGTCAGTTTCGTCCCATCCCACACGCATTGATCTCCAGGTCGATCCAACGCTCCAGAATTTGGATGATTTTTCCAAAGAAAACATCCGGGAGATAATTATCAAGATGTCAAATACCAGGTATATTAGAGATATAATATTAGTGCAAGATTCGAGCGCCTGAGTACTCGCCAAAAAAAAAAAAATTCAAGATAGTTCGACCATACGCACGACGACACACGGCCCACGAGAATCTTTTGCTATCGTACGGCCATGAAAGGAATCTTTTGCTATTGTACCTGTCGCTGGGGGACCTGCTATTGTACGGTCATGATCCGGAGTTAACCGGACGCATTCATGATCGGACGCACGGCCCACGAGAAAGCAACCTTTCCGGCACGCGGAGATGGTGCTCGGCTTAAATGTCACTCGTACCGAGGGAAAAAGAATTTTTTTTTCAATGAATTGTTAAAAATATCATCCTGCCCCCTCAACGTGCAATGTTGGGTGTGAAGTAGGGCAGGTGATGGCCTTACGAGAGTTAGCAGGCTACCCGCTCTGAACTAGGCACACGATCAATGATGGAACCTGGAATTTGAAAGTCTCAGAACAGACTTGTAGGGTAAAAACTACTGAGGCACAATATAATTCAATAGTTAATATAACTATGATGTCGAATACGTTCAAATTATCAAGATCTAACCGATACAACCAGACAAATATAGATCTAACTGAATTAAACACATCACTAGCACGGGCTCTCTTTGCGGTTGCGGTGTTATTGGCAATGACATTAGATGTTTCAACCGCTTGCACTTGAGAATTATCATCTACTTTTGCGGTTCTAAAATAAGTCTGTATTGATTTCATTTTCTTATAAAATTCCTACAAGAAATCAAAATTTACTAAAATTTTACTCTAGGAAATCAAAATTCAAGACTTCAATGGCTCAAGGCTTAGTAGCTCACCTCGGTGGCTGACTGCCTGACTTAGTGTGCCGGTGTGCCTGCGCCTTGCCGGCTGCCGCGCTGAGCCTCGGTGGTCGTCGGTCACCGTCCCTGCTGATCGCACCATAGACCTACGCCGCACCTCGGACTCGCCGGCGCCACGCTGCAGTCGCACCGCCGAGCGATCAGACGTCAGTAGCCCTCTGACAAGGCCAAGAAGACCCACCCCATTGGTTCGCTGGGTGTTGGAGAGTGGAGATTGCCGACGGGACTTGGGAGGAAGAGGGATGTGAAATTAGGGTTGTGCATTTGGCTTGGGTAGTTGGGCTATATGGCTTGGGCTGCCAGCTTCCACTCGGCCCACGGCCCACGCGGCGTGGGGAGCAAGCGAGCAATGGCTGTGCGCAACGCGCTCATGGCGATGGCGCCTTGGCGGCTTGGTCTTGGCCGGAGGCGCCAGCGAGCTGGCGAAGGGGGGGGGGGTCTTAGTGGTTCCGCCACTGCACGCGGTAGGTGGCCAATGTACGTCACCTGTGCATCTTGGTACTGATCCAATCACATGAAAAAAATGCAACTATTTGGCACTAGAGCAACAAAAAGAAAAAAAAACAACTAAGACCCAAAAAATAAGTGATTTTCCCAATTTCATGTTCATTCGCACCAACCCTAAAACCCAAATCGAACCCTACTCCATCTGCTATCCTACCATGATAAGTACCAATACTATAGATCCAATTAGAGAGAGGTCACAAAGCATTGCAAAACTTACATTCGGCTGATTCATGGGGCACTTCACAAAGCTCTTCCCCAGGTTAGTCTTTGTCTTTGAAGTGAGCTCCACCACCTTCTCTCATCTACACACAAGGTAATCAATGAGGGGAAGCCCGCTTTTCCCGTGCCTCAGCAATAGCACTACACTCCTGCTAGACCGCGCGGAGGAGCTACCGTGAGACATCGTCGGTGAAGGGGAAAGCGTCGCCGCCTTGGTCTCCTTGGCAGCCGAGAGAGGAGGTCGGGGAGTGTGGCATGGTCGGTGTGTGCATCGGGTCTGACCGTACCACATGCCCTGGGCCAAATAGTACCAGGGGCATAACAACCATTTCAGTGGGGGTAAAAACCTGATAATGAGCGAAAAATAATAAATAATCAAGCAAAAAATAATAAATAATCAAGCCAAATATAAAAAATGGCGCAAATAACTAACTACATCGAAAATAATGACAAATCGTCGAATCCATACTAAAGACGAGGCAAATAATATATTTTCCCTAATACATATGGACGTACACATCGACCTGTACCACATGCAGGTTATATACTATTAGTTGGGGTGTGTGCGCGGTGGGGTGGGCGATTGCCACTAATAAATAAATGGACATGTGTTGCTGACAGCCTAGCACTACCTGGGGTAGGCATGCATGTGTATAGTATAGTATAAATAGCTAGTAGTATTTTAGCTAGCCGTGTGTGCACCATGGCGGGATAGTTTGGCCGATACGGTCGATTTTGATATCGTATTTGCGATTTTAACCAGTAGCGATCAGACATATCAATTGCGTTTGATTCGTTTTGCGCTCGTCGTGAGAACTCGAGAGAACGTAACATAATTAATTTTATTGGGAGGTAATTGTTTTCTCGCTTCGTCACTCTTCCTCCAGAAGGGTGATTTATTACTTCCTCAGAAGGGTGATTTATTACTTCCTCGGGCGCGTAATTTGTGTTATGCTTTTGCCGTTATTGCCGTAGTCGTAATTAGTTAGTCTTTGTTAGCTAGTCGTAATTAGATAGTTTAGAGGTAATTAATTAGTAGTAATTAGTTAGTCGAGTAGTAATGAATTAGTTTAGTGCTAATTAATTAGTCGTAATTAGTTTAGTAGTCATCGTTCTGAAGATATGAAGTAAGTGGAAATAAAGTAATGGTATTTTTAGTGGTAATTAATGAACCGTAATTAGTTAGTTTATAGATAGCTAATTAGTCGTAATTAGTTAGTTCACTGGTAATAAATTAGTTTAGTGCTAATTAATTAGTCGTAATTAGTTTTTACAGCATATCAAGTAAGTGGAAATAAAGTACTGGTATTTTGTAGTGGTAATTAATCAACCGTAATTAGTTAGTTTAGAGATAGTTAATTAGTCGTAATTAGTTAGTTCAAGAGTAATGAATTAGTTTAGTGCTAATTAATTAGTCGTAATTATTTAGTGGTTGTTGTGGGTTTAGGTATTTTCAACATGCAAGACTTGATTGTATTTACTACGATGGGCTCGCATTTGGCCGGACACGATGGGTTGGACTGTCGAGATGCCGCATACAAGGTGGTCCGGCGAGGGCTCCACGCGATGAATATTCACGAGCTGCGAAGCTGCATCCGGAGGGAGTTCCTCACGGAGCCAAGGACGAAGAAAGTTATGATTGAGGCGATCACCTGCACCAATTATGTGTGGGAGCTCGTAAAGGTGGATGGAAGCATAGCATGGAGGCAAGACATGGAGATTGTCTCCCACCGAGGCGGCCATTCACGGAAGCCTATGGTGTACGCCAATTTCGTACATAGGCGTCCTGAAACCCGATGATGATGCCGAGGCTCGCATAAAGCGGGCAAGCGCACCGAAGCTCAAGATGGCAAAGACGGAATGTCTTGCCTCGGAGGGAAGTCCGTGCCTAATTTTGAGCCAAATGAGGGGCGGAAACATGGTGGTCGGCCCGCATCGATCGCCACAGTATCTACCGGACGAGACTCTCGGTTGAGTCCGACGAGGACACCGACCCAAGCTCTGATGGTACCGACGAGGACGCACACGGCCGGTGGTCCTTACGTGGCATCGAGACTTGATGATATCGCGGTGCGCTCGCCGTACTACCGCAAGAAGAAGGCTCCTGGGGTTTGAAGCCGACACCTATTAGTTGGGCGCGCTTCCCGAACAAGGTGGCCGTGCAACAAGCTATAGCACGGCGCGCTTTGTCCATCACCGTGTACCGAGTGCACCGTCCAACCAGTCTGTACGCAGCGAAGTGCATAGTAGAAGGCCGCCTCGCAAGGTCGCGCTCCGAGCAAAGATCTTTGGCTCGGTCTTCACGGCCAAGGAGCCGATCGACCACACCGCGAAGCTCAATGAGCCTCATGGCAAAGATCGAACGTGACTTCCGCATATGTTGCAAACCTCATCACGCACCTAGTTGAGGCGGACGTGTCTGTCTCCCCCAAGCTGATGATGTCGGAAGTCGTCAATCAGGTTGGCTATCCAGTTAGCTACAGCAAGGTTCGACGAGCCAAGCAGAAAGTCATCGAGACTATGTACGGGACATACGAAGAGGCGTACAACCTTGTGCCGAGATTGCTTCACCAGATTGCCGGATCAAACCCCGGCACGTACATAAACAAGCTGGAGCGTGAAGATGCTGAAAAAGGGCCCAACCACTTCATACTGGATAGGGTGTTCTGGGCTTTCGCCAGGCCATCAGGGGCTTCAAGTTACGCCGTCCGTGCTAACGATGGATGGCACTTTTCTCACCGAAGTACAAGGGCACCATCCTCACCGCGGTGGCGGCGATCTGAATGACCAACTTCTCCCGCTGCATTTGCCATTGTCGAGCGAGAACACATCCACTGGTGTGGTTCTTGAGAACGTGAAGAGGGTCGTGGTGGGAGACCGCCAACGCTCGCTTAGTCACTGCATCGCAATCTTTGGGTTGTTGGCGCCATCAACATCATGCAGCGTGGGATGGATCCATCTCACCAGTGGAACGACGTGCAATCCAGGTGGTGCATGAGGCATCTTGCATCTAACTTGTTCACGCGGTTCCGCGATCGAGAACTCATGAAGACGCTCAAGGCATTGTGTATGCGAGAACCGGACGGAAGTTTGAGTCTATTTGGAGAGACCTTGAACACCGGACTACGAGACATACAAGGAGTCCACTCCGAGAGGAGCAACCTAGTAGCGCCATAACCTTCTCCCAAGTGGATTAACGACCACGCTCCGAATTGGAGAAATGGTCCCTCCTCTATGACAAAGACGGTGCGAGGTATCGGCGTTATGACGACCAACATGTCCGAGGTCTACAATAGCGCCCCGAAGGTGTGCGGGCTCCCTATCACCGCGGTTGTCCAGAGACATGGACTCGCACCGCTGGTTATTTCGTGAATAGAGCCACCGCGAACAAGCGGCCAGATGGACGGAGGCAAGCGGTGGTCCGAGAACATGCAGAGACACATGGATCGGAAGATGGAGAAGGCCCAATGCACGACATTCGGTGATCGACGACCTCGCGTAAAGTACGAGATCAAGCCGGCGTAAATACGCCAATAGTCATGCTAGGGGAAAGAAAGCAGGCATGCACCACGGTGATGTGGCGACATGCACCGCAACAAGCCAAAGCTCTTCCACAAACCATGCTCGCGCGTGTACAAGGCATGTGCGCAAATGCGCAGATGGCTACACCATACATCTCTCGAGTACTACGACATGCAAAGACCTATTCGGTACATGGAGCGGAGAGTTTCACTCGTATGGTTTGGAAATGAACTACAAGGATCTTTGGCCCGACATGGTGCAATTGGGTCCCAACAGGACTTGAAGAGAATAGGGAAGGGCGACGGCAGACGCGGCTCCGGAATGACATGGATGCTAGTCAACGTATCAAAGATAGCCGCACAAAGTGAAGTGCGGGATATGCAAGACCCCGGGCACTCAATGAAGGATTGTCCCAATGCACCTAGTTCGTCCTCGTCACTCGTTGTCGTAATTTAAAGTTTTTCTGTCTTGCTTGTTATGTACAACAGCAAAATTATACGAGACCCGCTATGGACTCTTCGCAAACTTCTACAAGAGGATGTTGCGAGCGCAATCGCTTCGCAGAAGAGGAAACAAATTAAAATACCCGGATTTTTCAATGAAAGATGCTCCAGTGCCACCACGTTTGTCGGTCCCGAGGTGTGTGTGTGGTGAACCGTGAGAGATCATTCACCCACACACCTGCATACGGCCGCCCGGCGCACTCACAAAGCGCCCACTACATGGTAAGCGCTTCTTTCGCGCATCGATTTTCCTCCCAATGTTTAATTCCTTCAATTTTTAACTTCATCCCCACGTAATGCGGCCGAGATGCGCCGCCACTTCTTCCAAAGGATTGACGGCCCCGAGATGTACGACAGGCATTCATCCAAATAGAGTACATGCTAAACTACTCGGTGCGGGCCGAGAACTTCTCACGGTGGAAACCTTACGCATCGGATGAGGAGGCACCGAGGACCCCAAAGAAACTCCCGAGCGTAATCCATATCGACGACAAGGGAAAGGCTCATGCAAACGCCGCTATGAAGAAATTACATCCTTCTTATGATTTTTCACTATACGGTGTACTTACATCATGCAAACGCAGGACATGGACGACTTCGACACACCAGCCCGACGTGGACATTCCGTAACAAGGGCAAGGGAAAGGCTCATGAGGTCGAGCCCGCCGCCACACAACAGATCCGGCCGCCCAAGGCCATCCGTATCCACGACGCCGCTTATGAAGAAATTACATCCTTCTTATGATTTTCACTATACGGTGCACTTACATCATGCAAACGCAGGACATGGACGACTATGCTATCTCTGGTCGTAGATTGTGTCCAACGAGTCCAACTGATCGTATGCCTTCTTGAAGTGGTCGTAGACTCTACGGAGCTGGTCGTAGACCTTCTTGAACTGGTCGTAGTCATAGATTCCTAAGTACAAGTAAATCATCTCCATTAGGCAGCATCATAGAGTTCTCAAATAATACACTCAGCCCTAGAAACGAATTTAGCTGATAAATTAAGTGACGAGTACGTGCCCGAGTAATTGGACATTGCACCTGAGGAGTGTTCATATCAGTAGAAGTGATGTCCTCATCATCCTCCCCTTCTTGAATTGGAGTCGTCCTCGACTCAAGATCATCTTTCGGCCCCAAGAAAGGTCGTAAATCTGCAATGTTAAAGGTGGAGCTAACCCCGAAATCTGCAGGCAAGTCTAACTTATATGCATTTTCATTAATACGTTCAAGAACTTTAAAAGGACCATCTGCACGAGGCATGAGTTTAGATTTTCTCAATTCAGGGAATCGTTCTTTGTGCAAGTGTAACCACACAAGATCACCAGGTTCAAAAGTAATTGTAACACCCCAGCCCAACACTGAGCCTAGAATGCCACCACACTACTCTTCCAACTAATAAGTATTGACACACTATAAAATTACATCAAGAAATCATCAATAATCATAACAATGGACCACAAACGAACATGTAAAATTATGGATCAAGCGACAATAAATAAGCAATGGGAATTATAACCAAGCAAATAATCCAAAGCAGCATCAACCAAAGAATCCAATTTAATAAAGCAATTAGTCTAGTCCAAATGATAACCTAAACATTATTCAATAACTAACATGTCCAAGTGTAAACCAATATTGAATGAAAGATTATTATGGCGAATGGTCATGTAATGTCCATGTGCTCTAATCGCTCTCAGCTACGGCATCCTCGAAGGTCACCTAAAAACAACAGTAGAGCAAGGGTGAGTCCACGACTCAGCAAACACATCATATACAACGAACAATAATAAATCAACAGCATTCAATAACTTCATTATCATCACATGCACTTCCACTCGCATTCTTATTCATCAATCTCAATTATCAATGCAACTCTAATCTATATGTCCACATGCACTTCTTTTCGCGTATACCGGTATAGCGTGAGTGAATGCTCGCGACAACATTCACTCTCAAGCCCGTTCCTCCATAAGGATCGGGGACCTCCTCCACTCCCGTGGAGTTGTGATCAATCATGATCACCTTCTCTTATGCAAAGATGCTTATGAATGCAAACATGCAAACTCCATCATAAACATCATATCCAACTTTCCATCATGCTCATCAACAAAGATATAAACATACCAATTATTTGTTTGCAATTAAACAGAATAAAAGCACAACAATAATGGTACTGAAAGATAAAGAATCACAGTGATCAATCATTGACCGCTGTTTACCATGCACTTGCCTTTACTAGTTGCGACGCACAATTTGACTCGAAGATGGCAACAAGCACGACGCTTCTCCTACATTAAATACGCACATCTCAATACAAGCTACAGCATCATACGCATAACAATCAATATATATCGCTCCTACACGTTCCCAAATATACCACGTTACGCCGGTAACAAAAAGCTACCCATTGCTGTCCGGTTACTAAAGAGGACGTAACTTTTGACTCGAAAGTCCGATTACCACAAACCACCCCATTCTGGATTCTTTATAAAATTCTCCACATTTTCTTAGATTACAAAGACTTCTAATTAAATCATCTAACCCTCCGTAATTAGCCCGGAAAGTCGATCTGTCCGCTTGAACAGCAGACTTCAAAATTCATAACTTTTGTTTTACTCAACCAAAATGCGCGTTCTCAGATCCTACAGAACCATTGGACAATTATCTATAACTTTCATGTAGATCAAAAACTCTAATTAAGTCATTTACTATTTTTAACAACTGATCTACCAAAACAGCGCGAAAGGCGATAACCTAAAATCAGCGGCTTTCCGAAAATCATATCTAGAAATCTACTTGTCCGATTGACAAGATTAAACATGCTATAGAAAGATATCGAAATTATCTACAATTAACTAGTAGATGGTATTTCCAAATTTTGCCGTTAAGATACCGAATAATTGTACAGCGGTACATGAGCTAAACCAATCTACTTTCAATATCTTGACTACAAACATCATAATAATTTTCCTTAAGGTTCCGACCAAGCATTCTAGTCTAAATAATCAATTAGTTCCACTAATCACATGCATGCATGGCACCTCAATACGTTAAACTCAAAGATCGCTAACAAAGGCACTACTCATCTGTTGACTCAAAGCAATAAATCAAATAATTAATGAAACTCTACAGACTACGCACCAAAATTTAATCAAACACTAATCACGACCCTCTTAATTAATTAATGGAACTAGCATTAGCAATTTGAAAAACAAAAGGACGCGGCGAACCTCTCAAAATTTATTCTCCTCGACGGCCAAACAACCGACGTCTTCACGCGCATACACAGGCGGGCGGCGGCGGTGGCCAACCGGGAGCACGGCCAATCGATGCGAGCGGCGGCCGACAAATCGGCCATAGCGAGCAACGCAGAAAAAAACGCAACCGCCGGCGGCGATGAAACGGCGAAGCGATGCGCGCGGAGCTTTGGCGGCGTGGCGAGCTTTCCAATGCTCCATGCGCAATTTGCGGCGGCGCGGCAATAAATCGAATCGCGACAGGGGGAAGCAATGGGCGAGGCAATCGGCGGCTAATGCGTTGCGAGAATCGGCAGCGCAACGCCGTGTTCGGCCAATGAAGAAAAGAAAAGCGAGGAAAACGGCCAGTAGCCAAGGCACTGGCGGCTAGCGGATGGCGGCGCTCGGTGGCGATTAGCTTTCACAGTAGCGAGCGGCAATCTTTGTGCGAGGCAGCGGCAGCGGTGCACGGCAATTTTTGGTGGCGGCGCGACTAGCGAGCCGGCCGGCGTCGGCTCGCGAAAAAAAGAAGTCTCTGGCGGTGAGGAAACAAAGAAAAGCTAGGTTTTCTAGAAAACCAAGATCTATTTATATGGCTCTAAAAGAAATTCCGAAAATCTAATTTCATGGATTCTTTTTATTTAATTCGAAAAAGCCCTTAAGGCGTTTTTAATTAATTATTTACTAATACCATTAAATTAATTACTCTCAGAACATTAAGGCGCGAATATTAAAATTAATAATATTTTCGGTATTACATTCTACCCCCTTAGCGAATTCGACCCGAATTCTAATCGCCGTTCTACTCAAATAAAAACTCCACGGTGAAATTAAACAACAAAACAACACGTGCAGGCGTGAACAACTCGGATATTGCTCGCGCATGCGAGCTCCAACTCCCAAGTCGCCTCTCTCTCGGTGATCGTCCACGACACCTTGGCGTATACCAGCGTCTTGTGCCTCGGCACTCAACTCGTTAATTTTGGTACACTCAAGCGGCGGAAGTCGAAGTGCAGTCTTACTTGGTGGTCAACGGCTCTAAGAAAACCTTGTAATCCGATCTCTCAAATACTACCTTGGCATCGGGTTATACAAAGCGTTGTGTGCCTGCGCATGGACACGAGGCGGTCCTAACGATACACTTTCTTCCAAAAGTATCTCCACAACTTCGAAGCGAACTAATGTAACTTGGGCCAAACTTCGTTTTGGTACCAAACCACACAATCTGTACATAACACACTGAACTCATGTCCTGTCTCCCAATCAACCACTTCACCTTTGCAAGGAGTACCTCCTTTAACCAGGAACGCACAATCAAACTAGTTTCAAACAAACTCTTTTATAAATAGAACCCAACTGAATACAAAGGATTCTCATCGCAATCACGCGTTACCAACTCCCCATCAGAATAGTCAAATCCAAAATCAAAGATTCATCACAAAACCTTTCCATTTTCCAAATAGGATGTTTGCAAATAAACACCACGTAAGCCAAAAGAGAAAACATTCGAATGCCAAAATCAATCATTTTTTTTTCTTAAATTAGAAAGAATCACATGCCAACGTAAAGCCAACTCAAATTGTAAATGACCTCTGTCATACACACGGCTCAAACAAGAATCAAGAGGGCATTTCACTACCCGAGGAATCAATTTTTTTTTTTCTCAATTTTTCTTCTAGGAATAAACTCTCTCAAATCATAGGATTTCAAATCATCACACCAACTCATTCCTCTTAACTGGTAACCTCAAGCGATGCTCAACTTTGAGAGCAACAACCGCGCTTGTTTAGAGAGACTCTACTCACCCATAAAAAGATACTATAGTCCCCTCCTCTACCAAAGAAACTATTTTGACAAATGATTCCCAACACCTCAGATAAAATCTACACCCACAATCACATCACCTCAATCTTTTAGGGATAATCAACTTGAAATTCTCTACACACACACACTGATTTAAAACCAAAGGATTCTATCAACGATCCTCATATTATTTGGAATCCACTTTTGTTCTACTACTTCTACACATGATCATTGGGCAACCAAGGTTCTAGCATAAAACACATGCTCAATTTCAACAGCCAGGACTCCTAAAGTGACTTCTGGTATACTTGATAGAAATCGCATATTATTTGTCTAGAATTTCCACAATCCAAACAATATCCTCAATCATTCATATCAACCATCATCACTAATCAATTGACTGCCCAAAACGATTTACTTCACTAATCTTGAACCCTCAATAAACCATACCATTCAATTTCACCTTCATAACCTTGCAAAGTATACCATCACAATATCCCAACTATTCGATAATTCCAATATTCCACCATCATGAACAAATATTCTTGGATCACTATTCACTATAGGTTCTACTAATTGTAACAATATAATCAGTTTTGTCCCAACGACCATAATTCCTTTTAGATCCAATTCTCTATGGGATTTATATCATGAAATGAATTCATCCTCTAATGTTCCTCAATTAACTTGCAACCCAGGGTCTCACCACATCATATTCTTGACCACTATTAACCAGTTCCCAATATACACTCTTTAAGGTTTTTGTAAAACAAATCGACTATTCCTTTCTCAAAAGAAGAGACAAATAAAAAGTTTTTTTTTTATTTATTTTAAAGACCAAATCACATTAATCACTTAAGAACCAATAAAGCTTTCCGACTCGTCACTTGCTCAAACCAATTTCATCTACCAAATAAATCATGAACTCCAAAAATTCATGAATTCAAAACTCCAAACTTTTCATTTAAACGATATTACGAAAGGCGATCAAATTACTCAATACACTCTTAACATGATTTATTATCGACAACTCTTCCATTAATAAGCCCCGAAAAGTTCACCAAATTGTTCCGTACTACTTTACCATCACATCATCAAAATGAGATTATACCAAAACCATACAACCTCACTACAACAACTACTTTATATTAGAAGGGATCCACTACACAAATTAAAAGGTTTTATCAAAACCCTTTCATCACGGATATGCTATTGTCTGACTATTCCACAACTGTCTAGGTATAAGCCACCTATTAAATCACACCAGCTCAACTCTTAGTGATGCTCGACACCAAACTTTAACACTCAGCAATTGCACTCCAATCATTGTTGTTATCAACTAGCTTTTCTTATGATGTCTAGCTGCTACCTATTTTCATTTGCGAATCACTTGAATATTTACCAACACATATCCAGTTGTTCCTCCTCACATTTAGTTTTCAACAAAATCACCCTAAAACTTCAAAAGTCAAAATCTTCTCTCGATCAAAAGTCTCCACAACACTATAATCCAATTCATCGTGTCATTCTATAAAGAAGAACTATCCAGAACTCCTCCTGTAAATTCTAGATCCACTGGTATTCAATCCCTTCAACCTTTTGTACACCATTCCAATAATTAATCATACTAAGGTATATGCAAAGCTATCAACCAAATATGATCACCGAGTGTCTACAGTAAAGATAACACCACAAATGACATCTATTAAGGCAATAACCTAGCATCTCCTCAAGTTTCCCTATACACACAATTAAATTAATCCATTGGTACCAAATCCAATAAATTCAACAAACTAATCAATTTTGATGTCCAAGCAGTTCATCAACGTTCCATACTTCTTAATAACTCTTATGACTCCAATTAGGTATGGACATACTCTTAGTCACTACTCAACTCGTAAATACTCTATGACAATAATTTGGGTTAAGACCAATCATGCATCACGCTACAGATCCGACCTGATACTCATACCTTATCAATGAACTTCTATGTTTACCACCTCTAGCTTAAACATAACAGGTCAACACAAAAGGATTTTAACTCTTTTCAGAAAAAAAAATAGGCATTAAACTTCAGCACTCGAAATAATCCAAAAGAAATACATAAAGCCAAAGTTTTCACATGTTGAAGAACTTGCAATAGAAAACTTTCAGTATCCAAAATACCAAGTGAATAAATAAGTCATATTTTCCAATAGGAAGGGCGGAACTCCCACGAAAAAAATAAAAATCAATCTTGCTGTTAACCGATATTCACACAAAGCAACAATAGATCAACCGCAACTATAACCAGAATTGCCCAAAATTCAAGCTCGAAGAAGAGAACAACTTTTATAAAGAAACTCACACACAATACCTATAACTACTGTAATCAAAGTAGCTACCTCTCTATTCCCATACCCCGAATGGTGGTGTAACCTGGTAAAACCAGGGCCACAACCACGATCTCAAGCGCCTCGGGAGGGGCCCCACGAGAACCACGCCCGACCCGACCTCCACGACCAGTGGCCACCACGACCACGTCATCTATCCCTCGACATAGCTATCAACCACAATCAACAATACACAATGAGCTCAAAGCTCAAAATAAACTCATCCATCAATAAACAACATAGCAGGCGTAAAGCGATGATCGTACCTCTCTCTAACCTCATGCACTAGTGTGTCAAATTTTAGGTTAGTTAACCATTAGCAAATTTTAGTTGATTTACTAATCTAAAACAAATTTTAACAATTTTAGTTTGCCTAAGTTGTTAATCTATTCACCACGGACCTAAAGCCCGCTCGATACCAATCAGAACAACACACCCCAACACCGAGCCTAGAATGCCACCACACTACTCTTCCAACTAATAAGTATTGACACACTATAAAATTACATCAAGAAATCATCAATAATCATAACAATGGACCACAAGCGAACATGTAAAATTATGGATCAGCGACAATAAATAAGCAATGGGAATTATAACCAAGCAAATAATCCAAAGCAAAGATCAACCAAAGAATCCAATTTAAT
Organism: Hsuehochloa calcarea; assembly: GCA_036346395.1. Taxonomy (NCBI): domain Eukaryota; kingdom Viridiplantae; phylum Streptophyta; class Magnoliopsida; order Poales; family Poaceae; genus Hsuehochloa; species Hsuehochloa calcarea. Next base: position 5,779,676 of record CM070606.1, read on the forward strand.
AAAGCAATTAGTCTAGTCAAATGATAACCTAAACATTATTCAATAACTAACATGTCCAAGTGTAAACCAATATTGAATGAAAGATTATTATGGCGAATGGTCATGTAATGTCCATGTGCTCTAATCGCTCTCACCTCGGCATCCTCGAAGGTCACCTAAAAACAACGATGAGAGCAAGGGTGAGTCCACGACTCGACAAACACATCATATACAACGAACAATAATAAATCAACGACATTCAATAACTTCATTATCATCACATGCACTTCCACTCGCATTCTTATTCATCAATCTCAATTATCAATGCAACTCTAATCTATATGTCCACATGCACTTCTTTTCGCAGATATCATATAGCGTGAGTGAATGCTCGCGACAACATTCACTCTCAAGCCCGTTCCTCCATAAGGATCGGGGACCTCCTCCACTCCCGTGGAGTTGTGATCAATCATGATCACCTTCTCTTATGCAAAGATGCTTATGAATGCAAACATGCAAACTCCATCATAAACATCATATCCAACTTTCCATCATGCTCATCAACAAAGATATAAACATACCAATTATTTGTTTGCAATTAAACAGAATAAAAGCACAACAATAATGGTCTTGAAGATAAAGAATCACGATGATCAATCATTGACCGTTTACCATGCACTTGCCTTTACTAGTTGCGACGCACAATTTGACTCGAAGATGGCAACAAGCACGACGCTTCTCCTACATTAAATACGCACATCTCAATACAAGCTACAGCATCATACGCATAACAATCAATATATATCGCTCCTACACGTTCCCAAATATACCACGTTACGCCGGTAACAAAAAGCTACCCATTGCTGTCCGGTTACTAAAGAGGACGTAACTTTTGACTCGAAAGTCCGATTACCACAAACCACCCCATTCTGGATTCTTTATAAAATTCTCCACATTTTCTTAGATTACAAAGACTTCTAATTAAATCATCTAACCCTCCGTAATTAGCCGGAAAGTCGATCTGTCCGCTTGAACAGCAGACTTCAAAATTCATAACTTTTGTTTTACTCAACCAAAATGCGCGTTCTCAGATCCTACAGAACCATTGGACAATTATCTATAACTTTCATGTAGATCAAAAACTCTAATTAAGTCATTTACTATTTTTAACAACTGATCTACCAAAACAGCGCCGAAAGACGATAACCCTAAAATCAGCGGCTTTCCGAAAATCATATCTAGAAATCTACTTGTCCGATTGACAAGATTAAACATGCTATAGAAAGATATCGAAATTATCTACAATTAACTAGTAGATGGTATTTCCAAATTTTGCCGTTAAGATACCCGAATAATTGTACAACGGTACCGCAGGCTAAACCAATCTACTTTCAATATCTTCGACTACAAACATCATAATAATTTTCCCTTAAGGTTCCGACCAAGCATTCTAGTCTAAATAATCAATTAGTTCCACTAATCACATGCATGCATGGCACCTCAATACGTTAAACTCAAAGATCGCTAACAAAGGCACTACTCATCTGTTGACTCAAAGCAATAAATCAAATAATTAATGAAACTCTACAGCACACGCACCAAAATTTAATCAAACACTAATCACAGCCCTCTTAATTAATTAATGGAACTAGCATTAGCAGCTGAAAAACAAAAGGACGCGAGCGAACCTCTCAAAATTTATTCTCCCCTCGACGGCCAAACAACCGACGTCTTCACGCGCATACACAGGCGGAGCGGCGGCGGCCAGCCGGGAGCACGGCCAATCGAGACAAATGAAAGCGGCACAGAATCGGCCATAGCGAGCAACGCAGAAAAGCAAACGCCGCGACGGCGATGAAGAGATGCAGCGAAGAAGCCGCGAGCTTTAGGCGGCGGCGAGCTTTCCAGCGGCTCCATGCGCAATTTGCGGCGGCCGGCAATAAATGCGATGCAAAGACAGGGGAAACAATGGGCGAGCAATCGGCAAAGACAATGCGGTGCGAGGAATCAAGAATAAGCCGCGAGTTGTTCGGCAATGAAGAAAAGAAAAGCAAATGCAGGAAAATAAACAGTAGCGGCCAAGGCACAAAGAATGCTAGCGGATGGCGGCGCTTCGGTGGCGATTGGCTTTCACAAATACGAGAACGACAATCTTTGTGCGAGAACGGCAGCGAAGCCACGGCAATTTTTGGTGTGGCGCGACTAGCGAGAACCATTGGCGTCGGCTCATGAGAAAAAGAAGTCTCTGGCGGCTGAGGGAAACAAAGAAAAGCTAGGTTTTCTAGAAAACCAAGATCTATTTATATGGCTCTAAAAGAAATTCCGAAAATCTAATTTCATGGATTCTTTTTATTTAATTACGAAAAAGCCCTTAAGACGTTTTTAATTAATTATTTACTAATACCATTAAATTAATTACTCTCCGAACATTAAGACGCGAATATTAAAATTAATAATATTTTCAGGGTATTACAGTAATATACTTGCGTCCTTGACTACCAGTAACTTTATATTTAGCATTCATAATCTCAATGTTCTCTTTAGTTGTCTCGTGCATCTTAAGTATCAAATCAGCACGTTGTTGCGCATCAAAATTTACCTTCTCCGAAGCTGGAAGAGGCAACAAGTCGATAGGTGCACGAGGTATAAAACTATAAAAAATCTCAAAAGGACATTCTTTGTGGTAGAATGCAGCGAACGATTATAAGCAAACTCTACATGAGGCAAGCAGTCCTCCCATATTTTTAAGTTCTTTTTAAGCACAACCCTAAGTATAGTGGACAAAGTTCTATTGACAACCTCATTTTGTCCATCGGTTTGGGGATGGTAAGTAGTAGAAAATAATAGCTTAGCCCCCAACTTGCCCCACAAGGTTCTCCAAAAATGACTAAGAAATGTAGCATCACGATCGGAAACTATCCTATTCAGAAGACCATGCAAGCGAACAATTTCCCTAAAGAACAAATCAGCAACATTTGTAGCATCATCACTTTTATGACATGGTATAAAATGAGCCATCTTAGAGAATCTATCCACGATAACAAAAATACTATCTCTTCCTTTCTTTGTTCTAGGAAGCTCTAAAATAAAGTCCATAGAAATATCTTCCCAAGGCATGCTTGGAACAGGAAGAGGTATGTATAAACCATGAGGATTAAGTCGTGACTTAGCCTTTTGACACGTGGTGCAGCGGGCAATGAAGCGCTCGACGTCACGCCTCATCTTTGGCCAATAAAAGTGGTGGGTCAGAATGTCCTCCGTCTTCTTCACACCGAAGTGACCCATCAATCCTCCTCCATGCGCCTCCTGTAACAACAAAAGACGAACAGAGCTAGCTGGAACGCATAGCTTGTTAGCACGGTACACGAACCCATCATGCACCATAAATTTATTCCAAGTCTTTCCCTCTTGATAATTTAGCAACACATCTTTAAAATCAACATCATGTACATATTGCTCCTTTATTGTCTCTAATCCAAAGATTTTGAAGTCAAGTTGTGAAAGTATGGTATATCTCCTAGACAAAGCATCAGCTATCACATTTTCTTTGCCCTTTTTATATTTAATGACGTAGGGAAAAGACTCAATGAACTCAACCCACTTAGCATGTCTGCGGTTCAGGTTGGTTTGACTTCGAATATGCTTCAAAGATTCATGATCAGAATGTAATACAAACTCTTTGAGCCATAAATAATATTACCATGTTTCCAAAGTTCGAACTAGAGCATATAATTCTTTATCATAGGTAGAATAGTTCAAACTAGGACCACTTAATTTTTCACTAAAGTAAGCAACAGGTTTTCCTTCTTGAATTAACACACCACCAAGACCTATGCCACTAGCATCACATTCTAATTCAAAAGTCTTGCTGAAATCGGGAAGTTGAAGCAAAGGGCGTGTGTTAGCTTATCTTTGAGAGCGTCGAAAGCTTGTTGTTGTATAGTGGCCCAAGTAAAAGGGACTCCCTTCTTTGTAAGCTCATTCAGCGGTGCAGCGAGGGTGCTGAAATCCCGAATAAAACGCCGATAGAAACCAGCGAGCCCTAGAAAACTCCGCACTTGTGTGACCATTTTAGGAGGCGGCCAACTCTAGATAGCGATGATCTTGGCTTGATCAACTTCGATGCCCTGTGGAGTAACAACATAGCCAAGAAAAGAGACTTGATCCGTGCAAAAGGTGCACTTCTCAAGGTTACCAAACAAATGTGCATCTCTCAAAATATTAAAAAACAACACGTAAATGATCCATGTGTTCTTCATATGACTTGCTATAGATCAGAATATCATCAAAATAAACCACCACAAATTTTCCAATAAAAGCACGCAAAACTTCGTTCATCAAACGCATGAAAGTGCTAGGTGCATTAGTTAAACCAAAAGGCATCACTAACCATTCATATAGTCCGAACTTAGTTTTAAAAGCAGTTTTCCATTCATCTCCTAATTTCATCCTAATCTGGTGGTACCCGCTACGCAAGTCAATCTTTGTGAAAAGAATTGAACCACTCAACTCATCAAGCATATCGTCTAACCTAGGAATGGGATGACGATACCGTATTATGATATTATTAATAGCTCTACAGTCCACACACATACACCAACTACCGTCTTTCTTAGGAACCAAAAGAACAGGAACAACACTAGGACTAAGGCTTTCTCTTACGTACCCACGGTCCAAAACATCTTGGACTTATCGCTGAATTTCCTTAGTCTCCTCCGGATTGGTACTATATGCAGCACGGTTTGGCAAAGTTACTCCTGGGATCAAATCAATTTGATGCTCAATCCCTCGAATAGGTGGCAATCCCAGGGGTACCTTAGCTGGAAATACATCCACATACTCCTGTAAAAGGTTAGCAATAGCAGGAGGCAAAGAGCTAGATATATCCTCAAGTGAATATAAAGCATTTTTGCATATCAAAGCATAGCATGGCAGCTCATTATCAAAAATTTTAGCAAGATCAGATTTGGTTGTAAGCATGACGCAACCCTTTAATTTCATTCCCTCGGACTTAGAACTAGGTGCTAACCGCTCTTTCTTAGGTGGGAAAATATTCTTCACTACTTGCTGATTTTCAGATTCATGTTCAAGTTCTTTCTTCTCATTGTCAGCTAGCACTTTATCACAATTCACAATTTCAGTAGGCGTCAAAGGTAGAAAAGTCATTTTCTTTCCTTTATGCATAAAAGAGTATTTATTACTTCTACCATGATGAGTTGGATCGGTATCAAATTCCCATGGACGACCTAACAAGAGAGAACAGACTTGCATAGGTACTACGTTGAAATCAGCAACACCATGATAGGAACCAATAGAAAAATGCACTCTCGTAGACTGTGTTACCTTCACCTTACCGCTGTTATTGAACCACTGAATGTGGTATGGGTGAGGATGCGCGCGTGTGGTCAAGCCAAGCTTCTTGACCAATCCTGAATTCACCAAGTTATTGCAGCTTCCGCCATCAATTATGATACGAACTCGACAATCCTTAACGATGAGGAACATCTGAAACAAATTATGACGTTGTAGCGTCTCCTCTTGCTCTCTTTGAGAGCTCAATACTCGTTTCACAATTATGGTCCTATAATTTACCGTAGCAGCGGCACCTAGAATTTCCTCACCATCGCTATCTGCCTCATGATCGTTATCATTGCCTGCAAGGTTAGCTGCAAGAGCACATTCATCCTCAACATCACTAGCACTTACATAACCACCATCTCCTATCGCAATTTAATCTCGTTGACTTGGGCAATCTCTCATGAAGTGGTCCATTCCTTTACAACGGTGGTATACAATTCCTGTTGTACGACCTGTGGAAGCAACCGAAGAAGAGCTCTGCGCTGGTGCCTGCACATTAGTAGATTTGCTAGTCTCGGGTGCGCGTAACGGTGGAGATAGTGCTGCTGAACGCGCCCTACTCACAAAGGGGGCAGCAGACCGAAAAGCATGTGGGGCTGTCTTGGCTTGTCCTGGCGTTGATCTCGATGTAGATGTACTACCAAAGTTGCTCCTGATCCTTTGTTGTTTACCCTGTAATTCTTTTTCTACCAAACAAGCAAGCTGGAACAACCTATTAATATCATTATAGTCTTTGTATTAATATCATTATAGTCTTTGTAATCAACTATATCCTGAATCTCACGTCTTAAACCACCATAAAAATGAGCCATCTTATCCTCCTCATCCTCAATAACGTTACAACGCAGCATGCCTATTTGTAGTTCTTGATAATATTCCTCAACAGATTTATTACCCTGGTCTAAGCGCTGTAATTTCTTACGCATATCACGTTTAAAAGCAGGAGGAACAAATCTAGCATGCATAGCTATCTTCAATCTATCCTATGTATCAGGTGTTAAGCCAGAATTAACCACTTAAGTCCACCAAATGATAGCAAAATCTTTAAATTCACTAGTAGCTTGTCTGACTCTATGCACTTCAGGAACTAGATGGGCATTAAATTTTTGTTCAACTGTCATCTCCCAATCTAGATAAATTTCAGCATCATAAATACCCGCAAAAAATGGTATGGTAAATTTAACCTTAGCAAATGGGTCATCATTAGCACGAGCATTGTGGTGCTGAAAATTATTACCTCCCATACCGTACCGGTTGTGATGTGGTCGGTGTTGTTGACGTGCATCTTGGTCAGCAAACAAAGCGCCGATATCACGGTTTCTCCTCTCATTATCATCTCCCTCCTCAAGATCTTGGGCTGCATCGTGATCGTATTCACGACCAATGTTTGGTGGTCGGTTCACCATTCTTTCAAGGCGTGTAGTGAGCGCTGCAATACTATCATTTATTGAGCGCTGCAAAGTGATCGTGGTAGCTTGAAGCTTCCTGTCGATGTCCTCATTAGTGGTAGTGCGTTGTTCCTCCAAGATCGTCATGAGCTCTCCCTTTACAACACACTCTTTCTCATCAGACGTCTCACCTGTCATGGTTAGCAGAAAACAAAAGACAACACAAAGGTATTATCCCTATCAACTACTAGGTGATGGAAGTGGAAACACACACTCTCAAGCGTCTTACCACACTCTTATCAGTGTTCTTACCAACACAGCAGGTGGTATGACCGGTGGCTGGTTCGTGATACCTTGTCGAGAGTGGGTATGATTGCAAGAGGGGACCTGTTCTGATCAAGAGTAGGTGGAGCTTGGAAGGCACAATATGTAGCAAGGATTAGCAAAAACCGTAACCTGATTAGCAAAGTTGAAAAAGGGTCCAAAGTACCTGTCACGGTTGCTGGCCTAAGAAGTGTCCCTAGCCCTAGCACACACTGATCGATAACAAGGACTGGATACAAGGATTCAAAGGATGTAAGGCGGGGAGTGGTCGTAGACCAACTAGGGGTGGTCGATTTGCGTCTTCTTCTACTCTCTTTTCTTTTTTTTTTTTCTTTTTTTGCCGAAACCCAACCTAGTTTTTTTTACGAATGTGACCTTGACTCAAAACTGTTCAAAACCCTCTTCTGGGTCTATGGATATATATGGGTCACAAACTTTTTGTCGAAGGCAGGGGTATATAGGTAATTAAAAGATAATCTCTCTCTCTGAACTTTGGCTATGAAAATTCTTATCGGACTTTGTGTGGCAGCCACGATATGATGAGTGCGTGGGGTGTCCGAGAGCAACAAGAAACAATAGGATGGTCGGGGCGGGAACGAGTAGGTGGTCGAACCCGAGTAGGTGGTCGAATCCGACTAGGTGGTCGAGCGTGAGTAGGTGGTCGAACACGAGGTGGTGGTCGAACTCGAGTAGGCGGTGGCACGACCAGGATGGGTGGTGGCACGACGGGCGATGGTGTTGACTAGAGACCAAGGATACGACTCTAAACCAGCAACACGATTTAGACAAAGGACTCTAATTCAACAATGCGAAACAGAGAATGAAAATTGCACAGGCACAATGGGTGATGGGACAGCGGAAGAACACGATGAACAAATATATTTTGTGGGGCAATTTTCTGGAGCTTTAGGACGATGGAAAACAACTAATCTAATAGGGGGAAAAATTATGATTACCTAACGGGCAACTTTAGCTCTGATACCAACTGATGAGTCTTTGGCCCGATCTTCCGAAAGGTACTGATAAGTCGATTGTGGAGAACTCGACGTTGATGATCTGGAGGCTCTGACCAGAACAGATCAAACCTCCCGCAATCACTACACCAATGCTCCGTTGGTTATCAACCGTGCCGAACGCGGTTGACCTCGCCAAGAAGGCTATCTCCTGCATGCGAATCAAGAACACAATCAAGAAAGTAGAAGATGCAATCTGATATTGTATTACGAATATAGATGAAGCTCACAATGTGGGGTTCCTCAACCGAACGTGCGGCGAGACTGCTAAGCAGAATAATCTCAAAGAAAAACCTAGCCCTAAACTGTGGCGGCTGCATGCAATATATAGGGGGGACGTGAGGAGGTCGACCTAGGGTTGTGCGGCTGTAGAACGAGGCGTACACAACCTGAACTCCGACCTCGTCACGCTTACAAAGTCCTATTAGATCTAAAATGGTGACGCAACACCTTATGTCGCGTATCTCTGTCTAAGACCTGGTCGTACGACTGGTCCTGGGGTGGTCTTGAGGAGTCCATGCTATCTCTGGTTGTAGATTGTGTCCAACGAGTCCAACTGGTCGTAGGCTTTCTTGAAGTGGTCGTAGACTCTGCGGAGCTGGTCGTAGACCTTGAACTGGTCGTAGTCCTAGATTTCTAAGTACAAGTAAATCATCTCCATTAGGCAGCATCATAGAGTTCTCAAGTAATACACTCAGCCCTAGAAACGAATTTAGCTGATAAATTAAGTGATGAGTACGTGCCCGAGTAATTGGACCTTGCACCTGAGGAGTGTTCATATTAGTAGAAGTGATGTCCTCATCAGGGACACTATCATATTCTTTGTAATCAACTATGTCCTGAATTTCACGTCTTAATCCCCCATAAAAACGTGCCATATAGCCTCTTCGTCCTCAATAATATCACAATGCAACATACTAATTTGTAGCTCTTGATAATATTCTTCTACGGATCTATTACCTTAGTTTAAATGCTACAATTTATTATGCAAGTCACACTTAAAAGAAGGTGAAACAAATCTGTTATGCATAGCAACCTTTAAAGCATCCCACGTAGTAGGTGCTAATCCATCGTTGCATACCCTATTTCACCAAATGATGGCAAAGTTTTTAAATTCACTTGTGCCTTGCCTAACTCTATGCACTTCAAGAACTAAGTGAGCATTAAATATCTGTTCTACCGTCATTTCCTAATCTAGATATATTTCAGCATCATAAGCACCCGTAAAAGATGGTATAGCGAACTTGACTTTAGCATATGGATAATCATTAACATGTACATTATGTTGCTGAAAGTTATTACCTCTCATACCTTGACAGTTGAAGTTCAGTTGGTTCCATTGTCGTGCATCAAAGGCTTCGTGGTTGCGCCTCTCATTATCATTGTCAAACTCATGGTCATGGGCTGCACCATGAGGTTCCACACGTCCATTGTTCGGTTGTTGATTGGCCAAAACATCAATACGTGCATTGAGCATTGCAATACTATCATTGAGTTGTCGCAGTATTGCATTTGTGTCCGCAAGCTTCCTATCAATATCGTCATTAATAGCATGGCGTGCTCATCCAACACCCTCGTGAGCTCTTCCCTCAAACACACTCTTGCGCATCCAATTTTTCACCTGCCATGGTTAGTAGGAGACAAAAGACAACACAAAGGTATTATCCCTATCAACTACTAGGTGGTGGAAGGTGGAATCACACACTCTCAAGCATCTTACCAAGCTCTTATGAGTTTCTTATCAAATTACAGCAGGTGGTATGATCGGAGAAGGTGGGATGTATGACCACGGCGGAGGCGAATGCGAGGATCCAAATCTGAGGGCTGAAAGTATGTGGAGCTCAGATAGGCAATGTTTAGTAGCAAGGAATAGCAATAATGAAATCAGATTAGTAAAACTGAATCAAAGTCCACAATACTCGTCACAGTTGCTGGCCCAAACGCATTCCTAGAACTAGCTCAAGCAAACTGAAAAATAGGGTAGATACAAACACAACGGAATAAAATTCGCAAAGCAACTATTTTCTCCTTCTTTTTTTTGCACTCTTTGCTTTTTCTTTCTTTATTTCTTTTTTTTTGGCACTCTTTGCCTCTCTCTTTTTTGCGAATGTGACTCGAGCTCAAAACTCTTCTGCTACCTTTTCTGGGTCCAAAGAGTGAGTGGGTCACAAACTTTTTCCGGAGAGCAGGGGTATAAAGGTAAAAAAAGATACTCTCTCTATCTGAACTTTGGCTAGTTCTGTTTTGGCTGTGGAAAATCTTCCCAGCCTTTGTTTGGCAGGATGCGATATGATGAGTGCGTGGGGTGCCCAAGAGCAACCAGAAACGGATAGGTTTGTCTGGGCGGAGACGATTGGACGGTTGAATCCGAGTAGGTAATCGAATCCGACCAGGTGGTAGATCCCGAGTGGGTGGTTGAATGGGTGTTACTCGAATAGGTGGTCGATTCCTAGTTGGGTGGAGAAGCCGAATCTTAGTAGGTGGTCGTATGGGGGTGGTGTCTCGATCTCGGCTATAGAAGACAAACCCTAATTGCAATGGATGCAACCAAGGGCAAGTCGAGATACACGATGACCAAAACAGCAAAGACTCGACGCTAGAAACTAGATCACGACGACTAGACCAACAATAAAGACACCGACGATGGCCTCGAATTCAACAACGCGAAAACTGAAAACACAATTACGAAAGGCACGAAGTGGTTTGGACAACGGAAGAACTAAGATCTAAAACTTTTTGTGGGGCAATTTTCTGGACTCTAGGTGATGGAACACAACTAACAAAAGGGGATAAACGAGATTACCTAACGGGCAACCTGTGCTCTGATACCACTTGATGAGGTACGGCGGCCCGATCTTCCGATAGGTTCGATTGATTTCGTCGTGAGGACGTTGACGCTTTGAGGCTTCCGACCCGCAGACCGTCACCTCGCAATTCGTTACACCCGCACGACTGTCGTTATCGACCACGCTTGCACGCGATCAACCTTACCATGAGGGCTATTGTTCCTGCAAGCAATCGAAGCAACTCACAAGAACAAGGAAGATGCAATCTGAATTGTATTGCGAATATGGATGAAGTTCACAAAGTGGGGTTCCTCAAATCGAACAATCGGCGAAACTGCAATGTGGCAAAATAATCTAAGAAAAATCCAACCCTAATCTATGACGGCTACTATATATATATAGGGGAGGCGAGAGGAGGTTGACCTAGGGTTGTGCGGTTGTGGAAAGAGGCGTACACAACCTGGGCTCCGACCTCGTCACGCTTACAAGGCCCTATTAGGTCCAAAACGGTGACGCATCACCTTATTCACTATTTATATCGCGTATCATTGGTCGAAGACCTGGTCGTAGGACTGGTCCTGGGGTAGTCTCGAGGAGTCCATGCTATCTCTGGTCGTAGATTGTGTCAAACGAGTACTGTGCTCACTTCTCTAGTCGTAGATTGCTCCCAACGAGACCTGGGCTCACCAAGTACTGGTGAAACTGGTCGTACACCTTCTTGAAGTGGTCGTAGACCCTGCGAAACTGGTCGTAGACTTTCTTGAACTGGTCGTAGTCCTAGATTCCTAAGTACAAGTAAATCATCCCCGTTAGGCAGCATCATAGTGTTCTCAAATAATACACTCAGCCCTAGAAACGAATTTACTTGATAAATTAAGTGACGTGCTCGAGCTCTTGTCATATGACCTTGTAGTTCAGCAACCGGATCTGGAGGATTTTGTGTAGTGCGTGTATCCGAAAGAGTGATGTTCTCATCACCTCTACTCCTCTCCTTCCCCTTTCTCTTTTTTTGCTGTATAAAAGTGAGTCTTGTACCGAATTTTAGAGTTTCAATGATCTTTTATAAGGGAAATGAATTCCTGTCGCTAGTTCAGCCAGTTGAATTGACCAGAGAAATATCATTCACTTCCTAAATAGTGATAAGTGAACTTCCAATCGTCAGTTCAAACATCGGTATAAAACTTGTTTCAACGACTGTTTATTTTTTTAATTATGAGCCGGCCGATAGACATATATATGTTATGTACGACATAACTATTGGCAGTCTATGGATATGCGCAATGCAGGTCAGCCTCAGCAACTCGTCATCCGCATGCCTAGCTTTTGGCAGTCTATGGATAAGCGCAATGCTCGAGGTCATTGATATGGACTGACAATTATCATTGTTGTGCCCATGATAATTGAAAGCATACTATGCATATACATACATATACGTTGTTTGGTTGTACCTGACTTACTGTGCACGTAATTTTTCCTTCAAAAATGTGCAAGGAATTTATCCTTCTGCAGTTCTGCTGTTGCATGGATCATATAAGTATACATGGAGAGTGTTTTGGAACGATATCTACATGGAAACGAAGGGACTGGAGCTACGGGCAGACACTTGTAGGTACAACCACTTGGGCCGAAGTTCAGACTTGCTTTTTGTTACTGGGTAGGAGGCTATTGTAGTCATGTTAATAAGACTCAGTTGGTGTAATCAAACTCTGACGATTAGCCATAGAGAGGTGTCACACCGTTAGGCTTCGAAACCGAGACCTGCTAGGTTGGAGAGATGCACAAAATCATCAAGTGTAGTGAAGAAATCATAGATCATTCTCAAGTTAGAATTTAAAAAGGCTTACGATGAGTCCAATGGTCTTTCTTGGTTGAGGTGATGCAATAAAGACATTATTTATTTCTTTATTTGCGAGGAAAGAAGGGCATAATATCATCAAACATGGATCAAATGGATTTAACAGGCAGTGGACTGTGGTAGAGTGTGTATTAATGTTAATGGAAGGATGCACAAAATCATCAAGAGTAGTGAAGAAATCAGGGATAATTCTCAAGTTAGATTTTGAAAAGGCTTACGATGAGTCCAATGGTCTTTCTTGGTTGAGGTGATGCAAAAAAGGCATTCTTGGTTGATGTGATGCAAAAAGGTATTATTTATTTATTTATTTTTCGAGGAAAGAAGGGCATAATTTCATCAAACATGGATCAAATTGATTCAACAGGGCAGTGGGAAGTGGTAGTGTGTGCTTTAATGTTAATGGAGAGATGCACAAAATCATCAAGAGTAGTGAAGAAATCAGTGATCATTCTCAAGTTAAATTTTGAAAAGGCTTATGAGTAGTCCAATGGTCTTTCTTGGTCGAGGAGATGCAAGAAAGGCATTGTTTATTTATTTTTCCGAGGAAAGAAGGGCATAATTTCATCAAACATGGATAAAATGGATTCAACAGGGTAGTGGAAAGTGGTCATGTACGACCAGCTCACCACCAGTTCGTATTCCCATACGACCAATTCATATATTGTCAGACTAAACGACATACTTGTGTATTCTCCTTTCGCCTCACGATATCTGGTCGATCTCCTGATGAGATATATGTCATCCATGGACTGTTCAATCTTTTCTCGATCTAGTGGCGGATAACTTCGTGTGGTCAACTCTTTGACCACTTGTGGCACGACCATGCACTTGCTTTATCCGAGAACATTGAGGGGTCCAGAGATATCTCTCCTGTTATGCAAGAAGGGGGAAATCTCATATCCGATTAGTCACATCTGTCCGCATGTTTCATAGCATGCCCGAAAGCAGACTTTATAACTACGTAGTTACTGAGTAGCATTTGATAACCCCTAAATGCACTTTTACACATGTAGAAATCATGATGATCTCAGGTCTAAGGATTATACATCATCATTGCTTGAGACCAACTGATGACACATAGAATCATAACAATCTCAATAGTGTCTCAAGGTGGGTCAATCCAACATCATGTTCTCTAACATGTGTTCACACTATTGATTCGATATTCCCCATATCTATGACCAGTGAAACATGATCATCAATTAATATATGTGTTGATCTATAAGTCAGTAGTGTCCTGACTAGGGATCCTTTTAGAATGATATCATACAACTATTAAAGAGCTTCACTAACAAGTCACATACTTGCTAATCTTTATAAATGATAATTCATCCAAGGAACATAATAACATTTATTCTATAATTTATAAATAGAGACGTGATACAATTACCTCCATGATTACCTCTTAGGGCATATCACTTGAAATCTCTCACTTGCACTAGAGTTAATCATGCAAGTATATAATACCCATAGCTCTTGTGTGTGTCTCATGCTTGGATTATGCGACAAGCTTTGTTAATGGATCAGCAATATTCAAATACGTGTATACTTTGCATATCTTCACATCATCTCTTTCAATAATCACGAATAATGTGATGTCGCCAAAGTATGTGTTTGGACTTTTGATGTGATCTAGGTTCCTTAGCTTGTGCAATGGCTCCACTATTATCACAATAGACATCCATCGGACTAGAAGCACTAGAAACCACACCTAGTTCATAAATGAACTTGCTTATCCAAACAACTTCCTTTGCAGCTTCGGAAGTCACAATATACTCAGCCTTTGTTATAGAATCAACAGCTATCTATTGCTTGAAACTTTTTCAGCTCATTTCTCCTCCATTAAGACAAAACACAAACAACTCTTTCTCACCGCCATAAACAAGGAACACATTCTTAGTTCTTCACAAGTACTTTAGGATGTCTTAACTGCTATCCATTGACCTTTACCTAGATCTGATTGATATATACTCATAACACTTAGTGCATAAGACACATTTGGGTGTGTACAAAGCATGACATACATGATAGATCATATAGCAGAAGCATATGTAATGTTACTTATTTTGTTTCTCTCATCAGGTGTCGAAGAACACTGACTCATGCTAAGATTAATGCCTTGTGACACAGGAAATAAACCCTTATTGGAATGTTGCATGTTGAACCACTTCAACACCATGTCAATGTATGTATCTTGGCATAATCCAATTATCCTCTTTAGGTCTATCCCTGTAGATCCTTATGCCCAAAATATACGCTGCATCTCCTAAGTCTTTCATAGATAAACTTTTCTTAGCAAAGCTTTAACAGATTCTACCATAGAAATATCATTACTGATCAATAATATGCCATCCACATATAATATTAGAAAAACAAGTGTGCTCCCACTAACCTTTTTGTAAAACCAAGGATCTTCCACATTCTTGATGAAGCTAAACCCCTTGACTACTTCATCAAAACAAATATTCCAACTCCGAGATGCTTGTTTCAATCCATAGATGGATTTCTGAAGCTTGCATATTTTCCTAGATTTATGTGGATTAACAAAATCTTCAGGTTGTGTCATGTACACATACTCACTTAGACCCATTCAGCAAAGCTGTTTTGACATCCATTTGCCTCATCTCATAAATGAAATATGTAGCAATCACTAGAATGACCCGATAGACTTGAGCATAGCGACATACAAGAATATTTCATCATAGTCAATAACTTGAATTTGTCTAAAACCCTTTGACACACCAATCATGCTTTATGAATGTGAAAATTTCCATCCATATCTATCTTTTTTCTTAAAAACCCACTTGCACTCAAGGGTTTTAACACCATCAGGTGGATTAATCAAGTTCCAAACTTGATTGGCATACATGTATGTTATTTCGGATCTCAAGGCGGCAAGCCATGACTTAGAGTCTGGGCCCATCATCGCTTATTCATAAGTATTAGGCTCATAATTATCTAATAACAAAATGGCATGCCTATACCTTATAGCTAGGCAATTGGCGTGGCCTTTCATATTTACATGGGGCTGATGCCTCTTCTACTGGTTTTTCAACATTTTGTTCAACCCGTAAAGGTTCAGTAGGAGCTAAAATATTTTTAGATATGTCTAGAATTTCTTTGAGTTGCACCTTGCCCCAACTAGCTTCTTTTGAAAGAATCTCTTTCTCAAAAAGACACCATTTTGGGCAACAAACACTTTGTTTTCATTCCGCTTATAAAAGTAATATCCTTTAGTTTCCTATGGATACCCTAAAAACAAGAATTTATTTGACTTGGGTGTGAGTTTATTAGATGTAAAACATTTTACATATACCTCACAACCCCATATTTTGAGAAAAGATAATCCAGACACATTCTAGTCCATATTTAATGTATCGCTTTTGATGGAACCTTATTTAATGTGAAAGCAATTGTTTCTAGAGTGTATCCCTAGATAGATAATGGAAGATTAGATTGTCTCATTATTGATAGAACCATGTCCAACAATGTTCGGTTTCGTCGTTCAGACAGCCCATTCCATTGAGGCGTTCCCACCGGAGTTAGTTGTGGAACAATTCCACATTGTTTTAGAGGGTCACCAAACTCATGACTCAAATATTCACCTCCATGATCTGATCATATAAATTTGATTGTTTTGCCAAGTTGATTATGTACATCATTATGAAATTCCTTGAATTTTTCAAAGGATTCCGACTTATGCCTCATTAGGTAGATGTAACCATGTCTACTAAAGTCACTAGTAAAAGTTATGAAGTACTGAAAACCAACTTGGCCATTGAACTCGTTGCTCCACCTACATCAGTATGTACTAGGGCCAAAAAGTCATTTGCCCTCTCACTTATACCCGTGAAAGGATTCTGCCATTTTGCCAAGTAAACAAGATTCACATGTTTCAAATGATTCAGAATCAAATGAGTTTAGAAGACTATCTTTATGTAGTTTCATCATTCGCTTCTCATTTATATGACCTAGACGATAATACCAAATAAAATGATCACCTTTTCTCATTCCACTTTCGATCTATCAGAGCCTTCAGTTGCAAAGGCTCTTCATTGTTGCCTTGGGGGTAGGGATGACAATCTTGCCCGATTGTAATAGCCCAAATTTCAAATTTCAATTGAAAATAAAATTTTATTATTCTTGTGGAATTTTTTGAAATTTTAAAATCTTTCCCTTAATTATTTCAAGCCAAAATAATTTATTTGAAGAATCTAATACCAATTGTAAGTTGGAAATATTTTATTTAAATCCAACATGTCTTAGGAAATTTCTATGAATTTTCCCATAATTTTTGGAATTTATTTTCTATTATCCAACCCCTCTTTGTATTACTGGAATTATTTAAATTGAAAAATAAATTAAAAATCACCGCACAATGTCGGGCTGAATTATCGCACGACCCACTCTTGTTCACCCACACCCGGCCCAATTACGCAGCCGCTCGACCCGTTCCACCACACGCAATCGGTATATACCGTCCGATCTAAATTGGATGGTCGATGCTCCGCCCGCTCTGTAATACCCTGGAAATCGAATCGGTAAATCATAGATTTAGCCGAGAGGAGAAAAGGGAATAAGAGGAATAGTAAAACATGAAACGACAGGGGGTCATTTGATATTTTTCACCAACATAGCGCGGCCAGAGAGCCTCCTTGTGGTGTGGCCAAGAGAGGGGTGCCCACCCCAAAACCCTAGTGCCCCACCCTTTTCCCCCTTTCCCCTTTCCTCCCCATAGCGTGCACGGCTCTCCCCACCCTCCCCCTGCGCCATAGTGGTTCGTCAGATTTGGGTAAGTTCCGTACATTTTTTTATCTGTCCTGTAATACCCTAAAAGTAAATCGGCGTATTAGAAGAAGTTTCAGAAGGAGCTAATGGGAAAATCTGAATCTGCGGGGGGTTTTCAGCGATCTTCCGACAACCAAGTCGGGCGCAGCCCAGGGGCCCAGAGAGGCCAACCAAGGGGGTTTTTCCTCATCCCCAAACCCTAGCCTATCCCCTCTCTCTCCCACTCCCTCCCCAAGCCGCCACCCCTCCTCCCCTCTCCAACCGGCCGCCACCCTCGTCCCTGCAGTACAACGCTTTTGTTCGTCAGATTTGGGTAAGTTCCGTACGTTTTCTGATCTTATCACCTCTTAGAAAGTTGTAGCCCTTGGTCTTAGCTTTCTTTTGGCACCGAGATCATTTGATTTGGAGTTACGGTTTAAGAGATATGGTAGTTTTACCTAGACTGTCCAGGAGAGCTGACGTGATTTGGAAGATTTTCTTGTCGGGCCATTATGATTTACTTAGAGGCCGAATCTGGTATTTTCGTCTTCTAGAGTTTTGTTCCTGATGTCGTTATCTTTCTTTTGGCACTGAGATCACTTGATTCCACCTTACGGTTTAGGAGATATGAATTTTTTAATCGTGCGCTGTCCTGTCTGCCTGAGAATTTGGAACTATCGGTTTGCCCCTCGGTTTTGATCTAGTTAGAGTCCGATTCAGCACTTCCACCCAACTAGGTTTTTGTATCCCTTGAAATTATCTTTCCGAGTTGATAAAGATCATCTCAATTGGATCTGTATATTAAAAGTTATGCCATTTTCTTTACCACTGTTCTGAAATCTGGGCAGATATCTGTTAGTGTTTTCAACTGTTGTTTAGGCCACTGTTTTGGCCGAATCGAAGGATTCCACCAACTAGAGTTTCGTAGCCTGTTACGTTAAAAGTATTTGAGCACTGGTTTCAAGTCATTCGGAGTTATAGATATTTAATTACGATTTTTCTCGTACTGCTGATCAGAAGGGCCGATATTGGCTGATTAGTTAATTCGTCATTTTGAGTTTTTGGTTATGTTGATTAGATAGAGGGTTATGGTAAAACGCTTGTAGCCACGTCATGTCTTGTTATTCTTATTTTGAATAAATATTTGTGTAGGCGGTGGGGCAGGGAGTGGAGAAATTCCGTCGTTGCCTCCTAACTCGTCACAGCGCGGAAGGCAAGTATATGGTAGAGTGGTGAACAATGGGTTGTTCACCATGATCATTGATGTTACTTATCATGCTATTTATTATGCTTTCGTTCAGCTTATTCTTATACATGATATTGATGACCTTGAGTGAATGAGATTATGATAATGAGATAATGAGTAGATATTGAGTTAATGAGATGGACTATGTTGATGAATAAATAAAGATGTTGCATCATTTACATTCATCATGACAGGGGTTGCATGAGCCAGGTCGGTGAGAAAGTCATGTAACTATTCCGGTGAGGTCGGTGAGAAAGATACATGACTAGTCCGAAGAGCTCTAGATAAAATCCTACTTTGGTGGGGACTTCACGGGAGTGAAGGATAGAGTGTGTCATCGACGGGTGAACACTCCGCTATACCCCAGATCGGTGATGAGATGCATATGAGCATGAGCATGTTGGTGCATTCGCATATCTAAGTAAATTGTTAAATTGTGCAACTTTACCTATATGGAATATGGCTTGTTTGTTTGAGAATGATAATGGCATTAACTAAATGGATGATGATGATAACTTTGATTATGGTTAATAAACTATTGTTTATGGCTTTATTATGTATTCTTTGAGTCTTGGACTCATTCTTGCTCTATTGTTGTTTTTAGGTGACCAGTGATGACGTTTTACTCGGGAAGGGCTAGCACACTTGGAATCATGCACTTCACCCAATTATTTGATTCATTGGACATGAGAAACTTTTAGAATAACATGAATATTTATGTCTAGGACATGATGGTACTGAATAACCATAGATGCTTGGTTTATGTTAATCTTGGTTAATTATTTTGCTATGCTCCTAGGTCTAATTTATCTATGATTGTCATAGTGTTATGCTTGTGTTAATGCGACCCGTGGATGGGTTTTAATGTTGTTATGCTTGCTGAAATTTTATAGTAAGTTGATGTATAATAGATGATAAGAGTAGTTTGGTGGCATTCCAGGCTCAGTGTTGGGCAGGGGTGTTACATGTCCACCTTTTAGAAAGTTGTAGACCTTGATCTTAGCTTTCTTTTGGCACCGATATCATCTGATTTGGAGTTATGGTTTAGGAGATATGTCCGTTTTTATGCGACTGTACAGGAAGGCTAACGAGATTTGGCACTCTGCATGTTTAGTCAGATTGCATTTTCTTGAGCCCGAATCTGAAGAGCCACCCAAAACTAAAGTTGTAGCCATTCCAGTAAGCTTTCAGTATTGATAAAAAACATATTTTGTAGAGGTGTGAATCAAAAGTTATTGAATTTTTACCGTCGCTATTGTCTGATTATCAGACTGAGGGAACAGCAAACTTCATCAGAACATTAGGATTAGTAGAAGGCTGAATCAGGAGTCTTACCCAACTAGGTTATTGTAGACTGTTTAATAATATTTCCAAATTGATAAAGATCATATCAATTGGATCTGTGGAGTGAAAGTTATGCTATGATGTTTATCTTTGCAGTGTTGTATTACAGACAGATGTCATCAATAGTTTTCAACGGTTGTTTAGACCACTAGTTTGGCCGAATCAAAGAACCCCACCTACTAGAGTTTTGTAGCCTGTTACGTTAACAGTATTTGAGAACTAGTTTCAAGTCATTCGGAGTTACATATTATTAATTACGATTTTTCTCGTACTGCTGTCCGGGAAGCATTATGCTAGACTGCCGGGAAATTAGGGTAGAACCTCTCTTTGAGTCATAGATCTTGAGGAGTTGGATTAAGGGGTGTAAATGGAGTCCAGTATTCATCGTATTTATTGTTACCGCTATGCTTGTGTAGGAGGCGGAGTTCCAGAGTAGAGACACCAATTTTGCTTCCTCGTGTGCCGTAGCGGGAAAGAAAGAAACAGCCAAGTGCACCTATAATGTGGTTGTTATGTGATTGTTCTATATGATGAATCATGGTAACATATGCTTGTTTCGATGTACTGATTTATGGTGATATGCCCCGATGAATGCGAGTTTCTCTGGCGATCCCCGAAGCTCAGTTCTTCTCCAATTCTGGCACCATCAGAGGTCCTCCAGCTGCCCCGACCCTACCCTCGGCATCGCAGCATCATCGCCTACCCCGTGCACACCTTCTTCCGGCCCGAAGACCGCCGAAGCTCCATCTCCTACGTTGACCCAAAATCACCGCAGCCAATTGTCGTCGCCGACGACCTTTCCGCCGCCCCCTCCACTACAAGGTAGCGCATCAGATTCCTGGCCAACTACTCGTTCTTTTGCGTGCATCAGCAGAGCTCGCCGTGGCGCGTAGCGCCGGCGAGCTCAACGCTGAACCACCGCCGGAGCTGAGCCGACGTGGCACCACCACCGGCGCGAACTCAACACCGAACCACCGCCGGAGCTGAGCCAACGTGGCACCACCACCTCGGAGCCACCTCAGCACCAACTCAGCAGTAGGGTTTACGTGGCCACCCACGTGGCTACCCACATGGCGCTCTCGCTAGCACACGTGCACAGCGTGAGCTGAGTCCACCGTGGCCTTTAACGTTTATGGACCCAGTCTATGACTGTGGGGCCCAGATGTCAGTGACACAAAGCCATTTCCTGTTGAAAAATAATTTGACTGAAAATTGGAACTTCAAATTTACTTTTAAAAAATAATTCGGAAAATCAATAAAATCTGATTTTAGTATTTTCTTTAGTTTTAAACTTCGAGTAGTTCGTATTTCTTCATACGAACTCCGATTTAGATGAATCAAATTTCTAAATTTGTATAAATTCAAGATCTAGCTAACTAAACCAAAATTATTTCATTTGGAGTTAATTTGAATGTTTATTTGAATTTATTCGTATTTGGCTTATTTTTGCATATAGATTTTGATGACTCGAGAGAGCTCAATCCATCTGAAGAATTAGAATACCAAGACTTCGAGTAAGGCAAGTTATACCATTGATCATATTGAACCTAATATTTTAAAGTTATTTAATTTTTTTAAATTACTATTGCATGCATAATTTTATTCAGTTATTTTAAATTCCTATTTTAAATTCTCAGTTAATCCAGTTCCTTTATATAGCCAATATTGTATGTTGAATAATCATTTCCTTGTCACCTTAGTCAAATAAAAATTTGAAAATAAAGATATGCTTAGATATTGCTTAGATCACAAATATTTGATTTTGGAGAATTTTAGCCAAAATAGCAAGTTTTGATTAAAAGTCCATGACATTGTTGTGTTATGGTGGATTTTTGTAAATGTCTTTGAAAAGTAAAAATAAAAAATATGGGTTTGGACTTGGGCGGAATGGACAGCTGGTGGGTGCAGGTTTATATACGGGATCGATCCGAGTAGGATTGAGGCCCAGTGGTTAATTTTGGAAGTCACCCAAGTCAGTTAAGGACCGACCTTTGAGCAACATCTTGTAAAGCTCCACCGTACTACCACTTGTTCTGTATAGGCAGAACTAGGCTTATTAAGTTGTCATACCTCACTGTTTTATGTGTTATTTTGTTGAGTGGGTGTTGGTTAAACATTATTCCCACCCGACGCAAGAGGGTGCTTCCCGCAGGTGGTTAACCCAATGGGAGTGAAACCTTAGCGGGCGTATTAGCAGTGAGGTAGAATATTTGAAACACCTTGTGATAATTTCTTAGTCACACGCCTAAGGAAGCATGTATTGGCTAACATAAAGAGCAAATTATCTCATGTGGGTAAAGTTGTACCCACTCTGCAGAGTGTAAAAATATTTGAATAGCCGTGTCCACGGTCATGGACATGCTGAGTAAAGCCACTCTAAGTTAGACTTTGTTTTTAGTTTTAAAATGTTTTTAGTAAATAATTTTAGGATGGTGAATCTTTGTGGTAAAATTGGGTGGTTAGCCATGTGTTAGGAGGGTATCCATCACCATATTTCATATGGAGGTTATCCACTATAAAACTAACAATTTAAAATATGATTCTAGCTATGGATCAAAAATGTGCCTTGAAACTTAGTATGGTTATTTAAAATTGGAAATATTGTTTTACGCAAATAAACCCTATCAATCTCATTTGTCTACTTATGCATACTTCATATTTCTCTATTAGGTGTAACTTGCGAGCACAGAAGTTGTGCTCACTCTTGCTGAATAATATTTATTCAGGAGAAGACTTCTATCCAGACGGTGAGGATCCAGATGTTTAGGCCTACGCTCCCAGACGATTGCCTGTGGCGCATCGTGTGGTCTACTACTTATTTGTTTTCCGCTGTGTTATTTTGACTGGCCTCAGGCCCCATTTTGTAATAAACTCTGATTCATATTAAACAAATGTGTGATATGATTGTGATGATATTTTTGTTGGACTGTGTACACTAGAAATCCTGGACTAGTGTGGGAAACATAGAGAATTCAGGATCCTTCGTTCTTGGGTTTGACACTGACTACCCTCGTACCCACAGGAAAAACCCTAATAGAGTTGTGTATGTTCTTCATTTATTTCCCAAGGGGCCATGTTCATGGGGAAACTTTGCCCGACGAGTAAACGGGTATGGCTACGGGGAGCTCCACCCGTTCCTATTCCACCCGATTACCCGCCATATCCTGCTAACAGGTGGACCATAGTTGAAAAACACTAACCTACCCCTCACCTCCCCTCCTCGTCCACCAAAATTTGGCACAGCCACACAGTCACTACTCGCCTCCCCTCCTCTCCCACATCTCCCACATCTCACTCTCTCGGTCTCTCCTCGTCTCCTCTGCCTCACTGCGCACCTCCTCCCTCCCTTTATCCTCTCCATTCCATCCACTAATTCCTCTCCTTTGCCGGTGCCGCCTCAACGCTTCCCCCACTTCCACTCCAAATCCTAGCACCCAAAAAATAGCAACCCCACCCAAACCCCCTAGCTCCTGGCTGGCCGCTCCCCACCACCGCCGTCACTCAAAACCCTGGTCTTTCCCAATGCCACCGCAGCCATGGTCGGCCCGTCTAGTGGCGATGCCTCATTGTCCTGCAACTTCATCAAGGGCCACTTCTATAGCCCTCCCACATCCGATGTCAGCAACAACAGTAGTAGAGCCAGGGCCAGTGTCCGTCTTTTTCGTCCCAATCTCTGACTCCCAGGACAGTGAGGTAGAAGACGTCGACTCTGACCCGAGGAAGACTGGTGGCCCAGCCGAGGGAAACTGGTGTCTCCTTGTTGGTCTCGTCTGCCGCAAAGGCGCCGTCCAGGATGAAAGAGGGGGGTGTCGCACCAGCAGCAGAGGAGGAGGCAAGGAATCTGCAGAGGTTCCTCAGTTCCACCATGCCCTCCGTGCCCGTGCCGCTACTTTCCCAAGGTTTGGCTTCTTAGATTTTGTTCCTTCACTGGTAAAAGTAGTCACGTGCTTGCTTTTGTTGTTATCGACTACAGTGTATGCTTGATGCTTGTCTTTGCTGTGTTGCGAGATATTTCTGATAAGCACCTGTGTTAGATTTTTGCTTGTTGGTGCTGAGACATGGTTTTGTTTTGATTCTATAATGGCTATTATGATTGGGGGAAAGTTTGTGAACCGTAAGAAACTTTGCAATTTTCTCTACCTAGTTTCAAGTTAAACTTGCAAAGCAGTTCCAGCAAATCTGACAGAACGTGGGGTAATTTACTAATTTTTGATACATGGTAATGTTACTCATTTTTATTAGATATGCTAAGTGATGAGGACATCCCTACTATGGATACAACCGCGCCTACACACACAACTCATCCACAACCAGTACAAGGACCTCTTACCCGAGCTCGTGCTCGCCAACTTAATTACTAGGTGAATTCGTTCCTATGTTTATATATTACTGAGAATAAACTGCTACCTAATGCAAGCGATTTAATTATTCTTAGGAACATGGGAATGGACCAAGGAGAGGCTTGTGGAGTCATGGACATGCATGGAAGGCATAATAGAGGTCACCACGTCACTTTGGGTCCATGTCAAGCTAGAGTTCGAGTTGAGCTTGTTCTGAATTCGAATTCGGACTACTGCGACAGTACTAAGTTCAAACGGTCGTAACTTCTTCATACGAACTCCGTTTCAGGTGATTCTAGACTTCATGGAAAGCTTATCAAGTTTACTTTCCAACGGATCCAAGCTCATCATCAAACTCTATCCGAGTCGGCCACAATTGTCAAAAGAGTCCATGTCTATTTTTTAGTCCGAGTGAAAAGGGTGATGCGCCACCTCCACTTGGGCCCATGGACCTTGTAACCCTTGGGGCGTGCGTCCACTTCGCTGGCCGACACCCCTAGCTATCTCCCTATATAGGAGCCACCGTCTCCTTTTGCTAGAACTCAGATTTCATTTAGTTAAAAGTTAGCTACATTGCAACTTCGTGTATTGGCTTGTGTCGACTAGACCAACCCTGAATACCGTTTCGAAATCCCAACTTTATCAAATATTTCAATCATATATTTGCAATACATGAGATTCCATTTTACCTTGTTCTTGTGTGCTTCTTCGGTGTATGCAAGAATTGATCTTCGTGATCAGGTCATCGGGGGTATTCGTGCACGGTTGATAACGACTTGTCGAACAGTTCAACGATTGCATGGTTTCGGGCCTTGCAAGTTCATAGCCAGGATCGTGAGAGTTGAGCGACTTCTACTAAATTTATCTTCTCGTCGAAAGATCGGGCCAAATCAGGACCTCCGAGGTTCATCACTAAGGTCCTTGTCCTGCTATTGGAATGATAAAACAGTGGTGCTTTGTAACCGCGACATTCTTGTTTTCTTTTTTCAGACCTTTCAATAATGGCCTGTTCTACAGGAATGCATTTAACTGGGTGATTCCTTTTGTGAATATGTGATGTATTATTCGCGGGTAAATGGGCATGCCCACGGGTGACGGGAATGGGCGAGGTTCTTCGCTCGTCGTCCTTTGCGGGCATGCCCGTGTGGGAAAATCGGGGTTGCGGGTATGGTATGGGAGAGCATTACTCATGCCCGCCGCCCGATTGCCATCCCTACTTGGGAGTGACTCTCAGGATTTTCGTGTGCATCGAGCTTATGATTACGGTTTTCATTTTTGGTGGCTTCCAAGCTTGTGGGTTTTGAAGTTTATGCTCTTCGAACAATAGTGGCAAAAGATTTCATAGTTCATTTTCATCTTTAGCATGATGGTGGTCAAATTGGCGCAGAGAAGCGTTGTTATGGAAGAAAGAACACGATAATGAGTGGACGATGGTGTCTTCTAGAAAGAAGTCCTCACGTTTAGCTAACATAGTTTCTTTTGCTCCTCATTCTTTGACCCTAGCTTCTTTTCCTCTGGATGTTCAAGACTCGGATCTTTCTTCTGTTAAGGTGGGCTCAACCTTCATTCATTTGAAGCAAGACTTGCAAATAGCATCTTCCAAGGGCATAGCTCATAGCAAAGATGATCTGACCTCTTTTCAGGCTAATCGTCGGAGACCCATTCTTAAATTCAAATTCAAATCGAACGACCTGGACCTTCCAGAATCCTCTCAGCATAATTCCCGATTGGCTCTTGGTTCATCAACCTCCTTTATGCCCCCTGCAAAAGGACATCTTTTCAAGGATAATATTTCTCCCATACGTTGTCGTGGTTGTTTTATTTATGGAAACGTTGAGAAATACTGTCAAAAGAAAAAAAGAAAAAAAAGGATGGCAGTTTGGATTTCGGTTGCGTACCCGTTCAAGAGGTTCATGGGAATTCTCAAGTCCTATGTACAGAATCGATCTCACACGAAGGGCAACATCGTCGAAGGTTATGCAGCCGAAGAGGTCATTGAGTTCTGCATCGATTACATGGCTCGGGTCGAACTGATAGGTGTGCCTCGATCTCGCCATGAGGGGAAGCTCGAGGGTATCAGGACCATCAAAAGGAAAGCAATCTCTCTAGATATGGATGCATATGCTCAAGCCTATTTCACTGTCTTGCAACACATGACTGAAGTGTCCCCGTATATTGACTAGCACAAGGATGTGCTTCAGCAATAGAATCCAGAGCAGCCGGATGTTTGGATCACAAGATAGCACAATAGTCGGTTCATCCAATGGTTGAAGGAGCGACTCGCTAGGAGCTCGTCAAGTGATATGCTGACATGGTTGGCAACAGGGCCAACATTTATAGTTGTGACATGGCAAGGATATGACATAAATGGGTACACATTCTATACGCAGGCTCACGATATAATTAGCACTAACCAGAACAGTAGTGCCCACATAGATGCGTTCAGTACCGATGGGCTGAGGAGCTCCTACTATGGGCTGATAGATGAGATTTGGGAGCTCGACTACGTGCTTTTCAAGATCCTCTGTTTCGGTGCCGTTGGGTCCGTCTCCCACAGGTGAAGGTCGACAAGTATGGCATCACTACCGTGGACCTCGAACGTGTCAGATACAAAGACGAACCATTCGTACTTGCTAACCAATTTGTTGAAGTCTTCTATCTAACCGACCAGGCAAATAAGAAGCGCCACATAGTTCTTCATGGAAAAAGGAGGATTGTTGGAGTTAAAATATAGTGGACGATGAAGAATACAATCAATTTGACGAGTTGCATCCTTTCAGAAATGGCATAAGGGTCGAGGAAGAACAACGTGATGAAACTAGCTACATATGCGTCGATCATCATGAAGAGCTAATTTTTAAAGATTGGACAAAGTGTGTATATGTTCTGAATGGTTAATTTTAGTTCATTTGAGTTAATTGATTTTTACTGTGAAATGGATGTGATTTTTTCTGAAATTAATGTGAATTAAATGTATACATTTACTTTACACAATCTATCGCAGGCGGTTATTTATTGGAACTGTCTGTGATATTATTTATCATAGACGGTTCTACTTTAGAACCATTTGTGATGTCCAACCCTATTTATATTCAGACTCTAGGGTTTTCCCGCACCCACTTCATTCAAATGATTAAGTTTCTCAACTCACCCTCCTCTCCAGTCCAAGTTCGCTGCCGCTAGCCTCGACGACAAGGACCTCGTCCTCCTCAGCTGTAAGCAAACAAACTTCTTCTTCCTCGATGACTCGATCGATCATGGTAGCTAGGCTATGGGTGCACGTACGTAAATGGTAAATGGGTGCAGCAGCTCACATCCACAACAGCTTTGTTGTCATCACCTCCAACGCCGTGCTCTACAACGACACCTCCACCGTCGACGTCGTCGACTCCTACTCAGGCCTCCTCAGCACCCTCTTCGCCAATGCCATGGTCAAGATGGGCAGCATCGGGGTACTCACAGGCCGCAAGGGGGAGGTCAGGAAGGTTTTTGTACGGGAGTGATGCCTTTTTCATGTATTTTCAAGAGTCTCTGAAGATGGAAAGCACACACATATATATATATATATTTAGTATCTTGTTCAGTCTAAGACACCTTATATTTTATCTTCTAGGTTCAAGTTCTATATTAGGAACTGTGATGGTACCAAGTATGAAGCATTCAAAATCTGATTTTTTTTTGCAATAGAAAAAACTATCACATACGGTTTTGAACAAGAACCGTATGTGATAATTACTATCACAGACAATTCTTGTTCTGAACTGTTTGTGAAAATAGACTATCATATACGGTTCTAAACAAGAACCGACTATCACAGACGGTTCTTGTTTAGAACCGCATGTGATAGCTTTTTTCACAGACGGTTTAAAACCGTATGTGATGACCTCATGTCATCACAATCACATAAAGTCAGACGGTTTAGAAAACCGTATGTGATGACGATTTTGAACCGTTTATGATGTCATTTTCTGTGGTAGTGTTAGCATTAATGTTATGGATAGGCATATCTTCATGATTCAAAGCACATAAGCCATTCATCAATGGAGCATGACCATAAAGCATATCATTGAAATAAATTGAACAACAATTGTTCTTTATTCTGAACTCATAGCCTTCTGCTCCTAAACTTGAAGTAGAAATAATGTTTTTGCTTAAGGCGGGAATATAATAATAATTATTTAATTCCAAATCTAATACTGAAGGTAAAGATAATTGTAAAGTGCCAACAGCCAATGCAGCAACTCTTGCTCCATTGCCCACACGAAGAGCAACCTCGCCTCCTGTCATACTTCTACTCTTTATCAGTCCCTACAATGAATTGCAAATATGAGCAACCAGTCCATTATCAAATACCCAAGAATACTGTAACACCCTGGCTATTCGGAAGCCAAGATGTCACGCAAAACTATCAAACTACTAAGAATAGCATTAAAGCTGGATTATACAGATTCAATCAACAATAATTTATAAAGAATGACAATAAACGATCACCAGATTCATGGAAAAGAATGGATAAACAGATATAATACCACGAACAGTCAAGCAATTCCAAAGTTGGATTATTACAAATCTAGAAATTTATTTAACAAGTTGGCTTGACTGAAAGGTAATAATAATTATTCTGATTGGATAAAAGTGAAGTGCAGTGTGCCGAAGTACCCCACCAAATCACCTTGTCTTCTCCTCAATTACCTAATTAAAACATACAAAGCAAGGGTGAGTCGAAGACTCAGCAAGTACATACAAGAATAATCAAACATAGAGTGGACAACACAATCCAGTTGAATTACGAACAAATCTTGGAACACATATATGATTGAATGGAATGAATACATGAATGGATGGAATGAAAGAATGCATTGAAGGAATGGACTAATCACAGCTTATACCGGTATAGCGAGTGATACACCCGTCGGTGTTCACTTAAGCCCGTACTTCACAAAGTACGGGGACCCAATCACCGTATGAAGAACGTTTCATACGGGTGTCCAAGTTACCACATTGGAATAGTGGTCAACACTACCCACATTGGAATGGTGGGTTTTCAAATGCCCATGCTGGAATTGATGGGTCTTTCAAATGCCCATACTGGAATTGATGGGACTTACCAAAAGAATCCACTCCCGTGGTCATAATGAATTTTATGAATGAATATGATGATTTCTCATGGTATGAATGAATAACACACATTAGTGGAAAAGACACATGGCATTCAACAACATGTGTAAACAAGTATGAGTATGCATTCCCACACAACATAATATATCAAGGATGCCACACAAGTTAGTTGCATGTAATGGAATGCAACAACTGAAATGAATGCTAATTCTTTAATCACAAGAATCATCTTCTTGAAATGAAATAGACATCAGGATGGATAGAAAAAGGCATTCACAATTTATCCCAACATCAAGCAAACAATTGGAAACATCACCAAACAGCATAGGGTACTTGCCTTCCGCGATGTGACGTAAAAGGAGGACACGAAGATGCCCCTCCACTCACCGCCTCACCGCCTACACAAATGTATAATCGAAATAAGAATAACAAGGTATGACATTGCTACAAGAGCCCTTCCATCCCCTCTATCTCTCCCACCCAAACAACGGGATCAATTTTACCAAGTTTACCCAATGACCGATTACGCTAAACTGGCAGCGATACTAGAAAAATCACCATTAATTATCTGTAACTCCAAAAGACCTGAAACCAGTGCTCACTGAATCCTAACAGATCAGTCTACAAAACATTAGTTGGCGGAATCCCCTGATTCGGCCAAAACAGAGGGCTAATTAACAGCTAAACACAACCCATCTATGTCTGTCCAGAATACAGATCAGAGATAAAGAAAACGACGTAACTTTCAACCTATTGATCCAATGAGAATGATTCTTATCAGCTTGGAAATATAATTTTAAGGTCTAAAATAACTTAGTTGGGTGAAGGTTCTGATTCGGCCCCTAATTTGAACAAAACCGAGGGACAATCCTACTGACCTCAGTTTTCAGACAGACCGGACAGTTCGTAATAAAAATTCATATCTCCCAAACTACAGATCGGATTTTCCTGATCTCGGTTCCAAAAGAAAGCTAATGTTCCCAGGAATAAAACTCTAGAAGGGCAAAACCCCAGATTCGGCCTCTACAGTAGTCTAAACAATAGATGAAAACACTAACAATTATCTGCCTAAAATTCAGAACAGTGGTAAAGAAAATATCATAACTTTCATTATACAGGTCCAATGGAGATGATCTTTATCATCTTTGAAAGATAATTTAAAGGGCTACAATAACTTATTTGGGTGGAGGTTCTGAAAATGCCTCTAACTAAATCAAAACCTAGGATCAAGCCGACAGATCTTTCTCGTCAGACAGACAGAATAGCGCGCACTAAAAAAATCATATCTCCTAAAGCATACGGAGGAATCACGTGATCTCAGTGGCTATGTAAATCTAAGAACAATACCTACAACTTTCTAAGAGATGGACAGGACAGAAAACGAACATATCTTACCCAAAATCGACGAACATGGCGGTGCACAGCAAGGGGGAAGGGGGGCGGCGGCTCCACAGGGGGGAGGGGGAGAGAAATGTGGAGTTTAGGGTTTGGGGGGTGGGAACCCCCCCTCTTATGGCCAGCCACCACATGGGCCCTCTGGCCGTGGCCCAGCCCAGTTGCCGTGAAATCACAGAAAACCCCCCGGTGAAAAGATGATTCTGGTTTTTCGATTAGCTCCCTCTTCCGAAACTTTTTCTAATAAGCCGAATCACCTTCGGGGTATTACAGTTGTGAAAGGTGGTCTGTTTGAGCAAGAACCTCCTAAGACTTCAAAGGTTGCTTTTAAATCTGCAGGTTCTGCTCAAACTCCTTCTAGCAAGAAAGGTGCTTCTGTTTCACCAGTACGGACCCCTCAAAAGGTCAAGTACCATTGCACTTTCTGCAAGAAAGATGGCCACACTATTGAGTTTTGCTTCCAGAGAGCAAAGATTGAGAGGAAAGAGAGAGTGAGCACTTTGAGATCCATCAGAGGAGTCTTTTCACCAGCTGTAGTCTCTAGAGCCAGGCAGCCTATTCATCGTACCACATATAGGCCTAGGTTGATAGAGAACTTTGTTGACTCTTGTGGTGAGTGCAGGCAGCAGTTTGGTTTAGGATATCGTGAGGAGAGACCACGGGTAGCACCTAGA
This sequence comes from Hsuehochloa calcarea, assembly GCA_036346395.1. NCBI lineage: Eukaryota > Viridiplantae > Streptophyta > Magnoliopsida > Poales > Poaceae > Hsuehochloa > Hsuehochloa calcarea. Next base: position 5,811,263 of record CM070606.1, read on the forward strand.
CAGGGGGAGTATCGGTCTTTTGGTAGATCGTTTTGGAGAGGTCCAGGTGGTGCTCGTGTGCATTCTTATGATTTTGTTCCTAATCATTTTATGGCTGCTTCTTCTGCTATTCCCAGGCATCGTGCATCTCAGTACTGGACTCCTAGATCTTTTATCTCAAATCCCAGTACTGAGTCATGGATGTTTTGAGGGAATTTGCTCTTTTTGCTTTCATTGTATCATAATGCATTTTTCATTTCAAGTGTCTTGCATTGCATAATAAAACTTGTGGAGCTTTGATTATTATCCTTGTATGGCTTGATTTCATGCTCTATACCTTGTCATATCAAGTGATAGTCTGCTAGACTTCTTTTATGGCTCTTCTTGTTTAGCTTAGCTTTTGCCTTGCTAGCTTTATATCTGTGAGCAAATTGAATCAAATCATGTCTTGTTGGATCTTGTGGCCCAGGCCCAGGTTGCCGTGAAATCACAGAAAACCCCCCGGTGAAAAGATGATTCTGGTTTTTCGATTAGGGTATTACAACATGTAGCATTCAATTCTGGTTTTTCGATTAGGGTATTACAACATGTAGCATTCAATTCTGGTTTTTCGATTAGGGTATTACAACATGTAGCAACCTGGGCCTGGGCCACGGCCCAGGAGGGGCCCATGTGGTGGCTGGCCATAAGAGGGGGGGGGGTTCCCACCCCCCAAACCCTAAACTCCACATTTATCTCCCCCTCCCCCCTTTGGAGCCGCCGCCGCCCTTCCCCCTTGCTGTGCACCGCCTTGTACGTCGATTTTGGGTAAGATGCGTTCGTTTTCTATCCTGTCGAGTTTAAATAGGCCTTTAAGGCACAAGATGAGATCGTGAGTCTTAATGCTAAGCTTAAGAATCTCAAGCTAGGCCCTAAGCCTCACATTGAATGCTATCATTGTCATGAGACTGGGCATTGGAAAAGGAATTGTAAGAAGTATGTGACAGAGATAAAAAAAAAAGAATAGGGGAAATAAGTCTTCCCATTCATGTATAAATGTTATAGAAATTAATCTTGCTACTTCTGCTACATGTTGTAAAACCTTTCTCATCTTAAGTCTTTCTTGTGCCTTTTTCCTTTCCCCAGGACTAACCTTTCTTCTTAAAGCTAGTCATTTTTTGAACCATCATCACATGATTAGAGCTCTTCTTGATGCTCTCCTCGACACTCTTAAGCATGTCATGCAACTTGGTCATTGACTTCTCCAAGCCATAAATATGAAAAATTCAAGATGACTGGTTCAAAGCTCGCAGGGAGTGATTGGAGAATCACATTAGTAGCCAACTGTTGGCTAAGGGGAAAATCAAGTTTTTCTAAGCTCTCAATGTGACCAATCATTTTGATAACATCAGGACTTTATCGGGCTACCTTCTGACAGCCTGCAAGAAAATAATACCTTAGAGGTATTGTACCTCTCTACCTTTGCCTAGTCCTGAAACATGCCTTTTAGACCCACAATCATATTGTATGCATTCGTGGTCTCATATTACTTCTAATGCGCAGAGCTCATGGTGGCAAGCAACAGGTGTACATCAACTGTGTTATTGCAATGCTTCTCATCAGCATTGTTTTCAGCATGACTAGTATCCACATTTGGTTTAGTGGGATAAGGACCCTTTAGAATATATTCCTTCTTTTCTTGTTTAAGAACAATTCCCAGATTACGAAACTAGTCAATTAAGTTTGTTCCATTCAATTTTTCTTTCTCAAGAATTGATTGCAGCTTAAAAGGGTTTGCGCAGGAAGTAGTAGGTAATCCCAGACCTACTACTATATGTATACGCAAAATTTCAGCACTATGCTTAAGAAAAATTTTCTATTAAATAATTTAACAAAAGATACTCCCACTATATGTTTTAAACCAAGTTCCACTCTAACTACAAATAGTGGGATCAAGATTTGTATTTCACTAAGTCCTAGTGAGCTTTGACATCACTGCTAGAAACCTAGTGTAATACCCCAGAAACGAATCGGGTAATTTGAATGGAAGACGGGGGAAAAAAAGACAAATAAAGAACTAGAAATTCCTGTTCAAAGAGGGGGTTTTATGTGTTTTCTCAGCAACCTAGGCCGCGGGCCACGACCTAGGAGGCCCAAGAGGGGGAGCCGGCCTAGGGGGTCGGCCATAGGGGGGAGGGGCCCCAAACCCTAGCCGCCTCCCCCACTCCCCCTCTTCCCACCCAAGCCGCCACACCCTCCCCATCTTGGTGCCTCCCCTGCTGCTCCTGGTGCCGCCCCTCCCTGCCAGTGGTGCCGCTCCTCCTTGCCCTTGGTGCTGCATTCTCACTGCCGGCCTTCGCGAGGGAAAGGGAGGAGGACAGCTCTTGTTGCGGACAAAGGAGGGAAGGAGAGGGTGAAGAGAAGGGGGATCATCTTCCCCAAGCCTCGTTCATTGTCTTCCTGGGTTCTACAAGGCTAACGAGGTATTTTCCCAACTGTTTGATGTTGTCTAGTTGTGAATTCGATTAGAATCGTTTGGATCGAATTCGGTCTATAGTAGATCGGTTCTGTCTAGTTGGTTGTGTGGTTCGTTTCGCATCCTTATAAGCCGAATTTGAGATTTTCTCCTCCTAGAGATTTGTAGCCATTGTTCTGATCTTTCCATAGCCGCAAAGATCACAATATTTTGATTTGCGGTTCAAAAGTTATGATTTAATATTTCCACGCTGTCCTGATTGCCTGATGATAGTGAACTGTCAAGTTGTCTCTTAAAAATGAGTAAGTTATTGGCAGATTCAGGGTTTTTACTCAACTAGGTTATTGTATCAATTTTTATAATATTTTCATATTGATAAAGAACACCCCAATCGGAGTTGTAGACTAAAAGTTGTGATCTGTTATTTACTGCTGTTTCGTTCGTCTGGTCAGAGTCCGTTTTGTATTTTCACCTATTAGATAGAATTTTATTTTGGCTGAATTGGGTGATCTTGTCAACTAGAATTTTGTAGATATATTCGTTAAGTTTCTATAGGATCTCTCCTCATCTCGTTCCGAGTCCCAGATTAATAAATATGAATTTTTTCGTGCTGCTATACAAAATCATTCCGGCGATTGAGTTGGCCGTTTTCAAATTAAGACTACTAGTTAACTGTAGGGTTTTCGGGAATGTGTTGTAGTGAATCTCCGGTAGCATTTTATACCATGTCGTTCCTATTTCAAGTACATACTTGTGTAGGCGGCGAGGCGGCGAATTTAGGAGCACCTTCGTTGCCTCCTAACGCGTCACAACGCGGAAGGCAAATACTTTGTAATCCTTTATGGTTGAATGATGAGTGTTGGTATTTATACTGTTATTTGTATGAGCCATGATTACATTTCATGTTTTTATTCCTTTCAAATGTGTTACTTCCATGATTAGAGATGTTCTCATTCATTATTCATATTTCATAACATGCACCTCTTGTCATGTTCCCTCAACGGGAGTGGACTATAAAGACCGATCAATTCTAGTATAGACACGTAAGACCAACCATTCCAATGTGGGCAGAGTTGGACACCCGTATGAAACGTTCTTCATACGGGATTTGGATCCCCGTATTTTGTTAAATGTGGGCTTAAGTGAGCACCGACGGGTGTGTCACTAGCTATACCGGTATGAGCATGTGTGCAGTCCATTCCTTCCATTACATCCATATATTCCATTCGTTCATATATTCATTTAGTGTTATGTTCACATTATTTAATGATGTGGTCTTGTTCATATGTGTTGTATGTCCAGTACTTGCTGAGTCTCGGACTCGTTCTTGCTTTGTTTATTTATTTTAGGTGATCGTTGATGATGGCTCTGTTGGGAGGGAGTAGACACACTATTCACTTAGTTAACCATAGTCCATTTTCAATAATAAGTCTTGATTATGTTTTCCATTCGTCAATCGATGAACTGTAATAAATAAAGTTAGAAGTGGTTGATATTTCTCCCCATGATATATTTACTTAAGTACTGCTTGTGGTCCTTGATTACCCCCTTATTATAACATTTGGATTTAGACTTTATTCCTGCACTTGTTCTATTGTATGTTGATCCCTTTATGCCTTTAGATGAGTTATTGTATAAAATACTTCTGAATTATGGTCGTAACATTTTGGCTTTCGAATAGCCAAGGTGTTACAGTTGGTATCAGAGCGGGCTTTAGGTCCGTGGTTAATAGAAAATATTAATATGACACACCGTGCACAGTAGGAGGGGTTGGGTAATTCATTACTTCTGCATTTTCATTGATGTGTCTAAATTGATGTGCAGTTGTTGAATTGTTTTGTGTGTATGTTCTGTTAGGCTAAATGTTTAGTTTTTATTGTGGTGTTCTTAGATGGCAAGGGGTAGAGGCCATGGCCGTGGTCGTCCACTGATCCGTGGTCATGGTCGTGGACACGGTCCGGCTGTGTCTTCGCCTTCGTCTCAGGAATCTTCTGGTGCTTCTACTGAGGAGATTGCCTCAGCTGCTCCTCTGGCCGTAGAGGCTCAGGCCGCGTCAGTAAATATCATTCAGAATCTTCAAAGGGAGAACCAGCAACTCCGCCAGCAATTGCAGTCGGCATTTCCTGCAGCCTCTGCACCTGCTGTGGAACCAGTTGTAATACCCCGGAAACGGAAAGAGTAAAGAATCGAATCGAGTAATTTGAATGGAAGCCAGGGAAAGAAAAGACAAGTAAAGAATTGAAAATTTCTGTTTCAGCGGGGGGGGGGGGGTTTCTGGTTTTTTCGCCAACATGGGCCGCGGGCCGCGACCCAGGAGGCCTTTGTGGCCCAACCGGCCAAGGGGGGGAGCCGGCCAAAGGGGTGCACCTTCCCCAACCCTAGCCGCCTCACTCCCCATCCCTCCCTCCTCAAGCCGCCACCCCTTCTCACCTCTACCCGGCGCCCCCACTGCCCCTTGGTGCTGCCTCCTCCCCTCGGTGCTGGTCCCCGGTGATCGCCGTCGTCGTCTCCCAAGCGCCGTGCGTTCCTCCCAACCTCTCTCTCCTCCTCCCCTCGGTTTGGGTGGCCGATCCAAGGGAGAAAGGGAGAGGGAGAAAGGGGGATTTTGGTGGGAGCTTGATCTTCATCCCTCAGCGAATCTTCAAGGGTAACGAGATGTTTTCCCAGCTGTTTTATGTTGATTAGTTGCGAAACCGATTAGTTTGATTGGATTGATTTGGTGCTGTAGATAATCAGTTTCTGTCCAAATTGTTGTGCGTCCATTATTGACCGGTTAGAGGCCGATTTGGAGGTTCTCCCCTTCTAGAGAATTGTATCCACGACTCTTAGCTTTCCATATCAACTGAGACCACGTGATTCCGCCTTACGGTTTAGGAGAGACGATTTTTTTAGTTTGCGCTGTTCTGTCTGTCTAACGAGAAGGATCTGTCGGCTTGATCCTAGGTTTTGTTTTAGTTAGGGGCATTTACAGAACCTCCACCCAAATAAGTTATTGTAGCCCTTTAAATTATCTTTCAAATCTGATAAAGATCATCTCCATTGGATCTGTAGAATGAAAGTTATGATATTTTCTTTACCACTGTTCTGAATTCTGGGCAGATAAATGTTAGCGTTTTCATCTATTGTTTAGACTACTGTAGAGGCCGAATCTGGGGTTTTGCCCTTCTAGAGTTTTATTCCTGGGAACGTTAGCTTTCTTTTGGCACTGAGATCAGGAAAATCCGATCTGTAGTTTGGGAGTTATGAATTTTTATTGCGATCTGTTCTGTCTGCCTAAAAACTGAGGTCAGTAGGTTTGTCCCTCGGTTTTGTTAAAATTAGGGGCCGAATCAGAACCTTCACCAAACTAAGTTATTGTAGATCTCGCGATTATATTTCCAAGTTGATAAGGATCATTCTCATTGGATCAGTAGGCTAAAAGTTACGCCGTTTTCTTTATTACTGATCTGTATTCTGGACAGACGTAGATGGGTTGTGTTTAGCTGATAATTAGCCCTCTGTTTTGGCCGAATCAGGGGATTCCGCCAACTAATGTTTTGTAGCCTGATCTATTACGGTTCAGTGAGCACTAGTTTCAGGTCTTTTAGAGTTACATATAATTAATGGTGAATTTTCTCGTACAACTGCCCGTTGATCGATAATCTGGACTTTTGGCGTAGAGGTCAAAACGAACATTTGGGCGTGTAGGTTGATTAGAGGGTATCGTAGAACTCGTGTAACTATGTTATACCCTGTTATCCTTATTCCGTGACAATGATTGTATAGGCCGTGAGGCGGTGAGTGGAAGGACACCTTCGTTGCTTCCTAGTACGTCACAGCACGGAAGGCAAGTGCAATGTTTAACTTGTGTGAATTCGATGAATGCATGATAATTTGGTAACTTATGAATATTCCTGTCATTTGAGCATGATGTGGTAGAATTCAATACCTTCTTCTGTGATAAATTGAGATGAAGTTCAAGTTATGCATTTCATTCCATGCACACATATTTTCTTTGCCGTCCACGGGAGTGGAAACTTGATTAAGTCCCATTAATTCCAATATGGGCATGTAAGACCTACCATTCCAAAGTAGGCAGTTTTGGACATTCCATATGAAACGATCTTCATACGGACTTGGGTCCCCGCTCTTGGTTAAGGGCGGGTTTTAGTAATTCCGACGGTGTGTCACTTGTTATACCGGTATAATCACGTGAGAGGTCCATTCTCCTTCAATGCATACATTCATACCATGCCTTCACAAACTCCTGGATGCAATTGTTATTACTTGGCATATTCTCCTGTTTCAGAACCCTTTGTGATATAATCATTGTGCTTGCTGAGTTTCGATTCACCCTTGTTTTTATTTGTTTAGGTGAATTCCGGTGATCTTGTTGCTAGCGGGAGGGAGTAGTCCAGCACGTTCCACACACATGAATAAATCATACAATTATTAGGATTCTATTTACGTTTATTTGGTTTAATTATAATGTGATGAATTGTAATAAATGTCACTTGGTTGTCCATCTTTCTCTCTATGGTTAAATCTTGTTTTAATATATTGATGAACTGATAGTAAACTCTAGATTGTTATCTGGATTATTCGTTTCTTTATCTTTGAATGCGATAATAATCTTAGGAGTTGATTAGTATGTTGGTCTGTTAGGTGGCATCTTGTCTTCCGAATAGACAGGGTGTTACACCAGTTGCTGCAGCAGTTCCACCCAAGGCTAGGATGAGGCTCCGCGAGTGCATGTCACTTCGTCAAGACACCTTTGATAGAGCAGGTACTCCGGTTCAGGCTGTAGATTGGTTAAGGTACAAGGAAAGACAGTTTGGGGCGTTAGAGCTGACTTCTGCGCAGAAGGGGCGATTTGTGGCCTTTCAGCTGAAGGGCCAAGCTGATATTTGGTGGGAAGGGGTTCTGTCTGCTAGGACCTCAGTCCAGAGACCAGTTACTTGGGAGGTATTCGTGGAGCAATTCAGGACAAAGCTCTATCTGGATTCCTTCCTTGAGAGGATGGAGTAATCGTGCTGACATTTGTTCAAGGGAAAATGTTAGTGTCTGAGTATGAGACTGGATTTAACAATCTGGTATGCTTTGTACCAGCGGTGGCTAATGATGACCGGGAGAAGGCCAAGAGGTTCCGTCGGGGCCTCAATCAGCAGTATCGCCAGATTCTGGGGGCGACCAATCTACGTGACTTCAGCTCCGTGGTTGAACAGGCCAGGGGGATGGAGCTAGAGAGGGATCCTTCTTCGCAGAGGCAGGCTGCTAGTGGCCTTGCCCTTGCTGGTGGTGCTGGTGGTGGCCAGAAGCGGAGTTTTGGTGGGGGAGGTGTGTCTTCTCTATGACCTGCTCCCAAGAGGTTTCAGGGAGGTCATTACTCGTGTCCTGTTCAGCAGTGGCAGTCTTCTTCATCGGTGCCACGTTTTTCGTCATCCACACCCCAGATGCATCCTGCTCCAGGGCTTCAAAGTGTTCCTTCAAAGAGATATGCCGTTAGTGTGGTCGGGAAGGGCACAAGATATCCGTATGAAAGCAAAACCCAGTGAGCATCATCAAGTGGGAGTCAGTTCCAGTAGCTTCTTCTTCTAGTGCTCCTCAGGGTTCAGTTCAGACCCGAGCTACTGTGCCTGTGCCTCAGTTCTCTTCAGGATGTGTTCCTTCCGCAGCGTTTACTCCGGGACCTCCTGCGGGGTGTGAGACCCCTGTTTATCAGGCTTGTAATGCTTAACCATCCACTCGGTTCTAGCATCACAAATCAAATAAACCGAGACTCGAGCCATGTATACTTCCCAGAAATGCAATATACACACCTCTTTACAAAAAGTCATGCATCAATTCCATTCATTCACATAGAATCGAAGCAGAACTTGACAGATCCAAAGATATACATAGTAAAGTTATTACAAAAGAGAGGCCGACCGACCCAAAGTCATACAAATAATTTAAACAGCGGAAGCAAAAGTGTCATAAGATGGCCATAAATAAAAGAGCCAATCAGTGTGCCTTTAACCCACAAGGCAACCGACCGAACCGCCAAGCTAGCCGTCAAACCCGTAGCACATCTCACAAAAGTGAGGCCCTTGGGGCTCACCTTTCTCATCTGCAAAAAATAATTAAGCAAAGCAAATGAGTACAAAAATTGTACTCCGCAAGACTTACGTGTAGAATAACAGACCTATACATATGCTACATACAAGCTTATTTGAGTGGAGGCTGTATGTTTCATTTTCAGCACAAAGCAATCTTTATTTGCAATAATGTAATACATTTGAAAGCAAGTTTACAATCTATTTTTATTGTTCAAATAACAGTAAATGACAACATAATAACAGTAAATAGATGACAACAACATCCTGGAAGTGACTAACCACTAGTCACCACAACAATAGCATGAATTACCCATTCATACCAACAATGTCAAATTTTAATAAAAAGGTTGTAGTCTAATTCTCACGGGGCGTATCTGAGCGTGTCCATAACCTAGGACGAGGCTATTCGAATATTTTTATCCCTGAAGGGGTGTACCAATGTACCCACATGTCAGACCGCCTTTTTGCCACATGATTAGCATACTTCCTTTGGTATGCCGGCACAGCTAAGTCATTCGAGACAGTTTCAATATTATGTATTAACTACGAGTCGCCCGTATGGATAGAAACCCATACGTTGTGTCGGAGTTATCGTAAAGCCTCGGTAAACTGCCCCTCACGGGCAAAGCCTTGGACAACTACGATGTCCCTCGAGGTGGAGAACCTACCCGAAATCTCCACCACCGCATACCCAACACAAGAACATAGATCTTTTTTCACACAACACACACAACCCCCTCCTGCGACTCGGAACTAACACACGCCAAAGTACTAAGTCAAGAGAGGTCCCATATCCCTCTGGTGTGGTTAGCACGCAAATTGCTCAGTACGGTGGCGCAAGTAATTCAGTCCTTGTTGACTTAGGCATACCACCACAATCCAAAGAACCACACCATCCAACCAATATGCCCAAGTCTAAATCAATTTTTCATTTTCAGATTTTGACTTTATAAAATAACAAAGCACAAGTGCTGGACATAAAGGAATAATAATTAGTTGTGTGATCAAGATCATCGACTAAATCGATGATCGCCCATTACTACCGAAACTAAGCATTTCTAAGCAAATTCAAATCGCAATCTACTAAGTGACAAGAGCTCATCCAACGAACTCCAATCACAGCAAATAACCTAGGCGCAGGTAGTAGAGGATAATCAATTCCTACAGATTATGCAACTATAGGATCCACTAATCATAATTTAACACAACATAGCAATACATACATACAAGTTGCAAACAATATATTAGACTTGAAAAATACTGAGATTAACATGATCAAACTGATTGCCTTGTTGCTGCTGTTCATGATATTGTGGAGGATCACTTAGGTGATCAATGTGCTCTTCGGAACCTAACGAGAAAGCGAAAAAGAATCGATAAGAACGAAGAAAACAAAAAGACTCAACAGCAAACCTTCTCCGAATGCCTTGAAAATTTTACAGCAGCAAGAGCATGATTTATAAAGAATTTATCAATAAGAACCAATTGATTTGGATTCTTAATGCAAAAGATATGAGCAAAACAAGTATGTTCAGCCTCATAAATCACAAATGCTACTATTCATTCCAACTAAAATATTCGCAAAAATTTCTGGAGCTATACTGAGGATAGAACCATTTTTAGATTAAAGTTTAGCTAAAAACATATCTAACAAAATTTGAATCAACCGAAAAGGAATTAAAATAAAAGAGTTATGCATTTTACAAGTTAATTGCATTTTTCAGTTAACCAATAATCCTCCTCGGGAAAAACCAAAATTAAAACGACGAGGACGGACTTGGATCGTTGATCTTGGATCCAACGGATCAAGTCCACGGAATAATGCGCGCGCGCAGCTCACGAACCCCACCGTTGGATTTGTATCCAACAGTTCATGTGGATCGAGGCGTTCGGGCGGTCCGAACGTTCACGCTAACCGGAACCGTTGATCTTGGATCCTGGACCGTTGATCTAAAGATCGACAATCCATAGTGAACTACGTTCTAAATGCTCGCGCACAGTTCGTCCGACAAGCTCGACGGCGAAAGGAGGCTCACCACCGGCGACTCTGGTCACGGCGGTGCGAGCTAAGGTCCAAAATGGGTCTGCAATAGTTTTGCGCACACAATGGGACCAAAAACTACGGCTGCGGTGGTCTAGAACGCCGGCAAGCCGGAGTTGACAGAGGTGACAAAAATGGCCGAAAAACGAAAAATACAAAGAAGCTTCGCTGCGGTCCAAGTAAGCGAGTGCCAAGCAACTAGGGACTAAAGTGGAGCTACCTTAGCACTGGAGAGGCACAGAGAAGGTTGGAGCTGCTCCGGCGACGAAAAATGGTGCTTTCGACCGAAAATGGGGAATTTCCAATTCAGCCAAGCCCTGAGGAAGATAAGCAAAATTGAGCGAGGGTTAAGCTCGAGTGATTAAAGAGGGAGCAGAAGGAGCAAGAAATGGAGAGGGAGAGCCACTGTGGTACCGCCTTCACCATGAGCTTGAAACTCAGCAATGGCGGCCAAAATGATTTCGGGTGAAACAAGCTCAAACAAGCACTGAGGTGCTAGCGGAGTTGCAGAAATGCTAAAGGAAGCCAAAGGGGAAGCAATGGAGCTTAAATAGCTGAGAAGGCAGAGAGCAATGGCAACATTTTCTCCTCTGGTCAAACCTGCCATGGGAGCACTTGAGAGCGATGGGAGCAGTTGAGCTATGGACAATTGAGGGCGGTGCACAACGGTAATTAATGCTAGCAGAAGGAGCCATTTAAAGGTGGCCCCGAGGTGACCCAACGCTGAGCCCTTCTCCTCTGCTTACGCCATGGCTTGACTCAGCCGCACGTTTGCTCAACACGAGGAAGGAGACGACGCGGCCACCGTTGGATCAAAATCGGACGGTTCAAATGAATGAGACGATCGGCCGGTCCGAACGTTCACTCAATCCAGGCCGTTGATCTAAGATCCAACGACTCCCGTTGATTGAAATGTTCGGATGGTTCGAACGTTCACTCCAGCATGAGCCGTCGATCTAAGATCCAACGATCCACAACGCTCGCGCCTGAGCGACCGCGCCGGGTGCAGTTAGTTGATTGAACCAAGTCACTTGGCTCGAGCCTGAGTCTGACTCGCACCCAAGGAACAGTGAAAACCAGCTAGGGTTTGAATTAAAAGCTGAGATTTTGAGGAATTGCTTGAGGTAGCAAATAAACTCCAAAAATTGAGCATTGAGCAGGATCTTACTTTTGAGTCCCGACCAGAGAGAATTCTAGTAGAGTCAGAGTGGGTTTTGAGAAACAAGACTATGAAGTACGTAAAGGTTCTTTGGTCTCATCAGATGGAGAAGGAGGCCACTTGGGAGCTAGAGTCCCGCATGCGTGAGCAGTATCCAAACCTGTTCATTTCCGGTACGTGTTTATCATTGATAATCACAGTCGCAGTTTCTTTCTAGTAGATCGGTGTGTAGATTCGAGGTCGAATCTTATTAAGGGGCGTAGAATGTAATACCTCGAAAATGAATCAGGTAAATAAATGAATCTGGTAATATGAATGGAAGCCGGAGGGAGAAAAGACAAATAAAGAACTAGAAATTCCTATTCAAAGAGGGGGTTTTATGTGTTTTCTCGCCAACCTGGGCTGTGGGCTGCGACCTAGGAGGCCCAAGAGGGGGAGTCGGCCAAAGTGGGGGGAGGTGCCCCAAACCCTAGCCACCTCCCCCACTCCCCCTCTTCCCACCCCAAGCCGTCACCCCCTCCCCATGTTGGAGCCTCCCCTACTGCTCCTGGTGCCGCCCCTCCCTACCATTGGTGCCGCTCCTCCTTGCCCTTGGTGCTGCATTCTCGCTGCCGGCCTTCGCGAGGGAAAAGGGAGGAGGACAGCTCTTGTTGCGGCCAAAGGAGGGAAGGAGAGGGTGAAGAGAAGGGGGGGGGTCATCTTCCCCAAGCCTCGTTCATCGTCTTCCTGGGTTCTACAAGGGTAACGAGGCGTTTTCCCCGCTGTTTGAAGTTGTCTAGTTGCGAATTCGATTAGAATCGTTCGGATCGAATCATGTCTGTAGTAGATCAGTTCTGTCCAGTTGGATGTGTGGTCAATTTTGCGTCCTTAGAAGTCAATTTGAGATTTTCACCTCCTAGATATTTCTAGCCACTATTATGAGATTTCCAAAGCCACCAAGATCACAATATTTTGATTTGCGGTTCAAAAGTTATGATTTAATATTTCCATGTCCTGATTGCTTGACGATAGTGAACTGTCAAGTTGTCTTTTAAAAATGAATAATTTATTGGCAGATTCAGGGTTTTTACCCAACTAGGTTATTGTAGTAATTTTTATAATATTTCTAGATTGATAAAGAACACTCCAATCGGAGTTGTAGATTAAAAGTTGTGATCTGTCATTTACTGGTGTTTCGTTCGTCTAGTCAGAGTCTATTTTGTATTTTCACCTATTAGATAGCATTTTATTTTTGCTGAATTGGGTGATCTTGTCAACTAGAATTTTGTAGATATATTCGTTAAGTTTCTATAGGATCTGGCCTCATCTCGTTCCGAGTCCCAGATTAATAAATATGAATTTTTCCGTACTGCTATCATATATCGTTCCAGCGATTGAGTTGGCCATTTTCAGATTAAGACTACTAGTTAACTCTAGGGTTTTTGGAAATTTGTTGTAGAGCGTCTCCAGTAGCATTTTATACCATGTCGTTCTTATTTCAATTACATACTTATTTAGGCGGCGAGGCGTCGAATTTAGGAGCGCCTTCGTTGCCTCCTAGCGCGTCACAACGCGGAAGGAAAGTAGTTTGTAATCCTTTATGGTTGAATGATGAGTGTTGGTGTTTATACTGTTATTTGTATGAACCATGATTACATTTCATATTTTTATTCCTTTCAAATGTATTACTTCCATGATTAGAGATGTTCTCATTCATTATTCATATTTCATAACATGCACCTCTTGTCATGTTCCCTCAACGGGAATGGACTATAAAGACCCATCAATTCCAGTATGGGCACATAAGACCCACCATTCCAATGTAGGTAGAGTTGGACACCCGTATGAAACGTTCTTCATACGGGATTTGGATCCCCGTATTTTGTTAAATGCGGGCTTAAGTGAGCACCGCCAGGTGTATCACTAGCTATACCGTTATGAGCATGTGTGCAGTCCATTCCTTCCATTATATCCATTCATTCCATTCATTCCATTCATTCCATTCATTTATATATTCACTCGGTGTTATGTTCACATTATTTAATGATGTGGTCTTGTTCATATGTGTTGTATGTCCAGTACTTGCTGAGTCTTGGACTCATTCTTGCTTTGTTTATTTATTTTAGGTGATCGTTGATGATGGCTCTGTTGGGAGAGAGTAGACACATACTATTCACTCAGTTCACCATACTCCATTTTCAATAATAAGTCTTGATTATGTTTTCCATTCGTCAATCGATGAACTGTAATAAATAAAGTTAGAAGTGGTTGATATTTCTCTCCATGATATGTTTACTTATGTACTGCTTGTGGTTCTTGATCACCCCCTTGTTATAATATTTGGATTTAGACTTTATTCCTGCATTTGTTCTATTGTATGTTGATCTCTTTATGCCTTTAGATGAGTTATTGTATAAAATACTTCTGAATTATGGTCGTATGTTAGATCCTTTAGGTAACATTTTGGCTTCCGAATAGCCAGTGTGTTATACCTAGCGATGTAGGTAAGCAACCCCTTACAAATCATGTCTCATATGATTCTTGTTTGTTGGGTGTCATCATGCGTCGGCAACCAACACTATGCCCAAGGACCAAAACATTTTTGATAGACTTGTTAAGTTAAACCAATACTATGCATGTGGGTGCCCGACATACACACAATCCTATTAAGATAGTTAGTGACACCCTACTTTGGTAGACCTACCAATTAACGATCGAAATCATGATAGGCGCACGAATTGGAAATGTATCAAGTTTTACTTAATTTTTCTTTAAGGGATACTATAATATCATGTTAAAACATCTAATGATAAATGACATGAACCATATGATAATAGGAACATAGATAAACATTTACAGTTAATCATATTAAACTATGAGATAGTTTGGCCCTTAACCTGACAATCTCCATTGCTACGCTTCCTGTCCACCGAGCTATCATGCTTGAGGTCACCATATTCATCTAGTAAGCTATTACTCTTAACAGCTAGTAATGAATTACATATGAGAATATCAAGCATCATGTGTCAACATGCATGCCATTATACAATAATATGTAGCCCTTTGGCTATAATTTAGCATGACACGCAAGCCATGAAAATTTCATACATGCATCACATACACAATGGGCTATACTATTCACATCAAACCCTACAAAAAGAGTTATGCATAGAATCCAATTATTTCAGATGATATGAACACATAATACTATATAATGCATCAAAAATTACCTAGAACGACTATCCGCTAGTCGGTTAGCGGGATGGGTTCGAAGGGGCGTGAATCTAGTTCACGAAATTGAGCCTGGAAATTCATCGAATTAATCATATTAACCCAAGTCCTAACCAATCTGATCAGCACGTGCATACGGCTATGCATCATGGTATACCCTGATGGTGGAATTTAGATCGGTCGGAGTACCATGCAATGTGACTGTGAACAAGTGTAGATAATCATATGATGCCATCAACTCATACCTCCTGCGAACCCATCTACTATGGCCGAAGCTGATTGATATCATTAATCAGTGCCTAAACCAATCCATCCGTATGAATTGATCTAGGTTAACATATCGAACAGTAATAGATACAAACTACTACTACCATATATCAACTGTATGCAACCAATCTAGATCAAATACTACATAAGATGGCTCTAGTACCACAATTGGGATACGAGTGGGCTACACTAGCGCACAATTAAAAATTATACGATATCAACCAGAAAGCAATGCGAGTAAAACATCATATATTGATACTACTAGACGCGTAATGCAGCAGAACTAGAGTTGGAGAAGTCTAGTCCAATGTCGTGCACGTCGATGCAGTGGAAGTAGCCGATTTTGCAACATCCTTGGCCTCCGATCGTCTCCTCCAACAGTCTCTCAAGTTCCCTACATGCTTTGCGGATAGACCTCGATCGACGCAGTAGTGCTCACAGCATCGCCTCTATTGTATCCACACGTACAGGGGTGGAACGCCGTAGACCAGTGTGCTAGCACTAGCGCGCATGGTATGTCCTTTAGGAAGATGGCGAGTAGGGTTTCGGTGGGTGGTGCAACATTTCTATCCCATAAGCCCCACGCCTCCCTAATAAAGAGCCCCATAACGGATCCAATCCGAACTAGTATGTTCTAATCCATTAAGTGTGTGACCCTATAGGTTCATGCTTAATCGG
The DNA here is from genome assembly GCA_036346395.1 of Hsuehochloa calcarea. Taxonomy (NCBI): domain Eukaryota; kingdom Viridiplantae; phylum Streptophyta; class Magnoliopsida; order Poales; family Poaceae; genus Hsuehochloa; species Hsuehochloa calcarea. The sequence continues at coordinate 5,827,129 of CM070606.1, forward strand.
CCATGACCCGAAAACTCTTTTATGATCACAACTCGATTGAGGTTCCTAGTAGGACATAGCGACTCCCGAATGCCCATAAGATCTAATCGAATGAATCTTATGCAATATGATCTGCGACCAGGTCCTTGTGACTCACGACCAGTTCATAACTACTTATGACCAGTTCACATTTGGCCGCAATTACTTCGTAACACCATACGACTTGTTCGTTCGGCCAATTTGTGATCATGTATGACTAGCTCACGACCAGTCTGTATCCCCATACAACCAGTTCGTATCTGGTAGGATGAAACGATCTTCTTGCGTATTCTCCTTTTACCTCGCAATATTTGGTTGAATTCTAGGTGAGATATATGTCATCCATGGATTGTTCAATCTTTTCTCGATCTAGTGATGAATAACTTTGTATGGTCAACTTTTCGACCACTTATGGCACGTCCACACACTTCCTTTATCCAAGCACATTGAGGGTCTCAGATATATCTCTCCTATTATGCTAGAAGGGGCAAATCACATATCCGACCAGTAACATCCCTCTGCATGTTTCATAGCATATCTGAAAGTAGACTTTATAACTTCCCAATTATAGTGTAGCGTTTGGTAACCTCTAAATGCACTTTTACACATATAAGAAACTATGTTGATATCAGGTCTAAGGTTTATACACTATACTGATGACACATAGAATCATAACAATCTTAATAGTGTCTCAAGGTGGCTTAATCCAACATCATATTCTCTAACATGTGCTCACACTATTGATTCAACATCGCCCATATCTATGTCTGATGAAACATGGTCATCAATCAATTTATGTGCTAGTCTATAAGTCAGTAGTGTCCCGATCAGTGACATTCGACCAGTGATCCTTTTAGAATGACATCGTACAATTATTAAAGCGCTTCACCAACAAGTCACATAATTGGTCATCTTTATAAATGATATTTCATCCAAAGAACATAATAACATTAATTAATTCTATAATTCATAAATATATACGTGATATAATCATCTCCGTAATTACCTCTATGGACATATCACTAACACTAGCGCCCTGGCTACATAACATTTGTTGTATCTCTAATGCAACAAGGCAACAATAGTTTGTTTTTAAGGGAAAGATTTGTAATACCTCAAATTTATTCAAGCAAGACGAAAAGAATTTGGGGGGAAAGAATTAATTAGAAAATGGAATTTGCAGAAGTTTAGATGGGGATTATTGCAAAATTTTGGACAACCTGGGCTGTGAGCTTCCGGCCCACAGCATCTTGGGCCATCGGGGGGGGGAGGCAAACCCTAGGCACCACTCCCTCCCCCCTTGGCTGCCACCCTCCTCCTCCCCTTGCCCGCCACCCCCTTCCTCCCCCTTGTCCACCACCTCCAGCATATCCTCTCCCTCCCAGTAGCATCCCCTCCATTGGCGAGGCTCGTTGCTACTGGCCAAGGACATCTCTCCCGCTGTCGGCCAAGAAGGAGAAGAAGACAGCTCGTTTTCGGTGTTGGCCGGCTAGGAAGAAGGAAGCGGGGGAAGGGAGGAGGGAAGGTGAGGGGATCACGTGGTGGTTCTTGCATTCTTCAGCGGGTTCTCCAAGGGTAACCCTCCCAATCCAGTTTGATTAGCTTTGTAATATTGCATTTTGGCAATATCGGTATTAGATTGATTTCTGGTAGTCTGTAGTGCATATATGTTTTAGGGTTGTTAATGGCAGAATTTGATCTGACCATCTCCTAGAGAATTGTAGGTAATGTCGTTATCTCCTAGATCACATCATTTGGAGGATTGGATCATAGGTTATAGATTTTACAATGTTGCTGTCCCGAGGTTCTGTCGGGATTCTAACAGATTGTAGTGATCGGTTATTAGAAATTAGCTAGTGAATGTTTTAGAGGATTTCACCAACACGAAAGTTGTAGGTATTTTCATAAGATTTCTACATAGATAAAGAACATATATTTTATATATCTGTAAAGGAAGTTACATAAGTTTTAGTCTCGCTGTCCAGATCCTCTGACGAGATTTAGTAGTTTGAGAAATCTATTTGGTAGGGGTAGAGGATGACAGAATTTGGGAATATTTCCAACTAGGTTACTGTGGATAATTTAGTAAAATTTCTAGAGGATCAAAGATCACCAATTTTGGTTAAACCTACGAAAAGTTATGATTTTTAGAAGGGGACTGTCCCGTTTTGGACAGATCGTTGTTCTTGGGAGTTGGTGTTTTGGGCTGCATTAGGGAGCGTAGTTTGTCGTATATTTGTTTCTAGCAATACCTTGTCCATAAATATTCTCTTATTAAGGTTGTTAAAAATGTTCAGGCGGTGGGTTGGTTCCGGGGGCAGCGCCTCTCCTCATCATCAATCTTCGCACGGTTAAGACAAGTGCATTTAGTTGGTAGTAATATTGAAGTGAATGCTTATGAATGTCACTAGCTGATTATTACATTCTTATGATGGATTTTTGTATAGATTCATATGCATCATATTGTTATCCTTGAGGCTTGGCCATGTGGAGGTCAAGTATTGATTTTGAGGTCCCCGTCATGTTTGGGCGGGTTTGTGGTCCCTACACTCGTGGAGTGTAGGCTTATAGTCCCTGTGCTAGAAGGCACAAGCATGGGTATGCATCAATAGATTCATACTTCGCATTACCGGTAAATGCAAAGAGAAAAGAAAAGTGCATCTGTTGGCATTTGCATTGCATGTAGCATATGAGCTGTTCTTGAGATGAATATTATGATTGATTGACTGTGACAAAGTTGTAAGTTGGATTACTAATTTATTTGTACTTGCTGAGTCATGGACTCACCCTTGTTGTTTGATTGTATTTTAGGTACCTCGTGCGCAGCCGTCATGCATTGGAGGGGCTAGTGTTATGATCTATTGCACTTCTACGAACTTTTCATGAATGAAGAACTTTGGACAAGGCATTAATAATTGAGCAAACTATTAAGATGTTTTATTGGATTTGTCTTCATGCTTCTGTTATTTTTGTAATGGAGTTGATTATCGTATCATGAAGTCTTTATGATTATGATTTTAGTTGGATGTTGGAATATTTATTTATGTTATTGTAGTTTGATTAGAATATCTTGTTTGGATAATTATACTAAGGATGTTCTGCTGAAATTTTGTGTAATGTCTTAGGTTTTCAATATGTTATTATGTTATTTTAGTAACATTACAGGCTCATGTTGAGCTGGGGTGTTACAAGATCTATGGTGTAAAGCATGTAAAGAGCATGCAGACTTTGTCAGCTTGTTTGCATCTACATTCGAGTTGAGTTTTTGACTCATATGATACTATTCATAGCGCTAACATCAATTTTGACTCTCCTTACGTCAATACCAAAAATAGTATCCTCCACCATGCCCTAGGGGTTGGACTCCCCATCACGCACCACATGAGAAATCCGGGCTCCTGGGGCATAGACCAGCTGAGTCCGGCCCCTAGGGGCACGGTAGAGGCACTGCCGTGCCGTGGAGCCACGGAGGCGCTAGTCCGTGCCAGGGAGGCACGGAAGTGGTGAGGGTGCTAAGAGGAAAGTCGATTAAAAAATTATTTAATACTATTTGAAACTTTAAAAAATAAATAATCGTAGCTTCAAATGTATTATCATAAGTACTAGAAAAAAAACTTGACGACACGGGGGCAGGCGGTAGTCCACCGCGACCGGTGACGGTGTACTACCGCCCGCTGTCATGACCGGTAAAGGTGTACTACTGCCTACCGCCGCGACCGATGATGGTGTACTACTGCCCGTCGCTGCGTCATCAAATAGTGTTTCACATGCATCGTCTGCGAAGGGTGGCAATGGTGACGGTTGAGACCATATTTGAAGCTGCGTATGCTGTGCTACACTGTCATTTCATGTGAAAAAATTACGGTATTTTTTTGTACATGTGATAATACATTTGAAGCTGCGAGTGCAAGGTAAAAAAACAAGAAAAAAATAATCCAAAGAAAAAATATTTTTTAAAGTTTTAAATAGTGTTTCAAATTATATCAAATAGTATCAAATAATATCAAATAGTGTCAAAATAATTTCTTAATCCACTTTCCTCTTGTCGACTAGTGCCTCTGTGGCTCCAGGACACGGCAGTGCCCTCTGCCGTGCCCCTGGGGCAGACTTGACCTGGTCCATACCCTAAGGACTCGGATTTCACACGTGGTGCAGGTTGGGAGTCTGGCCCTCGAGGCACAATAAAGAGTGTCATGTTTAGCATTGATGTAGGAGAAATCTATGTAAATAGTACCATATGAACAAAAACTCCATTTAGTTCCGACTCTCCAGCGGGCATCAATGTCATTAAGGATGGATAAATTACTCACAATGCCTTTTTATCATCTCTGCGCAATCAGAAGCACCGCAAATTGATCTTGAGGCAGTTAACTGGCGGTGACAGCCACCACGGCGCTCTGGTACGAGTGCTGGTCATTTCACGTGAAGATCGATGCAACAAGCGACAGAGAATTATTAAGTATAGTAGGGATAATTGGATAAATGCTACGCAAGAACAAGGAACGGTCGCCTTGTATTAGAGTCTAAGATCGAGGTCGAGCTCGCCGCCGCCGGAGCACGCGGTGGAGGAGGCAGCGCCCGACGGCGAGGCGGCGCCTCGGGAGCACTTAGTCCAGCCGGGCATCTCGATCGCGTCCTCGCGGCCGGCGTGCCGGGACGCGAAACGCGGTAGCGCTGCCGCTCCGCCGCGGCGCACCTCGGTATGGGCGACGTTGGGCGCCTCGTGGGAGGCGACAGATGCGCGCGCGCCACCAACGGCGTCAGGCGCGACGGGGCCGGCTGCGTCGGCGTCGTAGACGTAAGGGTTCCAGCAGGCGATGCGCTCCTCCTTGTGCGCGTTCTGGTGGCCCCCGAGCGCTTGCGACTTGGAGAACTTCTTGTCGCAGAAGAGGCACGAGAACAGCCGCACCTTCTTGCCGCCCACCTCCGCCGTCGGCGCCTCCATGTCCCCTCCGCCGCCCGCCGGCTCCAAGGTCAGCGACAGGTCCATTGCAACTTCTTGCGAAGAGTGCTCCATGCACTCTCGCTGCAGAAATCAGAAGTACTTCAAATCGACAGTTAGCTGATCAGTCAGACAATTACTATATATTCATCAAATGATAAGGTCAGAAGACAGCCAAGAATAGAGGCAGAGGCTTTCCTCTTTTAGAACAAATATATGGACTACACAACAAGGTACTGACTACTGAGTATACTACTCTAGCATAGCTAAGGCCTGGGGGTCAGTTATATAAGCAAAGGCCAGGGCCCAGCCAGAAAAACCGTACTATACCCATTGTAAATTTTCAATATGTAGCTAGGCGCATGCACTAATGGTTCATACAATAAAGGAAAAGTTGCGCTTACTGTAGTTCAGTAGTTCTCATTTTGAGTCTTGAACACATGTTTTCTATCTGAGTTGAGTTGTCAGAATCTCATTTCGAGTATCTTACATTTCCACGAATCTAGATTCTAGTGGACTCGATTCGATCATAGATAGGATCTCAATTTGGTATAATCTTAATGTTGCTACGTTTCTAGCAACAAATATATGTCAGATCGTGATCGCGATTTACATAACAGTTATCCTAGTAATTGGTTATAAACAATTAATTACTTGCATATGTCCTTTCAATTGTAAAGTGTAACAACCCAAATTTGGTCCAATTTTAAACTTGCGCGAATTTAAAAAACTTTTGTTGCATTTCAAGAGTTTCCAAAACCTTTGCCTTGCAATTTAGAAATTCAAAACTTTTCCCTTGGGTCAAGAATTTAGATTTGCAAAAATCTAAAGTAAATCGTGTGCAAATCAATTCTCAAACAAATTTTTGAATTCAAAATCAATTTGGAAATTGCAAACCAAATATTCAAATCATTTCCTTCCCTCTCCTTCCCATGGGCCGCATCCATCGTACCGGCCCAACCGTCGCCCCCTCTCTCGCTTCCCCTCCTTCGCCCTCGCGGCCAACGCACAACCGAGCCCAGCCCGCACCGACGCTCACCGCTTCCCCCTCGTGGCCCAGCCAAGCCAAGGCCACTCACTCTCTCCCTCGCTTGCGTTCGCTGACAAGTGGGCCCTGGCCCCACCTATCAAACAGAACGAGAGAAGTGTCAACGTCTAGGACTCTCGTGACAGAATAGACAAACAAAAGTATAAAGAAATAATGGAGATCGCTATCTATTCAATCTATTCGGCTAATTATTCAAATGGTGATGTATATTACAAAAGGTATGCTTTGATTACAGGGAGAAATGATTATGAGAGAACGTGGATCAATATGATTACAAAGGCACATAGGCGAGGTCTTTTATAGTCTACAAGCGTCGGCAGTTCATTGCTGTGGTGCCTCTTCGCACCAATAGTCGCATCCCTTCATGCTAACCGTTGTGCCTTCGGATAAAACAACCAATGCTTCTCTCCACATGGGTTGTTATTAGCCACACGTGGGCAACTGCCTTTGAGGACCTTTTCTACAGGGGAGAAGTCCTGGAGTGGTAATGTGGCGGTGGCCTGATCTTTCGAAAGGTAGTGATATGTCGATTATGGAGATCACGACGTTGATGATCCAAAGGCACCGACCAAAACGGATCAAACCCCTCGCAATCACTACACCACTGCTCCGATGGTTATCAACCGTGCCGAACGCGGTTGATGATACGTCACGGGGTCCCGATCTTCACGATGTAGGATGTTCACCAAATAACTAGCTTCAAAGAAGCCAAGATAACTTGCCGCAGCGGCGATAACTAGTGCAACGACAAATAAAACTCAAGCCAACCACCGTCTTTAACCGCAACTTGAATCGAGGATTCGCCCAACCACACTCTCAAGGAACCAACCAACACAGCCTACAATCAATCGAGAAACCTCGAAGGTAGTAGGAGCACCAATTGGGAGCGGATGAAGCCGCCATTCTTGTAATCCCGCCAAGGAAATCACAAGAGCAAAGGGGTAGAGATCAACTCTCAAAGGTTTGTTAGCACACAGCTGAACAAAGGGTTCTGTATTTTGTTTATCAAAGTCTGTGGTTTCTATGAGGCAATGAGGTATTTATATGAAAAAGATAATGTAGACTATGTGAAAAAGGCCTCGTGGCTGTTGGAATTCTGCGCAGTCTTCGGTGTTTTGTCAATAACTCCACCTTGGGAAGTCCAAAAGATGTGCCGTCAGTTGCGTTGGAAAGTTAACTTGATAAGCTTTCACACCATGTGCAGCATGCACCACGAAATAATGTAGAATGGTACATTTTGCATGGGAAGTTGAACGATTGCGATGTTGACCTTCTGACCAGTCTTCACTAAAGCTGGTCGGCTCTCAAAATGGAAATTCCAAACAGCTCGGCTCTGGTGGCATTGAAAACTAGACTTAATAAGCTTTCCAAAATGTCCTCATGGACCTCCATAGCCTTTGGTAATCAAAAGTTATGACTGTTTCTTTCGAACTGCTCACTGGACTGTGCGGTTCGAGTGTGGTCCTTCTCTGTAGTCATCTCTTTGTATGTTCCTGTCATCCTTCTTGGTGAACCTAAGCAATAGCAATGTACACGACTTAGGCAGTATATAATTCTCATTGATGTTAAAATGATTCTCACAAAGTAGCGCGTTCACCTCTTGTTGTAGCTTCTTTGCTCGACTACGTGTAATCGGTCCATCAATGACTTGGGTGGTGTCGATGTAGGTGAGACTTGAGTTGGTGTAGCTTGATTTGGAGGTTGTAACATCTTGCTTGATAAGCGTGGTCATATCATCCTCCCCTTGAAAAGGAGTCGTCCTCGACTACAAGTGTCTTCACTTGTGAATGGTAAGAGGTCGAGAACATTGAAGGTGTTGCTCACACCATAACTTGTTTGGAAGATCTATCTTGTATGCATTATCATTGATCTTCTCGAGAACACGAAATGGACCATCTCCTCGTACCAACAATTTTGATTTGCCGATGAGGAAGCGATCCTTGCGCAAGTGTATCCACACCAAGTCCCCTGCTCGAATAACACTTCCTTCCTATGTTTGTTCATACTTGCGACCTTGCGTCTTGCCTTGAGTTCAATTACTTCCTTGGTCTTTTCATGTATCTTCTTTACATATGCAAAGACGCTTGGAAGCTTCCATGTTGGTCCTCTCCGCAATGGAAGGGGCAACAAATCTATCGAGCAATAGGTTTGAAACCATATACAATTTCAAAAGGACATAAGTTAGTGGTAGAGTGTCTTTGCCTCTGTTATAAGTAAACTCCACATGTGGTAAGCATTCCTCCCAAATCTTCAAGTTCTTTTTCACCATTGTTCGCAACAACATTGATAATGTTCGATTCACCACTTGGTTTGTCCATCGGTTTGAGGGTGACAAGTGGTGGAGAATAGAAGCTTGGTTCCAAGTTTGGCCCATAATGTTTTCCAAAAATAGCTCACGAACTTGACATCTCGATCGGACACAATTGTCCTGGCATCCCATGTAGCCTCACAATTTCCTTGAAAAATAAATTAGCAATATGTGAAGCATCGTCGGTCTTGTTGCAAGGGACAAAATGAGCCATCTTTGAAAATCTATCAACCACAACAAAAATAGAATCCTTTCCTTTACGAGTTCTAGGTAATCCCAAAATAAAGTCCATGCTTATGTCTTCCCAAGGGATATTAGAAGCAGGTAAAGGAGTGTATAAGCCATGAGGGTTCGATTTTGACTTAGCTTTGTGACAGTGACGATCGCTCCACAAATCGGATGACATCTCTCCTCATCTTGGGCCAATAGAAATGATCACCTAGCAGTTCGTAAGTTTTCTTTTGTCCAAAATGACACATTAGTCCACCTCCATGTGATTCACAGTAACAAAAGCAATCTAACCGAAGAATTTGGAACACAAAGCTTGTTTTCTCTAAACATAAATCCATCATGTATGTGATATTTTTCCCAACCTTTTCCATCTTTACAATGATTATATGGTTCTGAAAATTCAGGATCATTATTATACATACCTTTCAAACTTTCAAGACCCAAAACCTTTACCTCGAGTTGGTTCAACAACACACTCTTCGAGACAAAGCATCGGCAACAACATTGTCCTTACCTTTCTTATATTTCACAATGTATGGAAATGTTTCGATGAACTCAACCCATTTGGCATGACGACGGTTCAGCTTAGCTTGACCTTTCAAGTACTTCAAAGCTTCATAATCGGAATGAATAACAAACTCTTTTGGCCATAAATAGTCTTGCGGGTTTCAAGCACACGCACCAAAGCATACAATTCTTTGTCATACAGAATAATTCAATTGAGCACCTCCCGTTTTCACTAAAATATACTCTGGTTTTCCTTGTTGCATTAAAACTCCTCTAACCCAATTCCACTAGCATCACATTCTACTTCAAAAGTTTTAGTGAAATCGGGAAGAACAAATGCAGGTGCTTCAATCAAACGTTTCTTTAATTCTTGAAAAGCATTTTCTGTGAGTTTCGCCACTTAAAATCAACCCCTTCTTGGTCAATTCATTCAAAGGAGCGACAATGGTGCTGAAATCTCTCACAAACCTTCTATAAAAACCAGCAAGGCCATGAAAACTTCTTACTTGACTTACATTCGTTGGAGTTGGCCAATCCTTGATGGCTTTCACCTTGGTTTCATCCACTTGATTCCTTTTCCGAAACAACAAAACAAAGAAACACAACGTGGTCTGCATAAAAAAGCGCACTTCTCAAGATTAGCAAATAATTTCTCCTTTCAAGCTCATCCAAAACTTGACGAATGTGATTCACATGCTCATCAAAAGACTTCTTGTAAATTAAGATATTATCAAAGTAGACAACAACAAATTTTCCAATGAAAGCTCTCAAGACATGGTTCATTAATCTCATGAAAGTACTAGGAGCATTAGTCAAACCAAATGGCATAACTAACCATTCATACAACCCAAATTTTGTTTTAAATGCGCTTTTCCATTCATCCCGTTTTCATTCTTATTTGATGGTAACCACTTCTCAAATCAATTTTAGTAAAAATTATAGAACCACTCAATTCATCAAGCATGTCATCTAACCGTGGAATAGGATGACGATAGCGAATAAATGATATTATTTATAGCTCTACAGTCACACACATCCTCCAAGAACCATCTTTCTTAGGTACTAAGATCACAGAACAAAGACAAGGACTTAAGCTTTCACGAACAAAACCTTTGTCAAGAAGTTCTTGTACTTGCCTTTGTATCTCCTTGGTTTCTTCCGGATTGGTTCGGTATGGTGGACGGTTAGGAGTCCACCCTGGAATGAGATCAATTTGATGCTCAATCCCACGAATTGGAGGTAGTCCTACTGGTGTTTCTTTTGGAAAAACATCTTCATAGTCTGTAAAAGATGAGACACAACACTAGGAAGAGAGGTGATATCGTTAGGTGAAATTAAAGCGTCTTTGCACACAAGTACAAAGAGCACTTGATCTAGGTTGTTCCTTACTTCTCTCAGTTTAGATTTTGTGGCTAGCATAACTAGATGCTCTCCTCTCTCTTTTTTTCTCTCAAATTTGGCTTGTGGCTCTCACTCACCGAGTTGTGGATGGCACTCATTTTCTTTTGCTCTGCTCCTCCTGTAATCATTTGGACCAATTTGATTTCTTTTGTAAGTGCCCGACCATGATTTGTTGGGGTGTCATAGGCTTGAGTACAAACTTCTTCCCTTTCAAATCTAGTGTGTCTTGATTTGTTCTCCCACAATCTTTGAGTATATCGATCATCTTGCCAAGGCCTTCCAAGTAACATGTGACACACAGACATAGGTGCCACATCGCACTCAACTGTCAACATATTCACCAATCTTGAATGGAACTTTCACCTTATATCCAATCTTAATATCTCTGAATCATTCACCATTGGACATGATATGGATGAGGATGTCATTGTAGTTTCAAACCAAGCTTGTCAACCATCTCACGACTAGCAAGATTATGGCAGCTCCGCCATCAATGATCACCTTCACCACTTTATCCTGCACCTTGGCTCTGGTTTGAAAAAGATTATATCATTTGCCCAATTTCAGCTTCTTTCATCCGAACACTCAAGATTTGAGCTACTACAAGAGCGACACTGTGCTCAAATTCACATCCATATGTTTCTCATCTTCATGGGCTTCATCAACATGCTCTTCCTCAACTTCCTCTTCACTAGTCAATCATATTCTCCATTGTCATTCACAATGATCACACGATTATTTGGACACTCCTTGATTACATGCCCACGGCCTCCACATTTGAAGTATTGAATCCCACTACTCTTGGATGTAGAACCCATCAAGTAGTGGTGGATCTTTCTGGTTTAGAACTCATGCTTGGAGCAGCAGTGTTCTTCCCACTATAAACACCTTGAACATTAGAGCGGAGGCCTCCACTTGAGCTCTTTGCCATTGAGGTGCGATGAAAACTTAGAGATTGACTTGCTTCCTTTAGGCGCAGACTGTACCATATGACAAGAACTTGCTACTCTTGGCATCTTCTCAGTAGTTGGCGTTCGGCTTTGGTTGCTGATGTACCAAATCAATAAGATGACTGATGCGGTGAAACTCAACAATGCTATTTGGATATTGCGATGTAACCCAGCCATAAAACGTGCAATATTTTGCTCTTCATCTTCATACACATTGGCTCTAATCATAGCCTTCTCCATCTCCTTATAATACTCCTCAACAGAGAAAATTCCTTACTTCAGATTCTGCAGTTTATCGAAAAGATCACGGCGATAGTGCTTCGGCACTAAACGAGTTCTCATTTCTCTCTTCATTTCTGCCCAAGTGGCAATAGGATTTTCTCCATCTTCTTCACGATCATGGAGAAGTTGCTCCCACCAAATCAGAGCATATCCTTCAAACTCCAGAGATGCCATTGCCAACTTCTTCTCCTCTGCATAATTATGTAGGCGAAAGATCTTGTCCACCTTCAACTCCCAAGTGAAATAAGCTTCAGGATCAGACCCTCTATCAAATTTTGGCATGGTAAACTTCAGTTTTCCAAACCTCTCCTCATGGTTGTCTCCTCTACGATGTCGGCGACCAAAACGATATTGAGAATGATTGTCATCATCCTCATCTTCAAATTCATCATTGTCTTCATTGTCTTCGACCTCGAGCTCTTCCTCTACCATGTGCAGCACCTTGGTTCCTCCTTTCTTGTTCTCTTGCTCTTCTAGCAGCAACTCTTCCATAACTATCTCCTCCATCTTCACCATGGTTGCTTGCACCGTAATGAGGTTGGCGACGTCCTCTGATTTCAGCCATAAAGGCATGAAGATCTTGCGTCAACCGATCTTGCTTATCTTCCAAGCTTTGCTTCAGTTCATTGAATTGTGCCATAGTAACACAATCTTCTAGCTCCACTCCACCCATCTTCCTGTAAGGTTAGCTAAATACGAACAATAGGTATTTGTGGAATATAAAAAAAATTGGTGGCTCTCACAACTCACCTCTCTTACCAACCGAAGCTCTTATGAATTCCTTGCTGCGGATTACAGAGAAACAAATGTGTGGTGGTAATAAGAAAGTGATGGTGAGGCGAAAACAAGACCAGAGTACCGATTACGATGGATTTTTATGTGGAGCTTGGTGGGGAGTGATACACAAGAAATGCAATCTGAATTCTAGTTGTTGTAAAGTTAAATAACAATCCAAACTAGAAGTTCCACCTAGTGCCGATCACAAGATATGGGAGATATAAATCAATCACACACACATGCAAAGAAATTTCAGAGTTGATGTAAACAAGGAGTATGATTGGAATGCAAGTGTTGCGATCATATCCAACCAAAATTTTACACCAAACATAAATAGCAAACTGGTTGCTCCACTTGGCGTGACAAACTTTCAGCACTTGTGCACTTTAACTACTGATCTTCAACCTTTCTTTCTCAATTTTTCTCAACTCTTTTTTTTAACACTTTCCTTTCTTCTTCTTCTTTTTTTGACACACTTTTTTAATAGAACTTAATACAACGACCAGAGATAACACTAGCACACTTATGATAGAACAAAAACACAACCAGCAGCTATAGTTTGATAGGATCAAAGTTAACGCAAAGGATGATATAGGCTATATATTTTTTTTTGTGTGGGAATTTTCAGATATATAAAAGAGGCTCAAAGGACACGCAAAGGAAAATGATCAGCAACTAAAACAAAGACTCTAATGGACTGAAACTTAACAAAACTCATCAAATATGATTGAAACAAAGGGCTACAACAATTTTTTTATAGGCTTTTTGGTGGATAGGACGAAACAAATATATATGTAGCTAAAAGGTAAAGAATCCTACCGTGGTAGCGAAAGCTCGATACGGATGATACGTCACGGGTCCCGATCTTCACGATGTAGGATGTTCACTAAATAACTAGCTTCAAAGAAGCCAAGATAACTTCTTTGCAGCAATATAACTAGTGCAACTCGACAAATAAAACTCAAGCCAACCACCGTCTTTAACCGCAATCAATCGAGGATTCGCCAACCACACTCTCAAGGAACCAACCAACACAGCCTACAATCAATCGAGAAACCTCGAAGGGAGTAGGAGCACCAATTGGGAGCGGATGAAGCCGCCACTTTGTAATCCCGCCAAGGAAATCACAAGAGCAAGCGGGTAGAGATCAACTCTCAAAGGTTTGTTAGCACACATTGAACAAAGGGTTCTGTATTTTGTTTATCAAAGTATGTGGTTTCTTTGAGGCAATGAGGTATTTATACTAGGAACATCCCTCCTAGATAGGTGTAAACACGAAATGAAAAAGATAATGTAGACTATGTGAAAGGGCCTCGTGGTCGTTGGAATTCTCGCAGCTTTTGGTGTTTTGTCAATAACTCCACCTTGGGAAGTCCAAAAGATGTGCCGTCAGTTGCGTTGGAAAGTTAACTTGATAAGCTTTCACACCATGTGCAGCATGCACCACGAAATAATGTAGAATGGTACATTTTTGCATGGGAAGTTGAACGACCGGGCAGATCTGTTGACCTTCGACCAGTCTTCACTAAAGCTGGTCGGCTCTCAAAATGGAAATTCCAAACAGCTCGGCTCTGGTGGCATTGAAAACTAGACTTAATAAGCTTTCCAAAATGTCCTCATGGACCTCCATAGCCATTGGAAATCAAAAGTTATGACTGTTTCTTTCGAACTGCTCTTTGGACTGTGCAGTTCGAGTGTGGTCCTTCTCTGTAGTCATCTCTTTGTATGTTCTGTCATCCTTCTTGGTGAACCTAAGCAATAGCAATGTACACGACTTAGGCAAGATATAATTCTCATTGATGTTAAAATGATTCTCACAAAGTAGCGCGTTCACCTCTTGTTGTAGCTTCTTTGCTCGACTCACGTGTCGGTCCATCAATGACTTGGGTGGTGTCGATGTAGGTGAGACTTGAGTTGGTGTAGCTTGATTTGGAGGTTGTAACATCTTACTTGATAGCGTGGTCACATCAGTTGACCTCGCCAAGAAGTCTATCTCCTACATACGAATCGAAAACACAAGCAAGAAAGTAGAAGATGCAATTTGAAATTGTATTACAAATAGTGATAAAGCTCACAAAGTTGGGATTTCTCAAACCAACGAGCGACGAAACTACTATGCAGAATAATCTAAAAAGAAAAAACCCCTTAAAACTAAGGGATGGCGGCCACTATGTAAAGGAGGAAGAGGGAGGGGGCGGCAGCACTGTTTATGCATGAATAGTGCTATATGAACAGTACCCCCAAACCCTAGGTGAACGGCCATATGGGCTACATAGGCCAAATAAGCATATTACAAAGTTTAACTCAAACTAAACCTTAAGGGGATTCGGATACAAGCCTTGTAGGCTAAGGAAAGGTGGCACAACACCAAATAGAGGATGGTCGAAACTCTTTGAGTTGGAGGCCACAAATTCTTCATCTCCTTTATGGTGGCTTTAAAGTCCTGGAGTCCTTGCTGGAGTTATGTCCATTGTTATTGCCTTCTCCTTCCTTGATGCACATCAACTCCTTGCATCCATTCCTAGATTTCTAAGCACAAGCAAATCATCTCCATTAGGCAGCATCATATAGTTCTTAAATAATACACTCAACCCTAGAAACGAATTTACCTGATAATTGAGTTGACGAGCACGTGCCCGAGTAATTGGACCTTGAACATCATTCATGGCAGCAGGAAGAGGAGTACTCATATCAGTAGAAGTGATGTCCTCATCATCCTCCCCTTCTTGAATTAGAGTCATCCTCGACTCAAGCTCATCCTCCGCGCCCAAAAAAGGTCGCAAATCTACAATGTTAAAGGTGGAGCTAACCCCGAAATCTATAGGCAAATCTAACTTATATGCATTATCATTAATACGTTCAAGCACTTTAAAAGGACCATCTACATGAGGCATGAGTTTAGACTTTCTCAATTCACGAAATCATTCTTTACGCAAGTGTAACCACATAAGATCACTAGGTTCAAAAGTAACATGCTTGCGTCTCTGACTACTAGCAACTTTATATTTAGCATTCATGATCTCAATCTTATCTTTAGTTGTCTCATGCATCTTAAGTATCAAATCAGCACGTGGTTGCGCATCAAAATTTACCTTCTCCGAAGCTAGAAGAGGCAACAAGTCGATAGGTGCACGAGGTATGAAACCATAAACAATCTCAAAAGGGCACTTCTTTATGGCAGAATATAGCGAGCAATTATAAGCAAATTTCACATGAGGCAAATATTCCTTCCACATTTTTAAGTTCTTTTTAAGCACAACCCTAAGCATAGTAGACAATGTTCTATTGACTAACTCAGTTTGTCCATCGGTTTGGGAATGACTAGTAGTGGAAAATAACAACTTAGTCCCCAACTTAGCCCACAAAGTTCTCCAAAAATGACTAAGAAATTTAGCATCACGATCTGAAACTATCGTATTCAGAATACCATACAAGCGAACAATTTTATTAAAGAATAAATCGGCAACATTTGTAGCATCATCACTTTTATGATATGGTATAAAATGATCCATCTTAGAGAATCTATCAACGACAACAAAAATACTATCCCTCCCCTTCTTTGTCCCAGGTAGCACTAAAACAATTAAAGTCCATAGAAATATCTTCCAAAGGTGTGCTTGGAACAGGAAGAGGCATGTATAAGTCATGAGGATTAAGTCGTGACTTAACTTTTTGGCACGTGGTGCAGTGGGCAATGAAGCGTTCAACGTCATGCCTCATCTTTAGCCAATAAAAGTGGTGGGTCAGAATGTCCTCGGTCTTCTTCACGCCGTAGTGACTCATCAATCCTCCTCCACGCGCCTCCTGTGACAACAAAAGACGAACGGAGCTAGCTGTAATGAATAGCTTGTTAGCATGGTACACAAACCCATCATGCACCATAAATTTATTCCAACCCTTTCCCTCTTGACAATTGAGTAACACATCTTTAAAATCAGCATCACGCACATATTGCTCATTTATTGTCTCTAATCCAAAGATTTTGAAAGCATGGTATATCTCCTAGACAAAGCATCAGCTATTGCATTTTCTTTGCCCTTTTTATGTTTAATGATATAGGAGAAAGACTCGATAAACTCAACCCACCTAGCATGTCTATGGTTCAGGTTGGTTTGACATAAAATATGCTTCAAAGATTCATGATCAGAATGTATTACAAACTCTTTGGGCCATAAATAATATTATCATGTTTCCAAAGTTCGAATTAGAGCATATAATTCTTTATCATAGGTAAAATAGTTCAAACTAGGCCCACTTAATTTTTCACTAAAGTAAGCAACATGTTTTCCTTCTTAAATTAACACTCCACCAAGACTTATGCCACTATCATCATATTCTAATTCAAAAGTCTTGCTGAAATCTGAAGTTGAAGCAAAGGGGCGGATGTCAACTTATCCTTGAAAGCGTCGAAGGCTTGTTGCTGTTTGGTGCCCCAAGTAAAAGAACACCCTTCTTTGTAAGCTCATTCAACGGTGCAGCGAGGGTGCTAAAATCCCGAACAAAACGCTGATAGAAACCAGCGAGCCCGAGAAAACTCCGTACTTGTGTGACCGTTTTAGGAGGCGGCCAACTCTTGATAGCGACGATCTTGGCTTGATCAACTTCAATGCCCTGTGGAGTAACAACATAACCAAGAAAAGTGACTCAATCCGTGCAAAAGGTGCACTTCTCAAGGTTACCAAACAAACGTGCACTTCTCAAAGCATTAAACATAACACGTAAATGATCCAGGTGTTCTTCATATGACTTGCTATAGATCAGAATATCATCAAAATAAATCACCATAAATTTTTCAATGAAAACACGCAAAACTTTGTTCATCAAACGCACGAAAGTGCTAGGTGCATTAGTTAAACCAAAAGGCATCATTAACCACTCATATAGCCTGAACTTAGTTTTAAATGTTGTTTTCCATTCATCTCCCAATTTCATCCTAATTTGGTGGTACCCGCTACGCAAGTCAATCTTTGTGAAAAAAATAGAACCACTCAACTCATCAAGCATGTCGTCTAACCTAGGAGTAGGATGACGATACCGTATTGTGATATTACTAATGGCTCTACAATCAACACACATACGCCAACTACCGTATTTCTTAGGAACCAAAAGAATAGGAACGGCACAAGGGTTAAGCTTTCCCGTATGTACCCTCGATCCAAAAGATCTTGGACTTATCACTGAATTTCCTTAGTCTCCTCTGGATTGGTCCTATACGTCGCACGGTTTGGCAAATTCGCTCCTGAAATTAAGTCAATTTGGTGTTCAATCCCTCTAATAGGTGGTAGTCCCGGGGGTATCCTAGCTGGAAACACATCCTCATATGCCTGCAGAAGGTTAGTGACAGTAGGCAGCATAGAGCTAGATATATCATCAAGTGAAAATAAAGCATCTTTGCGTAACAAAGCATAGCATAGCATATCATTATAAAAAAATTTCAGCAAGATCAGATTTGGTTGCAAGCATGACACAACCCTTTAATTTAATCCCCTCGGTCCTAGAGCTAGTTGCCAACTTCTACTTCTTATGTGGAAAAATGTTCTTCACTACATGCTAATTTTCAGATTCATGTTCACGTTCTTTCCTCTCATTTTCAGCTATCTCTTTATCACATTTCACAATTTCAGCAGGTGTCAAAGGTAGCAAAATTATCCTCTTTCCTTTGTACAAAAGCAGGTACTTATTACTTCTACCATGATTAGTTGCATCGGTATCAAATTCCCATGGGCGACCTAATAAAGTGAGCAGGCTTGCATAGGCACTACGTCAAAATTAGCAACATCATGATAAGAACCAATAGAAAAATACACTCTCGTAGATTGCGTTACCTTCACCTTACCACTATTGTTGAACCACTGAATGTGTACGGTGAGTATGCATATGTGTGGTCAAGCCAAGCTTCTTGACCAAACCTGAATTTACCAAGTTATTACAGCACCCGCCATCAATTATGACACGAACGCGGTAGTCCTTGACGATGAGGAACATCTGAACAAATTATGACGCCGTAGCTTCTCTACTTGCTCCCTTTGAGTGATCAATATTTGCGGCACAATTATGGTCCTATAATTATCTGTAGCAGCGGCACCTAAAATTTTCTCACCACGCTAGGCAATCCTTCATAACGTGGCCCATCCCTTTACAACAGTGGCACACAATCCCCGTCGTGCGACCCATGGAAGCAACCGATGAAGAGCTCTGCGTTGGTGCCTGCACACTAGTAGATTTGCTCGTCTCGGGTCGCGTGACGGTGGGGGCGGTGCTGCTGAACGCCTCCTACTCGCGAAGGGGCAGCAAACTAAAAATAGGAGGCGAGGCTGTCTTGGCTTGCCCCAACATCGATCTCGATGTAGACATACTTCGAAAGTTGCTCCTTATCCTTTGTTGCCTACACTGCAATTCCTTTTATGCCAAACAAACAAGCTGGAACAACCTATTGATATCATTATACTATTTGTAATCAACTATGTCCTGAATTTCACGCCTTAAGCCACCATAAAAGCGAGACATCTTATCCACCTCATCCTCAACAACATTACAACGCAGCATGCCTATTTGTAGTTCTTGATAATATTCCTCGACAGATCTATTACTTTGGTTTAAGCGCTGCAATTTCTTACTCATATCACATTTAAAAGCAGTATGAACAAATGTAGCACACATAACTACCTTCAATCTATCCCATGTATCTGGTGTTAAGTCAGAATTAACTACTTGATTCCACCAAATGATAGCAAAATCTTTAAATTCACTAGTAGCTTGTGTGACTCTATGCACCTCAGGAACTAGATGGGCATTAAATTTTTGTTCAACGCTCATCTCTCAATCTATATAAATTTCAGCATCATAAACACCCGCAAAAGATGGTATGGCAAATTTAACTTTAGCAAATGGGTCATCATTAATATGAGCATTGTGGTGCTGAAAATTATTACCTCCTATACCGTGACGGTTGTGAAGAGGCCTTCAGGGGAGGTCCAAGAGGGCTTCCAGAAGAGCTCCGACGGTGGTCTAAGGAAAAACTCTCGGGCCCACCTCTTGACTGCTTCATTGATCTTGGGTCCAATAGAGGATTTGGGTTATTTCAAATAGAAAAGGAAAGATATACCCGAATAATTGACTAGTCAAAAATCCTAGTCAGTTTGCCCCCAAACCTTAAAGAGATTATATTATTCTGTTTGAAGGCTTCAAATCTCCTCGAAGCGCATGTCGAGGCGGTTTCTGTTTTAAAGATTTTGTACTTTTTGTAATGATTACGATATAAATATAACTTTAGGGAAAGAGAAGAATCTTTTCAACCATTTTATCTCGCATGTCTCTAACGCGTGGACCAACTTCTTTGACCGAATGTTAGTTGTCACGTCACCACTAGTTGAGTTGCAGTTATCACGTCCTCAAGGTATTGGGTTTTAAATGCGCTAAGGGTATATAATGATTTTTTGTCCCTCCTTAGGCATGATTTACTCCAACAGTTTTTACTTACTTCATTCACCGAGAGATGTTCGTCTTTCTCAAAACTACCACTAAACCAAGGCAATGGTGAGATGGAAGTAATCGATGCTGTCCACGGAGGAGCTCGAGGGCTGGAAATAGATAGGTATCTACCAGAGAAGGGCATCATTGAATGGAATGTGCCGGAGGAGGAGATTGAGTCATGCCCCCTAGCCAGCTTTACAGTACTCTTCGTGCCTTATCTCCGGGCAGGCTTTCGCTTGCCCGAGAGTGACTTTTTGATAGGAGTTCTCAATCATTATGGAATAGAATTAGTTCACCTTGTACCAAATTCGATCCTAGTACTTAGTGTTTTTGCCCACATGTTTGAGGCATTTTTGGGAATAGCCCTAGTTTGCTTCTGTTTAGGTTTTACTACCAAATCATTCACAAC